>OY979463.1:0-4800000 GCA_963855545.1 Ethmia dodecea | reverse complement strand
AACAATAACTTCGAATTATGCTGACATATTCCGTCTTATAACTAAAACCTTAAGAAAACGCGCACGAATGGCGAATGTATTTGCAAAAGCTGCAATTTTGTTAAATTGTGTTTTGTTAGATTAAGCTGCATCTGAACCGACGAGGTGAGGCGAGACGAACCCCGAGTTGGAATTCAGTTAAAGCGAAAACACAATTCGAAGGTCAGCCATCGAATAGTGTTTTCGCTGCAAAGTATATTCATTTATTTTTAGGACAATCCAAAATCATCAGTAATCAGTAATACTTATGTATAAGATATTGTGCACGTAAAGCTAATAATCGATTACCCCGGATTATAAAAAAACAGCGAACAACTTCATTGACTTAAAATTAATAAACACTATGTATGCAGCAATATGGTTCAATATTACATAAAGAAATATTTCAAATCTCACCTCGCCCCGCCTCGCCTAGAAATGCAGCCTGCTTATACCGGATCGCACATTCTATTCACCGAGTATATTATTAAATAACCTTATTAATTATACTCGTATAAAGAATAAGTCATTATGTTATATCACTTGTTAAACTGGCTAAGTCTTTTGACTGCTATAGCCCAATGAAACGTTTTATATGACTAAAATATCTTTACTATACTTAGTTATGCACGGAATACGTACACACTATACTGTCAAAAGAGAAACCTACATTACACAAGAATCATAATGTAAAGGACAACATAAGACCTTATATGTAGGTAGTTAAGACAGAATCTTGCTTGTAGCAAGTATACGACTGTTATTGTCACTTGTTTACAACTTTACACCTTTTTTATAAGTAGAGTAGCTATTGTTCTTACTCAGTACGTGCTACGGCATTTTGCAAGATATAAACCGCGGTTATCTTCGTGACCGAACAGTTGATAATCGAAGCGACAGCGATCAACTCCCGCGATTCGAGTGCAATTTGCGGACTGTGTTTTTATACTGTGACTGTAAATGATTTGTAAAATGTTTGTGTAATTTAATAAAGTGCAACTTTACCTCACCACGAGCATTTTTTTAAAAAAAAACACGTCTTATATCCTCGAGGGGGTAGGCAGTTATTCCATTTCTGGATATACCCACTTTTCACCAAATATTTTTTGGACCCCTAAACGTGATAGGTGGTGAGACCATCTTCGGACCGAGAGTTTACACATGTCTCAAAATTCATTCTGGGACTTGCGGGTTTCCTCACGATGTTTTCTTCACCGTCGAGCTAGTGATAAATATGTACGTAAGTTTTTGAAAAACTCATTGGTACATGCTAGGATTCGAACCCTAGCCTCACTGATTTTCACCATGTGAAGCAGGCTCTTTAACCGTAAGGCATTTTTATAATCCTCTTTCTTTATTTCAATTACTTTAATAACTCTCCAAAAGTAAGTACATAATTTGATGTGGTTTTCACCAAGCGATAACAATTGCAAGTTAGTCATTTAAAAAGTTGGGCTTATGAAGACTATATCTTTAATATTATAATAATATGCAATCATCACCACTTATGTTATATTATAACAATATATATAAATAAATAAATATGACATATTTTTTATATTCCATAGACATACAATTCCATAGACAATACAAATACAAACGATGATGATTACACTTTTGTAGTTCGCAAGAAGTTAAAAGGTAATAAAAGCAATATGTTCGGTACTGCACAAGATACAACAAAAATACAAGCAGCTGAATTCGCTTAAAAAAGACGGAATTCTTTTGACTTGTACAGTCAAGAGCACATGAAGCTTTACTCTTGTAGTGCGAGTCTGACCTCTAAGGCATTCGTAATAAGAACGTTACAAAGTCAAATGTGTCAAGATCCACGTACTCTTGACTGTACGAGCGAACTCGTGAACAACAGCAGCAGCTACTTAAAAAAACACATAGCACTTTAAGTTAACACACCTATCTCAATTGTGAAAACAGAGCCAAGTCCGAGGCCACTGCTAAATAATAGCGTAGTCGACAGTATCATTCTCAGCAAGTAGTCATTTATTAAAGAATAGCTTTTACCAGCGGCTTCGCTCGCGCACATTTATTTCACCCCCTTAGGGGTTGAAGTTTGTAAAATCCTTTCTTAGTGGATGCCTACTGTATAAGCTATCTATGTGCAAAATTTCAAGTCTCTAGAGCCAGAGTTTTAGGCTGTGCGTTGATATATCACCAATCATTCAGTCAGTTTATCATTTTATATATATATATAATATATAGATCATCAGAAAACACCTCAACTCACACCTCTCCTTTAAACATGTATTTCGATTTACACTTTACAATTACAGCAAATTTTTAAAACAATAAAACAATCAAAAACGTGAAGTAATGGGTTCGATTTTGCATTACAGCGCCTAAACTTATCTTAGTTTAGTCCTGTCATTTTCTTTCTCATAGAGAAGAAAAGAAACGAGTAGTCCTGTCAAATTAAAATTAGTCCTGTCAACCAAGGCATTTCATAACGTGTTTAGTGCTTATGTAAATAAGTCACGACTAAAATACAGCGTCTGACAGGACAAAATTCGGTAGGTTATCTTCTATCCCTTTTCTTTTTTTGAGGTAAAATAAAGACAGGAATAAACTAAAATAAGTTTAGTCGCTGTAATGCAGAATCGAACCCAATGTAGTACTAAAAAATGATTACGTTTCTTATTTCACCACATTTTCCATAGTAAATTTTCGTTTTGACAGATCATAAAAAGTAACTAATTTGACTCTACTTTAATGTCTGTTATTGAAATGAATGTTTTACCGAACGTTATAATTTTAGGCCAATAAAATAGTAGTATAGTAATAGTAGGTAAATAAAAACCCTATTTTAGCAAAATATTCAAGAAACTGGTCACACCAAAATCGTATAAAAAAAATCTTTCACACTCGGTTTACTGGCCTGCTATTCTTCGTTCTCTCGATTCCGTAATTCCATACATAGTGTCATTTCACTTTTTTCTATATTAAATCTACGAGACAGGTGTATAGTTACCGACTGAGAGAGAGATAGTTGCCGAGAGAGAATATGATTCGATATATGAATTAGTTTTTCGATCCTCCTCCGTATGCAACAAATGTGTGTGCGTTCTACTTAACACCCACAACGTCTGTTACGTGTTTGTTAATTGTAATTTTTTACTCTTCCGACTCAAAAGGTTGCCGACCCCTGCAGACGTATTCACCGAGACTCGATACCGTTTCCGTTCGATTCGAGTCAAATCTATCGACATCGGAAACGAATCTATCGAGATGGGCTGATGTTGGTATCGAAAACTAATGTCACATATTATGAGATAGATTCGTTTCCGATGTCGATAGATTCGTTTCCGATGTCGATAGATTCGTTTCCGATGTCGATAGATTCGTTTCCGATGTCGATAGATTCGACTCGAATCGAACGGAAACGGTATCGAGTCTCTGTGAATACGTCTGCTGATCTAGACAAAGTTGTCCAATTGAACTTCTAGTCTGTCAACTCAACTTTATACAATATGTAACAGAATAAGCGCAATTCCTGAAATTAGTTTGTTCAGTATCGACTACTTAATCGATTTCAGCTATTTTTAATGTGTTAAATTTTGCCGAAAAATGAATTAGCGTACCTGAATTTAGTGCTTTCTATGGAAATTTAGATATTATTGATCGATATTTAATAAGGAAGTGAAGGAAAACATCGTGAGGAAACCCGCAGGTCTCAGAATTAATTCTGAGACATGTGTAAAAAGACCCGGTCCGGCGATGGGCTCACCACTTATCACGTTTAGGGGTCCAATATATCTCGTGAAATGTGGGTATATCCAGTAATGGAATACCTCTGCCTACCCCCTCGGGGATAAAAGGCGTGAGATTATTATTTAAGAAAATTTATTAGACACGACTAAAGTTCGATCGCATCATATATTTTTTATATTAATATACTAATTGGGGTGTATGAGGAATTGCGCTTTTTCTGTTACGCGTTGTATATCTGTGTAAAATACATGTAACGTCCCGCGTGGCTCCTTGCTTATGTTATTTATAATATTTACTACTAGTTAGTATAAGGCTTCCTGCATACGAAGAAAACTGAGTTGTATTCGTGCTGCATCATAGAGTTGGGGTTTTGTGCGTATTTCGTTTTTACTCCCGTTTTCTCTTTCTGTGAATATAGAAAATAATATAAAACGGACACTCACGCTTTATCCCCGAGGGATTGGCAGCGGCATTACTAAAATAGTTATCGAGTACTCACCAAAATATCGAATCCTACATCTCTAATAATCTCTAGCAGTATGTCATATGGCGGCTCTATGCTGACCTCCGTTGGCATGTCACTGCAAAAAAAAGTCTCAAATTCAAGTAGGTATATAGTCTAATAACCGATAAACATGGCACAAATATAAACATCTGATTAAAAATTCTTTGTGACACATAATACCCTATACAGGGACGGCGAACCAATGACACAATATTTTGGGCACGTCACCTATCACAAAAACTCATAATGCACTTATAAAAAAAGTGTGAAGTTATTCTATTCTATTTCACGAAGTCCGTTAGGCTATATGTCATATATTCTATGATTCGTAACATAAGTTACTTGTCATCTAATCTGATACGGAAATCGACTCTCCTGTAGTGGTACGCCAGTAAGCCTGTAGTGGTACGGCATTGAGTTTACCTGTAGTGGTACAGCAGTGGTCCCAAGTTGACCCAGTAGCCCCCCGGCCGCAGAATATGGTATATCCGCTCCACAAACTCGATCACGTTTGGCGCGCAGTCGATAAAGAAGCAAGTCGCCACACAATGCCACTCGTTTGGCTCTGTATACACCTGCAAGAATAGTTTTTTCATACCATCTATTCGAAAAGTGACGTTTTGGTGCTCAATAAGAGTGAGCAAGGTAAGTCTTTTCCGATAGGGTTTTAATAAGTGCGAATAAAAGTGTTTTGAATTTGGAACTAAAAATATTCTTCAACATTCTTAGCCAAAGAGATTACCAAAATAAGTTTGCATCTAAGGTTGGCGCCACTGTAGCTTAAGTACAAAACATTGTATTAATATTGACAATGACAACATGACATGGTATTAATATTAATTTGTGAAATAATTATGTAGTAATTTGCACGCCTAATGGGTTGAATTCGTGTACTGGTATAATTAATCTTAAGATCTTTTGACATTGCAAATAAATGATTTCTGATTTCATTAGTTCCATGTTTCGCCGCAATAGGCTAACATGGCTGAATGGCGTTCGATGGTTGTGACACACTGTCAGAAAAAACTCGCTGTGGCAATGCGCGCTTTCGTAGTTATTTTTCTCAAGAGGTATGAAAAGCAGAGTGTATCATTCGGTCGCAAAATTATTTTTACCTTGAGCTACGTACTTTAAACCCCTCACTTCGCTCATAATTCTACATTAGAATCCCTCACAGAATCATTCACTATGTTCGTGATTTAAAAAACGCCCTCGCTGTAAAACTATCGTTTTGCTCCCTTATGACACAATCTACTAAAACCGTGGAGGCTGAATGGATACTGGGTTCTGAAATACAGGTTAAATCCTAACTCAGATTGGCGTATCAAAGTGTTGCCAGCGGCTTTCCGACTATCGTCGCCTTAGAGTGAAAACCTCGTATAAGAAAAAGAGCAACTTTACAGGAGGAAGAAAAAACCGCGCCCTGAAATTTTTTGTTACCAAAGCTTATTGGATTATACCTGTTTTAGTATGTAATTATACTACTTTTTTTAATAATAGAGTGATATGTAACACTTTATTAGCCTAAACATGTTAAATGTCACTTACGAGGTTTTCTAACAAAAAACTCACTATTTGGACTTCAGTTACAAGTTAATCAATGAAACTGGGTAAAATAAAAATAGTTATTTACATTAAAATACATATAATTTTAAATAAAATTATATTTGTGATTACAAATTCTTCTTGTTTTAGGAAAATTCTTAGTAAAAAAAAGTTTAAAGTAGTCAAAAAATTTATAAAAAGTCGAATAACTATAAATCGTAAGATGCTGAACCATCTTGACTTTTCGTTGAGCGCCTGGCTGCACATAAATTTTGGTTTGGACTGCTGACTATTGCCATCCTTCGACACAACTCAGAAAGCAAAAGCATCTCAGAATCTCAGAATCTTCATGGACAACTTTAGAGTGCTATTAGAATTGAATCACTTAATAGTAGGAAATCTTGTAAACAGTAACTCCGTAATTTAAATTTAAAATAAATTAAAGACAAACATTGAAGTGCTCAATTGAACCATAAAAGTGTGAAGTGATTGATAACAACCCTGCACTAATGTTAGCATCACGTATCTTTTTGAACCAAGTGTAAAATCAAACATTAAAACAACAAACATTTTGTGACTAAAGTGGCCGATAACGGCAAAATACTAATGAAAAAAATATGTTAATTACCGTTATAATTAGTGTTAAATAAGCATATTATCGAAACTGTGCACTAGTTTCTAAAAACATTGTCGTCAATTCAACAAATTCACAAAAACTATCACATACAAAACAGTTTGACTATTTAAAACGAAAGTTGGACTTTGGACTCTTGTATCCTTAGCAAATACCTACCGGCGACAAGTTATGAGTTAAAAATACCCACTAAATACTACTGTGCGTGTGCGAGTGTGCACAAGGTAACGCCAATTTGAGCACGGTACATAAGAGCGTTCTTGGTGTATTGCGAACAGTTACCGCCTCGAATCGTCACATGTTCAGAAGTCGGGAGTTCGAGTCCCGCCTGCTCATAAACTTTTTTTTTTTTTTTCTTTCTTGTTTACAACACGCAATATGACACCTAGGACCCAAGCTTGTGCAAGATGCCATAAAAATTGCAAAAGGAATGACTTCCTACAGTGCACAACATGCAAACTGATATTATGCATCGACGACTGCTCAAATGTTTCGAGAAAGCGATATATTCTTATGGAGGTAGGAAAGAGGGCCACCTGGAAGTGTATGAAGTGTATAAAGAAGTCAAGTACACCAATAACAGCAAAACTTGCGAAAACTGCTCCAAAATGCTTCGAGAAGAAATCAAGAGAACTACCGAAAAAATCCTCAAGCTCTGTCTCCGACGTTATACATGACAATGCTACTTCAATTACTACCGGTGTCCCGCCCATGCATTCAGCGACGTCGTCTACTGTCACTGCCTTGGATGAAACGATTGTGGACGATATACTGCAGTCATCGATAATCCATAATAGTACCGGTTCTCCTTTGATAGAAGACAATATAACGCATCGTAAAAAGAGAATAATGGTAAACATTCCAACAAAAAATTCATTTGAATCGCTGACGAGCTCGGCAGATACAGAAAGTGAAGAGGAATATAGTCCAACAAAGGTTGACTTTCAAAGGACAACAATTTCTGGCATTCCCCGAAGTGGGAGTTGTCCCGAGCTGGATACTATAATGATTAAAAACGAATTAGAAAAACTTAGAGAAAAGGTATCTGGTTTGGAAATACACCTTGAATCAGCTGAAAGGGAGATAGAAAACATGCTTTCAGAAAACTGTAGTTTGAAATATGAATTAACGAAGAATGAAAAGAAAATAGAACAACTTAAGAAGTTATGTCTTTCAACCAATACTACTAGAAGGAAAAGGAGAAAACAAAAGAGCTGTAATAAAACTATGCCTGATCTATTTTCAGAATCGGAAATAGAACAATTAGAGTCATCGCCGGATCCCATAAGATCCAAACCTGTGGGAGAGCCGGCTTTGACAGCTAAACCAATATTAGATTGCCCTGTAGAGAATACACCTGATTCTTCGTATGAAACTAAAAAGAAACCTCAAATAAGCATACTTAGCAATATGAGAGGAAGAAGAATTTTGAAGACAGCAGAAGCATGTTTTCCTCATCATGCAATCTGCCATTATTTGACCCCTAACGGTGATATAGATACACTGCTCAATGGGATAGAGACTAAGTTAAAAAACTTTACAAGTGCTGATTTCTGTGTCATATTAATTGGCCAAAATGACTTTAAAGTAACAAAAAACTATTCTGTGGTTGTGAATAAAATTCGTGAAAAGCTATTATCAGTGTTACACACAAACGTAATAATATTGCTACCCACTTTTAGATGTTGTGACTTTGTTAATCTGTATAATAAGAGAATTGAAACATTCAACAACTTGTTATGTTTAGATAATGAAACCCATCAATATGTTTACATAATAGACAGCAATAAAAACTTAGATTATTCATCAAAGATGTTTAGTAACATAACAGGTCATATAAACAATATTGGGCTGAAAACTATTTTTAACGACTTAGCAGATCTAATATTGCAATTCACCACGCAATGGCAAAACTCGTCTAATGAACAAGAAGATTGTCCAATTGAAAACATGATACACAATTTTTTTCGTGACCAATAATGAAGCGAAACGTAATCTTAGAATATTTCATCAAAATATATGTGGTATTACGACAAAAAAAAATGACCTTGAATTGTATTTAGAGAATTTAGGGAACAATAAGCCTCATTACATATGTATATCTGAACATTTTCTTAATAAATTAAATGTAAATATATTTAGTTTGGATAGTTATACTATGATTTCATACAATACGAGATCAAAAAAAATAAGAGGAGGAACTTTAATATTAGGATTAAAAGGACGCATTACTGAAGAGTTAACAATATGTAAAAAGTTTTATAAGGTTGACTGCTTTGAAATTTGTGGTAGTAGAGATATAGAAACAAATTTATATATTTTTTGTTGCTATAGAATTCCATCAAAAAATACACTGGATCCTTTTTTTGAAAAACTAGAGAAATTATTAGAGTTTTTATTTGACAAACGCTCCATAATATGTGGAAATTTTAATATTGATGTATTAAAAGATGACGGAGATCACAAAAACTTAAATACTTTACTGAAATGTTACAATTTTCGATATTTGTATAACTGTGTTACCTTTACGCGGGGCAGCGTGAGGTCTGGTCTTGACAACGTAATTACCAATCTATCACAAGACGATATTGCAAATCTTTCAACAGATGACAATGGATTATCTGATGGACACTTTGCCCTTTCCGTTGAGGCATCAATGCCAATTTTAAAGAATCACAAAACCTCTACTCAGTTAACATTGGTACATCGACGGCAATTTAGTGAAGACAATCAAGTCACTTTTAGACATAAAACTATAGAATTGTGTGGTCATATTGAAAGTATTAGTGGCTTCATTAGTAAACTTAACGTTATCTTTGATGAATCCTTTACCATTAAGAGAAAAAAAGTAAATTTAAATAAAGAAAACACAATTAAATGGATAACAAAAGGACTTCGAGTATCGAGCTTGATGAAAAGGTTTTTAAGCACTGCCGATAGTAATATAAACGATGAGTCATTAATTAAGTACCGTACTGTGTACTTAAATCTATATCGTAAATTATTACGGCATGCAAAAAGGCACTCGGTACAGAAAGAAATAAGCAAGTCCGCCAATTCGTCAAAAACTATTTGGAGTATAGTAAATAAACATAGGCATATACAAAAGAATAATTACACAGAAAACTTGTTTTTAAAGGTGAATAATACATTAGTCAAAGAACCTCAAGAAATTGTAGAAATATTCGCCAAACAATTCGATAATAGTGAATGGATTAACAGAGATAACATTTCGGAAGCTACCGCTATTCTTGAAAAATTTACTCTTAAAGTAGAGAGAGAGCTTCGCTGGGAGAAAACAACACCCCTAGAAATTAAGACAATTGTTGGGAGTATAGCACCTAAAAAATCTTGCGGCTATGATGGCATACCTATAAATCTTCTTAAACTAAACATTGATATACTTGCAAGGCCTCTTAGTCGTTTATTTAATCTCTGCTTGGTTCAAAATGTCTTTCCTGACCAACTCAAGATAGCCAAGATCATACCAATTTACAAGAAGGGAAGCAAAAGTGACCCAAAAAACTACAGACCTATTTCCTTACTGCCAGTTTTATCAAAGGTGTTCGAAAAGCTAATAAAAGTAAGGCTTATTAACCATCTTAGCATAAATAATGTATTAAACAACAGGCAGTTTGGTTACCAAAAGGGAATTGGTACTGTTGAAGCAATGGATGCTCTCACGAGTGAAATAGTCTCTAACTTAAATGTTGGAAATAAAGTTGCAGGTTTATTCTTGGACTTAAGTTCGGCTTTTGACAGTGTTAATCATGAGATTCTATTGCACAAATTTAATCACTATGGTGTTAGAAACGACCAACTGAATCTAATAAAAAGCTACTTGAGTAATAGACTACAGTATGTGGAGATGAAAAGTATTGATGGGGATGAGGAGAAAACCTTTTGTTCAAGGCGTATGAATCCTAAAAAAGGTGTTCCTCAAGGATCGATTTTGGGACCAATATTTTTTATTATTTTCATAAACGATCTGATGAATTATATAAAAGCTGAGCTTCCGTATGCCAGCCCACTAATATTTGCGGATGATACCAATGCAATTATCGTAGCCAAATCTATGGAAGAATTAAATTATAGAACAAGTCAGACCCTCAAAGCATTTTCGAAATGGTTTGTGGAGAACAATCTGATCATTAATACGAATAAGTCTAATCTAATGCTATTTCGGTCTACAGCTAGTAATAAGGCCTCCCTTAATGTTAATTTTAATAACCAAGATCTTGTAGCGGTTGAAGTGGTTAAGTTTCTGGGAGTGAACATAGACTCTCTGTTAAACTGGAAAAACGAATTAGAGAGCGTGGCGAGCAATATTAGTTCAGCGTGCTATGCATTGAGAAGTCTAAGGAATGACGCCACTATTCCACAACTAAAAATGGTTTATCATGCTCTTGTTGAGTCGAGACTTCGCTATAGCATTAAATTATGGGGAAGTAGCTACCAGTACAATATTAAAAAAGCATTCATTTTGCAGAAAAGGGCAATACGGATAATTTTTCGGCTACCACAAGAAGAGTCATGTAGAGGTTATTTTAAAAGACTGGGAGTATTAACTGTTCCGTGTCTTTATTTGTTAGTCTTACTTTGTGATATAGTCAAACACCCAGATAAAGTAGAGACACATTCAGAAAGAGAATCAAGAATGTCAACCAGAAGAAAAGATATACCTATTAAGGGTAGCACTGTTCTACCTAAACTGCAAGTGTATAAGCATAATGCTTGTTTCCAGGCATCTCGATTATTTAACAAACTACCGGTAGAACTAAAGTCTGTCTTCAAATTGTCTGCCTTTAAGAAAAAACTAAAAAATTGGCTCTTATCTAAAAACTATTATTCTGTTACTGAATTCATTGAAGACAAACAAATTGACATTGTATGAGTTAAGGAATGATTTTAAAATTAGTTATATTAGACATGGTACATTTGATATTTTGCTGTTTAACTTTAGCTTACTTTAATTTGTGATTAATTTATTATTATGGCTTGACATTGTGATTTGTAAGTATTTTGATTTGTATAATTTAGACACTGTTATTTGTATTGTGATTTGAATATTTTAGACATTGTGATTTGAATATTTTAGACATTGTGATTTGTATAATTTTGCTTATTTATAATTGTGATTAATTTATTATTGTGGCATGAACTGACATGTAATCAATTCAATGCGAAACATATTTGCTCTGAATAAGTATAAAAAAAAAAAAAAAAAAAAAAGCAGTCTCTGATATTTTTGATTTTATCTAACATACAGCAGCGCTTTCGAATTTTGCCGTCATTTGTATTTTAAAAGAAAATTTTGTACTCTCTGCATGCCTTTTTAAATATTTTATGCTGGTTATAAAAAAAGTAAGTAAGTAATTAAGGGCTTTTGGATGCGGACCTTCTAAATTGTGTAGGTACAGTTTGACATTTCCGTAATGAATAAAAATTACATGACCTTGCGTGGCTAAATATCTGAATCTCATTCTCATTCATGAAGTTATTAAGAATAATTAGATGTTCTTTCGTGTTTTTGCGCCCTTTTCTCCACTCTAATCCAAAATCTCCTAATTAGGTTCAATATAACTTCGAGAAAACCTCGTAGGTAGTCATGTTTGATAATTTTCTGAGTCTTTATCAACAAATATTTAATCATTAATACCTCGTAACCACACATACGTGGTTTATTTTCCAGCTATTTTGTGTAAAAAAAATCCTCGTAAGTGAGTTTGCGAGGTTTTCAAACAAGAGATAAATTGTACGAGTTTTTCTATCAAACGAGAAACAAAAATTGCAATAACTTCTGAAATATTAATTAATACAATTTACCAAATTATTTATAACATCAAAAGCACTTATTTCCTTCAGAAAATAGTATAACTATACTGAAAAACGACTTTGAACTATTGAATTCGCAGCCACGCATGCACTTTCTTACGAGGTTTTCACAGCAGACTGACATACGAGTGCTTTTACGATGTTCTCATTATAGGTCATAGATGGTGCACCATGTCTATGATGTTCACTCGAGTAAAACTAGAACGTCCGTTACGAGGTTTTCTTTCCAAATATGAAATAAAAAAAAAACCATGAAATTTCAAATACGAGGTTTTCACTCTAAGGCGACGCTATGTATACCCATAATGTTTTGTAACAGACTTATTGGACTCGATTCTGCAGACCAGCTAAAATTCTTAATTGTAAGTTAGCTCTATTCTTTTCCACCGCTTTGGAACGGAAAGGGACAGAAATAAGTGCCATATTTATTTACAATGTCACAATTGTCAAAATAATAAAATTGAACCGTATGAACGCATTCACATCTTATTCAAATACACGTGTTTAGCAATTTTAGCAACAATGTAACAATGTCATGTATAAAAGTGACAGATAAGCACGTTCTTAAGTTCAAATTAGTTGGTTTTTACATGTTTGACATTACCTCTTCAATCTATGATTAGTTTCTGTCCTCTTTCTTCCGTATTCTATGGAGAAGGATAGGCTAACTTAAAATTAGGAATTTTAGCTGGTCAGCCAGAATCGAGTCGAGTGTTATGCTAATTTAAATGAATAAATTATTGTTATTATTGTTTATAATCAATATATTTAAAATGATGAACTGACTGATTGGTGATATATCAACGCACAGCCTAAACCGCTAAGTATAGAGACTTGAAATTTTGCACATAGATAGCTTATACAGTGTAGGCATCCACTAAGAAAGGACTTTGCAAAATTAAACGTATAAAAGCGGGTAAAAGCTTTTTTTTTAATAATAATAATAATATAATCTCACGCCTTTTATCCCCGAGGGGGTAGGCAGAGGTATTCCATTACTG
Organism: Ethmia dodecea; assembly: GCA_963855545.1. Classification (NCBI taxonomy): domain Eukaryota; kingdom Metazoa; phylum Arthropoda; class Insecta; order Lepidoptera; family Depressariidae; genus Ethmia; species Ethmia dodecea. The sequence goes on along the minus strand of OY979463.1, from coordinate 4,786,736 downwards.
GATATACCCACATTTCACGAGATATATTGGACCCCTAAACGTGATAGGTGGTGAGCCCATCGCCGGACCGGGTCTGTTTACACATGTATCAGAATTAATTCTGAGACCTGCGGGTTTCCTCACGATGTTTTCCTTCAACGTCGAGCTAGTGATAAATATGTACGTAAGTTTTTGAAAAACTCATTGGTACATGCCAGGATTCGAACCCGAGCCTCACTGATTTTCGGCCGGCTCTTTAACCGTTCGGGCTATCACTGCTTTTTTTTTATGATTAAAAAGGGGGCAAACGAGCAGATGGGTCACCTGATGGTAAGTGACTACCGTCGCCCATGGACACCTGCAACTCGAGAGTCACAACTGCGTTCCCGGCCTTTGAGGTGGGAGTAGGGGGAGGGGGAGTGGATGCTTACAATTCAATTCAATTCATTTAATCCGAAACAATTTACATTGTGTTGGAAATATTACATGTTAAAAATTAAATAAATGTAATAATATTATTGAAATAAATCAAATACATTATTGTGTCAGCATAAATCTCGATGTCAAATAAAAGTTAACTATGAAGCTATGTCAGATTATAAGAACAAAATCACTACAATATTCAACGATTAGCAAGGTCATTTATATCATACAAACTATTTTCTAATAAAAATCACCCCTGCAACACTAACAAATACAAAACTGACCTTAAGGAAATCCCCGGCCGTCATGGAGATCTGCCTGGCGGGGTGGGCTCTGGCGGGGCGGACGTCCGGGAACTCGGCCCCGGCCAGCTGGTGCTCGCAGGTCACGTTGTTCACGTACTGATGCACCCACGGGTGCACCGTGTGCATGTTCACCTGGGTGCGACAGTTGGTATGCCAATGCGTCTATTATGCCAAGGTACCTATCAATGGGTACTTAGTGTATTAAGGTGACGAATATGCCAAATTGCCAAAGTATCTGGTGGTTGGTCGCCAGTCTGGATATCTAATATGCCAAGATTTCCAGATTCTAGCATTTATTTATTTTAATTTTAGTTTATAGTACAATATATCTACCTCTAGTATGTCAAAGTAACAAATATGCTATCTGGGAGACCAATGTATCCAGTATACATTGGTAATTTGGTACCAACAGTTTACGTTTATGACTTTCTAGTACGCTAATAATATCAAAAAGTATCTAGTAAGCCAAGGGACACAATACACCTTGGTAGTAGATACCCACCAAATACGTATCTAACATGCCTAGTATGGTATGCTATGGTAAGCTAAGGTTTATAATTTACGAGGTAAAAACTAGTATGCGACAGTACTTTACCATACTACCTATGTATGGTAAAGTACCTATCCAGCATACCAAAGTACCCAATATGCCAAGACACGTATTGTGTTAATAACAAAATACAGTTTCCGTTATTCGTTAAAGTTTTTAATTGTAATATATGTCTGTGTATTGTATTTCAGATAAAACTGTTCTCTATAAAAAATAAATATCACGCATTTTATCCCCGAGGGGGTAGTCAGAGGTATTCCATTTCTGGAGATACCCACTTTTCACGAGTATATTCGACCCCTAAAGCCCATCGCCGGACCTGTTACACATGCCTCAGAAATAATTTTGGGACATGCGTGTTTCCTCACGATGTTTTAGTGATTAACATGTACTGTTATCTACGAATACCAATACGCCAAGCCATATCATTTTACACACAAATATACCAAATTATTCAATATGCTAATGTATCAAATATACCAAGTGACCCAGCGTGCACTCACCTCCAAGCATCGGTTGAGGATGAAGTTGCTAGCGAATAGCATGAAGAGGGAGAATTCATTCCCCTGGCAGCAGTAGCCTCGAGCAGCCACCTCCCAGGCCAACCTGCCGAGCCCCGCGCCCGGGACCAGCACGTTTATCTCTTTGCGGTCGCTGTTGACGACAACTTATTATAGAAAATACTAGCTTTTGCTAATGACTTCGTTCCCGTATTGACCCAATGGAATAAAATATAATCTCACGCCTTTTATCCGAGGGGCCAGAGAGAGGCAGAGGTAATATAAATAATCTCACGCCTTTTATCCCCGGGGGCAGAGGCAAAGGTAATATAAACAATCTCACGCCTTTTATCCCCGGGGGCAGAGGCAGAGGTAATAAATAATCTCACACCTTTTATCCCCGGGGGCAGAGGCAGAGGTAATATAAATAATCTCACGCCTTTTATCCCCGGGGGCAGAGGCAGAGGTAATATAAATAATCTCACGCCTTTTATCCCCGGGGGCAGAGGCAGAGGTAATATAAATAATCTCACACCTTTTATCCCCGGGGGCAGAGGCAGAGGTAATATAAATAATCTCACGCCTTTTATCCCCGGGGGCAGAGGCAGAGGTAATATAAATAATCTCACGCCTTTTATCCCCGGGGGCAGAGGCAGAGGTAATATAAAAAATCTCACGCCTTTAATCCCCGGGGCAGAGGCAAAGGTAATATAAACAATCTCACGCCTTTTATCCTCAGGGGCAGAGGTAATATAAATAATCTCATGCCTTTTATCCCCGGGTGGATAGGCAAAGGTAAGAGACCATCGCCGGCCGGGTCTAACACATGCCTCAGAATTAATTCTGAGACCTGCGGGTTTCCCCACGATGTTTTCCTTCACCGTCGAGCTAGTGATGAATATGTCCGTAAGATTTAAAATTACGTAAATTGAATAAAACACTGTATATATAGATAACTCGGCTTCTAGATTCATATGCCAGATTTTAAGTTAGACCGGTAACATATATATCCATGTTACTAACAGAAAAGTAAGCTTTTCATTGGTGAAAGAATTTTTAAAATCGGTCGCGTCGTTTCGGAGCCTATTCAATACAAACAAAAAATCTAATATGTTCTCTTTATAATATTAGTGTATATAGAAAACTTCAACAGACATTCGGCATTTATTTTTATTTGTTTTTTTTTATATTAAAAAAAGGGGGCAAACGAGAAGAATTGTTTATTTTTCTTATATCGACATATTACAATAAATTAAAATGGCCACACTGCAGGTACAGTTTGTAGGCGTTGCGCTCTTTACTTAATATCATATACACCAAAGAACAAGAAAAAAATACTTTCAATCTTTTAAAAACTTCTTCCGTTTTGACTACATCTGATTTTGTGCATACTTGTATTCGTCCGGCGGGAATAGTGTTTCCATCTCCTCGAGGATAGGCGTGTAGCACTGCTCGCGTTCCGGCGCTCCCATCGCGCTCCAGTCACGGACGATATTCTTTAGCACCGACTGCACCTGGGATAAAATAGCATATTATAAAAGTCAGCTCAGGTATCAGGGTTTCTAATTGTAATCGCAATCGTCTTCATTTTGACATACGTTGCTTCTTCCGTGCATTTGTCAATAAAGTCAGTGAAAGAAGAGCAAGCACTGATCGCGTAACAAATGTCAATTATAGACGATTACCATTTTATATAGACAATAAGGCCCCTGATTACTAACCAAAGAGATTTAAATATAATAGGGCATAGAGAAGGCATTGGGAATATTTTCATACAAAACTTTGAAGCCTAAGCGTCATGTCCTTGTCATGTCAGTTAGTATGAACGCGAGCTGTCATTCGGTTGAAATTGTACTAGACTTATTCCACTTGGAATAACTTTTGACTTAAAATTTTCCTCGCTTTGTCCCCTCTATGCCTTATTATATTTTAATCTCTTTGTTACAAACACAATGATTTTTGGTATGAATTTTCTCCAGCACAGCACTGGAAACATGTCATGCATGATAGATGACGTTACAGCACTGTGAAGGGCTATCGCGTATTTGCCGCTAGAGGCGCTAGTGTAGTGTGAGGTCTCCGGAATGTCAAATGTCACTGATTATGGACTACGCAGGTAATTTTAATTACAATAATGTTGTGAATATTTTCCAATGCCACAATGATATATAACAAATGTGAGTTACGGGTTACAGTTTGAGACAGTTTTATTCTTAGGAAACTTATGTCCTAATTTTTTATTCGTATTACTCGTAAAACGAGACTGCGCAACACCGATATTGATGTTTGTACGGTACTGTTTTCGGGCATTAAATATGATTTAAATATAAACTTAGTTTTCACGCCCGCAGTAACGAACTTTAGCTATACTACAGGACCCTAGTCGATAGTGGCGCCAACTGGTGAGCCCAAAACGGTAGCCCTCATGATGATCAATTCGTATGTAGAGTGACACTGCTGTGCCGTGCTCCGTTACCCTTCCCGCTCCGCGCATCTACCTCAGGAACTATCTCAGTTAAGTGGTATCATCACCTGTTTTTCGTTTGACCATGTCATTGTGTAACCTAGCAAGCAGCAGCCTACTATCTGTTACAATAGATAATCCTGTTGTTTCCCGATTACGCGGCTTGATTGGATTCACAGACCAATTATAAATGAAAGTTAACTTTCTTTTATAAATAAAAAATCTCACGCCTTTTATCCCCGAGGGGTAGGCAGAGGTATTACATTTCTGGAAATAAACAAGTTTCACCAGTAATTTTATCTACCCCTAAACATTATAATTAAATCTGTGACTTGCAGGTATCCTCGCAATGTTTACCTTCATCGTCGAGCAAGTGATAAACATGTACGTAAGTTTTTGAAAAACTCAAAACATATAAATGAATACCTAATATTTAGAGATAACCATAAAAAGTACCTTTTCGACATCATGTTGCATCTTATGCTGCTTCTGCGACGCGATCTCGCAGCTGTTGTAATCGCAGCCAAAACTCTCTGTCCCATTCGTTCCACCGTTGGAACTGTGGTCGACATTCTCAAACATCGTGTCCACGTCTTTGATTATCAGGTGTACGATAGTGTTGTTCACATCTAGACATTTCTTGAACTTGGCTAGGTAGGTAGTGTATTTATCTAGGCGGCGTTGGTGACTGGCTGGGAGCGATGCGATGATCTTTTCAGATTTGTGGATGCGATCGAGGCAGCAGAGTCTGCAAGATACAACGTAATTAATGGAAAAACTGAAATTAGTTTGTTGCGGTTTAATACCTAATTTATGTTTTGAATTAGGAATGGAATCGGTTCAGAACGTTTTTGGTATAATATTATAAATAAATAGAAACAAATAATTAAAAGTGAAATAGAAATGAACCTTATTAAAATTGATCATGATTTTTATTAAAATATTCATCTAAGTTTATGCTTGATAATAGAATTATTATCTACTATATAAAAATAAGTTGGGTTTTCCTTCCTGACGATATAACTCCAGAACGCACGAACCGATTTCCACGGTTTTGCATTTGTTGGAAAGGTCTCGGGCTCCATGAGGTTTATAGCAAAGAAAATTCTTATAAGCATTGCACCCGTGCGAAGCCGGGGCGGGTCGCTAGTCTACTATATAAAAATAAGTCGGGTTTTCTTTCCTGACGCTATAACTCCAGAACGCACGAACCGATTTCCATGGTTTTTGCATTCGTTGGAAAGGTCTCGGGCTCCGTGAGGTTTATAGCAAAGAAAATTCAGGAAAAATTTCAACAGAAAAGCGGGAAAATCTTATAAGCATTGCACCCGTGCGAAGCCGGGGCGGGTCGCTAGTTTGTTATATAAATGTATTATAATATTACTTATAAAACACGGTAATAATATGACTATTTTCTTTATCTGAAAAAAAGGGTAATCCCTAAAATACGTGACATCTGGCAAACCTAATTGCAACTGAAGAAGTATATATTCGAAATATAAAATAATGCTACTAATAAGTCTACTTATTATAAAAATTCGGCATTTTAATAGGCACACCTAACAGCTTTGAGCTATGCGTATGAAACAGTACCTAGGAATTTCTATTTATAGTAGATACAAATTATTGCATCATCCTCGTGATTGACTGGTCAATTTAGATAAAGGATCCAATCCAATTGTAAATACAATTACCAACAGCCCATTAGTCATGTTTTACAGGGAAACAATAATCACAACACACTAAACTGTTGTGAAAACAAAAATGTTTATGCCATCTGATAATAATAATAATTTATTGCACAAAACATGGTAGGTATGGTGTTAAATATTATTAAAATAAATTGATCAACATGTTTGACCATAGAGGCATGCAAAATTTACAATAAAAAAAAATGTAAATAAACAGCAATTACAAACAAATTAATTCGATAATTTGAAATTTAGTATGTCAAATAATATCGCTAATCATCATAATAAATAAAGTCATTATAAATATTCATTAATTAATTTGTCAGCCAGCCATTTACCCAACTTAACAATCATTTAGTACCAACATTATACATTGGTGCATTCATGTCGATGGTTCAAATATTCGTTCAAAAATAATGTTATTAGCAAAACAAAAAATTTAAATTATTGCTGGCTTGACTGAAAATATCAAGCGAGCCCTTGCCAATAAATAAACAAAGGGTCAGCAAAAGAACGGCCAAGCAGGCCTACTCCTGAAAATTAAAATATTTTTAATCTATGTAGGGACTTATAAGTTTAAATTAAATACACTCCACTACTTTGACTTGCGTTATTTGAGAAGAAGCAAAACTATACAAACTCCTTGCTACATTTTAGTGCTGTGCTGTGCTAAAGAAAATTTACACTAAACATTGACATTAAATACTCATCTAACTCATGGCATTTTACATAACACTTTTTATGTGAGTTTAGAAAATTGTTTCTGGGAAATATACAACGGCGAATAGGTATAAAATAAATAAAATAAAAATTATCCCCGAGGGGGTAGGCTTTAGGTATCTTGTTGTAAAAGCATACACACAACGCCATAAGGGAATTATTCAAGCCGCTCCTGGGCTTCCTGGAGGAGCTGGGATGGCAAGAGTAGAGCCATTCCCACCATCACGCAAAATAGGCGCAGAAAAGACGTCAAGTTGCGAAAAAAGGGAATTAATAATTATATGTAATCTGTAATCATCATCATTATCATTATCAACCCGTAACAGCCCACTGCTGAGCTCTTCCTCAAATTGAGGAAGTATGGGCTATAATCTCCCACGCGAGCACACCGCGGATTGGAAGATGGTGTTGAACTAGTGGCCACTTAACAGTCAGAATTTTTCAAGCCACCCAAGGGTATCTGACATGGCTTAACGACTTCCATTGTGCGTAAACACAACGAAAACCAGGACCAACAATTTAACGTGCCTTCCGAAACACGGAAGCGCTCTTGAGATAAATGCCACTAGGCGGTCACCCATTCACTGACTGACCGCACCCAACTTTGCTTAACCAGTGTGATCATTACAAACACACTGGCACCGCACGGCTACGAGCGCTTCTGAATCTGTAATGGGTTGGCTCTATTTAATTTCTAAGTTTAAAGTCTTTAATTTGGCTGGCCAACTCTTTTTAACCGGCTGCAAAAAAGGAAGAAGTTCTCAATTCAACATGTTTTTAAAAGCTAAAGTGTCCTTCACCCTTGTAGTGCTATTCATAACCGGACATTCTCATTTATCGTTTGGTTCATAATAAACACTGTGTTGTGATTAAGTTATCTTAAACAAATAAATACATGGAATTCTGTTTCCTCCATATCTCAAATATGTTTTAAATACAATAAGTTTTAATACCTAGTTGTATAGAAGCAGTTTCAAAATGATCATTTTGTTTGTAGTTTATTTTTAGAGAAGTATCTACATACATAGTATAAAATAATGTTTTTTCGTGTCTGTGTGTCTTCTAACGAACAGACTTCAAAAAAGGAGGAGGTTCTCAATTTGACAGTTTTTTTATGTTTCCCACCTCAGAACTTTAGAGTTCTATCTTCTAAGGTAACAAATTTAAAAAAAAAAACAGTTGAATTGATAACCTTCCCTTTTTGAAGTAGGTTAAAAAATACAATTGCATGTAAAATTAGTAGGCTAGGTATTAGGTAATGTTAGTGTATCAACTATATTAAATATCATCCAAATATTCATTTATTTACAGTCATTGTATCAAAGAATATAATTATAACCCTATTCCAAGATAGTATTATATACAAACTATGTACAATGGCGTGAGTAAACATACAGGGCGTCTAGAAACGAGCCCTAACAACACGTGAATACGGCCTAAACATTGTTATCGTCTATTTAAAATAGGTTAATTAGATCATTCAATACGACTAACAAAGGCTTAGGAAACTTACTTTTTTCGGTACCGAACCCTAAATTACCGACATTTTACATCGACGGTACCCTAAGGGCGCATAAAATATGGTTTTTAAGTGGAGAATTAACTTACTTGTAGTATTTAAAAGCGTTAACAACAGCACGAAAATGCTCCCTCTCTTTCGCCTCATCAATTTCTTCCGTAGCCGATGCAGCAGACATGTTTACGAATGTGTCACTGCTTTTACAATAACCCAAACGTGTGCGGCAGACAAATCGCGACTCAAAAATGATGTCAGTTTATGTGATTTTATGAAATTTTTATATAAATCTCCGGATACAACGATTCTACAAATCAATCGTCTGACATGACATCATGACATTTGCTGACAGGTGGCTGACAGCACGGACGGCCCTATAATGCACAGACCAATAACCGCTGTAAAATGTACAGTCAAGAGCACGCTAAGCTTGACACTTTGGACTTTGACCCGTTTATGTAATCTATGGCGCGCAGTACAAATCAGAGCTGCTTAAACTGGTAGTGTCAAGCTTGACTTGCTCTTGACTGTACGTTGTAAAAAAATATCGCGGTCGTACGGATTTTGTTCAAAACATTTTATCAGACGGTAATGACCAAATAAATAAAATTTTGCATCCAAGAAATACGAATGAAAAAATAACACTAGAAGAAGGATCATCATTTCATTACAGTTTAGAATTTGAGAAATGTTTTTTATGATTATAAAATGATGTACCTTGATAAGGAATGGCGGCTGTATTTAACTTGATTCCTTGAAAAAATCACAATCAACCAAACCAAGGAAACGTCAAAACGAAATGTCAAACAAATGCCCAGCCAAGTTGATCAACTTGTTTACCTCACAATGTGCTCACAATGTCGCGTAAATCATAATTATTAGTGCTTTTTCATTGTTTATCAAAATAATATTCAATTCAAAACCCGCCAAACAGTTTTCCTTACTTATTTCTAAAACTAGTATTTTGATTCATAATCAAAGTTGAATACTGCAGTGTCATTCATTAGCCGAGAGATAGAAAAATCAATAAAGCCTGCAAAGTTGTTGCTAGGTATTGTAACACGATAAATACGTAATGCAATTTATGTGAACATCGAAATCTGCTTTGCTTTCTTCAAAATGTGAAATTGTGGTTAGAGAAAACAATTAAAACACTTAAAATGATGGAAGGTATCATGTCTCAAAGAGTGACTCCGTTGTTGAAGTGCGTCGTTCTATTCCTGTTTATCTTTACTGCCAAAGTACTCACATCGCGTCCTCAAGAGGTACAAGACGGTAGAAACGAAATACACCAGTTGAAGCCATCCCACTATGTACGTACCTTCACCAAGTATCACCACAGACGTACCATCCAATGGAACACCGTACCAGACTATTGGGCAATGCAAGACCAACCTAAGGTAATTCAGAAACGGAGCATAGAAGATCCAAACTCAAGCGAATTCGTCAACAATGATCTGAATATTGAGGATTTTGTTTCGGATTCTCTGAGGGATAACGTTTTGTTTGAAAAAAAAGCTATAGGTTCTGGTAAAGAAAACCAGAGCACCAAAAATGGTTTGTCAAACGATGTTAAGACATATAAAGGGAAGGATGTTTCTGTAACGGAGGCCCCGAAAGCAACAAAAAGTCCAACAATCTCGTGTGTGTACAAAATTAACAATGTTGCGATTGGAGTGACTCCATCATATGAAGACGAGAGAAATGCTCAACTTGTGGTGGAGAACGAAAATTTTGGTAAGTCTATTCCAGCTTATTAGTAGAATTTTTATATGATTTCGAAAAACAGGTAATTATTTTTTAAGGTGTATTTATGTGAGTCTATTTTATTGTTATACTTGCGGCCCGCTCCGGCTTCGCACGGGTGCAATGCTAACACTAAAACCTTTCTCTTAAATCACTCTATCTATTTTTTTAAAAAAACCGCATCAAAATCCATTGCATAGTTATAAATATTTCAGCATACATAGGGACATAGTGATATAGGGACAGAGAAAGCAACTTTGTTTTATACTATGTACTGATTGGCACTTTTACAGTTGTTGTTTTTTTTATGTTCTTCTAGTTAATGTTATTGGAAAAACTACACATAATTATTTCCACTTCCTCGTTGTTTTGTGTATGTGTTACCTGGTCACACTTTGATGTTATCTTAATAAATACAATAGATTTCACATGACTTCATTATATCGTGCCAGAGAGTTATTCCTTCCTTCCTTGTAGATCTGGGGGTCTAAAAAGGCCGTTTCGGGTGAATCATAATAGGATCCTATTTCGATTTATATTCGAAATTTTCACCAAATACGAATCTGCTAATGAATTGAATTGTCAGTGAATCACTAAAATGAGGGACCATTTTACGAAATTTAGAGGAATTGCTTAGGATTTGCTCAAAGTGGCTATTTTAGACCCACAGAGTTCACTTCCTACTATTTATCACAACTCTAACCTCGTCCATGGAGGTTGGCTCAACGTAAAAAGCATGCTATCTCCATTGTTTTGCAAAAAGAACCAGCAACAACTCAGAACTCTATTGTACTATTTTTTTAATATTTTCAGAAACGGGTCCGATATCAGAAACGACGTTGCCCACTGGGGAGACAGTGCAAGTGGAGCAGTGTACCGATTCACGGGCGTATTGTTACACGCTGTGGCGGCAGGACTATGGGGATAATGTCACTGTTTTGGGACAGGGTGAGTAAAAAAAGAAGAAGAGAAGCGCTTGTAGCCCGGTGCCAGTGTGTTTGTAACGATCACACTGGTTAAGGAAAGTTGGGTGCGGTCAGTCAATGAATGGGTGACCGCCTAGTGGTATTTATATCACGAGCGCTTCCGTGTTTCGGAAGGCACGTTAAATTGTTGGTCCTGGTTTTCGTTGTGTTTAAGCGCAGTGGAAGTCGTTAAGCCATGTCAGATACCCTTGGGTGGCTTGGAAAATTCTGACTGTTAAGTGGCCACTAGCTTAACACCATCTCCGGTGGGCTCGCGTGGTAGATTAAAGCCCATACTTCCTCATTTGTGAGGAAAGACTTTTAGCTTAGCAGTGGGTTTTTACAGGTTGATGATGATGAGTAAAAGAAGAAATTGATTGCCTCACTGACTAATCGATCAATAGCACAGCCGAAACTGCTGGGTTTATAAGAAATGTTGCACAATGGTTCCTTAAATGACATAAGTGACCACTACCACATCATGTCGAATCAACCTATGGAATACTCTCCTAGAAACAGTGATTTACCCCATTAGTAAATTGTTTTTAAAATAGACTTGATATACATTTTAGCTAGGGATGCATACGATACCGATACCGATATATCGGCGATTCTTCGGGTTTGCCGATATATCGTATCGGCGATATTTTAGGCCGATTCAACGATACTTTTCAAATTTCGCGCTTTAAAAATGTAATGTAAACGCGAGTGTTGTCCCATCTATTTCGTTGCAAACGAGGAATGAACTACCTATGCACGGGAAACCCCGCGCTTTATATTTATATAATATGTTAATTTTGATTACTAAAACTATTAATTATTAGTATTTTGTTTATTCTACCTTCTTTTTGGAATTCAATAAGCGTATCGGTATCAGTATCGCCGATATTTTAATAAGAGTTTCGGTATCGGTATCGTATCGGCAAAAAGGCGTATCGAGGCGTCCCTAATTTTAAATAAGAAACACAATTGCAGTGGTATACCCCCGTCAGCTCAAGATGTACCAGTGTATTAAATGAATAAATATTAAATACTAGTGGTTCTGCGCGGTTTCACCCGCGTAGTTCCCGTTCCCGTGGGAATACAATTTAGCCTATATTACTCAGCGATCTTCCAGCTTTCCATTGGTGAAAGAATTTTTAAAATCGGTTTAGTAGTTTTTGAGTTTATTCGTAACAAACATACAAAAATCCAAAAATACAATTTCCTCTTTATAATATTAGTTTAGACTAGCAGCGCGAAAGCAGGTTTCACCCGCGTAGATCCCATTCCCGATGGAATACGGGGATAAAATATAGCCTTTGTGTTATTCTGATGTATAAGCTCTACAACTGTAAAGTTTCATCAAAATCCGTTCAGTAGTTTTTGCGTGAAAGAGAAACAAACATCCATCCATACAAACTCTCGCGTTTATAATATTAGTAGGATAGTAGGATAAAAAGTGATTTTTGGAGATTCGCACGGGAATGGGAATAAACAGGATCAGCGCGGGTATCGCCACTGGGCACTCGCGAGTGTAGGTACAGTCATGAACACATGAAGCTTATACATTAGAACTAGATGTCGCGCGGTGCGCGAGGCCGCAAGCGGCCACGCGTGTCTCTGTGGGGTCTTATTTTGACAGAAAAATAGAGTCAAATTTTGGGCGCCCTTCTTGTTTTAGCCATTTTAATCGAAAAATAATAAAATTTTGTTAAATATTTTTTTTCATGGCAACACTGTTTACTGAGACCCACAATCGCTCCATACAAGTCAACTTTCCAAAGTGTTGCCAACTGGCTAAAAAAGCCGATTATTACTAAGAAAATTTAAATTTTTCACTAAAACAAAAATAACGGGGCGGCCATCTTGTTTTTTCTATTTTTCGGGATTTTCTAGTAAACTACAGGATATACCCTATGCGATGACACCAAACACATCCCTGTAGCATATCGGCATCTGGGAGATCAATTCGGGTCTTTTGAGGTCTACCCTAAAAATTAAATCAACCATAACTTTCAGTGTTGCCAGCCGAAAATCAAAAAACCTACAAAAGGTCATAGGGAGATATAAAATGTTTCACTGACTGTCACTTGTTTTTGCAAAATGGTAAAATTTCGAGTTTTGACATTTTGCGTTAAAAGTAAAAAAATACGAAAAATTCCGGGAAAATTCCTCAACACGGCAACACTAAGTAGCAAGACCTCCAACCCCGCTATACAGACCAACTCGCTCAGGTGTCGCCATCTTGCCGAAAATCGACAATCAAAATGTGGTAAAATTAATACTATTCTTTGGGAGCAAATCACCGGTCGGCCATCTTGGTTTTTCAAATTTTCGGGATTTTCTGGTAAACTACAGGATATGACCTATGTGATGACACCAAACACATCCCCGTAGCATATTGGCATTTGGGAGATCAATTCGGGTCAAGTGGGGTCTAAAACCACTCTAACTTTGAAACACTACTACGCGGCCGCCATTTTGTTTTTCTAAATTTTTGAGTAATATTTGTAAATCATCTAAGCAATACTACAGATACCAAAAATTTCAACCGAATCGGCCGGAAAACAAAAGAGATACGATAGGCAAGCCCGGCCGCCATTTTGTTTTTTGAAAAGTTGGAATTTTCCTGGGGTCACCCCGCCACTTTGCACACTTTTCCCCTACATGACTTGACTCCAAAACGACTCCTTCTGGGAGAACAATTATGTCAATCAGTGAGTGAGTGAGTCAGTGGTAGTCGAGCTTTATATATTATAAACTAGATGTCGCGCGGTGCGCGAGGCCGCAAGCGGCCACGCGTGTATCTGTGGGGTCGTATTTTGACAGAAAAATAAAGTCTAATTTTGGTGCGGCCATGTTAATTTAGCCATTTTCGATAATTTTCTATGTGAATATTGTAATTTTTTAGTATAAGTCGAAAACTAATAAAATTTTGTTAAATATTACTTTTCATGGCAACACTGCTTACTGAGACCCACAATCGCTCCATACAACCCAACTTTCCAAAGTGTTGACAACTTGCCTAAAAATACCGATGAAAATTATAAAAATTCATTTTTTTCAGTAAAGAGAGGATACCGGAGCGACCATCTTGTTTTTCCAGTTTTTCGGATTTTTCTGGTAAACTGCAGGATATACCCTATGCAATGACACCATTCACGTCTCTATAGCATATTGGCATCTGGGAGATCAATTCGGGTCTTTCGAGGTCTACCCTAAAAATTCAATCGGCCATAACTTTCAGTGTTGCCAGGTGAAATTTGAAAAACCTACAAAAAGTCGTAGGGAGGGATAAAATGTACCGTTGACTGTTACTCGTTTTTGCAAAATGGTAAAATTTAAAGTTTTGACATTTTGCGTTAAAAGTAAAAAAATACCCCAAATTTTGGGAAAATTGTTAAACATAGAAACACTCCGTAATGAGACCTCCAACCGCGGCATACACGCCAACTCGCTCAGATGTCGCCATCTTGCCGAAAATCGACATTCAAAATCTTGTAAAATCCATCCTTTTCTTTGAGAGCCAATCACGGGGCGGCCATCTTGGATTTTCAGTTTTTCGGATTTTTCTGGTAAACTACGGGATGTGCCTAAAAAGATGACGTGCCACTTGTAACTGCACAATGTCGGCAACCATGCGACTAATTCGGGTCAAGTGGGGTCTACAATAGCCTAAACTTTGAATCATTGCTACGCGGCCGCCGTTTTGTTTTTTCAACTTTTTAAATAATATTCGTAAATCATCTAAAAAGTTTAACCGATGCTAAAAATTTGAACCGAATCGGCCGGAAAACAAAAGAGATACGATAGGCAAGCCTGGCCGCCATTTTGTTTTTTTGAAAAGTCGGAATTTTCCCTGGGTCACTCCGCCATCTTGAACACTTTTCTCATACATGACTTGACTCCAAAACGACTCCTTCTGGGAGAACAATTATGTCAATCAGTGAGTGAGTGAGTCAGTGAGTGGTAGTCGAGCTTTATATATTATAAACTAGATGTCGCGCGGTGCGCGAGGCCGCAAGCGGCCACGCGTGTCTCTGTGGGGTCGTATTTTGACAGAAAAATAAAGTCTAATTTTGGGCGGCCATCTTGTTTTAGCCATTTTTGATAATTTTCTATGTGAATTTTGTCTTTTTTTAGTATAAGTCGTAAATTAATAAAATTTTGTAAAATATTTCTTTTCATGGCAACACTGCTTACTGAGATCCACAATTGCTCCATACAACCCAACTTTCCAAAGTGTTGCCAACTTGCCTAAAAATACCGATAAAAACTATAAAAACCCATTTTTTTCAGTAAAGAGAGAATATCGGAGCGGCCATCTTGGTTTTTCAGTTTTTCGGATTTTTCTAGTAAACAACAGGATATGCCCTATCCAATGACACCAATCACGTCTCTATAGCATATTGGCATCTGGGAGATCAATTCGGGTCTTTTGAGGTCTACCTTAAAAATTAAATCAACCATAACTTTCAGTGTTGCCAGGCAAAAATCAAAAAACCTATAAAAGGTCATAGGGAGAGATAAAATGTACCGTTGACTGTTACTCGTTTTTGCAAAATGGTAAAATTTCGAGTTTTGACTTTTTGCATTAAAAGTAAAAAAATACCCTAAAATTTGGGAAAATTCTTAAACATGGCAATACTACGTAATAAGACCTCCCACCCCGCCATACAAGCAAACTCGCTCAGGTGTCGCCATCTTGCCGAAAATCGACATTCAAAATATGGTAAAATTCATCTTTTCCTTTGGGAGCCAATCACAGGGCGGCCATCTTGTTTTTTCAGTTTTTCGGATTTTTCTAGTAAACAACAGGATATGTCCAATGCAATGACACCAATCACGTCTCTATAGCATATTGGCATCTGGGAGATCAATTCGGGTCTTTTGAGGTCTACCCTAAAAATTCAATCGGCCATAACTTTCAGTGTTGCCAGGCGAAAATCAAAAAACCCACAAAAGGTCATACGGAGAGATAAAATGTACCGTTGACTGTTACTCGTTTTCGCAAAATGGTAAAATTTCGAGTTTTGACTTTTTGCATTAAAAGGAAAAAAATACCCCAAATTTCGGGAAAATTGTTAAACACAGCAACACTCTGTAATGAGACCTCTAACCTTGCCATACAAGACAACTCGCTCAGGTGTCGCCATCTTGAGAAAAATCGACATTCAAAATCTGGTAAAATTCATCTTTTTCTTTGGGAGCCTATCACAGTGCGGCCATCTTGGATTTTCAGTTTTTCGGATTTTTCTGTTAAACTACGGGATGTGCCTAAAAAGATGACGTGCCACTTGTAACTGTACGATTTCGGCAACCATGTGTCTAATTCGGGTCAAGTGGGGTCTAAAACCACTCAAACTTTGATACACTATTACGGGGCCGCCATTTTGTTTTTCTAATTTTTTTAGTAATATTTGTGAATCATCTAAGCAATACTACAGATGTCAAAAATTTTAACCGAATCGGCCGGAAAACAAAAGAGATACGATAGGCCTGGCCTGGCGGCCATTTTGTTTTTTTGAAAAGTCAGAATTTTCCTGGGGTCACCCCGCCATCTTGCATACTTTTTCCCTACATGACTTGACTCCAAAACGACTCCTTCTGGGAGAACAATTATGTCAATCAGTCAGTGAGTGAGTGAGTCAGTGAGTGGTAGTCGAGCTTTATATATTATAAACTAGATGTCGCGCGGTGCGCGAGGCCGCAAGCGGCCACGCGTGTCTCTGTGGGGTCGTATTTTGACAGAAAAATAAAGTCTAATTTTGGGCGCCCATCTTGTTTTAGCCATTTTAAATCAAAAACAAAAAAAAATTGTTAAATATTTTTTTTCATGGCAACACTGTTTACTGAGACCCACAATCGCTCCATACAAGTCAACTTTCCAAAGTGTTGCCAACTGGCTAAAAAAGCCGATTATTATTATGAAAATTTAAATTTTTCAGTAAAACAAAAATAACGGGGCGGCCATCTTGTTTTTTCAGATTTTCGGGATTTTCTAGTAAACTACAGGATATACCCTATGCGATGACACCAAACACATCCCTGTAGCATATCGGCATCTGGGAGATCAATTCGGGTCTTTTGAGGTCTACCTTAAAAATTAAATCAACCATAACTTTCAGTGTTGCCAGGCAAAAATCAAAAAACCTATAAAAGGTCATAGGGAGAGATAAAATGTACCGTTGACTGTTACTCGTTTTTGCAAAATGGTAAAATTTCGAGTCTTGACTTTTTGCATTAAAAGTAAAAAAATACCCTAAAATTTGGGAAAATTCTTAAACATGGCAATACTACGTAATAAGACCTCCCACCCCGCCATACAAGCAAACTCGCTCAGGTGTCGCCATCTTGCCGAAAATCGACATTCAAAATATGGTAAAATTCATCTTTTCCTTTGGGAGCCAATCACAGGGCGGCCATCTTGTTTTTTCAGTTTTTCGGATTTTTCTAGTAAACAACAGGATATGTCCAATGCAATGACACCAATCACGTCTCTATAGCATATTGGCATCTGGGAGATCAATTCGGGTCTTTTGAGGTCTACCCTAAAAATTCAATCGGCCATAACTTTCAGTGTTGCCAGGCGAAAATCAAAAAACCCACAAAAGGTCATACGGAGAGATAAAATGTACCGTTGACTGTTACTCGTTTTCGCAAAATGGTAAAATTTCGAGTTTTGACTTTTTGCATTAAAAGGAAAAAAATACCCCAAATTTCGGGAAAATTGTTAAACACAGCAACACTCTGTAATGAGACCTCTAACCTTGCCATACAAGACAACTCGCTCAGGTGTCGCCATCTTGAGAAAAATCGACATTCAAAATCTGGTAAAATTCATCTTTTTCTTTGGGAGCCTATCACAGTGCGGCCATCTTGGATTTTCAGTTTTTCGGATTTTTCTGTTAAACTACGGGATGTGCCTAAAAAGATGACGTGCCACTTGTAACTGTACGATTTCGGCAACCATGTGTCTAATTCGGGTCAAGTGGGGTCTAAAACCACTCAAACTTTGATACACTATTACGGGGCCGCCATTTTGTTTTTCTAATTTTTTTAGTAATATTTGTGAATCATCTAAGCAATACTACAGATGTCAAAAATTTTAACCGAATCGGCCGGAAAACAAAAGAGATACGATAGGCCTGGCCTGGCGGCCATTTTGTTTTTTTGAAAAGTCAGAATTTTCCTGGGGTCACCCCGCCATCTTGCATACTTTTTCCCTACATGACTTGACTCCAAAACGACTCCTTCTGGGAGAACAATTATGTCAATCAGTCAGTGAGTGAGTGAGTCAGTGAGTGGTAGTCGAGCTTTATATATTATAAACTAGATGTCGCGCGGTGCGCGAGGCCGCAAGCGGCCACGCGTGTCTCTGTGGGGTCGTATTTTGACAGAAAAATAAAGTCTAATTTTGGGCGCCCATCTTGTTTTAGCCATTTTAAATCAAAAACAAAAAAAAATTGTTAAATATTTTTTTTCATGGCAACACTGTTTACTGAGACCCACAATCGCTCCATACAAGTCAACTTTCCAAAGTGTTGCCAACTGGCTAAAAAAGCCGATTATTATTATGAAAATTTAAATTTTTCAGTAAAACAAAAATAACGGGGCGGCCATCTTGTTTTTTCAGATTTTCGGGATTTTCTAGTAAACTACAGGATATACCCTATGCGATGACACCAAACACATCCCTGTAGCATATCGGCATCTGGGAGATCAATTCGGGTCTTTTGAGGTCTACCCTAAAAATTAAATCAACCATAACTTTCGGTGTTGCCAGGCAAAAATCAAAAAACCTACAAAAGGTCATAGGGAGAGATAAAATGTACCGTTGACTGTTACTCGTTTTTGCAAAATGATAAAATTTCGAGTTTTGACTTTTTGCATTAAAAGTTAAAAAATACCCCAAATTTTGGGAAAATTGTTAAACATGGCAACACCACGTAATGAGACCTCTAACCCCGCCATACAAGCCAACTCGCTCAGGTGTCGCCATCTTGCCGAAAATTGACATTCAAAATCTGGTAAAATTCATCTTTTTCTTTGGGAGCCAATTACAGGGCGGCCATCTTGGTTTTTCAGATTTTCGGGATTTTCTGGTAAACTACAGGATATGCCCTGTGCGATGACACCAAACACATCCCTTTAGCATATTAGCATCGGGGAGATCAATTCGGGTCAAGTGGGGTCTAAAACCACTCCAACTTTGAAACACTACTACGCGGCCGCCATTTTGTTTTTTCAACTTTTTTAACTATTTTCGTAAATCATTTAAACATTTCTACAGATTCCAAAAATTTCAACCGGATCGGCCGGAAAACAAAAGAGATACGATAGGCAAGCCTGGCCGCCATTTTGTTTTTTTTGAAAAGTCGGAATTTTCCCGGGGTCACCCCGCCATCTTGAACACTTTTTTCATATATGACTTGACTCCAAAACGACTCCTTCTGGGAGAACAATTATGTCAATCAGTCAGTCAGTGAGTGAGTGAGTGAGTGGTAGTCGAGCTTTATATATTATAGAATAAGGCCCAGTACCAACATCTTTTAAAACAGTATTGTTTTAGACATGCTATCTTCTAGTCTTGGGCATAGTCGTTCGCCAATGGGAGCGCTCAATTTAGTTCGCAGACCTACCGCGAACTAGTTCGTTCATTTAGTTAGTTTTTTATTTTTTTGATATATGGAGATTATTAAATAAGTAAATGTTGTTCATATTATAAAAATATAACATAACATAAAGAAAAAATTTAACCATCTCATAGACTTTAATTTACTAAGCAACTCTTAAAAGAGCGGCAAAAGTAAAGGAAAACTAAGTCAGTTAGCCATGCAGCGCCACTCAATAATAGAGCGGAAGCCACAAAAATACATTATTTAAATAACTAAGAGCGAGACTATGGACGAACTAGTTCTCAATGTTCTCATAGTTCACCTAAAAGAGCGCTCTTTCGAACTAGGTCGTTCGCGAACTACCCAAGACTACTATCTTCATACCATGACGTCCTTATAATGTAAGTTCGTTTTAATAAAATGTTGTGTCAAAGCTAATAACTTTATATATTTAAGCTAGTTTCGGAATACGGCTCGAAAATTATGACGCCACATGAAAATGAAGCAGTAGCAAACCTTCATTTAGTATCAGATAGTCATTCGTGTATGTTTAAGTATATTTATCAGACTAGATGTCGCGCGGTGCGCGAGGCCGCAAGCGGCCACGCGTGTCTCTGTGGGGTTTTATTTTGACAGAAAAATAGAGTCTACTTTTGGGGCGGCCATCTTGTTTTAGCCGTTTTAAGTCGAAAAATAATAAAATTTTGTGAAATATTACTTTTCATGGCAACACTGTTTACTGAGACCCACAATCGCTCCATACAAGTCAACTTTCTAAAGTGTTGCCAACTGGCTAAAAAATGCCGATTCAGATTAAGAAAATTGAAATTTTTCAGTAAAACAAAAATTACGGGGCGGCCATCTTGTTTTTTCTATTTTTCGGGATTTTCTAGTAAACTACAGAATATACCCTATGCGATGACACCAAACACATCCCTGTAGCATATCGGCATCTGGGAGATCAATTCGGGTCTTTTGAGGTCTACCCTAAAAATTAAATCAACCATAACTTTCAGTGTTGCCAGGCGAAAATCAAAAAACCTACAAAAGGTCATAAGGAGAGATAAAATGTTGCACTGACTGTCACTTGTTTTTGCAAAATGGTAAAATTTCGAGTTTTGACATTTTGCGTTAAAAGTAAAAAAATACGCCAAATTCCGGGAATATTCTTAAACACGGCAACACTGCGTAGCAAGACCTCTAACCCCGCTATACAGACCAACTCGCTCAGGTGTTGCCATCTTGCCGAAAATCGACAATCAAAATGTGGTAAAATTAATACTTTTCTTTGGGAGCAAATCACCGGTCGGCCATCTTGGTTTTTCAGATTTTCGGGATTTTCTGGTAAACTACAGGATATGCCCTGTGCGATGACACCAAACACATCCCTTTAGCATATTGGCATCTGGGAGATCAATTCGGGTCAAGTGGGGTCTAAAACCACTCCAACTTTGAAACACTACTACGCGGCCGCCATTTTGTTTTTTCAACTTTTTAAATAATATTCGTTAATCATCTAAGCAATACTACAGATGCCAAAAATTTTAACCGAATCGGTCGGAAAACAAAAGAGATACGATAGGCAAGCCTGGCCGCCATTTTGTTTTTTTGAAAAGTCGGAATTTTCCCTAGGTCACCCCGCCATTTTAAACACTTTTCTCTTACAAGACTTTTCTCCAAAACGACTCCTTCTGGGAGAACAATTATGTCAATCAGTCAGTCAGTGAGTGAGTGAGTGAGTGGTAGTCTAGCTTTATATATTATAGACTAGATGTCGCGCGGTGCGCGAGGCCGCAAGCGGCCACGCGTCTCTGTGGGGTCGTATTTTGACAGAAAAATAAAGTCTAACTTTGGGCGCCCATCTTGTTGTAGCCATTTTTGATATTTTTCTATGAGCATTTTGTCTTTTTTTAGTATAACTTGAAAAAACATAAAAATTTGTAAAATATTTTTTTTCATGGCAACACTGCTTACTGAGACCCACAATCGCTCCATACAACCCAACTTGCCAAAGTGTTGCCAACTTGCCTAAAAATACCGATGGAAACTACAAAAATCCATTTTTTTCAGTAAAGAGAGAATACCGGGGCGGCCATCTTGTTTTTTTAGTTTTTCGGATTTTTCTGGTAAGCTACAGGATATGTCCTATGCGATGACACCAGTCACGTCTCTATAGCATATTGGCATCTGGGAGATCAATTCGGGTCTTTTGAGGTCTACTCTGAAAATTCAATTAGCCATAACTTTCAGTGTTGCCATGCGAAAATTAAAATACCTACCAAAAGTCATAGGGAGTAGTAAAATGTTTCATAGACAGTAACTTTTGACGTCACTCGTTTTTGCATAGTGATCA
Source organism: Ethmia dodecea (assembly GCA_963855545.1). Taxonomy (NCBI): domain Eukaryota; kingdom Metazoa; phylum Arthropoda; class Insecta; order Lepidoptera; family Depressariidae; genus Ethmia; species Ethmia dodecea. The sequence continues at coordinate 4,764,924 of OY979463.1, read as the reverse complement.
AATTTAGAGTTTTGTCATTATGCATTTAAATTTTAAAAAATACGCAAAATTTTGGAAAAATTCTTAAACATGGCAACACTACGTAATGAGACCTCCAACCCCGCCATACACGCCAACTCGCTCAGGTGTCGCCATCTTGCCGAAAATCGACATTTAAAATCTGGTAAAATCCATCATTTTCTTTAAGAGCCAATCACAGGGCGGCCATCTTTGATTTTGAGTTTTTCGGATTTTTCTGGTAAACTACGGGACATGCGTAAAAAGACGACGTGCCATTTGTAACTGCACGAAGTCGGCAACCATGCTACTAATTCGGGTCAAGTGGGGTCTACAATAGCCTAAACTTTGAAACATTACTACGCGGCCGCCATTTTGTTTTTTCAACTTTTTAAAAAATATTCGTAAATCATCCTAAAAGTTTAACCGATTCCAAAAATTTCAACCGGATCGGCCGGAAAACAAAAGAGATGAGATAAGCAAGCCTGGCCGCCATTTTGTTTTTTTGAAAAGTCGGAATTTTCCCTGGGTCACTCCGCCATCTTGAACACTTTTCCCCTACAAGACTTTTCTCCAAAACGACTCCTTCTGGGAGAACAATTATGTCAATCAGTCAGTGAGTCAGTGAGTGGTAGTCCAGCTTTATATATTATAAATAACACATAGGCTATATTTTATCCCCGTATTCCCACTTCAACTACGCGGGTGAAACCGTGCTCACTGCTAGTAATAAATGTTCTCACGGCTTTTATTCCCGAGTGAATTACTCTGCCTACTCCCTCTTGGGTAAAAGGGCTTTTTATTTATTTTTATTTTACTGAGCAGTGATAGCCTTACGGTTAAAGGGCCTGCTTCACAATATCTACACAATAACTTTGATGAAAATCAGTGAGGCTCGGGTTCGAATCCTGGCATGTACCAATGAGTTTTTCAAAACTTACGTACATATTTATCACTAGCTCGACGGTGAAGGAAAACATCGTGAGGAAACCCGCAGCTCCCAGAATGAATTCTGAGACTGTGTAACAGACCCGGACCGGCGATGGACTCACCACCTATCACGCTTAGGGGTCCAAAGAATATCTGGTGAAAAGAGGGTATATCCAGAAATGGAATACCTCTGCCTACCCCCTCGGGGATAAAAGGCGTGAGATTATGTATTTATTTTTATAAAGTGCTCATTGATCTAAATATCGCAGGGTGCTGGGGTGGTGCCCGTAGCAGCGTTTGCGACCGCTGTCGGTCTGTCACGCCACGTCTGCCCGCCACCAAGTTCTGCTGCTGCACCACCGCGCACTGCAACGCATACTATCGTAAGCCATCCATATCCTCAGAGCAGTTGGGGCAACCCAGGACCCTGGATAGGTGATCTTGGTCTTCGAAATGCAGAAAGCTACGAACCGCCGGAATGATAAAGATTATAAAAAATAGTAATTGGAGCTTTGAGTATCAAATCTGTTGAATACTACTAGTTTTTTTGAGTTCACGGAGTGCTCGTATTGTTTTGTCAAAAAATGCGTTAGTGTTAACATTATTTGTGTGCGTTTCAAAAGTGTGCAAAGAAACTAGTGCGCGTGACGTCTCCTGTTGGTTTAGTACTCAAAGAATTGGAGTGAATGATTGGTGACACATGATGTAAAACTTTTTTTTACGAATTACTCTTGCGGTGATAACTGTGGTTAGAGAGCCCACTTTTCATGCGTGAGGCTGTTATGTACTTTTTCAAAAACATACGCACATATTTATCATCAGTGAAGGAAAACATCGTGAGGGACCCCACAGGTCCAAGAATTAATTCTAGGTTCAAAAATATACTGATGAAAAGTGGGTACTTCCAGGAATTTAATCTCTGCCTACTCTCGGGCATAGAAGGCGAGATTTTTTTTGTACTCATTCTATCATCAAAGGTTATATTTTTCTAATCTGTAAATAAAATTTGTACTAAGATTTTTACCATAGGATTTATGTAACAGTATTGCAATTGTGGTAGGATCATAACAATAAAATAACATTTATTTAGAGTTTGTACAAATTATAATAAAATTTATAGCGGTATTGACATTTTTCTTCTTCAAGTACATAATGCCGTGAGTGCCATTAAACAAATTAAATAATACCACTAAACTATTATATTCTTTTGTTTTTTTTTTTTTCAAATTAAAAAAATATATATTATTCAGTTTTCCTTTAAAGACTAGGATCGACTTCTTTGTTTAGTAGCACGTCCGTTGCAACTTTAGGTGCTAAACATGAATGGAAACTTTGTTGGCTTAATGTAATATTTCTATTTAATGTAATAGCTATAAGTTTTTATTGTATAAGCTGTTTGAAAAATAAATAAAATAAACATAATTCTTTACCTCCTAGTGACAATTCAAGAAGAGACAGTGACAATGAAAGCGGAGTCGACGGTCAACACCGAGGAGCGCCCCACACACGCGCTCCTTTTCTTCACCCTGGCGTTGATGGTTATCGCCTTGTCAATGATCGTCACCGTCATCTTCGTTTATAAGACGCGCAGGCTGCCCGAGGACCTCAGTGACGATGACGATGTTGAGAAAGGTGAGTTGACCGCATATTATCATTGTTTGGTTAGTTGACCGCACGTTATCATTGTTAGGTTAGTTGACCGCACGTTATCATTGTTTGGTGAGTTGACCGCACGTTATCATTGTTTGGTGAGCACTCTATCATTATTTGGTGCGCACATTATTATTGTTTTGTGAGTTGACCGCATATTATCTTTACTTGGTTAGTTGACCGCACGTTATCATTGTTTGGTGAGCACTCTATCATTATTTGGTGCGCACATTATCATTGTTTGGTGAGTTGCCCACACATTATCTTTGCTTGGTTAGTTGACCGCACGTTATCATTGTTTGGTGAGCACTTTATCATTGATTGGTGCCCACATTATCATTGTTATGTGAGTTGACCGCATAGTGTCAGTGTTTGGTGAGTTGACCGCACGTTATAATTTTTTTGTCCTTTGACCATTGGAAATCATAATACATTTTGTATATGGGTTTTGGGGAAATCTTTTTAATGAGTGATTATCGCAGTTTAATTCCGTTACAGCCCAATGCACTTATTTACTTGTTCATACTCATAACGTGTTTATTTATGTATTCTTTAGGATGAAGTTTATTTGACGGGCCTATTGGCTCAGTCGCTGGCTTCGTGTCTGGGTGTTTAATATTTATTTAAGTATGTTTATCAGTTGTTTAGTACCCATAGTACAGGCTCTATATGGTTTAGGACTGAATAATAATAATAATATAATCTCACGCCTTTCATCCCCGAGGGGGTAGGCAGAGGTATTCCATTACTGGATATACCCACATTTCACGAGATACATTGGACCCCTAAGCGTGATAGGTGGTGAGCTCATCGCCGGACCGGGTCTGTTTACACATGTCCCAGAATTAATTCTGAGACCTGTGGGTTTCCTCACGATGTTTTCCTTCACCGTCGAGCTAGTGATAAATATGTAAGTAAGTTTTGAAAAACTCATTGGTACATGCCAGGATTTGAACCCGAGCCTCACTGATTTTCGGCCGGCTCTTTAACCGTCCGGGCTATCACTGCTCACTGCTATATATCACTGCTAGGACTGAATAACTGTGTGTACATTGTGTCCCACAATTTATTTATTATTAAACATGAGTGTATACCGGGGGGGGAGGGGGATAATGGGTCTCAACCCCCCATTGGTCTACGCGAAAACGAAAATTCGTTCGTTGATGTACTTAATTTATTTGATCTCGTAATGTAGACTTTAGATTATGATTTTTCCGCAGGCGATGTGATGGGTAGTGGACCTGACGCGCTGGCGACCGGCCTACTCTGTGTGGACAACCTCACGCTCATAGAACATATTGGTAAGATCATCCACAGCTAGCGTTTAGGGGTCCAATATATCTTGTCAAATGTGGGTATATCCAGTAATGGAATACTTCTGCCAACCCCCTCGGGGATTAAAGATTTTTTTTATCTACAGCTGTGCCACTATGGCCTTTACTTATATGCTCACGCCACGCCGTTATCTCAGGGGTCGGCAGAGGTGCTCCGTTCCTGGATATAATTTATTTTCGACCCAACTGCCGAACCTTGGAATCAATCCTGAGGCCAGCTAGTTTCCTCACGATGTTATCTTTCAACGTCGAGCTAGTGATAACAATTCAAATAAAAAAATAAACATAAATAATCTCACGCCTTGTATCCCCGAGGGGGAAGGCAGATGTATTAAATTTCTGGATATACCCACTTTTCACGAGATATTCTTTGGACCCCTAAACGTGATAGAGCCCATCGCCGCCCAACAATTCCAACACTTTATTAACGATAGAAATTAAATTAAATTACTTAGGTACTTACTTAATGTTTATTGTGTTCACTCATCATAACGTGAAACGTATTTGTACCACAACAGCAGGCGTTAGTAAATAAGGTCCTGTTAACAAAATGACCGCACGCAAAACAAGCTTAGTTTACTTACGTGTTTTTTACAATGTAAAAGCAATTACAAATTTAATTTATTATAAGTTTTTTTTTTATAGTTTAAGCGAATTTTTTACTGAAAAGTGACGTTTTGCTCTTCAATAAAAGGGAGCAAAGTAAGTCTTTTCCGATAGGGTTTTAATAATTGCGAATAAAAGTGTTTTGAATTTGGAATTAAGAATATTTTTCAACATTCTTAGCCAAAAAGATAGGCAAAATAAGTTTGCATCTAAGGTTGGCGCCACTGTAGCTTAAGTACTATAACAAAACATTAGTTCCATTTTTCGCCGCATTAGGCTAACATGGCTGAATAGCGTTCGATGGTTGTGCCACACTGTCAGAAAAAACTCGCTGTGGCAATTGCGCCGTTTCGTAGTTATTTTTCTCATAGTGAGGGATGAAAAGCAGAGTGTATCATTCGGTCGCAAAATTATTTTTACCTTGGGCTACGCACTTTAATCAAACCCCTCACTTCGTTCATGATCATTCACTATGCTCGTTTAAAAAAACGCCATCGCAGTAAAAATATCGTTTCGCTCCCTTATTATGACACAATCTACTATTACTATTTCATTGTATCAATAATTCATATTTTTTTGTGATTTGAGTTTTGACTTTGAATTGATTTTCTTTAAGTTTCTATCATTTATTTTTAATAAGAACTAGCGACCCGCCCCGGCTTCGCACGGGTGCAATGCTGAATTTTCTTTGCTATAAACCATCCCTGGACCCACTCGAACCCACACAAAAAGTTTCATCGAAATCGGTCCGGCCGTTCTCGAGTTAAATCGTCAGGAAGGAAAACCCGACTTATTTTTATATAGTAGATTATTTGTACACCACTAAGCTGGCTGTTGATAGCTGATCTCAATCTTAGCTGATTACAAGATGTTATTACCTATTGACACAAATTAAAAAAAAATGGTTTTCTGTAAAGTCGGTTTACGGGCGATAATTTTAAGTGATAACGTCATAAAAAATAAATGCGTCTTAAGCCGAACGCTTAGGCCGATCATGCCTCTCTATCGCTTGTTCCGCGCTCTCGCTTGCACGCTCGGCTCAGGCGAAACGTGACATGACTCATGCTTTCTCTTACGTGGTTCCAGCGTTCATCGATTTATAAGACGTTATCACGTCAATAAATGATTATGTACCACCAGATGGCGGTAGCAATTAAGCTCCTGCTCACAAAATGTCAATGATGTATCTTACACCCCAGGACAAGGAAAGTTCGGGTCGGTGTGGCGAGGCTCGCTGGGCTCGCTTCCGGTGGCGGTGAAGCTGTACCCGGGCCTGGCCGCCTGCCAGAGGGAGGCGGCCGTCTACCAGTTGCCCCATCTCGCTCACCCCAACCTGCTCAGATATTACGGTGAGTTTTTTTTAATAGACATGAGATAAAAAAGAGCTGCCCTTGAGTTTCTTGCTGGCTCTTCTCGGGGTACTGCATTTGGAACCAGCAACTCGTCGGTGGAGATGGGCTGCTGTTTACATTTAGCCAATCTTGATGGACGAGTTTAGTGTGCCTTGTTATTAGACTATTGATTTTTCTAAGTGTAATTTTTTAATTGAAACGTCTTGAAAAAAGGCCAGGTCAAGAGTATCCTTAACCGAAGAGCATGTATGAAGGGAATAATTAAAGTGGACGAAGCGAAACAAGTATTTAGGGATCGTGGAAAGAGGCGTGATTATATGTATGTATGTAATTTTTTATTACCTACAGAAAAAAAAACACAATTTACACACTGTTATTTAGTCCCAAACGAGGCAGAGCCTGTACTATGGGTACTAACCAACTGATAAACATACTTAAATAAATATTAAACGGCCAGGCAAGAAGAAAACATTTTTCGGCGATATTGAACACATATTAAAAAAAGCTTAAATCGATTAAGTAGTCGATAGTGAACAAACTAATTTCAGGAATTGCACTTGTTCTGTTACATTTTATAGATATGTACCCATTCTCTGAGCCGTCTGCGTTTTGGTGCATGTCCGGCTCTTAATACGGTCCCGAACCCTAATAATATGATATGAAAATGTATTTATTTCCGTAGGTTATTGCTAATTACACTTAGAAAAGTCAATCGAGGCACGTTGAACTTGTTCATGAAGATCGGCTAAATGCAAAGACATTAAAATATAATAGGGCATAGAGGGGACAAAGCGAGGAAAATTTAAAGCCAAAAGTTATTCTAAGTGGAATAAATCTAGTACAATTTCGACCGGAAGACAGCTCGCGATCATACTAACTGACATGACGCTTGAGCTTCAAACGTGCTTCAAAGTTTTGTATGAAAATATTCCCAATCCCTCGATGTCCTATTATATTTTAATTAGGGATGCATCCGATACCGATATATCGGCGATACTTCGGGTTTGCCGATATATCGGTATCGGCGATATTTTTATGGCCGATTCAACGATACTTTTCAAATTTGGCGTTTTAAAAATATTATGTAAACGCGCGTGTTATCCCATCTATTTCGTTGCAAACAAGGCACGAACTAACTATGCTCGGGGAAACCCCGCGCTTTATCTTTATAAATGTTAATTTTGATTACTAAAACTATTAATTAATTGTGTTTTATTTATTTTACCTTCCCTTTTGAATTCAATAAGCGTATCTTTATCGGTATCAGTATCGCCGATATTTTTATAAGAGTATCGGTATCGTATCGGAAAAAAGGCGTATCGAGGCATCCCTAATTATAATCTCTTTGATTGACATGGATCCTATCGGCCCTTAGGTAGTGACAGCCGTTCCCCGCTGACGTCGGGCCCTGGCCGTTCTCATTTAGTGGTGCTGGAGCTGTGCGAGGGCACTCTGCGGGGGCGGCTGCAGAGCGCGCCAATAGCATGGCCGGAGTTTGCCACGCTGGCCCACGGGCTGGCCTCCGCGCTGGCCCATCTTCACACGCCCAGTGAGTCACGCTTAATCTTTGTAATGTATAAAGGACAAGCGGTTTCACCCGCTCCCGTTCCCGTGGGAATACGGGAATAACATAAAACCTGTTAATAAGGGATCTTCTAGCTTTCCATAGGTGAAATAATTTTTCAAATCGGTCCAGTAGTTTTTGGGATTATTCGTAACAAACATACAAAAATACAAATCTTTCCTCTTTATAATATAATATTAGTATATAAGAAACTTAATGACTGACTGACTGGTCGATGAACGCACAGCTGGGTTAAGAATTGAGTACCTATAAAATTTGACTTAAAAGTTTTTCCACTGGAACGTGAATCGCCACGCTGGCCCACGGGCTGGCCTCCGCGCTGGCCCATCTGGACACGCCCAGTGAGTGTTTTTGTTTTTACGGCTCTGGGTGTAATTCTATCTAATCTCTAATAATTATTTTTAAACCAACTTCAGAAAAGCAGGTTTCTTAAACGATGTGTGCTTGTGTGTCAGTGGGCAGCAAGCCGTGCGTGGTGCACCGCGACGTGAACAGCGGGAACGTGCTGGTGGTGGGCGGGAGGGCGCGATTGGCCGACCTGGGGTTGGCGCAGTTGCTGCCCGCCCACCACCACCACCCGCCCACGCCCACCGCCATCACAGAGGTAAGCCACCACCACCACCCGCCCACGCCCACCGCCATCACAGAGGTAAGCCACCACCACCACCCGCCCACGCCCACCGCCATCACAGAGGTAAGCCACCACCACCACCCGCCCACGCCCACCGCCATCACAGAGGTAAGCCACCACCACCACCCGCCCACGCCCACCGCCATCACAGAGGTAAGCCACCACCACCACCCGCCCACGCCCACCGCCATCACAGAGGTAAGCCACCTCTGTTTTTATATATAGGGTTCGAATCACAGCATGTATCAATACGTTTTTTTCATAAAGCTTCGTATACATAGGGAATTTTTCTAGTGGGCGTGGATGGATACCTGCAAAAAAATCACCTGAATTCCACATACAATAAAGATTTCATTTCATTTTTCATTTCATTTCATGGCTAAATCAGAAACTATGAGGAATAGCGAAACTATCGAATCGTGTAATATTACAGTGTGTTTTTTTTTAAAACGTGTTCGATCTCTTGCTAGGAATAATGATTTAAAAAAATCCAAAGATGGTTTTAGTTTTCATCAAAATCGAGCCCGAGACTCCTTTGAGTATTTTTCGCTATTCCTCATAGATTCTGATTTAGCCATCCACGTCCTCTAAAAAAATTCACCCTGTATACGTAAGCTTTATGAAAAAAACGTATTGATACATGCCGTGATTCGAACCCGAGCCTCACGAATGAGAAGCTCTTTAATCACTGCAAAAAATATAGAGGTGCAGAAAACCAAAATCTCCAAATATCTCTCCAGGCAGGCACCCTCCGGTATCTATCCCCCGAGGCCCTAGAGGGGGCTCTAGACCTGTCCGAAGCTAGAGCGGCGCTCTGTGCGGTAGACGTGTTTGCACTTGCTCTGGTGCTCTGGGAGATGCTCTGGCGCTGCCAGGGAGCGCACCAGGGGCCGGTTCCGCCCTACGCGCCGCCCTACCACCACCACGGGCTGCCCGCCCGCCCTACGCTAGCACAGATGCAGGTTCGTTATGCAAAACCCTTGGGCTACGAGTATTAGTAATATAATAATAATAATATAATCTCACGCCTTTCATCCCCGAGGGGGTAGGTAGAGGTATTCCATTACTGGATATACCCACATTTCACGAGATACATTGGACCCCTAAACGTGATAGGTGGTGAGCCCATCGCCGGACTAGGTCTGTTTACACATGTCTCAGAATTAATTCTGAGACCTGCTGGTTTCCTCACGATGTTTTCCTTCACCGTCGAGCTAGTGATAAATATGTACGTAAGTTTTTGAAAAACTCATTGTATATTAGTCGCACCAGCAATTTAGAATTTACCAATGAAAATGTATTTATTTCTGTAGGTAATTGAAAATATGGTAGTCTCTAGTGATGTAACGAATATTCGCATATTTTAGCATATTCGCATTTATTCGCGAAATTACAGCGAATGTTTTGCGAATATATTATACATTTTTTTTATTTAATAGTTGATTCATGATACAAAATCCATTAATTTCTTATGTTTTTTAATGTAATAAAAAGTAACTTAACATCTTAATCACATTATCAGTCTTCTCTTTATCATTTGGTATCATTTATTTATTTAACTTTGAGCAATGAAGATTATCAATCAAATTTTCATAAGAATTTAAAAAACAAAACGCCAAATTTAAACAAAAACTGAATATTCGCATTCGCATTAGCGAAAGTTTGCAACAAATATTCGCATTATCATCCGCGAATGTCCAAAATATGACATTCGTTACATCGCTAAGTGTCCTGCCTAGTCAAAGCAGTTACTTTTTATGATCTGTCAAAACTAAATTTGACTATGGAAGATGTACTGAAATAGTAAGGTGTGACGTCATAGTTTCTAGTACTCAATTGCGTCACTTATTGTTTTATTATTTTTAAATTTTCTATAATTGTCGAGTGAAAACTGAAAATGTTTAGAGGTGTTTTGGGATAATCTTTATAATGAATGACTACTTTGAATTTGATTTCGATGATGTCAATCAGTGCTATTAGGACTAGAATCCAAAGGCCGTTAAACAATTTAAAAAAAAAACAAGAATCATAGACACAATTGATTTTTAATTGTTACGGTGCGCATTGGAACCGTTGCTTGTTTAATTAAATAAAATAAGACCCGAACGTTTGTTACGTGAGCAAAGAGATTGAAATATAATAGGGCATAGAGGGGGCATTGGGAATATTTTCATACAAAACTTTGAAGCCTAAGCGTCATGTCCTCGTCATGTCAGTTAGTATGAACGCGAGCTGTCATTCGGTCGAAATTGTACTAGACTTATTCCACTTGGAATAACTTTTGACTTCAAATTTTTCTCGCTTTGTCCCCCCTATGCCCTATATATTTAAATCTCTGTACGTGAGCTATGTCCCGGCAGAGCCTGGTGTCCCGCAACAAGGCCCGGCCCCCGCTGCCCTCGGGCCCCGTGGCGGAGCCCCGGGCGCTGCGCCTGGCCGCCGACACCTGCGACGACTGCTGGGACCACGACGCCGAGGCCAGGTCTTTCCTTTACATCAACATTTTCTCCAACTATAACCAGTCTTTATAATAGCGCCCCGCGGTTTCCCGTTCCCGTGGGAATACGGGGATAAAATATAACCTATGTGTTGTTCTGATGTATAAGCTATATAACTGTAAAGTTTTATCAAAATCTGTTCAGTAGTTTTTTCGTGAAAGTGCAACAAACATGCATCCATACAAACTTTCGCGTTTATAATATTAGTAGGAAAATAAATAAACGCAAATATTGAACTCCATTCTGACTGACCAGCTAAAATTCCCAATTTTAAGTTAGCTCTATTCTTTTCCGCCGCTTTGGAAAGGAAAGGGACACAAATATCAAAATAACTAAACTGAACCATATGAACGCATTCACATCTTATTCAAATACACGTGTTCAGCAATTTTAGCGACGATGTAACAAGGTCACGGATAAAAGTGACAGATAAGCACGTTCATAAGGTTCAAACAAGTTTGTTTCTACATGTTTGACATTACTCTTCAATCTATGGTTTGTTTCTGTCCTTTTTCTTCCGTATTCTATGGAAAAGGATAGGCTAACTTAAAATTAGGAATTTTAGCTGGTCACCCAGAATCGAGTGCATTGTCCTGCCATATAAAGGTAGTAGGAGTAGAAGGCTGAAAAATACGTTCCGACCTATTCTCATACCTACATCTCCTCAACTATACATACCGAAGCGGTGGAGTCGCAATGACTTTCAATAAGTGGACTTATAAGCCCCCTAAACATTGAATAAAAACATTTTGAGTTTGATACAACAATCATTAAAATCTATACAGCCGTTTCCGAAGAGTGCAACCACAATACAATACAATAACTCTTTATTGTACACCAAAAACAACACAATATTTATACCAAAGACATTAACATTAACTAAAGTACAATGGGCAGTCTTGTCGCTTTTAGCGATCTCTTCCAGACAACCTTAGGATGGATGAAACTGAGAGATTAGAACTAGGGTAACCACAAACACAGGTACATATTTTTATATATTAGATTATTTTGTCACAGGCTGACGGCGGTGTGCGTTGAGGAGCGAATGGCGGAGCTCCGTCTGATGCTGCAGAGCCACGGGCCGCTCATACACGACAACAAACTCCATCCACACCACGCAGGTAACTCGCTGATAATTATTATTATTCATTTAATACACTCTTGAGCTGATGCTGCATCTATCACTGCACTTGTGTTAATTGTTTAAAATGTTTATCAAGTCTATTTTTAAAACAATTCACTGATGGAGCACTTATCACTGTTTCTGGGAGAGCATTCTATATGTTGATGATACGATGTGGACGATGCGGTAAGAAAAGTTAAAATTATCTCAATCAAGATAAAGTAAACGGAGACTCGGTGTCGCTAACGCCATCTGTCGGTGAGCGGCCGTAACATTTAATTATTTTTGTCTGTAAAATTTCGGTTTTATAGGTAATACAACTATGCAGTTGAACTTAAAATGCAAAACTGTGTCTGTATACAAAATTTCATAAAAATCTATAGACCCGTTATCGAGATAACCTGAATATAAATACATACATACAAGAATTGTTCGGTTAAAGTATTAGGATTAATAAAATTTATTTGTGGGGCTTTGCATAAGCTTTTATAATAAAATACTCAAAAAAAAAATTTTAATTTACGTTTATAATATGTTTAAAACTCGAATTATGCAAGTACCTACTTTGCAAAATATTATTAAACTAAATGACAATAACAATGATGACGCTTGGACAGATTTGTTTTTTAAATTAATTTTACTACTTAATAAATAACTCAGAAAAGAGTTTTTCACTTGTTGCCAACGTTTATCAACAGTTACTGACTACCCACTGCCCAATTTACTACCCAATAATCTTGTGAGCATATTTTTTAATTTTTTTTCAGACGCCAGCTTATTTCCGCCGGAATCCGACAAGAACTCCAACTGTACAGCCCAGAACTGTGACGTCACCACCCCCCTCCTATACCCCCATCCGCATATTGGCCGCAACGCGTGCATAGAGCGAAACACACATACGAACTCTCACACACACACCGTCGAACTCATACACAAGAGCTTGAAGGACATAACTGCTCCGGCCGACGCTCCTAGAGTTCAAAATGTCGAAAACTGTCTGTCCGTGGCCAGGACCAGTCATAGACCAATACAGGACTTTGAGAATTCTGAACGGCTGAACGAGATACGCTCCTACCAGAGGCCTTTGGAGTATGTCCAGAATGACGTCAGCTCCCACGAGGATAGGAAGCCGAAGCAAACGAACCTCCTACACGACGTCAAAATCGAAAAGCCTAAGTGGGGGATTCGGAAGTTCTTCGAAAGGAGGTTCGGGAAAGTCGACACCGAAGTTAAGTTGGTTCCTGAACACTCGAATAACAGCGTTCAGAATGGTAGGACGAAAACTTCCGTTGTAAACGATAAGCCTATCAACGTTAATTTTGATAGACCGTCTAATCTAGTGCTAAGTAATAGGCCGTACGACTTCGAAGTCCCATGCACTCTGTCTCCCCCCAATCGAACTCTGTCTCCTACAATGATGTTGGAGTCCGATATGAACAGAGAGAACAGAGTGTTCAACTTTAAAGAACTCCCAAGAGACGACAACGAACCAAGGACTCAGAACCAGATCTTCGCTGTGATAGTCCCGAAATCGAAACCCACGGATTACAGCAACCTAATGGAAATGAGGAAGCGAGGGAGTTCCGAGTCCATAAAGAACTCGGTACGAACTTCTATGTCCTCGCAGAGTTTGTTCAAGTCCGCCCATTCCGAGTCCGAGGACTCGACAGTGAAAAAGCGACTCAGTTGCGACAACAGAATCACGAACACAAACAGCGGGAGATCATCCAGGGCGTCGATTAATCTAGAACTACAATACATAGACAACAATCAAAGCGAGAATTTCAACGACAAAGACAGCCCATTCGATTTGAATTCGGAATGCTCGAGCAGCGAAGATGAACACCTAATGCTGCTATCAGAGAATGGCGGCTCAAAAATAACGATGCAGACCATCCCTAAAACGGAAGACAAAAAGAAATACCAAAACGAAGTACTTAAAGAAGCGAGCCACAAGACGGAGTTAGCGTTCAACAAGTTCCAGAACAAATACACCAACTTCGACAACGAGTACAGCGACCCGAACGACAAAGAAAACTTAGTCAACGGCTACAGCGGTGACAACCCTGTATACTTAGCAGCTTTAAAAGGAGAAATAGACACAGCTGATCTCAAAATCATGCCGGACAAGAGTCCAAAGTCACCGAAACCGTCGCTCAAATCGCTAGCTATCAAACGCCAGCATTCCTTAGAGCAAGTCAGCGATATTTTCTCTTCAGCGGGAGATATCAATCTCCAGAATCCAGCGGGTAGGGTTAAAACTCCAGGGGATTTGCCAGTGGCTATACGAAGGGCTAGGAGGGACAGAGCGCTGCAAAAAGGCAGGGCTAGTGAGTGCAACAGATTGAGTCTCTATGACGACAGGATGATGTTCGGGAATAGTTTGTAAGGAAGAAAAATTAGAAGTGCTGGGTCTACAAGGTGATTTTTTGAGGGGTGAGTGTTTTTTTCGTTATTGGAAAAACTCAGTTCATTTCGACTCGTTTATTGAGATTTTGAAGTTGCTTCCGTAATGGTACTTTTCAGATTGGTGTACAAACAACAACACTTAAAGCGTGTCGCTTTTTCATAGAAAGAGAAAGACTAGGGTTAGAAAGAGAAAGACACACTATCGTCTCCGATATTGTGTGCTAAATGTGTATGCTGAAGGCGCTACGCAGCCGTAGACACTTTTGTTGTGTGTCGGATTACGGATACAAACTCCCAGTGAATATTTTATTTTTACACAATCAATATGAATATGGTGAAGGAAAAAATCAAAATTCATTTTTATTTATACCGCCTGTTTTTTTACCGTCTATAAGATCATTCGATTTTGTTACCTCTTGCATCTTGGCTAGGGGGGCAGATGTGCTGTGTCAGCAACAAAAAAAATCTGTGTTTGCGCATCGCCTAAAGGCTGATTCATGTTACAACGGGACTGGCCCCGTCCGGGGCGAACCATCCTACAATACGTATCGACATTTGGCCTGGACGGGGCCCGTCCGGGCCAGCGCTTCATACAAAAGTATTTGACCGTGCCCCGGACGGGGCACGTCCCGTTGTAACATGGATCAGCCATAGGAGTGCTTATGTTTGTACATTCACCCCTTAAATCAGATGATTAGAGACCATTGGGTTTCTACTATTCTCTAGTGTTTTGTAAGTTTGAGAGAGTATTTGGTAACTCTGTGCTAATGTTTTTTTTTATAATACCATGGTGGCATCATCTCACGCATTATAAATTGGTTTTAAATCGTATTCAAGATACAGTAATCTGGTATATTAAATGACCGTTTTAATGGGTTTTGGACAGAAATATAAAAATCAGTTGGATTAAAAAATATTTTTATGCAAAATAATGAATAAAAAATGCGTCAAATACTAAAAAAGACCGTTTATGCTAGATAGGGACATAATTTTCATTATAACAAAAAATAACCTGTCATCGATTTTGCATTTAAATAAATACCTATAGATACTTATAAATATAGATGTATTAAGTTGTATAACTATTCGCATATGTTTATTGTTAAGATCTCATTTTAAGTGGTTAAGAATCGCTATTATTTGTAAGAATTAGACTCATAATGTCATGTTCGCGAAATGTCTAATTACTAATCATTTTGTACGCCTTAGATTTGTTCACTGGACATTCTGGACATTTCCAGAGATATAAATTTTAATACTTGTAATTATTAATTAAACAAAAATGTTCTAAGAATTATATTTTAGCAGGCTATGCCTTCAAGGCTTACACTACACGTAATTATTGATGTATAAATAATGGTAATATTTTTTTTATCTGTGAATAACATTTGTAGATTTTTCCGCAGGAAAATATCCTATAGGAGCTTAAGCAAATTTAATATGACAAAATGCATCCAAACCATTTGTATTCAGAAAATACCTCACGAAAATACGTACGTTATAATTTAATATTATTGTTTAAAAAAGCTATTCGTTCTATGTTGCATGCTATATGAAACTGTTTGTTTTTATTGATATGACCTATTCACATTCCCACGAAATATGGACTTTAATACTCTTGCTTTACGGCGAAAGTAAAATAACAGTTTTACAGTGATTTTATTAAATAGTTTTTATTGTAAATACGAGTAATATGTGATCGTTTATCAGATTGATTAGAAATATTATGTAACACCTATGCACCTGTGTTTGTCAGTGACAGATTCTGAAAATACTGTGATATATTTTTTTTGTAAAATAATTCTTGGCTGGATTAACGTCAGATAACTTTGTAAGATTACAAATTCGGCAATTTGTTAACCAATAATAACGAAATAGTATATTTCATTAAAGTGCGGAAAGCCTGTCATTGCAACGAGTTCCGACAATGTCTACCCGAGCCGAGGCGCAGCCGAAGGTTGACAGTCGGAACAAGTTGCAATGACGGTTCCGCACGTGTACTGAACAACTATTTTTAATACAGTTGCGAAAAAATTAAGCAATTTTATAAAATACATATTAAAAACAAAACAATATACTCAACTGTCATTTTTGGAAAATGGCGCCAACCGTAAAAATATAAGCGGAGAGTTTTTTTTGTTTACTTCACCCATTCTGGGTAGGCAAAGGGAACTATGCCCAATGCCCATACAGCCAAGTCTTCGGTAGATTTTTTTTATTGATATGAAATGAAAATGAAATTTAATGAGATGAGATGAAATGATACCTTACCTAACTCATTGAATCAAATCATTAAATCTGATATTGAAACAAATTAGTAGCTTCTTTTTAGAAATATTTGCATTCAGAATCATAAAAACTTCTATGAATTATTTTTAGTAAAAACTTCGTGGTTGGTTTTTTCTTTTTAATAGACATTATTTTGACAGTTGGGAAAGAAAACGCACGAGTGCGGAAAAAGTAAAGAAAAAGCTCGAGTGTGTAATAGCCCACATCCCGAACGCTATACGTCCCTGCAATTCGCCACTTTTTGAGCAACTTGATTAAAAAGTTTTTGTAACAGTTTCTCTCATTTGCAAATTTTGATGGGAAATCGGGCCATTTCTCATAATATAGGTCCCAAACAAAAATTGTACTATTACCATTCATAAATTCTCAATCGCAAATGGTGCCATTCCCAATTTAAAATGTACTATTCGCACATGGTCCCATCTCCAACTTAAATTGTACTATCACATTCGCAAGTCTCATCGTTTATAGTTTGTGGAGCTGATGCAGGTAGAGGAACTAAGATCTGTGGGTCTAAAATGGCCGCTTTGAGCAATTCTTCTGAGCAATTCCTCCTTTTATGAATTCCCAGCAAATCCTAAGCAATTCCTCTAAATTTCGTAAAATGGTCCCTCATTTTAGTGATTCACTGACAATTCAATTCATTAGCAGATTCGTATTTGGTGAAAATTTTGAATATGAATCGAAATAGGATCCTATTATGATTCACCCGAAACGGCCTTTTTAGACCCCCTGTACGAGTATAAAATGGACAATTTACAAATGGGACTATTTGGGAATGGGATCATCTGAGACGAGTTTGCGAGTGGACTTAATATTATTAATCTGTTCACAGATGTCAGAAATCCTAGCCCTGTTTGCATGAAGAGGTTAACATTGAAATCTGATTTTAGTCTGATGTTAATTCAGTCAGGAACCTGTGAAGATTGTAGTTTAGTTCCTAATGTTACGTTGTGTTACGTTTGTTAAGTTACATAGATTGCGACAGTGTTTTATTTTATTGACTAATAATAGGTTATTATGTCTTGTATTCTTATATTATGTTACTCTGAGAACTGCGCTCACTACCTACCTGTCATTCCACGTGCATTTTTGTTCAGTCGTTCGTTGGCGGCCACTGAACGCATATGAAGGATTCCAAAACTAGTGTTTTATAGTACAGGTGGGTCAACTGTTCACAGTATTCAACTACTCACACCAACGCACTTTTACTATACAGTTTTAAAATGGATTTTTAAAATGTGTTTATTGGGTGGACTGGGTACGAAAATTAAAAAAAAACACGCTAGGTATACCTATTAGATTACACATACCCAATTCTACTAAATGACAACGGTTATAGTTGGATGACAATGGTCAGTCGATGGTGTTATTTGCTCAGCGGGTCTAAAAAGGCCGTTTCGGGTGAATCATAATAGAATTCTATTCCGATTCATATTCGAAATTTTCACCAAATACGAATCTTCTAATTAATTGAATTGTCAGTGAATCACTAAATTATGGGACCATTTTACGAAATTTAGAGGAATTGCTTAGGATTTGCTGAGAATTCAGAAAAGGAGAATTGCTCAGAGGAATTGCTCAAAGTGGCCATTTTAGACCCACTGAAAAGTGTCAAAATAATACAATTGTCTGACCATTGATATGTCATTGTCATCCAACTACAACCGTTGACATTTAGTGCAATTGGTCCCCTGGACATGCCAGCCTTCATTAACCGACCAAGCAGTTGAATGTCAGAACGATAAGGTCGATTTTCGCTTGCAAAACTTATACGAAACTTTTTTAACCCGTAATCGATATTTTTATTGATTTGGACTTGTTATTTATTATTAATTGAATTGTGTTATTATTACAGTCAAGGGGAGTAAAACTAATGTTTAACTAATACTTACAAAGCCATTGTAATTTTCTATTATATTTATGTTTTACGTGTTTCAAAATTCAAGCACTTTTTGGACGGCTATTCACAGTGGTCCAATCTTGTTTGAGTATTCTATGGTGTATTAAAATACTGATAAGTGAAACCTAGTAACCTTTAGGGGATGGTATTTTAAAAACGTCGTAGGCCGCGTCTGGCGTGTCGATATGCACCGCGTCAGCCGTTGCAAGAGACCATTAAAATGCATTTAGTTATTAAATATTCGTCGACCGCGTATATCACGCCGAACGCGGCCTACGGCGTCTGTAACAGACTCCCTTACAATCTGTTAAGTACAAGTCACATAGAAGTAGGTGGATATTCCTATTCAATATTGAGGTACCAATAATATATAATGTTTTATTATTATTTGCTCTCCTGCATTCCAATGGTGTGTTTGGTTTCACGCAAAATATTTAAAATATTAACTTTACGTACCTAACGGCACAGAATAAGTAATCTGTAATAGTACACGGGCAGTCTGCCGCATAAGCAAATAGAATTCCAGTTAAATGTACCTCGGAAAATCTAGAAATATTCTTAATTCTGGTAAAACTGCTTATAATTCGATAATTGTATAATTTCGTCATCTTTTTAGAATCAAAAATTTTATTGATTTTCAATATGGCGTCTCACCGCCATCTTGGATGTATGAGTTGGGTTGCAAATCTTGCATTGTTGAGTCAAGTTGGTCAGTAGGTGAACATTGCTTCTATAAACGGATACATGAATACCAAACTTCATAGTGAACAAGCAATGTTCATATACTAAGAAACTATTGAACAGTGTGTAAACTACCTACAAATGTAAATTCTTGTTCAGTACCAGAAAACAAAGGCATTTGATAAAAAACTGTATACTCGGAAACTGTCCTATTTTATTGAGCATTTTTTAGTACTTACGTTGTGGTTACTTGAGGTGACATTGTGCTGGGTCAGTATTACCACAATATTACTGAAAAATGGACTTGCCCATAACATAATATAAAATATTCTTTATTCGTGAAACGTAATAGCTATAGCTTTGTTGATCTTCTTCGCATGTATGTATATGTCGATTGTATTGTACCTATCACATGGAATATAAGAATTATGTTTTTATAAAAAAATATTTTTATTTCCTTCCCTCAGATGGCAACACATACAAAATATTTTTGTAACTTACAAGGACTACACTTTTAAATACTCCTTAATAAATATTTCTGTTTTTTAGATTAAGCCTCCACGATGCATTACTAGTATTGGTTCTGACGCAGAATGTGCACTTCGCAAAAAGAGCACTCGACAAAAAAGGTGCAATTCGCAGTTGGTGCATTTCTCATTATTATGTGCACTTCGCAAAATGAGTACTTTTCTAGGGAAAAGCCGTATACAGAAAGAAAGCTGAAAACTTATCAGCGCTTATCGGCGCTGGTCCATTCTACATACAGCAAGCAGATTGAAGCAGAGCGAGCAAAATGTCGTAGTTACGATGATTGGCGGGCGGCACCAGCGCTGACCGGCGCCTGTCGAAGATTGTTGGCGCTTATCGCTGGTTCATATAAATGCCTGCGCCGGTTACCTGCGTAGACCGGCGCCTATAAGCGCTGATAAGTTTTCAGCTTTCTTTCTGTATACGGCTTATGAGCCAATGGTTAGTCCCAATATGAAAACGATATGATTTGTATTTAAAATAAAACAAAAACTTTTACAAAGTATTTTTTACTAATTCCATTTATTACGTTTAAAGTATCTATACATATACAAGTAATATATATAGAAATATGTTTTTAACGATCAAAACTTGGTCATGACTTCATATTTTTTTAATAAATGATTACTTGTAAAAGTGTTTATTTTATTTTAAATACAAATCATATTGTTACTAACTCATACCCTAGAAAAGTGAGCATTTTGCGAAGTGCACATTATGAGAAGTGCCCCTTTTGAGAAGTGCACCAACTGCGAAATGCACCTTTTTTGTCGAGTGCTCATTTAGCGAAGTGCACATTCTGCGTCAGAGCCCTAGTATTATATTATCTGTGGTATGATTTAGGACAGGTTGTATTATCCTAAACGATAATAAAACAAGAATTTCAGTAAAAAACCCCCTTTATTTGATAATCACAATAACAGAATGGTAAATACATACATAATATTTAGACCCTATCGGTACCGACCTCGTTGGTCACAGCTCGCGTCGTAAACAAACCGTAAACATATTCTTAAATAATCCTTATATAAATGCTGTCGTTTTATTTTACAGGATGGAAACATACATCACTTTTATTAGTGTTAAGATGAAGGATATGGTACGGCCGTTATAAATTGGCAGCTCCGAAGTAGGTCAAATGGCTTCGCAATAACATTTTTAGCGACCAATAGCGGTAAGAGGGGCTATTCGCAGGCGGAACCTATGTGCAGCCAAGTTAAAACAGCCGTACTGTACCAAACATTACATTAGATTTTTTTATGAGAAATTTTTTTATTTTATTTTCAAAAATGCCTACAACGCACTTGTCAGCGCCTTGACCTGGTTGGTAGCACTAGAAACTAACATTACATTCAAAGCGGTTTCGCATTACTTACAAAAATGTTGCCACACTATAATAATGTAAACCTGTTTTAGTTAAAAATATTCTTTATTACGTGAACTAAAATGGATACATAAAGATTCTTTTATAAATATTTATTTATTAAGGATGGACAACACGCCGGCCGTTCGATAATATACTTTAATAAAAAAAACATGCATAGTATCTAAGAAAGTACGCAGAACAAAGTACTTTAAAACAGTGTGTAAATAAAGAATATTTTTAACATTTTCAGATTAGGAATAAAAAAAGTAATAGAAGAATTGTATTTATAGAGAAAAGAGATACTTTGACTTAGGTTGGTTACCGTGTCAACTAAACGTCTTTTAGCATTTACTATCTACATATCACATAAAAATTA
The DNA here is from genome assembly GCA_963855545.1 of Ethmia dodecea. NCBI lineage: Eukaryota > Metazoa > Arthropoda > Insecta > Lepidoptera > Depressariidae > Ethmia > Ethmia dodecea. The sequence goes on along the minus strand of OY979463.1, from coordinate 4,743,666 downwards.
CATAATAACCGACTTAATTTACCACTTATATCTAAATAAGTGAAAGAAATATAAGAAAAAACTCTATTTTAAAAATAAAATATTGTAAGTAAAAAAATCAGGTAAACATTTTCATTCACATCTAGTTGCATTTGTGAGATTTTGTGTTGAAATAAATAAATAAAACTGAAATGAACAAGAATAAAATCGTCAATATTGTTATGGAATGGAAAATAGTAAATATTTCAAATAATTTGTTGACTAAACTTGATTACTCGCAAGTTGCAGACTGAGAAACAAAAAAGGTTTTTTTTTAGTTCACAAGCCATAGAGAGCAGAATACATGGCCTTGGGTACCAACATAAAAAACTAATATTTATGGTCTAACATTGGAATGGGAAATTCACATACACGTGTAAATTTTGGACCATAACAAAACATTTTAATGTCATCTGTAGAAAATGCTGCAGCACTAACTGAATACTTTGTTTCGTTTCTATGTTACTTTTGAGTTATACATATGGATGTGTCTAAAAAAAAATATTTCTTAAAGAATCAGACTGCAACTGCGTTTAATCAAAACTAACATAATTAATCAATAAATGTGAACCATTCTAAGGGTCACAGCACACATATCAACTCGGAAAGGGATCGGCACCGTATCGCCTTTCGCCTCGCCGTCAACCAGGCGTCAACCTAACGTATGCGTGTAACTAAAGCGTAGCAGCGGCTCCTGTACGTCAACTCGGCTACGGCTAGGCGTCACCGCGCTTACGCCTCGCCGACCGCTGGCTGACCGGGTTGGCACCAAATCAGTTTGAATCCAAACGTTGAGGGGCAAGGGTGGACGAAGAGCCGTGAGCTCGCGTACGGAGAGACGTAAGCGGGGGGACAGCGAGCCGTAAGCGCGGGAACTGCAAGTTGACCACTCACCGCATCGCGGTTCGGAGCCTGTTCCGAGGCGAGGCGATTACGTTACGTTTCCAATTAGTGTGCGTTGCAGTAGGGAGTTTCATACAAACAATACTGAACAGCTCGAGGCGATACGGTGACGATCCCTTTCCGAGTTGATAAGTCTGCTGTGACCTTAATCGATAAAAACTTGCGTCCGGTACGTAGGTACGCTTATGATACTATAAGGGTCTGTTCCACTCTGTCGCATCTGTGCACTGTAGGTTTTTGAGTAGACAGTGGTGCTGTTAAATTGATCTCTACCTTTATTTAAGGCGACTCACATAGCGTGCCGCATGCCACAGCGCCATAGATCATTTGACGCATGATTTTACTACGCAATGTGATATATACAACCTAGGCCGCGTTCCTAAACCAAGATAATTATTACCTGACTGTAGTCTGTTTCAGTCACACATGATTGTTTTTCATAAAGCTATCCTTCACTTAACACTTCACCGAGTGAATTTTACCTGTTTTGGAACGCGGCCTTAGTGCGATGGTAAAGTGTTTCTACACACTAGCGTGTCGTTGTGTGTCATACTCACCGTGACGTGTCATGACGACCGTGACGTGTGAAAAGCATTATTTTTAATAAAAGTCACGGCACGCTAGGATCTCTTAAAAGTTAAAGCTCTATTGCACTACCCGATTCAGCATACACTGCGGCGCAGTCTCATAGCTAGTCGTTAGTCGTGTAACAAAAGCGGCAATCTATGCCAAAGCCTTGAAATCGGATAGAGTACTTCACCGCACTAAACCCCGGTTTCAGAGAAGTAAATTAAATTAAAATTTGATGACAGACTGTTAAATCTCATTTTGACTATTCTGATTGGTTGTTGAAAAGCGTTATGATTTCAACCAATGAGAACCGCTAAAATGAGATTTAAGTCTCTCAGCTAATTTTAGTTTGATTTTAGTTATAACCCGATATGCTTCTGGCGCGCCACGATACCATGACTTCACGATATCATGATTTTAGTTTAAAATCTTGGCGAGCGTCGCTCCGACGCGCGACGTAATGTGATGCGCCTTAACGAATTAAAAAAAACTTAAATTAACCAAATACCCTTTTCTAAACGCCCGGCACACCTAGTTACAATGAAAAATGCAAATGATAACCCCAGTTCTATCTTGAACCAAATACAGGGGCCTTATTGTCTGTTTATAATTGTAATCGTCTTCATTTTGACATACGTTGCTTCTTCCGTACATCTGTCAATACAGCCAATGAAAGAAGAGCAAGCACTGATCGCGTAACAAATGTCAAATAAAGACGATTACAATTATTAATAGACAATATAGTCCCAGGTCTAGAGTAAAGATATACTGGATGTTTTTTTTTACCGTCTGGAAAAAAATATGACGTATAACGTATCTAGAGCCGAAGTTATACACGAGATTAATTGTTAAATATAGTCATGTTTAGTGCAATTTACAAAATCTAGAAAACTACGCACAGTACTACGCGCAGCTGGCGGTTGTAGGTAGATTGCGCATAAATGGAAGCTACGAGCCTGTTTCTTTTTAAAATACTATTTCAAATATCTCAGTGTGTATTATTGACTACAATTGAGTAATGTATATTAGTTTAAGCAAGAAAAAAAATATTTTAAGTAACATTGCCAAATGAATCTATTACACTTACCTATCACACCACATTTTTTTCCAGACGGTAAAAAAAGTCACCCTGTATATTTTATACAAGATTAAATTTTATTTGTTACATATGGCATACATGTGATAGCAAATAGCGGAGACATACAAAACGTACTGAAAAGCTAATAATATTCTACACAAGCGAGGTATATAGGTTATCAGTATCATCATATTTCCATAGTTGCTTTAGTCACGGAGCTGTCAACAGGAAATGTATTTTAGTTCTGTTTGTAATTTAACAATTTAGACAGCGCGGTTTATAATTTGTGACGTCACGTCCTTGCTGTCTTAAGCGCTTGTTCTATGTAGGACCTGATACGTATAAAATATCTACCTATAAAATATCTTTGTTATGTAATTTTTCTCGCAATATCGATCTAGTCCAATTCTAAAAATGGATTAGCTTCATGTATATAATCAGTACGGCTCAGATATATGTATAACAATAAAATTTAACCTTATATAATCTCCATTATTATAAGGTAGTGATATTTCCTATGAGACTGGACAACTTAGCCCCCCTAGTCATAAAAAATACATAATTTAAACATCATAACAATGAATAATAATAAAATGTACTGTACCCGTTCCGATAGAACTCCCCATACAATGCTCGACTTGGCCTGGTATACAACAATACCCGCCAGTTGACCGACTGCGCTGAATTATCAATATTTGTGATTGCCTTAACTACCGCTAGATGTCGTGGTTCTGACTGGCCCTGTGGAAAAAAATGCACAATTGGTATCCCTATTAACGTGTCACGTGTCTTATATTAACATGTCACGTATCGTGTACTAACGTAATAGGTCTGGTATACTACCATGTCATGTGTGGTATACTAACGTGTCACCCGTCATGTACTATCATGTCACGTGTCTTATTGTAATAAAGTGTCACGTGTGGTATATTAAGATGTCACGTATGTTATACTATCCTGCCCATAAGTTTTTTGCTGGTTGTTTTCGGGATACTGCATTTGGAACCAGCAACTCATCGGTGGAGAATGGAGATAGGCAGCTGTTTACATTTAGGAAACCTCCACGAACGAGTTTAGAGTGCCTTATATTAGACTATTGACCTTTCTAAGTGTATTATTTTTACTAATGTAATTTTACTAACCTGTCACGTGTGTTATAATAAATAACGTGTCACGCGTGTTACACTAATGTGTCACGTGTGTAATACTAACGTTTCACGCGTATTATACTACCGTGTCACATGTGTTATTGCTATATATGCGCCACCCCGCGCTCCACTTCTCCAGTAATAAACCGGCACTAGTACGAGACTCACGTTGTTTTATTACAAACATCCCAGTGACGACGAGGCGGTGCAAAACTACCCACTTGTGTATTAAATTAAATTATGTCTTCGTATATCGGAAATTTGAGTGTTTACGACTATAAATCGTGTGAATGGTCCTTGTTTAAAGGACGTTTGTCACAGTTTTTAAAAGTGAACAGTGTAAAGGAAGACAATAAAGCGGCCATCCTCATAACTCATCTATCCGATGATTCCTACCGTCTAGTGCGAAATCTAGCATATCCGGGAAACGCGGACGTTCTAAGCTACGAACAGCTAGTGTTATTACTCGACAATCACTTCAAGACTCAGAAGTGTTCCTATGCAGACAAGGCAAAATTTTACGGGGCGAAACGAGAAACTGGCGAAAGTCTAGGAGACTGGGCAGCGCGTTTGCGGGGGTTGGCAAGCCTCTGTGAGTTCGGCAACGCTCTAGAGACAGTCCTAACCGACCGTTTTATCCTTGGCCAGAGTTCAGGTCCCGTGCGCGACAAGCTATTTGAGCAAGACCCGTCTACACTAAAGCTTAGTCGGGCGTTAGAGATTGCTCAACAAGCAGAGTCTGCAAGAGAAGCGAAGGAGTCAATAATGGTGAAACAGGAGCCTATTTATCGCATTTCCCCGGTCAAGTCCGGAATAGATCGACAGCGTGCCAGCGGTGTCGGTAGCGGCGGCGGAGAAAGGTCGGAAGCGGCGTATGCGTCGTCTCGAGACGAGCGGTTTGGCGGTCAAAGTTCACGGTGCTCAGTTTGCGGTTTGAAAAATCATTCAGCAAAAAAGTGTCGTTTCAAGGACTATAAGTGTCAAAAGTGTGGTGTCAAAGGGCATTTAAAAAAAATGTGTACGCAAAAAAAATCACAGGTGAATAACATTGTGTGCGAGGGGAGTGATGACGATGACAGTGCGAATGCAGCTATCTGTTGCCAGGAGTGTCAAAACTTTAATATAAGGTACGTCTCTAATAATAAGCCCATAGAAATTAATCTTGTGTTAGCAAAACAAAACATTACTATGGAGTTAGATTCCGGCTCTGGGGCAACTGTGATTTCAGATAAATTGTATCGTAATTTATTTTCCAACTACAAATTGTCTGATTGCAATATGAAAATGTGTATGTACAATGGACATAAAATATCGCCACTAGGTTATTTTATAGCAGATGTTACATTCAATAATCAAACAAAATCAATAAAAGTTTTTATAGTGGTAAATGGAGGGCCACCCTTGCTTGGCCGAGATTTTATGTCCGCTTTTAATATTGTAGTAACTACAGAGGTCAATAATTTAAGCGATCTTACATTTGATGTAAATAAATTGTTGCAACAATATCCTGAATTGTGGTTTGATGAATTGGGAACCTTTTCAAAATTTAAAGTTAATTTACAATTAAAAGATAATGCTGCTCCAAAATTTTTTAAGGCCCGGTCGGTACCTTTTGCACTTAAAGAGAAAGTGGAATCAGAATTAGAAAGACTAGTTAAGCTAGGTATTTTAGTACCAGTAAACCACTCCGACTACGCCACACCTATAGTGCCCGTCCTTAAAGAGAACGGGAAAGTCAGAATAGCGGGTGATTATTCAGTTACCCTAAATAAGGACCTCGTGATTGATAAATACCCTCTACCACGTATTGAGGAGGTTTTCGCGAAATTAGGTGGTGGCAAGCATTTTAGTAAAATTGATCTTAAAAACGCCTATAACCAGTTCGTATTAGATGAAAAATCCCAATCACTTACTACTATTAATACCTCAAAGGGATTATTTAAATACACGCGACTGGTTTATGGACTTGCAAATGCTCCCGCCATTTTCCAAAAATGTATGGAAACACTGCTTTCTGGGCTGGATGGCGTCAGCTGTTGGCTTGACGACATCTGTATCACAGGTCCAGATAGCACTACTCATTTAAGTAGATTACGTGAAGTTCTTCGTAGACTTAGCGAAGCTGGCTTACGATTGCAAAAGGAAAAATGTGAATTTTTTCAAAATCATGTAACATACCTCGGTTATGTAATCGATAAAAATGGTTTGCGAACATGCCCTGAAAAAGTTCAAGCTATTATAGGTGCTCCAGAACCAACAAACATTACCGAAATTAAGCGGTTCTTAGGAGTCGTTAATTATTATCGCAATTTTATCCCAAACGCATCATCGCTATTAAGTCCGTTGCATGAATTGCTTCGCGCTGGAGCTGAGTGGGCGTGGGGCGAGCGGCAGTCGCGCGCCGTGCGAGCAGTCAAGGACGAACTGGCCTCGGAGCGTGTGCTCGCGCACTTCGACCCGTCCGCTCAGCTGATACTTACGGTGGACGCAGGCCCGGCCGGCCTAGGTGCGGTGCTTTCTCAGCAAACAACCAATGTTGAACGACCATTAGCTTTCGCATCCAGGTCTTTGGCTGCTAGTGAACGCAACTACAGCCAAATACAGAAAGAAGCTACGGCTATAATATTCGGGGTGAAAAAGTTCCACCAATATTTATATGGTCTTCAAATACCTTTTATTCTAAAGACGGACCATAGGCCACTGCTTTCAATTTTTGGGAAAAACCATGGTATTTCGGTAACGGCTGCCTTACGTTTGCAACGTTATGCAATAATACTTTCAGCATATAATTACACTGTCCAGTACATAAATACAAAACATAATGTTGTAGCTGATTATTTTTCTCGTACTCCGCTGCAATCGGTCGATAATGAGAGAGAGGGGGATAACAGCCAGTCGTTCCTTTTTCTTGATTATAACGTAAAACCGGTTTGTTATTCAGCAATAACAGCAGCGACCGCAAGCGATAAGGTACTACAGACAGTTGTTAACTATATGAATCATGGCTGGCCGAGAAAAATAACATGCCAAAATATTAAACCGTATTACTACTGTAAAACGGACTTAGAAGTCATCAACGGGTGTTTATTTAGGGGCCATAGGATAGTGATTCCGGCAGTATACAGGGATCGCATGTTACAAGAACTACATTCGGGACACTTCGGTGTAGTTAAAACAAAAAGTGCAGCGCGAAGTCGGATGTGGTGGCCCGGCATAGACGGCGACATTGAGCGGTGGGTAGGGGCGTGTGACGCGTGCGCAGCGTTGCGGCCTGCGCCTCCGCGCGCCTCCCCCTCGCCCTGGCCACAACCGCCGCGCGCCTGGTACCGTATACACATCGATTATATGACTATAGATCAATGTGTCTATTTAGTTATAATTGATGCGTATAGCAAGTGGTTGGAGTGTATACATATGGATCGTGGTATTGCGACCAGTGCTCTTATTTTAAAACTAAAAATAGTTTTTTTATCATTTGGAATTCCAAATATAATTGTATCTGATAATGATGCCAAAATAAATAACACTGAATTTCAGAGATTTTGTTCCAACAATGGGATTCGTTATGTAACGTCTCCGATTTACCACCCGTCGAGCAACGGCCAAGCAGAAAACTCGGTAAAGACATGTAAAAAAATGATTAAGAATATATTGGTTAGTGAAAATACTTCACAACATAATAAGAAAGAAAGATTACTGGGTTTTCTGTTTGAGTATCGCAATACTGAACATTGTACCACCGGTTCAACACCAGCTAAATTAATGTTTGGACGAAATTTAAGATCCCGTTTAGATTTAATTTTGCCACAAAAATTCGAGAGTGATGTACACAGTAAGCCAGTAGATAATAACAATTGTAGAATTTTTAATATTGGCGAGTTTGTTTGGGCAAAATGGTTTGTTGCTAGAAAAGGAGTTTGGGCTTTAGGGAAAATTATGAAAGTAATAGGAAATAGAATGTATAACGTATTTTTTTTAGACTATAATATTATTTATAAAAGACATGTAGATCAAATAAGAAAATATACATTTAAAGATTCCGAAAGCCACTTTTCATCCGGAAGTAATGTAACACCGAATATTACACAGTGTACTGGAGTGTTGTTACCGACCCCGTTTGCAACAGCATCTCAGCCATCATTCTCTGAGTCTCAAGTTTCTGACAAGGAGGACGAAGATGTTTTCATGGATGCCATTGCAGAAGGGAATAACGGAATTATAGATAACACCTTTGAGACGTCTGATCAAGCTGCAGGTGTTGCTAATGAGCCCGCTGCTACAAACAGCAATGATATTGTCATAGGCTCTGGGGTCCAAACTGGCAAGCTGTTAAGGCCTAGAAAACCTATTGATTATAAAAAATATTTTTAGGTATTTATCGTTTTTTTTCTTTAAGTTTAAGTTTGTAATTTGTTTTATTTTATTGTCAGGTTGTCAAATTAAAGGGGGAGGAATGTGCTATATATGCGCCACCCCGCGCTCCACTTCTCCAGTAATAAACCGGCACTAGTACGAGACTCACGTTGTTTTATTACAAACATCCCAGTTATACTATCCTGCACGTGTCGTGTTCTACCGTGTCACGAGTGCTAGACTAACGTGTCACGTATACCATACCACCGTATCACATGTGCTATACTAACGTGTCACGTGTGCTATACTAACGTGTCACGTGTGTTATGCTATCGTGTGGTATACTAACGTGTCACGTGGGGTATGCTAACGTGTGGTATACTAACATGTCACGTGTGTTATACTAACGTGTCACGTATCGAGTACTACCGTGTCACGTGTGCTATACAACATGTCACATGTGTTATACTATTGTGTCACGCGTCTTATACTAACGTGTCACGTGTCGTATTCTACCGTGTCACGTCTGCAATACTAACGTGTTACGTGTCCCCCGCCCGGCGTTGCAGGCGGGCTGCGAGCCGGTAAGCCAGCAGCGGCCACAGCAGCACCAGCGCCAGCGTGGGCGGGCTCAGCTCCTGCCACGGCCATCGCCAGCCCTTCTCTTGCTGTCGAGTTACACGTTCAACGTTGAGGCGAATGCAAATAAGGTGTACAAAATTTATAATAATACTTATAATTTAGTAATATTGGGTTATTTTGGAAATTTCGTTTATCTGACCCATAGTGTTACCAAACAATGTGGACTGTATATGTGGAAAATAAAGAAAACTCGCTTATAATGAAAACAAACATATATTGCATAGCAGCATAAACTGACAACTTACAACTATCGTAAAAAAGGAATATGTCAATACAAAAATAAACTGTTTTTATAGTAAACGGCTACCAGCCAGTCGCCAACACATAGTGTGTGTGAAAACGAAAGTCTCAGCAAATCGTAATTTCTTGGCGCAGTTATTCGAAATCGAATGGAGAATTAGGACTTTAAAGAAAAGAATACCATAACTGCTCAACAGTTTACCCGCGGAAATCCGCCTTGAGCCACACAAAAACAAGTTTAAAATATATCTGGGAGACACTCATAGAATAATTTAAAATATAAATAATAATATTATATCTGATTCACACCTGCAGACTTTTTCAGAAAACTGTATTAGATATTAAGATTTTTTTTAACTTAATAAAAAAAAAAGAGCAGAGGTGGAATGCTCCTCCATCGTGAAAAGGAATATTTTCCTTTAGGCGAGGATCGTGCCTGGGGACCAAGGTCCAACGGTTGATGTTGGACAGTGGTATTTATACAAACTCATTAGAAAACTTTGATATTTTGGTTTAGAACTTGAGACAACCGATTGTGTCAACCAAAAATGTACATCCCTCGCATTTTATCGAATTTACCATTCACTGCACACTTTCATCTATCACAATGAGTCAAAACCCGAAATATGTATACAGCAAAATGAAAATTATACAGAATCTTCGGATTCCCGCCAAAAAACCTCAAAAGCAATTTAAGATACTAAAAAAAACTGTTTATTTCAAGAATAAAGACCACATGATGACAAAACAAAGGCGCTAAATCCAAGAGAGTTGGATTATGTACACGTTTGGCGTCGTACAATTCACAGCACTATACACATTAGCTACATATTTATATATTTGACGGGCCTATTGGCTCAGTTGGTAGTGACCCTGCCTTCTGAGCCAGAGGTCGCGGGTTCGATCCCCGCTCGAGGCCAAAATTTGTGTGCATGAACATGTCTGTTGGCTTCATGTCTGGTCGTTTAATATTTATTTAAGTATGTTTATCAGTTGTTTAGTACCCATATTACAGGCTCCGCCTAGTTTGGGACTAAATAACTGTGTGTGAATTGTGTCCCACAATTTATTATTATTATATTTTATAACCTATATTATTACTGTTGCAAAGTGTCTGAATTGGCATCCCCTCTCGCTATTAAAGTGACGTTTCATATGTTTTTTTGCATATTTAGGGTTGGTTTGATAGCAATGTTGTATAGCAACTCACGTCGAGTATCCTCCGGTCGCCCTCGACGGCCTTGCGTAGAGCCGCCACGTCAGCCTCGAGCCGCGCCAGAGTGCCCGGCAGCTGCTCCAGAACCTTCAGGTCTGTTTGCAATCACACGTTTTTTATGTATTACAGGTCGGCAGACATTGATCGAAAAATATCGATAAATTAAAACAAGTTTTTTTTGTTTAATAATAATCGATTTTTGAAAAATCTATATTAAAAACTAGTGGCCCGGGCAGACGTCGTTCTGCCATCGTATAAACCATCCCTGGACCCACTCTAACCCACACAAAAAGTTTCATCAAAATCTGTCCAGCCGTTCTGGAGTTTTAATCAGACTAACGAACATCAATTGATTTTTATTTATATAGATAGATAATCGATTTTACGAAAAAAAATACCAACTAATATGAAAAAATATATTTGTTTGACATTCTTCATCCTTTTAACAAAAACTTGGTTAGTGAACTTACTTTAAATTTCTTTCGTCACACAGATTCTGCTGTTTACAAAAATCGTTTCACATTTTAATCAATTAATTGAAAATCGATTATTTTATATTAAAAAAATCGTTCCGTGGGAATACGGTAATAAAATATAGCCTATGTTACTCAGGGATATTCTAGCTTTCCATGGGCGAAATATATTTTTAAATCGATCTATTAGTTTTGAGTTTATTCGTAACAAACATACAAAAATACAAATCTTTCCTCTTTATAATATTAGTAAAGATTTTTAGCTTACGTGTGAGCTGCGAAGTGATTTGATGTGCATGCCCGTTGCTAAGCCTTGGAGCTGCACGCGCGCGCTCTGCAGCCGCCTCCGGCTCGCTCTGTAAGCGTTGACCATTACAGATGTAAGCCGTGATCACAGTCAATCGTGGTCGTTGTAAGTCACTGTCATAGCCAGTCATGGGAGTTGTAACTCGTAATCACAAAAAGTTGTGGTCGTATAAGTTCACTTCGTAGCCAGTCATGGAAGTTTTAAGTTTTGTTACACTGTGGTCAGTCATGAGTCAAGTTCACAGCCATTGAGATTGTGGTACGTCATTTTCATAGTCAACCACTTCTATTGTAAATTACAATTTCAATAAGCCATTACCACAGGAGTAATGACTTTAGTCATGGAAGTTGTAAGTCATGATCACAGAAAGTAACAACACAGTCAACTACCTATAATTAACAAAACAAGAGACACGAAATAATAATAGCTATAACAAAATGAGGTCTACAACTAAACAACCACATTCCCCCAAATTATAAGAGAGTAAGAAAGTTAGTAAAACATAGCGAAGAAAAGAAAGAAAAGAGACAGCGATTACGTACTATACTAACATCTACGGTGTCGATGTACTCGTCTTCGGAGTCGTGGCGAGCGCGTGGAGGGGGGGACGCCCCACGCGCGGGGGACGACGCCCCGCTCACCGACCGAGAGCCTGGGGGACACAGCATATACACATTATATAGTATAGTGGTGGCTGAATTTAAGTTGTACCAATATGAGTACTGCTTACTGGTATAACTGGTTACTAAGCTGACTAGTAAACTTCCATAAATGAGTGTTCTCTAATGGTGGCTGACTTAAATATTAGCAGTCCTAGGCTAGATTTATTTTAGGTTAGATTGGTGGGTAATATAGTCAAGTGACCCACCGTTGGAGAGCACACACATAAATTGTAAAAGGTGCCAAATAAATGATTTTTCTTTATTTACTTTAGTCAGCACTAGCGAACTTGTCTACAGCAGTTGCCTACGGGAGTTTACAAATGGGTGTTTATCGCTAGACAGCACACCCATACGAGCATTCACCATCCAACCACTATAGAATAAGAGGGTGTTTAGTGGCCAATCGCTTGACAGCACTCCCATACGAGCATTCACTAGCCAGCTACTATAGAGTACAGGAGCGTTCACTAGCCAATCGCTTGACAGCACTCCCATACGAGCATTCACTAGCCAGCTACTATAGAGTACAGGAGCGTTCACTAGCCAATCGCTAGACAGCACTCCCATACGAGCATTCACTAGCCAGCTACTATAGAGTACAGGAGCGTTCACTAGCCAATCGCTAGACAGCACTCCCATACGAGCATTCACTAGCCAGCTACTATAGAGTACAGGAGCGTTTACTAGCCAATCGCTAGACAGCACTCCCATACGAGCATTCACTAGCCAACTACTATACAGTACAGGGGCGTAGACACCACTTGCACAGGCGTTCACTAGACATCACTCACATATAGGCGTGTTGTGCTCGGAGCGCACCCTGGCGAGCACGTCACCAGCCACCAGCTCGAGGTCGTTGCTGGGGAAGCCAGCGTCGTCGTCATCCACCGACAGGAACGACGCTACGTCGGAATTATATGACATCGTCTCTACTATCTGAAAAAGGAAATTGGGCATTTTTTAAATTGATATAACCTGATACAACGGTACCATACAATTCGCCATCATATTTCAAGCTGTTTCTCTCAGCGGTTTCATCCGCGTAGTTCCCGTGGGAAAACGGGAATTAGACCTAGGCTATGTTACTCCCCTATAATGTATCTTGCCGTTGGTGTAAGAATTGTTAAAATCGGTCGAGTAGGTTTTGAGTTTATTCGTTACAAACATACAAAAATACAAATTTTACCTCTTTTTCCTCTTTATTAGGTGTAGGTTTGGGCGTAGGTATTTATATGTACAGAGGCAGTCGTAGCCTTGTGGCAGCAGTGTGTTCGTAACGATTAAGCAATGTTGCTCTCGGTCAGTCAGTGAATGGGTGGTAGATTATAACCCATACTTCCTCATGTGTGAGAAAAGACTCTTAGCTCAGCAGTGGGCTGTTACGGGTTGATGATGACGAAAATTCTCACCTTGTGCAGTTCGTCGACATACGCCTGCATGGCCTCGTCGCGCGTCATGTTGCCCAGCCTGTTCCACGACTCCCATTTCGCCCTGGAAATTCAGTCGTACCACATTAAGAACAAATTAAAGCTGATTCAGACATAGTGTACATCGGAAATAGGTATGTACATATTATCCAAAGAGGTTTAAATATAGTTTAGTAGAATTTTGAATTATAATAATAAGTAAATAAAATTGTTTTCATCTCTCCGGGCGGAAAGCGGCAAATTTCGGCCCGCCTGCGCTAAATGAAGTTGCCGCTTTTCGCTTCCGTCGAAAAAGTTAGATACGTTATCGGAATATGGGCACTATCGGAAATAAATTCCTTAAAATTGAATTTAGAATTGCTTTGCTCTGTTTATCTATTAATCAATGGCGGAAGGCAAGGGACCGGATATTGATTTATTCCCGTTGGATCCCAAAAAAAAAACAACAAGTGAGATCACTTTTATTATATTATTTTACGAACTAGAGGCCTTATAATAAGACATGACCAGAAGAAGACAGGATAAGACAGTGTAAGAAAAAAAATACATACATAGCGTCACGCCTTTTTCCCGTCGAGGTAGGCACAGAAAAATATCACAATAAGATTTTAGATTTAAATCAATAAATGATTAATATTTCAATGTTCACTTAGGAATTTACTATGAGAAAACATAGCGCGTGTTAGAACTTTGCCCGTCTATGGCTCTTTAGTTAGTTCTATGTAGTACCGCTAGGTGTCATTACATCTTTATCAGCTAGCGCACAAGAACTAGCTAAAGTTCAATTCAATTCAATTATTTATTTGCTAATCTAATGTAATAATAATAATGCTAATAAAGATTATTATTAATCAGTAATCACATGGTGAGTACATTTATGGTATTTAATATTATATCCAGGACATGTGATACCTCGTAGGGGCACTGTAAGTTCTTAGTAGAATAGAATTAAAACTGCATATTTTTTTTCATATCTCATACTCGGAAAGTAGTGTATGTTTGATCTGAGTACCGGGTCGGAAGCGATGGTTCCCACCACAGAGAGATTCAGGGCTGTGATTCCCGCCCTAGGTCGGGAAAGACTCATAGTAATTGCTTCCGGCCTTAGGGCGGGAATAAATTAAAAAAAATAGTACTACATTTGGCAAAGACGTTTAAAGAAAAAGTTTCTCTAGGAAAGAGAATGAGTTTCTTCCAACCTCTTTGGGTGCTTAGTAGGGATACGAAACTTTTTACATCAATTAGAATAAGAAAAAAAGGTGCGGCCTTGTGAGTGTAGGTATAAACAACAGAAAATAGCCCGCGCGCGGGGCGGTACGTGTTCCATATTTGAAAATTAAAATAAGAGTAATAATTTGGTGAGCTGTTCCGAAATTCAAAATCTTGTTCTTCATCGACACTAATAAGCACAGAAGGCTTTATAAGAATATGTACTTTTGTACATATTATTATAAAGAGGAAGGATTGGTATATTATTTTTGTAATGTTATTTAGGTTAGGTACTCTATGATGTCGTATTCAAAGACGTTTAAAAGAAAAAGTTTCTCTTTCTTCCAACCTCTTTGGTTGTATTGTTGACAATTTTGTTTTTTTTTTTTAGGTATAATTGCGTTTTTGCATGTTTGAATTTTTGTAAAATTGTATTTTTTTTTGTTTACTTTCCTTGAATTCGAAATGAAAAGTAGAGTGTTTAACGCGGGTGGAAGTTATCAATTCCTTCCGACCCTTGTATAACAATCTACTATTTTGTTTTATTCATTCGTTTTAGTTAAAAATGCATATCTTAACAACATAAAATCAGGAAGGGGCCTGAAAAGCTCTAGCCTTCTCATCCACACAATATTCTGAATTCTTAGTATTTCTTACTTTAGGCTTCAAGCCATGGGATACACTAGGAGACAAATGTCTCACGACATGTGTCGGCGACATGTCAAGCGAAGTAAGATTTCGCCTGATATATCTGGCGACATCGCGCGACTTATGTCCGTAGCGACGTCAGGCGAAGTCGTGCGTCTTCGCGAAACTTGCCTGACATATCTGGCGACATTGTGTTTCACAAGGCAGTCGATATCATGACGCCCGCCGAGGAGGTGGTGCAGCTCGATGTTGTCAGAAATGTCGAGCGAAGTCCGGCAACGTCGCGCCACTTCACCCGACATCGCTGGCGACACGTGTCGCAGGACATTTTCGTCCCCTAGTGTATCCCTGGCTTTAGTCTAATAATATTATCTACTTTGTGTTGATGAATAAACGTCTTATTTATGTGATACGATGCGTACTAATGTGTATGTTTATATGACTGTAAATAAATATCAGGTCACCTGTTGACGACGTCCCAGAAGCCTGGCTTGGGCTTGTCACAAGGCCCCTCCGTGGCTTGCTTGAAGTAACTGTAGAACCGCAGCATCAGCTCATTGCTGGGCTGGTACGAACCTACGAACAGATAATTTTATTTTATTTATTTATTTAATGGTCGCAAGGCTGTTACACATGCCTCAGAACTAAGATCAAATAAAAAGTAAAGATGGAGCGCTGCGAAGGATAAACTGAAGCCAGAAAAACATACATTTACGCTCACAGACACATTTCCCGATGACATAATTTAATTTTTTTCGTACGTTTTGCTACTATTGACGAACTTGTTCTAACTGATCGGTGTGGGTTGAGTAGTTTGCTTGTAAATTTGTGCGTGCGAGAGTAAATGCACAGAGCGTGGAGTTAGGTTTTCTGGCTTCAGTTTATCCTTCGCAGCGCTACATCTATACTTTTTATTTGATCTGAGCCTCAGAATTAATTCTAGAACCTGCGGGTTTCCTCACGATGTTCCTTCACCGTCGTGCGAGCGATGGATATGTACGTAAGTTTTTATAAAAACTCATTGGTACACGCCAGGATTTGAACCCGAACCTCACTGATTATCATCATGAGAAGCGACTCTTTAACCGTAAGGCTATCACTGCTCAAACTAATCGATCTAAGCACTGTAATACATATGTAGGTATAAATAAATGTGTTGAAACGCTAAACAAGATTTTATTACGAAACAAAAATATAACTTTAACACAGCATTGTTGTTGTTATGACTGTTATGAGTAAGTGTAAAGTCCACCGCAGCTGACCGATAATGGTGTGAATGAATTGTAAATAATAGAAGTCAACTTTATTGCTTCATTCAGCCGTCAACGTTGTTTGTATGAAAATTAATTATGAAGAAAAGTAACTTGCATCTTGAAAGGACATAGGCTTTTCATACCGATCGCGGACGGACGCGATAATATACAATATCTCTGAGTAACATAGGCTATATTTTATTCCTGTATTCCCACGGGAACGGGAACTACGCGGGTGAAGACGATTGCGATTACAATTATAAATAGACAAGGCCCCAGAATAAACACGAACGTACAAAGTGGACCGGACGTAACACCTGTGCCATCTCACGAAATTATTGTTAATAGGTACCAAGGTTGCCAACGATCGATGAAAAAACCGACATAATATGTAGTATTCAGCCCTGCGTCATTGGTACTTACAGACGACTTGTGCCCAAACATGACATGATAGGCAAGTTCGCAAAGCTTAGTTTACAGTATGGAACTTAAATATCGAGTAATCATTTATTAAAAATAATAATATGAAAGAAAGGTTTTTGCCCGATTTCAAATAATTAAAAAAAAACGACTTCAAACAGGAAACTAAGAAAGTACTAGTCTCAACTACGATTTTCAAAGGTTCCTCTCGGTTTCACTGGAATGTCATCATCCGATCCTGGTTTCCTTATCATGGTACCACCGTTGGGATATCACCTTTCTAACCAAAAAAGAATGATCAAAATCGGTTCATAAACGACGAAGTTATCTGCGAACTCACATAAAAAAAAATGGTACATATACGTGATACGATCGAATTGAGAAAGCTTCTCCTTTTTAACCGACTTCAAAAAGGAAGAGGTTCGTCTGTATTTTTAATTTTTTTTATGTTTGTTACCTCAGAACTTTTGACTGTGTGAATCGATTAGGATGATTCTTTTTTTATTTGAAAGCTGGTGCTTCCAGATTGGTCCCATTTTAATTTCGTCCAGTTCTGACAACGGCATCCATGAGAAAACCATATAAGTTGAAGATTGAAGTCGTTTTTTTTTACTCTTTATTTTGAAGTCAGTTTAAAAAGGAGGAGCTTCTCAATTCGTAACTTTTGTTTATGTTAATACTAGCGGTTCTGCGCGGTTTCACCTGCGTAGTTCCCGTAAGATGAAATAATTTCTCCCGTTTTTTACACATTTACCACTATATCTTTGCTCCTATTGGTCGTAGCGTGATGTTATATAGCCTATAGCCTTCCTCGATAACTGGACTATCCAACACAAAAAGAATTATTCAATTCGAACCAATAGTTTCGGAGATTAGCGCGTTCAAACAAACAAACAAACAAACTCTTCAGCTTTATAATATTATTATATAGTATAGATAGTATAGATAATATTAGTATAGATTTCCGTCAAATATGAACCAATTTCGATTTTATTTTGGTTTCAACTGGTATACCTCAAGAGTGGTCCCTCATAAGTTCAGTTCAGGTGGAGAACGTAACTCCTCAACGGACATCAGCAAATCACTCGCTCTCAGCGTAACAGGTTTATTATCAGTAGATAATTGATGTTGAAAATGCAAATAATCATCTTTTTAGTGTTAAAGTCGGCTAGTAATTTTATTAAAATTTAGATTTTTTTTTGCATGGTTGTATAATGGTAGCATATCAAATCGTATTTACGATTATTGAAGATTCCGTTTAAAAAAAAATTGAAACGGCAAAACGCATTGTTGTTTTGCTCGCACCACTTCGAATGGGAACTAACGCTATTGTTTCATCAAATTATCATAATTTTTATCACCGAACTTACTGATGTGGTAGTTTTTATTACTCAATACTTCAATCAATAGCCTCAAAAAGAGCTATTGACAATGAATTTCAAAATCTACACGGGTGAAACTGCGGTTTGTTCCCACTAGTCTAGTATAATATTTATCGATGTATCAAATTTGTCAAACGGTTGCAGCAGTCGAAAAGTATTTTTTTGTTATACAATGTTTAAATTTTCTACCAACCATGTTAAATAAAAAATTAAACTCACGCATTTTATCCCCGAGGGGGAAGGCAGAGGTATTCTATTTCTGGAAATACCCATCCACCCAGACCCATTTTCACGAGAATTATATTTAGTGAGACAGAGGCGAGACTTATTTATATTTTTATTATACTCGTATAGTGAGCCCATCGCCGGACCGGGTCTGTTACACATGCCTAGGAATTAATTTTGAGACCTGCGGGTTTCCTCACGATGTTTTACTTCACCGTCGAGCTTGTGATGAATATGTACAGTAAAGAGCAAGTCAAGCTTTACACTACCAGTTTAAGCTGAGCTCTGATTTATACTGCGTGCCATAGAATACAGGGCCGGTTCAAAGTCCAAAGTGTCAAGCTCAGCGTCACGTGCTCTTGACCGTACGTAGGTTTTTGAAAAGCTCATTGGTACATGCCAGGATTTGAACCCGAGCCTCTCTGATTATCATCATGAGAAGCGGGCTTTTGAACCGTATGGGTATCAGTGCTATCGCGGCCACGACTGCAAATCCGCCACTGAGTCGTTACAGTAACTACAGAAGCTAGTAGTTTTTCATAATAAGGCAATCTCCATGAAAACTTTCGCAACAATCGATATTTAATCGATTTATGAACAATGACACAAGTTCCAGATAATTGTCATCCTTTGACCCTGCGAAGTTATGCTAATTTGAAACGAACTCGGTTACCTACGAACTACTGTTCATATTTGCGACACTCTAGTCAAGAGTATAAATAATAATTTATCGCAATAATTTATCAAGCTTTCCTTTGTGTCAGCTACGAATGACGATATAGAAATGAAATTATTTATAGTAATTAAAATATTCATTAATCACAAACATTCATTGATCTGCATAAAAACTTGCAAGACAGTATTATTACAGAAATATGTAAAAAAAAATCACAGAGGTCATAATACTTATGGGGTTGCTCATCTTCTATATATCTATAGATATAAAATGATAAACTGACTGACTGATTGGTGATGGATGTATCAACGCACAGCCTAAACCGTTGGGTCTAGAGCAGCTATACTCAACCTGCGGCCGCGGGCCGCATGCGGCCCGCCGGACCTTTGTTATTGGCCCATCTGAAGTTACAAATTTATTGTAAAACATTTTAAATTTCGCGCTCATCAGAGAATGGGTGTATCAGAACGGGAATGTGAGCCGAGCGCTATTAGCTATAGCTAATACCATACCATTTGCTCGTACTAATGTAAGACAAAACACCTTCTTGCTGCGCGCTGCTAAAAGTTTCAATGAGTTCTCGATTGAATATGACATTGATCTATTCTGTACCGGTACCTATATCTTTTGTTAGAAGAGCATTAACATCATACTTGTTAGAAGAGCACTAATAACAGACTTGTCAAACCCAGACTGCTCACCTAATTAAGTTTGTAGTTTTTTTTTATTTATTTTTTTATTAACGTAGGTAGTTGAATTTATTGAACCTATATTCCATCAATCTTAATAGGTAGGTACCTAGTAGGTAGTTAGTTTTGATAGCTATATGTGGAGACTTGTTGTCAGCAACTAGAGTACTCAGTTTCTGAATTTATTGTCATGTAATTAGTCTGTAAGTCTTCCCAAAAATAATAAAATAAAAATAAATAAAATAATAAATAATCTCGCCCAGTAATTGCAGTTAATTGTGGTTTTAGTCTCAATATAATCAGAAGTGTCTTCTAAATATAAAAGAAAAATATCTAATCGCCAGCCAGACCTTGATAAAGTACTGAAAAAGTGTTCACAGTATCAAAAATCGCATTAAAACATCTTTGTTAAAACTTCTTTTTTAACTACATCGTTAACTTGGAATCACGTTTTTTTAAATAAGACCTTAATAATTTTTGCTTGCGGCCCTCGACACCATGACTGTAACGTGTTTGTGGCCCCTATAAAAAAAAGGTTGAGTATGGCTGGTCTAGAGACTTGAAATTTTGCACATAGATAGCTTATACAGTGTAGGCATCCACTAAGAAAGGATTTTGCAAAAATTCGACCCCTAAGGGGGTGCAATAAAAGTGCGTCAGCGAAGCCGCGGCTAGTACTCGTATAAAAATGAATGCCTATTTCCCTTGGTAAGGGCATCACGCGTGAATGTCTGTACCAATTTCGCTAATTCTTTTTTTGTTGTTTGTTATTGTCAGGAGAAGGTTCTTATGAAAGAAAAATTTAAGAGACCATATTAACTTTTCTAATGTAACGACATAGCTGTCATTTGCACAGGACAAAGTCTGTCGGATTAGCTAGTATTATGTCTATGAATGTCAAGGCATAGGTGACAAAGGGCGGGACAGTGACTGGGCAAGGCGGGACCGAGCGCCTAAGCCAGCGGGACGGAATCTGCATGCCATACGAGCCACCCCGCTCCTGGTCAGGTGTCCACCTTTTGTTTTGAAATTACAATATGCTGCTTAATCCTAATGGCTATATGAGGGCGAGTTCATAACGGATGGGAGACCGACCGGACAAGGCGGGACCGGGTGGAGGTTGGTGGGACAGAGGGTGCATGCCACACAGCGAGCCCCCTGCACCTTTGTCATTTTCGAAACGACGATTTGCTTGCTTGATATTGGGCAGAGTTCACAGCGGCCGGACAAGGCGGGACCGGGTGCAGGTCAGCGGGGCGGACTGTGCATGATACACAACCCCGCCGCACATGCGTCTAACCGGCCATTTTTCAAAATGACAATGCATCGAGCATTTCTTGGAGCATGTATTTATATTGCTATAAATATAATAGTTTAGGTATTTATTCAAATCTAAATAAATGATCGAATTGTGCAAGTGTGGAATGATAACTTGGTTTTTATGAATCAATCATATAATTTCACCGTATGTTATCAATTTAAAGCTCCCTGATAGTTTATCTGGCTTAAAATATTTCAAGACTTTATCGGCTATTATTATATTTACTGACGAATAATAACTTTATTATTTTGAGTAAATACATACGAGTATATCAATTATGTAAACTTTAGTAATACCTACATAATAGTAACACTGCTAATGAAGCGAATTGAAGTCTATAGTTAACTTTTTTAAAATAAATTGTGGGCCACAATTCACACACGGTTATTTAGTCCCAGACTAGGCAGGGTCTGTACTATGGGTACTAAATAACCAGACACGAAGCCAACAGACGTGTTCATGCACACAAACGTTGGACCCCGAGCGGGCATCGAACCCGCGACCTCCGACTCCGAAGGCAGGGTCACTACCAACTGAGCCAACAGGCCCGTAAGTACCACTAAGGACACTTGTAAGAACCTATCAATTATCTACATCCATAACTACGTGAGGAGTTGAAAAGCGGCGTACTTCACAATACACAAAGCATCATTGTCATTGTTGTGGGAATCTAGACTATTGCGTTCTGCAAAATAATGGTCCATTTAGGAAAAGTACTGCGCTAACTTGATGGGCATTCACCGCAAACGACGCCGCGAATTATGACATTCGACAAACCACAAAAAACGTGGTCGGAACACGTAACGTTTTGGTTACTTTCGCTCTGTAAAGAGGCGAAAAATACGAGTACAATTACGTCATATATTATTATTCTATTCTTTATTAGTATTTGCCTGCGACTTCGTTCCGCGTGCTGGGATAAAAAAAGTCTAGATGACACTTTGGGTCTGTAGGCAAAAAATCACATCGATTCTCTTGCGTGAAAAAAACAAAAACCACACACTTTTTTTTAGTATAGTCTATTTCACGTAGCATGAGTTGTCGACGGTGACAGTTCACATTTTTCCGTTTAACGCTTACTGCTTTCGACTAATAAAAATATTTGATTAAAAAATAATTTATATTTTATTAAAACGGAAAAATGTGAACTATCACAAAATTCATTAATATGTGAAAGACTATAATAAACACTAACTGCCCAACTATCGAACTTCATAACGGGATGCTAGGCCATCAAATTTAGACATTATCTTTTCCTTCAGCTTATTCCATCCGGTCAGGTAACATTTCTGGGATAGCTTATGTATTGTTATCTTGCGCCCGCAGGAACCCTCAGCTGGACCGGCTATTGCATCAAGGGACGACGACAGATTGAGAGAATCACAGGTCGTGGTTTTGGCAATAAGTATATACTTATTTTTAAACTTGCTCTCATTTAGGTAAAAAATAAGCCAATGACACTCCACAAGATGGAATCTATCTCTTGACAAATTTGACCATTGGTTCAGTCAGTTTATCGTGAAAAGGTAACAGATAGACAGTCAATTTCGCATTTAATATAACGTAGGTATAGTAGGGTTAGTGCCGTGAGACTTAATTGAGTAACAATCGACTTAAGATTATCTCAAAGAACGATCGACCATAACGTAACTTTATAGATTCAATTTTTGTTTCTCAATTACTCAGTGTAAATTATGCAATTCTAGAATGTACTGCGACTGACTGTATTATCTGGGGCATCTAGGTCCTACGCTAAGAACTAGGGCACCGGATATTTTAGCCCTAGCGGCCACGCAACTCTGAAGATAACAACCGTTTAAATAAACAGAATTAGTTACAATACAATGTTACAGTTCAATTAAGTGGTTATTAAGTAGTGATAGTCCTGAGGTTAAAGAGCCCGCTTCTCATCCGTGAGGCTCGGGTTCGAATCCTAACTAACCAACAGACCTTTTTAAACTTACTTACAAGTGCATCATTAAATTGACGGTGAATGAAAACATCTTGAGGAAACCCGCAGGTCACAGAATTAATTCTGAGATGTGTAGCATCACCCAGTTCCGGCGATGGGCTCCCCACCATGTGTAGGGGACAGGGGTCTAGAGAATATACTAACGTATCAACGTTAGTATTTCCAGAAAAGGTGAAGGAAAGCATCGTGAGGAAACCCGCAGGTCCCAGAATTACCTAATTCTGAGACATGTGTATCAGACCCGGTCCGGCGATGGGCTCAACACTTATCACGTTTGGGGGTCCAAAAAATATCTGGTGAAAAGTGGGTATATCCAGAAATGGTATATATCTGCCTACCTTCGGGGATAAGAGGCGTGAGATTATTTATTTTTATTTTATTTTTCAGTCATAGTCTCTTCATGTAGGCATAGAATCCTTCCTAGACTTTTTATTAAACGCTAGATACTTTGTACGTCCCTTCTTTTATTTATGGACACCACCTAAGATAATTAAAACTAATTTTATGTACGTTTCAAGTACTTCAATTTGTTACAAAACGTCAGTTTGGCAATTTAACGGACATGTTAGAAAGAGAAAGGTAGCGTTTAGCAACACTGGCGCAAGCCGAATTAGCAACGGAGGTTATCTTTGGAGCTTTCAAGGTCCGGGATTCGAGAAAAAATGATCATATCCATGAAGATTGAGCAGTGATAGCCTAACGGTTAAAGAGCCTGCTTCACATGATGAAAATCAGTGAGGCTCGGGTTCAAATCCTGGCATGTACCAATGAGTTTTTCTAAAACTTACGAAAATATTAATTACTAGCTCGACGGTGAAGGAAAACATCGTGAGGAAACCAGCAGGTCCCAGAATAAATTCTGTGGCATGTGTATATTGTCATATCATTCGTTGCATTACCATATCATGGGGCCGGAAGATTTCTACTAAAGAACTTCATGAAATAAACGTCATTACAATACAATATAATACAATAACTCTTTATTGTACACCAAAAACGACACAATATGGATACCAACTTTAACTAAAGTGCAATGGGCGGTCTTATCGCTTTTAGCTATCTCTTCCAGACAACCTTAGGATAGATGAAACTGAGAGATTAGAACTAGGGTAGACGGTGCACTATATATTATTGAACATACTGTTACATAAATAAATATATGGGTCATTTTAGTGTAAGAACGTCCAAAGTCACTAAAATAGTAATAAAATCAATTTGCACTTTACCGGACTCCAACAAAACTACTACAGGACGTAATAGTCCTGTAAATTGCGCCCAAATGCGGTCCTATAAACGTTAATAAGATTTCTATAGGACTTAAAAATATCTGGTCCGAAATACATGACCACATTTTGCTAGATGGGTCCGCTTCGCAATGTGTTATAGCCCCAGCAACAACTGAGCGAAGCGCTTGTAGCCCTGCGGTACCAGTGTGCTTGTAAGTTGTAACGCTCACACTGGTTACGCAAATTTGGGCGCGGTCAGTCAGTGGATGGGTGACCGCCTAGTGGCACTATATCAGCGCCTCAGTGTTTCCGAAGGCACGTTACACCGTTGGTCCCGGGTTTCGTTGTGTTTCACAATGGAAGTCGTTAAGCCATGTCAGATACCCTTGGGTGGCTTGAAAAATTCTAACTGTCATATCCGCGGTGGGCGCGCGTAGGAGATTATAGGCCATACTTCCTCATGTATGAGGAAAGACCCTTAGCTCAGCAGTGGGCTGTTACGGGTTGATGATGAACAGCTAAGACATCAGCTTTGCCACAATTCACAAAAGGTAATTGAATTCTGTACTATGGGTACTGAACTGATAAATATCACCTAGGCCAGACAAAAGAAATGTTCATGCACACAAATCTTGGCCCAAGGCGGGAATCGACCCCGCAACCTCCGACCTAAACGGTTGGGTCACTGCCAAGTAAGCGAAAAGACCCGTCGCATATATTATGCATTATATTTGTTTTATGTACGATTTATGTCTTGTTTTCGCAAATGTTTTGCAACCAAATAATCATTAATCAATTTTAGCTCACTGTTGAGCAGCACTTGTATGGGTCTTTCTTTCCTCACATAAGGAAGTAGATTTGTGTCATTGTGTATGCATTACGCACAGAGACGGTTGCGGTGCAATAGCGAATCTGCATCAAAGCGAAACTCTTATACAACGCGTAACAGAATAAGCGCAATTCCTCATACCCCCAATTTTTATATTAATATACAAAATTATGATGCGTTCGTACTTCAGTTGTGTCAAACAATTTTTTTTAAATCAAGAGCAATAATAGTATGATTTTCATACGTAGCACTAAATTCAGCTATGCTAATAATTTTTTCGGAAAAATTGAACACTTATTAAAAATAGCTGAAATTGTTTTACTTAATAGTCGATACTGAACAAACTAATTTCAGGAATTGCGCTTATTCTGTTACATATTGTATATCCCGCCCGACCCGTTTTATAGTGGGGCAGTGTCTATATCTACATCTACACTGATATTATAAAGAGGAAAGATTTGTATTTATGTATCCTTATCTTACTAAGAAAAACTACTGGACCGAGTTTAAAAATTCCATCACCAATGGAAAGCTTACTTTTCAGAGTATCATGGGCTATAGTTTTCCCACAGCTGGTATATCACTACATAGTATAAAGCAAAGTCGCTTGCCGCTGTCTGTTTGTCTCTAAGTACGCTTAGATCTTTAAAAGTATGCAACGGATTTTGATGCAGTTTTTTTAATAGATAGAGTGATTCAAGAAGAAGGTTATATACCATATAAACCGAAGCGAAGCGAGGGCGGGTCCCTAATATAATATAAATCAAAGAGATCTAAATATATTCGGGTAAAAAGGAAAAGTCATTCTGATACATAGGACCTTATGAACCGAAAGGAGTACGAACAGCTAGTATACAAACGCAAGCTGTCATTCGGACCTATCACACCAGACTTATTTTCTTACCTTAGGTAATAAGTTTTAGATTAGGGTTTTGTTTACTTAGACCGCTCTAGCCCTAGTATATTTACACTTCTATTAATAAAGAAGAAATATTTGTATTTTTGTATGTTTGTTACGAATAAACTCAAAAACTACTGGACCGATTTTAAAAATTATTTCGCCAATGGAAAGCTATCCCTGAGTAACATAGGCTATATTTTATACCTGTATTCTCACGGCAACTGGAACTACGCGAGTGAAACCGCGCAGAACCGCTAGTCTTTAATATGGATAGAAGAGAGGAACTCGAAATCGTCACACATTTAAGACCAACCGTGGCCAATCTTTAAGGTAAGGCAATTTTCGCACAATCGACTTAATTCTCGGAATTGTCGGACCCTATCTCTACTAAAATCTCGATGATCTAAGTATTTTTTTAGAATATTTTCTTAGTAGGTATCAAGTCGAAGAATTCGACCGGGTTGCCTTCGAGAAATGTTTTGAGCAAGATTCCCAGAATAGCATAACAGGATTTTCGCCTTAGATAAGTAAAAAATCGATTTTTGTATTCCGAAAGAATCGATTGGCGTTTGATGACATATACACTAGCGGTAATGACAGATGCACGTTAGAAGCAATGACGTCAAAATGAAGCCGTTTGCAATTAAGGTTGTCAATAGACAATAAGGTAGATTCATCATCATTGTAAGACGAGTATTATGTTTCACTCATTGTCTTTATTATTCGGCCTAATTATTTTTGCTTAGGCTGATAGTTGACTGGTAAATAATGCCTTTAGGTATTAAGTTCGCCATGTGTACATTTTCTTGGTACATGAAGTTAAATAAATAAATAAAAATAGTTACAACTACATATTATTATACGGGCCTGTTGGCTAAGTTGGTAGTAAGTGAAGGCAGGGTCTTCTGAGTCGGAGGTCGCGGGTTCGATCCCCGGTCGGGGTCAACATTTGTGTTGTGTACATGAACATGTCTGTTGGCTTCTGGTCTGGGTGTTTAATATTTATTTAAGTATATTTAACAGTTGTTTAGTACTCATAGTACAGGCTCTGCCTAGTTTGGAACTGAATAACTTTGTGTGAATTGTGTCCTATAATTTATGTTCTACTAGCGACCCGCCCCGACTTCGCACGGGTGCAATGCTTATACTAAAACCTTCCTCTTGAATCACTCTATCTATTAAAAAAAACCGCATCAAAATCCGTTGCGTAGTTTTAAAGCATACATAGGGACATAGGGATATAGGGACAGAGAAAGCGACTTTGTTTTATACTATGTAGTCATTATGAATCGCAGGGCTACAATCGCCTCATGCTGCCGCATTAAAATGAAAGAATAGAATTCGGTAGCAGTTTAGTTAATGACATCTATTTGTGTGCCAAGTCACGGTCGCATTGTGTTACGTAGTTACAATATAATTGGTAATAAGTCCACGTCATAGGCTGATAGCGACCATTCATGTTTCACTAGCGTGTGCTTGTGTATTCATTTTCCTATAAAATTTCATCGATATAGGTTCAGGGGTTGTCTGCGACAAGGTAACAATCATACAGAGAAACAAAATTACTTGGTATCCAAATAGGAATGTCGCGAAAGTGGTATAACCCATGTAAATTTATTAAGTTAGTGACGCACTTTGGGTTTTTCTATCCGGCATTGATTCCACTTTCTTGACACTTATAAAATAATTGATTTATTTTCTTTACATCTACACACCTGTTCTCTTAATTGTAGAAATACATTTGGCAAGTAAAGCTTAGTGGATTAATTACATTATAAGTAAAAAAAAAAAACAATTTATATTATCACTACATAGTATAAAAACAAAGTCGCTTCCAGTCTGTCTGTCCCTATGGATGCTTATCTTTAAAAGACACAACGGATTTTGATGCGATTTTTAAATAGATAGTGATTGAAGGGGAAGGTTCACAGAGATTTTGAAAAACTTATTGATATATCACCAGGGTTCGACCTACTTCTAACCCAAGCCTCACGCATGAAAGGCGGTCCTATTAATTACTAACATGGTTATTACTGCTCAACCCTAAAATGTGGGACCAAATAATTGATTAATTTAATAAAGTGTTACTATTTTATGCCACAGAAATATTCGATGTTTCCCTTCACCGTCGAGCTAGTGATAAATATGTACGTAAGTTTTTGAAAAACTCATTAGTACATGCTCATTCGGGCTATCACTGCTCATGACCCGCAGGTCTCAGAATTAATTCTGAGGCATGTGTAAACAGACCCGGTCCGGCGATGGGCTCACCACCTATCGCGTTTAGGGGTCCAATATATCTCGTGAAATGTGGGTATATCCAGTAATGGAATACCTCTGCCTACCCCTTCGGGGATAAAAAAGGCGTGAGATTATATTATTACTATATTATTATAACTATTCGAAGACCACGGTTAATTAAGGTTGTCTGGAAGAAATCGCTTAAAGCGATAAGACCGCCCATTGTACTTTTTGTATCACTGTGTCACTTGTTGCATATTTTTATTGGTGTACAATAAAGAGTTGTTACTTACTTAGTTACCACTTGACACTATTAAGCTACCTATAAAGCTAACTCATAAACCTGTGCAGTTGAACAATGTACATCTTAAAATTTATCCTTCGTAAATTAACTACATCCACACCCGACACTCAATAACTTATTACCTATTGTACAGCTATATATTGTAGGCATATTATTATTCATTAGTAATGTAAATGACATGAATTTCGTAACTTAAACCGCGCCGGTTTGAGCAACAGGCAACTAACAGATTCTGCATTACAATTGATGTTGACACACAAACTATTTCATACTGCCCAATGCCATATTAGATTTAAGTGAGACTTCACTTGAATTTTGAACGTCGAAATTCGATGGCGCATACCTGGTTTGAAGTTCAACCACAGACGGCGGGACGGCGACCTATCCGGGCGGGACGGCGACCTAACCGGGCGGGACGGTGACTTGACCGGGCGGGTATGATCCGGCCGGATACACTTCAGCTTAATCATTAGAAACCTCTCTCAGCAAGTAAATCTAGAACTACTTCACTTTTCAACTATAAAACAAAGTCCTTTTGATTCGCTCCAAAACAATTTCAAGATTTGAACTACTGCGCTATAGCAAAATACGTGACAACTAGCTAGCCTAAGCAAGATGACACAGTATGCCAAAATTACGCGGCCAAAGTTCGGCTAACCAAGTCCAACTTCGTTTGCGTAATTTCTGCATAGTGTATGATCAACCCGTAACAGCCCACTGCTGAGCTAAGGATCTTTCCTCACACTGAGGAAGTACCTATGGGTTATAATCTCCCACACGAGCCCACCGTGGATTGGGAGATGGCGTTAGGCTAGTGGCCACCTAACTGCTCTAGAGTATTTTTCAAGCCAACCAAGGGTAGCTGACTTGACTTAACTACTTCCATAGTGTATGCATACCGAAAACTACCGCGAAGTTTGCCGGTCTGAAGTTTGGTTTTACGCCTGCGTGGAAATAGAAAGAGCGAAACACATACAGCTACGACTATATTCACGCGGTGCCGTAATAGCTCACCCCCACCTTCTGCGTTCGCCATTCATTCGTGCCTGTTTATGAGTCATGCGGCGCCACTTGTAAATTGTTCAGACTGGCAAAGTGTCGCTGAACAAGTCCCAAAAACCGGCCAAGTGCGAGTCGGACTCGCGCACTAAGGGTTTTTGTCATTTGGCTACGGAACTCAAAGGGAACGTAGACTCAATAATACAACACTGTTCGTAGTAAAACAGTAATGCTAAGTTATTTTTCATCCCTCCGGACGGAAAGCGTCAACTTTCGGCCTTGCGCCTTACATTATTGTACAAATAGCGTAATTTTCTATAAGGCTACGAAGGGCTATCCAGGGTGCTCAAAGCATTGATAAAAATAAGAATAAATAATAATAAAAAACCCAAAGAAGTATACAGTTTACTTTTCAATAGCCAGTATTACAATACAATATAAGCGCCCGTAGGAACGACGTAAAGTTTCCATAAGTATAGTGTTAACCTTGAGACCTACAGACTACAGAAAGTAAATAGTGCTTATATACAGCTTACACTCAAGTGCTTAAACTATGTGTGCCTGATATTGTAACGCCTTGAAAAATTGCGATAGCAATTTAGTCAAGGGTTTCTTTATTCGACATTTAATAAGAAGGCTTTAACTTAAAAACTAATTACTTATTTATTCTTTATAAATTTTAAACTAATAAATTAAATAAATTATAATATTAAATACTTAATTCTAACTATTTACAAAAAAAATACACCTAACCATAACTTAACTACTTAATGTTTAGATGTCTTCGTAAACGGCTTTAGGCATCAGCAATTATGAGATGACTCGACGAATTTCGAAAACGATCCTTCCCCACTACCTCGGCTGACCGTTAAGCAGTAAGGACGTACCAAGGAAGTACTTAATACTTATTACAAATCCACAAGGAAATCTTTTATTTCAATATTTAAAATTGAATTTAATAGTGTTAACCCCAACTTGGGTAAGTGTTGCAAGTTGATTACTAGTAGAACCTAGATTTAAGAATATGCTTTGTCTTTGTGCTTAACTTTCTTTCTCAATGTCACAGCAAGGTTATAACTAAGTTAAACGCTTGTACAATCATCTTTGATAAATGCAAATTGTAAAATATGTAATTAAAACCAACAATATTCTTGCTGTGATAATTTTGTATCTACCGACCTGCTTACGCGAAATGTCTCGTAACGGTAACTGTGACTACCTGGACATTTCCTAGTAATTATGTAATCATCTTTTGCTAATTTTCTATTCCGCTACTAGACTGCCACATCTGGGAACTAAAGGTTTGCTTAAATATCACTTTTCTTCGCGATTAAAATCTACGAATGTCGCAGTCAGTAGCACAGATTCGGCCATTTTGTAGAATGCCCAATTTTGTGCTATTTCAGGGTTCATACTACTACTACTTCTTATTCTTATCATCGTGCTGATCTCAAGTTGGAGAAACCGGTTGACCACGGTTTCACCTGGAAGTGCTGCTTGCTGACTGCTGGAAGATTTCGCGCCGATCACCAGACGCGAGATAAGTGATATAAAAACAGAGGCCATAAATTTTGAATCCGCAATAGCTTTCGAACCGCGACCCGAGCTCTGGTTCTAAATCTACCCTATCTTTTAAAAATTGTGAAATTCTAAATATAACTTGTAAAATCCATCTTTTATTTTATTTTCTTCGAACATCTTTCTGTTTTGCCACCTAACGTGACAAATGGCGCCCACCTCGGTTTAAGTTATTCGGATTCTTTTTATGGTTTTTGTGCTTACGTAGTTCTTTGGTGTTGCTGTGGTTCTTGTAGTTGGAAATTATTTTATTAAATTGTTAATTGATTTTCTTGTATACTCAGCGGTACTTGTGTATTTCTGCTTTTGAAAAGTGTGTCTACCCACATTTTTGTAAAAAAAAAAAAAACTTCATACTAGGAATTGTAAATTACCTACTAGATATAAAGATTATTATTGTTGATTTTGCACTACCTGCTATATATAAATTTACCGCTTTCTAAAACCAATCAAAACCATTATCATTAGTTGGCTTGGCTTATTGTATGTATTTAGAACAAACAATCATTAGTTGGGTTACTGGACTGTTGTATTTAGTTTAGTGTTGTGTTGTTTGAACTTGCAATACCTTCCCAGTATGTCTTACGCTATTAAATATCTTTCTCTTCAAAAAGAAGAATTGGAATATGAGGTTGCTTTACGCGGAGGTTCAGGTGATAATGTTGATAGCTTGAGGAAACAAATCATCAAGCTAACTAAGGATCTGCCCGCTGAGGATATACTCGAGTCTCATCTCGAACTTGCTGATGATCTTAAAGGCCTTAAAGTTGCTTTAAATAAAACAAAAATTAATTTAGGAAGTTTAAAAACAAAATTTGACAAACCCTTATATCTACGAACAGAAACATTACTGCATCACATATATCACCGCATAAATAGATTAAACTGTATACCTACCCTATTAGAAGACACTTACAAATCTAATGTTGCACTTTTTAATTCACAATATGCTGAATTTAAAGGTCTTATACCTAAAGAAAATGACCCGGAAAAGGAACCTGCCTCAAATGCTATCACTGTGGTCTGTGAGAAGAGTCTAGCGTCAGAACTTAGCAAGCTAAAATATTCTGGGGATTCTTGCGTTAGATCTTTTATTCAGAGCGTGGAAGAATTCATCGAAGCTAAAAATATATCTAGTGATAAGATCATGTCTGCTGCTTATGATATCTTTACTGGTAACGCTAAACACTGGTTTAGATATGTCAAGGATAAAGTATCTTCCTGGAATGAGTTAGTTGAGCTGTTGAAACAAGATTTCAGCCATAATGATTATGACTACCGTCTACTTGCTGAAATACGTGCTCGTACACAAGGTGAACATGAGAATATAACAATATACTTGTCTATTATGCATGGCCTATTTGAAAAGCTAAGTAGAAAAATTAGTGAAACAGACAAGCTGGAAATACTTTTACATAATATTCGTCCCTCTTACGCGAATATTTTGGCTTGTGGTACAAACATTACTACTATTGATCACTTACAGACTATCTGCCGTAATTTTGAAAATATACAATCACGTTTTTCTGAATTTCGTGAACCACCTAGGCCGAATTCGGAAACCCTTGCTCCTGAATTTGCGTACAATCATGCACCTAGTACGTCTACTAATTACAAGAAAACTACAAACTACACTAATAATTAATATCAAAATCCTAACCAAAGTAATTATAATAATTACAATAAATACAAATATAATCAAAACTCAAATTATACTAACAAAAACAACAATAACAATGAAACACCTAAAGCTATTACTGTACCTGTCAATGCTATTTCCCAGAACGAAGCTCCTAAAAGCGTATTTTGTCCAAGGTGTAGAATCGATACTCACAGCCTTCGCGACTGTCCAGAACCACATTATCCAATTTGCTTTAAATGTGGTAAAAAAGGTGTCCGTTTTCCTGAATGTTCTACTTGTCATTCTGAATCAAAAAACTAATTACGAAGGGTTGCTGGGACAAATTCAATGAAGATGAGTGGAAGAGTTGGTTATTAACTGTCTCGAATTTTTTCTCTTGCTACAGTGTCTCGTCAATCCATAGTAAAAAAACTAATAATTCACGTCCTTACGTCACTATTTCTATAAATGAAAAGACTATAACTGGTTTACTCGATAGTGGGTCCTGTGTCACTATGCTAGGTAAAAACTCACATCTACAACTAATAAATAATGGTTACAAACTATATCCTTGTCAATCACCATTAAATTTTGTTGCTGCTGGTGGACAAAAACTTGCTACTGAAGGAATAATTTACTTACCAATTTCATTTCAAAACCAGTTACACATTTTAACTGCCTATGTTGTACCAGAAATACAAAATTCATTAATTCTAGGAATGGATTTCTGGAATGCTTTTGGCCTATTCCCTAAACACTTGGACTCTGTTTCTTTCTGCGACGATTCTGATGCGGCTCTAGCTGAGGTCACCGTAGACCAAACAAAACATATCTGCTCTTATGATAGTCTAACAAAAGAGCAAAAGGTTACGGTTGACAACATTATATCTCAGTTCCGTGATATTTCTTACGAAGAGCGTGGCCTCGGTCGCACTTCTTTAATTGAACACGCTATCGACACTGGAGATGCTGCTCCTATTCGTCAAAGGTACTACAGAATGTCTCCAGAAAAGCAAAAAATTATTATTGAACAACTTGATGATATGCTTCGTGAAGATGTTGTTGAACCTTGTGAAAGTCCTTGGTCCACTCCAGTTTTGCTGACTCCTAAGAAGAACGGAGAATTAAGATTTTGCTTGGACAGTCGAAAATTAAACGCTATTACTCGTAAGGATGCCTACCGTCTACCTTACATCTCTGAAATTTTGGATAATTTACGTGATGCAAAATTTATAACTAGTCTAGATCTATCCAAAAGTTTCTGGCAAATTCTTATTAAGGAGGAGGACCGATGTAAAACCGCCTTTTATATCCCTACTAGGGGAACCTATCAATTTAAATCTATGCCCTTCGGTTTGACCAATGCTCCAGCTACGCAACAACGTCTGGTTGATGTTCTCTTTTACGGCCCTGAATTTGAAAACATGGTGTTTGTTTTTGTCGACGACATTATTATTGTCTCTCCCACTTTCGAGCAACATATTTCGCTTCTTTTACGCGTTCTCGAAAAATTGAAGTCGGCTAACCTGACTATCAATTTCAAAAAGAGTCAATTTTTTCGGAGTAAACTCAGGTATCTTGGATATGTCGTCGATTCAAATGGACTCCATGCTGACCCAGAAAAGGTAGAAGCTATTGTTAACTACCCTACTCCTACTAACCGTAAGGAAGTACGTCGTTTTCTCGGTACATCTTCGTGGTATCGTAGGTTTATTCCAAATTTTAGCTCCCTTGCTGCTCCTCTAAATAAACTTACCACTCAA
Source organism: Ethmia dodecea (assembly GCA_963855545.1). Taxonomy (NCBI): domain Eukaryota; kingdom Metazoa; phylum Arthropoda; class Insecta; order Lepidoptera; family Depressariidae; genus Ethmia; species Ethmia dodecea. Next base: position 4,709,372 of record OY979463.1, on the reverse strand, counting down.
GGCAAAAATGCCCCTCCCTTTGTCTGGACTGCTACAGCTGATCAATCCTTTAGGAAACTTAAAGACTGTCTTGTCTCTGCTCCAGTGCTTTCTTGCCCCGACTACTCAAAACCATTTGAGATACACACTGATGCCAGCGACTACGGGATAGGTGCTGTCCTAACGCAGAACTTAGATGGCAATGAAAAGGTTATCGCGTATATGAGCAAATCTCTTTCTAAACAAGAACGCAATTATAGCGCTACTGAGCGCGAAGCCCTTGCTGTACTGATTGCATTAGAACACTGGCGATGTTACGTAGAAAATGGGCAAAAGTTTACTGTATACACTGACCATTCTTCACTTAAGTGGTTTTTAAATCTAAATAGCCCCACTGGACGTTTAGCTCGCTGGGGTGTGCGTTTGTCGGCATATAACTTCGAGATTAAGCATCGCCGTGGTGCTGATAACGTTGTGCCTGATAGTCTATCACGCGCTGTGCCCATTCTGGCCATAACTACAGATTCTACCAGTTCTACTACACCTAATCTTACATCTACTGACTCTTGTTATCTAAATATATACAATGGTTGTTTAAATTCTCCCACTTCCTTTTTAAACTACAGGATATCTGACAAAAAACTGTTTCGTTATGTCAAGTCATTAAATCCTCTGCTGAGAGAATTTGAGTGGAAAGAAGTTGTTCCTTCAGAACACCGTCACGACATTATTACACAAAATCACTGCGATCCTACCTCCGGTCATTTTGGTATATTCAAGACGTATAAACGTCTCTGCCTTAAATACTTCTGGCCTAAAATGCACCACGATGTATCAAACTTCGTTTCTGCGTGCGATATCTGCCATTCTCATAAACACGCTAATCACACAACTCTTGGTGTAATGGGCAGACCTAAAGAATGTTCTAGGCCTTTTCAAATGATTAGTATGGACCTTGTTGGACCTCTACCCCCTTCAAGACGTCAGAATACATTTCTTTTTGTTGTGTCATGCTGCTTCTCCAAATACACACTTATCTTTCCCATTCGTCGTGCTACATCTGAAATTATTACTAACATTCTTGAAAATCAAGTCTTTCTAGTACATGGCATTCCCAGCACCGTTCTAATGGACAACGGTAAGCAGTTTGTTAGCAACACCTTAAAACAACTATACGCTAATTATAAAATCCCAAATATTCATTATTGCCCTAAGTATACTGCCCAAGTCAATTCTGTGGAACGTTACAATAAAACTATCATGCAGGCAGTATCTAGCTACATTGAAAATGATCATAGATCATGGGATCTTAATATTCCGAAAATACAGTTTGCCATGAATAGTTCCGTCAGTGAAGCTACCGGGTATACTCCGGCATTCTTGGTTTATGGTAGAGAACTTGTAAGCTGTGGTTCGCATTATTTAGATGTAGATACTAGTGATGATTTAATATTCATGCCTAGAGATGAGTATGCTGAAAATATTGGTTGTCTACGAAAGATTTTCGACAGGGTTCAGAACTGTTTACTTAAAGCTCATTCCAGAAATAGTGGTTACTATAACCTTCGCCGAAAAAATGACGATTTTAATGTAGGTGATACGGTCTGGAAGAAGACATATTACCAAAGTGACAAGGATTCTAATTTTATGAAAAAATTAGCTCCCAAGTTTGTAAAATGCAAAATTACTGCAAAAAAGTCACCACTTGTTTACCAATTAGAAGACATGCAAGGTAATGATCTGGGAACCTGGCATGTCAAGGATATAAAGCTTACTAATTATGCAAAATCTTAACCTACGAAATAATTTACTGCTGTGTCAATACTAATTACCAACTACACTATTCTATTTACAAAACAATAATCTTCAACATGCTCTGTATTGCTATCTACTCTAAAATTGTGTTATTTAACGTCATTACTATTACTACCGATTAATATGAAGCCTGTCAGCACAGTCCCTCTAAAGGACAAGTTGAAATTTGTTATAGCTAAACTATAACTGCATGTTCATCGGCAATTGTGAATAGGTCATGTTTAGATCAATTAACATATTGTACGCTTAACATAGTGTTAGTTTTTAAGCTTTAGAGTCAGCGGATTTTACTTAGCAAAAATCCTACCTAAAATAGGGGGGTATGTAACGCCTTGAAAAATTGCGATAGCAATTTAGTCAAGGGTTTCTTTATTCGACATTTAATAAGAAGGCTTTAACTTAAAAACTAATTACTTATTTATTCTTTATAAATTTTAAACTAATAAATTAAATAAATTATAATATTAAATACTTAATTCTAACTATTTACAAAAAAAATACACCTAACCATAAATTAACTACTTAATGTTTAGATGTCTTCGTAAACGGCTTTAGGCATCAGCAATTATGAGATGACTCGACGAATTTCGAAAACGATCCTTCCCCACTACCTCGGCTGACCGTTAAGCAGTAAGGACGTACCAAGGAAGTACTTAATACTTATTACAAATCCACAAGGAAATCTTTTATTTCAATATTTAAAATTGAATTTAATAGTGTTAACCCCAACTTGGGTAAGTGTTGCAAGTTGATTACTAGTAGAACCTAGATTTAAGAATATGCTTTGTCATTGTGCTTAACTTTCTTTCTCAATGTCACAGCAAGGTTATAACTAAGTTAAACGCTTGTACAATCATCTTTGATAAATGCAAATTGTAAAATATGTAGTTAAAACCAACAATATTCTTGCTGTGATAATTTTGTATCTACCGACCTGCTTACGCGAAATGTCTCGTAACGGTAACTGTGACTACCTGGACATTTCCTAGTAATTATGTAATCATCTTTTGCTAATTTTCTATTCCGCTACTAGACTGCCACATCTGGGAACTAAAGGTTTGCTTAAATATCACTTTTCTTCGCGATTAAAATCTACGAATGTCGCAGTCAGTAGCACAGATTCGGCCATTTTGTAGAATGCCCAATTTTGTGCTATTTCAGGGTTCATACTACTACTACTTCTTATTCTTATCATCGTGCTGATCTCAAGTTGGAGAAACCGGTTGACCACGGTTTCACCTGGAAGTGCTGCTTGCTGACTGCTGGAAGATTTCGCGCCGATCACCAGACGCGAGATAAGTGATATAAAAACAGAGGCCATAAATTTTGAATCCGCAATAGCTTTCGAACCGCGACCCGAGCTCTGGTTCTAAATCTACCCTATCTTTTAAAAATTGTGAAATTCTAAATATAACTTGTAAAATCCATCTTTTATTTTATTTTCTTCGAACATCTTTCTGTTTTGCCACCTAACGTGACGTGAACGTGAAATAAAAAGAAGATTATTTACATACATGTATAAATTTACTTTAAAACAAGTTTCAGAACTACAAAAGTGTCATTAAAAACTCAGTTAACAGTTCAAGTACATCCAGTTTTGGGCGAATCATTCAGAATAGTTTAAGAACAGGTTTTTGTTTAAAGGGCTGTGCAGGATTCAATGCATTCTCTATTTATGGATATGTTTGCAAGGTTACATATTTATGATGATCATAAAAAGTACCAAAATGGGTAGGTACCAGAAAGAGGGGTGGAATACACAAATAATCGACTTAATAAGTGATTGTACTGGTTAGGCGCGTATGTCCAATTCGCAAATTGTCCAGTGGGCTCAAAATGTCAAATTCTCACACCTACTTGACAAGTTAGTAATGTTTGAGTGCCCAAAGTACCTACTAATTTTCTGAAAATAAAGTTAAGAACGTATGTCCTATAGTTTTCAAATTATAACGATAAATGTCTAAAAAATATAATTATAAAATTATCTCCTCTCCTCCAGACACTTAGGGTGAGGTTAATTATTAACAGAAGTAAAATTTCCTAAATTATGAGAATTAAGATCATATTGTTGACAACAGAATATGTTTAGTTTTATTTTATGATACATATTGTTTTCTTTGGGAAAATATTACCATGCTGAAAAGTTAATTAGCTAGTTTAATAACGTATTAATGTATATACCTTCTGTAATAAGTATATAATTTAATAAACATAGTTATTAACCTAGCCTATAAAGATTATTTTTTATTGTTGTCCCTAATATTTAAAAAAAACATTTGGGTCATTTCTGTTTGTTGTAATGTGATGTAGGATTGTAGGATATACATCTATGAATAAACCTAATTTCTACCCACTTGATTTAATAGTAACTATATTATTATCAGATAAAATAAATATTATTACAAGATGTTTAATTTCTTCACATAGCAAGACTGCTTGTGCTATTGTGCATACAAAGTTGGGATGCCTTTAGTGACACAGCAATACTTTAATACAGAATAAATATCAATCAGTCAATCCCTCAGGAAAATACCTTTTTTGCTACTGCAACTACAGAAGCTTTGACGCCACGAATAAAAGATATTGAAATAAATACATACAATTCATAGTTTTCTTATGTTGTTTACATAATTATGTACAGCAATGACATGTCTAGCTGGATGAACATTGTAATGGTTTGGATCAAGGTTCATTTACTCCATAAATAATAAACTTGCTCCAGATCTATAAAAAAAGGCTTTAGCCACCAAAAACATACGAATGTTATAAAAATGTTGTTTCTACCTTGATGAGCTGATAACTGCAAAAATAAAGTTTCTAATACATATACGCCTTAATTCCAAATAACAAACAATCTCCCGCAGCGACCAGCCATTTTTTGCGTCAATTTCTTTACGGCAGCGAACAAAAAACAACATTTATTGAAAGTAAAAGTTTACGGCGAACACACTCACCACTTTTGGGGAGGCTCCGTATTACGTTCACGGCGGCGTTGAACTTCTCCTCCAAAGACATTTTGGCACACTAAACTATCACAATCACCGAATATTACAAAATAAACCACCAACTATGTACTTTGGACTTAGAATAGTGGTAGATTCATATCAAATAGTTCGAGCCACTTCACTGCGGTATTATCGACATGTTTTTCACAGTTACCAAGGTAGATGATCGCTAATTATTCGTTGGTATGTGCCGCGGAGGCTTCAAGCGGTAATTAAATGATAGAATAACAACTCGCGATATTATTTACGCACGTCTATCACACATACGACGGAAAACAAGAACAAGTTACAAGAGGCAGCCAGCTGAGCAGCAAGCAAAAAGCACAGACCAATAAAAAGTAAGAACCACAGAGTAAAACGAATGACTGAAAGCGATTGACATTGATTAGTGAATGAGTGAGTGAGACAATTATTATTTAATGTTAATGGCAACATTTTAATGTTGCCAGATGTTTTGAAAAATACAAATACATAATGGGTATAAAATTATAAATACATTAGTCAGTCACTGAGAAAATAATTTCAGTCATTGTGTTTTATATTATTTCACTAGCAAGGACAAAACTGACTGGAATTTTAGGTTTTATGATAAGTCATTCGTTTGTTCGTTCAGTCTTTCCATCTGTGGTTTCCATGACTCTTTCTTCATTCACATTCAGTCTCCATTGATTTTTCAAGTCCATATTATTTTCCTTTTGCTAGGTAAATAACTAAAATTTATTAACGACATCCTGCAGTTTAATTGCGTAATTGATTGATTTTCCAATTTCTTGGTAAATTAATGTTATAATTGTGGTATTATTTCTCTATTTAGTGATCAGTGTTTGTTACACCCGCGCCCATTTTAGCGGCATGAATTTTCGCCAAAAATTATTATTCTCACCGTTTTTGTGCAGTTGTTGAACTATTAACCCCACCAGGGAGTATTGTGCTTCGATCAAGGTTTTTCTGTCTGCCCTATCTTTAACTTTACCTTGATACCTACCCAGTTTCCATTAACATTTTTATTTCTATTATTCAGTTATACCTTTTTTTAGTTTTGTTCTAATTTTGTACGATACCTATCGTGTTCCTTCCTAAGATAATACTGACTTCCTATGCCATTTGAAAAGTTTGGCAAGGAAAACTTCTTATCTCTTACATCAACAGTAAAATTTGCATTGTTTTTTCTGTTTTTCTTAGGAAAATAAATCAAGTCAAGATAACCCAATCAGAGGACTCCGATATGCCTGAGCTGACTGAGCTGGACAAAGCCACGGCCTCCATGACGGAGAAGAGGAAGGAAGAGACAGCTTCCTCAGACAGTGACTCCGATGACACCATTCCGGAACTTGAAGATGCAGGTTAGTCCATCTGACATACTTATTTCCCATTGGGGTTGGCAGAGTCAATAGACTGCCACTTGCTACGAACCTAGCAGATCTTGTGCTTTCCCATATCCTGTACTCAACACTAATGTGTTTGTGACTTTGTCTAGTATAAAAAGCATCGTTATTTATTGAAATTTATTCATTCACACTTTATACAATACAACTATATTTATAACTAACGGACGTGTTTGCCGCCATGTTCCTATTTGTTGTAGTAATTTCTCAAAATCTTTTCCCGTTGTACTTTTTTCATGGGACACAAAATCTTAACTATGCTCTCTGTGCAGGAGCCCCAGGCGCCGGTGGCATCACTAACCCGATTGCCGGCATCGACATCGTGTCCAAGGCTAAGCAGTCTCGCGGCGAGAAGAAAGCGCGCAAGATTATGAGCAAGCTTGGTCTCAAGCCGGTAAGTGAAAAAAAAATGTGTTATTATTATTTTGTCACATCTTTTGTTTACTGGAACATGTTCATGAACATTTCAAAGCCATGTTCAATAAGAAAACAAGCCTTTTGTATTGAAAATGTGAGATACCTATATCAGGGTCTGTCTCCCAGAACGTTGTGTGGATGCATGCAAAATGCAGATGATACAGGGCCCTTATTGACTAATTATAATGGTCTTTACTTGACATAGGTTACGCGATCAGTGCTTGCTCTTCTTTCACTGGCTGTATTGACAGATGTACAGAACAAGCAACATATATGTCAAAATGAAGACAATTGCGATTACAATTATAAATAGACAATGAGGCCCCTGTAAGTAATGTAAATCCTATGAACTAGCTCATTTATTCCGTTCAGCTGGCGTACTAACTGGGCTTGTATTTGATCAGCATATTATCAGATTTTTCACTACCAGGTACCCTACCAGTTAGTTGACCTACCCCTACTAGTTCTTACGACAATTTTGCATAGAAATTTGCTTGAAGAAGCTAACTGAGACATTATTCTTTATCTTATGTGTTGAAAGACTTGTAGCTCAACCGGAGGAAAAAGGTTGATGATGATAATGAAGCTACACATTTTTGTAACTAATGTTCAATTCATGTCTGAAACTGAAATTTCAAATTAAATTGAATGAATAAATAATTATGATAGACTTGATTATTGTTTGTAATTTATTAGATTGTGATGAAATTGTGTGCTTGTAGAATTGTACCTTTTCACAATAAAATACACACGGGGGCAGTCCGATACTTCCTTATCATGCATTCCATTTCTATTCAGTATCAATTAGTTGGGAACCGCATAATTTACTGGAAATAACTTTATCAATTAACCAAGTGTGAAAATGTAGGTATTATTATGAGGTTCCACAAAATTTATTATTGTTCTTAGTAATCAGGCAATCACTTTACAAGCGATAAATGCCTGTATACAGATGATGCCTTCTAAATATATAATATATACAGGTGTCCCAGAAGTCAACGATAAGCCGGAAACCAGCGATAGGCCTAGTCATGAGGGTAATCAGAAAAATATAAAAAAAAATCTATGTTCTTTTTTCAAAATGTTATGAAGGTTTAAAAAAAATCCTAAAAAACGGACACCCTGTAATGAACTTTCTTGTACCGTGATTGTAAATATTTACTTTTTGAATATTTTTTTTCTGCAATGCTATAATGAATAGCCGTGCTACAATTTACAATAAAAAAAAATTACATAACTGCCTCACTTTTAAGTAAAAAGTTAAATTTGTTTCCAACATTGAATTCTAAATAATTTCATCAACCAACTTAGGTAGGTGGATTGGTCGGGGTGGTCCAATTTCGTGGCCAGCGCGGTCACCCGATCTTAATCCGATAGATTTTTTTTACTGGGGTGCAATTAAGGAAAAAGTCTACCACAATCAGATTCAAGATTTAGAAGAGCTGCGCCGAAGAATCTTAGAAGCCGCTGAACAAATCAATTCCAAACGTCACGCCCGGCGCATAGCTCGATCATTTTTAAGGAGATGTAGAGCGTGCATATTAGCTGAAGGAAAACAGTTTGAACATTTGTTATAAAAATGCTGTAAAACATACCACATTAAATAAAAAAAATATTACACAAACTTATTATAAGTATCATTACTTTAAAGGAGGGTTAAGAAAGAGGATAAAAAGGCTTAGTTCAGGTCAGCTGCAGACTTAAGGTTGCGTTACCAACATTTCACCTCATTAAATTAGATTGGCATAGAATCCGGATTCATCGAGAAAAAAAATTTTCATGCCTCAACTATAACAAAACCTAGCATGTGTTTATACCATTTTAGAATCAAGACTAAATGCGTCAACTTTTAAGTATATTTGCCAAAATAGTAGCCATACATTTTTTTTACAGTACAGCTAGTTTAAGTTGGTTGATGAAATTATTTAGAATTCAATGTTGGAAACAAATTTAACTTTTTACTTATAAGTGAGGCAGTTATGTAATTTTTTTTTATTGTAAATTGTAGCACGGCTATTCATTATAGCATTACAGAAAAAAAATATTCAAAAAGTAAATATTTACAGTCACGGTACAAGAAAGTTCATTACAGAGTGTCAGTTTTTTAGGATTTTTTTTAAACCTTCATAACATTTTGAAAAAAGAACATAGATTTTTTTTATATTTTTCTGATTACCCTCATGACTAGGCCTATCGCTGGTTTCCGGCTTATCGTTGACTTCTGGGACATCCTGTATATATATATTTTTTTATTTGGTACATCAACAGTAATTTACACTAATCTTGCTTACATTTTTGTCCTTAAAGTTATTTCACCTTACAGGCTCAAAGGATATGGTCTAATTTAGATTTAAATTGATTGACATTTAGTGCTGAGAGGTGCTGAGACTACTTCTTAGTAATCATTGCAGCTTAATACTAGCCTTAGATCTTAACCTCTCAGACCAATATCTGAGTCACAATTGATTTTTAATTGTTGTTATGCATTGGAACTGCACGGTTCTCAACTGATTAAACTATTTTAAGAATAGTCTGTAAACCTGAAAACTTTAATACAGAGGGTCTGAAATTGTGTTTTGTTTTGATAGGCAAGTAGAAGTGTAAGTAGGGGTGTGCATAGCAATATGTAGTTTTGTATTCCTCTATGCATAACGAATGTGTAATATTTTATTCAGAGTACCTTTTACAGTGTATAATTCCCTATTTCAGGTGCAAGGAGTTAACCGAGTAACAATCAGGAAATCAAAGAACATTCTGTTTGTGATAAACTCACCGGATGTATACAAGAACCCGCACTCTGACACGTACATTGTGTTCGGAGAGGCAAAGATTGAGGATCTGTCTCAGCAAGCAACCATGGCTGCCGCTGAGAGGTTCAAGGCACCAGAAAGTGCTGCCGCTGGTAACGACTCGGCTGCTGCTGGCACAGTGCGTATTATCTTCTATTTCAGATCTTACTAATATTATTAACGAGAATATTTTTTGTATGGATGTCTGTTCCTGTTTCACGCAAAAAATACGGAATGGATTTTTATGAAACTTTACAGTTATATAGCTTATACATAAGAATAACACATAGGCTATATTTTAGCCCTGTATTCCCACGGGAACGGGAACTGAGCGGGTGAAACCTCGAGGCGCTGCTAGTATATACATTATATTTTTATAGCCATTTCAACATTTTCAATATGATAATATAAATCACTAGCTGTTCCGCGCGATTTCACGTAAGTCCCGTTCCCGTGGGCATACGGGAATAAAATATAGCCTATTTTCCTCCGGGATATTCTAGCTTTCCGTTGGTGAAAAAATTGTTTAAATCGGTCCAGTAGTTTTCGAGTTAAATCTTTCCTCTTTATAAAATTAGTATAGTACTAAATGTCAATGGTTACAGTTGGATGACAATGACATGGTCAGTCGATGGTGTTATTTGCTCTGAAAAGTGTCAAAATAACACCATTGACATCTCATTGTCATCCAACTATGACCGTTGACACCTAGTAGGATTGGCCTCCAGTTCTGTCTCAACAGCACAAGTTCTGGTTACTCAAACTATCAACTGTTTCTCCGCAGACGGTGGCCCCGATAGCCGAGGAGGAAGATGAAGAAGGCGTAGACGAGTCCGGTGTCGACGAGAAGGACGTGGAGATTGTGATGTCGCAGGCCAACGTGTCACGCGCGCGAGCCGTCCGGGCGCTGCGGAACAACCAATCCGACATCGTCAACGCTATCATGGTAGGTTATTCAGGACATTATTAGCTGTTAAAATTTATGTATATGGATATAAGTCTCAGAACAGTTAAGCAGAAAAAGGAATCATACAGCAACAATTATCAAAGCGGCAAAACTCAAATAAAAATTTTTTTTTTGTCTAACATTAGTAGGTATGCATGCTTTTTTTTTTCTTAATTTAAGGCATTGGTAATTTAGCCATCAGCACTAAACACGACACAAAATTCAAGAGTTTTAGCTCTGCTTTAGAGTTTATGCACAAAAATACAGTGTCATAAACACTTTCTCATTAAAATGTTAGGTAATCGACAGTAAAACGATAGTTTTACTAAAGATTGAAGCGGCTTCTTGAGGCAATTGAAAAATATCCATCCTACTCATTCGAATTTCCAATTCACTGCAGGCAATTGAAAAATATCCACCCTACTCATTCGAATTTCCAATTCACTGCACACCTTCACGGACACTTGCCACATAATATACTATCAGTATTATCAGTAAAAAAAAAACTTATACAGCAAAATGAAAATTATACAAAAATCATGACGTCCCTTTTCGGATTCCCGCCGTAAAGCCGTATGGATGCTGTTTTTATGAAGTAAACAGTTTAATATTTTTTTAACTGCAAGGACAAGGACCAGGGCCTTGGAGCCTTAAGTTCTGTGGACGATTTTTATTTTAGCCGCTGGTACCGATGTTGCGTCATATTTACTATAATTGTTGTATTTTCTCTATTACAGGAGCTGACGATGTAAACTTAGTCACAACATGTTCCTAGGTTAAGTATGTCGACGCGGCGGGACAAGGACGACGGCATCTCGCCCGCTCACTCTTATAGAACTTTGCATAGTATTCCTTCTCTACACGATGTTTTTCCGCGTTCAAGAAGATCTGACAGTGTTTTTTGTACGAATCCAAAACCGCTATACAAAATGGAATGGTTTGGAAGAAATTGTCGTGGAAAAATATCATGTATTAATTTTAACATGCATTAAAATGTTCGATAGTGTTATTAAAATCAGGACTGTGAAGTGAACTAGGCTTAAAACAACGAAAAATGCCTATGGGACTTTTTAATACATAATAGTGTTATTTAAATGTTCAGTATATCATACAAAACTTGTATGGAGATGTAGTCACATCAAATTTATTTAAATATGCAGCTAGTCCAATAAATCAATGTATTGTATTCTATAATCATGTCAAATGATTAGTTTAAATGCCAAATAATACTATTAATTTAGAGATATTATGTTTGTCAATCAGTGTCAAATTAGTAAGTAATGTCAAGAGCAAGCCCATTTTTTAGTAAAAAAAAAAAAAGTAATATTGAAATATTAAACAAATATTTACAAACACTTTTATAATGGGTGTGTGCTGTGCTGTGTATGGTTGTTTAACCTCTCAGACCATGAATCACAGACACAATAGATTTTTATTTGTGTTTCGCTCATAACTGATTAAGTTCTTTATACGATAAAAACTCAAAGAAAATTCTACAACAGCCCACTGCTGAGCTAAGGGTCTTTCCTCACACATGAGGAAGGCTTCGTATTCGATATTTGAACTTAAATAAATGTTAGCCTCTTCCGGCCAAGCAACGAGTTCCTGTATAAGCTATTATCCAGGCACGAGATTACATTAGACTTGATATTGAGGTAATTTGTGTTATTTGGCATTTATCAATCAAATCGGTGTTACATTACAAACAGTGGTAATAGTATTATATTCATAATAATGAGTGTCTATAATAGCAAAATAAGGAATAGTATGCATTGCTCACCAAAGGCAAGCCCCAGTGGCCTGGGGGCCAATTCTACTAAATGTCAACGGTCTTAATTGGATGACTATGACATATCAATGGTCAGACAATGGTGTTATTTTGACACTTCAGAGCAAATAACACCATCGACTGACCATGTCATTGTCATCCAACTGTAACCATTGAAATTTAGTAGAATTGCCCCCCTGAACGATTGGAAGGTACGGGAATGTATATAGGATTATTTACTTCAACAATAAAATTATGATAATATTTTGGTGTTTTTTTTTTATATTTCTTTCTTGAGGTTGCTCCACAGAGTGATTAACTGATGCAAACTGACAAAAATAAATATGATGATCATTTAAAAAGAGCGTGGCTCTGGATGAGATACACATATTATAACTTTTTGTAGTATGATTTGTTTTCGCTGTACTAATTAGTTATATACAATACTAGCGGCCCGCCCCGGCTTCGCACGGGTGGACATTTATTTTTTCAACATTTTGGGATGCACAAACAAATTTCTCCTAGCAACCCATAGTAAATTATCAAAAAAAATTAGACTTTACATGGAGACTTTTAAAGAATATTTGTGCCAAGTTTCAAGTTGATAGACGCAAAAAACCTCTCTTCTCTATACCAACTTCAACCCCTAATTTCACCCTTTTAGGAAATGATTTTAAAATAATACAAAAATACGTTTCTCATCATTTATTTTTAAGAGTATTTGTGATAAGCTTCAAGTTGATAGACTTAAAAAACCACAACGTTTCCATACTATCTCCAACCCCGTTTCACCCGTGAGTTTTGAAAAATCTATTAAACTTGTCTTGTTGTTTGTTTTGAGGATATTTTTACAAAACGAATTGATACATCCAAAAATGAAGGTATTCATGCAAACTTCAACCCCCAAGGGGATATATAAAACACGCCTTTAAGGCTGATTCATGTTACAACGGGACGGGGCCCGGATGTGCCCCGTCCGGGGCGAACCATCCTACAACACGCCTCGACATTTGGCGCGGACGGGGCACGTCCGGGCCAGCGCTTCTTACAAAAAATATTTGACCGTTCCCCGGACGGGGCACGCCCGGGCCCGGACGGGGCCCGTCCCGTTGTAACATGAATCAGCCTTTATCCATCCGAGAGTTGGTAGGCTTTATTAATTACTAGCTTTTACCCGCGGCTTCGCTCGCGCACGTTTATTTCGCCATCTAAGGGTTGAAGTTGGGTTGAATTTTGCAAAATCCTTAGTGGATGCCTACATTCTGCAAATACAAATATGCTCACGCATTTTCTCGACGGGGTAGGTAAAGAACACGTGAAATGTTAGTAATGTAGTCGAGCAGCGAGTATTAATAATATCGTTCGTAGTACAGTCTGCAGTATATTGTATGGAACATAACTTGGTATATTTATTCTGTGAGTATATCCGAAGGTATTCTATACAGAGAAGTTTAAACATCATGAAGCTATTTATATATGTATACAATATGATAACCACACTGTACAAGTAGGCAAGTAGAAAATGGTGTGAGAAAACAGTAAACAGACCGTATTGCTAGATTGGAATGGTATGTCCAATATTTAACATCGATTCATGTCGGAAATAATGCATAGCCATTATCTAGGCGTTATAATGTTCTGTGGCCATTATACTTTTATGATCAGCGCCATCTAGTGGTCATTTACGTTATTTATTTTATTAATTCGTTCATTCTTTTTTTGTCGTTCGGAACGACTCGTTCTTCAAGTCATTAATCAATTAATCATTCTCGATCATTTCATTCATTTGTTTTGGATTCTGAGGAGGATTTTGTTGAATTTCTAAATAAAATCTAATTTCATCTTGAGTTTGTGCTGTGTTATTTGTGTGAAACATGGCTCTATTTCCAGGAGCTGTGGCATTTGATGAATATGGACGGCCATTTATTATATTGAGAGACCAGGAAAAGCAGAAAAGATTAACCGGTAACGATGCCTTGAAGGTAAAAATAATTTAATTTATTACTACTATATTGTAGTATATTTAGTAATTATAAATTCTTTGGTCCCTCTTCGTCTCCTTCTACTAATTTCTAGGTTTTTTCATACATTATTATGTTGTTAACCTAAAAATAGATCAATTAAGAAAATTCGAGAAAATCTACAAAAATCCTGTTATTGGCACATATATCCACTATCCAACCTTTGTTTACACCCACCGTGACATCTTAAAAGGCTTAAAAGTCAGCATTTAATTCAAACAACTTAGTATTTTGCATTATTGTGTTCAGATGTTTTTGTGAGTCACATGACTCCCTCAAGTCAAATCAATGGAGAGTACCTACGGTTCCTTTGTTATTTTTGTAACTAATAATTTGTTATTAGCGCAGAGTAGAAACTGATTTACTTACAATAGAGATAAATCCTCTAAATGCTATAATGTTGGTTTAGATAGAAAGAGAAAACATTTATTTATAATATATAGGTGTCAAGTCTCCAGTTATGGTATGAAATTTACATCTACACTAATAAATAAAGAGGAAGGATTTTTATGTTGTGTGTTTGTAACGAATAAACTCAAAAACTATTAGACCAATTTAAAAAAAATCAGATACCAATAAGAAGCGTCATTATCAGGGAGTAACATAGGCTATATTTTATCCCCTTATTCTTTCGGGAACAGAATATGTATACATAAAAGAATTAACTAAAATTATTTATTAACTTAGATGATGATCAATAAAATTCACATAGTGTTTTGATTAATCATGAAATCCACCTTGGCTGTGTCTGACAAACACAAATAGGCAATACGTAAAAAAAACTTAATACCCTCTAATAATATTTAAAAACAAATTTCAGTCGCACATTTCTGCAGCACGGCAGATTGCCAGCATCCTCCGCACTTCCCTCGGGCCTCGCGGCCTGGACAAGATGATGGTGTCTCCGGACGGTGAAGTGACAGTCACAAATGATGGAGCGACAATCCTGAAGCTGATGGATGTTGATCATGAGATCGGAAAGCTTATGGTGCAGCTCGCTCAGAGTCAAGATGACGAGATCGGTGACGGTACCACTGGTGTAGTGGTTTTAGCTGGTAAGATTTAACATATTTAAAGACGGTAGTTTAGAAGTCACATAATATTAAAAAAAGTTATTAGATTAGCGCCAGATTAGAGCCGGAAAAGTTATCAAGAAATTACAGATTTAAAATGAAAATGTATTTTTTCTGTAGGTAATAAGAATTACACTTAGAAAAGTCAATAGTCTAATAACAAGGCACACTAAACTCGTCCATGAAGATTGGCTAAATATCCACAACAGCAGCCCATCTCCACCAAGAAGTTGTATGTTTGTATCTTTGTTACGAATAAACTCAAAAACTACTAGACTGATTTTAAAAATTCTTTGACCATTGGAAAGCTACAATGTCCCTGAGTAACATAGGTTATATTTTATTCGCGTATTCACACGGGAACAGGAACTACGCTCGTGAAACGCACAGAACCGCTAGTTTTATAATATTATGGTGTTCCCCTACAGGTGCCCTCCTAGAGCAAGCATCCAGCCTCCTCGACAAAGGAATCCACCCGATCCGTATTGCCGACGGCTTCGAGTTGGCAGCAGCTACAGCCCTCGCCCACTTGGAGGGCATCAGTGAAGCGTTCCCCGTCAACAAGGATACCAGGGAGCATCTTATCAAGGTGGCTATGACCACGCTGGGCAGCAAGGTCGTCGTCAAATGCCATAGGCTGATGGCAGAGATCGCTGTTGATGTGAGTATAGAGTATACACACTTGAATCAGAAATGAGGTGGTCCACAGTAGGGATGTTACATTGATCGAAAAAAATTGATCTTTTAAAAATCGATTATACGAAAAAAAAATATCAATTAGTAAGAAAAATTATAATTTTTTCATTCTATATCCTTTAAACATAAACTTTAAATTTCTTCATTCGTGCACAAATTGTGCTGTTTAAAAAATCGATTAAAATGTGTGAGAATTTAATAAATTGAGAAATGTAATGAGAAAGCTTGAGTGGAGAACACCTGGATACAGGCTTTATCAGTTGTAAACTGCTTGCCTGATTAATAATATCTAATTAATTAATAAGTAATCATTTCTTTTTCATTTTAGAAATCGATGACTAAAAATCGATTATTCTAAATATCGATAACTTTTTCACATCCCTAATCCACAGAACAAACTAGTAGATTAGCTGGTTGAAGTGCCAGGGCCTATATGTATACGGGTTTATACATATTTGTCCATTTTCTTTTAAAATTGATTCACAGAGATTTTAGCTTGTTCCATGATCTGACTACTCAGTTTCTCAAGAAATGCGTGCATGCGCCTGGTTGCCTTATAATAAGGTTGTTTCCATATCCTCCATGTCCTCAAACGGAAATCCTGGATCCACCACTGGTAGCTGGTAGTACCCATAGTACAGGGAATCCTAGTTTGGAAGGCAGGAAACATTATTGTACAAATAATAATAATATAATCTCACGCCTTTTTTATCCCCGAGGGGGTAGGCAGAGGTATTCCATTACTGGATATACACCTTCACGAGATATATTGGACACATTTCACATTTCATGAGATATATTGGACCCTTAAACGTGATAGGTGGTGAGCCCATCGCCGGACCCGGTCTGTGTACACATGTCTCAGAATTAATTCTGAGACCTGCGGGTTTCCTCACGATGTTTTCCTTCACCGTCGAGCTAGTGGTAAATATGTACGTAAGTTTTTGAAAAACTCATTGGTACATGCCAGGATTTGAACCCGAGCCTCACTGATTTTCGGCCGGCTCTTTAACCGTCCGGGCTATCACTGCTCTGTACAAATATAGTTACTTAAGTCATATCTGTGTCACTCACTGCATTTTTTATATTTATTGGTGTACAATAAGAGTTGTAACTTTTTTGCTTACAAGGTAATTTATCAAAAATTTTAATTTGTACTACCAGCTTTAAAAATAAAGATTTTTGTATTTGTATATCATTTGATTTTTCCCTCAGGCGGTCCTCTCCGTGGCTGACCTGGAGAAGCGCGACGTGAACTTCGAGCTGATCAAAGTGGAGGGCAAGGTGGGCGGCCGCATGGAGGACTCGATGCTGGTGCGAGGAGTGGTCGTCGATAAGACCATGAGCCACCCGCAGATGCCCAAAGTGCTCAAGGTATGGTAACCGTGCACTGTTTTTATTTTACTAGCTGTTCCGAGCGTAGTTTCCGTTCCCGTGGGAATACGGGGTTAAAATATAGCCTATGTTACTTCCTGACAATGTATCGTGAAAAAGGAAGATCTTCTGCACGGCGAGGTATCGTGCTTGGGGACCCCGGTTCAACGGTTGATGTTGGACAGTTGTATTTATACAAACTTCGATAGCGCGGTTTGTATGTATTGTCGCTACACAATTTAATCAATTTATGTTGATTAAATTGTTATGTTGATTAAATTGTGTAGCGACAATACATAGACCGCAACCGACGGCCGAGTTCTAAACCGCGATATCGAAGTTTGTATAAATACAACTGTCCAACATCAACCGTTGAACCGGGGTCCCCAAGCACGATACCTCGCCGTGCCGATACAAGTCCTTCAGCCTGTATGTACGAGTATCCATAGCCATGGTCAAGTCATTTCATAAGATTTTTCACATGCTACTCATGAAATCGCCCACCTCTTTATCAAAACCCGATCACTAGGTTTTTACATGAAAGAGCAACAAACATCCATCTCTATCCATCCTCACAAACTTTCGCGTATACAACATTATAGTCTTTTTCACATAGCATGGGTTCGGTGATAGTTCACATTTTTCCGTTTTACGCTTACTACTTACTTTCGACTAATAAAAATTATTGTATTTTTGCAATGATAAAATAATAATTTTTAATCCTAATATTTTTATTAGTCGAAAGTAGTAAGCGTAAAACGGAAGAATGTGAACTGTCACCGAACCAAAACTATGTGAAATAGACTGTAGTTGGATGTATTTAAAGAAATCTACACAATCACCTTGTTATATTATATATATGGCATTTCTGTTAAGTTGCTTGAAATAAATGTTTTATTTTGCCCCAGGACGTGAAGTTAGCGATCCTGACGTGCCCGTTCGAGCCCCCCAAGCCCAAGACCAAGCACAAGCTGCAGGTGGGCAGCGCCGACGAGTACCGCGAGCTCAGGGAGTACGAGCACGAGAAGTTCCTAGAGATGGTCCGCCGCGTTAAGGTATTGCCTCGTCATACTTCACCAGCCTTAAACAGGCGGGAGATCTAAAGCACACCTTGGACACAAGCGATAAAATGTATGAAACAAACGCGTTGCTACGCACACAGTCTAAGCTCGTGTAGGTGAACGGGTACAGTCAACAAAGTTGTTAGTGTTACATGGCCAAAAATTAAGATTCACTTTTCTCTTAAAGCCTTAAATGTATTTATAGTATTTTTTTGGTAAATTATAGGGATCAAAGATACCTTTCGAAATAAACATTAAATCAATAAGATTTATTTATGACTTCCCCAGAAAAATGAATTCTTAGTTACTGGCCATGTAACCCTAACAACTTTGTTGACTGTACCATGCAAAGATATTATATATAAAAAAAGTAGATATGTTACTAGAGCGCGGAAAGTGAGACCTACAAATGTAGTTAATTAACCACATTTTATTTAGTCGCTTTGTGTTTCAAGTCGTATTTCAAGCTCAACTCTTGACAGATAGCTGTCTCTATCTTTATTATTCGTTCCGTATCATCTTTCGCAGTCATTGTTGTATCTTATAAATAAGCTAAGAAGTAAGTATGTACATTTTGTAGCCACTCGTAGGGGATCAATTTTCAAACGCGCCCAGTATGAATATAACTCATCCTTACTTTAATATCTTTGGTACCATGCTTGTGTGAGAACGCTCTCTCTCACACTCATGCTCTGCGCACCTTGACGTCGTCTTGTCCTAGCCAGCCGGTGACTGTGAGACAACCAAGCGCGGGGTGGCGGCACTTTTAGCGGGAGGCAGGGAGTGGCCATACTGTACGCTAGTACTATTTATTATACTGTGTCTAAAGTTGGATTTAGCATGAGTTTAGTTTTGATCCTAGCATCCGATTTACTATTGGGGTTACAATAATGAAGCTTCTATTCTAAAAAATCCTTTTACTGCTTTTCAATTAAAAATAATAATAATCTCACGCCTTTTTATGAAGCTAGCCCCGGGGGAGTAGAAGGTATTCCATTAAATGCGAAAGTAACTATGTCTGTCTGTGTGTTACACAATCACGAATAAACTACTGAACCGGTTTAAACGGAATTTGGTACAGAGATAGTCTCAAGCCTGAGAAAGGACATAGGCTACTTTTTGATGCGAAAAAAGGTATATTTTCCCATGGGAACTGACGATATCTATACTAATATTATAAACAGGAAATATTTGTATGTTTGTATCTTTGTTATGAATAAACTCAGAAACTACTGGACCGATTTAAACAATTCTTTCACCAATGGAAAGCTACATTATCATTGAGTAACATAGGCTAGCAAGAGCAGTGATAGCCCTTACGGTTAAAGAGTCGGCCGAAAATCAGTTAGGCTCAGGTTCGAATCCTGGCATGTACCAATGAGTTTTTCAAAAACTTACGTACATATTTATTACTAACTCGACGGTGAAGGAAAACATCGTGAGGAAACCCGCAGATCTCAGAATTAATTCTGAGACATGACATATCACGTTTAGGGGTCCAATATATCTCGTGAAATGTGGGTATATCCAGTAATGGAATACCTCTGCCTACCCCCTCGGTGATAAAAAGCGTGAGTTTTTTATTTATTTTTATTTAACATAGGCTATATTTAATTTCCTTATTTCCGCGGAAACGGGTACTACAACCGCACAGAACCGCTTGTATAATATAAAACATCGACTTGGTTTAAAGGCCTAGTAGCCAAACCATAAACTCCTAAAAAAACATTCAAACAGGACGCTGGGGCGACACTGGCGATCTGCCAGTGGGGTTTCGACGACGAGGCCAACCACCTTCTGCTCTCTGAGAACCTGCCCGCCGTGCGGTGGGTGGGCGGCCCAGAGATGGAGTTGATCGCCATCGCCACCGGCGGACGCATCGTGCCCCGCTTCGAGGAGCTCACCCCAGAGAAGCTGGGCTCCTGTGGGCTCGTCAGGGAACTCAGTGAGTATATAATTCAACGGTAGATTTTTAGTTAGGCCGCGTTTTTACGGTACGACGCTCTTGGCACGATCGCCATCGGAAACCTCAAACCAGAGAAGCTGGGCTCTTGTGGGCTCGTCCGGGAGCTCAGTGAATATACTCCTTAACGATAGTAAGGCCACGCTTTCACGGTAAGAGTGGCAGGATCGCCATCGCCACCGGCAGACGTATCGTGCCCCGCTTCGAAGAGCTCACCCCAGAAAAGATGGGCTCTTGTGGGCTCGTCTTGACGAACTCGCTTGGAATTCAGTGAGTGGAAATTTACTCCTGAAGATTTTCAGTTAGGCCGCGTTTTTACGGTACGACGCTCACGACACGATCGCCATCGGAACTGGCAAACCAGAGAAGCTGGGCTCTTGTGGGCTCGTCTGGGAGCTCATTGAGTTGGAGTTACTCCTTTCGATTTTCAGTTTTTCACTGTTATCTGACCAGAGAAGCTGGGCTCGTCAGGGATCTCAGTGAGCTGGAATTTTCTCCTTAAGATTTTCAGTTAGGCCGCGTTTTCACGGTACAACGCTCATGGTAGGATCGATCGTGCCGCGCGAAATAAAAATCAATGCCGAAAATAGTTTCTTGTAAATTTTTCGATGTCCCCTTCAAATATATAAATACATAAAGCTCACGCCATTGTCCCACAGGGGTAGGCAGAGACGGTGGATCGCCGATGCTCGATCTCTGCATACTTCTTTCGCTTCATTCACATCCATAAGCCTTTTAATCCACGGTCTTTTATTCTTCGCACTCTGGACCCCAGCTTTTTGAAGGATGTCACTTATTTGATCAGAGAACGTCCTTCTGGGGCGTCCTCTTTCCTGCATCCTTCAACATTCGCACAATAAATCTCTTTCTTTTAAATATTTGCACTATGTATATCTCTTTGCAGCGTTCGGCACCTCAAAGGAGGAGATGCTTGTGATCGAGCAGTGCTCCAACTCGCGCGCAGTGACCGTGCTGATGCGAGGAGGGAATCGCATGATCGTCGACGAGGCCAAGCGGTCCATGCACGACGCTCTCTGCATCGTGCGCAGTCTCGTGCAGGTTAGCTATGGAATAACCACTCTAAAGAGTAAAAAAACACGACAAAGACTAGGACTTGGGTGAAGTGGGGACAAAAGCTTACTCGGCGTGATGTGGGGTTGGTAACTTGTACGGCCCGAATAGGGTCTGCTACTGTTGCCCGGACTGAGGGACGGCGTCTTTGACCATCCAGCAGCCAACCATGCCATTCACGGAGCTTCGATATTCGACTCGGAATCGGAAAATCTGTCGAAGATGGGCTATTCACAGATGTCAGTATCGAAAACGATTGTCATATTTGACATAAGGATTCGGAAAATTTTCTGTGGCTGTCGGAAGCGCCCAGAATACACTTTCCGAAGGCGATAGATTCGAAATCGGAATTTTTTTCACTCGATCTGAATCGAACGGAAACGGTGTCTAGTCTCCGTGAATACGCCTGCTGAAGTGTTTAATCTTTGTCTCTTCATCCTACTCTCCGTACCTAGCTAGTTCGACTCAACGTAAATCAAAGAGATTAAAATATAATAGGGCATAGAGGGGGCATTGGGAATATTTTCATACAAAACTTTGAAGCCTAAGCGTCATGTCCTGTCATGTCAGTTAGTATGAACGCGAGCTGTCATTCGGTCGAAATTGTACTAGACTTATTCCACTTGGAATAACTTTTCGGCTTCAAACTTTCCTCGCTTTGTCCCCTCTATACCCTATTATATTTTAATCTCTTTGACGTATATAAACATGTGTGTATCGTTGTTAGGACGCCCGCGTGGTGTACGGCGGCGGTGCGGCGGAGGTGTCGTGCGCGCTGTCCGTGGCCAGGGCCGCCGACAAGCTCAGCTCGCTGGAGCAGTACTCGTTCCGGGCGTTCGCAGACGCACTTGAGGCTGTACCCCTCGCGTTAGCAGAGAACAGGTACTATAGAGTATAGAGCTCACAATGCCAGATGAAAGAATGTCACAGTAGCAAAATACAATTTTCGCATAATGTCACATTGTCGAATGTTTTTATTTTATTTTGAATCTTGTTATTTTGATGGTATGACACTTTGTTAGTGTGGCGTTTGCTGTGTGGCACTTTGCGAATGTGGCACTGCTCGCCTAATCCGGAAAAAACCGGATAGATAACTAAAAAATTTAATAATAATCTTTATTTCAGGCAAAATTTACATTAGTGGATCTTAAATAACGTAAACAGAGGCCCATATTGTATGCGTATTTTTTGTCTTGTCCGGCAAACAAAAAATTAAGACGATACAGCGCTTTGAAATTCACAGGCCTCGGAATTACTTCTAGGTTGTGTTGTTCTAGGTTCTAGGTGGGGTTTCCTCACGATGTTTCCCTTCACCGTCGGTCAAGTCTCAGAACCAAACTCTAGTGGAATATTATAAAGAGAAGTTTTTTTTAACAATTTCAATGCTTGTTATAAATAAACTATTGTGCCGATTTGAAAAAATCTCACCTTGCATTGGTGAAAGAATTTTTGAAATTGAAATATGTTATGTATATATCGTAGGAAACCGCTCTGAGGGGATTTTTGGAAATTCCTACGAGAACGGGAATAAACTGGACCCGCGTGGGCAACGCCGCTGGGCACCCGCTATTTGTAACAAAATTCCACCTACGAGTCTTCAAAATTCTTTCACCAATGGAAAGCTTGCTTTTACTCCTAACATGGGCTATAATTTTCCCACGGGAATGGGACTTAAGGTAGACTTCCGTGGGTTGCGGCCGATCGCAGCCGCGTGCGACTGACGCGCTCCTGATGCGACAATAGTCAACGTATGAAAATGTATGGCGCCATTTCCAAAGTCTGCGACAGACGCGTGCGGCCGACGTCTGTCATTTTCATACATTGACTTTTCGCATCAGCCGTGCGCGTCAGTCGCACGCGATCGATCGCGCGCGTCTGCGATCGGCCGCAACCCACGCACCTTTAAGGAACAGCTACATAATAATGAACGTGTGTTACAGTGGTCTCTCACCGATCGACGCGCTCTCGGACGTTAAGGCGCGGCAGGTGGCTGAGAACAACTCAAACCTCGGCATAGACTGCATGGCTCGGGGTAAGCAGCGGCGTTGACATTACATTAATCTTTAATCACTTATCATCATCATCAACCCGTCATCACTGCTGAGCTAAGGGTCTTTCCTCATACATGAGGAAGTAGAGTGAAGAACATTACCCAACACTTAGGATATCCCGTTGACCCTTTGAATGTGGATCCCTAAAAATGGTCATCTACTTGTTTAATTTTTAATGATCGTTTTCTGTATTTGTTTTGTTAAATTACCTAACTATTTCTTAACAATTTTTTCGTAAATTTCATCATGTCAATGATTGATTATGCTGTGGTAGTCTATAAGTAGGACAGCATTTAACTTTTATGGATCGTAGAATTCCTAAGTGACCCTAACAAATAAATAAATCGTCTCCCCAGGTTCGAACGACATGAAAATCCAGAACGTGATCGAGTCTCTCCACTCGAAGAAGCAGCAGATCGCTCTTGCCACGCAACTGGTGAAGATGATCCTCAAGATTGATGACATCAGGTCACCTGCCGACGGCATTCAGTAGGCACAGGCGCGGTCAGCCAGTACGGACTTGACGTAGATATCTTGTATTGTCTTCGCTAATAATATAAAGAGGGAAAAGTGTTTTGGCTCCGAGACTACTGAAGCTGGTTTCATGAGTAGCATGTGAAAAATCATATGATGTGACTGAGTCATGACCATGGATACAAGGCCTTTATGTAGCCAGTTCCAAGTGTATTTTTTATACCTACTGAAATAAAAGAATTTTGAGTTTGAGCCAAAAAATAATTAATCGTACAATACTAAAAAAAAAGTCTTTGTTTTGGCTAATAGCTGCAGAGTTCTGAACCGCGCTATCGAAGTTTTCTAATGAGTTTGTATAAATACAACTGTCCAACATAAATCATTAGAACGCGGTCCCCAGGCACGATCACGTCGCCTAAAGGAAGATCTTCCCTTTTCACGACGGAGGAGCATTCCACCTCCTCTCCATAGTTTAATCTATATTTAAAATAAGCGTAAGCTTTTCAAGGTCGAAATATAAGTTCATGATGCAGTCATTTCATATGATTTTTCACATGCTTCTCATGTAATCTACCT
Organism: Ethmia dodecea; assembly: GCA_963855545.1. NCBI lineage: Eukaryota > Metazoa > Arthropoda > Insecta > Lepidoptera > Depressariidae > Ethmia > Ethmia dodecea. The sequence goes on along the minus strand of OY979463.1, from coordinate 4,684,908 downwards.
TTACTGGACGGATTTTATAGAAATGCGTATTGTTCTGGGAGTTACTTGAGCTATAATTTTCCAACGGGATTGGGACTTGAAACAGCTAGCCTCAGATGTTAAGCTGTAGTGGTTCCGGCTGTGTGTTGATGAGTCAGAAAAAGTTTTCTCTCTTTATTTAATAGTTATAGATATTACGAATGGGGTAGTTGACTCTTTGGAAAAATTGGGAGTAATCATTCAGTGAAAAGAATATCTCGAAATACTGAAATAATAAAACAAAATGTGAAGTAATTAAGCACTAAAATTGATAGCTTCGCAGGTGAGAACATCTCAGTACATTTTCCACATTTCTTTTTCGTTCATAATGGACTGGATATTATCAGACAAACAAGTGGCTTATTGTTTTCGAACAGATTGCTATGAAGCAGATAAACGACAATAAAAAAAAATCATTTTCGTTTTGACAGCTAATAAAAAGTTACTCCTTTGTGTCCAATCAGTCAATTAATTCTATAACGGTCCGCTGACTACTGGATTTTTAGAACTATATCCAGTTTGAAACTGGCAAAAATTATAGACGTAAAATGTACATTTGTGGTGTAGGAGTATGTTACAGGTTCAATTAAGATTGTCACATTAACTCTTAAACGGTTCCGTGTTGCTTCATTTGGAGCCGTTTAGAATTCTTTATATTAAACTAGCGACCAGGCCCGACTTCGCACGAGTGCAATGCTTATACTAAAACCTTCCGCTTGAATCACTCTATCCATTAAAAAAAAAACGCATCAAAATCCGTTGCGTAGTTTTAAAGATTTAAGCATACATAGGGATATAGGGACAGAGAAAGCGACTTTGTTTTATACTATGTAGTGATTCAATATACACATTTGTATGAAATTGAGATGGTTGACAAAAGTCCGCTCAATTCTAATACCACTAGTGAAGTTATAATATCACGGCTTTTACAATAATACTGAGACAACTATATTGAGCCTGTACCAATCGCCTCAAGACTGCATTGTAATTACGTCCAAGAGCAGTGTCTGAAATAAGGCATATGAGAGTTCATAATAATGCAATGAAGATTCCTCGGCGATAGTCCGATCAATCAAAAAATTTATTCGAACCCTGGCGTTGGCTATATTAAGCCATTACATCTTATAATAGAAGCTTCTCCGAGTAGCAGCCAGGATTTTTATTTACAAACAGCAGCGGCCCACCGGTGGTTATTGTGATTGTGACTATATTCGTAACGCTGGTGGTGTAATAGCGAATTTGAATACTGCAGATATCTATGAGACCTCAAAAGTCCAATGAAAGGCCTTATTGTCTATTTATAATTGAAATCGCAATCGTCTATAAGTTAAATATCTTACACGAGTGCTTGGAAGAAGCAAAGTACGTCAAAATTAAGTCGGTTGCGATTAAGGTTGTACAGATAAATAGGCCAGCTGGTATATTTCGTTATCCGAACTAGGTTAATATTTGGTATTAAATTTAAAAATATGTAACTTTTAAACGTATAGGCTATCTTGAAATAATATAGCTAAAGCGGCTGTATTTACATCTCATTTCAAGTTGATTTCTGAATAACAAATAGAATATAACAATTTTATTATAAATCGCTAGGCTCACAAAATTCTTATGTAATTTAGATCGTATTTTAATTCAGTATGTTTTATGTATTGTTAAGTTGTTAATTTTACTTATGCATTTCATGGGATCGTTCGGATACTGTCAAGCGAGGTTGTAAACTAAATGTTTCTATTCTATTTCTACAAACACTGAAATTTTTAAGAATTGGGTGAATTTTGTAGGTTAAGCCATCTATCAGTATTTTTGTAGCCATATGGCATCCTGGCTGTTATAACAACTATCACTCGAATTTCATACCCAATGGCATTTTTATAAGTACCAGTATAGTGGAAGAATTTTCTACAGCGATCTATCTTAAAACTTCATCTCTATTCGCTGCAAATACAGAACAGATATTGATATTGTATATGCATTCTGTTTCTCCACAGAAGAGTTGGTTTTGAGTTTCGGAAATCTAATCTTGGGTTTCTGGTGTACTAACAGCCAATCTCTAATCAACCGACCCTCACCCATTCATTAATACTCAATAGGTATAAGGTGTACTGGGTTACATTCGCGTAAACTATCCATTTTTGCCTCTGTAATAGCGACCTCGTAGGACAGTTACCGTCGGCGCGGGCAGGTACTGCGTGTACTGTACTTGTGATTGCCTTATTGCACTAATAAAATAAAGAGCTAATTTATGTATTGACTGGTTTTCATTTAATTTTCCTTTTGTATTAAGAATTTACGAAATTTGGTATTTTTGACACATATCACACCTAAGAATGACCTGCGTAAAAAAATATTATACCAAATTCTTTGCAAATTGCCGTAAAAAGTTCTTACATCTGAGCTAAGACATCCTTAAGATCATTAACTCTCAATTTAGAATCAAAGATTATTATAGAAAAGGAACTTCCAACCTCTTTGAGTACACCTATTCTATGTCAAGTAACCACATATTCGGAGGCGTGAGAGACCCACAATATATTTTCCAGGAACGGGGATAACAAAACCCGCATGACAGACCTATGACTGCGACTGCAGCTATCTGCAGTCGCAGTCTGAGGTACTCAAAGGGTTGGATAATATAACAGTTTCCCCATCCCAATATATTTCATTTCGGACATGGATTCCACTAGGATTATTTCAAGATCTTCATTTTGACATGTATTTTTTTTGGGTTCGTGTCCACTGACAAATTTCTTCAAACTCAAAATTCATTTATTAAAATACACTGAAATGTCAATAACAAGGCACACTAAACTCGGCCACTCTTAGAAAGTAAATGATAAAAAAGAACAGAAGTGTTAGCATTTTATTGCAACCTTTAGTTTTATATTTTGCTGCAGGACTTGTGGCGCGTGGCGTAGACTGGGATGCATAGCAGAATGTGCAAGTCGCAAAATGAGCACTAGTGCAAATCGCAGAAGGTGCAGGTAGTAAAACGTGCAGATCGTAAAACGAGCAGGTCGCGAAATGTGCAAATCGCAAAATGAGCAGGTCGCGAAATGTACAAATCGCAAAATGAGCAGGTCGCGAAATGTGCAAATCGTAAAATGTACAGAAACTTTTTGAAACCTGTTGAACTTATGCCTGCCATTTGTGTGTCTATAGTTTAACTGGTACAGAGGCCGACGGGCACTATTTCAAAGCACTGCTCCATAACATAAGTATTATTTGCTCTTTAAACATAAGGTTACAATAAACTTTTAATCATTCAAGCACCGTGCGGTTCCAATGCACACCAGAACAATTAAAAATCAATGTCTCTTATTCTCTTGACTTAAGAGGTTAAAATAAAAATAAAACCAACCACTTTTAAAAATGTATTGTTATAAACTAAACATTGCACAATAAAATTGCATTTGACTCCAAGATGACAATCGCTTGCAGATAACATAGAAATATAAAGATTAAAAAACCCAACTTCAACTTATATGGTGTTCTCATGAATGCAATTGTTAGAACTGGACCAAATTAAAAACACACGAGAAAGCACCCATTTTCAAAACAAAAAAAGAATCATCAAAATCGGTTCACCCTGTCAAAAGTTAGAAATATATGGGCACCTTGACCACTACCTTTTATTTCATGGCAATAAGTTAATAAAACTTTATTTATTAGATACAATTTGTTCTAAAATTATCAATTTCATCATATTTGTTTTATGATCGTGTAAAGATATCGATAGGCAACCCAGTGATTTTGTACTTATCCATGGATAACTTTTACATAAACCAAGGTTAGGTACTCTGACACATAGGTGCAGAAATTTACAGTGAGATCTTATAGGTTAGGTACTAGCTGTTCCGTGCGGTCTCACCCGCGTAGTTCCTGTTCCCGGCGGAATATGGGGACAAAGTATAGCCTATAGCTATGTTACTCAAGGATATTGTAGCTTTCCATTGGTGAAATGTTCGGTTCAGTAGTTTTTGAGTTTATTTGCTACAAACATACAAAATACAAATGCTTCCTCTTTATAACATTAGTGTAGATTAGTATTAGTATAGATAAGATCTGCTTGCACATTTTGCGATCTGCTTATTATGAGATATGTACATTTTGCGATCTGTTCAATGTGAGATTTGCACATTTTGCGATCTGCTCATTAGGAGATGTGCACGATTTGCGATCTGCTCATTATGAGATTTGCTCATTTTGCGATTTGCTCATTTTACGTAGCCTGCACATTTTGCGACTTGCACATTCTGCTATGCATCCACAAATACAATACCTACTTGTCTTAACGAAAGTCAGTCTCAATATCACACTACAACCATATCAAGGTTGCTTCAACCTGCAAAAACCATTCCTGTTTTTACCGAGTAAAGCACCTATTCCGAAGAGCGCCTTACTCGCTTTCGCCGTTATATATCGAATCTCTCGAACGCTAACGCCTTTCCTTCCTCCTCATACTCCTCCCTTGTTAAGCAGAAGGAGTAAAATTCGGGATCGCGGAACATTAACTTCCCGCCTTCCCAAGGGTATGTGACAGGATTTCCGGCCAGTGTGACATTAACATCGTAATGGTCGAGTGCTAATGCACGGACCTCATTGTACACTCTGTCTCTGAAACCAGCAAATAATGTACTGCCACCATACAAGACTATATTTTCCAGTAGATTTTCTATATGTTCCTCTGGGCAAGAATTAATTGAGTGTATTATAGCTTCAGGAATACCCATCTGTTGAATGCCTACATCTGAAGGATGGAATAATAGTTCTGGTATTGAAAATCTTTCATTGCTCAGCCGTAGCGTTTGTTGTTCAAGGTCTTCGTCAGGCTTGAGAATCTCGCGGAGGTATCCTCTACGTATTGTGGTGTAGTCTGGGAGGACGTAATCTCTGACTATATGGTTTTCAGGGCCTGTGGAAAATATTGATATTAGTAAAAATACATATTTGGAAACAACGAAATATACATAAACTAGGGACCTAAGTCACTCTACTGTAAACTGTGTACTATATGCTATCAAAATAAGCCATCAACAGCTGAAGCAGGGCTTGTATTTATAATTGTAAATATATATTGACTATTATAATAAACTCGCCTTTTTTCCTAGCAATTTCCATGTCCTGCATAAAATTCTGAGACACAAAACACGAGTCTTCCTTAACTTGGTTAATCACATACGTCTCATCCATAACATTGAGTTGTCTGTACGACAGTATCTCTTTTAAATGGTTTGTCATCACCTTACCACCAACATCTATCCTTATAATGCCATCACGGTACTTTTTCCCTTTAATATACGGGACAATGTACGTAAAACTGTAACCGGAATCTACTACAAGCGTACATTGATTGTTGTGAGTCTTCCTGTAGTTGTACTCCGCTAAATCTGTAGCATTAATCCTCAGTAGAGACTGACACTCGTATTCCTCGAAGAAAATCTCTGTCATGGCTTCCTGAATCGAAGAAAAGTTGAACAACGGTTCGGTAATTATTAAAGGAGTGTCATTGAAGTTGACCGGGCAGCATTCTTTGCTGAATATATAATCCCAGACTGTCTTCTGCGTGTCCCAGTTAGTGAGAAACCCTTTTTGAAAAGGTAATATGTAAAATAAACCTGATGCGTCGCGGCATTCGTCGATTTGAGAGCCAATGAAAGGACGACGTCGTTCGGACTTCGCTTTCATGATGCAGTTCGGGACTACCTTCGGCTCCATCGAGGAGAAGCCTACCTTTGCCGTGTAGCCCCCATTGTCGAGGATATAGCACGATGTTTCAGTCATTTTGTTGAATTGAAGCTTAGGTTGCCGGTAGAAACGAGGTTATGAAGAACATGGTTGTTCTAGCTAAAAGATGTAATACAATTTTCTTGTTACCAGGATTACAAACTTTATAATAAACAACGGAATATCTCAGATTTTTCCTGTTTTTGTTCCTGAATGAAGCGGCTTCGATCCACAAATACACAATTTGTTGACTATTGTTCTTTCTGTTGTCTGTCAAACAAATGTCAATGTCATGCTGTTTTAGGGATATGAAAAAATTATTGATTTGTAGAATAATCGATATCTTTTTTTTTAATAATCGATTTTTGAAATTTAAAAAAATATATTTTTAATTCATTTACGATATCATTAAAAATACAATAAAAATACAATATAAAATGTTAAACTATAGATTAAATACCTCCTCCAAAGCATCACATCGAGGCAGCGTACCCATACAGCTGGCAGCATTGCCCCTTTGAACGGCTATGCAACTCTTTGACAGAAGTAGCTGCCAGCTCTTGGATCTTGTGTTGCCTTGATGAGACGCTTTGAGAGCTCATTGATAAAAATTTTGGTTTCCGGACCCCACGGGCCCAACGTCTCTATAGCAAATGGCACGAAATTATAAGTTTGAACCAGACCCAGATATTTTCTTTTTTTAAGAGTTTCCGCTGCTAAAGCAGCAGCACCAGAGTGGGCAGAGGTTCCTTCGAGATGAGAGGGAGCCAAGGTGTCCACACAAGTCGCGTCCCACACCAAGCACCTACCGAACTTCCACGGAATCAAAGACAACCCGTCGGGCCTCTTCCCATCAGGGGGTCTAAAAAGGCCGTTTCGGGTGAATCATAATAGGATCCTATTTCGAATCATATTCGAAATTTTCACCAAATACGAATCTGCTAATGAATTGAATTGTCAGTGAATCATTAAAATAAGGGATCATTTTACGAAATTTAGAGGAATTGCTTAGGATTTGCTGGGAATTCAGAAAAGGAGAATTGCTCAGAGGAATTGCTCAAAGTGGCCATTTTAGACCCACAGAGCGAAACATTCAATGTGGTTCGCAAATGGCTGGTATATTCACTGTAACTAATTCATCGATTATATTTTTACACATTTTAATCGATTTTTGTAAACAGCACCATCTGTAAGACGAATGAAGAAATTTGAAGCAAGATCACTATCAAAGTTAATGTCAAAAGGATATCATGTAAAAAAAAAATTATTTTTCAAATTAATTAGTATTTTTTTTCTTATTTTTGTCTGCCTACCCATTTAGGAAAAAGGCGTGAGCATATTATGTATGTTTATTTGTATAATCGATTTTTAATAAAATTTATCGATATTTAAAAAAACAATCACTACTTTAAAGAGAAAAATCGATTTTTTAATAATCGTTTTTTTTTTATCAATGTCAAATCCCTATGGTGTTTTTATTTTGGGCAAAGACAATTTCGCTATCAGCCTAAACAAAGATTTTTGCTGAGTTCATTCTTCACTTTGAGTATTAAAGGTTCTTTATCACCCCTACATCGTCATTTGGCTATCGTATTCTTACTGAAGATTAAAGTGACTTCTAACCTACATCTTCAATCGAATTTTCAGTGGTCACATAATCTTCGTATTTATTTATTACTACATGAAATCGGAACTTTCTCACTGTGATGAAAGACCCTTAGCCTCAGCTCAGCTAGCTTTCCTTAGTAAACATACATACATACATAATGCTCACGCCATTGTCCCACAGGGGTAGGCAGAGACGATGGATCGCCACTTTGCTCGATCTCTGCATACTTCTTTCGCTTCCTTCACATCCATAAGCCTTTTCATGCACGCTCTTTTAAACATACGGCAGAGAATTTACAAATTATGTTGAAAAAAAAAAAACATTATTGTTTTCTAAAACATAAAAGTTTATTATGATTTAATTTACATACATTTGCTAGCTTAACCTATATGAAGTTGCACTCCAGGAATTATCAGAAAGCTTCAGAAATCCGAATGACCTGTAATGAAATAAAAAAGTATGAACAAAATTTTTTAGTCGCTTTTTTATATAATAAAACACATCCTTCACGAAAAACTGAACAACATGTCTGGTTTTCTGAAGGGTTTCAGTTGAAAGAGTTTCAAGTAAAGGCCCACAGACATGTAATAACATGTGTAAAAGGGCATAGCATGTTTACCCCTGGTTTCCGAAACACAAATTTAATTAAAATTTTCTGAGACAGTTATCTGTGATTGGTGGTTGAAAAAAGAGTTGTGATTTCTTTTAACCAATCAGAGTAGCGAACATGAGATTTAGGGTCTAAACACACTATGCCGAAAATACGCGACCAAAGTTCGGCGCTTCGGCGTGACTACATACATTGACGTTTCACTAAGATTCATGGATCTGCCACCCGCGTCAACCGTAATGTATGACGTTCTGCGGCCGTTCCGCGGCGTAAGTTCGGCGCGGTGTGTTTAGACCCTTAAAGTCTGTCAGAATTTGTTTGATTTCCATTTCAGAAACATGACTAACTCTAACTTTCAAAGAAAAAATAATACCTTAAAAACTAAAATATGATTACTAGTCATTTTACAGAATGGAATATTTTTTTTTAGTTTTATCTGCAATTAGTAATCTACTAGAAGCAGGTTAGATAAGGAAAGAATAAAAATAGTTTCCATGTATTGTAGGTATCATTAGTTAATAACAAGAGACAACCGTCGAAATTGAGCAAATACATGGCGACTTGAGTAGCTCATGTGGAGATGCTAAGTGAAGTATGTTTTTTATTGAAAATAAATTATACTTTCTAAAGGACCAATATGACACATAAGAGTCTATATTCTCTCTGAGCCATAAGATGGTATTGCTTCCGCTGACTTACAGTTTACTTCTTGAGGAGCTGGTGGCGGGTGATGAGATAAGGCGCGGAGAGGCCGGAGCCCGCAAACACGATGAACAGAGCGGTCAACTTGTAGCGGTTGCTGATGTCGAATGGCAGGTTCTAAATTTAAAAAAATATTCTAGAGATATTTTGTTTAATAAGAAATATTATGTATGCTTACTCTGCACTATAGGATATTTTAAGGGATCAGCAATAAAATGTAGCAACAGAAAAGCAAACAAAATTCAACACATGTTTTGCCTCTAAATGAGGCATTCTCAGGACAACTTGGAGGCTGTAATGTATTTTTTATTATTTATGCTATACATTTTCTGCATTAAAAATTCCATCCAGTATAACATTAGGTAATTTGATCTTATTTTTCTATATTGTTATCATTATCAAATAATAATATATTAATATTTTCTAAACCAACTGGGGTTTCTGTTTAAGTTCTGGCACTGCAACATTAAAGATACCTACTATAAAAAAATAGATATTTATTTTTACTATTTTTAAGGTTTTTTCCAAGTTTTTTCATTTTGAGGTGCGGAATCCTAAAAGAAGATAAAATTCTTTCAGCCTAACATTCTGACCAGATAAAGGCTTTACAAACTACAAAACTTTAAATTTTCGACCAAATTGTTTACAGGGTCACTTTTTTAGTCACATAGATTTTTTTTTTTGTGTTAGGACTGCAGTAAATAGTAACCTAAAAAATTTAAGAACGATACGAATAGCGAAGTAAATGACCGAAAAGAAATCATGGGTGGATTCGATAATATGTAATGATACTGAGAATGACGTAATTAACGCTAAATGTGAGAAAAAAACAAAAATTTGTTATGTAATGTCGTAGTAAGTTTGAAAATGGAACTCGACTCACCTCGCCAGGGACACCTCCATGGGAACCGTGGTTCCTTACGACATTGGTCATCACATTCCTGCCCAGCCTGGTGGAGAGACGAGATAGTGCAGCGTTCATTTTGATTGTTTGCTATATTTCCCGAGTTTCCAAGAGAATTTGAGAAAAGTCGATTTCCTTCGCTAATTTTCTTTTTCAAAAACTACCACTGCGTTCCAATTTTGGGGTTTGGTAGTTTTTGGCTTTGTTCATGAACGCAGCCATAAATATTTTGGTAGAAAAAATGAAATTATTAGAATAGTGCAGAAACTTTATTTGAGAAATAAAGCACATGAGCTATTAACTACATGATGTGATTATTAATTAAAATAAAACATATTTTAAAAGTAAAATTACAGACGGGATCACTTCTTGTACCTGAAAAAATAACATGTTTCTATTACCAACGTCCTCAAAAATAACGTCCGGCGAACAGTTTCCGTTAGATATTTCGAAATTTAAAAATCAAGTTAGACAAAAAAAATAATAGAATTTGTTGTGTATTTGAATCTCTTCACTTATAAAACTATCTACCACTAAACCATAAGTTTGCTACGACCGCAACAGAAGTAAGTAATTTACTCCACTAATTTGCAAAGTACAATTTGTAGTAGCGTAGCACAGTCAATAAACTGTGGTAGTAGGCAAGATATGGTAGTAGGTATTTTGGCAAAGGAAATTATTTACTTACCTACCTACCTAATTTGTGTAAAGGTACCTATATTTCCACCCCTAAACGAGTCAATTAGGTTACACACTGTATGAGGAAAACGTATGACACTGAACTGGAACTGGGCACTAGATTATTACAATACAACAGTATTTTGTATTGTATATTTGATTGCCGTATTCCCACAGGAACGGGAACTACGGGGGTGAAACTCCGCAGTACCGTTAGTAAGTTTTACATATTCTGTGCAAGAGGGATGACTTACGATTCTACTTCTTCCTGAGCTGCAGCTCGACGATGAGGAACGGCGCAGCCAAACCGGTGCCCACGTACCAGAACAGGTTCCAGGTCAGCAGCTTCCGGTTGTTGATGTTGAACGGCAGGTTCTGGAAGTTACAGAGAAGCAGTGCTATATGTAATTGAACCAGTGATGTGATATATTGGTCTTTTAGCATAGGTTTAGGTGCCTCATGTTTTTTTGGCAACGTTTTAAGTACATAATACTACGTCCATGTGGGTAGTTGACTGTATCGAAATTATGTTTTTTTTTAAGTAAGTAGGTATATATTTTTCAAATCTTTTATTTTCTGTGGGTACAAAACGCACACTTAGAAAAGACAATCAGGCTTCTAGTCTTATCCACAAAGAAGTTATAGGGGGTCGAAAGTGGCGTGAATTGCTTCGAGAAAAGGATGGTACGGCCGGCCGTGCCGCTTTTTGCTCGACTTAGCGGAGGCACTGCCGATGCCGTGCCCCCAGATAGTCTTATAACAAGGCACTCTACACTCGTCCATGAAGATTGGCTAAATGTAAACAGCAGCTAATCTCCACCGACGAGTAGCTGGTTCCAATGCAGTACCCCGCAAAGACTACTAACGTATATTGAGAATCAATCATCAAAAAGATGTTCTAAAAACAAATCGAAAAATGTGTTTCAGTTTTAATTTTAGAGTTAATTTATTTACTTATAGTAAATTTTAATATAAGTAGGTACCTACCTACTAAATAAAGTAATCAATGCAAGCACAAAAATGATGGATGACGTCAAAGGTAATTTAGTACATTTTGGTACCCAGGTATGTTTTTAAGAACCAAATTCTCGGAATCGATCCCGAGTCACTGGGCTATAAATTTTGATTAGCGTTTTAAAATTTATTGATTGGAGCAATGACCAACATCAATCAGGTTATTTTTGTGCGTCTCTACTATGTCTCTATCTCTAGAGCAGATTGATCTTAATGTCTTATTGGTAAACATTTAAAATGTTTTCAAAAATGGAAAAGTATGGATGACTTTAGATGTTTGGTTTGGATACTTCCTGCTTGATATAATCTCACGCTTTTTATTCCCGATTTCTGGAAATACCCACGTTTTATCGGTGTATTCTTTATTACTCAATTCATAAATAAACGGAACGGTGTTAATCGAAAGCCCTATATTTAGGAAGACTTTTATGTAAAAAAGTTTTTTTTTATTTTGTCTCTTATAAGTTATATTGTCTCTTATATTGTCTCGTAATTACTTTCACTTCCAGGTCCAGCGCTTGAAGCTGAGCGTTGATAGTGATAGGTCAGTCAATCAGATATGCGTTTCTCTTTATAATAAGTATCAGATAGGTACCAGACCGTGGTAGAAGCATATTTCTACGCATCAATACCTATGTCTAAAATCTCCCGTAAGTGGTATGTCTAAAAATAAGATCGCATAAAATACAAGAAACCAATAACTGACACATAAAATGCACTAGGTAAATAGGTAGTTTGCTCATCTTTCATAGCATATAGACAGATAGAGTAGGTACCTATAGAAGATGTTATACTTAGTATCAAACCGGGGCCGATCTACATCTGGACCTTTAAACCCCGAGGGGGGTAGGAAGAGGTATTACATTTCTAGAAATACCTACGTTTCACGTGTATATTCTTTAGACCTCTGAACGTGATAGTGGTAAGCCCGTCGCCGGACCGGGGGCCTTATTGTATATTTTTAATTGTAATCGAAATCGTCTTCATTTTGACATACGTCGCTTTTCCGTACATCTGTCAATACAGCCAGTAAAAGAACAGCAAGCACTGATCGCGTAACAAATGTCAAATTAAGACGCTAACAGACAATAAGGTCCCGGGTCTGTAACACATGCCTCAGAATCAATTCTGTGAGCTGTGAGTTTCCTCGCGATGTTTTCTTTTAACGTGAGGCTAGTAATAAATATAGTTACATAGGTACGTTAGTTCTTTTTGTTCTTTAAAAACTTATTGGTACAGTAAGTAAGTACATGCCCTCATTGGTAGGTACCTACGTGCCTTTCTACATGCAGCCGAGTTTGTTTGTACTTGTTTGTATATCAACCTTTGTTGTAAATCTTTCAGTACCCCCCAACGTAAGCAGCATAAAAGTTATAAACAAGCCAAAGAAAAACACCGTTATGACAAAAGTTAAGTTTTTAAGCTGACATTATGGACAGAAATTTGGCAATGTAGCTGTCTAGCCGTGTATTTTTTATGTCGAGGTCAGACAGAGGTAGCCATATAAATAATTAAGCGAATTAAGGTGTTTAGCCGTCACAAAACCTACACACGAAAACGATTTAGGTACGTAGGTACGAGAGTTAGGTCATTGCATTTCGGTCTCGTCTATTTTACGAGTTTTACGACATTTATGCAGCCAAAGCCAATAGAATTTGATAGCTTTCAGGTAATTGGGTAGAAACAGGTTATTCGCTAAATTAATTCACTTTGGGGCAGGAGTGTAGCTGTAGCATTTTTAGGGGGGTCCAGTTACGCACAGAGGTTAACTAAATTGAAAGAAAGAAAGAAACTTTTAATTACTCAACAGCTTTCGCGATCATTCAAGTAGTGTATACTAGCGACTCGTCCTCGATTCGCTTGAGTTTATATGATATACTTACCAAAACCTGCTATATTGCTCTTTCTATTAGTGAAAACCGTATCCAAATCCGTTGCGTGGCTTAGAAGGAATTAGCGGATAACAGACAGAAAGAAGCGTAAAGCAACTTTATTTTATACTATGTAGAAATGATTATACAATGATTATATTTAAAGTTGCAGTCTATTGTCGTTGCCTACCCCAATGGGAAAAAGTAGATGAATAATAGTGAGAGTATGTACCTATCTGTAGCGATAGCTTCTACGACACTGCATAGCACTGAAGGCAAAGTTCTAAACCGCGCTATCGAAATTTTGTTATGAATTTGTATAAATACAACTCTTCAGTCCAACATCAACCGTTAGACCGCGGTCCCTAGGCACGATCACCTGGGCTGGCGGAAATTTTCCCATTTCACGATGGAGGAGCATTCCACCTCCTACATAATGATTAAAAAATAACTAAGTATAATATTTTTTTAACGTCTAAATGTACCTAACTACCTACTATTTTAAAGCACGGGTGCAAAAAATTGTTATTTACCTATTCGGCGAAAAATATTGTTTTCTCGTACACTATTAGAGGGGGTACAGACCCCCTAAACCCCTCTTGTTTACGCCCGTGCTATAGAGGGTAATAAAACGCGTTGGGTGGGGTGTCCGACAGAGGTCGAAAAGGTCAACCGGTTTATGTAGATGATGTATCATTCACCTTTAAAACTTGTTACTTTATTTATTTTGCACATACGTAATCACTAGCAAACATTGTAATACAATATTTTTGTTGATATTATGCAGTTGGTTAAACAGATAGTGCATAGTCGTGCAATAAGCCTTCTCACATTTGCGATAAAGTTAAAAGTCGATGCTTTGGAGTTTATTTCAAATATGGAACAATGCGTCATTTGTTTTCATAAATGAGGTGTGTGCTTGGCTGGTTCGAACTGGCTATTATGAATATTTTGCAATGTCTGGTCAACGCGAAACATTTTATCCATAAGGTTTCCGAATTGCAACAAATTATTAACATGAATACTCATCATGGTTTGGCGTCATTGTTGTGGTAAAAAAATACTTTTGGTAGATTCTTTGATCAGAGTAAACAGGAAAATATACCGTTTTTGTGTACTTATCTATATTTATTATATTATGTAGGTGTCTATGTTCTATTGAGGAATGCTGTGCACGCTTAGAAGGAGAATCGAACTACAATTAAATTACCGACACGACGAGAGAATTGGCCAATTCGATTTACCCACGTGGTGGCGTAGACCACGTACCTAAGATCTAATTTTTCTCCGTTCTCGTAAAATATTTCAAATAACCTTTTTATAATTAGAATATAATTGCTAAAACCTATCATTCCAACCTACATTCCAAATTTCAAGTTCCTAGGTTCAACGATTAAGTAGGATTTTCCTCTGGATATGCCTACGAGTATGTTTTCGCGTTCTCATGCAAAAAGCTTAAAAAGAGATCATTTAGCATTAAGGTTTTATTTTCTCTTTAAACATTTTAATCTTTTTGGATAAATAAAAACTGTACAGGATTCAGAAAATGTAGGTACTGGTTTGGCACATGAGGCATAATTTCAATAATCTATAAAATGAACCTGTTAGGTTACGTAATAAAAAATACTAATTTAAAATATATCTAGATAGTCTCACTCACCTCGCCTGGTACTCCGCCGTGCGAGCCATTTCTCACGAAATCTCTCATAACATTCCTGCCTAGCTGGTTTGAAATCCTTGCAATAGGTCCCAACATTTTAACTTCGAAATTCGAATAAAATGAACCCTTGGTCAGCCAATACCTCAGGTAGATAAGATAAGGCTATTGGGTATCGGTTGGTCTCAATACGACGCTATGGCTCAACTGATAAATTTTCAGCCATGTATAATCCGTTTGTTTGAAAAGGCTCGCGCTTCTGTAGTATTGTAGCGACTGACGCGACTATTTCAAATGATAAGGTAACAGCTATACGCTGGAACTGGTTACATGCATTCAGGAAAACCCGACTATAAAATACTCGGTGGGATGTGTTTGTTTGATACTATAGGTACATAAGAGTACCATTTATTTGTCGATTCTATAAGTTGTTCAGGGATACCTACTTATTTAAATGACTGTTCATATAAGTACCTAAAATAGTATCCAGCAAGACGTCCTATGATAAAATAGCAGCATTTTTTCTGATTCTACATTATTATCTAAACCAAAAACTTTTCAATCCTTTTTGCATTCAAAAGTTTTTGGTAAACTATTGGCACTGAAAAGGTATATTGCCCAAAACGCAATTTTTATATTTCCCGCGCACAAAGTTCAAGTGTGACCACAATGGAAATGTTTTTTTTATTTAATAAATAGTAGAAATTGCTTTTTAGTAATGACCACACCAAAATCTGCCATTTTAAAAAAAAGAAACAGTCAGTCGGCCACGCTTGCTACAAAAATCTTTTTGGGGATCAAAGTATATTCCCCCTTTTCTTTTGTTCCAATATTGCTGTAATTACACCCTTTACCACTGTAAAACAAACAAGTTTATTGTCAAAATTCAATATGGCTGATTTGGACGATTTCTTCGCTAAGAAAGATCGCAAAAAGTCGAAGTCGGTGAAAAAGTTTGCGACGAGTGATGAGGTAGCGAAAAAATTGGAGGACCCTAAGCAGAAGACAGATGTCCGGCCGAAGAAGGAGCGGCCGGTGCAGGAGGGCGATGAGGCCGGGCGCGCTGGGGTGAGGACTGCAGATACGTTGTTATTTGCCCACTTATACGTATTCTGTCATTGTCAAAGGATTGCATTGCGTTGTCGAAAGTGACCACGCCGCAAAAACGGCTCCAATGCATTGTGGTCACGGTCAAACCAGTCCTTTGACTGTAAATTGGTCAATAATGGCCATAGGTTCAATATATCAACATTGTAGTGACAACAATATACAACCTTATGGAGATTACAAAGCAAGTTCAAAGAAAAAAAATGAGGGCATTTCGTGAACTAGATTTAACCAGAACATTTATCCATCACAAGCAAACAGCTTATCAAATACCAAGAATTTTCTGTTATCCATGTTCTAATGCTATTAATTGCCTCACTAATTGCACTGGTCTACAGTGGTTTTGTTGTCCTAGTTAAGAAAATGATTTTCGGTCTATTTATTCCCACATTCATGAAACTATCAATGATTTTGTAAGATTTGCTGAATTCTTTTGATCTTGACTGGAAAATTAAAATTTATTTTTAAAAAGCCATTAATTGTATACAAGATATGCAAAAATCATGAATATACGAGCACTTCGAGAAATTTCATGAATATATTCGTAATCTGGGCACTTGAAATCGTAAAAATTCGCGATGATATCCAGGGCAACAAAAAAAAGTTTCTTTTTGTAGATTTGTGTATATGATACATTATTTAATGAAGTGTTTCTGCTGTTGTTTAGTAAATTGGTGTTGTAGACCCTTCTCACAAGCTAGCTAAGCAATTATTAGCATTTCAACCTTTAGACTATCTTAACACTCTTCTTTTAATAGTTGCGGTTCACCAAAACTGAATTTGCAAATTATCTGGTACCTACCTATATTGTGATTTTATTTTAAAATTTCGATACTAGAAGACAGTTTTGCTGTCTTTGGCATTTTAGTTTTCGTATTTTCGTCATAAAACAGGTCATTCTTTCTACACTAATGTAATAAAGAGGAAAATCTTGTATTTTTGTATACTTGTAACAAATAAACTCAAAAACTACGACCCATTTAAAAAATTCTTTTACCATTAGAATGCTATAATATCACTGTGTAACTAAGCTATATTTTATCCCCATATTCCCACTGGAACAGGAACTACGCGGGTGAAACCGTGCACCAAGTAACTGAGTTAGTAACATTTTGTACCTAAGGTTGTATTACATATGATTGAAATCAACCTAACAAGCAGCAGTGCTATTAGTCACCTGATCAAATTTTTTTGTCTATGTCACATCTATGTTGTTTGAGTTAAAATTGTTTTAGAATAAATTACTTGATATCACTACTAGTCTGCAGTAACTTCTTGTGATACTAAATACCGGTTTCCACTGCAAGCAGAGCAGGCCCATTAGTGACTTCTTTTGCCTTGCAAGGGAATACTGCTTACATGTGTTTCCAAGAACAAATAGTTGGAATATATTTCAAGTCTGCTTCGCATAGCTATTTACCATTTCTTGCTGATTGCACTTTTGAGGTTGAAACCATAAATTAGGCTTGTATACAGAATGATCGTCGAGTATGGAACTCTGAGCACAATTAAAAAGGGACAACTTAATGCAATTGTGGCATCTCTTTCAGACATCCTCAAGGGTAGTTGTTTGATGATCATTCAGAAATATGGGCCCTAGATTGTGAGGTCTAAATATGCATGAGCACATTATTGGCACCAGTGCTAAAGTAGCCATGTAGCTAGCCACAAAAGCATTGTGGTTCTATACCTAAGAGTAAACAATCAAATTCAATCAATCTTTGACAGTAGGTATCCCTACCTACTGTCAAAGATGGTTGTGGGTATAAAAACATACAATAATTATTATAGCAGATTTATAATAGTGGCTGTACAGTCACACCAAGACAGTCCCAAGATCTAGGTGCTGTAGTTTGAATTGGGTATTTGACTGCATCAAAATTAAATTGTGAGTAATCATTAATTAAAAATATTATCCTAAAACAATGTATTTCGATTTTCATTTTACAATTTTATAAATTTTTTAAATAGTGTAACAATAAAAAAAAGTGATGCAATTGAGTACTAAAAATGGTGACGTCACAAAACTCAGTTTTCAGTACATTTTTCATATTAAATTTTGGTTTTCACAGGTCATAAAAAGTAATACCCTATTCTATAATTAAAAACAAGGCTATACTATCTCCAATAGTATCATGGGATGTACAGCCACCATGAACATATAACTTGGTATGGTATGGTAACGCGGGCTTGTTTCCGCAACTCGACGTCTTTTCTGCGCCTATTTTGCGTGAAGGTGGGAATGGCTCTACTCTTGCCATCCCAGCTCCTCCAGGAAGCCCAGCAGCGACTTGACGTCCTTGAGGGCTTCGGGGAGCGACCTCGGGGATCCAAGGTGCTTCGCCCGGTATTGAGCCACGCCTTCGCACTCCAGCAGCACGTGCGCAGCCGTTTCTTCTGCCTCCATGCACGCTCTGCACAGGGGGCTGTCGGTGACACCTAGAGTAAACAGATGTTTGTTAAAAGGACCGTGGCCAGTTATGGCCCCAGTTACCGTACGTAGCTGTTTCCGGCTCAGGTTTATCAGGGTGCGAGAGAGACGCCGGTCCAGGTGTGGTACCGCGGATCTCGCCTGTCTACACTCACCCAGGCCGGTCCAGGCCCGCTCCTGTTCAGCCTGAGCACGGAGTCGCAGTTGTGTGCGGGACCAGCCGAAGGGGAGGGGCACCAAGGGCTCTGGGCCTATCGCCGCCATACCTGATCCCTTTCTGGCCAACTCGTCAGCCGCGTCGTTTCCGCGCGACTCACTGTGACCCTTGATCCACTGCAAAGTGATTGTATTGTCGGAGCTTACCTCCGTCAGCTTTTCATGGCACTCCATGATGAGACTCGATTTGATTGAGTTACTACGGAGGGCCTGTAGAACCGCCATGCTGTCAGAGAGGATACGTATACGTGCGCCTTTTACTCTCCTTGAGGCTATGGCCGCTGCCGCCATGTAGATGCCCATGCACTCAGCTTGAAAGACTGTGTTGTGAGCTCCCAGGGGCCTGGATAGATAAATTTGTAAGTCTTCTGAGAACACACCGCACCCTGTGCCGGAGGCCGTTTTTGAGCCATCCGTGAAGACGCGTAGCTCCCTGAGGTTCAGACTCTCGATCCCCTTATATAACTTAAAGGGGAACTCCCTAATGTCTTGAGCAACCCATCCAATTAGAAAAGGTGTCTATTGATTACCCATCGGACGGGCCTGTTGGCTCAGTTGGTAGTGACCCTGCCTTCTGAGCCTGAGGTCTCAGGTTCGATTCCCAATCAGGCCCAATATTTGTGTGTATGAACATGTCTTTTAGCTTTGTGTCTGGGTGTTTCATATTTATTTAAGTAGCCATAGTACAAGCTCTGCCTAGTTTTTGACTAAATAGCCGAGCTTGAATTGTGTCCAACTATTTATTATTATTATTGATTACCCATTGGAAAGAAATTTATGGATATATGTTACATCCTAAACTGAAAGACCTAACACAAGCCTATTATTACCTTTTGCTACAGGTATTATGCTGGCTTGGCATGCTTCTAAATGGTCACAGACCCTTCAAACAAAGACATGGCCACTTGTCAATGACCTTGTTTTATTTACATAACATATGCAGGCCTGATTATTTTATAACTATTTATTTGTAAATATGTTTGATTTGCTTATCAAATAACATTTTACATGTGGTTTTAAAGGTTAAATTGCCAGTTTACATTAATTACATATTTATACTTAGTTAATATTCCTTATACATTATTATCACTAGCTCGACGGTGAAGGAAAACATCGTGAGGAAACCCGCAGGTCTCAGAATTAATTCTGAGACATGTGTAAACAGACCCGGTCCGGCGATGGGCTCACCACCTATCACGTTTAGGGGTCCAATATTTCTCGTGAAATGTGGGTATATACAGTAATGGAATACCTCTGCCTACCCCCTCGGGGATAAAAAAAAAAGGCTTATATAAAAAAAAAGATTATATATATACATTATACATATATATATATATATATATATATATATAATATTCCTTTATAAACCTAGTTTAGCCACCAAATTAACTCAGAATATCCATTTTCCATAATACCCATCTTGAATGCCCCTTTTCTATAAAGCCCTTTTCCATTGTGTCATTTTCACAAAATGTCCTTCTTCCAGAATTTTCCTTTCTGAGAATACAACTTTTCCATAATGTCACTTTTCGAAAATGTCCCTTGACCAGAATTTTCCTGTTCAGCGAATGAAAGAAGCATGTCATTCTAGACAACGCCACTTACAGGATGTCAATTTTCATAAATTGCCAAAAAAATCTATTTTTAACCGACCTCAAAAAAGGAGGATTGTGAATGCATTACACATGTTTTTTCATGTTATCGTGGTAAAAGCCGATAGCAGATAAAACGGAAGAATAAAAAATATCTGTGGTATAATGAAATGAAATGAATGGTTTATTTGCAAGGATACAGTAATTGAGGTCATAAGGTGTTAGCAGAAGTGTGTATCAGTATCCAACCTGTACACAGGCGTGCAAAACAAATTTATACATAAAACAAAACACTAATATTGTTAATACGATATTATAAGATTGTATTCATGTCAAAATAAAGATTAAAATCAAGTGATAATATTTATGCATTCATGTAATCTTGAACAGAATAGAAGCACTTTTCACTCAACCAACTTCTTACAGCTCTTTTAAATTTTTACCTACTGATGAGGAAAGCAATCTATTTTCCAGGAGGAGGAAGAATGGAAGGAGTACGAGGAACCGGTGAAGGACTACACTGGCCTCAAGATCCAGGTGCTGCAGGGCGGGAACGGAGCGCCGGAGTCGGGCCGCGACAACGCCAGCGAAGACTCTGTTCCAGAAGGCGGCAAGATCAAGGGGCCATGGAACAAGACTGGGGTATGATTATTATAAGTTTATTCGTGTAGGATTGGAACATGCAGCAGCTTTAATTTTGAAGTTACAATACTTCTTCCTCTACATCTGCCATTACCGCCAGTGTATACAGGGTGATTTTTTCAAGTGGGCGTCAGAAACTAGGAGGAATAGCGAAAAGTACTCAAAGGGGTCTTGGGCCCTATTTTTAATAAAAAAAATGCATCTATATTATTATTTTTTTAGCCCTAAACGTGATAGGTGGTGAGCCTGAGTAATTCTGAGACCTGCGGGTTTCCTCACGATGTTTTTCTTCACCGTCGAGCTAGTGATAAATATCAACGTAAGTTTTTGAAAAACTCATTGGTACATGCCAAGATTCGAACCCGAGCCTCACTGATTTTCGGCCGGCTCTTTAACCGTAAGGCTATCACTGCTCTTCTTATTGAATAACTATATAATAAATTCGTCCTTAGGCAGAGCCGGAGCAGCCTCCGCCGCCGCCGCCGGTTGAGGAGAAGCCGCGGGAGCCCAAGAGCACGGCTTACGTGCCGCCCGTGTCGCGCGTGAGGGCGCCGGAGCCGCTTCGCCGGAACCAGAACGTGAGTGTACTGTCATAACAATAAATAATAATAATAATAACTTTATTCTGGAACTTTGTTACAAAATAAAATACAATAGCCTGCACCAATACTTACTACAGTACAAAAATATCACATGTGCCTGAACTAGGGAACCCTGTTTTTCAGGCTTAAAGGCCTTAAATATTTTCTTAAACAATTACAAAATAATCACTTACAAAGTATGTAGGTATAGATAACAAAAAATATTTTAAGATGTGTATACAACATTAGAATCTAAAAGAATTACAATTACTCAAAATTTTACTTTGACACTAGTAGAAGTTCACTGTATCTTGGTAGGACATAATTTGGAGGGCGTCATGGATAATTTTCTTACAATTATAATAACTGAGGGGATACGCACATTATAAAGAAGAGGTCCGAGAAAAAAGTAAAATCTTGATGAGAGAGGCGGCGTCATGTATGTCATGTACTGTCAAGAGCAAGTCAAGCTTCACACTACCAGTTTAAGCTGAGCTCTGGTTTATACTGCGCCCTATAGAATACAGGGCCGGGTCAAAGTCCAAGTGTCATACATATCATACCAGGCGCGGAGGTCATAGGGACATGACTCCCCCCTTTTCTAATTTATACTAATAATGTACTCTAATATAAAAGAAAATATTTGTATTCTTGTATGTTTGTAACGAATAAACTCAAAAAGTACTGGAAACATTTTAAAAATTCTTTCACCAATAGAAAGCTACAATATCTCTAAGTAACATAGGCTATATTTTATTCCGGTATTCCCACGGGACCGGGTGAAACCGCACAGAACCGATGGTTCTAAATATAATTGTGTATTGTAATTTCGATAATTTTGAAAAAATCGGTTGTTTCAATTACTTGGTAGAATGAACTAGGGTGTCAAGTTGCTATAGTTGATCGAAGGGTGTCAATAAAAAAATCACGCCTATTATCCCCGCGGGGGTAGGCAGAGGTATTCCATTTCTGGATATACCCACTTTTCACGAGATATTCTTTGGACCCCTAAACGTGATAGGTGGTGAGCCCATCACCGGACCGGGTCTGTTACACACGCCTCAGAATTAATTCTGGGACCTGCGGTGTTCCTCCCGATGTATTTTTGGTAAACTCATTGGTACACGCCAGGATTCGAACCCGAGCCTCACTGATTTTCATCATATAAAGCAGGCTCTTTTACGGTAAGGCTATCACTGCTCTATTTATATTTCACAGCTAATGTGTTTCGCTCGTAGCCCTGCGGTGCCAGTGTGTTTGTAACGATCATACTGGTTAAGCAAAGTTGGGCTCGGTCAGTCAGTCATTTATATTACGAGCTCTTTCGTGTTTCGGAAGATACGTTAAATTGTTGGTCCCGGTTTTCGTTGTGTTTACGCACAATGAAAGTCGTTAAGCCATGTCAGATACCCTTGGGTGGCTTGAAAAATTCTGACTGTTAAGTGGCCACTAGCTTAACACCATCTCCCAATCCGCGGTGGGCTCGCGTAGGAGATTATAGCTCATACTCCCTCATGTTTGAGGAAAAACCCTTAGCTCAGCAGTGGGCTGTTACGGGTTGATGATGATAATAAATAAATAATAATAAACTGTGGGACACAATTCAGGGTTATTCAGTCCCAAACTAGGCAGAACCTGTGCTATGGGTACTAAACAACTTCTAAACATACTTAAATAAATATTAAACACCCAGACACAAAGCCAACAGACATGTTCATCACACAAATGTTGGCCCCGAGCGGGGATCGAACCCGCGACCTCCGACTCAGAAGGCAGGGTCAATACCAACTGAGCCAAGAGGCCCGTCGTGATGATGAGCTAATGTGTGTATAATGTTCTGCAGAAAAACGCTCCGGACATCCACAACGACGACTACTTCCCTGTGCTCGGAGCGGGCGCCAAGCGGGGCGGCGGATGGAGCACCGCGGGGTCGGGCACGGCGGCCCGGCCTGCTGCGGCAGCGACAAGGCAGCCGCTATCGCTCGGGAACCGGTTTACCTCGCTGCAGGACGACAGCTAGCCAGGTACAGTATAAGGGTACGGTGGACTACGGTAGGGTACGATGGACTATGGTAGGGTACGATGGACTACGGTAGGGTACGGTGGACTACGGGAAGGTACAATATTGCAATACGTTAGGGTACGATACAGTATAGTAAGGTGCCATTGTAATACGTTAGGGTACAATAATACGACGAGTTTAGAGTGCCTTGTTATTAGACTATTGACTTTTCTAAGTGTAATTTTCAATTACCTACAGAAAATTAATAAATGCTAATATTATGTAATAATAAATATTATATAAAAAATAATATACCGTGGGACTTAGTCCAAAACTAGGCAGAGCCTGTACTATGGGTACAAAATGAACAATTCAAACAATTGATAAACATACTAAAATAAATACAAGAACACCTAGACACGAAACCAACAGGCATGTTCATGCACAAATGTTGGCCCGGAGCGGGAATTGAACCAGCTACCTCCGACACCGAAGGCATGGTCACTATTAACTTAGCCAACAGGCCCGCAATGGCTATATTTAGGTAGAATCCCTCGCAGTAAAGTACTATACACTACATGCATTGTAAAACGTTAAGATACAATAAGCTAGACTAGGGAACAATATACTTCTAGGGTTTGTAAAACCTATACAAAACCTGAAAGACTAGCTCACCAGTAGGCCGTTACGGATTGATGATGACACAGATTTTCGGTATTAATGGATATCTAACTATGGAGGAGCGGAGGTGGAATGCTCCTCCATCGTGAAAAGGGAAGATCTGCCACCAGGCGAGGTGATCGTGCCTAGGGACCGCGGTCCAACGGTTGATGTTGGACAGTTGTATTTATACAAATTCATTAGAAAACTCCGATAGCGCGGTTTAAAACTCGGCCGTCTATTGGCGCGTTCTATGTAACTCGGCCTTCTATTGGCGCGTTCTATGTAGTGGCGCTCCATAACTATCTAGATTTGGATGGTGATAACCCCTACTCCCACCTCAAAGGTCGGCAACGCAGTTGTGACTCTCGAGTTGCACCCGTCTGCTCGTTTGCCCCCTTTTTTTTATCATAAAAAATAAAAGTTGTGTCATAAGTTTATTTATTTTCGCAGGTACCAAAAGTCGCGCCGGGAAGAAAAGCAGTGAAGTGTCAATGGACTTGTAAGCAAAAGCTGGTATAGCTATTACCCTATCCAAACAGTCACGCAGACAGACAGAACAATGTGCATTTCCTATATACATACCTTAAAAAACGACGCCAGAAGACAGTTGCTTCAAATACGTTTATTTAAATTACAAATATAGTACGTACATAATTTTAGTAACCGTGTGGACGCTTTAGGGGCGGCCATTTTATAAATTTGGCGGTTTTTCTTGAAAAAAAAAAGAACAGTATTCCATCGACTATTTTTTTACGGCTCTGGGTATATAACTTTTGGTGTAAAAAAAGTTAACATTGCTAACATCATTGTTGGCACTTTAGAAATTTTATTACTTTAACACCGTTTTAATCGAGCCATTCATTTCCTATTCAGAGCACAGGTCTCCCAATTTTATGCTGCTTAAAATTCCTACATGCTAACGTTTTACCGGCTAAAATTAATATGTACTGTATTTCGTTACTGCGTTTAAAAATTAAAAATACATGATTTAGTTTTTTTTAATAGCAAATCAGTTTTGGACAATAACAAATGCCTAAAGCTTTTTAAATATTTTCAAGGATTTTATAACGTTTTAAAGGTCTCAAGTTATCACAACTTCTTATAGAAAAAGTTGGAGGAACAGTTCTTTTTATACAGTTTTAAATTCTAACACGAAAACCCCGAAATCGTAAGCAACTGTCTAAAAAAAAGTGTAAAAGCAAGAAACAGAAGTGTGTATGTAACTGATCTACATTTAATTTTGTTATTTTTTATGTTTATATTGAAAAATATTGAGACGGGTGTCTGCAAGAATAAATTGGTCTAACTTTTAGAGTCGAGAATCTTCCATTCCAACTTTAAACTCACTACATCAAGATCGTTCTCATAAGCATTCTAGTATATTATCTAGGTACTTTTATTTCCATTGTCTTTAGCTCCAAATGTCAGACCATTTTATTTTTCGACGCCATAAGTAATTAATAATATAGAGCGATGTAAAACGATTTTTAGATAAACAAATGGTGAAACCTTCTAAGAGCAGTAAAATAAGTGATTTTTCAATGCCAAGCGTGGGTCGCACGATAGATAAATCGATGAATGTATGTCAAAAAAATCATACAAAAAGCTCATAAAAAATGTAATTTTTGGAAATTGGTCAAAATATTATAATATGTGTTGATAACCATAATTGTACATTTTGTTGTAATATTACGGTTATATAAATTCGGACGAAAAATCATTCAAAACATGTTGTACCATAGGAATAAATTATGTATTTAAACTTCCTGTATATTTTTATTGCCTCATGCCCTTTGTATAACATAAACCAACCCCGTGCCCCACCCAAGGATTTTCTACCTTATTTCATACAATATGTTTTCTGATTAAAAATATCTATGTTTAATATGAAACTGTTAAAAATAAGTACATTTAGCATACCAAAAATTATACCAAATTTAGGGGTACGATATTGTACCTACGATGGCAACATCAACTATTGACATTTGTTCAATGTCAAATGGCGGGAATTTAAATTGTGATAATTTTCAACAAATTTACAATAATTTCACAAGATAAGGTGTTCAGCTGCTCTGTTCCTGGTTGTAGAAATGAAGCTTTCCCCGGATGTGAATTTTCATTTCACAGGTGAGCGATTATTACATTATGCATTAGATTTAGTCGTTCTAGTAAAGTTTATTTCATTTAAATGGGTTCCGATCATTTTTTACCAAATATTTCTTATATAACAATAAATAAATGTTCAGTTCAGAGAATATTGAGGAAGAAATAAGTGCTTTAGTAGTTTTTAATAGTTTAATTTCGTTTCGAAAGAATAAGTTGGAAAACGAAACGGGTGACCATACTGACCATGATATTTGTAGACATTCTTTACAATATAGGTAGGGTATAGGTTGTTTAGGTAGGTCAGACTTATTGTCCGACTTATATTATAGGAATAGGAATTGATAACTCTTACCCGCGTTATACACTCTACATTTAGAGTGAGGCCAAACGAGCGTAATTTTGTGAGTCGTGAGTAGCAGAATTTCGGTTGCAGAAATTCTGCTGCATTCGGTTTCATACAAAAGTCCTATTTGATTCACAAGGCGACGCAAAATGAGTTGTCTGTCGACTCACATGCATTATGCGGACCGAATTCAGTTAGCGGGGCGAGGGGGTAGACACGGGCCGAGCAAAGCGTCAGTGTATGTTCATATAATAAAACTCGAACGGGGCCGTGTCTGTACATGAAATATTTTTTGATAATTTGTTTATAGTAATCGATGTAGATACCAAAACAGCAATTTTTGAAATTTTTGTCTGTCTGTCTGTCCGTCTGTCTGTCTGTTTGTGTGGTTGTGCACGCATCACGCAAAAACTACTGGAAGGATTTTAATGAAATTTGGTATGCAGATAACTGAGTACCCGGGTCAACATCTAGGGTACTTTTTATTCCAGAAAAATAGCTCATGAAGGGATTTTTTCAAATTCCTACGGGAACGGGAATAAACTAACACCATATTTCAAGTTCCTAGGTGTTATCGTTTCAGAATAGTACGTATTGCTCTTTTTACCCAGTCTTTATATTTTCCCGTGGGAATGAGATATTTTTAGGGTTCCGTACCTCAAAAGGAAAAAACGGAACCCTTATAGGATCACTTTGTTGTCCGTCTGTCCGTCCGTCCGTCCGTCTGTCAAGACCCTTTTTCTCAGGAACGCGTGGAGGTATGAAGCTGAAATTTATATCAATTACTCAGGTCTACTGTCCCTTGAAGCTGTGAAAAAATCAAACTTCTAAGCCAACGCAATCAAAAGATACAGCCGTTTATGCCCCAAATTTTCGACACTTGCAAGGGAATCAAAACCTACAGGGTGCTTCCCGTGAACTCAGAATCTTGAAATTTGGTACGAAGCAACGTCTTATAGCATAGATAAAGGAAAAATTACGAAAACCATAAATTTGCAAGGTTTTACGGAACCCTCGGTGCGCGAGTCCGACTCGCACTTGGCCGGTTTTTTCTGGAATAAAAAGTACCCTAGATTGGCCTATAGTGTTAGTTTATTCCCGTTCCAGTGGGAATTTGAAAAAATCCCTTCATAAGGGTTGGCTACGGTGTATAAGACACCTATTATAACCTTTATGAAGGGATTTTTTTCAAATTCCCACGGGAACGCCCCGGGGCTTTCGCCCCGGTTGCCCTCCCCCAAATCTGGCCCTGGTTGGAAGGGATAGACCTAGAGGCGGACGTTTCGAGACCAAATTGGGGACGTCTTGAAAAAAGGCCAGGTCAAGAGTACCCTAAACCGAAGAGCATGTATGAAAGGAATAATAAAAGTGGACAAAGCGAAACAAGTAAGTAAGGATCGTAGCAAGTGGAAAGAAGTGGTATCTGCCTACCCCTACGGGAAAGAGGGGTAATTATATGTATGTAGGTATGTATGTACTATAAACGCAAAAGCTTGTGAGTATAGATGTATGGATGTTTGTTGCTCTTTCACACAAAAACGATTAAACGGATTTTGATTAAACTTACAGGTGTATAGCTTTTACATCAGAATAACACATACCCATGGGAACGTGAGCTACGCAAGTGAAACGGGGAGATGCTGCTGGTAAATAATAATTTAAAAAATCTTCATATTATTTAAACAATCTCACAACAAAAAATGTAAAATGCCAAATTGTCCATGTTTCAAAGAAAATTGTGGTTGCACTATTAGAAAGGGACACCATACTTATCGAGGTGCCTCTCAAGTGGACCGACTGCCTTCTTAGAAGCACTTAATCCCGTATAAGGTAGAAAATCCTTGGCCCCACCTCGGATTCCACCACAGATATAGATTCAGGCCTGGGGATTCCACGTTTAAATCTTTTTGATTTTCCACGGTAGTTTATTTTTTACTCATTTCTAATGTTCATTTTTAGAAACGACTGGCGTTTGCCGTAGTTGCATAGTCATATCGTTATGGGCCATTTACACGAGGGCAGTCCAGTAAGACAATCCAGTAAGACTGCATACAAAAAAACTTGAGGACAATCCATTCCACTGTCCTCAAGTTTTTTTTGTATGCAGTATTACTGGATTGTCTTACTGGACTGCCCTCGTGTAAATGACCCGTTAGTGCCGAGCTTGACTGGACGGGCAGTACGATTTCAAACTTAACATAGTGCTGGTGGGCCAACAATCCCAGCATTAGTCAGCAGCTCTTTGTTCCCGCTCCATTATTCCATTATTTATTAGCAACTCACTCATTCATTTCAAATATCTCGGAAATATGAAACCGTAAAGAACCCAACTCTGGTTAACATTAGGCCGTATGGGCTGACATCCTTTTGCCTTCTGGCAAAACAAAAACCAATCACAATTCACAATCAGTCTGTTTTTTGACGTGTCGAGTCTCCGTCGTCGGTGACATTTGTTGTTGTGAAAATTGAAAATAAAATTAGCATTTCCATGATAGTTGCCTTTATCTTTACTAAACTTACGCGGTTTCAATAAATCGTCGAATAGGTATATTTCACTCGAAGCTGTATTGAACTCTGTGCAGTTACGAATAACGTTCTATTTACATATATTTTTTTTATGTAAAATAGACGTTGCTTCACCGTATTTCGGCTAGGATGTTTATTATTTACCACTTAACGCTTCTCGGCTTATCGTTGGGGCATACGTGGACTAACAGTGGACGAGATGTATGCAGAACGGAGTGATTTATGTTAAAATTGCAAGAAACAACGAGTGTGAAAATGCGTTGGAATTTACGAAAATTCTTTTTGATTTGCGGTGTTTTAGTGGTTTTGGGACTGATAGTGTCATATTCTTCTATGATAGAGGTGCCAAGGCCTTTTTCTAAAAAGTATAATGTAGCTGATATTGAGGATAGAATAGACAGTCTAGAGAAACAGCTGGATTCTCAGTTTAAAGAAAGCAGTAAGCTGCTGGATAAAGTCAAACAGCATTTGCAGAAGACTGAAGTTATGCCCAAAGAAGAAGTAGATTATTTGGAGGAATCAAATGAACCAAGTAAGTTGTTTTTCCTGTAGCATTTTGTTGATTTTTATCTCATAAATGGCTATCAGTCTGTGGTTGACCTGTTGCTGTTTTGTGTTTATGTATATTATTATTGACGGGCCTGTTGGCTCAGTTTGTAGTGACCCTGCCTTCTGAATCGGAGGTCGCGGGTTCGATCCCCGCTCGGGGCCAACATTTTTGTGCATGAACATGTCTGTTGGCTTTGTGTCTGGGTGTTTAATATTTATTTAAGTATGTCTATCAGTTGTTTAGTGCAGTACAGGCTCTGCCTAGTTTGGGACTGAATAACCGTGTGTAAATTGTGTCCCACAATTTATTTATTTATTATTTATTTTAACAGGAAAAAAGGATGAAATTATGTATAAATTATGTTCACATACTTGTCACCTCATCTATACTAATATTATAAAGAGGAAAGATTTGTAGTTTTGTGTGTTTGTATCTTTGTAACAAATAAACTCAAAAACTACTGGACTACCTAATTTAATAAAATCTCTAACAATGGAAGCTACATAGGCTATATTTGATTTGGGAACCAATGCAAAATTTAAACATATCGTCGGGGATAGTGCAATACCGCGGAACTAGCTTTGGATAATACCGCGGATCTGACAAAAGTAGCCAATTTGAGATTTCGCGCCAGTGCACCCGTTAACGTGATTGGCTCCCGCCCATTCTTCGTCACTTTGGAATCGGCCAATAGGAAGTGATTATAGGCTTAAAAGCAATACCGCGGGTCTGTTTTCGGTAAAAAGCAATTCCGCGGATCTGCTGTTTGTTGTCATTAGTGTATTGATTTATGTTTAAAAATAACAAAATTAATTGAAGTACACCATTGTGAGATTGTGATAGAGCTAAATTAATTAGTCTGGTACTTCGAGAATAAGAATTACCTACAAATAAAGGTCAAATTAAGAAAAAACATTCACATACGCGGTATTGCTTTGACTGTAGTGTTAGTTACGTGATTGCTTTATTTAGTACTAGCGACCCGCTCCGGCTTCGCACGGGTGCAATGCTAACACTAAAACCTCCTTCCTCTTGAATCACTCTATCTATTAAAAAAAACCGCATCAAAATCCGTTGCGTAGTTTTAAAGATTTAAGCATACATCACAGGGATATAGGGACAGAGAAAGCGACTTTGTTTTAAACAAATTTTTTTAAATTCTGCCAAATGAGTTGGGAGGAAAAGGAAATGATTGCAGGACAAGAGTATTACCTACATAAAATAAAAGGAAATCGTTTGCTTGAAGACATTAATAAGAACTTAGGGCATAAAGGAATTGACAATGAGATACTGGTTAGGAGAAAGGCTAAGTTTCTGGAAAAGGGCCATACGCAGATGAAGGTGTATTCAGTTCATTCAGTAATAGAAAGGAGGTTAAAAAATCACGATATCTTTTTACCTAGCTCATACGCCTCACTTACTGGTAGCAAAGAAGCACGACTGAATCCGTCTCACCACGCATTTTTCAAAGATTTTAGACAGAACCTGTCTCAAATCACGAGTCCATCAGACATAGCCGAGGAATTGGAGCGAAGTGCGTGGTTTATGTCAGGTTTATCAAGTACGAGTATAGTCCTTTTGGAACATTTGAATATAAGCCCACCTTTAATGAAAGATTTCAAGTGGATCTAAAATGGCCACTGAGCAATTCCTCCTTTTATGAATTTCCAGCAATTCCTAAGCCTCTAAATTTCGTAAAATGGTCCCTCATTTACTGATTCACTGACAATTCAATTCACGCAAGCATGTGCCCCCACCGGTTTTCAAGAAAAACCAGTGTGATGAGGAGGGCTTCCAAAGAGTAGAGAGGAAGAAGAAGAAGCCCTCTAGCCTCAACACCCGTGGCACTGCTCCGATTGGACCGAACCATATGCTGCGTCCTGCTGCCGTCGACGCAGCTGTATGTGTCCCGATTACACTGGTCTACGAAGGTCCAAGACGTCGTAGACTACATAGTGAAGAAGTCCACTTTCTCATTGAGGGTTGAATGGTTGGAGTCTCGTCGCAACAAGAATTTAAATTCTTTTGTGGTGAGAGTACCAACCCATTATCTTCAAACCTTCATGAAGGAGGACTTCTGGCCACAGGGAGTTGTATTTCGGAAATTCCGGGAGCAATTAACTGCCGACAGCGCTCGCACGTTGCCGACACTACGTGTAACAAAGTAGTTTAGTTAGTTATTTTATATTTAAAATTTTAGATTATAATATACTATGTAAATTTTTAGAGGAAAACATGTTATTTAGCGCAATTTTAATAAATATTATTGTTCTAATACCGCGAAACTAAGTATACTCATGTCACACATATTCAGTCTGTGGTCAGAACAAGACCGCGTAAGTGGTGTAAAAAGTATAAAAAACGATGTTTTTGCTAAAATATTATTACTGGTAAATAAAGTAGGTAAATTTAAGTCTAATATACAAAAACGAGACATTTGGACTCAAAAATGAAGCAGTAATACCTTTTTTTGCTTCTCCTGTAAAATTTGGTCAAGTGCAGATACGCACCCTTTACCAATGCTACTTAAGCGGTATTGCACTATCCCCGACGATATCATAAAAATAATTTTTAAATTTTTCACCTTTTGGAGCCAAAAAGAACTGTATAATATCTTTGTCTGTATTTGTATTGCTTATCAGCAGTGTTTGCCAAGCGTGCCAGCAATAAGGCCATGTTTTGCATTTGTGAAATGTAATACTTTTATCGGTGTAGGTAGTAGTATCAATGACTTGATAAGAAACCTGCATAACATAATTCAATCCTGCATTAGAATTATACATCAAATGAAATGATTTTATTTCTGAATATGTACTTATAAAATTCTAAGTGTACTATTTGTACCTACAGAAATAAATGATTTTGAATAGTCCGGCATTGTAATACACATGGTTGTAGGTTATTTTCTACTTAAAATGGATATTATATTTTAATTTAAATATTTTTATATCTTAGGTTTAGAGAATTGATTCTCATAGAGAACATTTCACTTAAAATAAGATTTTCAACACACTTGCTCAAAACGACGTTTTTAATTCACCGATTTTTGGCTCATAATCCTAGATATTAAACACGCGTGCTTTTTCAGTATATTATAGAATGAGTGCCTTTAGTTTATTAACCCGACCAATTTACATTTGTACCCTAGTACCAAGTCGTAAGTAAGAAGAAGAAGCGATATAATTTAGTCGGGTTATAACTTTTTATTTTAGCAACAAACAGTATTTTTGCGAAAAATAACAGTAAATGGTAAATCCAGCTTTATTATTAAAAAATAAACTTAAATTCACTTAACATTTTCTGTAATTTCTGTTTTAAACATTAAATTTAATTAAGTACATTTTTTTATTTTTTTTTTCTCAGAAAAACTTCGTTTTGAGCAAGTGTGTTGAAAAACGTCGTATGAAACACGTGGGCCAGTGACCATAATATACGCGGCTTTCTTATGGCGCACTCGCTTTCGCTCGTGCGCACACAATATCGCCTTGTATATAATGGTCAACTTAGCACACTTGTATCATAATGTACTATTTTAGTTTCAATCTGGTACACAGAATTAAATTATGTTGTAGATATTTATGATATAGTTTTACTCTCTAAAATATACAAGCATAAGCTCATTTGCCAATAATTCAGAGTTCTTCCAATAGAATGTAATTGGAAATTCAAGTTAGTTCCTATTCTTTAAGTTGATTTTATATATTTTCATCTTATGTGATGTGTTTGAGGGATGTTAATTCGAAATTGTCTTTTTTATTCAAAAGTATCTAATCACGAAATTGTAGGAGTACATACATACATACATAATCTCACGCCTATTTCCCATTGTGGTAGGCAGAGACAACAGACCGCCACTTGCTACGAACTTGGCAGATCTCTCGCGCTTCCTCCACATCCATCAAACGACTCATGCATGCTTGTCGGTTTCTGGTCTCACTCTCATCTGGTCGATGTAGGTACACCTAGGTCGTCCTCTCGTAGGAGTACATAGGTGAATTTTCATAAAAGATTCTTTTCATTCTAATATAGGTACTTAAAAATTTTCAACAAGCTTTACAAAAACATGCTTATCATTGGAATAATATGCATTGAAAGGTGATGTCCAGAAAATCTATAGAGGGTGGTATAATAATAAATGAAAAATACTATAGAGATCTGATTTAGTAGAGCGGTAAGAAGATATTATTTTAAACAAATATGTCCTACAAAACACTTCCCAGAATGCCCCCTGATTTCTAAAATTCTTCAAAGTACCAAAATCTGCTTGCAACATTATCAAAATACTGGTAACCCATCCAACATACATTTTTGTACATGAAATCAAAAAAAGCTTGAATCCAGAGTCGTAAAAAGAAATATTTAAAAGAAATAAATATTTTTTTGCACGAAAGTAGCGATTGATGTGCTATGTGAAAGAGATAGCGCTCTACTTTCTTTCTCACTCTTATCTGTCATTAGCATTTATGCGGAAGTGAAATAAAACACAGTTTTTTTTTATTATGTTGTCGGTCTGCCATTCTGCCAATGTCAATATGACATTTCTTCACCTACATGGAGCACAGAACACTATTAGTCCTTGGACCTTGGACCATGAAACGAACATACCACTTTGACTAACAAAAAAATTATAATTTAATAATTCAGGGAATACAAAATAATCATACAAATTCGATTAGCCTAATTGACCACTTAACTAAATAATTATAGGCCCACAGGTTAAATCATTTTGGGTCCCTAGACCAAAAGGGTGACGTTCGTTTCTCAGTGACCTAAACCCTCATATATTACTGAATTTTTCAAACATAGGGTGGCATTTTAAAATATTTCATTATGTTATCAAATAGCCCAGTAAATTAGCTTTACAATGATATATATATGGTTCCGGTAATAAAATACGAGGAATAAAATACCACTATTATTCTTCTCTTTTAAATGAACTATTGAAGTGATATTATGTTCATAAGTTGAAACGTTATACTATAAAAACAAACATAAGACAATACAAGTGAAATTGATTCACTTTTCGTTATTATTTGTTTTAATTTGCGAACCTATTGTTTCCATAGGCCAGTCCCAATTTCAACCTGTCAATAACATCCTTGTTTACATTAGACAGTGCTTTAGCTGCGGTGCTAAATGCAACAAATAAATAGGCAGCCTGACACTGGGAGGGCCAATATACAACACCAAAAATAACTGCAATAATAATTTCATATGGACTACTGTCCACTGTTTGGATCAAAATATAATAAAAAATTGACAGTGTGTACAGTCAAGAGTACATCGAGCTTGACACATTGGACTTTGGAACATTCTTATTACAATCACCTTAGAGGTCAGACTTGCACTACAAGGGTTTTAAAAGAAGAGGAAAGATTTAATTATTTCTATTTGTTTGTAATGAAAAGGCTCCAAAACTACTGGATGGATTTCGAAAATTCTATTACTAACGGAAAGCTTACTTTTTTGGGAGTAATATTGTCTATGATATTCCCACGGGAACGGGAATCGCGGGTAACAGCTATAGCTAATATAGAATTTGTTAATTCTGTTTCAGATAAAAGCCCGATCCTGCCAGTACTGGTGATAGCATGCGACCGGATCACGGTGAAGCGGTGTTTGCAGAATTTAGTAAATTTCCGCCCAAACAAGAGCACATTTCCTATTATAGTTAGTCAGGTGAGTACCAGCCAATACCGTGTTTCGGAAGGTATGTTAAATCTACATCTACACTGGCTACATCTACCATATCTATACTAGAGGAAATATTTAACTATGCTAGGTACAGTCGACTACCTACTGCGAAAGTAAAAGTGTATGTTTAAAACCGCAAAATTTTAAGGGTAGTGACCCTGATGACTCTCAATAACACGACGTATAAGGCCATACTTTGAATTTTTATTTTATTGTTGGTCACTCTAAAATCTGCCTCCTCTAGACCGTGGAATATACGGCCTATTGAGGTCTACAAGGGAAACGCAGACTATGTTGCTTGAGACAGGCGTCAAATTAAATGTCAAAAGTCTAGATTTTTAAACCGCTCGCCATTTCGAGGTCATTTGTTCTGAAACAACTTTTATTTTGCGAAAATATGCAAAGACGATATAACGGGGACTTAACTAGTTTAACCTGCTATCTGCGACGTAGACACACTCGCTTAAATGATGTGTTATAAAATGTAAATTATGCATATACCTATTTATTGTCGCTTCACTAACATCACTATCACTACATAGTATAAAACAAAGTCGCTTTCTCTGTCCCTATATCCCTATGTCCCTTTGTATGCTTAAATCTTTAAAACTACGCAACGGATTTTGATGGGGTTTTTTTTAATAGATAAAGTGATTCAAGAGGAAGGTTTTAGTGTTAGCATTGCACCCGTGCAAAGCCGGGGCGGGTCGCTAGTATATTACAAAATAAATAATCTCTTGCATTTTATCCCCGAGAAGAGGGGGGAAAGGCCTCCCAATCCAAGGTTGTCTGGAAGAGTTCGCTAACAGCGATAAGACTGCTCATTGTACTTTAATTAATGGTTATAATATAACCAACACCAAAAACGACACTGTTCGGATATTATCCGAACAATAAAGAGCAGTGATAGCCTTACGGTTAATTAAAGAGCCTTCTTAATATGATGCAAATCATCTACATCTACATCTAGCTTTCTTATTAATATATTGAATTTGAAAAACCAAGATATCTTTACGAAAAGCTGAATTGGGTAAGGGACTGTAGGAAACATCTCAGAAAACACAGGGCAACAGCACTACAAGTACCTCCTCACAAGACTACACTCTTTAGGGGTGGTTTCAAATTCGCGGCAACTAAGATATGGAACGGCCTACCGCCACCGCTGCGCGAGCCCATGCCTTTGACAACCTTCAAAATACACCTAAGATCTCATTTGATGAAAAAACAATAGTAGATTATACAACAAGGGAATAAAGCACTGTTTTATGTCACGGGCGCGACATTGAATCCTGAACGTAACGAAGGACTCCCAGTTTTACTCCCGAGCGCAGCGAGGGAGTTATGATTTAATTCCCGAGCGAAGCGAGGGAATTAAGACTGAGTCCTGAGTTTAGTGAGGGATTTAAGCGCCCAAGACAAAAACAGTTTTATTCCCGAGTTATATACTCTACTTTTCTCACCTTATGCGAGACAATAAAATGCAATTGCATGGTAGTAGATTATTCACAATACCTATGGCATCTACTTTAATAGACTCTGAAGTCAAAGTACTTTCATCACTCGACATTTTCGATATTCTTTTTGAAATGTTAAAGCCATAAAATGGATACAGCAACTTGTTTCTGCCGGCGTGACCTACTTGATTTAACAAATGAAGATCGTGCGAATCTAGTTGGTCGCGGCTTCGGTTTTCGAAAATCGCGTTGGCCACGACCGTGGACGCAGGCGAGTGCACCACATGTTGCTTAACGAAATTAGACTTTATCGTATAGCAATAAGGATTATGAAAAGTGAAAATTACATTATTTACCTAGGGTTATAATGAAATTCCATACAACATTATAACCCGGCGCAAGCCAAGGGATATAATGTCTTGCTTTCGGTGACGTTTATATGATATATAATCCGGCTTTGTCGAGCATGTGGTGTGAAAAGGCAATTATAACTCCTTTAGATTGCCGGTGGAATGAAACCATCCTTAAAAACTCGCACGTACTCCCCCAAATACATACATTATACATACACACATTCTTACAGGTATACATACGCACGTACATACCTACACCAATCCATACATATATACACACATACATTACATCCAGCCATACATACATCCGCACACAAACCCCAAACAGGGTTGAAAACTCACACAAATAATAAGTAGTAAGG
Source organism: Ethmia dodecea (assembly GCA_963855545.1). Taxonomy (NCBI): domain Eukaryota; kingdom Metazoa; phylum Arthropoda; class Insecta; order Lepidoptera; family Depressariidae; genus Ethmia; species Ethmia dodecea. The sequence goes on along the minus strand of OY979463.1, from coordinate 4,647,499 downwards.
TGGTTTAACAGTAAGTAAGTATTAGTATATGGCTAGAATTAAGTTTATATTATATTGGTAGATATATGGTTATTATAATTTTATGATTGTGAGCGTCAACAGGCCATAGAGGAGTAGTCTGAAAACCAGCGCTGGGCATCTGTAGCTCAGCATACGCTGAGACTACCTCCTTTTGCCGGCTACCCCTATATTATTAATGTCTTAGTTTTAAGTTAAATGGAAGCAGCAATAAAAAAGTTTTTATTTTTTATTTTTTTATTTTTATTACTCGGGTTCGCATCCTGGCATGTACCAATGAGTTTTTCGAACTTACATACATATTTATCACTAGCTCGACGCTGAAGGAAAACATGAGAAAACCCGCAGGTCCCAGAATTAATTCTGAGACATGTGCAAACAGACCTGGTCCGGCGATGGGCTCACTGCCTATCACGTTTAGGGGTCCAAAGAATATCTCCTGAAAATTGGGTATATCCAGTAATGGAATACCTCTGCCTACCCCCTCGGGGATAAAAGGCGTGAGATTGACTATGACTTGACTAATAAAGAGTTGTAGGCAGAGGTATTCAATTTCTGGAAGTACCTACGTTTCACCTAGAGTATAAAAGGCGTGACATAATTTATTTTATTTTAACTCCATGAATACTGGACCTTGAATGTCATGCCTTTAACTGTGACAGGTGTGAAATGTCATGCAATATTTACATGACTTAAAAATTTTAATGCTGGCAAAGAGATTAACGTGTGAAATTAAGCGTATTAATGACAGGTAGTTCTTCATGCATATTATTTTTAAATAGCATCATTTATAATTTTAATGGGACGGAAAAAATGAGTTTTTAAATTGAGATATTACCTACCTACTGATTGAGGAAATAACATACCTACAGGGGGGCGATTCTACTAAGTGTCAACGGTCATAGTTGGATGACAATGAGATGTCAATGGTCAGTCAATGGTGTTATTTTGACACTTTTCAGAGCAAATAACACCATCGACTGACCATGTCATTGTCATCCAACTGTAACCGTTGACATTTAGTAGAATTTACCCCCTGACACCCATATTGTTAGTGTATTTTAAAATACAATGTTAAAATCTTCGAGTTTTTTTAATGTATGAATCTCATGGTTAATTATATAATACTAGGTGACCCGGCAAACGTTGAACTACCATATGAGTTATGACCCTATTCATAGGTGGGGGTAGGAGGGTGAATAATGCTCTACGATCTATTCTCATACCTACCAAATATAACTAAAATCATTAAACTCGGTCGAGCCGTTTCGGAGGAGTGCTACGCTTTGAGTATTAATCCAACCGGAGAACCACTGACAGGCGTTCCCCTCTGCTAAAAAAAAGTGTCGGTCAACGCGCATACCTGTTATGCACAACTAGTTTTTTTGAGTTCACGGAGTGCTCGGATTGGTGAATGTATTTGTGTGCATCTAGTTCTAGTGTTTCATTGTTTTATCAAAAAATGCGTTTGGTTTAACATTATTTGTGTGCGTTTCCTCGTCCCCCGCGCAGAAATTGGCAGACTTTTTTGCAATGAAACTAGTGCGCGTGACGTCTCCTATTGGTTTAGTACTCAAAGAGTGCTACCGCAAACAGCGTGACACGAGTCTTTTATATAAGACTATCGGTTCTGCGCGGTGTCACCCGCGTAGGTCCCGTTCCCGTGGCAATACGGTAATAAAATATAGCCTTTAGCCGTACAGAAAGAAGGCTGAAGGCTAGGCGCCGATCGGCGCTGGTCCATTCTACATAAAGCAAGCAGATTGAAGCAGAGCGAGCAAAATGTCGTACGATGATTGGCGGGCGTCACCAGCGCTGACCGGCGCGAGTCGGCGCCGATCGGCGCTTATCAGCGCTTTTTCATATAAATGCCTCCGCTGGTTACCTGCGTAGACCGGCGCCTATAAGCGCCGATAAGTGCCGACAGGCGCCGGTCGGCGCTGATAAGTTTTCGGCTTTCTTTCTGTATACGGCTTATGTTACTCAAGGATCTTATAGCTTTCCATTGGTGAAATAATTTGTAAAATCGGTCTAATAATTTTTGAGTTTATTCGTAACAAAGTTATAAAAATACAAATCTTTCCTCTTTATAATATTAGTATAGATTATTATTATTTTCTTAATTGTTTTTTTTCTAGGACTGTGGTCACAATGCAACGTATGAAGTTATAAAAAGCTTCACGGACGCAGATTCATCGATCACTATGGTTAAACAGCCGGACCTGTCCGAGATCTTCCTCCCGAGGGTCAAGGTCAAGTTCAAAGGATACTACAAGATAGCGCGGCACTACCGCTTCGCTCTCAACCACGTGTTCAAGACGTTGAATTATGAGGCTGTGATAATCGTTGAAGGTCAGTTGAGGCCAAGGTCAAGGTCATAAGTCAATTCAGAAAATTTGAAAAATACAGAATTTTATTTGGTGACTACCTTTGTCAATATAAAAAAAGTTTTGAATTCGAACGAATTTTCGACCAACGTATACTCCGAGGTTAAATCTCAAAACTATAATATCAATCTCAGAGTAAGACTCATTATTTAATGGTTTAATCCGGGACAATTTATTAACGAGCAAATTTTAATTTAATACGTCGCTCCTAAATAAAATTTATCATAGTAAGTACATTTAGTTCTTTTGTCCAGTAGTGTACAGCAATTATCTGAAATGATGATTCAGTTCTTAAAGTTCAAGGTCAAGGTTAACGTGACCTTTAAATTTTGCAGATGACCTGGACATTTCTCCAGACTTCTTCGAGTACTTCTTTGGCACATATCCTTTGCTGCTAAAGGATCCCAGTTTGTGGTAAGCTCATTTTTTTTTGTTACGTACAGATGTTGTTATTTAGCCTATCTCTCATGCTTGAGGTTCGAATCCTGTTGAGTGAATGTACTCGTGGAGCTTGACACATTGGACTTTGTAAAGTTCTTATTACAATCGCCTCAGAGGTCAGACTCGCTTAACAAGAGCTTCTTGTAAATATGCCGTGATAACGTCTTAAAAATCGATGATAGCCGGCTGCACGCATGAAAAAGTGTCACGTGCCGCCTGAGCCGAGTGAGAGCGCGGAACAAGCGACAGAGAGGCACGATCGGCTTAAGCGTTCGGCTTGTAACGCATCTATCTCTCTTCCACAGCAGTTTTTCATCAATGTTTTCTTATGACGTTATCACGTAAAATTATCGTCCGTAAACCGACTTTACAGACAACATTTTTTTAAATGTTTTTCTTCAAATACCCAAATGTAATTCGAAAACATTTTTGGTGTTGTTTTAATGAATGATTACTCGAAATTTATACCGTTCAACTACGCTTTTATTTCAAAAACATTTATCATAACATTTTGCAAAGATTTTTATTTGCGCAGCTTGTCCTAGTTATGGTGGAATGATAATAATATATTATTACATATATTGTTACTGAGTTTATTTGACATTAAATAAACTGAAATAATGTGATGAAATTTCATATTTACATAAATTGTTTACACAGTTTGTCTTTGAGTTGATTTACACACGAAAATTACTGTTATTGAATGTATTGTTATAATAATTGTAACGGGACAATGTCCGTAGAAAATATTTAAGAAAAGTATATAAAGTATATATTCGTATCGAGATCTTTATACTCGTAACACCAATAGAAGCTAAAACAATAATGTTTAAAATTTTGATGTGTCTATGTTTGTACTCGCATCACTCAAAAACAACGGTACCCAATTAGATGCGGTTTTAATAGTTACATTGTTGTCAGTCTAACTTAAAATCTAGGAAATGTTTCATCATGATACACCGCCTAGAAACTAAGTTATTTATAAATACCATAGTGTTTTTCACTAGTGCAGTAGAACTAGACGACTATATAAATGACAATGATGCTTGGAGCAGATTTTCGCCAGGACAGCGTAATACGACAGCGAAAAATAACGAAATTATGTCATCATCAACCCGTAACAGCCCACTGATGAGCTAAGGGTCTTTCCTCACACATGAGGAAGTATTGGCTATAATCTCCCACGCGAGCCCACCGCGGATTGGGAGATGGTGTTAAGCTAGTGGCCACTTAACAGTCAGAATTGTTCAAGCCACCCAAGGGTATCTGACATGGCTTAACGACTTCCATTGTGCGTAAACACAACGAAAACCGGGACCAACAATTTAACGTGCCTTTCAAAACACGGAAGCGCTCGTAATATAAATGCCACTAGGCAGTCCACTGACTGACCGCACCCAACTTTGCTTAACCAGTGTGATCGTTACGAACACACTGGTACCGCACGAGCGCTTCTTTATTGCCCCGCTTCTTTTCATCAACCATACATGCTTACGAATAAAATTGTAACTCGAATCCAAATATGACGAAGAACAGTTTTTAAAAACCTGTCACAAGCCTTATTTTAAATAGAGAATAAGGCCCCAGTCAACATGAAATTTAACAGTTATTCAGCCCCAAACTAGTCAGAGACTGTACTATGGGTACTAAATAACTATTAAACATACTTAAATAAATATTGAACACCCAGACACGAAGCCAGCAGACATGTTGATGCACACAAATGTTGGCCGCGAGTGGGGATCGAACCCGCGACCTCCGACTCAGAAGGCAGGGCACTACCAACTGAGCCTACAGGCCCTTCAGATATATAGTTCAAAGCGGTTCTGCGCGGTTTCACCCACATAGTTCCCGTTCCCGTGGGAACTAAGAAAATTATATATAGCCTATGTTACACAGGGATATTCTAGCTTTCCATTGGTGCCAGAATTTTTAAAATTGATCCAGTAGTTTTTGAGTTAATTCGTAACAAACATACAAATCTTTTCTATTTATAATATTACTAGCGACCCGCTTCGCACGGGTGCAATGCGAATACTAAAACCTTGCTCTTGAATCACTATCTATTAAAAAAAACCGCATCAAGATCCGTTGCGTAGTTTAAAAGATTTAAGCATACATAGGGATATAGGGACAGAGAAAGCGACTTTGTTTTATACTATGTAGTGAAGTATAGTTCATCCCAGACCTTTACCTTCCAGGTGTATATCAGCGTGGAACGACAACGGGAAGAAGGATGTGATCGATTTATCCAGGCCGGAACTGCTTCACCGGACGGATTTCTTCCCTGGGCTCGGCTGGGTGCTCCGCCGGGAGACCTGGATGAGTTTAGAGCCAAAGTGGCCGCCTGCGTGAGTCGTTTTTTTGGCACATGCATAATGTCCCCGTCAGGAATAGTATATTATTTACCAAGGGAAGTAAAATAAGAAATGTACATCACATGTGTTCTAAGGGTTTCTCATTTACTTTCTGAGGTATGTATACTTTTTTTCTGCTCGACGGAGTCGGAAAGCGGCAACTTCATTTTAGCGTAGCGGGTCGAAAGTTGACGCTTTCTGCCCGGAGAGATGAAATAGTATTACATGTCTAGGGAAGTAAAATAACACAGTAAACTCATATCTGTCCAGTAATTTAAAAATGGAACGATCTTTTACTCCGGCTCATCTCCGAAAGATGGCAACCATGGAGGTAACTTATCAAAGGTTTTATTTAAATTTCGAACTGGCTTGCAAATAGACAGCTGTTTATTGGAAAAAAAAACAGATGAACACTTTAACGCTGGAAAAATGTTGTTGTTCGTCACTGATTTTGAAAATTGTATTTTCAAATAAAAAGTCCCTAAGTAGGTACTACTTTGGTTTTAATTTCCGCGCATTATTTAAGAAAAGTACTGTTTCATCTCTCGGGGCGAAAAGCGTCAACTTCTGACAGGTACATTAGATGTGAATACATAGATGAAATAGGGATTTTTGACCTAGTATTTTTTACTACAGGTTCTTTGATGACTGGCTACGAAACCCAGAGAACACTAACGGGCGCGCCTGCATCAGGCCAGAGGTATCCAGGACCTACTCCTTTGGCAAGGTTAGTAAATCAATATTATAAAAAAAATGGTTTTCTGTAAAGTCGGTTTACGGCAAAGAGATTAAAATATAATAGGACATAGAGGGGGCATTGGGAATATTTTCATACAAAACTTTGAAGCAGTAACTTTGAAGAAGCAAAAAGAGCAGTGATAGCCTTTACGGTTAAAGAGCCGGCCGAAAATCAGTGAGGCTCGGGTTCGAATCCTGGCATGTACCAATGAGTTTTTCAAAAACTTACGTACATGTTTATCACTAGCTCGACGGTGAAGGAAAACATCGTGAGGAAACCCGCAGGTCTCAGAATTAATTCTGAGACATTTGTAAATAGACCCGGTCCGGCGATGGGCTCACCACCTATCACGTTTAGGGGTCCAATGTATCTCGTGAAATGTGGGTATATCCAGTAATGGAATAGCTCTGCCTACCCCCTCAGAGATGAAAGGCGTGAGATTATTTATTTTATTTATTTACTTTGAAGCTTAAGCGTCATGCCAGTTAGTATGAACGCCAGCTGTCATTCGGTCGAAATTGTACTACACTTATTCCACTTGGAATAACTTTTGGCTTCAAATTTTCCTTGCTTTGTCCCCTCTGCCCTATTATATTTTAATCTCTTTTACGGACATTTAGCCAATCTTCATGGACGAGTTTAGAGTGCCTTGTTATTAGACTATTGACTTTTCTAAGTGTATATTCCATAGGTACCTACAGAAAATAAAACAGTTTGAGTTTGGACGATAATTTTACGTGATAAACTCATAAGGAAACATTGATGAAAAATTGCAGTGGAGTAGAAGAGAGTTGTTTCGCGCTCTCGCTTGCACGCTCGGCTCAGGCGGAACGTGACACTTTTTCTTGCGTGCAGCCGGCGTTCGTCGATTTATAAGACGTTATCACGTCAATAAATGCTGTTCATCGACACCAATAATAAAATTGAAGTGTATGTCTGTGATTTCAAAATGCCATAATTTTGGTGAAACCTGCTATTTATACGACGCCTTATCATATTTGCCCATTTGGTTCTGTACCTCAAAAGGATAATGAAACTCTTATAGGATCACTTTGTCGTCCGTCTGTCTGTCTGTCAAGCCCCTTTATCTCGGGAACGCGTGGAGGTATCGAGTTAAAATTAAAACCTTCCAGGTCTACAGTCCTGTGAAAAAAACAAACTTCTAAGTTAACGTAAAATAAGATACGGTCGTTTGCAGCAAAATCGGTGGGCCGCGGATTAGGTGCAAAATGCCACATTCTCAAAATGCGATTTTCGCATAATGTCACACTCTCGAACATACTGCAAGAAAGGGAGTTGAACAAGTATGGCACTTTGTTAGTGTGGCATTTTGCTAAAATGGCATTTTGCGAATGTGGCATTTTGAGAATGTGGCATTTTAATGTGGCATATTGCGTCAATGTGGCATTTTGCGAATGGCATTTTGCGCCTAATCCTTGGAAAAGAAAGGGACAGAAATAAGCGCCATATTTATTTACAATGTCACAAATGTAAAAATAACAAAATTGAACCTTAAGAACGCTTTTACATCTTATTCAAATACACGTCTTTAGCAATTTTAGGAACAATGTAAGAAGGTCATGGATAAAAGTGACAGATAAGACATCAAATTAGTTGGTTTTTACATGTTTGACATTACTCTATAATCTATGGTTTGGTTCTGTCCTTTTCCTTCCGTATTCTATGGAGAGGGATAGGCTAACTTAAAATTAGGAATTTTAGCTGGTCTGCAGAATCGAGTCCAGTATTTAATTAAAAGATTATTGCACAACTCATGTGTAAGGAAATACCTACTCTTAATAATAATAAAACTTTATTTCAGACTTGTGTCCATAGTTCTATTAGTATGTTAGTAACAATAGAGCTTATGTATTTATGTTAGTATTGTTATTTTTATTTACTTATCTATTCTAATTTCTGAAAGGGACAGTCTAGTATGGCAGCGATCATTTTCAGAATGCTGTTGTTACTACCATGCAGGCGCTCTTAGCTCAGCAGTGGGCTGTTACGGGTTGATGACGTATTGTAAAAAACGCGTTCCCCCTCCCCAGGTGGGGGTAAGCAAAGGGCTGTTCTTCGACATGCATCTTCGACACATGCAGCTCAACATGGAGTTTGTGGAGTTCACTAAGCTCAACCTCACATATTTGCTCAAGGTGAGTCGGTCAAGTTGTAATATTTTATTGATTTACTTATTTACTTTTGTTTTATAAATAAAACAGCTGTGATAGCCTTACGGTTAAAAAGCCTGCTTCACATGATGAAAATCAGTTTCAAAAACTTACGTACATACCTACATGTATATTGATCACTACCTCGACAGTGAAGGAAAACATCGTGAGGAAACCCGCAGGTCCCAGAATTAATTCTGAGACATGTGTAAACAGACCCGGTCCGGCCATGGGCTCACCACCTATCACGTTTAGGGGTCCAAAAAATATTTGTTAAAAAGTGGGTATATCCAGAAATGGAATACCTCTGCCTACCCCCTCGGAGATTCAAGGCGTGAAATTATTATTTATTTATTAAACTACTAGCAGCGACCCGCGGTTTCACCCGCATAGTTCCCGTGGCCGTGGGAATAAAATATAGCCTATGTGTTATTCTGATGTATAAGTGTATGTTTAATACCTATAGAAATAAATTATTTTTGATTTGATTTAAGCTATATAACTGTAAAGTTTCGTCAAAATCCGTTCTGTAGTTTTTGCGTGAAAGAGGAACAAACATCCATCCAGATATCCATACAAACTTTCGCATTTATAATATTATTAGGATTAGTAAGATAAGATTAGTAAGATTGACGTTCTAGTAGTTTTTTTTTCTTACAGACTTAAATTTAGTGATTTGATTGTTTTTTTTCTTCGCCTCAGCCGACGTACGATGAGGCGTTCCCGAAGGCCGTTTATTCTGCCAAGGAGCTGACTGCGGAGCAGGTGGCCGCTGGAGCTGGCTCCGAGCCTGCCAGGGTTCCCTACTCCAGCGCCAAGACCTTCCAGAAGGCCGCCAAGAAGCTGGGGCTGATGGACGACTTCCGGGTGAGTCGGGCATTTGGTACCAGACAGCTCGTCGAAACGGATTAGGCGCACAATGCTACATTCGCAAAATGAATAAAATGGCACATTGGAATTTCGCAAAATGTCAAATTCTCAAAACGCCACATCCCAAAATGTCACATAAGCAAAATCTCCCATTAGCAAAACGCCATTTTCGCATAATTCTAGATTTTTTTTTAATGTTTATCTTGTTATTTTGATAATATAGCACTTTTTAGTGTGGCATTTTGCTAGTGTGGCATTGTGCGCCTAATACGTCGAAACAGAGATTCATCAGCAGCAAGAGCAGTGATGGCCCAGCCATATTTATAAATAAATTTAATCTTATCCCCGAGGGGGTAGGCAGAGGTATTCCATCTCTGGAAATACCCACTTTTCACGTGAATATTCGATGTTTTCACGATGTTTTCCTTCATCGTGCAGCTAGTGATAAATATGTACGTAAGTTTTGAAAAACTCATTGGTACATGCCAGGATTCGAAACCGAGCCTCACTGATTATCATCATGTGAAGCAGGCTCTTTAACCTTAAGGCTATCGCCGCTGCATATTATTATATTATATTATAACCATTTCTCTAATTTTATTTTTATACATTTGCAGCTTGCTAATAACGTTTTAATTAAATTTATTAATGGGCAATTCCATCAACGTACTAATACGTTTCCATGTATCGTGTTTATTTTAGTTTATTTTGTATAATCTTTTTAATTTATATTGCACAAAATACAATTCAATTAATAAATAAAGATTTACACGTCAATAAATTGGTTCTGCTTTGAAATAATTTGAAATAATTAAATACTACGCACAACTGCTCTAGTCGGCGAGTCTCTCGCTACTGAGGAACACGCGAGTGTGGAGTCAATACAAGTTCTCGCGATCTCGCTCCTTTGTATCGCTCCAAAAAACTGTCGAAAATCGGAGAACGAGAGCGAGAGCCTGTGTATCGGTTCATCAATCCTGTTTCTCGCGGTTTTCAAGTCTTCTCGCGAGATTCTCGGAGATTCTCGTGTGAAGTAGAGCGCGCTTCACGTTTTTGCTTCATCTTAAAAATTGTAACTACTTTAATTTGAACTATAAGGACTGATTGGAGAAAATACAGTTATTTAGTTTATTTTCATTTTTCATTTTCACCGTCGAGCTAGTGATGAATATGTACTATCAGCAAACGCTAAGCCTGATACATTTAGAAGAATTGTCGCTTGCAAGCTCAAATTTTATTACCCCGACCCTAATTAGAGTTACACAATGAGAAGCCAGTAACACCGTCTTATTTTTCTATTGCGATCCATTCATCGACACTGAATGGTCATAAACATTAAAGAAACACTTTTTTGTAATTGTCATTGTTACTATAAGAGAGGGCTTTGTCGACACGGGGTGGGAAAAGATAGCTGCTCGCTAAAATGACACTTAGGTGTATCAGGCAGAACTTTTTTCGATAGTACGTAGAAGGCCCAGCGCACACCGCTGGAAGCGCGGCGGGGCGCATTTGAAGACAACAATTTAATTTAATATAAGCCTTAACGACTTTGACATACGGTCAATAGTTGTATGAAAAGTATAAATACGCGCGCGGCTATCGGAGCGCCCCGTTTTTTTCATGGAATTATTGACCGTATGTCCGAGTCGTTAAGGCTTTTATTAAATTAAACTGTATTAAAATCTTCCAGCGGTGTGAGCTGGGCCTTAGTGTAAATTATTTCTAAATTTTCAATTTATTATTAGAGGTTAAATTTTTTCAGTGAATATGTTATTAGATGTCAGGTATGTTATTTCTAAATGTAAATTCTCCCCCATAGAGTGGCATCCCCCGGACGGCGTATATGGGCGTTGTGACGTGCTACGTGCGCGGGCGCAGAGTATACCTCGCTCCGGAGTTCCCTTGGACCAAATATGACCCCGCGTGGGGCTAGCATAAGGTCCCAGGGTCAATGGCTTTGACAAGTGAGAGACTACTTTGGACCTCCGATGGTTTTTTATACAACTTGATGCAAAGTTAACCTGAAAACGCAGATCTAAGGGTTTTTAATGACAACTTTTTATCATGGACGTAAAAAAAAAACAAAAACTTAACTACTAAACTTAAATTAAAAAGATTTTTGAGTTAAGGCGAAGGGTGAGGCAAATGACCTTGGAGGTTTGAACATTTAGAGCTATCCCTTTTTAGGCCATCTATCGGGGCCGCGGCCGTATGAGGTAGCGTGCGTCAATGTTACCCTATCGTGCTACCGAGCTTTTCGGTTAGATGGCGCACCGGTAGTCCAGCTTTTTGTGGTTTTTTATCATTAGCAAGACGTGATATCCGTTTTCTTAACGATTTCACTGATAATCGTGATTTCCGTCCTTTTTTATTACCCATTTTCATCAAAAAACTACATAAACAGCACGCGCGAATGAATGAGGCTGACTATATGATCTTAATAAAAAAGCACTCTGTGAGGCTGCCCTAACTGGCAACGTCGCGCGATCGCGGCAGACGGGCCCGGCCGCGGCGCGGCAACGTCGCGTCCCGGACAGCTGAACGCCTGATGATTTTTTGCGAGCAAATGCGTAGTGACATTTTTAGTAGGCACAAATAGTTTATACGCTTAAAATCCATATTTGTATTAATATTCGTTACTGACTGACCATCAGGCACAAGGTACGAACTATAGAAGTATGTATATCGAGTTTCATTCGAAACGGATTTGACATACCGTTACACGATCTTTTTAAGATAAATTCATAACTTGGCATTTCAAATGAATTTTAAATACTAATTAAGACGAAAAACAAGCATTTTGAGCTATTAGACAAATATTCAAGATATGCTTTATAGCATGTTTTGTTTCTAAAGTTCCACATTCTATAATTTAGCTAGGACACTTGCTGAAAAACACCTCGTTTACTTGTTTTCTCTTACCCCTTCGCCTTAAGGAGTCTATTATTAATTACAATATTATGATTTCATTATTTCTGCGAGATAACTCGTACGAGCCTACTTCGTCAGAGCTAGCTCGTGAATAAATAATAAATTATTGTAAACTCGCATTTGTACAGTCAATCTCAATAGTAAAGTGATTTAAACGCATTGCGTTAGGTTCGTTTTAGATTGTGACAATTCATGTGGAAATTCAATTTATTTTTCTAAGCAATTTTAACTATAGCTATATATTTTTAAATATAAACTGAAAAGAAAAAATAGTTCTGCTTTCTGGTTAATTTTGTTCTCGTTGCATAGAATAAAAGTGGTAAACAGACGGTGATATTATTATGGTAATTTTAGTTGACTATGATGTCGTGCTAATAGGGTATTTGACTGTGTCTAAATTAAATCGTAAGTAGGGTATAATACCCAATTATTGACACCCTAGTTCACCCTACCAATTAATTGACACACCAACAGATTTTTTCAAAATTAACGAAATTACTACAGACAATTTTTATTTAGAATAAATTGCTAAAATCACCGTGTTTGTTTGATTATTATAAACATAATGTGTTTCGTAGTTTCGTTAATTTTTAATAAAGCTGGTGGGGTGTCAACAATTGGGTGTTTTATGTTAATCATTTTTAAAAGATCACCCCAAAAATCCTCTAAAACTCTTTGTCGATTTTACAATAACAGCACATTTTAAAATGACAAAATAACTAAAAAGTGATGTAATTGTGCAATAAAAATGATGCCGTCACAGACCTGTACTCAGTAAATTTTCCATAGTAAATTTTCGTTTTGACATATCATAAAAAGTAATCATTTGACTAGGCAGTCAAATACCCTATTGTAACGTGACCGAGATGTATCAAGTTCGGAGGTACCATCGTTAAAAAAAACAATAAAATAGAAAAAAGTGTGCGAATTTGTCTATGGTTTTAAAAAATTGTATTATAGTCCAATTTGAACGAGAAGGTATTGCTGTGGTTGGTACTTAGCGAGTGGCAAATTTGTATATGGATTATCTATTTGTATAATAATATTAACTTTTTCATGTGAAATGTACCAAACTAATGATGATGATGTAAGAGAAGATATACCGTTACAAGTGTTTTGTTGTTAGTCTATACTTATACAATGTGACTGGTAGCGAAATTCCTACAGGAACGGAAAAATCCGTATTGAGATAAATGATTATTTTCTATGAATAAAGTCATTACGTCTCTTTTTAATGCATAGATATTCATTGGGTTAGAGAAGAAGGTCGCTATACTTAATCGTCAGGCTGTAATAAATCATTTTTATTGAAAGAAAATATATCTTTTGTATGTGAAATATAATAAGTTAATTTTGAGTTTCATTATTATTTGATTGTACATAAAGATCCTTTAGTTTAATTGTTAAAAAAAAGTATATAAAGTTTGGTACATTCCACATTTAATATAAAATATAAAACGCCATATTGTATAAATTGGTATGTCACAAAATATACTAAACATACACATTTGTATATATTTTTGTCAATATTTTCAATGTATGTTAGTTATAATATTTATATGTAAACGATGAAAACAGGTGACTTGAAATTTTGATTTTATATAACACTTGACAAATACTTGAGAGTCACTACAGCGACGAATTAGCGAACCGAATCTAAAATGAAAAACCTTTTTTTATTTTTATCATGTAATTTTCAATAGATAATTTAATTTCTGCACAAAATATCTCTGCTGCTGATGTTGTTGATTCGTTTATGTTTTTGGGCATTAAGATCGCCTTTTTGATTTTGTAGGTCAGCTCCAATCTATTTAATTCTATCTCGCAAAATGTTTAGATGGCAAAATTTTTTATTACTCTCCCGTAAATTTTAAAAATTTGAAGTTATAAAATACAATAGGATTATTAATTGTCGTCTGTCAGACGGTATCTAATGCTAAAACGGCAAACGTAGTGTAGGACGCCCTCAGGCCAGATGGGATGATGATCTGCGAAAGGCTGCAGGCAGATGCGTCGAGCTCAAGACAGGGCGCTATGGCGCTCATTAGGGGAGGCCTATGTCCAGCAGTGGACGAATGTAGGCTGATGATGATGATGATTTCGTTATTTGTAAATTAGACTTTTGTGAGTGAACGATTGTAAATCATTGTATTGTACGTAGATTCGGTTCGCTAAGCCCTCAACAGGAGTATATTGCTAAGTTGGTGAACTTAGTGACGTCACAAATTAGTTCCTCTTAGTTTTATTTGTCCTAGATCTTCCATTTATTTACTTAATTTTGTTTACAGCCAATTTATTATAGATCTCTACACAGACTTACATCGAACTAGATGACTCAAGTGTGCCTATTTTTCATGTACGATACGGCCCTAGCATAAAAAAAAATATATACTTTTTTATACACTAGTGGATGACAGCGACTTCGCCCTCGTACTGACTCATGTAAAAAAACATGTATGTCTAAACAACTCAGCTTCTAGTTTGCGTGTCAAGATTAATCCTGTACCAGATTTTTAGTGCAATAATGCGCCTCTGAAAACCGCCTTAAATTTGGTGCCGTAGTTTTTGTGTGCTCGTACATACGGACAGTCAGTTTTTTTTACATAATAGTTTTTTATTATATTGGTGTTATAAAGACCCCTTATATTAAGTAGTATAAATAATCTTATAGATACATACATTTGCCAGTTTCAATTTTATTATATGTATAGATTGTGCATCAACTTTTCAATAATCTGTTTGTTAGATTATGTATTTTGTAGGGAGTCTGGACAGCAAAAGTCGGGAAAATCAAGAGAAATCCCTACCATATGGCAACACTACGTGGCACACTTGGTTTTCATACAGACCATGTTATTTGCGTCGTCTAGAATGATGTAAGTCTGTGGTTTTGTATTTAATTGAGCTCGAATGTTCCAAATGGTACCAATAGTTCAAAGTGTTGACTCTGTTGGTGCCCTGCCTTCTGAGTCAACAATCGCGGGTTCGGTTCCCGTCCGGGATCAACATTTGTGTGAAACATATTTGCTGGTTTATGTGTATTTTAAGCATGTTTATCTCTTGTTTAGTACCCATACAGGCTCTGCCTTGTTTGGGACTAAATGTACATACGTTCTCGTATATTGTCCCATAATAATGCGAATATTCAAATTAAAGAATAACGAATTATTATTTTTCACCAAAAAAAATACTATGATATCTTAAAACTTTACTAATTTGTCTATGGATGTACCAAAATACTGTAATATTTTTAATATTATTTAGATTTTATATACTGACTAATATTAAACACGTTTTAAAGCGGTATGAGTACTGCAAAGACTGTGATCCATTTATGTAAATACTTAAATGAATCGCGTCTCAATTGGAAGAAATGACACTTACAAAATTACATTTAGGTTTTGTCAAATAATATTTTCATCCCATCTATTCGAGAAGTGACGTTTTGTTCCTCAATAAAAGGGAGCAAAGTAAGTCTTTTCCGATAGGGTTTCAATAAATGTGGCACCACCATCGACCGCCATTCAGCCATGTCAACCTAATGCTGCGAAAAATGAAACGAATGTTTTTTTTATACAAAAGTTTGATGTAAACTACAGTGGCGCCACCCTTAGATGCAAACTTATTTTGCTAATCTCTTTGGCTAAGAATATTTTTAGTAACCCCCCCAATACGTAGTGGGCTCGCGTGAATGATTATAGCCCTAACTTCTTCATAATTGCGAAAGATAGCTTACCAGTGGGCCGTTACGGGTGATAATGATAATTTATTTATGTCCTTTTACAAATAGTGTACAATTTAAATTACACTCGACAAACTACAATGCAGTTTGTCGGTGAGAATGACGCCCTTTTCGTCTGTATTAATTTATCGTAAATTGTAGGTATGCATTATCCAATCCTACACTTTTTTTTTATCATTTATTTATTTATTGAGAATCCTACACTTGTCTATTCACTTATTTATAACAATACTTGCTCTCTTGTCTATACAACATGTAACAGAATAAGCGCAATTCCTGAAATTAGTTTGTTCAGTATCGACTACTCATTCGATTTCAGCTATTTTTAACAATTATTAAATTTTTCAAAAAATGGATTATCGTAGCTGAATTTAGTTCTTTCTATGGAAATCGTGCTATTATTAATCGATATTTAAGAAAATTGGTTAGACACAACTAAAGTTCGATAGCATCATATTTTTTTTATATTAAAATACTAATTGGGGTGTATGAGGAATTGCGCTTTTTCTGTTACGCGTTGTATATTAAAAAAAAAACTTAAGAACGGGCTCACCTATCCAAACCAAATTTTTAGGCTTTATTCGGACTATTTAGCAGATGATTTATGTGAAGTTTGCTTAAAATCTGTCGAGTGGTTCTTCATTTATCACATTGCGAAGCACGTACCGGGCCGCTAGTATTTATAAAAACTCGTGCAAAAAATGTGTATCTGTTATGATAATATTCTTCCAATTGAAACACGATTTTATCTCTTCCTGTTTAATTCTAACTAAACTATGTGTATATTATGTTGGTATGCACCAAACTGTTAATATTATTTGTTAGTAGATACGCATTATTGCTATAAAAAATCGCGTCGAATATCTTGGGTCCGCAAAAGCAGTAATGTTTTTTTTGACCTACAATGTAATAAATCTTTATTGTACACCGAAAACAACAAATTAAATAAAGTACAATGGTCAACTTATATTATTCAAAAGTATAAAAGACTGGTAATGGGCCATTTACACGAGGCCATTCCACTAAGACAATCCATTAATGGCTTCGTGTAAATGGAGAGTCCATTGCAATGGATTGTCCTCAAGTTTTTTTTTGTATGCAGTTTGGATTGGCTTAGTGGATTGTCTGAGTGAAATGGACTCGTGTAAATGGTCCCTTATTGCCCACAACATAACTTATGTATGACGCAAAGTTTATACAGGGTCGATTTTTGAGACGGGTCAGTAAAATCTGTGAATGCAGTTCATAATATCTTAAAAAGTTAGGGATGGTCTCCTAGGAACGTTTTCCTGTAACTATAACGATTAAGGTACCTGCCCTTACTGACCCGTCTCAAAAATACACCCTGTATATTAACTAAAGAATTATAGTTTTTCCACACATATGAACTCAGCACCCGACCAGCCGCCTCAACTTGCGCCCGTTTATTATTCTTTGAATGAAATTCCGTACAAATAACACTATCAGCATCATAACGGCATCGCCTCGGGACAAGCTCGAGAAAGATAGCTGAGGCGTACACGATCCGTTACCGAGGGCTTAAATTCTGTTGGTGCATACTACCTAATTTAAAATTTTGCAGGTATATAACCGATACTGTATTTTGTTTTTATGCTGCAAACAAAACTACGTTCTGTACTATATTCATATTAGTAACAATACCAAAAATAGGCTTAACATACCTATATAAAAAATATCTAAATCGGTAAATACGTCCTTACTAAATGTTGCCACCATGAAACCATTCTACTAAATTTCAACGGTTACAGTTGGATGACAATGACAATGACGATGGATGGAGTTATTTGCTCTGAAAAGTGTCAAAATAACACCATTGTCTGACCATTGATATGTCATAGTCATCCAATTAAGACCGTTGACATTTAGTAGCATTGGCCCCCTGTAAGATCATTTACAAAATGATTTGTCACAATGCTACCAAAGCGAAGAAAATTGTAATCTAACTTATAACCTAACTTAATGCCATCGATTTTCGGTATCAGGGCATATCTAACGATTTAAATCTTTGTCTACTTAGGTATGATTATTAATTAACTAACAATAGTTTAGGTAGTCTACACAAAAAATCTGAAGTGCCCACTAGGTTGGATGCATTCCCTTTACCAGCTCTCTAGTGGTCTGATGCCTCTACAAAACGCCATATTATCATAAATTATGGCAACCATTTTTATATTATGTTACTTGCATTAGATATTTTGTTTGATCGTGTATTGGTTATATAACTGCAGTTTTCATGTTATTTAATTGTAATTAAATCTATGATTGATTTTGTTATAACTGTGTTTCATTTTACTAATGTAAAATAAATAAATAATCTCACGCCTTTTATCCCCGAGGGGGTAGGCAGAGGTATTCCATTACTGAATATACCCACATTTCACGAGATATATTGGACCCCTAAACGTGATAGGTGGTGAGCCCATCGCCGGACCGGGTCTATTACACATGTCTCAGAATTAATTCTGGGACCTGCGGGTCTCCTCACGATGTTTTCCTTCACCGTCGAGCTAGTGATAAATATGTACGTAAGTTTTTGAAAAACTCATTGGTACATGCCAGGATGCGAACCCGAGCCTCACTGATTTTCGGCATAATGTATATTTATAATATTATTTATTATATAAAGAGAGCAAAGCTGATGCGCGATTGTATTTCTGATCTCTCATATTAAATTTCCTTATGGTAAAATAAAAAATTAAAAACGATTATAATTTAAAAGTATATTATTCAATACTTAGAAGTACGTTACAAATTGACAAGGATTATTGACTGATAAACAATACTATGTTAAACCGCTGTACAATAATTTAAACAAAAAACATACTTGGAAAGTAAAAAACAAAAATATATTCTAGAGAAAACTTAACAATCGGGTGAACAGCTTATTTACAAGCATTTTACAAGTTACTTTCAGCGGTTTATGGGCACTTTCAATATTTTTTGTTGGTCTTCTAACTTCGTTTGTGGGCTTTTTGATCAATTTTTTGGTAATCTGTAGGCCTAACCATGATTTTGTTGGTAATTTGGGAGACTTCTCGTGTCTTTTTTTTGGTCTTTAATTGTAGTCTGTGGGCCTTTCCATGATTTTGTTGGTCTTTCAACGTTGTGAATGGGCCTTTTCTTATTTTTTTGGTAAGTAGTTTGCATGCCTTATCATGCCTTTGTTAGTAGTTTTTGGGCCATATCATGATTTTGTAGGTAGTTTATGGGCCTTATCACGATTTTTGTTGGTCTTTCAACGTAGTTACAATACGGCCGTTTTAACTTGGCTTCTCTGAACATAGGCTTCGCCTGCGCAAACCCCCCCCCGCACCGCCAAATGGTCCGCTAAAAATCTTATTGCGCAGCCATTTGCGCAACTTCAGAGTGGTCAAGTTATAACGGCCGGGGTGTAATAGGCCTTTTCGTAATTTTTTGGTAGTTTGTATTGTAGGCCTTATCATGATTTTGTAGGTAGTTTGTGTTCCTTATCATGATTTTGTTGATAGTTTATGGGCCTTATCAAGTTTTTTGTTGGTCTTTCAACGTAGTGAATGGGCCTTTTAGTAATTTTTTATTAAGTTTGTAGGCCTTATCATGATTTGGTTTGTAGTTTGTGTCCTTTCCTTATTTTTTTTTAGTTTCTAGGCCTTATCATGATTTGATAAACCTAAAAGCGTTGGCGTAAACGATTACTAGGGTAGACACCATTTAGGTCAGGTGCGAAATGTAGCTGGGAAGTACTGATAAGTAGAGCCGAGGAGCGGGCTTAGTGGAGCTTCTTCGGAGAGATGTAGTGGACTGATATAGAATAGGATAATTTACTACTGTTTACAAACTACCATTTTTATAACTTTTCTTGACCAAATTTGCAACCTAGTAACATTTTTAACACCAAAATCGGACCCTAGACTAGTGATCGGGATCATTAGTCCAGGGTCCGCTTTCCCTGATAAATCAATTGCCTACCAATATATTGCTGACAAGGACGACAGAAAACTGTTTAAATATCATCATTCTATTGGTAGGATGTTTGGCCTTTCCTGTCAACTTATAATAATAGTAACATTACTGGATACTCTGCGCTTTAAGCGCTAGCTTCATCTTCTTACGCCGCTGACTCCGCTTTCTGTTCAGTGCTATGCTGCCGAGAAGTTGGCCAGATTTGACCATCGCTGTAAGCTTCGCCGCTTTGCTCTGGAAGGGTTAAAGATATATAACTCAGACGCAGATTTCGTATACTAATGTCCTGTATAGAGGCGTTAGTGGACTAGATTCTGCAGACAGCTAAAATTCCTAATTTTAAGTTAGCTCTATTCTTTTCAACCGCTTTGGAAAGGAAAGGGACAGAAATAAGCGCCATATTTATTTACAATGTCACAAATGTCAAAATAACAAAATTGAACCTTATGAACGCATTCACATATGTAAATAGTTCCACGTGTTTAGCAACTTTAGCAACGATGTAACAAGGTCATGGATAAAAGTGACAGATAAGACATCAAATTAGTTGGTTTTTACATGTTTGACATTACTCTATAATCTATGGTTTGTTTCTGTCCTTTTTCTTCCGTATTCTATGGAGAAGGATAGGCTAACTTAAAATTATGAAGTTTAGCTGGTCTGCAGAATCGAGTCCATTGTCTATTTAGAATTACAATTGTCTTTATTTAGCACTAGCTGTTTGGCGCGGTTTCACCCGCATAGTTACCGTTCCCAGTGGAATACGGGAATAAAATATAGCCCATGTTACTCCCTAATAATGTATCTTTCTATTGGTGAAAGAATTTTTAAAATCAGTCCAGTAGTTTGAGTTAATCGTTAAAAACATACAAATCTTTCTTTAAAATATTTTAGTGTAGAAGTGTATTTTTCACGCGGTCATCGCTTGTTCTATAGGCAGTCACGGAAATGACGTACGCAGAAGCAATATAGTAATGTGTTGCCATTAAGGTCAATAGACAATAATCTTCTTTTAGTGGACATTCTACGGCTGAAATGATGATAATGAATGAGTGAGGATATATGATAATACCTTCGCTTCAGCTTTGCTGATCTTCGAATTCTGTTGCGTTGTGTAGAGGACGTTGATCCTTTTGCTTCCCATCATCGAGTGATGTTTCGAGAGAGCTATCTGTGGATTATAGAATTGACATTAACAAACACTCAACTCAAGGTTTGTCGAGGGGGTTCGCTGAAGTATTTCGCAAGACGTGACCCCATCGGGTTTCCTCACTGTGTAATGTGTTTTTTTTTTAATATATTTTATTCATGTATAACATAATTTTGTACTTAATCTAAAAGAATCGCCAATAAAATTATTTATATTTTTTTTTAAATTAAAATATTTAATATAAATTAAATTATTAAATATTAAATAATTTACTCCTTCACCCAAGGGCGTATAGTTGTTATAAAAGATAAATAATAAGTT
Organism: Ethmia dodecea; assembly: GCA_963855545.1. Taxonomy (NCBI): domain Eukaryota; kingdom Metazoa; phylum Arthropoda; class Insecta; order Lepidoptera; family Depressariidae; genus Ethmia; species Ethmia dodecea. The sequence goes on along the minus strand of OY979463.1, from coordinate 4,626,409 downwards.
TAAGAACGTTCTTCTATTCTTGTCTACCCGCGTAAGTTCCGTAACCGTGGGAAAATTATCCCATGCTCCATAAAGATTTTTTAAAGTCGGTGCAGTAGTTTCGGAGCCTACCTTAGCAACAGAAAAAAAAAAAATCTTTAAAATATTAGTGTAGGTAATGTGACACCAATGCTATACCTAGCAGGCCCTAGGAATATAATAAGTGAATTATCAGAGGGAATTTCTGATAACCCTTAATAGGGCACAAGCATGTAAAAATTTTCATTGGTTTTGGGTTCTATTATTATAATTACATAAAGTTCAATTTAAGGTGGTAACTATTTTCCCCTTGCCCGATTAAAGGGATAAATATACACACCTCAAAGCTGAGTTCATCCGCTAGTTCTACATACGCTATAGCACTTTTTGCTTCTTGCCCTCTGCTGGGTATCCTGACGTCTTTTATGCTGTCTTTCAGATCAGAAAAATGCCCCATTACCTGCAATATAAAATTTACACCATAAAATACGATAAGAATATGGAAGTCTTTATAAAATACGTTCACATTTTTATCTATTCCTAAAGTAACGACTTTTTAACCGACTTCAAAAAGGAGGAGGTTATCAATTCGTCTGTATCTTTTTTTATGTTTGTTGCCTCAGAACTTTAGACTGGGTGAACTGATTTGGATGATTCTAATTTTATTTGAAAGCTGGTGCTTCCAGATTGGTCCCATTCTAATTTCGTCCAGTTCTGACAATAGTATCCATGAGAAAACCATATAAGTTGAAGTCGTTTTTTTTTACTCTAGAGTTCTATGTATACAGTATATTTTTTGACCCTAAACATGACAGGAGGTGGAGGTAATCACTAATCGAACTGATTTTAATGTATATAGTAAAAATATAGTAAATAATTTAAATTAATAACTTTTGTTTATATTTTTGGATGACATATAACACAAATACATGTTTTTGGTGCCACGGAACCGCAACTTGGCAGATATTAATACACTTACTTTATCCTTATTGATTCCAACAGGCAGATTCCCAACAAAAACAACGTATCTTTTCGGTCCCTTGATTCTTTGCTCTGTATCTTTTTTCACCGCATTTGTATCATTTTTTGCAGTCACCACATCTTTCTTTTCCTCTGCAGACTTCTTCTTCTTTTTGCCCTTTTTCAGTTCTTTTTCGGCTATCACTTCAGTAACTTTTTGGGCAATCAAAGATGTTTTTAGCATGTTGTATAGTATGCGTATTTTGCGTAGGTCAGTGTCCGTTAGGTCTTGGGAGCTTTTGAGTATTGATTGAATTTTGTTGTTTATTACGTCAGGCAGGACGGCTGAGGATGTGCCTTTGACAAGTTCCTTTAGCACTTGGCGGATACGTCCTATAATAGAGTCAAGTATCAGAGTTAAATATGCCAAGTATTAGAGTTAAATATGCCAAGTATTCGAGTTAAATATGCCAAGTATCATAGTTAAATATGATAAGTATTATAGTTAAATTACAAATATCATAGTTAATAATGACAAGTGTCATAGTTGAAAATGTCCAGTAAAAAATTTAAATTATAATATGCCAGGTGTCAAAGTTTAATATTCCAATGGGCCAAGTATCAATGTTAAATATAAAATAGAAAAACCAAGAAACCAGACAGCTTGGAAAAGGACATTAAAGATTAAAAAATGTACTTGATCCATATAAAAAAAAATTGTCAAAGTAAAAATCATTTATTTTCTGTAGGTATGGAAAATACACTTAGAAAAGTCAATAGTCTCATAACAAGGCACTCTAAACTTGTCCCTGAAGATTGGTTAAATGTAAACAGCAGCCCATCTCCACTGACGAGTTGCTGGTTCCAAGAAGAGCAAGCAAGAAACTTAAGGGCAGGTCTTTTTAATCTCATTTCTCTCATCTCTTGTTGAATCCAGTTTCACTTATTCTGGGTTATGTGCTGTTTTGTTTACATATACAAGGTGTACCTTTTTGATTGTTGGTTATGGGGACACCCATAAATTGTTTGATGAGCTCCTCATTCTGCAGGACCGGGTACTGGTCACTGTTGTAGCTCAAAGTCGGTTTGGGGATGGGGTTTGAAGGCACTGTCGTGGTTATTGCAGGTGCCTGCACAGAAAATAGATTTTTGACCAAAATTTTGTAAAATATGGCTGCAACATTAGTTATACATGCATTAGTTATAGTAATTTTAATGAATAATGTATTAATTCATGTGCTGACAGACAAAATCCTTAGAAAGATTAGATTTTTATGAAATATTGTATTGATTCCTGCCATAAAAGTATAGGATGTTATAAGCATTATACTGCACCTAAATGCTTTGAATACAGTTTTACAATAATACTGTATAATATTATACCTATATAATATTGTTTATATCAAGGGTTTTTTGATTCGAGGTTTTGTTATTTTTTTAAATAAATATAGAAAGAAAAATATTTATGTATGTATGTTTCCCTTCAGTAAAATGTGTTATCTTCAGTATATCAAGTACATTCCCTTGAGGTGCAGTTCAAAAACTCCACCCTGTATATACATATAAGGATATATAAAAAGTTAATTAGATTACTGTAGTTTTATTAAAACCCATTCAGTAGTTTTTGTGTGAAAAACTAACAAACATCCATAAACCCGTCCCTCCTAAAAACTTTCGCATTGATAAAATTAGTAGAACAGCAATTACTATGGTAGCTATGTTAACTTTTATCATCCCAGTGTCCAGCAGTAATCTCAAAAATGTACATAACAGAAATATTAATTTGGTATTAGTGATATCACTTTTGTACCTATGTATTGTTATTGACCTATATTTGACTTGGATGAATAAAATGAAATATTAATTACCAGAGATTTACTTTCTTTTGATTTCTTTACCATGCTATCATCTTTTTCAGCTATAGTTTCTAGCATGCGTTTCAGATTCTGCTGTTTCGGAGTGTCCTCAATCTGTTTATTGAATGTTTCGCGTTCATTATCATCCATTGTCACTTTACGTTTGCGTTTGCCGGTTTTGATTGCCTCTTGTGTCATAGCCGCATGCATCGTCTCCGGTTCTATCAGTTTGTGGAATACTTCTGTTTGTGATTCCTCTGTGTTGTTGGTGTTACTTAGTTTACGTTTCTTTTTAGTTTTTTCTCCCTCCATCATGACACTGGAAATAAAATTCAAATATTTGATCTCAAAACTTAGGTAAATATTTATCACTAGCATTTCTTCGTTCCCATGGGAATATATTAATAAAATATAGCCTATGTGACTCAGGGATCTTCTAGCTTTTAATTAGTGAAAGAATTTTAAAAATTTGTCCAGTCCTTTTTGAGTTTATTCGTAACAACACAAACAAAAATACAAATCTTTCCCCTTTATAATATTAGTATAGACTAGATCTATGATGTAGGAAAGCATCACGAGGAACCAGCAGGTTCCAATATTAATTCTGAGGCATTGTAGCTGTGCCCCGGTTCGGTGAAAGATTCACCACCTGTTATGTTTAGCGGTCCAAAAATAAAGTGGGTATTTCCAAGAAAGGAAGACCTCTGCCTAGCCCATCAGGGATAAAAGGAGTTGGTATATAATATTTATTTAAGTAGTTAATAAAAAAATCACATACATAGACTCTGCCTCAGATGGTGCGGGTACATTGTGATACGATTTAGGCTTCAGCAACGCTTCTTCTACTGTTTCAGTCTCATGTGAGGATTTTTGAAATTTGATTTTGTGCTTACGTTTTCTATTGGGTTCTATCATATTCTGCATAGGTACTGAAAAAAGTTTATAAAGTTTTTTTAAAGCTGAAAATTTTTATTAACTACTTATAACTTTTTTGGAAGTCTAATTTATGGCAATAGCTCATCAAAGAATCACTATTCTTCAGTGTTATGTTAGAGGCTTAGATACTATTTTGAATATGCAAGGTTATTTACAAAATGCAAGAATAAAATGTGGGATACGCACGTGTAAACTTACTCGAATTTGGCAATTTAACAATACACTTATCAAATTTTTATGTAATTATTCACTATTACATTTATAATTTACAGTAGTAAAAAGTTGAAACTAAGTAATTTTAATTTTCGCTTATTCTAAATGCGTGTTAAATAGGTTATTTTTGTGTTTTGAAAAATTCAATCAAAACTTTTTTTTTTGTTGTTTCACCCCTTACAGGGTAGGCAAAGGCATTACGCCATGCAGCCTCGTCATTAGTTAATGATATCCTTATGTAAATGGCTCTGCTTCAGAGTCCATGCACAAAAATACAGTGTCTTTAACACTTTCTACAACCCTAACGTGCCCTAACTTGGTTATCAGTAAAATGATAGCACTTTTACTGACGACTTTATTGTGACTTTTTGAGGCAATCCAAAAATGTCCATATCTCGCATTTTATCGAATTTCCCATTCACTGCACACTTTCACGGACACTTGCCACATAATGGGTTCAATTCTACGCGTCCACTGCCTAAATAGCTTAAAACTAAATTTCTTAAATTATATTTAGTTTTACGCAGCCGCTAAGCCAAATGCAATTCTAGAACGCCATGGTTACTAAATTTAGATAGTCTATAACCACAGCGTAAAATGCCTAAGTTGAATAGTGTTGCAATTACAAATAAAAAAAGAGCCGAGTGAACGAATGAATGAAATCTAAAAAAAATACAATAATAAATGTGTATATATTTATTATTATGTAAATAAAGTTCTCAACGATTACTTTCGATGCCATTTTTATCATTTTAACATAGGTTTAATTTATATTTTCTTGTTTTACTTCAAATACTAAAGTCACTATTATTCGGGCAACACTGAAAAGGTATTATCAAATAGATTTTTTTTCTTTGGACAGGCTAGAGTCATAGACCGTACTGCCTCGTCTTCAGTTAAGTTTATCTTTAAATGGACATGTGCCTCGTCCTCAGGCTTTGTTTTCTTGTTAATTCAATAACATCTCCAGCAATCTTCAAATTTCTTAGTTAAACGGCTCTGCTTTGGAGTCCATGTACAAAAATACTGAGTCATCAACACCCCTTTTTGGATCATCGACAGTAAAATTATATTACTTTTACTGAAGACTTCATGCAATCTAACAACGACGATCCTATGCATTTTATCGAACTTTCCATTCACTGCACACCTTCACAGACACCTGCCACACAAAATATTATTATCTAGTCAAAACCCAAAATATACAGCAAAATATAAATTTTACAAAAAAACATGATCCCCCTTTTCGTATTTCCACCAAAAGCCCTCTTGACTATTTCTAAAAATATGGAACATATCTTGAAAAATAACACAAACACAAATATGTCGGGATTTAACCTATAATCTAATTTAAGCGACACCATTTTAATCGCCGCTAAGTTTAGGAGGTTTAGTCGTGATGACATGTAAACAGCAGCCCATCTCCACCGACGAGTTGCTGGTTCCATATGCAGTACCGCAAGAAGAGCCAACAAGAAGCTCTAGGGCAGCTCTTTATAATCTCATGTCTTATCTCTGGTCTCTTCGGTTATGATATTATACAAAAACATTCCTCGTTTATCGCTCTTTCTATGAATGAAAACCGCATCAAAATCCATGGCGTGGTTTAGGAGGAGTTAGCGGATACAAAGATGGACGCGGAAAACGAATTTACAGTTAACAATAACTGTTAATCACTACCTATTCTTGTGCTCGGGCGTCGCCATTTTGCTTCCTGATTCAATCAAACCACAATCGTCAAATTGAAAGTTAAATGGTAACCAAACGCCATTTGACGCTGTCAAATATTCAAAGATTGTCTTACGCCAATTGACGCGGTCAAATATTCAAAGACTGTCTTACATAGTAGTCCTGCTAACGCTAGAACCTAAGTAGGTATAGTTATTGTCATATAATCAAACTTACTCCAAAAACACCATCACGCTTTTAATAAACGTGGCTCTGTTTTCGGGAGATTCCGCCATCTTGGAGTACTTGAGCGACCCTTCGTTCCAACCCCCGATGGCGATTGTCACTTTTAAGTGAGGGTATCTTTCCTTAAGGGCCACTATTCGCCTGTAGCCAGCCTTTCCGTAGTCCTTCTCCAAGTCTTGCCAGGCATCTGAAAGTGTAATTTTTTAATTTTTTTATTTAAATTGTGTGACCCAATTCACACGGTTATTTAGTCCCAAACTAGGCACAGCCTGTGCTTGTCCTAAATAAGTGATACACATACTTAAACAAATATTAAACACCCTGACACGAAGCCAATAGACTATAAGCACACAATGTTGACCCCGAGCGGGAATTGAACCTGCGACCTCCAGCTCAGAAGGCAGGGTCACTACCAACTGAGAACAGGCTCGTCGATTTGTTCAAAAAATTATTAAACGCACTCTAGACAATTTTCAATAAAAATATTAAATATATATACTGGATGATTTTTTTCACCGTCTGGAAAAAAATATGACGTTTAAGGTATCTAGAAACGAAGATTAATTTAAATATAGTCATGTTTAGTGCAAATTACAAAATCTAGAAAACTACGCACAGCTGGCGGTTGTAGGTAGATTGCGCATAAATGGAAGCTACGGGCATGTTTCTTTTTAAAATACTATTTCAAATATCTCAGTGTGTATTATTAACTACAACTGAGTATTGTATATTAGTTAAAGCAAGAAAAAAATTTTTTGAGAAAAAAAAAATCATTTGGCTATGTTACTTAAAAAAATTTTTTTTTCTCAAAAAAATGAATCTACTACACTTACGTATCACACCACATTTTTTTCCAGACGGTAAAAAAAGTCACCTGTTATATTTCTGTATGTATTTATATTTCGGGTATCTCTCTCTCACGGCTCTAACGAGTTTAATGAAATTTGGAGACAGATACGGTTTTGCATTTAAAGTTAAACTGCATGTTTGTAAAATCATTTTTTTTAATAATACGGCCACTCTCCAGCAGATGGCGTTTAACCCTTATTGCCCGATAATACGGCCACTCATGGGCAGATGGGGTTACTAAGTACTAAGTATCCAGGTACTAAGTATTTATACCCGTCAAGTATCAAGATGCAGACACAATAGGACTCTTGTCCTTGTCCGCCGTGGGCTTTGACAGCCCTCTAGACATACCAAGGCTCTTAATGCTCAATGTGTTCTCATCAAGTCCTGCGAAGGAGTAGACGAGATGTGTGCAAAGCAGGGGGTCGATGTCCTCAAGAGCGAAGCTGCCGGGAGCTGGCCGGTACACCGCCCAGGTCGCCACGTAACACACCACCACCTTGCCGTGCATCGGACCTGAAACAAACGACGGTTGCGTTCTTCAACACAGACCTTGTATTTATTTAGATATATTTTGAAATCGGAATCGTATACTGACGTGAATGAAAGAGAATCCAATTTTTTTCTCCTATGTAACTGGCATAAAGCGAAATGATAGAAACCAGAATAAACTAAAAACCACAACTATTTACATCCGGCCCCCCCTCTATGGTTATAGAAATACACAAAGAAATGCCTAATCAGCTTAAAAAACATTGAAAGTTATACCACATTCATTACAAAATTAAAAGAATTCCTAACAAATAAGAGCTACTACTCCCTTAACGAATTTATTAGTGATAAGTATAAGTAAGCAAATATTAATGAATAGTATTTAAGATATTTTATTTAGCTAAGATGAAAATTGTAACTAGTTAAGTAGTTTTGTTAATTTAATGAATATAGCCCTCTCCAAATCTGCTGTGTCTCTACGGGGCGCCATATAGTGTTTTATGTAAACATGTAACTAAGCCTATAATATGTACTGTCCAATAATTTGAAATAAATAAATAAATGTACCTATCGACAAAAGTTCAGCCTAAGGGACATTTTTGCATGCAGGTTTTTTTCCTACATAGGTATAAGCCCAATTGCATTTAAGATACACTGTGGTAACAAAGACCGTTATAAAAAAGTGTTTCTTTCATTTTCATGACCATTTCGTGTGGATGAAAGCAATGGAATTAAAAAAGGCGGTGTTACAGGCTTTTGAATGTTTAAAGCTAATTAGGGGTGGGATAGTAAAATCTTAACAGTCCAAGCGATAATGATTAATGTATCCGGGCTAACGTTTGTCAATAGTACCACAGAATAAGTAATAGTATAGTACCTACGTCAAAATGCCGATTGCCAATAGACAATACGCCCCAGGGTTTAAAGCACAGTTAACAGTGGTATAAAGCAAGCTGTTGCTGTCACTTGACAGTAATGCTAAAAAAAGAAAACAACTGTTTTTATGTGTTTATTTTTAAACCTTGTTTATAATATTTTGTAATAAGTTTTTTTAAACTTTTACCCGTTTTTCTCGTTTCAGTAAGAATAAGAAAAGCTCAAGCTCAAGTAGGTACCTACCTAATACTTCGCATCATCGTTTCGTAATAATCGTAATATTAAAACGATGGCAGTTTACTATAAGACGAGTTCTCAGCAATAGCCCATTTAGAGTTAAGTTATGAAGCCCGAGTGGGGTGTAAGGGGATACTTAGCCGGATGGAGCTAGGCTAGTACCTACCTATATATCTTTCTATTCGAAAAGTGACGTTTTGGTCCTCAAAAAAAGGGAGCAAAGTAAGTCTTTTCTGATAGGGTTTTTATAAGTGCGAATAAAAGTGTTTTGAATTTAGAATTAAAAATATTCGTCAACATTCTTAGCCAAAGAGATTAGCAAAATAAGTTTGCATTTTAGCTTTTCCATCCCCTTCGAGAAGTCGTGAGTGTATTTGACTGTTTCCGGTGTACAAGCTTCGTCGTGTTTCCATTTATAAAATCTTGTAAAATTAGTTCACAAAGTCGGCAGTAAGTATTGTCAAATGTCGACAAAAGTAATTCAGGGCAAGCACCCGACCATGGCAGGCTTCCACCGGAAAATAGAGGTATTGTCTCACCGCGATCTTTTTGGACTAATTCATTTGTGTTGTGCTACAAACGCGACAGTTTTAATTGTAACGGGTACGTGTGTACGGGTGTAGATACTCGCATGCTCGTGTAGTAAGTGAATGGAAATAAATCAACGTACAGCAGGTAAGCCTTAGGCCAGATTTTTCGAACCGGGACAGAAACTTCATAGCAGCGCCCTCTCTTTTTTGTTTTTTGGTATTATTTAGGAGTAAAAAAAGTTCCCGCCATTATTAAGTTTGCCGGCAATCTGCTACGCTGCAGCTGCTAGCAGCGCAAGCGCATAAGAAAATGAACGTTTATGGAAATGTATTTATAATATATAATAATAATAATAATCTCACGCCCTTTTTATCCCCGAGGGGGTAGGCAGAGGTATTCCATTACTGGATATACCCACATTTCACGAGATATATTGGACCCCTAAACGTGATAGGTGGTGAGCCTATCGCCGGACCGGGTCTATTTACACATGTCTCAGAATTAATTCTGAGACCTGCGGGTTTCCTCACGATGTTTTCCTTCACCGTCAAGCTAGTGATAAATATGTACGTAAGTTTTTGAAAAACTCATTGGTACATGCCAGGATTAGAACCCGATCACTGATTTTAGGCAGGCTCTTTAATCGTCCGGGCTATCACCGCTCATGTATTTATTTTCTGTAGGTAATTGAAAATTACACTTAGAAAAGTCAATAGTCTAATATAATAACAAGGCACTCTGAACTCTAGGGTTCAAAAACCAATTGGGCGTTGTTAATTCAAATGAATAATTGATAAAAACAACGTGCGCTGCATCTTAGCGCATTGTCGAGGAACTTTAAAAAAAAACTCACGCCTGTGATCCCCGAGGGGGCAGACAAAGGTATTCCACTTCAGGAAATACCCACATTTCACCAGCACAATCTGTGTTAGGTGGTAAGCCCATCGCCGGACCGGGTCTGTTACACATGCCTTAGAAATAATTCTGGGACATGCGGGTTTCCGCACGATGTTTTCCTTCCCCGTCGAGATTTATTAGGTTCCTACGTAAGGTTTATAGTGTGTTTATCCATTTAATTCAAATAATTTATATTTGTAGGTAAAAAAATACACTTAGAATACCTATCACTACATAATATAAAACAAAGTCGCTTCCCGCTATCTGTCTGATGCTTAGATCTTTAAAACTACGCAACGGATTTTGATGCGGTTTTTTTTAATACTTAGATAGAGTATGGTTTATATAGGAACGGGAAAACTAAGCGGGTGAGACCGTATAATATTATGAATGTAAAACCGTCTGCTATAGGTATACTAGCTTAAGATCTTTCCTAACAGTGGGTAAGCATTATGTAAACTTCCACGTAGCAATGTAAGTACCTACCTAGTGGTCACATAGGTACTTACTTAATTGTCAGAATATTCCAAGCAGTCCAAGGCCATCAGATATAGCATTATAGGTAACTATCCCACGCGAGCTTACTACGGTTGAGGCTAGGTTTCGAAGATTTTGTCAAGTAGGTACTGCACCCGTACCACCTAAGTTTCATTACGCGATATCTTATTTGAAGCCGCTTTAGCAATGATAGATAATAATAAAGCAAAAATAACAGTTGATATCTATATTATTTTATTTCAAATCAAATCATTTGTTGCAATCCTTATGTTTTACTATCGACAAACACATTTGAAATAATTGTCGCTTGTAAGCTCAAGTTTTACTGCCCCGACCCTAATTATAGCTAAACAATGAGAAGCCAGTAACACTGTCTTTTTTACATTCAGATCCATTCATCAACACTAAGTCACGGAATGGTTATAAACCTAAAAGAAACATTTTTTTGTAATTGTCATTGTAAACAATTTAAAAATTACACTTACGGCAGAACTTTTACTGATAGTAGCTACTTACATGTAGATAGTATATTTACATTTGCGGTATCAATAGTATCAATACGGACCTTAGGCACTTACACGGACGGCGCCTATTTTGGCGCCAATTTAAATCACAAACGTCAATTTGAACGTCAAATGGTAACCAAATGCTATTGACTTTGTAGAATATTTAAAGATTGTCTTAGATAGTAGGCCTGTTAACATGTTTCTGTGGTGAACTCAAAGAACATCCGGGAACTTTAGTTCTTACAAGCTTTCCGAAGGACGACACAATATTTGATCCCGCTCGTTGCACTAGGTATAAGTAGGGTAGTTCAGAGCACGCTGAGCTTGACACATTGGACTTTGTAACGTTCTTATCACAATCGCTTCAGAGGTCAGACTAGCACTACAAGTGTAAAGCTTCATGTGCTCTTGACTGTACCTAAGTGTTTTTTAGAATAAACTAAAGACTACGAGGTACTTAATACCGTAGGTGCATTGTTTATGTTTAGTTAGTGTTTGAAAGTAGCATGTCCTTCCTCAAGTTTTCATTCTAAATTAAATAAAGATCGATTAGCAGTTTGAAATTGCAAAAATATTATGTTCATATTCTGAATTGTTTTATTTTATTGAGATTAGCAAAATATTATCTCTGTATTTCCTTTTGCAATCGGACGCAAGATAAAAAATGTGTCATTTATATTATCGTATTTGCCTGCGCAGACATGTAATAAAATAAGTAACTTGAGAAATACGGAGATTCGTCAGGAACTGGCTTTAAACAGGACTGATATTGTTGTTTTAAAAAAAACACAGTAGATAAATAGAAGTATAAACTAGTATGTACCAGTAAAAAACACGTTTCTTGTCTCCATAGGTAACTTTTTTTGTTTTGTGAAAAATTCAACTGACAAAAGATAGAGCCCTTAGACGGACATACAAAAAGATGAAGCTGTAGTAATTAAATAGGCTCCATTTGGGTATGGAAACAGTCGCAGTATGGAAACAGTATTCATAGATATTTTTCGATTTAATTTAAAGTTATGCCGCCCGTACAATACACTTTTTTTACTTTAACCTTAAAATTCAATGTTGTTTTATGAATTTAATTTTACTCTATCTGAGCGGCTGGACGATATCGATAAAATTATGGGTGATTTGTGCAAACAATTAAGAAGCTGTTCACCTTCGTAGATTTTGTTGAATCGAGTGAGCCTCTATGAATATTGGAAATACTCGTATTCTGTTGAGATAACTATTATTAATTTAATACCTACTTACCGGCCATTTTGTTTCTAGTAAAACTAAAGTTTGGCTTTCTACTAAAAGCATTAATTTTAGTAAGCTATTAGAACCACTAACCGATATTGTAATAATTATTATTTTACAATAATCTAAGATATGATTTGAAAGATAATATCGTTATCTTTCAATGACAATTTATCAGTAATTGGCCAATCACGGAAGCGCATATTTGTGACGTATTTTCCGTTTTAAATAATGTTTAATTACCGCACCTGTTACTGTGCGCCTTCATCACATGTAAGTTTAATGCTGGTTTAATGTTAATGACTCATCAAGAAATGCATTAACAATGTGTTTAATTTCACATTCACAGTGCGTGCTAAACAATAACTTTCTCTTTTAGTGCAAGCGGCAAAATTTGCGATTACTCAATGTATTGTAGTTTTATGACAACTTTAAATATACAAGCAGACTCTAAGCGGTAAGAAAAAAACACCTTTCACTCACCACCCAAGGTTTGCCCATCCAGAACAGAGGCCATGGCGAAAACTAACAAACAGGACACACTTTTGCAACGAACCATCTTTGTAAATCACACTCAACCGGGTTACGAAAATTATTTCTGTTGCTGATTTAATTTTTCTATAAAAAAAATATTATTTCGAAGTTTGAATTCCGAATACGTCGCGCAACCGCGACTCGCTCACATTCTTTACGCGCGACTCGGCTTGTTAGCTTTGGTGTTCCCATTGTGTGTTGAAAATTTACCACATTTGTGCTTTGTTTACTACGTTTAAACAATGAATTTAAAAGTTAAATCACCGAGTAACCCATAAAATAAATATACTTATGATCAGAGAGGAAGAAATTATTGTATGTCGGAAATGACCATATGTATGGGACTTGATAAGATTTATTTAACATCTTATGTTTTTACAATAAATTGCATTTAAAAAAAGAGGGAAGCCAGCCTTCTGGGTACATACCTACCTAGTATTCTATTTTTTTTATTTAGAATACCTAGATTAATTTATATTTTACACGAAGTTTTTAGGACTAGGTAGGTACAGTAAATTATCTATCTAAATTTAATAAAATATATTAGTTCAAGGCTACAGGTCGTGGTCACTTAAGTACCTATACTGTATACACTTAAATCCAATAAATTACCAACTGCATTGTAGTCTTTCAATCTGCTGGCAACACTGTTGAAGTAATTTGACATTTAGAACACGTTTTACTGGTTCACGGCTGCTACTACTACGACTGCTTCTAAAGTAAACCTTATAGTTTTTAAATTGAGACGCAAAATGCTTGGCAGGGAAAATAAAGTGACCGGTTTTAAGGGTTGATTGATGCCATTTACATTTTAAGTTTTGTAACTTAACTTGTAAAGTCTTTATTCCGTTGACTTGTAGCTATGTATGGAGACGTTGATGCATATGATGCACTGTTTTTGAATCACCAGTGGTCCGAGAAAAAATAAAAAATCTTATATTTTTAAAACACTGATGAGTCATCGATGGAAATGCAGGCACTGTCGGATACCTAAAAGGCGACTTTAGTTTGAGCCCCGGTTATAATAAAAAGTGATCTTTAAGGCCAACGCACACAGAGGTAGGAAAGCGGTAGTGAGCGAATGTAGAGATCTGGGAATTTTTGTTTTTTAATGAATATTATTTCAATAATGATTCTGTCTTCCTTTCTAATTAGCAATGGGAATTCAAAGCATTTACCTACCTACAACTAGTCAAGAGAGGATTGGTCTAGGAAATAAGGGTGAATGATCATTGGATCATAAAACCCCAATGTTAATAATACCTATAAAAAACCTGCTTTATGGTCCTAGACCGATTGGAACTGGCCAAAAAAAAAGTAAAAGTTAGAAAACTATCTGAAAGTGACTTGCTTGAGCTTTGCGTTAAATGATTTTTCAAATTAATTCTGAGACATGTGTAAAAGACCCGGTCCGGCGATGGGCTCACCACCTATCACGTTTAGGGGTCCAATATATCTCGTGAAATGTGGGTATATCCAGTAATGGAATACCTCTGCCTACCCCCTCGGGGATAAAAAAAGGCGTGAGATTATATTATATTATTATATTATTTTTCAAAGCGAGCCAAAATAAAACGAGTGACCAAAGAGTGAGTTTACCAAAGAGTGCATGCACTCAGTAATCTGCACCTCCTAGGCCGCGGCCTATATGGCCGACTGACAAATCCGGAGCTGGCAGTTACGTACCAAGGTTGTTGAAATTTATGATCAAAACAAGCTCGGCGACAATGGAAAACTTTTTAAGGGAGCCTGCATAATACACACACCGGCACAATTAGCGGAACAGAAAAAAAAGGGAGTATTTACGCATTTTTGCGTGTTACTGGCCGGCTAAACAAGCTTTTTTTAAATTTGGGTTTTAATTTAAAAATGGAATACTAAGCGACTGCCCTTTTTTTCATTCTTTTGTTTTAATTTTCATTGATTCATTTTTTCCACCGCTTGTCCGTTTTTAGAAGGTTCGTGAATTCCATTTGAAAAGCTTTGAATTGCAGTTTTTGAGGCTTTTGAGTTTTTTCGCATATTGATAATTTACGAGCATCTAATTATGCCTGATTTAACGCCATCAGAAATCATTAGGGCAGATCAAATGAGGAGAAATGGTCAAACCTACAGATCGATTGCCAGAAGCCTTCGTCGATCGTTATCAACGATTTATCGTAGCATCCAACGATACAGATTGACGAATGCTCTAGTGAGAAGGAGAGGACAAGGCCGGAAAAGGTGTACTTCAAGGAGGGATGACCGTTTTCTCCAACTTCAAGTCCGACGGAACACGAGACTAACGGCGGTGCAGGCTCGAAATTTACTGGAAGAGGTACGAGCAGTAAGGATGAGTGAGCGGACAGTTCGTAGAAGATTCGAAGAAGTGGGTATAGGCTCGTATGTGCCCGCCAAAGCCCCAAAACTTGAGAGACATCATCGCACAAACCGTCTACACTTTGGTCGTGAACATCGTGATTGGGACTTCGACGACTGGGGACAGGTTCTTTTTACTGATGAATGCAGAGTTATGTTAAATCAAATTGATGGAAGGCAGCGAGTATGGAGACGCAAAGGAGAACGGTATATCCAGTCTAATTTTGAAAATACAGTTGCATATGGCGGCGGTTCAATTATGGTCTGGGGAGGAATATGTTTAGGAGCTCGTACGGAGTTAGTAGTGGTCGATGGCGGGAATCTGAATGCTGATCGGTATATCAGGGAGATTTTAGAAGAACATGTTGTGCCATTTGCCCCCTTTATTGGTAACAACTTCATTCTAATGCAGGATAATGCTCGGGCTCACAGTGCTCGCACAGTACAGACATACCTAAACCATGTTGGTATAACGGTGATGGAGTGGCCAGCACGGTCCCCCGATATGAACCCTATAGAACACGTCTGGGACTTGCTAAAGAGGAGTGTAAAGTCAAGAATGCCCCCTCCCAATAATCTCAACGAGTTGCGAAACGCATTACTTGAAGAATGGCAGAGGTTGCCCCAAGAAACCATTGATAACATCATCCGCAGCATGCCCAGACGGATGGAAACCCTCATCAGAGCACGAGGAGGAAACACTCGATATTGAACAGTCATTGAAATTGTTGTTAAACTTTGGAAAATCTTGAATTTTCTGCTGTTTCTCTATAATTAAAAATCGAAGAAAAATGCATTTTGTTTAATTAAATTTTTATTTTTATAAAATTTTAAGTATGGTGTTACAAATGAATGTCAAAACATGTTAATTTAATTGTTGTTTCATTTTAAATAATATATTGTTTAAAAATTACATTCATTGTTCTAAATTCCCTCTTTTTTCTCCTTTTTTTTTCTGTTCCGCTAATTGTGCCGGTGTGTGTATAATATGTGAACTTATACAGACTTGACAAATGCGGAAGGCAATAGCAAACCTGGAATCCGCCGGAATACAAGATGTTGCCCGCAACTCCGTTCGCGTGAACTTAATGTTATCTCGTTCGCTGGTAATTTTGCTTTTCCTGAATGAAAAATAGCCTGGTTCCTTACCAGTGGGTCTAAAAAGGCCACTTTTAGCAATTCCTCTGAGCAATTCCTCCTTTTATGAATTCCCAGCAAATCCTCTAAATTCTAAGCAATTCCTCTAAATTTAGTAAAATGGTCTTTCATTTTAGTGATTCACTGACAATTCAATTCATTAGCAGATTCGTATTTGGTGAAAATTTCGAATATGAATCGAAATAGGATCCTTTATGATTCACCCGAAACGGCCTTTTTAGACCCCCAGAACATGATTTTTTAAAATTATATAATATAATATAAATATAATATAAAATAATCTTATTGTTTGGATTATATTTTACATAACATAGCTTGCCACACGTAACAGAGCTGCCCTTGTGAGTTTCTTGCTGGTTTTTCTCGGGGTACAGCAATTCGTCGGTGGAGACGGGCTGCTGTTTACATTTAGCCAATCTTCATGGACGAGTTTAGAGTGCCTTTTTATTAGACTATTGACTTTTCTAAGTGTAATTTTCAATTACCTACAGAAAATAAATAGGTACATTTTCATAAGATATAAGATCCTAATTGTGTCACCAGTACAACTGTTTACAAATACAAATTACCAAAGAGATTTAAATATAATAAGGCATAGAGGGGGCATTGGGAATATTTTCATACAAAACTTTTAAGCCTAAGCGTCATGTCATTGTCATGTCAGTTAGTATGAACGCGAGCTGTCATTCGGTCGAAATTGTACTAGACTTATTCCACTTGGAATAACTTTTGACTTCAAATTTTCCTCGCTTTGTCCCCTCTATGCCTTATTATATTTTAATCTCTTTGCAAATTACCCTACCAAACATCAAGACCGGTTCACCTGTTTTGGCGTGAAACAGACAGTACTATCGCATTTATATTTTTTGTAAGCAGGGATATCTGTTTGCCTGTATACAAGGCCGAACCTTGACGGGCCATATGACTCTACCAACAGAAATAAATAACTTTAGGTACGTACCTACTATATCATTTTATATTCTCTTTGCGCATAATTATTGAAGTTGTTTATTAGTCCTCTCCAGAAAAACAAAATTGAGTTCTAAAGAGTAAAAAACAGACTAAGAAATAATACTTACTAAAAAAAAAGTCGAATTGAGAATACATAACTATCTAGGGTTTTCTCATGGATGCCAAATTTGTCAGAACTGGGCGAAATTAAAACGGGACCAAACTGAAAGCATCAGCTTTCAAATGAAAAAACATCCTAATCGGTTCACGCAGTCGAAAGTTCTGAGGTATCAAACATAAAAAAAAAACAACGTACAGACGAATTGATAACCTCCTCGATCCTTTTTGAAGTCGGTTAAAAAAAATACCAAGAGTTATTTTAGAAGAGAATTCTATATTTGGAAATATGTACCCACTTTTGACCAGTCCTCTTGCAGTCAAAAACATATACTTAGACGAATTGATAACCTCCTCCTTTTTGAAGTCGGTTGAAAAATATATCAAGCGTTATTTTGGAAGTTGAATTCCATTTTTGGAAACAGGTACCCACTTTTGACCAGTCATCCGAGTTCGGCGTTGGGCTCTCCTGTTACATTTGTGGCCCAGGGCATGCGACTTGTTTTTCCAAAGCAAACGAGCATTCTCCAAAATCTCGGCTGGCTTCTTCCTTGTACTACTATAAATCCGAAAGTGTTCGTTAGTTGGTTTCTCCGTCTTTCATACAGCAACTGAGCAACGGAACGACATGTTGTTTTGGATAGAGACAGTTGGAGGACCGGGTTGTTTTTTTATGCTGGAATGCGGACGAAGTCACTAGCAAAAACTACATAGGTATTACTAGCGGTTCTGCTCGGTTTCACCCGCGGAATTCCCGTTCCCGTGGGAATACGAGGATAAAATATAGCTTTTGTTACTCAGGGATATTGTAGCTTTCCATTGGTAAAATAATTTTTTTTAAATCGGTCCAGTAGTTTTTGAGTTTATTCGAAACAAAGATACAAACATAAAAATCTTTTCTCTTTATAATTATTAGTAGGTACTTTACCTATAGATGTAGTTTCACGTTTGGGGTGAAAAAAATAATCGGGTGGAAAGTGGATATTTTTAGTAATGGAATATCTTCGCCTCTTTGATAAAAGGCTTGATCATATTTAGCTTTTTATTTTTATTGTAGTGGCTTGACATTTATATGCAACCTGGGGGTCTAAAAAGGCCGTTTCGGGTGAATCATAATAGGATCCTATTTCGATTCATATTCGAAATTTTCACCAAATACGAATCTGCTAATGAATTGAATTGTCAGTCAATCACTAAAATAAGGCGACCATTTTACGAAATTTAGAGGAATTGCTTAGGATTTGCTAGGAATTCATAAAAGGAAGAATTGCTCAAAGTGGCCATTTTAGACCCACTGGAGTCTTATTGTTTATTTATAACTAGCAGCGCCCCGAATTTATAAAAAAAGGAATTGCTCAAAGTGGCCATTTTAGACCCACTGATGGAGTCTTATTGTTTATTTATAACTAGCAGCACCCCGCGGTTTCACCCGCGTAGTTTCCGTTCCCGTTCCCGCGTGTTTTTCCGGCAATTATTTGAATTTTTCTCGCCGTAAAAACCATCCTTGAACTTCAACAAACATTTAAAAAAAAGAAATGGCCAAATTGGTCCAGGCGTTGTTGAGTTATGCGCTTACCAACACATTTTGCGATTCATTTTTATATTATAGGCTAGCGGTTCTGCGCGGTTTCACCCGCGTAGTTCCCGTAAGATGAAATAATTTCTCCCGTTTTTTACACATTTACCACTATATCTTTGCTCCTATTGGTCGTAGCGTGATGTTATATAGCCTATAGCCTTCCTCGATAACTGGACTATCCAATACAAAAAGAATTATTCAATTCGAACCAGTAGTTTCGGAGATTAGCGCGTTCAAACAAACAAACAAACTCTTCAGCTTTATAATATTAGTATAGATTGTAAACGCAATATATCGTCTTTATTTGACATTTGTTACGCGGTCAGGTTATGTCAGGCTTGCACTGACTAAAACCCCAAATGCTGTTCCTCCTCTCGCCCTAAGTCCGAATCCTGGGAAACAGATTCTTCCGTGACTCGGCCGGCTATGCTCTCCCCCCATCGGGGCAGCAGGCGCGCGGGTTAGGAGCCATTTATACGAGGCCATTCCACTGAGACAATCTACTAAGCGCATACAAAAAAAACTTGAGGACAATCCATTGCAGTGGACTCTCCATTTACACGAAGCCATTAGTGGATTGTCTTAGTGGAATGACCCATTATGCACCGCCACGCTACCGCTCCGACTCCTAGGTAGTGCTTGTCCTACTTATACTGGCGGTAATGACAGATGTAAGGAAGAAGCAACATACATACAACATGAAGACGATAAAGTTTGAAACAGACTAAGCCAGCTATTCCACAGAAAGTGCGATGTTGCATACAAACTCGAACATTATAAAATAATCGCTTTTTGCCGCCTCTGCGTGCGTTGAGTCGAAAATGACGCCGGAATCACATACGTAATTCGTCTGTAATTTGTTATTTTCCTATTTTTGTGGTCAGTAATTTAGTTATTGTGAATTACGCAAATTAGTCATGCTGAATTTCACTGACGTCAGAAGTTCAAAGACCTTTTAATATATTAATTACTAGTAGGTGAGCGCGGCGTTTTGCCCGCGTTGAATCCCTTTTTTCCAGTTCCCGAAGGCATTCTCAAAAAATCATCCAGGTTAGTGTTTACTCACGTCATTTATGGAACCTTAATGAACCTTTGTAAAAGATTTCATTCTTCTAGATCCAGCGGTTTTCAGCTGAGCGTAGATCAATCAGACAGTTAAAAACAGCGAGTCAGTTTCTTCTTCTTAGTAAGATGTTATGACAAGAATCAACAATATGCGTTTTCTTATAAAGAACAAAATAAAACAAAATGGAAGTGCTTCAAAAATTACTTATTTATTCGTATATATAATTTATATATCCATTTTACAGTTAAATTCAACCGATGCACACAACATGAACCTTATTCATACTCTGACATGCATAATCTACCGTCTCACAGACGTTTCCCGCCAAAATATGTTGACAACTTCGCGCTGGCAGTGGAGAAAAAAACATATTTTGGCAAAGAGTTTTAAGTATACACAGATTAAAAACTACAGAATAATTTAGTTTAAAAAAAGTATGTTGAGTCTAGTATGCTTTTTAAATTAAATAACACAGCGGGCTAAAACCGTAAAAAAATGTTCCTAAAAATGGACTTAAATATTTACGGAATACAGTGAATACTGAATGTTGAAACCATACAAGTTCGGAAACTGGTTATCATAAAGACAAAACTTTACACTGACTTAAGTTTTCTTAGATCTGACAGTATCCAGAAATATTTTTAGTACAATTGTGATAGGTAATTAATAATTATCTCTGTTGAGAAACCTATGTCGAAATGATATCACATTTCCTATAAGAGTATAACAATACATCTGATCAGTGGACGTTATAATAATGTTGTTTTGAGTAGCTAACAGCCATTTGCACAAAACCCTGTTATATTAAGCAAGAATAAATTTATCTTTAATTTAGATAGAATAAAACAACATTTACAAGACTTGTGCAACTGACGCTGAGAATACACTACCGTAGGTATCTAAAACAACATTAATTGCAATTTGCACTCAGTATTGATTTTCTGCTTCGATCACTAATATAAAAATCAACGCCTCAAAATTGGCGGCAATAAATATAGGGGAAGGGGAAATAAAAATACTTGTACTATTTTTTTTAATGGTACCACTTGGATTTTACTCCTTGTAAATAAATGGAGCCTTAAAAAAATATAACCTCCATCCCCCGCATATGTAGAAGTTCAATTGGACCGTATTTCACTGGGATTTTGTATGTGACATGCTCAGATCAAATAAAAAGTAAAGATGGAGCGCTCCGAAGAATAAACTGAAGCCTGAAAAACGACTACACGCTCTGTGCATATACGCTCACAGGCACATTTCCCAATGACATAATTTAATTTGTTCGTACGTACTGGTTCAATTGACGAACTAGTTCTAACTGATCGGTGTGGGTCGAGTAGTTCGCTTGTAAATGTGTGAGTGCGAGCGTGTATGCACAGAGCGTGGAGTAGTTTTTCAGGCTTCAGTTTATCCTACGCAGCGCTCCATCTTTACTTTTTATTTGATCTGAGGTGACATGTTATCCAATTTTATTATGTTAGTGATCTGTTTTTATGGAGGAGTCGTAAATAGTCTGTGGTTGCTTAATTATCCATTAGTAGTAATGTATCAAAGATTGATATTTGATAACAATAACGGTAATAAAACAGGTTTAAGCGTGAAAGAGCAATTTACTCTTACATGGAGTAATTTACAAACCACAATGTTCAACATAAAATACTTTTTTCCTGTTTAACATGAGTAAGTATGTATACGCTTACTGAGTTAATTCGGTTGCAGGAGTAATATAAAATACAATTGGAATACAAATTGTAATTTAATTGTTTGTTAATACAAATAGAAGTCAATAAATAATAACATTTAAAACAGTTGGAAAAGGATAAAAAAAAGCACAAGCTTTTAAATAAAACGTGTAAATTTGACAATAGATATTCCTTTTTGGAACGAAAAGTTGTTTTTAAAAACAATACGTCGTCAGTCAACATTTAAAAAGTACTTTTATTCCTTCGTCTTCTACAAACTTCGCTGGACTTATTATAGATTTATTTATTTATAATAAAATGGTTGAAGTGGCATTTCTGTATGAGTATTGAATTATTTACGAATAATTTCGAAAATTATTTAAAAAAAAACGTAAAAAAATCTTGCTCCCAGCGCTTCGGACTTGTTGAAATATGACAGGAATATTTTTTTTTCTATTTACGATTTTTCACACTAAAAACGCCACCTCGACGATACTGTAAGTAGTTACACAGAATAGTCACAGTTAAGAATACTGTTTCAGTGCAGAAAATTTGTTGGATCTACGCCTTCACTTCAATTAGGCCTACACTACACTTACTATTACATGCTAATAATTCTGATCTACAGCATAGAATTGAAGTAGACGACTATTTTTACAAACCATCCTTACCACAGATTACAAATTTACTCGACTAAAAAACTTTTTAAAACTGGCCACCGAAAAAATTCAATTTTCGAAAAATGCAAGTTTGAATACTAAACGAAATATTTAAAATACTGTTTCGTTGCTATATACGCAAATTATTACAAAAATAATATTCAAAACGACATTCAATAATTGCTATACTTAAAAATAGATCTCGAACTAATACTTTTAGTTTCTAAACTTATTCAATACTATTATGTACAGTTGGCTTCTAGATACATTCGCTTACATGTGCGTTTTTTCCGCCATTTCTTTCCTTATGCCATTGACAATAAGAGCTAGTTTCGCCGTCAATTTTGCACGAGATTCGTAGTATACATTGTTTTAATGTAAAAATCCAAATGGTTGGAATGTTTTTCTTAGTACACCATAGGTATATAGATGCGGATTTTGCTGAACATGAAATAAACCGACCGAATAGAATACATGTATAAGCGTCTTACTCTTTACATAATTATCGTCTCTTCATTAATACTCTTACCCATAAAGATGAGGAGAATAAAATAAACTTACTCTCTTTGTAACCACAACTAGAAAGTGTCAATTTTTATGGACTTTTCTATATTCACCGCCAAGTGACTGTTTCACATATAACACGGTTCGAAAACAGCTACATTCCTACAAGGAGAAATTTGAAAACCGTCTCAGAATCACACAATGCACATATCAGTTTATACAGCTTATCATTGGGTGTACCCAGAGTTTTAAATATACTAGGATATAGAGCGGTCAAAGCTATCAAAATAGTAACCCAAAACTTTACCTAAGGTAAGTCTAGAGTTCCAGCGAAATCTAGATAGCCGAACTGACATTTGAGATCAAAGTTTTTGTATGAAAATATCCCAATGGCAACTCTATACCCTAGTATATTAAGATTGAATGTAATAAAGTTTCAGGATAAATTTTCCTAGAGCTTCTTCTATCTCATACCATACTATTATAGTAATAATAAAAGTATGGTCCATTCATTACGAAACGTAGGATCTTGTATCACTTTTAATCTGTAACCGTTCGGAAACGGACCAATCAATAATAATTATAGTCTATTTCACATAGCATAAGTTCGGTGACAGTTTATTTTTCCGTTTTACGCTTACTACTTTCGACTAATAAAATGACTAAAAATAATTATTATTTTATCATTGCAAAAATACAATAAGTTTTATTAGTCGAAAGTAGTACTTATGGGTAAAACGGAAAAACTAATTTTCACCGAATTCATGCTCTGTGAAATAGGCTATAAGTATCTGCTTTTACGTACTTTGACAGCAGAAGATATTTTTGAAGCCACTCCGATAAGAATCGTTATGAAATACGGCAAGAAAAAATCAAAAAGATTCTTAAGATTTTTTTTATTATTATCTCTTTGTAACATTACTCCCAAAGACGTTTAAAGAAAAAGTTTCTAGAGAATGATTTTCTTCCAACCTCTTTGATTACTCCTATGGACAGCGCCATCTTTACGATTCTAGCAGAAACAGCCACGGAAACTCATTGATATAGTTTTGACAAATTTTTACGTTTTTCAGTTTCAATATTTGTATGTTTTTTCTGGGCGATAACACTTACAAATTCACAATCTTCAATAAGTTCATCCGTTTCATCACAGTTTTAGTACATACCGTTAATTAAGTTGATTTCATTGTTGTTTGTCTATCTGTCTTTAGGCATATGAATAGCTACTTGCCGAAAAATTAGCATCCGCATTGGTTGGCGACAATTACGAGGCAAAGAAGAAATACCATTCTACATCCGTAGCTTGCAATATGTGGTCTATTATTATTATTTTCATTTATTGCTGAAAGATTATTAGTCCTCGTAAAATAAGCCATGTTAATATATCTCTATATTTCTTTTCTGTTGTTTATGCCCACTATCATCTGTCCCTTTCACATTATTAAAAAAGTGTGAGAGAGACAGCTACATTACAGTAAGGCCTATACCGTTATAAGTAAACTTGGTTTCAATGAACATAGGCTTCGCCTGCGTAAACATCGTATCGCCATTGGTCGCTAAAAAATGTTATTGCGCTACTTCAGAGCTGCCAAATTAAAACGGCCCTAGTGTACTTAACATTGTAGGCGGATAGAATATATTATTGTTTATGTATCGAAGCGCCACTACTACGTGCGTTAGTGAAACCAACACGACATTGAACGCGTTTGGTGCTTCTATACTTAAAAAGTATCTATTCATATGCCTATAGACTAGTTATTTGTCTAATTTGCGTCATCACTTCAGTTTCAATATTAATGTGTCGTCACAACCAGTAATACTCGCATTGGGCCAAAAACTCCCACAGGGCACAAGGAGGAAATCCAAATTCCAAACCATACCCAACCGACACCCCAATGTGCCCACTTGGGCCACTTGGGCCGAATTCTCCCAGAGGATTAGCACTCACTCTCGTCGATGACAAGTTCATTAGAGCTCCTGGGGTCCCCTGGGCTCGGGTGGGCTTCCTGTCAGACCTGCGTCCATCGCTCCTCGAAGAACTGGCGCATGTTGTGCCCAGCTCGCCCCACTGGGCTGTCGTCTTCGTTGAAAACCTCGCAGTTGCTGAATATCAATCTGACGTCCGACGCGAATTCTTCCTTGCATTTGTAGCTGTGGGAGATAAGAGATCATTAGTCTATACTTCTACAATCACTACATAGTATAAAACAAAGTCGCTTTCTCTGTCCCTATATCCCTTTGTATGCTTAAATCTTTAAAACTACGCAACGGATTTTGAAGCGGTTTTTTTTAATGGATAGATTGATTCAAGAAGGTTTTAGTGTTGGCGTTGCACCCGTGCGAAGCCGGGGCGGGGCGCTTGTAATATTATAAAGAGGAAAGTCGTGTATGTTTGTAACGAATAAACTCAAAAACTTCTGGACAGATTTAAAAAAAATCTTCATCTATGGTAAGCTAGAATATCCCTGAGTTACATAGGCAATATTTTATTCCTATATTCCCACGGGAACGGGAACTACGCGGGTGAAACCGTGGGGCGCTGTGTATGGGAGTAACATGGGCTTTAATTTTCCCACGGGAACGGGACGCGGGCGAAATCGCGCAGAACAGCTAGTTAGTAGTTAAGACTAGTGATAGCCCTGTAGCTAGCCCGCGTCATGCTTGAGGTTCCTGTTCGGGTTTCGGTTCGGGTTCGAGTCCTGGTGATGACCAGGACTCGAACCCGAACCTCAAGCATGACATGACATCAATGAGTTTTTCAATAACTTACTAGAACATACATATTTATGACGAACTTGGCCACATGTGTAACAGCATTAAAAAACATGTTAGGTCCAAGCTGTTGCCAAACTAAATTGTATTCGTATTTATCACAGAATAAAAATTTGTATTACATATTATAATGTTCAAAGTAATTAGGTCTGACGCCGCTGCTTGTATTCTATACTATGTTATTAAAAAATTAAGGAACCTCCAGGGGGCCAATTCTACTAAATTTTAACAGTTACAGTTGGATGACAATGACATGGTCAGTCGATGGTGTTATTTGCTGTGAAAAGTGTTAAAATAACACCATTGTCTGACCATTGATATGTCATAGTCATCCAATGAAGACCGTTGATATTTAGTAGAATTGGCCCCAAGGTCTGTTGTCATACCTAACTTATTCTTTACATGTTTGTATACGACTGCATGAGTTCTAAATAAAATAAAATAAATAAAACAGTACCCCTGTCTATCATGTTTAAGAGTCTGTCTCCTTCCTTCTACCCTCCTTCTCCTTTCCCTCCAACCCCATCCTACTCTCCTCCAACCCCATCCCCCCACCCTCCTACGCCACCCCCATACCCTCACCTTGTATCCTGCAGTTTCCTCTTGATAGTGGACAGGTCCATGGGGCACTTGATGACCTTCCGGTACTGCGGAAACTGCTTAGTGTTCACCGGAAGCAAGAACGGCCAAGCGTGTTCGTGGCATTCCATCTCGCAGAGGAGGGTCCTAAGATTCAGAAGAATTCAAAATAATTTATGTCTGTAGGTAAAAACAAAAATATCGGTTGTCTGTAAAGTCGGTTTACTGACGATAGTTGAACGTGACAACATCATAAGAAAATATATGTCAAAGAAACGACACGACACGAAACGAAACGCAACGTCATAAGAAAATAGTGATGGAAAGGATTGTGCCTCTTTGTCGCTCGTTGCGCGCTCACGCTTGCACTGGAACGCCGCATACGTCACACTTCTTCATGCAGCCGGCTCCATCGAATTATAAGACGTTATCACGTAAAAAAAGTCACGCCTTCTATCCCCGAGGGGGTAGGCTAAGGTATTTCAATTCTGGATTTACCCACTTTCCACGAGATATTCTTTGGACCCCTAAACTAGGTGGTGAGCCCGGACTGGATATATTTATTTACACATGTCTCAGAATGAATTCTGGGACCTGCGGGGTTCCTCACGATGTTTTCCTTCACCGTCGAGCTAGTGATGAATATGTAGGTACGTAATTTTTTTAAAACTCATTGGTACATGCCAGGATTCGAACCCGAGCCTCACTGATTATCATCATGTGCAACAGGCTTTTTAACCGTAAGGCTATCTGCTTTACCCTACTGCACCAGAAAGGTAGTACTTCCATTCCTCACAGGCGTGTTTTATGGAATTTTAATAGTTAATGGACTCGATTCTACAGACCAGCTAAAATTCCTAATTTTAAGTTAGCCTTTCCTTCTCCCTAGAATACGGAAGAAAAAGGACAGAAACAAACCACAGATTGAAGAGTAACGGCAAAAAATGTAAAAACCAACTACTTTGAACCATATGATCGTGCTTATATGTCACTTTTATCCATAATCTTTTTACATCATCGCTAAAATTGCTAAACACGACTTAGTTGACAGGACTAATTTTTATTTGACAGGACTAAATATCTCTCGTCTCTTTTTTTTTCTAGGTGAAAGAAAATGAAAGGACCAAACTAAAATAAGTTTAGTCGCTGTAATGCAGAATCGAGCCCAAGGTATTGTTAAATATAAGCATTACGTTACTACTCACTTGCAAAACTGGAGGTCTTTCACTGTTTTCTTTGCGGTATTTTTCTCTTTTTTTGCTCTAGACAGCAGCGGGACATTTTCTGTGTCGTTCTCCTCTCCTGGTAAGAAGAAAGACTTTTAAGCTCAAAAGGTCTAATTGAATATTCTAAAACTGACGGGACTACTTACAACTAGTACAATATTAGAAGTATGATTTAAATTGTACAGGGATCGTAGTATATTACGTGTCCGTGAAAGTGGAATAGACATTTTCGGATTGCCTCCAAAAGTCACAATGAAGTTAGGCAAGGGAGGGATGTAGGAAATGTTGAAGACACTGAATTTTTGTACATGGCCTCTGAAGCCGAGCCATTTAACTAAAATTAAAGTATAAAATAAAGAATTAAAAACTAAATTACTTGACATTGGCAAAATGCGGTGACAAAAAAAAATGTACAGGTTTAACCAACAAAATCCGAGTTTCATACATATTTTGATTTTATGGACCCAGGCGGACTTCCAAGAAGGTCACTACTGCTCTAGGTACAGGTAGTATTTAACGCGGTTTGCGTTGACCACAGAAAGGTTTACGACATACCGTCGAGCCGCTCGTCGTGCGGCACGGCGCCGTTCCCGCCGACGAAGTGAAGTGCTCGGCGCTTCTCCGGGGGGCCCTCTTCGGTCAATTCTGGGGGCGCTAGTCCAAAAATAACATATTTATTTACATACTTGTTCAATGATCGCTAGTTTTAATAGGTTAGAACTAAGAGTAGCCTTTTAAAGTTATTATATGCTATTTTTTGACGGCTAGAACTAGATGTGGTATATTTATAGTAGGTTAAAACTAGTGTAGTATTGTTTTATAGCTAGAATTAGGTGTCTTTTTTTTTACAGATAGAACTCAGTGCCAGATTAAGGTAACAGGATGCCCTAAGCAATCTTCCCTATCCATAAGTGCTCTACATAGATTAATTAATTTGATTAAATTAATTAATACAATACTGTATGAAGTGAGGTTATGACTGCGACCGAATCGAACGTCATCGACAATTTAAAAGCCCGGATTTTGAAATCACTTCAGCTTTTGTGAGCTCGTTTTTTTCTCGATCGTCTCTGGTGTCCCCCTAGACGGGATGCCTCAAGAAATTGCTTAAATAGCTTATAGGCTAATCCAGGACTGATAGAACTAGATGTAACCATATTAACTGAAGGCTGAAACTAGGTGTAGCCTATTTTAAGTAGGCGATAACGTGCTGTACACTATCATTTAATGGCTAGAAGATGTAGTTTATTTTGAGGCTAAAATTAGGTGTAACCTAAGTATATTACGACAGCTAACTTAATTGACGAACTAGCTGTAGGCGGTCGTAGGCAGCCTATTCTTTATAACCTACCTACTGCTATTCTGAGTAACTTATTCTTTTACTTTTAAACGAGAAATACTTGTATTTATGTTTATTTCGGGTATCTCGGAAACAGCTTTAACCGTTTTGATGAAATTTTGTAAAAAGATACAGTTTTGCATTTTAAGTTCAACTGCATTGATGTGTTTCCTATAAAAACGTAATTTTACACAAAATTACTTTTTTATATGATATTGCTACTCGCCGGCAGATGGCGTTAGCGCTACACACGTACCTGGATGGTGGTTTAGTCCGTTCTCCGGCTCGTGTTCGTCGAGCCGCTCGTCGGGCGCCTTCTCTGGGGTATTAATCGCTCCACCGCACTCCTCGGCGGTCGTCGACGTCGACGCGAGCGACGCCGCGGGGCTGTACATACACATCAAAACATTTTACGCTATGGTAGGCTTGTATAATGAAAATCGAAATGCATATGGAAACTTTAATATTATTGCTCTTTGGTTAGACAAAACTATATTTTATATTAATATACTAATTGGGGTGTATAAAAAACATATGTGAAAAATTTAGATCCTCCTTTTTTGAAGTCATTTGAAAATACCCCATTGTTCTACTGCAAGAGAGGAATTTAAACAATCTTGTTATTTTGATAATATGGCACTTTGTTAGTGAGGCATTTTGCTAATGTGACATTTTGTTAGTGTGGCATTGTGCTAGTGTGTCATTTTGTTAATGTGCCATTTTGATAATGTGACTTTTGCTAATGTGACATTTTGCTAGTGTCATTTTGCTAATGTGTCATTTTGCTAGTGTTGCATTTTGCGTCAATTTGTGAATGCGGCATTGGGAGCCTAATCCTTGATAAGGTACTGACCTTGGCACCATGCCGGGTTCTTCGTCAGCCGGCTTCTGCTTGCTTTCGCGCTTCTTGGCATTTCGCGGCTTCTTGGGCGGCGCACGCGCAATGCACTGCGAGCAGTACCACTTGCCGCGCGGGTTCTGAAAATGAAAATGTATTTTATTTCTGCAGGTAATTGAAAATTACACTTAAAAAGCTACTAGCCCTGCGGGAAGCGATCGTAGCCCAGCGGTGCCAGTGTGTTTGTAACGATCACACTGGTTAAGCAAAGTTGGGTGCGGTCAGTCAGTGAATAGGTGACTGCCTAGTGGCATTCATATCACGAGCGCTTCCTTCTTATTTGTTCATTTCTTATATATCTACACAACAAAAAATAATGCGCTCTTTACAAATATATTTCAACTTAATATCTTGATATACTTAGATTTAGGTAATTCGTACTACTAACTACTATAAAGGCAATACAATAAAGGTTCATTACCAGAGATCGGCATTAGGTAGTGTGATTAGGTACCAAAGTAGGTAGAGGATATAATATGGAGTTGTTAAAACCACCATGTTCCTACTTTTAAATCGAAGCACACATATGAAATGCCAATTTTCAGAATGCCTTTTTTCTGTTTGTCGGATGGGACCGAAACTAAATTTTTTTTTAACTAATTAGCCGTACTACTATTACAAATTTTGTTTTTTAGATTTTGTTGATTATCTCCATAACCAGCCACTGTAGAGAAAATCACCTAAGAACAAAAGAAGTTTATATTTAGTTAGTAAATATGATACTGTAGAAAAATCTAGTCCCGGAAATTTCCCGGGAAATTTAGTCCCAAATAAAGTGGTGGTTTTATCAACTCCATATTACATCCTCGTAGCAACTTTACCTACTATGGTACCAAATCACACTACCTAATGCCGATCTCTGTTCATTACACAACAAAGAATAATCATACTTTCAAGCTTCTAAAAAAAACTTCTATGAGTTTTCTTTTTAGCTTGTATTTACATGTGATTTTGTGTTTGTCTAATAGTATACTATATTTATTACACAATTTTGGGATTAAATATTTTCTTGTTCGTTCAACATAGTAATTATTCACTTATTTAAAATAAATAAATAATAAAAATAAATAATCTCACGCCTTTCATCCCCGAAAGGGTAGGCAGAGGTATTCCATTACTGGATATACCCACATTTCACGAGATACATTTGACCCCTAAACGTGACAGGTGGTGAGCCCATTCACTTATTTCTTATTTATTAATTGTTGGTCCCGATTTTCGTTGTGTTTCATTTTCATTGCTAATGTTTCCTTTTTATAATATTAGCGTAGATGTAGACCAGGCGTTCCCAAACTTATTTTGTCTACTGCCCACTTTGAGAAGAAATTGTTTTTAGCGCCCCCATTTTTTCACCTCGTTAAAAACCACTATAACTTCAAATGAAGAGTGCGCCCTGGTAAGCGCTGGCGTCCACTAGCGACACCGATGATTATTATTAATCTTGGTGAATACAAGACATTTTAAAAAAAATCTCTTTAAGAATACTAGAGACAGGAATTTGCAATTTTTTGAGATGTATGTTGTGTATTTTACTACCGAAGAAGTAACCAAGCTTTGGATTTTTGCCTTAAGTCGCCACTTTTGACAGTCGGTGTCTATGAGGCCTCCTAGCTAAATGAAATTACGAATCACCCCCCAAGCGTCTACACAACGCCCCCATTTTATCTGGG
Source organism: Ethmia dodecea (assembly GCA_963855545.1). Classification (NCBI taxonomy): domain Eukaryota; kingdom Metazoa; phylum Arthropoda; class Insecta; order Lepidoptera; family Depressariidae; genus Ethmia; species Ethmia dodecea. The sequence goes on along the minus strand of OY979463.1, from coordinate 4,595,289 downwards.
TCTCTTACCGCTCTTTAGGCCTGCAGCGCCCACAAGGGGGCGTTATCGCCCACTTTGGGAACCCCTGATGTAGACTATGTAGAGATGCAAGTGTATTTGTAGTAGTCACCTTTCCGAGCGGCGGATAGTGGCAGTCCTGGTGGTATGCCCTGACGCACAGCGCGCACGGGATGGTCCTCCCCGCGGCTGGCCCCGCCAAGCCCCCGCACACGATGCACACGCGCTCCCCGCGGGCCTTGTTCACGCACTCCCAGCAGTACCTGGCCGGATTGTTGGTAAACGTTTCATGTAGGGGGCAACACCCAATTATTGACACCTTAGTTCACGTGCCTAGGGGATTGTTGGTAAACGTTTCATGTAGGGGGAAACACCAACTGGGGAACTTGCATAAAATTTTGTTTTTAATTTATATTAAAGATTTAAGGATCACATAAAGATACCAAAAAGAAAAAAGTTAAAATATGCACAAATAATTTATTTATAACAAATTAAAAATTTACGAGACGTCACTCCTCATCAAACTATTAAACTTTTCATGTCGCGTGAAGATATTATTGATTACAGAAATAATATATTTTCAGTTTTATTTAATACTAGCGGATAATGTAGCATTCTATTTGTGAAAGAATTTTTCGCGTCTCTGATTGGTGTTTCACATTACGTCTCATACACCCTAGTTAACGTGCATAGGGGATTGTTGGTTCACAGTTTGAGTAGGGGGCAACACCCAATTATTGACATAGGTCACCCTACGAATTAATTGACACCTCAACAGATTTTTTCAAAATTCCGATACCCAGTTATATTTAGAACTAGCGGTTCTCCGCGGTTTCACCCGCGTAGTTACCGTTCCTGTGGGAATACGGGATTGAAATATAGCTTGTTACTCAGGGATATTGTAGCTTTCTTATTTACTAACAAATTTGAACAGTAGTCTAAGATATGATGACATACTGATATCGCTCAAAGTAGTAAAAAGGAAGTATCAAGCAGGAGTAGGGTATTCTAGGAGAAAAAGGTGGTTATTCAAGGAGATCAAGGAGATGATTATGGTGTGTCTTACCAATCGCCTTCCGGGATTTTGTCCATGCGAGGTTTGAAGCAGTACGTGTGGTAGCCTTTATCACAGCCATCACAAAGCAGCAGCTGGTCTTCGTTGTCTCCCGATAGGCAGAACTGGCAGTTCTGTAAATGAAATTATGAAAACTACCATTTAAGAAAACAGATGGTACTAAACAAAATAAAAGACTGGCCATTATTTTCAAACTTCTCTATGGACTTATACTGGATGATTTTTTTTACCGTCTGGAAAAAAATATGACGTACGAGTATAAGGTATCTAGAGCCAAAGTTATACACGAGATTAATTGTTAAATATAGTCATGTTTAATGCAATTTACAAAATCTAGAAAACTACGCAAACTACCATGTAGCGGCTGGCGGTTGTAGGTAAATTGCTCAGGAATGGAGCTACGAGCCTATTTCTTTTCAAAATACTATTTCAAATATGTCAGTGTGTAATATTGACTACAATTGAGTAATGTATATTAGTTTAAACAATATATATGTATTTAACTAACAATGCCAAATGAATCTATTGCACTTACCTATCACACCATTTCTTTTTCCAGACGGTAACAAAAATCAGGCTGTATAAGGTGATTTATAAATGTTATATTCTTATATATCGAAGAGCTCGTAGCCTTGCGGTGTCAGTGTGTTCGTAACGATCACACTGGTCAAGCAAAGTTGGGTGCGGTCAGTCAGTGAATGGGTTACCGCCTAGTGGCATTTATATCACGAGCGCTTCCGTGTTTCGGAAGGCACGTTAAATTGTTGGTCCCGGTTTTCGTTGTGTTTACGCCATGTCAGATACCCTTGGGTGGCTTGAAAAATTCTGACTGTTAAGTGGCCACTAGCTTAACACCATCTCCCAATCCGCGGTGGGTTCGCGTGGGAGATTAAAGCCCATACTTTCTCAGTTTGAGGAAAGACCCTTAGCTCAGCAGTGGTCTGTTACGGGTTGATAATGATATTATTATATAAATCACTAGCGACCCGCCCCGGCTTTGCACGGGTGCAATGTTAATACTAAAACCTTCCTCCTGAATCACTCTATCTATTAAAAAAACCGCATCAAAATCCGTTGCTTAGTTTTAAAGATTTAAGCATACATAGGCACATAGGGATATAGGGACAGAGAAAGCGACTTTGTTTTATACTATGTAGTGAAGTGCAAATATTCTAAGGGTAGTACAAATATGAAATAGAAATATAATTAACCTAGAAAGAAAAAAATGTTTTTTCTTGTTCTTTTCTAACAAAAAATATAATAAAATTTTTAAACATGCTTTGCATGAACAGAACTTTTTGGCTTTTGATATTATCGCGCACAATTTTTTGATTGGATATTGTGCGTGTATTATGTACAGTCAAGAGCACGAGGAGCTTCACACATTGCACTTGTTAAAGTTTTTATTACATAGCACCAAGACGGTAGTTAAATCTTTTTTCAGTTAAGGTATGATTTCGATCTCGGCAGCAAGCATCAGTGCTGTCGCAGCATTACTACTGGTCCCCATTATTCCCCCATACATTCTCTATTGGTTTATATGAGATAACAGCAATGCCGCGGCAGCACTGCTTACTGCCGAGATCGGAATCATACCTTTAAGTTAGTAATTTTCGAAATACGTCGGAGTGAGTTAGGTAGGCAAATCTCTTGTCTACCGGCTTCGTGCCTGTTTCGTGTTACTGGATCTCCCCCCTTGCACCATGCCACGTCACTCACCGCCTTCATGATGCTCTTGTCCCAGGCCACGGCCGCTTCGAGCGCCTGCAGCAGCATGGCAAGCTGCGCGCTCGTGTTGCACCGGGACAGCGCCTCGCGCCACGTGGCCAGCCCCCGGGCAATGCCCTTGTTGTCGGCTACACGACAAAACGAATTTTACAAACAATTCCAAGTTATTCAGTTCAGGAAACCCACACGTCATAGCATCTAGGGCAACAAGAGCGATGATCTCACCATATATACATCTACATTTCTATAATAATTACAAAGAAGCAGAAAGATTTGTATTTTTGTATGTTTGTAAAGAATAAACTTAAAAACTACTGGACCGATTTTAAAAATTCTTTCACTATCTTATTCCCGTATTCCCACGGGAACTACGCGGGTGAAACCGCGCAGAACCGCTAGTCTATCGTAAAGAGGAAAGATCTGTATTTTTGTAAGTATGTTTGTAAAGAATGAAGTCTAAATCTACGGAACCGATTCTAAAAATTCTTTCGCCAATGGAAAGATGACTTTTCTGGGAGTAACATGGGCTATAATTTTGCCACGGGAACGGGGCTTACACTGGTGAAATCGGAACAGCTAGTCAAAGGCTTGTCGGACGCTTCCGTCGGATCCGCTAGTGGTGTGAGCAAAGATATCAAAGTAAAGATGAGTGATATTCATAATGCGCGCATTTGAAAATTGATCCGCTGCGAGTGGCTACAACTTGTACATACTTACTTCTTAGCGTATTTATAGGACGTCAATGACAGCGAAAGATGATACAGAACGAATAAAAGAAAGAGTGATAATGCATACATTGCGACTAAATAAAATTAGGTCTGTGGAGGAGCGGAGGTGGAATGCTCCTCCATCGTGAAAAGGGAAGATCTTCCTTTAGGCGAGGTGATCGTGCCTGGGGACCAAGGTCCAACGGTTGATGTTGGACAGTTGTATTTATACAAACTTATTAGAAAGCTCCGATAACGCTGTTTAGAACTCGGCAGTCTATTGGCGCGTTCACATATCTACGTCTTTTTACATAATATTATATCTTTGGGGGCGAGCATATGACCAAAGAGATTAAAATATAATAGGACATAGAGGGGGCATTGGGAATATTTTCATACAAAACTTTAAATCATGTTTGAAGCTCAAGCGTCATGTTAGTTAGTATGAACGCGAGCTGTCATTCGGTCGAAATTGTACCTACTAGACTTATTCCACTTGGAATAACTTTCGGCTTAAAATTTTCCTCGCTTTGTCCCCTCTATGCCCTATTATATTTTAATATCTTTATGTAGTGTCGCTACAAGTCAATTACCTACATTTGTCGACCTCATTTTTCGCGCCCTAGTAACATATCTTTGTACATATAATATCTTTGGGCGTGAGCATATATTGGAACCAAAGAGATTTAAATATAATAGGGCATAGAGGGGGCATTGCGAATATTTTCATACAAAACTTTGAAGCCTAAGCGTCATTGTCCTTGTCATGTCAGTTAGTATGAACGCGAGCTGTCATTCGGTCGAAATTGTACCTACTAGACTTATTCCACTTGGAATAACTTTCGGCTTAAAATTTTCCTCGCTTTGTCCCCTCTATGCCCTATTATATTTTAATATCTTTATGTAGTGTCGCTACAAGTCAATTACCTACATTTGTCGACCTCATTTTTCGCGCCCTAGTAACATATCTTTGTACATATAATATCTTTGGGCGTGAGCATATATTGGTACTTACTCTTCCCCTCGCTGGCGTCAGAGTTCTGCGGTGAAGAAGCTGCCGCGTTCCCGTGTTCGCCCTGAAGGACCGCGCCCAGCGTCGCCTCCGCCGTGCTACAACACAACGGAATCGCCTCCCATTCACACACTTGCTTCTATGTAATCTTCTATATCTATACTAATATTATAAAGAGGGAAGATTTGTATTTTTGTTACGAATTAACATCGTGAGGAAACACGCGGGTCCTAGAATTAATTCTGAGGTAACAGAACCGGGCCGGCGATGGGCTCACCACCTATCACGTTTAGGGGTCCAAAGAATATCTCGTGAAAAGGGGGTATTATATCCAGAAATGGAATACGTTTGCCTCCCCCCTCGGGGATAAAAGGCGTGAGATTATTATTATTGTTACGAATAAACTCAAAAACTACTGGACCGATTTTAAAAATTCTTTCACCAATGAAAAGATCCTTGACTAACTAGGATATATTTTATTTCTGTATTCCCACGGGAACGGGAACTACGGTCAAATATACGTTATGTAAAACCGTGCCGAGAAGCTGTCTGAATATCAAAGCTGAATCTTTCGCAGAGATAACTCCAGGGGACCATATTTTATGATTCTTGACCCCCCCCCCGCCCTTGTCACAGCTGGGGGCCAATTCTACTAAATGACAGCGGTGATAGTTGTATGACAATTACATGATTGTGGTCACTCAATGGTAATATTATGTCAAAATTTGACTTATTATCACCATTGAGTGTCAAAATTTGACATAATATCACCATTGAGTGACCACAATCATGTAATTGTCATTCAACTATCACCGCTGTCATTTAGTAGAATTGGCCCCCAGGTCACATTTGTAAGTTCCATAATGTGACGTCACATAAATTGCAATTTTACAACTTGACGTTGAATTAAAACAGCATTGCCGTAATTAGTTTTATTTCCATTTAAATTCTTTTTAATAAAATCTACAACAAATCAGAAATTTGAAAAAAATAAACAGTGTTAGATTTTGAAATGTGACGTCACATAATGTCACAATTCATCGACCCCAACCCCCCCTTAACGTGTGACGTAATTTATGGATGGCCCCCAGCCTCGTCACATGAAGCTTCGACCAAACGCGGTAATAGCTCTTTTATGAGCCATCGGGTCTTCGGTCCCCTCTTTCCATTGGTTTTGGCACAAACATGTAGCCCTCATTGAGGCATATTCGGGTCTCTTGAATATTGTTATTCTTTTGTCTTTATTGACTCTTTTTGAAACTACAAAAGCCACCACACAGTTTCAACTGAAAACGTACCAATCCCAAAAACAATAGCAAACACACAAACCAACAAACAAAAAATATAGTTTTAGATACTAAAAATCGGGCTCTGCAGCACCCAGAGCACCAAACACTCGAGGGGTTTACGAGAAGGCATTGATGAGTTTCTCCATTCATCTCCTGGCTCCATAAAGATATCTTGTTCAAACCAACTTTGGTTGACAATGTTTTTTGACGTGGTAACGTCTTATATAAATCGATGAACTGCACGAGCCGAGCGTGCAAGCGAAAGCGTGTAACAAGCGATAGAGAGGCACGATCGGCCTGAGCGTTCGGTTTGTGACGCATCTATCTCTCTTCCACTCCCGTAGGTGTGAAATTTTTCATAAATGTTTTGTTTTCTTATCACGTAAAATTATCGTCCGTAAACTGACTTTGCAGACCAAAAATTTTTTGGTTATCTTTCTTTTTCCAGAACTTTCTACACCATAGTCAAAAGTTTCAGTTTAGAAGTGTATATAATATCACCAGTACGTAAGTCATTTAGTAATGCCGATGGCATTTTTAACACCTAAATTACAAAACAGTTTTTTTAGTGTGTACTGTTTTTTAATCCCTAGTTGCATGTACTCGTATGCAGTGCCTTCCATATTGATTATTGTTTTCGTAATTTCACTACACTTTTGCATAACTGTTCATAGTCGCCCAGTAAAATTGTAGGGCTATTAATACAAACGATTTTATTTGTCAATGAAGGTAGATTTACTAAAGATGTTATATTTTTAAACAAAAATTGTTCGCTACATTCCGCCCGTGAATATACAAATACTACACTTAGATACTTAGTCATTATGATAAACTGATTAATCTACTCTCATTTTATTGCACATTTCCTCCCATTAAAACCACAAGCCACCACACATAATCATATAACAATCCAACCATCACACAAACCCGCAATCTCAATACAAGAACCACTTTACCTAGCATACCTTTGTACCAAAGGCGGTTTGAGGTATCGTCGCTCTATGTGTGCTTCTACAGCTGCTAGCTTGGTCCGTGCTCTGGTCACCAGTTCCGCTGCAGGAGTTCCAGGTCCAAGGCGAGACGGCCTCCAGCCCTTCACCTGCATCGAGGCTGCTGCTACACGCTCTTCCAGAGCTTCCACCTGTGAATGAGGTTCTGTTAAGAGTAGGGTATAACACCCAATTATTGACACCTTTTCACCCTACCAATTAATTGACACCCGAAAAGTTTTGTAAAGAACCGCGGGTTCCAATTGGAACTGAGACACAATTAAAAATATATTGTGCTTAATTTTCTAGACTTTGTAAATTGCATTTAATATGACTATATTTATCAATTAGTCTCGTGTATAACTTTGACTCCAGATATCTTATACGTCATATTTCTTTCCAGACGGTAAAAAAATCATCCAATATCACTGAAGTATAAATGAAATAAAAATCCATAATGTCACGCCTTTTATCTCAGAAGAGGTAGGCAGAGGCATTCCATTGCGGGAAAAAAACACGTTTCACCAGTATTCTTTAGACGTGATAGGTGGTGAGTGCATCGTCGGACCGGGTGCCTTTCATCCTAATGTTTTTCTTGGTTGTTTATAGGGAATATGACGCAGAATTTATTTATTCATCACTAGCTTAACGGTGAAGGAAAACATCGTGAGGAAACCCGCAGGTCCCAGAATTATATCTGAGGTTAAAGTAAAAAATCATTTATTTTCTGTAAGTACGAAAAGTACACTTAGAAACGTCAATAGTCTAATAACAAGGCACAGTAAACTCGTCCATGAAGATTGGCTAAATTAAACAGCAGCCCGTCTCCACTGAAGAGTTGCTGGTTCCAAATGCCCGAGTAACAGACCCAGTCTGGCTACGTGCTCACTTATCACGTTTAGGGGTCCAAAGAATATACTGGTGAAAACTTGGTAAGTCAAAGTCAAAATGTTTTATTCAAAGTAGGAACTTACAAGTCCACTTATTGAACGTCATTTCAACTCCACCGCTTCAGCATGTATGGTTGTGGAGAAGAAGGGGGGCAAGAAACTCCTCAACACAATATTCTTTTAATCAATTGTTACTTAATACTAAATGAGAAGTAATTAATTGATCAACAATTATAAAATTTGGTGAACCACAAAAAAATTTGGTACCTATTTCTGGAAATGGAGTATCTTCTAGGATAATAGCTGCAAGATTATTTATTTTACTCACCATGATGAGCAGTTGCATGTCGATTCTGTACGCAGTGGAAGCGGAGAAAGATCCGACGGCGTCCGGACTCGGGTAGCCGCCGTTCTGGGCGATCACGCGGTCGAGGTGGGACAGGGAAAGCTCCGTCGCTAATGTGTCGCCTTTTTCTATGTGGAGCTGTTGGAAAACAATAATAAAGTAATTATTTAATTTTTTCACTTCTCATGCTCTAAAAGTACGCCAATATAGCCCTACGAAGCGGGACTAAAGTGGTAAAAAGTAATTAGTTTTTTTAATTTCCTTATTGAGATGTAGATAAACTCAAACAGCCAGTAAATATCTGTGGAGTGTAGACCATCTTCATTGCGAAAATGTTGAGAGTTTTAGTTTCATGGTGTTTCCGCATAGAAGGTGGCGCCATCTGTTTTAAAATAGATTTAAAACTCTTGTTAATCTGTGACAGGTTTAGAAAAAAAAATTTCAGAATTTTTGATGAGTGTATTTGTTCGGTTTTAAATAAATTTGTACTAAATTGTCAATTTTTCTCGCACTCAAAGTGAAAAGTACAGTTTGCACCTCGAGACTAAACGCCAACTTAATATACCCTCGGTTTCATTTACTCCCTCGCGGTATATAATGGCTTCGTTTAGTCCCTCGATACAAAATATACTATTAAATCACGGTAATAATAATAATAAATTTTGGAATATAAAACACACACAGTTGTAGGTACAGTCCCATAGGTACTGGTCAACTGGTAAACATACCTAAATAAATATTAAGCACGCAGACACGAAGCCACCAGAAATGTTCATGCACACCAATTTTTTCTCCGAGCGGGGATCGAACCCACGACCTCCGACTCAGAAGGCAGTCTCTACCGACTGAGCCAACAGGCACGTCAGTGTATGGTAGATACTATTTGCGGAAGTTATAAACGTAAAAAGCATACATAATATATACATTTTAAGCCTTCAGTTAAATTGAATATGTGATCAAATAACAACTCTATTTTGTACACCAATAAAAATATGTGATAAGTGACACAGTGATAAAAACAGTCAAGTGCGATTCGGACTCGCGCACCCAGGGTTCCGTACAAACCTGTAGGTATACAAGTAAAAGTTCACCCATCACGACAATCAAGTCATAAAACTTATTAAAAATATTTTTACTATATGATGTAACTAAACGTAGTAGACCTGACAAAAAGAACAATGTCCTCTCGTTATAAGCAATTTCTTCCAGACAACCCTAATATGCATTTATCATATCTCTAAAACTTGGACATTATAAATGAGTAAACAAAATCGTCACCTTGTTGTTAACAGTTGGTACGTGGTGCGTGAAGGCCATGTGGAGCTCCCTCTCGCGCGCTCCTCGCGGATGGAGAGCATCCATCAGGTCCTTCAGCTGGTCGGGGTCTGTGACGCGCCACCAGCCATGCCTGCAACAAACATTTGGATAAAAAAATCAAAATTATTTATTTTATGTGTGTACAAAAATACATGTAAAACACTTAGCTGTCTGTAAAGTCGGTTTACGGAGGATAATTTTACGTGATAACGTCATAAGAAAAATTACATGCTGGAGTGAAAGAGAAACAGACGCGTCACAAGCCGAACGCTTAGGCCGATCGTGTCTCTCTATTGCTTGCACGCTCGGCTCAGTAGAACGTGACACTTTTTTGTGCGTGCACCCGGCATTCTTCGATTTTATAAGACGCTAACACGTCAAAATGTCAATAGTCTAATAACAAGGCACTCTAAACTCCTCCATGAAGATTGGCTAAATTAAACATATCTCCATTGACGAGTTGCTGGTTCCAAATGCAGTTCCCCAAGAAGAAACAGCAAGAAACTCAAGGGCAGTACTTTTTTCTATGGATTTATTAACTAGTGGTTCCGTGCAACTGGGTAGTTGACAGCATCGAAATTAAATTGCGAGTAGTCATTCATTGAAAAGATTATCCCAAAACACCTCAAAATATGTATTTCGATTTTAAATTTACAATTATAGCAAATTTAAAAATGATAAAACAATCAAAAAAAGTGCTGCAATTGAGTACTAGAAACTATGACGTCACGGTTTGCTATTTCAGTACATTTTCCATAGTAAAATTTCGTTTTGACAGATCGTAAAAAGTAACTGATTTAACTAGGTAGGACACAACCCTATTTCACTAGCGTAAGTTCCGTTCCGATGGAAAAGTTATAGCCCATGTTACTCCCAGAAAACTAAATTTTCCATTGGCGAAAGTTTTTTTTTAAATCGGTCCATTAGTTTTTAAGTTTATTCTATACAAAAATACAATTAAATTTTTTCTTCTTTATAGACTAGATGTAGGGTCCATATAAAACCAGATCGTATATCACTGGGGAAATAGTGCTGAAGTCAGGCATAAAATTTTACTCTACTTTTTTAAACAGCCCTAACGGTGCCATGTAGTACTCCAGCTCTTCCAGATCCTTAGAAGATTATTTCAGACTAATTGTCCTACCCGTTAACTTATCAGTACTCCAGCTATTTCAGATCCTTAGAGCAGTAGTCTTTAAAAGCTACATCTCAGACTACCATCCATATTCTACAAAAGGAGCTCACCGAAGTTCTTTGGGTACGAAATTCCCCTCGACCTTCTTGGGCAGCCCGTTGACCTTGCAGTTCTCCAGCTGTTCCAGCTCGTCGGGGGACATCTGTATGGGCGGGGGGCTGTCGCAGGTCACGTACGTCGACAGCGCGTTGAAGTTGAGGAGCCCTAGGCTGGTGAGGCTTTGGGCCTTCGCCCTTTGCGTGGCCGCGTCGTGCTTCAGGGCGTCCGCTTGGAGCTCTTTTTCCAAGTCGTTGTCCTTTAGGGGGGAAAATTGGAATGTAATGAAATATTTTATTTGCTTGATTTTGGGTAGAAACATAAGTTCTTTAGAAATAATTGTTCCATACAAAATTTGCTTACATTCTAGCGTGAAAATATTTACAAAATATTATAATTATATTATTCAGCTAATGACAACCACTTCTATCAATGTCATAAGTACTCAAATAAATAAATCGGAGGGAAAGTACACTAAATATTGAAGATAGGATATTTTACTGAAAGAAGACATCATTTTGTTTTTAATAATCAGTAGAAATCCATTCACAGATTTTTTTAAAAACGCCTGCCTCCACCGAGAATCGAACCATCGAAAAAAATGTGAAAAAAAAACACATGTATTTTATGATAACCCGGAAGGGTTAATCGTAAGGGTTATTTTTTCCTAAGATTGTTACGTAGAAAATCGGCGTTTACTCGATTTTCTGTCTTTTTAATTTTTATGACAACATGTCGTGATTTTACGTCGAATTTTATGTCATGACATTTTGTGCATGCCTGTTTTAGGCTGAATGCGCAGGAGTCGTTGTCTTCATATGAAAAAGTCTTTGTGACACAATGACCTAGTTCTTTTTCTTTTGAGATCTTGGCCGTTTTGGTCGACTAATTTTGGAATCGTTTTTGGATACTCTTGTTGTTTTTTGCTGAATGAGTTGACGACTTTGTTCCGGCCGGCTTCTTGCGATTACGTAACCGGATCGTGGAGTCGATATTGATCACACATCGCCTGTCCTGTGGTCTAGGAAGCCCTAGGCAGGATCATTTTCCTCCGAAAGGAGGTGTTTAGTACCGGAGGTGTTTAGTACCGCTACATATCTGGTTCGGTTACCTACTTAAAGCAGACGCCTAGCATCTACATGTAGGGGTGGAGCTAGTGCTGAAGTTCCCTTGATTGTACCTACTCAAGTAACCCTTTTATTTTAATTATTCATCGGTCCGGTGCCGTTTCCCACACCGGTGGCGCCCCTTATATTTTGTTTAGATGCATAAAACCAAATGCTCACCTCAAGCCAAGAACCTACTCCTGTATAAGAGCTAGTCTGTGGCATAATTTCAGAAAAGAATAAACTACCATCAAACTTATATTTTTTTTATTTGTTCATCTGCAGCGTTCCGCTCAAATTGGTAACAGTGGCACTCAACATGTGGGGCGAGCTTGAGGTGTTGGCATGTCTTAGGCTGTGTCAATGAGCATTTGGTTTTAATTTTTTTTGTGTATTGTTGAAGTGTTGTTAACGGTTATTTCAATTTTTATTTTGAATGATTTTATCATTCACCTTTTGTGTACCTACACAGATTTTTTTTTCCTGCTATATTCTGTGACTTACATGTTAAAATATTTTTTTTATGTAATAGCATTTAAAAAAATAGTACATAATGTATTAGGATAGAATACAATAGTAGGTAAATATTTAATATAAAGTCTATTTTTGTAAACTTGAGGTGAGGATTTCGTTTGTAGTGTTGTGGCTTAAATGGTAGTATTCTCCTTTAAATTCACATTACGTTTAGGTACTTGATAATTTTGTTGAGAGTACAGTCAGCATAAAAAAAAATGTTTTTTTTTCTGCAGTATTGAATAGGGTTGTCTAGCAACATTTTTTTTTATTTTTACCCTTTGTTTTTTTTGTCTGTTGTGGAAATGGAGTGTCCTGTCATCATATCATCTATCATTTGTTGTCCAGGGATGAGTTAGTGTGCGAAGTGGGGGTTCGCGATGCGGGGCCTGAAAGTGATGTACCTTATTTGAAGAAACGAATAGGGGAGTTGGTGCTTCGCATGTCTTCTGATGGGTTCCGTTGCGTTCAAAAACTTTAATCGCGTACTTTCGTGTTAGTTTAAATTCTGTATCGACTCGTATCAGAGTCATACAGTAATGTCTTGAGTTAGGTTTAATTCTGTATTCACTCGTTTTCAGAGTTATACAGTAATGTCTTAAGTTAGTTTATTTCTGTATTGACTCGTTCCAAGAGTCATACAGTATAATGTTTTAAATTAGGTTTAACTCTGTATAGACTCGTTCAAAGAGTCATACAGTCGTGATGTTTTGGGTTAGCTTGAGCACTGTGTGAAGTCGTTTTTAGAGGCACACAGTCTTAAGGTGCGTTAGGTGTTCGTTAACTGTGATGGTTGACACGTATTTTTTTTAGATACGTGACCTCCCCGTGTGGTGACCGGGTTGTAGAATAGTCCCAACGCCAATCGGCCTACTGGCGTGTCGTAGAAGGCGACTAAAGGAATCCATTTTTATTTATTGAATTAACATCTCATCGGTTTTAATTTTTTTTTCCGATGGTATTTTGGTTTTGGGTGGTTGTTTTTCTTTTTTTTGTTGGGATATCATTGTCTGCGGGTGTTTTGTTGTTATTGGTAGGAGTTTTTTTATTTTTACCTGATTAAGTCTGACGGAGGGTAATGTTTTGTTTGTAAGGGTTCAGATGGGCTACTATTGTCTGTTGGTGTTTTTGTTGTTATTGGTGGCAGTTTTTTATTTTACCCGACTACGTCTGAAAGAGGGTTATGTTTTGATGGAACTCCATGTTGTGCGCTGGAGGGCCAGCTCGAATTTTCCTTGTTCCTGCGTAAAATTCTTGTGGGTGAGGGGGTATTGTTACGTAGAAAATCGGCGTTTACTCGATTTTCTGTCTTTTTAATTTTTATGACAACATGTCGTGATTTTACGTCGAATTTTATGTCATGACATTTTGTGCATGCCTGTTTTAGGCTGAATGCGCAGGAGTCGTTGTCTTCATATGAAAAAGTCTTTGTGACACAATGACCTAGTTCTTTTTCTTTTGAGATCTTGGCCGTTTTGGTCGACTAATTTTGGAATCGTTTTTGGATACTCTTGTTGTTTTTTGCTGAATGAGTTGACGACTTTGTTCCGGCCGGCTTCTTGCGATTACGTAACCGGATCGTGGAGTCGATATTGATCACACATCGCTTGTCCTGTGGTCTAGGAAGCCCTAGGCAGGATCATTTTCCTCCGAAAGGAGGTGTTTAGTACCGGAGGTGTTTAGTACCGCTACATATCTGGTTCGGTTACCTACTTAAAGCAGACGCCTAGCATCTACATGTAGGGGTGGAGCTAGTGCTGAAGTTCCCTTGATTGTACCTACTCAAGTAACCCTTTTATTTTAATTATTCATCGGTCCGGTGCCGTTTCCCACACCGGTGGCGCCCCTTATATTTTGTTTAGATGCATAAAACCAAATGCTCACCTCAAGCCAAGAACCTACTCCTGTATAAGAGCTAGTCTGTGGCATAATTTCAGAAAAGAATAAACTACCATCAAACTTATATTTTTTTTATTTGTTCATCTGCAGCGTTCCGCTCAAATTGGTAACAGTGGCACTCAACATGTGGGGCGAGCTTGAGGTGTTGGCATGTCTTAGGCTGTGTCAATGAGCATTTGGTTTTAATTTTTTTTGTGTATTGTTGAAGTGTTGTTAACGGTTATTTCAATTTTTATTTTGAATGATTTTATCATTCACCTTTTGTGTACCTACACAGATTTTTTTTTCCTGCTATATTCTGTGACTTACATGTTAAAATATTTTTTTTATGTAATAGCATTTAAAAAAATAGTACATAATGTATTAGGATAGAATACAATAGTAGGTAAATATTTAATATAAAGTCTATTTTTGTAAACTTGAGGTGAGGATTTCGTTTGTAGTGTTGTGGCTTAAATGGTAGTATTCTCCTTTAAATTCACATTACGTTTAGGTACTTGATAATTTTGTTGAGAGTACAGTCAGCATAAAAAAAAATGTTTTTTTTTCTGCAGTATTGAATAGGGTTGTCTAGCAACATTTTTTTTTATTTTTACCCTTTGTTTTTTTTGTCTGTTGTGGAAATGGAGTGTCCTGTCATCATATCATCTATCATTTGTTGTCCAGGGATGAGTTAGTGTGCGAAGTGGGGGTTCGCGATGCGGGGCCTGAAAGTGATGTACCTTATTTGAAGAAACGAATAGGGGAGTTGGTGCTTCGCATGTCTTCTGATGGGTTCCGTTGCGTTCAAAAACTTTAATCGCGTACTTTCGTGTTAGTTTAAATTCTGTATCGACTCGTATCAGAGTCATACAGTAATGTCTTGAGTTAGGTTTAATTCTGTATTCACTCGTTTTCAGAGTTATACAGTAATGTCTTAAGTTAGTTTATTTCTGTATTGACTCGTTCCAAGAGTCATACAGTATAATGTTTTAAATTAGGTTTAACTCTGTATAGACTCGTTCAAAGAGTCATACAGTCGTGATGTTTTGGGTTAGCTTGAGCACTGTGTGAAGTCGTTTTTAGAGGCACACAGTCTTAAGGTGCGTTAGGTGTTCGTTAACTGTGATGGTTGACACGTATTTTTTTTAGATACGTGACCTCCCCGTGTGGTGACCGGGTTGTAGAATAGTCCCAACGCCAATCGGCCTACTGGCGTGTCGTAGAAGGCGACTAAAGGAATCCATTTTTATTTATTGAATTAACATCTCATCGGTTTTAATTTTTTTTTCCGATGGTATTTTGGTTTTGGGTGGTTGTTTTTCTTTTTTTTGTTGGGATATCATTGTATGCGGGTGTTTTGTTGTTATTGGTAGGAGTTTTTTTATTTTTACCCGATTAAGTCTGACGGAGGGTAATGTTTTGTTTGTAAGGGTTCAGATGGGCTACTATTGTCTGTTGGTGTTTTTGTTGTTATTGGTGGCAGTTTTTTATTTTACCCGACTACGTCTGAAAGAGGGTTATGTTTTGATGGAACTCCATGTTGTGCGCTGGAGGGCCAGCTCGAATTTTCCTTGTTCCTGCGTAAAATTCTTGTGGGTGAGGGGGTATTGTTACGTAGAAAATCGGCGTTTACTCGATTTTCTGTCTTTTTAATTTTTATGACAACATGTCGTGATTTTACGTCGAATTTTATGTCATGACATTTTGTGCATGCCTGTTTTAGGCTGAATGCGCAGGAGTCGTTGTCTTCATGTGAAAAAGTCTTTGTGACACAATGACCTAGTTCTTTTTCTTTTGAGATCTTGGCCGTTTTGGTCGACTAATTTTGGAATCGTTTTTGGATACTCTTGTTGTTTTTTGCTGAATGAGTTGACGACTTTGTTCCGGCCGGCTTCTTGCGATTACGTAACCGGATCGTGGAGTCGATATTGATCACACATCGCTTGTCCTGTGGTCTAGGAAGCCCTAGGCAGGATCATTTTCCTCCGAAAGGAGGTGTTTAGTACCGGAGGTGTTTAGTACCGCTACATATCTGGTTCGGTTACCTACTTAAAGCAGACGCCTAGCATCTACATGTAGGGGTGGAGCTAGTGCTGAAGTTCCCTTGATTGTACCTACTCAAGTAACCCTTTTATTTTAATTATTCATCGGTCCGGTGCCGTTTCCCACACCGGTGGCGCCCCTTATATTTTGTTTAGATGCATAAAACCAAATGCTCACCTCAAGCCAAGAACCTACTCCTGTATAAGAGCTAGTCTGTGGCATAATTTCAGAAAAGAATAAACTACCATCAAACTTATATTTTTTTTATTTGTTCATCTGCAGCGTTCCGCTCAAATTGGTAACAAGATGAACATGAAATTTGACAGTTTATTTAAAATTTTGTTCAGGAAACCTCGCGGTTTCATGGATATACCTACTTTTCACCAGTGAGTTTTTTGGGCACCTATACATGGTAGATGGTGACTGGTGAGCATATGATTTGTATTTTTAGCTGTCTCTAATATATCATAGATTTAGATGCATGAAGCAAGGGTTGATGTGTAAATAAGTTTTTCAAATTTACCCATAGCTAGACAGTGGAGGAAACCTAGTTTTAATCTTAACATTTTCTTAGATCCGATTCGCAGCCCATTCGTGACCAATTTGCACAGACAGACAAAAATTTGTGGCCCAGCACACACCGCTGGCAGCGCGGCGGAGCGCATTTGAAGACAACAACTTAATATAAGCCTTAACGACTTAGACATACAGTCAATAACTGCATGAAAAGAATACGCGCGCGGCTATCCAAGTCGTTAAGGCTTATATTAAGTTGTCTTCAACGGCGCTCCGCTGCACTTCAGGTGTGCGCTGGGTCCAATAGTCATTTATGATGAGTCATCGTATCATCATCATCGTATAAATA
Source organism: Ethmia dodecea (assembly GCA_963855545.1). Taxonomy (NCBI): domain Eukaryota; kingdom Metazoa; phylum Arthropoda; class Insecta; order Lepidoptera; family Depressariidae; genus Ethmia; species Ethmia dodecea. The sequence goes on along the minus strand of OY979463.1, from coordinate 4,578,300 downwards.
GCAGTTTTGAAACAAATGAAATCACAATCACTTCAATTGTATAATAAAGACAACCCACCTGTTCCTTGGTGTCTTCTTCCTCCTCAGCCTCCACGACGCTGCTATCCTTGTTCAAGCTGGCATCCATCAGGTCCTGGTCTAGCCCCGACATGGTCAGACTAGAGTCCGCGTAAACACTGTTCGCGGGCACCTGAACACTGGTCACCATACTGTTCAGCGTGAACAGCGACGGGTCATTCAACAAGTGCAGGTTATTGGACACATCCCACTTGTGGCCTTGACAGAGTATCACTTCCGAACACGTATGCTCGTTGTCGCAATACGGCGGCAATTTATAATCGGTTTTATCTTCGTTTAGGTTATTCAAAAACGAGCTCTCGTGCCTTAGGATAGAGAACCATTTGCCTTCCAATATTTTCGAGTGCAGCGCCTCGTGTGCCGCATCTGGTACCATTATTTCGTTTATTTCTTGTTCTTCTTTGACGACTAACTCTGCTTTCTTCGCCGCGTCGAGTTGAGAGGACACGGCTTCCGCCATCTTTCTTAATTCTTCTAGATTATTGACTAGCTCGTTTTTGTCTTCTTCGTCTTTCTGTTCGGTCTTGACGTTTTCTACTTTGACTATCTCTTGCGGTTTGTCGACGGGTTCGGCTTGGGCGGCGTACATCGGCGTGTGCGTTGGTTTCTGGACTAGGAATGCGGTTGGGATGGAGTCTTCTATGTCTAGCATGTCTTCTTCTTCTTTCGTCTGCTTGTGTTGGATGTATTTCTCTTCCATTTTTATTGAGCCTGTTGGTATAAGATTCAATTAAGATTTCGTATAATAAATAACATTAGCCGACGCCTGGAGCTTTTTTATTGGTCAAACGGTGTCGGAACTGTCCGAGTTTATCAATCTCATATATACCAACATCCTTTTTTATTCAAATAGATAAGTTGATCGAACATAAAACATTGTGGATCGAATAAAAGGTTTTAATACATTTAGCAATCTCTTCCAGACCATATTGGCATGGATGAAATAAAGACTAGAATTAAGGTAGCAGAGTACTTACAGTAATAAATGATAGTAGCAATAGCTACAGTAAATTTTATTGAAGAAAAAAGATCTTCTTGCCTCCATTAATTTGGAAATTATTTAATTGGATATATCACTTTATATATTATATATATTATCACTTTATAAAAAAAAAACTCACGCCTTATGTCCCCGAGGGGGTAGGCAGAGGTATTCCATTTCTCGATATACCCACTTTTCACCAAATATTCTTTGGACCCCTAAACGTGATATATTTTTTTATATATCACTTTTAGTTAATATGTTCTTGGTGGATTATATTCAGCTGCATGCAGCTGCTCTATTCAGTGTGTACTTTCATTTGTTTTCTGTCTTTGTAATAGTTTTTTTTATGTTATGAGTGTGTATCTGTTGTACAAATAAATTCAATTATATTGCCAATATACCTTCGACTTTGCACGCGCCATGCTTGACGTTGGGCTCGTACTTGATGATCTGCGTGTGGTCACTCAGGTTGAGTTCAGACTTGATGTTCTTGAGTTCGAGCTCGCTCTTGAGAGCCTCCTCCTTCTTGGCTGCCTCCGTCTCCTCGTGGTCATCCGTAACGGGGGGCGGCAGTTCTTTCTTTTCTTTTGGAGCTGAAAAGAATACATTCTTATACTGCCTGATTTTTTTTATCGTCTGGAATAATTATGGTGTGATAAGTAGGTGTAATAGATTTGTAGCAGCTGGCTGGTCTTTTTTTTTTAAATCATAAGTAATAATAATATATAATATAATCTCACGCCTTTCATCCCCGGGGGGGGGCGGTAGGCAGAGGTATTCCACTACTGGATATACCCACTTTTCACGAGATATATTCAATCCTTAAACGTGATAGGTGGTGAGCCCATCGCCGGACTGGGTCTGCTAAACATATGTCTCAGAAAGTTTTTGAAAAACTCATTGGTACATGCCAGCATTCGAACCCGAGCCTCACTGATTTTCAGGCGGCTCTTTAACCGTAAGGCTATCACTGCTCAATATTTTTTAATTTATTTAGAAAGCTTACTTTTCTGGGAGTAACATGGCCTATAATTTTCCCATTGGAACTGGACTTACTACTACACACATACTACTTCAATAACTGACCTTTCCTCTTCTTCCTCGCGCTGTCGGGAGGCGCTTGTTCCTTGCTGGCATCTTCCAGAGTGCGCTGGTACTGCATGATCTCCGGCTGAGCCGACTCCATGGCCTCAACGAAAATGCCTCCGCACTTGCCCAGAGACCAGTAACGCCTCCAGTACCTGCGTGTAAGCATTAAACCCTTATCGTCAATATTAATTTTAAACGGACTTCAAAGGAGGAGGTTTCTCAATTCGACCGAATTTTTTTGTGCGTTCACGGATAACTTCGTCGTTTATGAACCGATTTTGACGATTCTTTTTTTGTTAGAAAGTTGATATCCCAACGGTGGTACCATGATAAGGAAACCAGGAACGATAAAAGGCTTTAGCATTTATATCTAAAAATAAATCCCTATTTCGCTAAGACACGCCATAACTTGAGAACGATACTAAAAATTTGCTACAATTCTAAAATGAAAATCGAAAAGCATTTTCAGAGGAGTTTTAGGCTAAGCTTTTATATTAACAATTAATCGCTATTTAATTTCGATACAGTTATATTCCATTGTAGCTCAGCTGCAGGCTGTTATCGGTTGATAATAATCAATTGTAGGAAAAAATGTACACACGGTTACTCAGTCCCAAACCAGGCAGATCCTGTACTATGGGTACTAAACAACTAATAAGTAAACATACTTAAATAAATATTAAACACCCAGACACGAAGCCAACAGACATGTTCATGCACACAAAATGTTTGGCCCTAAACGGGGAGATCGAACCCGCGATCTCCGACTCGGAAGGCAGGGTCACTACCAACTGAGCCAACAATCCTGTCAAATACTACATAATAATGAACTTCTGCACAGCTGCTTTGACTCCAGCTGTAACCGTACCTGTCTTGGCCGTAGCAGGTGGCCCTCAGCGCGTGCGATGCAGCTGCCAGCTGTTGCAGCTGCTGCTCTGACTGTCGCAACAGCTTCTCCAGCTTACGGGCCAGCTCCTCCGAAGATAGGTTCTTGTCTTCGTCCTGTTGAAGTACAGTCGGTTAAATAGACCATTACGAGGAAATACAGGTGGTAAAATAGACCCTAGACCGTCATGAATAGAGGCAGGGGGTGAAACAGACATCATTAATAAAAAAGAAAAGAAAGACTTATATAGCTGATAAATTATACAATCATGGAGCAATATAGCAATAATATATATACAACTTATTTCAGGACAGTTTTGTATTTTTGTATTCTCTATATGTTATATAACTAATTGTTAACAAATAAACTCTTTATCTAGAGTCGCGTAGGTATATAGATCAAAAAAAAAAAAATTCTTTGATAAAATATTAGTAAGAGTCAAAATTGAACGCGATCAAAAAGCGAGTCAATATTCGTAAAACGTCATATCGCTGTTTTTAATCAGTAGTATCTTTTTCAAATCTGCCCGCCTAGCCAAGTGACATTGTACAATCTAATCGAATGTTCTTTTATGGTACGGTCCAAATTGCACTTTCTGCGCTCGTGTGCGCTATATTCATGAAAAAAAACTGTTCAAATTGCGCTGTGGTACGCTGACATGAGCATTGTGACTTCATTGATGAAGTCATCGATCGGTGCGAACAGTGCTAACAACGAGGAGGTAGTGCAATGTCTCCGGATCTGTCAAACAGTTGTCAAACTTCAATATGCGTGGTGTTTTTTTTCCCGCGAACTTTTTTCATATTCGTTAAGTAATCGATTAATTAAAATTAGGTATGTCGTCCTTAATATTAACAGAAGCATTACATTGTGAAGCTTCGGGGGACAGTATACGACTCAAATACGACTGAATTTAACTTCAGAACAGTATCAACCTAATTATTAAAAAAACTGACATTTTTGACAAACGAAAACCTGTTCAAATTGTTTGCATGCTAACAATCGTAATCATTTTGAACAGTCGTGTGCGTGCTTACGAACGTATTTACTATTTGCACAAAACGGACCGCAGCCTTAGATTGGCATGTATGGGATTGACATAAGCACTTGCCAACGAGCGCTAACGCTAATGTCAATCCCATACATGTCAATCTATAAGATCATTCGATTAGATTGTGCAATGCCACTTGGATAGAGGGGGTGATATGACATTTTGATGGTGTCATTCTGCAAGTGTCAATTCCATAGATATTCTACGCGAACGTGACATTACTCGTATGTGTCGACCTGACATTTATGAGGACAAAGACATTATGATCGATGGTCCAAAACATAAAATTGCGAAGTGACATTTTGTGAATTTGACATTTTGCCAGTGACAGTTTACGATGTAATTATGTGCGTTGAGACATTTTGCGAATAAGTCATTTCTGCGATGTGATATTTTGAGAGCAACAATTTGCGAATGTGACATTATATATCGATCGATGATTCAAACATACCTCCTCTGGCTGCGTGCCTTCACTCTCCAGATCACTCAGCACATCGTCTCCAATAACGCTGTCCTTGTCTAACTTATTGTCGGGGGGCGAGCATTCGTCCTTGTTGTTGTTCAACAGCTCCTTGCTCTTGCTCAGGTCCTTGATGGGCGACGGCTCCTTGTCATCCTCCGTTTCCCCCTTATACGGGGAGGGGAGAGGGGTAGTTTTGTCTGTATTCTCAGAATCCTCCTTTTTGGGCGTTTCGGATTTCTCGGACGGTGTTTCTGGGAAAATAAAATACAAAGATGCAACGTATTGTGATTTTGACCGAATAGGCCGAAGCGTCGACATTCGGCGCCAATGGAAAACATTTTATTTTCCATACATGTTACGACTTGTCTCATTTTAGTGATTGCGGTGCGGTGGAGTGTATTTGTTCAAAAAAGGAGGTTTCTCAATTCAACCGTTTTGTTTTTGTGTGTTCGCGGATAACTTCGTCGTTTATGAACCGATTTTGATGATTCTGTTTCTGTTGGAAATGTGATATCCTAACGGTGGTACCATGATAGGGAAACCAGGATCTGATGATGGCATCCCAGAGAAATCGAGGGCAACCTTTGAAAATCGTAGTGAAGTAGTGATTTTTACTTTTTTTAGTTTCCTGTTTGAAGTCAGCTATTTGTTTGAAATTATCTGATGTTAATTTGTAATACAATACATCATCTGAGATTTTTACAGTCGTGCTAGTTGACACCAAAAATAATATGTAAAATCAAATGATCGTGTGTTATTTTCATGTGAGATGACGAACAACTTAAACATGGACATAAATGTAAGAAAATCGTATGTTATGATCGACTTAATGAGGTCTCGATGTATATACTCTTTTACTCTTTTAAACAGTGCAACTCTAGGTCTGATTATTACTATTATTAATACTATATTTAAAATAAAAAATAAATAAATAATCTCACGCCTTTTATCCCCGAGGGGGTAGGCAGAGGTATTCCATTACTGGATATACCCACATTTCACGAGATACATTGGACCCCTAAACGTGATAGGTGGTGAGCCCATCGTCGGACCGGGTCTGTTTACACATGTCTCAGAATTAATTCTGAGACCTGCGGGTTTCCTCACGATGTTTTCCTTCACCGTCGAGCTAGTGACAAATATGTACGTAAGTTATTAAAAAACTCATTGGTACATGCCAGGATTCGAACCCGAGCCTCACTGATTTTCGGCCGGCTCTTTAACAGTAAGGCTATAACTGCTTTTTTTTACTAATTTAATTTTTAATACTATATTTAAGACTTTGTTTCCTAAATAAATAAATAAGACTTGTTTGTCTGTAAAGTCAGTTTACGGACGATAATTTTACATGATAAAGTCATAAGAAAACATTGCATAAGTACTGGAGTGGAAGAGAGATAGATGCGTCACAAGCCGAACGCTTAGGCCGATCGAGCCTCTCTATCCCTTGTTCCGCGCTCTCGCTTGCACGCTCGGCTGGGGCGGAACTCGTGCGTTCATCGATTTATAAGACGTTATACCGTCAAAAGTTGCAATTGACAAGTCAGTCAGTGAATCAGTCAGTACCGTCGTCGTGCCTCGATGGAGAGGCGCGGCTGAGGCCAGCGCTCTCCTCGACGAGCCTCTGCATCCTCTCCAGCGCCATCGCCTGCTGCTTCTCTGACTGCTCGGCGCGAACTTTCCTCTGGTGCAGCACGCGGACTCTAAGACAAACAGACAAACATTATTTATCTGTTATACAACGCGTAACAGAATGAGCGCAATTTCTCATAGACCCCAATTAGTATATTATTATAAAAAAAATATGATGCCTTCGTACTTTAATTTTGTCTGACCAATTTTTTTAAATCAAGAGTTATAATAGTACGGTTTCCATAGTAAGCATTAGATTCAGGTATGCTAATTCATTTTTCGGAAACATTTAACACATTAAAATAGCTGAAATCGATTAAGTGCTCTATACTGAAGAAACTCATTTCAGGAATTGCGCTTATTCTGTTACTTATTGTATATGTCTTAGAATTAATTCTGGGACCTGCCTGTTTCCTCACAATGTTTTCCTTCACCGTAGAGCTAGCGATAAATTATTAACGTTGGTTTTTTAAACTCATTGATATGCCAGGATTCGAACCCGAGCGTCACGAATGAGAAGCGAGCTCTTTAACTAAAGGGCTATCAATGAAATTATAGTGTGTCGATCAGACCAGTATTGCAAGTCGAGCGCGCTGCGAACATTAATTCTTTTAAATGTACTTGAAACTAAAATATTTGGGATATGTATTTATCTGTTCATTTGTTAGAAACCCGTTCCACATCCGATTAGTAATCAGTGTAGAATTTATTGCGGGGTACAATCAGTGCACTCACTTCCTGATCTTCATATCTGTGAGGTACATTGGTAGTGTAAACCGTTGAGTAAGACGAAGGGTATATTTTAGTGTAAAATTTATTGCAGGGTACAATCAGTGCCACATTCGCAAAATGACACTTTGACGAAAAATGCCACTATAACAAAGTGCCATATTATCAAAATATCAAGATTCAAAACAAAAAAAAAATCGAGAATGTGACATTATGAGAAAATGGCAGTTTGCTAATGTGACGTTTTGCGAATGATGCATTGCGCGCTAATCCTACTCACTTCCTGATCTTCATATCCATGAGGTACCGCTCTTTGCGCAGCTGGGTAAGGTGGTCGAGCGAGCCGTCTATCTGTCTCAGCACCGCCTTGTTTTGGAGTAGCTCGTCGCAGAGGAAAGCGAGGATTTTCGCTTTCGTCGTCGCGTTTAACGCCAGGAAAGGTTTGTCGCGCAACGCTTCTGTAAAGCAGAAGTTATGGTGAGGTTATAGGAGTTATCGTAAGTCGTTCCATCTAAGTTTTATATTAAATTTGACGCCGCTTTATTTAGCAATGATAGACAATAAAAACATATAATATAATCTCACGCCTTTTATCCCCGAGGGGGTAGGCAGAGGTATTCCATTACTGGATATACCCACATTTCACGAGATATATTGGACCCCTAAACGTGATAGGTGGTGAGCGCATCGCCGGACCGGGTCTGTTTACATATGTCTCAGAATTAATTCTGAGACCTGTGGGTTTCCTCACGATGTTTTCCTTCACCGTCGAGCTAGTGATAAATATGTGCGTAAGTTTTTGAAAAACTCATTGGTACATGCCAGGATTCGAACCCAAGCCTCACTGATTTTCGGCCGGCTCTTTAACCGTTCGGGCTATCACTGCTACAATAAAAACAAAAATAGTAATAATAAATTTTGGGACATACGCACACGTGTATTAAAGTTACGCAGAGCCTGTACTATGGGTACTAAACAACTGATAAACATACTTAAATAAATACTAAACACCCAGAAACGAAGCCAACAGACATGTTCATGCACACAAATGTTGGCCCCGAGCGGATCGAACCCGCGACCTCCGACTCAGAAGGCAGGGTCACTACCAAGTACCAACTGACCCAACAGGGCCGTCAAACGCAGAAGTTATGGTAAGGTTCTGCAGCCGAACCACCTAAGTTTAAATAATAGCAAAAAAAAGACAATAAAAAACAAAAATATATATTATGTATTTGTGGCGACATTTTGGGTCACAATTCTTAAACGTCAAATTGAACGTTAAAAGATAACCAAATGCAATTTGGCGCTGTCGGATTTTCAAAAATTGTTTTAGGTAGTAAGAATATACATAATAATAATATATTTATTTACTCGAAATGTACCGTACGTGGTAGGTAAAATACTCCAAATTAATATAAATTTACACACAATAATATTAAAATAAATATGATCAAGCCATTTTCCCCGAAGAGGTCAGCAGAAATATTGCATTCCTCGAAATACCCACTATTCACCAGCATATTTTTGAACCACTAAACTTGGCAGGTGGTAAGCCTTCGCCGGACCGGTGTCATGTCACAACACGCCTCATTTTAATCTTTCTATATATATTGAAAGAGAATAGTAAAAACATACCAGATAATTTGTAAGTGCTATTGTTGTGTAAATGTTCGTAGTAAGCTGCATTTTTCGAATTGGCTTGTGTGTGCTGCATTTCCGCTTCCGTTTGATGGTGGTCGGCCACTCGTCTCTCTCGCTCCCTCTCAGCCGTAAGACCTATAAGTGTGATAAAGTGAGTAAATGACAGATTCTATATTTATCTTTAAGTTAAACATAATTACGACTGGATTTAACTACCAAATATAATAATATATTATAAAGATATAATTCTCAAAATCTTTATATTTAAGTAAAGAACAACTCTTGAGGCAAAAAAAATATAAAAACATTTTTATTTTATTCAGGAAGAGCCATAGAGAATACTATTTGTCTATAGTATCCACACTAGGCTGGGCCTGTATCGTAGATGCTTGTACATCAATACAAAAAAAACTAGACTAAAACAGCGTTTTGTGATGTGACACTATCTGTTTCATTTTACTTGAAACTGATAGGCTCTTGACGTGTCACGCACAACACTGCTCTAGTGTAGTTCAAGCTTTATTCTACTCCAAGAATAAAAATGTGACAAGTCATACAACAATAGTAGAGTATAATAAGTTGTTTTATCGCTTCCATATGTGTATGATAGTATGTTAAATGGATACTGATGTGAGAGAAGACAAAACAAATGAGGCATTATTAACGAGAAGATACATGCTTTTACACTGGAGGAAGATTGAAAGAAATAATGTTTGCATTGCATATTTCGATCGACTCTAAATTATAATTAACAAAAAAAAAAATAACCAACATCACAATATTCGAAACTGAATTAACTAAACTGAATTTGTGGTTGAAATATTCAAAATTGGTTTCTAATTTACGTAGATAAAAGGTAGCAACATTAAAAAAAATACAAGAGAATTAAGGAATTCTTTTTTTGAATTTAAATAATAAGAGGTGAAATGAAGGGAACACAACATCGAGATTGCTGTAAAAGTGATATTCACCTGTAGCCCTTGAAAAGGCCAGGCCTACGGCATAAAGACAATATTAGTAGTAATTCCTGAACTAAACATTGTCTGTGAAGACTCCTTAATCGTCAATAGAATATTAGAAAGGTAAAGTTGTTACTGCATTTGTAGAATGTCGTAGCAGGTGGCAATCTATTTATTATCTGTGCCTGCTACAATATTTCTGAGGATGTGTGTAATTGTGGCGTTTGAAATTCTAGTTGAAATTTTCTAGAAATACCTACTTACATTTTATTGATTTATTTGGAACCATAACAGTCATACTAACTAAAGGGTCTTTCAACAAGGACGGGTCGATGTTAAAATTGAATAAAACAAGATGTGTGTGAGATATTAACGAAATTTATTTTTTATTTGAAAGGCCCATTTATGCCATTTTGGATGGAATATGATATCGTTCAAATGTCCGCCGTGGCTTCGTATGGTGGCACGAATCCGAGAGGTCCAATTTTTAATGACTTTGCTGCATAGATCCGGCTGAATCTGAGCGATCGCCTGCGTTATGTTGACTTTCAGGGCAACGGTCAAATGTGGTTTATTGGCATAGACCTGCGGCTTCAGAAAACCCCACAAGAAAAAGTCTAGCGGAGTCAAATCACACGATCTTGGTGGCCAATTCAAGTCACCTCTGCGAGAGATAACCCTACCCCCAAACCGTTCATGCAGAATGTCGATTGTGTCGTTCGCTGTGTAGCAAGTAGCGCCATCTTGCTGGAACCACATGTCGTTCACGTCCATATTGTTCAATTTAAGCCAAAAGAAATTGTTTATCATTGCCTTTGCCATCGCCAAAATTGACATTTTGTTGACAATGACATTGACAACTTTTCTGTCAACCTTGTATTGAAAACTTGAACAGCCTGAACTACACGGTAGGTACTGTGCATGGTCTCGGGTATTTATCCATGCAGTAAAGGAAGGAAGGGTCAGATTTTTTGCTGGGAGTTCCAAAAGAGACGTTAAGTTTTTTTAAAGTTTTAATTTTGCTGTGTATATTTTGGGTTTTGACTCATATAGTACGTGTCAAGTATCCGTAAGAGTCTTTAGTGAAAGTATGCAGTGAATGGGAAATTCGATAAAATGCGTGAGTCGGACATTTTTGGATATGACCCACAGACTTAGTAGAGATGCTACCGATGACCGTAGAAACAAAGTATTGAAGATTTTTGTACATGGACTTTGAAGTTCAACTGATTAACTATAAATGAGAAAACAAAGACGATAAAAGAAAGATTTGATCAAGACTGAAGACGAGGCAGTATGATGTTTGATCCTAGCCTGCCCGACAAAATTGGGCGAAAAATAACCAACAAACAAACTGTCAATGTCAAAAAGTCGATTCATTGCATGTCTCTTGCTTGTGATCACAGATTTTTATATATCCTATCCTATTCAAAATCCTCAAAATGGTGGAAGCACAGAAGTATAGAATCGAGCAGGAGATGACCAATTTGGTCAATGAATTGGACAGGAGTTACTTGAGAAAGATGCAAGTGAGTTTTTAGGTTATGTTCCTTATATCTCCTGATATTATGCAATAATAGGGACATACGGCCTAATCATAATTTTAACAAAGGCTTTTTATTAGTCATAATCTAATCCATGTTAATATCGCACCTAATGTGGTAAATATATACCGGGCTTCACTTATTTATTGGAATGTTTTAAGTTTTACAACTTAAAACATTCAAACATAACCTTTAGTCAAAGAGATTTGATTGATATGATGTCGCTTTAATCTCCTTTTTAACCGACTTTAAAAAGGAGGAGGTTAATTCGTCTTTTTTTTTTTTAAATTAATTTTTTTGTTTGTTACCTCAGAACTTTTGACTGGGTGAACCGATTTGGATGATTCTTTCTTTATTTGAAAGCTGGTGCTTCCAGATTGGTCCCATTTTAATTTCGTCCAGTTCTGACAACGGCATCCATGAGAAAACCGTAAGAGTTAAAGATTGAAGTCGTTTCTTTTACTCTTTAGAGTGGTTATAGTTGGTGCGTTTCTCAGTAACTTTGCAAACTATACCTTCCTAGTATGATATGGTCACTTTATGAATGTCTGCAACCACTGAATTAACTTGATATTCTCAGGGAGACATGCACAGATGCGCAGCCAAGTGCTGCGACGACCAACAGTCCTCTCTGGAGCGTGTGCATGGCTGCATTGAGAACTGCACAACACCGCTGAACCATGCCAACAATTACGTACAGGTAATTTGCATATGACTTATCAAATAATTATTAAACTAGCTCAGCAGTGTTGCCCATGTATCCTGTTAATTTTTATGTAAATTTCCAGAAATACCTTCTTAGTACACACTTTCGTTGATTAAGGAACCTTTGGGCAAAATTTCAGGCTTCTACACCCAGCGGTTTTGGGTGTGACAAATACAAATTCATATATTTTCTGTAGGTATTGAAAATACACTTAGAAAAGTCAATAGTCTAATAACAAAGCACTTTAACTCGTCCACTTGTCGAGAGATGATCTATATTACTAGCTGACCCAAACATTGTTCTGCCCTGTAAAGGGGGGGGGGGGGGATAATAGTAGGCTTTCTCATAACTACCAAAGCAAATAAAAAAAAAAACAATAATTCAAGCTGTTATTTAGCAGTGCAACTACAATCAGTGTGACACGATATTTTTATATATACCTATACTATGTATACTAATACTATAAAGAGGAAAGATTTGTATTTTTGTGTGTTTGTTACGAATAAACTCAAAAACTACTGGACCGAGTTAAAAAATTCTCTTATCAATGGAAAGCTAGAAGATCCCTGAGTAACAAAGGCTATAATAAAACCGCACAGAACCTATAATAAATATCATTAAAAATGGCATAACACAATTTAATAGTATTTTTATGCTAATTACATTAAAAATTAAACGCATTAACAAAGTCTTTTCTTTCAGGGCGAAATCAATCATCTACAAAACAGGCTACAGCGGTGTGTGATGGACTGTAATGACTCAGCACGAGACCGACTCGGGCCGGACCCTAGCCAGGAGACTGTAAGAACACTTTACTGTAATAGTTTGTCATACTTAGACTCATTAAATGTTTTATTTTTATTCTAAAATATGTTACAGCATGTACAAATGTTGGTAAACCTAATAAATAAAATTACATACTAACATACTATTGCGGCCTCAGCCGACCATCTTCGATTTTTTTCGATCGAAAATATATTTCAAAAACACATTCCTTCATCAAACTTTCATACATGAATGGTGTCAAGCCATTAGGGCAAACAGCACAAAGACAGTTTTTTTTTATAATTGAAATGGGAATCGACTTTATTTGACACTAGCGGTTCTGCGCGGTTTCACCCGCGTAGTTCCCGTTCCCGTGGGAATTCGGGAACAAAATATAGCCTATGTTACTCAGGCATATTCTAGCGTTCTATTGGTGAAAGAATTTTTTAAATCGGTCCAGTAGTTTTTTAGTTTATTAGTAACAAACATACAAAAATAAAAATATTTCCTCTTTATAATATTAGTATAGATTTATTACATGACTAAAAGTAATAAATATTTTTTCAGGTTGACAAATGCACGATAGATTTCGAGAAGTGCGCAGTAAAATGTGTAGACAAGCACATAACTTTACTTCCTAGCATGATGAAGACTATGAAGAAAGTTTTGGCCAGCGGAAAACCGCCGCCAACTAAGAACGAATGAGAATACATATATTATGTTTAGCTTTAGGTAGTATATTGTACAGTGGATAGTGTACAGCCTAGGATGGACTGTAAAATTAAAATGAAAGTAAAAAAGTTGCTTTTAGATAGTGCACTTATTAAAGATTGCATTTAAAATGTGTTAAGTGTTTACAATAAGAATGCTTGAAAGTTTGTTTTTTATTTAATTTACGTTGTACGTCTCTTTTACTTTTACATTATTATAAGAGTAAGCGAGATGATACAATTTTTTTAGTACAAAAATCTGAAACGCAACAAGACGTCACATTTTGCAAATTAAAAAATAAAATTATGTGGACATCTATTTTTGCATCACTAGTTTTTAAACGATTGCTGCTCAATATTATAAATTATATCATTATCATTTACGTAATGATATTTTTGAACCTAACCTAACCTAACCTTACCCCACTTTTTTTTATTTGGGTAAGTCTGCGACTTTAGGGACAATAACCTAACCTAAAGAAAAGAATATTTTTCGATTATTCCTACTGTTCACATTTGTAACTGTATTAGTTTTTGGTTGCGAAACGTAGCAACACTCGTTAGTAGTTATGTGTAATGTTATACTGGCAACTCGGTCAGTTTGGCGCCTTTTCGTGAGATCGTTAAGATATAATTTGTCGTCGTGAACTAAGTTAAAAATCGAAAAACCCTTCTTCGTGGTTCGGTGTGCGTGTTAATACATCTGCCTTCGACCCTCACACCTTTGAGAAGCTCTGCATCAAGATTATCTTCGGAATACAGCAAGTAAATGCGACATAGTGGTATCGTTTTGCACAATTTATAATTCCTGGCCAGTAATTGTTAAGGGTAGGCGATATTTCTATGCTCGTATTCCTCGGCGGAGATCCGGCTCCAGAACAAGTGAGGCACCTCTAATATTAATCTAATTAAAATAAGAAAGTTTCAATTTTATCGTAGCCATTTTGCCAACCCCCATTTTGTAGCAACGAAATTACACATTAATGTTACAGTTCTACTTAACACCTACCTAAAAATTCTTAGATCATGAAAATATAAAGAATCTGATACTGGTACATATTGCCCGTGCCTAATCCGTCATTATTCGATTTAGATGTTATTCTACGAAATAATATTTTTTTTAAAAGCTATTGCAAAAAAAACATTCGAATAATGATCTTCTGTAATACTAAATCATAATCGTGGTTACATTCGGTTCAATTTATCATTCGTGCCATTGTCAATACTAAAGTTAATGTCGAAATAACTATATTTCGCATGTAGTTGCAAAGAATGTGTAAAAATTACAAGGTTCATATATCAACAGAAAAAACTTGAAATAAGTATTTATGCAATGTTTTAAACAATGTTTTTATTATTTTTTGTTTGTTAAACATATACGTATGTACTTATATTATATATTTGTATAGTTTAGAAATATATTAAATGTTCAATCATAATTGGTTCTAATTTTTATTGAGGAGTGGTGAGAATGAGTTTTTCAAAAACTACCTACGTAAAGGTATCACTAGCTCGACGAGGAAGGAATACATCGTGAGGAAACCCGCAGGTCCCAGAATTAATTCTGAGACATGTGTTAAAGACCCGGTCATGCGTCGGGCTCACCGGGTACTGCCCTTTTTGCCGACTTTCCTATTTTGCCGACTTTTTTGTAAAGTCACATCTTTTCCCGATATGCCGACTTTTCATGTTTCATTGACTTTTGTGCTTTTATGCCGACTTTTAAATATTTAAATGCCATTTTTCCCTTTTTGGCAATTTTTTAGAATTTGGGAATTAAGAGTTTTCTTTTGCCGATTTTAATACAGTCACGTTCATAACATTTATCGACTTCGATATTCTATACCTACAGAACACGATATTCATATTAAATTTTATGTTAAATGCAATAAAGGGGTATTTCCTTTATCTTTTCACAAGTTCACAATAAAAAAAGAACTTACTGTTTAAAAGTTATTTGCATTAAACTGAGTATTAAAAACGGTTACTTGTGAGTAGTGCCTACTCGCGCACGAAGGGTTCCGTACAATTATCTATAAAAACGGCAAAAAAATCACGTTTGTTGTATAAGAGCCCTCTTAAATATTTATTTAATTCTATTTTTTACACCTATCACGTTTCGCGGTCCAAAGAATATTGAAACTTGTATTACCAGAAATGGAATTCCTCAGCCTGAGGGGGTCCTCGTGAAGAAAAAGCTTGAGATTATTTATGTTTAATCACCGCACATAGTATTTGCTAGCTTAACATTTTGGTTTGGCCTACTTACGGTCGACGTTTATGTTATGTATGACGCACTTTGTGTTTACTTGTTATTTTTAAAATATAATAACGTTGAGTATAAAATCATCCGTGATATAGACAACATATCCCAACTACTAAGGGAAAAACCTGAGATAACATCAAGATTAAAAACTACTTATTTTAATCACTGGGTTTTCGTCTAAATACTCCATACTACGACTACTTCAAACTTCGGGCGGCGTGGTTAACTAAGCGACGTCTTACAATTTATTTTATTTATTAATAAATATTTTTACGATGTTAGTGTTTGTTTTGATTACTAATAATGTAGACGAGTGATAAATACTTAGTACGTAAGGTTTTTTAAAAAATCGTGGGTACATGCCTTCTCTAGGATTCGAACCCAAACTTGACGCATGAGTGGCAAGCTCACTAACCACAGAGGGCATAGCTAGGTGACTTAGTAAAAAGTAAAGATTACTTAGAATAACAAATGAATGGGACTGACATTAGCGCTCTAGTTGTCATGTGCGCGGCTTTATAGCGAGAGTAAGTAAAATTGACTGAACACTTGTAGTGACACTACATAAAACGCGCCATTAGACGGCCAAGTTGTATGCATGCATTCCACCTCCGCTCCCCCATAATCTAAGAAGTACAGCTACTGCCACGTATTTTAATAGAATGTAACGAATGCCGACTAAGGCTGAAATTAATGAAACCTTCGCTTGCAACGTGTCTATGCTCGGCATAGGCGTAGATAGGGGGGGGGGGGCGCAGGGTGGGCCGGGGATAAGGGGCTAGGGGGTCTAGAAGTTAGGTACTAAGCTATAAAACCCATTTTACAAAATTAAAAAAAATATTTTTTTATTTTTTCGTAAGTAATAAGTCGCTTTTGTAAGTATGTATTGGTATGTATTCAATAATACAATTTCTTTTATAATGGCAGTCCTTTTTGATTTCTTGGGTGACTTGAAAAATTCTGACAGTTAGGTGGCCATTAGCCTCCCAATGAGGATCAGTAAAGTTATAGCAAATCCATTAGAAATAGTATCCACGTTATTCTTTATGATATAAGAGTGATATATCTTTTTGAATTATCCAAATCGGACCATTACTTACGGAGATATTAAATAATAAACATATGCCGCTCCTGTCGCAAAACTCAATGAGCGCGGGAGCATGGTGACGTCACTGTGACGGAACCGAGCTCGGCCGGCCGGCCGGCACTCACGATTTGAGGAAGCGGCGCGTAATATTTGTGTTGTTAGAGTGTAATTTTGTGATATTTAAGTATAAAACAAAAGAACTTACATAATATGAGTAAGTACTAATAAAGTAGAAGCAGGTTTTGTGCCAACTCAATCATATAACCTTCCAAAAGTGGATTCTTTCATGGTATTTGATTACCTAGGTAATCATTCTAAGTTGGTTGGTCGTTGGAAACTACAAAGGTAAGGGTACTGCTTATTTATCTACGATTACGTACATACGTACTTATTAGTACTCTTAAATTTGGTAGTTGTTGGTAGGTGTAAGAAAGAATGAATATAAAGTGTAGGTACAGGGACGTATTTAGAACTTATAAATTTTGTTTACAGTATCTTGATAAACGAAAGTTGTTTTTTGTTTATTCATACGTAGGTACATCATTACGCGAATTTACTTTTTAACCTATGTACACTTTATTTAGTGATCTACACTTGTTGATCAAGGTATGACAGAAACCTGAATATTTGTTGACAACAGCTGGTTTTTTTGCCATCTCGCTTTTTGTTACAAGTCAGTCGCTCAGTATGTACTTAGGAAGGATGACTTGAGTATAAAGCAATTTTTTAGGGTTTCTTACCTCAAAAATAAAAACGGAACCCTTATAGGATCGTTTTCTTGTCCGTCTGTCTGTTAAGAAAACCTACTTCCCATTGGTCTAGCTAGAGCTATGAAATTTGGTAAGAAGCAGGGCCATATGACACAAGTAATGAAATAACATGAATGCACCCCTGTTGAGTAAAGGATGCTAGGTGCGGACTCACGCACGAAGGGTTCCGTACCATTTATCTATAAAAACGGTAAAAAATCATGTTTGTTTTGTGGAAGCAATTATTTAAGATCTGTGAAAAAGTACAAGGAATCGTATTTAAAAAAATATATGGGAGTACCCCCTTAAATATTTGTTTTATTTTAAATGAATTATTTATTTAAAGTGTATATATTATAACTAAATACTCTGTGAATATTTGAAGCAGGTAGATACCTGTTGCCGTTATCAATATCGAGCAAACATAAGCAAAAAATATTTTTTGTATGGGGAGCCCCCTTAAATATTTATTTTATTGTCTTTTTGTATTTTTTGTTATAGCGGTCAAAGAAATACATCATCTGTGAAAAATTTAACTGTGTAACTATCAGGGTACATGAGGTACAGCTTTGTGACAGTCGGACGGACAGCGGAGTCTTAATAATAGGGTCCCGGTTTTTTACCCTTTAAGTACGGAACCCTATAAATTCACTTCGGTTCGATTCAGCTATTCACATAATATGCTTTTAGAACTTTTCTAGCTGCTCTGGTAGACACCGCACATACATACATACACATACACACGTAAATTTCGTTGGCAACAGCCCTTTCGTAGAATACGAATTTGCGCTAAAAATATTATTCACTCTTGATAGTTACCCGAGTACGTCCCTGTGTCATCGTATTATCCTTTGAATATTACACAGAAATGGGAACGATCAAATAGATAGGTACCTACGTAGGTTTATCCACAATACTCAGGAAAAGTAAGGTACTTTTCTATAAATACAGCAGGATTAAAAGAAGAGAAGGTACACTACACGTACCACCTTATTTCCATGAATATCAACTAAATAATAGGTATATTATAGTTAGGTAGGTACGTACTTCGAAATGATCTTCAAAGTAATGTCTTGTAGCCTGGGCAGAGGGTGGAGTTTCAACTAGGGGTGTCCACTTAGAAAATACATCGATGTTTTATTTCGATGCAATACATCGAGACTGTACATCGATGTTTTTCGATATATCGGATAGAAACATCGATGTTTTTTCAACATCGAGTATTTTTACCTGTTACTAACAAAAAAAATACTTTTCATGCAAACCCATTCAGATTTGATTCAGTTGTTGTTAATTAAAAAAATAAAGCAATGAGAGAACATTCTTTGTTTTTATTAGAAAAAGTACAAATAAAATACAATACATAATAATACAATACACTGAAATGAAATGAAATGAAATATCTTTATTTGCAGGAATAAAGTAAATTCAGATCTTATTATATAATGTGTACAATGTTTTCAGCTTACATGTAAGCATGCAAATTATTGTAATGAATTCAAATTATATGATCAAAATAAATTTAATTTAAAAATAATAAAATAAAAAATATATCAATGTGGTCAAAAAGGGTCAAAATCATTATTTAAATTCCAAAAACTCTTAAGAGCTGTAAAAGCAATGTTGTAGTAACCATTTTGTCAAATTTACTTTAAGTGAAGCTTTCGTCATAGATTTAAATTTGTCAGGAAGTTTGTTATAAAATAGAACTGTTTATTTATCTTCTTGGTTGTCGACAGTAAAATGATAGTAACTTTTACCAAAGACATGATTGTGACTTCTTGAGGCAATACAAAAATGTCCATTCCACGCAAAGAGATTAAAATATAATAGGACATAGAGGGGGCATTGGGAATATTTTCATACAAAACGTTAAAGCATGTTTGAAGCTCAAGCGTCATGTCAGTTAGTATGAACGGGAGCTGTCATTCGGTCGAAATTGTACTAGACTTATTCCACTTGGAATAACTTTTCAGCTTCAAATTTTCCTTGCTTTGTCCCCTCTATGCCCTATAATATTTTAATCTCTTTGATTCCACGCATTTTATCGAATTTCCCTTATTCGATGTTTTATGAAAATACATCGATACATCGAGTAAATCAATACCTTTTCAAAACATCGGATTGATTCGATGTATCGTATTGTAAACATCGAGTGAATTCGATGCATCGATGTATATCGAATATCCCTAGTTTCAACATCTCTTTTTACAACGGAATAACATTTTTTACGAAGTTTTGGATCTTTCGGCACCTTAAAAATAGTTTTTCTGGCGTTTTTATAGAAGTGTTTGTACATTTCGGTACTATACAATTTTTGCACATAGTTAAAAACTTGAATTAGATATAAATCAGACACTTAATTTCTTTTAAAAGTCCCAATTAAAGGAACAAAACACTTCGCGCCTTATCGCTGCCTACGGCTGACTCGCGGCTTCCGTCACAATGACGTCACCGCTGCCGCGGCGGCTACTCGGTGAACTTCGCTAGGAATTCGGTCATAACTTTGTCAATTTTTGTCGTAGAACAAAAATTTTTGTACTGTATGTTAAGGATTTCTTAGCTCTATAAATCTGCATTCTCAACTAAAAACGTTACGGATCCTCATTTGCGGTGGACTCGTGTGGGAGATTATGGCCCATACTTCCCATGTGTGAGGAAAGACCCTTATAATAATAATAATAACATAATAATAATAATGTTTTTATTTCAGGCATAAAGCACCCATAGTTCACAAAATTTCACACCTTAGCTCAGCGGTTTGCTGTTACGGGTTGATGATGAAATTGCTTTCAAAAACCTTCCAAGGTAGCCGTGAAAGGGTTGATTATTTTTTCTGGTCGAATAGCAGTTCGAGTAACATTTTGCTCGATTGTGAAAGTTTTTACGTAGGTATTTTGTTGTAATTCTTCGTTATCTGACCTATTCTAGGTATATAAGGTGTAGTTTTGAAATTGGGTTTGTAGAGCAAATCTATTTCCACGATGAGAACGTTTGGAATAACAATATTCTTGCTGGCTTCGGCTTCTGTGAGTATATTTAATTTGTCTACACTACCTATGTACTCGTGAGGAATGGAAGGTCATAGAATTAATTCTGAGGCATGTGTATCAGACCCGGTCCGGCGATGGGTTCACCATTTATCACTTTTAGGGGTCGAATATTTTCGTGCAGGGCAGATACTTACCTATTTCCAGAAATGTTTTTTTTTTTATGGAATACCTCTGCCTACCCCTTTGGGGATAAAAGGCGTGAGATTATTATTAGGTATTTATTATTACCTAGGTAGGTACTAGATTCTATACGAGATACACTTACCCATCAACGCACAGTCGAAACTACTGAAGTTAGAGACTTGAAATTTGGACAGAAGATTCCTTTTATGACCTAGGCGTTGGATAAAAAAGGATTTCGCTTAATTCCCACAGGAACGGGAAGAAACGGGATCCGCACAGGAACCGTAGGGAGTCTCCTAATCTACATCTAGACTAATAGGTATTATTAATGCGAAAGTTTGTAGTTATGTAATAAATAAATAAATAGCTAGCATATACCTAGCTTATACATCAGAATAAACATAGCCTATATTTTACCGGCGTATTCCCACGAGAACGGGAACTACGCGGGTGAAACCGCGGGGCGTGCTAGTAAAAAATAAATATGCTCACGCCTTTATCCATTCGGGGGTCGGCAGTATTTTTTTTGGACAACTAAACGTGACAGGTAGTGAGTTGTTTAAATGCCGTAGAATCAATTGCTGGGACTGCGAGTTTCCTTACGATGTTTTCTTTTAAAAAGTTAAGTTTAAAAAAAAACTTGGTACATCACCAGGATTGAAACCCTCACGCAAGAGAGGCTGACTCACTAACTAAGGGCTATTACTGCGTTTTTAACATAAATGTTTAAATATTTGACGACACCATGATAGGTATATGTTGGCTTAGTTGGTAGTGACCCTGCCTTCTGAGTCGGAGGCCGCGGGTTCGCTCCCCGCTCGGGGCCAACATTTTTGTGCATGAATGTCTGGGTGTTTAATATTTATTTAAGTATGTTAATTACCCATAGTACAGGCTCTGCCTAGTTTGGGACTGAATACATAACCGTGTGTCAATTGTGTAAAAAATTATAATCTTTGAATTGTTTATTTATTTTTTAAAGAAAGGCTAAGTTTCCTTACTTAAATTTACGTGTTTAATCACTACATAGTATAAAACAAAGTCGCTTTCTCTGTCCCTATATCCCTATGTCCTTATGTCCCTATTTAAATCTACGCAACGGATTTTGATGCGGTTTTTTTAAATAGATAGAGTGATTCAAGATTAAGGTTTTAGTATTAGCATTGCACCCGTGCGGCGGGTCGCTAGTTAAAGAATAAATGACAAAATCTCAATATTTTCTACTCTTTTGACGAATCCAGCCTTAGACGGGTATTATGATACGATATTTCTTTTCAGACTGCATTCTCCCTTTCAATACTGCAAAATGTGAACCTACCAATCACAGCGAATATACCTGTCACCGTCCCAGTAACTCTTACTGCGAATTTACCTGTTAATTTACCTTGTGGTTGTGGCAGCCCTGTATACGACTTATCACCTCCTTGTGGCTGTGGCGGTTCTGTATTTGACTTAATGCCAACTTGCGGTTGTGGCGGACCCGTAATGGATGTCCCGTGCGGTTGTGGCGGCTCTGCATTTGACTTATTGCCACCTTGTGGTTGTGGCGGACCCGTAATGGATGTCCCGTGCGGCTGTGGCGGCACTGTCGGTTGTGGCGGACCCATAATCGACGGCTCGTGCGGATGTGGTTTGTCTGCCTTCAATATGCCTTATCGTAACTCATTGGGATGTGGGTGCGGGTCTTTCAAACCTGTCATGCCCACTTGTGGGTGCCTCGGGCCACCAGCGGTGCCTTCTTGTGGACTGTCACCAGTCGTTGACGTTAATTGCCTCGGTCCGGTTACGACTGTAGGCTTAGTGGACGTGCCAGTTTTGGCGCCAACATGTGGCTGTGGAATGGCTTTGGCTTGCCCAACGTTGCCGCCACTGCCGCCAGTGGTGGGTTGCTGTGGCAAGTACTTGAGACAAGTCTGTATTCCACCACCGTTCTTGTAAGTTTCTATCATGTTTGAATCTATTGTTGAATATATAATACATTTTTGAATGCAAATGGGTTTTTTGTTTTACCTACTTATGTCCTCCTTTAAAGCACTAAATACTCGCACAACGTTTGAAGTGAGCCTACGCCTCTTATCCGTCAGGCTCAGGTTCGATTCCTGTGTGAAAGGATATAAGGAAGTTTACTGCTTTAAATGAGTTTAAATATCACTCGCAAAAAAGGAGCAAACTTGTAAAAGCTCGCAAATATGTAAGTGTTTTATAAGTAACTATTCCAATAAATTCCGCTAAGATTATAAATGTCAGTAACTATATTGTTTTGTTTGCAAAATTATATCTTAATGAGAGACATGCATATTAGCGATATGAATTTATTTTATTTAGGTAAGGTCATTTTAAATCAAGTGCAAATATTTTAAAGGTAGGTAAGTACAAATAATGTAAGAGAAATACAATTGAAATATAAAGCGAGAACAAACGTAAAAGTTTGGCGATGTTAGAATTAAGTAACACCACTGTATATTATAAATTTATTTAAATATTTTTTTTTTTAAAAAGAAAAAAAGTTTGTTTTTTTTAACAAAATAGTAAGAGTATCTAGGAAAGTAAAATAAGAAATGTCTCATATCACATGTAATTGTCGACCGCAGAGGCGAAGCAATCTACAATCATATGTGATGTGAGGCTTTCTTATTTAAGTACTTCCCGAGGTGTGCATACTTTTTTCTTTTCGACGGAGGCGGAAAGCGACAACTTCGTTTAGCTCAGCGGGCCGAAATTTGCCGCTTTCCGCCCAGAGAAATGAAAAAATATTATTTTTAGACACTCTTTGCTTATCATTATCACTATCACTACCGCACTAAAACGCCACTTTTGTCGACGTTATTTATTTATTTTGTTATTTTCGCGCAATTTTTGATGGGTAGGTATCTATAGTGTGAGTGTATTGTTTATGTATTTACCTACCTACCTACAGCGTGTTAGGTCTTTTTTAAATTTTGTATAATAGATTTCAAATCTAGAAATGATATTTTTAATGTACAAGTTGTAAGTAGGATAGAGAGGTTATAACTATAACTAAATCAAAGATAGGTACCTACAGCTGTGAGGTAACCAGTGGCCACCAGAATCGATGACTTATTTACAATAAGTGGACTTAGGTATAAGCCCCTACACTGAATAAAAGCAGTGATAGCCTTTACGGTTAAAGAGCCAGCCGAAAATCAGTGAGGCTCGGGTTCGAATCCTGGCATGTATCAATGAGTTTTTCAAAATCTTACGTACATATTTATCACTAGCTCGACGGTGAAGGAAAACATCGTGAGGAAACCCGCAGGTCTCAGAATTAATTCTGAGACATGTGTAAATAGACCCACCTATCACGTTTAGGGGTCCAATGTATCTCGTGCAATGTGGGTAAGTATATCCAGTAATGGATTACCTCTGCCTACCCCCTCGGAGATGAAAGGCGTGAGATTATTATTTATTATTATTATTATTATTACACTGAATAAAAATTTGATTTGGTTCGATTCTGAGGTATTTAACACACGTCGTACCCGACCACCTTTAAACACGACTTGACTTGGCACGACTAGACTAAAAAATTGCCTACTCCCATTACTATCTCCTTATCAATTCTCATCAGTATCGATTCAGCGGTATAGCTGCGAAATGATACATACAGACACATTAGTAGATAGTTACTTATCTCTCTATTATACTCTACTAGCTGTCCCCGCGCGGTTTCACCCGCGTTCCCGTTCTCGTTCCCATTCCCGTTCCCGCGTAGTTCCCGTTCCCGCGTAGGTCCCGTTCCCGTGGGAATATTGGAATAAAAAGTATCCTATGTCCTTATCCTGGTTCTAAGCTACCTCCCCACCAACTTTCAGCCAAATCGGTTCAGCCGTTCTTGAGTTATAAATAGTGTAACAAACACGACTTTCTTTTATATACCATAGAAGATTATACTGTAAGTACCTTTATAATAATATTAATAAATTGTGGGACAATTCACACACGGTTATTTAAGTCCCAAACTATGTGTGTATTAGGGCCTGTACTATGGGTACTAAACAAGAATAAGAATATGATAAGAAGAAAAAACTGATACTTACTTAAATAAATATTAAACGACCAGACACGAAGCCAACAGACATATTCATCACACAAATGTTGGCCCCAAGCGGGGATCGAACCCGCGACCTCCGACTCAGACGGCAGGGTCACTACCAACTGAGCCAACAGGCCCGTATATATGGCCGATGGGGTTGATATATCTAAATGAAAGGATAAATCATACTGCGCCGACCCCAAATAATGGGAAAAGGGCAAGAAAATTATGATGATGGGGCCGAAAAGTTGTGCAGTGGCAACCGTGTACCGGAAGGCGCAGTCGTGGGTAGGCCTCCACAAGGTGGACCGAACACCTATGAAAGTCGCGGGTACTCGCTGGATGTGGAAACACAAGAGCAGTCATTGCGATGCTTGGTTGAGGAGGGAGTGGACTTTTTTTGGCTGATATGATGATTTAAAATAATAATAGCTGTGATAGCCTTACTGTTGAAGAGCCTGCTTCACATGATGAAAATCAGTGGGGCTCGGGTTCGAATCCTGGCATGTACATACCAATGAGTTTTTTTTAAACTTAAGTACGTACCTACATATTCACTATATATCACTAGCTTGACGGTGAAGGAAAACATCGTGAGGAAACCCGCAGATCCCAGAATTAATTCTGAGACGTGTGAACAGACCCGGTCCGGCGATGGGCTCACCACCTATCACGTTTAGGGGTCCAAACAATATCTTGTCAAAACAATATATCCAGAAATGGAATACCTCGGGTATATAAGGCGTGAGATTATTTATTTTTTATTTAAAATAATAAACGATATCCACGTCTATTTACATTCTGCAAATGTAACACCATTTTAAAATCATGACGAAAAACGTGCTTTTTCGCATGAAAACTTGGATTTTGCAACTCGTAAATCATTATCAAGTTAAAACTAATAACTGTACCTATCGATAATGAATGAATCTCACAACATTTTCTCAATTTCGATTATCGATAAATCGATTATTCAATACTTCTAGATAAATATTACCTAGTTGCGATATTCATTTTATAAAAGATACGATCAATTGCAAATGGATTCATACTTTTGCTACTGAAAGGTAAGTAGGTTGGTTGTGAACTTTTGAATTTTGCTTGCGGATTTAAAGTATTTTTACAATATTGCTTTATAATCTTAACAAATAACTTCCAAGCTTTCTAAGTACAGAAATATACCATGTGTACCTACTTGAAGCGACCGAAGAAGATAATGGGCAATGTTTTTTAAATGACCCGCAACACATTGGTAATGCATTTGCATTACATTTCGGCATATTTATGCCGAAACTATATCAGACCCGAAACTAAGTCGTGTTTTTGCGTAATGTTATAACGTTAAGTTACGCCACGAAATTTCAGCCGTCTTCTTTCTTCAAAAAATCTTTCATCTGACAAATATTCAAGCAGATTTATACTTTAGAGGTCAACGCACATAGAGACAGGAAAGGCGGGACAGCGGTTGCGATCGCGATCGCCCTATGCTTTGACCTTTAGCATAGGTGATCAGTATTAAATTCGCTTTTCGGAATAACAATACGGTGATTGAACGCTACACTCCGCACACCTAAAGCCACTTAATCAGATTTTGACCTACCGCTTTTCGCAGATCCAGTAGCTAAAGTCGATATCCATACCGCGATTAAACCGCAGAAAGTTTCAAAAAGGCGATGCAGTAATTTCGCTAAATTTCAATACCGCGATGAAAGGCACCGAGTATCGTGTCTGCACAAAATCTAAGTCAATAAATTTTCTAAAATCTTAAATTCGATCGTAAATTGTTTCAGATCGCAATGGGATTCCTTCAAACTACGATTTTGCTTGCAACAGTCGCATTTCTCTCGGAGCCTACATTAGTACAGTGCCAGCGACGGGTTCAGGTGAACCCTTTAGCTTCTGCCATACTCCAGAACATTCTATCCCCATCGAACACAGAGGGCGCGTTGCAACTCCTCAAAATGGCGGCTGGCGCGAAAGGCTGTCAAGGCAACCAGTTATTCGCTGAACGATTTATTACACCAAATGGTTTACAGAATGCTGTTTTACAAAATGCGCCTTGCCAGAGACAAATACTGTATCAAGCCCCAAGGAATGTTGTAGCACCACAGACAGTGGTGGAATATCCCGCCGAAATGGCTCGATTGGTGCAAAATGTCCCAGTGGCGCCTTGTGGTGGACCAGTAGCAGTGGTTCAAGAGACACCCTGTCCTTGTTCAACTCCTGCGCCGCTGGTAAACCCGTTCTTGCCCGCGGCGTCACCCGTTTCTGCCATAGCGCCCCCGGTATCTAGCATGCTGCCTCCAGCGAACTTGAATTCGTGTAGGTGCAACTTTTTACGGAAGATTCCTATTCCTCCTCCGACACTATAAGGTTATATTTATTTATTTATTATACCTTCTGTAGATGATAATAATGATTAATAAATATTTGAAATAAATATCGTCTTTTTGTTGAAACCTTTTAGCATTTAAGTAGTAGGTATGTGTACATTAATACATTTGTAGGTAGTAATACACATTTAAAAACCAAATAAATTTAAAAAAAAAACAACGTTAGATTATACAGTTAAGAAACAATACCTACATACTAAGTAGGTAGGTACCTACCTAATTGCATAAGTAATAAACTATAGATGAAATATAAAACATTCTTATTGAAATGTAATGAAAGACTTGCTTAAATTTACTACTAGATAATCTTTTGTAATAACTGTGATGTAAGCAAGTAGGTATTTTTTGATAACATTATAAAGAAAAGTAACATTATAAAGAAAAGCGTGATTGGTACCTGGTTTTGTACATTCGAATTGTTAGCAATCGAGAAATTACCATGTTTTGATAATTTTATTATTTTACATCCACCCTAATCGATTTAAATTTTGTTGCAGCAAAAAACAAAATGGCGGAAGCAAAAACCATATTGCTTGGTATCTAGGTACACTAAATACCACGATTGACTGCGGATTTTTGATACAATACGACTGTATTGCAAATTACGATTGTTTTGCAAATTTCACTAGGAATTTAGGTTTTTTTATGCAAAAATATAAATTATCGAAATTTGTATCGGTAACTAGTAAAAACATTACATACACATATGACTCACGTATTTTCTTATATAAGCGATAGATAGGAAAAAATCTGCAAATTGCTAACGGTGAAATGTTTTGAAAGAACTATTGTCAAAATCGTGGAATGTTTTGTAAATAAGATAAAAGAATATGATTATGTAAAGTCTTTGTAATACTAAGCAAAATTGATAATATTTTAGTACATAAGGCGTTTTTTTTATATTAAAATTCATTAGTATAACCGCAAGTCCCTTTGACAGTAAAATGTTTTTCAAAATAATTTTATTATTTGCTGCTTTGGCTGGTGTAAGTATGACTATACATTTTCTACTATCAAATTCTTCTTCGTGTATTTTTTCCCTAATTAGGTATACGTATAATGAACATGTATTATTTCTAAGTGCTTTTTGGCACTACTTTTTATTGGACGAATTCAACAACAATTCAACCTACAAGTAGCTAATAAAGTACATTGTACTTTGTACAAAAGTACAATGTACCTTTGTACAAAGTAACATTGTACTTTTTAAAATCATTGTCTCACTTATTGAAGTTTTTATTTGTGTACAATAAAAAGTTGTTACTTACCTACTTATTGTTTCTTAATCTAATGCATGTTTTTTTATTGCAGGGCAACTGCCAGTTATTCCTCCCGGCACCGCCCCCACCGTGTCCACCTCCTCCTCCTACATACGTACCTCCTTGCAGACCCTATCCTAAACCAACAGTAGCACCTCCTTGCCCCTGCTCTGCCCCACTTCCGCCCCCACCTTGTGCTTATGCCAGCCTAGTACCACCAGTGCCCCCTCCCTGTACTCGTGGCGCAACTGTGCCTCCTGCATTTTCATTCCCTGCCTTATCCCCACCGGTATCGTTGTCAGTTCTGCCCCCACCTTGTGCAGCGCCTTTGCCCTCTGTTCTCCCTCCTGCTCCTCTATTACTCCCACCAGCTCCTTGTGGTGAAGTACAATTGGGTTTGATAAATCCATTCCTACCAGCGGCGTCTCCAGTATCAGCGATTGCCCCCGCGCTTTCTCCACTGCTGCCCCCTGCCTGTTTTTGCGAGAACAGAAGCAACTTTTTAAGAAAGATTCCTATACCACCACCGTGTATATAAATAAAATATAACCTATTTATTTTGGCTGAATAAATGTAGGTTTTCAATACTATTTTGTGTTTTTTAGACCTGAATATTTGTTAAAACTTGTAAGGATGGATGAATGAATGTTTCTTACTCTTTCATTCAAACACTACTGAACGGATTTTGATGAATCTGTACAGTATATACACAAATCATTTAGATTAATGGTCTGTGGTAATATAGCTTATACGAGTACATCTTTATGAAAATACAGGATACAGATAATTGTGTAAAATACAGGATCGTAGGTAGGTAAACAAAATCGAGGCCTCCGCTAGTAAGTAGATGTACTAATGAATGGACTTGCTTGAAACTTTGTAACGTTCTTATTACAATCGCCTTAGAGGTCAGACTCCCACTACAAGTGTCATGTGGTTCATGTGCTCTTAACTGTACAAAAATAGAAACGATTTTTTAGCCGTTTCAGATTTTGAAATGCGAAATCACTGATATCGATTAAATTACTTTCTATTTCATTGTTACAATATTAATCATACGATACATACCTATTACATAATTAAAGATAATAACCTAATATATTACCTTAAATATCTTGTATATGAAAGAAAGAGTCCATAATATCTAGTATACTGAGAACTAGTGGTTGGTTTCTGAAATGAAAGTTCTTACCTCCGTACTAACTCTTCTACATGTTATTCTTGTGCAGGTAATTATACTTATATTTTATGTTTTTTTGTCGGAATGAAAATTCAAATCCCTAAAATGGTATTCATTAAAATGGGCACACAGATTTCCAGTTTTTTCAATTTTGTTAAATCGATTTCATTTTGTAATCATGAAACCTTAGTAAATAAGTTTTATCACAAGAGTACGCAATACAACTAATGTTTTGTAACTATTTGGAAACTAAAAGGTAATAATATGATAACTAATCAGAAATGCATTGTAATTATACTACAATTTCTAAGTGTAAACAAAAAATATGACAAAATTCCATGACTGAAGTTCGGTTAAATTATACATGCCAAAAACATTGAAAAAAGGCGAACCTCGACCTCAACGTATTTTATATGTATTTCGACTTTAACTGTAAGTATGTACCTACAACTTATTTATTATTTTCTTTTTTATATTTTTTTCGTCTACAAATTTCCTCAATTACTCATTTCATTTTGGAATGGTCTTGTCGACTCTGCGCCACCTAAGTAGTAAGAGACAGTGGCAGCAGCCACATCGAAGTTAGTAACAGATCTAGATAAATAGATGAATGCATCGAACCCGACATAATTATCCATAGTTTATGAAATAGATCTTTCTTCTACCGTTAGGTATAACGTTCATTTGAGAATCAAAAAAATATACGAACCTATTGGCGAATATCCTGATTTTTCAATTCCACATACGGAATATTGACGGGCCTGTTGGCTCAGTCGGTATAGTGACCCTGCCTTCTGAGTCGGAGGTCGCGGGTTCGATCCCCGCTCGGGGCCAACATTTGTGTGCATGAACATGTCTGTTGGCTTCGTGTCTGGTCGTTTAATATTTATTTAAGTATGTTTATCAGTTGTTTAGTACCCATAGCACAGGCTCTGCCTAGTTTGGGACTAAATAACCGTGTGTGAATTGTGTCCCACAATTTATTTATTTATTATTTATTTATTCCATAAACGGAATATTCCTTTTATATGGGAATATTCCATATTAAAAAAATGTAATTAGGTGACATCATAATTATTGTTTAATGATTTTATGATCATCAATTCTAGCCTCCATTGAATTGTATAATCTTCATGTAATTTATCCAACAGTACGTAATATCACAATGCTACAGCGCTGGGTGCTACTGCCTACGTGAGCCTGGGAGCCATTGCCTACTTGAGCCTGGGAGCTACAGCCTATCTGGGTCTGGGAGCTACAGCCTACCTGAGCTTTTTTAAACTACTGCCTTTCATGTAGCCCTCTAACCACGTTTAGAAACAGATACAGCGATATCAGAATCAAAGGTCTGACAAAGCCAATGGTTACAGGCTGAAAAATGCTGGTTTATTTTGTGATTCTGTCAAAATTAGAGATGGCCGTAAAAATAACAATGATTGATATTTGTTAACTATGAACTAACTTTTCACAAAACCTTTTTACTGTAAGAGCAGTAATATAATGTCTTGTACCTCAGTGTAATTGATTCCACCTAAAGTATACCTAAATTCGTTTCTTGTGTGGGTTTGTGTTTATGTGGTCTCCCAGTCATTAACGGACCGAGCCCAAATTTGCTCGAGCAGTTGGATAGTAGTTACTAAACAACCGCAAGGCTGCAAACGCCAAAGAAATAAGATTCACATCACTATCACTACACAGTATAAAACAAAGTCGCTTTCTCTGTCCTTATATCCGTATGTCCCTATGTTCCTATGTCCCTTTGTATGCTTAAATCTTTGAAACTACGCAACGGATTTTGATGCGGTTTTTTTTAATAGATAGAGTGATTCAAGAGGAAGGTTTAAGTATAAGCATTGTACCATTGTCGCTAGAAAATATAGTATAACCTACTGTTTTCAGTGCAGTCAGATCAAAAGTGCATATGACTATAAATACTTACCTCTGCCAGCCCCCTTGGGCAAAAGAGGCGAGTGTGTTACAGTATAGTCATTTAAAAAAATATATAAAACAAATAATTATATCTTAAAACTACTAGACCAAATGCTGGTGTACGAGCTCCTGGGCCGAAAATAATGAAGTCCTATACATTGAACACAAAAGTAGGTACAGTCAAGAGCACGTGGAGCTCGACACATTGGACTTTGTAACGTCGCGTTCTTATTACAATCGACTTATAGATCAGACTCGCACTATAAGTGCTAAGCCTATGTTAAGCTCAATTGCTCTGCTCGTGCTCTTGACTGTAACTACCTACTGTACTGAATTTGATTTATTTGCACTTAAATTTATATTATATTATATTTTTATAGAAGTTTTGTACTTATAACTATAAAAATATAATATATAATAGTTTAAATTTCTTATACAACTTTTAGAGCACACGTGATTAGTTAGGTATTTACTGTTGTAAAATATCGCATATATGTAGATGTTGATTGTACAATTAGTAATACTTTGTTACTTAAGATCATAATACCTATTCAATAACATATTGTATAATTGTTAGTTGTCCCAAATAAAATAAAAATAAAATAAAACATACTCGTATAATATCTGATTTCATTGACCCTGTAAACGGATATTTCTGGGGTCTCCCAAGGTTTAGTTCAAGGTCCCGGCCTCGCTTCAAGGCTGACCCCGAATCGAGGCCTCGTTAAGGCCACGTCCTTGTTCCAAGGCTGACCTTCCTTCAAGGTTTGACCCTGAACCTCTGAACTTGTCCTCTAAGTATTAGGAATAGCGCGTTGGTTTTGTATGAAGGTTATTTAGTTATTTCCGGATAGGAATTTAATAATTTGGTTACTATGTTATGTTGATTAAGTGCTATTTTACTCTAGCAGAAGGATACCGAAATAGTAAATTATGTACTAGAAATATATCGTGTTTCAGAAAGCTCGTTAAACCGTTGGTGTCGGTATTCGTTGTGTTGGAAGTTTTTAAGCCATGTCAGATACTTTTGGGTGGCTTGGAAAATTCTGACAGTATTCCACTAGCTAACCACCATCACTAAATCCGCGATAGGCTCGCCTGGGAGATATTGCCCCATACCTCTCCTAGCACATGAGTGAAGTGTTTTTACCCCGAAAGAAGGCTATGTCCGACCCATATTGTCTACAGCGGAAAAAATATGAAAATCCTTGATTAAAGGAGACGTTTCATGAATGTATGGAGGCTGGGCCTGCACCATGTACACCAGTTTTTTAGATAAATATAAATAAAATAACTATAGTTTTATTCATGATTTTGCTCATAGTTGTCTAGTTTCGTTGTACAATAAACTTAAATTTTCATTAAACTAGCATCGCGACGACCGAAAAAAAATTGCGACCTGACCGGTAAAATGACAATTGACATTATTTTGATGTTTGTCGGCTAATTCACAATAACATGGACATTAGGCTTAAACAGTTACAAATAGTATTGTCTCAATATGATTCCATGAGGATCCATTGAAGTTTAATTACTTTTGTGCAAGTTAAATAACTAGATGGAAATATATTTTTTAAATATTTTTCTGATAATCACTAGATTTTTCTCTATCTTTCACGCTGGTGTACAATATGCAGGCCCAAGATGGAACGTCTCCTTTACGTTAATTACGTGATGATAAGATTCCATTCAAAAATCTCAAAACACGTACAAAATCCCATCTCTCACTTATCAAGATAATAAACGTTCGTTAGATAAAGATAGTTATAAATCTTACTGTAACTTAGAATTACGAATATTCCTCGGTCATAAAACTTAGAAACATGGGTATCAAATGTTGTGCATTTACATTGCTTTTGATATTTCAGGTAATATTGCCTGTTTTTTATATATTTTTAATTTTGTAGGGCTGTGTGTTTGTGTGTGTGGTGGTCCAAGGTGTTGCCACAAATATAATCGTGCTTATCCAAGTGTCAATAATAAAAACCGGCCAAATGCGAGTCGGATTACCACACGAAGGGTTCCGTGCCATAACACAAAAAAATCCAAAAAGTCGCCACAAAAGACTTTTAAATAGTATTGTGTGGCGATTTTTTTGTTGTTTTTTATTTGTTAAAAATGAATTAAAATTATTTCATATTTAGTATTTCTTGTTACAACTGTCTACCTATTGACGGGCTTGTTAGCTTTGTTATAGTCTATTTCACATAGTACCTATGGTATTCACATTTTTCCGTTTTACGCTTACTGATTTCGATTAATTAAAATATTTGATTAAAGAATAATTAATATTTTATTATTTTATCATTGCAAAAATACAATAATTTTTGTTAGTCAACAGTAGTATCAGAAAATGTTAACTGTGACCCTGCCTTCTGAGCCGGAGGTCGCTGGTTCGATCCCTGCTCAGGGCCAACATTTTGTGTGCATAAACATGTCTGTTTGCTTTGTTTCTGATCGTTAATACTTACCTAAGTATGTTTATCAGTTGTTTAGTATCCATAGTTCAGGCCCAGCCTATTTTGGTACTAAATAACCGTGTGGGAGATGTTTCCCAAATTTTTTTATTACGGTTCCTGATATACAGACAAACAGATGGATGTGCTGACAGCGCAGGCTGCCAACTTCCTAGGACTGCCTCCTAATTTATGTATTTTTTTGCAGAACGTGCTGGGACAGATAATTACAAATGGAGGAGCGTACGGTATAACAAGATTGCCAATTAATTTAAATATGCTGGCGAACTTGCCATTGAGGAATTACCCTCTTTCACCTGGAGGGTGTGGATGTCAAAAGCAAATATTTCAAGTTGGCAATCCAACCCCTGACTTGCCTCTACAAAACACGGCAGTAGCCAACGCACTGGCCAATATACTGTCAATGTACAATTTAAAAATGCCAATCAATCAATTTCCAATTGCAAATAACATACCAATTGGTAACATACCAATTGGAAATGTACCAATCGTAAATAGCATTGCTAATAATCTAGCAATTCCCAACAATTCACCGATAAACAGACTGCAAATCGGTAATCTACCAATAAGCAGTAATGTGCCAATTGCTCAAAATTATTTTGGTAATATACCAACTAATAATATTGCGTTACCATTTAATTCAGGTTGTAATTGCATGCGAAATAGCAACAGAATAGTAAGTAGTATGCCTGTAAACGTGCCTCTGGTGGCAAAAAACAGTCTTGCCAACTTGCCAAAGTTTAATGGGTTGCCAGTCGTTAAAATTACAGAAACTGTGTACAAAATTATACCTTATCCCATTTAAAGAAAGTCAAAAATATTTAGATAATACATGAAAATTATTTATGTTAGTTTTGTGTAAGTATATTTATGCAAATGTAAGTATTTTGATAGAAACTAGTTGTACTGAGTCAACAGATTTTTTACATTTTATTATAAATTATTACAAGAATAAAATGCTGAATAAACGGACTGGTTTTATTTATTTATATTCACTATTTAAAATGTATATAAATCTACTACTTTGACCTAGGCCAGATACCCCAATTAGTGTTTATATAATAAATATAATGCAATGGCACTTTACTTAGTTGTCTCTAACAAATGTTCTTAAATATCGATTAATAATAGCACGATTTCCATAGAAAGCACTAAATTCAGCTACAATAATTCATTTTTGGGAAAAAATTAACACATATTAAAAATAGCTGAAATCGAATAAGTAGTCGATACTAAACAAACTAATTTCAGTGCAGCGTTTGCATTACTGTATAGATCCTATTAAATTCACATGAATCTGGAAACATATTATTAAATATGAAAAACCAAAACTTTTTGTTTCTAAAAAAATAGTAATATTGTGATCACTTGAGATCATTAGGTGTCATTAGACGATTTGTCTTTCTAAGTGTACTTTTTGAACCTACAGAAAATAAATGATTTCTGACTTTTTTGATTTTGAAACCTTCCTATGCCACTTCAGATTTCACCATCTCCATGGTATTCCCACAACTATCCCACTTTATTAACCCAAGGCCAAAGAAATAGGCTCGCATTATTTATATAGACCCGAAAAACAGAACAGAACACTCCTTCTGCTGCAGTTGGGTAAATAAATGGAGCTCTGTATGGAACAGGGGATTAAAATAAAAAGCAATGAGTTTATAGTTGTTATCTGATTAATTTATTTAGAAGCAGGTTTTAACAATATATAAATGACAATAAACAACAGAAGACTGTTGTTCAGCAACATAATTATAAGAAGCAACTGTTTCCAAACCAACGATTTATCAAATTCACTTTTTGTTTCCAAAAACCAACATCTATATAAGTACTAAAGATGTATAATTATTATATGTAAATACGAACTGCAGGCCTAATATCTAAGACAATCTTTAAATATCCGTCAGCGTCAAATCGCATTTGGTTACCATTTAACGTTGAATTTGACCTTTGCGATTTGATGCAACAAATTAGATATCTTAATGAAACTTAGGTGGTACGGCTGCGTGTAACTTTGATACTGGTCTGCATTTGTTTTGTTTAAGAAACACAATAAGCTTTCAGTAGTTGGAACGTAAACATATGAACAGTTGCTTGAAACAGAGTACATTCATATTACCCTAGCTTGCTCCTTTCCAGAATTAGAATTCTGAGCCTCATTTACTTCCCTCGAGAGCTCCGCCAAGCGCATGAAGGTCTTAATAGTGCAAGGGTCCATCAAAAATTCTGCTAACTTTGCGTTATTAACCCCCGAGGTCCCAGAGGCACCAGAGCCCCCGTGGGTCCCTGAGCTCTCAGAGCCCCCGGGCACTCCTGGAATCTGGTTCAAGCCGGGATAGTTCGGTACGCCACTTGGGGCGTGGAAATTGGACGCAATATGTGAAATGTTCTCTTGGATTACAGCTTGGGATTGAGCTTGAATCTGCGGAAGAAAGTCTATGTTGTTTTCAGATCGTTGTATTTAAATTACAAAGTATTTATAGTTCAATATTGGCGGAATTTTTTAGAGATTGTAGTCGAGTGTGAGAAATAGTAGCTTAAAAAATATACATGGTCATTTTAAATGCTTGCATGCTTTAATTATTAAATAAAACTATACATAATTTAAAAAAAAATTAAATTAAGTGCAAATATTTAAAATCGTAGATCAAATAATGAACAAGAAACAATATTTTGTATTGATTTTGATTTTTCATAATCTACTTGACTAGATAATATCGATTATTACAAAAATTAAAAAACAAACTAACACGCTGTACCTACATGTAAGTACAAAAAATAAAATAAAAAAATAAATAATCTCACGCCTTTCATCCCCGAGGGGCAGAAGTATTCCATTACTGGATATACCCAAATTTCACAAGATACATTGGACCCCTAAACGTGATAGGTGGTGAGCCCATCGCCGGAACGGGTCTATTTACACATGTCTCAGAATTAATTCTGAGACCTGCGGGTTTCCTCACGATGTTTTCCTTCACCGTCGAGCTAGTGATAAATATGTACGTAAGTTTTTTTAAAAACTCATTGGTACATGCCAGGATTCGAACCCGAGCCTCACTGATTTTATATTAACCGTCAAGGCTATCATTGCTCTTCAAGGCTATCACTGCTATACATGTACAATACACTGACCAACCCGTCAAAATGGGCGTTTCAATGCGTTAGAGGTTTTTTTAAGGATGTTTACAAAATATATTTTTTGTAAGAAAAAAAAACAAGAAAAAACAAACTTTTTTTTCTCTTTTTGTATAAATTTATAATTTATTAAAATATTTGTACTTGATTTAAAATGACCTTACATAAATTTAAAAGCCGAAAACTCACCATCAATCCCAAGAGGCAGGCAAGAACCCATACTTTACAGGCTGTGTTCATTTTTAGTTTTGTGTTTTAGTTAAAACGTGTTCAGGGAAACTGAAGATTGCTTGAATTCTACTGAAAGTCTAGCCTTATTATACTAAAACTTATCTATTAAAATTTGCGTAGCTAGGGTTCCGTACCAAATTCGTAAAATGTAATCTTTCAAATTTGTCGCAAAGGTTGCTTATTTTATCACTGAAGAATTTAAATGTTTTTATATTTTCGAGGCAAATATGTAACGTAGAGTTGCTTCCTTACATTTGGTAGACATTTTAAATGTTACAGGAAAAATTCAACGATGTGTCGTAACAGTTTTTTAAATATGGAAAACCTTTTACAAAATTACAAGTTATGGTGTCTTAACATTTAATTAAAGTAAGTTCTTCTTTTACGACGTTGTGCAAACGAAAGACGAAATTGTATTGTAATAAAAAAAAATACTAATACCTATAGACACTCAAATACGGTGCCATCGGGGCACGTGCCCCACTCAAGCTTGGAAGGTTTTTCATGAGCATGTTGATCTAACGTGGTGTATTCTATTTCCTGTTCACTATAATTTATTCCCATTTATTTTTTTGATAAGAATTAAGTTATAAATACATTGAACCCGTGCGGCCGCGTGGTCTCGCTTTCATACATTTAGTATGGTAAGAACTACACTTTACCCACGTGATGTCGAAGTTGTGGCGAAAGTGTGTCGTTCTCTTTCTAAGGCTAGTAAATGCATGAAACAGATCATGTGTCAGTGATGTCACGACACCCCGGTGGCGGGCTGGGTTCTGTTCAGCGATGAGCGGACCTAGACCGCCGGGCATTTCTTCTCATGCCACCGGGCGGGATGGCAGGTTGCGGATAGCCTAGCTCCGGCTGTGGGACCGACTGTTTTGTAGTCGATCCCACATCCGAAGTGCCCCTTTTTGTGGCCCCGGACAAGAGAAGTTCCCGAACGCCAAATCCCAGGCGTAGGGTAACCCAAACGCTCACTCCCATGATCCTTCACCCAATTCCCTCCCTCCTTCTCCCCAACTTTCCCTTCGGTCAATGAGGAGTGGTAACCTCGATTCCAAAAAAGCCAACCCCAACTTTGTACCCCGTGTGCAATGAAGCAGACCGAAAAAGTAACTACCCAGGTGGGTCCCGGCAATGCCGGGGAATCCCATGCCGACTCGTCGGTCAGCCCCCATCGTATTCTGGGAGGGGGCAACCTTCTGCTGAATAGCGCCGCGTCTTCTGCGCGGTCGGCGCCCTTAGCGCCCACGACACTGGCAGCGACCAACGCGCCACTTGCCACAAACATGGCTGCGATATCTGCGCCTACCATGGCTGCGATTTCTGCGCCTACTACCCAAATGCACGCTGTTCCCTCTACGAGTGCCTGGCAACAGAGCATCGTAAGGAACAGCGTCACCAATAACCCCGACAACGACACCGGGAACGCGCGACTCTCCAGTCTCAACGGCGAACTACGCGCGCTGGCACTCCAGCGCGAGAGGATCGAGTTGGGACTGAGGGAAGCCGGTTCCGGTAGTACCACCCCTATCCCTGAGGACGAAGTACGCTCGCTAGAACGAAAGCGCGAAAAAGTCCTAAGCAGGGAAAGGGAACTTAACAACCGTCTACGCAAAATTCGCGAAGGCAATAGCCAGCGCGGTGCGAAAACGGACCTACTTAAAGGAGTACGCGACCAGCAGCGAGTACGCGAAGGGGCCACCCAGCGCGAAAAGCAGCCGGACGCGGAAACATGCGGGAAAGGACCAGTACGCGAAGGGGCAACTCAGCGCGGAAAATCCCTTCCTGCACAGGATCACCCACCCAGACCCAAGAACAAGCGGGGAAAGCGAGGCGGGTTCTTACGCAAGGCGTCCCTGGCGAACAACACCACGCCAAGCACCTCGGAGCCGCAACCTGGACCAAGTGGCCAGGGAACGGCGAAGAGGATGCGCCCGGACGACTCGGCTTCACCGAGTACGCTCCAGGGAGACGCCAAACGGGTGAGAACCCAAACCGCCCCAGGAGCGCAACGCACCTACGCACGGGCCACAAGGGATATTCCCGCGCGGCTCGCCGTAGCGATTTGCCTTCCTCCCCCCGCCAGAGACATGACCACGGACGAGGCTGAGTACATTAAACTCAGCCTCGAAGATCTAGTCATGGAGACCGACCCCTCCACACCACTCCCGGCCTTCCGCGGTTACCCACGGGTAGCGGATGGCACGGTCCAGATGTGGTGTGAGGATGACATGGCCCTGACTTGGCTAAACACCAACGTGCCCAGAATAAGACTGCCAAACTCGGACGAGACTCTGGTAGTAATGAGACAGTCCGACGTACCGACCCGTGTCCGAGCCGCGCTATTTGTACCGAGATACAACGGGGACATAGCGCGGCTCCAAAGTGTTCTGACCCGTCAGAACACTTGGTACGACATCGGGAGGTGGTCACTATATAGGGCGACTTCAGTCGGTGGAGAAAACCACGGGACTTACCTGACCCTGGGTATCCCACCGGACGAAGTGGAAAAGGTCTTGGGGCGGGAACGACGTGTGTCGTACCTACTTGGCTCGATATACGTGCGTTTCTACCCCAATACCCAACCCTCAAATACCCCGACTGCCAACCCAAACCCCGCACCGAGACAACCGGAACCGGACATGACACAGCTTGAGGAGGAGATGGCCAGAACGGCGATGGCTGATGCGCAGAGCGTGCCGCCCACATCACCTGGGTGGACGCAGCAACTGCTCGCCTCGTCGCCGGGAGACGACCGGCTTGGGATGGAGGAGGGGGGAGTACTTTCCGATGGATCGGACTCCTCCTAACCCCGCCTCACTGCCGCCGTCACCCACGCCCATCCCCCTCAACCTCATACAAGCCAACCTCCAGCACAGCCAGACTGCAACGGCTTGCTTACGCAGAGCGCTGGAGGTACAACCCCGAACCATTGCACTGATCCAAGAGCCGTGGATCAGGAACAACAGATTATGCGGCCTCAGTAACATCGGAGGTAAGCTAATTCTCGACACACAGGGCACGGACAAACCACGAACCTGTGCCTACATACCCAAAGATATTCCTACCACGACACTCACCCAATTCTGTTCCAGAGACATAACAGCCGTCAGACTCACGACTGATGGCGACGCACCTGACATCGTCCTAGCCTCGGTGTACATGCCAGGCGAGACCGAGGACTGCCCACCGGAAGACATGGCCGATCTGGTGAAGTACTGTGAAGTAACTAAACTGGATCTGGTCATCTGCACGGACTCGAACGCCCATCACCCGCTTTGGGGTTGCAACAAAGCCAACCATAGAGGTGAGGTACTATACATACCTTTTTTCTACTAACCTTAACATCCTAAATCGCGGCTCGGAACCCACTTGGGTCACATCTCGCGGACAAACAATTATTGACCTAACACTTGCTTCAGAAAGCGTAACAACCCATATCTCCAACTGGCACGTGTCCAACGAACCCTCATGTTCCGATCACAGGTGGATTCGATTCTCACTGTCAGCCAACACCAAAAAACCTGAACCCAGACGCAACCCGCGCCGAACCAACGTGCCTGGTTACAAACGCCTTCTGGCCTCCTTGCTATCCAGGCACCCAACACCCTCAATCCTAACGGACCCTAAGGAACTCGAGAACACTATAAGAAAACTCTCAGAATATATAACAGAAGCATACCACGCCTGCTGTAAACTAATAGATCCAAACACCAAGAGCAAGGGAAACTCCTGGTGGAACACGGAACTTAGTAAACTCAGACAAACGGTACGCAAGCAATTCAACAGAGCCAAAAACTCAAGGCTCCCAGAAGACTGAGACCTTTACAAAAGCACACAATATACCTTCAAAAAGCAAATCAGGAAAGCCGGTAGAGCAGCCTGGCGAAAATTCTGTGAAGACATCGAATCAAACAGCGAGGCCGCG
Source organism: Ethmia dodecea (assembly GCA_963855545.1). Taxonomy (NCBI): domain Eukaryota; kingdom Metazoa; phylum Arthropoda; class Insecta; order Lepidoptera; family Depressariidae; genus Ethmia; species Ethmia dodecea. Next base: position 4,537,186 of record OY979463.1, on the reverse strand, counting down.
CGAGTAAGGAAGATCCTATCTATGGACCAAAACCGCACTCTTGGCTCGCTGAGAAACCCGGACAATACATACACTAAATCGGACCACGAGACGAGTAAAATTCTCCTCGAAACTCACTTCCCAGACTGCAGCCTCTCGGAGGACATAACATGGGCAAGCGAACCTTCACACATACCCAATGACCAAGACTGGTCCAGAGCCCGTACCGTAGTAACAGAAGAACGAATAAAATGGGCAATTACAACCTTCAAGCCGCATAAATCCGCAGGCCTAGACGGCATCTTCCCTGCCTTACTGCAATGGGGAGTGGATTTCCTATCACCATGGCTGGTTGTAATCTATCAAGCCTGTCTGGCACAGAACTACATGCCGCTTACATGGCGAGAGGTGAAAGTCATTTTCATCCCCAAACCAGGCAAAACCGATTATACTCAACCAAAGGCGTACAGACCAATAAGTCTGACATCTTTCCTTCTTAAGACCCTGGAGAGACTCTGTGACCGACATATTCGGGACGGGCCCCTTCGGGAACTCCCACTACACAGACAACAATACGCCTACTCCACAGGAAAATCGACAGAATCCGCACTACATAGTGTGATCTCCAAGATTGAATGTGCAGTAGACCACAAATGCTCCTCACTAGCGGTTTTTATCGACATAGAGGGGGCCTTTGATAAAACCATTTTCGACAGCATCAGCGCAGGTCTCGAGGAGCACGGTGTGGACCCGACCCTGCGAGGATGGATCACAAACATGCTGAGACTCAGAGCCGTCCAAGTCACAGTGAACAGCACCACGAGGGCCGTTGTGGCGAAGGGATGCCCACAAGGAGGCGTCCTCTCACCACTCCTGTGGAATCTAGTGGTAGATAGCCTTATCAAAAGACTAAATGATAAAGGCTACTTCACTGTGGGCTACGCTGACGACATAACTATAATAATAAATGGTACACACGAAAACACTTTGTGCAACCTCATGCGCCAAGCCTTGAAGGTAGTAGAGGATTGGTGCAAGGAATGCAAACTAACAGTGAATCCCACCAAAACCGAACTTGTTCTATTCACAAAGAAAAGGAAGCTGGAAACCCTACAACTACCGCGCTTCTTTGGATCCACCCTAACCCTATCAACTGAGTCCAAATACCTGGGCATATTTTTGGACAAACAGCTGAACTGGGCAAAACACACTGAACACATCACCGCAAAAGCCAGCATGGCCCTATGGCAATGCAAAAGGCTACTAGGTAGGAACTGGGGCATAAGCCCCAAAATCACCTACTGGCTATACACCACAGTTATCCGACCAATTGTTACATACGGCTCCTTAGTGTGGTGGCCCAGGACTAACACGAGCACAGCCCAGAGGGACCTCGAGAAGCTACAAAGACTTGCCTGCGTAGCAATTACCGGCAGCATGAGAACATCACCCACGGCTGCCCTACAGGGGATGCTGGGGTTGCCACCCCTACATCTTGTAGTGAGGGAGGAAGCAACCCTAGCGACACTAAGGCTGGAGCTGTCCGGCACCCTAAACAAGGACTCCAGAATCAAACACACACGCATAAAAGAGGATGCTCTCTCGCGACACCCGATGATGGCATCACCGAGCGATAGAATCCAGAAAACACACTGTTTTGTAAAACACTACAACGTGGAGCTCACAGCGGAGTTGTATGATCACCCAGGTCCAAAAGAGCTAAGGATCTACACTGATGGATCAAAAACCGACACTGGAACAGGAGTCGGAGTCTACTCAGATGATCTCAACATCAGAATATCCAGACCACTAGGGATGCTCAACACTGTCTACCAGGCAGAATGTGTGGGCATTATCCAGGCAGCACACGCCATAGAGGCCAGAGAAGTCACGGATACTCATATCCGCATACTCTCAGATAGTGCCTCAGTCCTTCAATCCCTAAAGAAAAACCAGATCACCTCGAGACTTATATTGGAGTGCCACAATGCACTAGAACGCATTACGGTACCAAACCACAACACAGTGACACTACAATGGATTAAAGGGCACAGCGGCTCGCGTGGGAACGACGCAGCGGACGAACTCACCAGGAGGGGCTCTGACACGAAGCCCATCGGACCCGAACCCATTGTACCCATCCCGTTTAACCAGCTCAGGAGCTGGTTAAGGGAACACACTCAAACTCAAGCGGAGACTTGGTGGGCCTCGACGCCAGGATGTAGGCAATCCAAGGAGGCTATGCCATCCTTGAATAGGAAACTGACCAAGCGCCTTCTGCGCCTGGACAGGGACAGCCTGAGAATGGTGTCGGGAACCATCACCGGACACTGCTCACTGAACAAACACTTACACACCTTAGGTATCACAGACAGCCCCCTATGCAGAGCGTGCATGGAGGCGGAGGAGACGGTAGCGCACGTGCTCATTGAGTGCGTTGGCGTTGCCCAGATCCGCAAGGAGATTCTCGGAACACCAGAATCCCTTGCGGACGTCCTGAGTAGACTCGGAAGTTTGATCTGCTTTTGGAAGGAGGTAGGATGGTTGGAGTAACCGGCCGCCATGGCTCACGTACAATGGTCCACTTCAGGACTAAGTGCGGAAACCAAACCCCCTAACATAGAACATAGATGTCACGACACAGCACGGGGCGCAATGTATTTCGAGCATAAAAGTATATTGAGCTTTTCTAACACTTGTTTTTCGGTATACATATTATCAGCTAGCGAATCACCCTTGATTTGCTTTGAATATTGAATACATAATCCAAACCCATATTTTTTAAAATTACTGTAAAAATTGCATTTATTTCAGCTATTGGGGCCATAATTATTAGTAACAATTATCTTACAAACTGAGTGTTAGTAGTGTAATCATAATAATCTTCACTACATAGTATAAAACAAAGTCGCTTTCTCTGTCCCTATGTCCCTACATCCCTATGTCCCTTATCTTTAAAACTACGCAACGGATTTTGATGCGGGTTTTTTCAATAGATAGAGTGATTCAAGAGGAAGGTTTTAGTATTAGCAATGCACCGGTCTGAATTCGGGGCGGGTCGCTAATTAGTCCAGTCAACAAATAACCCAACAGTAGGTGTAGAGTGCGTGAGCGGGGACCTGAGCGATTTCTTTCGTAAGTTGTTCAGGGTTTTTAGGGAGTTAACATACTAAAAGTCCCGGCGTCTAGGAGGTACGCCGGAGTGGGGGGGGGATTAAAGTTCCCACTTTTGAGTTTTTCGCTAATATCTTTAAAATATCGGGAACGGAAAGGACGCGGGTGAAACTGCGCAGAACTGCCATATATAATAGTGGTTCCGCGCGTTTCCACCCGCATAGTTCCCGTTTCCGTGGGAATACGGGAATAAAATTTAGTTTATGTTACTCAGGAATATTCTAGCTTTCCATTGATGAAATTTTTTTCAAAATCGGTCCAGTAGTTGTTGAGTTTATTCGTTACAAACACGCTAGTGCTATAATATAATAGCGGTTTTACCCGCGTAGTTCCCGTTCCCGTCGGAATACGGGAATAAAATATAGCCTATGCTACTTGATGATGATGTAGCTTTCCATAGGTGAAAGAATTTTTAAAATCGGCGCAGTAGTTTTTGAGTTTATTCGTTACAAATACCGCTAGTGTTATGTAAAACAGCGGTTTCACCCGCGTAGTTCCCATTTCCGTGGGAATGCGGGAATAAAATATAGCCTATGTTACTCAGGAATATTCTAGCTTTCCATTGGTGAAAGAATTTTTAAAATCGGTGCAGTAGTTTTTGAGTTTATTCGTAACAAACGTAACAAAAATAACAAATATTTCCTCTTTATAATATTAGTATAGAAGTATAAATTAGTGTAGATATCGATGTGTTACAAGACAAAAATAATTTAGCGGCTTCACGGATTTAGATGAAATTTGGTAGGTAGATAAATTAGGACCCGGATTAACATATAGGCTACTTTTTATCCCGAAATAACGCGAACGAAGTGGCAGGCAGCAGCTAGAGTTAATTAAAAGTGCTTTTTTCGAAAATTTTCACTTTTCCGGAACGTGTAGTTCGAAAACGGGTAGGAATTTGAAAAAAGTTTATATGATAAAAGTTGTAGAATATTTTATGAGCTTTCTTTACGTAGAATATATTTATTCTCTACGACACACCGTTTTAAAGATATTAGCGAAAAACTCAAAAGTGGGAACTTTAATCCCCCCCCCCCCCACTCCGGCGGACCTCCTAGACGCCGGGACTTTTAGTATGTTAACTCCCTAAACACCCTGAACAACTTACGAAAGAAATCGCTCAGGTCCCCGCTCATTCATCATTATAAATGAGCGGGGACCTGAGCGATCATCATCATCATCATAAATAAATAGATCATCATTATAAATAAATTCTCCCAACCAAGCCACCGGCTAGAGACATGACGTGTGTCGTCATCCAGTATAGGGCATAGTCTTTCGCCGTTGTTAGCGCTCAATTTAGTTCGCAGTCCTACTACCTAATGTTTTTCATAGCGAAAAACTTTAACCATAGATAGACAATAATTTAATAAGAAACTCTTGTGAGAGCGGAAAGAGTAAAAAATATTAAGTCACAAAATTTCGACCCGCTGCGTTAATAGTAGATTATACAACAAGGGAATAAAGCACTGTTTTATGTCACGGGCGCGAAATTGAATCCTGAACGTAACGAAGGACTCCCAGTTTTACTCCCGAGCGCAGCGAGGGAGTTATAATTAAGACTGAGTCCTGAGTTTAGTGAGGGATTTAAGCGCCCAAGACAAAAACAGTTTTATTCCCGAGTTATATACTCTACTTTTCTCACCTTATGCGAGACCATAAAATGCAATTGCATGGTAGTAGATTATTGACAATGCCTGTGGCATCTAGTATAATAGACTCTGAAGTCAAAGTACTTTCATCACTCGACATTTTCGATATTCTTTTTGAAATGTTAAAGCTATAAAATGGATGTACAGCAATTGTTTCTGCCGGCGTGACCTAGGTACTTGATTTAACAATTGAAGATCGTATGAATCTAGTTGGTCGCGGCTTCGGTTTTCGAAAATCGAGTTGGCCACGACTGCACCACATTTTGCTTAACGAAATAAGACTTTATCGTCATAGCAATAAGGATTATGAAAAGTGAAAATTACATTATTGACCTAGGGTTATAATGAAATTCCATACAACATTATAACCCGGTTAAAGCCAAGGGATATAATGTCCTGCTTTCGGTGACGTTTATATGGTATATATATAATCCGGCTTTGTAGAGCATGTGGTGTGAAAACGAAATTGCCGCTTGCCACCTCCGTCGAGCTGAAAAAAAGTATAAACACCTCGGGAAGTAAACAAGAAAGCCTCAGATCATCAGACAATAACATGTGACATTTTTTATGTTACTTCCCGAGGTGTTTATACTTTTTTTCAGCTCGACGGAGGTGGCAAGCGGCAACTTCGTTTTCACACCACATATACTACGATCGTATCGACGAGAATTTATGCTCAACCAAAAACTTAAAAAAAAAACGTTCATGTTTTATTTATACAACTTTTTTTGACTGTGTTATCACACATTGTTTTTGATAAAATAGTAGATTGTTATACAAGGGTCGGAAGGAATCAATTCCCATACGAGGTATTTAGACGCCCGAGCGCAGCGAGGGCGGATATAGTCCGAGTAGGAATTGATAACTTCCACCCGCGTTAAACACTCTACTTTTCATTTCGAATTCAAGGAAAGTAAACAAAAAAAATACAATTTTACAAAAATTCAAACATGCAAAAACGCAATAATACCTACGAAAAAAAAAATTGTCAACAATACAACCAAAAAGGTTGGAAGAAAGAGAAACTTTTTCTTTTAAACGTCTTTGAACATCATAGAATACCTAACCTAAATAACATTACAAAAATAATATACAAATCCTTCCTCTGTTTAATAACATGCACTTTTAGCCGAGTAATAGTGTTCTGTGCTTATCAGTGTCGATGAAAAACAAGATTTTGAATTTCGGAACAGCTTACCAAATTATTACTCTTTTTTTAATTTTAAATATGGAACGTGTACCGCCCCGCGCGCGGGCTATTTTCTGTTGTTTATACCTATAATCAGAAGGCCGCACCTTTTTTACTTATTCTCACTGATGTAAAAAGTTTCGTATCCCTACTAAGTACCCAAAGAGGTTGGAAGAAAGTCATTCTCTTTCCTAGAGAAACTTTTTCTTTAAACGTCTTTTCCAAATGTAGTACTATTTTTTTTTAATTCATTCCCGCCCTAAGGCCGGGAGCAATCACTATGAGTCTTTCCCGACCGAGGGCGGGAATCACAGCCCTGAATGTCTCTGTGGTGGGAATCATCGCTTCCGACCCGGTACTCAGATCAAACATACACTACTTTCCGAGTATGAGATATGAAAAATATATTTATTCTGATAATCCCAATGTTAGTAAAACAAAGATTAACTTTCCTAGTGGCCTTTATGGTTCGATTCCGATCTGATAGTATAGATTAGATTAGATTAGATAAATTGCTCCTGTAGTTTCTAAGCCTTATAAACAAACATACTAAACACAAGTTAGTCTTTATAATAATATTAGTGTATAGATGAAGACCTAGAGTACCTAGTTAATATAAGTACTTCAATTCTTATCAAAGCCATGAAAGGGACCATGAACAGGAAATGCGGTACCACCGCGTAGATCAACACTCTCATAAAAATACGGCCAAGTGCGAGTCGGACTCGTTTACCGTGAGTGCCACATATTTAAGTGAATATCTATAGGTATCACTAGTAGCTCACAATAAAGCTCGCTAGTGTACCATCACTATTGTAAAATACTTAAATTAATGTTATTGTAAAAAAAACCTCATGGATTTTGGACATTTTCTGTAATATTGTAAATATATAATAAACTTCTGCAAAATGAAATTAATTCATCTGTTTAATTTTTCAATACTCTGAGTGAAGGGGTAGAGACTTTGAGTAGGTATTAAGGTTTAATACTCAAAGGGTGGAGACGTTATTTTTACAGAATCATTATAACTCGAAAACGATGCAGGCATAAAAGAAAGAAATATTGAAAAAAAAAAACTTTTATTTATTTCTCTAATTGCCCCCCCCCCCAATCTATCAAATGTTTCCGCCTTTAGCCCCGAAAATAAAAATGAATTATTAAAGCTTTCAATTGAATTAGCTAATATAAAATCGGATTGTCACTATAAGGATAACTTTTTAACCATTTTGATATGGAACCCTAGGTAAGACTAACTAGGTACAACTTTAATAGATAAGTTTTAGTATAAAAGGGCTAGAATTTCAGTAGAATTCAAGCAGTCTTCAGTTTCTGTATACGTTTTCAGTAAAATAAAAAACAAAAAATGAACGCAGCCTGCAAAGTATTTCTTCTTGCCTGCCTCTTGGGCCTGACGGTGAGCTTACTACTTCTTACTTTTTACAAGCAACTATTTCTAATATTATTGAATTTGAGAAAATAAATTTCTCAAATTCATAGCCCTTTGACTATAGTCTATTTCACGTAGCATGGGCTGGGTGATAGTTCATATTTTCCCCTCTTACTCATGCTACTTTCGACTAATAAAAAATATTGTATTTTTGCAATGATAAAATAATAAAATATTAATGATTTTTTAATCAAATCGAATTAATTAGTCGAAAGTAGTAGGCGTGGAACGGAAAATTGTGAACTGTCACCTAACCCATGCCACGTGAAATAGACATAAATCAAGCATCAGATGCCCACGGGTGAACAAGAACAAGATAATTCTATTATGTCTGCATTTTGAAACTTGACGACATATCTTAAAGATTTGACATTGTCATCCTTTGAGTATTAAACCAACAGGAGACGTCACGCGCACTAGTTTCTTTACAAAAAAGTCTGCCAATTTCTGCGGGGCGACGAGGAAACGCACACAAATAATGTTGAAACATACGCATTTTTTAACAAAACAATTAAACACTAGCTTAAACTAGATGCACACAAATACATTCACAAATACGAGCACTCCGTGAACTAAAAACAACTAGTTGTATATAACAGGTATGATCGTTGACAGACACTTTTTTTGGCAGAGGGGAACGCCTGTCAGTGGCGTCTTCGGTTGGTTTAATACTCAAAGTTGTCATCTCATACAACGGCTGTTGATTATAGGGGTGTGAATGACACAAAGGTTCAAGTAACTCCTTATCGGCTTTAGTTTGAGTCCTAATAGGTATTCTAAGGAAACGTAATACTTACTATACTTATATATTTCTGCCCTTCAAAAAGCTGGGGTCCGGAGTGCGAGGAATAAAAGAGCGTGCATGAAAAGGCTTATGGATGTGAAGGAAGCGAAATAAGTATGCAGAGATCGAGCAAAGTGGCGATCCATCGTCTCTGCCTACCCCTGTGGGACAATGGCCTGAGCTTTATGTATGTATGTATTTCTGCCCTTAATATAATATAATATCCTTTATTTCACAGATTCGAGTTCAATCCCAAGCTGTAATCCAAGAGAACCTTTCACATATTACGTCCAATTTCCACGCCCCAAGTGGCGTACCAAACTATCCCGGCTTGAACCAGATACCAGGCGTGCCCGGGGGCTCTGGGAGCTCAGGGACCCACGGGGGCTCTGGGACCTCGGGGGGAAATAACGCAAACTTCGCAGAATTTTTGATGGACCCTTGCACTATTAAGACCTTCATGCGAATGGCGGAACTCGCGGAGGAAGCGAATGAAGTTCAGAATTCTCAGAAAGAGGGCTCCAAATCGAAATAAGCTGTATAGGTACTCTGTCACAAACAACTGTTCGTAAACACGTAACACAAACAAAATGTCATCATATTTCGAATTTGGATAATTAGTTTTACATTTTGAATTTATATTTTACAGCCATAGTTGGAGTTTTTATTGAATGTGTTAAAGTTGGAAATGGTACAGTTGCTTCTTATGTTGATGAATAACAAAGATTGTTGTCCTCTGTTGTTTATTATCATTTATGATTTATAAATATGAACCGGCTTGTGAATAAATGGATTTGACATATTATTACCTATTTGATTTTTATTTAAATCTAAATGTAACCTATAATTGACATTGAACTCGATTCTGCAAACCACCTAAAATTCCTAATTTTAAGTTAGCCTATCATTCTTTATAGAATACGGAAGAAAAAGGACAGCATAGATTATAGAGTAATGTCAAACGTGTAAAAAAAACCGACTAATTTGATGTCTTATCTGACATTTTTATCCATGACCTCCTTACATCGTTGCTAAAATTGCTAAAAACGTGTTTTTGAATGCGTCCATAAGGTTCAATTTTAATATTGTGACATTTGTGACGTTGTAAATAAATATGGCGCTTATTTCTGTCTCTTTCCTTTCCAAAGCGGTGGAAAAGAATAGAGCTAACTTAAAATTTGGAATTTTAGGTGGTTTGCAGAATCGAGTCCATTATATCTCTAGCTCCTCCATGTGGTTTGAACCAGCTTTAATTATTTTCATGTAGGTTGCTTCATGCGTCATTATCGCCAGTGTAAGTTGAGCAGGCACTGACTGCATAACAAATGTCAACTATAGACGATTACGATTACAGTTATAGATAGGCAATAAGGACCCCTTTTTTTATTTCCCTTTTTTAAGCATCGCCAACAACCGATAACCTGGGGTAAACGTGTTCTGGAGTGGAGACCGCGACTCGGCAAACGTAGTGTAGGACGCCCTCCGGCCAGATGGGATGACGATCTGCGAAAGGCTGCAAGGAGATGCTGGATGCGTCGAGCCGAAGACAGGGCGCTATGGCGCTCATTAGAGGAGGCCTATGTCCAGCAGTGGACAAATGTAGGCTGATGATGAAGCATCGCCTTCTTGCACTGGTTAAAAGGCTCGAAGTCTCTGATGTTATACTTTTGCTAAAGATCGCCTCCACTGCTGTTGGCTGTCCGGTATGCTGGAGAAAACAATACTTAAAGCCCTAACAAGATTCTACGCAACCACCATTATTGAGACGCTATGTCAGGCTTTAATCATGAGTTAATATTGTAAATCATAATTAGTAAGAGCAGTGATAGCCTTACGGTTAAAGAGCCGGCCGAAAATCAGTGAGGCTCGTCTACGAATCCTGGCATGTACCAATGAGTTTTTCAAAAACTTACGTTGATATTTATCACTAGCTCGACGGTGAAGGAAAACATCGTGAGGAAACCCGCAGGTCTCAGAATTAATTCTGAGACATGTGTAAACAGACCCGGTCCGGCGATGGGCTCACCACCTATCACGTTTAGGGGTCCAATATATCTCGTGAAATGTGGGTATATCCAGTAAAGGAATACCTCTGCCTACCCCTTCGGGGATAAAAGGCGTGAGATTATTTATTTTTATTTAATTTATTTTTAACTAGTGGCCCGGGCAGACGTCGTTCTGCCACCGTATAAACCATCCCTGGACCCACTCTAACCCACACAAAAAGTTTCATCAAAATCTGTCCAGCCGTGCTGGAGTTTTAATCAGACTAACGAACATCAATTCATTTTTATTTATATAGATAGATTAGTAAGACGTTAAAAAGAGCTGCTCTTCAGTTTGTTGCTGGTTCTTCTCGTGGTATTTTGGACCAGCAACTCGTCTGTGAAGATAGGCTGTTGTTACATTCAGCCAATCTCCATGGACGAGTTTAGGGTCCCTTGTTGTTAGACTATTGACGTTTCCATTCTGGGTGTATGTATTTTTACCTACAGAAATAAATTATTTGAATTTCTTCCTATGGCTTCTACTAGGGCAGAACATCTTCATTTGAAGGGTAAGCTAGAGTTTTAGTAGTCTGTGTGAAGATTTAAACTGAATCTCTTTCCTACTGCTTGCATGACGGCCAGACGCCTTTTAAGGAATTTGTTTTTTTAATCTTATGTTGCAAATTAGATACTAATTTCTTACCATAATCCGTATACAGAAAGAAAGCTGAAAGCTTGTCGGCGCCGGTCCATTCTACAGAAAGCAAGCAGATTGAAGCAGAGCGAGCAAAATGTCGAACGATGATTGGCGGGCGGCACCAGCGCTGACCGGCGCGTGTCGGCGCCGATAGGCGCCGGTCGGCGCTTGTTCATATAAATGCCTGCGCCGGTTACCTGCGTAGACCGGCGCCGATGGGCGCGGATCGGCGCTTATCGGCGCCGATAAGTTTTCGGCTTTCTTTCTGTATACGGCTTTAGGAACTTTTCATGTGATTTGACTATTGACAAGTACCACAGAATAAGTAATAGTACTACGTACAGAAGGTTCACTGTTAACAAATTCCCTGCTTAGGTATGTCAATATATATATATATATTTTATTATTTTATATATATATATATATATATATATATATAAAATCTCACGCCTTATTAATCCCCGAGGGGGTAGGCAGAGGTATTCCATTACTGGATATACCCACATTTCACGAGATATATTGGACCCCTAAACGTGATAGGTGGTGAGCCCATCGCCGGACCGGGTCTGTTTACACATGTCTCAGAATTAATTCCGAGACCTGCGGGTTTCCTCACGATGTTTTCCTTCACCGTCGAGCTAGTGATAAATATGTACGTAAGTTTTTGAAAAACTCATTGGTACATGCCAGGATTCGAACCCGAGCCTCACTGATTTTCGGCCGGCTCTTTAACCGTCCGGGCTATCACTGCTCTTGATATGTCAAACGTGCCTTAATGTGGCCATCTCTTTCTATCGCATGCAACGCGCTCTTTCGGAGGCGGAGCCTTAGATCTTGCCGGCAGCTCGACCCATTAAATTATACGTTAGTAGTAGTAGTAAGAATAATAGTGTATTTTACCTACGATATTACAATTATTCTTTATTTAGGTACTAAAGACCACCCAACTAAACAAAAGCTGTGTAATTTGCCTTTAGGTTATGTTATACTTCAAAACTGCCTGTTTCTGCAAAATGTAGGACGAAGACAAACAACTGGGTTATCTACATACATACATTATTTAATGTAAAGAAAAATAGTTTATTAAAATTCAATATCTATACAACAAATGCGCGGCAACCACTACTAGACCGCCGGGTGGCGGCCGGCCGCATGTACTTGTAGCGGCGTGATGACGTCACGCAATGTGCCCCCCCTGCAAGTACGTAGGTACTATTTTAATGCTATTTGTGAACGCCTCTCACTGGCTTTTTACTTTTGGTTTTGTTATGTAGCTGTGTAGGTCTATCAAATATACAGGGTGAATTTTTCAAGTGGGCGCGAACAGAAACTATGAGAATGTTGTGAAGATGACAGCGCTGCGGGTCTGTGTTGATGCATGCAGGTATTAATTAAAGAATTACTTTAAAATATGAATCAGTTTATTAAAATCCAACATTTTCCTTAAATTTCCCGTATGTAGTTTCTTCCCAAAATTAGGTCCTTATTAGCGACACAATCGAATGGTGTAACAATACAGGATGTGTTTTTTTTGTTTCAAAATCAACGTGTTCGATTTCTGGCTAGGAAAATTGATATTTCAAAAATCCAAAGATGCAGTATTAGTTATCATCAAAATCGGGCCCGAGACTCCTTTGAGTACTTTTTGCTATTCCTCATAGTTTATGATTTAGCCATCCACGCCCACTTGAAAAATTCACCTGTATAGGTTCATGTTTTATTCTTTTACGCTTACCTATTTAATTTGTGAATACTATCTTTTATTCAACCAAAACCATAGATTTAGAATTTTCGTACATCCTAAATCTATGACCAAGACAACTAACGTTTGGGGAAACAGATAGGTACAAAATATACTGTAAAGTGGTAGAGAGAAAAACAAGAAATAATCATCTAAGTAAGTATTATATTTATTATTAGATTATAAACAAATCTGCAAGTACTACAGAACACTGGAGTGTTTGGTGTCTAGACATTCTAGGACAATTCAGATTGTTTATTGCAAGACTTTATAAAGCTAGAACTAGGTACATTGCGGACCCAAGGTGTGCCGTCTTCGTTTCATACTACTAGCTATTTCGTTTTATAATACTAGCGACCCGCCCCGGCTTCGCACGGGTGCAATGCTAATACTAAAACCTTCCTCTTGAATCACTCTATCTATTAAAAAAAAACCGCATCAAAATCCGTTGCGTAGTTTTAAAGATTTAAGTATACATAGGGATATAGGGACAGAGAAAGCGACTTTGTTTTATACTATGAAGTGATGAAGATAAGGAAAAAGATAAATAAAAATATTATTTTATATTATTATATTATTTATTAACATCTATGTAGGAATGTAAATATAAAAATAATTACTTATTTAAAGTCTTCGAGAATTTTTATCGTCTTTCCATTGCTTTATAAAATTCCCTATGGCGGGGAATGTTTTAGGGTCCGACAAAATTTCTTCGATCTTCTTTTTCAATTGCTCTGGATTATTTCCTACACCCCAGGAGTTCCCAGGGTCACCGGATCCCCAAGGACCCGCAGTGCTCCCATAGCCCGCAGTGCTCCCAGAGTCTCCATGGCCCGAAGTGCTCCCATAGCCTCCAGAGCCCGCAGTGCTCCCATAGCCTCCAGAGCCCGCAGTGCTCCCATAGCCTCCAGAGCCCGCAGTGCTCCCATAGCCTCCAGAGCCCGCAGTGCTCCCAGAGTCTCCATGGCCCGAAGTGCTCCCATAGCCTCCATGGCCCGCAGTGCTCCCATAGCCTGCAGGGCTCGCAGTGCTACCAGAGCCCCAAGTGCTCCCAGTACTCCCAGAGCCCCAAGTGTTCCCAGAGCTCCCATAGCCCTCAGTGCTCCCAGGGCTTGCAGTGCTCCCATTCATCCCAGAGTCCCAGGGAGTGCCTGGAAAGCTGGACTTGCTGGTTGAATTGTTGAAGTGGTATGACTCTGTGCTTGTAGAGTTCTGTGGAAAAGATGTTATTTTAGTACATTTTTCTTAGGGAACATCAATAATTCCAATTCCATTCCTAAAATAGCTACTTCTCAGAAGTTATTTTTTTTTGCACTCCTGAACAGGACAAGTCCATGCCCTCACCAGAACCTGGGCCTCACGAATGAGAAACGGGATCTTTAACAACATGGCTATCACTTTGAATATTAGAAACTTGAATATTCGGAAAGTATGGTATTAAGACATAGAAGCACTACGAGTATCTTAATAGATAGTATATAAAGCATGGACTATCAAAGATTAATATCTTTTCAACACACTTGCTCATAAAGTGGCTCTAATTTCACTGCAATTAGGCACATAATGACACCTATAATCAAACTGAGACTTTTTGTTTGCTATTATTCACTAGTGAGTTATAGATTTTTTTTTTCAATTTTGTTGCTAGAGTTGCTTTGTTCTTAAAAAAGTTTCGATACAAAAAAGATCGTATTCAATCGTACTAATAAATTAATACACAAATATGGCTTGCTCATTTCATGCAACTTCGTATTTAAATAGATCATTTCAACTTGTACGTGTTTAATAAACAAAACTTTCACTCAAATATAACTTTGGTTTTCTCTGTAAAAACTTTAAATACCCCATTTTGTACGTGGCTAAAACGCTATCCACGACAAACCAAAGAAAAAGAAACCTAATTTTTTTAGTCCATGGCCGATCGCCATTGTAAGATGCGAGCGCATAGGAAAACGAGGCTGTATGGGCCTAGATCCTTTTGCCTTTTCCAAATTATATAAATAAAAAATTGGAAAACCAATTAATTTTCCCCGCCATTGCGAATGATTATTTTAAAATGATTTTTTAGTATTATTTATTCACAAGTGTGTTGAAAAACGTCGTATGATACACGTGTGTATTGATGATTACCGTCCTCGGCTCTCTTATGACCCTCGCCTACGGCTCGGGTCTCAATGGCGCCTCAGCGGTAATCACCAACTTTACTCACTTGTACCATAATGTACTATTTTCACACCACATGCTCGACAAAGCCGGATTATATATCATATAAGCCTCACCGAAAGCAAGACATTATATCCCTTGGCTTTAGCCGGGTTATAATGTTGTATGGAATTTCATTATAACCCTAGGTCAATAATGTAATTTTCACTGTTCATAATCCTTATTGCTATGACGATACCTGCGGTCACGGTCGTGGCCAACTCGATTTTCGAAAACCGAAGCCGCGACCAACTAGATTCGCACGATGATCTTCATTTGTTAAATCAAGTAGGTCACGCCGGCAGAAACAAGTTGCTGTATTCATTTTATAGCTTTAACATTTCAAAAAGAATATCGAAAATGTCGAGTGATGAAAGTACTTTGACTCCAAAACTAGATGCCACAGGCATTGTCAATAATCTACTACCATGCAATTGCTTTTTATTGTCTCGCATAAGGTGAGAAAAGTAGAGTATATAACTCGGGAATAAAACTGTTTTTGTCTTGGGCGCTTAAATCCCTCACTAAACTCAGGACTCAGTCATAACTCCCTCGCTGCGCTCGGGAGTAAAACTGGGAGTCCTTCGTTACGTTCAGGATTCAATGTCGCGCCCGTGACATAAAACAGTGCTTTATTCCCTTGTTGTATAATCTACTATGATAGCCTTTGCTTCATAGATTACCTACTATAACATAACTGAAAAGTAATTGGGATTTATAAGGGTTTCGGGTAAGTAATCTACACTGATATTATAAACAGGAAACATTTGTATTTTGTAAGTGTGTTTGTAACGAATACACTCAAAAACTACTAGACAGAGATTAAAAATTAAAAGATAAAATTCTTTCACCAGTGGAAAGCTACAATATACCTGAGTAACATATACTACTTTTTATCCCCGTATTCTCATTGAAACGGGAACTACGCGGGTGAAATCGCGCAAAACCGCTAGTATTTGATATGATAATTGACATACCTCTTCGTGAGAGTGAGGTGTTTTTTCGTGATAGGGGTGAGTTGTGTCTTCGACAGTTGTCTCGGTTTCATTGTGAGGATGTTCAGAGGGATGTTGTGTGCGGTGTTTACATCCACATGCTTCCAATCCATCCATACTCTAGCAAACAGAATGTAATCTTAATTTTTGCACGTGTGATGTGCATTGTTTAAATTCTTGTACCATATTTTTAGCACTCTGCGTACGAATTTAAAAAATCAAAAATCATGTATTTTCTGGAGGTCCAAAAAGTACATTTAGAAATGTCAATAGTCTAATAACAAGGCACTTTAAACTCATCCATGAAGATTGGCTTAATGTAAACAGTAGCCCATCTCCACTGACGAGTTGCTGGTCCCAAATGCAGTAGGTACCCAAAAACAACCAGCAAGAAACACAAGGAACCGTTACGGTAACCTAAAATGGCAATTTGGCATCTTGAAAAAATAATACAAATAAAGGCTTAGCTCAATAAGAGAAATGGGTAATTAAAAATGGTAAAATAAATAAATATATTCACGCCTTATTCCCGAGGAGATTGGTAAAAGTAATCTATTCTGAAAAATGTATTTTGCATCAGTCTTCACTAATATTATATTAAAGTAAAGATTTGCATTTGTATATTTGTTTGTAAAGAAAATGCACCGAAACTACTGCTAGCATGTAATTAAATCCAAAACCTTACCAACACAGTCAAGAAGAAGGCAAAAAGCAGTACATTGCACACTGCGTTCATTTTAGTTATATTTTAGTAAAATTCTGTTCAGAAAAGTCGGACAACTGCTTCCATTGTACTATTTGTACTAAACGTTTTGCCATTTATATACTTTATCTATTACAATTAGGCTAACTAGTTTATAGACCTCATTTGATATGTAAGTACATTTCATTTCCTGAGTGTAGGTAATTTTACATCTAGGTAATTTAACAATTTACATTTATTTTTTCAGAATGTAGATATTCTATAAAATATAAAAAAAATATATGCTATATGTATTTAAAGAATACCCAATTTTTACCAGTGGTGGTGAGGTCTTCGCTGGACTGGGGTTCTGTTACACATACCTCAAAACTAATTCTGGTACTTGCAGGTTTCCTCACTATGTTTTTCTTCACCATCAAGCTAGTGATAAATATCTACGTGAGTTTTTAAAAAACTTATTGGTACTCACCCATTCGAACTCAAGCTAGAAGTTTTTTTTTCATTGTCCTTTTTATATTTCCATGCTACATTTTTTTAGCTGAACATGTATGCTCGTATTTTATAACATCTTTACACCATGTTTGAAGCAAATAAAGATTTCTTATTCTTATTCACAACTGGGTTTCAATACTAGATTCTTATATACCTACGTTTTCTACTTTTATCAAAGCAATTAAACGAAATAAATGATTGTACAGGAAATGGGATGTACCACTTTGCATCAACAGTCTCATAAAACTATTTAGGCGAAAACTAATAGATAAAGTTTAGTATAAAACGGATAGGTTTTCAGTAAAATTCAAGCAGTATTCAGGTGTCTGAATACGTTGGTACTAAAACAAAAACCTAAAAATGACAACAGCCAGCACAGTATTGCTTCTTGCGTGCCTTTTGGGTTTGACTGTGAGTTTCCGCTTTAAATATTTTGTTCTTTGTATGTTTTCTTGATTCTCTTCTTTTTTTGAAATTTTTGATTCTCACGAAACTTTTTGCCTCACACAACCGATCTGTAGAAAAAATTGTCGCCGGCGGTATTTCCGGACCGATACGACCTTCAAACCTTCAAGAAGAGAGCGTACTCCCACCTCAAAGGCCGGCAATGCACTTGTGACTCTCGAGTTGCAGGTGTCTATGGGCGACGGTAGTCACTTACCATCAGGTGACCCGTCTGCTCGTTTGTCCCCTTCTTTATATAAAATAATAATAATAACAATAGTATATCCTTAAAAAGACACGAAAAATGCTCACGCCTTTTATTTTGGAGGAGGTGGGTAGAGGTATTACATTCCTGGAAATAGGTACTAAATTTTCACCAGTATATTTTTTGGATACCTAAACGAGACAGCTGGTGAGCGTCTAAAAGGCTAACATTTCTGTTTTTTAAATTTTGTTTTGTATAATTAAATAGAAAAATCAAGTAATTTTGTTCAAACATTCAAGCTAAAGCACAAAAAAACATATAGCTTTTGGTGTGGCAGCGGTAATATTCTGAAGAAATAGCTGTATCTACTGTACTGTATTTTTCTTCCTTTTCCCATTAAATTTCACAATCCAAGAGCACTTTCATAACTATATAAGAAACCGGAAAAGTGCGAACGAAACAATATGCTGGATTGAAGAAGAATCACTAGATTTTGAGTTTGAGTATTCAATATTCATTTCAACTTGATACCTCCGCGAGTTCCCAAGAAAAACGGTCTTGACAGACAGACGAACAAGACAGTGATCCTATAAGGGTTGCTTTTTTACTTTATAGATACGGAACGCTAAAAATGGTCTTTTTACAGATCCGAGTTCAATCGCAAGCTCAAATCCAGGAGAACATATCAAACATCGCTTCCAACTTCCACGTCCCAAGCAACATCCCTGGCGGGAATTACATCCCATCAAACGAGCATAAAGGATCTGGAGGATCTGGGAATTCCGGAGGCTCTGGGAACCCTCTAGGCAACTGGAGTCCATATGGCTCCGGGGGCTCTGAGAGCACAGGGAGCACTGGAGGCGCCTTAGGCCCCTTGGGCTCTGGGACTCCTGGGGGCGCAGCAAACAACGCTAAACTGATGAAGGACATACAAGAGTTTTTGATGGACCCTTGCACTATTAAGACCTTTAAGCGCTTTGCAGAATTAACGGCGGAAATGAATGAGAATCAGAATTCTAATTCTGGAAAGGCGCTCCGAGGGCCGGGCTAAGGCAGTGTGAATGTACTCTGTTTCAAGCAACTGTTCATATTATGTTTACGTTCCAACTATTGAAAGCTTATTGTGTTTTAGACCAGTTTCAAAGTGAGACCCAGCGTAGCCCCTCGTTTTTAAGATATCTAATTTGACGCATCAAATCGCAAACGTAAAATTCAACGTTTAATGGTAACCAAATGCGATTTGACGCTAACTGATATTAAAAGATCCTATGGCATAGATGGTAGGCCTGCAGTTCGTATTTACATATTAATAATTACACAACTTCAGTTTATAGATGTTTGTTTTGGAAACAAAAAGTGAATTTGATAAATCGTTGGTTTGGAAACAGTTGCTTCTTATAATTATGTAGCTGAACAACAGTCTTCTTTTGTTTATCATCATTTATGATTTGTTAAAACCCGCTGCTGAATAAATAAATTAGGTAGATAACAACTATAAACTCATTGCTTTTTATTTTAATCCCCTGTTCCATACAGAGCTCCATTTATTTACCCAGCTGCAGCAGAAGGAGGGTTCTGTTCTGTTTTTCGGGTCTATATAAATAATGCGAGCCTATTTCTTTGGCCTTGGGTTGATTAAGTGGGATAGCTGTGGGAGTGACATTGAGATGGTGAAATCGGAAGTGACATAGGAACGTTTCAAAATCAAAAAAGTCAAAAATAATTTATTTTCTGTAGGCACAAAAAGTACACTTAGAAAGGTCAATAGTCTAATAATAAGGCACTCCAAACTCGTCCATGACGATTGGCTAAATGTAAACAGCAGCCCGTCTCCACCGACGAGTTGATGGTTCCAAATGCAGTACCCCGAGAAGAACCAGCAAGAAACTCAAGGGCAGCTCTTTTTAATCTTATGTCTCACATGTTTCATTTGGTTAGCTAGCTTTTGCTTATTGGAATAGGTGCTAAAGACTAATGTGTGACTGACTAAACTTCGAAATAGAAGCAGCAGATGTAAGAAAGCATTTCAATTTCCACGGGAACGGGAAAAACGCGATACATACTTACATAGCAGCTGTACAACAGTGTTAACAAGTGTAATGCTTTTCTTTGATTTCTATTATTACTATAATTATGATTCTGCCTCAATTAGGCACAGAATATCACCTCTTGACAGCAGACGTGCTTATATTGACATTATTTATTTATATAAGTTGGTTCATAGCCTCGTTGACTTGTCCCCATTGCTGGCTAAAATTAACTTTAAAGTCCCATCCCGAGCCTCCTTGCGTTCTAAACATTCATTTTATACAAAACCAAGTAATACAAATTATATGAAAAATGGCTTTTTCAGGCGTGTTTTGGATAATTATAACCAGCGGTTCACAGATATTGTCATTTTTGGGTTATCTTTGGGCAGATTTAAATCACGTATTGTTGAAAAATTGTTTCATTTCATTTAAGTTAGCGTTGGTTTGTTGCATCGCAATGTACCTTTACGTACTACTTTTACCTTAAGTTTAAAATTATGTTTATTTTTAAGTCGACTGAATGAGTTCTCGATGTACATTTTTGCTCTTTTAAATAGTGGAACTCTAGGTCTATGTAATAATACCAATATTGTTACTATTAGTGTTTAAGACTGTATGTTTCCCAAATAAAAAAAATAAATAAATAAATAATAACGCGATAGCCTTTCATATTATGTTTTATTATTTAAGTTGCAGACTTTCATATACTCGGGCAAACATTTATATCAATTAACTAATATACGCGCCACAGCCTAGCTCGTTAGACACAATGCGCGGGATTGTTGACAGTTCCTCGTGACGTCAGGCGTAGAGACGTAGTTCCAATAGAGTTTCTCCAATCGATATTTATTGGCTAACACTATTTATCTTTAAATTATTCTGGGTCTTTTCAGAATTAGATATATAAATTTAAAAAATTAACACATAAATTGAATATCATTCCCATTTATTTGAAAACGGGCTGCGACTTTATTACGTACAGACGTTTGAAGAAAATGTTTCTGGGAAAGGGAAATATTTCTTCGAACCTCTTTGGCTACAGGATAAACACAAAAGCAAACCATTTAACAAAAAACAGCAAAAAGTTTAAAATTCGTTTCTAAGGTTTCAATCGAAAACAAAAGCGGCAAGGGGAAGTTACTGACACAATAGAGACGACGACGCACGTGACTCCAATATTTTACTCAAAACTAGGGGATGCCCAGCGGTGTTGCCCGCGTGGATACAGTTTATTCCCGTCCTGTGGGAATTTTCGAAAATCCCTCGGGGCACTGGCTAGTATTATACATTCTTCTTCTCTAATCTCTGCCTCTGTCTGTTTCTATGCTTACCTATTCTTCTTTTATAATATAAATAATAATATTTCGTAGCATATTCATTACTGCTACATGCTACGAAACTACTAGATCGATTTTAAAATTATTTCACCAATACAAAGCTAACTTTTCTAGGAGTATCATGAGCTACAATTGTTCCACGGGAACGGGAGTTAAGCTGAAGAAGTCGCGGGGGACTAGCATGTAATTTAATCCAAAACCTTACCAAGACAGTCAAGAAGAAGGCAAAAAGCAGTACATTGCACACTGCGTTCATTTTAGTTATATTTTAGTAAAATTCTTTTCAGAAAAGTCGGACGACTGCTTCCATTGTACTATTTGTACTAAACGTTTTGCCATTTATATACTTTATCTATTACAATTAGGCTAACTAGTTTATAGACCTCATTTGGTATGTAAGTACATTTCATTTCCTGAGTTCTATCTAGGTAATTTAACAATTTACATTTATTTTTTCAGAATGTAGATATTCTTTAAATATACAAAAAAAATTATGCTATATGTATTCAAAGAATACCCAATTTTTACCAGTGGTGGTGAGCTCTTCGCTGGACTGGGGTTCTGTTACACATGCCTCAAAACTAATTCTGGGGCTTGCGGGTTTCCTCACTATGTTTTCCTTCACCATCAAGCTAGTGATAAATATCTACGTGAGTTTTTGAAGAAGTTATTGGTACTCACCCATTCGAACTCAAGCTACAAGTTTTTTTTTCATTGTCCTTTTTATATTTCCATGCTACATTTTTTTAGCTGAACATGTATGCACATACATATTTTATAACATCTTTACACCATGTTTGAAGCAAATAAAGATTTCTTATTCTTATTTACAACATTGCTACAACTGGGTTTCAATACTAGATTCTTATATACCTACGTTTTCTACTTTTATCAAAGCAATTAAACGAAATAAATGATTGTACAGGAAATGGGATGTACCACTTTGCATCAACAGTCTCGTAAAATTATCTAAGCGAAACCTAACAGATAAAGTTTAGTATAAAACGGATAGGTTTTCAGTAGAATTCAAGCAGTATTCAGGTGTCTGAATACGTTGGTACTAAAACAAAAACCTAAAAATGACAACAGCCAGCACAGTATTGCTTCTTGCGTTCCTTTTGGGTTTGACTGTGAGTTTCCACTTTATTTTTTTGTTCTTTTTATATTTTTTTATGATTCTCTTCTTTTTTTGAAATTTTTGATTCTCACGAAACTTTTTGCCTCACACAACCGATCTGTAGAAAAAATTGTTTATTGGCCTTTGGATTCTAGTCCTTACAGTAGAAAAAATTGTCGCCGGCAGTATTTCCGCGAGAAGATAGCGTACTCCCACCTCAAAGGCCGGCAACGCACTTGTGACTTTCGAGTTGCAGGTGTCCATGGGCGACGGTAGTCACTTACCATCAGGTGACCCGTCTGCTCGTTTGCCCCCTTTTTTATCATAAAAAAATATGGCAATACAAAAACATAATATTTAAAAACTTAACGAACCCCCGACACAAAAAATACATATAAAAACAAACGGCTGGACCGATCTTATTAAGCCATATAGCGAAGAGCACTTTCGAAGAAATCACCTTTCAAACAAGGAGCTACGAGCGAACAGACAGACATACAGATATACCGAAACACAGGTCAAACTTAAACACCCCTCTGTTTTTCGTCGGGGTTTCCCTTTTTATATAAAATAATCATAATAATAATATTATATCCTTAAAAAGACACGAACAATGCTCACGCCTTTTATTTTGGAGGAGGTGGGTAGAGGTATTACATTCCTGGAAATAGGTACTAAATTTTCACCAGTATATTTTTGGATACCTAAACGAGACAGCTGGTGAGCGTCTAAAAGGCTAACATTTCTGTTTTTTAAATTTTGTTTTGTATAATTAAATAGACAAATCAAGTAATTTTGTTCAAACATTCAGCTAAAGCACAAAAAAACACATAGCTTGCGGTGTGGCAGCGGTAATATTCTGAAGAAATAGCTGTATCTACTGTACTGTATTTTTCTTCCTTTTCCCATTAAATTTCACAATCCAAGAGCACTTTCATATTTAAGAAACCGGCCAAGTGCGAACGAAACAAAGATTGAGGGAGAATCATTAGATTTTGATTTTGAGTATTCATTATGCATTTCAACTTGATACGAGTTCCCAAGAAAAACGGTCTTGACAGACAGACGGACAAGGCAGTGATCTTAAAAGGGTTGCTTTTTTACTTTATAGATACGGAACGCTAAAAATGATCTTTTTACAGATTCGAGTTCAATCGCAAGCTCAAATCCAGGAGAACATATCAAACATCGCTTCCAATTTCCACGTCCCAAGCAACATCCCTGGCGGGAATTACATCCCATCAAACGAGCATGGAGGATCTGGAGGATCTGGGAATTCCGGAGGCTCTGGGAACCCTCTAGGCAACTGGAGTCCATATGGCTCCGGGGGCTCTGAGAGCACAGGGAGCACTGGAGCCTTGGGCCCTTGGGGCTCTGGGACTCCTGGGGGCGCAGCAAACAACGAAAAACTGATGAAGGACATACAAGAGTTTTTGATGGACCCTTGCACTATTAAGACCTTTAAGCGCTTTGCAGAACTAGCAGCGGAAGCGAATGAGGCTCAGAATTCTAATTCTGGAAAGGAGCACGCTAGGTCAGCATAAATGTACTCTGTTACAAGCAAATGTTCATATGTTTACGTTCCAACTATTGAAATTTATTGTGTTTCTTAAACAAAACAAATGTAGACCAGTTTCAAAGTAAGACGCAGCCGTACCACCTAAGTTTCTTTAAGATATCCAATTAGACTCATCAAATCAACGTCAAATCCAACGTTAAATGGTAACCTATTGCGATTTGACGCTGACGGATATTCAAAGATTGTCTTAGATAGATTATTAATTATACATCTTCAGTTTATAGATGTTTGTTTTGGAAACAAAAACTGAATTTGGTAAATTGTTGGTTTTTATACAGTTGCTTCTTATAATTATGTTGCTGAACAACAGTCTTCTGTTGTTTATTATCATTTATGATTTGTTAAACTGCTTCTGAATTACTGAATTAGATAACAACTATAAACTCATTGCTTTTTAATTTAATCACCTGTTCCACACAGAGCTCTATTTATTTACCCAACTGCAGCAGAAGGAGGGTTATGTTCTGTTTTTCGGGTCTATATAAATAATGCGAGCCTATTTCTTTGGCCTTGGGTTGATAAAGTGGGATAGTTGTGGGAGTGACATTGAGATGGTGAAATCGGAAGTGGCATAGGAACGTTTCAAAATCAAAAAAGTCAAAAATAATTTATTTTCTGTAGGTACAAAAAGTACACTTAGAAAGGTCAATAGTCTAATAACAAGGCACTCCAAACTCGTCCATGAAGATTGGCTCAATGTAAACAGCAGCCCGTCTCCACCGACGAGTTGCTGGTTCCAAATGCAGTACCCCAAGAAGAACCAGCAAGAAACTCAAGGGCAGCTCTTTTTAATCTTATATCTCACATGTTTCATTTGGTTAGCAGGCTTTTGCTTAATTGGAATAGGTGCTAAAGACTAATGTGTGACTGACTAAACGTCGAAATAGAGCGTTGCGTCAATTCTATTTTGGTCGCGCTATAACGAAGCAGCAGATGTAAGAAAGTATTTGAATTCCCACGGGAACGGGAAAAACGCCGGAAAAAGAAGCAGCTGTGGAACAGTGTTAACAAGTGTAATGCTTTTCTTTGATTTCTATAGCCTTTCATATTATGGTTTATTATTTAAGTTACAGACTTTCATATATACTCGGGCAAACATTATACGCGCCCAAAGAGATTAAAATATAATAGTACATAGAGGGGGCATTGGGAATATGTTCATACAAAACTTTAAAGCATGTTTGAAGTTCAAGCGTCATGTCAGTTAGTATGAAAGCGAGCTGTCATTCGGTCGAAATTGTACTAGACTTATTCCACTTGGAATAACTTTTGGCTTCAAAATTTCCTCGCTTTGTCCCCTCTATGGACTCGATTCTAGCTGACCACCTAAAGCTCCTAAAATTGCTAAACCTCTTAAAAACGATTTTGTTATTCTACGCTATCTGTCAAATTCAAATGACATGATTAAATTTGAATTTGACGTTTCTAAAAATTCTAAATTTAGCCGGTCAACTCAACTTAGCTTTAGCGACTTAAACGCTATTCCTTGTGTGTCATTTTAGGCAGAAAAAAAAGAATTTAGACTTGTCAAACTCCTAAATTGCGTAAATTTAGCGGCGATTAAAAAGGTCCCTCCTAAAATTAAGTTACTTCTAAAATCGGCCATTACAGTGATTTTATGTGCAAGTTGAGGTGGAAAAAACTAATTATCCAAAATCCAAAGGAAGTTTAGAAGAAAGAATGAGCCAGGACCAGAATTTTGTTGTGGGTGCTGCCGTATAGTGCGCAGTCAAAATATATATTTTTGTGTTTGTGTATTACAATTCTAAATACACACACCGGCACAATTAGCGGAACAGAAAAAAAAGGGAGTATTTACGCATTTTTGCGTGTTACTGGCCGGCTAAACAAGCTTATTTTAAATTTGGGTTTTAATTTAAAAATGGAATACTAAGCGACTGCCCTTTTTTTCATTCTTTTGTTTTAATTTTCATTGATTCATTTTTTCCACCGCTTGTCCGTTTTTAGAAGGTTCGTGAATTCCATTTGAAAAGCTTTGAATTGCAGTTTTTGAGGCTTTTGAGTTTTTTCGCATATTGATAATTTACGAGCATCTAATTATGCCTGATTTAACGCCATCAGAAATCATTAGGGCAGATCAAATGAGGAGAAATGGTCAAACCTACAGATCGATTGCCTTCGTCGATCGTTATCAACGATTTATCGTAGCATCCAACGATACAGATTGACAAATGCTCTAGTGAGAAGGAGAGGACAAGGCCGGAAAAGGTGTACTTCAAGGAGGGATGACCGTTTTCTCCAACTTCAAGTCCGACGGAACACGAGACTAACGGCGGTGCAGGCTCGAAATTTACTGGAAGAGGTACGAGCAGTAAGGATGAGTGAGCGGACAGTTCGTAGAAGATTCGAAGAAGTGGGTATAGGCTCGTATGTGCCCGCCAAAGCCCCAAAACTTGAGAGACATCATCGCACAAACCGTCTACACTTTGGTCGTGAACATCGTGATTGGGACTTCGACGACTGGGGACAGGTTCTTTTTACTGATGAATGCAGAGTTATGTTAAATCAAAGTGATGGAAGGCAGCGAGTATGGAGACGCAAAGGAGAACGGTATATCCAGTCTAATTTTGAAAATACAGTTGCATATGGCGGCGGTTCAATTATGGTCTGGGGAGGAATATGTTTAGGAGCTCGTACGGAGTTAGTAGTGGTCGATGGCGGGAATCTGAATGCTGATCGGTATATCAGGGAGATTTTAGAAGAACATGTTGTGCCATTTGCCCCCTTTATTGGTAACAACTTCATTCTAATGCAGGATAATGCTCGGGCTCACAGTGCTCGCACAGTACAGACATACCTAAACCATGTTGGTATAACGGTGATGGAGTGGCCAGCACGGTCCCCCGATATGAACCCTATAGAACACGTCTGGGACTTGCTAAAGAGGAGTGTAAAGTCAAGAATGCCCCCTCCCAATAATCTCAACGAGTTGCGAAACGCATTACTTGAAGAATGGCAGAGGTTGCCCCAAGAAACCATTGATAACATCATCCGCAGCATGCCCAGACGGATGGAAACCCTCATCAGAGCACGAGGAGGAAACACTCGATATTGAACAGTCATTGAAATTGTTGTTAAACTTTGGAAAATCTTGAATTTTCTGCTGTTTCTCT
The DNA here is from genome assembly GCA_963855545.1 of Ethmia dodecea. Classification (NCBI taxonomy): domain Eukaryota; kingdom Metazoa; phylum Arthropoda; class Insecta; order Lepidoptera; family Depressariidae; genus Ethmia; species Ethmia dodecea. Next base: position 4,510,297 of record OY979463.1, on the reverse strand, counting down.
ATAATTAAAAATCGAAGAAAAATGCATTTTGTTTAATTTAATTTTTATTTTTATAAAATTTTAAGTATGGTGTTACAAATGAATGTCAAAACATGTTAATTTAATTGTTGTTTCATTTTAAATAATATATTGTTTAAAAATTACATTCATTGTTCTAAATTCCCTCTTTTTTCTCCTTTTTTTTTCTGTTCCGCTAATTGTGCCGGTGTGTGTATATTCATCCAAGATGGCTCTTAGGTTATATTTCAACTTTCTTTCCAGAAAACATGGTGAGACCGAAAAAATATATCTCAGAAGTCTAAGAAACGCATTGGATCCATTTCATAGGTCCGGAAGAAAATTTAGAAAAATGTTTAGGGTGTCCTATATAAATAATGAAGCATCATATTGCAAATGTCTGAGGGGTAGGTTCAGAGCTTTGTAGTAAAATAAGCAGTTAAGTTTTAATAAACATATTTTTATGAATCTGTAGTTTTGGTTAAAAATAAAAAACCGCAAAACTCTCCAAACACAGTTTTTTTCTCTTTAAGTATGTATCCCCCTAAAATTATTTTCTTCCTCCTCCCCCATAATTACTGAAAAAACGTTTTGGGGAGAAATCTTGCAATTTTTATCTTATTATAAGGCATTGGCAATTTTGCCATCAGCGCTAATATAAACACGACACGAAATTCAAGATTTTTAGCTCTGCTTCAGAGTCTATGCACAAAAATATAATCAGATTCATCAAAACTTATTGAAATGTCATTTCTTAGTTCTTGAGGTAACTCGAAAATGTCCATCCTACGCTGTTTATCGAATTCCCTATTTCACTGTAGGTACACTATCACGGACATTTGCCACATAATATACTATAATTACTAAAGTGCTAAAACACAGCAAAATGTTTTTTTTTAAAACGTGACGATTCCCGCCAAAAATGTTGTCTAGTAAGATAAAAAAAGTTAAATAAGAAATATTTTAAATGTACGAATTTGTTATAAAATTAACTAATGAAAAACAATTATTTCAAACGACTTAAAAATTTAATTATTTTTAACGTTTTTATTAATATCGTTTATTCCTTCAATTATATTTTTTTTATGTAGCAACACAAGATCAATTCAATTTAAACAATTTAGCTCATGCTAAAATACCTTCTAAACTGACTAAGTTTGATGTTCCTGGAATAGAGTTGTTTTTAAGACTCACTAAATTTAATTTTAAATTTAAGAAATTTAGCTTTAGGCATTTTAAGCGACGTGCTGGTAGAATCGAGTCCTATGTCCGATTATATTTAAATCTCTTTGTACGCGCCACAGCCTAGCTCGTCAGACACAATGCGCGGGATTGTTGACAGTTCCTCGTGACGTCACGCGTAGAGACGTAGTTCCAATAGAGTTGATCCAATCGATATTTATTGGCTAACACTATTTATCTTTAAATTATTCTGGGTCTTTTTAGAATTAGAGAGATAAATTAAAAAATTTAACACGTAAATTGAATATCATTTCCATTTATTTGAAAACGGGCTGCGACGTTTGAAGAAAATGTTTCTGGGAAAGAGAAATATTTCATCGAACCTCTTTGGCAACAGGATAACCACCAACTGCCAAAAATTCACCAGTAAAAAGATTTTATTTTCATAATGGACGTCTCTGTTACATTCAAGGATTTTCTACCTTATTTCATACGGGATTAAGTGCTTCTAAGAAGGCAGTCGGTCCACTTGAGAGGCACCTCGATAAGTATGGTGTCCCTTTCTAGTATTGACATCATCGTTGTTCCAAATTCCCCCCTACATTTTCTTACTTACGTATCGCAATATAAAATCTATAAAATAAATGTACTTTCTATAATGAATAAGGAGTGTTTTTTTTTAAATATGTTTCCTGATTAAAAATATCTATGTTTAATATGAAACTGTTAAAAATAAGTACATTTAGCGTACCAAAAATTATACCAAATTTAGGGGTACGATATTGTTCCTACGATGGCAACATCAACCGTTGACATTTGTTCAATGTCAAATGGCGGGAAATTAAATAGTGTTAATTTTCAACAAATTTACAATTATTTTACAAGTTATGGTGTTTAGCTGCTCTGTTCCTGGTTGTAGAAATGAATCTTTCCCCGGATGTGGATTTTCATTTCACAGGTGAGCGATTATTACATTATGCATTAGATTTAGTCGTTCTAATAAAGTTTATTTCATTTAAATGGGTTCCGATCATTTTTTTACCATATATTTCTTATATAACAATAAATAAAGGTTCGGTTCAGAGAATATTGAGGAAGAAATAAGTGCTTTAGTAGTTTTTAATAGTTTAATTTCGTTTCGAAAGAATAAGTTGGAAAACGAAACGGGTGACCATACTGACCATGATATTTGTAGACATTCTTTACAATATAGGTAGGGTAGGTTGTTTAGGTAGGTCAGACTTATTGTCCGACCTATATTATAGGAATAGGAATTGATAACTTTTACCTGCGTTATACACTCTACATTTAGAGTGAGGCCAAACGAGCGTAATTTTGTGAGTCGTGAGTAGCAGAATTTCGGTTGCAGAAATTCTGCTGCATTCGGTTTTATACAAAAGTCCTATTTGATTCACACGGCGACGCAACATGAGTTGTCTGCCGACTTACATGCATTATGCGGACTGAATTCAGTTCGCGGGGCGAGGGGGTAGACACGGGCCGAGCAAAGCGTCAGTGTTTGTCTATACATATAATAAAACTCGAACGGGGCCGTGTCTGTACATGAAATATTTTTTGAAAATTTGTTTATAGTAATCGATGCAGATACCAAAACAGGAATTTTTGAAATTTTTGTCTGTCTGTCTGTCCGTCTGTCTGTCTGTCTGTCTGTTTGTGTGGTTGTGCACGCATCACGCAAAAACTACTGGAAGGATTTTAATGAAATTTGGTATGCAGATAACTGAGTACCTGGGTCAACATCTAGGGTACTTTTTATTCCAGAAAAATATCTCATTCCCACGGGAAAATATAAAGACTGGGTAAAAAGAGCAATACGTACTATTCTGAAATGATAACACCTAGAAACTTTAAATATGGTGTTAGTTTATTCCCGTTCCCGTGGGAATTAAAAAAAATACCTTCATAAGGGTTGGCTACGAAAATACAAATACAAATGATTTTATTTGTCAATGTAAATATATTTTACAAAAGATGTTATATTTTTAAAAAGAAATAGTTAGCTACATTCCGCCCGTGAGCATACAAATATTACACTTCAAGCATGTCATTATGATAAACCGATTAATTTAACATTCATTTCATAACACATTTCACATTATGATGTTTAAAATTTATGTCACTTTTATACAATAAAAAATATATATATTATGTCAGGTAGCGTTAATAATATTAAGTCGCATTATAGTACCTAACCTATGTTATTAGTTATAAAGATAATTATTGAACTAACAATAGATAAGACTACATTCATGTTGTGTATAACGATGTATAAGACACCTATTATACCCTTTATGAAGGGATTTTTTTCAAATTCCCACGGGAACGCCCTGGGGCTTTCGCCCCGGTTGCCCTCCCCCAAATCCGGCTCTGGTTGGAAGGGATAGACCTAGAGGCGGAAGTTTCGAGACCAAATTGGGGACATCTTGAAAAAAGGCCAGGTCAAGAGCACCCTAAACCGAAGAGCATGTATGAAAGGAATAATGAAAGTGGACAAAGCGAAACAAGTAAATAAGGATCGTAGCAAGTGGAAAGAGGTGGTCTCTGCCTACCCCTACGGGAAAGAGGCGTAATTATATGTATGTATGTGTGTACTATAAACGCAAAAGCTTGTGAGTATAGATGTATGGATGTTTGTTGCTCTTTCACACAAAAACGATTGAACGGATTTTGATTAAATTTACAGGTGTATAGCTTTTACATCAGAATAACACATACCCATGGGAACGTGAGCTACGCAAGTGAAACGGGGGGATGCTGCTGGTAAATAATAATTTAAAAATCTTCATAATATTATTTAAACAATCTCACAACAAAAAATGTAAAATGCCAAATTGTCCATGTTTTAAAGAAAATTGTGGTTGCACTATTAGAAAGGGACACCATACTTATCGAGGTGCCTCTCAAGTGGACCGACTGCCTTCTTAAGCTGGGGTCCCACGGTCCGCTATTCCACGGATCAGCCACACTCAGCCGACGAGCACGGACGGCGACGCACCGCAGGCAGGGCCGGTCCAACGGTGCGTGTCGGTGTGTGTAGATGTTTTTATGTTGTCATAATGCAAAGCGAAAGAAAGAGAGAGAAGAGCGCACCTTTGAAGTTACCGACTCACGATGGATACGGGCGCACCGCCACAGACGTTCTGTGCTATCACGGACGAGGCCGGTCCCACGGTGCGTCGTGCGAGCTGGTCTGCGTGCATCCGCGATTTTACGGACCGTGGGACCCAAGCTTTAGAAGCACTTAATCCCGTATAAGGTAGAAAATCCTTGGTTACATTTAACAAAAAACAGCAAAAAGTTTTTAATTAGTTTCTAGGGTAAGCGGCAAGGGTAAGTTGCTGACACAAAAGAGACGACGAGACGAGACTTCAATATTTTACTCAAAACTAGGGGATGCCCAGCGGTGTTGCCCGCGCGGATACAGTTTATTCCCGTTCCTGTGGGAATCTCCGAAAATCCCACCGTAGGAAACCGCTATAAAGGGATTTTTGGAAATTCTTACGAGAACGGGAATAAAGTGGATCCGCGCGGGCAACGCCGCTGGGCACCGGCTAGTATTATACATTCTTCTTCTCTAATCTCTGCCTCTGTCTGTTTCTATGTTTACCTACTTCTTTTTTTAAAATCGTTTTAAAAACATTTGGATGTGGTGGGAACCCAAGGTCCGTTTTCATTGGTCGATTCACTGACCACACCGTGCCGTGCCAATCAGTGACCGTTTTATAATTTTGTATAAAATTGAGACGATTGATGTGATCGAAACGAGAGCAGCGATAGAGCCCGCTTCTCATGATGAAAATCAGTGAGGCTCGGGTTCCTCTTGGCATGTACCAATGAGTTTTTCAATATTTACGTACATATTCATCGCTAGCTAGAACTCGCAGGTCACAGAATTAATTCTGAAGCAAGTGTAACGGACCCGGTCCGGCGATAGGCTCAATATCACGTTTAGAGGTCGAATATTCTGGTGAGAAGTGGGTATCTCTAGAAATGCAATACCTCTGCCTACCCCCTCTGGGATAAAAGACGTGAGTTCTTTTAATTACTTTAATTTGACGTGATCGAAAGTGCAGTTGTAATATTACTAGTGAAATTATAATGTCACGACTCTTAAAACACTGCTACATACCTACTTAAATATAATTTGTAAATATTTATTACTTTTAACCAGTGCGAAGCAGCAAGCTTGTTGATGATAAAGCAACATTATTAACTCAATTTAACCGTGTTTGGTACCAATTAGGTTAATTTATTGGATATTGGGCTAAGGTTGAAAAGCGATAACATTCAGGTTATAAAAGTGTCAAATTTTCGCGGCAAAATAATTTCTCCATATTCAACGTTCTACTTTACAAAGCATCGTATTTATAATTATTATCATTAAAATGGCTGCATTTAAACTAATATTGTTGTGTATTTTCTTCATTAATATGGTAAGATATTTTTAAATATACAAAGCGTCACAGAATAAACGCACTTCCTCATACAACCCAATTAGCACAGGTATTAATATATTATATAAAAAAAGATGCATTCTTACTTTATATTTGCATTGTATTTTCTGTAGGTAATTTAAATTACACTTAGAAAAGTCTATAGTCTAATAACAAGGCACTCTAAACTCGTCCATGAAGATTGGTTAAATGTAAACAGCAGCCCATCTCCACCGACGAGTTGCTGGTTCAAAATGCAGTACCCAGAGAACTTCCGAGAAGAACCAGCAAGAATCTAAATTAAAGATATGATAATTATTTTTTCGAAATACCTTAACAAATAATATTAAAAATAGCTGAAATCGATTGAGTAGTCGATACTGAACAACCAATTTCAGGAATTGCGCTTACTCTGTTACATATTGTATATTCTTGTCAATAGTTAAAGTTAGCATTGATAGCTCTGTTGGTAGTGTGCTCGCCTCTAATGCTTGGGCTCGGGTTTGAATCCTAATTAGTGTACTAAAATAACGAGTACTTAAATTTTTATGACTTGCCGTTGAAGGAAAAATCTTGAGAATGCCAGCAGGCCCCACAATTTATTCTGAGGAACGTGTAAGCACCCTGTCACGTTAAGGGGTCAAAATAAACAGGTAAAAAGGGGTTATTATCAGGAATGTATACGTTTGCCGATCCACTCGGGGATAATGATATGAGCACATATATTATGTATTGAGTTTCGGGCGCGACTAAAGCAACTTCTGTCCATTACCGGTTTTTTTGTTGCCATATTTTCAGCACTAATAATCTACCTCAGTTTACATAATATCACTAGCTGTTCCGCGCGATTTCATCGGCGTAAGTCCCGTTCCCCTGGGAAAATTATAGCCCATGTTACTCGAAAGAATTTTTAAAATCGGTTCAGTCGAGTTTATTCGTTCCAACCATAAAAAACTACAAATAAAAAAAATCCTGGGCTTTTTATCCCAGAAATTGTAAACGCTGTCCAACTTTGCTTGCAGATAATAAGCTCACAAACACAGTTTCCTGACAGTTTCATGGAGATGGAACAACTCCTGAAGAACTTGATGAGTAACGTCCCTGGACCTGATGACTCAGAACCTTCGTCAGAAAATTCGTCCCCAATAGCTGCATTCTCGGGAATCGGAGGTCTAAAGGAACTACTCAGTGACCCTTGTACGTGGAAGACTCTAGAAGGCTTCGCGAAATTTATGGAGTCTTTAATTGAAGTTTCTAAATCTCGAAATAATAATTGATGTGGATATGTAGTGATAATAATAATAATATATATTTTACTTTTATATACATATTGTAAAGAACCTAACATAAGACCTAAAATAAATAAAGAGTATAATAATAATAATAAAAATATTTATTTACTAAAAAAAAATGTGTTTACATGCTGATAGACATTTTGGAACTAGGTATAATTATGATGAATTTTAAATTGTGTTTTTATTGCGATGTAGTATAAAAAATAAATTTTCATTTCTCCGGGCGGAAACCGGCAAATTTGGGCCCGCTGCGCCAAACGAAGTTGCCACTTTCCGCCTCCGTCGAAAAGAAAAAAAGTGTACACTAGGGTGGAGCGTCAATGTATGGTGAAAAAATAAAATGATCTATTTGACCTCGAATACTTACGAAAGGCTGCATATGGGAAAGTTATGAACATGTATATTTTTATTTAATTTTTTCGACATATTTTTTAGCCCTCTACCCGAGGTTAAAATTTCATAATTTCATTTTGGTTACCTAATTTTTAATACCTGTTATAAAGCAATACAGTTTAAAAATTAAATACCTACATTAAATAGCAATAAAACACCAAATTATGAAAAAAGGGCTTTATTTACGAGAAAAAACTAAAATTGATTTTATTAAAATTGATTAAAAACTTCAGAAAACTGACTAAAGCAGCTAAATATTTAGGTAGATGTTTTTTTGGTGATAGAATTAATTTTGGTTGCAAAGCATGGCATTATTGCTCGAGATAGAATTTTAGAGCGAGTAACCCAACTCTTGCCTTTTCACCAGCAACAGTTATCGATGTTTCAGTCACCATTTTAACACATTGCAAGCTGTTGTTGAGTATGACAAGGATATTCCGGGAATGCAACTGTGATCACTGATTTCAGCCAAGTTAGGAAGCGATAGCATATTTCTTTTAACAGTTAGTTCCGGAATAAATTCGGGAGTTTTTGAGATGCTGGTCTGGGATTCAACCAACTCAAGAGTGGAGAAAGTGTTCGAATTAGTTCTTTTTTTTATCTCAGATAAAAAAGAGTCCTTTTTAATTTTAGGGGCAGCTTTTAGTTTTCTTACTTTTTTTTTCCAAGCTTTTTGGATCTCTGTACGATCGAAACTACCAACCGCCATTTTCCTCTCATATCTTTGACCGCAAAGAAAAGCTCTTTCCAGTACAGGGATTTTTTTTCCCGAAGACAAATACATTATTGTTAAAATCACTGCATTTGCAACTACAAATGTCAAATACTTCTGAGATACATTTATTTTTCCATTTCTGTAACTTCAACTTAAAGTTTTCAGTTTGTTTTGATTTCGGATATCGAATAAAATGTAAATAATTATCATAATTAGACTGTAATTGCTGTTTTATGGGCTCACCACCTATCACGTTTAGGGGTCCAATGTATCTCGTGAAATGTGGGTATATCCAGTAATGGAATACCTCTGCCTACCCCCTCGGGGATAGAAGGCGTGAGATTATATTATTATTATTATTGCTGTTTTACACTTTGGACAACAGGCAACGAAGCTGTAGTCCAAACTTCGACAACGTTTCGTCCTACGGTATGTAATACTTGAGAGATAGCAGGTTGTTTACCGTTTTTTTTTTTTTTTTTGTTTATCTACTATATAAAAATAAGTCTGGTTTTCTTTCCTGACGATATAACTCCAGAACTGACGAACCGATTTCCACGGTTTTACATTCGTTGGAAAGGTCTAGGGCTCCGCGAGGTTTATAGCAAAGAAAATTCAGCATTGCACCCGTGCGAAGCCGGGGCGGGTCGCTAGTTTCTAATAAAAACTACATGCTTTAGTACGTCAGCGGTCGTTGATAGCACTGATTTACTAATCAAACAAGGCGATCCAAAAATGAGACACTCTGCTTCGTTTCGCGTCACTCTTTTCGACATTAGTTTAGTATAATATCAAACAGACACTACTTCTGCTTCCAAATTATATCAATCAGCTAATTAGAATCGCAATGCGAAGGTAGAATAAAAAACAATGCATCAAAAGTCAATAACTCAAGTTACAAAACCACGCGGTAAGTGTTCTTTAACTAAAGCTAGTTTTGTTTATCATCGGCACCATTGATTAAGTTTCTTTAAGATTTCTGGAGATCACGTTTATATTATGTTTAATTTTGATAAGCATTTTATTAAAACTACGTTATATACAAAGTCAGAGAAGACAATTTTCGAAGAAAACAAACTATTGGTTATATATTTATGATTTTTTAAAATTACCTCTATTTTACGTTTTTATTAAATCTTTGAATGGCAGTAGAGGGCTAAAAGTAGGTTCAAATATTTTTATTGTTATTTTTTTCCTATAGCCGGTTACCAAATGCAGCTTTTGGAAATTATTCCGTATTGGAAATCTAAAAAAATATGTGACGCTCCACCCTAGTGTACACATCTCGGGAAGTAGGTAAATAAGAAAGCCTTGGCTTCGCCAAGTGACATTTCTTATTTACTTCCCGAGATGTGTAATATACTATTGCCTGTATGTGCGTTGATAGGTCAGGTAGTTAAACAAGACATTTATATTTATTGAAGATTCAAGTATGTTAATATGTTGTTTAGTATCCATTGACGGGCCTATTATCTCAGTTGGTAGTGACCCTGCCTTCTGAGTCCGATGTCGCGGGTTCGATCCCCGCTCATGGCCAATATTTGTGTGCATGAACATGTGTGTTGGCTTCGTGTCTGGTCGTTTATTAATATTTATTTAAAGACATACTTAAATTCTTATATCAGTTGTTTAGTACCCATAGTCAAGGCCTTGCCTAGTTTGGGACTAAAAAACCGAGTGTGAATTGTGTCCCACAATTTATTTATTAATATTAATAGAGCCGAGAGGTAAGTGTAAGTGAATTGTGTCCCACATCACATTATTATTTTGTGTAGCTTTTTAAATATATTTTTTTTGTTTTTTAAATAATATGGTACCAAGCATTTAACGTATTATCCGTGTAAGTGGTTTTTTTTAGTGGACTGAGACCTTTATTATTATACTATCTTTAAGACATACAATGCACAGTCTAGAACACTGTGACTAGAAAATGGAATTGTTGAACATGAGTTCGTTATTATAATTTGGTACTAAGAAAGGATTTTCGAAAATTTATTCTTGGCCGAGATTTCTGTGGTCGAGTAGCCACCTAGCCATTCAAAAGGTGGCTTCTCGACCATTGACCGAGTTTTCTGTGGTCGAGTGGCCACCTAGCCATTCAAAAGGTGGCTACTCGACCATTGGCCGAGTTTTCTGTGGTCGAGTAGCCACCTAAGCCATTGAATAGGGGCTCAAAGTTTTTGTGGGTCATTGTCTTATAGTAGCTTTGACAAAGAACATCAAGCTCGGAAAAATATATTTCATTGTTCCAATTAATTAATTTTTTTGAACACTTGTAACGATAAGTAAAATCGTACGTGACATTTTATTGTTTATTTTTTATAAATAAAACTGGGTCACGTAAGATATTTACGCCATAATGGCTGTGCATTTCAAAATGTGTGCTGTGTTTTACATAATTGTACAACTTTTTATGTGTCAAGTGAGTAATTTTCGTTATAGCAGCCACCCAGCGGTGTCGTTGCACCCGTTTTTTGCCGTTCCCGTGGGAATTTCTAAGTATCGTTTGATAGTATACTATCTCCACCGTATAAGGAACCTTCGTGTGAAATTTCGAGTTACTTCGTGTTTTAGTTTCGGAGAATTCGATGCGTCAGTGAATGATAGAGATTTTTTTTGCAATTATAATTAATTCGATCTTTTATTGGATTCTGCTTAATAAAATCCAGATTAAGTTCGTACTTTTGATGGAATGGATGAAACGTATGAGAACAATCATTTTTTAGTTTCGCTACCTACATGTACAGTCAAGAGCACGCTAAGCTTGACACTTTGGACTTTGACCCGATCCTGTATTCTATGGCGCGCAGTATAAACCAGAGCTCAGCTTAAACTGGTAGTGTCAAGCTTGACTTGCTCTTAACTGTACCTATGTATGTACGAAGAACTGTTTTCGACTAAGGTGATTTGCAGGCAGAATGCAAGTCGTAAGTTTGTTCAATAAGTCAGTACGGGTGATTCATCTATTTGAAATTGATAAACAGATCATAATAGTATCCTGGAATAAGTAGTTAAAATAAACAAAAAAAAAAACATTAGGTTTTACTTTTTAAATTTTTATAATTAGCAGTCTCCAAACAGATAGGTAATATGGTATGTCTTTTTTATTTTTTTATTAGACTAATTTCTGTTCCACTGCCGAGCAAAGGCCTCTCTTCCCTCCCTCCACTTATCCCTATATTTTCCCTCCTCCGGCTATGTCCTGGAGAAGTCCAGTTCATCCCGCTATCTGCTTCGGGGTCTGCCTCGGTGTCGATGGTCTTTTATAACTTTTTTTAAATGATTTCTGAATTTTAGCTCACATTTAGCTATCCATATGAAGAAGAAACGTCGGAGTTTCTGAAGGAATGGGATATTTTAGAGCATTATTTCAATCAAGAGGAGGAATTGAATTTGAAGGAAGTATTGAACCTTGTGGTAAGGAACAATCAGATTTTAAAACGTTTTTATGGGTTTAATCAGTTAAGAACTGCCGGTTCCAATTGGAATAGAGACACAATTAAAAATCAATTGTGTCTGTGATTCATGGTCTGAGAGGTTAAAATAAGTATCTAATTTAATATTATTATTATTATCTAAATGAACATTAAAATGTTTGTTTTAAAAAATTTATAAGAAACCAAATACCTGCTCAGTCGTAGACAATGATTGACTACTGAACGGATTTGATCAAAATTTATAGTCAAATTTCGTATCATCAACATAACACATACCTAGGTTACTTTTATATTTCTTATCATCGGATATCCGGATATTCTATTTATTAGGTATTATCGTGGTTAGTGACAATAATGTTTATTTATAATAATACTAAGATAATTTAAAAATAATACATTTGGATTAACTTAAAACTAAAACTAGATTTTGTTTATGATCATTTACTATATCTTAACACGAGTGAAGTCTCAGGTAAAAGCTAGTTACTAATATACCTATAACAGTTACAGCAGAATGAATTTACTTCCGTCCCCGTAGTCGCTGCACTCGTCGATGAAATCACGGAGCAAAATGAAAGAATCGCCAGGGAAATGAAAATGCTCAGGGGAATGATGCCTTTGGAAGGTAATGTCGTTTTTGGTGAGAACTGCCTGTTGAGTATCAGTAAGTTACTCCGGAGTCGAGGACAATTGTGTCTGAAATTTACTGCTTGACAGAGCAAAAATAGGAATAATATGTTTATCAGCTGATTAAATTAGTTATTGATTTTAATTTGTACACGTGCTTAAAACCAAAAGCTTTTTTGTCAATAACTTTTAAATACCTGCAGAATGTTATTCTTACACATTCACTGAATACAGACAAACTTAACAGACCCTTACTCTATAATATGGGTTATTTGATTGATTCCTCTGGTAGATGCCTTTTCCGTTGAGCCTCCCCTGGCGTACTACAACGACCTAGGCGTTTCCACGGCAATGCCTTCTATGGGATATGTACCTGCTTCTGGGAAAGTGAGGATTGCAGCAACGTTTAGCGATATAAGACCCTTGTAAGTATTTCATTAAAGCAGGTTACAATTTAAAGAATAGAATAGAACAATTGAAATTTACAATAATATACCTCTACCAACCAATAAGCCATAACTTTGTTTTTATTTCTAAACTAAACTTGCTTGATGAGCCTGTTGGATCAGTTGGTAGTTACTATGCTATTTCAAGTAGAGGTCACAGGTTAGATCCCACCCGAGGACAACATTTGTGACAACATTTGTGTGCATGAACATTGATGTTGGTTTTCGTTTGTCGGTGTTTATATTTCTTTAAGTATGTTTATCAGTTGTTTAGTACCCATAGTCCAGGTTCTGCCTAGTTTGAGACTAAATGGCAGAGTGTTTTTTGTGTCCCACTTTTTAATACTACATTTTCTCTTTCAGAAACTCATATAATTTTCTTGCTGCTACAACGCCTACTCCTATAGTAAACTACAAGAATTTGGTAATCAATGAGAATTTGTTGAGCAGTGGAGTCACAACCGTGGACAAAGTGATTCCCCTCTCTAGAGATACAATATATTATAACGGCATAGTTCCTGCTTCAGGACAAAGTGTTATAGCTGGCAGATTTGACAACTACGCACTATTGTAAGTATATTATTGAATAAATAATATTGAAAAAAAAAAATTAAGTACGTTAATTTTGTATTATTAATAACTAGCAGATGCCCGCGAACTCATCCTCGTATAGACAGTAAAAAAAAACAGAATCTATGTATAGACTTCTAGGCGGCGTATTAAGATAAAACATGTACCAGATTTTAATTTAACCTTGTAAAGAACCGCATCCAATTTAGTGTAGTAGTTTTTGGGTGATGCGCATACAAACAAACAGATAGACAAAAAATATACAACATGTAACAGCGCAATTCCTGAAATTAGTTTGTTCAGTATCGACTACTTATTCGATTTCAGCTATTTTTATGTGTTAAATTTAAAAAAAAAAATGAATTAGCTTAGCTGAATTTAGTGCTTTCTATGGAAATCGTGCTATTATTAATCGATATTTAAGAAAATTGGTTAGACACAACTATAGTTCGATTGCATCATATTTTTTTTATATTAATATACTAATTGGGGTGTATGAGGAATTGCGCTTTTTCTGTTACGCGTTGTATAATTATGTTGTGAAGACTTCTCATATTTAGTTTTCTTAAATCTCTTTTATGTGCAGACATCGGCCTGTTAAAATTGTATTATATGTATCTATATCTATATATATAAAAGGAGAAGCTAAATCTAAAAATCAAGGCCCAGCCCAAACCGCTGAACATAGAAATATGAAATTTTGTGTGTAGGTTACGTTTATAGTGTAGATGCTTGCTAAGAAAGGATTATACGAAATTTAACCTCAAAGGGGGTGAAAGAGGGGGTTGAAGTTTGTATGGGATACTGTGATTTCTGCGTGTATCAACTTTAAACTTGGCACAAATACTCTTCAAAACAAACTGTGAGATATTAGTTCTAGGATTTTTCGAAAATCATCCTCCAAGGGGGTGAAAGTAGGGGTTGAAGTTTGTATGGAAAACCCTCATTTTTGGGTGTAACAATACGAAACTTTGTAAAAATACTCCTCCAAACAAACAACAAGACACCTATTTCTGGATTTTCCAAAAATCGCCCCCCCAGGGGGTGAAACAGGGGATAGAAGTTTGTATGGAGATGTGTTGTTTTTTACATCTATCAACTTCAAACTTTACACAAATACTCTTAGAAATAAATTATGAGACACGTGTTTTTGGATTTTTCGAAAATCGTCCCCTACAGGGGTGAAAGTAGGGTTTGAAGTTAGTATGGAGAAGTGTGGTTTTTTGTGTCTATCAACATAAAAGCGCCAAAAAAATAACGTTTGTTGTATGGGAGCCCCTTAAATATTTATTTTATTCTGTTTTGTAGTATTTATTGTTATAGCGGCAACAAAAATACATCATCTGTGAAATTCAACTCATTCATTTCAACTGTCTAACTATCACGGTTCATGAGATACAGCTTGGTGACAGATGGACAGACAGACGGACGGACAGGGGAGACTTAGTAATAGGATCCCGTTTTATCATTTGGGTATGGAACCCTAAAAACTGGTTAAAAAGAGAAATACGTACTACTCCCAATCGATAATACCTACCTAGAAACTTGAAATATGGTATGTAAGTGTCTTATAATAATATGTCGTTCGCAAACGCTCTATGAAGGGACACGGGCTATTTGAAAAATAATAAGAACCTATCTTATGTTCTGCATAAAGATATATTTACTCTAAGTGCATCCCAAAATGTTTAAAAAACAAATGTCCACCCGTGCGAAGCCGGGGCGGGCCGCTAGTATTATATAAAAGGAGAAGCTAAATCTAAAAATCAAGGCCCAGGCCAAACCGCTGAACATAGAAACATGAAATTTTGTGTGTAGGTTACGTTTATAGTGTAGATGCTCGCTAAGAAAGGATTTTACGAAACTCAACCCTTATGGGGGTGAAAGAGGGGGTTGAAGTTTGTATGGGATAGTGTGATTTCTGCGTGTATCAACTTTAAACTTGGCACAAATACTCTTCAAAACACACTATGAAATATTAGTTCTAGGATTTTTTGAAAATCATCCTCCAAGGGGGTGAAAGTAGGGGATGAAGTTTGTATGGAAAACCTTTATTTTTGGGTGTGTCAATTCGAAACTTTGTAAAAATACTCCTCAAAACAAACAACAAGACACGTATTTCCGGATTTTTCAAAAACCATCCCTTAAGGGGGTGAAACAGGGGAGTGGAGTTTGTATGGAGACGTGTTGTTTTTACGTCTATCAACTTCAAACTTTACATAAATACTCTTAGAAATAAATTATGAGACACATATTTTTGGATTTTTCGAAAATCATCCCCTAAACGGATGAAAGTAGGGGTTGAAGTTAGTATAGAGAAGTGTGTTTTATTGTGTCTATCAACTTTATATTTGGCACAAATACTCTTAAAAACAAACTATGAGATATTAGTGCTAGGATTTTTCGAAAATCATCCTTCAAGGGGGTGAAAGTGGGGGTTGAAGTTTGTATGGAAAACCTTAATTTTTGTGTGTATCGATTCGAAACTTTGTAAAAATACTCCTCAAAACCAACAACAAGACACATATTTCTGAATTTCCCGAAAACCACCCCCTAAGGGGGTGAAACAGGGGCCTGGAGTTTGTGAGGAGATGAATTGTTTTTTAAGTCTATCAGCTTGAAACTTGATAGAAATACTCTTAAAAATAAATGATGTGACACGAATTTTTGGATTTTTAGAAAATCATCCCTTAAAGGAGTGAAAATAGGAGTTGAAGTTCATAATGTTCATATATTCAAATCATCCTCCAAGGGGGTGAAAGTGGGGGTTGAATTTTGTATGGAAAATCTTAATTTTTTGGTGTAACAATTCGAAACTCTGTAAAAATACTCCTCAAAACACACAACAAGACACGTATTTCTGGCTTTTTTGAAAATTACCCCCTATGTTGCTGAAACGGGGGGTATAAGTTTGTATGGATACATGTTGCTTTTTACGTCTATCAGCTTAATACTTGGCACAAATAGGTACCTACTCTTAGAAATAAGTGTTGCGTGTTTTTGGATTTTTCGAAAATAGTCCCCTAAAGGGCAAAAGTAGGGGTTGGAGTTGGTATGGAGAATTGTGGTTTTGTGCGTCTATCAACTTAAAACTTGCTACAAATATTTTTAAATACAAAGTCAATTTTTTTGAGAATTCATTAGATATTTGTTCCTTTGGAAAATTTGTTTGCTGTCATGAGCACATGCATACCCTTTGGTATCAGTACTACTCCGAATCGATAACACCTAGAAACTTTTAATATGTTATGTAGGTGTCTTATATGTCGTACGCAACCGATCTATGAAGGCATTTTTAGAAATTCCAACGGAAACTAGAATATACTGGTTCCGTGCTGTTCTACTTGAATAATAAAAAGAACCTACTTATGTCCTTCATAAAGATACATTTATCCCCAAAATGTTTAAAAAATAAATGTCCACCCGTGCGAAGCCGGGGCGGGCCGCTAGTACATTTATATGTACTGGTTGATGACGATGTTAAAAATATTTACAAACCTTTTTTTTTTTCAGTTTTACACCTGCAGTCATCTCTCCGTTAGTAATTTCCCCGGTATGGGATTACCCTGGCGTGATTACCCCTCCGCTCAGTTCCCCGGTCTTCATTCCCCAGGCTTATCAAAATCCTGCAACAGCAACTCCGGTAACTGGGGAATTGGAATTCCTTGGTTTAGTGCCTGCTTATGGAAAAGTTACTATAGTTGCTAATAGCAATTTTAAATAATAATTATGTTGTTGCTTTAAACATTGATTAGCCCTATACAATATAAATAAATAATTGTTACTTGAAAACGCATTACGCATGAAAAGTCAATGTCATGCTATTAATCTGGTTACGTATTTAAATGTCTAAAATGTAGGTTTTGCAAAGCCAGCGTCCCTCTGAGCTGTCAAAGTAGTTAAAATCATTTTGTCACGTACACAAATTCTAAATAATGTTCTATTTTTCGCCCGGTTCATGTACCAAAAAATCTAGAAAAATACTAGTAAATAAATAAATAATTTCGCTGTAATTTAACGATATTGTAATGCCTATTATGCAATAAAGAAATAAACATTTCGCATTTATTTGTTTAATTAGAATTAAATTAATTATAACCATTTGTAGGGACACAGTTGAACGCAGTGTCAGTACTGAAGAGGATGGCATGCTACGCCGTACGGGCTCGAATGTCATTCCCCGTGTCTTGCCTAGCTCAGTCCACACACTCTATTAATAATCCTGTCTTTCATGTGATTTCCGTATCGCACTAATAGCCTGCGCAGATGACGGACTTTGTCCCCGGAGGACAAAGTCCACCGAGGACTTGCCACGGACTCAACGCACACGGTGTGCGATCATTTGTCCCCCGAAAATTTAGAGAAGCGCACGCTATGGAAGCGAATATTCTGAGATTATGTTGTGTTGTAATTTACATGAAGTTTAAGAAAAAGAGAAGTAGTTTCAAAAGAGAATACTGAGTCCATCCCTTTATATCGGATCGATTAATGAATGTTTGTAAATATTTGTATATTTTCTATACCTGCAGAAAAGAAACGTTTAATATTATGTCACTATTGTGTCAAGGTCATATTGTAAGCATTTTTGCATTGCTGAGGTATTTTGCATCGAAAGCAAATGCTTAGCTTGCTTGTAGTTAGGGTAGGTCATTTAGGTCAAGCCCATTCATACCTATTTATCTGACAATGAGCTGATCACGGTATTTTTGCTATGTCGTACATACAATAACAACATTGTGACATCTAGTCTAGGGAATCGTTATCTAAACCAAGAAATAAAATACTGTAAGATCTATACTTGAAATTACTAAAACCGAACTTTATGTACGCTAAAAACGTTTATGTACGCTAGATGGCGTTACGATCATTTTAAAACGCGCTATCCTTTGTCTCCGCGGTGTAGTATAAGTAATGCTTCAACTTTCGTTTGGCTACATTCACTTCTGAGTCGTACTGAGGTTGCTTCCAAGCTATTGGAACTCTCAGGAGTGCTCCTGATGAGGGTCCGTTGCTGCTGCCTTCCAATGCGTCTTTTTTGTTGTAACTTTGGTGGCGACGTCCAGCCACCCCAGCCACTGCCACCACTTCACACTACTACAATACTAAATTCTCCAATTTCTTTTTAATATTTATCACAAATAACATAAATCAACGAATTTCTTAAAATTTACTATAAAATACTAGTTATAATATTAAAGTTTACTGATTTCCAAAGTGTGCTATTAATTGCATTCAAATGGTAATTTACTAGTTTTTGGTAAATAACATGTTTATTTCTACAAAACTAAATTTTTTGTTGTTAGTTAATACAATAAGTAAAACTCGTTTCTAACCGTCAGTATAATTTACTTGTCCAGGGAATAAGTAAAATTTTATTACGTATTACTATATTTCTTTTATATCTAGTATTTTTTTTTCTTGCATGCAAGTCTGACCTCTAAAGCGATTGTAATAAGAACATTACAAAGTCCAAAATGTCACAAAATAGACCCAATTGTTAATTTTAATATTATAAAAGCGAAAGTTAGTGAGTATGAGTGTTTGTTGGTCTTGATTTTGATGAACCTTTACCTACAGTTATACAGGTTATACATCAAAATAATACATTGACTTTGTACCTACTACTACTACTAAACTTGGTAGAAGTGTAGATAACTGTAAAGGTATCAACAAACGTAAAATATTTTAAAGGATTTCTAGAGTTTGCATTGTAATGTTTTTAAATAAATCTTTCTCATATTATTAACTAGCGACCCGCCCCGGCTTCGCAAGGGTGCAATAATAATTATAATACTAAAACCAAAGACGTTTAAAGAAAAAGTTTCTCTAGGAAAGAGAATGATTTTCTTCCAACCTCTTTGACTAAAACCTTCCTCTTGAATCACTCTATCTAAATAAAAGGGACATAGGGATATAGGAACAGAGAAAGCGACTTTGTTCTATACTGTGTAGTGATTATAAATGATATATTACGTGAGCAATCTTCAATTCAGATTTGTTATCAATTTTGTTCAACTCTTAAAAATCACGTTTGACGATTTCGTATATCTATAAAGAGATTCTGTCACATGGAGAATGTTTGATTTTGTAAGATAATTTCGTTAAAACAGTCGATAATATGATTCAATTAGTAGGTTTAATTAGTGTTATTTTATTTAAGGTAAGTGAATAAATAAAGTTTATTTTGTTATTTAAAGTTTGCAAGAATAATTTACAACAGTAGAACAACAGTACGTTATTTTTTATAATATTTTAATAAGGAATCGTTGTAAAATAAATATAAAAATCAGAGAGGGAATGCGGCCAGTCTTCTATGGGCACTGTCCCACATGGTTCCTTTTTGGAGGTTTTTTTTTATCTGTAATTACTGTAGATGAATGTATATTTTCTTTGTAAATAAATGTTATTTACTAGTCTTACAAAAAAAAACTAAATTGGAGTTTTATTGTTCGATGAGCCGCTTTATCTCTTGAGATAAACCACTTTTCGAAGCGGTGGTGTAGAAATATATTTTACGAACTATAACAAAGGGTGGATATTTTTCTTAGTTTGACTATCCGGAAATGAATTCCTCGTGGTCAAATCAGTTTGACCATTAAGTTTGACCACGAGGAAGGAACGCTATTTAGTATTAGTTCAAGTGTCCTGATAATAAAATAAATTTTAAATATTTTCAGCTTGCTTCGGCTCAAAGAAACCCAGTCAACGTAGGAAATGTAAACAACATTGTTTACAACGCAAGAGCCAACGTCATTCCTGTCAATTCACTTGCTGGCAGCATGCGCAACGTTGCCATTTCCAATGGTGTCACCAACGCTGCTCTAACTAACGCAGCCAACGCCGCTCGGAACGGCGGGAACGGCGGCTACGTCACCCGCGTAAATGAAGCAACGAATTCTTTGTCAAAAATCGGCAACGTAGCAATTGGCAATAAAGCAGCAACGCTTTACGTTGCCAAAGGGAATTCATTGGTGAACAAAGGAGGCCCAGAAATTGGTTTAAGAATCCTAGCAGATGGTCTCAAAGTGGGTGGTACGGTTGTTGTTACTGGCAAACTACCGCTCTATGGAGTGGTCACTGCAAATGGTCAGGTGCCTAGTCAAGGAAGAGCTACAGTCAGTTATGGAAGATAAAAGTAAATTAGACTACTTATTTATTATATTTATTTGTTGGTTTTTAAATAAATTATATTAAATTTATTTGGTTTGTGTTTTGTTACTCTAGTAGATATATGGGCTTGTTTTGTTTCTTTTGTGTCTAAGAGCTATGGATCGCTTGTTGACATAACGGAAAAAATATAGGTCTTTGCCATTAGGTTTGATAGTACCTAATACCTATATACAAAATAAGTATAAAAACTTCGTAACAAAATTTTTATAATTTAAAAATATAAATAAAACATCTCAATAATAAAAAAAATAGGTTCACGCCTTTGTCCCCGAGTTGGTCGGCAGAGGTTCTTACTTCCTGGAAATACACACTTTTCACCAGTATATTTTTAGATGTGTGTGTTAGTGACAGTAAACGTGAAAAAGACGAACTCGTCGCTAGACTACTAATTAGGTATTCACTCCAAAGATTCACTGACATTCAACGTCGCTATTGGCTGTAATACATATTGTTAGAATCCATTGTATGATGTAGTGTAACAATTGTTGGTAAAGTTAAGAAATTAAATCTATAGTAATATTATAAAGAAGAATAATTCGTATTTTTGTATGTTTGTTACGAATATACCTACCAAAAACTATTAGACCGATTTTAAAAATTCTTTGAGCAATGGAAAGCTAGAAGATCACTGAGTAACATAGGATATATTTTATAGGATATATGACTACTATGGTTTCTCGTGTTGTGTTGTGTACCTCCACAAAGTAAATTTGACTGACTAGTATTGACATTATATAATAATTATTATGACTAGTATTGACATTATATTATAATATACGGGGCATAAGATCTAAGACCAATGATGTTTTTAAAAACATACTTATACTAGTGATTATAAGATTATAGTGTTTAGTGAAACCTGGCTAAATAGTAATATCGCTGATGCCGAATTTATTGATTCTCGTTATATAGTCTATCGTAGGGACCGTATGTGTTCTACAAGTTCCAGGTTGGATGGTGGTGGTGTATTGATTGCCGTATCCCGTGACATACCCTCATACCGGAATGAAAAATGGGAAAGCGATTGTGAGGACCTCTGGGTTAATATTAAGTTAACGATAAATGGTTTACAAACTAACATTTCTATTTGTGCAGTATATTTACCATCGCCAGCCAAGCTGGATACACAACAGAAATTTTTAGATAGTGTGGATCTTGTAATGAATCATGTTGATAATGTAATTATACTGGGAGATTTTAATCTAAATTTTATAACTTGGATGCCAAAACAGGATTGTACATATATGATTCCATCTAATTACCATAAAAGCCTAGGCTATTCTTTAATAGATTTTATGTCGTTAAATAACCTGTTTCAAACTAATAATGTCCGTAACTCAGATGGCCGAATGCTTGACCTTATTTTAAGTAACTTACAGGATGTAATTGTTTCCAGTCCTCCTGATTTACTAAGTAAACTAGATATTTACCATCCTAATATATTAGTTACAATACCGCTACATAGTGTGGTTTCCACAGAGCATTTGTTACCAAATAAGCGTGTAGATTTAAACTTTTATAAGGCTGATTATGATTTAATTAATTTTAACTTAAAGAATATTGATTGGCATGATCATTTCAAAGATTGTTATGATGTCAATGTAATGGTTTCAGCATTTTATGATATTTTGTATAAAATAATTTCAGATTCTGTACCTAAACGTATAACTAAGTCAACTAAGTTCCCTATTTGGTTCAATAAAAAACTTGTTAAACTCTTGAATGAAAAAAATAAGCTTCGGAATAAATATCGCAAGTACCAGAACCCTCGGGACAAACTCGAATATGACATACTTAGGGAGCGTTGTCATAAATTATATGATATCTGCAAGACTACCTATCACCTGTCAATGGAAAATAATATTTGTAAAAATCCTAACATGTTTTGGCGGTATATAAAGGACAAGCGTAAAGGTCTCTCACCTCTACCAGCTACAATGAATAATGGCAGTTGTACAGCTTCAACGGGTTCTGATATTGCTGACCTTTTTGCTGATCATTTCTCTTCTGTTTACAATGAAGATAATCTAGCAATTAAGCCTATCGAACTAAACTCAACAGGCCGTTATATATCTAAAGCAATTTTTAGTGAGATAGAAGTATTAAGAAAAATTAAGCAGCTTAATGACCATAAGGGTGCTGGTCCAGATAACATACCTCCTTTATTTATTAAACGCTGTGGACCTGCTATCGCTCTACCGTTGACTTTAATATTTAATTTTTCGTTAAGAAGTGGTGTTTTTCCAACAGAATGGAAAAGAGCAAGAATTGTACCAGTATTCAAAAAAAGAGACCTTGCGGATGTCAAAAATTACAGGCCTATATCCATATTATCTTGTTTCTCCAAAATATTTGAAACACTTATATATCCTCTTCTCTATCTACATGTAGACGACAGATTATCCGATTTTCAACACGGGTTTAGAAGCGGCCACTCTGTGGAAACAAACTTAGCTTCGTTTGTATCTACTGTATCTCAAAACGTTGATCTTGGATTACAAGTCGATACGATATATACAGATTTTACAAGTGCATTCGATAAAGTAAATCACATAGCATTGTTATCTAAACTTAAAACAATTGGTATAGGTGGATCTCTTCTAGATTGGTTTCAATCTTACTTGTTAAAAAGACCTCAAGCGGTGGTTGTAAATGGTTTTCAATCTAAGGTTTACTATGCTGATTCTGGGGTTCCGCAAGGATCTCACCTTGGTCCAGTACTTTTTCTAATTTTTATCAATGATGTTGTTACACATATTAATCACAGTATGATATCGTTATTCGCAGATGACTTGAAAATCTATAAAGTTATTAGAAACTCGCAAGACGCAGATCTTTTACAAATGGACCTGACATATATTTGCAAATGGTGCAAAGATAACGGTATGACTCTCAATATCGACAAGTGCTATCATATTACCTACACAAAAAAAACTGACATCTATCAAACTTCATACTCTTTACATGGTAAACCGTTGACAAAGGTAGAAGAAATTAGAGATCTAGGCATCACAATAGATAGCAAACTCAAATTTACAACCCACTTTGATAAAACGATTAAAACAGCTTGCCGAATGCTTGGATTCTTGAAACGCAATACAAAGGGTTTTAAACAATTGCAAACCAAATTAATTTTATACAACAGTCTTGTCAGAAGTCATTTGGAGTTTGCCAGTGTAGCCTGGAGCCCTGTTTACAGCTCACCGTCACAAAGACTCGAGAGCATACAGCGAGCATTCACTCGACACCTTGCGTACATCTCGCGAGGCATATATCATCGCCGTCCCTACGAGCAGAGGTTACATTTCTTCCAAATTACCTCTTTGCGAAATCGCGGTTTCTTGTTTGATTTATTATTTTTACAAAAACTTCTACATGGCAAAATCAAATGTACTCCCCTTCTAGAAAAAATTAGTCTCACCATTCCCTATCAATATCCTAGACACCCAATTACCAAAACTTTCAGTGTACCTCGCTGCAGAACCAATCTCGGCTTGCATCACCCAATAGCTAGAATCTGCTCGGAATATAATGAAATCAATACAAAAATACCCGATCTGGACATCTTTCATGACTCGCAAAATATGTTTAGACATAAGGTCCTGGAACACATTTCTCAGATATAATGTAGAAGCTGCAGTTTTGTTTTATTAGTTTTAAGTTTTTAATTTTTAATGAAGATATGTTTAGTTTTATTAGTTTTTATTTTTATAGTTTTTAGTTTTATTGAAGATTGTCTAGTTTTATTATTATTATTACGCTGTCGTCCCTATTTTGTGCCAAAGATGTGTACGCCTATAATTGGTACACATATAATAGTATTAGATATATTAAGTGTTTTCTGTTAAATGTTTTTATATGTAGTGCTGTTGGTGTACCGTATAATAAATAAATAAATAAATAAATAAATAAATAATTAATAATAAAAGTGAAAATATATTAATTGATTGATTATGATTATAAAATGAAATGTTGACATTAACTTTACCATGTAAAGTATGTAATTTTTTATCTAATTTTATTGAAATTATTTTATTTAATTTAATTTATTATTTAATTTAATTGCAATTGTTAATGTTATGTAAATGTAAATGTAAACATATATGGGCCTCGAGCCTGAAATAAAATGATTTATTATTATTATTATTATTTATTCCAGTATTTCCACGGGAACGGGAACTACACGGGTGAAAGCGCGCAGATCTAGTAATATAATATTGTAATCTGAAAGTATAGAAATTGAGTCAGGCTTTCTCGGGCTTATTAGCTGTTGTCGAGAAAATGCAGCCAGCACTGTAGTTTCTCTAAATAAAAGAGGTTACTAAACTCAACAATTTATTCAATAAATAACTATCTAATTGAAACTAAAATTGTCAGTTGCCACCACAATTGTTGGCAACCGACACCACGCCCCCTGCCGGGATGTTGCCTTCGAAAGTTACGTAGCCAACAACGGGGAGTTTGCCGCCAACATTTGTTGCTCCACCGACTGGCAACTCGCCTACCATTGACAAGTCGCCGTAGCCAATCGGAGACGCGCCTGCAATCTGCTGGTTACCAAAGTTCTTACCATTCATTATACCTTTGCCTAAGCCATTGCCTAAGCCGTTGCTTAAGCCATTGCCTAAGCCATTGCCGAAGCCATTGCCTAAGCCATTGCCTAAGCCATTGCCAAGTCCTTTTCCGTTACATGCACCGTTAGTGTTGAGTCCGTTGTTTAACGAAAAACCGTTGATTCCGTTGCCGAGTCCATTAGCTACACTGTTACCAGACAATCCATTGCCAAGTCCGTTACCCAAGCCTATGACTTGGCCAAAAGAAAACTGTAAAAAAATAGTAAAAAATGAATTAGGTATATGCAATGGATTATAAAGTGCACATGAAGCAGCCAGAACATAACCAATCTTTTAAGGGAATTTTGGGCCCATCTCGTCACATTGAGGCAATGAGTGACCAAGAAATTGGTATTTTATAGCGTATACGTAAAGATCGTGAAAACGTTGCGTGCAAAGAAGTTTAAAGAAAAAAAATCTGATTGATTTTCTTACAACCTCTTTGGTTGCATGGTTTAGGAAGATTTAGTGGATATAAAGACAGACATGCGGAAAGCTACTTTACTTTATACTATGTAGGGATTTTAAAAGCGTTCGTCATCATCGTCATCATCATCATCAGCCAGAAGACGTCCACTGTTGAACAAAAGCCTCCCCCATAGAACGCCATAACGAACGGCAATTTGCCGCTTGCATCCACTGGTTACCCGCGTTAAAAGCGTTCGAATAAAAGTTAACATTGAAACCTTACCTGGATTAAACTGGCTAAAATTGCAAAGATTCCTATAGAAAATCCCATAGTTTTGAACTCAGCAAGTTGAAACGTCAATTTAAAGCAAAATTCTATGCAATAATGAAAATTTGCATACATGACGGTATTTTATACCTTAGAAGTTTCTAAAGAGCCGCATCTTATCAGTCAGATACGTGAGAATTCTTCTGTTTCTATATAATTGATGATGTTGTAAATTGTAATCAGTTTAATTGCCAAAGTCATTGCATTTCAGAAAGTCACATTTGCTATTCAGTTTCTGCAAGATACTACTCACATGTTATTTGATTAAAAAGCTATATATAAATAAATAAATATAATCTCACGGCTTTTTTATCCCCTAAGGGGGTAAGCAGAGATATTCCATTACTGGATATACCCACATTTCACGAGATATATTGGACCCCTAAACGTGATAGGTGGTGAGCCCATCGCCGGACCGGGTCTCTTACACATGTCTCAGAATTAATTCTGAGACCTGCGGCCTTCCTCACGATGTTTTCCTTCACCGTCGAGCTAGTGATAAATATGTACGTAAGTTTTTGAAAAACTCATTGGTACATGCCAGGATTCGAACCCGAGCCTCACTGATTTTCGGCCGGCTCTTTAAACGTCCGGGCTATCACTGCTCTGCTTACTTTTAATAGAGATAGAATACTGTATAATATCTGATTGGTGATGTATCAATGCACAGCCTAAACCGCTGGGTCTAGAGACTTGAAATTTTGCATATAGATAGCTTATACAGTGTTGGCATCCACTAAGAAAGGTTTTGGAAAATTCAACCCCAAGGGGGGGTGAAATAAACGTGAGCGAGCGAAGCCGAGGGTGAGAACTAGTCTACCTAGTAGAAATGAATAGTTGCGTGTTAGGAGTTAAGGGCGTGTATAACAGATCACGTTTAGGGGTCAAAAGAATATCTCGTGAGAATTGGGTGTATCCAGAAATGAAATACCTCTGTCTACCCCTTCCGGGATAAAAAGCGTGTTTTTTTTTGAGTTCAACTTAATCTGGCGGACAGTGACTGTTACGAAGAAAAGATTAATCAGCAATAATGAATATCATGATTGCTGATTTATCTTTTCTTCGTAACAGTTCACCCACATCTCACGAGATGAATGATAAATAATTTGCATAAAACTGGTAAAAAAAATACCGCAAAATATTTTAATAAACAGATTATTGATGATACCTAGTAGGTAAAGTAAATATCTAACCAAAATCTTGGAAAAACGGATGTGTAGGTATATTATAAGTATGATGGTTTGTACTCGAATGTCAAAGATAATTATTTAGAGGCAATCACATGTTTTATTTCCGAATCAAATATACTAGCACTTCAATAAACACCACCGCAACCGCATCCGTTTATGCCACGGAGTCCTCCAGCTAATCTAGCGTTAGCCAGTCCAGCGTTAGCCAGTCCAGCGTTAGCCAGTCCAGCGTTAGTCAGTCCAGCGCCGTAGCCGAGCCCACCAGCCAGGCCAGCGCCGTAGCCCAGACCCGCAACTCCACCGAGACCCTCGCTCACGATGCCCACGTTTCCGTTCCCACTACCTGCCGACACGGCCGCTTGCCCAGCGGTGGCCAGTTCACCTTCGAATGCTACTCCAGCCAAGAATGGCAGAGCACCGCTGGCGAGGAGAGCGCCTTCAATTGCGTTCTCAGACAAGACGGAGATGCCGTTGGGAGCAATAGGGGAGGAGCTGGATACAGGGAGAGCGCCAAGGTTGCCTACGTTAAGTCCACCGAGCCCGTAAGAGCCCAGACCAGCACCGTATCCGAGCCCAGATGCAGCCAGACCTGTGTTGTAGCCAACGCCGTAGCCGATGTTCTCGGCTGCCAACACCTGGTTGCCAGTCAAGCCTAGTCCGTTGCCGTACCCAATGTTGCTGAGGCACTGGGCGGAGATGGTCTGTAATACACATCTTATTATTATTACGATTTGAATATAGAAGGAGATAATTAATTGCAAAGTTTAAAAGCACTTCACCTTCACCAAAAGAGCCGAAGCACAGAGAAGAAGAATAGCCTTGGCTGCCATCTTGTATTTGCTAGCCAAGAGTTAGCAAAATAGTAGTTTTTGCCAAGCGATTCGGGTTTATATACAATGTTTATCGTTTCTAAACACCGTTATCAGCATTATTCAATGTGAAGGTCGTGTCATTGCACTGTGTACGTGACAATAACGTGTTGGAGAATGATTTAGTAACCTAATTTCTTTCAACAGAGCTATGAACTTTAATAATACTGTGTATAGGATCTACGACGTTAAACGTGGTATTGTGTTTATTATCAAATACATTTCAACAGTATTTACAAGTTCTGATATAAATAAGTCAAAAGAATTTCGAAGAGTCATTCTACGGTCAATCTTTCGTTGAATACTAATTCAAAAACATGAACTCCTTCGCTATCGTCTTGCTCTGCTTCCAGGCTTGCCTGATCCAGGTATTCCTTTTAATCTTGTTTTCATGAGTATTGTAATTATTTTCTTAGTATGTACAGTCAACAAAGTTGTTAGGGTTACATGGCCAGTAACTAAGAATTAATTTTTCTGGGGAAGTCATAAATAAATCATATTGATTAATGTTTATTTCGAAAGGTATCTTTGATCCCTATAATTTACCAAAAAAATACTATTAATTAATACATTTAAGGCTTTAAGAGAAAAGTGAATCTTAATTTTAGGCCATGTAACACTAACAACTTTGTTGACTGTACTAGACAAAAATAACGTTTAAACATTTTCAGTATGCGTACAGCCAGTGCGGCTGCAACGCTGGCTACGGTGCGGGAGTCCTCGGCAATGGGCTAGTTGGTCTAGGTGGTGCTGGCCTTGGTCTTGGCCTGGGAGGTGCCGGTCTTGGCCTGGGAGGTGCCGGTCTTGGCCTGGGAGGTGCCGGTCTTGGCCTGGGAGGTGCCGGTCTTGGCCTGGGAGGTGCCGGTCTTGGCCTGGGAGGTGCCGGTCTTGGCTACGGTGCATACGGTGGTGTCGGCAATGGCCAAGTGGGTGTTGCTGGTGATATGTCAGTTGGCGGCGTCACCCTCGTGGCTGGCCAAGTGCCCGCCTACGGTATCGTGGAGTTCGCCGGCCCCGTCCCCGCTGCCGGCGCCGTCTCTATCGCTGGCAACTGCGGCTGCGGCTGCAACGGTGGCATCTACTACTGAATACGGAAGCTTTGAACCACGCTTGTATTTCGTCAAAATTTGAAGATAAAAAAAATGTGTAGCAATCATATCCAAGTTTTATTTATAAAAATAATAATAATAATAATAATCTACGCCTTTCATCCCCGAAGGGGTAGGCAGAGGTATTCCATTACTGGATATACCCACATTTCACGAGATACATTGGACCCCTAAACGTGATAGGTGGTGAGCCCATCGCCGGACCAGGGGGTCGATTTTTGAATCTCACCAAGTGACTAATTCTCACCGATGTGAGTGATTTCCGAAAGTTCGTATTTTTGAAACTCATCGGTGACTTACATTTGTCATACCTATGATATCGATTTACGAGTGCCCCTACCCACTCGTAATTGAAATCACCATGTGATTGTTTTTGACAGTTAACGTATGTGACATCTGCCAAAAGTGCCAAAAAATGTTTTTCGGAAGAATTAGCAGCGGGGCTCGATTGTGATATTTCGTGATTGCGACGATTTATTGAAAATATAAAAAACCTTTCAATTAAATAAAACAATATCCAAGTTATTAGTAAATACAATTATTAAGTTAAATATACTTGTAAAACATATGCCACTAACAAATGTACATACCTTTTCTTATAAATTGTAAAATCTGTGTTATGTTCTCTTTATTCGTCCTTTTCTAGTGAATTAAGTGAATTTTTCAATTCAAAACTTTAATTTTTGTTTACATGACACTGACAAATACGTTACGTTTTACGATTGACCAATTTGATGAATCTTTTTTAAGTTATAGTATGAGAAAATAAAAACCGATACCAAGGGCAACACTATGACATCTGCGTAAAAAGGAACGTAACGGGAAGATTGTCTCTGACTGACATTGTAAAATTTCTGCATGTTGGTAAACATCGTGTGACTTTCAAAAATACGGCTTTTGGAAAATGGTGACATAAAAGTCATCGGTGATAATTTTAGTCAACGGTGATTTTGATATCACCAGTGAGATTCAAAAATCGCACTCCGGGTCTATTTACACATATCGCAGAAATAATTCTGAGACCTGCGGGTTTCCTCACGATGTTTTCCTTCACCGTCGAGCTAGAGATAAATATGTACGTAAGTTTTTGAAAAACTCATTGATACATGCCACAATTCGAACCCGAGCCTCACTGATTGTCGGCCGGCTCTTTAACCGTAAGGGCTATCACTGCTCTATTTATGGCTAAGCGATTTTGGCTGCTTGAGTTTATACTATTTTTCCCTCGATGTTCTATCGACACACATGGATGAACTATCCCAATTTTGACGAATGTTTTGTTAAACATAATACTCATTAATTGTTAATTCTGAGATGCAGAAAGTAGCCTAATTAAGGCGACCGTTCTATCGAGGTACGCGGTCTACTTTCTTTTTAAACTTTTGCTTAGACCGGCTTGGATGGTTGCTTCTTGGAGCGTAATTTTAACCCCGTTGTGCGACGATTTTAGATATCAGAAACTTACTCATAGCGAATTTATCGTTTGTTCTAACGCAGACTACTAAATAAGGAAATCTCTGCTGTTGATGTATGTATGTTTTATTTGATCAAGTTATGTTGCCGAAGAAAATATATTTGAAACGTCAGGTGACCAGAGGGCTGGCGGCTATCTCTGTCAAAGGATCAGCCTAGCTATCCAGAGATGCGGCCAGTCTTCTGGGCACTGTCCCACATGGTTCCTCTTTGGATTTTTTATCTGTAATTATTGTAAATGAATGTATATTTTCTTTGTAAATCCATGTAATTATTCTTTGAAACCTATTTCGAGTATAATAAATAACACGTAAATAACACGTCACCCTATTTAGGATGCAAGCAAGTCAACGTCTGCTAGATCAAACTATGAGTTATTGTTACTGGCCAACAGTATTCCGCCCCCATAGCCATAGTTCATAGCAATTGGGAACGGTCTTCGAGTAGGTACATGCAGATGATGTTCTGGAAGATTCCGGTAGCGGTACCCATCTCACGATTCTCACGTTTAAATAGAATATGGTACAAAAGGCATCTGTACTGTTAAATGCTGTCATACCTATGCCTTTTAAAGTTCCTTGAAGCCATGTTATTAGGCTATTTATTTTTATTATTACACACAATGCAGTACAATGGCATTTGTATTTAATTAAAATGGTATTGATGTAAATCTACCAAAAGATTACAGCAGAACCAGATTACCATTTCACGACACTACTCGTATCTAACTTAGCAATAATATATATTACACACCTAGGGAAGTAAAATAAGAAATATCATAGATCGCATTTAATCTTAGGCTTTCTTATTTACTTCCCGAGGTGTGTATACTTTTTATCTTCTCGATGGAGGCGGAAAGCGGCAACTTCGTTTAGCGCAGCGGACCGAAAGTTGACGCTTTCCGGCCGGAGAGACGAAAAAGACTTTTCTTACTTAGTAAGACGATGTTAGCATTCAGCACCTAACTACCTTGTTTCTTAATTTAGTTTATTTTATTTTTAAGGAGGCCTAGTTTAGTTTTTTAATCTATATCTATACTTCTATACTAATATTATAAAGAGGAAAGATTTGTATTTTTGTTTTTTTTTATGTTTGTTGCGAATAAACTCAAAAACTACTCAACCGATTTTAAAAATTCTTTCACTAACGGAAAGCTAGAAGATATTTAAGTAACGTAGGCTATATTTTATTTCCGCAGAGATGCTAGTAATACGTATTATAAAGAGGAAAGATTTGTATTTTTGTATGTTTGTTACGAATCAACTCAAAAACTACACGTTATTATAAAAAAACTTTCACCAATGGAAAGCTACAATATCCCTGTGTTACATAGGGTATATTTTATTCCCGTATTCCCATGCGAACGGGAACTATACGCTGGTGTAACCACGCAGAACCACTAGTTATGTTATAAAGAAAAATATCATTCCACTTATCTCACAAGATAGCAAAGCTAAAAATCTGAAATAATTGAAGAAAATATAGACGTGTAAGTTGTAATCTGAGAAAAAAATCATCATATTTTGTTAAGCAATTAAATAAAAGAGGTTGAATCGATCGGAATTGTCGTTGTATGTTTGTAACAGCAACGGTATGTTTCGCACTACATAACATGCATGCATAACATACATGCAATGAAATGTAATGCATGGAAATATAATTATACAAATCAAGAAAGGAGCGAAGCAATATATCAAATACAAAAAGGTTATAAATTAATGCGTTTATGCGGATTAATATTTTTTTTATTAATGAATGGTAGGTAGCACTACAATCGTTTTTTAGTAGACAGCACCGCAACCGCATCCACCAGGGCGACGGATACCACCGATTCCACTAGCCAAACCGCCGTTAGCCAGACCAGCACCGTAGCCGAGTCCGCCAGCCAAACCGCCGTTAGCCAGACCAGCACCGTAGCCGAGTCCGCCAGCCAAACCGCCGTTAGCCAGACCAGCACCGTAGCCGATTCCACCAGCCAGACCAGTGTTAGCCAAGCCAGCACCGTAGCCGAGACCGGCGTTACCAGCCAGCCCAGCGCCGTATCCCACACCCGCGGCTCCAGCAACACCCTCGCTTACGATGCCCACATTTCCGCTGCCACAACCCGACGACACGGATGCTTGTCCACCGCTGGCCACTTCTCCTTCGAAAGCCACACCAGCTAAGAATGGCAGAGCACCGCTGGCGAGGAAAACGCCTTCGATTGCGTTCTCGGACACGACGGAGATGCCATTGGGAGCAATAGGGGAGGAGATGGTCACAGGGAGGGCACCGAAATTGCTTGCGCCAACTCCACCGACGCCTCCAAGTCCATAAGAGCCGAGCCCAGCTCCGTAAGAGAGCTCAGATGATACCAGACCAGTGCTGTAGCCAGCACCGTAGCCAGCGCCGATGCCGATGTTCTCAGCTGCCAACACTTGGTTGCCGCTCAAGCCCAGTCCGTTACCGTACCCAATGTTGCCGAGGCACTGGGCAGAGATGGTCTGAAAAATAATTTAGAAAAATATTATACAATCTTTGAGAATGCAACTTAAAAATAACATTGATACATCTTCTATGTTATAAAGTAATTTTACCTTTAACAAAACAGCTGAAGCGCAGAGAACAAGAATTGCCTTAACTGCCATTTTGTTTTTGGGTTAGTTGTAGGAAATGTAGTTCGAGAATGATTCTTGATACATCTAATTCAGCTTATATACAAACATTGTTTCATACAATGTCCATATGGGTGTGATTGCCATTGAAATCGTTATCTTCATATTGCGTGACAGTCAGACACCTGGTTCTTAGGCCTACAATTAAGTCTATGATTTAAAAACACAATTTCATAAAAGCTGATAATAATAAAACTGAACTTATTTAGTATCAATTACATTACACAACTATAAAATCGTCTACAGGTATAAATAATTAAAAACAAACTCGAAGTTTCATTCTACACTCAGCTTTTCTGAACCAAACAGTTACGATGTCTTCCTTCACCTTCCTGCTGTTGTGCATCCAGGCTTGTCTGATCCAGGTGAGAAGACATAACCACAGCACTTTTTTTATTTACCTTATAAGAAAGGAATAAATGATTACATTAATTTTGTTTCACAGTATGCCTACAGTAGCTGCGGCTGTAACGCTGGCTATGGCGCTGGAGTCATCGGCAATGGGCTCGCCGGGCACGGGAGCGGCCTAGTCGGGGGATACGTTCTGGGAGGTGCCGGTCTCGGCCTGGGTGGTGCCGGCTTTGGCTTGGGAGGTGCCGGTCTTGGCTTGGGTGGTGCCGGCCTAGGTGGTGCTGGACTCGGCAACGCTCCTGGTGCATATGGCGCAGTTGGCAACGGCCAAGTAGGTGTTTCCGGAGACCTGCCGATTGCCGGTGTTACCCTTGTGACCGGTCAGGTGCCCGCTTACGGTATTGTGGAGTTCAGTGGCGCCGTGCCAGCTGCCGGCTCGGTCTCCATCGCTGGCAATTGCGGCTGCGGCTGCAACAGTGGCGTCTACTACTGAGGATAACAGTTTTGAACGTTTTGAGTTATGCCCAATAATGAAGAATAAATGTTATAGCAGCCTGATATAAAAGTTTTATTTGTAAAACCGCTTCCATTTTTACCTGAAATGCTCTATTATGTGAAAAAAGGAATCGGACGTGACACAAAATACAAATACGTTTAAATTGTTTACTCGCAATATTGTATTTTGTACCTAGTTGTTTAAATTGACAATTTGATGCAAGGAGCGGCGTCTGCATCTCTTCGTGTCTGAGGATTTTAATTTGGACCCTAAATAATTTCAAGCTGTCGTTATCTAAGTTTATAGGTCCGTCCGAGGTCTATGATAATGAGAAATATCTGTATCTTGATGGGAGTTTGATCTGTCATGCCGGATTTGTCGAACGTATACAATATGTAGCAGAATAAGCGCAATTCTTGAAATTAGTTTTTTCAGAATCGATTTCAGCTAATTTAATATGTGTTCAATTTGTCCGAAAAATGAATTAGTATAGCTGGATTTAGTGCTATCTATGGAAATGCTACTATTATTGCTCTTTATTAAAGAAAATTCGTTAAATACAACTTAAGTAAGGCATCTTATTTTTCCTTTAGGCGGAGTACGTCATTTTCTTTACTATACCAATTTGGGGTGTATGAGGAATTGGGCATATTCTGTTATGCGTTGTATAGTGTAACACTTATCCAAGAATTTTGTTCCTTAAGTCATAGCTAAGCCTTCGCCATCATGTTGAGTATTTTTTATTACTAGTATATTTCTCGTGAAAAGTGGGTATATCCAAAAATGGAATACCTCTGCCCCTCGGGGATACAAGGCGTGTTTTTTTAAATAATATTAAAACTCTCTGAAGCGAAATACTTTAATGAAATTGAATCCCCAGTCCTACTTAGATATTTCCAAGCATTTTTAGGTTTTTTAGATTCATTTATTTATGGACGTCATTCGTGATGATATGCAATTAACAGGTTATGAGTACATATTGACAGTCGTAGCATACTGTAGAGGGTGCAGATAACACAACACAACTTAGTTTACTTATCAGATTTGAGCGATGATTCCTACCTAATCATTTTATAAATCCTAGTGATTGATGACTGGCCACAGGCCCGCAAATAGCTTTATTTCTATTATGACTTATGTTACTTTTTTTAAATTGACAGGTTTTTTGTATGTCGGTTGTTGAGTTGTTTTAAGGTTTTTGCATTAAACGGTTATATTCTCGTTTCGCATTTCTTTAATTATCTAGTCATCTCCTCCGAGTGGGCTCCTTTTACTAGTGTTTGCATATCTGTTACTACTTTTCATTACATAGCGAGGATGAAGTTGTAAGCAAGAGCTAGTAGATATATTATAAGAACTGTTACTGCTACTGTTTGGTCGCGAGGAAAAAATCGAGAGGCATTAGATCGGGCTGCAAGGTGGCCACTTACTTGGGGAATAATTTCGAGTTGATTTTTGTTTTTCAGTAGGTACAAAATGTATGAAAAAAGTTTTTGGAGATTTCGGTCATTTCTAGTACTCATACCTTAAATGGTCCCATAGTGTCTTTTGATCCCCACATGAAATAGGATCGATTGGCATAAAAATATATATTTTTTGGATTTTATCATTTTTTTCGCTGATTCTACATTTTCTCCAAAATCTGTGAATGCAGTTCATAATATCTTAAAAAATTATGGTCTCCTAGGAACGTTTTCCTGTAACTGTAACGAGTAAGGTATCTGCACAGGCGTATTCACGGAGACTCAATACCGTTTTCGTTCGATTCAGATCGAGTGAACCTTTGATCTAGGCGTTTCTGACAGCCACGGAACATTTTCCGAATCCTTATGTCACATATGACATTAGTTTTCGATACCAACATCAGCCCATCTCGAAAGGTTCGACAGATTTTCCGATATGGAATATCGAAGCTCCCTGAATACGCCTGCTGATCTGCCCTTACTGAGCCGTCTCAAAAATCCACCCTGTACATACTATATTTTGATGATATCTTAAGAAGAAACCTCCTCAGTCCTTTAACCTTTTATCCTAGAGAGGGTAGGCAGAGGATATTCGACCCCTAAACGTGTGCTTATAGATTGGTCCATTTTAATGTTGTCCAGTTCTGACCATGGCATCCATGAAAACACCATAAAGTTGATGATTGAAGTCGGTTTTTTACTCTTTAGAGTTCTTTGTTATTTACTCGTATCACACACATGAAGGATGTCGGCGGGCAATCTTTACTTATATATATATATATATATATATATATACTGGATGTTTTTTTTTTACCGTCTGGAAAAAAATATGACGTATAAGGTATCTAGAGCCGAAGTTATACACGAGGTTAATTGTTAAATATAGTCATGTTTAGTGCAATTTACAAAATCTAGAAAACTACGCACAGTACTACGCGCAGCTGGCGGTTGTAGGTAGATTGCGCATAAATTGAAGCTACGAGCTTGTTTCTTTTTAAAATACTATTTCAAATATTTCAGTGTGTATTATTGACTACAATTGAGTACTGTATATTAGTCTAAGCAAGAAAAAAAATATTTGAGAAAAAACAATTTTTTTTAGGTAACATTGCCAAAAGAATCTATTACACTTACCTATCACACCACATTTTTTTCCAGACGGTAAAAAAAGTCACCTTGTATATATATCAGACAGAAAACAATACATTAACAACATTAACAACAATAACAGAAAGAAAACGTTCCTAATATATATATATATATATATTAATATATAATATAATATAATCTCACGCATTTTTTTTTATCCCCGAGAGGGTAGGCAGAGGTATTCCATTACTGGATATACCCACATTTCACGAGATATATTGGACCCCTAAACGTGATAGGTGGTAAGCCCATCGCCGGACCGGGTCTGTTTACACTTGTCTCAGAATTAATTCTAAGACCTGCGGGTTTCCTAACGATGTTTTCCTTCACCGTCGAGCTAGTGATAAATATGTACGTAAGTTTTTGAACATCTATACTTCTACACTAATATTATAAAGAGGAAATTTTTTTTTTTTTTTAAGTTTGTTACGAATAAAACAAAAACTTTTAGAGACCGACTTTTTATTTTTTTATTTACTATATTTTATTCCCGTATTCCCATGGGAACGGGAACTACGCGGGTGAAATCGCGCAGAACCGCTAGAAGCTAATAAAGCATGGACATTGGGCAAATCTGGCAAAATAGATCTAACTACTATCTAGATTTAGCAGGTATTAGTCATTATACTTAGACTCCGGAATAATAAACATACGAGTAGTATTTTATGACGAAAGTTTGATGTAGTGATAGCCCAGTGGTTTAAGAGCCCGTTTCTCATTCGTGAGGCTTGGGTTTGATTCCTAGCGATTGAGCAATAATATAGCTACATATGCTGCAGAGATAATAGCCCGCAATCTGCTACGATTCTGTCATAATCATCTACATCCATCAATCGGTTCATTCATGCTCGTCGGTTTTGGGTACTCTTAAAAATCTCTTTGAAAACTTATTGCATAATATATATTTTATTCCTTGCGAGACGGTGAAAGAAAACATAGTGACGAAACCTGCAGGACCCAGAATTCATCCTGAGGCATGTGTAACATACCAGGTCCGGCGATGTACTCACCACCATCATTTAGGGGTCTAAAGAATATACTCGTGAAACATGGGTATTCCCAGACACAAAATGAACACGGATAAGAGCGCTAAACCGAATTATCATAGAGTTAATATTGGGAGCAGACACTTAAACGTGAAGTTGTATGGTACTTATTTTTTATTATCTTTTTCGACAGATTAACTCTTTCACATAGATAGAGCATTTGAAATACAAGTACTTAGTATGCTGTTACAAATAAAACTTGGATATCTAATTGCTATAAAATTTTTATTTCTCACAATTCGACGGAATTACAAGAGTGATTCAAACTGCGGCAATCAATAGTAGATGCCACTGTTGCAGCCGCAACCGCAGTTGCCGGCGATGGAGACTGCGCCAGCAGCGGGGACGGGGCCGCTGAACTCCACAATACCGTAAGCGGGCAGCTGACCGGTCAGCAGGGTGAAACCGGTGACCGGCAGGTCTCCGTAAACACCTACTTGGCCGTTGCCAACTGCGCCATATGCACCAGGAGCGTTGCCGAGTCCAGCACCACCTAGGCCGACACCGCCCAAGCCAAGACCGGCACCACCCAAGCCAAGACCGGCACCACCCAAGCCAAGACCGGCACCACCCAAGCCAAGACCGGCACTACCCAGGCCGAAACCGGCACCTCCCAGACCGTATCCTCCGACTAGGCCGCTCCCGTACCCGGCGAGCCCATTGCTGATGACTCCAGCGCCATAGCCAGCGTTACAGCCGCAGCTACTGTAGGCATACTGTGAAACAAAATTAATGTAATCATTTATTCGTTTCTTTAATGGTAAATAAAAAAAGAGCTACAGTTTTCTCTTCTTACCTGGATCAGACAAGCCTGGATGCACAACAGCAGGAAGGTGAAGGAAGACATCGTAACTGTTTGTTTCAACGAAAAGCTGAACGTAGAATGAAACTTCGAATTTGTTTTTAATTATTTATACCTGCAGAGGATTTTACAGTTGTGTAATTTAATTGATACTAATAAGTTCAGTGTTATTGTTATCAGCTTTTAAGAAATCGGGTTTGTAAATCATAGACTTTATTGTAGGCCTAAGAACCAGGTGTCTGACTGTCACGCAATATGAAGATAACGATTTCAATGGCAATCACACCCATATGGACATTGTATGAAACAATTTTTGTATATAAGCTCAAGTAGATGTACCAAGAATCATTCTCGAACTACATTTCCTACAACTAACCCAAAAACAAAATGGCAGTTAAGGCAATTCTTGTTCTCTGCGCTTCAGCTGTTTTGGTAAAGGTAAAATTCTCTTTATAATAAAGAATTAAAGATATATAATATGTATTTATGTTATTTTTATGTAGCATTTTCGTTATAAAATTTTTCTAAATTATTTTTTAGACCATCTCAGCCCAGTGCCTCGGCAACATTGGGTACGGCAATGGATTGGGATTGACCGGCAACCAAGTGTTGGCAGCCGAGAACATCGGCTTCGGCGCTGGCTACAACACTGGTCTGGTATCATCTGAGCTCTCTTACGGAGCTGGGCTCGGCTCTTATGGGCTCGGAGGCGTCGGTGGAGTTGGCGCATGCAACTTCGGTGCCCTTCCTGTGACCATCTCCTGCCCTATTGCTCCCAATGGCATCTCCGTTGTGTCCGAGAACGTGATCGAAGGCGTTCTCCTCGCCAGCGGCGCTCTGCCATTCTTAGCTGGTGTGGCTTTCGAAGGTGAAGTGGCCAGTGGTGGACAAGCGTCCGTGTCGTCGGGTTGTGGCAGCGGAAATGTGGGCATCGTAAGCGAGGGTCTTGCTGGAGCCGCGGGTGCGGGATACGGCGCTGGACTGGCTAACGCTGGTCTGGCTGGCGGAATCGGCTACGGTGCTGGTCTGGCTAACGGCGGTCTGGCTGGCGGAATCGGCTACGGTGCTGGTCTGGCTAACGGCGGTCTGGCTAACGGCGGTTTGGTTGGCGGACTCGGCTACGGTGCTGGTCTGGCTAACGGTGGTCTGGCTGGTGGAATCGGTGGTATCCGTCGCCCTGGCGGATGCGGTTGCGGTGCTGCCTACTAATATGCTATTGTCGTGCGAACGTTTATTATAGATAATAAATTCAAGCTTATTGCATTAATATTATGTTATTATTTTTGTAAATTCCTATTGCTGTAGTGGTTGTCAACACTGACAACAATAACATACCCAAGGGATGGCGCAATGCAGGTAGCCGGCCGTAAATAAATTAATAAAATCTTTTGCCGACATCAAATAGTCTGAAAAATATAGGAGTTATGATAATTCTTTCAAGTCAAAACAAGTTTATTGCCACAACACACAAACCAAAATATACAAACAGTATAAAATAAAGTCGCTCAGGCGCCAGAGGTCTACTTCTCAAATAGCCCATTTCGCATTTTGACTACTTCTCTATGTGACTACTTCGTTATCGGCCCACTTAGCAAATAGTCTATTTCGCATTCTGTCTTATTCTCGGACTAACTACTTCGCAAACAGCCTACTTTTTTCTGTAACGTAATTTTTCGGACAGTTAGTATCAAAATGGATTTATGTTAAATAGGGTTGTGTCCTACCTAGTCAAATCAGTTACTTTTTACGATCTGTCAAAACGAAATTTTACTATGGAAAATGTACTGAAATAGCAAACCGTGACGTCATAGTTTGTAGTACTCAATTGCAGTACTTTTTTTGATTGTTTTATTATTTTTAAATTTGCTATAATTGTAAATTGAAAATCGAAATACATATTTTGAGATGTTTTGGGGTAATCTTTTTAATTTATGACTACTCGTAATTTAATTTCGATGCTGTCAACTACCCAATTATATAGGTACTCATTATCGCTTTAGGAAGCAATTACTGGCTACTAAAAATATTATTTAAATAACATTATTTATTTTCATATCTCATACTCGGAACGTAGTGTATGTTTGATCTGAGTACCGGGTAGGAAGCGACGATTCCCACCACAGAGAGATTCGGGGCGGGAATGACTAATAGTAATTGCTTCCCTCCTTAGGGCGGGAATGAATTAAAATGGCGATGGGCTCACCACCTATCACGTTTAGGGGTCCAATGTATCTCGTGAAATGTGGGTATATCCAGTAATGGAATACCTCTGCCTACCCCCTCGGGGATGAAAGTGATTATTATTTTATTATTTATGAATTAAAAAAATAGTACTACATTTGGTTAGGTTAGTTAGTTAGGTTAGGTGGTCTAAACTTTTTACATCGATTAAAAAAAAGGTACGGCATTGGGAGTGTAGGTATAAACAATTAAAACTATATTGATGGTAACAAAGGGTGAAACTCTCAGCCAAAGAGATTGTAAGAAAATCATTCTCTTTCCTATAGAGTGCTAATGTAGCAAAGCTCGGCCTGGTGAGTCCTAGACAACACTCGGTTGACAAACCTAACTTAGACATCACCGGATGACACAATGCCATATTGTAAGTCAGATCGAAACAAGCTCTCGGTTTTAACATAAATATGCGCGCTTGCGTCGTTCTGTGGTGCGGAAACTCCACAGTAAATTCGCGGATATCCAATACAGGCGTTACCTATCACCAGGGGGTCTAAAATGGCCGTTTCGGGTGAATCATAATAGGATCCTATTTCGATTCTCGAAATTTTCACCAAATACGAATTTGCTAATGAATTGAATTGTCCGTGAATCACTAAAATGACCATTTTACGAAATTTAGAGGAATTGCTTAGGATTTGCTGGGAATTCATAAAAGGAGGAATTGCTTAGAGAAATTGCTCAAAGTGGCCATTTTAGACCCACAGTTAGTAGTTTCCTATTCAAATTACAAATATAGAACTGAATTTTATCTAGCCCGCCAAGTCGAGCAAAAAGTGGCACGGCCGTACAATCCTTTTCTCGAAGCAATTCACCCCATTTTCGACCTAAATGATTTTCAGAATTCCGAGAGATCTCAACCTCAAAAAAATTTGGGTTAAATCTACAGGCAAGGCTGAAAATTTGATTCCATCAACGCGTTCCAAAATAATTTTGAATTATTTGTATTTATAATTCCAATTCGAATACATATTTTTCAAATCATAGAACTAGAAATTTATAGAACTACTAGCGACCCGCCCCGGCTTCGCACGGGTGCAATGCTAACACTAAAACCTTCCTCTTGAATCACTCTATCTATTAAAAAACCGCATAAAAATCCGTTGCGTAGTTTTAAAGATTTAAGCATACAAAGGGACATAGGGATATAGGGACAGAGAAAGCGACTTTTGTTTTATACTATGTAGTGATAGTGATTTGGTAAATTTGTTAGATATATTAATAATATGAACAACAATAGTATAGCAATGAGCTTGACTTTATTTTTATTTGTGTCATATAGGACATTATGTTTCTAGTATACACTACCGCAGCCGCAACCTCCAACACCACGAATGCCACCAAATCCACCAGCCAGACCGGCGTTGAGCAGTCCAGCGTTAGCCAGTCCAGCGTTGAGGAGTCCGGCGTTAGCCAGACCGGCGCCGTAGCCAAGTCCGCCAGCCAGAGCATTACCAGCCAGACCACCATAGCCCAGACCCGCAGCTTCAGACAGACCCTCACTTACGATGCCAACGTTTCCATTGCCACAACCTGACGACACGGCAGCTTGTCCAGCAGTAGGCAATTCACCCTCGAACGCTACACCAGCCAAAAATGGCAGAGCTCCATTAGCAAGGAGAGCACCTTCAATTGCGTTCTCAGACAATACCGAGATGCCGTTGGGATAAATAGGGGAGGAGCTGGACACAGGAAGGGAGCCGATGTTGGCTGCGTTGAGTCCACCAACGCCACCAAGCCCGTAAGCGCCGAGACCAGCGCCGTAAGCGAGCTCAGATGCAGCCAGACCGGTGTTGTAGCCGACTCCGTATCCGATGTTCTCGGCCGCCAACACCTGGTTTCCAGATAAACCCAGTCCGTTGCCGTACCCGATGTTGCCTAGTCCAAAGTTGCCTATGTTACCGAGGCATTGGGCAGATATGGTCTGGAACAAAAAATATATTTAAAATACCTAGTAATAGATATAAAACATTACTTTATCAGCTTAGAAGGTTTTTACCTGGAGCAAGAGCGCTGAAGCGCAAAGAACAAGAAAAACCTTAACTGCCATTGTAGTTTAATTAAAACTGAATCACGAATGATATCAAAAGCTGTGGTAGCGGTATTTATATGAAATTCCTTTTATTATCAAATCAAATGTATTTTAAAAGTAATCACTGTCTTATCAAATATATTATTATGGCAATTGTGACGTATTAGTGCGATACGTGACGATGATGTAGAAACTTCATTTTCTTGACTATTAGCATAATAATAACTGTATTACGTTCACAACTTACCCAACCAGCCCTGAAATCGCATATATATATGGGTCATAGTGAAGTTAACAATCAATCCGCATTCAGCCTTCCGTTGAATATCAAACAAACATGTCTTCCTTCACTTTCCTGTTACTTTGCATCCAGGCTTGCCTGATACAGGTATTTTTCTTTTCTAGAGTTTCTCCTAATTCAGTGTACATTGTCATTCCATGTAAATGAGTATCTACTTCCTTTTCAGTATGCGTACAGCCAGTGCGGCTGCAACGCTGGCTATGGTGCTGGAGTCCTCGGTAATGGGCTCGCCGGGTACGGGAGTGGCCTAGTCGGTCTGGGTGGTGCTGGTCTTGGCCTTGGTGGTGCTGGTCTTGGTCTGGGTGGTGCTGGTATTGGCCTTGGTGGTGCTGGTCTTGGTCTGGGTGCGGCTGGGCTCGGCCTCGCTGGCGCTGGCTTGTACGGTGGTGTTGGCAA
Source organism: Ethmia dodecea (assembly GCA_963855545.1). Lineage (NCBI taxonomy): Eukaryota > Metazoa > Arthropoda > Insecta > Lepidoptera > Depressariidae > Ethmia > Ethmia dodecea. The sequence goes on along the minus strand of OY979463.1, from coordinate 4,467,096 downwards.
TGGCCAAGTGGGAGTTGCCGGTGATATGTCAGTTGGCGGCGTTACCCTCGTGGCCGGTCAAGTGCCCGCCTACGGTATCGTAGAGTTCACCGGCCCCGTCCCCGCTGCTGGCGCGGTCTCCATCGCCGGCAACTGCGGCTGCGGCTGCAACGGTGGCATCTACTATTGAGTTTTAATTAAGAAATAAAAATCAAATTCTAATTACATACTTTATGTTTTTTATTGTACCTAGCTTTTCATATTACAAAGGATGTTATCAACCCTCGTAGACACACGCTTCGCAGCTAGTCAACCATCGGTAATCCATGAGTGGACGAGGAGAATAGATTATCCTATCTGTGTCTCATTCTTATTATTATTTGAGAAGTAATTAAATGTTCAGCAATTATAAAATTTGGTGAGCCACAAAAAACAGCATTTAAATAATTTGGTCGGCACACAAAGATTTTGTTTGCGATAAAATAAATCAGGCAGCAATTCTTGTTCCGCAAATAATTTCAATAATGGTCAAAAATGTAATCATAAATAGGCAGCTTACAATAACATGAGTTTTCATAATAAATATTCAGTCCGCAAAATAATTATTTAGTCCGCAAAATAACTACTTGGTCAGCAAGATTTCATGATTGAACAGCAGAGAAAACATGTCTATAAGTATTGTATTTGATTGATATGCATATTTAAAACATGGTGAGCAAAATAACTAATTGGATTGCGATTTTGTTGAAAAATCGGCAATTTACGTTAAAATTGGGTGGAGTTAGACCAGGCGCGTGACACGTGGGTTAGGTTAGGTTTTTCTTGTGACCACAACGCACGTCGCACAAGCCTAGCGAGCGTAGCGAGCTTGCTGCGGCAGCGGCCGGCGAAGTACCAGAACCGAATTGGCCCCTGTCACTTGTCTAAGGCAGAATACGAAAGGTTGTATAGGTACTAACTAAGTTAATATGATGACATAAACTCACTTTTTGTTTTTTTTTAATTTCACCGAAACTATTCGTCTCCGCGTTGTATGTATATATTTTCTTTAGATAAATTTTAGTTTCTCTTGTTTTTAGCAATCTTTAGAATCATTCGTAAGATAAAATTACTTTTTGTTATTCAACATTTTTGCCCCCTGGACCGTTGCGTTGATACAGAGACCCTTAACTTTGCAGAGAGCTGTCAGGGGTGATGATGATAGTATACTTATTGCTAAATTATTTTAAACTAGCTGATACCCGCGGTGTATTCCCGTTGTCCCCATTGGCCGTATCCCCATGATGGGGACAACGGGAAGTCATAAAAAATTCTTCCCGTTGTCCCCATTATAGGGATACGGCAGTGGGGACAACGGGAATACATAAATTTCACGTGTCGATATCCCCATTAAGTCTGTATTTGTTTTTTAACCTTAGTTTTTAAAGCAGCAAGAAGAAAAACAATATCAAGAATTTTTTACCAGCCAGGGCCTCATGTGACATTCTTTATAAAAAAAAAACGGAAAATTCGTAAAAACGGAATTATTAATCAGAAGTTGGTAAATAGAAAAATCGATAGTTGATTTATTGGAATATTCTAGTGGGATATATTCTCCGCTGTCATATATGTGGTTTTTAGGGTAGCTCGTGCCGTCCTAGAAAAATGATATCTTGAAAAATAGTAATAGGTATTAGAAATCTGGTAGACGGAATCTAAAAATGAGCACTATAGCTTTAATTATGGGTACATATTTGAATGTCTTAAATTAAAAAACCTAGCGTAAAATAACCTACGTTTAAAATCCCTAAAATCTAAATACCTAATGATTGTTTGACTTAAAGTGAAAATACCAAAAGCTTAAAATGTCAAATGGATATATTACTGAAGTTCAAATGGATAAAACTTAAAATACTTATGTACAAATTCCCTGAAATTGATTTACCTCACAGTTAATCGACCAAAATGACAAATACCGATATTAAAGTATGTGCAAAATCTACTTTATAACACATTTGTTAGTAAAAAGTCTATTATTTCATTAATTTCAATATCGTATGATATGGTCATTACGTACTTGTGCGTTATTGTAGTGTAAAACGCACGGCTTATAAAGATCCTCCGTCTAAAAACGAACGGTACTTTTAAAAATAATATCAAAGAGTTTTTATGTCAGAAAAGTGGTCAACAATTTATAAATAAAATTAACTTTGGGAGATAAAATATAATAATGAATAAACATTTAATTCTTTAATTTAATTTAATCTTACACGTACCCTCTACAACAAATCGATATAGAATGAACTCGTTTTTATTGCGTAGTGTGACGGATTTCAATAAACTATCAGCGGACTATGACATCGACTTATTCTGCACCAACACGACAGCAGTCAAACGCTTAGTGGCAAAAAACTTTTTTTTTTTTTGAAAAGCCATAGCAGATTTAAACTAAGTGCACGTGGTATTTTCTAACTGCATTGTTAAATCAGATAATTATGTAGGTATTTATGTAAATAATTGTGTTTTGTTCAAATTCTAAATTTTTAAAGTCTAAAGTAATTTGTTACCTATAGGTGGAGATTAGTAATTGGCATATTGTTATTTAACTTATAATACTCAATTTGTTATTAAAGCTGTTAATCTTCCAAACAGTAAATAAATAAATAAATAAATAAATTAATTAATTAATTTTGACAATAAAATACAACCAAAAATATTAATTTGTGTACTTTAAAAGAAATATTGGCTATTTCTTGTGCCTTTGCCTAAAAAAAATGCTGATGCGATAAATTTGTGAACAAGTAAAAATTATTCCACGCGCTTTTCATTTTCGCTGTATTGTTTATATTCGTTTATGAAAGTCCGAGTTTTATTAATTTCCTCGCAAATATGTTATAGAACGTCGTATGACATACGTGCGCTTTGTTAATTACAGCCTCTGCTTTCTTGTAGCCCTCGCCTACGGCTCGGGCTAGCAATATCGCCTCAGCTGTAATTGTCTACTTTCCACACTTATATCGTAATGTACTATATCATATTGTATTATACTTACTTAACAACGGTTATAATAAAACATCTTGATTTGTTGCTCATAAAAAAACCTAACATCAAAAATCTTCTGAACCTAACCAGTCCAAATAATTTCCGCTCTGGTATTTTGAGTTTGCTTCGCTCACTCTCGCATTGAATATATCTATAATATCTCGCAAGTGGTGCACTATTTTAAGTATTTTGACCATTTGGTATTTAAAATGTTGGTATATCAAAGTTTGTCGTTACAACTATAAAGATTTTGAATATTAGATTTTAAACGTAAGTTATTTTACGTTAGGTTTTTTAATTTTAGACATTCAAATACGTACCCAGAACTGCCACATACAGAAATAGACTCAAACAAAATTCTTATCCAATTGCAAAGGAACTAATGAGCAACCCTCAAACATTCAAAATATTAAAAAGAAAAACCCCTCAAGATCTAATCTGAGAATAGATAAAAATTTATAAGGGTAGAACACTGGTCCCATTTCTTGCAATACTATATATTATTCTCATCAAAATATTGCTGAATGTCCAAGGAGTGATTGCATTAAATAAAAGGAGAGAAAAAAAAATTCAATGGGGACAACGGGAAGTATTTTTAACATACAACAGCAGCCCATCTCTACCGCCGAGTTGCTGGTTCCAAATACAGTACCCCTAGAAGAGTCAGCAAGAAACTCAAGGGCAGCTCTTTTTATAGCCTGCGCAGACGACGGACTTTGTCCCCGGAGGACAAAGTCCCCCGAATCGTAAAAAAATATGTCCGTCTCTTTTTGTCCTGTACCGCCCCTCCGTGTCCGCGTTTATTCTGGGGACTTTTTGTACGCCATACTTTAAAATCCCTCGTGTGCGTTACTCGATACAGTTGTAAGCGTTCTATTTTGGCGGACAAAAAAATACGGGGACAAAAGTGTGTCGTCTGCGCAGGCTATTAATCTCACGTCTTAGTAGTAAATATGGTTTACAATAATAATTATGATAAATAGCCTTATGAAGTGCCTTACAACATCGGTGAGTCACTACAGACTAAAACAGCAATGAAGGAGCGGAGGTGGAATGCTCCTACATTATGAAAAGGGAGGATCTTCCGCCAAGCGAGGTAATTGTGCCTGGGGACCGCGGTCCAACGGTTGATGTTGGACACTTGTATTTATACAAACTCATTAGAAAACTTCGATTGCGCGGTTTAGAACTCGGTCGTCTCTTGGCGCGTTCTATGTAGTGTCGCTATTAATTCATAATACAGTAGAATTCCTTCCCCACGCCCGAGTTTCCAGGTTTATTAGAAAACTTCGATAGCACGATTAAGTCTAGTATTATTTAATACAACAACACACTGATATTTCTATAGTATTTATAGGATAACAAGTTAAAAACATATTTTTTTTTGCAATAAATGAATTTTATTTTTGAAATCCTTTTGTTAATAATGTTCTCAGTAAACAGCTCCACAGCCGCATCCACCACGTCTGACTCCAGCTAATCCAGCGTTAACCAGGCCGGCGTTAGTCAGGCCAGCGTTAGCTAGTCCAGCGCCGTAGCCGAGTCCACCAGCCAGCGCATTACCAGCCAGCCCGGCGCCGTAGCCTACTCCCGCGACTCCACCAAGACCCTCGCTGACGATGCCCACGTTGCCGTTCCCACAGCCCGCCGACACGGCAGCTTGTCCAGCGCTGGTCAGTTCACCCTCGAACGCTACTCCAGCCAAGAATGGCAGAGCACCACTGGCGAGAAGAGTGCCTTCAATCGCGTTCTCAGATAACACGGAGATGCCGTTAGGAGCAATTGGAGAAGAACTGGAAACTGTGAAAGCTCCACCGTAAGAGTTGCTGAGGCCACCAGCGACCGATCCAAGACCCAAGCCTGCTCCGTAGCCGAGACCAGCACCGTAACCGAGCTGAGATGCACCCAAACCGCCGAGGCCAGCGCCGCAGCCGATGTTCTCAGTAATTGCCAGGCTGTTGCCAGCCAAGCCTAATCCATTACCAATGCACTGGGAGGAGATGGTCTGCAATAAAAAGAGGTAAATATTTTATTTTGGTGTTTTTCGATCAGATTTTCATTGATCCAGTGTTTGATCCAGTTCTAGTATACAGCATCATTGGATTGTCATTGGAATAATTAAAGAGGTTCAATGTTCGGTGCTGCTATATTAATTTTGGATTGCATGAAACAAACACTTAGATTGAAACACTGGATCAGAGTTAATTAAAAAAGTTTTTTGTGGATTTATATTCTGTATCCTACATTAGGACATAGGGTACTTTTTAGCGCCTACAGCAAAATATGAAACAAAAAGAAATTGTTTTTTAATTATAGTTTTACCTGCACCAAAAGCGCTGAAGCGCATAGGATCAGGAAAGATTTAGCTGCCATTTTTGATTGGATCAGTTGAATGAGAACCGACTGAGGAATGATTATTAGAGGAATTACTGCTCTATTTATATTCAACAATTGCATTAGACTACCCACAATAGAATTATTCTATTAACATGCAATAATTACGTAGGTTTATGAAACATACTTTCGTATCACGTACGAGTACTTACGTGATAAAGTTTATTTAGAAAAAGAACTACTTTTGCAAACTAAGTACTTACTGATAAGACCAAGTTCCTTTGACCTTGATTAGTTTAATATTAAAAATTAGTTTATCGAATAATTACTAAACGTTACATAGGTACCGTATAAAAGAAATAGAATGCGGCCACAAAATCATTCAGTAGTCAGCTTTTGTTGAATACATTCAAAAAAACATGTCTTCCTTCACTTTCTTGTTCCTTTGCATCCAGGCTTGCCTGATCCAGGTAACAATTTAAGTCCTATGGATTCATAACATACATTTCATGTACTTCAAAATGTTATTTAGACTTACTTGAATCTTTCCTTTTCAGTATGCGTACAGCCAGTGCGGCTGCAACGCTGGCTACGGTGCTGGAGTCATCGGCAATGGGCTCGCCGGGTACGGGAGTGGCCTAGTCGGTCTGAATGGTGCTGGTCTTGGCCTTGGCTTAGGAGGTGCTGGTCTTGGCTTAGGCGGTCTCGGTCTTGGCCTAGGAGGCGCCGGTCTTGGTCTGGGAGGTGCCGGTGTTGGCTACGGTGCGTACGGTGGTGTCGGCAATGGCCAAGTGGGTGTTGCCGGTGATATGTCAGTTGGCGGCGCCACCCTTGTGGCTGGTCAGGTGCCCGCCTACGGTATCGTGGAGTTCGCCGGCCCGGTCCCCGCTGCCGGCGCGGTCTCTATTGCTGGAAACTGCGGCTGCGGCTGCAACGGTGGAATCTACTACTGAGCTTTGGTTGCTTACTAAAAATAAAATGTACTTCAAACATATTTTTCCAATTTTTATTTTATTTTACAATGACCTTTTGTATTTTTATGATTATCCAACTGTCAACGTGTATGTGTCAATTTTATTGATGGCCACAGCCTTTCTCATTCAACTATCTAGAGATAACAACAGCCTAGAGGTTTTTGCTGTATTTTGCCTCTGACTGCAAGAAACTTGATAAAATATACATAAACGGAAGGGTTAAAAATATTGTAAATTTAACATGTCGGTAGATCATATTATTTATTCATTTCTTATAATATCTACAATAAAACAAAAAAATAAAGTCGCCAAACTTCAGGAGCAGTTTGTAGGCGTGGATTGTTGCATGGACCTTTCATGCCTTACATTTTACCAACAGACTTTAATTTTTTTATGTTACGGTTAATTATTGAAATCTTATCTTATTTTTATTTTCATATTATTATGTATTTAATGCAAATTCACATATTTATTTCAATATGAATTTAATGGTAAAGCAGTGATAGCCTTACGGCATCCTTACGGTTAAAGAGCCGGCCGAAAATCAGTGAGGCTCGGGTTCGAATGAGTTTTTCAAAAACTTACGTACATATTTATCACTAGCTCGACGGTGAAGGAAAACATCGTGAGGAAACCCGCAGGTCTCAGAATTAATTCTGAGACATGTGTAAATAGACCCGGTCCGGCGATGGGCTCACCACCTATCACGTTTAGGGGTCCAATGTATCTCGTGAAATGTGGGTATATCCAATAATGGAATACCTCTGCCCCTCGGGGATAAAAGAAGTGAGATATTTTTTTTATTATATTTTTTTTAGTGAGAGATAAAAGTCTATTCTTTCTTCTTTTGCTATGAGACATTGCTTTCAAGATTCTAGGGCAACGGGAAGTAATCAATAGGTTTTGATTTTCTTCCGAGTGTCAAAATCTGACTTTTGATTGCGTATATTAATTTTTTTTGACAAACCTGAGTATTTGATATTAATTTCAACTTGACACCTCCAGGTAACTCTTGAGAAAAAGGATCTTGACAGACCTATGAATAAGGAATTTCGTAGTGACAGACTAACGCAGTTACAACGAAATAACGGTTAAGTTTTTATTTAGAAGTACATAATCTTAGAATGGTCAAGAAAATTGTGAGTCAGACTCACGCCTACCGAAAGAAGGAAGATCAATCGGAATTAAAAAATAAAATATAATAATCTAACATCCCTTATTCCCGAAGGGGTAGGCAGAGGTATAAAATTTCAAGAAATAACCACAATCCATCAAAGTGATACTGGTGAGCCCATCGCTGGACCGGATCTGTTACATTACACATACCTACCTCAGAATTGATTCTGGGTCCTGTGTGTTTCAATGGGAATTATTTATTACTATTATTAGTAATGCAACAAAGATTAAATAATTCAATGTTTATTTATTTATTTAGGCACCTAACATAAAAAATGTCTGAATTGTCAAAAACTTTTTTATAATATTACTGCTTAAGGCATTTATTGATATAAAATAAATATAAAGTAAATAACAAATATGAAATATGTATAAATAAGCGCGAAATGACGAAATTGAGCTTATCTTGCTTAGGGTTCCGTACCCAAAGGGTAAAAACGGGACCCTATTACTAAGACTTCGCTGTCTGTCCGTCAGTCTTTCTGTCACCAGGCTGTATCTTAAGAACCGCTTTAGCAGACAGTTGAAATTTTCACAAATTATGTATTTATGCTCCCGTACAACAATCGTGTTTTCTTTGCAGTTTTTATAGATAATGGTACGGAACCCTTGACTTGACTTGCACTTTTCCGGTTTTTCACTATTTTGCTAAAGTACCCTCAAAGTAAAGAAGTACCTACCGTCGATTAAGAACCTCGTCCTTGTTTGAATTCTGTCAATAAATTGTATTTAAAAGTAATTTATTTGTGAAAACATTTGGTTTTACATTTCTGAATCACGGTGTACACCAAAGAGATTAAAATATAATAGGACATAGAGGGGGCATTGGGAATATTTTCATACAAAACTTTGAAGCATGTTTGAAGCTCAAGCGTCATATCAGTTAGTATGAACGCGAGCTGTCATTCGGTCGTAGTTGTACTATACCTTATTCCACTTGGAATAACTTTAGGCTTAAAATTTTCCTCGCTTTGTCCCCTCTATGCCCTATTATATTTTAATCTCTTTGGTGTACACATTATATCACTATGACTGATCTATACTATCTATACTAATACTATAAAGAGGAAACATTTCTATTTCTGTATGCTTGTTACGAATAAACTCAAAAACTACTGGACCGATTTAAAAAAAAAATCACGAATGCAAAAGCTACATTATCGTTAAGCAACATAGGCCATAAGTATTACATTCTACTACTACTACACTACAACTACGGAAACCGAGCAGAAATGGTAGTCATATATAAACTGACTTCAGTTTGACTATAAAATTATTGGAAAATGTTTATATTCGCTTTAGCGTGTAACTAGACTTATTTCAGATAAATAATGATAATATATCGTATTATTACGATATATTGCTTGAATTGATTGAATATCTCAATGATTTTACAGTGTATTATTATTAAAACACGGTAAAATCATTGAATATCCAGCAATAGTCGCTATAACACAAAACTAGTTGCGTGATTGTAAAATGAAGTTATCTTTTTTGCATTAATATAGTAAGTATATAATAAAACCACAAAATCGAATTAAAACTAGGTAACATTTATTAAAGAAACAAAAATGAAACATTGTTAAAATTAATACGCGCAACCGCCGACACGCGCCCCCAGGCCTAATCCGTTGCCAGCCAGGCCGATGCCGTTGCCAGCCAGGCCGATGCCGTTGCCAGCCAGTCCATAGCCTACGCCACCAACGCCAGCGCCAACGCCTTCACTCACGATGCCAATGTTGCCGCTGCCGCAAGCGTAAGACGCTCCTGCCTGACCACCAGCTGGCAACTGCCCTTCTACGCCAACAGTGCTCAAGAATGGCAGTTGACCAGTAACACCAACGGGACCTTCGATGACGTATTCAGAAACGACTGAGATACCGTTAGGAGTGATAGGCGAGGTGCTGGTCACTGATAGGCCTCCGTTAGAGCCACCAATGCCATTGCCAGCCAAACCGAATCCGTTGCCGCCAAAGCCGAGCCCGTTGCCAGCCAAACCGATCCCGTTGCCGGCTAGGCCGATCCCGTTGCCACCGATGAAGCCGGGGTTGCCGATGCACTGAGCGGAGATGGTCTGAAATTGATAGTACAATTTAATTAAAAGATGTGATGTGTTGGTTATTGAATTACATAGTAACCTATAGTAGGTATCCTTGAATAGGGCAAGACTTATCCCCTAGTATAATACTTCTTACGGGATAATTTGATATTTACCTGAGCCATGAAGGCTACAGAGCAGATGATAAGAGCGAACTGAGCGGCCATTTTGTTTAGTGTCTTGATGAGAAGCTATCAAGTGAATGATGATTCTAAGGATCCGTCACCAGTTTTTATACTCAATCCTCATTACATATTATTACACGATCGCACGTAAAGTTTTCAAATAATAACGTAATTAATGAGTTGATTAATTAAATATCAAAATACGTTGTGCAAAAAGTTAGGTAATTGAGATAACGAAAGAAATGGAAGTTTCCAGTGTCTATGATAAGACTGTTTTGTTCATTTTTATTTAGGTTAAACTAGCTGTTCCCCACGAATTCGCCCACGTTAGTCCCGTTCCCGTGGGAAAATTATAGCCATTTCAATTAGTGAAATGATTTTTAAAATCAGTGTAGTGGCACTACGAAGGAAAAAACAAAAACAGATCTTTGCTTTTTATTTTTTTTATATTATCGGGGTACTGCATTTGGAACCAGCAACTCGTCGCTGGAGATGGGCTGCTGTTGACATTTAGCCAATCTTCATAGAAGAGTTGAGAGTGCCTTTTTATTAGACTATTGACCTTTCTAGTGTACCTACTTTTTGTACCTACAAAAAATAACAGTAGATTGTTATACAAGGGTCGGAAGGAATTGATAACTTCCACCCGCGTTAAACACTCTACTTTTAATTTCGAATTCAAGGAAAGTAAACAAAAAAAATTACAATTTTACAAAAATTCAAACATTCAAACACGCATTAATAAATACCTAAAAAAAAACAAAATTGTCAACAATACAACCAAAGAGGTTGGAAGAAAGAGAAACTTTTTCTTTTAAACGTCTTTGAATACTACATCATAGAGTACCTAACCTAAATAACATTACAAAAATAATATACTACAAATCCTTCCTCTTTATAATATTATGTACTTTTTCCTTTAGCCGAGTAATAGTGTTCTGTGCTTATTAGTGTCGATAAAAAACAAGATTTTGAATTTTGGAACAGCTTACCAAATTATTACTCTTTTTTTAATTTTAAATATTGAACGCGTACCGCCCCGCGCGCGGGCTATTTTCTGTTGTTTATACCTACTACTTACAAGACCGCACCTTATTTTCTTAATCTAATTGATGTAAAAAGTTTCGTATCCTTACCAAGTAAGTACCCAAAGAGGTTGGAAGAAAGTCATTCTCTTTCCTAGAGAAACTTTTTCTTTCAACGTCTTTGCCAAATGTACCTACTACTATTTTTTTTAATTCATTCCCATTGCCGCAGTTTTTGAGAAGCCCGTTATTAGTAAGCTTTATTGTACACCAGTAAAAATGTCATTAACTCTTAAATCTATGGTTTGTTTCTGTCCTTTTTCTTCCGTATTCTATGAAGAAGGATAAGCTAACTTAAAATTAGAAATTTTAGCTGGTCAGCCAGAATCGTGTCCAGTATCTCCTTTATATCCAACCGTCATAAAGTTATAACAACTTACTGACGATTTTGAATATTTCCTCACATATGGAAATAGTTTATATAATTAGTGACACAAGAATAGTAAAGCTATCTTCAGGAAGAGCTGTAGGCATGGAGTGCCGGCAGGATTATTTTAAGTTCAGTTTCGGTGAATTATACACTCCCGGACACATCTATCGGGCCACTTAAAAAGTTTTCTCTTTCCTTGCATCGTTGAAAACAATGAACAGACTCGAATTTTCTTATGTTTTTTCACAATTCTGAATTCGAAATTTAAAAAAAAACATACCAAAAGGTTGACCAATAAATCAGCTTCAAAACTGCATACCAACTTATTGCTCCACCTAACATTTATTTTTAGCTAGGGACCGTCAAAACTTAAAACACTAGGTGGCCCGATAGATGTGTCCGGGAGTGTAGTATTACTCGTACCTGCATCCTTCTAATTATAGGTAGGTAGGTCTACAAAATTGAACATTTACGTCATGTCAAGGGAAAACTTCAAGCGATGTTGAATAAATTTTGGTAATCTTCATACGTAATGCCAAAGACGTTTAAAAGAAAAAGTTTCTCTAGGAAAGAGAATGATTTTCTTCCAACCTCTTTGGTAGACGCCTAAGGTTTTATTCAAACAGTATAATAATAAAAATACGCCTTATTTTTTTTCTATTTACTTATATGACAGGGTAGGTAGGTACTTCATATATTTTAGAGTATACGCAACCTGAGCATCAGCCACATACAAGACGAATTCACACTATTAGCACTAATATTGTAATTGAGAAAGTAACGCTCTTTGTTCTTTATAATGTCAAGACTGAAGTTCAACACGACAGTATGTTTGTAACGCCTAATTGTTTCGGAAGGCACGTTAAACTGTTGGCCCCGGTTTTCATATTTACGCACAGAGGAAGTCGTCAAGCCATGTCAGATACCCGAACCCTAACCACGCCTAAACCATTAAACCGATTTTAAGAATTATTTAACTAGTGGAAAGCTACATTGTGAGGGGGTAAATAACATAGGCTATATTTTATCCCCGTATTCCCACGGGAACATGGGCGCTGCTAGTAGGTAAACAACTTTCTGTAGCTGGCTTGAAAAATGTTGACAGTTATGTGGCCACTAGCCTAACACCATCACCCAATCCACAGTGGGCTCGTCTGCGAAATTATAGCCCATTTCCTCATGTGTGAGGAAAAGCCCTCAAACTCAGCAGTGCGCTGTTATGGGTTGATAACTATGAGGTTGATAATGATGATAGCTTGGGTCTTATAAAGACTACGTAAATTGAATCCCGGAAAGTACGAAAGTGACGGAAAATGCCTAGCAGCCCCCCTAGCCAAGTGGCATTGTGCAATCTAATCGAATGTTCTTTTAGATTGACATGTATGGGATTGACATAAGCACTTGCCAACGAGCGCTAACGCTAAGTCAATAAGGGACAAAGCGAGGAAAATTTTAAGCCAAAAGTTATTCCAAGTGGAATAAGTCTAGTACAAGTTCCACCGAATGACAGCTCGCGTTTATACTAACTGACATGACGCTTGAGCTTCAAACATGCTTCAAAGTTTTGTATGAAAATATTCCCAATGCCCCCTCTATGTCCTATGTTTTAATCTCTTTGCATACATGTATAGATATAGATTGTGCAATGCCACTTGGCTAGGGGGGATGATTATAAATAGAAAACACAACTACTTACCTACAGTATTTTTATTGGCTTGGTCACATCTGTCAACGATAGAACCATCATTTTAGGAGACGCAAGAGGTGGTAGTTCTACTCGAAATAGTGCCGTTGCAGATGTAAGAGATGTTGTTCCCCCTCTTAAAATGATATTGGTAGAAATGCAAAAGGTAGTATACGAGCTCTCATATTTAATATTGTAGGAAATGCAAAAGTATTTCAACTTGCTGGGAGGGGCTTGACCTACCTTAGGTAAACGCATCGCACGCAACGCAAAGTACCTACATCATTTATTTATTGTATTTTGTATATGGAACGTTAGTATTGTATAGCAGCGGCGATAGCCCTATTGGAAGGTGACAAATCGTGCTGGTAATCCCCAGTTTAAAATTTCGCCTCTCACTTTTGCCTCTTTTTCTTCGAAATTAAAAATATTCTAGATAAATTATTTCATTTGCAATAATATTGTTATTATTGCAAGTATTATTTAAAACTATTTCAAAAGGATAGCCCAAGTAGGTAGTTGCTGAAATAAGCTGCTGTGACAACAAACCTTAGCAAATTAGAGTATTTTTCTGTGGCGTTTCTTTCTATAAATATATCTTTTGGGGTTCGGGGGTTTCTATAAACCAATAAAAAATAAAAAAATGATTATTCGAATGCAATCATAATTATATTTTTTAATTTCAATGAGCAAGCATCAGCGTTGCAGAACTCAATAGTAGATGCCACCGTTGCAGCCACAGCCGCAGTTGCCAGCGATGGAGACCGCGCCTGCAGCGGGGACGGGGCCGGCGAACTCTACGATACCGTAGGCGGGCACTTGACCGGCCACAAGGGTAACGCCGCCAACTGACATATCACCGGCAACACCCACTTGGCCATTGCCGACACCACCGTACGCACCGTAGCCGAGTCCGGCACCTCCCAGACCAAGACCGGCACCTCCTAGGCCAAGACCGGTGCCTCCTAAGCCAAGACCGAGACCGCCTAAGCCAAGACCGGCACCTCCCAAACCAAGGCCGGCTCCACCCAGACCGACTAGGCCACTCCCGTACCCGGCGAGCCCATTGCCGATGACTCCAGCACCGTAGCCAGCGTTGCAACCGCACTGGCTGTACGCATACTGAAAAGGAAAGATTCAAGTTAAGTACCAAAAAAATTTTTTTTAAGTTTTATTTTTATTAATGGACTTGTTCTTGACCTGAATTTAGCTCACAGGACTCAGATGAGGCCATCGATGAAATTAGCTCTCCCATAAGAAGCCTATAGGTTTAAGCTCAAGACTGTAGTAGATTCGTGTTATATGAACTTGGGAACTCGGGGTGGGGAAGGAATTCCACTGTATTATGAATTAATAGCAACATAGAACGCGCCAATAGACGAGCGAGTTCTAAACCGCGCATTCGAAGTTTTCTAATGAGTTTGTATAAATACAACTGACCAACATCAACCATCAGGCCGCGGTCCACAGGCACGATCACCTCGTCTAGCGGAAGATTTTCTCATTTCACGATGGAGGAGCATTCCACCTCCTCCATAAATACACAAAAAATCTTACCTGGATCAGGCAAGCCTGAATGCAGAGAAACAGGAAAGTGAAAGAAGACATGCTTGTTTGAATTTATTCAACAAATGCTGACTACGGAATGATTTCCCAAAACGATTCAAAACTATTTATACCAAGCTCAACAAAAATTTTGTAACAATTTAACAATACATTTTATTAAGTTATAAATTATTACTATTTTTTACAGAACAGGTGTATTTAATCAAAGAATATTGTAAGTTATTTACTATCTATCAGAAAAAAATTAGCTTTGCAAATAATCCGTGTAAAATCACGTACATACGTGCCTGGAACTCTAAAGCAATCGTAGCAAATTGTTGAATTGTAACGTTATTTTAGGTCACATAAATGCAATTAATTTTGTATAAATAGAACAGCTGTTCCCTTGGACATCATTCCTCAGTTAGATCTCATCAAACTGACTCAATTCAAAATGGCAGCGAAGGCTTTCCTAGTCCTGTGCGCTTCGGCTCTCTTAGTGCAGGTAATTTAGTTTAGAATTTGTTAATTTAATTCATCTATAGGTTGTCTGGCAGAGATCGCTAAAAGCGATAAGGCCGCCCATTGTACTTTAGTTAATGTTGGTATCCATATTCTGTTGTTTTTAGTGTACTATAAAGAGTTATTGTATTGTATTGTATCTATTAAATGGTCATCCGTTCGTTTTAGTCACTTAGAAAAATATGCTAAACCTTTACTAAAATCCTAATATTCGTATAGCTTAATAAGTAATTATAAGCAGTTGGTAAGTATTTCTTGTTTTGTAAAAATTTTTCATTATTCATTCTGATCTCTATTTTTTAAATGAAAACTTAACTTTCAGCACGACATTCATCATCTTCATCCACTGCCCAGAATTAAAAGTAGCTTATACTGCTTATATTACCTTATTAACACCCAGACATGAAACTAACAGACAATATGTTCATCAAAGAGATTAAAATATAATATAAGGCATAGAGGGGACAAAGCGAGGATTATTTGAAGCCAAAAGTTACTCCAAGTGGAATAAGTCTAGTACAATTTCGACCGAATGACAGCTCGCGTTCATACTAACTGACATGACAAGGACATGACGCTTGAGCTTCAAAGTTTTGTATGAAAATATTCCCAATACCGCGTCTATGCTATTATATTTAAATGTCTTTGATGTTCATGCACACAAATGTTGCCCTCGATAATGTTAGTAGGATTCAATAGTATTGGCATACATAAGTTTTTCAATTTATTGTAATCACTCGTATATTTACGTACACATGTCATATATTCCAGACCATCTCTGCCCAATGCGTTGGCTACGGCAACGGACTCAGCTTGGCAGCAGCCGAGAACATCGGTTATGGAGCTGGCTTTGGCGCTGGTTTGGTTAACGCTGAGCTCGGCTATGGAGCGGGCTTGGCTGGAGTTGGTCTTGGCGGTCTTGGCGGTCTTGGCGGCCTTGGCAACTCCTACGGCGGCAGTTTCCCAGTATCCAGCTCCTCCCCAATTGCTCCTAAAGGCATCTCTGTCTTGTCCGAGAACGCTATCGAAGGCGTTCTCCTCGCTAGTGGTGCTCTTCCTTTCTTAGCTGGTGTAGCATTCGAGGGAGAATTGGCCACCGCTGGGCAAGCAGCCGTTTCGGCGGGTTCTGGCAACGGAAACGTGGGCATTGTAAGCGAGGGTTTCGGTGGAGCCGCGGGTCTGGGATATGGTGCCGGACTGGCCGGTAACGCGCTGGTTGGCGGACTTGGCTACGGCGCTGGTCTGGCCAACGCTGGGCTCCTCAACGCTGGTCTGGGCAACGCTGGATTAGTTGGAGTTGGTCGTGGTGGATGCGGCTGTGGTGCTATTTACTGAGAACCTTTTTTAAAGAAGCGTTTGTGTGAACGTCATTATTGAAAGATCTAAATTAATAAAAGCCTTATATTGCAATTTATTCACTGTTTGAATTTTTACAATATGTTCTGTGGGGACCCAAAATTGTAATTCGTCGTGAGACTGAAGCCGCTTTAGTGAAGTACAGTAAAACTGGAGCCTAAAACAGTTACCCGCTCTATTAAGTAAGTAAAAAAATAAAATTTCTGTAGGTAATTGAAAATTACACTTAGAAAAGTAAATAGTCTAATAACAAGGCACTCTAAACTCGTCCATGAAGATTGGCTAAATATAAACAGCAGCCCATCTCCACCGACGAGTTGCTGGTTTCAAATGCAGTACCATCCCCAAAAAGAACATATTTACCCATATGTATGTAAACTGTTTACCTCTCAGAGATGAGGCATGATTGCATATTAATTTATAATAATTATTATTATTACACATAAAAAAAACACCAGCAGACAGTTTTTTACGGTTCCGTATACCCAAAGGGTTAAACGGGACCCTATTACTAAGACTTCGCTGTCTGTCCGTCCGTCTGTCTGTCACCAGGCTGTATCTCAAGAACCGCGATAGCTAGACAGTTGAAAATTTTCACAGATGATGTATTCTGTTGCCACTATAACAGCAAATACTAAAAAAACAAAATAAAATAAAAATTTAAGGGGGTCCCATACAACCAAGGTAATTTTTTTGCCGTTTTTATAGATAATGGTACGGAACCCT
The DNA here is from genome assembly GCA_963855545.1 of Ethmia dodecea. Lineage (NCBI taxonomy): Eukaryota > Metazoa > Arthropoda > Insecta > Lepidoptera > Depressariidae > Ethmia > Ethmia dodecea. The sequence goes on along the minus strand of OY979463.1, from coordinate 4,450,101 downwards.
TCGGGGCGAGTCCAACTCGCACATGTCCGGTTTTTTAAAAGTAGCTGTTCCTCGCGATTTCACCCGCGAAGTTCCAGTCGCCGTAGGAATACTTGGGATTAAATACAGCCTATTTTACTTCCTTACAATGTAGCCTTCTAATGGTAAAAGAATTTTTAAAATCGGTCCAACAGTTTTATCAATTACAAACATACAAAAATACAAATCTTTCCTCTTTATAATATTAGTGTAGAAGTGTAGATAGCTTTCTTACCAAGATAATTAAATATTGAAAATGAATTCATTATTAATAAACGTACAAAGGATATCTTAAAAATTAAGAACATTTAGGTGATTTAGGACGTCACTTTAATACAACATAGTGGCCTCAGTTCCTACACTAGGAAAACCTGTGTTGTAGTCACCGATGATTTCCGTTCCTTGGACTACATATACGACGGGCCTGTTGGCTCAGTTGGTAGTGACCCTGCCTTCTGAGTCGGAGGTCGCGGGTTCGATCCCCGCTCGGGGCCAAAATTTGTGTGCATTTGTCTGTTGGCTTCGTGTCTGGTCGTTTCATATTTATTTAAGTATGTCTATCAGTTGTTTAGTACCCATAGTACAGGTCCTGCCTAGTTTGGGACTAAATAACCGTGTGTGAATTGTGTCCCACAATTTATTTATTATTATTAATATATCAGAAGATTTTACTTAAGAAGTAATAATAAAGAGAAATTTTAATGATTGTGTATTTGTGTAAGTGTAAAAATTGTAATCTACAACTTATCACAACCTAGTGGTCAAAAGGCTGGTGTTCGTCAAAAAAGCCAGCTTTCGTATCTTGCAAACTGACGCTTGAGATCAAAGTTTTAGTATGAAAATATTACATATAAAATATTGTTTCTTTTAAACTTCAGGATATACGTCATATCATATCATTCTAGCAGCGCCACTCTTTTAGATCTATACTTTATTAGTAATCACACAATTATAGGTAGGTACAGTACAATTATTGGCATGTCAAACTTAAATATAAAAAAAATCATCGAGCGCGTCTCCTCGAGGCGGCATAGTACCCAGCAAGCAGGCGGCATTACCACGCTGGATAGCAAGACTTAATCTTTGGGCCAAAAAGCCGCCCGCCCTGTGGTCACCAGAAGCCTCGACGAGACGCGCCGACAAGTCCTTAACTAGCCGCTTGGCCTCAGGACCCCAGGGTCCCATCGTCTCAAACCCGACTGGTGCGAATAAGTATCCTCCCTGTAGGTCCTGATACTTGTTTAATTTAAGAGTCTCGGCCCGCGCAGCGGCTGCACCCGCACACACAGCAGTCTCCCTAACATGTGACGGTGCCAGTGTGTCCACGCAGGTCACATCCCACGCAAGGAACCTACCTTCCCTCCACGCCACGTGAGAAGCTCCGTCAGGGCTCTTGCCATCGGAGCGAACGATTCCGTGTGGTTCCAACGTAGCCGGAATGTTCGCCGAGGCAAGAGCCCGCCGGAGAATATCGTTCAACGCAGCGTGGCGCGGGATGCGACCCGCACTTCTCCTGCAAGAATATGTATTTCTTTGTTTCGTACATTAGCGCTGTATTGGAAAGAAAAACATTTTCTTTAGTTGCAATTTTTCAAGGTAACGTTGTTTTGAAAACGCCTATAGGTTATATGGATATTTCAAATTGTGAAAAACTATAAAAAAGTGCATGTAAATTATTTATTTTCCATGTCAAATAACTCAGTAGTAGACGCCACTGTTGCAGCCGCAGCCGCAGTTGCCAGCGATGGAGACCGCGCCAGCAGCGGGCACGGTGCCACTGAACTCCACAATACCGTAGGCGGGCACCTGACCGGCCACGAGGGTGACGCCGCCGACTGGCATCTCACCGGCAACACCCACTTGGCCATTGCCAACACCGCCGTAAGCGCCAGCGAGGCCAAGACCAGCACCACCTAGACCGAGACCCGCACCACCTAGGCCAAGACCAGCACCTCCCAGGCCAAGACCAGCACCTCCCAGACCGAGACCGGCTCCACCTAGACCAACTAGGCCACTCCCGTACCCGGCGAGTCCATTGCCAATGACTCCAGCACCATAGCCAGCGTTGCAGCCGCACTGGCTGTATGCATACTGAAAAGTAATAAATCAGGTCAGTTTAACATATTGTATTTTTTTATTAAATAATGTATGGCATAATATGAATCATAATAGGAAATAAACTCTTACCTGAATCAGACAAGCCTGGATGCAGAGCAACAGAAAAGTTAAGGAAGTCATTTTTTATGATATTCAACGAAAGGCTGAATTCAGAATGAAAGTTGGATTGGATAGTGACCTATTTATACTTGGAAATCGATGTAGTCACGTATTTCATAAATGTTTCCATATAGCAATGTATTAAATCAAGTTCAATAGCAACTCTTCGGTTATCAGTAATGAAATTAGGTTTCTAAATTACCCATGCCTTAGTTTACACTGCTATGTATCACGTACGACCTGACATAATCAATTGCCGATAACATAGCTATAATACTATACAATAGCTTAAGTTAAGTAATTTTATTCATATAAAAACAGTGTCACCTGTTTAGTGAATTATTCGTGATTTGATTCTCGATAAATACAAAATGGCATTCAAGTATTTCCTCGTTCTCTGTGCTTCAGCATTCTTTGTCCAGGTAGTTACTTTAAATTTAAAATCCTCTAATCATACTTTCAATAAATCGGAATAATATACAATAAAAAATATAAATATTTCAGACCATCTCCGCTCAGTGCCTCGGCAATGTCCGCAACATCGGGTACGGCAACGGATTGGGCTTGGCTGGCAACCAGTTGCTAGCAGCCGAGAACATCGGTTACGGCGCCGGTCTGGCTACGGCTGAACTCGGCTGCGGTGCTGGCTACGGCGCTGGTCTGGGCTCTTACGGGCTCGGTGGACTTAACGCAGGCAACCTCGGTGCCCTCCCTGTATCCAGCTCCTCCCCTATTGCTCCCAACGGCATCTCTGTTTTGTCTGAGAACGCAATCGAAGGCGCTCTCCACGCTAGTGGTGCTCTGCCATTCTTGGCTGGAGTAGCATTCGAGGGAGAATTGCCTACTGCTGGACAAGCAGCCGTGTCGTCAGGATGTGGCAACGGAAATGTGGGTATTGTAAGCGAGGGTCTCGGTGGAGCTGCGGGTCTGGGCTACGGCGCTAATACGCTGGCTGGTGGACTCGGCTACGGCGCTGGCCTGGCTAACACTGGTCTGCTCAATGCTGGCTTGGGTAACGCTGGACTTCTCAACGCTGGTCTGGCCGGCGGAATCCGCGGCACTGGTGGTGGTTGTGGCTGCAGTTCCATCTACTAAACCTTTATCAGTTAACTGATGTATACCTAAATATCCTCAATTGCAACTATGATTTAATTTGCTTAACCGAAACTAATCTTAATGACAGCGTTTTTGATGCAGAGCTCTCAGACTCAAGATACATAGTATACCGTAGGGACCGCTGCTCTACAAGCATAGGAAAGAGCGACGGAGGAGGAGTTGCAATAATTATTAACAAAAAAGTGTCTGTCCATCGCTTAACCACATGGGAAAGTGAAGTTGAGGATATTTGGCTAGAAATTGAAGTTTCTCCTAATGAGATTATAATCCTTTGTCTTTGTTATTTGCCCCCCGACTTGAATAAGGAAATGATTGAATTGTTTTACTTAAACTGTCAAAGAAGAATGTTAGACTCAAAAAATAACAAATTTGTAATTATTGGTGATTTTAATACACCCCATACACATTGGACTAAATCCCTGGACTCTCCTTTTATGACTCCTATCCCATCACAAGATTTTAAGTCGGAAATTCTACTTGAAACTATTTCTTTATGTAATCTAACGCAATTTAATAATATTCCCAACATAAATAACCGATTTTTAGACCTTGTCCTGTCAACCTTTTCCTCGATAACGGTTTACGGTACTGCTGCTCTCAGTCGAATGGATCAACATCACCCTCCTTTGCTGATACAATTGGAATTACCTATCTCTCCTAGCGGCTACATACCCGTTAAACACCTGAGGCGGCCAGACTTTACTAAATGCAATTTAGATACCATCAAAAGTCAATTACAGAGTACAGATTGGGAACAACTACTTAGCAATACTGACATTAACATTTGTTTACAATTATTTTATGACCATCTTTATGAAATTATAAACAATAATACTCCCTTGAAACGCCTAAAACCTAGTAAATATCCCTTTTGGTATAGTCCTGCGCTTATACGCACCTTAAAAGAAAAATCCAAAATTCATAAACGTTATAAGATGTTTAAGAACCCACTTGATTATGACACATTTGACTTTCTTCGAATCAGATGTAAAAAATTTATTGATAAATGTTATACTACCTATATGGAGTCCGTTCAAACTAGCATTAAAAGAAATGTTAAACATTTCTGGCGATATGTCAACAGCAAAAAAGGGTTGAGTTCAATCCCTTTAACTATGAAATATGACAGCCAGGTCTCATCTAATGTTAACGAAATTTGTGAAATGTTTTCGGAATACTTTGGTTCAGTTTTTGATGTCGAAGTAAATGCTGACGTGTGTTATCATGACCTACCTAATCATAGTCATAGTGTTTGTAATATTCATATTGAAATCAATTCCATTAAAAGTAAAATAAAAACACTTGAACGTGATAAAGGAGCTGGCCCAGATGGAATTCCCCCCTCATTCATAAAAGATTGCTGTGACGAACTCAGTCTCCCTCTGTATATCCTGTTTAACAAATCAATTAATACAGGATCTTTTCCCAGTACTTGGAAAGTTGCATATATTATCCCAATACATAAATCAGGAGAAAAGGATCAGTGCAGAAATTACAGACCTATCAGCATTTTATCATCATTCGGTAAGCTATTTGAATCAGTAATATTTGACTCCCTCTACTCCCATTTTGAGATTTTCTTGTCACCCTACCAACATGGATTCGTTTCTAAGAGGTCAACCGTGACTAACTTATTAACGTTTAAAAATTACTTATGTAATGCTTTTGCGAAGAGATCTCAAGTAGACGTAATATATACCGACTTTGCTAAAGCGTTTGACAAGGTAAATCACCGGATCTTATTGGGTAAACTAGAATATTACGGTATCCATGGTAACTTGTTGCGATGGATTAGGTCATATTTAGATCGAAGAAGTCAACTTGTGAGCATCAGTGGTCATTTGTCTATGCCAGTTGCCATAACTTCCGGGGTGCCGCAAGGATCCCATCTAGGACCCTTGCTGTTTTTGATATTTATTAATGACTTAGCTCAGCGTCTTTCATGTGAATGTCTATTGTATGCTGACGACTTAAAAATATATACTACCGTCAACAACATTAACGACTGCATATTCTTGCAGCGTAACCTATCCTGTGTAGCTGAGTGGTGCGCTCTAAATAGAATGTACCTAAACATTGATAAGTGTTTTATTGTTTCTTTCTCCTCGTTAAAACAAAATTCAATCTTTGACTACTCCCTGGAAGGTACTGTACTTCAACGCAAATCTGTAGTCAGGGATCTGGGGGTTTACTTTGATGAGAAACTAACGTTTCGCTCTCATTATGACCATATTATCTCCAAAAGCACCCAACTTCTAGGCTTCATTTCCAGATCCACAAAAACCTTCAAAAATCATACTGCACTGTTTCACCTGTACTACGCACTCATAAGAAGCATCTTGGAATATGCGTCAGTTGTTTGGTCACCTTTTTATGAAGTTCACAGTACGAGGATTGAGCGAGTTCAAAAAAGATTTCTGGGCATCATTTGCTATAGGTTACAGCTTGGCCGTGTGTATAAATCATATAGCAGTAGATTAGACAAATTTAAACTGCCTTCGCTTGCATCACGTCGCGAATACAATGAATTAATGTACTTATTTAAAATTATCCATTCACAAGTTGACTGTCCCGACCTTCTCTCCCTATTGAATTTCAACATCCTTTTTCGATCCCGTAAACCATCAACCAAAATATTCACTTTACAGATTTATAAAAACAACACTTCATATTTTAATCCTATTGTCCGTATGTGTAGGCGTTACAACGACATAATGAGTGAGCATTCTTCTATTGACATATTTAACCATAAACCACATAAATTTATAAATGATATCCGCAACTTGTTTCTTAATAATTTTAATAATAATTCTTAGGCTTCCTATCACAAACCAACTAACTGCACATTTACTACTAACATATTACTAACAGCTAGTTACGTAAGGTACTTTTAATTATGTTTTAACACAACTAACCCTCACCTTTCTTAAATGAGATACAATTTGTTCATTCTGTGCACACATCTTGTAAGTTGCAATCTAGTTTTTAATTTTACTATATAATTTGTGAAACTCTGTACCTATTTGATTGTAACTTGTTTTGTGAGCCATAAATAAATAAATAAAATAAATAAATATCTGATTTCATACACAAATAAATTTCTATTTTTGGCAACTATTTTTTGGTTTGATTTTACTGTGATAAACACCTCAGTTGGTAGTGACCTTGCCTTCTGTGTCGGAGGTTGCTGGTTTGATCCCCTCGGAGCCAACATTTGTGTGCAAGAACATTTGTCCGTTGGCTTCGTGTCTGGTGGTTAAAGTGGCTTCTCGACCATTGGCCGAGTTTTCTGTGGTCGAGTAGCCACCTAAGCCAAATATTTATTTAAGTATGTTTATCTATCAGTTGTTGAGTACCCATAGTACAGCCCCTACCTAGTTTGGGACTAAACAACCGTGTGAATTGTGTCCCACGATTATTATAATTATTATTTTATGATCTTTTATCATTTCGAAACAAAACGGCGTCAAATTAGATTTGAAACTTATGTAACTTAGGTGGTAGGGCTACGTATATAAGTTCTGTTATATCCAGTTTTTCTATTGTTGTTGCGACGTCCAGACTCCTTTGACTTCGTTGAGGTTCTACATACGAATTTTGACATAGACAGGACGACGATTTGAGACAAGACAAGACAGATATTTTTCTTGAACTTAATTTATTAGTTTTATTCTTTTAACTAGCGGATGCCCAGCGGCGTTGCCCGCGCGGATTCCGTTTATTCCCGTTCCCGTGGGAATTTCCGAAAATCCCTTAATAGTGGTTGCCTACAACATATTTAAGACACCTACATACCATATTTCAAATAGCGGGTGCTCAGCGGTGTTTTCCCGCTTGGATTTAGTTTATTCCCGTTCCCGTGGGAATTTCCAAAAATCTCTTCATAGTGGTTGCCTACGACATACTTAAGACACCTACATACCATATTTCAAATAGCGGGTGCCCGCAGCGGCGTTTTCCAGCTTGAATTTAGTTTATTCCCGTTCCCGTGGGAATTTCCAAAAATCCCTTCATACCGATTTCCTATGACATATCAGACACCTTCATACCATTTTTCAAGTTTCTAGGTGTTATCGTTTCTGAGTAACGTACGTATTTCTCTTTTTTACCAGTTTTTTTATTTTCCCGTGGGAATGAGATATTTTCCTGGAGTAAAAAGTACCCTAGATGTTGACCCGGGTACTCAGTTATCTCCATACCAAATTTCATCAAAATCCGTCCAGTAGTTTTTGAGTGATGCGTGCACAACCAGACAGACAGACAGACAGACAAAAATTCCAAAAATTGGTGTTTCGGTATCTATATCGATAACTATATACACTACCGTTAAAATTTTCAAAAAATATTTAATGTACAGACACGGCCCCGTTAGAGTTTTATTATATGTATAGATTAAGTTCCCGACCGTTTAATTGTCATCAAAACTAAATACATTCGAAAATTGTCAAGTCAGTACAAGTAGGTACATCGATCAGAAGTAAGTTATTTGTTCAATAAACGAAGTTAATAAAAAGCTTGTAAAAAAATATGTTTTAATCATATACTAAAGACATGTTTTGTAAGCCCCGTTGATAATAGTGGTCCTTACCTAAAAATTCTGATGATATGTTTGTTTACAATTTCTGTAATTTTGGAATTAGCCCGAAGATCTATATTTTAACTCTAAAGTTGACTATATTTGTAAAATCATACATTCACAAACAGAAATTTCCATTTGAGTTTATGGTTTGATAAATGAAGTAGATAAATTTTCGTGCTAGATGTTGCTCGATCCTTTTCTTTGATTAGTTTAAATATTGACAGGTCTTCTTAAATTTTAAAACCTAATCTTTATAATTTAACTCGATGATTTTCTTTCATCAACAATCCCTCTTCATTAGAATAGAATAGAAACACTTTATTTGCTTGAACAATACACAATATAAAAAAACAAATCAGTAAAGAAACAAGAAGATGGTCGTGTAAAGCGTATCATGCAAGCAAAAGGGCCATGGCTCAGCACCTACGTCACAGCCGTGGGGCTATGATTGGCTGTTCATTCTGCCACAACCTGGCGAGGAACGGAGGCGCCGCCGCTCAGATATAGAGCCAACTCTCATTTAGAGTTAAAATAATTAGAGATATTTATAAATTATATATAGTACAGTACATTACAAGCCATACCACGAAAAACGATTACTTCTCAACTTCTCAAACAAACTGGAATATCTATAAAAACATGCAAACAAGGAGAACATAATAAATCTAGATTACCTACTACTGGAAATGGAGACAAACAAAGAAAGAAATGGGATCCCCCTGACTAGATGAATGAATATTAAGTGAGTATAGTAAATCTGTAGATAGCTGAATACGCAGGTCTGAAGACCGGTACGAGATGTCCATTAGTGGACTTATGTGAGTTGATGAAGTAAGAAATAGACTTGTATAATAATAAACAGTAAAAGCCATAAGTTCACCTGAATTTGATTATTTATTTAAAGGGAAAACATTAAAATCAGTAGTAGATGCCACCGCAGCCGCAGCCGCAGTTGCCAGCGATGGAGACAACGCCACCAGCAGGCACGACACCGCTGAACTCAACAAGACCATAGGCAGGCACCTGACCAGCCACTAGGGTGGCGCCGGCGACTGGCATCTCACCGGCAACTCCCACTTGGCCTGTGCCAACACCACCATATAAGCCAGGGCCAGCAAAGCCCAGACCAGCTGCTCCCAGGCCAAGACCAGCCGGGCCCAGACCGAGACCGAGACCAGCACCACCGAAGCCAAGAGCGGGTCCGTATCCGACAAGCCCGTTACCGATGATTCCGTCAAAGCCATTGTTGCAGCCGCACTGACTGTACGCATACTGTAACAATAAATAAGTTTTTTATGGATAGTTTCAGGTCATCTGACAATTTCACAAGTTGTAAGGAGCCACTCTACAATCTAAATAGCTAAAAGGTCTTATACAATATTCCTCTCCTAGGAGCAAAAAGTGGTAGCGCATTCTAGCAACCCGCCCAGCTACTTGTAAGTATTTTACGATTCCAACACAGGTATATTATCTATATTTGGACTGACAGTGGGACACTTAAATTAACTTTTAGGTTTTTAGTACCTGGATCAGGCAAGCCTGGATGCAGAGGAAAAGAAATGTGAAGGAAGACATGTTTCTGTGTTGCTATTCAACGGAAGACTGAAGCAGAATGATTATTAGAACTTATGATGACCCATTTATAGTTGCAATTCCATGGCCAATTGTGTAAATGCGATGCGCCAAACATTTAATTATGCAAAAAGCTTATTACCACAACTTTAGGGTTAGCAACAACAATTTCTTAATGTTTCTCACGTGGCGCGTGCATTTACTGATAAGTCTAACACTGTGAGATAACATAGTAAGATAGTACATAACTCCTCAATTTGCGGTTAGATAACTTTGCAATGTTTTTTATATAAATACAGAAACAGATTTTTGTAAATCATTCGTGATTTAGTTCTCGTACAATCAATCTAAAAATGGCAGCCAAGGCTTTTCTTGCTCTTTGCGCTTCAGCGCTCTTGGTCCAGGTAAATTAAATTAAATTTACTTCTTTAATCATCTAGCAAAACGGCTTATTTGGCTACTCGACTTCAGAAAACTCCACCAATGGTCAAGGAGTCAAATTTTGAAAAATATGGTGGCTATTCGACCACGGAAAACTCGACCTATGGTGCGAGCACTTTTTAAAAAAATAGGAGGATTACGTTGAGTCACTAAATATTATAAAATAAGGTCGCTCTCCGCGTCTGTTAGACTGTATATCCGCCAACTCCTTCTAAACCGCGCAACGGATAAACGAGAATGGTTTTTGTATATCACATAAGCCGAAGCTACAGTCGCTATACTTAGTTATAAAAACTATATTTTAATTGCAGACCATCTCCGCCCAGTGTATCGGCAATGTAGGTAACATTGGATACGGCAACGGACTGGGATTAGCTGGCAACCAATTGCTGGCAGCCGAGAACATCGGCTACGGGGCCGGTTTGGCTGCCGCTGGGCTTGGCTACGGCGCTGGTCTTGGCTCCTGCGGGCTCGGTGGACTTGGTGGTCTCAACGCAGCTAATCTCGGAGCTCTCCCCGTTGCCAGTTCCTCCGCTATTTATCCCAACGGCATCTCCGTATTGTCTGAGAACGCGATCGAAGGCATTCTTGGTGCCAGCGGTGCTCTGCCACTATTAGCCACTGTAGCTTTCGAGGGTGAACTGCCCACCGCTGGGCAAGCGGCCGTATCGGCGGGTAGTGGCAACGGAAATGTGGGTATCGTGAGCGACGGTCTAGGCTATGGCGCTGGCCTAGGCTATGGCGCTGGTCTAGGCTACGGCGTTGGTCTGGGCTACGGTGCTGGCCTGGGCTACGGCGCTGGCCTGGGCTACGGTGCTGGCCTGACTAATGCTGAACTGCTCAACGCGGGTCTGATTGGTGGAATCGGTGGTTTCCGTGGTGTTGGAGGATGCGGTTGCGGTGTCTACTAAAACATTTTTCAGTAACGAGATATACTTACACAAAATAAACAATACGAATTAAATAATACCTACTTGTATTTCATTTTGTAATTTGGCTACGTCACGTCGTGCTGGTGCTGGTAACGCTGGTTTACTGATTTCTCTTGGTTTTATATTATTTCATCTTTTTAAACGTATGCATCCCTTTTATTCATTTGTTTTTATTATTTATTTAATGATGTTATGGATCAACTTCGATTTCTACAGTTGGCAAGATTTACACTTCGACCATGCTCCGATTAAAGCTAGGAAACTCACAGCCAGTTTCGAATAGTTTAGTTAGTCGGTTAGTACTCAACTTATCCTACATATATAAAGCCATTTTAAATTAAGTGCAAATATTAAGGGTAGGTGTAAATATGTAAGAAATATGTAATTAACATATAAATAAAATATACGATTGTCTTTTTTCTTGTTCTTGTGACAATTGTACTTAGATTTGTTAGTGTGCGTGTATTGTCTATGCACAGCGTGTTAGTTTTTTGTTCTTTTATTTTTGTTATGTTATCTAGTAGTGTACGAAAAATTTAAATTAATACAAAAAATAGTTTCTTGCTCATTATTTGATGTATTCTTTAAATATTATTGCAATTAATTTAAAAAGTGTATAGCGTAAAAAATTAAAATCGAATAATTCAATAAAATACTTATGTACATAAAATTTTTTTACAACCTTGACCCACATAGTATGGGTATTCTTTCAGTGGATTATTAAGACCGAGATGGGGTCTTACGTGATGAAACAGCTGACTGAATTTTAACAACACGTCTCTCAGAAAGAAAAAAAAATATTATTAAGTTTTCTTATATTTTCATTTGAGATGTGAAGTTTTTCACCGGCGGAACTCACAATAAATCAAGCCGGTATCTCGGCCTTTATAAAATTATACAGAAGAAGTCACATTTATTAATAGTCATATTATATACTTATGACATCACTTAGTGTTTTTTTTGAAAAGGATATAAGTATATAAGGTAAACGCAGCTATCAACGACCCATCGAAAATCTGCAGGTATTGCCGACCCATTCAGCTTATTCTTATTTTTATCGGTTTGGAACGATTTGAGACACAAGAGAGTATAATATGCACACATGTTTGTATGTTTCCTAATTAATTTACTGGTGTTAGTGTACGTAGGTACACGGGAATGTGACCAAATACGTTAGTTTCTGTGAACGTAGCGAGTGCGCCGATCGTGTCATAGTAACCCTTACTTCCTCAGATAAGTACTTAAATTTTTTGCTTAAGATATTTTATATATAAATATTTACGTTAAGTTTATTCTGAATAACACAACATATTCCTTTATTTGTATATTCCACATTTCGCAACAAAATTATTGTGTTTTAAGGGATTTTAAAAAGTATTTTTGAAATTTAAATAGAACGGCAATAGCTGCAGTGCATTTTAGTAGTGCAGTCATTACCGACCCATGGATCGGCAATGGCTGAGAGGTTATTCTTTATTTTTTCCCTTTTTCGTTAATGCTTATAATAATTAAACAAGTTTTTATAACACCATTTCAATCTTAAGTATTCTAAAATTATAAGCATCTATTAGCGACATACACCATGTTATATTATAAACTTGTTTTTCCGCGATAAACTGCCACGCATTATTAAACATTTAGACGTGGGATATGAAAGAAACTAGTTAGAGTTTTCTTTGTATTTATATGAAAATGGTGTATTTTTTTATAGTTTAGGACTAAATCAATAAATTATTGTATAAAATCGGATGGGGAAATGTATTACAATTAATATCGATTATTTTTCGTGGCTCGGTAAAAGATTTATTAATTTCTTTATTTAACACTAATTAACGATCCATATGAATCGGTAATTGCAACAAAGAGAAGCTATTACCGATTCTATACCGATTAATTGGTATTTTTTTATTAACGGTATGTAATGTCTAAAAGTAAAGCTACTAATTTGTTTCAACATTATGATTTGATTCAATGAGTAAGGTTAGGTTTAATTTCATTAAATTTCATTTTCATTTCATATCCATAAAAAAATCTACTGAAGACTTGGCTGTATGTATAGTTCCCTTTGCCTACCCAGAATAGGTGAAGAAACCAAAAAAAACCTCTGCTTTTAATCTTTTACGGTTGGCGCTATTTCCCAAAAATGTTACTTGAGTTTATTGTATTTTTATTGTTTTATTAAACTGCTTCATTTTTCGCAACTGTATTAAAAATAGTTATTAAGTACACGTGCGGAACCGTCATTGCAACTTGTTGCGACTGTCAACCCTCACCTTCGGCTGCGCTAAACTTGGGAAGTTCGAAAAAAATTTATAGGGTTTTGTTTTTTTTTTTCTTATTTTAAGGCATTGGCATTTTAGCCATCAGCACTAAACATGACACGAAATTCAAGATTTTCAGCTCTGCTTCAGAGCTATGCACAAAAATACATAAGTTTCTTCAAAACTTATCGAATTCACTTTGTTATCAACAGTAAAGCGATAGTGCACTAATACTGAAGATTTTGAAGAGGCTTCTTGAGGTAATACGAAAAAGTCCATCGCACGCATTTTATCGAATTTCCAATTCACTACACACTATCACGGACATTTACCACATAATATACTATCACTATTATGAACTGAAGCCCAAAATATACGGCGAAAAGAAAATTATACAAAAAACATGACGTGCTTCTTCGGATTCCCACCAAAAAGCCTCTAGGCTTTTTGGCAAATAAAAAAAAAGATTTAAGTTATTTTGAGAAAGTGTAGGTAGGTATTCTGTGAAAAAAAAGTATGCTTTATTTACTTACGGTCGGTGTTAGATTCATAAAAATTGGTAATAGCTTCAAAGCGTTTCGGGTGGGTCGGTAATAGAAACAATTGACTTCAACAATCCTTTGATTATTTTTTCGATGAAAACATGATATATATAAACGAGTGAAAATATGAATATAAAATATACAATCTATATTTAAATATAAAATAAAAAAACTGGTGTGTTTGCAACCACTACCCTTAATTCTAATAATCAATTTCAAAACTTGCTTAAGGGGGTCGGTAATAGCTGCGTTTACCTTATTCCAAAGTAGTTTCTTTACTTGATTTATTAAATATTTTGATTATTATTTTGTGATTAGGAAATATAAATCACATATAGAAAATTTAGATATTGTAGGCTACTAATTGCAAATTAGAACTGTATTTGTTGTGATTGTGTTGTGAGTACAGCCAGAAATGGCGTATTGACACACTAATACTTAATAATATAAATATATTCCAACTTATATTTTTAACACTAATTTAGATAACCAATCCCAAAATTTATATTTAAAAAGTGAGTTTCAAGTGCTTCAAGGTTTTTTTTTTATTTAGGTAAATAGGTAGGTAGGAAGCAAGCTCTTCTAGAGTCATCAAAAGTGCGTCATCTACCTTTTTAAAATTTTTATGTGTATTTAATAATTAAAAATAGTCTGAAACAGTACCTACTTAGCAGTTAAAAAACAGTATAAAAAATTAATAAAACGTTTTGTAGTTGATGTGATGTGAAATATTTTCTTTGAGTTAGCGACTGCAAAACTAAATTAGTTTTTCAGTGTGCCTGACTATGTAAATGGGTGGCGCTGTACGATTTTGTAACATTTGTTACATCGCTCTAATGAGACTCGCCTGTGATAGCTTATGTAGGTAATTTACTTGATAAATAGATACCTACTACTATCTTCGTCCAATGCAAAATTAGTATTAGTTTTGATTTTGGGATTAATTAACAAAATGTCTTCAAAAATACTACGAATTACAAACAAACTTGTTTTTCCTGCCGATGAATTTAAATTTAAATTTTGTAGCAAGTTAACCTGCTTTATAAATATCGCAATAAGATATTCAAATATATGGGTCAATGAATTACACTTTTAGAAATTATACAAAATGACAATCAAAAATACTTACCTCGTCGGGTGCCCATGCCACTCGCTACGTTGAAGCGTTGAATGGTGATGGACAACATTTGCGCCAGGTAGGATCCGGAGCCGCGGGCGACAAAACGGATTAGGCGCACACTGCCACATTCTCAAAACGCCACATCGAAAAATGCCACATAAGCAAAATAACACACTAGCAAATTGCCACACTAGCAAAATGCCACAGTAATATTATATTATAAAAATAACAAGATTCAAAATTTAAAAAATCATTCAATAATGTGACATTATCAGAAAATGGCATTTTGCTAATGTGAAGTTTCGGTAATGTGACATTTTGCGATGTGGCGTTTTGAGAATGTTACAATTTGAGAATATATTTTGCGAAATTCCAATGTGTCATATTGCGAATGTGGCATTGTGCGCCTAATCCGACAAAACCTCGTTAATATTTTATCCTGACAACAGAACTATTTGCTACGCGGGATCCGTCCAACACGCACTTGCCCGGTTGTTATTATTTACTAGTGGTTCTACGCGGTTTCACCCGCACAATTCCTGTTCCCGTGGGAATACAGGCATAAAATATAGACTATGTTACTCAGGAATGTTGCAGCTTTCCATTGGTGAAAGAATTTTTAAATCTTTCCACTTTATAATCTTAGTGTAGAAGTGTAGATATAGATAGTAGATGATTTTTTTTAACATTATAAGTATTTAATTTTTTGTTGTTTTAATTCTTTTATTTATTGAAGCTCAATACTAAATAGATCCAAAACATCAGTAGTAGATGCCACCGTTGCAGCCGCAGCCGCAGTTGCCAGCGATGGAGACCGCGCCGGCAGCGGGGACGGGGCCGGCGAACTCCACGATACCGTAAGCGGGCACTTGGCCGGCCACGAGGGTAGCGCCGCCAACTGACATCTCACCGGCAACTCCCACTTGGCCGTTGCCGACACCACCGTATGCACCATAGCCAAGACCGAGACCGCCTAAGCCAAGACCAGCACCTCCCAAGCCAAGACCAAGGCCAGCACCACCCAGACCGACTAGGCCACTCCCGTACCCAGCTAGCCCATTGCCGAGGACTCCAGCACCAAAGCCATTGTTGCAGCCGCACTGGCTGTACGCATACTGTAAAAAAATATCTTAAGTACAAACTTTATCATCATCCTCCTATCCTTTCCCCATTATTTTAGGCTGACTAAGCATGTTATTTACACTGAAAATGATTTAGGCGTAGGTATTTTTCGAATTGTCTCCACATCTATACTTGGAAATGCAATTGTGGATGATTCCTGCTATTATTCGGGGATCGAGGCACAAGGCGTAATCACCACGGTCGAATAGGACTTTTAGTAGCCTTTTCGATCGTTGGTGGTATGCATTACCACTAAAACACGGTACCTAAGTACTTAGTACCTAGTTGGTGAACTCAAGTTGTCTTACCTGGATCAGGCAAGCCTGGATGCAGAGCAACAGGAAACTGAAGGAAGACATCGTTGTTTATTGGTATCCAACGGAAGGCTGAGTGCAGAATGAAAATGAGAACACACAATGACCCATTTATAGGTGACACACTAGTTATTTTGCAATGCGATCAACGGCAAATATCAAATGGGCAAAAAGCTTATCATCTGTGTTTCAGCAATAATTAAAAATGTAAAGGTTTTTAAGTAATTGTCACGTACCGCGTGCGTAGTAACTGATAAGAAAAATGGCACAGTACCAGTTTTGACTAATTATTAGTAATTTTATATTGCAAACGATCTTATATAAATATAGCAACTGTTTTTAAGAAAATCATTCGTGAATCAATTCTCGTACAACTATCCTACAATGTCAGTCAAGGCTTTTCTCGCTCTTTGTGCTTCAGCGCTTTTGGTGCAGGTAAATAGTGTATATTTGTGTATTTTTCGTATTTGGTTAAGTTCATTAGGAATATAAATATATTTTGATCTTATTGCAGACCATCTCCGCCCAGTGCATCGGCAATATTGGGTACGGCAATGGACTGGGCTATGCTGGCAACCAGGTGTTAGCAGCCGAGAACATCGGTTACGGCATTGGCTACAACACCGGTCTGGCTGCATCTGAGCTCGGCTGCAGCGCTGGTCTGGGCCCTTACGGGCTCGGTGGATTTAACGTAGCCAACCTCGGAGCTCTGACTGTGTCCAGTTCCTCCCCTATTTATCCCAACGGCATCTCCGTATTGTCTGAGAACGCGATTGAAGGTATTCTGGGAGCCAGCGGTGTTCTGCCACTCTTAGCCACTGTAGCTTTCGAGGGTGAACTGCCCACCGCTGGGCAAGCGGCTGTATCGGCGGGTAGTGGCAACGGAAATGTGGGTATCGTGAGCGAGGGTCTAGGCTACGGCGCTGGCCTGGGCTATGGCGCTGGTCTAGGCTATGGCGCTGGTCTAGGCTACGGCGCTGGCCTGGGCTATGGCGCTGGCCTGGGCTATGGCGCTGGCCTGGGCTACGGCGCTGGCCTGACTCATGCTGAACTGCTCAACGCTGGTCTGATTGGTGGAGTTGGTGGCATCCGTGGCATTGGAGGATGCGGCTGCGGTGTCTACTGATTTTTCTTGGTTATGACAGTGTTAACGAACTGACGAAAATAAACTATCTTTTTTAAATATTTCATCGTTTTTAATGTATATATCCTTTTTATTAATTTATTTCTTTAATTAGGTTAAAGGTACGATTTTAATTTTGATAAATTTTATTATTTTCACTATCCTCTGCTTACAAACTATAGTAAGAAAATTATAACAAAAATCGTGAAGGTAATCTTTCGGTAGGCATTATTAAAACTGGCATGGGGCCTTACGTAATAAAGTAGTTGACTCAATCCTATATCAATTTGACTCTCAGTCAAAACAGTTAGTTAGGTAGTATACAGGGTGTTAGGAAAAGTAGTTCGTTAAACCTCGTTTTGTATAACTGAAGAACATTGCATTAAACACATAAATGAAATAAAAATATTCCAAAGACAAAATAATTAAAGCTCGCACGCACCTATGCATACAAGCTGTGTGTGTAACGCGTTTGTTTACTAAACTACTTAAAGGTGCTCCCACACTGCGGGTTGGAAATCTTCGGAGAACAATTGAAGATTTTATTTCGTATGGCATAGAACGGTACAAAGTTCAAAGTGTCTAACCCGAGCTGAGCTTGACTTTACCACAAACTACACACTGCGCGCGGTGCACTATTTTGCGTCCTGAACTATGGCTAAACAATTTAATGCAAGTTAAAAAATATATACAACGCGTAACAGAAAAAGCGCAATTCCTCATACACCACAATTAGTATATTAATATAAAAAAATATGATACAACCAAAGTTTAGTTGTGTCTAACCAATTTTCTTAAATATCGATTAATAATAGCACGATTTCCATAGAACGCACTAAATTCAGCTACGATAATTCATTTTTTTTTTTAATTTTAAACATATCAAAAATATCTGAAATCGAATAAGTAGTCGATACTGAACAAACAAATTTCAGGAATTGCGCTTATTCTGTTACATGTTATATTGATAAAAAAAATTAACACACTTTATACCTATGTACTTTGTTATACCTATATAAAGTACAATTGGTATAAAGGAACGAAGTACTTTTCCTAATACCATATATAATAATTAATTTATTTTCAATATTTTAGACCCGAGTACTGGTCCAGCGATGGGCTCACCACCTATAACGTTTAGGGGTCCAAGGAATATCTCGTGAAAAGTGGGTATATCCTGAAATAGAATATTTCTGCCTATTCCTTCGGGGATAAAAGGCGTAAACTTTTTTAATGACGCCATTTTGGGTAAAATTCTTTCAAAAGATTTAAAAAAAAGTTTAACATTTAAAAAGCAATATAAATATTTGAAAGCGTCTTCGTCAAATGCTTAATTGAATAAATTTGAAATTGTGTTTATTTTGTACTCCCAGAAAGCACAAATTTACATACTTAGGGTGAGGCCAAACGAGCGTAATTTCGGTTGCAGAATTTCGGTTGCAGAAATTCTGCCCGACAGAAATTCTGTTGGGCTGCCAGACGGAGCGTAATTTTGTGAGTCGTGAGTAGCAGAATATATCTTATTTCTCACTCCCTCTTGAGTGATCCGTCACGTTCCACTCCACAAATTCTGCTACTCACGACTCACAAAATTACGCTCGTTTGGCCTCACCCGTACATTGCACATAAAATAGGTACCTACTACTTATTTAAACTATACTTATATTTCTACAAGAGGTGAAACATTTACATTGGAAGACAGAGTAATTTAGTTCGGGTAATTTAATTTTATCGTAAAGTCATCATCATCATCTTCTTAGCCTATGATGCGATGTCCGCTGGGGGAGAACCTTGGGAGATTCTCCACACAAAAGTAATTGGAAAATTGGTTTATCTATGAAAATCTATTTTGTAGTTTTTGAGATGTAGAATATTTTCTGTAAGGGTGAGGCCAAACGAGCATAATTTTGTGAGTCGTGAGTAGCAGAATTTCGGTCGCTGAAATTCTGCTGCATTCGGTTTCATACAAAAGTCCTATTTGATTCACACGGCGACGCAAAATGAGTTGTCTGCCGACTCACATGCATTATGCGGACCGAATTTCAGTTCGCGGGGCGATGGGGTAGACATAGACAATGTGTGAAAGAGATACTAGAGTGGAATGTGACGGATCACTCAAGAGGGAGTGAGAAATAAGATATATTCTGCTACTCACGACTCACAAAATTACGCTCCGTCTGGCAGCCCAACAGAATTTCTGTCGGGCAGAATTTCTGCAACCGAAATTACGCTCGTTTGGCCTTACCCTTAGACGCTATTTTAAGCTAGCGACAGTGATTCGTCCCATACAAGCATGGTTGACAATATTATTTAGACCTTAAAATTAAGTTTATACGTTGCGTCTTTATGTGGATTATTGGAATAAATAAGAAAAATAACAATATATGTAATAACTATTTCATAAATAGAAACCAACATAACTTGAACTCTCCTTACCTACTTGTACTATGTAAACTGAGGCCAACTTATAGTGGGTTTTTCAATAACCATTCTTTGTTGATTTTTAAGCATAAATCACTAACTTCTAGCTATTTTTCCTTTAGTTTTCAATAGCCAAGCGTGTAACTGCTGCTAAACTATGACGAGTTGATGAAATAATAACAAACATTGAACTAAATAAAATGTAATTTATGTAACAAGGTAAGTACACATTAATCTGATTCCTCAAAACTAGGTAGGCTGACATTTGCTAAGGATTCTTCACCTCGTACCTACTTTCCTTATAAAATCCAATAATTTGGAGCACGTCATAGTACGCTTTTCTTCGGGCACCCTATCCAATTCGAATGCGATCAGTTTCGCGAACTCCTGATTTGTTGGGTCCCTGAGAGCTACCTACGCCACCGAATTCAACATTGCTCAATGTATTGGTACTTGCACGTACATTAGTTAGCTCCCACCGATTTCTTGCATAAATCAGAGAATCCACAATGTATTGCTCCGAAACCTGCGTTTCCTTGTCCAACGATAGTGACTCTAGTGCGGGTTTTTTCTCGGGAATTGACGACGAAGAAGACTTTCTTTTCCTAAGCAAACCTCGACTTAAAATACTTGGAGAAGGACACCGATCTTCATTAGACATTTTCAGTGGCATCATTCAAATCAAATTTTGAAAGTAGAAACTTTAATAAACGTTCATTTTTATCCAACTTAGAAGGTTTTATCCATTCTTCAAAAAATTCTTTTTTTGAAAGGTAAATATTATGTCCTGAAAAAAAAATTATTATGAACACCTTCCGCTTGAGTCCGCTGCTTGTAATCATTATTTTTATAAAGTACGTTAATGTAGCTACCGTGTTTAAAAAATGCAACCTGGGTACAAGAGGGTACATGTAAGTTCCAGTCTAACAAACATTAAAAATGTAGGAAAAACCTAGTATCTGTGGAGTTCGACTGTACATATCTCAATAACAAAACACGTATTTGCTTTGGTGTTTTATAGTAAAATTACTACTTATCTACTACTTCACGACTCATAACTAATAATTTAACTTTCGCTTTTAATTTGACGTTGAGATGTTGACAGAGTGACGACCAGAAATGAACTAATTTTGTAATTATTTACCCAACTTCTGACACTTAAATATTTATATTTTAAAACTTGAGGGTATTTGAACAAAACTTTTATTTGATCCATGTTAGCTAGGATGTTAGCTATCGTTATAGCTAGTGCAACGGAAGGAACTCGATAACCCTTTTTGTCAACCATGATCGGGAAAACGAATCACTGTGAGCGGCCGGAAACATATTTTTGTTTTCTAGTGTCCAAAAAATATATTATGTAATTCAAACTTACTTATTATGAAACTTATTTAGTGACTAAGGAAGCCTACGCAATCACTGTGCACGGGTCTGCCAAATATCTTATATAACATTTTATTGTGTACTTACTTATGTGAGTATGATGCGAAGACGTCAGTAGGTAATTAAAATCAGGAAATAACTTTGAAATAAAATATTTAATTTTTTTGAGCTCAATATTGAAAAGATCCAGAACATCAGTAGTAGATGCCACTGTTGCAACCACAACCGCAGTTGCCAGCGATGGAGACCGCGCCGGCAGCGGGAACAGGGCCGGCGAACTCCACGATACCGTAAGCGGGCACTTGACCGGCCACGAGGGTCGCGCCGCCAACTGACATCTCACCGGCAACTCCCACTTGGCCGTTGCCGACACCACCGTATGCACCGTAGCCAAGACCGGCACCTCCCAGGCCAAGACCGAGACCGCTTAAGCCAAGACCAGCACCTCCCAAGCCAAGGCCAAGACCAGCACCATTCAGACCGACTAGGCCACTCCCGTAGCCAGCGAGCCCATTTCCTAGAACTCCAGGACCAAGGCCGGTGTTGCAGCCGCACTGGCTGTACGCATACTGAAAAAGAAGTAGGTATTCACTTACACGTACTACAGAAAAACAATAATTATCTTATATATTCAAGTTTAAACTTAATCATCATCTTCCTGTCCTTTTACCATCATTTATGGTCGGTGAAACATGTTATTCATGCAGAAAAAAAATTGGCACATTATTTCAATTGGCTGCTTGCCAGACACGAAGCTTCCTTGGAAATGTTGCTGTTGTTAACGGTTGACCTTTCGTGGATAGAGCCAAAATGCGGAAAGCACTAGGGTCTATTAGTCGCCTCTTCAACACCCATAAGACACGTAACCTCGTTAGTTTGGCAGTATGGCTAGAATTGGTGAACTTATGAATAAAATTACCTGAATCAGGCAAGCCTGGATGCAGAGCAACACGAAAGTGAAGGAAGACATATTTGTTTATTGATATCCAACGGAAGGCTGAATGCAGAATGAAAATGAGAATTTGCTATGAGCCATATATAGGCGATACACTTGTTATTTTGCAATATGACAAAAGGCAAATATTCATTGTGCAAAAAGCTTATATCTTGTATAACAATAATTGAAAATGTTAATGTTTTAAGTAATTGTCACGTACCACGTACTGATAACTAATTACTTTCTGATATGAAAAATGGCATAGTACCCATTTGGACTAATTTTGTAATTTGATATTGTAATAATTATGTTTTATATAAATACAGCAACCGTTTTAAGTAAATCATTCGTGAATCAGTTCTCTTACAACTAACCTACAATGGCAGCCAAGGCTTTACTCGCTCTTTGCGCTTCAGCGCTTTTAGTGCAGGTAAATAGCGTTGCAAATGTTTGTGTATTGTTCATCTGTTAAGCTCATTAGGAATATAACTATATTTTTATTACAGACCATCTCCTCCCAGTGCCTCGGTAACATTGGATACGGCAACGGACTGGGATTGACTGGCAACCAGGTGTTGGCAGCCGAGAACATCGGCTACGGCGTCGGCTACAACACCGGTCTGGCTGCGTCTGGGCTCGGATGCGGTGCTGGTCTGGGCCCTTACGGGCTCGGTGGGCTTAACGGCAACCTTGGCGCTCTCCCTGTGTCCAGCGCCTCCCCTATTGCTCCCAACGGCATATCCGTCTTGTCTGAGAACGCGATTGAAGGCGCTCTCCTCGCCGGCGGTACTCTGCCTTTCTTAGCTGGTGTAGCATTCGAGGGTGAATTGCCCACTGCTGGACAAGCAGCCGTGTCGTCGGGTTCTGGCAATGGAAACGTGGGTATTGTAAGCGAGGGCCTCGGTGGAGTCGCGGGTCTGGGCTACGGTGCTGGGCTGGCTGGTAATGCTCTGGCTGGCGGACTCGGCTACGGCGCTGGTCTGGCTAACGCTGGACTCTTCAACGCTGGTCTGACTAACGCTGGACTGCTCAACGCCGGTCTGGCTGGTACAATCGGCGGTCTCCGTGGTGTTGGAGGATGCGGTTGCGGTGTTTACTAAGACATTTTTAGTAACGAAATATACTTACATGGAATAAACGACACGAATTGAATAATACCTGTATTTCATTTGGTAATTTGGCTAAAACACCTGGCTGGTTAACATTGAATTGATCAACGCTGGTCCGATTGGTGGTATTGGCGTCATCTGTCATATTGGAGGATGTGGCTGCATTGCTGTTAACTGATAATTTGTGTGATAGTGTAGGTATACTCTTTCAGCCAATTGCTCAAAATAAGTATTTTTGTCTAAATTAAGACATCTAGGTCCCGGTCCGGCGATGGGCTCACGTTAATGGGGTCGAAAAATATACTGGTGAAACGTAGGTATTTCCATAAATGGAATACCTCTGCCTGGGTAGGCAGTCGAGGGGGTCCTCGAGGATAATAATAATAATGTTCGATTTTCAATCCAAACTTTTATTCAATATTATGTCACTACAATATTCTGTCAAAACAAATCTTGAGTGTCAGTGTCTGAAAGATACACCATTTCCGTTTCGACAAATCCAGCCAATGAGCATGTCGCTTTTTGCGTACGTGTGCACCGTCGAAGAAGACCAATAAGAGAAGACTTCCATTTTCGCCATATTACTTTTCCGAAAACTGTACAAGACAAGTGGCCGGTCCGTCTCTCGTGAACAAAAATCACTACAAATCTTGAATTAATCTCAACTCAACTTAATTGATTGATCAATCTCTAACAATTGATAAGTAGCCGGCGCCGGCAAGAAAACTGACTGCGCGCAGTCCCCGCTCCACACCGGGACCATCTGAGGTACCTATAAAAGGAGTCTGCAGCCCAGGAATCAGCTCCGGAGCACCCAGGTCAGTGCACACGTCTATATGTTTAAGCTGGTGATTTGTCAATTCTGCTCTCCCAATCGTTATTATCGTATCGTCCCAACTAGACGAACCCAATGTACCTACCTACTGTATTTAATCAAAACGGTACAAATAATAATAATAAATCTTTATTTCAGGCAATATTTACATTTAGGTCTTATTAAAGGATAAAAGGCGTGAGATTTTTTTATCTTTATGAGCTTGTATAGAATGTCTACCATATGGATTAAAAAAAAGATTTAGACGGACAGAAGCACTAAAATCTGAATAGGAAATTAAAAGAATTTCACAGTGTCAATAATTCTCTATAAATGATACTTCTTTAAAATATTTTGGATTTGCGAACTCAGCCTTTATACTGGTCTTCCCGTTCCGTACCCAAAATGTGTCCTGCGAATTGCTAGAATCATGAATTATACAAATTGCAAATGTGAACGAATCGATAGCTTTCCAAATTGAGAAAATGTACCAACTGCTTATGAGGTCCTATAACTAAGCCGCCGCTATCTACCTATCTGTCTGTCAATGAGCTATATTTCATAAGCTAAAGTAGGCAGGTACATAGTTTTTTTCTTAGAAGGTGTATTCGTGTTGCCGCTATAACAGCAAACAATAAAAATAAAATAAAATAAAAAATTTAAGACATACCTACAAGAAACCTGTATATTTTATTGTATGGTGGAAGGAAACCCGTCCTGTCCTAGTCCGACTCGCACTTAGCCGTTTTTTATGTGTACCTAATACCTAACATCTCTGACTCTTCCATAAGTGTAAAACAACATTAAGAGATATTCCATTTCTGGAAATACTCACGTTTCACCAGCATATTCTTTGGACCCCCCTGAATGTGATAAATTGTGAACCCATCGCCGAACCGAGTCTCCAAAATATGCCTGAGAATTAATTCTGGGACCTGCCGGTTTCCTTACGATGTTTTTCTTGGTCGAGCTAGTGATAAGTATGTAAAATAAATATAAGTATCTCGCCAGGATTTGAACCCGAGCCTTACAAATGGCTTTTAACGGCTGGGCTATCACTGCTTTATAGAATTACTAGCTACCCGCTCCGGCTTCGCACGAGGGCATGCTAATACTAAAACCTTCCTCTTGAATCACTCTATCTATTAAAAAACCGCATCAAAATCCGTTGCACAGTTTTAAAGATACAAGCATACATAGGGATATAGGGACAGATAAAGCGACTTTGTTTCATACTATGTAGTGATGATCTTAAAGCCAATGTTGTCATGGAAGCATAATCTAGGAATATGTAATATTATCAAGTGTGTAGTAAGGAACTGGTATTTCCTAGATTAGTGAAGTCGAACTATAGAAGAAGTCAAAAGTAGAATTGAAGTATCATTAGGTTGGTATTTTATTTTATTTATGCTACATAATATGGCTTACAAGCTAGTAACTAGTTAAAGGTATAGTAAAAAAGTAATAAATTAAAAAAACATTTGATCGCTCGTGAGACGCTGAAGATTAACTGAGATTAGTAAAAAAATAAGAAATAAAATTCTGCCAATAATAAGAAATTATCATTTATTTAGCGGCGGTCATTAATGAACGGACTCAATAGTAGATGCCACTGTTACAGCCGCAGCCGCAGTTGCCGGCGATGGAGACCGCGCCAGCAGCGGGGACGGGGCCGGCAAACTCCACGATACCGTAGGCGGGCACTTGGCCGGCCACGAGGGTAGCGCCGCCAACTGACATCTCACCGGCAACTCCCACTTGGCCGTTGCCAACACCACCGTACAAGCCAGCGCCAGCGAGGCCGAGCCCAGCTGCACCCAAGCCAAGACCAGCACCGCCCAGGCCAAGACCAGCACCTCCAAGGCCAAGACCAGCACCACCCAGACCGCCTAGTCCGCTTCCGTACCCGGCAAGCCCATTGCCAAGGACTCCAGCACCGTAGCCAGCGTTGCAGCCGCACTGGCTGTACGCATACTGAAAAGGAACGAATCAAGTAAGTCTAAATAACATGTAAATTTTAAGGTTAATAAATAAGTTCAATAAACTTTATGTTATAAATCGATAGACATTTAATTGTTACCTGGATCAGGCAAGCCTGGATGCAAAGGAACAAGAAAGTGAAGGAAGACATGTTTTTTTAATGTTTTCAACAAAATACGAATGTAGAATGATTATTAGAACATACGGTGACCCATTTATAGTTGCGAGTCAATTATTGATTGTGTAATGAGATAAGTAAGTAAAGAATTATGCAAAAATATGTTGAGTTGCTAACTGCAATTATTGTTTTACCAATGGTCACGAAAACTAGGTTTGTAAATAATTGTCACGTAGCGCTGAAAGTTCGTATTGATAACTTTTGATAACTAAATGGCAATGATCGATTGAAAGTGATGTGAAGTTTGTTAGTGCAACATAGTGTATAAAAACTGTAACCATTATTTACTGAAGCATTTGTGATTCAGTTCTCGTCCAATATACCTGCAATGGCAGCTGAGGCATTTCTCGCTATCTGCGCGTCAGCGCTTCTGATGCAGGTACAGTACTATTAAACTATCAACGTTACATCGTCGGTTTATTAGTTTCTTTGATAATAACACTATATTTTTATTACAGACCATCTCCGCCCAGTGCATCGGTAACATTGGGTACGGCAACGGACTGGGATTGACTGGCAACCAGTTGCTGGCAGCCGAGAACATCGGCTACGGCGTCGGCTTTAACAACGGTCTGGTTGCGTCTGAGCTAGGCTGCGGTGGTCTGGGCTCTTACGGGCTCGGTGGGCTTAACGTGGGCAACCTGGGCACCCTTCCTGTGTCCAGCTCCTCCCCTATTGCTCCCAACGGCATCTCCGTCTTGTCTGAGAACGCGATTGAAGGCGCTCTCCTCGCCGGCGGTACTCTGCCTTTCTTAGCTGGTGTAGCATTCGAGGGTGAATTGGCCACTGCTGGACAAGCAGCCGTGTCGTCGGGTTCTGGCAATGGAAACGTGGGTATTGTAAGCGAGGGTCTCGGTGGAGTCGCGGGTCTGGGCTACGGTGCTGGGTTGGCTGGCGGACTCGGCTATGGCGCCGGTCTGGCTAACGCTGGACTCTTCAACGCTGGTCTGGGTAATGCCAGACTCCTCAACGCCGCTGGTCTGGCTGGCGGGATTGGTGGCCTCCGTGGTGTTGGAGGATGCGGTTGCGGTGGTGTCTACTAAAAATGATTTCATTAACAAAATAATTTTTGGTTATTTTTTTTGGTTTGGTTTCTAATTTGGGTAATAGTACATAGAATGTTGGGAAATATCTCTTCTATCTGAAATACTTAGTATAAAATACTTACTTAGAAATCTAAAGATTAAAAAACCTACTTCAACTTATTATATGGATTTCTCGTGGAGGACCAAACTCACGGACAGCTCTTTGATAAGAGCTTTGCTTTAAAGAAGTGTATTAGCACATGAGTGTACTCGTAGTTTTTAACCACTTCCATTTTTTTTTCTGGCACCGCATATTGCATTTTGCCAATGTCAACTAATTTAATTTTCAAGTCTTTATTTTATACTTTAATCTTAGTTAAATGGCTCTGCTTCAGAGACCATGCACAAAAATTCAGTGCCTTCAAAACTTTCTACATTCCTCCCTTGGTTATCAACAGTAAAATGATAGAACTTTTACTAAAGACTTCATTGTGACTTCTTGAGGCTATCCAAAAATGTCCATCCATCGAATTTTATCGAATTTCCCATTCACTGCATAATTTCACGGACACTTGCCAAATAACATGCTATCACTAATATGAGACAAGACCCGAAATGTTCAGCAAAATGAAAATTATACAAAAAGCAAGAAATCCCTCTTCGGACTTCCGAAAAAAGCCTAACTAGTTACTTCCATTTACTTCATGAACCATGAAAAAAAATTTAAGGGAATACCATAGAAAAGGTGGACGTATTGTGTTATGGATCATATTTGTAGGAAGAAAGTAATACGATGGTTGATAGGCATAAATGGAAGGCAAAGTCAGTGATGTCGGTAAATCTCGTTCTCTGTCGAATGACTTCATTCTTAATTCTGTCGAGCAGAGAAACCCCGATTATCGCTTTTTAAAAATATGTAATAGATATTATATATTGATAGTCTTCAATAAGTAATTGACAACTAAGTTTCGCGACATTACATAAAAGGTGCCAATAGACGGCCGAGTTCTAAACCGCGCTATCGAAGTTTTCTAATGAGTTTGTATAAATACAACTGTCCAACATCAATTGTTGGACCGCAGTCCCCAGACACGATCACGATTTCACGATTGAGGAGCATTCTACCTCCGCTCCTTCATAATGTAAATAAATAAAATCTTCAAAAGCGCTTTGTACGTAGGGTAGGGTGGTATAAGATTACGCAGTGTGCAATCAAAGGTTCATAAATATCAAAATACAAATGTCATATGAGATCAATTATTTATTTATTCTTGGTATCATGTTAACAAATTGACATACTTATTTTAACATAACATAGATAATCTTCTTAGTAATTAAGTAAAAATCACAAACTGAAATTTGCGCAATTTTATACAACCCAGAGTGTAAAATTAATAAGAATATAAATTAGATAAGATTGCGCAACTACGTTATTTGCACATATCACAAATAAAAGCCCCGGACCCATTGTAGTCAGAGCAGTTTTCATGCCACCAACTCCCACACGTATTGCATTCAATCCAGTCTTCTTCTATTGGCTCTTTATATACTTATTTGCATCCCAAACATACCCAAATTTTTTTTATTATTAGTCTTTAGTTTTTTATATTCTTTTCTAGTTTTTTTTAATCTTTGGTTCATTTTTAGGTTTTTTTTCTGTTCGTTTTCTTTTTCTAATTGATTTTTATATGGCGAACTACTAATAACTTCTGACTTTTTATGTTTTCGATTAGTGCTCCTAATTTGATTCGATTTTGGGAATGGAATTATCTCCGCCAATGGTGCTGAATTTATTCGGAGACTAGACCTCGCTTCTGCAACAGATGACTGATTTTCAGATCCAGATGCAAGTGTTAAAGACTTTTCTGAAGTACGCATTGATTTTGAACATGAAGACCCGGGTTGTGATTTATCAATTTCAACAGTTTTACCAGATGGTTCCACTACTTGCACTGTAGAAACAATTGGAGTCTGTATAGATTCACATGAAGCATTCGCTGCAGAAACTGACTTCTGAGAATCAGATGGGATATCTTGATTCTCTTCGGGTTCTTCCCTTTCTGTCACGTTGCTTGCTAGAAAATGAGCATCATAAAAAATGTCAGGATTCCATGGCACAATACCAGTGCACTTGAAGAGTTCTACTCCGCGGCCAGTTGTTGCAGCCTGATGAAAAGCGGGTGTAAAAATCTAAGCCATCTGATAGACGGTAATTGCCCTCCCCGGGTGATTACGAAGCCATTTTTCGCACTCGCTGGAATAAAAAGTCTTCAAAACTACATGAAACCCTCTGTCAAGGGGCTGCATTTTGTGGCTGCTGTGGGGGGGTAACGTCAGTGCAATTATATAATTATTGCGGTAAAATTTAACAGCTTTTTATGTGCAGTGCGAGACGTGGTTGTCTAAAATCAATAAGATAGGTTGATCCTTAGTTGGCTTCGTGTGGTCTCTGAAATGAGTTAACCAATCGAGATAAAGATCTGCGTTTATATAACTGGAATCCGAGACCATACCGATAGATCCAGGTGGTGCAGCGTCTAAGAGTTCTGCCTTCATCCGTTTCCTGCCAAATATAAACGTCGGTGGAATGAAATGGCCAGTCGCAGACACAGCATTGACAACAGTTACATTTGTGCCTCGCTCTGCGCTGGATATTTTGTTCACACAACGCTTACCCTTTCTAGACAAAACTTTTGGCTGTTTGTTAGGTACGGTAGATATACCTGTCTCATCCATATTATAAATAGATTGAGGTGGAAAGTTATATTTATCCATAAGAGCGGTTAAATTTATATAAAAGCGCTCCACTTGTGGTTTATTGAAACCTATTGCTCGTGCAATGCTTGTCGACGTTGGTTGCCTAAGAGAAATATCCGGGTTGCGTTTTAAAAAAGCACGAAGCCACTCTTTTCCTGCAATTTTAGTTTCTTTGTTGAATCTATGGGGGATATTGTTTTTTTCTGCGTACTGATACGCTGCACTCCTCAATCCTTTTGCCGTTAATCCATAAAACATTTCATCTAAAGTTTGCAAATGATTGCAGAAGTCTGTTTCAACATCTGGCGAAAATGTAGTATCAAATCTGCCTAATTTCGCAGGACATTTTTGTTGTTGTAAACGAAATCGTAAAGTAGACTCTGCCATTCCTAAAGATAAAGCCACTGATCTCTTGCTTTCACCATTATCAATTCGCCGGCGAGCCTCCTTCATAGTCTCTTCAGAACAGACATGGCGGTCTGTTTTCCTTTCTCTCCTTGACATTCTGAAATAATACAAATAATTACAGAACATTTTTGCAATAGAAAACAGAAATAGCAGGTAACCTCAATTATTAAAATAACAATAATCTACTATAGAAATTTCAGGCGTGTAAAATTGCGCGCGCAAACTTTAGACACATCCAAATTGCGCAATATTACACGCCAGGATGCAATTCTAAAGTTCGCAAAATTACTGCCATCTCTTAGCAAATCTTCGAACTTCTTCGTTCGATTCCGAGACTTGTATAGTAGTGCAATGCAAAATAATTGACAAACGGTTAGGAATATTTATCTTCTTTTTACATTAATACATTTACTTTTTCCAAAAATAACATCAAAAGTCAATAAAAACTTCGTACTCACATATTTCTTGTGTTTTCCACTGCATTTAATTTTTTTCTTAGGAGCGTAAACTGGTTCCGATAGCAAACAAAACACGACTGAAGTTAGTTGCGAACTTCACTCCGTTGTCCTGTTATGACGAGTGCGCAATTTTATCGTCCGCGCAATCTTATACCACACTACCCTATAGATGGGATATCTACCAAGTAGGGTTGAAGCTTAGCCGTGCGTCTAGAAGTCCGATTGTAATCCATAAAGTCGAAAACCCGGGGACCTCAAGGCAGCGGAGACGTTTGCAGCAAATATCCCCATGCTCTTTGAACTTATGTTAGTTATCAATAAGGACAACTGATCAACATAATTTTTTTGCATGCACAAGTCATCAGACAACAGACAATGTCAGATACGCTTGGATAGCTTAAAAAGTTGTGACGGTTACGAGAC
The DNA here is from genome assembly GCA_963855545.1 of Ethmia dodecea. NCBI lineage: Eukaryota > Metazoa > Arthropoda > Insecta > Lepidoptera > Depressariidae > Ethmia > Ethmia dodecea. Next base: position 4,418,851 of record OY979463.1, on the reverse strand, counting down.
CAATAAGCTCCAGTATGTCTCCCGTGGGAGAAGATTAAAGCCCATACTTCCTCATGTGGGAGGAAAGAAAATAGCTCATCAGTGGGCTGTTAGGGGGTGATGATGATATTCCGCCTATAGACGCGAAAGTTGCAATCAAAAACTACTTTGAAATACGACAATTTTAATTTAACAATTATAATAATTTATTTAACATTATAATACATTTAATTATCAAATAAATAACTTAATAGACACCTCCGTTGTACCCACAATTACAGGTGCCAGATATAGTGACAGTGCCAGCGGCGGGCACACTGCCACTGAATTGTACAGCACCGAGAACTGGCACTTGTCCTGCAACGATGGTCATGCCGGCCACTGGCATTTCTCCAGCCACGGAGACATCGCCGTTGCCGACGCCGCCAAACGCACCCGCGCCATAGCCAAGACCAGTGGCGCCATAGCCAAGACCAGAGGCGCCATAGCCAAGATTACCGGTGCCATAGCCAAGACCACCAGTGCCCAAACCAGCTGCGCCAATGCCCGGCTGCAAGCCAGTTGCGCCATATCCTAGTCCAGCGTTGTAGCCACCACCAACACCGTTACCAGCACACTGGCTGAAGACATTCTGGAAAAGGAAAATGAAGAATTAAAAATGAAGAACATTATATCTGTAAGGTGATGTGTATTGAATGTTAAATATATAAACATACATACATAATCTCACGCCTATTTCCCATTGGTGTAGGCTGAGACAATAGACCGACACTTGCTACCAACTACTGATATCCTCTCAATTGAAAAAATGCCCAAAGATATTGAAGTATGGATAACATCACGTAAAATGGTTGACTGGTAGATAATGCCTTTAGGCATTAAGTTAGCCATGTATACATTTTCTTGGTACATGAAGTTAAATAAATTAAACACTCTTATAATGGGGTAGCCCATTATAAGAGTGTTATTAGAGATATTCAATGACAAAAGTATCATCTTGGCACAGTAATGATTTTAAATTGATTTAGTAATTATGGTTACAATACTTCCAATATTAAGTGCAAAGGTGAAAACGGTTATACAATTTTACCTGGATCAAGCAAGCTTGAATGCAAAGGACTAGGATAACCAAAGCAGACATCGTGTTTTGTTTTAAGCCTGAAGCTTGAATGATTCATTGACTCTTAATCACCTCTTTATATCAAAGAAATATTTCGTGTATTGGTTCAAAAGATAACGTTACATCAATGTTATGACATTATTTAGCAACATTGATAAAAGTTGTACAATATTGTTCAAATTCATTAACTTTGTAACCCTTATCAGATGTTGATATCAACTTAGCAATGTATGAAAAGATTAAGTATAAATGCGGAAGGCAGATTTCATACTATCATTCAATATTTTGTGATCATTCTATTAACTAAAACATCGTCAGCTTCAAAATGGGTTTCAAGTTGGTCATCATTTGTGTTTCAGCACTTCTGGTCCAGGTTAGTTTATCTAAATATACAACGCGTAACAGAAAAAGCGTAATTCCTCATACACCCCAATTAGTATATAAACATAAAAAAATATGTTGCAATCGAACTTTCTAACACATTTTCTTAAATATCGATCAATAATAGCACGATTTTCATAGATAGCACTGAACTTAGCTATGGTAAGTACCTAATTCATTTATAGAAAAAAAAATAACATAATAAATAATAAAAAAATAATAATCTCACGCCTTTCATCCCCGAGGGGGTAGACAGAGGTATTCCATTACTGGATATACCCACATTTCACGAGATACATTGGACCCCTAAACGTGATAGGTGGTGAGCCCATCGCCGGGACCGGGTCTATTTACACATGTCTCAGAATTAATTCTGAGACCTGCGGGTTTCCTCACGATGTTTTCCTTCACCGTCGAGCTAGTGATAAATATGTACGTAAGTTTTTTGAAAAACTCATTGGTACATGTCAGGATTCGAACCCGAGCCTCACTGATTTTCGACCGGCTCTTTAACCGTCCGGGCTATCACTGCTATAAATTTAACATAATTATATTAAAAATAGCTAAAATCGATTATGTAGTCGATACTGAACAAACTAATTTCAGGAATTGCGCTTATTCTGTTAGGTACATATTATTGTATATGCCGCCTGTTTTTTTTTACCGTCTGGAAAAACATAGGTGTGATAGGTAAATGTAATAGATTCATTTGGCAATCATAGTGCCACAAATAACTATTTTTACATTTGGCATATTGTTACTCCAAAAATAAATTGTTTGTACAAATCTCGTTCGTATGATAACATTTACATTACTAGGTTATAGCTGTGGTTCTAGTCAATATTACACACTGAAATATTTGAAATAGTATTTTAAAAAGTATAATCTCTATATTATTATTACGTTTTATCCAGACCATCTCCGCCCAATGCATCGGCAACGGCGCTGTCGGCGCTGGTGTCAATGTTGCCAACGCATTAGCTGGCCAAGGCCTTGGCATTGGCTATGGTGCTGGTTTGGTCAACAATGGCTATGGTGCTGGTTTGGTCAATAATGGCTATGGTGCTGGTTTGGTCAACTCTGGCGGATCTAACTTCGTCGTCACCAGTAGCTCCCCCATCGCCCCCACTGGCATTTCCGTCCTAGCCGAAAACTTGTTGATCGAAGGACCTCTATCGGTTGGTGGACAACTGCCTCTATTGGGTGTCGTGGCTTTGGAAGGTCAAGTACCAGCTGGTGGTCAAGCCGGGATATCCTACGGCTGTGGGAATGGGAATGTTGGTATTGTCAGTACAGTTGGTAATGGCAATGGTGGCGCCAATGGAGTTGGAGTTGGTTACCCCACTGGGTATGGCGCCAGTGTTGGTGTTGGTGGGGTTGCCGGATGTAACAGAGTTTATTAATGTGTTACTTAGATTATTTTATTGTTGCTAAATAAATAAGTATTTTGTTGATTTATTCGATGGTTTTATGTTTCTGTATCACCCTTTGTGTTGATGAGTGATGGATGATACAAAGGTTACCTACTGCAAAATAAATAAGTATATTAAAACAATTTAAATTCGATTCAGATTTCAGACTTATTAGTTAATAAATACAGCTAAAGAATAATAGGGGATAAAGTATGAAATTGCTGTTTTTCAGTACCTACCTACTTACTGGTCATTTGAATTCGAAATATTTTTTGGTCTGGCTAAGAATTCTAATTTGAAATTGAATTTATTAAAAAAAGGAAATTTTTTTTTTAATTGTCATTTGTTTTTGATTAACGTTATGTTTTCATCGCATTTGAATCTTTTTCGTCATATTACGTTTAAAATTCAAGTAGTTGACCCGGCAAACATTGTTCTGCCATATAAATTGTACCTACCTAGTGAATAGTTTTAGTTGTTAAAAAAAGAATGTTATTTAAATATGTGGGGATGGGATATAAGACAAAAAAAAGAAATGGAGTGCAATAAACGATGACCGCAGAAGAAAATATTCATTGGTAAATCTATTTAAAATTATACGTAAATCTCAGATAAAAAAAACAGATGGAGCGATCTTTACTTTTTATTTGATCTGAGGCTTCATTATACATATCGTCACTCAATGTTATCGTAAGATCATTGCAACGCGTACAAATTCGTTGCAATATAGGGTAGTGGAACCAATAAATGAACGATTAAGCCGAATTGCCAACTTTGAATGCTCATAATTAAAATATCTTAATAGTTAAAGGTTATTTTATTTTTGGTTTTGACGCCTGAAATCTACAAGATTATTTAAAAAATAAAAAAAGTAATCTCACGATACCACGTTTTGTATAAAAAAATAATTTATAAAAAAATATGGGTTTTCCCCCTATACTTGAACACTGAACCCTAATTATGAACGTTTTACACCCAATAGTTGAACTAACATTTTGAGATGATTTAAAGAGGCGTATTTAAAGATAATTACTGTATTTTGAACGGTTTTATTTAGATTTTATACGTATATTATGTACTTATACTGAAAATAATACAAAATAATCACGTTCATTTTTTAACCGACTTCAAAAAGGAGGAGGTTATCAATTCGTCTGTATTTAAAAAATAATAATTAGTAGGTACCTACATAGAAATCACAACCACAAAATGTTCTTTATTTAGGAAACTTGGTAATATTCTGGTGTGAAAATGAAAACTGTATTTTATTCCTGTAGGTAGGTAATTAAAAATTGTGTCTTTGTAAAAACCTGAAGTAAAAACAATGTCATCCATTTTTTTCTGGAGTTAGCTTCAATCCTTTTATTTTAAAAGCAGTTCTGTCAAAGTATCCACCACATCAGTTGCATTAACAGGATAACCAACTTTAGCCATATTCAAAATCCATGTCTCCCAGTTTCTGCTCTTCGGCATCGGACAAAAGTGTCTGTGGTCCCTTTCGGCGTTTAATGGGAGTCTTGCCATGAATACCTTTAGAAATCTTAAATTGAACTCTTGCTTTAGATAAGCCTATCTATCTGCACAGCGGTCTTGAGAGCGGTCAAAGATTTGAATGATATCCTATGATTATGTTTGTCGACTTAAACACCTAGTAAGTACAAATACCCGCGCCATATGCACAGTTTTGATGACACGCTATAGGTACCTACTGGTTAAGCGTTCAAGTATAATATAATTATACCAAATACAAACAAAAAGACAGACAGGCAGACAAACTTTGATAGTTATAATATTATTGTTAACATTAGTTCAAATTTAGGACACAAAGCTAAAAGTTGGACGAACCAAATGTTAAGCAAATTTTTGGGTTCAACTTTTGGTGGTATATCCTAAAGCTGAACACTTCAGATTTCATAAAAAAAAAAAAAAAAAAAAAAAAATTCAGATTTCATACTTCATTAAAACCAATAAATTTAGCAAAAAATACAATTAAAGACCCGTTCAACTTTTGGTTTTTAGTTACTTAAATAAACTTAGATCGTCATAAATGATATTGTGTTAATTTTTAATCATTAGGTAAATTATAATGATTATTGTAAATATTCAACTTTTCACCATTACATGAACGCCGTTCATCTATTGGAGTAAAGTAAAAATAATAAGTCCATTACTTGAACAGTGTTTTATACACTAAATATGTTAAATAATGCAAATATGGGATTTGATTTCAGAAGCTTAGTAAATCAAGATTTTACATGGCAAAAAACCTTTTATTTGTATCAATAATTCTTCTTTTAACTTAACGATTACCTTAAATCTGAGGAATACTTACCTTAAGTAGGTTTCCATAGAAAGATGATTTTTGGCGGGAACTACACCTAGAACGATTTAGTGCAACTCAACCTGACGCGTGATTGGCGATGTTTTCATGGAAGCGGGTGAAGAAAACGTTTCCATACCTATGCGAGAAAAAAAAAACGTACTGATAAATGTTAATGAGCATTTTTATTTTTCAACTTTTATTACGGTTGTTCATCTTCTGGGGGTCGTTCATCTTTTGGTTCCACTACCCTATTATTATAGTCAGTTGATGAACGGAACATCGCAGGGGCGCAGGCGGCGGCGGGGTGCCGGCCGATCTAACCACTCGACCTTTACCCACCGGCGCGAGCACACACGACCAAAGTGCCTCGTCGATTAATCTCGAATCTATAATATACTAGCAGCGCCCCGCGGTTTCACCCGCGTAGTTCCCGTTCCCGTGGGAACATCGGAAAAAAAGGTTTCCTATGTCCGTCTCCTGGTTCTAATCTACCTCCCCACCAACTTTCAGCCAAATCGGTTCAGCCATTAACGCGTGATGCCGTGACCAAGGGAAAAAGGGATTCATTTTTATATATATAGATTTTATACAGTCCACTTATCGTATTATTGGTTGGAAGCCAACACAGTCATTGAATATTTCTGCTTATCTCACACGACGGGCCTGTTGGTTCAGTTGGTAGCGACTCTGTCTTTTGAGTCGCAGGTCGCGGGTTCGATCCCCGCTCCGGGCCAACATTTGTGTGCATGAACATGCCTGTTGGCTCACTGGAACAGCGGTCCTCACTATTTCTTTATTTGTTTAGAGTCATCATTTAGCCAGTTAAACTTAAAACACAAATAATATTATAAATAGCATGTAATAAATTAAAGATAAATAAATAAGCAGTAGTACATGAGCAGTGATAGCCTTACGGTTAAAGAGCCTGCTTCACATGATGAAAATCAGTGAGGCTCGGGTTCGAATCCTAAGCATGTACCAAAGAGTTTTTCAAAACTTACGTACATATTTATCACTAGCTAGGCGGTAATGGAAAACATCATGAGGAATCCCGCAGATCCCAGAATGAATTTTAAGACATGTGTAACAGACCCGATCCGGCGATGGGCTCACCACAAAAACATTTCACCAAAAAAAATTACTTTAAGGGAGTAATTATTTCACCAGATATTCTTTGGACCCCTAAACGTGATAGGTGGTGACTTTGGTGAGCCCATCGCCCATCGTCTATTTACACATGTCTCAGAATTAATTCTGAGACCTGCGGGTTTCCTCACGACTTTTTCTGTGATGTAAAAGCTCGTTTTACATTTAAGGAATTACTCCACATTGGAAGGCCATATATTATCGCAGAATAGATATATATATATGGTTCTGGTAATAAAATACGAAGAATAAAATACCACTATTATTCTTCTCTTTTTGATGTTTGTCGGACTAATTCACAATGACATGGAAATTGGGCTTAAGAAGTTAGAAATAGTATATTATTTCAATATGATTCCATGCGGATACATTGAAGTAAAATAAAAAATAAATAAAAAAATAAAATAAATAAATAAATAATCTCACGCGTTTCATCCCCGAGGGGGTAGGCAGAGGTATTCCATTACTGGATATACCCACATTTCTCGAGATATATATATATTGAACCCCTAAACGTGATATGTGGTGAGCCCATCGCCGGACCGGGTCTGTTTACACATGTCTCAGAATTAATTCTGAGACCTGTGGGTTTCCTCACGATGTTTTCCTTCACCGTCGAGCTAGTGATAAATATGTACGTAAGTTTTTGAAAAACTCATTGGTACATGCCAGGATTTGAACCCGAGCCTCACTGATTTTCGACCGGCTCTTTAACCGTCTGGGCTATCACTGCTCTCAAAACATTGAAGTTTAATTACTTTTGTGCTAGTGAAATAGATGGAAATGATTTTTTAAAATATTTTTCTGATAATCACTAGATTTTTCTCTATATTTCACGGTGGTGTACAATGTGCAGGCCCAAGATGGAACGTCTCCTTTGAAGCTTTCCGCCCGGAGAAATGATACGCCATGTTCATGCACCCAAGTGTATGTATAAAGCATGCCCTTACCGGACCACACAGCACGCAGTAGCGGTAAGAAGCGGCACGCCATCTCAAAAATTAAAAAAATGTTAATGGCGAGTGAGTGCCATAATCCCAGTTTTTAAGAAAAGACGGCGGAACACAGACCAAATTGAGAGCGCGAAACCATAGCGCGTTTTAGGAAACTAGTGGCGCCATCTTCTAGCATAACTAGTTAGGTTACTATTTGGAGACAGGTTATTTATTTTTTACTAGCATCACCCTGCGGAATACGGGGACACAATATAGCCTATGTTACTCGCTCATAATGTAGCTTTCTAAGCGAGAAAGAATTTGTTAAATAGTTTTATTTGTTTAGGCGTGAAAGCGTAACAAACAAACGAGCAAACCAACTTACTTTGCCATTGAAAATATTAGTTAGGACTAGGATAATTAATCCTGTCAGGTACCAACGACTCTTTCAAAAACTTGCGTACATATTTATCACTAGCTCACTTAGGAAAACTTGTTGGTTCCATGCTCACCACCTATCACGTTTAGGGGTCCAAGGAATATATTGGTGAAACGTGGACAATTCCAGAAGTGGAATACCTCTGCGTACCCCTCGAGGATGGAAGGCGTGAGATTATTTATTTTTATTTTTTACTAGCTGTTCATTTTGCAAGCGTAATTCCCATTTCAGTTGGAAAAATGGTAGCTTTCCATTGGTGAAAGAATTATTCAGATCGGTTCAGTAGTTTTGGAGCTTATTCAATACAAAGAAACAAAAAATCAAATCTTTCCTTTTTATAATCTTACTATATGAATTTATGGTTTTTGCATAAGCTATTTTATTATTATCTCTTTATTTATTTTACGTCTTAGATTAGGCTTTTTACAGTATATAAAAGTAAAATATATAAAAACATTTACAAAACAATATAAAAATTACACATTATAGAAAACCTAACCTAGGGTACCGTCGGCAGCGGGGCAGAGGCCCAAGCTGCCGGTAGTCAGGGCTGCAGAGAGAGGAATCGGCGGACTATTCGCGCCGTCTCCAAGATCACCGCCTTCTGTATCTGACCTTGCTCACGTGTATTTGAATAAGATGTCATTATAAATAAATATGCCGCCTATTTCTGTCCCTTTCTTTTCCAAAGCGGTGAAAAAGAATAGAGCTAACATAAAATTAGGAATTTTAGCTAGTTAGCCAGAATCAAGTCCTATATCCGCCTATCATTGATATGTCATAGTAAAACTAATTTACTGGGCTATTTGATAACATAATGAAATATTTTAAAATGCCACCCTATGTTTGAAAAATTCACTAATATATGAGGGTTTAGGTCACTGAGAAGCGAACGTCACCCTTTTGGTCTAGGGACCCAAAATGATTTAATCTGTGGACCTATAATTTAGTTAAGTGCTTAATTAGGCTAATCGAATTTGTATGATTATTTTGTATTCCCTGAATTATTAAATTATAATTTTTTTTGTTAGTCAAAGTGGTATGTTCGTTTCGTGGTCCAAGGTCCAAGGAGTAATAGTGTTCTGTGCTCCATGTAGGTGAAGAAATGTCATATTTTGACATTGGCAGAGTGGCAGACCGACAACATAATAAAAAAATAACTGTGTTTTATTTCACTTCCGCATAAAGGCTAATGACAGAAAAGAGTGAGAAAGAAAGTAGAGCGCTGTCTATTTTACATAGCACATCAATCGCTACTTTCGTGCAAAAAAAAATTCTTTCTTTTAAATATTTCTTTTTACGACTCTGGATTCAAGCTTTTTTGATTTCATGTATCTACAAAAATGTATGTTGGATGGGTTACAGTATTTTGATAATGTTGCAAGCAGATTTTGGTACTTTGAAGAATTTTAGAAATCAGGGGGCATTCTGGGGGGTGTTTTGTAGGACATATTTGTTTAAAATAATATCTTCTTACCGCTCTACTAAATCAGATCTCTATAGTATTTTTCATTTATTATTATACCACCCTCTATAGATTTTCTGAACATCACCTTTGTCAATTGTCAATAACCGTTCAGTCGCAATTTTTTTTTCTGTCGCCGCGATGCTAGTTTAATGAAAATTTAAGTTTATTGTACAACGAAACTAGACAAATATGAGCAAAATCATAAATAAAACTATAGAGACTGGCTAATGAAAGTAGATAACGAAAAAGCGCGGCAAATTAAAAAAAAATTGAGATGGTATCCCTCGAAGTATATGGATTTAACTTACTTGACACTTGGATTTTTTTAGTTATTGCTAATTCTTCCGAAAAACATACTTTGGCACCTTTGGCAGATGGCACTACGTCAACTGTCAAAAACAATTTCACGGTGATTACAATTACGAGTGGGTAGGGGCACTCGTAAATCGATATCATAGGTATGACAAATGTAAGTCACCGATGAGTTTAAAAAATACGAACTTTCGGAAATCACTTACATCGGTGAGAATTACTCACTTGGTGAGATTCAAAAATCGACCCCCTGGACTCGATTCTGGCTGACCAGCTAAAATTCCTAATTTTAAGGTAGCTTCTTTTCCACAGCCTTGGAAAGGAAAGCGACAGAAATAACTTATTTCTCTTTCTTTTTATTAAATAAGCGGCATATTTATTTATAATGTCATAAATGTCAAAATAACAAAATGAAACCTTATGAACGCATCACATCTTATTCAAATACATGTGTTTAGCAATTTTAGCGATGATGTAACAAGGTCATGGATAAACATGACAGATAAGCACGTTCCTAATATTCAAATTAGTAGTTTTTTACATGTTTGGCATTACTCTTCAATCTATGGTGTGTTTCTGTTCTTTTTCTTCCTTATTCTAAGGAAAAGGATAGGCTAACTTAAAATTAGGAGTTGCAGAATAGAGTCCACTGTTATATTATAATTTAGATTAGATTTGCGTAGATTTAAAGATTTAAGCATAAATAACGACTTATGGATTATAGGGACAGAGAAAGCGACTTTGTTTTATACTATCAGATACTATGTAGTGATTGAATACCTACTGTGAAATACCGTATGAAAAACTATAAAATCATATAAAAATAAATAAATAATCTCACGCCTTTTATCCCCGAGAGGGTTGGCAGAGGTATTCCATTACTGGATATACCCACATTTCACGAGATATATTGGTCCCATCGCCGGACCGGGTCTGTTTATGCATGTCCGGGTTTCCTCACGATGTTTTCCTTCACCGTCGAGCTAGTGATAAATATGTACGTAAGTTTTTGAAAAACTCATTGGTACATGTCAGGATTCGAACCCGAGCCTCACTGACTTTCGGCCCTCTTTTTAACCGTAAGGATATCACATTTAGACGCAGAGGTATTCCACTTCTGGAAATACTCACGTTTCACCAATATATTCCTTGGATCCCTAAACGTGATAGGTGGTGAGCATGGAACCAACAAGTTTTCCTAAGTGAGCTAGTGATAAAAATATGTACGCAAGTTTTTGAAAAAGTCGTTGGTACCTGACAGGATTAAATATCCTAGTCCTAACTAATATTATAAATGCCAAGGTAAGTTTGTTTGCTCCTTTGTTTGTTACGCTTTCACGCCTAAACCAATAAAAGTATTTAACAAATTCTTTTTCGCTTGGAAAACTACACTATGAGCGAGTAACATAGTCTATAACCTGTTTCCAAATAGTAACCTAACATGCTAGAAGATGGCGACACCAGTTTCCTAAAACGCGCTATGGTTTCGCGCCCTCAATTTGGTCTGTCTGTATGCCGCCGTCTTTTCTTAATTTAAGCCAAGTCAATGGCCATAGTCACAATGCAGAATAAAATTTTTGAGATGGCGTGCCGCTTCTTACCGCGACTGCGTGCTGTGTGGTCCGGTAAGGGCATGCTTTATAATGGGCCATTTACACGATTTTCGATCGATTCGAGATATTTCTCCGGGCGGAAAGCGGCAAATTTCAGCCCACTGCGCTAAGGAGTCGTCCTTTATAACGTGAGGTTCGAAAGGGGTTCAGAAAAATCACGAAATATCACAAGGGGGGGCGTGGGCGTAATGAGATATCACGTGTATTTATTTTTCATTGACCGCACGATTTCTAAACTGCTGGATTTTCCAAGATTTTATCATTTCGTAGTCGAAAATTTCAATATACTTCCTACTAAAAAAATATACGTGATTTCGGTATGGGGGGGCGGGGTAGTCTAAAACCTCACCACACATCACCAAAGGAGGGAGGGGTCAAAACGTTGCTAGAAAACATCACGTGATTAACGGACGACCTCTAAACGAACTATGTAGTAATCTAACAATCATTAATTTATTTGCAATCCCTATGCGTACGGGACGGCGGCGGCGCGGTTCTAGGTCTGTGGTTTAACCTTTTTTTTATATTTAATGGCACCGCGTTTAGCATTTTGCCAATGTCAAGTAGTAATTCAGTTTTCAAGTCTTAAGTTTACAAAAAATCTATGTCTTCAACACCCTCAACATCCACAACAGTAAAATGATAGCACTTTTACTGAAGATTTCTTTGTGACTTTTTGAGTAAATCCAAAAATGTCCATCCCCCGCATTTTATCAAATTTCTTATTCACTGCACACTTTCACGGACACTTGCCACATATTATACTATCACTAATATGAGTTAAAGCCCGAAATATACAGCAAAAAGAAAATTATACAAAAAACATGATGTCCCTCTTCGGATTCCCGCCAAAAGCCTTGGTTTTACTTAATAATATAGAAACCGAATACGCAAGCAGATAGCGCCACCGGTTTTCTAAAACGCGTTATGGATTCGCTCCCTCCATTTGGTCTACCAACAGTACAGTTAGGTTCGGTTGTGCATAATTTTGTTGCGTGCTATCACCACGCAGCATTTTTGGGAGCATGCTACTTCTTAAGGTCGGCATAGTTAACAGTTTGCGATTTGCAACTGGAGACTGTGTGGTCCGGTTAGGTAGCATGCTTATTGTAAACAGTGACACAAAGTGATTGAACCGAGTTTAAATTAAATATTTTAAATATTTAATTTAAACTCGGTTCAATCACTTTGCAGTGGATCAAGGGTCATAGTGAGTCGCGCGGAAACGACGCGGCTGACGAGCTGGCCAGAAAGGGATCTGCAGGCGTATTCACGGAGGCTCGACACCGTTTCCGTTCGATTCAGATAGAGTGAAAAATTTTCCGAAGTCGTATCTATCGACTTCGGAAACTGTATTCTAGGCGCTTCCGACAGCCACGGAAAATGTTCCGAATTCTTATGTCAAATATGACATTCGTTTGTGATACCGACATCTGTGAATAGCCCATCTTCGACAGATTTTCCGATTCCGAGTCGAATATCGAAGCTCCATGAATACGCCTGCAGGTCAGGACCGGCCTGAGTAAGTGTAGACAGGCGAGATCTGCGCTACCACACCTGGACCGACGTCTCTCCTGCGCCCTGATAAACTTGAGCCGGAAACAGCTACGTACGGTAACTGGGGCCATAACAGGCCACGGTCCCTTTAACAAACATCTGTTTACTTTAGGTGTCACAGACAGCCCCCTGTGCAGAGCGTGCATGGAGGCAGAAGAAACGACTGCGCACGTGCTGTTTGAGTACGAAGGCTCAATACCGGGCGAAGCACCTTGGATCGCCGAGGTCGTTCTCCGAAGCCCTGACGGACCTCAGGTCGCTGCTGGGCTTCCTGGAGGAGCTGGAATGACAGGAGTAGAGCCATTCCCAAAATCACGAAAAATAGGCGCAGAAAAGACGTCGAGTTGCGGAAACAATTGCGTTAACATACATACACACAACATACATCCATAGCTATAATGTTAAAATGAACATCGAAATACTTACGTTTTTGTGGTAGGTTTCTTAATATTTGTATTATTGAATACTTACTGTGAAATACCCTATGCAAAAACCATAAATTCATATAGGTAGTAAGATTATAAAAAGGAAAGATTAGATTTTTTGTTTCTTTGTATTGAATAAGCTCCGAAACTACTGAACCGATCTGAATAATTCTTTCACCAATGGAAAGCTAACTTTTTTCCACTGAAATGGGAATGACGCTGGCAAAATGAACAGCTAGTAAAAAATAAAAATAAATAATCTCACGCCTTCCATCCTCGAGGGGTACGCAGAGGTATTGCACTTCTGGAAATACCCACGTTTCACCAATATATTCCTTGGACCCCTAAACGTTATAGGTGGTGAGCATGGAACCAAGTTTTCCAAAGTGAGCTTGTGATAAATATGTATGTACTGTACTTAAGTAAGTTTTTGAAAAAGTCGTTGGTACAGTACAGGTAAGTATAAATGCGAAAGTAAGTTTGTTTACTCGTTTGTTTGTTACGCTTTCGCGCCTAAACCAATAAAACGATTTAAAAAGTGCTGCTAGTAAAAAATAAATAACCTGTCTATAAATAGTAACCTAATACGCTAGAAGATGTCGCCACCGGTGTACTAAAACGCGCTATGGTTTCGCGCCCTCTATTTGGTCTGTGTGCCGCCGTCTTTTCTTCAATATATTATGATGTATGAACATATTTTAGTTTAAAATTTTTGAAATTGCGTGCCGATTCTTACCGCAACTGCGTGTTGTGTGGTACGGTAAGGGCATGCTTTATTTCACTATCACTACATAGTATAAAACAAAGTCGCTTTCTCTGTCTCTATATCCCTATGTCCTTATGTCCCTTTGTATGCTTAAATCTTTAAAACTACGCAACGGATTTTGATGCGATTTTTTTTAATAGATAGAGTGATTCAAGAGGAAGGTTTTAGTGTTAATCTAGTGATATAAGTATATCACTAAACTTCGACGGTTTTATAATTATATTCCTAGTGAGATAGTAAAGAATCGCTATCGTATAAGTATGTTACGGTATATAATTTTATCCCTAGGGATATAATTATGTTACGGCTTTATCTATCTTACTGCGACGTTAGCATTGCACCTGTACTGTGCGAAGCCGGGGCGGGTCGCTAGTATTCTTATATTATAATTGCTGTTGTAATTCCAATGGTCCTATTTCAATGGTTTTAGTTATATGAGTCTAATAAAATTGCTCATATTTAGGGATGTAAGATTAATGGAAAATAATCGATTAAATAAAAATCTATTTTTCTTCAAAATTAATCGATTTAAAAAAACAAATAATAATTTAATATGTATTATCGATTATTCCGAAAAAAATAGTTTTTTCTATTACCTACATATTTAAGAATCTATATGCTTTTCATATTTTATTAACATTCTATTTAGTTATAATTACAGTGAAACAATCAGAAGCCAGTAACACCGTTTTTTTTCCATTCATCGACTCGAAATGGTCATAAACAAGAAAGAAACACTTTTATTATAGTCATAGTTTCTATGAGAGACTGCTTTGTCGAGACGGGGGGGTGGTAAAAAATAGCTGCATACAAAAATTACACTTAGGTGTTTCAGCTAGAACTTTTACTGATAGTACCTACGTAAGTTTTCGAAAAACTCATTGGTATACATACATGATCTCCTCAGGATTTACTTAAAAAAAATAGTTAATGTATCCAAATAGTAATCTAGCAATAACTAATTTATTGCAATTCTTTACGGCACGGTTCTAGGTCTGTTGTTTCACACAATAAATAGAAACTGAATACGCCAACAGATGGCGCCACCGAGTTCCTAAAACGCGCTATGGTTTCGCTCCCTCCATTTGGTCTAGCAAATAATAGGTTCGGGTTTACATCAAACAATCTATGTCTTTATGCCTGCTCTAAGCAGAATTTTTAGGAGCGTGCTGCTTCATAAGGTCGGCACAATAGCAGTTTGCGTTGCAACTGCATTGTGTGGTCCGGTAAGTAGCATGCTTATACAACGCTTCACATAATAAGCGCAATTCCTCATACACCCCAATTAGGAGGTATCACTACATAGTATCGCAGAATAAGTAATAGTACTACGTAATAGTATAAAACAAAGTCGCTTTCTCTGTCCCTATATCCCTATGTCCCTATGTATGCTTAAATCTTTAAAACTACGCAACGGATTTTGATGCGTTTTTTTTAATAGAGAGAGTGATTCAAGAGGAATTTTTAGTATAAGCATTGCACCCGAAGTCGGGGCGGGTCGCTAGTTTATTTTATAAAAGAGAAATGCACGCTTTAACCTAATAAAATGCATAAATTTAAGTAAAACATTAAATCAATGAGAAAAAAAAGAATGAAAAACAGGATCCAGTATTACTCGTATTGCTCTTTCTTTATTTAAGGAGACGTTTCATGAATGTATGGAGACTAGGCCTGCACCATAGTACACCAGTTTTTTAAATAAATATAATCACTATATCTATTAAAAAAAACGCATCAAAATCCGTTGCGTAGTTTTAAAGATTTAAGCATACAAAGGGACATAGGGATATAGGGACAGAGAAAGCGACTTTGTTTTATACTATGTAGTGAGTAGTGATATTGTACCTACGCACGAGTTGACCCACAAAATGTATTAAGTTTATGTACACAGTTTTGCAATAAAATCTTATCATATCTAATAGTACGGTTTCCATAGGTAGCCCTATATTCAGTTATGCTAATTCATTAATCGGTAAAATTTATCACGTATTAAAAATAGTTTCAATAGATTATGAAGAAGAAGATTAAGAAGAACTTATTTCAGGAATTGCGCTTATACTGCATGATTCTTTTTACCGTTTAGATTAAAATGCAAAATGGCATAAGGTATCTGGAGCCGAAGTTATACAGTAGATCAATTATACTACTGTTAGAATGGTTCAGAATGAGACCAACAAATATTTCGATATCAATTTATATTCTTGAACAAAACACAATTCCATGACAACCGCCTTCCGCACCAAAGAGAGTCTAGCTCCTTTCAGCCTCTCTGTCCACAGAACTCTATAACTCCTAGTCTCTGTCATATTTTACTCTTTGGATATTTAGCGTTATTTCATCGTAGCAGCTCCATCTCTTAGTTTACAGCATTAACTCAACGACAAACGCCATCCATGGTCTGAGCGTAGTACAAATACATGCAGAAGAATAGAATGGCGCATACGTCGCTTCTAACTTCTTTCACACTACTTATATTATAAACGCAAAACTTTGTATAGATGGATGTATGGATGTTTTTTCCTCTTTCACGCAAAAACTACTCAGCGGATTTTGATGAAACTTTACAATTATACTGGATGATTTTTTTTACCGTCTGGGAAAAAATATGACGTATAAGGTATCTAGAGCCGAAGTTATACACGAGATTAATAGTTAAATATAGTCATGTTTAATGCAATTTATCAAATCTAGAAAACTACGCACAGTACTACGCGCAGCTGGCGGTTGTAGGTAGATTGCGAATAAATGGAAGCTACGAGCCTGTTTCTTTTTAAAATACTATTTCAAATATTTCAGTGTGTATTATTGACTACATTTGAGTAATGTATATTAGTTTAAGCAAGAAAAAAATTATTTAAGAAAAAAAAAATTTTAGGTAACATTGCCAAATGAATCTATTACACTTACCTATCACACCACATTTTTTTCCAGACGGTAAAAAAAGTCACCCTGTATAGCTTATACATCAGAATAACACATAGGCTATATTTTATACCGATATTCCCACGGGATCGGGCACTACGCCGGTGAAACCGCGGGGCGCTGCTAGTTATTAAATATAGTCATTTCCAAGGCATGTCATGTGTTATATTGACTACAACCACCTACAAATGAGTAATGTATATTAGTATAATGTTATTATACAAGATTTGTAAAATATCTTTTAAGCAGCAATTCGTAATGAATCTATTACACTTACCTATCACACCAGTTTTTTTCCAGACGGTAAAAAAAAACAGGCGGTATTTCTGGTTACGCCTCGTGGTTTTACCCGCGTAGTTTCCGTTCCCATGGCAACAGGGGGATAAAATGATGTAGGCCAAGAAAGTGTTATTCTAATTCCGACGGGAATGAGAAAAAGGTCGCGAGAAATTCCATCATCTGCTAATAGGAAATTAAACAATTGTTAACATTAAAATATTTAATTTAAATTAATTAAATTCGGTTCAAATAATAATATTGATTCGGAGTAACATTATGGCTATGAATATAAATAGGAAACCTAATAATAATAAATGCTTTCGTTGATTTAGAATTATTTACAATGCCCTTATTAATTATGTATAAGTATGTAACTATTTTAAAATATTATAATAAATTTGTTTCTAAATACTTATTTAAATGGTAATATAGGTCATATTACCATTTAAATTTGAAGTTGTTATTAATTTAACAAAACTTAGAAGTTGATTTTTGTAAAAAACCTAGCAAAATATATAAATAATTCATAATATTATTTCTAATTAACTTACAATTGTTGTATGAGAACAAATCTCAAAAAAGTATATCAAAAATATATTGAGATAACACTTCACTATGTAAAAGGTAAATTCTTCATTTTCTAGTCATTTGTCATAGTCGGTCATTAACACAAAGTTCATTAATAAACTCGCCATCAAGAATTAATGACTTTGATCAATCCTGCCACAAATCCTCAAATTCTAGAATTATAAGTTTTTATGTCATTCTACAATCAGGATAGTGTGATTCTATAATTTCATATAGCACGGATATTGAATTCTAGAACAGTACGATTAGACAGAAAGTTCTAGAACTGCAGTAAATGTTGCGATGTATTTATGCAAACGTGGAATAGTAATAGTAGTATCATGTGTAGAATAGGGTTGTGTCCTACCTAGTCAAATCAGTTACTTTTTACGATCTGTCAAAACGAAATTTTACTATGGAAAATGTACTGAAATAGCAAACCGTGACGTCATAATTTGTAGTACTCAATTGCAGCACTTTTTTTGATTGTTTTATTATTTTTAAATTTGCTATAATTGTAAATTGAAAATCGAAATACATATTTTTAGGTGTTTTAGGATAATCTTTTTAATGTATGACTACTCGCTATTTAATTTTGATGCTGTCAACTACCCAATTCCTAGTTATGATAGTAAGATATCCTCATTTATTATGAGGTTGTCGTAATTAAGTCACAGAATTATGCAACATTCAGTTCAAAGATAGAATCTAAGTGTACAATAGAACAATTATTCAGAACAAAATTCAAAACCTGTATTTACAGATGTGCACTTTCTGCATCACATAATTTCTGAAACTGACACACTTCTACGAGTACAATTTGTAACTACAATTTGTAGTTTGTAACTTCTACGAGTAAATAAGCGCAATTCCGGAAATTAAATTGTTTAGTATCAACTACTAAGTCGATTTCCGATTTTTTAATGTGTTAATTTTTTTCGGAAAATGAAAAAAATAGAAATTTGCTTAGACAAAACTAAAATACGAATGCTATATATTTTTTTTATATTAATATACTAATTGGGGTGTATGAGGAATTGCGCTTACTCTGTGAAGCGTTGTATATGCACTATCAAAATATACGATTACATTCTGAAACTTATCCGGATATAAGCTTCTAGAATTGAACAACCAAATCCGGATATAAGCTTCTAGAATTGAATAACAAAATCCGGATATAATCTTCTAGAATTGTAATATCTGGTTGATCCAGTCACGGAATTCTGAGATCCGGGTGTAGACACCGGGCTGGTTGGGCTCCGCGCACCCAATGCCCCACGAAATAACCCCACCGAGGACGAACCTGTTGTCTCGCTCACGTTGAATCACCATTGGGCCTCCACTGTCACCTGAGGAAAGGAGTAAATTCATAAAGCTAGAGGTTTTAAAATACACTATTATTCTCTGCGTTGATGGTTGTCCTAATGCTGCATGGACCACTTGGTCCTCTATAATTATGTACAATTACGTTGATTGAATAAAATGATTTTAAAGTAGAACAAGGGTCTTTTAAATAAATAATCTTATATACCTTTAAACTATAAACTGATTGATTGGTGATATGTCAACAAACAGCCTAAATTGCTGGGTCTAGAGACTAGAAATTTTGCACATAGATAGCATAAACAATGTGGCCATCCACTAAGAAAGGATTTTGCAAAATTCAACCCCTAAGGGGGTGAAAAAAACGTACGCGAGCGAAGCCGTGGGTAACAGCTAGTAATAAATAAGCGATAAACAAAATACTCTTAGAAAAGTCAATATTCTAATAACTCTAAACTCGTCCATGGAGATTGGCTAAATGTACACAGCAGCCTATCTCCACTGACGAGTTGCTGGTTCCAAATGCAGTACCCCTAGATTAACCAGCAAAAAACTCAAGGCCAGCTCTTTTTAATCTCATGTCTTACTAGTAGAACTGAAGTCGAACTGAAAGTCACTGTTTTAGTAATGTGCGTCGTGTTGTTCAATAGTACTATTTCCGATCAACTGTACTTCAGGTAAGTAGTATAATTTCTTACAGTCGCGTGTACCTTATGAGGATCTTCACAACATTATTTGCGTTGTTGATTACTGGTACTCTTAGTAAACACTGTTGTTCATGGGTACCCCTGTTGATCACTACATGCTCACCTTCACAGCTGTCGGCGCCGCCTTTCCTCCAGCCGGCACAGATGAAGATGTTTAGTATGTGCTCATTGTACCCCGCCGCTTGGTACATCGCTTCGCACGCTGTGTTGTTGATCACCGGTACGTCAACTTCTTGAAGTACGCTTGGCAGAGGACCCTCTGTAAAAAATATAGGGTAAAAAGCAATAATCTCTAATAATTACTTCACTATCACTACATCCAGTTTCATCCATCCTAAGGTTGTCTGATGAGACGAGATGAGACCGCCCATTGTACTTTAGTTAATGTTAAATATAAATATTGTATAATGTCACTTATTCTGTACTATTAAATTGTATTGTTTTTGGTTTACAATAAAGAGTTATTGTATTGTATTATTTGTATTGTATTGTACATAGTACATAGTACAAAACAAAGTCGCTTCCGGTCTGTCTGTCCCTATGTATGCGTACGCAACGGATTTTGATGCGGTTTTTTATAGATAGAGTGATTCAACAGGTAGGTTTTAGTATCAGCATTACACCCGTGACCTGTTGGCTCAGTTGGTACTGTTGGTAGTGACCCTGCCTTCTGAGCCGGAGGTCGCAGGTTCGTTCGACACTCGGTGCCAACATTTTTGTTAACATGTCTTGGCTTCGTGTCTGGTCGTTTAATATTGATTTAAGATTGCTTATCAGTTGTTTAGTACCTATTGGCTGGGTGCGAAGTAGGGGGTGGGGGAACCACGAATCGATCGCAGCGCCCATGGTGGCTAAAAAAGGAACTCGGGGCTGACGAACTGTCACTTTTTACTAGAGAAATTTACGTATTCGTGCATTCTTAGTGAAAATAAATGCTTGAACATGGGTAACGAAACCTGCTGCGTAATCAACTGCAAGAATAATGGCAAAAATAGTGATCGCAAATTCTATAAATTTTCAAGAGCAAGTTGGAAACAAGATCAACGACTTCAATGATGTTTTATATAGCGTTGATGTCACTGAAGTTTGTCTTATTACACTAGCTTCAATGGTGTGGCTCATCTGATTTTCACATTTTATTTCTTTTACATCTTGCACACGTTGAGCCAAAACTAACTGTTTGCCTTTTGTAGTGGTTTGTGGCTGGAAAACTATATTGTGCGTTATTGTCCGGAATCTAGTTTTTCTAATCAATTTGGTCATGTTGAACTGAAAATACACAACAGTCTGCATTATTATCGACAGTACTGCTATAAATAATGGTCTACAAGATACATGAAACGCTCTAGTCGATAAATTTTGTCCATTTCTTTACTTATTTCCCGTGAAGTCATGAGAAAGTCCGTGTAGGTATACTGCCTGAAATTTACTGATTATGGCATTTTTGAAGGGAAATAAAAAAGGTCAACATTATTATCGACGCTATAGACTTACAATATCCAACAGGACCTAAGTAAATAACGTTGTTTCACTGAAATTATTTTTGTGTTTACTTACTTTTCGTAATGACAACCAGCCATTTGACATTTCAAAGTCCGCCCTAATTTTTACCACTAGTTGGCGCTGTCATCGCGCACCCAGCCAATAGAAATAAATCAAAATTTTATAGATAGCGTGCCGCTTCTTACCGCGACTGCGTGCTGTGTGGTCCGGTAAGGGCATGCTTTATAAAACATATGGGTGCATAAACATGGCATTTCATTTCTCCGGGCGAAAATTTCGGCCCGCTGCGCTAAGGTGTCGTCCTTTATCACGTTAGGTTCGAAAGGGGGGGAGGGGTTCAGAAAAATAACGAAATATCACAAGGGGCGTAATGAGTTATCACGTGTATTAATTTTTCATTGGCCGCACGATTTATAAACTAAAAAAGTAGCACTTGACTTTTCATTGATGCTGGATTTCACAAGATTTTATCATTTCGTAGTCGAAAATTTCAATATACTTTCTACTAAAAAAAATACACGTGATTTCGGTATAGGGGGGCGGGGTAGTCTAAAACCTCACACATCACCGAGGGGGGGAGGGGGTCAAAAAGTTGCTTGAAAACATCACGTGATTAATGGACGACCCCTAAACGAAGTTGCGGCTCCGCCTCCGTAAGAAAAGAATAAAAGTATACACACCTCGGGAAGTAAATAAGAAAGCCTCAGATCACATGTTTGTAGACCTCAGCCGACAATTACTTACATGTGATATGAGACATTTCTTATTTTACACAAGAGCTTATGCTCTTCTCAGGATTTACATAAAAAAATAGCCAATCTATCCAAATATGTAGTAATCTAACAATCATTAATTTATTTGCAATCCCTATGCGTACGGGACGGCAGCGGCGGCGCGGTTCTAGGTCTGTGGTTTAACTTTTTTTCTATTTAATGGCACCGCATTTAGCATTTTGCCAATGTCAAGTAGTAACTCAGTTTTCAAGTCTTAAGTTTACAAAAAATCTGTGTCTTCAACACCCTCAACATCCCCCCCTTGCTTATCAACAGTAAAATGATAGCACTTTTACTGAAGACTTCTTTGTGACTTCTTGAGGCAATCCAAAAATGTCCATCTCCCGCATTTTATCGAATTTCTCATTCACTGCACACTTTCACGGACACTTGCCACATTTATACTATCACTAATATGAGTCAAAACCCGAAATATACAGCAAAAGGAAAATTATACAAAAAACATGACGTCCCTCTTCGGATTCCCGCCAAAAGCCGTGGTTTTTATAATATAGAAACCGAATACGCAACCAGATAGCGCCACCGGTTTCCTAAAACGCGTTATGGTTTCGCTCCCTCCATTTGGTCTACCAACAGTACAGTTAGGTTAGGTTGTGCATAATTTTGTTGCGTGCTATCACCACGCAGCATTTTTGGGAGCGTGCTACTTCTTAAGGTCGGCATGGTTAACAGTTTGCGATTTGCAACTGGAGGCTGTGTGGTGGTAGGTAGCATGATTATTGTAAACATTAAAATATTTAATTTAAACTCGGTTCAATCACTTTGGGTCATAGTGAGTCGCTCGGAAACGACGCGGCTGACGAGCTGGCCAGAAAGGGATCAGGTCAGGACCGGCCTGAGTAAGTGTAGACAGGCGAGATCTGCGCTACCACAACTGGACCGACCTCTCCTGCGCCCTGATAAACTTGAGCCGAAAACAGCTACGTACGGTAACTGGGGCCATAACAGGCCACGGTCCCTTTAACAAACATCTGTTTACTTTAGGTGTCACAGACAGCCCCCTGTGCAGAGCGTGCATGGAGGTAGAAGAAACGACTGCGCACGTGCTGTTTGAGTACGAAGGCTCAATACCGGGCGAAGCACCTTGGATCCCCGAGGTCGTTCTCCGAAGCCCTGACGGACCTCAAGTCGCTGCTGGGCTTCCTGGAGGAGCTGGGATGGCAAGAGTAGAGCCATTCCCACAATCACGAAAAATAGGCGCAGAAAAGAGGTCGAGTTGCGGAAACAAGCCCGCGTTAACATACATACATACAACATACATCCATAGCTATTATAATGTTAAAATGAACATCGAAATACTTACGTTTTTGTGGTAGGACTGGTAGGTTTCTTAATATTTGTATTATTGAATACTTACTGTGAAATACCCTATTCAAAAACCATAAATGCATAAAGTAATATTATAAAAAGGAAAGATTTGATTGTTTGTTTCTTTGTATTGAATAAGCTCTGAAACTACTGAACCGACCTGAATAATTCTTTCAACAATGGAAAGCTAACTTTTCCCACTGAAATGGGAATTACGCTGGCAAAATGAACAGCTAGAAAAAAATTAAAATAAATAATCTCACGCCTTTCATCCTCGAGGGGTACGCAGAGGTATTCCACTTCTGGAAATACCCACGTTTCACCAATATATTCCTTGGACCCCTAAACGTTATAGGTGGTGAGCATGGAACCAACAAGTTTTCCAAAGTGAGCTTGTAATAAATATGTACATAAATGTACGTTTTTGAAAAAGGCGTTGGTACAGTACGGTATAAATGCGAAAGTAAGTTTGTTTACTCGTTTGTTTGTTACGCTTTCACGCCTAAACCAAAGAACCGATTTAAAAAATTCTTTCTCGATTGGAAAGCTACATATTGAGCGAGTAACATAGGCTATATTTATCCCCGTATTCCCAAAGGATTGCGATCTACGCGGGTGAAACCGCAGGGTGCTACTAGTAAAAAATAAATAAACTGTCTATAAATAGTAACCTAATATGCTAGTAGATGGCGCCACCGGTTTCCTAAAACGCGCTATGGTTTCGCGCTCTCAATTTGGTCTGTGTTCGGCCGTCTTTTCTACAAAACTTAGAATTACCATGACAACAACTATAAGTAACATTGATTAATTTTTGAAATGGCGTGCCGCTTCTTACCGCTCTGGTAAGGGCATGCTTTATACACTTGGGTGCATGAACATGGCGTATCATTTCTCCAGCCGGAAAGCTTCAAAGGAGACGTTCCATCTTGGGCCTGCACATTGTACACCAGCGTGAAATATAGAGAAAAATCTAGCGATTATCAGAAAAATATGTAAAAAAATCATTTCCATCTAGGTATTTAACTTGCACAAAAGTAATTAAACTTTAATGTAAGTATCAGCATGGAATCATATTGAATTATGATACTATTTCTAACTTCTTAAGCCCAATTTTCATGTTGTTGTGAATTAGAATTAGTCCGACAAACATAAAAAATTTGTTAATTGTTATTAACCGGTCAGGTAGCAATTTTTTTTGCTGTCGTCGCGATGCTAGTTTAATGAAAATTAAAGTTTGTTGTACAACGAAACTAGACAAATATGAGCAAAATCACGAATAAAACTATGGTTATTTTATTTATATTTATCTCAAAAACTGATGTAAGTACATGGCTTAGGCCCTGTAAGTAAATAATAAAGAAATAAAAAATAATAATAATAAAAAAAAAAAACCTGTGATAAAAAATACCCGATGTCTTATTATAAATAACGTGTGTTGTCCAAGCAAATAAATGTTTTTCTATTCTATTTTGTACTTCTATACGCTAACAGATGGCGCCACCGGTTTCGTTAAAGTCGCTATGGTTTCGCTTTCTCTATTTGGTCTGTCTGCCACCGTTACGCTGGTACTATTTGCAAGATTGTACTAGCTGATGCCCGCGACTTCGTCCACGTGGAATTTGTAATTACTTTGCGTTTTTTAGAAATATATCAAGAAGGAAAGGATAATCTAGATCTACACTGTCTATGTACATTAATATTATAAAGAGGAAAGATTTGTATTTTTGTATGTTAATAACGAATAAACTCAAAAACTACTGGACCGATTTCAAAAATTCACCATTAGAATGATATATTATCCCTGAGTAACATATGCTTTATATTTATGACGAAAAAGAATTAGGAATCCTTATTAAAACTTGACTGTACATGCCAGGATTGGAACCCGAGCCTCAAGAATGAGAAGCGGGCTTATATTTTTGTTATTAAAAACACAAAAACACCCTATATACAACGCGTTACAGAATAAGAGCAAATCCTCATACACCCCAATTAGTATACTAATAAAAAAGATTAGTAATGCATTCGTACTTAAGTTTTGTATAACCAATTTTTTCTTATTAAATAAATAAAGAGCGATAACAGTACGGTTTCCATAGGTAGCAGAAGAAAAGAAAAACACATTAAAATTAGCTGAAATCAATTAAGTAGTCGATACTGAACAAAATAATTTCAGGGATTGCGCTTATTCTTTTACGTGTTGTAAAGCCTAGGACACTCTTTGGTTTATGATTTTTGAGGTCTTGATACCAAAGGCTATGCATATGCTCATACTACGATATGGAAAATCCAGAAACACGTGTCTTGTTTTTTGTTTTGAGGAGTATTTCTACAAAGTTTCGAATTGATACACCCAAAAATAAAGGCTTTCCATAAGTACCATATTTTTTTTTTTTTTAACCAGGGAAAATGCATTACATTGGCCCGGGGGGATCGGGGGTTATGTGGGGCTCGACAGCCTAATGCTGCCATACCCACTAAAAACCCTGGTGTGTTCCTCCTCGCCGCTTCGGACCCAGCCATGGCACCGCGGTTGTGCTCCTCGAGGGGGGGTCGAGCGAACCCCCCCTATCTCCGCTTAAGGCGCCCCGGAACACCAGGGGCGCCTTCCAGCACGGGACCTCTTAACGCGGGTGACGGATCCCCCGATCACGTCACCCACCGGTCCCCTCAGGGCGGTTGGTATTTCCGCTCCCGCTCCGCCGCCTCCTTCTGCGACATGACTTCGTCACAGAAGGAGACGACCGCCTGCCAGGCTTGCTCACTGCCGATCATGGCGTTGACCATGTTCACTGGCACCGCAGGGCTACGAGCGCTTCTATATATCTATATACTTATATATATATATATATATATCTATAATATATAAAGCTCGACTACCACTCACTCACTGACTGACTGATTGACATAATTGTTCTCCCAGAAGGAGTCGTTTTGGAGTCAAGTCATGTAGGAGGAAAGTGTTCAAGATGTGATGTGAGTGACCTAGGGAAAATTCCGATTTTTCAAAAAAACAAAATGGCGGCCAAGCCTGCCCATCGTATCTCTTTTGTTTTCCGGCCGATCCGGTTCAAATTTTTGGCATCTGTAGTTTTGTTAAGATGATTTACGAATATTATTTAAAAAATTGAAAAAACAAAATGGCGGCCGCGTAGTAGTGTTTCAAAGTTGGAGTGGTTTTAGACCCCACTTGACCCGAATTGATCTCCCAGATGCCGATATGCTACAGGGATGTGTTTGGTGTCACCGCATAGGGTATATCCTGTAGTTTACCAGAAAATCCCGAAAATCTGAAAAAACAAGATGGCCGACCGGTGATATGCTCCCAAAGAAAAGAATTAATTTTACCACATTTTGAATGTCCATTTTCGGCAAGATGGCAACACCTGAGCGAGTTGGTCTGTATAGCGGGATTGGAGGTCTTGCTACGTAGTGTGGCCGTGTTGAAGAATTTTCCCGGAATTTTTCGTATTTTTTTACTTTTAACGCAAAATGTCAAAAGTCTAAATTTTACCATTTTGCAAAAACAAGTGACAGTCAGTGAAACATTTTATTCCTCCCTATGACCTTTTGTAGGTTTTTTGAATTTCACCTGTCAACACTGAAAGTTATGGCCGATTGAATTTTTAGGGTAGACCTCAAAAGACCCGAATTGATCTCCCAGATGCCGATATGCTACAGGGATGTGTTTGGTGTCATCGCATAGGGTATATCCTGTAGTTTACTAGAAAATCCCGAAAATCTGAAAAAACAAGATGGCCGCCCCGTTATTTTTGTTTTACTGAAAAATTAAAATTTTCATAATAATAATCGGCTTTTCTAGCCAGTTGGCAACACTTTGGAAAGTTGACTTGTATGGAGCGATTGTGGGTCTCAGTAAACAGTGTTGCCATGAAAAAAAATATTTAACAATTTTTTTTTGTTTTTCGATTTAAAATGGCTAAAACAAGATGGGCGCCCAAAATTAGACTTTATTTTTCTGTCAAAATACGACCCCACAGAGACACGCGTGGCCGCTTGCGCGCGACATCTAGTTTATATTATATAAAGCTCGACTACCACTCACTCACTCACTCACTGACTGATTGACATAATTGTTCTCCCAGAAGGAGTCGTTTTGGAGGCAAGTCATATATGAGAAAAGTGTGCAAGATGGCGAAGTGACCCCGGGAAAATTCCGACTTTTCAAAAAAACAAAATGGCGGCCAAGCTTGCCTATTGTATCTCTTTTGTTTTCCAGCCGATTTGTTTTAAATTTTTAGAATCGGTAAAACTTTTCAGATGATTAACGAAAATAATTTAAAAAGTTGAAAAAACAAAATGGCGGCCGCGTAATAGTGTTTCAAAGTTGGAGTGGTTTTAAACCCCAGTTGATTAATTGATCTCCCAGATGCTAATATCTACGGGGATGTTTTAAGTACCATCACTTAGGTCATGTCCTGTTGTTTACCAGTAAAATCCGAAAAACTGAAAATCCAAGATGGCCGCCCTGTGATTGGCTTTCAAAGAAAAGGATGGATTTTACAAGATTTTGAATGTCAATTTTCGGCAAGATGGCGACACCTGAGCGAGTTGGCTTGTATGGCGGAGTTGGAGGTCTCATTACGGAGTATTGCCATGTTTAAGAAGTTTTCCAAAATTTAGGGTAGTTTTTTACTTTTAATGCAAAAAGTCAAAACTCGAAATTTTACCATTTTGCAAAAACGAGTAAAAGTCAACGGTACATTTTATCCCTCCCTATGACCTTTTGTAGGTTTTTTAAATTTCACCTGGCAACACTGAAAGTTATGGCCGATTGAATTTTTAGGGTAGACCCCAAAAGACCCGAATTGATCTCTCAGATGCCAAGATGCTATAGAGACGTGATTGATGTCATTGCATAGGGCATATCCTGTAGTTTACCAGAAAAATCCGAAAAACTGAAAAAACAAGATGGCCGCTCCGGTATTCTCTCTTTACTGAAAAAAATGGGTTTTTATAATTTTCATCGGTATTTTTAGGCAAGTTGGCAACACTTTGGAAAGTTGGGTTGTATGGAGCGATTGTGGGTCTCAGTAAGCAGTGTTGCCATGAAAAGAAATATTTTACAAAATGTTATTATTTTTTTCAACTTATACTAAAAATTTACTATATTCACATAGAAAATTATCGAAAATGGCTAAAACTGGCTGCCCAAAATAAGACTCTATTTTTCTGTCAAAATACGACCCCACAGAGACACGCGTGGCCGCTTGCGGCCTCGCGCACCGCGCGACATCTAGTATATATATATATATATATATTATATAAGGCTCGACTACCACTCACTCACTCACTCACTGATTGACATAATTGTTCTCCCAGAAGGAGTCGTTTTGGAGTCAAGTCATGTAGAAGAAAAGTGTGCAAGGTGGCGGGGTGACCCCAGGAAAATTCCGACTTTTCAAAAAAACAAAATGGCGGCCGGGCTTGCCTATCGTATCTCTTTTGTTTTTCGGCCGATTCGGTTCAAATTTTTGGCGTCTGTAAGGTCGCTTGTATGATTTAAGAAAATAATTAAAAAATTTGAAATAACAAAATGGCGGCCGCGTAGTAATGTTTCAAAGTTTAGGCTATTGTAGACCCCACTTGACCCGAAGTAGACGCATGGTTGCCGACATCGTACAGTTACAAATGGCACGTCATCTTTTTAGGCACATCCCGTAGTTTACCAGAAAAATCTAAAAAACAAAAAATCCAAGATGGCCGCCCTGTGATTGGCTCCCAAAGAAAAAGATGAATTTTACCAGATTTTGAATGTCGATTTTCGGCAAGATGGCGACACCTGAGCGAGTTGGCTTGTATGGCGGGGTTAGAGGTCTTTTAACGGAGTGTTGCCATGTTTAACAAGTTTCCCAAAATTTGGGGTATTTTTTTACTTTTAACGCAAAATGTCAAAACTTTAAATTTTACCATTTCGCAAAAACGAGTAACAGTCAACGGTACATTTTATCTCTCTCTATGACCTTTTGTGTTTTTTTTGATTTTCGCCTGGCAACACTGAAAGTTATGGCCGATTAAATTTTTAGGGTAGACCTCAAAAGACCCGAATTGATCTCCCAGATGCCAATATGCTATAGAGACGTGGTTGGTGTCATTGCATAGAACATATCCTGTAATTTACTAGAAAAATCCAAAAAACTGAAAATCCAAGATGGCCGCCCTGTGATTGGCTCCCAAAGAAAAAGATGAATTTTACCAGATTTTGAATGTCGATTTTCGGCAAGATGGCGACACCTGAGCGAGTTGGCTTGTATGGCGGGGTTAGAGGTTTTATTACGGAGTGTTGCCATGTTTAAGAATTTTTCTAAAATTTGGGGTATTTTTTGACTTTTAATGCAAAAAGTCAAAACTCGGAATTACACCATTTTGCAAAAACGAGTAACAGTCAACGGTATATTTTATCTCTCCCTATGACCTTTTGTAGGTTTTTTGATTTTCACCTGGCAACACTGAAACTTATGGCCGATTGAATTTTTAGGGTAGACTTCAAAAGACCCGAATTGATCTCCCAGATGACAATATGCTATAGAGACGTGATTGGTGTCATTACATAGGGCATATCCTGTAGTTTACTAGAAAAATCCGAAAAACTTAAAAAACAAGATGGCCGCTCCAGTATTCTCTCTTTACTGAAAAAATTGGGTTTTTATAATTTTTATCGGTATTTTTAGGCAAGTTGGCAACACTTTGGAAAGTTGGGTTGTATGGATCGATTGTGGGTCTCAGTAAGCAGTGTTGCCATGAAAAGAAATATTTTACAAAATTTAATATTTTTCGACTTATACTTAAAATTTACTATATTCACATAAAAAATTATCGAAAATGGCTAAAACATGCCCGCCCAAAAATTGACTTTATTTTTCTGTCAAAATACGACCCCACAGAGACACGCGTGGCCGCTTGCGGCCTCGCGCACCGCGCGACATCTAGTATATATATATATATATATATATATATATATATAGATGACCTACAGTTGGTGAAAAGTTGAAAACTAGTTTCGAATTAAAAAAAAAACATTCAGACTGCGTGCTGTGTGGTCCGGCAAGGGCACGCTTAATTTTTTAATTATCTATGGTTCCCTTTCATTTAATGGGTTTATTAAAAGTGACACAAAAGAGGTTTAAAATCAGAATACAGTTCTTAAGAAAAAAGATCAGGCTACTACTACTTATATATACATATATATATATACACACCGGCACAATTAGCGGAACAGAAAAAAAAGGGAGTATTTACGCATTTTTGCGTGTTACTGGCCGGCTAAACAAGCTTTTTTTAAATTTGGGTTTTAATTTAAAAATGGAATACTAAGCGACTGCCCTTTTTTTCATTATTTTGTTTTAATTTTCATTGATTCATTTTTTCCACCGCTTGTCCGTTTTTAGAAGGTTCGTGAATTCCATTTGAAAAGCTTTGAATTGCAGTTTTTGAGGCTTTTGAGTTTTTTCGCATATTGATAATTTACGAGCATCTAATTTAGCCTGATTTAACGCCATCAGAAATCATTAGGGCAGATCAAATGAGGAGAAATGGTCAAACCTACAGATCGATTGCCAGAAGCCTTCGTCGATCGTTATCAACGATTTATCGTAGCATCCAACGATACAGATTGACGAATGCTCTAGTGAAAAGGAGAGGACAAGGCCGGAAAAGGTGTACTTCAAGGAGGGATGACCGTTTTCTCCAACTTCAAGTCCGACGGAACACGAGACTAACGGCGGTGCAGGCTCGAAATTTACTGGAAGAGGTACGAGCAGTAAGGATGAGTGAGCGGACAGTTCGTAGAAGATTCGAAGAAGTGGGTATAGGCTCGTATGTGCCCGCCAAAGCCCCAAAACTTGAGAGACATCATCGCACAAACCGTCTACACTTTGGTCGTGAACATCGTGATTGGGACTTCGACGACTGGGGACAGGTTCTTTTTACTGATGAATGCAGAGTTATGTTAAATCAAATTGATGGAAGGCAGCGAGTATGGAGACGCAAAGGAGAACGGTATATCCAGTCTAATTTTGAAAATACAGTTGCATATGGCGGCGGTTCAATTATGGTCTGGGGAGGAATATGTTTAGGAGCTCGTACGGAGTTAGTAGTGGTCGATGGCGGGAATCTGAATGCTGATCGGTATATCAGGGAGATTTTAGAAGAACATGTTGTGCCATTTGCCCCCTTTATTGGTAACAACTTCATTCTAATGCAGGATAATGCTCGGGCTCACAGTGCTCGCACAGTACAGACATACCTAAACCATGTTGGTATAACGGTGATGGAGTGGCCAGCACGGTCCCCCGATATGAACCCTATAGAACACGTCTGGGACTTGCTAAAGAGGAGTGTAAAGTCAAGAATGCCCCCTCCCAATAATCTCAACGAGTTGCGAAACGCATTACTTGAAGAATGGCAGAGGTTGCCCCAAGAAACCATTGATAACATCATCCGCAGCATGCCCAGACGGATGGAAACCCTCATCAGAGCACGAGGAGGAAACACTCGATATTGAACAGTCATTGAAATTGTTGTTAAACTTTGGAAAATCTTGAATTTTCTGCTGTTTCTCTATAATTAAAAATCGAAGAAAAATGCATTTTGTTTAATTTAATTTTTATTTTTATAAAATTTTAAGTATGGTGTTACAAATGAATGTCAAAACATGTTAATTTAATTGTTGTTTCATTTTAAATAATATATACAGTTGGTGAAAAGTTGAAAACTAGTTTCGAATTAAAAAAAAAACAAATTTTCAGACTGCGTGCTGTGTGGTCCGGCAAGGGCACGCTTAATTTTTTAATTATCTATGGTCCCCTTTCATTTAATGGGTTTATTAAAAGTGACACAAAAGAGGTTTAAAATCAGAATACAGTTCTTAAGAAAAAAGATCAGGCTATCATTTCACAGATGATATGCAAAATTATTAAAATACTTATTGTACATACCCCTATACCTATACACAGCACTACTGGCCCCTTTTCTTTGACAGACTAACCAAAAACTTTTTTTACAAATTTACTTCAAACCGAATACAAGCATTTAAGTGTTGTCCTTGTTTTTAGATACGAAGATGAATGACTGGTCATTTTTCAGATTGAAATAGATAAATCTAAATCCCTTGACCGATCCAGAGGATCTATGGTATTATTATCCTCTATGGTACTTGACATTGGCGGAATCATTGTTTTATAACGATGGAAAAGTTGTATTATTGAATACTTACTGTGAAATACCCTATGCAAAAACCATAAATGCGTAAAGTAATATTATAAAAAGGAAAGATTTGATTGTTTGTTTCTTTGTATTGAATAAGCTCTGAAACTACTGAACCGATCTGAATTCTTTCACCAATGGAAAGCTAACTTTTTTTCACTGAAATGGGAATTATTACGCTGGCAAAATGAACAGCTAGAAAAAAATAAAAATATATAATCTCACGCCTTTCATCCTCGAGGGGTACGCAGAGGTATTCCACTTTTGGAAACACCCACGTTTCAATAATACTTATAACGTGTGGTGAGCATGAAACCAACAAGTTTTCCAAAGTGTATATGTGTAGTGTGTAAATATGTACCTACATAATGTAAGTTTAAAAAAAAGTTGTTGGTACAGTACGGTATAAATGCGAAAGTAACTTTGTTTACTCGTTTTTTTGTTACGCTTTCACGCCTAAACCAATAAAACGATTTAAAAAATTCTTTCTCGATTGGAAAGCTACATATTGAGCGAGTAACATAGGCTATATTTATCCCCGTATTCCCAAAGGATTGCGATCTACGCGGGTGAAACCGCAGGGTGCTGCTAGTAAAAAATAAATAACCTGTCTATAAATAGTAACCTAATATGCTAGAAGATGGCGCCACCGGTTTCCTAAAACGCGCTATGGTTTCGCGTTCTCAATTTGGTCTGTGTTCGGCCGTCTTTTCTTAAAAACTGCGAATCACTGGAACTACTACTGCACACATCATGTTAAAACATGAATTAATTTTTGAGATGGCGTGCCGCTTCTTACCGCTACTGCGTGTTGTGTGGTCCGGTAAGGGCATGCTATATACACTTGGGTGCATGAACATGGCGTATCATTTCTCCGGGCGGAAAGCTTCAAAGGAGACGTTCCATCTTGGGCCTGCACATTGTACACCAGCGTGAAATATAGAGAAAAATCTAGTGACTATCAGAAAAATATTTTAAAAAATCATTTCCATCTATTTAACTTGCACAAAATAATTAAACTTTAATGTATCAGCATGGAATCATATTGAATTATTATACTATTTCTAACTTCTTAAGCCCAATTTCCATGTTGTTGTGAATTAGAATTAGTCCGACAAACATAAAAATTTTGTCTATTGTCAGTAACCGGTCAGGTAGCAATTTTTTTTTCTGTCGTCGCGATGCTAGTTTAATGAAAATTAAAGTTTATTGTACAACGAAACTAGACAAATATGATCAAAATCATGAATAAAACTATGGTTATTTTATTTATATTTATCTAAAAAACTGATGTAAGTACATGGCTTAGGCCCTGTAAGTAAATAATAAAGAAATAAAAAATAATAATAATAATAAAAAATAAAAACCTGTGATAAAAAATACCCGATGTCTTATTATAAATAACGTGTGTTGTCCAAGCAAATAAATGTTTTTCTATTCTATTTTGTACTTCTATACGCTAATAGATGGCGCCACCGGTTTCGTTAAACTCGCTATGGTTTCGCTTTCTCTATTTGGTCTGTCTGCCACCGTTACGCTGGTACTATTTGCAAGATTGTACTAGCTGATGCCCGCGACTTCGTCCACGTGGAATTTGTAATTACTTTGCGTTTTTTGAAAATATATCAAGAAGGATAATCTAGATCTACACTGTCTATGTATATTAATATTATAAAGAGGAAAGATTTGTATTTTTGTATATTAATCTATACATATATTAAAACTCTAACGGGGCCGTGTCTGTACATTAAATATTTTTTGAAAATTTTAACGGTAGTGTATATAGTTATCGATATAGATACCGAAACACCAATTTTTGGAATTTTTGTCTGTCTGTCTGTCTGTCTGGTTGTGCACGCATCACTCAAAAACTACTGGACGGATTTTGATGAAATTTGGTATGGAGATAACTGAGTACCCGGGTCAACATCTAGGGTACTTTTTATTCCAGGAAAATATCTCATTCCCACGGGAAAATAAAAAAACTGGTTAAAAAGAGAAATACGTACTACTCCGAAACTATAACACCTAGAAACTTGAAAAATGGTATCAAGGTGTCTGATATGTCATAGGAAATTGGTATGAAGGGATTTTTGGAAATTCCCACGGGAACAGGAATAAACTAAATCCAAGCGGGAAAACGCTGCTGGGCACCCGCTATTTGAAATATGGTATGTAGGTGTCTTAAATATGTCGTAGGCAACCACTATGAAGGGATTTTCGGAAATTCCCACGGGAACGGGAATAAAAGGAATCCGCGCGGGCAACGCCGCTGGGCATCCGCTAGTAACGAATAAACTCAAAAACTACTGGACCGATTTCAAAAATTCACCATTAGAATGATATATTATCCCTGAGTAACATATGCTTTATATTTATGACGAAAAAGAATTAGGGATCCTTATTAAAACTTGACTGTACATGCCAGGATTGGAACCCGAGCCTCACGAATGAGAAGCGGGCTTATATTTTTGTTATTAAAAACACCCTATATACAACGCGTCACAGAATAAGAGCAAATCCTCATACACCCCAATTAGTATACTAATAAAAAAGATTGGTAATGCATTCGTACTTAAGTTTTGTATCACCAATTTTTTCTTCTTAAATAAATAAAGAGCGATAACAGTACGGTTTCCATCCTTTAGGCGGAGTACGTCATTTTCTTTACCAGTCACTTTCTGGTTAGGTCACGTTCTGAAGACGCCACTTTCTGACTTTGTCACGTTCTGGGTTCGTCACTTTATGAGTTTGCCACTTTCTGACTTCGCCACTTTCTGACTTTGTCACTTTCTGATTTCGTCACTTTTAGGTACCTACAAGAAGTTTATTTTATTTCTCTTAAGGCTGCGTCAACCTTTTATGGTGTTTATAAAAAGTTGCTAAGATATTTGGAATTGCACATAATTATTTGGAACAGAAATACCAAATACTAAGTACAAATACCTTTATTCTGTCAACTCGAAAACGTATTGATTTTTTTGGCAACCTAACCACT
The DNA here is from genome assembly GCA_963855545.1 of Ethmia dodecea. NCBI lineage: Eukaryota > Metazoa > Arthropoda > Insecta > Lepidoptera > Depressariidae > Ethmia > Ethmia dodecea. The sequence continues at coordinate 4,383,349 of OY979463.1, read as the reverse complement.
GACGAACCACCAATCCGCCCGCTGTAGTGCGACGTATGCTTATGATGAATAAATAAAAACTGTTATAAAGATTCTACTCAAATCGAACGGAAACGATATCGAGTCTCTGTGAATACATTTGCTGTTTAGCTTGTGTTTAAACACGATAAAAAACATTGCTTAGGTTTCTATTTTGTTTTACGTTTTCGATAAAATATCTTTCCATACGACGCAAAATCCAAATTCCGCAAATTCCCTTTCCAAAATTTTATCAAGATTAGCTAGCGATTTAGGCTGAAAGATAAACAAACAGACACAGATTTACAGAACAGATTCGACTCATTTACAAATAGTCGACAGAATAAGATACTTTTTCCTTATTAAATATCTTTTTGTGAAGGTAGGTACGAGTATATAAACCACCAAACTAGTTGGTTCTACAGACTACACTACTTCCTACGTCCTAAACTAAAATTATCAGTAGTCCTGCTATCTAAGACCATCTTTAAATATATGCAGCGTCAAATGGCATTTGGTTACCATTTATAGTACGACCGTTTTAACTTGGCTGCTCTGACATAGGCTCCGCCAAATGGTATACTATACAACTTTTGAGCTGCAAAGTTAAAACGGCCGTACTGTAACGTTCAATAAGACGTTTGATTTTTAAAAATTTTCACGCAAAAGCGCCGTCTATCATCGCCGATTGTCTATCACTGCTACCTAAATAGGCGGCGTCAAATTAGATGTCCTGTACCTAATTTAATAACACAGAAAGTGACAAAGTCAGAAAGTGGCGAAGTCAGAAAGTGGCAAACTCATAAAGTGACGAACCCAGAACGTGACAAAGTCAGAAAGTGGCGTCTTCAGAACGTGACCTAACCAGAAAGTGACTGGTAAAGAAAATGACGTACTCCGCCTAAAGGGTTTCCATAGGTAGCAGAAGAAAAGAAAAACACATTAAAATTAGCTGAAATCAATTAAGTAGTCGATACTGAACAAAATAATTTCAGGGATTGCGCTTATTCTCTTACGTGTTGTAAAGCCTAGGACACTCTCTGGCTTATAGTTCTTGATACCAAAGGCTATGCATATGCTCATACCTACTAACAAACAAATTTTCTCAAGGAACCCATAGTAAATTCTCAAAAAAAAGTGGATTTTTTATGGAGACTTTTGAAGAATATTTGCGTCTCCATACAAACTCCATCCCCCTGTTTCAACCCCTTAGGGGGGGGGGGGGTTGGAAAATCCAGAAACACGTGTCTTGTTTTTTGTTTTGAGGAGTATTTCTACAAAGTTTCGAATTGATACACCCAAAAATAAAGGCTTTCCATACGTACCATTTTTTTTTTTTTTTTTAACCAGGGAAAATGCATTACATTGACCCGGGGGGATCGGGGGTTATGTGGGGCTCGACAGCCTAATGCTGCCATACCCACTAAAAACCCTGGTGTGTTCCTCCTCGCCGCTTCGGACCCAGCCATGGCACCGCGGTTGTGCATCCGCAGCTGGGTCACGGCCGCCCGCAACACTTTGCGGGGCCTCCTCGAGGGGGGGTCGAGCGAACCCCCCCTATCTCCGCTTAAGGCGCCCCGGAACACCAGGGGCGCCTTCCAGCACGGGACCTCTTAACGCGGGTGACGGATCCCCCGATCACGTCACCCACCGGTCCCCTCAGGGCGGTTGGTATTCCCGCTCCCGCTCCGCCGCCTCCTTCTGCGACATGACTTCGTCACAGAAGGAGACGACCGCCTGCCAGGCCTGCTCACTGCCGATCATGGCGTTGACCATGTTCGGCAGTGTCAAAGCCTGCACGCCTATGGCCGCGGACAGGGCCGCGCGAGGGACTGCCCAAGCGGGGCACTCCTCGCGCGTGTGTCGTGCCGTGTCCTCGGCCATCCCACAGTGGTGGCACGCCGTTGACGGCTCGCGGCCCACCACTTGGCACAGATACCTACCGAAGCAACCATGCCCGGTCAGCATCTGCACCAAGCGGTAGGTCAGCGGGCCGTGCCTACGCCCCAGCCAGTCTTTGAGGACTGGCCGGACGGCGGCCACCAGATCCCCAGCTCCTCCGGGGACCTCCAACCGAGCCGTCCACTTCCGCAGGAGGACCTCCTCTCTCCAGCGAGCGACCTCCAGCGGATGGAGACGGCTCCCTTCTCGTGCTCGCCAATACACCGACGCGAGTACCTCGGCCTCGAGGTCCCATGGCGGTGTTCCGGCGAGCACGCACGCGCCGTCGAAAGCGACGGTGCGGTACGCCCGAGCCACCCTCAACGCTATGACCCGCTGCGGACGTCGCAGCAGGGGTCTGACGCGAGCGTAGAGGGTGTCCGCCCATATTGGTGCCCCGTAGAGCGCCATGGAGCGTACCACGCCGGCGTACAGCCAACGGCAGCTCCCCCCCGGCCCCCCCAGATTGGGGAGGAGCCTCCCCAGCGCTCCGGCTGCGGCCACCAAACGTGGGGCCAAGCGCCGGAAGTGCTCCGCGAACCCCCATTTGCCATCGAGGACGAGTACCAGGTACTTCATCGTCGACCCGATGGCGATGGGGGTTCCGCCCACCACGATCCTCGCCCCCGGAGGTGGCGCACGCCGGGGCCCATGAAAGACCAGGGCCTCGGACTTACTCAGCTTATTTCCATACGTACCAAACTCAACCCCTACTTTCACGCCTTTAGGGGACGATTTTAGAAAAATCAAAAAACACGTGTCTCATCATTTATTTTTAAGAGTATTTGTGTAAAGTTTCAACTTGATAGACGTAAAAAACAACACGTCTCCATACAAACTCCAACCCACCGTTTCAACCCCTTAGGGATAGATTTTTGGAAAATCTAGAATCACGTGTCTTGTTGTTTGTTTTGAGGAGTATTTTTACAATGTTTCGAATTGATACACCCAATAATGAAGGTTTTGCATACAAACTTTCAACCCCTTTTTCACCCCCTCAAAGGTTGAATTTCGAAAAATCCTTTCTTATTCCTAGTCTACGTCTTCAAAATGTATATGTGAAAAAAATCAACTTTCTAGGTGTGAGGGTTTAGGCTGGGCGTTGATGAGTCAGTGAGTCAGGACATCTCTCTTTATATATCTATCTACCATCATCATCAACCCGTAACAGCCCACTGCTGAGCTAAGGGTCTTTCTTCACACATGAGGAAGTATGGGCTATAATCTCCCACGCGAGCCCACCGCGGACTGGGAGATGGTGTTAAGCTAGTGGCCACTTAACAGTCAGAATTTTTCAAGCCAACCAATTGTATCCGACATGGCTGCGTAAACACAACGAAAACCGGGACCAACAATTTAACGTGCCTTCCGAAACACGGAAGCGCTCGTGATATAAATGCCACTAGGCGGTCACCCATTCACCGACTGACCGCACCCAACTTTGCTTAACCAGCGTGATCGTTACAAACACACTGGCACCGCAGGGCTACGAGCGCTTCTATATATCTATATACTTATATATACATATATATATATACACACCGGCACAATTAGCGGAACAGAAAAAAAAGGGAGTATTTACGCATTTTTGCGTGTTACTGGCCGGCTAAACAAGCTTTTTTTAAATTTGGGTTTTAATTTAAAAATGGAATACTAAGCGACTGCCCTTTTTTTCATTATTTTGTTTTAATTTTCATTGATTCATTTTTTCCACCGCTTGTCCGTTTTTAGAAGGTTCGTGAATTCCATTTGAAAAGCTTTGAATTGCAGTTTTTGAGGCTTTTGAGTTTTTTCGCATATTGATAATTTACGAGCATCTAATTTAGCCTGATTTAACGCCATCAGAAATCATTAGGGCAGATCAAATGAGGAGAAATGGTCAAACCTACAGATCGATTGCCAGAAGCCTTCGTCGATCGTTATCAACGATTTATCGTAGCATCCAACGATACAGATTGACGAATGCTCTAGTGAAAAGGAGAGGACAAGGCCGGAAAAGGTGTACTTCAAGGAGGGATGACCGTTTTCTCCAACTTCAAGTCCGACGGAACACGAGACTAACGGCGGTGCAGGCTCGAAATTTACTGGAAGAGGTACGAGCAGTAAGGATGAGTGAGCGGACAGTTCGTAGAAGATTCGAAGAAGTGGGTATAGGCTCGTATGTGCCCGCCAAAGCCCCAAAACTTGAGAGACATCATCGCACAAACCGTCTACACTTTGGTCGTGAACATCGTGATTGGGACTTCGACGACTGGGGACAGGTTCTTTTTACTGATGAATGCAGAGTTATGTTAAATCAAATTGATGGAAGGCAGCGAGTATGGAGACGCAAAGGAGAACGGTATATCCAGTCTAATTTTGAAAATACAGTTGCATATGGCGGCGGTTCAATTATGGTCTGGGGAGGAATATGTTTAGGAGCTCGTACGGAGTTAGTAGTGGTCGATGGCGGGAATCTGAATGCTGATCGGTATATCAGGGAGATTTTAGAAGAACATGTTGTGCCATTTGCCCCCTTTATTGGTAACAACTTCATTCTAATGCAGGATAATGCTCGGGCTCACAGTGCTCGCACAGTACAGACATACCTAAACCATGTTGGTATAACGGTGATGGAGTGGCCAGCACGGTCCCCCGATATGAACCCTATAGAACACGTCTGGGACTTGCTAAAGAGGAGTGTAAAGTCAAGAATGCCCCCTCCCAATAATCTCAACGAGTTGCGAAACGCATTACTTGAAGAATGGCAGAGGTTGCCCCAAGAAACCATTGATAACATCATCCGCAGCATGCCCAGACGGATGGAAACCCTCATCAGAGCACGAGGAGGAAACACTCGATATTGAACAGTCATTGAAATTGTTGTTAAACTTTGGAAAATCTTGAATTTTCTGCTGTTTCTCTATAATTAAAAATCGAAGAAAAATGCATTTTGTTTAATTTAATTTTTATTTTTATAAAATTTTAAGTATGGTGTTACAAATGAATGTCAAAACATGTTAATTTAATTGTTGTTTCATTTTAAATAATATATACAGTTGGTGAAAAGTTGAAAACTAGTTTCGAATTAAAAAAAAAACAAATTTTCAGACTGCGTGCTGTGTGGTCCGGCAAGGGCACGCTTAATTTTTTAATTATCTATGGTCCCCTTTCATTTAATGGGTTTATTAAAAGTGACACAAAAGAGGTTTAAAATCAGAATACAGTTCTTAAGAAAAAAGATCAGGCTATCATTTCACAGATGATATGCAAAATTATTAAAATACTTATTGTACATACCCCTATACCTATACACAGCACTACTGGCCCCTTTTCTTTGACAGACTAACCAAAAACTTTTTTTACAAATTTACTTCAAACCGAATACAAGCATTTAAGTGTTGTCCTTGTTTTTAGATACGAAGATGAATGACTGGTCATTTTTCAGATTGAAATAGATAAATCTAAATCCCTTGACCGATCCAGAGGATCTATGGTATTATTATCCTCTATGGTACTTGACATTGGCGGAATCATTGTTTTATAACGATGGAAAAGTTGTATTATTGAATACTTACTGTGAAATACCCTATGCAAAAACCATAAATGCGTAAAGTAATATTATAAAAAGGAAAGATTTGATTGTTTGTTTCTTTGTATTGAATAAGCTCTGAAACTACTGAACCGATCTGAATTCTTTCACCAATGGAAAGCTAACTTTTTTTCACTGAAATGGGAATTATTACGCTGGCAAAATGAACAGCTAGAAAAAAATAAAAATATATAATCTCACGCCTTTCATCCTCGAGGGGTACGCAGAGGTATTCCACTTTTGGAAACACCCACGTTTCAATAATACTTATAACGTGTGGTGAGCATGAAACCAACAAGTTTTCCAAAGTGTATATGTGTAGTGTGTAAATATGTACCTACATAATGTAAGTTTAAAAAAAAGTTGTTGGTACAGTACGGTATAAATGCGAAAGTAACTTTGTTTACTCGTTTTTTTGTTACGCTTTCACGCCTAAACCAATAAAACGATTTAAAAAATTCTTTCTCGATTGGAAAGCTACATATTGAGCGAGTAACATAGGCTATATTTATCCCCGTATTCCCAAAGGATTGCGATCTACGCGGGTGAAACCGCAGGGTGCTGCTAGTAAAAAATAAATAACCTGTCTATAAATAGTAACCTAATATGCTAGAAGATGGCGCCACCGGTTTCCTAAAACGCGCTATGGTTTCGCGCCCTTAATTTGGTGTGAGTGCCGCCGTCTTTTCCTAGATAACCTACATGTTACTATACAATTGTTGATTAACATTTTTGAGGTTGCGTGCTGTGTAGAGATGTGTACCGGTTGCAATTTTAGCCTCCGGAGATTTTAGGAGATTTTTTAGCAAAAACCGGTTTTTCACCGGAGAAAAACCTATAGGGAAATTTCTTGATATTATATGGAAATAGGCTTAATTTCTACAGTCGTAGTAGACAACATTTATTTACAAACATTTAAAAAAATTATAACATACGCGCCCGCACATGTAAAACGAGATTTTGTGAAAGTAATGATGCAATGCAATACCCTACCACGACAAATCAACACGTACCTAATAATTATTTTAAATTATTTCGGGGCCATAGACCAAAAGGAACACGTTAGTTATCAGTGACCTAAACCCTCAATTATTTCTAAATTTTTCAAACATAGGCAGCCTATAATATTTTATTACAATTATCAAATAGCCCAGTAAATTAGCTTTCCAATGGTATGTTGTTTGTGTTAATAAAATTCGACGAATAAAATACCACCATTATTCTCTCCTTTGGGTTCCGCGCGCGTGTATAAAAATACCGGTAAAAAATAAAATCGCCGGTAAAGAACCGGTAGTGACGTTATCCGGTTTTTCACCGGTTTTTGTAGAACCGGTACACATCTCTAGACTGCTGTGTGGTACGACTGGTACGTAACGGTGAGGGCATGCTTTATTCCTATATTAAAAATTGCTGTTGTTTGTTTCCAATGGTCCTAATTCAATGGTTTTAGTTAGAGTCTAATAAAATTACTCATATAATAGTATATAGGGATGTAAGACCCAATACTGCCCAGGAGCCCGCCGGCGGGCTGGCACAAAATGCCGCCATTCCGTCAAGCAGCGGCAGCCCGCCGGCGGGCTGGCCTACCCAGATGACTTTAAACCTTATTTGTATCACCATTAAATACATGATATTGAATATAATTTACTATCGTGATCTAGAATAAATTCGGAATCCGTTGATATCCAAAGCTACACATGTTTTTTGTTTTTATTTATAGAAAACCGCTTCCAAACACGCGCCATGTGACAAGTCATAAAAAAAATGGCCACTTCATAGTAAATTTTCGGTGTCGGATTTCAAGTGGTGTTCAATTATAAACATAAGTGGCCTCTAAAGGTTGAGTTGTTTATCTTAGACGATAATACGATCTTTCTAGTTGGTGTTTAGTAACATTGTTTATAAATTTGAGTACTGTGGTAATAATAATTGCTACCAATAGGTAGCAATTATTCTGTGATTATTCTCGAAACAGGTCCGAGTTTTTATTTACGAACAGAAATGAATGACTTGGACTCATAGTACCCCTTTGTTTTTTACATGTGGCAGCACATAATCTATCCATAGACAAAAATACATTGACAGTAGGATGATAGTCAAAGTAGTTTTTTTTTGGTGATCATTTTTTTGGGAAAGTTGAACAACGCGCGGAATTTTAATTGCACCCGCGCGCCCCCTAAAAAACGTCAAAATCAAATAACATTTTATTGTGGTTTTACGGGTTAATGGAAAATAATCGATTAAATAAAAAATCTATTTTTCTTCAAAATTAATGGATTAATTTTTTTTTATTAAAAATTACCGATTATTTCGAAAAAAAAATCGTTTTTTTTTCTATTACCTACACATTTAAAAATCTATATGCTTTTCATATTTTAACTAGATATATTTAGTTTTAATTAGTGTGAAACAATCAGAAGCCGGTAACACTGTTTTTTTTTCCATTCCTCAACTCAAAATGGTCATAAATAAGAAAGAACCACTTTTAATATAGTCATAGTTTCTATGAGAGACTGCTTTGTCGCCACGGGGTGCTAAAATATAGCTGCATGCAAAAATTACACATCAGCTAGAACTCTAACTGATAGCACAGATATTATAATACTAGCTGGTAGTACGTAAGTTTTCGAAAAACTAAAAAAAAAAAAAACATTTGGTAGGTTTATGTATACGAAATCAATGAGTTTTTAGTTTTTTTTGTATGTATGTACATGAAGTGTAAGTAAGTACATGATCTCCTCAGGATATACATATAAAAAATAAATAGCCAATGTATTCAAATAGCAATCATTAATTTAATTCCATAATACGGCGCGGTTCTAGGTCTGTTGTTTCACACAATAAATAGAAACTGAATACGCCAATAGATGGCACCACCAGGTTCCTAAAACGCGCTATGGTTTCGGTCCCTCCATTTGGTCTACCAAATAATAGGTTCGCGTGAAATTCAACACAACTATGCCTTTATGCCTGCTGCTAAGCAGAATCTTTAGGAGCGTGCTGCTTCATAAGGTCGGCACAATTAGCAGTTTGCGCTGCAACTGCATTGTGTGGTCCGGTAAGTAGCATGCTTATACAACGACGAAAACAGAAGAGAAGAAGCGCAAATTCTCATAATAGTCCAGGCAATGAAGTGGATTTTTGTATGAAGACTAAAAAAAAACCTAACCGCAGTTAGGTATTTTTACTGAAATACTTATTTATTTGATATCTTTGTTGGGAAAAATTCTCAGTCAAAATTTTCTTCGCCAGCAATATTCATGAGTGTTAAGAAAGCTATATGCGAAATATCAAAAACAATCTCCTGGTAGAAACAACAAAACTCAGACATATATTAAGTACCTTGCACGGGAAAATTGCTCAATCCATTTTTTTAACTGGAATGTCATTTAATAGTCGCTGTGGACTTACAATAGGACAATCCAAAATAAAAACCGTCTCGGTATATTATTTTCAGGAATTATCAACCATAAAAAAATTATTTTTTGGATTTTTTTATGCAAGTATTGTCTCATACTATACTATAATCCTGCAAAGTTTCATCGACTGAGGAATTAATTTTGGGGTCCACTACCTTTATTGCCTAGGCTATAAACCCCAAATAGGTATCATTACATAGCATAAAACAAAGTCGCTTTCTCTGTGCCTATGTATGCTTAAATCTTTAAAACTACGCAACGGATTTTGATGCGGTTTTTTTTAATAGATAGAGTGATTCAAGAGGAAGGTTTTTATATACTATATATACCGAAGCGAAGCGAGGGCGGGTCGCTAGTATTAATATAAAATAAATATGGTGCATTCGTACTTTAGTGTTGTCTAACCAAATTTCTTAAATAAAGAGCAATAATACTGGATCCTGTTTTTCATTCTTTTTCTTTTTCATTGATTTAATGTTTTACTTAAATTGTATGCATTTTATTAGGTTAAGGCATGCATTTCGTAAATATTGTAATTGTCGCAATATTTTACGTCTGAGATGGACAAAACAGTTGATACCCACTGAATGTAACAACTTTATGTAAGCACACAGTTTTGCAATAAAATCTTATCTTATCTAATAGTACGGTTTCCATAGGTAGCCCTAAATTCATTATTCGGAATTTAACACATATTAAAAATAGATTAAGTAGTCGATGGACTCGATTCTGCAAACCACCTAAAATTCCTAATTTTAAGTTAGCCTATCCTTCTTTTTAGAATACGGAAGAAAAAGGACAGAAACAAACCATAGATTATATAGTAATGTCAAACATGTAAAAACCGACTAATTTGATGTCTTATCTGTCACTTTTATCCATGACCTCCTTACATCGTTGCTAAAATTGCTAAAAACGTGTATTTGAATGCGTCCATAAGGTTCAATTTCGTTATTTTGACATTTGTGACGTTGTAAATAAATATGGCGCTTTCCTTTCCAAAGCGGTGGAAAAGAATAGAGCTAACTTAAAATTAGGAATTTTAGGTGGTTTGCACAATCGAGTCCGATATTGAATAAACTAATTTCAGGAATTGCGCTTATTCTGTTACATATTGTATACTGCATTTTTTTTTTACCGTTGTCTTTTTTTAAATGCAAAAATGGCATAAGGTATCTGGAGCCGAAGTTATACACTAGATCAATTATTAAATACTTATAGTTGTAGTATTAAATATATGTAAATGTTGAATGAAATTTACAAGGTATAGAATATGTAATATTGACTACAACTGAGTAATGTATATTAGTATGTTATTATACGAGATTTGTAAAATATTTTTTATGTAGCAATTCCTAATGAATCTATTACACTTACCTATCACACCAGTTTTTTTCCAGACACTAAAAAAGTCAGGCGGTATTTCCAGTAACGCCTCGTGGTTTTACCCGCGTAGTTCCCGTTCCCGTGGGAACAGGGGGATAAAATGATGTAGGCCAAGAAAGTGTTATTCTTAATTCCGACGGGAATGAGAAAAAGGTCGCGAGAAATGCCATCATCTGCTAATAGGAAATTAAACAATTGTTAACATTAAAATATTTAATTTAAATTAATTAAATTCGGTTCAAATAATAATATTGATTCGGAGTAACATTATGGCTATGAATATAAATAGGAAACCTAATAATAATAAATGCTTTCGTTGATTTAGAATTATTTACAATGTTCTTATGTATAAGTATGTAGCTATTTTAAAATAATATAATAATGGATCAATGATACTTCATATTTGCTTCTAAATACTTATAGAAAGTTGATATTACAATTTAAGTCGGAAAAGATTATTAATTTAACAAAACTCAGCAATTGATTTTTGTAAAAAATCTAGCAAAATAAATAATTCATAATATTATTTCCAATTAAAATAAATTGTTGTATGAGAACAAATTTCAAAATAGTATATCAAAAATATATTCAGATAACACTTTACTATGTAAGAGATAAATTCTTCATTTTCTACATTTGTCATAGTCGGTCATTAATACAAAGCTCATTAATAAACTCGCCATCAAGAATTAATGACTGTGATAATTCTGCCATAAATCATCAAATTCTAGAATTACTTATAAGTTTTCAACTAATACTAGTGTCATTCTAGAATTAGGATAGTGTAATTCTATAATTTCATATAGCACGGATATCCAATTCTAGAACAGTACGATTAGAGAGAAAGTTTTAGAACTGCAGTAAATGTTGCGATGTATTTATGCAAACGTGGAATAGTAATAGTAGTAGCCTCAGATCAAATAAAAAGTAAAGATGCAGTGCTGCGAAGGATAAACTGAAGCCTGAAAAAGTACGCCACGCTCTGTGCACATACGCTCACAGGCATATTTCAAGATAACATAATATAATTTGTTCGTATGTATTGCTTCAATTGATGAAATAGTTCTAACTGATCGGTGTGGGTTGAGTAGTTTGCTTGTAAATGTGTGCGTGCGAGCGTGTATGCACTGAGCTTGGAGTAGTCTTTCTGGCTTCAGTTTATCCTTCGCAGCGCTCCATCTTTCCTTTTTTATTTGATCTGAGATCGAAGATAGAATCTAGGTATACAACAGAACAATTCAGAACACAAAATTCAAAACCTGTATTTACAGATGTGCACTTTCGGCATCACATAATTTCTGAAACTGACACACTTATCTTTATTTAAGAAATTTGGTTAGACAAAAAATATTTTATGATGCACTAATTGGGGTGGATGAGGAATTGCGTTTATTATGTGACGCGTTGTATCAGCACTATCAAAATGTCCGATTACATTTTGAAACTGTATTATCCGGATATCAGTTTCTAGAATTGTAATATAATAATCCGGATATAATCTTCTAGAATTGTAATATCTGGTTGATCCAGTCACGGAATTCTGAGATCCGGGTGTAGACGCCGGGCTGGTTGGGCTCCGCGCACCCAATGCCCCACGAAATAACCCCACCGAGGACGAACCTGTTGTCTCGCTCACGTTGGATCACCATTGGGCCTCCACTGTCGCCTGAGGAAAGAAGTGAATTCATAAAGCTAAAGGTTGTAAATAGTACATTACTGCAGCGGCCAGCAAAAGAGAGACGAACGTGTAACGAAGTCGAGGCACATATACGTAAGTCCATCAATGCCTAGTTGTGGCCAAGGCTTGTATCTATAGTAAGTTCTACCGAAATTAAAACTAAGTACCTAATACTGTGGCAAAACATTTTATTTGAAAATACAATTACTTTTCAAAATCAATGACGAACAACGAAAGGTATTTTTTTTCTTTTTCAATAAACAGCTTGCTACTTGCAGGAAAGTTCGAAAAGTAAATTTAGTTGCCATGTGTAGGAGTAAAAGATCGTTCCATTTTAAAATTACACGACAGATATGAGTTTACTATGTAATTTATTTGACCGCTAAAACACGACAGATACCTATGGATTGTCTACAGCTTTTTCCAGCCGCTGTTCGCATTTATTTGGCCAGTACAGAAACTTTGATTTATCTCGAAGAAGCCGCCGTGTATCAGTAGTTCGGTTATTTAGTTCGGTCCCGAAGCTTATCAAAATAATGCTCAAATTTCCAAGCATGTTTGAGAAAAAGACATTATTATTCTCTCTGTTCCATTTGATGGTTGTCAATGCTGCATAATTGGTCCACTATAGTTCTGTATGTACAGTTACGTTGATTGAAAAAAATTGATTTATAGTAGAAAACAAGGATCTTTAAAATAAATAAATAATAAATAAATCGAAAAAGTCTGTTTCTGATTTATAACTAGGTACTAGCTCTGCTGTTTAGCTTCCAAATTCAAAATTGCTGAATTTGGTAATAATAAATCAATAATCAACTGCAGCCTGACACTGTTTTTGTAATATGCGTCGTGTTGTTCAATAGTACTATTTCCGATCAACTCTTATATTCGCGTGTACCTAAGAGGATCTTCACAACGTCATTTGCGTTGTTGATTACTGGTACTCGAAACACTGTTGTTCATGGGTACCCCTGTTGATCGCTCACCTTCACAACTGTCAGCGCCGCCTTTCCTCCAGCCAGCACAGATGAAGATGTTCGGTATGTGCTCATTATACCCGGCTGCTTGGTACATCGCTTCGCACGCTGTATTGTTGATCACCGGTACGTCAACCTCTTGAAGTACGCTTGGCAGAGGACCCTCTGTAAAAATTATAGGGTTAAGTGAAATAATCTCTAATAATTAGTTTTATTACTAACGGTACTAATTTCTTGTCTAAACTGTTCGCTAGCTGGATCATTCTGTGCACACATATTTAGAGTTATAATCTAGTCTAATAATCCTTACAATTTTATGTACTTTTCATTGATTAGAACTTGTTTTGTGAGCCATAATAAATAAATAAATTAGTTATTAAAAACAAGAAAGATTTGTAAGTTTGTTTATACAATACAATAACGCTTTATTGTACACCAAAAACAACACAATATGGATACCAACTTTAACTAAAGTACAATGGGCGGTCTTATCGCTTTTAGCGATCTCTTGCAGACAATCTTAGGATGGATGAAACTGAGAGATTAAATAGTTTATAATGAATAGACTCTGAAACTACTGGGCCGATTTAGAAAATATCAAATGGAAACCTTACTTTTCTGAAAGTAACATCACTACATAGTATAAAACAAAGTCACTTTCTCTATCCCTATGTCCCTATGTATGCTTAAATCTTTAAAACTACGCAACGGATTTTGATGTGGTTTTTTTTAATAGATAGAGTGATTCAAGAGGAAGGTTTTAGTATTAGCATTGCACCCGTGCGAAGCCGGGGCGGGTCGCAAGTAAAGTATAAAACTAAGTCGCTTCCAGCTGTCTGTACCAATGTTAGCTTAGATCTTTAAAACTACGCAACGGATTTTGATGCGGTTTAATAGATAGCGAGATTCAACAGGAAGTTTTTAGTAACAGCATTGCACCCGTGAGAAGCCGGGGCGGGACGCTAGTGAGCTATAATTTTCCTACGGCAACGGAATTATGTGTGAAATCGCGGGAAACAGTATAAATAAAGTTGTTTATAAGTAAAGTAAATTTGTAGGAGAGGTAATATAGATACTGATCTGATTCGATTTTTTTAAAGATATAATAAAGCTACTATATTCTAGAGTGACATGTTTAATTTTAGCGCGGGTGAAAAACATTTTTTTCTTAAACCTGTGTCAGGCATAACAGTTTTTAGTAAAAATAAATACTATTTTCCGTTAATTTTAATGGTATATAAGTAATTAAATTGCGTTTTTAAAGACAACGAAGACGTTTTAAGAGGAATTACTTATTAAATATAAAATGATTATTTCAGTAAAATATCCTATCTTCAATATTTAATGTACTTTCCCTCCGTGTGGCATGTTCGTGGGACGCCCTGTATAAAAACACACACGGTTATTCAGTCCCAAACTAGGCAGAGCACTATGGGTACTAAACATCTGATAAACGTACTTAAATAAATATTAAACACCCAGGCACGAAGCCAACAGACATGTTCATGCACACAAATGTTTAAATACAAAGACGGGCCTGTTGGCTCAGTTGGTACTGTTGGTAGTGACCCTTCCTTTTGAGTCGGAGGTCGCGGGTTGGATCCCCACTCGGGGCCAACATTTATATTCATGAACATGTCTGTTGGCTTCGTGTCTGATCGTTTAATATCTATTTAAGTATGCTTATCAGTCATTTAGTACCCATAGTACAGGCCCTGCCTAGTTTGGGACTAAATAACCGTGTGTAAATGAAAAAAATATGGCGTAGGCACTGACCATCGTACAGCCTCCCCCATCCCGTGACGTGTGCCGTCTTGCCGACGTAATCATCGTCATCATCAGGCACACACACTGGTAGGATGTTGGGCTGGAATGTCACGGGCTCGTAGAACCTGGAAAAATATCAAAACATCAATATGAGGATAAGATATTATATATAAAAAGACGTATATTATGTTATCTACTAGAACGAGAAAAATGAGGCCGACAAATGTAGGTAATTTATCTATTTTTATTTAGTCGCATTGTATCAGGGAATGTTTGCATTTTTTTTGTAGTCGTATTTCAAACGAACTCTTGACAGATAGCTGTCTCTTTATTATTCGCTCTGTATCATCTTTCACCGTCATTGTTGTATCCTATAAAACGCTAAGAAGTAAGTATGTACATTTTGTAGCGACTCGTAGCGGAACAATATCCAAACGAGCGCAGTATGAATATACCTCATCTATAGTTTAATATCTTTGATTCAAGCTCGTTTCGGGACACGATGCGAAAGTTATGTTATGTCGTTTTTCATATAGCAGGAAATCCTACTAATATTATAAATGCGAAAGTTTGTATGGATGTCTGGATGTTTGTTCCTCTTTCACGAAAAAACTACTGAACGGATTTCGATGAAACTTTACAGTTATATAGCTTATACTTCAGAATAACACATAGGCTATATTTTATCCCTATATTCCCACGGGAACGGGAACTACGCGGGTGAAACCGCGGGCGCTGCTAGTAGACAATAGTGCGACAATCATGCGTCCATCATGCGACCTTTAATATCACATCAGGAGTAAAACCACAGACAATTAATTAATGGCCTGTAAGTAAAACAATATTGTTTTAAGAGGTTTTAACAGTTTAAGATGATTATGTACTCGTATTCCTAAGTAAACTCATTAACAGAGATCGGCATTAGGTAGTGTGATTAGGTACCATGGTAGGTAAAGTTGCTACGAGGACGTAGGTAATATTGAGTTGTTAAAACCACCACTTTATTTGGGACTAAATTTCCGGGGAAATTTCCGGGACTGGATTTTTCTACAGTATCATATTTACTTACTAAATATAAACTTCTTTTGTACTTGGGTGATTTCCTCTAAAGTGGCCGGTTAAGGAGATAATCAACAAAATCTGCACAATTATTTGTAATAGTAGTACGGCTAATTAGCTAGAAAAAATTTGAGTTTCGGTCCCATCCGACACAAAGCACACATATGAAATTTGGCATTTCATGTGTGTGCTTCGATTTAAAAGTAGGAACATGGTGGTTTTAACAACTCCATATTATATCCTCTACCTACTTTGGTACCTAATCACCAGAGATCGGCATTAGGTAGTGTGATTAGCAGAGATCGGCATTAGGTAGTGTGATTAGGTACCAAAGTAGGTAGAGGATATAATATGGAGTTGTTAAAACCACCATGTTCCTACTTTCAAATCGAAGCACACATATGAAATGCCAAATTTCATATGTGTGCTTTGTGTCTGTTCATTAAACGACATACTCAACACAACAAATCAATGAAACACGACAAATTCAACAATTCCATTTTAATCACATCTTGGAACCAAAGCAAACAGACAAAAAAACAGTTAGAGCGACCGTCGTGTATTAATTTAACCCTATAGCTTTTTGTGAGGACACGCGTCGCTGATTTGGGAGGCTATTTTCATAATCGCTAGAAATATTGGTCATCTATACCTTAATATAACACAGTCATACTCTCAACGTGTTTACGATGTAGCACTGCATATATTGTTATACTACATTATGTGGGGCATTTGTGAAGGGTTATGAACTAACGATATAATAACGATAACGATACTATTCATGAGGCCACGTTTTGGGTTTGACGATACTTGAGAGTCATTGAAGAGTTTTAGATCCAAAACCCTTGGCGTTAGGCTCAAAATCTGTTACGTTAAGGGGTCCCAGGGGTAAAAATATTGACCTAAAAAAACTCACGCCTTATATCCCCGAGGGGGTAGGCAGAGGTATTTCATTTCTGGATATACCCACTTTTCACAAGAAATTCTTTGGACCCCTAAACGTGATAGGTGGTGAGCCCATCGCCGGACCGGGTCTGTTTACACATGTCTCAGAATTAATTCTGGGACCTGCGACTTTCCTCAGGATGTTTTCCTTCACCGTCGAGCTAGTGATAAATGAAAAAAATAAAAATAAAAAAATATTTTATTAACTTTAAGGGATGCTTAACATTAAATTGTAATTGTAAAGTCAACCTATTAACTATTTAGATACTTGGGCCAGGATGCCCCACTCTTCCACAGCTATACAGTACAAAGATAAAAGCCAATCTCTTCGTTATCTATTTTAATTACAGTTTGCCGTTAGTTATTATAAAAAAACCTAACATGTACTAACATAAATATGTACGTAAGTTTTGAAAAACTCATTGGTACATGCCAGGATTCGAACCCGAGTCTCACTGATTTTTATCATGTGAAGCAGGCTCTTTAACCTGCTCCTTTAAATAAATTTATTATTATTATTATCTATCAACTTTGAGAATAGACTACCTGCGCACGATTCGCGCCGCCCGGTCACTCACCACTGCGCTTGACCTGTAGCTAGAAGTGACGCCTCCAGTATATTTGGGCACCGAATAAATATTTTCCTTAGCGAAAAACATTGTTTTCTCAACGGAATATTGAAAGGGAAGTTATGTAAATATCGTGAATGTCGATTAGTGGTCAAGAAGCCATCATATGCTAATGAACAAGTAAGTGCGTTGGCTTATGGGTAATTTGGTGACTGCGACTTTTAACAATGTGTTTTTCTTACATGAAAAGTAACATAAATCGTCCTGCCAAATTTGGTCAAGATTTTTTTAGCCGTTCCCTGATTTACTTTCGCATTTATAATAAGAGTAGAGACACAAATTTAGTAGTCCCGTAGTTTTTGAGTTTATTCGTTACAAAGAAAAATCGTATGTATGAAACAAAATTTAGAAGAGGTAACGTGAAATAGAAGTTATTGAGGAAATATTTGTTCTTTAACTTTAAGGTCAGGAGTGCGATTTTTGAATCTCACTGGTGATATCAAAATCACCGGTGACTAAAATTATCACCGATGACTTATACGTCACCATTTTCCAAAAGCCCTATTTTTGAAAGTCACACGCTGTTTTCAATAAATCGTCGCAATCACAAAATATCACAATCGAGCCCCGCTGCTAATTCTTCCGAAAAACATACTTTGGCACTTTTGGCAGATGGCACTACGTCAACTGTCAAAAACAATCGCATGGTGATTTCAATTATGAGTGGGTAGGGGCACTCGTAAATCAATATCATAGGTATGACAAAATTAAATGTAAGTCACCGATGAGTTTCAAAAATACGAACTTTCGGAAATCACTCACATCGGTGAGAATTAGTCACTTGGTGAGATTCAAAAATCGACCCCCAGGGTCCTTCTTAGGGTTACGTACTCAAAGGGTACCAACGGAACCCTATTACTGTCTGTCTGTCAGTTAAGATACAGCAGTATCTTATGAACCGTTTGGTAGTCAGTTAAAATTTTCATAGAATATCTTATTTCTACTGCCGTCATAATACTAAATAATGAAATGGAAATAAAATTAAAGTGGATAGATCGTACCAAAGAAGTGTTAAGAAAAAGTTTATCTAATGATTTTCTTAAAACCTCTTTGGATCGCACAATATAGCCACGGCAAAAAAAGCACGGGTGTTGAAGTTAGTATGTTAAGTTTAAATTTTATTATTTTGACATTATGTACCTACCAACCTTAAATGACTTTTGTGACATTTTGCGGAATAAACAGCATTGATCCTTTTGCAGGTTTTTTTTTTTGAATTGATTGAAGGGTCATTGGAAATTCATTTTTAATTTGCGCAGTAATAAAATGACGACGTTGGATTGTTTACCCAAAGTGGTGTTTTATTCTAAATAAATATAATCGTACCTAAGTATTAACCAATGGTAAAACTTTCCACTGATATCTACATTAGATAGTGTAGACATCATATTATAATGAGGATAGATTTGGAATTTGTATGTTTGTAGCAAATAAACTCAACTACTTGACCGATTTTAACAATTCCTTCACCAATAGAAAGCTACATTAGCAGGGAGTAAAATATATGATATATATATATATATATATATATATATATATATATATATATATATATATATATATATATTTTATAGGAGTATTCCCACAGGAACGGAAACTACGAAGTTAAAACTACGCGTAAATATGTAGTTTTATATAAACTTGGGTAACTAAATACGTTACTAATGTTCAAAATGTAGCAATATAAATGCCAGAAAATTGCCTCAGTCGCTTGTCATTAATATCTAATTAATCAATTTAACAATACTCAGCCCCTTTTCACACGTAGGTACCGGTTTCCGCCTGTCCGCCGGAAATGTATGGCCGATCACCCGGTTGCCCGCCGGTACGTATGAAAGCGAACGTACATGGCCATATACTTCCGGTGGAAACCGGTACGTATGAAAAGGCAGTCAGAATTCCGACATTTTGCTATCCTGTCATTTTACGTATCCGCCATTTTGCGTATTCAACATTCTGCTTATCTGTTGTTTTGCGTATCTGACTTTCTGCCTCCGTAGTAATGATGGATGTGGGCTGCCCAAGACCGGAGTTGTTGGCGCTCCTTGGGGGAGGCTTTTGTCCAGCAGTGGACAGCAATAATACGTGGGAGAGCCATTCTTCGGCACGCTTGGGCCGGCTCGACCGGAGTGATACCACGGCCTCACAGAAAACCAACGTAAAGAAATGTTTGCATTTCGTTCAGTGAGTGAGATAACCGGAGGCCCCAACCCCCTCCCCCCCCTTCCCCCCTCCCCCTACCTCCCCTCCCCCTACTCCCACCTCAAAGGCCGGCAACGCAGTTGTGACTCTTAAGTTGCAGGTGTCCATTGGCGACGGTAGTCACTTACCATCAGGGGACCCGTCTGCTTGTTTGCCCCCTTTTCTCTTATATAAAAAAAAAAATTGCTGAAATGATGAATAATGATGGAGAAACTCACCTGAGTAAGGCCAAATCGTACTCAAACGTGGCGGGGTCAAAGTGGGGGTGACTGGCTACGATCTGGACCCTTCGTTCCGCGAACCCATAGGGTTCGTCTTCGTTAGCAAGGTCATGCTCTCCCAGTCGGACCAGCAGCTCTGATGGTGGGACGCTGGAATAGAGTATAAAATAAATAAATACATCATTCAAAATTAATATTTACAATAGAGACGTTGAGTCCGTGGGGCTCAGAAAAAGAAGTTTTTTCATCTCTCCGGGCGGAAAGCGGCTAATTTTGGCCTGCTGCGCTAAACAAATTTGTCGCTTTCCGCTTCCGTCGATGAGAAAAAGTATACACACGTCGGGAAGTAAATAAGAATACCTCAGATCACATGTTTGTAGACCTCGGCTTCGACTCTGTCGACAATTACATGTGATATGAGATATTTCTTATTTTACTTCCCTATTTTTGTACTATTATAAATGAACTCTCAAAGCGTCTCATCGAAGCGAAACAAGATCCAAAAGCTGGCAGCTACTTTTGTCAAAGAGTCTGCATAGCTGTTCAAAGGGGCAATGCTGCTAGTTGTATGGGTACGCTGCCTCGATGTGATGCTTTGGAGGAGGTCTTTTTTTCTAATTTATAGTTTAAAAATGTAATACCACAATATACTATTGAATCATTTTAATTTTAATAAATTTTAAATTAAATTAAAAAAGTTGGATTGGCATTCCATTTCTATAAATACCCACGTTTCACCAGTATACAGACCCCTAAAAGTGATAGGTGAGCCCATTGCCAGACCGGGTCTGTTACACATGCTTCAGAATTAATTCTGGGACCTGCGGTTTCCTCACGATGTTTTGGTTCACCGTCGAGCTAGTGATAAATGTGTACGTAAGTTTTGAAAAACTCATTGATACATGCCAGGATTCGAACCCAAGCCTCACTGGTTATCATTATGTGAAGCAGGCACTTCAACCGTAAGGCTATAATTAATTTTTCACACCACATGCTCGACAAAACCGGAATATATCATATAAACCTCACCGAAAGCAAGACATTATATCCCTTGGCTTTAGCCGGGTTATAATGTTGTATGGAATTTCATTATAACCCGAAGGTCAATAACGTAATTTTCACTTTTCATAATCCTTATTGCTATGACGATAAAGTCTAATATCGTTAAGCAAAATGTGGTCCACCCGCGTGCGACCAGGTAATTAGCGGTCGTGGCCAACTCGATTTTCGAAAACCGAAGCCGCGGCCTACTAGATTCGCACGATCTTCATTTGTTAAATCAAGTAGTCCACGCCGGCAGAAACAAGTTGCTGTATCCATTTTATAGCTTTAAAACTCTTTCAAAAAGCTTTCACAAAGAATATCGAAAATGTCGAGTGATGAAAGTACATTGACTCCAGTCTATTAAACTAGATGCCATAGGCATTGTCAATACTCTACTACCATGCAATTGCATTTTATTGTCTCGCATAAGGTGAGAAAAATAGAGTATATACCTCCGGAATAAAACTGTTTTTGTCTTGGGCGCTTGAATCCCTCATTGCACTCAGGACTCAGCTCATAACTCCCTGGCTGCGCTCGGGAGTAAAACTGGGAGTCCTTCGTTACGTTCAGGACTCAATGTCGCGCCCGGGACATAAAACAGTCCTTTATCCCCTTGGTGTACAATCTACTATTAAGTACTTATCAAAGTCCAATCTATACATTCTTGAATTGATAATAGGTACTTATTCGTATACCTACTTGATCCAGAAATCGCACACATATACAAACACTAATATTTTTGTTGTATAAAAAGTGTGGTATAGATATAATGATTTAGTAATAATGAATATTTGTTTATACATCTATACAGGGTGTTTATATTTGTTATACGTTTCCAGTTTTTTCCTGTCAAAGAATTTAAATTGTTGAATTTGAAACTGAATTAATTAGTTTTTTTAGGTCTGTTTTTGCATCATTAGTATTATTTTTAGGATCCCACGGCTAGTGGACCTTGTTAATTAATAGTTGAATATAATCTGTCCTTTGAAATAACGATCTCCATTTCCTAGTCTACAAAAAAAATGCTAATAAGCATATTGTTGAGTGCCTACTAAAATTTTTGACGTGACAACGTCTTATTATTCGATATAGCCGGCTGCATGCACGAAAAAGTATGACGTATGCGGCGTTCCAGTGCAAGCGAGAGCGCGCAACGAGCGACAAAGAGGCACAATCCAAAAAGTATGACGTCACGTTCAACTATAGTCAGTAAACCGACTTTACAGACAACCAATTTTTTTACCAAAGAAGTGAATAGTCAGTAAACCGACTTTACAGACAACAAATTTTTTTACTAAAGAAGTGAATAGTCAGTAAACCGACTTTACAGACAACAAATTTTTTTACCAAAGAAGTGAAGCTTAAGAGCAGTGGTACCCTTACGGTTAAAGAGCACGCTTCTCATAATGATAATCAGTGAGTCTCGGGTTCAAATCCTGGCATGAACCAACAGTTTTTCAAAAGCATAAAAATATTAATTACTAGCGCGACGGTAAAGGAAAACATCGTGAGGAAACCTGCAAGTCCCAGAAATAATTATGAGGCATGTGTAGGTAACAGACCCGGTCTGACGATGGGCCTACCACCTATCACGTTTAGGGTTCGAATATACCTACTCGTGAAAAGTTTCTTTCTGAATAATTGTTTTACACAAAAAAAAATCCGTTAAATCGAATAAAGTGATGAATGATGAAAATCTTTTTTATATTATATTATTATTATATTGTAAGTGCCTGTGACGTAAAATATTGTAATGGAATATTTGGAACATAGAATTATATTTTGTAAAAAAGTGAATTACAAAATAAAATCAAAAGTAACTGCTTTTATCTGTTACCTTTTTCACGGCTAGGCCTGTGGATTCATTTAGATTAAATACGGCGATACGATAGTTTACATATCGAGAAAGGACATAGCCGACTTTCCATCCCGGAAAATGCAAAGTTCGTAGTGGATACCATAACCTAAATTTTACAACAGCTACTGTTACGTATTTGAACTGGAGGACCGCCACGCTATGCGACCATACAAAGTTTGGTCTTTTATCTAAATATAGTTTTTTTTATTGACTGTTTTGGCCTCTATACGATGTCTTATTTTTACCATGATAAAAAGAAGATCGACCTTAATCACTATAACCTATAAGGTCAGAAAGGTGACATATAAGGTGACAATACTAGCTGTTGCGCCCTACTTCCACCGCGTGAACTTTAGGTTATCGTATCTCCTAGGAACTGTGTTTTTTTGATATGTATACTATTTCCTTTTTCAAGATATAAACTATCGTCTTGCCTTTCATCGAGATCGATCTACCGGTTAACTGACTTGACTGTATTGTACTACAGATACCTATAGCCATTTCTCTATACAAAGAAAAAAATAACTTATTCTCATGATACAAACCATCTCCTTGCCAAATTTAATCAAAACCGATTAAGCATTAGTGGAGAACGTAATGGAGCTTCGCATTTATATTAGCAAAAAACATAGATATATTAAATAACATAGAACTTTAAAGAGTAGATATCAAACCGACTTCAACTTATATGGTTTTCTCATGGATGCCATTGTCAGAAATGGACGAAATTATGATGAAACGAAAAAAATAATCATCCAAATCGGTTCACCCAGTCGAAAGTCTGAGGTAACAGCAATGATATAACATCATTGGGTAACAAACATAAAAAAACAACATACATACGGATTGATAACCTCCTCCGTTTTGAAGTCGGTTGAAATCAAACCGGTTCAGCGTTAGTACAGTACGTAATGGACAGAGTTTCGCATTTATATTAGCAAAAAACATAGATTAAAAAACCCTTACTGTTCAACGCAATGCGCAGCCGTGATAGCCCAGTTCTCGTTGAGTAGTGCAGCACCGCATTTGTGAAGGTAAGTGGACGTCCGGTATTGTCGTAGGGATATCTGCCAGGGCCACTGTCCAAACCCGGACTTGACACCTCCAACAATTCGCGCCTGTGGCCACAGTCGCCTCCCGCACACTGCCAGCACGAGGAGAGTTGAGTTTATTAGCATTTTTTTTTTGTTTTTAGCTCACTAAAACTAAAAAACACTGACTCAATAGTTTTTATTAACACTGGCTGAAAATTTATGTGTGTGTGTTTTAAAACTGCAGGTTTTTCTTTTTTGTATATTTTAATATTACAGTATAAAACACTAAGAAGTTTTTATTATCACTGTCTGAAATTTTTAAACAATATTTTACTCTATGTTTTTGTTTATTTGAGGAACGCACGTTATACTTTTTTATTTGTTAAAAATGGTACAAAGTAGATGACTAGATGTTGCCACTAGTGCGTTTCTGTTAATGCTTCGCTTAATTGTATTTTACACTTGATCAAACAACTTTTTTAGTACATTTCCGTACTTGTCCGACTTCATGAGCAATTGTTCTAAATTTGTGACACAAAAATAATTCTTTTTCTTCAACATTGAAACATTTATTCAGTCATAATAAAGTAACACTTTTAGCGTGGATGATCATCATATTTCCGTGCAATCTCAATTTTAAAAAATAGAATCACATATTGTTTTAAAAATAAAAACACAATTTTATAAATGGAACAGTCTCGGAAACCACAAACATGTATACAGCAGCGTCCTTGCGCTCGCCTTGGCCGTGGCGAGCGGTCGCATCGCGCGCTGACAACTCTTTGTTTGAATTCCGAACGCGCGCTCTTTTTCTTTTTTATCACCGGGAGCTGCTCATACATTGATAGTTCTTTGACCCGTCCGTTTTCGCGGGAATGCAGAGAATTTTGTTTACATCTCAAAATAAAATTAAAAGTTGTTATTTCTTTTATAGAGTTCACTATCGTTTTTATTATTTTTTAAAGTTCTAAGTCTTGTAGAAGCATCATTGCTTTATCGTGTGGATTTGCAAATTTTTACTGGTTAATTTTGTTATAATTTACATCAAAATAAATAAAATATTAAAAATTGTATGCATTTAAACAAAACATTTTAATTTAATATAATTCTGATAGTGATTACCTAAAATTTAAACATCGCTGAAAATATCGATACATACCCATCACTATGGGGTAATTTTAAATCAACCCATAGTGATGGGTATGTATCGATATTTTATCATAAAGTAAATGTACATACATACCCTTCTCTAAACATTATAAGGGTAGTGCCACTGTTGCAAACTCCTTTTATTTATATGTTTGTTTTTTATGTTTTTCTTTCTTTGAAAAAACGCTGACGTTGTCATATGATCTTTTGTTCTCTGGATTTTACTGAATATATTTTGTGTGTAGAAAATTATCTTTTCCTCATTATTTCATATTTCCTTGGGAGCTAACAATAACATTCGAGACCTCCCAGGGTCAAGTTTCTTTCATCTGGCGACCGTGACAAAAGTATCGCAAAGATGGAACTCGCCAAAGCAAAAAGAAAAATATATAGGCGAGCCTTCACTATCTGCGCTAAAATCCTTGAAGAGGAGATAACTAAAGACGATAGATCCGCTGTAGCTGCTCTGCTAGAGAAATTAAGTGTGCACCATGACCAGCTAACCGATATTGATAACACTGTTTTTTCGTTGTGGTTGGACCAAGAAGATCGTGTAGACGAGGAAATGGAAGCCGATTTGGATACTGCCGAGGAGTATAATAAGAGGTGGTATATTGTGAAGCAGAAGGCTAACGAAGTCCTAAAGCCAGTATCACCAGCTTCTTCCATGAAAGACCCAACTATAATGAATAAGGATGAGGAGTCGAACTACTCTGGCAGGTACCGTCGTCATTTTAAACTGCCCAATTTTGAGTTGCCCACTTTTGATGGTCATGTTAAAAACTGGATTGGTTTCTGGTCACAGTTTCAAAAGATTCACGACGACGAGAATCTAAGCGATGATGATAAAATTCACTATTTGTTGCAATCGATGGAAAAAAGTTCTAAGGCAAGAGAGATGATTGAAAGTTTCCCTCCTTGTGGCAAGAACTATGAAAAGGCCTTGGGTCATTTGAAACAGAGATTTGCAAAAGAAGACTGTATAATAGATTATTACGTCAGAGAGCTTATACAGTTGATAATAAGCAAAAGCGTGACCAAGTTGTCAACTAGCGTATTATATGATAAGATTATCACTCAAATTTTAGCATTGGAATCACTTGGCCTAACACAAGATAAGTACGCTTCGTTTTTGTACCCATTAGTTGAGTCAGCGCTACCAGAAGACATAATTAAAGCTTGGAATAGATCCCATTTTAATTTAGAGAAGCAGGACAAGCCGCTTTCCAAGTTACTTGAGTTTTTAAGGCTAGAAGTGGAATCTGAGGAGAGAATTTACGCCGCTCATTTTAATTCGCCTCATACGTCATCGACTCATCGTGAACCGTCAACATCGCCAACTGCGTCATGTTTGACTACGTCTGTCAAGAAAGTTGACAAGGAAGATGACAAAGCGTATGAGAAAAAAGATACTTGTATATGGTGTACAAAAAGTTTTCATTCAAGTTCCGAATGCACCGTTGCAATGAAAATGAATTTAGACCAAAGAAAGGAGTTCTTAAAACAGAATAGAGCTTGTTTGATATGCCTTAAAAAAGGTCATATGGCTAGAACGTGCCGGAAATATCCTAAATGTGTTGTGTGTGGGAGAAGACATTACACTTTAATGTGCACTGATTTACCTACAAGCTCTTCTTCTAAATCCGTTGCAGTAGAGTCAGAAAAGGCACAAGGATCGGTATTGAGCCAATCGGAACCGGGAAAAGGCGTGAGAACAGTTCTACTTCAAACCCTTAAAGTGAAAATAAACGATGGAGATAGAGAAATAACAACAAGAGCTCTACTTGACTCTGGTGCTCAAAGAACATTTATTAAAGCTGATCTCGTCCAGAAATTAAAGTTAGTTCCGGCTGGCGAGCAAACTCTGAGTCATAACCTCTTTAGCGGAACCGTCACTAAAAAGCGTTCTTATAGGATGTTGAACTTGAACGTATCGAGCCTTAACGGCAGCTACTCATCCACAATTAAGGCCTTAGAACAGCCACAACTGTGTGGTTACTTACCCCGTTTAAACCAGGAGAGTATTGTTAACACATTTAAAAACAAAGGCATTATTTTAACTGATTGTATTGATGATAATTCTGAAATATGTTTGTTAATAGGCTCGGATGTTTTAGGTTCCTTACTGACTGGCCGGCTAGAGCGTGTGGACGACCTTGTGGCAATGGAGACCAAGTTGGGGTGGACCGTGCAAGGTCCTACTGTTGGCGCATATTCTTGTAACGACGGCCAGATGTCTTTTCTACACGCTTCTTGCAACTGCGACAACGGCACAAATTTCCGGGGTGCTAGCAATGTATTGAACAGTATTAACTGGGATAGCGTGGTTAAGAAGGCCAACAAATTAGTATGGCGTTTTAGTCCACCGGCTGCACCTTGGTGGGGAGGATTTTGGGAACGGATGGTTCGGTCGGTTAAAAACATTTTACGTCGTGTGTTAGGTAAGGCGGCTCTCAACTTTAACGAACTTGTTACCGTTTTGTGTGAGGTAGAGCAAATTATTAATTCACGACCCCTTACAGTAACTGACAACGTAGAGCTACAAACGCTGACTCCTGCTTCGTTTTTACTGCAGTTTCGTTCGCCGGATTGTAGTGGTATGGATATAGGGTTAATTGACGGTCGGATATTAAGCTCTAGGTGGCGTTATATTACGAAATTATGCACTGATTTAAAATCGCGTTTTAGGTCGGAATATTTAGGTTTGGTGAAGCAAGGGCCGCATAGTACGCGACAATCTATAAACCTGAAGCCTGGTGATGTAGTGTTAATCGAGGTTGACAAGAAGCGTGTGGAATGGCCTATCGGTGTCGTCCAAGGTATCATGACCGGAGCTGATGGGTTTACAAGGGTCGCGCGACTTAAGACTCCAAGTGGAGAGATTATTAGGGCGATACAACGTCTCTATCCCTTGGAGCTGCAGAATTGCGTCTTAGGGGAACACCACACGCTCTAACCTGCTAGTATAGCGCTCGAATACTGCGCATACGCACCGCTGCCGGGCGGAGGATGTTGCAAACTCCTTTTATTTATATGTTTGTTTTTTATGTTTTTCTTTCTTTGAAAAAACGCTGACGTTGTCATATGATCTTTTGTTCTCTGGATTTTACTGAATATATTTTGTGTGTAGAAAATTATCTTTTCCTCATTATTTCATATTTCCTTGGGAGCTAACAATAACATTCGAGACCTCCCAGGGTCAAGTTTCTTTCAGCCACATTGATCTTTGTGATTATGCTCATGTATAGTTATATGATATGATTTTCCACTTGACTGCACTAGGAAGTGTTACCTCCGAGGACTCGTACAATGGCGATTATCAAATTACCACCGACGATCATTTTCTTTGTCTGCAAACTTGTAATTGCAGTTGTAAACCGCAATTACATGAAGCTATTCGTATATAAGTATTACGTCAATCTATGTAATCAGGAATTTTTTAAAGATGCATGATAGGTAGGTAGGTACTTTGTTAAATTAATAAGACGATTCTGAGTATATACCTAATGACGTGTTTACTCTATGAAGAGAATAAATAAAAAAAACTGGCCAAGAGTGAGTCGAACTCGATACGAATACGAAGGGTTCCGTACCGTACAATAAAAAACGTTTACTTTTTTTTTTTAATGTTATACTTTTTGTTTTTATTACTTGTTGTTAAAGCGGCAATAAAAGTAGCACATTCCTTAAATATTAAAATTATGTATCTATTACGGTTCATGAGACTGAAACAAAGACTGAGAACGGATGGACAGCCAGCTGAGTAATAGAGTCCCATTGGAAATCAGTAAGGCTCGGGTTCGAATCCTGGCATGTACATATTTATCACTAGCTCGACGGTGAAGGAAAACATCGTGAGGAGACCCGCAGGTCTCAGAATTAATTCTGAGACATGTGTAAAAAGACCCGGTCCGGCGATGAGCTCACCACCTATCACGTTTAGGAATACCTCTGCCTACCGGCGTGAGATTATTTATTTTATAGAATATTATTAAACTCTACTAAAGACATATTATGTTCTTTGTTGTTACGGCTATATAGCCTTAGATTTCAATGTATATAGCAAAACGTGAGATCTAACAAACTTCATAGGCGCGCATTTTTCCTTAACGACAAATCACGTGAATACATCTGCCTCGTCATATACTGGATGTTTTTTTTTACCGTCTGGAAAAAAATATGACGTATAAGGTATATAGAGCCGAAGTTATACACGAGATTAATTGTTAAATATATTCATTATTAATGCAATTTACAAAATCTAGAAAACTACGCACAGTACTACGCGCAGCTGGCAGTTGTAGGTAGATTGCGCATAAATTTAAGCTAAGAGCCTGTTTCTTTTTAAAATACTATTTTAAATATTTCAGTGTGTATTATTGACTACAATTGAGCAATATATATTAGTTAAAGCAAGAAAAAAAATTTTTGAGAAAAAAAAAATTTTTTAAGTAACATTACCAAAACCTATCACTCCACATTTTTTCCAGACGGTAAAAAAAGTCACTCTGTATAGTATTTTTTTATATATAGTTCTTATGAGAGTAGGTACATTACCAACTTAAAAAAATATATGTTTAGCTTGTTTTATTTATTTATTTATTAAAAAAAAACAGAGACTGTGTGCTAAAATAGTTTGCTTAAAATTATTCATCTTCTACATTACCAAAATGACTATATCAATAAAAAATTACAAACTAATCAAATAATAAAATTAATTTAGTGACGATGTCATTAGATCTGCTCTCATTATCGTGAAACATATGTAGCAGAATTTTTAAAATCGGTTCAGTAGTTTCCGAGACTATTTTCAAACAATAAAAGTTTTACCTATTTGTAATAATAATAATCTCACGCCTTTTATCCCAGAGGGAGTAGGCAGAGGTATTCCATTTCTGGATATACCCACTTTTCACGAGATATTCTTTGAACCCCTAAACGAGATAGGTGTTGAGTCCATCGCCGGACCGGGTCTTTTACACATATCTCAGAAGTAATTATGGGACCTGCGGGTTTCCTCACGATGTTTTCCTTCACCGTCAAGCTAGTGATAAATGTGTAAGTAAGTTTTGATAAACTCATTGGTACATGTCAGGATTTGAACCCGAGCCTCACTGATTATCATCATGTGAAGCAGGCTCTTTAACCGTAAGGCTATCACTGCTCTATAAAACATTAATGTAGGATTATAGATCACTCACCATCCTTATAGTTGGTCATGTTGAATGGCTCAGCGGTGGTGCTGATCACCGTCGCTTCTGATGACGTGTCGTTGACAGGAACTGACGTCGTTAGTGGCTCTGGAAGATGACGTTAGTCGATGAAAATGGAACTTCTATCAAGATAATTTACATTATCGATAAAGGTTTTATCGAAATCATGCCCTTCACTAGTGGCTTTAGGTAAATAATCCTAACCTTATACGACTTATTTCGGTTCGATCCCATATTAGGAATACCCAAAAAAATTGGAAACATCACACTGTTTCTAGTACAGTCAAAAAAAAAACTCACGCCTTGTATCCCCGAGAAGGTAGACAGAAGTATGTGGGTGAGGTATTCCATTCCAGGTGAAGGAAAACATCGTCAGAAAACCTGAATAAATTCTGAGGCATGTGTAACAGACCCGGATGGGCTATCTATCACGTTTAGGGGTCATATTATATATGTGAAAATTGGGTATTTCCAGAAATGGAACACCTCTGCCTACCCCCTCGGGGAAAAAGTGTGAGTTTTGTTTTTCTTTATAGAGTAAAACGATACCTGCGGCACCAAACAAAAATTGATCCATATGCATACATAAAATCATAAATTTCTGGCTTAAGTGTCAATTTCGTCTAATTAATTCTTAGAAATAAGACATCCATATCCCTACACTTTTTTCTGTCATCTATTTTCCTATTTCGTCCATATTATTTACTAGCAGCGCCCCGCGATTCCACCCGCGTAGTTCCCGCTCCCGAGGGAATACGGGAATTCTGATGTATAAGCTATATAACTATATAGTCTCATCAAAATCCCTTCAGTAGTTCTTGCGTGAAAGAGGAACA
This sequence comes from Ethmia dodecea, assembly GCA_963855545.1. NCBI lineage: Eukaryota > Metazoa > Arthropoda > Insecta > Lepidoptera > Depressariidae > Ethmia > Ethmia dodecea. The sequence continues at coordinate 4,352,423 of OY979463.1, read as the reverse complement.
AACATCCATACATACAAACTTTCGCGTTTATAATATTAGTAGGATGCTGTCTACTTCCTATATTTTCCACTTTTTTCTTACGGTCGCGTCCCATGTAGACCATCCCCAAGTTAGAATTACCTAGAGAAATAAGTAACATTAAGATAAACTAATATAAATCTATACAGCGTGATCGAGAATAATACAAAAATAAACAACTGAAACTCACCTGTATCAGTAAATGCAGTTTCCGTTGTATTCGCTTCTGACGTCACTTCAGTCTGGTTCGCCACGTCCGTCGTATTTTGTGACGTCACCGACGTGAAAGTTGATAGTCCGATACTTGACGTTGACGTTGGCATTGTAGGCGACAACGTCACGTTGACTGTGAACTCTAGCATTGGCGCTTCTGTTGTTGACAGAATCGGAATAGCTGTTGTCGTTGTTGTGGTAGTTGTAGTCGTTGATGTAGTGGTTGATGGTTCAGTGGTTAGTTTTTCAGCTTCAGTTGTTTCTGCTTCAGTTGATTGAACTGTTGTTTCTGGCTGCGTCTCCGTCGTGGTTGGTTCGGTTGTTGGTTTAGTTGTTGTAGTGGTTGACATTGTAGTGGATGTCGTTTCTGGTTTCGGTGAAATGGTCGATATGAGTACCCAGCCTTCTGGTGGTGTGATTGGAGACCATGTTTCTGGAAGCGGGTGAAGTGTTAATTTAATATGTACACAATTTATTATTATTATTATTCACGGTATCTTAGAAACAGTCTATAGACATCACGTGACTTTCAGCATTACATAGGCTTGTAGGAAAATCAGTAGATATTTTATTGTCACTTTTAACGAAATCGCGGCTATCTTTGCCTAAATTCTGTTTTCCATGGCTTCACATTAAGGTCGATGGCCACAGATAATTCTCCGTCACGATAATTCGTGTACCTTTTGTCCCAGTAGTGTACAAGAATTTGTGAAGGCATATCAAATGAAATTATACGAAACCGTATTTTATTTCAATGTTGCCACTTCTAGAACGAAGTGTGTAGTTGTCTGATAAAGGAGACGTTTCAGAAATCTATGGAGACTAGGCCAGCACCATGTACACCAGTATTTTAGATAAATATAAATAAAATAACTATAGCTTTATTTATGATTTTGCTCATATTTGTCTAGTTTCGTTGCACAATAAACTTTAATGTTCGTTAAACTGGAAAAGCGACGAAGGTAAAAAGAAATTTATTTTTTTAGGCAACAACTTTATTAGTTTTACTGGACGACTGAATAATTTTATTCATCCGTTAATCGGACGAATAATTATGTTTATTCATCCTATTATCGGATTCCTAGCAAAAGGCCTTCTAATAAGTAAGGTCAGAGATGTTGATGTTAGTGGAACTTCATGAATGTAATTACATACTCAAGCCTTATATACGAAGGGGTTGGCAGAGGAATATCATTTCAGGAAGTAAGTAATTATGTACGTTTATAAATCCACTTACTGAGAGTCATTCCAACTATATCATTTCACCGTATATTCACGACAATTGAGCTAGCAATAAATATAAAAACTACCTATATAAAATGTTCATGTTTTCTAGTCTCCAATGTTTTATGTTTTGTTTGAACCAACCATAAACATAATCGACGGTTTTGACATCATAATTGACTGTGCTCTGTTCGTTCACTATCATTCATCACTAAAGAAAGTGAGTACCAATTTCACTTAGCACTGTGACCCGGCGTTACTCGTGACCGACCCACATACGTGAGCGGAATGGCGACGGTTACCGATGTCACTGTTTAGACACGGCTGTTGTATTTCCAGCACGATTTACTATTGAGTGTTTTGTGTTTTGTTTCTTTGATCTATCATCATCAAATCGTGAAACCCCACAGGTGGTATATAGGTCTTTCCTCTTCATGGTATCCTTCATAAAAAGCGGCTCGAGCAAAGGTCTGACATGGCTTAACGACTTCCATAGTGGCTTCCAAACTAGACGACTATACAACATGTAACAGAATAAGCGCAATTCCTGAAATTAGTTTGTTAAGTATCGACTACTTATTCGATTTCAGCTATTTTTAATATGTGTAAAATTAAAAAAAAAAAAGAATTAATGTAGCTGAATTTAGTGATTTCTATGGAAATCGTGCTATTATTAATCGATATTTAAGAAAATTAGTTAGACATAACTAAAGTTCGATTGCTTCATATTTTTTTTATATTAATGTACTAATTGGGGTGTATGATTAATTGCGCTTTTTCTGTTACGCGTTGTATAAATGGCAATGACGCTTGGAACAGATTTCCTCCAGTCCAGCGCAATACGTTAGCAAAAACAAACGAAATTATGTAACAATTGATAAAAAGAATATTGTGTTGAGGAGTTTCTTGCCCCGCTTCTTCTCCTCAACCATACATGCTGAAGCGGTGGAGTTGAAATGACGTTCAATAAGTGGATTTGTAAGTTCCTATTTTGAATAAAACATTTTGACTTTGACTTTGCTTATAGGTACTATAGACTTCCATTTTCATACATTGATTATTGTCGCATCAGCCGCGCGCGTCAGTCGCACGCGATCGATCTCTACGCACGGAAGTCTACATTAACGTGCCTTCCGAAACACGGAAGCGCTCGTGATTAATGCCACTGGATGGTCACCCATTCATTGATTGTACCCAACACTGCTTAACTAATGTGATCGTTACAAACACGCCGGAATCACAGAGCTAAGAGTGCATTCTAAATCAAATCGAAATGTTTATCTGTAGGTAAAAAAAATACACTTGGAAACATCAATACAGTCAATATACGAAATGGAATGAACGTAAAGCAAGAGTCTATCTCCACTCTCTCTATCTATATCCTATCCTATCCTTCCTACTATACCTATTATAAACGCGAAAGTTTCTATGTATGGATTTAAAGATGTTTGTTTCTTTTTACGCAAAAACTACTGAACGGATTTTGATGAAACTTTACAGTTACAGAACAGAACTATACAGCTTACTAGCAGCACCTCGCGGTTTCACCTGCGTAGTTCCCGTTCCCTTGGGAATAGAGGATAAAATATAGCCTATGTGTTATTCTGATGTATAAGCTATATAACTGTAGTTTCGTCAAAATCCGTTTAGTAGTTTTTGCGTGAAAGAGGAAAAAACATCCATACAAACTTTCGCGGTTATAATATTATTAGGATACATCAGAATAACACATAGGCTATATTTTATCCCCGCTTTCCCACGGGAACGGGAACTACGCGGGTGAAACCTCGGGGCGCTACTAGTAAATAATATGATATGAAACTATATCCTTGATCAGTCTTTATAAAAACGTTTCATTTTCAGAGTCCAATCCTAAAACTGTCTCCTATATTTCGCAGTGGGTGCACATGCAAAAAGACCCACAATCCTCCATATGTGAGGAGAGTCCCACAGTTCAGCAGTGGGCTATTACGGTTGATATTACCAGATAATATTAACAGAAGACAAGACTTATATGTCATTGTTCGTCTAACTTTGCCTTAAAATCGTTGATGGATACCAATGATTGATGATTCTAAGGTTGTTATAAACATTGAACATGCTTTATCCTTATTACCATAAGCTTCTAACTTGCTAATGCATACGGCTCCGACTACTTATTTTCTAATGTCAGTATGGATAGACATAATATTTATAGCCGTTTTCAAACGAATTCTAAAAAGGATTAGGTTCTCAATTCGACTGTAAGTATTTTTTTTATGTTTGTTAACTCAGGTTACCTCAGAACTTTCGACTGGGTAAACCAATTTCGATGATTCTATTCTTATTTGAAAGCTTGTGCTTCCCGTGTGGTCCCGTTCTGACAACGACATCCATGAGAAAACCATATAAGTTGAAGTAATGTTTTTTACTCTTTAGAGTTCCGTGTTATTGTAAGTATTTTTGCTTGGATATAAATATGCTCCTGGATTACTTGACTGAATTTAAAAATTCATTCAGTTTACTTTTCTGGGAGTAACATGACTAGGTATATTTTTCCACTGTAATGAGACTTATCTACACGAATAAAATGGCGGGAAAGAGCTACTCGTATAACTATTACGATACAAAGTGACAAACGTACTGACTTTGTATTTGTATCTCGTACAATAATCACTTAGCCAGTGGTAAACTTAATTTTTTGCGACACCTACACACTAGTTTTCTGAGAAGAGAGATCAATGACTCGACGGACAGTCATACACTTCACATAACGTTATCTATAGGTGCTTACGTATGTTTTTTTGTTATCTGTAGAATTATGGGCCAGTACGCGGGTCGAAGCTGACTTATCTATGAGTCATATAGTAAGTGTAGCCATCAACCATATTTCCATTATGGGTTCAACTATCTATAACCTATCAAGCAGCGCCTACACGAGCAATCTGTTATTAGTTCCTATTGTTTCCCGATTACACAGCTTGACCGGATTCAAATAGACTGTTTGCTAAGTGGGCCGATAGCGAAGTAGTCACATAGAGAAGTAGTCAAAATGCGAAATGGGCTATTTGAGAAGTAGACCTCTGGCGCCTGAGCGCAAATTTAAAGTTGAATGGTAACCAAATTCTATTTGACGCTATCAGATGTTGTAAAATTGTCTAAGACATTATGTCTGCTGATCTAGTAAATAAATATCCTACTACACTCGGCGTAAAAAAAATCGCACCTTTGAATAACCACTTTTAATCCCATTTAGAATCAATGATGATGGGACTATTAGATATCATTCAAAAGTTTGTTGACAAAGAATTAAAGTAAGACAAAAAAATGCTTAAAAATTACTTAAAGCCTAGTTTTACCCCCCCCCCCCCCCCCCCTTCCCCTTTTATACCTCTAAAAGGTAGCGCAACTAGCGGCCCTTTTATAAAGTTATTATGCATTATTTTTGTATAACGTCGTTATTTGGGTGAAATGTTTTTTTTATGGCATAAATGATTGTTAATTTTAATGTCGTTAAATTAATGTTTAAAATGATACTTAATAGTCCCATCACCATAGATTCTAAATGTGATTAAAAGTGGTTTAAAGTATTATTTTCCGAAGGTGCGATTTTTTTTACGCCGAGTGTAATACACAACTTTAGTCAATTTAATTTTGATTTTATTTTATTTGTAACAAGTTATAGTGTATGTAAATTTGGACTAAATTAATCTCAATTATTATGAATTTGTAATAATATAATTGTTTGTAATATATTTGAAATTTGATGATAATGCCGTTTGATTATATAGCGCTCAACACAATTTATATTGTTTGATGAGTGAATAAAAAGATAGGATATACTCTCCGAAAAGACTGTGTTCTATGTTTAAAATATAAAATTGTTTCTTCCTCCTTACATCTGTATAATACTTGTAAGGGAATGGGTGGACAACAGATCAATCAAATAATGACATAAGGTGGATTCATTATCCAAAAATAGTTATATATATTACGTTTAGAATTAATTTTTATTCGTATGTAGGAGTAGCAAGAGAGCTGTCAAAAGAGGACCTACCTCTCAATCAAGGTGTAGTTTGATTCCGGGTTTAATTTAGATATTTTAGAGCATGGCTTCTCTAACTTATAACCAGAGATCGGCATTAGTTAGTGTGATTGAGTACCAAAGTAGGTAGAGGATACAACATGGAGTTGTTAAAACCACCATGTTCCTACTTTTAAATCGAAGCACACATATGAGATGCCACATTTCATATGTGTGCTTTGTGTCGGATGGGACCGAAACTCAAATTTTGTAGTCAGTTTCGCGGAAATTTTCCGGGAAATTTTCAGAAGTCCCAAATAAAGTGGTGGTTTTAACAATTCCATATTACATCATCGTAGCAACTTTACCTACTGTGGTACCTAATCACACTACCTAATGCCGATCTCTGCTTATAACCCCTACTTAAGTTTCCCAAACGACTGCGAGCGAACCCTAACCTCATAAAAGAAAATCATGCTGCAAAAAAATATGGAATCTCTCAGTTCATCAGTCTCAAGGTTAACTGGAAAAGATCGTTATTAACTATAAGACGACCTTACTATACTATATTTTATTTTTGTATTGTTTGTGGTGTACACACACTGAAAATTCAAGTGTCTACCTATATAGTATTATGTCAAATTTGTATAGCCTTTTATTACTATACCTAAGTATCTACTTAATAATAATAATAATATTTTTGCTTTCTTGCTGTACAAAAACTTAACTGTTTTGTATATTAATAGTGAATTAATAGTAAGCGTTATTATAATTACCTACTATTCGTAAGATACAGCCCTGTGACAGACCGACAACTAAACCATAGTAATAAAATAAATGTCCTTTTTTGTACGGAACCCTAAAAAAGGACAATAAATAAAATAAATAATAATAAATTGTGGGATACAATTTACACACGGTTATTCAGTCCCAAACTAGGCAGAGCCTGTACTATGGGTACTAAATAAGTGATAGACATACCTACTAAAATAAATATTAAACACCCAGACACGAAGCCAACAGACATGTTCATGCACACAAATGTTGGCTCCGAGCGGGGATCGAACCTGCGACCTCCGACTCAGAAGGCAGGGTCAGTACCAACTGAGCCAATAGGCCCGTCAATATCTGTAGATGAAGGGTTATAGAATATGACTTACCATCTGTAACGGGGATGGTAGTAATTTTCTGAGGTGCCTTGGTAGAGGAATCCACTGTGTTAGACCACGTCACTAGCGGTGGGAATTGAGTTGATGTTGTTGCAGGAGAAGTGGTTGATGTTGACGACGAAATTATGACCTCAGACACTGGCTGTGTTGTCTCTCTTTCTGTCACAACTTCGTCTGATAACGTTGTCTCTTTCACAGGTTCTGAGTCTACAGATGTAGGTAGTTCAGAAGAGCTGACAGCTGCTTTTTCTGTTGTAACTTCAGTTGCAAGTTCTGTTGGCGATGATGTTGTTAAAATAGGTGTTGTAGGAATCTCCGTTTCTGTTGTCTTTTCAGTGATTGTTGTTGGGGCAGTGGTCGTTGTTGTTGTCGAAGTAGTGGTTGTTGTTGATGGAGTAGTGGTTGAGGTTGTCGTAGATGCTTGAGTTGTAGTAGTTGTTGTCGGTTGTGTTGATGTTGTGGTTGCTTCTGTTGATGTTGTTGTTGTATTTATATAAGTTATAACAGGAGTTAAGGGCCTTGTAAATACAGGCCTGGAGCTGGTAGATTGTGGAAGTATTGTGATGTTTAGTCGTGGAGGGGATGGCAGCGGTTTTTTGGTTGACGGCCTTTTTGGAGGTGGCCTATAAGGAGGTTTTCTTGTAGTATTGTAAATTGAAGCCGGCTTTGTTGGCCTAGGTTTAATAGTGGACGTAGTATATTGAGGCCTAGTAAAATTTGTAGGTTTGTACGGCGGCCTTGGTTTGTAAGTAGGCCTTTTCGAAACGGGTTTTGTAGGCCTGGCCGTTGTACTAGTTTGAGAATTTGCTGACGGTGTTGTTAAATTTTCAGCTTCTGTCGTTATTTTCAAAGGCTTTTCAGTTACCAAACTGTTTATGTCTCCCGAAACTGTTTGAAAAGTCGACAACTTGATTGGAACTTCTGTAGTTGACTCAGGAACTTTCACAGTTGTACTTGGTTTTCTTGTTGTGTCTATACTAACTGTTGTCAATTTGACGTCATCACTGGGTATTTTATTACCTATAGTAGTCAGCTCATCAGTTTTGGTTTCAGCGACTTCAGTCCTATCCTGAGCACTTTGCGTCGTGCCTTTTGTTACTTCAGCCTTTTCCGTCGACGGTTTAGTAAAGACTGACTCTGGTATTTTGCTAACAGTACTCTGGACCTTATCCTCAGTTTGTGGATGAACGAAACTGGCTCCATCTATGGTGTTGTCATCGATATTGTTTATGATCTGCGGGAGGATGGTTTTGTCGGGGATTTGGCAGCAAGAGCCGAAGTAGAACCTGTCTATGCAGGTTCCTAGATGGGTACCGTTGGCTTTGAGGCAGTCTATCGCGAACATACAGAGACCCTCCTGGCCACTCCGTCTTGATATACATGGCAAGTGTCTTATGTTTCTAGCTAGCGGAACTGGACCTGTAACAAAGAGAAAGTTTCGTTATTACATGATAAAGATCAATAAATAAATTGTGGGACACAATTCTCACACGGTTATTTAGTAACAAACTAGGCAGAGCCTGAACTATGGCTACTAAACAACTGATATATATACTAGCAAATATGTAGTTAGAAGTCAAAAGTCGGGCTAGACAAATTTTTAGTTTCTGGATGGTCAACCAAAACAAATTTAAGTTTCTAACTCCATCTGTATTTTCCATAAACAATTACGATATTTTAAAAAGAGACATCTATCGGATACCATAGGTACGTTAATAATTAATAACTAGAATCGAATCTTTAGACTCATCGAAACGCTAAAATGTGAGATGCAAGAAATTAACACAAGATGTCACCATGTAGGATCTTCAAATTGTGCGCTAATTTATTTATATTTCATACCGCAGTGCAAATTTCGGGGCTAATTACTACATGTGCCCGATAGAATTTATGAAAATGACGACTTTCATGCGAAAATTTCATCCAGAGCAGTGATAGCCCGGACGGTTAAAGAGCCGGCCGAAAATCAGTGAGGCTCGGGTTCAAATCCTGGCATGTACCAATGAGTTTTTCAAAAACTTACGTACATATTTATCACTAGCTCGACGGTGAAGGAAAACATCGTGAGGAAACCCGCAGGTCTCAGAATTAATTCTGAGACATGTGTAAACAGACCCGGTCCGGCGATAGGCTCACCACCTATCACGTTTAGGGGTCCAATATATCTCGTGAAATGTGGGTATATCCAGTAATGGAATACCTCTGCCTACCCCCTCGGGGATAAAAAGGCGTGAGATTATATTATTATTATTATTAATTTCATCCCCTATTTAATATCAGTACCGTTGCGGCGATTATCTTACTATATCCTACGTTTGGGGTTCAAATAAATAAGTAACTAAGTAGTTGGTATATATTGTGAATCTACTTTAAGGATTGGAATGCTATAATTAATTAGTTATTTAAACTATGTACAAGTATAAACATAACTCAAATAATCTGTGAAAAACCGTCTAACTTTCTCCCTCAACACTAAGAAAACAAGACTTACACGCCTTCCGAAGCACAGAAGATCGTTTAAGGTCACAAGCGGTCACTGGTCCAGTGACTGGCCGCGCCAAGGTCGCTTAACTTGCTCGTAGGGTTGTCACATTGATCGAGAAAAATCGATAACTTAGAAATCGACTTTTCTGTTTTTTTTATTAATCATCGATTTTTGAAAAATCGAATGAATTTGATTAAAGATAATCGATTATTAAAAGTCGATAATACGAAAATAATTCCAATTGTTACAAAAATGATATTTTTTTACATTCTTTATCCTTTTAACATTAACTTGCAAAAACCAACTTAAAGAAAAACACTACTTGCAAAAACCAACTTAAAGATCGATTACAATGTGTAAAAATAGAATCGGTTAATTAATAATCGTTTTTTTTATTATCCAATCGATTATAGTAGTCGTTTATTTTTTTTAAATGATTACTGTAAAAATCTATTATTTTTTTACATCCCTGCTTGCGCGCCAAGAAAGTATTTCTACTCGCATTATGACCCGTGTTCCTATTCTCTAACCATTAAACGACGGTTAATACAATAATCGGAGCAATACTGCTTTATTGCTGCGTTTCATTGCGGGCGGGCAGCTTCCCCGCCTTTTCGGCTCTGTGAGTGTTGGCCTTATGGCAAAGAAATTAAAATATAATAGGACATAGAGGGGGCATTGGGAATATTTTCATACAAAACTTTGAAGCATGTTTGAAGTTCAAGCGTCATGTCAGTTAGTATGAACGCGAGCTGTCATTCGGTCGAAATTGTACTAGACTTATTCCACTTGGAATAACTTTTGGCTTCAAATTTTCCTCGCTTTGTCCCCTCTGTTTCCTATTATATTTTAATCTCTTTGCCTTAAGGTGAGTATAGACTACAACATTTACTTGTATCAGAACATCGAGCATTCGCCATTTTTAAATTTACTCGAACCGCTCTTCGAACACGACGCTCGATGTTTTGTTACAGCCTTTTAAAAACCAACGAGCCTATTGGTGTAACATTTCGTCGAGCCTTATAGCCGTATAGTACGCCGAACGTTCGTAGGAACATTACATTACATGGAAATGCTTAGGCTGAGTTTGCGTGTATTGTACCATTCGTAAGAACGTTACATTACACCGAAACGCTCGAGGAAATGCTCAAGTGTATACTCACCTTTAAGAATTTCATACATAATTCACAAGGTATATTTTAGCCAAAGAGATTTTAATGTACAAGGGTATGGAGCGGCCATTGAGAATATTTTCATAAGTACAAAAACGGGCCTTTTGGCGGGAATGCGAAGGACGTCATGCTTTTTGAATAATTTTCATTGGTAAAATGCAAAATGGAGTGCCATTAAAAAAAATACAAAAAAGTCAATTAAGTTAGTACGAACGCGAGCTGTCATTCGGACATATCACACTAGACTTATCTTATCACCTCTAAGTAAAAAGTTTTGGATTGGATTTGACGTTATAGGACAAGTTCTTTTTAAGACCTTATCTGCATTTGTCCATTTCTTACTGCCTTTCCCACCTTTGCCCACTTCTGGTTACGACTATTTCTGTTTGTGACCAATTCTGTATTCGTCGACTTCTGGATTTGTCGACCCTCGGTACAGCCAGCATTATAGCTCTTGTATAGCAACTTAATCTATCACTTTAAACAAGCCATTCTTGTGCGTAAATGTGTATTTATATTTCTGGGATCTCGGAAACGGCTCTAACTTTCGATGAAATTTAGTATACAGCTACAGTTTTGCGTTTTATGTTCAAATGCATAGTTGAATTACAAGAAAAAATACGCCGAGCAAAGCTCGGTCGCCTAGGTATTTGTACATAATCAAAGCAATCATACACCTAGAGTATATACTCATTGCCCCAATGTATTATGTCTTTGATTTTACCCAACTTTATCATTTTCAATTTAAGGTTTTTTAAATATTTTCAGGGCCTTTAGGTACTCAGTTGTTTTTTTAATTTTTATTGGTGGAGTGTTACTATTCTTAGCCTCTGGGCTGATGGTAATTTTCAGTTTAATTTTGTAATTCATAGCGCCATTTTTTGAGGACTTCGGAATAAGAAAACTGAGCTTAATTAACGGAGAATGGAGTAAAAAATGTAATTAAGTAATATTAAATTATACAATATAGTTCTTCACGTTGAACACAATTATTCTCATAATACGTAGTACAAAAAAAGATATAAAAGTTGAAAATAAAATACTATGTTGTCTATCACCCACTAGCGTTTCTACGCAGCTCCACCCACGTAGTTCCCGTTCCCGTAGGAATACGGGAATAAAATATAGCCTATGTTACTCAGGGATGTTTTAGCTTTCCATTAGTGAAAGAATTTTTTTAATCGGTCTAGTAGTTTTTGAGTTTATTCGTAACAAAAATACAAACAGAAAAATACAAATCTTTCCTCTTCATAATTTAAATTTTACTTTTATTAGGAATTAACTTTACAATAGGTATACATATATAGGTCTTTACTATCACTACAAAGTATAAAACAAAGTCGCTTTCTCTGTCCCTATATCCCTATGTATGCATAAATCTTTAAAACTACGCAACGGACTTTGATGCGGTTTTTTTAATAGGTCGGGGCGGGTCGCTAGTTATAATATAAGTATAGATATAGATTAGTGTAGATAAGTTATGTTGTATGTTTGTGTCACGAGATGACGATGACAAGAGATGATGATCACGATTATTTGGATTAAGCAAGTAAGCAACAACTTTTTATTGTACACCAATTTAAATATGCAATAAGTGACACAATGATTTAAAAAAGTTACAAGGAGCAATCTTAACGCATTAAGCGATTTTTTCCAGACAACCACTACCGTTTTAGATAACCATTACTTTTATGTTTCGCTATGTTAACCCTTGGTTTCTGAAAACCAAATTAAAGTAAAATTGGTGGACGGAGATTTCGAAATCCTAAATTAACTATCCTGATTGGTTGTCAAAAAACCTAATGATTTTATTCATAGCTATTGCTAATAAGCAAATAACAGCTAGCATGAGATTTAACAGTCTGACAGATAGAGCAGCCTTTGAGTTTCTTCTCGGGTTACTGCATTTGGAACCAGCAACTAGTCGGTAGAGTATGGGCATAACAAGAACCAAGTACTAGAAAATGTTAGATGTTCCATCGTGTGGTAATAATAATTATTATGAATAAAGATGTAGAAATTACTTGGTCCCAAAATTGTATAATGTAGTACCGTGTGATATAAGAGAATGTGAATCATTTGGAATGTTTAAATTTAAAATGTTTCTCTTAAACAAAATTAAAATGAATTTACCACCACAAGTAATAAGATGTACTTAAAAGTAACTAGCCAATTACCCATCTATGTTTTTAAGGGAGCCCCTCTGCCAACAAACTGTCTTGCAGTTTGGCAGAAGAAAATGGTTGTAAAAAATTGGATTTGTTTATCCTGATTAAATGTTTTTTTTTTTTTTAGTAAGGACTTCATGGACGAGTTTATAATGCCTTTGTCTTTGCCTCCACTGACTAAGGGTTATTAGACTATTGACTTTTTTAAGTGTATTTTCTATACCTACAGAAAATAAATAATTTTGACTTTTGACTTTGATAATTTTTGTTTAATTTGCATTTTAATAGTGTCGGTAAACGAATTATGAACAGTTGGTACAATTTCTCAATTTGATGTCCCCCCAATTCCCGATCGGGGCCAACATTTGTGTGCATTAATATGTCTGTTGACTTCGTGTCTGTGTGTTTTTTATCAGTTGTTTAGTAAACATAGTACAGGCTCTGCCTAGTTTGAGACCGAATAACCGTGTGTGAATTTTGTCCCACAAATTATTATTATTATTATTTAGTTCAAATTCTCGTTATTCGATACCCACCAATAAAGCTGAATCACAGCGCTTCAAAAGAAATCGATTCTCAGAAATTTATACGGGTTTTTAGTCCAAGCAGCAGGTCCTAATGTCTCAGTGAGTCATTTCGCCTCAGTCCTGCGAGCGGTGAAAGTGGCGGTGACATGTGGCTATCTCGCAAGATCTCACAAGATCTCGGTATTTCCCAGATGACATGTTTTGATTTTATCAGGAATATCCGGCATTCTCTCTTTACCCGTCAAGCGTGGCGTATACGGCTATGTGGTAGCCATGGTAACCAACAGGGCTACGACACCTACGCCACACCACCGCTACTTAATAATAAATAAATTGTGGGACACAATTTACATACGTTTATTCAGTCCCGAACTAAGCAGAGCCTGTACTCGTACTAAACAACTAATAGACATACTTAAATAAATATTAAACAAACAGACACGAAGCCAACAGACAACTTCATGCACACAAATGTTAGCCCCGAGCGGGGATCGAACCCGCGACCTCCGACTCAGGAGGCAGGGTCACTACCAACTGAGCCAACAGGCCCGTCACATGGTTTTGACCTGTAGGTATTATTTGTATACATAGTACGTTTTCAAGAATGTTGTAAAAACCTGTAAAAACACACGGCCTTAGATTTTTTTATTCTTTCTTGGCTAATTAATGTGTATATTTATTTATTTATTTATTTTATTTGGTACATCAACAGTTATTTACACTAATCTTGCTTACATTTTAGTCCTTAAATTTATACAGTCGTAAGTGTAATAACTACTTATAGATGTACTCCACATGCATTAAGACTAGGAGTTACGGTAAACAACCAGCATTAAAACGACTAACAGTAAAGGTGATACAATGACAAAAAAAGTACAACGGGTGGTCTTATCGCCCTAAGCGATTTCTTCCAGATAACCTTAGCATGAATTCTCCAATTTCAAAATTCTTAACTCTAAAAGTACCTACCTATTAAAATAATAATTAGTGGGCCTCGGTTTTTATAAAATCATGCACCAATTTAAGCACTTTTGGAAATGAATCGTTATGTAAGTCGATTACAGCACTACAGATATTTACAATTTTGCACATTCTTGAGATTGGGGAATTGCTACCGAGTACGGTGGTTCTAAACGGAGGACTGAGCGGTGTGATCGGATGTCGAGGAGGACGTCGGGGGACACGGTAATTTAATAAGCCTAATAGTTGAGGGCAGTCAATTATGCCTTGTAAAAGTTTGTACAAAAACATTGCATCTAGGACTTTTCTGCGATTTTCCAAAGAATCCATTCTGAAATATTGCAACCTCGAACGATAAGACTTATCTTTTTTAGCTCTCCCGGCAGCAAACGAGAGATGCCAGAGAAAGCGTTTCTGTATGCGTTCTAGTCTCAGTGAGTGTATGCTATAGTGTGGTCTCCAAACAACACTGCAATACTCCAGGATGCTCCTTACCAGACTATTATAAAGCAAGATTTTCGTCTTGCTGTTTCGGAAGTTTTTACTGTTTCTTATGACAAATCCTAGAGCCCTAGAGCCTTTTTTGATAATAGTGTCCATGTGTGGCTTAAATGTTAATTTGCAGTCAAATAAAATACCTAGGTCTTTAATAATGCCTTCTTCTTTGATTTTGGCATCGTTAATAGTATACTCAAAATTTATAAGATTGTGCTTTCTAGAGAATCTCACATAATAACACTTATCGGTATTTAAATGCATGTTATTAATGTCACACCACTCCACAAGTCTATTTAAGTCATTCTGGAGAAAAGTGGAGTCCTCTACACTTTCAATTGTCCTTCCAAACTTTAAGTCGTCAGCGTACATATATATTTGTGAATATTGAAAACATTCAGGTATATCATTAATAAAATAATTAAATAGGACTGGGCCGAGATGTGATCCCTGTGGTACTCCCGAGGATATGATTTGGGCTGTAGACTGAAAGCCATTCAATACCACGTAGAATTTCCTGTTTATTAAATACGAGTTCAGCCATTTCAACATTGATCCAGAAATGCCATACGACGAAAGCTTACGAATAAGAATTTTATGAGAAACCCTATCAAAAGCTTTGCTGAAGTCAGTATATATAACGTCTATCTGCTTATGCGAGTCTACAGCACTTACTAACGCTTCAGTAAATAATATTAGGTTTGTGGATGTTGACCTGGATCCTACAAATCCATGTTGGAAGTTACTCAGATACAAGTTTAAGTGCATTTGTATAAAAGGACATACTAACGATTCGAATATTTTAGAAAAATGAGACAAAATTGAAATTGGCCTGTAATTTGATATCAATTCCTTACTACCGGCCTTGTGAATTGGCACTACTTTTGCAGTTTTCCAAGTAGATGGAAATATCCCGGACACTAATGATCTATTATAAATGAGCAAAAGCGGTGAAACTAGAACAGACGCACACCGAGCTATTAATATAGGTGGTATCTCATCGGGTCCTGCTCCTTTCTTACAATCGATACATTTTAATTTATTAAGTAAAGAGTCACTTTCTATAACTAGAGATTGTAAGCATTGACTGTTGATTTCCAGCGAGTGCAGTAATTGTGAATTACCAACGTAGAGTTCATTATTATCTTGCGTGTACACCGAAGAGAAGTTACTGCCAAACATTTCACATATATTTGTACTATCAGTGGATACTCTAGATCCGTCTGTCATTGTCTGAGGGTATGCACTAGAACCACCGCGCTTGATTTTAACATGATTCCAGAACAGATTTGGATTCTTGGAGAGATTCGCCTCCAAGTTCTTTATGTAGTCATTATAATGTGAAGTTGCCAATTTCTCACAACGCTTACTAATAAGTTTCAGTTCTAAGAGGTCTAAGGGATTTTTATAAGTGTTGTAACGTAATCTTAGCTTATTTTTATGGTTAAGGTATCTAATAAGAACACGATCAAACCAGGGTGGGAATTTTTTGCTTTTAGGTTTTCTAATAGGTACAAACAGTTTAATAGCTGCACGTAGGACATCGTAAAATACTCCAACCATCGCATCGACATCAAGCCCGATAAATAATTCATCCCAATTTTGTTCTTTAAGATAGACGCAAATCTTTTCATAGTCAGCCTTAAAGAAGTTCGGTCTTTTTGTGTCATTGTTATATGGTAAAGAAGCTACATTTTTTAATGCGATAAACATGTCAAGTGGGGGATGAAACCGATCAATGACAGTGAGTGGGCTAATACATTCGGATATTTTTGAAGTTGGGAGATTCGTGAGCACAAGGTCAAGTATACGGCCAGAGCAGTTAAGGACATTATTTAGCTGGTTCAGGTTATTACTGTTGGTGAAGTCAATCAGGGTTTCGCATAATACGTTTGCATTTACATAACTAGTGGAATTGCGAACTAGGTTCCAATCGATACTACCCAAATTAAAATCCCCTGCAATATATATATCGCTGTCAATTTGGTCAAACACTGCATTACACTGGTCTAAGAAATTATCCAAAGAAGAAGATCTCACAGGAGGCGGGAGGTACACTGCACAGAGAGCTATTTGACGCGCAAGTCGACCACCTGGTATGTTAATAGTTACCCAAAGATCCTCACAGTTACTTTCCCAGTCTTTGTGACGTTTGGAATCCAGTTTCTTTGAGACAGCTATCGCCACCCCTCCACCTTCTTTCCCAGAATGCCTATCTCTTCTGTAGACGACGTACCTGTCATCAAACAACTCACTGCTCAGCACTGAGTCATTAAGCCAGGTCTCAGATAAAATTATTATGTCATAATTACTGCAACATACATTGCGATAAAATGCATTGGTTTTTGTTCGTAGTCCTCTACAATTTTGGTAATACAATTTTATGGAATCGAATTTTACATTTATAAAAAACAATTAGCATGCTTCAAAACAACACTAAAACTAACTTATATATTAAACCATTTTAGTTAAACTGTCCATGCTCTTTATCAGAATATATTCAGATTCTTCATTTTTCCTTGCAAAAATCTTTCCGGCTCGCACCCACACAAATTTGTACTCCTTTTCTTTAGCCCGGCGCCTGGTGGCTGCGTGAAGTTCCCTGTTGTAGGGTGACAAATGTTCGACGACATAAATCGGCATCTTGTCACTGGCTATTCCAAGATGGGTGCTATTAAGTTTGTCGTTAGCATTGTTTTTGTTGAATTGTATAGTTTATAATATCTATTAGTATAGAAGTATAGATTAGGTAGTGTAGATAGTGTAGGTAGACTACAGCACCCCTAGGGTTTCACCCGCGTTGTTCCCTTTCCTGTTGGAAAACGTTGTTAAAATATAGCCTATTTTAGCACTTTATCATTTATAATATTTAAGATTAGCATTGATAGACAATCATAAAATAAAAAGTAACTGTTGATCTTTATTCTCTATGCGAGGATAGCGCCATTTTGGGTCCCACTTCAAATCGCAAACGTGAACGAGTAACCTAATTTAATTTGACGCTAATGTTTTTTTTAAAGGCCGAAAATCAGTGAGGCTCGGGTTCGAATCCTGGCATGTACCAATGAGTTTTTCAAAAAAAACTTACGTACATATTTATCACTAGCTCGACGGTGAAGGGAAACATCGTGAGGAAACCCGCAGGTCTCAGAATTCATTCTGAGACATGTGTAAATAGACCCGGTCCGGCGATGGGCTCACCACCTATCACGTTTAGGGGTCCAATATATCTCGTGAAATGTGGGTATATCCAGTAATGGAATACCTCTGCCTACCCCCTCGGGGATGAAAGGCGTGAGATTATATATATATATATATATATATATATATATACTAATGTTTTTTTTTAATTCAAAGGATATTTTGGATAGGCCTGCTGTATCTTTAAAGTGATTCAGCAGTATGAATTTATAACCTTTTGGATTAACCTAAAACGCTTCACACCTCACTGACCCGACCCATTTGGAAATAATCAAACGGGACTATGTGAACATATCTATTAGATAGATTTTTTTTACATCGATGGTTAGAAGTTGAGTACACTTCGTATTTTAACGTATGCGCATGAGTTCTATCATCATTAACCTTTAACAAACCACTGCTGGCCTTTCTTCGTGATGTGGAACCATGGGCTATAATCTCCCAAGTGGGCCCGCTGCAGTTTGGGAGATGATGTTGGGCTACTGTTCAATGATTGCTTAATTACGAGTATTTTTTTAAATTTATGTTTTTTAATTTTGTTTTTTATTATTATTATTTTAAATTTTGGTACCCGTAGATCACGCTATTATTTAGTGGAAGAAATACAAAAGACTAAATTGTAAGGTATATTTTTAATATAGTTTTTAGTCTATCATAATATATGAACAGTCAAGAGCACATGACGCTTTACACTTGTAGTGCGAGTCTGACCTCTGAAGCTATTGTAATAAGAACGTTACAAAGTCCAATGTCAAGCTCTACGTGCTCTTGACTGTACTATGTAACTACCTATATAATTTGTATGAGATTTGTCTGGAAGAGATCGCTAAAAGAAATAAGACCGCCCGTTGTGCCTAATTAATTTATATTTGTATTTGTATTATTTGGTGTACAATAAAGTTATTGTATTTTGAGTACTATAGGCATAATAGAAAAACGTAGATGTATCTCGTTGATGTCTTTGATATGGCCTGTAAGGGTCTACGAAATCTAAGATGGAATGGAATTTTAAATAGGATGGATGAGTTAATAATTAGTTAAGATATATAAATTTATTTAAATTTACAATAATTTGCAGATAAAAATGTCCTTCCAAGAGCAAACATGTGGGACAGTGCCCTGAAGTTTGGCCGCATTCCCTCTCTTGATACTCGTAGCTAGGCTGATCTTTTGACAGAGTTATTTGTAAATTTGCTCATTTTCATCAATTTAGATCTAAGTTGTATCATTTAAAAAATACACTAAGATTATTAATACGAAAGTAACTTTGTCTGTCCCCTTTTTTCGCCTAAATCACTGAACCAATCCTTAGAGAATTAGACACAGAGATAACTTGCAAATAAGGGAGGACGTATTCTACTTTTCAACCCGGAACGCCTAGAAAATTGCGGTCAAAAACTAGCTTCCGTCCAATTATGTTCCAATCTCAGCGATTGAGTACAGAGGTACTAACGTTTCATTCCGCATTGCTATTAACTTTATACCATATCTCGTAATACGCATATGGATTATTCCCAACGGATCGCGCAATCTGTTGCTAGTCATATCTGATCGCAAAAAGTAGGTATAAGATGCGACTGCGATGTTTATATTATTTTTGGAATTCATTTTAAAAATTTTAATATATAACCTCACGCCTTTCATTCCATAGGGGGTAGGCAGAGGTATTCTATTTCTGGATATACCCTCTTTTTACCAGATATTTTTTGGAACCCTAAACGTGATAGGTGGTGAGCCCATCGCTGCATCGCTGCTTACACATGTCTCAGAATTAATTCTGGGAACTGCGGGTTTCCTCTCGATGTTTTCCTTCACCGTCGAGCTGGTAATAATTATGTACGTATTTTTTTGAAAAACTCATTGGTACAGTCAACAAAGTTGTTAGTGTTACATGACCAGAAACTAAGATTCAGTTTTCTCTTAAAGCCTTAAATGTATTTATAGTTTTTTTTTTGTAAATTATAGGGATCAAAGATACCTTTTAAAATAAACAATAATGAATAAGATTTAGTTATGACTAAATTCACTAGCTCGACGGTGAAGGAAAACATCGTGAGGAAACCCGCAGGTCTCAGAATTAATTCTGAGACATGTGTAAACAGACCCGGTCCGGCGATGGGCTCACCACCTATCACGTTTAGGGGTCCAATATATCTCGTGAAATGTGGGTATATCCAGTAATGGAATACCTCTGCCTACCCCCTCGGGGATAAAAAAGGCGTGAGATTATATTATTATTATTATTATTATTATTATATAGTTATGACTACCCCAGAAAAATGAGTTCTTAGTTACTGGCCATGTAACCCTAACAACTTTGTTGACTGTACATGCCAGTATTCGAACCCGAGCCTCACTGATTTTCATCATGTGAAGCAGGCTCTTTAACGGTAAGTCTATCATTGCTCTATAATTTTGAAATCTCCGGTAAATTTGTTTGCAAAAACATAGCTTCTTTTGACAGGGACTTTAGCAATAGATCACTCAATCTGTTGGGAATAACCACGCAGATGTAACTATGTAACTTTCAAAAGAGTGTTATATTTATCGGCACTCGTAATGTCGGTAGCCAGCAAAATCGATTTCGTACCTCTCGATACCGTCGTTACAGTAATTATTTTAACACGCGCAATTTTAGTTGACTGTATCCAAATTGAATTGCGAGTAATAAAGTAAGAGTGATTTAAAAAGATTATGTAAAAATGGTTTTCATATTACATATAGAAAATTTTAAAATAATATAAGAAGCAAATAATCCAATCTATTTAATACTAAAAATGAGGACATCACAGTATTTTTCAGTACATTTTCCATAATGATAATTGGTTTGACTATGGATTTTGTATGTGCAGTGCAGTGTGAGAGCAGTGATAGCCCGAACGGTTAAAGAGCCGGCCGAAAATCAGTGAGGCTCGGGTTCGAATCCTGGCATGTATCAATGAGTTTTTCACAACTTACGTACATATTTATCACTAGCTCGACGGTGAAGGAAAACATCGTGAGGAAACCCGCAGGTCTCAGAATTAATTCTGAGACATGTGTCAACAGACCCGGTCCCACCACCTATCACGTTTAGGGGTCCAATATTATATGTTGTTGGTGTTTCTTACACAATACTAGCAACCCGCCCCGGCTTCGTAAGGGTGCAATGCAAACACTAAAACCTTCCTCTTGAATCACTCTATCTATTAAAAAATCCCCATCAAAATCCGTTGCGTAGTTTTAAAGTATAAGTATTTTCTATTCTTGTTTATTTTATTTAATATATATTATTTATTTATTTATTTATTTATTTATTTATGCATGTAATAGTATGTAAGAGTATGTTCAATAATATATAGTGCACCGTCTACCCTAGTTCTAATCTCTAAGTTTCATCCATCCTAAGGTTGTCTAGAAGAGATCGCTAAAAGCGATAAGACCGCCCATTGTACTTTAGTTAATGTTGGTATCCATATTGTGTTGTTTTTGGTGTACAATAAAGAGTTATTGTATTGTATTGTATTGTAAAGATTTAAGCATACATAGGGACATAGGGATATAGGGACAGAGAAAGCGACTTTGTTTTATACTATGTAGTGATGTAACAGAATAAGAGCAATTCCTGAAATTTGTTTGTTCAGTATACCTACGTAATCTATTTTAACTATTTTTAATGTGTTAAAATTTCGGAAATATTAATTAGCATCCAGTAATGGAATACCTCTGCCTACCCCCTCGGGGATAAAAAAAAAGGCGTGAGATTATATTATTATTATATAATTAGCATAACTGAATTTTGGGCTACCTATGGAAACCGTGCTCTTTATTTAAAAAAAATGGTTAGACAAAACTACAGTACGAATGCTCTAGCTAAGTGGCAAACAAAGATTACATTCTCTAGTAATAACAAATATTAAGAAATACGTGTCATTGACTCATACCTTAGAGTATTGCGTCAATTTTACTTGGTCGCGCTATAAAGCAGCGCATGGTAAGTCGAGCGCAAATGTCAATCCCATACTTTGATAACGACAACATTGCTATACAAAACTGGGGTGATCTCTTATTGGCTTAGCTATTAAAAAATAGACATTAAGAAATGTGCTGTAATAATATTAAGCTGTTGATTACTTAAAAAATAAACAAATAAATAGATAAATAAAATATAAATAATAATATTTTACTTTTTATCCCCGAGGGGGTAGGCAGAGGTATTCCATTACTGGATATACCCACATTTCACGAGATATATTGGACCCCTAAACGTGATAGGTGGTGAGCCCATCGCCGGACCGGGTCAATTTACACATGTCTCAGAATTAATTCTGAGACCTGCGGGTTTCCTCACGATGTTTTCCTTCACCGTCGAGCTAGTGATAATAATGTACGTAAGTTTTTGAAAAACTCATTGGTACATGCCAGGATTCGAACCCGAGCCTCACTGATTTTCGGCCGGCTCTTTAACCGTCCGGGCTATCGCTGCTCTAATAATAATAATAAAATACCTTTGTCATTTTATTCGACAAATCTATTCGTTAATAAGACCCTCAAAAGAAGATGATCACAGCAACATTTCTAACATTCTTCTTAGCAACACAGCAGCCCATATAAATGCAAATTCACTTTTACCGTTTTACCGTTTACCGGCATACGTTGCGATTCGTTCCGAGGTGAATAGTTTTTGTTAAATTATTTTCACTTACACTTTTGGCTTTTCGCTTTTTTAAATCTCGTTAAAACGTTTTGCAGCACAGACCATTACGGAATATCTACGAGTATTTTAACGCCGATTTATTTAGCAATATAGACAATCATAAAACCAAAATAACTGTTGATCTCCTTTTTGTATGCGCAGACGGCGCCATCTTGGGTCTCAATTCAAATCGCAAACAATAATAAATACCCAATATTATTTACTATTTCACATAGCTCGGGTTCGGTGAGAGTTCACATTTTTCCGTTTTACGCATACAACTTTCTAGTAAGAAAACTAGATGGTCCCTTATATATTGGTTATTATGTCATTGCAAAATTACAATAATTATCGCCTCTAAAATTGAAAATAAACATCTCAGACTATAAATCAAGACAAATATAAAAAACAACTGATAAAAACAGATATCCTAAAAAAAAGGTATTGCGTGGAACGGAACTTTTACTCATAGAGATTGACACTACTGAATTTAAATTTAATCGATTAATCGTTGCTTTTTGGCGGGAATCCGAAAAGAGATGTTGTAATGATTTCTGTAAAATTATTTTTTTGGAATTTCCAAAAATCACTTCTTAGTGCTCACTTACGTCATTTAAAGAACCTATGTGTAAAATCTCATGCTTTTAGAGTAGACCTAGCAGTTTGGTTGAGTTTAATACCTAAGTATATTTGCAATACATTAGTGTTATAATTTATAATCATTAGGTACCTATAGTGTGGATTATTTTCATTACTAAAATCTGTGCAAAATGACTTGTGTTTAATTAACATAACACATGTTTTACTTGCTCTCATGAAATCTACACTATCTACACTTATCTACACTAAGATTATAAAGTGGAAAGATTAGTTTTTTTTTATCATCATCATCGGGTCTTTCTTCACACATGAAGAAGTATGGGCTATACTTAATCTCCTACGCGAGCCTACCGCGGATTGGCAGATGGTGTTAAGCTAGTGGCCACTTTACAGTCAGAATTTTTCAAGCCACCCAAGGGTATCCGACATGGCTTAACGACTTCCATTCTGCGTGAACACAACGAAAACCGGGACCAACAATTTAACGTGCCTTCCGAAACACGGAAGCGCTCGTGATATAAATGCCACTAGGTGGTTACTCATTCACTGACTGACCGCACCCAATATTTTTTTAGGTTTGTAACGAATAAACTCAAAAGCGGCTGGACCGATTTTAAAATTCTACTGCATTATCAGGGAGTAGCAAAAGCTATATTTTATCCACTTATTTCCACGGGAACGGGAACTGCGCGGTCGAAACCGCGCGGAACAGATAGGTGTAAGATAAATTACAAGGAAAAGATATTATATAACAACTATAAAAATAGCTTGACTATCCATTGTTTATAGCCCCTCTGTTTATGGTCAAGGGGTCAGCCTAGCTATTCAAGATTTATGTAGTAAAACCTTTGGTTACAACAGCTCTTCAGGGTGGGGTGCAATCAAATGAATGCATAGATGACAAACCAAGAAACATTAATTTCTATGAGATTTAAATAATACAGACGTGGTCCTACCCATAGATTTAGTATGCTAACGTTAAAGATTGGCAATAGAGCCAGTACGGCGAGACCAAAAAAATTGACACTTCTGTGCGTGTAACGTGGATGTGTGCAAGACAAATAGTGCTCTCCCTAAACTTGTAGCTCTGGATACAAATTGGCGTGTGGTATATTGTGTAGTTAATACCTTCGCCAGTCACGTTATCGAAATGTGGTTAATCGATATTACGACAATCACTATAAAATTAAGGTTAGAACTACAAGAAATTCACGTATTTTATTTTTCGCTTAAATCAATTCTTATACATTCAGAACATTTATATAATAAAAAGCAATGTTATTACCTATCTATTTGTGCACGATTTGTTTTTCAGTTTTCTATAATCATTGCATTTAGAGAATTAAATCTTTCAATCGCACTTGCATGTAAAATGACTAATTCTGTGTATTTTCTGTGCTAGATGAATTACAACCGGTACTGCACACGTAACCATAGTTCTTTACGTCTATTAAACATCAAACTTACTCTTTTAATACGCGAGATTAATTAAAATAAGCGAGATTTGTTTCGTTCACAACTGACGTCGGCCCGGTAGAACCCCGTAGAGTTGACGAAAATGGTCTCGTCTCTCTATCTCGCTCTAACACACGGGTACCAATTTTCTTTCTCTTTCGCAATGCCAATCTAAGAATACTAAATCTATGGTCCTACCACAGAAAACAGCGCCCCCTATCGGGTCTTTTTGCTTTTCAAAACCATCCAGGGACCCCCTCAAATATATACACAAAATTCTATACGGTCATAATCAATCTGTCCAGCTGTTTTTAGGAGTAGTTAGGTGACAAAATCTACACTAATATTATAGAGGAAAAGATTTGTATTTTTGTATGTTTGTAACGAAAAAACTTAAAAACGGCTAGATCGATTTGAAAAATTCTTTCAACAATGGAAAGCTACAATATCCCTGAGTAACATAGGCTATATTTTATTCCCGTATTCCCACTGTAACGTGAACTACGCGTGTGAAACCGCGCAGTAGTTATAAGTATATAAAGAGAGGAATATCATTATATCATATTTACCTTGTGAATAATCCATATTTAGTATAACAGGACCAGCTGCAACGGTAGTCAAGCTAACCATAATTTGTATAAATATTAGAACTATTGTAAAATTTAAACATATCAACCGAAAATTGTCCACTAATTGCACTAATAGACACTTTTTAAAACTGTCATCACTGTTTCTGCTGTCCCTTTCTAGCCTGGGATGGCTATATGGCCATGTACTGATAGGTGGGCCCATTTTGAATGATTTAGGCGCTATAATTGATGCATGTCTTGGCTTGGAGCTGTTCCTGGAACAAAAAAGAAGTAAATTAATAAGCAAACTCAAATATATTCTATATTTTTAAATTGTATTTTATTTTTAAGACTTAAAGGTTTTCTAATAAATATTTTTCTTTCTTTCTTTACAAGTTTTTTAACAACAAGAACAGACATTGATATTTTTTCAATATATGAAAGCTTAGCGAGTTTACCTATAGTTATTTAGAGTGGTCAAAATAAAACATCTTTAATTTCATACTCCAATATCTACAGAAAATAAGTAAAATGAATGATCTCACGCCTTTTATCCCCAAGAGGGTAGGCAGAGGTATTCCATCTCTGGAAATACCCACTTTTCACGACACCTAAACTTTACAATATAACAATATCTACATTTATTTATACATTATGGAGACTGAAACTATATTTTTTTTAATAAAATGTGCAGTATAAAATATCTCAGAGAATGTGTATTAAACATTTGCTACATAGTCAATGTATGAATTCTCTACAATAATGATCATAATTCGTACACCGCACTATTACTCAAAGAGATGAATTATGTGTTTTCTCTAAATGTATCATTAAGTCAAGTAAACCCACAGGTAAAACAAGTGTTAACGACACAAATCCAGCACCTAACGCGGCAGGAAGTAGGCAGTTTTACAGTTAGTCGTTAAGTGAATCCTGCGCAGCCGGCCGAGCCTGTTCTTTGAGTGGCACCAGGGTGGGATTTAGACGAGTTTTGAGGCCCCAATTTTAGTAAAAATATTTTTTTTTTATTTCAAGTCAAAGACAAACACAAAAAATAGTAATACAAAATGCTTAATCAGCTTGCTTAGTCAAATACCCTTGTAGGTACCCACCTATAGAGTTTATTAAAATGTATCTACCCTCTTTAATAATGTACTCAACTGCAGGTGTAAATAGGGGTAGCTTATTAAAGGAGGTCAAATCCGATCACCGATCACACTCGATCTCGACACGAGAAAAACCTTTCATATCTGCAACCCTCGTCGCCCTCGACCTCGCCTAGTTAATGGATTTGTATTTTTTTAACTTCTAATGACTTTCAAACTTTGTTTTTCTGTAGAAGACCTCGCTTCTCATGCTTGAGGCATGGGTTGCAAATGTTGCAATCATCGGCGTAACCAATGAGTTTTTCAAAAACTTTCTTACGTGAAGGAAAACATCGTGAGGGAACCCATAGGTTTCATAATTGAATCTGAGGCATTTTAACAACACCTCAGTCCAACGATAGGCTCACCAAATGTCACGACGGGGCTCCAATAAATTTATTGCAGAAATAAAAAAAATATACTTGTTACGAATCTAAATTATATTCTTTTAAGCTTGGAACAATACGTTCCTGAAATGTAATAGTTTTTTTAAAGGTGGTGGCCCCCTGAATCCATCTCTGGCCCCCAGGTTCGATGGTTCATCTCTCGGCTAGCCTTTATAACGTACCGGTAATTTTATTGCCACTATCTTGAATAGTTAGCCTCATTTATATCTGTAGGTCACATCTCGATAATATGGGACTCTTAATAACATCAGGCTTTATAGTTAACCTAACAAGTCTATTGAGATAAGGGGCAGTATAGAAAGACGGGGGGCTATTTATATCTTATTTATTTATTTGCTGACCTTATCTGGAATATACAATACGTAACAGAAAAAGCGCAATTCCTCATACACCCCGATTAGTATATGAATATTAAAAAAATATAATGCAATCGAACTTTAGTTGTCTCTAACCAATTTTCTTAAATAGCGATCAATAATAGCACGATTTCCATAGATAGCAGTAATATCAGCTATGCTAATTCAATTTTCGGAAAAAATTAACACATATTAAAAATAGCTGATATCGATTAAGTACCTAGTCGATAAATAAAAACAGAGGTATTCCATTACTGGATACACCCACATTTCACGAGATACATTGGACCCCTAAACGTGATAGGTGGTGAGCCCATCGCCGGACCGGGTCTTTTTACACATGTCTCAGAATTAATTCTGAGACCTGCGGGTTTCCTCACGATGTTTTCCTTCACCGTCGAGCTAGTGATAAATATGTACGTAAGTTTTGAAAAACTCATTGGTACATGCCAAGATTCGAACCCGAGCCTCACTGATTTTCGGCCGGCTCTTTAACGGTCAGGGCTATCACTGCTTAGTCGATACTAAACAAACTAATTTCAGGAATTGCGCTTATTCTGTTACATATTGTATAGTAACATCAATATGTTACGTCTTACAATCGGTTGATGCGTTATCTGTGCCCAAAATATGGCAGTATAAAAATATATCCTAATCACTACATAGTATAAAGCAAAGCCGCTTTCTCTGTCCCTGTATCCCTATGTATGCTTAAATCTTTAAAACTACGCAACCGATTTTGATGCGGTTTTTTTAATAGATAGAGTGATTCAAGAGGACAGTTTTGCACCCATGCAAAGCCGGGGCGGGTCGCTAGTATTATATAAAGTGTATTTTGTAGGTTTTTTTTAAATGAATACGCTCATACGAACGGGACTTAGAACAGTTATCTTAAATAAAACATACTACTATAAATATGTTAGTGGTCTCAGTTGGTAGTGCCCTAACCTTTTAAAGCAAGCTGTAATGGGTTCGATTCTCGCCCGGCAAACATTTATGTGTATCAATACGATTATTGTTTTGTGTAAAGGTGTTCACATCTCAAATATCAGTATATTTATATACCTACTAGTAGTTTTTTTCCTCCTAGAACGAAAGCTCGTCGCGTCTGTAACAAGCTTTAGCTCTAGAAACCTTTGCATTCCGGTTCTGGTGTGACCGATACTTAATTAAGGTTTTTGCTGTCGAAGCTTTCTATGATCGCCAATCCTACCTGTGAGAGGGGATTAATAGTATCTTCATAATCTCCTTCTTAGATGTCAGAGTACTGGGTACTGAACCACTAATAAACATACTTAAATAAAATTTAAACAACCAGACTCGAAACCAACAGAGATATGGAGAAGCGGAGGTGGAATGCTCCTCCATCGTGAAAAGGAAGATCTTCCGCCAGGCGAGGTGATCGTGCCTGGGGACCGCAGTCCAACGGTTGATGTTGGACAGTTGTATTTATACAAACTCATTAGAAAACTCCGATAGCGCGGTTTAGAACTCGGCCGTCTATTGGCGCGTTCTATGTAGTGTCGCTACAGACATGTTCATGCACATAAATATTGGCCCGAGCGTGGATCGAACCCGCAACCTCCACCTCTCAAAATGCAGGGTCACTATCAACTGAGCCAACAGGCCCGTCAATTTAAAACAATGACCTAATATATAACAGCAAAGTCAATGTTTTCATTTCTTTCTTTCTTTCTACCAGGAAGTCGTTTTAATTAAATATCTATCTCTTCTCTAGTTTTTAGGATATTAGCATGTAGAGTCAAGAGCATAATAATATGAAGTTTTACTCTTGTAGTGCGAATCTGACCTCTAAGGCAATTGTAATAAGAACGTTACAAACTCCAATGTGTTAAGATCCACGTTCTCTTGACTGTAACTTAAACACAATCACACGTCTTTTTAGTATTTCGTAGCCAAAGAATGCCAACCGTACCCTATTGTACGTACGTTCGTCTATCAGTGGACTGTAGTCTCATGAAAAGTAACATTTATACGGGTCTGTGGTTATAGGTACTTAGTGTTAGCCGATAAATATCGATTCAAGCCAACTCTATTGGAACTACGTCTCTACGCGTGACGTCACGAGGAACTGTCAACAATCCCGCACATTATGTCTGACGAGCTAGGCTATGGCGCGTATAGTTAATTGATATAAATGTTTGCCAGAGTCTATGAAAGGCTATCGCGTTATAAATTAATCCTAGTAATATTAGACACTTGAAATTTTTGCACACAGTCTGTGTAACAACAAATAATAAAAGTAAATTAAAAATGTCAAGTTGTAACCTTAAACGTATTTTTTTGCGTTTTTATTGTACGGTTGTACGGAATCCTTCTATCCGAGTCCGACTCGCAATTGGACGGTTTTTTTATTCATCAAGAGATACAGTGGAAGACCAATTAATTGTGAAAGCCATTCACAAGAAAATGTTGCTGTTACAATGAAGGTTGTACTGATGATTGTAAAAAGAAACCCAGTGACGAAAAACTAGGAAAGGCACTTAACTTTTAAGTAGATCCTGTCTTTGCAACTTTGTTTAATTACTCAGTATGTTACGTACCTAACGGATTTATTTTTGTAGTACTCGCAGTTTTGCGCGGTTTCACCCGCGTAGTTCCCGTTTCCGTTGGAATACGGGAATAAAATACAGCCTATGTTACTCAAAGATAGTGTAACTTTCCATTGGTGAAAGAATTTTTAAAATCGGCATAGTAGTTTTTGAGTTACTTGCAACTCCAACCTACGCAAAAATGACATATAAATCGGTCCAACCATTTTCGAGTTTTTGCGAGACTAACGAACGGCTATTGATTTTTATATATAAGAGAAGAAGAAGAAGAGAAGATATAAGAAGAAGATAACAACGCATTAATACGTTTATGAAGACCATCTATCACGTTTAGGGGTCCCGAGAATATCCCGTGAAAAGTGGGTATATCCAGAAATAGAATACCTCTGCCTGTATCTTGGGGATATAAGGCGTGAGATTGGTTTTTTGTTAAGGTTTTAAAATATTGCAGTACTCAATAATACACCGGACCGGACATTACAACCGGAGTTAATTAACGTATCTTGCTTTTTCGTCTACTCTTGCCAAAATTTCAACGCACTAGCGCTGAACCGATAAGAATACGGTTCTTCAATCAGATGCTCCGGTCAGTGGCTAGTAAGGCCAGCATTCCTGTGATATGATCTCCGGGTCACGGTTAACGGTTTAGTCATTTTCCTAACTGTCCAACCTTCTTAATAACTAACTTTACGCGTGGTTTCGAGCGGGATGAGCAGTAAAAACGGGAATAGTAGAGCCAGTTTTGCTTAGTTACATTTGTTTACAAAGAAGTTTTTTTTACAATATTTACATAAGTATAAAATATCCTACAAAGGGACCATGTGGAACAGTGACTGGAAGACTGGCTGCAAGTGCCTATTAGCTAGGCTGATTCTTTAACTAACTAACTTAAATTGACGGGCCTGTTGGCTCAGTTGGTAGTGACTCTGCCTTCTGAGTCGGAGGTTGCGGGTTCGATCCACGACCGGGGCCAACATTTTTGTACATGTCTGTTGGTTTCGTGTCTGGTTTGTTTAATATTTATTTAAAAGTGTCTTTATCAGTTGTTTAGTACCCATAGTACAGGTCCGTTTGGGACCAAATAACCGTGTGTGAATTGTGTCCCACATAACTAGTAACTAACTAAATTTCATTAAGTTATATCGAATGACTGCTTATATTAAGCCAATGATAAGTATACAATTGTGGCACAAAAATTCTTTGGCTGTCTCTTATCGGCATTTAGTTATGCTATCCAATTAAGATTAAGGCCTTTCTTGATAATTAGTTCCAATTTTTTCGTTAAGAAACTCAATGTTATTTAGATAATGAGATGTCAATAGATTCTTTATTACGGTTCGGGTGACAGAGGCTACGTTTTCCCGTAGTCGGGTATTAGTTTAACGTATTTACTTCCACTTGTTACATTAACGAACCATCTTGACTAGTTCAAGAAATATCGTAATTTATGTAAGTGTCTACTTATAATCATCAGTGAACGAAAGTTGAAACTTCAGAAAGATACGATTTTTCTCCCCTGTAACTGGCGTAAGGCGAAATGATAGAAACCAGAACAAACTATAAACCTCTTTTCCTAAACTATTTATAACGAAATACATAATCAGCTTAAAAACATATAAAGTTAAAATAATTCATATTCCTTATAAGAGATATTACTCCCTTAACGAATTTATTCGTGATAAATATAAGTCAAAAGTACATATTAATAAATATTATTTAAGATATTCTACTTAGTTATTTAAGGTGAAAATTGTAACTAGTTTTGTTAATTTACTGAATATAGAACTGTGCCCCTACATGTAAAAATAATAGTGTTATAATTATGTAAAAACTAGTGGCCCGGGCAGACGTCGTTCTGCCACCGTATAAACCATCCCTGGACCCACTCTAACCCACACAAAAAGTTTCATCAAAATCTGTCCAGCCGTTCTGGAGTTTTAATCAGACTAACGAACATCAATTCATTTTTATTTATATAGATAGATAAGTACCTATTAAACATATTTGTACCATGCAATGGTTTGAAATAAATTAATCATCTGTCTAGATGACTAAACTATAAAAAGCGATTATAATAAATCAACGCCCCCAATTATAGTAGTCGCCAAAACAAGCCGCGGGGGCGACATTTTTGGACTAGAATATAACGGTAACAACTCTAAGTGATAACAGAATCGTCACAGTTAATCCAAATAACATGATACCTAGTATTTAAATAAACAGTTTTAATATCCATAAACTTTAAATTATGTGTTATATAAAATTCCGAATAAAATAAATTCACATGAGCCAGCATGCAAAGCAGCAGATAACGCAAAGGTGTATTCTAAGATTCTGTGAATGTTGTTGTTGTGTATAAATATAAAATTAACTGTTAGTTGATAGAATTAAAGATGAAAAGTATTTTTTTTGTTATATAATCGTCAATCTAATATTTTTGAATAAGATTTTTATGAAAAAATAAATTTGAAAATTGGGGAAAAACTGAAAATTATTTTTTCTATGGTATTTGGAAAGCTAATATAATATAGACCCGTTAGACCGTTAAATTTATATTTTTTATTTGTCTGTTTGTATTGAATAGGTTCAGAAACTACTTTAATGATTTTTAATTTTTTTTTTAACAATAGGAAAGCTTACTTTTCTGGAAGTAACATGGGCTATAATTTTTTAAGGGAAACTGGACTTACGCGAAACAACTAGTCACTAATATATTTAAACCGTCAGAGTACCTCATAATAATGTTACAACGACCCTAAAACGCACCTAATTTACACAAAGTAACTAATCTGATACTAAGGTATACCTGTGACGCTGTACCTACGTCTCTACACCGGCCCACACGGCAACTTTCACATATTCTAACCTGCAATAACGGTGCGGGCGACTGACACACATATTTACAGACTACACGTCGAAAAATGCGATCGAAAACACCGTGAATGGGCTCCTTAAACCTGTACAATTAAAGGAATTCCAAATTCGAAATCGGTTTTATACAATATCGTGTATAGCCCGCTTAATGTTGTAAAAATTTGGCATTCCAAATGGCGCTCGCATTTTCAAATTGAAAATCGAACGTCGAACAGTAACGCGAATGGACGGGTACGTTGTAAAATTTAATTGGGTGATCTCAAATTGAGACTCAAATTTCGAAATTTGTGAGGTATTAATAAAATCAAAATTACAAGAAGTTTTTTTT
This sequence comes from Ethmia dodecea, assembly GCA_963855545.1. Classification (NCBI taxonomy): domain Eukaryota; kingdom Metazoa; phylum Arthropoda; class Insecta; order Lepidoptera; family Depressariidae; genus Ethmia; species Ethmia dodecea. The sequence continues at coordinate 4,319,806 of OY979463.1, read as the reverse complement.
AGCATCAGAAAGATGATATAAAAGGGTAGAAATTTGGCTGTAGCGAAATTATATTGTGAAAAACTATTCATATGAAGGATTTGAACACCTTTAAAAATATATTTCGCTTTTAATTTTACAATTTTATGGAACACATTTTAGCACTAAAATTTAAGACGTACCTACATTCAGTGCATTTTTCCTTTTGACAATTCATAAAAAGTAACTGATTTCACTAAGCAGTCAACTACCCAATAATTGTTTAACACCTCAAACTTATTTCAATTTAAAAAAAAGTATTGCAATTTATGAAATAATAAAATATTTGTAAAAGTTAAGCAATTAAAAACTAAAAATTATGACCTCACGGTACCTATATCAGAACAGTTTACTACATTATATAAACTCTATGTTTTACCAGGTTTTACCGACAAAACTCGACATGATTTCATTACAAACTACATAATACCTATCTATTTTATATTGAAAATGCCAATCGACAAAAGCGTTAAGTGTTAAAACAATAGTGAAAGATTGATGAGAAATATGCAAATTCTCAAAAAAAAATTATCTTGATTGATCTCATCTGTATCCAATTTTTATATGTAAATATCCCAATGAGATTTTAACCAATGTAAATCTATCTGTCACTGACTAACATAGGCTATATTTTATTCCCACACTCCAACGGGAACTGCGTGGGCGCAACCGCTAGGCGCTGATATTCTTATATCTTCTATCTATCTATATAAAATGATAAACTGACTGACTGCTTGGAGATATATTAACGCACAGCCTAAACCGCTTCGTCTAGAGACTTGAAATTTTGCACATAGATAGCTTATACAGTGTATGCATTCACTAAGAAATTATTTTGCAAAATTCAACTCCTAAAGAATGAAATAAATGTTCGCGATAGAAGTCGCGGGTAAAAGCTAGTAACGTATAAATGTCAAGTGAAAAGATGAATTGTGCAGGCAATGAATTGAAATTGGTGTTCAATTTACAGACAATCACTGTTAGCTGCGTTTTTAGGGTCCTTGAAATAGAAAAACCTTTGAGTGTCTAAGTTTACCTACCTACTTCTATAGTATTCTTAGTAAAATAATAGTATTGATAGTAAAAAATATTACTTACTAATGTTAGCAAGTAAACTTATCTTTTACGCGACTTCGCCACAACGAAATTAATGATATAGGTAAGGGTGTATCTTTGACGCAACATGTAGCCTAAACGGATTGATATAAATAAATGGGGTATAATCATGGTATAGTCACATTTTTGTTATGGAAGTGATACTGATGATACATGGATTATACCATCTATGTAACTTATACATTATGATGGACTTATCTTGCATACATCATATAGATTTATATACATATTTTTTCCGTTTGGGGTGGAGTCCATAGGACCCTGAGGTCAAACAGCTGTCGGTACGTTTAGTTGAGGCCTCAGTTATCTCTGTCAAGGGATCAGCCTAGCTGTCCAGAGAGGGGATGCGGCCCGTCTTCTAGGCACTGTCTTAAATGGTTAAGCTTTGGAGGATATTTTTTAACTGTACATATTATAAAAAAATGTAAATACGATTTGAATAAATAAGCCACTAGATTCGTCATCAATCTTTAGAGTAATAGATTTTTTAGTAATAACACCAACCAACACGAAACTTGCAAAAACAATGGTTGTCTGTCTTTATAGACTTTTCCGACTTTTCGGTTAACAGACGATAATTTTACGTCATAAGAAAATATTGATGAAAAATACTGGAGTGGAAGAGAGATAGATGCGTGACTAGCCGAAAGCTTAGGCCGATCGTGCCTCTTTATCGCTTGGCTCGGCTTATGTGGAACGTGACAATTTTTCGTACAGCCGGCGTTCATCGATTTTTAAGACGTTATCATGTTAAAAAAGTTAATAGAAAAAGACGTGTGGCACTCGGGGACTGCCGCGGTAAAGCTATTGCATAGCATTTTTTATCAACTTATGCAATTATAATGCGCAATAACTCCGATACAACAAATGCCACCTAGAGGCGAGTTGCTGAACTAAAGAGACAAGCGTAATATTTCAAAAAAGTCATTAAAAGTTCTGCTATTCATCGATAGATTGCAAAACTAAAAAGTATCACCGCTGTGCCGGTCGGAGTGGGGAGGGTGTTAGGTTATTTTCGTTACGGAATTTATGGATTCGGTCTCCAAGCTCAAGGCTCGAGCTTAAAAGTTACTTAAAATAAAACCTAGTCGTGAAGTATAAGGATAATGTAGTGATGTGACTTGACTACTATTTACAGTGGAACAGGTTCAATAAAAGGTTAATTACAAAACCAGAAAACCCAAGTGTATGCAAAAAGGATTTGCACAGGATGAATTCATCATCTTTAAAATTCTTAGAAGTGCTATCTATATCTTATGAGAAAAAGTACATAGGAACGCTTCAAAAAATTCAACAAAAAGTGTTTTAGGGGTTAAAATTATTATTTATGGTCAGTTTATGGATTATAATAATATTATGGCAGATCCGCGTATTCACGGAGACTCGATACCGTTTCCGTTCGATTCAGATCGAGTGAAAAATTTTCCAATGTCGAATCTATCGACTTCGGAAACTTTATTCGAGGCGTTTCTGACAGCCACGGAAAATTTTCCGAATCCTTATGTCACATATGACATTCGTTTTCAATACCAACATCAGCCCATCTCGATAGTTTTCGACACCAACATCAGCCCATCTCGAAAGTGTTCGACAGATTTTCCAATATCAAATATCGAAGCCCTGAATACGCCTGCTGGTGTACCTAATAGTAATAGCCTACGAAGTTTTCTTTAGTGCAATGTCTATAGAGATTATTATGATATTCCATAGATGGAATATCATAATAATTTAATTGCAGTTTTTTTTATAAACTTAAGATTAGTAAGCGGAGAATACTAAATAATTAAATGTCTTGAATTTAAATATTTGGTGCCTCACGCATTGATTCAGTTTGAAATTGTAATTGATTTCTTTTCTTTTAGCTTGAATAATGTACCACCAAAGAGATTAAAATATAATAGCATAGAGAGGGCATTGGGAATATTTTCATACAAAACTTTGAAGCTCAAGCGTCATGGCCCTTGTCATGTCAGTTAGTATGAACGCGAGCTGTCATTCGGTCGAAATTGTACTAGACTTATTCCACTTGGAATAACTTTTGGCTTCAAATAATCCTCGGTTTGTCCCCTCTATGCCTTATATTATATTTTAATCTCTTTGTGTACCACCAAAATTCGAATCCCAATAAATTAATTCGACTGCAAATTAATTTAAAAACTGACATTCGTTTAATTAAACGAGTATGTACTTCGGGAAAAGAATAATCAAAAACTGTTGACGTATTATCGAGAGTGTATTTTTTTAATACAATTGACTAACGGCCTTATAGGCCCCCACAGCCGTGCATGAACAGTAAAAAATATTAAAGATATTTTTTTTACAATCATAACGTAGGTACCTACGAGTATCTACTTATGAATCTTTCTACGTTTTTGTTTTTGAATTAATAAAATTGTATTTCTATTCGAAGGCTAGGTAGATAAAAAAGTTGGACGCCATTTAATAATAAAAATAATAAAGAAGTTTATTCTTATGCGGTTCACTTTTTTCTGAGTGTACGATTAGATAATAAATTATCTTCTGTCGTACACTGTTCTATTAAGAGCCCTATTACATTTCGAGCGTGATTTTTGCGTTTATGGATCTTTGGCTTCTTAGATCTGAGAAACTAGAAGACTTGAACAACTTTTACATTCCGAATGGTGGAGAAAATATATTATTATAGGGGTTAGTGACCTACTTTATTCGATTTTATCTTAGTTAACTGTATTACAAAAATAATAAGGGATAATATTATGCTCTAAGGTAGTGAAAGTATTGTGCGTAATCTATAGGTAAGTGTAGCAAAGTAACTCAATCTGCACTAATTGTTTTAAAGTCTTCTCTATTTATAATAGATGTTTCCCGGGTTTTCGGAAAAGTTATAGCCCATGTTACTCTCAGAAAACGAAGTTTTTAATTGCTGAAAGAATTTGTAAAATGGTCTAGTAGTTTTAGAGCCCTACAAATAACTATAAATAATATTTGTGTAAAAACTTATGTATTTAAACACTTTCTTAACATAATGTTACATTTAATCTTTGATTTAAAACGAAAAAAGTTACGGGCCCTTCGAAAGTTGAATTTGAAGCGTTCTTAACTTCTAAAGAGTTTGGTTATCGATGCAAATCACGCAAAGAGTTTGGATACCCACAAATTACCTACCATACCACGTACTTTGCACCGGAACTGTGCCGAGTTCGTTTATAAATATATTGTAGCCGTTTTCATTGCATTAGGTACTGCGAAATTTCTATAGATATCTCATACTAGCTGATGCCCGCGAATTTGTAGGTAATTACTTTGCGTTTTTTGAAAATATATCAAGAAGGATAATCTACACTGTCTATCTATCTACACTAATATTATAAAGATGAAAGATTTGTATTTTTGTATGTTTGTAACGAATAAACTCAAAAACTGCTTGACCGATTTTAAAAATTCTTTCACCATTAGAATGCTACATTATCCTTGAGTACCTAACATAGGGGCATGTTTTTTTAAATGGTAGCACCCCGATTTCGGTGTGTCCCTGAAGTTCACCATTTTTTTTTTAGAAAGTCTAGACATTTTTGTGTTTAGATTGGGTACAAAATAATTAATATATCTATTTAACTTTAATTTGAGACACTTTTTACTGAGATAATTTATAAGAATTAATTATTAACAAATTATTTGTCTAGAGATACCCCTTGTTTTTGGCTGTCCCCAGTCAATATTGAAAACTTCAACATTAAATTACTAGTATTTTTTCTATATGGCCACCCCACTAAGCTGTGTTTTTTAAGGAAAAGAACCCTTATTCTTTGATACTGTATAAACGAACTTAACCTTTAACCCCAGCTTATAAGATATAAATTAATATAATGATTGTCCCTGGAATTCGCCACTTCTGGACATTTCGGTTTTGTTACCGTATTTTTGAACAGAAATAATTACCAAAAACAGTTTTTAAAAAGTTATATGGCAACATTTAAACATATTAATGCGGCCATTATTCATAAACCGTCATTGTCGGTTTTTGTTTGACTTTGTGAGGTGTCGTACAGTGTGATTGGAGCCCGTAACAAATTGTATAGTCAGGAATGTTATCAAGGTTTTCAATATTTTAAGAAACTATTTGAAAATATGTTTGGTTTTGAAGAAAGGAGTGTTTATTATGGAATAATTCAATAGCTTCCATTATATGTTGCGATAATTTAATAACTAAATAAAAAAATATGTATCCAACCAGGAAGACCAACGTTACTTCGGTTTTGTTACTTTTATGGCGGTCACATATAGACTGACAATGAAAAGTAACAAAACCGAACTATTAAGCTAGGCCTACATTGTAAAATAAAAAGGGATTGATTATTAAAGAAATACTAGTAAATACGGCAATAGGAATTTAAAAAAGATATAATAAAATTCATCGATTTTATATTAGGAATATATCATTTTCAATTTGTAGTTTTTGAATTTTTGATTAATTCTGCCACATTGTAAATGGGTGTGATATGCTAGGTGTAACAATATGCCAAACGCAAGTCGAAAAATCTAGGGACTGCTGAACTGATATACTATTTTACTTTTATAATATTTATCGTTACTGCATAGGAATTTTAGTTTTAAAACTGTTTTTTTAATAGACCTAAGTAAAGAAACATATTTTATCAGAAATTGGTAATAAAGAATTTTTATAGAAAATAAGGTAAGGTGTTACAGAATGTAACGCGTCTATATAAACAAGACTGCTTAAGTGCCTTAACTTAATAATTATATACCTAATAAAAATATTGAAAAAGTAATTAATTTTGATTTGCATATTAGGAAATTGATTACCTAGTATGTATACCCTGCTTTACAATTTTGTTACCGTCAGTTTCGTTACTGTCCCTCGAATCACATCATGTTTTCAAGTCTTTTCTCCGTAAATTATTCATTAATTACAATGAAAGATAGTATCAATTGAAAATAAATGATACTTATAAGGTGACTGATTTAATATTAATCGTCCACAGTAAATTTTATGGCAATTATAGGAAAAATTGATGTCGTTTTGGAACCAAAAATTTTGTTACTGCATCAGTGACAATTTATTTAATTTTATGTTAAACATAAAAAGTATTTAACAGTTGAATTCAATAACTGTTACTGTTGTCTCAAGAAAAGTCTATTTACAATGTTAAAATCAGTTGCATTTTTATTATTATTTCAAATTTACTATGGTAACAAAACCGAAGCAATTTCTTGAGTGGTCTTATATTTTAATAAATATTTCAGAAAATTCCTATTTAAATTGAGAACCATACTTATTTTAGTAATCTAGACAGTACAAGGTTTCATATTCAATTACTACAATACAAATTTAACACAAAGTCCAAAAACTGCAATTTTTTGAAGGTGCGACCATATTTTTAAAATGCTCATAGGCTATATCTATGACGAAAAAGAATTAGGGATCGTTACTAAAACTTCAATAATGTAACCCAAGGGGTAAAAAATGTACCAATAAAATATCTTTCATCGCATACGCTGAGAAAACATAAGAAGGATACGCATAAAAAATGTTCGAATGCCTACCGTGCTTAGGCTGATTGCTAATTTACCAATGCCCGTTTTAATTTAACTTAGAACAGCGTAAATACGAGAATACTACGTCCATGATAGGATTTATTCTTTTTCGTATTTAAGTATTAACTATGTATGTATTTTTACCTCACTAGGTTTCAAACAATAGGTATTAACATAGTTAAAGTGTTTGTTTATCACCCGCATGACAAAATAAAGATCGCAGTAATCGGAAAATGAGTTGCAACATTGTTTTGTTGCATAATGCAGTAATATCTGGCAAATATATGCGTTTAAGCTAGGAGATTTTGTCGACTTTTTTGCCTTTCGCATGCTTGAAAAATAAAATGCCTTACGCGTACCTGCAGACTTAGCACGCTAATTATTTTCCAACTCTCACCTGAAACCTGTCACCTTAGCCACAAAATAGTATTAAGATGACGTCACATAGAGGAGATACATCTATGTGGTTATTTTTGGTTAATATTTTTTTATAACTGTTGTGTGTGGATGATGGTAGAAAGGCTTAAGAAAAGAGACGTTTTTTTCATAGTTATATATAATAATAATCTCACGCCTTTTTTTATCCCCGAGGGAGTAGGCAGAGGTATTCCATTACTGGATATACCCACATTTCACGAGAAATATTGGACCCCTAAACGTGATAGGTGGTGAGCCCATCGCCGGACCGGGTCTGTTTACACATGTCTCAGAATTAATTCTGAGACCTGCGGGTTTCCTCACGATGTTTTCCTTCACCGTCGAGCTAGTGATAAATATGTACGTAAGTTTTTGAAAAACTCATTGGTACATGCCAGGATTCGAACCCGAGCCTCACTGATTTTCGGCCGGCTCTTTAACCGTCCGGGCTATCACTGCTCTCTTATATTTTTCATAGTTATCAGTGTTCATTCGAGACGATCAGGAATAACGGCCCTGCGGTCACCTTAGCCACAAAACAGTATTAAGATGACGTCACATAGATGTATCTCCTCTATTTGACGTCATCTTAATACTATTTTGTGGCTAAGGTGATAGGTTTCAGTTGAGAGCGGGAAAATAATTAGCGTGCTAAGCCTACTGGTAGCGGGGACGACATTCGACAACCAGGATGTCAGGCTTGCAATGATTAAAAGCCCCACCTGATGTTCCTCCTCTCGCCCTAAGTCCGATTCCCGGGAAACAGTTTCTTCCGTGATTCGGCCGGCTATGCTCTCCCCCCATCGGGGCAGAGGCGCGGGTTATCTCCGCCACGCTTGCTACCCCTCCCACTCCTACTTTTGGGAACGACCGATTGCTGGGCTTTTCAGCAAACACAGCAATCGATCATTCAACCCCTCCTTCGGCTTGATTAACCACATGTCGTGACTGAAGTCGGCGGGACAGGAGCCAATCATCCGTGTTTTCGATCCCTAAATGTGACAGGAGAATCGATCGGGGCCGGGCGCTCTGTTACAAACGCCTCAGAATCAATTCTGGGGATTGTGGGTTCATCACATTCCTCCTCATTCATGGAAAAGGTTATTAAAATCTCTACAAAATCTACATCTCCACCAATATTATAAAGAGGAAAGATTTGTATTTTTGTATGTTTGTAACGAATAAACTCAAAAACTATTGGACCGATTTCAAAAATTCTTTCACCATAAAAATGCTATAGTATCCCTGAATAACATAGGCTATATTGCCTAAAATAAGATATAGATTTTGATGCGGTATGCACTAAAATAAAGAGCGATAAACGAAGTAGGTTTTGGTATGAGTATTATAAATTATATAATTATTAAATATTATATAATTATATAATTATATAATTATATAATATATATAAAATACCGAAAGCACAACGGGCTTTCCTTGAGATGTCTTATAATGTGGATGGGAGCGGAGGCAAAGCACGCAGCACCAAGCTTACTGATGCATATTATCTCTTAAGACTATGATAAAATGAAGGTAAAAAATTTTCAAATTTGAAGCACATATTGTATAGAAAGTTCATTTTTTCACTTTTTGTCTTTAAACCAAACTTAATTCATATTCTTACTTGCATAGATGATCTAGGCAGCACTAGCACGAGCTAGGTTGAGCTAGGTGCTGGACAAAAATTAGCACAAAATATAGGATTCATTTACATCAGTTTTACAGCCCTTTCGGTTAAATAAATTATAGCTAATAATCAAAATAAAAATGATTTTTATCGTTTTATCTGCCCGGGCAGACGTCGTTCTGCCACCGTATAAACCAACCCTGGACCCACTCTAACCCACACAAAAAGTTTCATCAAAATCTGTCCAGCCGTTCTGGAGTTTTAATCAGACTAACGAACATCAATTCATTTTTATTTATATAGATTATAAAGTTTTTCTATAGATAGATTATTAAGTTATCGAAGTTTAAGTTTTTGAAGTATAATAGATTTTCTAAAATAAAAGTTGAAAGTAACTGATTTGATAAAGTAATCATTTACCCAAGTAATGATTAAATCTCCGAGCCTGATAATGTCATTGCAACATGCGCCGTATTAAAGATCTTATTATCAAAGAAGATTTGTAGAAGATAACTTAACTGTAATTCTAAAGTACACGCCATTGTTTGAAGTTACTGACTCCGAAACTCACGATTTACAAAAACATTGTATGTAGAGTGGAGTGAGTCAACGGAACCATTAAAAAACAATTAAAAAACCAATGCAACAGTAATCCTGGCTGTATAATATATCGCCTTTGCCGTTACGTCGATGATAAACTCTGAAACTTTTTAATTTGAAATGTTATTTTATCGTACCAATTTTGGAGGTGCGGAAAGAAAGTCAATAGCCATAAAATAATTTCTTAATATTCCTCGTGCAGTTTGCCGTTATAATGTTGATAAAGAAATGCAAATTGTATGTTTTACGGTACCAGTTTGTGCGTGAGGAAATAATTTAAGGAAAGTCGAGGTGAATGAGAATGTCGGCCTTTCATGGCGACAACGAAATCGGTCAGTCGCGGACGCTCGGCTCGGATTCCATACGGGTCCGTTTCGATCATTTCACTGACCTACATTCACTCACAACACAACGGAACGCGCTCAGAACACAACCTAAACACGGTTGGGTTTTCTTGACCTTTGCCTCGTCATTAAAAAATTAAAAGGCGGGTTTTTTTGTCGTACACTTTTTACACACTAATATTATTAACGCTCGCTTACTTTGTCTGTCTGATACACTTCCACAGCTAAACTGCTAAATCGATCGTTATTAAATTTGAAGGATACAGCTTACATCTAAAGGAAGGCTGTAGGTAGACAATTTTTTTTAATAAAACGTGAACAAATTCGCGGACAATGCTATAAATAAAACAATACTTAAATATGTTGTGTGGCACGAGGAGGCTTGTGATAAAAAAATGCGTTTTAAGTTTCAACGACTTAAACGCTATAGTTTATGTGCGATCTAGTCTTTAATAAATAAGTGGGTTTTATTTGCAGTGCGCTCGCGCAGTAGGAAGAGCAACAACCTATGATTGCAGGGCCGTTATTCCTGATCGTCTCGAATGAACACTGATAACTATGAAAAAACGTCTCCTCTCATAAGCCTTTCTACCATCATCCACACACAACAGTTATAAAAAATATTAACCAAAAAGATTTACCGCAAAGCGTTAAAAGTTTGTACTGTTAAAAAACCAATTTAAAAAGGATAATCGGCGCCAAAAGGTGCCACTAATTTGATATAAAATGGTCATTAAACACAACGGTGCATTGAAATCAATTTTATATTCACCTGCTTAACGGACAAGACGAACTCTCACAATCACAACGAACTCATTATCCAGCACTGAGTTAACAGTTATTTGTACTAGAAGATTAACAACTCAAGGGAACTGGCTGGTAAAAATTAAAAAGAGCACCAAAAAAAAGAAAATTTATAAGAAATTAATTTGACAGATCCGCGAGCGCGCGCTTTTTTGAAGTTAGTTTTTTTAATCGGAGGCAGGCAACGGCCGCGGAGCCTTGACCGCTAGGCGACTGCGGTCCTACTGAGGTGTCTGCAGTGAACTCGTCTCGATTCAACAGTTACTTTTCGCTTCGTTGCATCGATTCCGGTCAGCTTTTTTGAGCTTTGCTTGCAGAAAGATAGCTTTTTAGATCGCCGCGATAAACGTAAATATGGACCGAGCTTGGACGACTTTTTTTCTGTCCTCTTTATGGTATTTGCGCAGGAATGTGTACTTAAGATAGTGCTCCAAGAGATAATGAGCTTAGTAATTTCTTCCCTGGAATAACTGACAAAAACTGTTGTAACTTGCATGTACTTAAGAATAACCGGTACATTTATTAGTCTACTTTTTTAATAAAATAGAAATACTGGTAGATTAAGTAGGAGAGCCTTAGGCGACAAAGAATGAGTATAAAATAAACTACAGTAACTAATCCTTATAAATCCCAAAAATAAAAACGAAAATAAACTGCCGAACAAAAAACTGCATCACTACTGCAGTACTCACATTTAGGGTCCATATAAGTTTTTTTATTCATTATGGACCTGTGCTTAAAGTCCCATTTAGGTGTGAAAAAATACATACCTACTCGGTAAATGTAGTTATTTGAATGTGAACTGAAGGCAATCTTATACGTTGATGCAGTTTTTTTGTTAGCACTGTAATTTAGTGCAATATATTAATAATCTTATTTCAACATACATAGATCAGTCGCTATAGTAGGTACGATTGCCAGAAGATCTCTGACAGTTGACAATTCTAACAACAAAGAAAATATTAGATGAACGATTTTTTAAAATAAAAAATAAATTAGCTAGTTGGTAAAAAATATTTAAGTATGTACTTATAGTTGTAAAAGCAGTGAGTAAGTTTCAGTGTATCCAAACGTTGGTATGCCTAATAAAATAAATAAATTAATATACTCCATAAAATAAGTTTCACCAGAATATTTTTCAACCTCTAAATGTGATGGGTGGTGGCTGTTGAACCCGTCGCCAGATAGAGTCTGCTACACATGCGAACTAATTCTGGGACTTCTTCCTTGACTCGGTGTAAACCATAACAAGAAATCAGGTCAGCTGATCTCCGGGCCGGGTTGCTATTGCACAAACACGTGCCTCTGATTCAATTCAATTCTGCTACCTGCAAGTTTTCTCACAATATTTTTCTTCACCGTCTAGCTAGTGATAAATGTGCGTGCATGTAAGTAACAAAGTTTTTTTGAAAATTTTTATACACTGGGATTTAAACTCGATTTATCGTCTATGTAAATTTTAATACAAACTGTACTATCATCATCATCATCAACCCGTAATAGCTCACTGCTGAGCTAAGGGTCTTTCCTCACACATGAGGAAGTATGGACTTTAATCTTTACTAGGTACTTAATATGTAAAATAATTGTTTTTTTTTTTACTTCTGTTCTTATATAAGTATTGTATTTAGATTTACATTATTGTCTTGAAAAGCCCCCCCTCTCTTTTTTGCTGTGCCCTTCAGGGTCCATAATGACCCCTTATCTGTATGATGTTTCATTAATTATGGTGCAATAAAATTATTGAGTATTGAGTAATCTACCACGCGAGCTTTCCGCGGATTGCTGCTAGTGGCCACCAGTTAGAATTTGTCAATCAACCCGAGGGTATCTGACTGTAACTGTACTTTACCTATTCTTAAAGAAAATACTTGATTGGTTTGGCTTTCTAGTTGAACTACAGCAGTCCTCAAAACTACTTTCACAACAGGTGTCCGGTTATAATTCCTCCAAATAATATCTACCTAGATATGATCAGTGACAGATCAAACCCCTAGCGAATTGGCAAACGAATTTCATTAGTTTAGTTGGAGTTCGGTTAACTGTAATAAGTACAAACTACTTTGATTTTGCAAAGATATTATATATAAAAAGGGGTAGATGTCTTACTGTAGCGCCAAAACTGAGACCGACAAAGGTAGATAATTGGTCTAATTTTATTAAGGGCTGATTTTTAAATAGTCAGTTAAAAGTTATCTAAAGAATAAACATCACCTGTCACTTTTCCTTTCTATTGTGTCAGACAGTGACAGCATCAATATATTCTCCAGATAAGATTTATCTGACGATTGAAAAATCAGCCCTTAGTCGCATTGTAGCAGCGAATGTTTGCATTTTTCACCTATGTCGTATTTCAAGCAATAATATATAATAACTCTCGATAGATAGGTGTTTCTATCTGTATCATTCTTTCCGTATCATTTTTCGCCGTCATTGCTGTATCCTATAAATAGGCTAAGAGGTAAGTATGTACATGTTTTAGCCACTCCTAGCGGAACAATATCCAAATGCGCTCAGTATGAGTACTTTACTTCAATATTTTTGAGGACTCCGTATATCAGTGAGTATAATTAATAGTGTTGCGTAAATTTCACTTGGTCGAGTCGATGACAAGATGCGCTAAACTCTCAGATACTCTTGCTACTAAGAACCATGTTAAAAGCATGCTAATTTATAGCATGGCATGGTGAGTTGACATTTGCTTTGATTTCATCATCATCATCAGCCTACATTTGTCCACTGCTGGACATAGGCTTCCCCTAATGAGCGCCATAGCGCTCTGTCTTCAGCTCGACGCATCCAGCATCTGCCTGCAGCCTTTCGCAGATCGTCATCCCACCTGGCTGGAGGGCGTCCTACAATACGTTTGCCGAGTCGCGGTCTCCACTCCAGAACACGTTTACCCCAACGGTTGTCGATTCTTCGCGAGATATGGCCAGCCCTGTGTCACTTCAGCTTGCTAATGCTTTAGCTATGTCGATACGAGTAACTTTGGTATCATTTAATTTGTGGCAACTCGAACCTCACTCATGAGAGGTGGGATCACTAACCACATGACTACATGAAGAGTAATAAAATGTGTTATCAAGATTTACACTTTTATTAGAATAAAGTATCAAGATTGCAGAGATATTGACGGATTCAATTTGGAACAAAACAAAATGGCGGACCAATAAAACGCAAATTAATTCAAAAGTCTATATAATTGGAGGATGGTGAGATGACCCCGCGGATCCAGCCAGCTGTGACCTTCACGTTGTGGTAGATGCCTGGTTGATGGTCAACCCCACAGCCGAAGCCAGCCGATGTTATTCCCACCAAGTAGTAGCGACCGTTGTCTTGAACTATTAAGGGTCCACCAGAATCACCTGTAGTTAAAAACAGATCTTATATACCATTGGAAAAAGCAAATGTTGTGTAAATTTAAGCTTTCTTAAATCAATAATAATTTGATTTTATTGGAACCATTGAAAATGCTATCGAAATTGAACATATAAGTCAAAACTTAAATCGCAATTATTTTTCTATATGATGTACCTGAGGGATCAGTTCTGGGCCCTCTGAAATTGAATTAGATAGTTACATTACAAATTTATCGGTAATTTCACTACGTCAGAACAAACGATGTGTCTATGTTAACTCGGATAAAGAAGTGAGCTTTTGAGGTGAATGGCTATCTTCTCCAAACGTAGTATGAAAAGTATTATAAGTGTTAATCCAGTTTCGAAACTATCTGTGTACCCCAAATTTCATTCTAATTCAATCAGCCGTTTTTGCATGATTGAGTAAACATAAAAACTATCATCACATAGGTATATCCTTAAGATGCAAGTTATGTTCCTTTCTAGATCCGTTTAGCGGTTCCATGATATAAAATGTATCAAACAAACAGACAGAGTTACTTTTGCATTTATAAAGTGGGGTATTGGATGTACCTATATAAGATTACATTACTTGCATATGTAACAGAACCCGGTCCGGCGATGAACTCACCGCCTATTACGTTTAGGGGTCGAATATACTGGTGAAATGTGGGTATTTGCAGAAATGGAATACCTCTGCCTGCCAGGGGGTCCTCGGGGACAAAAGGTGTAAGCAAAGACCTTTAAAGAAAAAGTAGGAAAGAGAATGATTTTCTTCCAATCTCTTTGGGTGTGAGACTATTTATTTATTATTTTTACATTACCTAAGCATGCATCCTGATGTCCGTCGGAGTGTCCTGCGCAGATCATCTCGGAGTGAATCTCCACCGAGATCTGCTTGATCTGATGCCATTTGATGCATTGTTCCGTACCTTAAAAATAAATAAGCTACATCTCATTCCGCAGTCAAGTAACTAAATAACACTACCTCTTTTCAACAGACTCCAAAAATCAAGAGGTTCTCAATTCGACTGCTTTTTTTCTTTTTTTATGTTTGTTACCTCAGAACCTTCGACTGTGTGAACCGATTTTGATGATTATTTTTCTATTTGAAAGCTGGTGCTTCCCATGTGTAGTCCCATTATTTGGTCCAGTTTTGACAATTGCATCCATAAGAAAACCATATAAGTTGAAGTCGGTTTTTTTCTCTTTGAAGTCCTATGTTATTGATAGGGCATAGGTTTTGAAAGTGAAATCTTTCGAGTAGTGGTGGAATGCTCATCTATCGGGAAAAGCGAAGATCTTCCGTCAGTCAAAGAGTTGATGTACGACTGTTCTATTTATACAAACTCCTTTGAGAACTTCGATAGCGCGGTTTAGAATTTGTGACGTCAAGCGCTTTCCTTCTATCATGCTTGTGGTCTATGGGCCAATAGATGTTGCTACACGCATAGCGGTTCAACGGTTACACTTAGGCTCAATCTACATTGCCGGGAACAAAATGAAAGCGGTTTTTGTAGTGGAATTCTACATAGTAGAATGAGTTTTATGTCAATTGTGTAACGTACAAAATGCGCGTCTTCCAGGGAATTTTAATTCAGGGACCTTTAATTCTTATCGCAACAGTCGTCGAATGCATCTAGGAATATAGTGACGAAAAGGCATAAAAATAAGTGTTTTATTTATATAAGTATAAATTAATCTACTATATAAAAATAAGTCGGGTTTTCCTTCCTGACGATTTAACTCGAGAACGGCCGGACCGATTTTGATGAAACTTTTTGTGTGGGTTCGAGTGGGTCCAGGGATGGTTTATAGCAAAGAAAATTCAGCATTGCACCCGTGCGAAGCCGGGGCGGGTCGCTAGTGTGTTATAAATTTTGAAGTATAATAATCTATTTTAGAAATTCAATACAAAATTTAAGCCAACAAAGTAGTTAACTAATTGAAACATACACACAACTTTATAACTGCAGAATAAAACGTCTAGACTCAAAAGCATCTAAGACGCAGTAGCAATAATCTCTCGAAAACGCGGGCCATCTAGCGCCTTTTCGTTCAATCAAAGTCAAAGTCAAAAGTTTTTATTCAATGTAGGGACTTATAAGTAATCTTATCGAAAGTCATTGCGACTCCAATTGACGCTTTCCTAACAATAAACACAAAACTTACTCAAAATAGGCACAGTTGCGGACCTCAGCCAGTTCGTCCCGGTGTGTCCGTTGCTGGTGTCCGTTTTGCCCCACCCGGCGATGACCCCGGACCTGCCTCGGAGGTCAAGGTCAAAGTCCGGGAGGCAAATGGGCAGGATGTGGCTCATAAAGGTGATGGGTCTGGAGACCCTCAGTAGGGCGATGTCGTAGCGGTCAGGCTGCGTCATCCTGAACTGGAAGAGGGGGTGGAGGATCTTTTGGACAACCCTGAAAAGACAAACACCATGTGTGATTGTATCAGCCATATCAAGGGTGTTGTGAATGGGCGATTCGATAGAGGACGACCTAGGCGTACTTACATCGACCAAATAGAAAATCCAAATAAAGAGTACCCGAACGAAACCGACGAGCATGCATGAGTCGTTCGATGGACAAGGATGAAGCACGAGAGATCTACCAGTTTCGTATCAAGTGGCAGTCTATTGTCTCTGCCCACCCCAATGGGAAATAGGTGTGAGATTATGTATGTACTTCATCCACATACTGCTTTTCCCTAAACCATACATCTGTACAAACTATGAGAAGACCAGCAAATCTCACCCGAGTTTCCTGGCAGTATCAGAGCCAGCGGTTGTGTCCAGTGCACCCAGCCACACTGCTATGTCCCGAGGTCTTGCACGTGACACGCAATGCGCTGCTGTCGCCACGAACCAGCGAGACACTGAAACAAATCACACCTTTTTCACTTCTCATGCTATAAAAGTAGGCTAATATAGCCCTACGAAGCGGGACTAAAGTGACCACTTTAGTCTCTAGGGAGTGAAAAGTAATTAGTTTTTTAATTCTCTTAATGAGACATAGACAAACTTATGGAGGAACGGAGATGGAATGCTCCTCCATCGTGAAAAGAGAAGAACTTCCGCCAGGCGAGGTGATCGTGCCTGGGGACCGCGGTCCAACGGTTGATGTCGGACAGTTGTATTTATACAAACTCATTAGAAAACTCCGATAGCGCGGTTTAGAACTCGGCCGTCTATTGGCGCGTTCTATGTAGTGTCGCTACAAACTCAAATAGTAAATATGTGTGGAGTGTGGACTATATGGTCAGTGAGTCTGGCGGCGTAGTTAAGATATTACACTGAGGATGCTGATTATATTGACGTGTGGGGATAACATAGAACTCCAAAGGGTAAAAAACCGACTTCAACTTAAATCATTGAAGAAATGCTTGACAAAGAGTACCCGAAACCGACGAGCATGCATCAGTCGTTTGATGGATGTGAATGAAGCAGAAGAGATCTGCTAGGTTCGTTGCTGATGGCAGTCTATTGTCCAACGGGAAATAAGCTAAAGATTTTGTATGTGTGTTGATTTTGTATGTATGAGTATGTTTATCACTAGCTCGACGGTGAAGGAAAACATCGTGAGGAAACCAGCAGGTCCCAGAATGAATTCTGAGACATGTGTAAAAGACCCGGTCCGGCGATGGTCTCACCACCTATCATGTTTAGGGTCCAAAGAATATCTCGTGAAAAGTGGGTATATCCAGAAATGGAACTCTGCCTACCCCCTCGGGGATAAAAGGCGTGAGATAATGTATCTATATAAATATATGTTTGTAATGTATTGCAGAATGTGTCATTCTATGTGAAGCATACAGGTCGCTACAGAGAGTAGTCTTGAAAGAGCGCTCTTTTAGGTAAACTATGCGAACTAGTTCGTCCACAATCTTGCTCTTAGTTCTTTTAAATATGTATTTTTCTGGCGTCCGCTCTATTATGGACTTTTTTACTCTTTCCGCTCTCACAAGAGTTTCTTATTGAATTATCCCTTAGTCAGTGGAGGACCTGTTGCTTCTTCGGTGTTGGCGTATATGGACCCTCCCGGAAACGGTGGGCCCACTGACAAGGGATTAAGTATAAATTATAGGCTATCTATTGTTAAAGTTCACAATAATGATATGATAAACATTTCCGTATAGAATTATCTCCACATATAAAAAAAACAAACATAACGAACGAGCTAGTTCGCGGTAGGACTGCGAACTAAATTGAGCGCTCCCTATGACGAACGACTGTGCCCATGACCAACAGAGAGTTTCTTATCTCTTACAAAATTAATGCCATTTCACCTAGCACTCCTCCGCACTGGAATTCTGAGATCCTCACGTGAGCCTGCCACGGAAACTCCGCGAACCTCGCCTCCCTCCCACCGATGATCCTCTTCTGGAGTATCCGGGAAGACGGCAGACCACAGTCCATCTGAAATGGGGAAAATGTGCCATAAATATGAGAGTTTCAAAACTTTCAAAAGCATCGATGAATCATAATCTTTAGATTATTTTATGTAAGTATTTTTGTATTTATGTTTATTAGATTGTATAGTATGTATTAGTTTGTTTTACTTACTACATATTTATCACTAGCTCGACAGTGACGGAATTAATTCTGAGACATGTGTGAAAGACCCGGTCCGGCGATGGACTCACCACCTATCACGTTTAGGGGTCCAAACAACATCTCGTGAAAAGTGGGTATATCCAGAAATGGAATTCCTCTGCCTACCCCCTCGGGGATAAAAGGCGTGAGATTATTATTATAGTCCATAGGGGATTAAAAAACTTCTAAACGAACTTCTTTTGTCAGCATGGGGTCAGTGAGTCAGTCAAAAGTTTTTATTCAATGTAGGGACTTTTAAGTCCTCTTATCGAAAGTCATTGTGACTCCACCGCTTCGGTATGTATAGTTTAGTAGAAGAAGCGGGGCAAGAAACTCCTCAACACATTATTCTTTTAAACAATCAATACAATACAAAGTACAAGTTACATGGTTTTAGTGCTTTGCTGAGCTGGAGAAAATTTACACCAAACATCAATGTCATTCAAATATTCATCTAACTTATAATATGCCATTTTACTTAAAACCATTTTAACGTGAGTTTTGAAAAAAATTTCTGGCAAATCTACAACAGTTTTAGGTATCTTGTTGTAAAAGCGTACACACAAACCCATTATTAGTTTTATTAATTGTGTATGTATTACCTGACTGACGTCATCGTCCACCCGCCTCCTGAACACGTTGGTGGGCACCACGCTGCGCTGGGGCACCTGCCGCAGCTTCGGAGGCACCACTTTGTACTTCCATTCTGACGAGGATATGCTGGAATGTCAAGAAATATTTTCTTACTATTTTCTTAGTATAACTTAGAAACGAAACGACTGCGAAGAGGTTTGATTAGCGGCTTATTAGTTTAGCCTACCAATGGGGGCGATTCTGCTTTACACCGACTATCTTATTTTGGTTTAGTCCGGTCTTTTTCTTAGCTCAAAAAAAGAAAAGGGATAGAAGATAACCTACCGAATTTAGAAAATACAGTCTGTATTTTAGCCGTGACTTCTTTACCTAAGCACTAAACATGTTATGAAATGCCTTAGTTGACAGGAATAAATTTAATTTGATAGGACTAAATATCTCTTGTCTCTTTTCTTTTCTAGGAGAAAGAAAATGACAGCAGTAAAATAAAATAAGTTTAGTCGCTGTAAACCAGAATCGGTGCCAATACCTCTGTCACGCCGGAAGCTGGTCTTCCTCCAGGTACAAAATTAAACAAAGTTTTTACAATTGATTGGTATATATTGAGAAAAAGGAATGATGATTAAGAACCCAAAAAAATAATAAAATTATTGAGCAAAATATCACATTTCTTGGACAATTAAAACACTTTTAAATACTTATAACACAAACCTAAATATCACTTAGGTTCCTGGGTAGTATTCTATTGTAGAACATAGAGTAGGTGGATATAGCTCTGTGTAACGGCAACGGGTTCAGAATGAATGGGTCAAAATATCAACAGATAAAAAAAAAGAAAATGTGGAATTCGAAATATAAATTAAAATTATGTTGACGCCCCTTAAAGAAAAAGAAAGAAATTGACAAAATATCATGTCATGTTTTCTATTGATCCATAGAAAATTACAATACATATCAATATAAAATCCAACTTTTAATAACTCCTTATGTGTCATGCGCCCTTTAACACACCTAAAACACATTAAAATTTAAGAACTACACCACTTAATTCATATCAAAGTTAGTAAAGAAGGAAGTAATAATGTTACACCTCTAAGTACTATTTTTATTATAATTTATTTAATAATTATTACAGTAGATACATGTTACATTACAGATGCACTGTAAACATAAAGCAATTAATGATTTTTCCGTGCACTACAGTATTCGATGTCCATAGCGATATTTTAACAAATTTACAATAAATATATTTTATCATTACAATTACTGCGTTAAATTTGAATACTAGATTCTTAATAACGATAATCTCAATCCTTTTATCCCCTAGGGGGTAGGCAGAGCTATTTCATTCTTACTTATTTAGATCGACAGGAACCTGAACGGATAGAAAGGTCTTCATCATCATCATGATGAAGACCTTTCTCATGACGATGATGAAGGCCTCTAGAAAGGCCTTGCCACCAACCTGTTATCAAAACCTTCGCTCCTCTGCGGCTCACTGCCCACGCAGCAGGAGAACAACCAGCCTCCTCCGCACCCCCTGACCCTTGTTCCACCTCGCAGCCAGCAGCTCAGGGTCAGGGTACAAGGCCGCACTTCCGAGCCCAGACTGCAGGTGGAGGGGTACCCGAGGATGGAGGCTATCATCCGGCTGGTAAGTGCTGGAAATGAGAAGGAAATCTTTTTATATCAAGTAGAAATAAAAGGGATTACCACCTACCCCACAGCAACAGTGGGGTAGGTGGTGGGAGGGGGGTGTAGTTGCTTGTCTTTAAAGGGGGGTTACCCTATTTGAGTAGCTAACCCAAACTGATTCCTAGTAGTAGTTGTATATATTATTAGTATACTATTATTTGCAATCTCAACAAAAACCTATTGCTGGTAATTTGCTGCTTTCAGTTGAGTTGAAGAGTACCATTCTAAATCTCCAAAGTTCTTCATCAGATCTTCTTTAACCTCAAAATATATTCTTATAAATAAAATAAAATCTTCAAAATCGGTTGAACCTTCTCCTTTTTAAATTTGGATAAAACCAAGTTAAAATACTTACATTCCGCCGCTCCAGCCTGCCCCGTGACGTTCAAAATCATTAAAGGAATTAACACCCTCGAGCTCAACCGCCATTTCTGACTCCGCCATCTTTGATTCCGCCATTTTGAATCTTCTATCTCTTTACTCGTGCTCTTTCTCTTTCTAAACACCTTGTCTGTGTATGCTCTGATGTTCAGTCTGTTCTCTCTATGGTGGCCAAAGACCCATGGTGTGTGGAGTGGGGTTGGTTTCACCGTTGACATGGCGTTGTGGTAGGTTGTTCTGACATGTCGTGCGTTTTGTACGGGGGATGGTGGGTAAAATTTCTGGAATAGAAAAAGTCTTTGTGAGAACATTAATTTAAAAAGTCAATAAAGGACTGTATGTAGAGCAGGCTTAAAAAAACAAGTCGGTCACACAACAAAACGTTGCGTACCTACCACCCTAGTATAAAAACACCATAAAAGTATACGTTTCTTGTAGGAGAGGGTTCATTTTATGTTGTTGTAGTGGCTACACCTGTACGTACCATCCGGAGCTTAGTTTGGGAAACAGGGCGCATCCATGAAAATTACATTTTCAATTTTGTCAATAGGTGTACATAGTTTCAAAATGTTTAGCATGTAAACACATTTTAGTAAATAAATTTTAATATTTTTATTATTATTTATTTTTATTATCATTTATTATTATACATATATAGAAATCTGTCTATTTTAAAATCCATAATGAGATAAGAGAAACCTCAGATGTCCAATGCGTGATTCGACTTTCACTGGAGCAAAGATGAATAAACATACTCATTGATACGGCGAAAGTCAAAACACTGCGATATTATGTTCATCATTCAAAGAAAGCTTTTGCTTACATGACGAGATGTATATTGAAGAAAATGAAGCAAAAATACAATCTGACTTCAAATGTAAACGACTAAATTAATGAAATTAACTTGAATAGGTAAGCTTAAATCTTGTTTAAGGCTTTTTGCCAATCATTTTATACCTGTAACCAACTCAACTATACACAGAAAGCTCGTGTGTTACCCATGGTACAGTTGCGTAGTCCAGCCAACCGGACTATCGAAAATTTGTTTTTTTGATAGTTCGGTGAAGATACTGTGTGGTCGAGTGTAAATCTGAAAACTCTACCATGGTCCGGTTGCAGACAACAACCCGACAGACAGACTCGAATACAGGCTGTTTCTTTAAAGAAATTTTGAAATTTCAATAGTTTTAGTTGATAGTTTTTATAATGTTTTTCCTGGTAAATAATTTAAACAGAGCAACTCCTGAGTTTCTTGCTCGTTCTTCTCAGGAGAGAATGCATTCCGACCGAGTGGTAAATTCAAGTATTTTTGTGACCATTTTATAATTAATTAGTTCAAATTTGTATGACAAGTTTCAAGTATCAACGCCTTGCAAGTTCAATATATTAATAAATTCAGGGTTCTGTTTGGGCTGCCGCGATACTACAGTGCATCATAGTATATTTTATATCGAGGGACTAAACGAAGCCATTATACACCAGAGATGGTTTGACTCCCGAGCTTGCGAGGGAGTCATGAAACCGAGGGTATATTAAGTTGGCGTTTAGTCTCGAGGTGCAAACTGTACTTTTCACTTTGAGTGCGAGAAAAATTGACAATTTAGTACAAATTTATTTAAAACCCAACAAATTTACACTCGACAAAAATTCAGAAATTTTCGCGGTCAGTTTATTCTTCTAAACCTGTCAGGCTGTCACAGATTAACAAAGAGATTTAAATCTCTTTGCAGGTAAACAATTTAAAACACATGGCGCCACCTTCTTCGCGGAAAAACCATGGAACTAAAACTCTTCACATTTTCGCAATGAAGATGGTCCACACTCGACAGATATTTACTGGCTGTTTGAGGTTGTCTTTTTCTAATTAAGGAAATTAAAAAAAAATACTTTATACTCCCTCGCTTCGTAGGGCTATATTGGCGTACTTTTAGAGCATGAGAAGTGAAAACGATGTTTACTGAGCCGCACGTTGACGACTTTGCGTTGATAAGGAAATAAGTTGCCTCTCTGATGCACCTTACTCGTGGCAGCGCCAATAGCCTGTGTGTTATAATTAGGGGTCCATCTTGCCCCAAATTGTAAGTAATTGGCTATCTATTTAAAATGTAATTATGTGTCTAACCTATGTCTTTATTTTCTTTGTGTATTACTAACCATTTATAATCTTTCCATGGTTTGAAATAAATATTATTCTATTCTAAAGCGAAGAGTAAGTTAGATCAGGTTAGATGTTCTTCAAAACTCATTGGTACATGCTCTCACTGGCACTCGTAGCCCTGCGTGCCACTTTGTGTTTGTAAGTCACAAATATCTTTAGAATTTAAGTAATGTTATTAAGATGTTTACGACCACTTTCTTCTTATATTTAGTTCACAGGATGTACCTAAAATACGCGTGTCAAATTGCGTGAAAAGACACGCAAATCACACGCCTAGCGAATTTAACATAGACCACTTATCAAGAAGACATTGCAAAATGGATATGAAGAAAGCTACATTTATTTAAAAATAAAACTTTGCATAAAATATTATTCATTACTACAAAAAATCAGCACTAAAATAAGTTCGGATTAAGACACTGAAGCATTCCGGTGTGACGATGGACTCGCCACTTGTCACGTTTAGGGTATTTATAGCTAGGTAGCTATTGGGTTCGATTCTGCATTACAGCGCCTAAACTTATTTTAGTTTAGTCCTGTCATTTTCTTTCTCATAGAGAAGAAAAGAGACGAGTGACATTTAGTCCTGTCAAATTTAAATTAGTCCTGTCAACTAAGGCATTTCATGACGTGTTTAGTGCATAAGTAAATAAGTCACGACTAAAATACAGCCTCTGACAGGACTAAATTCGGTAGGTTATCTTCTATCCCTTTTCTTTTTTTGAGGTAAAATAAAGACAGGAATAAACTAAAATAAGTTTAGTCGCTGTAATGCAGAATCGAACCCATTATCGTATAAAAGCCTAAAGCTATGACACAATGTTAGCGGTTGCTAGACATTCTGGTGGCCACCAACCTTAGACTATTATTCATATTTTATGTTGTCATCTGCACCATTATTATTATTTCTGTAGAAAATAAATACTTAGTTTTATTTGGGCACATGACCATAGCTCGATTTTATTGGCTATAATACTCGTAACTATAGTCTATTTCACGTAGCATGGGTTCGGTGACAGTTCACATTTTTCCATTTTACTGATACTACTGTTGACTAATAAAACATATTGTATTTTTGCAATGATAAAATAATAAAATATTAATTATTTTGTCATCAAATATTTTTATTAGTCGAATTTAGTAAGCGTAAAGCGTAAAACTACCAACTAGCCTGCATTGGCTAGTTTCGGAAACGAGATTAAGCAACTTACGCCTTAGGCAGGTGTAGAGCCTAAGTAAGCGACTTCTTACGAGTCTACGTACTGTACCGCTGTCTGTGTCGTCAATTTTATGAAAGGCGTGAAAATAGACCATTTTAGCGTTGTTCCGTGGAGGTCGCGCCCCACAAGAGCAGCCGGGCGTAAGACTTTCGTTTTAATTACTATCGTTGGGGGCATTGTGCTATAGATACAATAAAAAAAGTTAATTAAAAAAACTGTCAATGTGAACGTACATAATGAAAATTTTTTAAAAATGTAGCTTATGATATTCTTATAACCACTCTAAAGAGTAAAAAAACCGACTTCAATCTTCAAGTTATATGGTTTTCTCATGGATGCCGTTGTCAGAACTGGACGAAATAATAGAAAAATATAATGGAAACAATCTGGAAGCACCAGGGGGTCGATTTTTGAATCTCACCAAGTGACTAATTCTCACCGATGTGAGTGATTTCCGAAAGTTCGTATTTTTGAAACTCATCGGTGACTTACATTTGTCATACCTATGATATCGATTTACGAGTGCCCCTACCAACTCGTAATTGAAATCACCATGCGATTGTGTTTGACAGTTGACGTAGTGCCATCTGCCAAAGGTGCCAAAGTATGTTTTTCGGAAGAATTAGCAGCGGGCTCGATTGTGATATTTTGTGATTGCGACGATTTATTGAAAAAAGGTGTGACTTTCAAAAATACGGCTTTTGGAAAATGGTGACATAAAAGTCATCGGTGATAATTTTAGTCACCGGTGATTTTGATATCACCAGTGAGATTCAAAAATCGCACTCCTGCTTTCAAATAAAAAAAGAATCATCCAAATCGGTTCACTCAATCGGAAGTTCTGAGGTAACAAACATAAAAAAAAAACAGACGAATTGATAACCTCCTCCCTTTTTGAAGTCGGTTAAAAATTAAGACAAAGACAAGACACGTCGTTAATCAAAGTCCGTTAAACCGACTATAGGCTGCGCAAAGTAATATTCTATAATACCTATACCGAATAAGCACAATACCTGAAATTTGTTTGTTCAGTATCGACTACTTAATTGATCGATCGAATAAATTAGCGTAACTGAATTTAGGGCTACCCATGGAAACCGTTTATTGTTCTTTATTTAAGAAATTTGGTTAAACAAAACTAAAGTACGAATGCATCATATTTTTTTTAATTAATATACAAATTGGGATGTATGAGGAATTTGTTCTTATTCTGTGACGCGTTGTAGGTATATATGAAGCGGATTAAATCTAATGGACTGTCAACCACATTAAAAAGAAAACTACTACTTACTACTGACAGAGAAAACGTATCAAAAATTCAAATAAAATAACTTATAATGATGTAAAAAAACCAAGATTTCGTAATACTCTATGTTGCAGGGTTATTGTAGAAACGGTGATATTACAATCGTACGGGCTTTTACCAATCATATCCATTGTATCGGGACAATCTTAGTTAAACTTAATATATGAAAAAAAAAAGTATTTTATTCTGTAGGTAATATCTAAGTTCAATAGTCTAATAACAAGGCACTCTAAGCTCTTCCTTGAAGATTGGCTAAATGTAAACAGCAGCCTATGTCCACCGACGAGGTGCTGGGTCCAAATGTAGTACCCCGAGAAGAACCAGCAAGAAACTTAAGGGCAGATCTTTTTAATCTCATGTCTTACTAGTAATCATCTCTATAGTAGCGGGACAATCTTAGTTAATACACATTGAAATGTATTCAACTTATGCTATGAGTATGTGGTTTAAATATTCATATTACATTGCTTTTCGTTCCACTCTGTATATCTGGGTTTGGACGCTTTGTTCTCAAAACCTGCGTGGCCGATTAAGAAGATTATTTCGCTAATAATAATTCTTCTCTCTTATCCCGGTGTATCTTAGAAATAAGAACTCTGAAAAGTAAAAAGCCGACTTCAACAAATAATACTAAAAAAACACAGTCGAATTGAGAACCTCATCCTTTTTAAAAGTTGGTTAATATTGACAAAACTGGACGAAATGCAAATGGGACTAATCTGGAAGCCCCAGATTTTAAATAAAAAAAATAATATCCAAATCGGTTCACCCAGTCGAAAGTTCTGAGGTAACAAACATAAAAAACATTGATAGCCTTCTTTTTTTTGAAGTTTGTTAAAAATAAAATGTAAAATAAATGTAAACACATTTACTAGGAATTGTATAGAATAACGGATTAAGGCTGATTCATGTTACAACGGGACGTGCCCCGTCAGGGCACGTCCGGGGCGAACCATCCTACAACACGCCTCAACATTTGGCGCGGACGCCTTTAAAGGCTGATTCATATTAAAACGGGACGGGGCCCGTCCGGGCCTGGACGTGCCCCGTCCCGTTGTAACATGAATCAGCCTTAAACATACTTTTCCGTTGACATATACACAATAGATGTCAAACTCAGACCCTCCTTTTGAAGTTCGACAAAAGTAAAAGTCTCATACTAATTACTAAAGAGATTTTAACAAAGAATTTCACTGCATATGCTAACTAATGTCCAAACAATAACAACTGACAACGCAAAGGACTTTCCAAAAGTGAAACATTTATGGTCGGCATCTACATCCGGAATACGATAAAAAAACATCCTTTGCTTACCTATTTTTGTATTTTTTTTTTCGGGCGAAGAAATCACAGACTATAAAAAAATGGGACAACATTATATCCCATCAAACTACAAGAATACTATAGGCATATCTACATAAGAGCATTGATATCCCTGTGTGTAGTAAGCTCGCCTCTCATGTGTGAAGCTTGGGTTTGAATCCTAGTGAAGGTTGTCTTCACATTTTGTAAAAAATCGACAAAGACAATACAATACAATACAAATACAATGACGGGCCTGTTTGCTCAGTTGGTAGTGACCCTGCCTTCTATGTCGGAGGTCGCGGGTTCACAACATGTCTGTTGGCTTCGTGTTTGGGTGTTTCATATTTATTTTTATCAGTTGTTTAGTACCTATAGTATAGGCTCTGCCTAGTTTGGGACTGAATTCAAAGTACTGACTTTGTGACGTCAACATTTTTAGTACCATTTAATTGAATCACTTTTTGATTGTTTTATTATTAATAAGTTTGTTATAATTGTAAAAAGAAAAACTGAATACCTTATTAGAAGTGTTTTGGGATAAGATTTTTAATGAATGATTACACGCAATTTAATTTCGAAACAGTCAAATATTTTGACAATTAGGTGGTCACACTAGCTTAAGACCATCAATCAAACGCGGCGTTGGGCTAGCGTCGCGTGGGAGATGATAGCCCATACTTCTTCAAATGTCAGGAAAGAGTTAACACTCCACTATGGGATGCTAAGGGTTAATGTGTCCTGGATTAAATTACTTTTAGTCTGGAATATTGCGAGAAAAAGCTATAGCACAAACAACATTCATTTTATAAGGGCTTTACTTCTTTTGCAGTAAGTCTAAAAATAAGGGATGTTACTTGAACATGAAAGAAAGCTGATAAGTAGGTCATTTAACATAGGCATCTTCAGCCATTTCTCTCGGGCCTAACCCTATTTAGCTCAATGCAACAGGCTTTGAGGACTGCAGCACTTACCTCGCAAGCTCGGCCTTTCACTTTTAGATCTAGAAACACTTTCACTCAACAAAACACACATAAATGTCTCAAGATCACCCTAATTTTTTTGAGGTTAGATGACATGGAGCGGGCACTATAAAGGAGCTGAATTTCGCGCGCGATTCGAACGTCAGATTTAAAATTCAAATTTTGTTTTTTATTTGATATTTTGTTTTTATTTTTTGAAATTGGAACGGCTCGTCAGCCAAGCGCGGGCTTTGAGAGCAGACTGTCTGGGGTTTCCATAAACCAGTCGGTGTAAAGCCGGTTGTACACCCGTCGCGCTGTCGTGACCACGGCGACTTAGTTTTATAGGTGTTTATCAGTGTTTCACCCTGACTGTGTGGTTGAGGGAAAATTTAATGAGGGCCTTTGCTTGATAGGCTGTTGATTCGAAATGGGTTAATGGGATACTGTTGTATTCGCGTGGTTAAGTTTCCTTTTGCTGTTTACATTTAGATGTAACAACCTCAAAATATTTGGGCGAAAAGTAGATATTTTTAGTAGTGTAATATTATATCGCCGTCTACACATAAGATAATTTGTGATAAATATAATAATTGTTTTTTTATTATTTAGGCTGCAATGATTCCAGTCATTCTGTTAATAATAAATAGTTTATTAGGAATTTAGGAAAAAATAATTTAGTTCACTGTTAATTGTATTTTTTTATTTTTTAGTTTAACACATTTTTTTTATTTTCAACAACTTTGGTCGGTTTTTCGTAGCAATGTCATGACATGAAAAGTAGTAATGTCACTTCTCCATCATGCTTCTTGGTGTCATTAGAAGTACAAATAATAGGTATGTATTTTCTAATTCATAATATGAATTATTCTTCCCTTGTCATTATACCATAATTATGCCTAGTCAAAGTATTAAAACATACTTACATAAATAATAATAATAATAATCTCACGCCTTTTATTCCCGAGGGGGTAGGCAGAGGTATTCCATTACTGGATATACCCACATTTCACGAGAATTAATTCTGAGACATGTGTAAATAGACCCGGTCCGGCGACGGGCTCACCACCTAACGTTTAGGGGTCCAATATATCTCGTGAAATATATATACTTACATAGTTAAGTATAATTGCTCAATACAAAACTTTTTCACAGAAAACACAACATTTTTAACCATTCAATTTCTTAAGTAAGTGACTATAATTTTGACAGTAAATCTTAATAAAACGCTTCATACAAAAACTTTTTCTAAAAAATATTTCTAAAAAGCTCAGTATGACCACACCTTCATCGCCGCGGCGAAAGGCGTGATAGTGCAGTGTTTTTATTTCTCTCACTCCATTCTACGATTATCAAAATATTTCTCTATTTATGACCTTGAGTGTGAGTGGCCGAATCGGCAGAGGGCGTCCTAGGCGTACTTACATCGATCAGATCGGCGACATATTGAAAAAAAGCCAGATAAAGAGTACCCGAAACCGACGAGCTTTTAGGAACCGATTGATTTATGTGGATGAGGCGCGTGAGGTATTCCAGGATCGTAGCGGGCTGTTATCTCTGCCTACCTCTTTGGGAAAAAGGCGTGAACATGTATGTATGTATGACCTTGAGTTTAAAAAGTAACGTAGGTAATAGCCTAATAACATCACTATAAGTCTCCCACCTATCCTCTACTATCTTAGCCTTATTTTTGTTACTTTTAAAACCTTGTGGGAAAAATATTATACATTTTTTTAATTTTCATTAAATACTCTTTGGTGATTTTTTTTTTATCTTCACATATCAATGAGAAGGCTTGTGCGATGATATTCTAATCGACTGTTACACTACTTAAGGTGAATTCGACCAAAAAAAAAAGCTTATTCCTAGGTTACGCAGCGCATCATCATCAACCCATAACAGCCCACTGCTGAGCAATTGGTCATTCCTCACACATGAGGAAGTATGGGTTGTAGCCTCCGACGCAAGCCTACCGCGGATTGGGAGATTGTGTTTAGTGTGAATTGCTAGCTACTAAAGTTTTCTTGATGATTACCTATATTATGTGCTTGATATTGTATAAGTTTTTTTTAAGTTATTAGGATAAATGTAATGCCTTAGCTATTATACTCTGTAAATTAAATCAATGAATAAATGAATAATGCTATTGGCCACTTAACAGTCAGCATTTTTCAAGCCACTCAAGGATAGCTGACATGGCTTAACGACTTCCAGTGTGCGTAAACACCACGAAAGCCGGGTCCAACAATTTAAAGAGCCTTCTGAAACACGGAAGCGCTCGTGATATCAATGCCACAAGGCAATTTGCTTAACCAGTGTGATATTTAGAAACACATAGGTACTTCTTTGCTAACTATAAACTCGATGTTGATATACCCTGCCCTTATGTTCCGCGGATGAACCGGAATAAATGCAGTTGCACCCATTGCCTCATTGCACTAACGGTGTAAACGATGTCACTGCAAAAACCATAGTAAGTTGATTTACTTACCATTGTAGGGAATGTCGGTATATCTGGATCTCATAATACCGAGATCAGATGCCAATATCGCAAAAGTAAGTACAGTACACTGTACAATATGTAACAGAATAAGCAATTCCTAAAATTTGTTTGTTTAGTATCGACTACTTAATCGATTTAAGCTGTTTTTAATATGTGTTAATTTTTTCCGAAAAATGAATTAGCATAGCTGAATTTAGTGCAGCCTATGGAAATCGTACTAGTATTGCTCTTTATTTAAGAAAATTGGTAAGACCTAACTTAAGTACGAAGGCATCATATTTCTTATATTACTATACTAATTGGGGTATATGAGGAATTGCGCTTACTATGTTACGCGATGTACAGTAAGTAGATACATAGTAGAAAAGTAAGTACTCCTCGGTTTATATCCTCACCAGGACTTCAACCCGAGCCTCACCCTTGACAAGCGAGTTTACTAACCACAAGGCTATCACTGGTGCTGTTTTTATTTTTTACTTGTATTCCATCCACGTTTCAGCAGTATATTCTTTGGACCCCTAAACGTAAATGGTAGTGAGTCCATCTTCGGGCAGAGTCTGCTACATATGCCTCATAATAGATTCTGGGATGTAGATTTCCTCACGATGATTTCGTTCACCGTCGAGCTAGTGATATAATATGTACCTACTTGTTTTTTTAAAAATTTTTTGGTACATTGCCCTCGCCAGGATTGGAACCCAAGACAGACTAATGAAAAGCAGGCCACTGGGCTATCGCTGCATATATATGCTGTATCTATATTTTGTAAATAGACCCGGTCCGGCGATGGGCTCACCACCTATCACGTTTAGGGGTCCAATGCATCTCGTGTAATTTGGGTATATCCAGTAATGGAATACATCTGCCTACCCCCTCGGGTATACTTATACTTACTTATCTATTTTCACTCCTTAACCACTGAATCGATCTAGGTAAAATTTTTCAGGGAGATAGCTTTCATATTGAGGAAGGACATATGCTACTTCTCATGGCATAATCCAAACAAAATCACGGGCAAAGACTGGTAGTTTACAATGATATGGTAACGTAATCCAAAACGATTCTAAACTAAAAAACTGTCAATAAAACTTTTACTACAAATGTCCGAGTGAATGATCACCGAATTTTGTAATTTCACCGCGTTTCTCTCGTAATGTCGAGACGTCGCGTCGACGCACCGGCGCCGGCGCATAACCCAACATTTCTCATTTTTGGCGCCAACCGGACCGGATATGCATCTCAGTACATCGATGACTAATTGACATAGCCTTCCGTCCAAATAAAAATAAATAATCTCACGCCTTTTATCCCCGAGGGGTAGAAACAAGTATTTCTGGAAATATCTACGTTTCAAACAAACAAACAGTATATGTATACTTTGGACCCCTAAACGTGATACGTGGTGAGCCCATCTCTGGTTTTCTCCTTTTAGGGGTCCAAAGAATATCTCGTGAAAAGTTGGTATATCCAGACATGGAATACCTCTGCCTACCCCCTTCGGGGATTTAGGCGTGAGATTTATTTTTATTTTTTTGTGATTTCATGAGTAATTGCGCTTATTCTGTTACGCATTGTATAGTCGGCACCTCACAATTCTCAAAATGTTTTTTTTTCTTTACGCCCAGTTTAATAGTTGACACGCAACTCGTTATAAACGTATCAGCTTAATGTGATGGTAATGTTCGCGTAATGCCCGCTGAACTCTCTCCTTGGCTTATGCTAATTGGTGCGCAGATTATGTAGTGTAGAGGGACAAATTCGATGTAGGCATAAATACACATAATGGGAAATTCATAGATTTTTCTCCTCTTTTCTTAATAACATTTAAATCCATTTTTTTTAAATATGATTATAATGCTTTAAGGCTTTAGGGTGTGGGTAATTTTGACTCAGAAAAATTATATTGTAATTTAGGGAAACTTCAATGTCCAATTGGCTTTTCTCTGGTAATAATAACGGAAGTCGAATATCCTGTCCAGTAATAATAATAATAACGCAAATCTGACACATTAGGGTAACAGGGTGCAGAGTCTGCTAATAATAATAATAAATCTTTATTTCAAGCAATATTTACTTTAGTAGATCTTAAATAACGTGAACAGAGGCCCTAATAAAATTAATTACTTCATTATCATCTCTCAAGCGATCGACTACTGAATACAATAAATAATACAATGTACTACTTAATATAGAACTATCCCGTCTCCGTGTTTAGCGACATATTAATTCATTATTTTTAAATTCGTTATAAATTTAAAATGATCTTATACTATCTGTACGGTGAAGGAAAACATCGGGAGGCAACCCGCTGGTCTCAGAATTAATTCTGACCCGGTCCGCCGATGGCCTTACCACATATCACGTCTAGGGGTCGAATATTCTCGTGAAAAGTGAGTATTTTCAGAAATGGAATACATCTGCCCTCCCTCTTCCTTACTTGGTCACAAGATTTCAAAATATAATATTTAATACCCTTATTGTTTTGTGTCCCAGTGACTTAATGAACTTAGGTACAATCACATCTCTACAATGAACCATCTGCTCACTACGTTTTCTTTGATACATTTGGTAACACTGAATAAATAATATATAAATAACTCACTTTTAATATTTTCTACTATTAATCATTATTGTCTTGTTTACTATATTGACACACACATTTGTCTATCAAAATAGTAAACAAGACAGTTTCTGCGCATAATAATTTCTTAGTCACGTAAAATATTTATGAAAATATTAAAAATATCTTTGTATTTTGAGTATATTGTTACAATTATGCTAATTCAGATTTTTAATAAGTATTATCTGGTATTATAATTGAAAAGTCAAAAATAGTTTAGGCACTCGTTGATGTCTTTTGTATGAACCCATACAAAACACCGCTTCAAATAGGCATAATAAAAACTTACATGCCGAATAATTATTGTAGTAACATTTATTATTGTACCTAGTTCTAGAAATAAATTAGTATCAATATATGATATTATATTTATTTAGAAACTGTGTGTAATAATATTTATGTTGCCTATAATTATGATATGTAACCCCAAAAGATTACAAACAATTATTAACTTAAGAAGTATTAATAATATTACAATTTTAAACCCCAGAAAAAAATACGTAAGCAATGGGATTATAAAGTATTTTTTCATTAATGTTGTGTCTTTGAAACTTGATTTAAATAATTAATAATTTCAGATAACTTTTTTTATTTATTAATAAATATATGCAATCGCCATCTGTCGTTAATCCTTATAAACTAAGCAGTTAACCCGATAGAGAATCTTCGCGATAACTTTGACCAAAGAGAAAGGTTGTAGTCTTTCTTTCTTTTAGTTTCTTAAAGATGGCGCTGATTTAAAGAAGTCTATACAGACTTCTTTAAATATATTCCTTAGTATTATTTGTAACTTAACTTTTATAAACTTCTTATCTATTTCATTTGGAATTGATATTTAATTTGAAAAATAATTTATAAAATAAATAAAATATAATTAAATTGAGCGGATGAATAAAAGGCGTTTAACTAGACAGGTACACAAGGGTTTTGTAAATTGGCGAGTCGGTAGAGGAGGACTTTAGGCGTACAGTCAAGAGCAAGTCAAGCTTGACACTACCAATTTAAGCTGAGCTCTGATTTGTACTGCGCGCCATAGAATACAGGGCCGGGTCAAAGTCCAAAGTCGCAAGCTTAGCGTGCTCTTGACTGTACCTACATCAACTAGATCGGCGATGTATTGAAGAAAAGCCGAGTACCCAGAAACGACGATCATGCATTAGTCGTTTGATGAATGTGGATGAATCACGAGAGATCTAAAAGATTTTTAGCAAAGTGGTCAGTCTATTGTCTCTATCTACCCGAATGGGAAATAGGCGTGAAATGATGTTAGTATGAAAATATAATAAAAAACGGTCAAATTTCATATAAATATCCTCTTTTATCCACAAGAGTATTTTTCAGACCCCTAACCGTGACATGTGAGCTTATTGTCAAATCAAGGTGCTGCTACATATTCGTAGGTATGCTTAGAACCAAAGAGATTAAAATATAATAGGGCATAGAGGGGACAAAGCGAGGAAAATTTGAAGCCTAAAAGTTATTCCAAGTTTAATAAGTCTAGTATAATTTCTACTGAATGATAGCTCGCGTTCATACTAGCTGACATGACGCTTGAGCTTAAAAGTTC
The DNA here is from genome assembly GCA_963855545.1 of Ethmia dodecea. Classification (NCBI taxonomy): domain Eukaryota; kingdom Metazoa; phylum Arthropoda; class Insecta; order Lepidoptera; family Depressariidae; genus Ethmia; species Ethmia dodecea. Next base: position 4,285,084 of record OY979463.1, on the reverse strand, counting down.
TGTACAAAAATATTCCCAATGTCCTATTATATTTTAATCTCTTTGCTTAGAACCAATTCGAAGAACGATTTTTTCCTTCACAGTCGAGCTAGTTGTATGTATGTAAATGTATAAAAACTCATAGAGCTTTTTTCTTTCTTTTTGTAACTAAAACATTTTTTATTAAAACTTGTTGCCGACTAAGACCAAATCAAATGATTAAAAAAGAAATGAGACTTATTTTATAAGTTACGTACTTGTGTACAATACGAAATCATAAATAATAATTAGTATATTCACGCCTTTATCCTGGGAGTCAGCAGAGGTGTTCTATTCCTTACCCACTTTTCATCAGTATATTTTTTAACCCCTAAATAGGCCGTGAACCCATGGTCGGATCAGGGTGCTATTACACATGCCTCAGAATCAATTCTGGAACCTGCGGATTCTGCATCTGGATGTAGCAATCATAAATCCAAAATTTTCCAACAAAACCAATCACTAACTAGCCTTATTGTAGTCAACACTTACATAACAACAGAAAAGTCACAAATAACAAGGCGGCCCAAAAATCTCCAAAACAACCGTTGCTAGGCAACGCGCTATCACCTAATCACTGTTACGCAACCTATCACGTCACATGTAATTTTATATAACCACGGACCTCAAAAGTGGAGACCGCCAGAGCCGCCAGTCCGCGCGAAACCATCCACCGCGCCGCACGTCCGTCGCGGCGTGAACATACACCAAACCCAAAAGTTCCATCCCCAAACACCACCCCAACCCCACGGTATAACTCTACAGCGGTAGGATTGAAAAATCAGAGTGCCAACGTAAAATGAAAGTGAAATCGACAGTGCACTGACCGCTTTGCAACATGATTAGCGAAAATAGATGGAAAGTATTTCTGCTTGTGGCTGCGTCGGTCGCCGCGGCCGAGCCGAGCCGGGCTCTCAGCCTGGTATACAAAAGACCGTACAACAACATTATGTTTGTGCCGAAACTGTACCGGAACCGAAAGCAGCGCGTCCTGTTCCTCGACGACGATGAGAGTCACCAGCCGTTCGGGAAAGGAGAAATCGATTTAACACTCGATAAGACTAACTCGAAGATCAAGTTCGATGACGCACAGGACTACGAGTTCACGTCTCCCGACGACCCAGGGTCAAAGATCGAGGAACCATCAGGGAACGAGAGGTTCTACGAACCGCTACCGCGTTTCCGACCAGCTTATCAGGCTCACCCGAATTACTACCAAGGGAGATATGGTCGTCCGTATGCTCCTGGTTTTGGTTTCAACCCGTTCGCTCCCGTGGTCCGCAACTCCTTCTATGGGGTCAGTAATGGATGGAAAGCCAGGAGTCCAAGGGTGGTTTTTCCTTACGCAGCTGACAGTGTAAATTCAGTGCAAACGAATTCTCACGCGGGCCCAGGCGGGTTTGACAATGTTGTGTTTCGTGAGCAGAGTTTTGGGTTGAACGACATTGGGACCGATGAGGCAAGTCTGCAGGACATAGGGACAGGGAACGCAGACGCTTTCGCGGAAAGAGGTGAGTTGTATTCATACAAACACACACGGTTTTTAAAAAGACGTTGGATTGTTGACTTTGTTAATAATTTTAACTTTAAGAATTTTATTTCTAACACAATGTTATTATTGTAACTGAATAAATTTGATTTGATTTCATTGTTAAGAGCAGTGATAGCCCGGACGGTTAAAGAGCCGGCCGAAAATCAGTGAGGCTCGGGTTCGAATCCGGCATGTACCAATGAGTTTTTCAAAACTTACGTACATATTTATCACTAGCTCGACGGTGAAGGAAAACATCGTGAGGAAACCCGCAGGTCTCAGAATTAATTCTGAAACATGTGTAAACAGACCCGGTCCGGCGATGGGCTCACCACCTATCACGTTTAGGGGTCCAATGTATCTCGTGAAATGTGGGTATATCCAGTAATGGAATACCTCTGCCTACCCCCTCGGGGATGAAAGGCGTGAGATTATTTATTTTATTTTTATTTTTTATTTGATTTCATTGTCGAGCGTCGAGTTAGGCAAAATGATCTGTACAAATTATTCACTAAATATGAAATAATACATCGCAAAATGTGAAGTACCTATGCGTATAGTGGAAGATAAATAGACGACGACAAAAGTGCTCGTATAGGCTACGCTAGTGCCAGATTAAGGGCTTTATCTAGTCCAACATTTGAGAGGCTACGAATAGAGAATAAGACACATAGGGTCTACGTATACTTTAAGTCGCTTATAGAAACAAGGTCTAAAAAGGCCGTTTCGGGTGAATCATAATAGGATCCTATTTCGATTCATATTCGAAATTTTCATCAAATACGAATCTGCTAATGAATTGAATTGTCAGTGAATCACTAAAATGAGGGACCATTTTACCAAATTTAGAGGAATTGCTTAGGATTTGCTGGGAATTCATAAAAGGAGGAATTGCTCTGAGGAATTGCTCAAAGTGGCCATTTTAGACCCACAGAGGACATAGTAATATTGGTGATGGCCGCGGAAAGCGGCTAGACGCAATTCTCTTTCCACCTGTCACTTTGAAAAACAATAGGCAACATCATGTGGCTGCGACGATGATGCTGATATGAATAACATAAAACAAGCTACATATAGTGCAACTTGCAAAATAGGCTACTAGTAGAGCAAATTAAAACAAAATAACCGAATGAATAATAAATAGTATTATCATGATATGATTAATATAGATGGCAATAAAGAAATAAATAGGTTTAAAATTTAATTTTACACCTACATATACAAATAATATAATAATTTCACGCCTTTTTTATCCCCGAGGGGGTAGGCAGAGGTATTCCATTATTGGATATACCCACATTTTACGAGACATATTGGACCCCTAAACGTGATAGGTGGTGGGACCGGGTCTGTTGACACATGTCTCAGAATTAATTCTGAGACCTGCGGGTTTCCTCACGATGTTTTCCTTCACCGTCGAGCTAGTGATAAATATGTACGTAAGTTTTGAAAAACTCATTGATACATGCCAGGATTCGAACCCGAGCCTCACTGATTTTCGGCCGGCTCTTTAACCGTTCGGGCTATCACTGCTCTCACACTGCACTGCACATACAAAATCCATTGTCAAACCAATTATCACTATGGAAAATGTACTGAAAAATACTGTGATGTCCTCATTTTTAGTATTAAATAGCTTGGTTTATTTGCTACTTACATTATTTTAAAATTTTCTATATGTAATATGAAAACCATTTTTACATAATCTTTTTAAATCACTCTTACTTTATTACTCGCAATTCAATTTGGATACAGTCAACTAAAATTGCGCGTGTTAAAATAATTACTGTAACGACGGTATCGAGAGGTACGAAATCGATTTTACTGGCTACCGACATTACGAGTGCCGATAAATATAACACTCTTTTGAAAGTTACATAGTTACATCTGCGTGGGTTATTCCCAACAGATTGAGTGATCTATTGCTAAAGTCCCTGTCAAAAGAAGCTATGTTTTTGCAAACAAATGTACCGGAGATTTCAAAATTATAGAGCAATGATAGACTTACCGTTAAAGAGCCTGCTTCACATGATGAAAATCAGTGAGGCTCGGGTTCGAATACTGGCATGTACAGTCAACAAAGTTGTTAGGGTTACATGGCCAGTAACTAAGAACTCATTTTTCTGGGGTAGTCATAACTAAATCTTATTCATTATTGTTTATTTCAAAAGGTATCTTTGATCCCTATAATTTACAAAAAAAAAACTATAAATACATTTAAGGCTTTAAGAGAGAACTGAATCTTAGTTTCTGGTAATGTAACACTAACAACTTTGTTGACTGTACCAATGAGTTTTTCAAAAAAATACGTACGTATAATTATTACCAGCTCGACGGTGAAGGAAAACATCGAGAGGAAACCCGCAGTTCCCAGAAATAATTAAATTTTAAACGTATTTATTTCTTTATTGCCATCTATATTAATCATATCATGATAATACTATTTATTATTCATTCGGTTCTTTTATTTTAATTTGCACTACTAGTAGCCTATTTTTGTAAGTTGCACTATATGTAGCCTATGTCTCAAGTATATTTATATGTAGCTTGTTTTATGTTATTCATATCAGCATCATCGTCTCAGCCACATGATGTTGCCTATTGTTTTTCAAAGTGACAGGTGGAAAGAGAATTGCGTCTAGCCGCTTTCTGCGGCCATCACCAATATTACCATGTCCTCTGTGGGTCTAAAATGGCCACTTACTTACGTATAATTATTACCAGCTCGACGGTGAAGGAAAACATCGAGAGGAAACCCGCAGTTCCCAGAATTAATTCTGAGACATGTGTAAGCAGCGATGCAGCGATGGGCTCACCACCTATCACGTTTAGGGTTCCAAAAAATATCTGGTAAAAAGAGGGTATATCCAGAAATAGAATACCTCTGCCTACCCCCTATGGAATGAAAGGCGTGAGGTTATATATTAAAATTTTTAAAATGAATTCCAAAAATAATATAAACATCGCAGTCTCATCTTATACCTACTTTTTGCGATCAGATATGACTAGCAACAGATTGCGCGATCCGTTGGGAATAGCCCATATGCGTATTACGAGATATGGTATAAAGTTAATAGCAATGCGGAATGAAACGTTAGTACCTCTGTACTCAATCGCTGAGATTGGAACATAATTGGACGGAAGCTAGTTTTTGACCGCGATTTTCCTTGCGTTCCGGGTTGAAAAGTAAAATACGTCCTTTCTTAATATGCAAGTTATCTTTGTGTCTAATTCTCTCATGATTGGTTCAGTGATTTAGGCGAAAAAAGGGGACAGACAAAGTTACTTTCGTATTAATAATCTTAGTGTATTTTTTAAATGATAAAACTTAGATCTAAATTGATGAAAATGAGCAAATTTACAAATATCTCTGTCAAAAGATCAGCCTAGCTACGAGTATCAAGAGAGGGAATGCGGCCAAACTTCAGGGCACTGTCCCACATGTTTGCTCTTGGAAGGACATTTTTATCTGCAAATTATTGTAAATTTAATTAAATTTATATATCTTAACTAATTCTTAACTCATCCATCCTATTTAAAATTCCATTCCATCTTAGATTTCGTAGACCCTTACAGGCCATATCAAAGACATCAACGAGATACATCTACGTTTTTCTATTATGCCTATAGTACTCAAAATACAATAACTTTATTGTACACCAAATAATACAAATACAAATATAAATTAATTAGGCACAACGGGCGGTCTTATTTCTTTTAGCGATCTCTTCCAGACAAATCGCATACAAATTATATAGGTAGTTACATAGTACAGTCAAGAGCACGTAGAGCTTGACATTGGACTTTGTAACGTTCTTATTACAATAGCTTCAGAGGTCAGACTCGCACTACAAGTGTAAAGCGTCATGTGCTCTTGACTGTTCATATATTATGATAGACTAAAAACTATATTAAAAATATACCTTACAATTTAGTCTTTTGTATTTCTTCCACTAAATAATAGCGTGATCTACGGGTACCAAAATTTAAAATAATAATAATAAAAAACAAAATTAAAAAACATAAATTTTAAAAAATACTCGTAATTAAGCAATCATTGAACAGTAGCCCAACATCATCTCCCAAACTGCAGCGGGCCCACTTGGGAGATTATAGCCCATGGTTCCACATCACGAAGAAAGGCCAGCAGTGGTTTGTTAAAGGTTAATGATGATAGAACTCATGCGCATACGTTAAAATACGAAGTGTACTCAACTTCTAACCATCGATGTAAAAAAAATCTATCTAATAGATATGTTCACATAGTCCCGTTTGATTATTTCCAAATGGGTCGGGTCAGTGAGGTGTGAAGCGTTTTAGGTTAATCCAAAAGGTTATAAATTCATACTGCTGAATCACTTTAAAGATACAGCAGGCCTATCCAAAATATCCTTTGAATTAAAAAAAACATTAGCGTCAAATTAAATTAGGTTACTCGTTCACGTTTGCGATTTGAAGTGGGACCCAAAATGGCGCTATCCTCGCATAGAGAATAAAGATCAACAGTTACTTTTTATTTTATGGTTGTCTATCAATGCTAATCTTAAATATTATAAATGATAAAGTGCTAAAATAGGCTATATTTTAACAACGTTTTCCAACAGGAAAGGGAACAACGCGGGTGAAACCCTAGGGATGCTGCTAGTCTACCTACACTACACTACACTATCTACACTCTACACTACCTAATCTATACTTCTATACTAATAGATATTATAAAGAGGAAAGATTTGTATTTTTGTATGTTTGTTACGAATAAACTCAAAAACTACTAAACCGATTTTAAAATTCTTTCACCAATGGCAAGCTAAAATATCCCTGAGTAACATAGGCTATATTTTATCCCTGTATTCCTACGGAAACGGGAACTACGCCGGTGAAACCACGCAGGACCGCTAGTATTATTTAAAGCGGCATCAAATTAGATATTATCTCATAATCAATTTTATGGGGTACGGCTATAGATTTCATTCAGGCGTATCTATTGATTCCCAAATCGATGTTCCCAAGTAATTCCGCGCCGCGACCACAATGGAACTTTTACCGATTGTGTGATAATAGTAATGCGAGCTGCGCACACGCACGACACAGCGCGATTTCCCGCTGTCATGTGTTTTGTGAGTTGACAGTTGGCTCGACGGGCCTGTTGGCTCAGTTGGTAGTGACCCCGCCTTCTGAGTCAGAGGTCGCGGGTTCGATCCCCGCTCGGGGCCAACATTTGTGTGTATGAACATGTCTGTTGACTTCTTGGCTGGTCGTTTAATATTTGTGTGTCTCACGTGTCGCCAGTGTTCGCGCACGTTTGTTAATAAGATTGGCTATTGCAGCCACCTTAGGGCACATGATAGGGCTAATCAACGCCGCCCCGATAATGTGGATTAAGTAGCAGTCACTGTAGCCGAAATCGGCAAGGGAGGATATATATATATGATATATAAGTATGTCTATCAGTTGTTTAGTACCCATAGTACAGGCCCTGCCTAGTTTGGGACTAAATAACCGTGTGTAACTTGTGTCCTACAATTATTATTATTATCTTAAAAACCATCATCAACCCGTAACAACCTACTGAGCTAAGGGTCTTTCCTCACGCTTGAGGAAGTATGGGGCATTATCTCCCACGCGAGCCCACCGCGGATTGGTAGATGGTACTAAGGTAGTGGCCACCCAAGGGTATCTGACATGGCGTAACGACTTCTATTGTGCGTAAACACAACGAAAACCGAGACCAACTTTGACGTGTCTTCCGAAACAAGGAGGCGCTCGTGATAATGCCACTAGGCGGTCACCCATTCACTGACTGACCGCGCCCAACTTTTCCTAACCAGTGTGATCGTTACACACACACTGTTACCGCAGGGCTACGAGCACATCTTCTAATATATAATTATGATTAGGTTAAACCGCAGGGTTTAACGATAGGACTAAATTTAATTAATTAATAAATAAATAAGCACGCCTTTATCCTCTAGGGAGTCGGCAGAAATATTCCATTCCTGGATGTATTTACTACGAATGGGTGACCATCGCATAACCGAGTTACTGTTACACATGCATTAGAATCAACTCTAAGACCTTCGGGTTTCCGTCTCCGTCGAGCTAGTGATAAATATGTACGCAAGTTTTTGAAAAACTGGTAGAGTCAAGAGCACATGAAGCTTTACACTTGTAGTGCGAGTCTGACCTCTAAGGTGATTGCAATAAGAACGTTACAAAATCCAATGTGTCAAGCTCCTAGTGCTCTTGACTGTACATGCCTGTAGATTCCAACCCGAGCCTCACGCATGATAGGCGGGCTCAGTAACCACAGTGCTAACACTGCTCTTTACAACTAAATACTACCATAACCAAAATATGATCAGCTACCTGGCAACACCTCAATAAAACCTACCAATTGACAAAGCGAATCTTATTTGAATATCCCACACGCGACATTCTGTCACGCGATTATGAAAATCGAGAGTTACCATGTGGAGCGGTAAAATAACTATTATTGCTGTTACATAAGGTTCTGTATGGCGTGTCATTGGTGACTCGTCGCTTTTTATTCAATATTTTCGTTTCTTCGATAATGAAATGTAATTTTAAGTGTTGTTCCTTGTTGTAACTTCGTGTTCTATTTTAATTTTGTAAGCCACGCGCGAATAAACCTATTATAAAATTCTAACTGGCCGTTGTCTATACATCTATACTAATATTATAAAGAGGAAAGATTTGTATGTATGTATGTTTATATCTTTGTTACGAATAAACTCAAAAACTACTGGACCGATTTTAAAAAATCTCTCACCAACGGAAAGCTAGAATATCCCTGAGTAACATAGGCTATATTTTTTATTTCCATATGCCCACGGGAACGGGAACTACACGGGTGAAACTGCGCAGAACCGCTAGTAGGAGATATTAAGAAAAAAAATCACGAACGACACATATTTTTAGAATATTCGTATAAGGTAAACGCAGCTATTAACGACCTATCGAAAATCTGCAGGTATTGCCGACCCATTCTGCTTATTCTTATTTTTATCGGTTTGGAACGATTTGAGTCACAAGAGAGTATAATAAACACACATGTTTTTTTGTTTTCTAATAAATTTACTGGTGTTAGTGTACATAGGTTCACGGGAATGTGACCAAATACGTTAGTTTCTGTGAACGTAGCGAGTGCGCCGATCGTGTCATACTAACCCTTACTTCCTCAGGTAAGTACTCGATTTTTTTGCTTAATAATAATAATAATATATTTTTTGCTTAAGATATTTTATATATAAATATTTACGTTAAATTTATTCTGAATAACTCAACATATTCCTTTATTTGTATATTCCACATTTCGCAACTAAATTATTATGTTTAAAGGAATTTTTAAAAGTATTTTTGAAATTAAAATAGAACGGCAATAGCTGCAGTGCCTTTTAGTAGTGCAGTCATTGCCGACCCATGGATCGGCAATGGCTAAGAGGTTATGCTTTATTTTTTAAATTTTTCGTTAATGCTTATAATAATTAAACAAGTTTTTATAACACCATTTCAATCTTAAGTATTCTAAAATTATAAGCATCTATTAGCGACATACACCATGTTATATTATAAACTTGTTTTTCCACGATAAACTGCCACGCATTATTAAACATTTAGACGTGGGATATGAAAGAAACTACTTTGAGTTTTCTTCGTATTTATATGAAAATGGTGTATTTTTTTATAGTTTAGGACTAAATCAACAAATTATTGTATTAAATCGGATGGGAAAATAAATTACAATTAATATCGATTATTTTTCGTGGCTCGTTAAAAGATTTGTTCATTTTTTTATTGAACACTAATTACCGATCCATATGAATCGGTGATTGCAACAAAGAGAAGCTATCACCGATTCTATACCGAATAATTGGTATTTTTGGATTAACGGTATGTAATGTCTAAAAGTAAAGCTACTAATTTGTTTCAATATAATGATTTGATTCAATAAGTTAGGTTCGGTTTAATTTCTTTTCATGTCATTAAATTTCATTTTCATTTCATATCCATAAAAAAAAATACTAAAGACTTGGCTGTATGTATAGTTCCCTTTGCCTACCCAGAATGGGTGAAGAAAACAAAAAAAAACTCTGCTTTTAATCTTTTACGGTTGGCGCGATTTTCCAAAAATTTTAGTCGAGTTTATTGTATTTTTATTATTTTATTAATTATTTTATTAATTTTTTTGCAACTGTATTAAAATTAGTTATTAAGTACACGTGCGAAACCGTCATTGCAACTTGTTCCGACAGTCAACCCTTACCTTCGGCTGCGCTAAACTTGGGAAGTTCGAAGAAAATTTATAGGTTTTTTGGGAAATAAAACAAAGGGTTTAAGTAATTTTGAAATAAAATTGTCTAATTATTTTTATTCAAAACATGTAAATTATATATTTATAATATTTTTTACTTTTATTTTCAGGTTTGTGACTCTGACTTAAATAGTAGATATAAAGTATTAGTGCTAGCCACGGTGGAGCAAATCATGATTCATGTGTGTAGAAGCACCAGCCACTATCCCAACTTGAAAAAATCTGTGCTGAAAATAAAACAGTTTGTTTTTATTTTATTAACATCTACACATTTACAAAATTATATCTGAATTTTGATAGTGAATATTTATGTTTCAGGTGATTCAGTTATCCCCTATGTCAAACACAATTGACACTAGGATCAATTTTCTTCAGCGGCACTACATGGAACTGCATTGTGAAGTAACAGCATTGACATTGTTTTAAAAAGTAATTACTATTAAGCAGGCTAATCAATTATAAAGAAAGGCTATGGTAACTATGGTTTGCACTACCTGGCCAAGCAGCAGGTTTCCGGGGGCGCAAGATAACAATACATGACCTATGTTCTCAATTTGATTTAATGAATGTTATTCTATTTACCATTTCTATTAAAGTCTATTTTCTTATATTACTAAAATTTCATTGATGTCCACCGAGAAATCAATACCTTTATTTTTATTTAGGTCCAAATGTGAAAACAATCTTTTAAAGAATCCACAAGCATTCCGAGGTTCACTGCGATTAGTTAGAAAGCATGGGCACTAGAAGAAGAAATCTACATAACAATGAATTTCACGTTGGTTCTATTCATTTTTTTTTCACCCCTTACAGGGTAGGCAAAGGCATTACGCCATGCAGCCTTGTCATTACTTAATGATATCCTTGAGTAAATGGCTCTGCTTCAGAGTCCATGCACAAAAATACAGTGTCTTCAACACTTTCTACATCCTTAACTTGGTTATCAACAGTAAAATAATAGCATTTTTACTGAAGACTTCATTGTGACTTCTTGAGGCAATCCAAAAATGTCCATATCTCGCATTTTATCGAATTTCCCATTCACTGCACACTTTCACGGACACTTGCCACATGTATAATAAACTATCACTATTATGATGAGTCAAAACCCGAAATACACAGCAAAATGAAAATTATACAAAAAACATGACGTCCCTCTTCGGATTCCCGCCAAAAAGTTTAAAGTCAAGTTTATCTCCATTTCCAGATTATTTTAGTAACTATAATTATTGTAATGAATCAAGTACAAAAATGAGAAGAAAATAAAAGTAAACGGGACATTTCGAAACGGGATATTTTGGGAAAGAGATATTTCGCTCAAATTAATAATTTTTTTGAGAATCGAACGTGTAGGTAGGTATTCTGTGAAAAAAAGTATGCTTTATTTACTTACGGTCGGTGTTAGATTCATAAAAATCGGTAATAGCTTCAAAGCGTTTCGGGTGGGTCGGTGATAGAAACAATTGACTTCAACAATCCTTTGATTATTTTTTCAATGAAAACATGATATTTATAAACAAGTGAAAATATAAATATAAAATATACAATCTATATTTAAATATAAAATAAAAAAATCTGGTGTGTTTGCAACCACTACCCTTAATTCTAATAATCAATTTCAAAACTTGCATAAGGGGGTCGGTAATAGCTGCGTTTACCTTATCTGTATTGTTTACAGATCTTTTTTGAAAGTGAATACTATTTTCACAGCTGCATTGTTGACAGTTTAACTTAAAATCTGATATCTATACCCTTTAGGCGGGGTACGTCATTTTCTTTACCAGTCACTTTCTGGTTAGGTCACGTTCTGAAGACGCCACTTTCTGTGGACGTCACGTTCTAAGGAGGCCACTTTCTTAGAGCGTCACGTTCTGTCGTTGTTTTCTAACTGGGTCATTCCGTTTACAATTTTATAAGGTAGAATTTGACAATATATTTTTTTGTTTTTTTTATTGCTGATGGGTTTGCTCTGGACCCCAGACTTGCCTGAAGGCAAAGACTGGGCCTACGATAGGACGAGCTTGCCCAGAACTCAGAAGATGCCTGTTCACTCGAGCCTTAAAGGCTGACGGGTTATATGAACTTGGAACTACAGACGCCAACAGGTGCTGGACGCACAATAATATGTGTGACTAGCGTTAGCGTTGTTCCCGTTCCTGTGGGAATACGGGAACGAAATATAGCCTTTATTACTTAGTGGTACTGTAGCTTTATATTGTTGAAATAATTTCTTAAATCGGTCCATTAGTTTTTGAGTTTATTCGTAACAAAGATACAAACATACAAATCCTTACCTAACGTTATATATTTATTGATAGAGAAAGAAAATAGACAGCAGAAGAGCAATTCAATTCATATTGGGAGCATGGTGGCTCAGTCGGTAGTGACCCTGCCTTCTAAATCGGAGGTCGCGGGTTCAATCCAAGCTCGTGGCCAACACTTGTGTGCATGAACATGTCTGTTGGCTTCATGTCTGATCATTTAATATTTATTTAAGTATGTTTATCTGTTGTTCAGTACACATACATAGTACAGGCAGAGCCTGTACTATGGGGTATGAAATAACTATTTAAATTGTGTCCCGCAATTTATTTTTATACTAGTGACCCGCCCTCGATTCACTCTAGTTTAAATAATATATAAACCATGCTTGTTTATTGCTCTTTATAATAATAAAATTAAACTGTCTGTCTGTGGTTTCAAGATAAATGTGAAAACTGTTATTTTTACGATACCTAATCATATATGATAGTTTTTATTATGTCTGTCTGTGGATCTCAGTCTAAAAATTTGTCTAAAATAGGCTCCAAAAAGCTCAACAGATTTCGATGATTTTTGGGATGAAAACAGAAAAACTATTTATTCCACTTTTATATCTTGCAGGGTTGGTAGGATATTTGATTAAAAAAAAACAAAATCTGGTCTGGTTTCATTACCTCAGATAAGATGATGCTTGAGTATTATCTGTAATAATAATGATAATAACTGAGCCGTGATAGCCTTATGGTTAGAGAGCCTGCTTTCACGTGATGAAAATCAGTGAGGCTCGGGTTCGAATCCTGGCATGTACCAATAAGTTTTTAGAAAACTTACGTACATATTTATCACTAGCTCGACGGGGAAGAAAAACATCGTGAGGAAACTCGCAGGTCCCAGTATTAATTCTGGGACATGTGTAACCGACCCGGAGTGCGATTTTTGAATCTCACTGGTGATATCAAAATCACCGGTGACTAAAATTATCACCGATAACTTCTATGTCACCATTTTCCAAAAGCCGTATTTTTGAAAGTCACACGCTGTTTTTAATAAATCGTCGCAATCACAAAATATCACAATCGAGCCCCGCTGCTAATTCTTCCGAAAAACATACTTTGGCACTTTTGGCAGATGTCACATACGTCAACTGTCAAAAACAATCGCATGGTGATTTCTATTACGAGTGGGTATTGGCACTCGTAAATCGATATCATAGGTATGACAAATGTAAGTCACCGATGAGTTTCAAAAATCGTATTTTTGAAAATCATCGGTGACTTACATTACACAAAAATCGACCCCCTGGTCCGGTGATGGGCTCACCACCTATCACGTTTAGGGGTCCAAAGAATATCTCGTGAAAAGTGGGTATATCTAGAAATGGAATACCTCTGCCTACACTCTCGGGGATAAAAAGGCGTGAGATTATTTATTTATTTTATTTTATTATCTTTAAATAGATACAAATGTATTTGCATGCGTCACGCAAAAACTACTCTACGATTTTTTATGAAATTTGGTGTGGTGATAAGTAATGGTCAGCATATAGGATACTTTTTTTTAAAAGAAATTCAAAAAGAAGCGGAAAATTTAATAATAATATGTTAACTGCAACTTGGAATTTGGCATATTTTTACATCAAATTTAATAGTAAGTGACCTCCAATGTGAGGAGGCTGTACGTGTTAAAATTACCTCTAAATAGATAAGAAAATGTTCAAGCACTTTTTTAAACGCAACCTATTAAGGCATCGACCTTATCGCCCCAAAGTAGCCCAGAACCAGTCCCAAATCCCAACACAGTCTCTCATCTCTTTCCCTCTCGGCCACAGCGAGCGAGAGCAACACCGATACGCCAATCGGTCCGAAAGAGGGCAAATTACATCACGATTACATCACGCCGCGAGCCATCTTTGTTGTGTAATCGGAAAGCAGTAGAAAGTGCACACTAACTCACTAATGGTACTGTTTTTTGGCATCGGAAGCAGTTCTGTGACCCAGTGACGGAGTCGCAAAGTGACGTCACGCTGTTATTTGTCTTGGATTGTAATTAAAGAGCACAGCAGGTCAATTCATCATCAACCCGTAACAGCCCACTGCTGAGCTAAGGGTCTCTCCTCATACTTGAGGGTGTATGGGCCGTAATCTCCTACGAGAGCCTACCGCGTATTAGGCCAGTGGCCATTCCATCTGAATCTGTCAGACTGACATCTGTCAGAATTTTTCAAGCCACCCAAGGGTACCTACCTGACCTAAGGTGACCTAAGTAGTAAATGTTAAATGAAAACATGTTGATCCTAAGTCGAAATAGACAATAAGCAACCATATAAGTCTCTGAAAGCAACAGCAGACCTATCTGACAATTTACAAAGCCAAATGACATTTGATTTGACGTTTGCTTTTTTAATTGAACCTAAAATGGCGTCTTCCGCCCACAAGGATCAAAGATCACCCGTTACTTTTGTTTTATTATCTTGCATTGCTAAATATAGCGGCGTCAAATTGTTATCCTGTAATGGAACTCTTGGGGTACGGCTTGCTAATATTAGATTTAATTAGCAATGATAGCCAGAAGCGCTCGTAGCCCTGCGGTGCCAGTGTGTTTGTAACAATCACACTGGTTAAGCAAAGTTGGGTGCGGTCAGTCATTGAATGGGTGACCGCCTAGTAGCATTTATATCACGAGCGCTTTCGTGTTTCGGAAGGCACGTTAAATTGTTGGTCCCGGTTTTCGTTGTGTTTACGCACTATGGAAGTCGTTAAGCCATGTCGGATACCCTTTGGTGGCTTGAAAAATTGTGACTGTTATAGCAGTGGCCACTAGCCACCATCACTAACACCATCTCCCTCGCAGCAGTGAGCTCGCGTGGGAGATTATAGCCCATACTTCCTCATGTTGTGAGGAAAGACCCGTAGCTCAGCAGTGGGCTGTTACGGGTTGATGATGATGATGATGAATGATAGCCAATCGAAGCGCTCGTAGCTCCGCGGTGTGTTATCCCAGAAATAAATCTGAGGCATGTGTATAATAGACCCGCTCACTACCTATCACGTTTAGGGGTCCAAAGAATATACTGGTGAAACGTGGTTATTGCCTTTGGTTATTGAAATGGAATAATAATAATAATAGATCTTATGTTTCGACCTTATTTATACTGCTATTTATAATTATTATGTTGTATGTATTAGGTACTTACAGATATATATATAAGTAGGTATAATTAAAATGTCTACAAGCTTTAAGTATAATAAAATGGCGAGGGCATGTATAGATCTTTATTTCAGGCAATATATAAAAATATTCATTCAAATTAGCATAACAATAAGTATGTTACAAAACATTATGGACACAAATAGTAGGAAAGACTCTGGCAACACTTTGAGAGTCTGAGGTAGGATTTAATGGTACGGTCCAAATTGCGCTTTCTGCGCTCGTGTGCGCTATATTCATGCAAACAACTGTTCAAATTGCGCTGTGGTACGCTGACATGAGCATTGTGACGTCATCGATGACGTCATCGATTGGTGCAAACAGTGCTAACAACGAGGAGGTAGTGCAATGTCTCCGGATCTGTCAAACAGTTGTCAAACTTCAATGTGCGTGGTGTTTTTTTTCCCGCGAACTTTTTTCATATTCGTTATGTAATCGATTAATTAAAATTAGGTATGTCGTCATTAATATTAACAGAAGGATTACATTGTGAAGCTTCGGGGGACACTATACGACTCAAATACGACTGAATTTAACTTCAGAACAGTATCAACCTAAATATTAAAAGAAGTGTCATTTTTGACAAACGAAAACCTGTTCAAATTGTTTGCATGCTAACAATCGTAATCATTTTGAACAGTCGTGTGCGTGCTTACAAACGTATTTACTATTTGCACAAAACGGACCGCAGCCTAAGCTGTATTTCAGTTGACGCCGCATTATGCTGACAGGGTCACTTTGGATGTACAACCATTCGCACCCTGAGTAGAATAACGTTCTATGTTACCATAGAACGAATTTGATTTTATCGTCGGAAAGTCTTAATTATTGTCTAAGGATAGGATATAGGAGTTATAGTTATTGAGATTCTGAATAGAACAACGTTCTATCTGATTTGTGCTCCGCAGTACAAGGACACATGTACGTTTAGCGACGGTTTTGTTCGTCCTTGGAACGCATCCGTGTGTGCGCGAGCGCCGTTGTAAAACCACATGGTTCGTTGTTGCGCGGAGGTACGCTTATATGCATTTATAAAATGGTTAAAGACAAAACCACAGGTTAGTGATTATGTTTTGCGATTATTTGTTTAAATTCTTAATAATTAAATTAATAAGTATTTTTTGTTTAAATATATACATTTATTGTCAATCTAATTTTAGTTTTAGACGTACATAAAAATTTTAGTTTATTTAATTTTCAAATGTTATATTTGCACATGAAACGTTGTTTTGCGGAACAAATTAAGAAAGTTTTAGTTCCATTTACACATGGTACGTTGTTCTACGGAAATTGGTTGTAAAAAATTGGTTTTTTCTGCATATGTGACATTGTTCTAGGAAATGTAATGAAAAATTATCATCTTATATGCAAGATGAACAATCTGATCTATATTTGGTTTGAATTTTTTACCACTTTTACCTTACTACCATTTACCACTGATGCTCAAAGGCTTTCTTCATTACTTAGGAAGTGATTAATAATCTTATTTTTTGATATTTATCATGTCAGACACCCCTTGTCAGTGAGCCGAACCGTCTCCGGGTATGTGACACTTATGCCGTATCTGTGAAGATACCCGGAGACGGTTTCTAAAAGGGGTCTCGATTCCCGCTCTAAATACTGTGATAAATACACTATGGTTTGTCACACCTACGTGTATGGCAGCTTTATAAAGCAAGCTTGCATCCCAACCCTAAATACAGGTGGCCTTTTACGAAAAAAATAAAAATATACGTCATTTAAAATGACGTCACGCACGGTGTGTTTACGTCTGTATTTGAGTTGGTTTTTCTGGTGAAAATAAGTGTTTTAGTCAGTGTTTTTAGGAATAATCATGGAAAGGTGAGTACTATTTGATGTTTATTACTAATAGTAACGCAATTCCTTCGATTGTTTGTGAAAAAACACGTCTTCAACCTATGACCATATTTTCAATCGAACTTTCGAGTGTTTTCTTGGTGAAAGTGAAAGTGTAAAAAATTCAAAATAGTCTTAAACAAACAAGAATAAAGAATAGATCCTCAATTTAATATAGTATAATGTTATAAACAGAACTATGTGTGATTCTAATTAGAATCAGAGAAATTCTAATAAGAATGAATCAATAGCGCTCAAAAACCCCTGTCTGTGAGCGAAACCCGATCCGGGTTTCACAGATACGGCATAATGGCGTAAACTAAGGCTCACTGACAAGGGGATATGGCTACAAAGAAGCTTACATATTCAAGTTTTTTTTTATAATATTATAAAAGGGGGCAAACGAGCAGACGGGTCACCTGATGGTAAGTGACGTCCGTCGCCCATGGACACCTGCAACTCAAGAGTCACAACTGCGTTGCCGACCTTAGAGGTGGGAGTAGGGAAGGGGAGGGGAAGGGGGGATTGGGCTCACTCACTTAACGAAACGCAATGCATTGCTTTACGCTGGTTTCTGTGAGGCCGTGGTATCACTCCGGTCGAGCCGGCCCAAGCGTGCCGAAGCATGGCTCTCCCAAGTTTTGGGAGAATAACTATTCTGATGATGAACAAAAAAACAAATAAGTAAAACATGTCCAAAATTCAACAGAGACTTGCTAGCAGTCCTATTGTTCTGTTGAACAACGGTATATATATACATGTGACCCATAATTTTTTTCAATTTTCCGTAGGAAAACGTCATTATTACACATGGGACCTCTTACTTTTTAAATGTATATACTTATTCATTCAAAAAGTATACAGTTTATTAATATGCCTAATCATATAACAAATCTTAAAAATTGAGATAGCAATTGTTATTGGTAAAAAAACTATAAATAAAACTAAAATTTTAAAACTAACGGGCCGTCCTGAACAATCTCAATTTTGCAGATGGAACGTTATTCTACGCAGGGTGCGAATTACAATATTTAAAAGATTAACAGTTTATTGCTTAATGACAATCCGGTAATTATTAAGTTGACACTTAAAATAAGCTTACGCCTTTCCTCTCCGATGATGGACACAAGTCTGAAATAAAGTTTTATTATTATTATTATTATTTATTATTATTATTTCATATACATATTACTAGCAGCGCCCCGCGGTTTCACCCGCGTGAGAATACGGATATAAAATATAGCCTATGTGTTATTCTGATGTATAAGCTATATAACTGTAAAGTTTCATCAAAATCCGTTCAGTAGTTTTTGCGTGAAAGAGGAACAAACATCCACCCATACATCCCTCCATACAAACTTTAGTAAGATATACATATATCGTTATAATTATGCTCATTAGAGCAATTATTATTTTGGACACCTTATTTATTCATTTATGCGTCTTATCTGTTAGATTTTAAGATCTATGGTTTTTTACTCCCTAAGGGTCACAGCACACATATCAACTCGGAAAGGGATCGGCACCGTATCGCCTTTCGCCTCGCCGTCAACCAGGCGTCAACCTAACGTATGCATGTAACCAAAGCGTAGCAGCGGCTCCTGTACGTCAACTAGGCTACGGCTAGGCGTCACCGCGCTTACGCCTCGCCGACCGCTGGCTGACCGGGTTGGCACCAAATCAGTTTAAATCCAAACGTTGAGTGTTCAATAAAAAAATCAATAAAACTTACGCGCAATGCCTTGCGAATGGCGGGCGGCGGCACGGTCGGCAGGCAAGTCGCGGGAGGGAACACGGTCAAGGGTGGACGAAGAGCCGTGAGCTCGCGTACGGAGAGACGTAAGCGGGGGGACAGCGAGCCGTAAGCGCGGGAACTGCAAGTTGACCACTCACCGCATCGCGGTTCGGAGCCTGTTCCGAGGCGAGGCGATTACGTTACGTTTCCGATTAGTGTGCGTTGCAGTAGGGAGTTTCATACAAACAATACTGAACGGCTCGAGGCGATACGGTGACGATCCCTTTCCGAGTTGATAAGTGTGCTGTGACCTTTAAGCTGACAACCTGCTGCTTCCTACTGCTGCGTTGTATTTTCTCACATATTTGACGAAGTAGGTATGGGCTACATCTCTCACGCTAGCCACATTGCCAGATTAGAAAATCATTATAAAATACTCTTGAACTAGGAAAATAAAATTATATTAATTGCATTTTTCACTACTTTGCAACACTTTCAAACACACAATGCCAGTTCCCATGGTTTATCTGTTTTTTGTGTCCCATCAGTGAAACTAGAGTTTTCACCCGTCGCCTCCCGCTCCCACGCCTCCGAGAAATTATTAACTATTGTTGTTTTTTATTTAAATACGTATACATAAATAGTAATTTTTGTTGTGAGCTTTTTTTACAGCGTGAGAAATTTGTTTACTATTAGGAAAGTTTTATAATATTAGATCATTTTGAATAATATTACGATAGTGTAATAGTTTAGCGATTGCTGTGTGGATAGTGAATGAATACCTACTACGAAAGAGATTAAAATATAATAGGGCATAGAGGGGACGGGAAGAAAATTTGAAGCCGAAAAGTTATTCCAAGTGGAATAAGTCTAGTGCAATTTCGACCGAATGACAGCTCGCTTTCATACTAACTAACATGACGGTTGAGCTTCAAACATGCTTTAAAGTTTTGTATTAAAATTATTCCCAATGCCCCCTCTATGTCCTATTACATTTTAATCTCTTTGCCTACTGCCAACCCAACTGTACTCGTGGGTACCATAAGCGACAACTACGATTCCTATTTGCGTCAAATTTGAATCTGACACTTATACTATTACTAGCAACCTGCCCGGCTTTGCACGGGTGCAATGCTAATACTAAAACCTTCCTCTTGAATCCCTCTATCTATTAAAAAAAACGCATCAAAATCCGTTGCGTAGTTTTAAAGATTTAAGCATAGGTACATAGGGATATAGGGACAGAGAAAGCGACTTTGTTTTATACTATGTAATGATAATGATAGTGACTTCAAGCTTCAACATCAACAACTTTGGAGGCTTAGGTGGCTACTCGGCCACAGAGAAATAGGCCAATTGTCGAGAAGCCACTTTTTGAAAAAAATAAGTGTTCCGTCGGCCACTCGATTGCAAAAGTCTATGGTTGAACGGTCACCTTCTAAAACTATCAGAGGGTGAGTCGGACCCCAATTTTTTATGCTTATTAATGTTTTGAAGTTAAAATATAATACTACAATATCCCAATACACATATACTAAAAAAATACTTACATAACTTAACTAAAAACAAATACTTACATAACTTAATATACCTACATTTTTTTAATTTAAATAGTTACAATTTTTATTTCAAAATGACAATGGGTCTACTAGCCACCTTAGCTTGTAAAAAGTAGCACCTAAGCCTCCTTAAAGTCGGTTAATAGGTATTTTTGTAAAAAAGAAATTGTTCTCTATTTTCAGTAAACTTGTTAAGGTATGAGTTATTTGCATACTCAGCATTCGTAGTCTACTAAACTTATTACACTAATAGCGGGATCCGTTGAGGAGTTCCCTTCCTCATCAGATTGTTCACAAAACTTATTTGGGACCAACCTTGACCACAACCGGTCCCAGTGCCCTTGACTCGTACCAAAAAACGAAATCGGTTAAAATTTGTCAGAAAAAATATTATCAAAAAATAACATACATACGCTTCAGGTGACCAGAGGGCTGGCAGCTATCTCTGTCAAAGGATCAGCCTAGCTATCCAGAGAGGGAATGCAGCCAGTCTTCTGGGCACTGTCCCACATGGTTCCTCTTTGTAGGACATTTTTTATCTGTAATTACTGTAAATGAATGTATATTTTCTTTGTAAATAAATGTAATAATACCTTTACATACCTACGTGACGAATTGAGAACCACCGCCTTTTTAAAGTCGGTATAATTTGCCTCTTATATCCCATCCTTACTTCCTCCCATCCCCCTCGAACCAATTCTACTCTTAATAAACGTAGTACATCACAGTAAACGTACGCAAGCAAGTTTAAAAAAACTCATCGGTAAAAACATCGGACCCGTGATTCACGTAGAGGCTCAATTCCAACATACTCTCACTGCTTTCCATCGACCCCGTGTGTTTGATAATCTTGACTGAGTCATAGCATGTTAATCAGAAATAAAATGTATTTAACAATGGACCAAAACAGATTCAAATGAGATTTATCGGCGGATGTCCTGAGAGTTGAAATCATGATCGGATTGTTTGGACTCGTTCAAGGTCACTGCAACAATGTCGGATGCACTTTGGTTTGAAAATTACTGAGTAATAATGCATCACAGACTTAGGTACCTATGTTTCATATCGGGATATCTTGAGTAATTAATTAATTATGCATCACAGACGTACGTATATTTCATATCGGAATATAGAATTTGATGCAGTTTTATTTTGTACTCGCGTAGTTCCCGTTCCCGTGGGAATACAGGGATAAAATATAGCCTATGTTACTCAGGGACATTGTAGCTTCCCAATGGTAGAAGAATTTTTAAAATCGGTCCAGTAGTTTTTGAGTTTATTCGTTACAAACATTATAGAACTACTCTACTACTAGTTTCCTCTTTACAATATTAGTGTAGATGTAGATTGTTGTTCCTCACGGTTTCACACACGTAGTTCCCGTTCCCGTGGTAATACGGGAATAAAATATAGCCTGTGTTCTTCTCTGATAACGTAGCTTTCCACTGGTGAAAGAATTTTTCAAATCGGTCCAGTAATTTCGGAGCTAAAACAAACAGACAAACAAATCTTTACTCTTTATAATATTAGTGTGGTAGACTAGCTGTTCCCCTCGGTTTCACCCGCGTAAGTCCTGTTCCCATCGAAAAATTATAGTCAATGTTAGTACCAGAAAAGTAAGCTTTTCATTAGTGAAAGAATATTCGAAATCATGCTGGTACTTGCCAGGGTTTGAGCCCGAGCCTCACGAATGAGAAGCGGGCTCTTTAACTAGCCTTCACTGTTCAGCTAGCAATCAATAGTGCTGATTCTGCTTTACAGGGACTAAACTTATTTTATTTTACTCCTGTCATTTTCTTTCTAATATAAAAGAAAAGAGACGAGAGATATTATATAGTCCTGTCAGCTAAGGCATTTTATAACGTGTTTAGTGCATAATTAAAGAAGTCACGACTAAAATAAAGCCTCTGACAGGACTGAATTCGGTACGTTATCTTCTATCCCTTTTCTTTTTTTAAGGTAAGACAAAGACAGTACTAAACCAAAATAACTTTAGTCGGTGTAAAACAGAATCGACCCCAACGCCTAAATATACTCACGCGATAACTAATATACAGCAGTGATAGCCCGAACGGTTAAAGAGCCGGCCGAAAATCAGTAAGACTCGGGTTCGAATCCTGGCATATAATAATAATAATAATAAATCATTTTATTTCAGGCTCGAGGCCCATATATGTTTACATTTACATAACATTAACAATTAAATTAAATTAATTAAATTAAATAAAATAATTTCAATAAAATTAGATTAAATTAGATTAGATTAGATTAGATTAACCAATGAGTTTTTCAAAAACTTACGTACTATATTTATCACTAGCTCGACGGTGAAGGAAAACATCGTAAGGAAACCCGCAGGTCTCAGAATTAATTCTGAGACATGTGTAAACAGACCCGGTCCGACGATGGGCTCACCACCTATCACGTTTAGGGGTCCAATATATCTCGTAAAATGTGGGTATATCCAGTAATGGAATACCTTTGCCTACCCCCCCGGGGATCAAAAAGGCGTCAGATTATATTATTAACTAATATAACCGAAGAAGCGTAATGCTCTTTACACTATATCTCTTTAAAATTAAAATATAAAACGTACGAATTTCTCAAATAAAATAAGAAAACCCAGTACATATCATAACATTGTGCATGTGCTAACGTTTGTGTCAACCAGTGTTAAGTGTACATTAAGATTTAAATGAAATTTCCAATGACCAGTTCAGTGGAGGTACCTACCTGCTAAAAACTCAAATATACACCTAAGAAACATTTTGTGCCTGCATCGGAATAAATATTCACGTGTAATGTGCTTACTGTGATAAAAAGAAGTGTCAAGTATATTATAACTACTAGGACTTGAGTACGTTATCAACTAATATTTATACCGTGGACGTTAAACACTACCAGTCAACCCTCTACCCACAAATTTAAATCACTAACATGCAAAACGAATGAGACGACAAATTTCATCAACTGCTCTCAATGAGACGTTGGTCTAGTGGATAGAAGAGTCGATTTGCATGGCCGCTATCGCCCGGTCCCTGGTTCAAATCTCGGAGGCAAGCAACAAATAAAATTTGTTCATATTCATTTTTTCTGCACACAAAAGTTACAATTTATTTAGTAAAAATGTCAACATCAAAGAAATCAATATCAATGAAAACTACTAACAGTGGCCGCCAGATGCCACCACATGCGTTAGTAATCTGCTACAAATGCAAAAAACATGTTGACAAAAAAAATACTGCAATATGTTCAATAAGTAAAAACAGATACGAATTTGATTGTGAGGGTTATCCAGAAAAAACATACAAATTAATGGACCAAGAATCGAAAAATAAGTGGCAATGCAAGATGTGTAATAATAACAAAAAACTTATTGGCAGTAACATAATATCTAATGTCACGCAGAGGAAAAATAAAAACCAAACTGTAAGACCCCACTCACTTGAACCAACAAGTCCGGCTAATGTAAAACAGTTGGATAAAGAATCAGCATCCCAAAATGTATCTCAGATTTTGGATTCCCATGTACTTACTGACAGTGAATCAGACGAATTCTCTTACTCAACTCCTAATAAACTATCAATGAGTGTAGATGGTACAATCTCCGACACAATATCCATATCAGAGCTAAAAGAGAAAATTATCCATCTAACGTCTGAACTTAATAGTACACAGAATGAGCTTGAGAACACTATATTAGAAAAAAATGATTTTCAAAGACAAATTAACAAACTTACTGCAGAAAACAAAATGTTAAAATCACTCTGCCAGTCTCCAACAAAAAACCAGAACACTACCAGCAATATGAATAATAGGATGTTTTCCCCATTATCATGCAGAGTATCGACACTTTCCTCGCCAGCTCGTGCTCCATACGACGAATTACAAAAACAAATTATAGACCTAGAACAAAAATTACTAGAAGCAAAACAAGAAATTATAGTACTCGGTAAACAAATAGAGATACTGACCCAAGACTTATGCTTTAAAAACATGGTAAAGAAATCGGACCCTAAACCAGTATCAAGACCTCTCCCTCAACAAAAAAATACTAGTAAGAAACACCAACAAGCTGAACCTGAGAAAAGAATACTCATCTTTGGAGCTCAACAATGCGTTGGTCTAGCATCAGCTATCTTGGAATCGAGAAAGAAGACCCAATACGAAAAATATTCAGTGTTCGCCGAAACGACACCTTACGCACAAAGCAACATAATAATAAGTAACCTTAGAGATATGAAACTGCAGACTAATGATAAACTAGTAATATGTCTAGGTGAAAATGATCATAACCTAAACCTAGTACTAACTAAGCTTGCTAATGTATTAGATATATTTAATAAAACCACAGTCATTGTATTAAGAGTCTCTAATAACCCATATTTGGATGTTGATAAATTGAATGAGAGTATCAAAAATATAAGTAACGAGTATAAAAAGTGTCATTTTCTGAATTGTGCAAACTATACAGCATACGATATTTGCAAATCAATCAACTACGTTATTGATTGTAATGATTATGATGAGAAATATCTAAATCCAAGTGAGCTAAGGAAACGAATAGCGAGTAATAGGCCAAGTGATCATTTATGTACGAATATCAGCATACCTAAAAAAGGAACAATCCCTTTCTATTTTGGTCGGGTTAATAGAGAAAAGCCTTTACGTATTGGCAGCTCTTCAGATTTTAATAGTGTAAGGAAAGGTACTATTCCTTACTATTTTAATAAAATAAAAAAGAAAGGTGTTTTTTTTTCGAGACTAACGAGCCAATTCCTACGTCACATTATCTCAGAATCCTCCATCAAAATATTGCCAGTGCATTATCAAAACAAGAAATTTTGGAACTAACTTTAATGGAGCTACAAGATAATCACACTGACCCAGATGTTATATGTCTATCCGAAACATTTATAAAAAAAGGTCACGAGGGTTATTTAAAAATTTTTGGCTACACAATGGCGGCTAACTTCTGTAGAGACAAACAAAGAGGTGGAACGTGTATATTAGTAAAAAAAGGATTAACTTTCAATGAGTTATCATTCATTCAAAGCTATGCCGAACAAAATTCTTTTGAAATTTGCGGGATAGAACTAAAATCGACAAAAAAGTTGATCATAATTTGCCTTTATCGAACCCCACTTTCTAATCCCATTTATTTTCTAACGAAACTAAATGGCCTCTTACATGACATATACAAAAAATATAAATCTAGAATAAATATCGTCATAGCGGGAGATTTTAATATTAACACACTAAAAAAGGGAAACGTCACAAATGAATTACAAGCCCTGTCCTACAGCTATAGTATGAAAATTCACATAAATGTTCCTACTCGTAAGTCGTCTTGCATAGACCATATACTAAGCAACATACCGGATGCAACAGCAACAGTACTTCCGCTCTATCTCTCTGATCATGAGACAGCCCAAATGTTATGTTTTCCAATAAAGGATAAACTTAAAAAACATGCGTTGTACTATACTCATAAAAGGGATTACAACTTGGATAATATCCGAAAGTTTCGGGAATGCTTACAGAATCTTTCTTGGTCCGATATTTTCATTGAAAATGATATAAATATAGCATTTAATGCTTTTCACAACATATTTTGCCTATTTTATAATCTTTGCTTTCCTAAAGTAAGGATAAAGGTAAACATTAATAATAAGAAAAAACAAAGCTGGATTAGTAAAGGACTCAAACGAAGTTGTAAGACAAAAAAAAATCTACGATTTCACTATTATAAAACTAAAAATGAAATTAGTAAAGCTAAATACCTTACCTTTTCTAAAATTTTGAAAAAATGTATTTATAATGCAAAAAAAAATGCAAACATAAGATTTGTAAGCAACAATGATAATAAATGTAAAGCTACATGGACAGTTATAAAAAACGAAATTCCTAACACAAACTTCAAGGATAGTATAGAACATATTAAAATCAACAATACAGTAATACAAAATCCAGTAGAAATAGCCTCAGCCTTCAATAATCATTACATAAACCAACCTTATAATTTATCATCACAGAAAAATCGTACTACCTGTTGCAGTAACAATCCAACAGTCAACTCTATGTTCCTTAAACCAGTGTCAGAAAGTGAGGTCAAAAATGAAATAATGTCATTAAGAAATACGAACTCTGAAGGCTTTGACGAACTCAATACGAAAATTATAAAAGCGTGCACCGACGAAATAATTGTCATTTTAACCCATTTAATTAATTTGTCATTCTCATCTGGAACTTTCCCAGACATATTAAAACTTTCTAATGTCAAACCCTTGTACAAAAAGGGAGATAAACATGACATCAATAATTATCGTCCGATAGCTCTAATACCAGTTATGTCCAAAATATTCGAAAAATGCATGTACAAAAGACTTATCGGCTTTTGTAATAAATTTCAGATCATAAGAAACGAACAGTTTGGCTTTCAAAAGCACAAATCAACAGCATTAGCTATATTTTCTCTCACAAAAACGATATTGACGAATATTAACAGTAAACGTAGGACTACAGGGCTATTTTTTGACTTAACTAAAGCGTTTGATCTGGTTTCACATGACCTATTACTCAAAAAGTTAGACACAATCGGTATTAGGGGACCTACACACCAGTGGATATCCTCATACATAACCAAACGGCAACAACGTGTAGTCCTTACCCAATTAGACGAACACAAAGTCACAATTTCCTACTCATCTGAATATAGATATTGTAAAAATGGTGTACCACAGGGAAGTGTACTGGGCCCAATCTTATTCTTATTGTATATAAACAATATTACAGACATTACAAAACATAAATGTATATTATTTGCTGATGACATTTCCATTATAGTGACATCCAATAAAACTAATACTACAATAAGCGATCATGAAGCGGACATTAACAACACAATTGACAAACTAATTGAATGGCTAGACAATAATAATTTAAATATCAACTTAAATAAATCAGTATATATACAATTTAATCAATCTTTGAACATAAATCACAATCATAACCTTAATATACCGAAGATTAAGGAAGTGACAGAAACCAAATTTTTAGGTGTAACAATAGATAAGGATTTAAATTGGAAAGCACAAACAATTAATGTGTCGAACAAAATAAATAAATTCGTATATGCAATTAGACAACTTAAAAACATAACAAACCTGAAAACAGCTATTATATCCTACCAGGCATACGTAGAATCATTGCTACGCTATGGTCTTATAATGTGGGGTAATGGCACCGACCAGAATAGAGCATTTGTCGCACAAAAGAAATGTATTAGGGCAATATACGGGCTTGCACCCGGTGAGTCATGTAAGCCAGTATTTAAAAAACTTGGCCTACTACCGCTACCGTCTCTCTACATTTATGAGATTTGCATGTTTGTATGGAAGCACAAAGAATTGTTTAAAAAAGCATGTGACTTAAACACTCGGAGTCAACGAGACCCCTACAGACTCGTATTAGATGACAACCCTAGACTCTCCAAATATAATAAGAGCTGCCTTGTTATGTGTGTACGTATTTATAATAAGATACCAAAAGACTTTAAAATGTTAAATTTAAAAATGTTTAAAAATAAATTGCATGAATTCTTAAAATTAAATAATTTCTATAATGTGCAAGAATTCCTTGATAAGACATTTTAATATTTCTGATTTTTTGTAAAAATTTGCATGCTATATTATATTTTAGCTAAACATGTATGCTCTGAATGTATCTGTCACCAACTGTATATACCATGTTTTTTGCAAATAAATGTATTATTATTATTATTATTATTATTATTATAGGAAGTGTACAAAGGTCAATCTTTAGGGTCAGTAAGGTCAAAGTGGGTCAACGCTGACTAAACATTTCATATTTAACTTATGTAAAGGTTGCATAATCAAATAAACAACAAATATTATGTCATGGAAGTCGGAAAATGACTATGATTTTTGTGTTATACAGTTACACAACTCAATGTAACATAATTATTGTTGTCTTGTTTCCGAAATATATAAATGTTATTGCCAAAATTATGTTTCTGTGATACAAAACTATAATGAAACTAACTTTTGTCTGCGACTTCTTTCAAATCTGGTCGGTCCGTTGGTCCGTTTCTGCGTGAAAGAAGGACAACCATCAAACATGCTTTTGCATAATTTATAATAATAAGTAGTATTTTGACTTACTTCCTACAATGACATGTTATCGCCTTCTGTATCCCGAAGTATTTCATTCCTAGATGACTTCCATTTTTCATCAGTATATTTTTGGAACCCTTGAACGTGGCAGGTGGTGAGACTATCCCCGGACTGAGTCGCGTTACACATGGTTCAGAATCAAATCTGAGAACCTCGGGCTACCTCACGACGTTTTACTTTGCCGTCGAGCTTGTAATTTTGTATATTCTTCTGAAAAATCACCATACCTTGGATGAAAGACTGACTACCCATAGTACAGGAAATCCTAGTTTGGGACCTAGGAAACATCAATGCACACATATATGTAACAGAATAAGCGCAATTCCTGAAATTAGTTTGTTCAGTATCTACCACTCAATCGATTTCAGTTATTTTTTATAAGTATGTGTAAAATTTTGCCGAAAAATTAATTACCGTAGCTGAATTGAGTGGTTTCTATGGAAATTATGCTAATAAAGATCGATATTTAAAAAAATTGGTTAGACAAAACTCAAGTTCGATCGCATCATATATTTTTTATATTAATATACCTACTAATTGGGGTGTATAAGGAATTGCGCTTTTTCTGTTGCGCTTTGTATAATATAATATGTCTGTAGGTACATATCTGTGTCACTTAGTGCATATTTTTATTGGAGTGCAGTAAAAAGTTACTTTCTAACTTACTAAGTCAATTAACATTAACAGAAATTTAATTGGGCGACCTGCTTTTTAAAATAAAGAATTTTGTATTTGTACCTTTAAAGGTGTAGAGCACAATGACCTATAAGCATTAACATTCAATAGACAAGCACCGTAGAGTCTTTAACGGAAATCCTTCGATATGAGAAATACTAGATATGCCATGTATGTATGAGTCGATTGATAGACGTAAACGAGTGGCGGAGGTGTGCTAGGTTTGTAGGAATAACGTGCGATAAGTCCTTAGATATGCCAAAGTAAATCTTACATACAGGCCACATGTAGCCAAGGTTTAGACCAGTATCAACAAAATATAAAAAACTGGTAGGGATATTAGCAGAGTATTATTCCAAAAATTATGTCTAAACTAATCCGTGCAGGAAGTTATTCCTGTGAATGACATACGAATTAAGATCAAAATGGCACAGGTATAATAACCTTTAGTCAGTGCAGCACCTGTTGCTTGTCAGGTGTTGGTGCATATGGACCCTCTGGGAGCCGGTGGGCTCACAAATAAAGAATTAAAAAATTAATAAAATTTAAAATGTTGAGAGTTTTAGTTCCATGGTGTTTCCGCCTTGAAGGTGGCGCCATGTGTATGAACAAAGAGATTTAAATCTCTTTGTTAATCTGTGACAGGTTTAGAAGAAAGAACTACCCGCGAAAATTTCAGAATTTTTGTCGAGTGTATTGGTTCGGTTTTAAATAAATTTGTACTAAATTGTCAATTTTTCTCGCACTCAAAGTGAAAAGTACAGTAAAGTTTGCACCTCGAGACTAAACGCCAACTTAATATACCCTCGGATTAATTCCACCTCAAACCACCTCTGGTATATAATGGCTTCGTTTAGTCCCTCGATATGAATTATATAAGTATTTTATATTAGTACGACATTGTGTATGTTTATTATACACTACATTATGTTTATTATTATACAAAATTTGCCTCTTGACAAATTTAAAATAATAGTTAAGCAAAAATTACATAAAAAAGGCTACTATAAAATTACCGACTACTTAGTAGACCAAAATGCATGGGTTTAACCGACTCGGCGCTATGTAAGGCTATTCATTATAATTATTATTGTGAACCATATTTACTAGTAAGACATGAGACTAAAAAGAGCTGCCTTTGAGTTTCTTGCTGGCTCTTCTCGGGGTACTGCATTTGGAACCAGCAACTCGTCGGTGGAGATGGGCTGCTGTTTACATTTAGCCAATCCTCATGGACGAGTTTAGTGTGCCTTGTTTATATTGACATTTCAAAGTGTATTTTTTATACCTACTGAAATAAAAGAATTTTTGACTTTTTGACTTTGACTTTGACTATAAGTTCTTCCATCCCATACTTCGTGTATGGATAGTTTCCAGGCTGGTTTTAAACGAGACCGTTTACCTCATCTATTAGAAATCAAAATCTCTCTATTATCTATGAACAAACCCCAGGCCTAAACATACCTTACATAATGGCATTTCGTAAGTTATTTATGATTATTGTGTGTACCGTTATACTTATAAGTTTACTTAAGTCTGCTGCATAATAACGGATTCCGAGTTGGGTGCATGCGTATGCAACTTAAGGCGATGATGGATTTGACTTCTATTTTGTTTTACTATTTAACAAATAATATTAAAAACCAAAAACTGACCCCATGTAAAAGGCACTGAAAATAGGAAAAAAATATTTTAAATTAAAATAATTTAAAAAATAATAATCTCATGCCTTTTATCCCGAGGGGGTAGGCAGAGGTATTCCATTTCTGAATATACCCATTTTCACGAAATATTCTTTGGACCCTAAACGTGAGCCCATCGCCGAGCCGGGTCTTTTACACATGCCTCAGAATAATTCTGAGACCTGCGGGTTTCCTC
Source organism: Ethmia dodecea (assembly GCA_963855545.1). Lineage (NCBI taxonomy): Eukaryota > Metazoa > Arthropoda > Insecta > Lepidoptera > Depressariidae > Ethmia > Ethmia dodecea. The sequence goes on along the minus strand of OY979463.1, from coordinate 4,253,835 downwards.
ACGATGTTTTCCTTCACCGTCGAGCTAGTGATAAATATGTACGTAAGTTTTTGAAAAACTCATTGGTACATGAAAAATTTAGTTTTACATTAAAAATACCTCTATTTACAGAAGATTTTTAAAAAAAAAATTGTTGTCTATATTAAAACACAACTCAACATGAAGCTTTTCGCAAGATATATGTCATTTAACTATAATAAAATCCAATTAATATAAGGCTTCAGGGAAATTATTCGTTCCAAGAATGAATAATTATTATGGTGATAGAACTCTTCAAAAACGGATCCCTTACTTATTTAATAGTCTTCCCGAAATTATTAGACGAGAAAGCAATAAAAAAAAATTCTGTATACTTTTAAAAAACCACTACCTATCATTGTCAAAATAATATCAATAAATTCTAATGTGATATACCTACCTATTAAGAGAGACTGCCGATCCCACAGTCAAACTGTTGACACAGTTTTGTGGGACAATGTATTTAGCTTTAAGTACTTTGTGTGTGCTTATTAATAAAAATTAATAATAAATAAAAATCAAAACAAAATGCCAACGCATAGTGTACCTTAACTGGAACAATTAAATAAATTGAAATTATAGTATATAAAACAGTAATATTTAAAAAAGAAACTTAACTTCATTTAATATGGATTATATACAATGTAATAGTACATTATGATATAAGTGCGGTAGGTTGAAAATTACAACCGAGGCGATATTGCTAGCCCGAGCCGTAGGCGAGGGCTACAAGTAAGCAGAGGCTGTAATCATCAAAGCGCACGTATGTGATGTGTATGTTTGTAGGTTTTTGAAAAACATATATTTCGGATGTCTTGAGAGCTTTGATCGTGGACAAGGAACGTGTTAAATGAGGCGTTTAAAAACGAATTCGTTATTATCTTGATACATGGTGATGTCATATCAAAATTTAACTGAGTTTTTTTAATGTATGCAAGCGAGCATTAGCCCGCTGTCAATACTGCCATGACATTCAGCGAGGTTTGTGTGGTATGGTGCTATCTAATTTGTGGTTTGGTGTGTTTTCTATCACGTTACTGCATCTTCTCCTATTTTGCAGTCGAGACGATAAGTTTTTGTTTAGAAATTAATCTTTTTATCGAAGTTATGAAAAAAAATTTACAGTACAGCCGTTTTAACTTAGCTTCTCTGAACATAGGCTTGGCCTGCGCAAACCCCTTCGTACCGCCAAATGGTCGGTAAAAATTGATATTGCGCAGCCATTTGCTCAACTTCAGAGCTGCCAATTTAAAACGGCCGTACTGTACCTAATAGTGTAAATAGATAATGACATGTACACCTAACAATAAAATATTCACTGTCTTTTCGTGTAATTTTTTTTGGGTTTGTGGGTGTTGCTATTTTATGACAAATTTATTTAAAGTCCATCAGCGCCATCTATAGACACCTTTGAATACTAAACTGACAGATGCCACTGAAAACGCTTAGATTTAAGTATACTTATAAGTAAATATCTTCGCCTTAAAGATTTCACTGCCACGCGCAGCAGCATGTGACCGCACACACAAACATGCGTCTGTCTCGCTCGCACTCCCAGCCATACCCACTTCCGTCCCCCTCGCACAGTGTCATTGACATCTAGTGCAAGTTTCTTCGATTTGGGTTCACCTTGCGTTTGCATACAGTAAGTACTAAGACATTTGTAATACTAGTTTTTACTGCGGCTTCGTTCGCTTTACTGTGTTACTACCTCTGTGTTTGTAATGATTACACTGGTTAAGCAAAGTTGGGAGCAGTCAGTGGATGGGTGACTGCCTGGTGGTGTCGGAATGCATGTTAAGCCCGTCCCAGTTTTCCTTGTGTATTCGCACGATCAAAATTCGTTAGGCCATGTTAGGTCCCTTGAGTGGCTTGATATTTTTAGCTGTCATGTGGCCACTAGCCAGCACTATATCCTAATTCATGGGCTCGTATGGGAGATTATGGATCATACGTCCCCATGTGTGGGGAAAGATGCTAGCTCAGCTGCAGACTGTTACAGGTTGATAATATTCACGTACTGAGATAAAAATTCAAGGAAAATTGAAGGAAAACATAGTAAAGAAACCGGGTCACCGCACTGGGCTCACCACCTATCACGTTTAGTGGTCGAATATCCTCGTGAAAAGTGGGTATTTCAAGAAATAGAATACCTCTGCCTACCCCCTCGGTGATAAGAGGCGTGAGATTATTTATTTATTTTTATTTTATTGAAATAAAAAAAGGTCTGTCTGCGTTACGTTTTCACGGTCAAACCTCCGCATTGATCTTGATCAAAGAGATTTAAATATAGTAGGGCATAGAGGGGGCATTGGGAATATTTTCATACAAAACTTTGAAGCCTAAGCGTCATGTCCTTGTCATGTCAGTTAGTATGAACGCGAGCTGTCATTCGGTCGAAATTGTACTAGACTTATTCCACTTGGAATAATTTTTGACTTTAAATTTTCCTCGCTTTGTCCCCTCTATGCCTTATTATATTTTAATTTCTTTGATCTTGATGCTAAGGTCCCATTTAAACGCCTGTTCTATTTTTAAAACAAACTTCAAATGTGTAACCAGGACTATTATATTCAAAGTAGTATATTCTAAATAAATATTCATGAAAATAAGTAGGTGCATTTAAACTCAGTATTATCGTAATAACAAACGCAATAGTTGTAATTGTATAACATTACGTGGCCAATGGACGGCTTGTGTGAAAGTGTTGTACGGTCTACAAAACAAAGAGTATAATAATTTTGTTTAGCACTCAATATATATACTTTATGTATGTATTGTGTATTTTATTTTATATAGGAAACGATTTATGTATATAAGTACCTTAATCTATTGTTAACTTTAGTGGACCACCTATCTTTATCTGTTTATCTCAGTTACATCCATCCTAAGGTTTTCTGGAAGGAATCGCTTAAAGCGATAAGACCGCCCATTGTACTTTTTTTATGATTGTGTCACTTGTTGCATATTTTTATTGGTGTAAAATAAAGAGTTTGTTACTTACTTATTTACACTGAGAGGCCTGTGCCCCATTCACATAAATAAATACATATTTGAACAATACCACGCCAATATATTTAAAAAACGTATTAATAACTTGTGTTCGAGGCGAGTATCAAGATAACACATTGGACTTTGTAACGGTCTTATTACAATTGATTTAGAGGTCAGAGTCGCACTACAAGTGTACCAGATTTTAAGTTCGACACGTGATATGATAACCGCATACAATTTCGTGCAGTAGTTTTTTCGTGATACGCAATCAAACATGCGGACATACAAATAGACAGCTGTCCAAAAATCATCACTACACAGTATAAAACAAAGTCGCTTTCTCTGTCCCTATATCCCTATGTCCTTATGTCCCTATGTCCTTATGTCCCTTTGTATGCTTAAATCTTTAAAACTACGCAACGGATTTTAATGCGGTTTTTTTAATAGATAGAGTGATTCAAGAGGAAGGTTTTAGTATAAGCATTGCACCCGTGCGAAGTAGGGGCAGTTCGCTAGTATAATTATAAAAGAGATGTCAGCGCGTTTGGTCCAGGCTTCAGGTTACCAGAGGACTCTTTCTCTTTCTTTATCTCTCTCAGATCCATTATTATCTTGTAGGTATCGAGAAAAATCGATTTCAGACCTCTGGTACTCTCAGATGCATCTATAAAGAAGAAAAAACCTTAAAAAAATCTGTGTGTTTTACACTTAATCGAGTTTTTTTGTGCTCAATTAATGTACTTATAGCGTAAAAACATTGGTTCAATTCTAAAATTATATTTATGTAAATTGTTATAAATTACATAAATAAACGCTACGCTACGGCCCACTTGGTGGTCAGAAAAACAGTGTTACATCACTTCGATTGATTGTCGATATCGATGTCAATAATGAGCGGAACGGCCGAAAACGGAAACGATAAAAGTTTGGAACTTTACGTAGGTTTGAAGTGCATGGGCAGAGATCATGATATAAATAGAAGTAAATTTTTCTTTATAATTGTAGGTATGTATTGTATTTGTGTATGACGTCACAAGTGTATAGTTTATGGTAAAGTATAGTAAAGTAAAGTAAACATTGAGTATTAAATTAATAATAATAATAATACCCCCATATAGGGGGCAGAGGTATTATATTTCTGGATATACCCACTTTTTACGAGATATTCTTTGGACCCCTAAACGTGATAGGTGGTGAGCCCATCGCCGAACCGGGTCTGTTACATGTCTCAGAATTAATTCTGGTGCCTGTGCCTTTTTAACCTGCTATCACTGCACTTAATATTCAATTAACATAGTCTTACGGTTAAAGGGCCTGCTTAACATGATAAAAATCAGTGAGGCTCGGGTTCGAATCCTGGCACGTACCAATGAGTTTTTCAAAACTTAAGTACATATTTATCACTAGCTCGACGGTGAAGGAAAACATCGTGAGGAAACCCACAGGTCCTAGAATGAATTTCGGTCCGAGAATATAAGGCGGTGAGATTATGTATGTATGTATAATTACAAAAACTTTCGTTCTTTAATTCTTCTTTAAATCTTTAAATTTAATTGTTCCATGTCTAATATGCGGAAGTGTTTTTGCCACTTTGAAATTGTATTTTTTCACAATTTCACACACATATGCAGACACATCCGCCCCGTTTAAACACAAGTAGGTCGGGGTGAAAACCAAGTCTCGTATCGAAGAAAGTAGATAAGTACACCCAGTTCATATCTGGTTACATTAGATGTTTCACTTTCAAGAAACTGAATTACCTATACCTCTACGCATGTAGAGCTCCATTTTTGCTCGTTATAGATCATAAAATATTTACTTTTTTGGACTCCCACAGAATAATTAGTCAAGCACTGTGCGGTAGCAATGCGCGACGGAACAATTAAAAATCAATTGTGTCTCATTTTCTTGGCTTAAGAATTGATTAAAAGGAGTTTGTATTGAGGAGTTTGTAGCGACACTACATAGAACGCGCCAATAGACGGCCGAGTTCTAAACCGCGCTATCGGAGTTTTCTAATGAGTTTGTATAAATACAACTGTCCAACATCAACCGTTGGACCGCGGTCCCCAGGCACGATCACCTCGCCTGGCGGAAGATCTTCCCTTTTCACGATAGAGGAGCATCCCAACTCCGCTCCTCCATAAGTTTCTTGCAACGCTTCTTCTCCTCAACCATACATGCTGAAGGCGTGGAGTTGAAATGAGTACTTTGAATAAAACATTTTGACTTAGACTTTGGAGTGGGATAAAACATTTTGACTTAGACTTTGGAGTGATTTGAGGTCATTGACGTCAAACGTATATGTTAATATGGATATGCCTCTGCAATTTCCGGATTTTAATTTTTTTATGAAATGAAAGTAAAATAATTTTACCAAAAAGAAAAACGATTACAAACAGGAAACTAAAAAAAGTAAAAAAGCTGTTAGCTACCATTACGATTTTCGAAGGTTCCCCTCGATTTTTCTGGGACGAAATCATCAGATCCTGGTTTCCTTTTCATGGTACCACCATTGGGAAATCTCCTTTCCAACAAAAATAAGAATAATTAAAATCTGTTAATAAAAGACGAAGTTATCTGCAAACACACATAAAAAAAAAACGGTCTAATTGACAAACCTCTTCCTTTTTAGAAGTCGGTTAAGAAAGGCAATTGGTGTTCGCATCTTGGTTAAGAGGGCTGGTATACTTAAGTCATTATCCCGCAAGCCAAACGAGAAAAGGGAAGTGAGGATAAACAAGTTATTTATAAAATGCACTTTTCTCTTAGTGAGACAATTCCCAAATCGAAAACAAACATTCTTTTCTTTTCGAATCTAAAGACCGTGAAATTTAAAATACAGCTTCATCAGTATGCATCTCTGATTCTCTTTGTGTACCCATAAACCTCGTACGTGTGTGTGTAACACGTTTTTGCCATTCCGCTCAATATGTCGCGTAAAAATGAAAGTGACCGGGGATTTGCTTTTGAGCTTGAGTCATATTACGAGCGACTTAAGTGAGGACAGCGATTCATTTTGTAAGAAAAAATACATTTCTTATGAGCCATTTACACGAGGGCAATCCACTAGCAGAGGGCAGTCTTAGTGGATTGCCCTCGTATAAATGGCTCATTACTACTTAATGTTCCGCGTGGTTTAACCCGCGCGAACTACGTTCCTAAAATATACCTTGTGTTACTCCCTGATAATATAGCTTTTCATTGTTGAAAGAACTTTTGAAATCAGTACAGTAGTTTTTGCAAAGAGGTTGGAAGAAAATCATTCTCTCTAATGACATAAAACTCTAAAGAGTAAAAAACCGACTTCAACTTATATGGTTTTCTCAAGGACGCCATTGTCAGAACTGGACTTTCAATTAATCATAAAAAGAATAATCAAAACCGGTTCACCAAGTCAAAAGTTCTTAGGTAACAAACATAAAAAAAACATACCTACGCTACGAATTGATAACCTCCTCCTTTTTTTAAGTCAGTTAAAAATACAAACCCTTCCTATTTATAATATTATTGTAGATTTGTGACGTGGGAGAGCCATGCTTCGGCACGCTTGGGCCGGCTCGACCGGAGTGATACCACGGCCTCACAGAAAACCAGCGTAAAGTAATGCATTGCGTTTCGTTGAGTGAGTGAGGTAACCGGAAGCCCCAATCCCCCCTCCCCCTCCCCTCCCCTTCCCCTTCCCTCCCCTTCCCCTACTCCCACCTCAAAGGTCGGCAACGCAGTTGTGACTCTCGAGTTGCAGGTGTCCATGGGCGACGGACGTCACTTACCATCAGGTGACCTGTCTGCTCGTTTGCCCCCTTTCTCTCATAAAGAACATCATATATATAGAACAGAGATAACTGCAAGACCTGAATCTGGTCACCTGAAGCCTCGACCAAACGCAATGACAGCTCTTTGAAGAGCGCCGCGCCTCACGACCCCACGGTCCTATGGTCTCTGACCCAAAGTCATGTAGACTTTATTGTATAAACCAATTGTAATGGGGAGTTGTGCCACTATCATCCTCTTACATTGATCCTTTGACAGAGAAAGCTATATGAGGGCTGGCCTCATGTTCCTGCACCAAAAGATTATAGGTTTCTATTTAATACTACTTACATTGTTGTTATTCAAAGCCCCTATTATATTTAAATCCCCTTGTTGATATTGGACGAATGTTAACTGGTCATTCTGCATTTGAATAAATAGAAATGTCAATATCAAGCTACGAAACACGACGTTTAATCTATTCTTGTATACTTAGAGGAGTTTTTTTATTTTATTTATACAATCTAATTTCAGAGATTTACTTTTTATCATAGAGGAGTAAAGTCATCTAGGTACACCAATATTATAAAGGGGGAAGATTTGTTTTTTGTATGTTTGTTTGTAATGAATACGCTCCAAAACTGGACCGATGTTAAAAATTCTTTCACCAATAGAAAGGTTACTTTTCTGGGAGTAAACCAAAAAAAACATAAAGTATAATTTTCCCACGGGAACGGGAACTACGTAAGAGAAAGTGCGCAGAACCGCTGGTCAGCTATAAAACAAAAAAACGCATATCTTTAAATGGATCCTCGCTTTGGATTGTACTAAAAGTAACTTTATTGATATTTTTTACAGCCAAACAGGATTTCTCAACATTCACACTTACTCACGCCTTTTTTATCCCCGAGGGGTAGGCAGAAGTATTCCATTACTGGATATACCCACATTTCACGAGATATATTGGACCCCCAAACGTGATAGGTGGTGAGCCCATCGCCCGGACCGGGTCTGTTTACACATGTCTCAGAATTAATTCTGAGACCTGCGGGTTTCCTCACGATGTTTTCCTTCACCGTCAAGCTAGTGATAAATATGTACGTAAGTTTTTGAAAAACTCATTGGTACATGCCAGGATTCGAACCCGAGCCTCACTGATTTTAGGCCGGCTCTTTAACCGTCACACTTACACTTAGAGGATTGTCTTCTTTTCGACATAATACTTAAAACATACTTTCATTTTCACCGTCATTCTTTGTATGAATCATCACAAAGAGTTCGACTTTATAGAACAACCGGAATAAAAACTCTTTTTTTTTAAATGGAAGTATAAATTTTGTGCACAAAGAATTTTATGTGATATAAGTATTTATTATTTTTCGTAACATTAAAAAAGTTTTGGAAACTAAAGAGTTTTTGAATATGTGCTTCCTTTTTCAAATTATATTAGAACCATGGAGCTTCATCATGGAGTGCGTGCACATTTTGTTCGGTGGAGGTGGGCTGCCTGTTTACATTAGCCATCTTAGCCATTAAAGTCAGATAAGCAAAATGTCGGAAGTGCCAAATGTCGGGTACATACGCAAATTGACGGAATTCTACTATACAATATGAAAAATTAAACTCACTTTTATTCTTTGGCTTTTGTTCAGCAATGGATGTCTTGTGGCTGACACAATTAAACTGAAATCACAGATAATTGGGTATTTGACTGCGACTAGTCAAATGAGGTACTTTTTATGATATATCAAAACTTTAATTTAGTAACAAAAATGGACTGAATATTGAGTTGTGACGTCATCATTTTCAGTACTCAATTGCGACACTTTTTTGGTTGTTTTATTATTTCATAAATTGCTGTAATTGTAAAATGAAAATTGAAATATATTTTTAGGGGTCTTATTGGATAATCTTTATAGTAAATGATCACTTGCAATTTAATTTCGATACAGATAGAATTTAATTTCGATTGAAATACCCAATTATATATTTTAATAGAGTGTCGTGCTCTCGTGACATTTTTCATGAACATCGAACATCATTGTGTTAATTAAACATCACCGAACACCACATTAGAAGAAATTCACGAATGACACAAAAATGTAAGTCGAATACAATACACTATAGCACTGCCTTTCACAATTAATGGCCTCACAGTAATAAGTTTTATGCCAATAACTTCTTTTCCCTTTCATTGTACACTCGCGTGCACTGAAACTGATACAAGAGAATGTTTTGTTCCGCAAGAATATTAATTTGAAATGTGTATGAATTTAATTTCCATGACACTTATTGACTTAATAATTATGTATTTATTTAAGTTTATGTACAAGAAAAGTTTTGTATTATGGTATAAAATGTGTAACAAAATTAAATGAAAGGGATGAATGTTACAAATTGAACATCTGGTATTGTTAAAAAAAAATGAAAGTACCAAAAATAATATACCACCAATATATTATGTTTGTAAATAGAATCTTTTAAAAAACCTATTCAGAATAAATATATTTATTGTCCTTCTGTAGGGGACAATAGTTGTTTTTTGATAAATTAATGCTTTAAAAGCCCTCAATAGAATTGTTCTAATTTATTAATAAATTACCTCTTAAACCCTTTTATACTTCATATTGTTACATTCGAGAACTAATACGAATATTTGTATTTTAAGATGTTATTTTAGAGATTCCTCAGTATGATACATTTGAACTAAATATTATTCGTTCACACACTCTTACTTTACTCATACTTTTACTTACTCTATGGAATACTTTTTCTATGGAATATAACAAATATTTCTTAAAACAAAACACACTATCTACTTATCCTTCCACTTCAAACATTTTTCTCAACATTAAATCAGTTTTTTTTTAATTGAACAGATGCCAACGACCAACATCGAGCTCGGTACCACGAAAAAAAGGAATTAAAAAAGAAACTATTACAAAAACCGATGTTCATACAAACAGACGGCGTACGATCCCGTAAAAGAATAGACATATACCAATTCCCGAACGCCACCACGACCGTCCTACCGAAATTCAAACCTATAACCGACGAACAAATGGTTAGAATAAGTCAGATACTCAAAGAGTTAGGTGCGAGTCCCGTGCCAAAGAAAGGCAGAACCGGCCGACTTCTCGAGAACGTTCCAGATGCTTCTAGAATAGAAGTAGACACTGTGAAGCCTCAGAAAGAAGATCGGCAGGATGAGAAGAAGTGTCCTCAGGGGGGAACTTGCGAATTCTTCATCTACTGCTGGATGGTGGGTGGTCTTCTAGAAGGATCGTGCGGTGGTCTGCTCAAGGGATGCTGCCACAGAGTAGCTAAGGCCGGTATACTGGGAGTCCAGGACTCGAACAGTATAGATTACTCGCCAAACGAAGGGTTGAGTTATGGTCCAGTGATTAACGATGAAAGTAAGTGATTGGACTATTTTGGGGGCTGACGTCACTCCGTTGCGTAAAACTGTTTTTGTATATATATTACTTTGGCACTAAACTCTAGTGAATTTAGTAGTTCTTTTTCTTAGCGCGATGAATATTTTTCTTCTTTAAACTTGTAGTCACTGATTTGTGATACTAAGAGACAAGTAGCTGTAAAACTTAGTACTTTTCCTTGATAACCTATACCTTGAATTTGATTACTTTAACACCAGACTGACGACTGACTATAGGTATACATGAAATAGATCAACTTTGTTTACGGGTAGAATCTGCGGGCGTATTCACGGAGATTTGATATTCGACTAGGAATCGGAAAATCTGTCGAAAGGTTTCGAGATGGGCTATTCACAAATGTCATATTTGACATAAGGATTTGACAGATTTTCCGATTCCGAGTCGAATATCGAATATCTATCGAATCTCAGTGAATACGTCCGCTGATTCACAGTTTGTATATTTTGGTCGTGTTTTATTTTGTCAATAAATAAAGTTTATCAGTATCATGTGTTCCCGTAGTTAAAGTTTATCAGTATCATGTATACATTCAGAAGGATTCTGATGTAAATCGAATAAAACTTCACCATGTATAGCCTATCTTCCTGGATTCTAAATCAGTACGCATGTAGCGGGTTCTAAGATAGGTACTTCTCATATTTCTGAATTAGCATTTCTATTTAAACAAAAGACATACGAATTTTAGACTACATTTCATAATCACACTTAAAAACTTACTTTTTCACAAATTTCTCGTTACTCAAGAACAAACTCAAACAGTATTACACGACGGTGTGACAGACAAACATACAGCACAGACAGCTGCGACTAAAAGAATGCACAATGTGACTAACCAGAGCTCCGATGTGGTCGTTGGCAAGACATAGGTAGAACTAGTTTCAACCAGTTCGAACTGGTAAGCCAGTGACGTCAACAGGTATCAAAATGTATAATCTATACTATGTATTTATAAAATCCTTTCTCTCTCTAATACTGCTCTATTTCTAACTATGTCTTGCTTCCCTCACATCTTTGTATATATCAATATATTCATGTATATTATGTTTTTACTAACCAACTAAAAAATATTTTGTTTTTTATTTTTTGTGTATTATTTGTTTTTTATTTTCTAATAACAGGTTGAAGGTAAGTGATTTCTTATTTTTATATTTTATGTAATTTAAAAAAAAAAATTCATGTACACCACGGTCTCGTCAGCGTCACAGTCTTATTATTATTTCTACATATATTTTCAGCTTATAATATTATAAGATGCTACTTATTTTCACAAAAATCTATATTGATGCTTAACCTCTGAATGACGTCACGACGCTGGTGACATGGGATAATTGAAATGTCAAATGTCATTCAAAAATGCATTTTTACTTACATCCGGCAAAATGACGTCATTGAGAGTTGTAAGTACGGTTAGGTACGAGTAGTTTAATTAGAATATGATCACACGCGGCGAAGTAATTGCGATTCGCTCTATTTTCGTAACATGTTTCAGCCATTTGCAGTTCCGGCGTTAGGATGTTGTGTAAACAGTACATGGTCTAAGTTCTATATGGCACAATACATATATGTATATTAAGACTTAATCTACATCTACACTAATATTATAAAGAGGAAAGATTTGTATGTTTGTATGTTTGTAACGTATAAACTAAAAAACTACTAGACCTCTTTCAAAAACTCTTTAGCCAATGGAAAGCTTATAATTTTCGCCGAATGACATAGGCTATGTTTTATTCCCATATTCAAACGGGAACGGGAATTACGCAGGTGAAACCGTGAGGAACAGCTTTTAAAATACAATATGTAACAGAATAAGCGCAATTCCTGAAATTAGTTTGTTCAGTATTGACTACTTAATCAATTTCAGCTATTTTTAATATGTGTTAATTTGTTGCGAAAAATCTGAATTTAATGCTACCTATAGAAATCGTACCATATTGCTCTTTATTTAAGAAAATTGGTTAGACACAACTAAAATACGAAGGCATCAGACAGGCATAAGGCATTTTTTAATAATTATATACTAATTGGGATGTATGAGGAATTGCGCTTATTCTGTTACGCGTTGTATATTTAGTCACACCAAGCCACGGAAGTTTATTTTTGGCGTTAGTCGTGAAAAGTAACAGTCAAACAGACTGAGTATAGGGAAGTAGGGATTCCACAATGTTCTATTATTAGGTACACATAACCTGTGTGACCTTTAGAAACAAGACAAGAGGGCAGCCCTTCTCTGCAACGGGTTGCTGTTACACACGTCTCAGAAACAATTCAATTAAAACTATTTAAAAAAAATGTCATATTAATCTAAAAATAACTTTGTCTGACTGGTCATGTCTGTATCTTTTCCTAAGTCTTCTGGTTTTTTCCCGATATTTGGGATCGGTGCACTTATCTATACACTGTTAATGGCTTTTTTACGGCCGGTCGCATTCGTCAACCCTTTTAACTTTGCCTAAATGAATTATTAAAAAGTAGGTCTACCAAAATAGGTTGTTTACGAGTCCCAGTGAGCGGCGCATCAGTTTACATCACACTCTCAGCTGCCATTGCGCAACCCGCTTTCACCGGCGCCTGCGCAGACCATAGAGCGCTAACGCTACAGACCGGGCATTATAAGGTCAATTGTACCTTGATGTTGTTATCAAACGAGTTAATATGCATGAACGTGTGAAAGATGATTAAGTGCAAGAAGGAAGTGTATTTTGCTTGTAATCCGAAGTATTAGTATTTCATTAAAAAATGACCTATATTAGGTTCTAAAATTTTACATGCTCAAAAAGCTGAGTGTGTCGGTCTGAATTTAATGCTTGCAAGCTTAAAAAGAGTTCGTGCCATGTGTTGCCCGATTTGATGCTCAGATTAGTCTTATTATTTACAAATCTACTTGAATTTTAAAAACGAATGTTGCTGATTAACCCTTCAAAATATATTTACTGGAAGTTATTTATATGAAATGAGAATTTCACATGTTAATTATTTAGTTTATACTGACGAATTTTACATGTAAGGAAGGACCCAATAATTGACTAAGCAAAAAACTTACATGTCTTCCGTTTCTTAGCTCTATGGAAAAATGACCAATTTAGCCGCTTAAATTCGGACAAGCGGATTCTGCATACAATTTTATCACACATGCATAATGTAATAAATTACACGCGTAAAACCGGGTGGTTAGCAGAATTGCTCTCCACTGTAATGGCTTGTTTTCAAGTGTTTATGAATTGCGTATGTATGTATGTTATATGATAATTGCTGTAATTAAGACGGCTAGAATAATGTTACACTTCAGTGTTAATAGAGCGAGTTTAGTAGAAGTTATATTGGTGTATTCCCGTTGTCCCCATATTATGGTGAATCTGTGGAATTTTTTTTTAAGAAGTAACTGCATTAGGTATCTATGTATTGTAAAATCCGTAATATAATATTTTATCTAGTAGTATTGTTGAAAGACGATATAGTGACGAGGTTTGAAAAAGGAATTCTGAGGTGGTTTGGTCATATTGAGAGGATGAATAAAGACAAATACAAAAGGGTGTTGCGAATGGGCGAGTCGGTAGAGGACGATGTAGAGGCGTATTTACATCGACCAAATCGGCGATGTGTTAAAGAAAAGTCAGATAAAGGCTACCCGAAACTTGTGAGCATGCATGAGTCGTTTGATGGATGTGGATGAAGCACCAGAGATCTGCTAGGTTCGTGGCAGTCTATTGTCTCTGCCTACCCCAACGGAAGTAGGCGTGACATTATGTATATATGTATGTATTTGTTATGACTTTTGTCAATGGCTCAATTTTATATAAAATTGTAAAACGGTCACTGTTTTGTGGGGCAATGCATTTAGCGTTAAGTATATTGTGTGCTTAATAATTAAATAAATAATAAAAAATTCGTGCGACTCCATCCTTCCCACAAATTGGGTAGGTAACCATGTAAAGTTTTTTCTGGTATTTTTATTATTTTGATGATCTGAATAACTTAATTAATTTTATTTTCCAAATAGTAAACATTTATTTAAAAAAGCTATGTTACAAGTTGACCTATGAATGACGTCATATTGCCGCATGTAAGCATAAGTGATGGAGATTCAAAAATTTGAAATGGGGTTACCAAAAGTGAATACTAATGAGACCTTTACAAGGTCAATAGAAATTATATATTAAACATTAATGATCAATAGAGATTAGGTATATTAAAAATTTATAATAACAAGTGGACTGATTTTGTATATTTTAGTTTGGGTAGGAATAATGCTACAATATAAAAGTTAGCTTATAATAATAAGGGTATAACATATCTTCGCTCTTATTTTAACACATCACTGTGATAAGCAAATAAAGAGTTGATTTTAATTTACCTACGGATATCCATAAAAAGCCGGCCAAGTGCGAGTCGGACTCGGGCACGAACGGTTCCTTACCATTATCATTACATCATCTGTAAAAAATTCAACTGTCTACCTATCACGGTTCATGAGATACAGTCTGATGACAGACAGACACTGGAGTCTTAGTAATAGGGTCCCGCTTTAACCTTTGCGTACGGAACCCTAAAAAGATACGAAACCCTCCGTGCGCGAGTCCGAATCGAACTTAGCCGGTTTTTAAGATGAATCATACGACAGGTCATTGTGGCGTAAGTCGGCGAGACTTTTGAAAGCAACACAATTATATTATAATAAATTGTAGGTCACAATTTCACACACGATTCTGCCCCAAACCAAGCGGAGACTTATGTGAAAATTATTTGTGTCGTAACCAGCTACCAAAATGATTCTAAACATGCAATGATTGGTCAATGAGACATTAGTGACCGCAGCCTTACAAATACGGTGAAATATGCTCATAAAATTTAAAAAAAACAGGTTTCCTTTAAAGACTTTAGTGGATAGACTTCTTTGTTTAGTAGCGCGTCCGTTGCAACTCTATGTGCTCAACATTAGTGGAAACTTTGTTGGCTTACTGTAATATTTCTATTCAATGTAATATCTATAAGTTTTTATTGTATAATTGTGTTTGTTTTCCTTAATAAAGAAAAATAAAATAAATACCACAGACTACTTTAAAACTTAAGTACAAATACTAGTGACCCGCCCTCGCTTCGCTTCGGTTTACAAGATATACAAAAACCTTCTTCGTTTATAGCTCTTTCTATTAGTGGAAACCGCGTCAAAATCCTTTGCGTGGTTTAGGAAGAGTTAGCTGACATACAGACAAACAGACGCGAAAAGTACTGTGTAGAACAACTGCAGCCGTGCTACCTAAGCTTCAAACATTACGGATATTAAATTTGAAACTGCTTTATTGGGTTATTAAAATAACTGTTGATCTCTATTCTGCATCTTAGATTGCGATTAGAGGATTCGATCCCGGGATCCCGGTCATATTTTAGTCCCGAAATTTTCGGGATAAAATTTAATGAATCCCGGGATTTTCGGGATTGATACATTTACATTTACAGTACCTATAAACATTGATCTCTATAACATATTTTTATAGTTTATCTAAATAAGTCTAAAGAAGTAGATTTTCTTAAGTTTATTTTTAGTTTCATAAATTATTTACAGAACAAACTAGGCCCAGTTTGTTTATTTTATAAGAAGAAAGTATAATTTTGTTAAACCGCCTCTTTAAAGATTTTAAACTTAAATATTCTATGTACTCACAAGGCTTTCTTATTTACTTCCCGAGGTGTGTATACTTTTTTCAGCTCGACAGAGGCGAAAAGCGGCAATTTCGTTTAGCGCAGCGGGCCGAATATTGGCGCTTTCCGCCCGGAGATATGAAAAAAATATTTTGATATGTTTTACTGTCTTTTTATTACCACTTTCCATTACCAATACAATTCTGGGACTATCCCGGGATCCCGAGATTAACTTTAGAGAATTCCGAAATCCCGGGATTAGAAAAATCGACCGGGATCGAATCCTCTAATTGCGATCCAAAATGGCGCCTCCATTTTGTTTCCCAATTCAAATCGCAAACGTTGACCAACCAATTTGTCATTTTACGCTGGTGGTTTGGTTTTTAATTCAATGGTTGTCTTAGAAAGTATGCCGACAGCACAACACATTTGCATCACAGCTACGAGCAATATAGATTTTGTGTACATAATATACATACCTACGTATATTCATATTTCCTAACATCTAATCTGCTAGTGAGTCAAGGTGATATGTACCCGGTAATAAAATATTTACCCCATCGGTAATTTTACTGTGATTCATCGCGTGACTCCGGTTGTTACAACACTAGCGCTTACTGTTTTTGAAATCGGCGTTTGGGAAAAACAGTCTCGTAATGGTTAGGTTAATAGACGAAATTGTGTTTGGATCTTATTCTTTGAATATTGGACAACGTCAAATGATATTTACGTCATTCAAACCTTCAAAAAGAGAGCGTATTCCCACCTCAAAGGCAACCGAAGAGATTAAAATAAAATAAGGCATAGAGGGGACAAAGCGAGGAAAATTTGAAGCCAAAAGTTATTCCAAGTGGAATAAGTCTAGTACAATTTCGACCGAACGACAACTCGCGTTCATACTGACATGACGCTTCAAACATGCTTCAAAGTTTTGTATGAAAATATTCCCAATGCCCCCTCTTTGTCCTATCATATTTTAATCTCTTTGAAGGCAACGCACTTGTGATTCTCGAGTTGCAGGTGTCCATGGGCAACGGCAGTCACTTACCATCAGGTGACCCGTCTGCTCGTTTTCCCCCTATACTATACAAAAATAATTCTAAATTTGAATTTTGCGATTTGAATAGTAGTTGACTGCCTAGTCAAATTAGTTACTTTTTATGATCTGTCGCAACGATAATTTCCTGTAAAAAATGTACTGAATACTGAGTTGTGACGTCATCATTTTTAGTAATCAATTGCATCACTTTTATGAAGATTTTGTTTTAAAAATTCTTTAACCAACGGAAAGCTTAATCATCAGGGAGTAACATAGGCTATGGTGTATCCCCGTATTCCCACGGGAACGGGACTGACGCGGGTGAAACCGCGTGGAGCTGCTAGTATATAATATAGCACAAGTAAATAGTAATAGCAGTGAAAGGGGTGTTGGCTCACGAGAGGGGGGGACGGAAACAACGCGCCGATGAGCGCGATTACTGCGATTAAGGGTGCGGGGTAAGGCATAGGCGGTAGCGGGGATTAGTAGCTAGACTGTCTGTCAAAGATGAAATACCTAGTATATTTTATACAGAGGGATTAAAGCGAGGGAGTCAATTAAACCGAGGGTATATTGAGTTGGCGTTTAGTATCGAGATGCAAACTGTACTTTTCACTTTGAGTGCGAGTAAACTCGTCAATTTAGTACAAAATTTAAAACCGAACAAATTTACACTCGACAAAAATTCCTGTTTTCGCGGTCAGTTTTTTCTTTTAAGCCTGTCACAGATTAACAAAGAGATTTCTCTTTGCAGATTAACAATTTAAAACACATGGCGCCACCTTTTTTGCGGAAAAACCATGGAACTAAAACTCTGAACATTTTCGCAATAAAGATGGTCCACACTCCACAGATATTTACTGACTGTTTGAGTTTGTCTATGTCTCATTAAGGAAATTAAAAAACTAATTACATTTCACTCCCTAGAGACTAAAGTGGTCATTTTAGTCCCGCTTTATTGGCGTACTTTTAGAGCATGACAAGTGAAATATTACACATCTAGGGAAGTAAAATAAGAAAACAAGAAATTGTCTGCCGAGGCAAAGCCGAGGTCTACAAACATGTGATCTGAGGTTTTCTTATTTACTTCCCAATTTGTGTATACTTTTTTCTTTTCAACGGAGGCGGAAAGTGGCAACTTCGTTTAGCGTAGCGAGCCGAAGATGCAGCCGGTCCAAATGCACTAGAACTACACGACAACACGCCGCTAGCTTGCAGTCCGTGTGCAGTCGGTGCAACTGCACGCCAACTGCAATCAAACTGCGCGTTGGTGTGCGGTTGGCTTGCAATTTCATTGCAGTCGTGCTAACTGCATTCAAACTGCACCGAAACTGCAGTTTTGCGGTCGAATTGCAGTTGAATTCCGGTCCGTGTGGTTGGACCCTTAGTCATTCGGCCACTGGCTGCACACGAAGTATGTGCAGTCAAGAGCACGTGGAGCTTGACACATTGGACTTTGTAACGTTCCTATTACAGTCGCCTTAGAGGTCAGACTCGCACTCCAAGTGTAAAGCTTCATGTGCTCACGACTATACAAGCAAAATGTTTATAAGTATATTTTATTACACTTTGAATCTAACTCATTTAGTAGATAGGTTATGGTAACCGATCTCTACTCATGTCAATTGCATACTTACAAAACATAAAATTGAATGTCTACGAAATAATAACGATATATTATTTATGGAATAGAACAATTTTTTTGGTGTAACTATTATTTTATTCATAAACAAACTTTTGTTTTGAATATCATATGAATAAACAAAACTTTTTATAATATTATTCTTTTTAACGTATAACCAGCAAACAAGCTTAACATCCAAGCACCCCGTCTTCTGATTGATTAAGTATTCATTTAAAAAACTAGCTTTTACTCGCAACTTCATTCAAAAAATAAAAAGTAACTTATTACTATGTACCATTTCAAAACATGGACTATCAAACTAAAAAGTTTCATCGCAATCCTGTTAGCCGTGATTGAATGTCATACCTCCAAACTTACACAAAACAATTTTCCAGCTCGAAAACATCAAATAGTTACTATTTTGCCTAGTTTGGGACTGCATAACCGTGTGTGAATTGTGCCCTACAACTTATTTATTTATTGTTATTACTTCTTAGCTCATCACTTACACCATGTGCTACATCTACGCGTCGTCCACCTGCCGTTCACTTCCGATGCATCATTGCACAACCGATCATTGATAAGGGACAACTGACTTCCTCATCAGATCTGCTGCCTTCCACTAACACCTCAGACAAACTTAAACATAGTTTTAGGCCTTTATCATATTGTTTGCAATTAACTCAGTGTTTATTGAAGCTAGGGGACACACTGACCACAAGTGGAGTATCCGCCGATCCATGCATTGTCTACTAATCTATTGTCCACAATCAATACCTTAGGCCTCTTTGTCCACTCCATTTAACTATTTACTTTAATTTTTATGAGAAAAATTTTCAGGGCAAATAAATATTTTCACTGGCAAATTTTGGCCCGCTGCACTAAACGAAGTTGCCGCTTTCCGCCTCCGTCAAAAAGAAAAGAATCCTCAGATCACATGTTTGATTGTTTGATCACATGTTTTACATGTAATATGAGACATTTCGTATTTTACTTCCCTAGGTGTGTAATATACTATTCCTTTTTTTTTTTTCATACGCGTTCGAGGCTGTTCTTATAAATTTGTCAGATTTGAACACAAACCCATAATTTATAATAATACTTAATTGTGGAACACAATTATTGTGTGAATTGTGTCCCACAATTAAGTATTATTATAAATTATGGGTTTGTGTTATCAACTATATTGTGTGTCCGAATGTATTAATAAACGTGTTATCTATCTCAATTAGTCCCAAATTGAGCAGAGACTGTACAATGACTACTGAAAATTCATATTAAAAACCCCGTTACGTTCATGCATACAAATGTTGACCCAGAACGGGAATCGAACCCGGGACCTCCGACTCAAAAGGCCGGCCGGCCGGTCACCAACAGCCGTTATTTTTTTTTTATAAAATACTAGCTTTTACCAGCGGCTTTTGCTCGCCCACGTTTATTTCACCCCCTTAGGAGTTGAATTTTGCAAAATCCTTCCTAAGTGGATGCCTACACTTAAGTTTGTGTTTAAAAAATTTTTAAACACAAATAATAATAATATAATATAATCTCACGCCTTTTTTTTTTTATCCCCGAGGGGGTAGGCAGAGGTATTCCATTACTGAATATACCCACATTTCACGAGATATATTGGACCCCTAAACGTGATAGGTGGTGAGCCCATCGCCGGACCGGGTCTGTTTACACATGTCTCAGAATTAATTCTGAGACCTGCGGGTTTCCTCACGATGTTTTCCTTCACCGTCGAGCTAGTGATAGGCCAGGATTCGAACCCGAGTGTAACAGATGTAGGTGCTGGTTGAAAGGAAGTATCGAGAATACGTGTTTTTGAAACCGAAAATACCGATGGCAGCAGCGGTGACGTGCGCTGAATATGTCTCATCGACCACTGGCTAGGGCGCGCATGCACCGCCGCGATATCTACACACACATTTACAAAAGCCAAATAGGTACGCCCTGCACCTCACCACTACAGCCAAACGGTTTCGCTCTCAATTACAAATTATATTGACATTTATTTTACGGCGACCGTCCATCATCAACATCCTCCCCCGCAGTGTCAGAACTGTGACACTCAACATTTCATGGCAGCAAGGCAATACGCGTGACTGGTCGTTTCATCACGCCCGACTTTGTTTTAACGTCTACTATCCTTACCCGTCCGTCTCGTCCAGGGTGTACAGCTTGCACCATTCCTCTCGGCCAGGTGTTCCTAGGCAAAGATGGGTCCACCACAACTACAAGGTCACCTACCTTTAATTGCAGACCTTCTTGGGTCCATTTTTTGCGAGGTATTAGGGTTGGCAGAACCTCCTGCATCCACCTGCACCAAAAAAGGTTAGTTAGTTGTTGAGCGATGCGCCACTGACGTCGGAGGTACAAGTCACTGTTGTCGAACGTACCAGGTACTGGTAGGTTTGAAGAAGTACCTATTAAAAAATGATTAGGCGTAAGTGCCTCCTGGCTACGAGGGTCCACTGACACGTGTGTCAAAGGGCGGCTGTTAATCATGTTTTCAATTTCAGCAAACAGCGTTGACAGAACTTCCTCCCTGGGAGCTCTCTCATGAAGTACTACTTTCAGCGCGGTTTTGATGCTCCTGATTAGGCGTTCCCACGCTCCTCCCATGTTTGGGCTTGCAGGTGGTATAAACCGCCATTCGACTCCTTTGTTCACTGCTTCAGCTACCACAGCCTGTTGATTCAGTTCAGCAAATGATATTTTCAGCTCTTTTTCAGCGCCCCTCATATTAGTGCCGTTGTCTGAATACACCATTCGCGGCCAGCCACGTCGAGCAGCCATTCTACGAAGGGCCATGATTAGAGAGTCAGCCGTAAGCGTTGAGACTATCTCAATGTGCACGGCGCGCACAGTAAGACAAGTAAAAATTACGCCATACCGTTTCGGTTTCTGTCTTGCCACTGTGACTTCAATAGGGCCGAATAAGTCGACACCACAAATGGTAAATGGTCTTTGATGATGCGTCAGTCGACCCTCGGGTAGATCACCAAGGCGCTGCGGCACAGGGGCAGCCTTCCTTATACGACAGACTAAACAACCAGCCGCAACAGTGCGTACAGTCGGCCGCAATTTCAGTAGCCAGTATTTTTGACGCAGCTCGTTAACCACCATCTCATTGCATGAGTGAGCGGCGCGAACGTGATAATCATTGACTATCAACCTGGCTGTATAATCACGCCCATCCAAGATTATTGGTCTTTTAATCTGAATGTCCACATCTCTAGCGGCGTCTATTCGTCCGGCGGCACGAAGAAGTCCATTTTCATCTAAGACAGGTGTCAAGGTAAGTAGGCGGCTGTCACGACAAATTTGTTGGTTTTTCCTTAGTAAATTAATTTCGCGTTTAAAGGTTTGTGCTTGTGAATGACGAAGTAATAATATCTCTGCTTTCTCCATTAATTCATGATTTACTTCAGTGATATCGCGTTTTCTGCATTTCTCAATGAACAGTAAAACAGTGGCAGTACTTCGCAGTAATCGCAGCCAACGGGAAAATCGTCTAGGATCTGGAATAGGTAAGTCCAATTCAGTCTCAATATTTAATGTATTTATTTTCTCCAATATGTCATCACTAATTTTTATTTTATTTTCAGGTTCACGAGGCCAGCTGGGTGGATCGGAGTACAGGAACGAGGGGCCAGTAAACCATTGAGAATCACTGTCCAGTTGATAGTCATTGGATTTTGTAGCGAGATCAGCCACGTTCATATGTGTAGGTATATA
Organism: Ethmia dodecea; assembly: GCA_963855545.1. Taxonomy (NCBI): domain Eukaryota; kingdom Metazoa; phylum Arthropoda; class Insecta; order Lepidoptera; family Depressariidae; genus Ethmia; species Ethmia dodecea. The sequence continues at coordinate 4,231,565 of OY979463.1, read as the reverse complement.
ATTCCATTCATCAATTCGACTTAACTCATCAATTTCTCCTAGTCTGTTTGCTATGAAAACTTTATAGTTTCGATGTTCATTCCTTATCCAATGTAGTACCGTTGTAGAATCCGTCCAATAAAATGTGCTCACAGGTTTAATTCTGTGTTGTTTTTTCAGCGTATCTGCTAATCGGCAGGCTAATACGGCTCCTTGCAGTTCCAGTCGCGGCATAGTAACAGCAGGCTTGGACGACGCCACACGGCTTTTACTTGCAATGAATGATACGCTAATATTTCCATCGCTGCTTTCTTTCCGCCAGTAGGCTACAGCTGCATACGCACACGGCGATGCATCGCACAACACGTGAAGTTGCAATGATGATGTCCTGTTCACACTCATGGGTCCGTTCGATGACTCACCACCCTCAGTAGTTCTGTAATCACATTCATTCAATGGACTCGATGTTTGTTTACTGTTAAAGTACCATCTGGGTATGCGAATATTATTAATTCGTTGTAATTGTGTAATCCATTCGCGAAATGATATAAATAAATCGTCAAGTATTTCCTGGTCCCATTTTATTTTCATTTGCCAAGTAGATCTCATTAGAATTTTAGCTTTTATAGTGAAAGGTCCGAGAAATCCAAAGACATCATAGATAGACATTACAATTCTCAACATCTCGCGCTTAGTTGGCTTTCGCTCGAGATGTAAGATATCTTTAGGTATGCGTTTCAATGATAAATCAAATGCAAACATATCACTTGACGGGTACCATAGAAGTCCCAATGTGCGTTCAGGTTGGTTGTCACTGTTGAACTTTACTGCATTTTCACTTAAGGTCTCTTTTGGCATACTATCGAGTACAGTGGGAACATTACTAGTCCAATTACGCATTTCGAATCCTCCTTGCTGATGAATATAAGATACATCTCTTACTCTTTGGGCGGTCTCAGCTTCACTCTGAAGGCTGTCGATGTAGTCATCCATGTACTGGCTCTTCTGAATGGCTTCGGCGGCCTCTGGTAGTGTGTCCTGAAAACGGGAAGCGTTTTTGGTCTGGTTAATATATTGCGCCATAAACGGTGAGCAGTTAGCACCAAAAATTAGGGATGTCATGGCGTACTTTTTTAGCTGACCGTTTTCCCTCCACAGAAATCTCAAAGCGTGTTGATCTTTTTCACGGATTTTAATTCGTAAAAACATGTCTTTAATATCTCCTATAATTCCTATGGGGTTTTCACGGAACCGCAACATAATTCCATAAAGAGATTGAAGCAAATCAGGGCCCTGTAGGAGATAATCATTTAAGGAGTAGCCATTGCTTTTAGCTGCCGCATCAAAAACTAGCCTTAACTTTTTCTTGTTTACATTGTCTACACCAAAATGTGGTAAATACCAGATACGATCACTACACTCGGTTTCATCAATTTCCCTAGCGTAATTATTTGTAAACAAATGTTGCACTCGTTCGCAATAGCGTGACGCATACTCGGGATTTGCGATCATTTTTCTCTCTACTGATTTTAATCTATTATGTGCGCTGCAGTAAGAATCAGGTATTTTAAATTCGTCATACTTCCATGGTAGACCCACATGCCATTCCCCATTAATTAACTGGGTTGTATTATTCAAAATTTGAATAGCACGCAACTCATCAGAATTTTGACGCGGTTTATTGCAAACTCCAATCGAATCTATAGCAAAAGATCGGCGCACAATATCATGTAACTCTAAATCACATTTACATCTATAAATAGAATAAGTACTCACGTTATTATCTGAATCCTTGAGGTGTGGAACCGGTTCGCAACATTCTATCGTAAACAAATGAGAAGTTGTCTCTGCGAGCCCGGTCTGGGTGACTGCACTAACTTCAGAGCTAATTAAGTTATTACATTTCGGAATTGAGTGCGTGAAGAAACGACCAGCTGTTGTAGGTTCGCTTACCTTGCAAATAGTGCCGTGGACACACCATCCCAGCGCTGTCTTTGTGATGTACGGTTCACCCGATTTACCACTAATACAAACAATAGGTGCTATTAAATGATAATTATCTTGACCTATTAACAACTTTGGCTGTGTATCACATTTACAAAAGGCATTTTTATTAGAAATTAAATGATCGTATTTACTAAAGTCTATAGCAGAAGTACGTTGTAAGGGCAAGTTCAACTGAGTCATTTTACGGGCTTTTAAGTCAAAACGTTTACCGTCACTGTTATCGATATGGAAATTAACGATCTCCGTCTGACACACAAGTTCACCTGAGTCCCATGCACTTCTCGCGCGCATCTTAAAACTTTCACCGTGTAGACCGACCCTATCGGCGACGTCAGCTGCAACCAAGGTCACGGTCGCGCCATCGTCTAGTAGCGCGTGCGTATGAATTTTACCGTTAGGTCCGTGTAAAGTTACTGGCACTATTTTTAATAACACTTTATCGCACTGTGTCGCGGTTGTACTCGAGTTGACAACCACGGTGTCCCCGGACGTTGCAGACTGCTTATCAGGCTCCTCCTCATCGTCGGTCTCGGCGTCATCATCGGCTTCGGTGCCGTCGGAATTGGCGCCGGCATGCAGTACGGATACCTTGGGCTTGTTGTAGTGCAGTAGGCGATGGTGCGGTTGTCCGCACGTATCCACGTCGCAGTCGTCAGCGGGGCATTCCGATGGCTCAGTATGACGTGCACCAAAACACTTGTAGCATAAGTTATTAGTGCGTACAAAACGCCAGCGATCTCTTCTCATTGCGCGTTTGAAGCGACTGCAATTCTCGAGCAAATGTTTCTCTTTACGCTTACAAAACTTGCATAGATCTAAATTCACGCTCGCAGCTGGGTTTGTGTGCAATAAAATGGTGTGTGCATCTCTTTTGCGTTCTTCTGGCTTCCTTTTATCAGACTGACTGAAAATATGACTCACACCCGACGCAGCTGTTTTATTAGCCTCAATGTATAAAAACTTCGATAGTAGTTCTAGTTTTGATGAATAACCTTGTTCGTGTTCATATGAAAAGTCGGCCCACTTGGTGATTAGTGTAGGAGGGAGCTTGGACAAAATTGTTACCACCAACTCAGGACTCTGTAAATATTCATTTTGCTTGATTGCGCTTACAGTGGCCACAAAGTTTTTAATTTTTATAGAGAAATTTACGATTTCGTTGTGATAGGCTTGTGGTAAAGGTTGCAATTTCTTCAGTTGTGCCATTATCTTATACATGATGTTCTCAGGTCGACCAAATCGCAATTCCAGTGTCTCTATTATGACTTCAGGTTTAACCCCACCGATGAGCAGTGAGGAAACTGCTTCTCTAGCTTCTCCGCGTAGACTTTTGCGAAGACGCCACACATTTTCAGTGTCACTGTAATTACACATGCTGGTGGACTCGTAATAAGCCTCTCTAAACTGAAGCCATTCCATCGGATCACCATAAAATGAAGGCAGGTCTTTGGAAGTGGCCAGACGGGTTAGCAATTCCTGATTCTTCGTTTTAGGTGAGGAATAAGCCACGGCGTCTCGTAAGGCTTCCGCTAACATCTGGATGTCACTGCGGCGATGAGGCTGGTTGCCCGGGCGGTGACCGTCGACGTCACTGTCGCGTTCACTACAGCTGTGCTGGCTCCTCCTGCCACTACCGTGCTCACTATGTTGTACACGGGAATTATACACTTTTGATTCCTGTTTTGACTTTTCGAGCCATTCGTTGACTTTGCTTTTGTAAGATTTTTCAGAATTACGGCTGTCCTCTAGTTTCGCAAAATTAGCAGCTAGCTGTTTTTCGAGCAGTTTTCTCTGCAGACGTGCTTTAGTTTCAGCTGTTTTCATTGCGGCTTCTGCTTCAGCTGCTTTTGTTTTTGCTTCTGCCTCATACTTCTTTCTGGCAACTTCCAGCTCGATCTGTGCTTCGGCTTGTGCAGCTTCGAATTCTAGCTGTCTACGCCGCGCAGTAGTGGAGGTCGTCGCAACCGTGTCAATACTACCCGCTTTTCTCATTTTTGCGTCTTTACTAATCGGTTTTATCAAAATTTCAGACTTCACATCACGCCTAACTTCGGATTCCATCTCACATTTACTTTCGGATTGACTTTGCATATTCTCCAGTTCAGCCAATTGTTCCCGCCTTCGTTCGCCACGTGTTTTAACAGTGCGCGGCGTGCGGTCGAGTGGCATACCTGCATACAGGTTTTGCTTCTCCTTCGTACCAACGATCCGTCTCGGAGGACCACTTTGTAACAGATGTAGGTGCTGGTTGAAAGGAAGTATCGAGAATACGTGTTTTTGAAACCGAAAATACCGATGGCAGCAGCGGTGACGTGCGCTGAATATGTCTCATCGACCACTGGCTAGGGCGCGCATGCACCGCCGCGATATCTACACACACATTTACAAAAGCCAAATAGGTACGCCCTGCACCTCACCACTACAGCCAAACGGTTTCGCTCTCAATTACAAATTATATTGACATTTATTTTACGGCGACCGTCCATCATCAACACCGAGCCTCACTGATTTTCGGCCGGCTCTTTAACCGTCCGGGCTATCACTGCTCACAAACTTAATAAAAATATTTTTGTATTTAAATTTTAGTTAAAGAATCTTTTAATCACAATAAGAAATATGATTGCCAAAAGAAAGACTAATTTCGAGTTGATTTTCGTTTTTTAGTACAAAATGTATGAAAAAAGCTTTTGGCGTTTTCTGTCATTTCTAGTACTCATACCTTAAAAGGTCCCATAGAGTTTTTTGATTCCAACACGAAATAGGATCGATTGGCATAAGTATATATTTTTTGTGTTTTAGCATGTTTTTCGCTGAATTATTAATTAACTGTGAATGTAGTTCATAATATCTTATAAAGTTAGGGATGGTCTTCTAGGAACGTTGTCCTGTAACTATAACGATTAAGGTGCCTGCCCTCACTGACCCATCTCAAGAATCCACCCTGTATATGTGCAAAATTTCAAGTCTCTAGACCTAGTGGTTTAGGCTGTGCGTTGATACATCACCAATCAGTCAGTCAGTTTATCATTTTATATATATATATATATAGATTTATATATAAATAGTTATTGTGCTTGTACCACACCTTCCCAGTTCCGCTTATATACCTTGCACCAACCACTAAGATCGGGACTTACCCAGGCGTTCTCTTCCGGCGCCGGCGCATCATTGCACAACCAATCAAGGGCGAGCAGCGAATGACTCTTCACCTGTCCCACGATGTTGTGCAATACGATAGTCATTAGTCAGAGGGCACGTGGAGAGTGAGCTTAATAAATTTATAATAATCGATAGAGAAAAATAATCGATTAAGTACTTCATCGATTATTGTAAATCATCGGCAAATTTGAAATTATTACTATTAAAGTACTTTTTAACTAATGAAGTATTAGTAGTACCTGATATATTCCGCAATATGAATGATTTTAAACAAAAACGACAAAAACAAAAACGATCAAACAGGAAACTAAAAAAGTACTAGTCGCCACTCTACGATTTTCGAAGGTTCCTCTCGATTTCTTTGAGATGCCATCATCAGATCCTGGTTTCCTTATCATGGCACCACCCTTGGGATATCACCTTTTCAACAAAAAAAGATAAACGACGAAGTTATCCGCGAACACACATAGAAAAGCAGTAATATCCTTAACGGTTAAAGAGCCGGCCGAAAATCAGTGAGGCTGGGGTTCGAATCCTGGCATGTACCAATGACTTTTTCAAAACCTTACGTACATATTTATCACTAGCTCGACGGTGAAGGAAAACATCGTGAGGAAACCCGCAGGTCTCAGAATTAATTCTGAGACATGTGTAAATAGACCCGGTCCGGCGATGGGCTCACCACCTATCACGTTTAGGGGTCCAATGTATCTCGTGAAATGTGGGTATATCCAGTAATGGAATACCTCTGCCTACCCCTTCGGGGATGAAAGGCGTGAGAGTATTTATTTTTTATTTTACACATAAAAAAACGGTCGAATTGAGATACCTCCTCCTTTTTTTGAAGTCGGTTATTTTTTTTTTTAAAAACGTAATTTGAATTTAATTTAATTTAAAATTTTAATTTTAGAGCAAGTACATATTAGAAAAAAACAAAAAAACTTAAATAAATTATACCCGAAAAATGGCTACCGTGCTATCTTTTTGAATCATCAAAATTATAATTAGCAACAAGTCAGATTCTATTCTCAGTGGGATCGCATTGTACTATTATATTTACCGTAGTTGGTAAAATTCCCCTTGTGTCTTATAAAACAAGTGATTAAATTAAAAAGAAATCAACGGTTAACCAAAAAACGTTTTACAACCACTTTAGGTTTCTAATTGCGTTCTTCAAAAGAGAATTTGGAAGTTTCTCACGATTTGTCGCTGGCCATTCTAAAGCACTCCGCTTTAATATTGTTACCTTACTTGGTGAAAAAGGGTTTTTCGTGTGTTATACAGCCAAGAGTATGCATAAAAGAACGGAGACAAGCAATAACATGTTTAGTCTCGATACTATCCATAAAGTACCACGCTATTTAGATTAAAGTAGTACTTAGTAGATGTAGATTGTAAAAAAGATAAATCCTTTTTTTTTTTAATTATTCTTTCTTACTAGTCCTTACGTCTGCGTTACGCAATCACGCCTAAGCTACTGAACCGATTTAAATGAAATTTGGTGCAGAGATAGTCTAAGGCCTGAAAAAGGATATAGGCAAATTTATAATGCGAAAAAAGGACTGTAAAAATAGGTGTTAAGATAGGGGTTGAAAGTTTGTATGGAAATTAAGTAATTTTTAAAGCTAATAACTCATGACCACAAAGCTATTTCACCAGTATAGATTTTTGGACAACTAAACGTGGTGGTCCATCGTCGGACCGAGGTGCTGTTACACATGTCTCAGAATAAGTTCTTGGACCTGCGGGTCTCCTCACGTTTTTTTTCACCGTCGAGTTTAATTACTTGTTTATTTTATTTGGAGAGCTTACAGCTACATTTACAAGTTGGTAGTCCTTGTGGACAAGTACATGATAATTACAAGCTTCCACAAATACTCAAAGATAGACATAGTTAGTGATAGATACTCGTACATACAATACTGCTCACGCCATTATCCCACAGTGGTAGACGATGGATCGCCACTTTGCTCGATCTCTGCATACTTCTTTCACTTCCTTCACATCCATAAACCTTTTCATTCACGCTCTTTAATTCTTCACACTCCGGATCCCAGCATTTTGAAGGGCATCACTAATTTGATCCGTGAACATCATTCTGGGGCGTCTTCTTTCGTTGCATCAACATTCGCACCATAAATCTCTTTCGTTACTCTTCTTTCATCATCATAAATACTCGTATTATTGCAATAATTCTGTATACTTACTATACTTCTACGTTGGCTCTCGGGAATAAGAGCGTGTGCATATTTTTCTAAACTCCACTCCTAAATTTTGCATCATTTAATCCAGGACAGCGAACGAAGCCGCGGGCAGCAGTAGGTCAAAAGTTAAAATGCATCTGCATTCAGCCACTAATCGACACACTGACCAATGTTTATGGACGTGTCAGAACTGCCAACAAGTTTCGGTAAGCGCCGTAACACATTATGTCATGGCGAAAGCGGGCCTACTTACGAGGCCTTATTGGTTGTCTGTGCGCAGGCGCAGGCTGGAGGGATTTAGGTTCGCTGCTAGAAGTACAGCATGAGGTTTAACAATAATTGAAGCTTACGAGTAAGAGAACAACTTTTCTTTTTAACCAACTTCAAAAAGGAGGAAGTTATCAATTCGTCTGGTTTTTTTTATGTTTGTTACCTCAGAACTTTCAACGAGGTAAACCGATTTGGATGATTCCTTTTTTATTTGAAAGCTTTGTCCCATTTAAATTTCGTTCCGTTCTGACAATGGCATCCATGAAAAACCATGTAAATTGAAGATTGAAGTCGTTTTTTTACTCTTTAGCTATGTAATTTTCTATCTAACCAACATAATAATCCTAATGTGTCTGCTACTCGTTTGGGGTAAGCTCAGATAGGCATACATACATAATCTCACGCCTAGTTCCCATTGGGGTAGACAGAAACAATATACCACCACATTCTACGAACCTGGCAGATTTCTCGCGCTTCATCCACATCCATCAAACGACTCATTCATTCACGTCGCTTTCGGTTACTCTTCATACTCTGATCTAAGATCATCTATCGTCTTTTTTTTCGAACAATACTGTATTGCTCGATGATACAACAAATCGATTGCGTGAGAATTGCCTCCCTGGCCGAAAATGGAAGAATTTCGAAGAAAAATCGTTTTGTGATTGAAGTTACGACCTATTTGCCAGCTTTCGAGTAATAATAACTTTCAAGGACATATCAATGAGTGTTGAGTATGAATAAATATAAATATTAACTATACAAGTGACCCAGTAAGCCTACATTAGAATTCACCGGCTGGCCACAGCCATAAGTGATGTTATGTAACTTTGTAAGTAGCACGGTTACTTAGATAACAAACTTGTGTGTACATGTTTACTTCTATGTGTTATCTGAATACAATCTGCGTTTCGGTCTATATGTTTGGTTGTTAATTTAAAGATAAAGTTGTTTTTGTTATTTTAATAAGTACACTGTTTTAATATCCAACTATTTTTGTGTGGAAGCGTTAGCATAATTTCACATAAGATTACAAAATATTTATGTGATCACTGATCTTCTCCAAAACATATTAATCTCAAAATATCTTGGTAACCAACACACAAATAGCCCTATAACCTAAAGAGAGTTTTTGACGGGAATCCGAAATGTATTTTGTAAAATTTACATTTTTTGTTATATTTCAAGTTTTGACTCATAATAGTGATAGTAAGTATATTATGTGGCAAGTTACCGTGAAAGTGTGCAATGAATGGGAAGTTCGATAAAGTGCGTGGGATGGACATTTTTGGATTGCTTCAAGAAGTCACAATGAAGTCTTCAGTAAAAGTGCTATGCATTTAACTGTCGTTGACCAAAAAAGGGATAAAGAAAGTGTTGAAGATATTCTATTTTTGTACATGGATTCTAAAGCAGAGCCATTAAACTAATAAGAATATAGTATAAAATTAAGACTTGGTCTGAAGGGCTTGTAGCCAAACAACTTCCACCCTTGGGATATCTACTTTCCACCAAAGAGTCATCAAAATCGGTTCATATACAATATGTAACAGAATAAGCGCAATTTCTGAAATTAGTTTGTATAGTGTCGACTACTTAATCGATTTAATTTTTTTTAATAAGTATAAATTTTTTCCGAAAAATGAATTATCATAGCTGAATTTAGTGCTACCTACCTGTACTATTACTGCCCTTTATTTAAGAATATTGGTTGGACACAACTAAAGTATGAAGGCATATTTTTTTTTTATATTATATAGGGTGTGAGGAATACATAATTTTTATATAGGGTGTGAGGAATTGCGCTTATTCTGTTACGCATTGTATATATACCGCCGAATTGAGAAACCTCCTTCTTTTCTGAAGTCGGTTAAAAATTGGAAGCGGACGAACCGTCTTCGCCGGTCGCCAAAGTATAGTTTGCCCTTCGGCTTGACGCATGCGCGACCAGTCGATAGCATTGTAACTGATATGCACCGAGCGTGAAATGACCACCCATCACGACGTTTGCGCAATGTGATATCCTCTTCTTGGCACTGTTTGCTTTGGGTGTACTACGACTGTTTTGCCGATATCCCATATCATCATCATCAACGCATAACAGCCCACTGCTACGCTAAGGGTCTTTACTCACACACGAGTAAGTATGGGCTATTATGGGCCATACCATCAGCACTATACATGACACGAAATGAAAGATTTTTAGCTCTGCTTCAGAGTCTATGCACAAAAACACAATAAGTTTTTGTCAAAACTTATGGAAATGTCACTTGGTAATCGACAGGAATACAATAGTGCACTTTTACTGAAGATTGAAGCGGCTTCTTGACTATCGTTATTATAAGTCAAAACCCAAAACAGACAGCAAAATTAAAAATTTTCAAAAACATGGCGTCCCTCTTCGGATTCCAGTCGATGCGACTTTTGACATTTAATCTTTACAGTTTGCACTAGTCTATTTCACATATTATGCGTTTATCATCCGTTTGACGTTTACTACTTTATTCTAATATCTGTGTTTCGACTAATAAAAATATTAGGATTAAAAATAATTGTTTCATTATTTTATCATTGCAAAAATACAATAATTATCAAAATATTAATAATTGTTGTTTTATTAGGTATTTTATCATTGCAAAAATACAATATTTTTTATTAGTCGAAAGTAGTAACAGTAAAACGGAAAAATGTAAACTGTCACCGAACCCATGCTATGTGAACTACACTATTGTGCTATTCTCTGCCGATCACTGCAGTATTACTTCATATTCACAGATTTTAGTAAACTTGGCGCGAAAATATTTACATAATAGCTAGATAGGAAATCGAGACGTCACCTCGCCCTAGACATACTTGCGCAGCCGCAAACCGCACGGCGAAAGTTCAAGTGGATATGCAAATCGTCGATTGTTTCCTCAAAATTAGATGCTTATTGTTTTTAATCTGCTTTCGACTTTGGTATCTGCAGTGAAACGCTTAGTTTACATAAGAATGCGGGGAAGTAAAGGCGAATGTTTTTGACTAACTAATAATAATAATAAATAGTAGATTATTATTCTTTGGACTCTTAAACGTGATATATGAGCCCATCACCGGATCGTGTCTTTTGCACATGCCTCAGAATTGATTCGGCTACCTGCGAGTTTTCTTACGATGTTTTCCTTCACCGTCGAGCTAGTAACAAGTATTTACGTAAACTTTTTTGGATAACTCATTGGTATATGCCAGGATTCGAACCCGAGCCTCATTAATGAGAAGCGGGCTCTATAACCACTGTATCAGTGCTCAGTAATACTAGAATTATAGTGTTTGCCAGTTATTTGCGATGAGCTTTAAGTCCAGCAAATCGTCTTCTAAAACAATATCTTGATATCCCTGATATATTGTCACGTTCTCGTAACATTTATTTATTTATTTCTTCAATTTACTATACTATTTTACAGGGTTACGACAGACCTAGTGAAATATGGGTCCGTATCCAGCAAACTCCACATATTGTTGCCTGTGCCGCATTTAGCTTGCGAATAATTGAAGCACTTTCGGGGCTATACAAGTATACATACGGATATCTGCATTGTCACAACGAAGAGCCAGTCACGTAACTAACTGCATTGTTACACTGTGACATTCGTCCAATTTGTTTGGCTACAAACTTTCTCTGATGCTGTGATATTCGTATTAAGTTTGTTTACTCTCCATGGGTTGATGTGACCGAAAGGTTAACGATTACATGTGAAATAAAGATAAACTTACTTTCATGAGAAAACATACAATTAATAAACGTAATGTACGTACCAACGAGACCTTTCCAGTATAGAGATTAATAAATAAATATTCACGCAATATTGGAATCGAACCCGCGACCTCTGACTCGAAAATTAGAGACTCTAATAACTGAGCCAACAGGCGCATATTGGGCATACTCTCTTGATATGAGTATTTGGTACCAAGACGTAATCACGTTATCTATACTTACATATAATAAAGTAATAACTGTCCGATGTCTGTCCATTGCATAGGAGATATTTAAGAAACCTTAAGAGGTATTCAGAAGCCAAAACAACTATTTTTTAAGATTTTTATCTGTCTGTTTATCTGTCCGTATGTTTGTACACGGAGAATAGAAAAATTATTGCATGAAATTGGATGCGGTTTTCACTGTTGTATTTTTGTAGATGTAACTTAAAATCTGGTAAATAAACTTTTCTATTTATCGATAAAAAAAGCTTGCCGTAAATTGGGAGACATTGGACTGGATTCTGGCTGACAAGCTAAAATTTCTAATTTTAAGTTAGCCTATCCTTCTCCACAGAATACGTAAGAAAAAGGACAGAAACAAACCATAGATTGAAGATTTAATGTCAAACATGTAAAAACCAACTAGTTTGTTTCTTAAGTACTTATCTGTCACTGTTATTACTGACTAATTTTAATTTGACAGGACTAAATATCTCTCGTCTCTTTTCTTTTATAGGAGAAAGAAAATGTCAGGACTAAACTAAAATAAGTTTAGTCGCTGTAATGCAGAATCGAACCCAGTCAGAAGTTTTCAAGCCACCTGAAGGTATCTGACATGGCTTAACGACTTCCATTGTGCGTGAACAAAAACGCAGTTTCGCGTAATACAACTTCCTTCCTGGATTTAGTGCCGTGAAATCATATTATGTCTGTAACATTATACGTACTAGTTACGTACGTGTTTATGTCACTCATACTGTACTCAGTATACTGTAATTATTATGTAGAGGTAGACGCTTTGTGCAAAAAAAAGCAACCGTTTTTGTGGAATATTTGCCGACGCGTGTGATTGTGATTTTGTAACTAGTATTCGTTATAGTAACAAAAAACAAACTAGGGTTTCCAAAACTGATATCAGATTACAAACAAAAAAATTATTAAAATTATAAATGCATTATGTTATGGATATAGACGTTTAATTACTAAAACCAAAAAAAATTTATAGTAACACTTTACTGATGGAAAAAAAGAAACTATGAAGTGCTTTTCTTTCTCGTTTATTTGTCTTTGTCTGTGTTTTATTCTAACATTACTTTTTAATAATATGAATGCAAAGATTCGAACATTTAAATTCAAGAATATTTTCATGAAGAAAATACCTCTGAAAGACGTTAAGAACTATTACTATAACGGTAATTATAATTTTATTGCAAGTTTATTTTTATGGTTTGCATTTTTAGGTTTTCGTACCCAAAGAGTACCCTATAGGGCTCCGCTGTCTGTCCTTCTGTATCACAGGGCTTTATCTTGAAGACCGAAATAAGCACTTGAAATAGAAATAAAAAATATTAATTAATCAAAAAACGTGTTATTTTTATTAAGCAGTAGAACCGAACCCTTTGTATGCAAGTCCGACTCGCACTTGGCCAGATTTTTGTCACTTTTCTATGTTGGCCATACTAAAGACATCAACGAGAAACTTATAGGAATTAAGTACGGAATCTTCACTTGAGTACAGTTCTTAAGGACGAAGACATATCATAACAGATACAGTATGATCATGTAGCTCAAGTTGTCTTTCCTCTGCATTCCAGGCTGCGGCATCGCAGTCAGCAATAGAAGAATGTGTTTGCCATTGTTATTTTTTACTAAGCAGTAGAACTGAACTCTTTGTTTGCAAGTCCGACTCGCACTTGGCCGGTTTTGATAACTTTTGTATCTTGGCCATACTAAAGACATCAACGAGAAGCTCATATGAATTGTACGGAATCTTCAATTAGAGTACAGTTCTTAGGGATGAAGACATATCTCAACAGATACAGTATGATCTACCCTAGTTCTAATCTCTCAGTTTTATCCATCCTACGGTTGTCTGGAAGAGATCACTAAAAGCGATAAAACCGCCCGTTGTACTTTAGTTAATGTTGGTATGCATATTGCGTTGTTGTTGGTGTACAATAAAGAGTTATTGTATTGTATTTTATTGTATTGTATTGTATGATCATATAGCTCAAGTTATCATTCCTCTGCATTCCAGGCTGCGGCATAGCAGTCAGCAAGCAGACGGCTCAACGGCGCATCGTCGGCGGGGACGACGCTGGCTTCGGTTCGTTTCCCTGGCAGGCGTACATTCGCATCGGATCCTCCAGGTTATACCGCAGCTTGTACACAGGGAAATGAGGGAGTGATTTAAAAAAATGTAATAGATTTAGCCAGGGGAATGATCTTGTAAATGGTAATGACATTGGTCAGTCGAGGACGTAAACATGGTTACAATGTTAGCCAGGGAAATGACTATAACAGTGTGTTGGGATTTGCCAGGGGAATGACGTCAGATACAAGTTAATAGAAGTCAGTAGAATTGTAGCTGGTAATCTCGTGACCGTGGGATACATTTTATATTACGATAGAAATTGTACAGAGAGGAAGCTAATTATAAATGGTAATAATGTTGACCAGGGTAATGACTTGTGAATATATGGATCTATGTGCACCTGTAATATGTACATTTCATACAATTTGCATCAAGTCTTTTACCAAAGATTCAATAGTGTTTTTTTCCTACATTATCTTTTCAATAACTATATCGGGGTCATATTAATATATTTTAGTAAGGGTTAGATAAATATCTTATCTTATCTTACATTTATTTTTACTTTCATCATCTGTACAGAGTAGAATTATAAAGAAGAGATATTAATTTCAATGTTAAATATCAAATAATAAAATAATCACTCTCTGCTTTTTGTAATTTTTGTACAGGTCCGTTGTAATTATTGCATGATAATTCACACATATTGATCGCATTTAATTTTATAGCACCTCTCAATGGAAACGACTCCTACCCTAGATTAAATACATTAATAATTTATTATTTTAAATCGCTGAGAGTGACATAAAATTGTATGCGACTTCTACACTTGATTTTCGTTATAACACGTTTTAACATTTATTTATATGTGTGTTTGCTTCTATTAACTTTCATTGCAAATAACGTTTGTTAATCAAGACGCCATTTTTGAAAATTTATATTGAATGAAATTTGGACTTGATTACTTCATACAAATATTGAAATAAATAAATAAAAATGAGTATTGAGATGGTATTTTAAGGTGTAGATTGATTTGTAACATTCCGATGTAACATTTATAGTGTTACAACATAACATACAACAGTCAGTACCGCGAGCCGAGCAGCTCCCATTAAGCGCCACGTGCGTCGTCAGTTTTTTTGCGAATGCTTTTGAATGTTATATTATAATTCAGTAAAAAAGAAGTATAAACAACCTCTAAATCCGCCATTTTGAGTAAAAGTGGAGCGTGCTTCAGCTAAGCGTTTGCCGCAATTGTGCGTATCGTCTTAATGTAATGTACCAAGATTGCCTTGAATAATGACACAGAAATGTTACAAATCAGTCTTCACCTTTAGATGCTCAATATTAGTATGCCTTTTTATTTTTTTATAAACTACTGAACAATAACTTTGAAGCACAAACATTTAATGTTGTGTGATTAACAACTAATAAATTTGTAAGTCATGGAAATTAATTATAACTTTTTGATGACTTGTTGTAGCTCGAATGTTTTAATGAACTAAGAAGACATTAACTTTTAAATTAAACTCTAGAACCAATATCAATCTCCTTCGCTGTAAAAACTAATGCTTATTTCTTAATTATTACAGAATTAATTTGATTTAGAATGAGACATAAATTAATTTCCGTGAATCTTCATGGCATTTTATTCCGTGTAATTAACAACTAATAAATAATATTAATACATTAATTTTCAGATGCAACATGCTAATGTCCATATTCGAGCTTATCGGTTGGAAGCAGTGTTGGATAGAGAGGTAAATGTGCGAAAGAGACAACATGATGCTTTTACACCATTTTAATTCGTAGTCCGTAGGGTTGTATTTCGTAGACCACGGTAATGAGGTTAGATCGTGACAGGGAAATGATAATCATGTGTATAATTTATATAATTATATGTTTAATTTTGACAGATCATTCTTAAAGTACGTGTAGATTATATAGAGTAGTTATTTATTGAATTTGGTAGTAGTTACATTCTGTACTTTAATTATAATATGCATGTTTCTAGGTATACATAATGTCCATATTTCTGGAGTTAGTCAAATTTTCTTTGCAATATTCATTGGATGTTTACCATTGTAAACATTATCATCCTATTGGAGCACTTAGTTAATTAACCATGACCAATTTCAATGTTTTTCCCTTGGGCTGGTTAATTAAAATTACCCTTTCAAAGATGGTCTCATATTTTTTCTCGGACATGCTGTATATTGAAATGTATATTTATATAAATATTGCAAAGTTAATGAATTTAGAAACTAGATACTTCAATACGCATGCTAGTATTTTATACTTTATTTTTTACGATTATACTATTTCTTGGTATCATATTCGTAGAATAAATTGCTCCAACTTTTTCGCACATTCCTCTTCTTATGTGTATATAATGTAATTTATTATATTATACCTACAATTTAACAGATTAACAGTCTAACAATTAACAACTTTATAGCTTGGACGGTAAGTCGCATATTTCTTTGCATGTCAGGATCTATTTTATTTTGCTTGACATTATAAGCGACACAACAAGGTAACATGTTTCATTTAAATTATTTTATTTTTACTTTACATACTTATTTCCCGTTATGGTGTCTTGTGTCTTAAAATATCTAATGTACCTACCCAAAAGTCTTATGTACAAAAAAGGTTTGTTCTACATAAATGTCTAATGTCCCAAAATGTCTATTATCCTAAAATATATATTGTTACAAAATATCAAATGTCTTAGGTCCAAATAAGTTTAATGTCAAAAGGGTCTGTCGTACGAATAGGTCTAATATCCTAAAATGTCTATTGTCACAAAATATCAAATGTCTTGGGTCCAAATAAGTCTATGTACAAAAAGGTCTGTGGTACGAATATGTCTAATGTCCCAAAAGGTCTAGTGTTCAAAATTACCTTTTGTCCGATCTAGCAGCAAAATCGTTTATGTGCAAAAATTTCAAGTTTTGCACCAAATTTACACTCTTAGTAATGGTGTTTATTTTGAATTTCCAACAGACACTTCAATTTTATTATTGTTACAGTCAAAAGCACGTGGAGTTTGACACATTGGACTTTGTAACATTCTTATTACAATCGCTTTAGAGGTCAGACTCGCACTATAAGTGGCAAGCTTCATTTGCTCTTGACTGTACATTATATAGAATTATGACATAACAGTATTTTTCGTTTCATACCACAACGTTTTATGTAAACCACTTCTCTATTCTAATTGTGCAGAAATTGCGCTTGCGCATTGTATTTTACGTACGTACGCTATGCGATGTAATTATCGCTATTGTTCAGCTACCAGTCTTCTTATGGTCTTATTGCGAGCTTTTTTTATACAGGGTGTTACAGTGCAGCTAGATAAAATTGTTATACAAAAAAGTAAAATAACTAAAACAAAAATTAAATACACTTACCATAATGCAAAATTCGGAGTCGGCAGAGATATTCTATAACTCATTTTTAGCATTGTATTTATTGGATGAGAAAAATAAAAATAAAGAATCTCACGCCTTTTATCCGAGAGGGTGTAAGAATACCTCTGGTATTCCATTTCTGGATATACCCACTTTTCACGAGATGTTCTTTGGACCCCTGAACGTAATATTGGATGAGAATTGCCGAGAATCGCGCTGAATGGCGTGCAATTGGAGAGGCCTATATCCAGCAGTGGACTGCTATAGGCTGATGATGATGATGATGAACATTGTATTTTTCGAACCCCTAAACGTGACAAGTAGTGGTGGTTACACATCCCACGGACTCAATGAGGTCTGATGTTTTCCCTCATCGTGGAGCTAGTGATAAACATGCACGTAAATTTTTTGAAAGACTCAATCTATCTCACCGTGTTAATAGGTCTATGATCTCACCGGGATACGATCCCGGGTCTAAATGTGAGAAGTGAACCCACTTTCAATAGAGCTAGCTACCACTTCTCTTTAAATTGTAGTTTTTTAGTACTTAAGCATTTAAATATTGATATCACTGCCGAGTTATTAAGGAGGCGTAATGGAATTTGGGTTCCATAAATAACGTAACTGATCACTAAGAATTTTAGAAAATTCTTTTCAAAAACTACTTTTGAACCGCTTTCAAAAATTATTTCACTAATACACACACACTTTTCTGGGAGTAACATGGGCTATAATACGGAAGGACTTACGCGGATGAAATCGCGCGGAACAGCTAATATTATATTATAGTTAATGACACAGAAAAATCCTTCGATACCTAAAACTTATATGAACCATGCATCGTTCTATCATAAAAAACCTCTACAGTAACTATACAATAGAAGCAAATTTTTAAAATCAATCTTGTCACTTTGAACACCCTGTATACGTACGCAACTTTAGTGGGAGGGGTTTATGCAACTGTCGCCAGTTTACGCAACCCTAATTGGTCCGCTTTGTCCCACCACTGCCATCTTTCACATCTTCTTTGCGGATTATGTGGAGCGGAATAATTTAGTTTTTTTGACAAAAGAGATCCTTTGTAGCATAAAAAAAAACTTAAAATTATCATACACAACCAAAACGCCACAACATAGCAAGAAAAGAATGCTAACGCGTTTTATCCCCGTGGGGTTAGGCAGATATCCCGTTTATGGAAATAAACACGTTTCACCGGTATAATCTTTGGACCCCTAAACGTAATAGGTGGTGAGACTGGTGAGCCCATCGCCGGACTAGATCTGTTACAATTAATTGTGGGACCTGCGGGCTTCCTCACGATATTTTCCTTACCTAGTGGCAAATATGAAAATGAAAATGAAAAATTATTTATTAAACTTTAAGTTTTGCTTAAGCATACATTTTTAAGGCATTTTTTGCCTTTTAAGTATTATAATGTGTCAGGATACGTTACTCTTCCATAGCAATACAATTCTAGTTCAAATAGGTAATCATATGTAAGTACGTAAGCTTTTGAAAAACTTATTGGTACATGCCATGATTCGAGTCCGAGCCTCAGTCAGGCTCTGGTTAGCCGGGATTTAGTTTAACCAGCACATGTGGGCGAGTCGTATCTCCCAGTTACGGTCTTCAGGATGGAGCTTGAGCTGGACAGCACTATGGCATGGAAATCGTCTGTGTGCGCCTCCGCGAACATTCCCGAAGCGGGGCAGAAGCGGGGCAGCCCCAAAAACATCCTGAAACCGCTTGAAGCACTAAACTTAAACTAAACTAACCATCCCCTCCAGGTGTGGCGGATCGCTCATCTCTCGGCGTCACGTGGTGACAGCGGGACATTGCGTCGCACGCGCACAACCGCGTCACGTGCGCGTGACACTCGGCGATTACGTCATCAATTCCGCAGCGGAACCACTACCAGCTTATACGTTCGGCGTCCGCGCAATCAAAGTGCATCCGCTGTTCAAGTTCACTCCACAAGCGGATCGGTTCGATGTAGCGGTTTTGACGTTGGATCGGGGTGTCCACTACATGCCGCATATAGGTATGTACATGTACACATATTATTATTTTAGCCACATATTCATCATTATCAACTCGTAATAGCCCACTGCTTCGCTGGGCTTTCGTCATAATGCGAAAATATAGCCATAATAGAAAGCTCAAAGCGAAATAGATAAAAGCAGGAGATCGGAGTCAGAATAATAATAATATTTTTCTTCTTGTCGTATCCTGATGATTGAGGAGGTGACTATTACTGGTTGTTTGAGTATTATTGACAACCGTTCTCTATTCTACTCGATGTTGATCCCAATGAGTGCTCGTTTGTAGTACCACTTTGGTTGTTGTATCCTCGTCGGATCATCTCGTAGGTGTGTCTCGTCGTACACTAAGCGGCCCTCGACGCAGCCTGCTAAAATGAGCTTCTCGAAGCACTACCACCTAAGTTTCATTACGGCATATAATTTGACGCCGTTCTATTCAGTACTTTGAGTATTATCCAATCGGAGACGCCACTGACAGGCGTTCCCCTCTGCCAAAAAAGTTCGCTCAACGCTCATACCTGATAAATTCAACTAGTTTTTTTGAGTTCACGGAGTGCTCGGATTGGTTGTTTCTGTGTGTAAATGTACTTGTGTGCATCTGGTTCAAGTTTGTGTTTAATTGTTTTGTCAAAAAATGCGTTTGTTTTAACATTACTTGTCTGCGTTTCCTCGTCTACCCGCGTAGAAATTGGCAGACTTTTTTGCAAAAGAAACTAGTGCGCGTGACGTCTCCTGTTGGTTTAATACTCAAAGATTTAGTAAGGTAATCATAGACGATATACCTAAACAAAAATAACTGTTGATCTTTATTCTCTATGCGCTGACGGCGGCGTTTGGGTCCCAATTCAAATCGCAAACGTCAAATTGAAGTTTAAATGGCATCCGAATGCCAATTAACGCTGTCGGTTATTCAAAGATTGTCTTAGATGGTGTCTGCCTGCTGGATCTGAAGAAAGTGGAAGTGGGTTCCTAAATTAATATATTCAAAGTCAAAATCATTTATTTTCTATGGGTATAGAAAATAAACTTAGAAAAGTCAATAGTATAATAACAAGGCACTCTAAACTCGTCCATGAAGATTGGCTAAATGTAAACAGCAACCCACCTGGACCGAATGCTGGTTCCAAATACAGTACCCCGAGAAGAGCCAGCAGGAAACTCAAGGGCAGCTCTTTTTAATCTCATGTCTTACTAGTAAATATTGTTTACAATAATATAACATAGCGTCGAGTTGGTTAATCCCATGCATGTTTATTTGAAACTAATGCCTTAACATCATTTCCAGCACCGATCTGCCTGCCTGAACGTGGCTCGGACTTCCTGGGCCAGTACGGGTGGGCCGCGGGGTGGGGCGCCCTCAGCCCTGGCTCGAGGCTGCGCCCGCGCACGTTGCAGGCTGTTGACGTGCCAGTGCTCGATAACAGGGTCTGCGAGCGGTGGCACCGGGCAAATGGTGAGTCTTGGCAACTTTGTTTGAGTTTTATATAAGCTATATAATTGTAAACTTTCATTAAAATCCGTTCAGTAGTATTTTAGTGAAAGAGGAACAAACATCCATACATACAAACTTTCACGTTTATAATATTAGTAGGGTTTCCTAAACACTTTTTGTGTTGTATCAAGTTGAATCCGCACCCATAGATATTTATTTATTTAATTTTCCAAGAAAAAGTACTCATATCGAACTTCATGCATGCATTACCTACCAGTCAACCATCAGGCTCAGCAGAAGAATTTCTCAGAATTGGCCGTAAGATTAAATAGATATCCGTACAGTATTCTTATAGTATTCTTACTAACCTATAATTTCTAAATTCCAGGAATAAACGTAGTGATATACCCCGAGATGCTGTGCGCCGGGTACAGGGGTGGGGGCAAAGACAGTTGCCAAGGCGACAGTGGGGGTCCCCTAATGCTAGAAAGAGCTGGCCGATGGTACCTTATCGGGGTCGTATCCGCCGGGTACTCTTGCGCAAGTCGGGGCCAACCAGGCATCTACCACAGAGTCGCACACACAGTGGACTGGATATCACACGCCACTACCCTATCATAGCATAGTGAGTGACAGGACGCTTTTGAAAATCGAATGATTGTATTTTTACTGTGAGAAATATTGGTTTTTAAATAAAAATGTTGTCACGGTTGGTGATAGGTGATGGCCGGTACACACTTTGGTTAGTGATTAGTGCGAGTGTTTAGTAAAAAATTCGTTCGGACACCTCCGTTTTGTGTTTAGTGATTAGCGAAGTACAGTGCTGTGCGAACGCGTTTTTTACTAAACACTAGCACTAATCACTAAACAAAGTGTGTAAGTGTTTGCACACATATCAAATCAGAAATGGGTCGTCACCGCCTCTCCGATCTTTTCCCAAGAGGAGGCGATGCCGTTATAATGCTGATTATGTGCATTGGGAATTTCATACAAACAATATGATAGGGTTCGGGCGGCAGTTGATGTAGTGCTGGTCTTTTTACGAGTTGATATGTGTGATACAACTTTAAACCATACACATATAAGTACAATAGATGTCGTGTAACCAGCTGACAAGCGTACCCTATTCTTATCATGTCCATTGGTCAATATCTGTAGCCAATTTATCTTACAAATTAAAAAAACTCACATTCATTTAAAGGGCTATTCAGATAGTGTCAATTAATTTAGTTAGATCATGATTGACAAAAAACGCCCACAGATCACAACCATTCTACAACCTTGAAATAGGATGTCTAATTTTAAATACAGTTGTCTCTTTTTAACGAATGTCTTTATTTCCAAGCTCGAGGAGGATGACTGTAATTTTTGATTTTAGCAACATTTATACTATGTCTATTGTACTTATGTGTTTATGAAATAAACAATAGAGGAGGTAAAGTTAGAAAATGAAAGACAGTGACAATTTGGTTAAAAAAGTAATCTTATTTTTGTAGAAAAAAAGTTAGAAAGTTATCAACCCCAAATTTTTGTGATTGTGAAATTCTGATAGTTTGTTTTTACATCTTTCGTATAATGATTTTTTCCCTTTTTATTGCAACAGTCAATTCAAGATGTCCCTGCTGTGTGAAACATAAAAATTTAAAATTCAGTAGGTATTATTTAAAAAAACATATTTTCTAACTATTTTTGATTCATTTACTGCCTTGGTGAAATTCCTCCGAATTGTCATTGTAAAGTAATAAATTATGGCGGGAAACACAGATTGCCTTGAATCAAAACAGTAAAAAAAAAACTCAACATTTAAGTTGCTTTTGCAACTAGTCACCATTTAAAAAATCTAATCCAACCAGTCTGAACACTTCACCCCATAAAAAGGTGAATTCCAGCAACGATATGTAATTTGTATTTCATTTATTCCCGGAAAAATCATTTTTATCTGTCAGTTGAATCGAGGCTCAATAACGCAGTGACAGACCTGCGTTTATAAGTTACATAGAAACCTTTCATATACCTTCACTAAAAAAACGTTCAGAAAATTATACAATAGGGTTGTGTCCTACCTAGTCAAATCAGTTACTTTTTACGATCTGTCAAAACGAAATTTTACTATGGAAAATGTACTGAAATAGCAAACCGTGACGTCATAGTTTGTAGTACTCAATTGCAGTACTTTTTTTGATTGTTTTATTATTTTTAAATTTGCTATAATTGTAAATTGAAAATCGAAATACATATTTTGAGGTGTTTTGGGGTAATCTTTTTAATTTATGACTACTCGTAATTTAATTGCGATGCTGTCAACTACCCAATTTGTAAAAATTAAAAACAGAACTCGAACTCTGACGGAGACGGACCTACAATTAGGTTTTTTTTGATTGGTTGAAACATTTTCGCGCGTAAAAGATTTTTTTGCAGGGAGCAGAACTGCCTTGTAACCAAAGAGGTTGAATCTTTTTTTTCTTTAAATGTCTTTGGTTGTAACTTTTAAAGGTGACTATTTGCAATCTAAAATGTAAAAGACATTATTCAATTAATCCCGAAGCGGGATAAAGAAAAAAAACTGTCTCAGAAGGAGATTTTCTTTAAGATAATATTTCTTTAGTCTTGTAGAGAAAAAATGTGATAACGGTGAATTTAACGGAAAATTTGATACATATTTAAAATTGTTTTAACACAAAATCCCAATATTCAATTTAATTGTAGTTGTAATTCATAAGTGCCTATAGCATTTTGTAAATATAATAGTTGTACATACTTAACAAATTAAAATGAACAATGAAACCATATTTTTAAGGACTAATTTACCATGACTCAAGTGTAAATAAATTATAACGTTTAATAATAAGTAAGAAGTGTGTAAGTAAATTATTGCTTATTTATTTGGATTCGGATTTTTCTTTTCATTTTACAAACTGTACACCGATTTACTGTTTAAGGAATTGAAAACAAAATTATTTGTAATGCGCTATTTAATAAATTAATGACATTATATTTATTGTTACCTTATCGTTGTTTTATTTTGTAACAAAAACAAAACAAAATTTAATCTTCAAATGAAACGTTTTAATTTTTAATCATTATTGGTCCGTCTACCAGCCAATAGGAATGCGATGCGCGCGCACAAGCCGATCAAGTAGTTTGTATACAGGTCGATAGTATCGTTTGAGAGCTGAAGCAGAGATGTCGCCTTGACCGATAGTGGATAAGAGTATTTCGCGCCAATTTTGCGAGTCGCCACGTGACATTAGGTCTCTGAAAAAAATATACATTTTTATACTGGTCACTGCACCTGTGTTACTAAAATAATAGTTTGTAATCTGAATATTTTATTGGTAATTTGGTTCATTAGTTCATGGTTTAATTATCTAAAAAAAAAATTTTTTTTAAGGGCAAAAAATCATTAATGATTAATCTGCCACATGTAGGAGTAAATGTCCATCCTGTGATAGATCGCAACTAAAGAAGGGGCCATAAAAAACAGCTACACAAAAAGAACCTCCAATATCCATAATTCACACAAGTGTTGTGAAGTCGTAATAGTAACTAAATAGAAATCAGTTTCGAACCATAACCACAACTCCGATATTTATTTATAACTAGCGACCCGCCCCGGCTTCGCACGGGTGCAATGCTAAATTTTCTTTGCTATAAACCATCCCTGGACCCACTCAAACCCACACAAAAAGTTTCATCAAAATCGGTTCGTCAGTTCTGGAGTTAAATCGTCAGGAAGGAAAACCCGACTTATTTTTATATAGTAGACTAGCGACCCGCCCCGGCTTCGCACGGGTGCAATGCTGAATATTCTTTGCTATAAACCATCCCTGGACCCACTCAAACCCACACAAAAAGTTTCATCAAAATCGGTTCGTCAGTTCTGGAGTTAAATCGTCAGGAAGGAAAACCCGACTTATTTTTATATAGTAGATAATAATAATAAATTGCGGGACACAATTCACACACGGTTATTTAGTCCCAAACTAGGCAGGGCCTGTACTATGGGTACTAAACAACTGATAGACATACTTAAATAAATATTAAACGACCAGACACGAAGCCAACAGACATGTTCATGCACACAAATGTTGACCCCGAGCGGGGATCGAACCCGCGACCTCCGACTCAGAAGGCAGGGTCACAACCAACTGAGCCAACAGGCCCTTTTTGAACAGAGAGAGAGAGATTGAACAGACTGAGTGCTCGAGCCGTGGGCGCGTTGGCGGTGTGGAGCGAGCGTTGCGCCGTATGTGTCGATTTAACCCCTTACCGAATGTGTCGAAATTGTCAGCCGTCTCACAGACGGCTGATAATTTCACTAAGTATAAGCAAACGCGGACAAATGGGCTCTCGACGACACCCTGAACTAGACAGAGAGGAAATGAGGAAAAGGTTCATAGAAGCATATAAACGAACAGTTCAGAATCGCTGAGACTTTCTCAGGTGAAAATTGTTTCTCAGGTGTCTGAGAGACGGGTGGTTAAGGGCTAAGGGTGTAAGTCAGTAACTTACTTCAAAAGTTTTCCGACAGCTTTAGACCCGTATATGTCACATCGTCCCATTGTAATGGTGTGAGGGAGGTCTTCGGTGACGTCACGTCTGCCAAAGACAGCAGCTTTGCAGAGGCTCTCAAACAATTGGTGCTGGAGGAAACTACTCAGAAAATACCTACAAGAATAAAAAGTTACAGTTTTATATGAAGAGGTTGAACTCAACTGTTCATTGGATAAATTTCTACAACCGCTTTGGGTTGCTCAGATATGGTTTCACTCGACTCAACAAAACATATGTCACTCGGGGACAGTTTAGCTTTCTAACATTGAAATAATTTTCAGAATCGAACCAATGGTTCCAGAGTTTACTTTATAAAAAAATACCTTAAAAACTCCTTCACATTCATTTTTAAACTAGATTTAGAAAATAGCATTATTTCTTCATTCGCATTGACACAGAGTTGACACGCATAGAAGTGACGCGCATTTACAATCTTAAGTGTATTAAACTCTATTTCCATGAAGTAATGTACAAATTTGTGTTCAGGTAAAAAAAACACGGGTTGCACTCCGGGAGTGCCGGCAGAAGTGAAAACTTGATTATCGATTTCGGTGTTACAATACTACTCTCCAACCGTCTTACGGTTTTTCGATCAGCACACGTGACCTGACGCGAGTTTCACAGTTTTTACCCATCCCACAAAAGTGCTCAACGCCGCTAAAGAAGTTTTCACTTCAAAAATCCGCAGGTTTTCGAGATTCTATTTCTTTGCTACTAGTAATGTACTTTATGCACATTACCTACTTATTGTAGTGTAGTTACTACTCCTTCATTTATGTTTGTATAGCTTCCCTGCACTTAATGTCATAAAGTTTTAAAAAAAGTCAATATATATTGTCACTTACCTAATATATGGGGTATTGTCAGGAACATGAAACTTAGCTCCAACGTCAAAATAAACCTCATCTCTATCTCCAGGGGGAGCTATACCTTGTAATTCAACAGCCATTGCCCAAAACTCTTTATTTAAAGAAACGTCATCTAACTTCCCCTCAAAATATCTCCATCTATACTCATCTATTAAAAGGGCAAATGGTATTTGCGGTAACTTGTTGAGTGCTATTTTCAACATTAATATATCGTCTGTAGATATTAGTAAAGGAATTTCTTTTTTATCATCAATTGGATCTTGGTCTTCAACATTTACGTCTTGAAAATCATTTGTAACTTCAATACTTTCTATTTCGTCAATTCTTTTTACAACGCTTGCATCATCTTGTCTTTCACTATCAAATGATTCATTGATACCTAGGTAATCGATAGGTTCGATTTCGATACCATCTATGTCTTCTGGTTGGTTTGAAGTGTATAGCACAGTATCGTTGACCAAGCCAAGTCGATTTAAATGTTGCGGTGTCATAACTCCATACATTATGGTGTCTCCTATAGTCTCGTGGAGTCCTGCGTTTGCTTGCTACAATTAATTATTTTTTAAATTAAAGTTACACAAATGTTGTTAAGTAAAGTGAATATTAAATTCAGTGTTACTACAGAAAACTTGAGACAGTAAAATTTATTCTTCGTGCAACTGGTTTGCTAAAACCTTATTCCTGTAGGCAGTAACTTCATTCAATCTTCGGAGGTGAAGATGGGCTGCTGTTTACATTTAGCCAATCTTCATGGACGAGTTTAGAGTGCCCTGTTATTACGACGTGTCTAAGTTAAGGTACCTATTGTACCTACAGAAAATAAATTACTTTTGACTTTTTTTTTAATTTGTAAGCAAAAAACTTCAAAAACATACTCTGAATATTGCTGTTTGTTGTTCATATGCCATATAATACTGAATGTGTCCTAATTCGTGATGAAGTACGTAAAAATCGTCTGCTGATGTCCCTGAGCAATAAAGTAGCCTGAAAATTTAAAAAGAAGTTATTTAAGGCAGAGGTAAGTATTCTATTTATGGAAGTACCTAACCAATTTTGAACAGACTATTTTTACAACCTTCATTGTGAGAGGTGAACCCATCGCCCGCCGGACCGGTGTGGTTACAGATGTCTCAGAATAAATTCTGCGAGTGACTCCACCATAATTTCCTTTATTGTTGAGCTATGTATAAATACTTAAGTTCTTATTTATTTGGTAAATTCCCTAACCAGGAGTCAAGTCCTTCAACTCTTCGTGAATGAGAGGTGGGCTCGTATTAAATACTGCTGCTGCTGCTACAAAATTTCCCATCAATTTGAAAGAAAGAACTTACGTACATATTCATCACTAGCTCGACGGTGAAGGAAAACATCGTGAGGAAACCCGCAGTTCCCAGAATTAATTCTGAGGAATGTGCAACAGACCCGGTCCGGCGCAATGGGCTCAACACCTATCACGTTCAAGAATATCTTGTGAAAAGTGGGTATATCCAGAACTAGATCACCTCTGGCTACCCCCTCGGAGATAAAAGGCGTAAGATTTTTTTTAAAGAAAGTGAAATAATTCAATAATTTGACAACTGGCAACCCTCACCTGTAGTCGCCATTTTTAAACATGTCCGCCGCGGTGCCGTGACAGCGCATGCGGTAGTTTTCCCGCGAAAATACTGATTGGCGCCAAAACGAATCAGGCATCGGTGGCAGCCCTAGGGATTGGTAAAAATCTTCGGCGCGTTTTACCTGCGATGATTAAGAAAATGTATTATGTTTAACACTAACGGGCAGAGGGCAAATAACCACCAAATATTGAACTCCATGTAATTGAAATAAGATTCAAAACTAATGATTAAACTGCCTATTCCCGTTAAAGGGTTATAGAGATAATATGCTCACTCACTCCCTTATTTATCACCAAATCTCAGAAAGTAATAAATGCTAGAAATTTTTGCAATATTCCCACTTAGACTTACTACTTATTTAACTTAGAGCCAAGAATAAAGTGGGGTTTGGGTCACTTGCAATTTTTAATCTTATAATATTACTGAAACCATAGAACTGGGAATTTTTATATAAGTACTTAGGTATATAAAGACATAATCGAAGTCTTACCATATGCTGTACCGTCCAGTTCAAATTGAGAATACTTTGGTCTAGATTTATAGTTCTTGGGATAATTAAATCGGACAAAGACTCCCAGTTTTGTGCCCATAGATTACCTAGAACAAATTTTAAGAAACTTTATTATTTAGAAACAATTAAGCTCTGAGAAAGTTGTTCTTAACCAAAGGAAAGTAAACTAACCATATGTAAAAACGATATATAAATTGTCAATGATAGATGCAGATATTATTGTTGATGATAATTACCATACCCATGACAGGAATGGTGATGACTTTTCTCAACTAGAACACTTTGGCGAGCGATGGCAAATAACTATAATAGTACCTATAACTAGTTTCTTAAGTGAACTTTACATTTTAATAATGAATAAATATATTTTATTTGACAAATTGATTTGACTTCGATTTTGCTGATGATTCAAGAAGAGCCTTTGCAGAATTATTGATTTGATCACGAATTTAATCAAACTGAAAATATTATCAAAAGATCATGTATAATGACTTCTTAGCATCTTACCAAGCAAATGTGCAGGTATTGGACCATTCTTCGGGACGATATCGCCATAAAACTTCCTCAAATAAAACCTGACAACTCCATGGAGGAGGTCGTAAAGAGGTTTTACGTCAGAATACAGCTGGCGACACAGTTGCCTCAGATTTGTAATTTCTAGCTCATCTCGCCAAGATGCTCCGATGTCTGTGTATCCTGGACAGGTTAGAAAAAGAAATAAGAAGGTCAAAACTTAGTAGATTACTGTTTTAATCTTGCTTATTTAGCAATCAAGATCCCTAATCGGACAAACGTCTATCAAGGCTACGCTGATTGGTAACGTTGAACTATCTGATGGTTTATGTACTCCTAGAATACAGAACTTTAAAATAAAGGTTACTTCAAAAAACAGCTTGTTATAGCGATCACTGATAGAGTAGTATGTTCCTACTGTAACGTCAACATACCGAAGTTTAGGGCAGTTAAGTTAAAGTAAGACAAAGTAGTAGTCAGAGGACAAGGATAGATACAAATAAGAAACAGTTTTAATCAGTGCTCATTAGGGGAGGCCTATATCCAGCAGTGGACAAATGTAGGCTGATGATGAAGTAGATAAAACCCTGGATTTTTCAAGATGCTGCATAAGCCGCGGCATAAGAGCAGCAGATTTTAGAGTAATCTCGCTCGCTTTTTTAATTCGTTTGTGATTATGAACGTAACGCTCAAACAAGTCACTTGCAGATAGAAAATATTCAAACTCTTTATAGGTAGAAGTGGAACAAACTGAAATAGAATAGAAAATATTGTTATGAAAAAAAACGGCACTGATAGTTTGTTCCTAAATGCTCATACCATTTCTTCTAGCAGCCCGATTTTGTATATCCACCAACTCCTTATAAGGCTCTTTCATTGGTGGACCAATCTTCTCCCTCCACGCAAGCCAGAGCCATTTCAAAACGTCCTCATTCCTCGAAAACACCATTAACTTCTCCAGATCATCTTCTCCATTCAAACAGAAAACGTTCTTCTCATCATACAAACTATTTGCTGACATTTTTGCGGCCAGCAATATGGAGTCACTCTGTTCCGAATTCGCAAATTGTTTAACAGCTGATAAGAAATTCAAGATGGCGGATTCTAGTTCTGGAAAGGTTTGTGGTGTGGCGTTGTATGGAATGCATATTTTGGCGTCAGAATATATTGATTGAAGCTCTTCGAATAAGTAACTGGTAACCCTAGAAGCATAAAAACAGCAACATACCAATGTTAATCGAATATCCAATTAAGTTTGGAGTGTAGTCTTGTGCCAACTTTCAAGAGGAGGGTTGGTTTCATTGAATCATACTTCAGACGTCTTTTATATATTTTGTCGACTTGACAAATTATGTGTCAGTTATGGAAGGGTTACCCTGACTCCGTGATCAAATCACATAATAAGTATTCTTAGTATTTGTGTTTATTTGTGTTTTAAGAATAACGACGCTTCTTAGGTTTATGTGATATTTTTTCAGAAATATTCAACAATCAACTTCATATTTTAACCAATTTACACTAAACCTTTATTTAGTGAATAACTCCGTCCATCGGTGAAAGCCGTATGAACTCCGTTTTGAAGTTTTTACTGTGGTTTATTACGTTTAGTTAGACAGACAGACTGATGCAACGGGAGGACATTTTGTTTTTAACCGACTTCATTAAAATATGTACTTATTCATTGACTCTTAACTCTATGTTTAAAAAATCTGAATAACCTTCTACTACATTATAAATTGCTATAAATTAAATAAAGACTATTTACCTCGCTTCATCAAAAGTGAATTTCGGGCCTCGGCAAAGAAGATAAGTCTGTCTCGTTTGCGTGTTATTCAAAAGCAGTCCGTTATTCAATGCTACCAACTGGTCGCACGTATGCTGCTGCCATTTTATTCTTTTCTTCTGATAGTTGGCAGCCTTGATCGGTAGCTCGGGGTTGCCAGGGTTAATAGAACTTTCCCATGCTATTTCTGCGCCTGCTTGGTTGAACTTAAGAGTTTCCTTGTTTGCTGCCTCGAATAGTTCGTTAATGTCGTGACAGAAATAACATTGGAAAAATAAAATGGAAATGAAGGAAATAGTGGTGTTCATCTTACGTTGTAGTAGGTAGTCACATTTTTTTTAATATTCACACTGAAAACAGCAAAATTTTGTCGTTACTAAGTAGGCAGCTAAATAGCACACAGTGATTTCCTGGATGCCTACTATCTAAGACAATCTGAATATGCACCAGCGTCAAACGGCAATTGGTTTAAGTTTAATTTTACGTTCGCATTTTGAATTGGGAACCCAAAATTGCGTCGCGTCGTCGGCGTATAGAGAGTAGACATCAACAGTTATTTTGGTTTTCTACAATAAAGCGTCGACGAAATAGATATCCCTTCAACACAGTTCTTATAAAAAAATACAAAAAAGGTTACATAGCAGAGCAAATATTTAAAAAACTGGTATGGGTAGATGATGAAGTACCTATTGGACAAAGAGATTTAAATATAATATGGCATAGAGGGGACAAAGCGACAAAAATTTGAAGTCAAAAGTTATTCCAAGTGGAATAAGTCTAGTACAATTTCGACCGAATGACAGCTCGCGTTCATACTAACTGACATAACAAGGACATGACGCCTTAGGCTTCAAAGTTTTGTATGAAAATATTCCCAATGCCCCCCTCTATGCCCTATTATATTTAAATCTCTTTGCTATTGGATATGGTAAAAAACTGACCAGCCTTCATTCGCATAGCCATATCTATTAGTTCTCACTATCTATGGACACGTCCAGATCCTTTTATCACTATCTCCGTGAAGAGCCCGATTACACAAGATAATTCCGTTCATTAAAACTGTATGTCCGTCTGTCCGGCTATCAGCACTCCAGTTTTACTTAAATCAACTGATTAGGAACATATTAGCGGGTTGTAAATGGACGATAAAGAGCTTTTGTTTGTTATCGTTATTATAACGATCGAAATATTACGGCCCTTTCGAAGCACGGAATACCTACTAATATTTTTAATTCGAAATTACCTTTTCACCGAAGAGCCACAGAGTAAAACCTAGTTATTTAATCATCTGTGCTTCGAAAAGCCCGTCGAACTTCTGCGGTTTAGATATTGTTTATTATCAATTATTTAAGTGTAAAGATGTTGTACAATAAATATTAATAAATTTTGTTTTTTTTTTTATGTAAAAAAGAATTATTTTGTAATAAAAGTTTAATACGACAAGAAAATAAAAAATCTTACCCAAAACTTCTGACACGCGCCAAATATAACCTATTTTTTTAATAAATTTTTATTTATTGTAAATAATCTGCAAAGGGATGTTTCGACGCGGTGCGATCTGAAACTCGACTGAAATCAGAATTCAGCGTCAGTAGTGTGGAAGGAAACATTTATATTAACTGTACGGTAGCCATGTTATAAGACATAATAGATACAAATAAAATTTAAAAAAGTGCTACAGATGTGTTTGAACTATATTAAGGTTGGTTGGTAAAGAAAATAACATGACTTTTATACATTATTGAGCAGTGTTGTTCCGTTGCTCATACCAACGTGATGCTCAGTTTCGAATATTGTAGAAAGCATGTATGTACTAATTTTTTTTTTAAAACTTACATAGGTACATAGTCATACTTATCATCGAACCTCAACGGTGAAAGAACACGTCGTCAGGAAATCAGCAGGTCCCAGATTTGTTTGAGGCATGTATAACTGCACCTTGGTCAGAACGGTTTTATTTTTATTGACGTGATAACGTCTTATAAATCAATGAACACAATGAACAGCACGAAAAATTGTCACGTTCCGCCTGACCCGAGCGTGCAAGCCAGAGCACGGAACAAGCGATAGAGAGGCACGATCGGCCTTAGCGTTCGGCTTGTGACGCATCTATCTCTCTTCAACTCCAGCAAGCAATTTTTCATCAATGTTTTCTTATGACGTTATCACTTAAAATTGCGGTCCGTAAACCGACTTTACAGACAACCAATTTTTTTTTGTTTAAATAAGTTTTTTTTAACTAAGCTGAAGCTAAAGGTTTTAAATAAGCTATTTTACTTTTTATAAATATGCCAAAAGTTCCTGTAATCTCCCTAACCATGGTCACCCTACACGACCCTAGGCTTGCACAGTACTGGGAGCGGTGCCGCAGAATACGCGCGTAGGTGGCATGGCCGAAATGATGAGCTATAAATAAAGAAATCCTAAACCTTTATGGCCTAACCTCCTACAGGAAACGCCACTGATCAAGCCTTATTAAAGAACTTCAACTACGTTACCACTACGCCCCCTTAACATTTTATAAGGCAGAGGGAGGATAGTTACCACCATAAATTGAACTCTATGTAATTGAAATAAGATTCAAAACCAATGAAAAAATTAAAGTGCCTATGCCTATAAAGTGGTAGTTATAGTAGTAGTATAAAGTAGGAAGTATTTGTAAAATGCCTGTAATTATTATTATACATACATACATAAGGCTCACGCCATTGTCCCACAGGGGTAGGCAGAGACGACGGATCGCCACTTTGCTCGATCTCTGCATACTTCTTTCGCTTCCTTTACATCCATTAGCCTTTTCATGCACGCTCTTTTATTCTTCGCACTCCGGACCCCAGCTTTCTGAAGGACGTCACTTATTTGATCCGTGAACGTCCTTCTGGGGCGTCCTCTTTCCTTGCATCCTTCAACATTCGCACCATAAATCTCTTTCGTTACTCTTCTTTCATCCATACGTTCTACATGACCAAACCAGCGTAGCATACCCTTTTCTATCCTTGTCACTACATCTTCTTTCAATATCTTTCTCAAACTTTCCATCCCTTGTAAACACGCTACCCAAATACACGAACTCTTTCACTTGCTCAACTTTGTCACCATCGATCTTTATATCACACTCTGTCATACAGTCTTCTCTTTCAGAAATCATCACTTTCGTTTTTGCAACATTCACTTTCATGCCCTTCTTCTCAAATGCTGCATTCATTATATCCAACATCTTTTGCAGCTCAGACGCCGACGATGCAAGGATGACTTGGTCGTCGGCGTACAAGAGGCATTTGATGGTGGTCTCACTCATTTTCAATCCATAATCACTCTCACGTAAATCATCCAAACAGCTGTTCATGAATAGGTTGAAGAGCCACGGCGATGCTACACAGCCCTGTCTAACACCCCGTGAGATGTTAAACCAGTCTGTGTAGGCGCCATTAAGTCTGACACATGCACTGGAATCCTCGTAGAGTGATTTCAGTGCATCTATCAACCGGCTCCCCAACCCAAACTTGGACAGTACATCCCACATTTCATTCCTCCTCACTCGGTCATAAGCCTTCTCCAGATCTATAAAGGCGCAAAACACCTTCTGATGTTTGGCAAGGTGTTTTTCTGTAAGGCACCTTAAGGAGAAGACTTGATCCATACACCCCATTCCCTTTCTGAATCCCGCTTGTACATCCCATATTTTCTCATCTATCTCTCTCATCACTCTTTCGATCAATACCTTTGCATACAATTTGCCGACAATGCTGAGAAGGCTGATTCCGCGGTATTTTTTTTTTATTATTATTTACTTTCTTAATTCAGTTGTAAAATTTTATGTTACTACCTAGGTGTACAAGTTATCTATAAACGTGCTTTTGGTTTTCCTATGAAAATAATATAAATGACCGATTTACTTACTATATAGGACATGGAAAAATTAGCAAAAATAAAAAACAAAAAAGAATGAAAAATACTAGGGGGGTAGAGGTATTCGATTCCTGGAAACTCAGACTTTTCAAAATAAATACCTAGTATATTTTATGGTCCCCTAAACGTGAGAGGTGGAGAGCCTGTCGCCGAAACGATTTTAAAATAATAATAATATTCACATACGGTACTTAATTATATTATTATGGAGGAGGCCTTTGTTCAACAGTGGACATCTTCCGGCTGATGATGATGATGTTGACGGTTATTAAATAACAAACTAGGAAGAGTTTGCTCGACTAATAAACATAATATTCAAATTTAAAATCATTTATCTTCTGTAAGTAAAAAAAAAACACATAGAACAAACCACTCTAAAATTGTCCATGAAGATTGGCTAAATGTAAACAGCAGCCCATCTCCACCGTCGAGTTGCTGGTCCCAAATGCAGTACCCCGAGAAGAACCAACAAGAAACTAAAGGGCACCTCTTTTTAATCTCATGTCTTACTAGTAATTATAGTTTACAATAATAATTATTAATAGCGTTACATAGCGTCGAGTCTGTTAATCCCTGCATGTTGCTCTACTAAGTAGTATAGAGTGCTATTTGTTACAATTTTTTATGTATGATATAAATGACATTGTTAATCGTTGAATATTGTGATTTTGTACTTATAATCTGACATGGCTTCATTGTTAACTTTTATTTAGACGTCGAGATTTTTGCTGACACAATAATGTATTTGATTTATTTCTTTATTATTATTAGATTTATTTTTAATATGTAATATTTCCTACACAATGTATGTAAATTGTTTCGGATATAATGAATTGAAATTTAACTTAATGTTATAGTAATTATGTAATGTTGTTTTAAATTTGTGAAGAGGCGAAATTGTAATTGGTATTGGAATGGGAATCTTATTGTAAAATCGTATGTATTTATTGCATTCGCTAAACTCCCTTAGAACAATCTTTAGGTGTCGCACATGCTTTAGCAAGGATAAGCCAAGCTAAGCGTCCCCCAGGGGCGATAGACAATAGCCGTACGTCTTAATTCAGCTCGCAAATAAATAAACTCTTTGTTTACCATTTTCTTTATTTCTGTTACCAATGGGGCAGAGGGATGTTAATTTTCACAGATTTAGATAAATCTCTTTCGTTACTCTTCTTTCATCCATACGTTCTACCTAAATTAAGAGTAACAAACAAACCTGAATAAAAGAAGAGTAACGAAAGAGATTTTATGGTGCGAATGTTGAAGTATGCAAGGAAAGAGGACGATCATGGATCAGTGTTGTCCTTCAAAAAGCTTTGGTCCGGAGTGCGAGGAATATAAGAGCGTGCATGAAAAGGCTTATGGATGTGAAGGAAGCGAAAGAAGTATCTATGCAAAGAGCGAACAATGTGGCGATCCATCGTCTCTGCCTTCCCCTGTGGGAAGAAGGCGTGAGCTGTATTTATGTATGTATGTGGGCTTGGCTCAGTTGGTAGTGACTGATGAGTTGGAGTTCGGGAGTTCGAATCCCATCCAGGGCCAACATTTGTGTGGATGGACATGTAGTGATCTGCCAAGTTTGGGACTGTAAATTGCGAGTCACGATTTTTTTCTATTGAGATCTAAATTTATATTTAAATAGCGAATTGCCACTCTATCCCTAGTTTAGGTAATTAAATCTCTTTTCCGCAATATTCCAGTCTCATAGAATACCTATCTTTTATATGTAGAGTAAAAACGCGGGGCGTAGCAAAGCATAATAAAGTAGATAAGAAATCTCTGCAATGTTTAATATCATACCTAATATCCACTCGTATAGCTGCGTAATCTCATACCATAGTTCCTACTTATTTCAATAAAAAAATCGTAGGGGTAGTTTTATAGCTCATAGTGTTGGATAGATGGCGCTGTACCACCCTCTATACAAGTCGAAGTTTTTGTATGGAATTATAAAACGCGCTATTAAAGTTTTTGGGATAGGAAGTATATAAGCAAAGTTTTTACACTATCTGTTGTACTTGCTTCGGCAGTACATATACTAAAATTGGAACGATACAGAGAAGATTAGCATGGCCCCTGCGCAAGGATGACACGCAAAATCGTGAAGCGTTCCACATTTTTTGGAGATTTAGAAA
The DNA here is from genome assembly GCA_963855545.1 of Ethmia dodecea. Classification (NCBI taxonomy): domain Eukaryota; kingdom Metazoa; phylum Arthropoda; class Insecta; order Lepidoptera; family Depressariidae; genus Ethmia; species Ethmia dodecea. Next base: position 4,195,120 of record OY979463.1, on the reverse strand, counting down.
TTACACATCGGTCCCAAAATGCACCCCAGTCCGACGTATAGGCCGCTCAGGCGCCAGAGGTCTCCTTTTGTAGTCGAGTGCCGGAATTACACTATAGATATCATGAAATAGTTACATATTTGTAATGAAAGGGTGCCAAATTGATTTTTGGAGCGAGTACTTGTACTGAAGGAATCGAAGGACTCTAGGATTGAATCCAAATATAAATGGTCATTTTAATTTAAATGCAAATATTTAAAGGGTAGAACAAATAATAAACAAAAAATAATGTTTGCATTGATTTCTATTTTTCATTAGATAACATCGATTAAACAAACTAACAGGCTGTACCTACCTTCATAAACAATACACGCGCACTACCCAATTAAAAATTGCGCACGAAAACAAGTTTCAAAAGTGGCGTTTTATGCTATGAATGTTTACAATTTTTTTTGTTAGAAAATCTCTACCTAATATGTCAAATTCTATTTCCTATTTGTACCTACCCTTAAAATATTTGCACTTGATTTAATATCTATGACCTTAAATAATAGCGTAGGGAGGGTTTCAAAGGTAAGTACGAGACGCAGTATACTTACTAATAATTTGGTAAGCTGTTCCGAAATTAAAAATCTTGTTTTTCATCGACACTAATAAGCACAGAACACTATTACTCGGTTAAAATTACATATTATTATAAAGAGGAAGGATTTGTATATTATTTTTGTAATGTTATTTAGGTTAGGTACCTACTCTATGATGTATACCTAGTACCTATTCAAATACTTACGTTTAAAAAAGTTTCTCTTTCTTCCAACCTCTTTGGTTGTATTGGTGACAATGTCGTTTTTTTTTGTAGGTATTATTGCGTTTTTGCATGTTTGAATTTTTGTAAAATTGTAATTTTTTTTGTTTACTTTCCTTGAATTCGAAATGATTCGCTGCGCTCGGGCGTCTGAATACCTCGTATGGGAATTGATTCCTTCCGACCCTTGTATAACAATCTACTATTTATTATTTACTAGCAGCGCCCCGCGGTTTCACCCGCGTAGTTCCCATACCCGTTCCCGCGTAGTTCCCGTTCCCGTAAAGTTACAGTTCCCGTTCCCGGGGGAATATCGGAATAAAAAGTATCCTATGTCCGTCTCCTGGTTCTAAGCTACCTCCCCACCAACTTTCAGTCAGATCGGTTCAGCCGTTGTTAAGTTATGCGCTTACCAACACATTTTGCGATTCATTTTTATATTATAATAGATTTATTAACACAATGCGTGTTTCGCTCGGCAGCAAAGTTATACTCCGTCTCGTACTTACCTTTAGAACCCTCCCTACGCTATTATTTAAGGTCATAGCTATATTAAATGAAGTGCAAATATTTTAAGGGTAGGTACAAATAGGAAATAGAATTTGACATATAAGGTAGAGATTTTCTAACAAAAAAAATTGTAAACATTCATAGCATAAAACGCCACTTTTGGGTAGTGCGCGTGTATTGTTTATGAAGGTAGGTACAGCCTGTTAGTTTGTTTAATCGATGTTATCTAATGGAAAATAGAAATCAATGCAAACATTATTTTTTGTTTATTATTTGTTCTACCCTTTAAATATTTGCATTTAAATTAAAATGACCATTTATATTTGGATTCAATCCTAGAGTCCTTCGATTCCTTCAGTACAAGTACTCGCTCCAAAAATCAATTTGGCACCCTTTCATTACAAATATGTAACTATTTCATGATATCTATAGTGTAATTCCGGCACTCGACTACAAAAGGAGACCTCTGGCGCCTGAGCGGCCTATACGTCGGACTGGGGTGCATTTTGGGACCGATGTGTAATTTCTAAATCTCCAAAAAATGTGGAACGCTTCACGATTTTGCGTGTCATCCTTGCGCAGGGGCCATGCTAATCTTCTCTGTATCGTTCCAATTTTAGTATATGTACTGCCGAAGCAAGTACAACAGATAGGGTAAAAGTTTTGCTTATATACTTACCATCCTAAAAACTTTGATAGCGCGTTTTAGAATTTCATACAAAAATTTCGACTTGTATGAGCACAGTGTCACAACGCCATCTATCCAATTTTATACATACTTTTACTCATACTCATCGTCACATTTTTACTCATGGCTTCTCAAAGTAAGAGCTTAAGCGTGAATCTAATAGATGGCGCTTATTTAACTATCACTACCTAGGGATATTCGATATACATCGATGCATCGAATTCACTCGATGTTTACAATACGATACATCGAATCAATCCGATGTTTTGAAAAGGTATTGATTTACTCGATGTATCGATGTATTTTCATAAAACATCGAATAAGGGAAATTCGATAAAATGCGTGGAATCAAAGAGATTAAAATATAATAGGGCATGGAGGGGACAAAGCGAGGATTTGAAGCTGAAAAGTTATTCCAAGTGGAATAAGTCTACAATTTACAATTTCGACCGAATGACAGTACAATTTCGACCGAATGACAGCTCGCGTTCATACTAACTGACATGACGCTTGAGCTTCAAACATGCTTAAACGTTTTGTATGAAAATATTCCCAATGCCCCCTCTATGTCCTATTAGGTATATTTTAATCTCTTTGCGTGGAATGGACATTTTTCTATTGCCTCAAGAAGTCACAATCAAGTCTTTTGTAAAAGTTACTATCATTTTACTGTCGATAACCAAGAAGATAAATAAACAGTGTATTGTATTATATGAATTGTATTTTGTTTGTACTTTTTCTAATAAAAACAAAGAATGTTCTCTCATTGCTTTATTTTTTTAATTATCAACAACGGAATCAACGCGGGTTTGCATGAAAAGTATTTTTTTTGTTAGTAACAGGTAAAAATACTCGATGTTGAAAAAACATCGATGTTTCTATCCGATATATCGGAAAACATCGATGTATTTTCTAAGTGGACACCCCACCCCTATCACTACCGACAACGAAAGGTTACCCAGATTTATCGCAAGTAGCCTAGTCAGTTTTTAAATTTCTTGCCATTTACGCAGATATCAGATTAGAAACTAAAGTTATTGGTATGTACATGTATCCATGATCTTAGTTGGCTCCTCTGTGGTCCCTCCCTTAGTGAGTTTTCGTGAGATTTCTTTGAGATCTCCCGCCCGCCTAATCTCACGTGTGATATTTGAAAATGCGTATTTTTAGTGTAAATACGTTTACGTAACTTTTTTTTATTTATTCTGGTAACAGAATCTCACCCACGTGAGATTGGGTGAGATTCAGGACCTCTCCCCAAACACCACAAATTATTATTAAACGCTCCATAAAAAAATAAAACACCAAAGATATTATTAACCATATATTCAAGCTATAGAACTGGCATTGGAAGCGATACGGGGCCAGAGGTCCGCGCACTCCTTCGCCACGGGACCGGTGATAGCGGAACCTTTCATCTCTCCCTTGTTGTTCACTATGACACCCGCATTGTCCTCGAAGTATATGAACACCCCGTCCCGCCTCCTGAACGGTTTCCGCTGCCTGATCACCACTGCCGGCATTACCTGAAAAATAGAGATATGTTTAATTTCATATGAAATAAAAATTTATTTGCTGTTAGATTTTAAAATGATATACATACAGGTGTTGTCAAAAAATAAGTAGTTCCATACAAAATCTGGGGCCTTTTTGTGTATGTATAAATTGTAATCGTAAATAATTCACTCTCACTCTAGTCAACGTCCTACCAACCATTTCGCTAATTCATCACCACAGTTTATAACTTAAAAAAATACAAATCTTTCCTCTTTATAATATTAGGGTAGATTTGTTACATGGTCAGTGCTTGCTCTAATTACACTGGTGGTAATGACAGATGTATGGAAGAAGCAACAGTCAAAATTAAGATGATAGTGATTGGTTGGAAATAGACAATAGGCCAGAGAGCAGGTTTTTTATTATTTGTTTCCAATTGGTGAATGATGAATTAATGAGTTGTCATATAATTTTATAGCTGCTAAAAATGTAGCCTCTTTTCAGTCAACATTGAGTCAACATAACATGTCAAAATTGAGGTACATCGAATACTAAGACAATCGCTCAGTCAGCCAAGGCGTATCATCAGACTGTATAACAGTTCAGATGTTAATTTTAGCGAAACCTTTAGCGTATCATCATAGCGATTTAGATAAGAAAGAGTATTTCATCAGTATTTTAAATAACAAATTAATTTGAACTTAGCTTTACTTATAAAAAAATATATGGCTCGACTTTAGAACAAGGAACCACGCCGATTGGCTTCATATTTTTTTCTATAATAGACCTGGCCAAGACATAATAATTCCCAAAATTTCAACCCGCGGAAACTTTTAGTTTTTAAGATATATATTTTTTTATATTGGTGAAAATACAGTATATTATTCTCAAACTGCACGAAAAAGACAACTATCCATGTCAAATTCATTAGGTTAGGTTAGCATGTTAACCAGAACCGAATTGGCCCCTTTTAAAGTAGTCTGTCCCAAAAACAAATACTACTCACACCTACCGCGGCAGCGGTCGGCGCGTGCCAGAACCGAATTGGCCCCTGTTATGTAGTCTGTCCCAAAAACAAATTCTACCAAAAAAAACCACTTTTTTTTAATAGGCGGTAGCGATTTTTACGCCGATTTCAACTGATGAGCTTTTTTTTTAACAGGCGGTAGCGATTTTCATACAAACTTATTTTATCTCGGAAACTAGGCATCTCCGCGCTCTGGGAGGGGGTGGGGAAGGTAGGTAGCCTCTCCTCCCCCTCCGCGACAATCAGGGTGGTTCCTTGTTCTAAAGTCCTTCCTTTTCAGGGCTTTGGTCAGTCTCCCCTTCACTTATCTTTCTATTTTTATAGCTAAGTAATTATATCACACTTTGCATCATTTCAGCTATAGTGTCCTCTCCTGAACATAAGCCACTAACTTTCATGAACAAAATCCTAGCCAGTTTCTTACTAGGGACTAGTAACTATGAGAGCCCCCCTAAATATTTTTTTTCTTGTTTTTTAGTATTTGTTGTTATAGCCGCAACAGAAATATATCATCTGTAAAAATTTCAACTGTTTAAATATGTTCATGAGATACAGACTGGTGACAGACAGACACACAGACAGACAGACGAACGGACACTTCGTAATAGGGTCCCATTTTACCCTTAGGGTATGGAACCCTAAAAATAAGGAAAAGTTTTCATAACTTCCTTGAGAAGCAAAAAGCAAACTATGGCCACTTGTAACATACAATGAAGCAAAAATCAGATGTCTATTAGTGATTCCTACTACTGTAGAAATAAGTTACCTTTTTCCTTAGTTCAGGTTTGCCCTTTTTGACAGTGGCTACGATCATGTCTCCTGATCCAGCTGCAGGCAGCCTGTTCAGACGACCCTTGATACCTTGAACGGCGATCACATACAGGTTCTTTGCCCCTGAAATATTTAAAAAAATATATATGTATTGTATTTGTAGCTGAAAAGGTTTAGGTAATTTCAAATGCAAGTATGTTATGAGAGTAAAAATTTGCGTAAATATATTTATGGTTATAGTCAGGTTTAAAAAAAAAACTAAGGCAAGGACCTATTTACCATTATGCCAAAAAATTCTGCACACCAAGCAAAAATCTAATATTCATTAATTTTTAGATAGACCGAACGACTTCAGACACAGCCAAGGAAGAAATCATCATGATTCAATACACATTTTGTGTTCCAAACGAAGTTATCATCATCAGTGTTCAGTCAATGCGCTAGTTTTAGGTTATGTTGGTGTTCTACAAAAATAAAGTCTAATTACCTGTGTTGTCTGCGCAGTTAATAACGGCTCCCACTGGGAGACCCAGCGAGATGCGGAACTTCGCTCCCGCGGAACCACCACGTCCTTGAATAAGAGAAAACACACTTTATAACCATTTTCTAAACAAGCCCGCGACTATGACTAAATCGTCGGAATTTCGGAAATAAACAAAAATTCACAGCAGCAACTATATCCACACGGATTTGTACACAATAACTAGGATAATCATGCACCATTATTCACGATTACAACGGATATTTTAGAATTTCACGAACCTCTCTTAGACATTTTCTTGTGTCAATTTTATCAAGAGGGAACCAAAAGAACTTGAAGTTAGCTGCAGACAGGTTCTAACTGTCAATTCGTTTAGAAATATTTTAATAGTTCAGGCTGAAGTTAGCTATGAGCGGATTACAAGAACAACTTATTTCGTTATTTTATAACGATAGTTATTTATTCCGTTTCATGCATTATCATACTGCCTTGCAAAATCATTTTGTTATAAATAACATATTTGTAATTCTAATAACTAAATTATAATATAAAAAAATAAACAAATAAGTAATTTTTCCACTACTTTCCATTGATAAATAAAATAATTTGTTTTTAAATATGGAAAATATTCAATAAGGAGCATTTGTCAACTGCTGCGTAATCAGAAACATCTTGAAAATTTGTTTGTCATTCGCTTTGCGGCTTGTCATACTGTAAATTTACATTTTTTGATCAAAAAATTAATTAACTAGTATAAAACAATAAATAGTTTAGTTAAAATGGCTTTTATGAACGACTTTATGAATCCGGCGCCGCTGTGGCAAAACGGGCCAGCGCCGGGAGCGTTCTACAACTTCCCTGGAACTGGTTCAACTTTGGGCCCGAATCAGCAGACTGTTCAAGATTTCAGAGCACAGTACGTAATTAGACCTCTTTACGTTCATCATCATCATCAACCCGTAACAGCCCACTGCTGAGCTATGGGTATTTCCTCACACATGAGGAAGTATAGGCTTTAATCTCCCACGCGAGCCTACCATTGGGAGATGGTGTTAAGCTAGTGGCCAGTGAACAGTCTTAACGTTACTCTAAGACTAAAATTAGAGTAAAACTTAGTATCTGAATTTGTTAGTAACAACGTGAAATTATTTCACAATTAAAAGTCCCATGCGTTTAGGTTTGTGCTGGATGTTTTTTGCACCATGCATGTACACACCTGTAGTTCTCACAGGAGAGGCTGAACTCGTAAAAGTACATCTAGCTCCTATGGAATACATTCAGCTATACAGAACTATGCATGACATGATGACTATCAAAAGTATCAAAATATGGAGCACAAAACGGAATACTAACCTATTTTTATAAAAATAACCAATTAACAATCTTTTCTAATCTACACATAAGAGTGCTTGGACACTTAGAAACAAATGAAAGACTGTGTAATCCAGATCCAGTTTAGTAACTGAAATGAATTTCCAAAACAAAATGAAAGCACTGAAGTGACTTTTGGCAGGGAGGCGGCCTTGAAACCCTAAGCCCCACCCTCCTGGATCTGCTAAAGCATGCAGTGTGTACACGCATCAACTCAAAAAGCTGCTATGTGCTACTATATTAAATAAAAAGCTGCGCTACTTATTAGTGTTGCAGATGTTCACAGACGACAATCATTTTGATTGTGACTTTCATAATATTGAAAATAACATTTTCCTTCAGCTCTGCAAGCCCCATCACAACAACAACCACAGTGATCGGTCTGAAGTTTGACCGGGGCTGCGTCATCGCTGCAGACACACTGGGCTCATACGGCTCCCTAGCCAGGTTTCGAGACTGTCCCCGTGTTCTGAAGGTCAACGACAACATCATGCTGGGCTCCGGTGGAGATTATGCAGACTTTCAGTATTTGAAGGACATTATTGAGCAAAAAATGTGAGTTGCATTTACATCACTATCACTTCATATTATAGTATAAAACAAAGTCGCTTTCTCTGTCCCTATATCCCTATGTCCATATGTCCCTTTGTATGCTTAAATCTTTAAAACTACGCAACAGATTTTGGTGCTTTAAAAAAACCTTAATACACACACCGGCACAATTAGCGGAACAGAAAAAAAAGGGAGTATTTACGCATTTTTGCGTGTTACTGGCCGGCTAAACAAGCTTTTTTTAAATTTGGGTTTTAATTTAAAAATGGAATACTAAGCGACTGCCCTTTTTTTCATTCTTTTGTTTTAATTTTCATTGATTCATTTTTTCCACCGCTTGTCCGTTTTTAGAAGGTTCGTGAATTCCATTTGAAAAGCTTTGAATTGCAGTTTTTGAGGCTTTTGAGTTTTTTCGCATATTGATAATTTACGAGCATCTAATTATGCCTGATTTAACGCCATCAGAAATCATTAGGGCAGATCAAATGAGGAGAAATGGTCAAACCTACAGATCGATTGCCAGAAGCCTTCGTCGATCGTTATCAACGATTTATCGTAGCATCCAACGATACAGATTGACGAATGCTCTAGTGAGAAGGAGAGGACAAGGCCGGAAAAGGTGTACTTCAAGGAGGGATGACCGTTTTCTCCAACTTCAAGTCCGACGGAACACGAGACTAACGGCGGTGCAGGCTCGAAATTTACTGGAAGAGGTACGAGCAGTAAGGATGAGTGAGCGGACAGTTCGTAGAAGATTCGAAGAAGTGGGTATAGGCTCGTATGTGCCCGCCAAAGCCCCAAAACTTGAGAGACATCATCGCACAAACCGTCTACACTTTGGTCGTGAACATCGTGATTGGGACTTCGACGACTGGGGACAGGTTCTTTTTACTGATGAATGCAGTTATGTTAAATCAAATTGATGGAAGGCAGCGAGTATGGAGACGCAAAGGAGAACGGTATATCCAGTCTAATTTTGAAAATACAGTTGCATATGGCGGCGGTTCAATTATGGTCTGGGGAGGAATATGTTTAGGAGCTCGTACGGAGTTAGTAGTGGTCGATGGCGGGAATCTGAATGCTGATCGGTATATCAGGGAGATTTTAGAAGAACATGTTGTGCCATTTGCCCCCTTTATTGGTAACAACTTCATTCTAATGCAGGATAATGCTCGGGCTCACAGTGCTCGCACAGTACAGACATACCTAAACCATGTTGGTATAACGGTGATGGAGTGGCCAGCACGGTCCCCCGATATGAACCCTATAGAACACGTCTGGGACTTGCTAAAGAGGAGTGTAAAGTCAAGAATGCCCCCTCCCAATAATCTCAACGAGTTGCGAAACGCATTACTTGAAGAATGGCAGAGGTTGCCCCAAGAAACCATTGATAACATCATCCGCAGCATGCCCAGACGGATGGAAACCCTCATCAGAGCACGAGGAGGAAACACTCGATATTGAACAGTCATTGAAATTGTTGTTAAACTTTGGAAAATCTTGAATTTTCTGCTGTTTCTCTATAATTAAAAATCGAAGAAAAATGCATTTTGTTTAATTTAATTTTTATTTTTATAAAATTTTAAGTATGGTGTTACAAATGAATGTCAAAACATGTTAATTTAATTGTTGTTTCATTTTAAATAATATATTGTTTAAAAATTACATTCATTGTTCTAAATTCCCTCTTTTTTCTCCTTTTTTTTTCTGTTCCGCTAATTGTGCCGGTGTGTGTAGATACAGTTATTCCAGAAGGTTTTAGTGTTACCTTAGTAGTTAGCACCCGTGCGAAGCCGGGGCGGGTCGCTAGTTTTGTATAAAAGTCTGCTATGTACTTATCTTTGACTTTCAGATGAGTAATACTAGACAGATAGGTTAATAAATATACTTGACAGGATGTTGGCTCAATTGGTAGTGATCAAGGCCTTCTGACTCTGCAGATTCAATTTCTGCCTGTTTCTGAAAGCTTAAGTGGAGAACTGGATACCTGTGTTTATCAGAGTTTTTTGGAGTTGTACAGTCAACAAAGTTGTTAGGGTTACATGGCCAGTAACTAAGAATTCATTTTTCTGGGGAAGTCATCATAAATAAATCTTATTGATTAATGTTTATTTCGAAAGGTATCTTTGATCCCTATAATTTACCAAAAAAATACTATAAATACATTTAAGGCTTTAAGAGAAAAGTGAATCTTAATTTTTGGCCATGTAACACTAACAACTTTGTTGACTGTACACTGCTTGCCTGATTATTAATAACTAGCGGTTCTTCGCGGTTTCACCCGTGTAGTCCCCATTCCTATATGAATACGGGAATAAAATATAGCCTGTTACTCAGGGATATTCTAGCTTTCCATTGGTGAAAGAATTTTTTAAATTAGTGCAGTTGTTTTTGAGTTAATTCATATCAAAGATAAGATACAAACATACAAATCTTTCCTCTTTATAACATTATTTAGTATACATAAATAACAACGATTTCCGTGGTCCAGTATTGATGAAAAGTGCATCGGTGATGGCCTGCACCTGAAGCCGCGCTCGATGCACTGCTGGCTGACGCGCGTGCTCTACAACAAGCGCAGCAAGATGGACCCCTTGTGGAGCAACTACGTTGTCGCTGGTATTCAAGTACGTACACAGAACTAAGAAAAGTCCAAGGTAGACAATAATGTATAAAACTTGGACCCTTATTTATATAAATTTGAATCCATGAAGATTGGCTAAATGTAAACAGCAGCCCATCTCCACCAACGAGTTGCTGGTTCCAAATGCAGTACCCCGAGAAGAACCACCAAGAAACTTAAGGGCAGCTCTTTTTAATCTCATGTCTTACTAGATAATACTTTTGTGTCTGCATTCCTTTACTTGATAGGGTAAATCAACATGAATAACAGGATAATAATATACTTATTACAATACATACTTTAACCATTACACTCTAAAAAGCAAGCATACAGTTTCAATCTGCAACCTGAAAAAACTAACGTTTTGTTCCCAGGATGGTGAGCCTTTCCTCGGAGCCGTAGACAAGCTTGGCACTGCGTACGAAGACTCTACCATTGCAACTGGACTGGGGGCTTACATGGCAACACCGCTGCTGCGGAACGCGACCGACAAGGGGCCATTGGACGAGGAGTCTGCTAAGTAAGTGTTGTTTGGATCAACGGAGTTATGGTGAAGGAGGTTGAATTTAAAATGTCATAGATATACAAGTGATTTTGGCAGGATTGATCTCTTCTGGAAGTTGAGCAATGCCTTCATTAGGACATTTTAAATAATACCTATTCAGGTGTTTCTGGATGATATTCTTATCTACACTAATATACCACGAGATTTGTATTTTTGTAATCTATAAAAGGTTTTTGAAAGAAAAATTGACCTGGAAAGTTGGAAAATTCGGGAAAATTACTATTGGTTTTATTTTTCTACGAGATTTGAACAGGACCAAATCTGGTTCAGCTAGTTTCTAAATAAATGTAACGTGTATTAGATATGTCCTAAACAAAGAAGAAATGACCTGTATCTTTTTTTTCAGAGCGCTAGTTCGCAAATGCATGGAGGTTCTATACTACCGCGACGCGCGCGCCTTCCAGCGGTACCAGCTAGGCGTGGTGACGGAAGACGGCATCGATGTATCCGAACCTATCGAGCTGCGCCCTGATTGGTCCGTCGCCCACATGATCGAGATGAAGTGAGGGTTGCCAGCGTAAAAAATAATTGTATTTGGTAATAAATAACATTTCTTTTTATATAATTTTGTTTAATTTCGAACCGGATTTGTATCTGAAAATAGAAAACTAATAAAAATAAATAAATTACAATACCATCCACCAGAACATAAAAAAGATTACACCAGTGTTCAAAGGTGATAAAATGCCTACATGACTATGCATAAACTTGTCAAAAAGTATTTTTTTTAATTAATTGTTTTCGCTTCTGTTGCTGTTGTAAAGACCCTTTATGTTGTTCTCTTAAATATCTCTCATGTATACTGACATCGGTCAGTTACAATTTGATTAGGTAGTAAATATTTAGTACACAAAATAAAACACCTACCCCCTACCTGCCTACCCCCTCGGGGATGAAAGGCGTGAGATTATTTATTATTATTATTATTATTAAAATAAAACAGCGAAGATAGATAGAAAGCTTATAATTAATTTCACCACATTACAATAGTCTTCTCAAGTTTACATTACAAAGATGATTATACAGAATTTTTCACTAGACATAGTAAAGTGGATACTAGATTCTACTATCTCACTAACCATTTAGTAATGTATACCTGACTTAAATATCTGTGAGAGTTATGCAAAGCACTTATACATTATAATATTGTACATATTTCACATAATATGTTATTTTATTTGTAAGGCGAAAAACTATTAAAATTGGTTCAGCCGTTCCTAAGCAATGCTACGACAGAGATACATTAATCTTACACACATTTTTGTGTCGGGGTTGAAGAACTAGCTGACCAGTGTATACTTAAGAGATACATATCATATTTATATTATTACAATACAATAACTCTTTATTGTACACCAAAAACAATATTATTATTATTATTAATCAGGCAAGCAGTTTACAACTGATAAAGCCTGTATCCAGGTGTTCTCCACTCAAGCTTTCTCATTCTCAATATAGTATGGATATTAAATTAATGAAAGTACAATGGGCCCATCATAGTTTTTTTTTAATGCGTTATAAAATCCTCGACCGATTTCAAACATTCTTTCACAGACAGATCATAAAAAGTAACTTATTTGACTAGGCAGTGAAATACCCTATTTTCCCACGGGAACAGGGGGGTCTAAAAAGGCCCCTTTGAGCAATTCCTCTAAAATCAATTCGTTTTATGAATTCCCAGCAGAGTCTAAGCAATTTATTCTTCTTGTTTCTTTACTGATTTGTTAATTGTTTTTATTTTTGTATATTGTTCAAGCAAATATGGTCCCTCATGACTTACAAATGTGAAATCGCTCGAGCTATCAGTAAGTGCAGTACATAACCCTGTTTAAACTAAGCCGTCCTATCGCCTCTTCTTGTGTACTTTGGTGGGCCCTTTCACGAAGCACCAGTCCACCGAAATAGCTTGGCCGAGGATGTCTGCACCGTCGAGCGCTTCGCGGGCGCTCTAGAAATAAATAAAACAAATATATTAACAAACACGTTGAGGGACAGGCAGACTAAAATTTCAAAAATTTTGGTATCTACATCAATATACACTACTGCTAAAATTATTAAAAAACTTATTATGTACAGACACGGCCTCGTTAGAGTTTTATTATATGTATAGATTGATAAGAGGCGTATATGGGCGTGGCGTGAAAACGCGGCAAGTGGCTATGCCAGTTGGACGCCACTTGGACAGAATGTCTGTCGGGACAGCTAATAAATTAATAAATAATGTTATTTTACTTACAGCTGCCTGTTTGTAGGTCTCATACTCAACTAGAGCATAGCCTTTCAGGAAACCAGTGCGCCGGTCCAGGTTCAGATGGATGTTCTTAATCTCACCGAACTCGGAGAATTGATTCTGGAGAAACATAAAATAAAATAAATAATCTCACGCCTTGAGGCAGAGGTATTCCATTTCTGGAAATACCCACATTTCATGAGAATATTTGACCCCTAAATGTGATAGGTGGTGAGCCCATCGCCATACCGGATCTGTTACACATGCCTCAGAATTATATTTGAGGCATGCCCATATAATTCTGAGATGATTCTGCAGGTTTCCTCAAGATGTATAAGTTTTTTTAAAACTCATTCGTACATGCCAGGATTTGAACTTCAGCCTCACTGATTGTCATCACGGGAAGCGGGTTCTTTAACTGTTTAGTCTAGGTTAGGTATATAGCTACAAATTCATACCTGTATATCCTCCTCCTGGGCCTCCTCATGCACATTGCTGACAAACAGGATCCAGCCCTCCACAGACCTCTGTGGGCCCGGCGTGTTCCCGTCTCCTTCGGGAGCTAAGCTGTCGTATCTGGAAAGAGATTTTAGATTATCATCAAAATAATGTGACCAAAGAGGTTGGAAGAAAATCATTCTCTTGAGAGAAACTTTTTCTTTAACCGTCTTTGAATGTGACATTTGAAACACTTATAAATACTTTTAACCTCTTAAGCCAATTCTTAGAACACAATTGATTTTTAATTGTTACGGTGCGCATTGGAACCGCGCGGTGCTCAACAAATTAACAAGCTTTTAACAGATGACTACTATAGATACATTCTCTCCCAATAATCAGTCCATGAGGGAGATTATAATCAAGATGAATTATATCTACATTAGTCAGAAAAGACTTGTAACAAATTCTGAAAGACACAAGTAATTTATCTATACTAATATTATAAAGAGGTAAGATTTGTGTTTTTGTATGTTTGTAAATAAACTCAAAAACTACTGGACCAACTTTAAAAATTCTTTCCCAATGGAAAGCCCGAAGATCCCTGAGTAACATATGCTATATTTTATTCCCATATTCCCAAGGGAACGGGAACTACGTGGGTAAAACCGTGCAGAACCGCTAGGATTTATAATAATTCAGTGATCAGTGGCCAATCAAGAACAAAAGATAAAACTATGTTGCCATCCCTGTTTCTTGGGATATTGTCCAAAATGTTACCACTGAATTTATATGATAAACTAGTCTGAAAAAGGTAAGGTACTTACTCATTAGAACTAAAATAAAAACAAAGAGATTGAAATAACAAAAAAAAAATATAAAATTATCTCTTATTTAAAACTAACAATCTATAGTCCCAAAAGACAGGTCTTATGGTAACCATTGTTACTTTACCTTTCTACCATCATGGGAAAAGGATAATAATTATGTCTTACTGATTATTATCAATCAGCCAAGCAGTTTACAACTGATAAATGCCTGTATCCAGGTGTTCTCCACTCAAACTACATTACAGGACATGTATTTGTCTGGTTTATTTTTAAATTGATTAACATTGGGTGCTGAGACTACTTCTTTTGGGCTTATTGTTCCACCATTTATTGGATGGACCGGACCATATAGATATATGGACAGCGGAGGCTTTGTAATAGGGGACCATTGTCACTCCTGGCATGTAAATTTGTTATTTATTTATTTAAATACTCTTTGGTGGCTTGAATATTCTGATAGGTGGCCATGTCCACTAGCTACCTATGCGGAAAATTATGCCCTATATTTTTTCAGTACAACTGTTTTAGCTTGGTAGCTCTGAAGTTGCACAATATCATTTTATATCGACCATTTGGCGGTACGAGGGGGTTTGAGCAGGCCAAGCCTATGTTCAGAGAAGCCAAGTTATAACAGCCCTACTGAACAGTAGGCTGTTTTAACTTGGATTCTCTGAACATAGGCTTCGCCTGTGCAAACCCCCTCGTACCGTCAAATGGTTGCTGCTGGTGAAGCAGCCAAGTTAATATGGCCGTACTGTACTTGAGGAAAGACCCATAGCCCAGCAGTAGGTGATGTACTAGCTTCTTACCTGCCCCTGTTCCCGCGTTCAGTGCCGCCACCTCCTTCATTGCCAAAACCACGGCCTTTACGTTTTCGCGCCTTCTCCTTCAATCTTGCGATTCCCTCTGAAAATTAAGCCGATATTACTGTCAATTAGTCGGTATACTAACTACCGCTGCATGTTTAAGCCGTAAAATATCATGCAATTAACTGACACCACTATTTCGTGTACGAATTAGAAAGTTCATTATCCTATAAACATAACCTAAAAATAATGTAATTCTGTAATTAGGTACTCTAATTTACTTTTAGTGAAACTCAAATAATCACATGAATACTAATAAGCCAATCAAATGTAGTTACAGCAATGAAAGATACATTTATTATTGAAAAATTAGTCATACGTTCTCCATCTTCGTCGACTTCAAATTCTTCAGAGTTTTCAATATCCAGAACGTCGGCCATGGTGAATTTTGATTCTTGTTTTTAGTAAGTGATGTTTATAAAGAATTAACGAATAATTTATGATTAAATTCACTGTTTTTACATGAAAATCGCTCGCTCGGTATACGATGCGCGTCAATCAAACGTCAATTTTTATTTCTTAAAAAAAGCAAACGTTATATCATTATACAGCCAACTTATTTTTTTTATCTGAAATCTTTTTTATACAGAAATCAGAAAGGAAGATGGAACCAAATAAAAAGAAGAAGATAAATGTCATCGTCACCTTTACATATTTTTTTAGCAATTTTTGACAAAATCCAAGTGCCTAGGTAATAGGTAAATTTTTGAAACTTTTATTTTTCATCGTAACTATTTTTGTTTTGTATAAAATCAATATGAGTGTGTACAATTTATGGGAAAAAGAAACGAAAGACTCAAAACTGAAAAGTAGTATTTCTTCAGAATGGAATTTCAAATCTTCAATCACGTCAAGATCCCCGTCTCCGCCTAGCAGAGTGGGTGAAGCTATTTTCAACAATTATCTCGAACTTATAAATTCTAAGTCGAACATATCAACTGAAGCTAAGCAGACGGAACCCCAGGATAGGCCATTTGACTTTTTTGATGATGAAGAGTTTGCGTTTGGGATCAATTTGCTTAATAATAATGTCGCTTGTGTTGGAGATAATATGACGAAGCTGATTCAGATGGGTATGTACTACAGATTTATATACACAAAATTATATTGAATACTAGCGGATGCCCAGCGGCGTTGCCCGCGCGGATTTAGTTTGTTCCCGTCCCCGTGGGAATTTCCGAAAATCCCTTCATAGGGGTTTCCTGAGATATATAAGATCGGAGTAGTACAAAAGTATTTCTCTTTTTACCCAGTTTTCAATTCTCTCGTGGGAATGAGACATTTTCTAGCGGTAAAAAGTATCTACTCTAGATGTTAAGGCTACTCAGATATATCGACACCAAATTGCATCAAAATCCATCCCGAAGTTTTTGCGTGATGCGTGCACAACCAGACAGACAGACGGAGGGACAAAAAATTTCAAAAAATGGTGTTTTCGTATCTATATCGATAACTATACAATATGTAACAGAATAAGCGCAATTCCTGAAATTAGTTTGTTCAGTATCAACTACTTATATTATTCAATTACAGCTATTTTTAAAATGTGTAAATTTTTTCCGAAAAATTAATTAGCATAGCTGAATTTAGTGCTTAGTATGGACATCATTGCTCTTTATTGAAGAAAATTGGTAAGACACAACTAAAGTACGACCGCATAATAATTGTTTTTATATTAAGATAGTAATTGGGATGTATGAGGAATTGCGCTTATTCTGTTACGCGATGTATACATTACTTATATCAAAAAATATTTCATGTACGTACAGACACGGTCCCGTTAGAGTTTTATTAGATATATGGATAAAAAGTTGACATCATCTGATACTTGCCAGTTGCCACTAGTAGTGTAAGCCTGAGACTAACATTGAATGCACTGAAGTCCTTAAAATAACATGTGAATCACTAATAAATAAAGAGATAATATTGGACAAGGTTTCTTACTTTCTTGGAGATGAGATGGGATTACCTACTATGACGCTAAGAACATAAATGATAAAAACATATTTTAGAGTTTTTTTCTCTGCTAGTTTTTACAACAAACGGGTGCCGAGCTGCGTTTATTTCCGTTCCCGTGGGAATTTCCAAAAATTTCAAGTTTCTAGGTGTTATCTTTTTGGAGTAGTACGTTTTTCTCTGTTACCCAGTTTTTAAATTTTCCCGCGGGAATAAGACATTGTTTCGCTGTAAAGTAGTCCAGATTCTAGATGTTGACCCGGTTACTCAGTTATCTTCATACCAAATTTCATCAAAATCCATCCAGTAGTTTTGATGGTCAAACGAACTTACCTTAAGTGAAGTTCGACCCATAATTATATTTCTGCCTTCGTGTCCGAACCGAGTCCTAAATTTACTTATAGATATATGTGTCTCTAGTGATCGTCATTCACACGGATTTCAAAGCTTAGTATTATTTTAAAAAATAAAAGCATTTTTCAGTCTGGCAGCACATATGTCACCCGTTTCCGTCAAAGTCCGCCATATGTCATTTAAGTTCAAAGTTTAATATTTTATGGGTAGATCCAAACTTTGGATCCAGGGTTGGGAGGGCTGGACTCGGTTCGGACACGAAGGCCTCATATAATTATGGGTCGAACTTCACTTAAGGTAAGTTCGTTTGACCATCAATTATATTTCTGCCTTCGTGTCCGAACTGAGTCCTAAATTTACTTATAGATAGATGTTCAAAGCTGTTTTATTTATAAAACAATAAAAAGTATAATATTACTAAATTATACTTCCCTGTCTAAGTAAATATATTTTTTATTTCCATATAGTAGGAAGGTACTTGCTAGGTTTTGGATAGATAACAGGTATCTTAAAGAATAATAAATAATCAGTAACTCTTACACTATATGTACTACAATAATAATAAAATAAATACATTAAAAGTACCCTGCGCAGTCGGGTAAATAGGTGTAAGATAACTATGAAAAGGTGTAAACAACCTAGAGATATATCTACAACCAAATGAAACCTTACGAATTAAGCAAATCATCTTTCTTTTAGCTATTGGGTCTATTATAGAGCCTTTTTCTGATAAGCCTACATTTTGGGTAGCAAGTGTTGCAGCCTACATAAATACGTATAAATCCCTCAATCAGCTAGTATTGTTTTGAGCTATCTAACTAATCTAAGTTTGTGTTGAATATTTTCTGAATAAAGTTTTATGAAGCTTTGGAACAAAGAAGTATTACTGGAACGTAAATTTTTAGTCAATTTTAAATAACTAATCGAGCAAGGTGCTGGCTGGACAGTGGACATATTTCAGGATTGAACTTGAATTAGACAGGCAGAATCCCAATTATTCTGAAAACTTTTTTATGGAGCAGTTTTTATTCTTTCTGGATTTTACTAAAGTTGTGCAAACATTACTTTAAAAACTATTTCAAACTTCAAATCAGAGATTTGATGAAAATTGTGCTCTTTTCTATCGTGCACACTATAGTGCTAAATATATTTTGTGTGTTAATATCAATATTATTTATGTTATCATATATAGAAGACAGAGTAGGAGTAAACCCAATGTCCAGTAGCTAACACTGTAGGTAAAGAACTGTATATTTATTATGGTTATAATAATATACTTACTTATTCTTTATGAAACATTCTCTTGGTCTGATGGTCCGAACACAAAAAAAAATGATCCCTATAGTATGGCATTTAGACAGATTAGGTCATAATTGTCATCAATTGTAAAATTTTTACATTCATCGTAATAGTGACTTAACTTGTTAATTTATAAAACGAAGGGCCGATCTGCCTGAGTTTGGTGTGGCACAAATTGTTAACTGAATTTAGAAATGGCGAAAAATTTCATACTGATATCCTAGACAGAAGTTTCAACATATAGGTATACCCAAAGAGAATATAACCACTAACGTTTTAGGTATACCTAGGCACAGATATTACAATACTGTAGGTACAAATAATATATGTTTTTTAATATATTTTTGAAAAAAATATTACCAGTATATACATTACAGGATCAAATTGCTTTCATAAATGTCAATACTCTGAAACACAGAACACTTTTACAATACCTGGATGTACATACATGCCTGCCTGGCGTCTCCCTGCCACCAGAGTAAGCTGCTTGTATAGGTAGAGAGTGTAGGTTCCTGAAAGGGTAAATCAATAGTTTAGTGGGGCCAAAACATTGGAAATCGAGGGAATTTTGGTACATCAAAATTCTTCTTGGACTATCAACTTAGATCAAAACAATTTTATCTAACACTATCAATACCCAATATTTTTCCTATTCTTAGAATGAGTCTTACAACTGTGCGAATACTACTGCAAATCCATTAATAAACCAATAAAAATACCTGTAACAGGTTTAATCTAGGTTCTTGCAAATAAATAAATTGTTGATTGTTCCAAAGTATTTATACTCAGCTAAAATCCTTTTTTGCATTAACATAAAGCGTTCTAGATTCCTTGTAATTTTCTTTAGAGGTAATATATGATGCAAGCATATTTGAAAATATACTCATTTTTAAATTCTAACTATTGTAGTTTTTATTTGTAGATATATGTATATATTCATATTCATATCTCTTAATTTTATTCGCACCTGAGAAATGTGGAACAAGATTTCTTCTCTAGAGATATTCCTACTATAAGTACGTCATACATAAGCAGGAATGTATACAAATATACCTACTGCATCCATGGTCGTACGTAAGCGTAAGTGAGCAAATTGAGTAATACCCATATTATTTGTCTAATTCAGCAGTTGTCTTATTTATTCGAAAAAGTATTTCAGAATGATGAAAGTCTTTGCTCTTCTGAAAAAGAACTCAAAAAACGCTATCGCCATTACTTCCAGGTAATTATGTTAGTTTCTTCTATATTCTACTCTCCTTTAACATTTTGTTAATTACGAGACTGTATTGATCTTATTCGATTATATTCTCACCTTACCGTTTTCATTATTTATCCTAGTTTATGGTTATCCTAGTTTGGGCTCCTGTCTCCCACCTATCCTCTAGTTTCTTAGCCTTATCTTTGTTACATTTTTGTTTTTGGGAGAAAAATTAAAGCATTTTTTCAAAGCATTTTTTCATTTTCATTTCATTTCATTTCATTTTTCATTATCACCATTATTTAAATAATGCAAGATATTTTGATCTTACAATATTTCTGGTGTCCCAACAGCCAGTCGTACTGAATGGCTGGGTATGCTGTTGTAAGGGTAGCAAAAATTTGAACAATCACTCTTGTCTTACAATGTCGTAATAGTTTTTTGAACAAAATTAATTTATATTTTAATATACCTAATAATTTTCTTGAGTCAAACATTCTTATAGAAAATCCATCAGAATTAAAAGAATCCTAAAAATTTGCAAATCTTGCTTGTGTTATTAACTTGATTACCAGATATGGTACTGTGTTCAGGCCCAATGGGTGAACATTAATTTATATAATACAAACCATCCCAAAAAACAAATCTAAGATTTTATTGTATGTCATCTTCATGAATAAGTAGTTACCTACTAAGAAATATGTAACCTTTAAATAAATGCTGGACATCACTGGATTCATTAAACTAATGATAGATCTTACATCTTCCAACTTGAAATGGTTGTGTATGTATTTATTTATTTTTTCAATTTTTTGAGGTTAATTATGACTTTGAAAAAGTTATTTGGTTTTGCTATGTACTAGAAATACCTTAGAAATAAATTGATTAGAATGTGGGCCACAACGTGAGATTCCTTCACATTCTAAGAGTCTCAAGATCTTTGTAGGTATGCCTCTGGTTATTGTATGAATTACCTGATTTATTATATACCTATATTTAGTCATTGTTTCGGAGGCTTTCCTAAAGGAATGCTGTATCCCGAAATGTAAGACAGATTCACTTTATCCTGAGTGTTTTCCTCCAGTTATAATGAATAGTTAAAGTCCTCTACAGTGATAAATTGACCTTTAGCGATGATTTTTGTGTATTTTTCTGCTGCTGCTGAGGTCTTTGCCCACCAGCTGCCACTCAACTTGTAGTCTCATCTGCTGTGGCTGTGGAGGCGGGCCCCTTCAGTTTAAAGTATCTGATTTGGGTTTGTTGTTGATGAATCTTACTTTGAAGATCATCTGTTGTGTTGTGGTGTCTGATGTCGCAATTCTTAGCTGTTTTTGCTTTTATTTGTGGTTTTATACTTTCAAATAAATTAGGTATCACCGAACAAGAACTTTCTTGTCTTTGTCCTTTGCCTCAAGGATAGTTTCTTTCGCTGTCTTTAAAACATTAGCCAGCACCGGGCCTGTATTGTTTCACAGCAGCTGTTAATCCTTGAAATAATGCACTTAAGGATTTTGCAATATTACATAAGTATTTTGTTTCGACTTCTAGACATCTACATACCTATATTTATATAGATATATATATAATATATTATTAATATTTGATTTATTTTCGAAATAAATAAGGGTCCAAAGAATATCTCTTGAAAAGTGGGTAAGTATATCCAGAAATGGAATACCTGTACCGACCCCATCGCGGATAGAAGGCGTGAGATTGTATTTTTCCGAAATAATAATTGTTGTTTCCAGTATCAGCAAAATAACATCCTTTCTTTACAGAATCGCTCACCATACTCCTAATGGAAGTACAGTATACATAATGAGTAAAACAGCTTAGTTATAAACGCCACATACTCAAACTTATTAACCAAGTAGGTACATACATAGTCAGTTTCAACTTGTAGGCAACTTTTTAGTTTAGTTCCGTCTTCATGCAGCTCCAGTAATTATGATTCGGCTCCATGACGCAGAAGTTGCGTCAAAGTGTCGCCTTAGGGACGATGCCCCTTAGGCTAACTTTATCTTTTCAGCTGTGACCCCAGTGATGGTGATACAGCTCCCTGATGCAGGATTTCGGTCAGTGTCGCCCTAGGGACGATGCCCCTTGGGCTAACACTACCTGTTGAACTGTGGCTCCAGTAATAGTGATACAGATCCATGATTCAAAATGTCGGTCAGAGTGTCGCCGTAGGGACGAGGCCCCGTAGGCTAACCCTACCTCCTGAACTGTGGTGTTAACGAGGTTAACTCCGCAGCAGGAAGAGCTATGGTGCTCTGATCAGCGATAGCAACAACCCCTAAGGCAGTGCGTAACGCGTGATCGAGGTGTCAAGGGTGAGAGCTGGAGCCCTGCAGGCAATGCGTAGCACCCAATTAGCAGAAGTGAGAATGCAATTCGACAACCTCTTGTAGACAGTTGTGTAACATGTGGATTTATGTGAAGCAGTTCGTGTTATTTTCAGAAAATTATCCTCGTCTGGATATTCTCTCATTTCTATCTCTTGTTATCTTCTACACAACTTGTGACTGACTCTCGACAGCTTAGACGACGAGGATAGTGCAAGCCCATCAATTATTTCTATCGCACGAAATCCTGCTGATCAGCATCTGTCCTTTCTTTTAATGTCTTGAGTAACGTTTCAATATCCTCACGGAGTTCCTGCAAGTCTTCATTTTTCCATTTCAGCATCTTGAAGTCTTTTAAAACCTGAAAAAACTATTTTATAAAATTTACCGTAGTGAACAACGAACACGGAAACACGTAATGACATATGGCGGACTTTGACGGAAACAGGTGACATATGTGTTGCCAGACTGAAAAATGCTTTTATTTTTTAAAATAATACTAAGCTTTGAAATCCGTGTGAATGACGATCACTAGAGACACATATATCTATAAGTAAATTTAGGACTCGGTTCGGACACGAAGGCAGAAATATAATTTGCATGATGCGTGCACAACCTGTTCACGACGGAACAAATAAAATTCGTAGAAGGTAAAGATAGTATGTATAATTGGTGAACTTATCGATTGGAAAGTGGAGGATGACAGCAGCTATAAAAGAACATCGGGGCTGTCATAGGGAGAATTCAAAATAGGAAGCTCCGTCATAGACACAACCAAACAGACAAAAATTTCAAAAATGGTGGTTTTAGTATCTACATTGATAGCTAGAATATAATATAAACTAAGTACTGCTAAATTTTCAAAAAATATTTTATGATATACATACTTCAAGCACAGAAGTATGAAAGAAAAAATATCTCTCAATTTTTTCTTTTGACCTCTGACTTCAAGTTCCAACTAAAAGCTAACTTTGTTCGTATGATACTGCATCACATGCTCCGAGTACTTCAGTACTCAGATATCACATGCCACTCATGGCAACACTGGAGTCTGGAACTGTCAGTGTGGCTGTAAGGACTAGAATCCAAAAGCCGTTACACAATTTAAAAAAAAGAGCTGTCATTGCTGTCAGTGTCAAAAAGTTACTGAAAAAGTGGCAGCGTTTTCTAGAATTCTTGTTTTGTAATTTCTTAGTGTATTTCCATTTTTAATAACAGAAATCATGCCGGAATTTCCCATTAGGGATACCGTAATCACTTCTCTTACCGGTGAGCTATATACCATATTATTCACAATTCCGTAAGAAGTTACATAATTTCTGTTTTCGGACAACTTCTACGAGATAAAATAATGTTTTGTGTGACTCAATTGTTTAATTATAGATGCCGGGTGCCCTATATTACAGTAATAGATCGCTGTTGCATCATTCTGTCGAGTATTCCTTCTATTAAGTCTCCAGAATGAAAGGCGACGACTCTTTCGTTTTCGGTATAAGTTTTATGAAACACGTGCATTCGATGGTCTTTCAGCGTCTAAATTTAACATGAATCTGTAGTTTTTAGTGCCCTTAAAGCTTTGTGTTAAAAAATGTGTGCCCTAAATGTGATTTCAGTAACATGAAACTATTTTTTTTTGCTGTAAACAACATGGACTGATGGATGTATGATAATATGTTTTTTTTAAATAAAAATAATCAGGTTTTTCCTTACCTTTTTAAACACTGGAAGCCAACTGAGACTGGCCCATGTGAATTCAACACTAAACGAATGTGCTACATTATGTATACAATATGTATCAGAAAGGTGAAATAATATTGAAGGGTGTATATGTATATCGTGTAACGAAATACCTACAAAAATATCAGATCTAATATAGCAACTTTTTTCTTTCATATAAACTTAATAATTACTTTTTATGTGTGAATTTTCGCCAACCCTGTGATTGAAGAATAAAAGCGTAGGGGCTCCCTACGCGCTAGTGTCGTTGACCGTAGTAGTGGCAGGTAGCGCCTGCGCGCGCAGCTGATCGCTCGCGCCGAGCGCCGGTCGCCGCCCGCGCCTTAAAATACCTACCTATTTTATTCTAGGGTAAATGTTATTGGAAATAATAAAAGTTATTAATAACAGTAATTATTTAATCAAAAAAAAATTAGAGGTAAAAGCATAGTTTTTATTCAATAATAAATTTAACTGATCAAAACATTGTCATTAAACAAGTAATACCTACCTACATACTAGTCATGTAGTTTCATCCAACTTTTACACTTTGGGATTTGGGTCCGACTAGGGCGTGCAATTCGGATATCCGGATATCCGTATTATTCGGATATTCGCAACATTTACTATTCGAATAGTATCTATATAATTATTCGGATTTTTTGAACAATCCGAATACTTAAGTTTTAATGATGTTTGGTAAAAATATCCGAAGATGAAAAGGAAGAGACAGCAAAGACATTGAATTAACAATTGAAAACAAAAGCAAATATCATGAATCTTTGTTGCAAGGTGCTGCTGAAGTATCAACAAAACTTTTGTCCGAAAACGATGACTTAGAAAAATTGTCAGGGTGGAAATGGCGCTATTGGATCGAGTAAGAGGAAGAATGGTTCCTCAAACCACTGGTGGAACAAAGAAGCTAGAGAGATTGTTGAACGAAAGAAGAAAGCAATGGATGTATTGGCGTTGAGGACCAGAAAATCAGTAGATGCCAGAGTGACTGAATATGAAGTGAAAATGGTAGATAATGAATATAGAAGTATAAAATGTGAAGTGAAAGATAAGATTGAGCAAATGAAGAAGAACATGGATGAAAAAAATTAAAGAAAGTTTTCCGACAACTTCCAGGAGAACCAGAAATTGTTCTGGAAGCAAGTTCGGGTGTCCCGGGGATTGTCGCAAAATACAAGGACGAAGGTGATTAGAGATGGGGAGCTAATAACGGAAGAGGATAGAGTGCTGAGGCGATGGATGCAATATTTCGAGGGATTATTTGAATGTGATGATTCCCTACCTCAAGCAGATCTTGCACCTGTACCTGCACCTGTAGATCTGCTTGAGGAGAATAGAGATGAAAACGAGATAAGTATGCATGATATTGCGAGGCTGAGACTGCAGGGTATGACAGAATATGTGTCGAAATGCTGAGAGCTGGAAAAGGGATGGTAGCTTCTTGGTTGTTCTTCGTTTTTAAGAAATGTCGGGCAAGCGGTAAAGTGCCGCAAGATTGGCAAAAAGCCGTAATAGTGCCTCTTTTTCAAGGGAAAAGGGTCGCCACAAGAAGCCAAAAAATACCGCTGAATCAGCCTTCTCAGCATTGTCGGCAAATTGATTGAAAGAGTGATGAGATAGACAGATGAGAAAATATGGGATGTACAAGCGGGATTTAGAAAGGGAATAGGGTGTATGAATCAATTCTTCTCCTTAAGATGCCTAACAGAAAAACACCTCGCCAAACATCAGAAGGTGTTTTCCGCCTTCATAGATCTAGAGAAGGTTTATGACAAAGTGAGGAGGAAGGAAATGTGGGATGTGCTGTCCATGTTTGGGTTGGGGAGCCGGTTGATGTGTCAGATTAAATGGCGCCTACATCGACTGGTTTAACATCTCAAGGGGTGTTAGACATGGCTGTGTAGCATCGCCGTGGCTCTTCAACCTATTCATGGACAGCTGTTTGGATGATTTACGTGAGCGTGATTGTGAATTAAAAATCAAATGCCTCTTGTTTGCCGATTTTTAAAAGAGAAGATCGTATGACAGAGTGTGATATAAAGATCGATGGTGAGAAAGTTGAGCAAGTGAAAGAGTTCGTGTATTTGGGTAGCGTGTTTACAAGAGATGGCAAGTTTGAGAATGTTATTAAAAGAAGAGTATTGAAAGGAAATGCAGCGAATGGGGCTCTGAATAGCCTTGTGAGTCGTGTCCAACAAGGCAGGGATGGCTATGCATAACGCAGCTGTTCTGGTCCTGATGCTGATATATGCTAGTGAATGTTGGGTGTGGCAGAAGAAGCATGAAAGCAAAGGGAACGCCGTGGAAATGAGAGTTTTGAGGAAAACAAATAGATAGAGCAAGGAATGCGGATATACGATTACGAGAGAAGTGTGGTTTGAAAGAAGATGTAGTGACAAGGATAGAAAAGGGTATATTAAGCTGGTTTGGTAGAAGAGTAACGAAAGAGATAGAAGAGAGAAAAAATTAGTATTCGAAAAATTCGTATTATTCTAAGTATTCGAATACCACTTTTTTTTTTTATTCGAAATATCCGAATACCTTTTTCGAACGAATAATGCATGCCCTAGGTCCGACCTACTATTGGTTTACACACACATTAATACCGCACAATAACTCAAAATGTCCACCCGTGCGCGCAGTGGGTAGGTACCACCAGCCGCAGGTCCCGGTACCACGAGTAGACGTAAAGGCGCGCGACCTTGGGGGTTTGAGCGCGGAACGAACCAGCCTCGTGCGGAGGCAGACACCTGACAAATTCTCCCGAAGCAGCTGAAGGATAGCATCCGCTGCTCATCCAGCGGTCTACCTTCGGCGAAGCGCACGTGACACAGCTCCCTAACTCGACTGATATTGCCATCAGGAGCACCGACACAAAGTCATTTCATAAGATTCACTTGAATAATCGTGAGACACTGTAACGACTGTTGCGAGTCATATTCTTTGATTATAACACGTCTTCACTCGTTGATAGATAGGAAGCAACTAAGTTCATTGATTTGAAAATGAAAGAATTTGCCGATTTTCTAAAATTTTGTTCTAGGGTTCAGTTGAAAATTAAACATAAACCTATGAAAATAAAAGACGTAAAAATAATTTTAAGCGATACAATGATAATGAATCAATTAATTACATAATTTACTTTTCTCAATTGTGAAATAATAATAACGTGAAATAAGGTAAAAGACTTAGAATTAGTAATATTTTTTAAAACATACGGAACCACTCAATAAATAGAGGGTGGAGCTAGACTCTTTAATAATGCCGCCGACGGCCCTTTGACCTTTGCGCAGTGTCCTTATTGGCCAAAAAGGAGCGCGCGGACGTTCCTAGTGATCAATGGATTTTTCATTGATCTAAGACCGCAATCCACGTGAACTACAAAATTCTATCAAAGACTAATAATGTCAGATATTTACGTAGGTAAATTAGTAGGTTTTCTTTAAAACTATGGGGAAAAAAATAATAATGATGGAGTATTATCGGGCCTGTTGGCTCAGTTGGTAGTGACCTTCAGAACCGGAGCTCGCGGGTTCGATTCCCGCTGAACAACATATGTTGGCCTACAGTTGTGTGAATGAACATTTTTGTGGGCTTCGTGACTGGGTTTTCAATAATTATTTAAGTATATCTATTAGTTATTTAGTACTCATAGTGTAGGCTCTGTCTAGTTTTTCGTAGGTAAAAACACGATGTCTTATCTGTACCATGTTTAGTCACTTAATAGAGAGTTCAACAGCATTTAGCAGCTGATTTAAGGGTTGAAAATGATTTTTTTTAATGATAACTTCCACGTCGTTTTACTCCAAATTTATAGTATATATTAAACAAGAGACATTTTTCCCGAACTGTATATAAGCTACTTTATATGACCCTTAATTATTATTTCACCTTTCTGATACATATTGTATACATAGTCATAGAGTTAGGTTATTGAGATTTTGCAGTTTTTTTATATTAATGATGGGCTTACTCTTGACTCCAGACTAGCCCAAAGGCTAATACAGAGCCTATGATGAGATGAGGTTGCCCAGAAGATGAGTTTTTAGTATACATTTGTGTATTGTTTACAAAAACTAGCGACCCATCCCGACTTCGCACGGGTGCAATGCTTATACTAAAACCTTCCTCTTGAATCACTCTATCTATTAAAGAAAACCTCATCAAAATCCGTTGTGTGGTTTTAAAGATTTAAGCATACACAGGGATATAGGGACAGAGAAAGCGACTTTGTTTTATACTATACTAGCGACCCGCCCCGGCTTCGCACGGGTGCAATGCTAACACTAAAACCTTCCTCTTGAATCACTCTATCTATTAAAAAAAACGACATCAAAATCCGTTGCGTAGTTTTAAAGATTTAAGCATACAAAGGGACATAGGGACATAGGGATATAGGGACAGAGAAAGCGACTGTGTTTTATACTATGTAGTGATAGTGAATAGTGATAGTGATACGTAGCTAAACATATAAATATTTTTAAATACATTTATATTATTATTTAAAAATGGACTTGACAAACATTTTAAGTAATCAACACAAGTGCTGTGATATACCTACACGCATCAGCTCAAGAGCTGCTAGTGTATTAATTAAATAAATAATAATAATATATACCCTAGCATTACTTACAGACCTTATGTTTTTGTTATTTATTTATGTAACCAAATGTAATGCACTTGCACAAAACTAAATTCTTTAGAAAAAAAAAATCTTTCACTCAGAATGTAAGTGTGCAACACTGCTGGTGCTGTAATAGGAAGACAACTTGTTCTTTATCGATGGAAAAGCCATAACTAAAAAGTTGAAGGGAAGACAACCGATGATGACATGTATTTTCCAGCGCAAGAGCCATGGCCAGAGAACGTGAAGCTGTTCCAGCCGTACGAGGTGGAGCAGATTCTGCTGCCAGACAACGCCAGCTGCCTCGCTGTCCAGGCCTTCTTGAAGGTTTGTGTCGTTGTCATGTGTTAGAAACATTGAAGTTCTAAATAACCTATAACAAGTGATATGTAGGTAAAACTAAATTGGAAAATTTTTGCCATTGACCATAGTAATGAATTGATTGATACATCAATTATTAAAATCAGTAGAGTAGCTTAGGCAAAAGGTTTAACAAATGCAAATACAAACATACATACCTGTATGTACATTGTACATACAGTATAGCCTGCTAGAAACAAAATCCTTCCTATAGGCTTCACTGCAGTAGTGTTAAAATTTTGATTGCATTCAATTTGGTAAGTTTTTGGGAATTTGACCGGACTTCCATGACCAGGGGGCCAATTCTACTAAATGTCAATGGTTACAGTTGTATGACACTGTCAATGACATGGTCAGTCGATGGTGTTATTTGCTCTGAAAAGTGTCAAAATAACACCATTGACTGACCATTGACATCTCATTGTCATCCAACTATGACCGTTGGAACAGGCAACTCATTGCGTCATTGGAACAAGCAATTTATTGGAACAGGCAACTCATAAACGGTCTGTTGACCCACAGATGTGCAACCTCCCCTTCGAAGTGGAGATGCGGTGGAACGCGGAATTCATGTCACCTTCTGGCCGCGTGCCGTTCATAAAGTGTGGCGCGTTCGTAGTCTCCGAGCTGGAACCGATCGTGCAGTTCGCAGCTAATAAAGGCGTGTCGCTGTGCGGGAAACTGTCTACTGAGGAGAAGGCTGAGATGAGAGCGTACATGAGCCTCATTACCAATGTTTTGGTCAATGCTGAGGTTAGTGCCGGCTTTTATTAGGGTAAGAAGGGCTTTTTCCCGTATGGGGTATTCCTTGAAGTACCCAGTTTTCACCAGTAATTTTTGATTTTTGATTGTGTTGTTTTTAACCCCCGACCCAAAAAGAGTGTTATAAGTTTAACATGTCTGTCTGTGTATCTGTCTGTGATATTGTAGCTCCCAAACGGATGAACGAACGAACAATGAATGAAAATTATGTGTCTATTGTGTCGGGGATTTTATAAATTTTTATTGAGTAACTTGTTGGTTGGTAACTTGTGCAACATTTTGGCGACTGTTGTGTCTCGTTCTTTATAGAAAGAAGGCGAGATAAATGCACGACAAGTGTTGAAAAAATTTTGATGAAGCAGCAGTAGCGTGAGTAAGGCTCGGGTTCGAATCCCAGCGCGATTGACTTTTAACTGTTATAACCCATAAGAAATTGATATTAATTGGATTTGACATGATTATTTTTAATGAATTTGACTTGACCGTATTAATTGTAGTTGTAACTTATCTAATTGTCAATGTAGAATAATGTATTATAATTTATGATCATAATACCATATTGTACGTCCGAAATGGGCACACTGTTGAGCGATTTTTAATTTTATTTTTAAGACCTTTTGTACATACACAGTGAACAATAAAATTCTATTCTATTCTATCATGTACAAATGAGTTTCAAAAAAAATCTTATGAGTCCAAAATTGATTCTGTACCCTGATTTGGCGATGGACTCACCGCCTATCACGTTTCCTCGGTACAAATTCTGGGTATTTTCAGAAATGGAATCTGCTTGCCAACCTCGGGGAATTAAAGTCTTGAGCATATTTACTTTAATTTTTTATGAAATTTTATTTGCCATATTACCTCGCCTATGTCCAAGAGACATCCTTACATAATTGTTGGTGCCGCAACCAAAAATTGGTTGCACATATTTAGATTAAAAAAAAAAAATCTCACGTCTTTTATCCCCGAGGGGGTAGGCAGAGGTATTCCATTACTGGATATACCGACATTATATATATATTTAGATTTAAGAAATGTAAGTAAGTCAGAGAATAAAGGCTATTTTTATTTATTTATTACCTCGCAGCTCTACATATCCTGGATAGACAACGAGACGTTCAACTCTGTGACCAAGGTCCGAAACTCATCGGTGTACCCCTGGCCCCTGGGGTGGTTACAAACCCGTACCAAGAGAAACGCCGTCGCGAAGAGGCTGAAAGCGCTGCACTGGCACGACAAGACCTTGGATCAGGTGTTGGCTGACGTGAGTCTAACTAGCTTTTGTTTGTGACTTCTTTTGCGATTTGATATGAAAAGTAGTCTGTATTTATTACTATTATTTGTGTCTTCTTATTGTTTCGTTTTGTTTAAAATAATAATAATAGTTTTGATAAACTTATACATCGCGTAACAGAATAAGCCAAATTCCTCATACATCCCAATTACTAAATTAATATAAATAAATTATGATGCGGTCGTACTTTAGTTGTGTCTAACCAATTTTCTTAAATAAAGAGCAATAATAGTCGATGTCCATACTAAGCACTAAATTCAGCTATGCTATTTAATTTTTCGGAAAAAATTTACACATATTAAAAATAGCTGAAATTGATTAAGTAGTCGATACTGAACAAACTTTTATGATTCGCTCTTATTCTGTTACATATTGTATGTAGATATAATATTAGCGCTTCCTTCTAAGTTGCTGTGCTCCAACGAGGCGTCACATGGTACTCTTTTGTTGAACATCTTTTATTACTGTGACTTGCAATAAACGAGTTTGAGTTTGACTTTCTCAAGATGCAAGGTGTTTCCTTGCAAAATGTCATTGTAATCGGCTCAGTGGTTTAGCTGTGAAAACGTAACAAATATATATAGAGCATATACGAGAGAAGTGTGGTTTGAAAGAAGATGTAGTGACAAGGATAGAAAAGGGTATGTTAAGCTGGTTTGGTCATTTAGAACGTATGGATGAAAGAAGAGTAACGAAAGAGATTTATGGTGCAAATGTTGAAGGCAAGAGGACGCCCCAGAAGGACGTTCACGGATCAAATTTGTGACGTCCTTCAAAAATCTGGTGTCAAGAGTGCAAAGAATAAAAGAGCGTGCATGAAAAGTCTTATGGATGTGAAGGAAGCGAGGGAAGTGTGCAAAGATCGGGCAAAGTGGCGATCCATCGTCTCTGCCTACCCCTGTGGGAAGAAGGCGTGAGCTGTATGTATGTAAGTATGTATGTACGTAACAAATAGGTGTTACTTTGTTACGTGTTTCTTTTATTCACTTATTATGTTAGACTTGTTTTGGATTGCACGTTGATCATGGTTTTCGTTGTGTTTACGTTGGAAGACGTTAGGCCATATCAGATACCCTAGAGTGGCTTGAAAAATCGTGACTGTTAGGTGGCTATTAGCCTAACACCATCTTGAAAAATTCTGTTAGGTTAGGCTTAACACATCTCCCAATCCGCGGTGGGCTCGCGTGGGAGATTTTGGCCCATACTTCCTCATGTGTGAGGAAAGACCCTTAGCTCAGCAGTGGGCTGTTACGGGTTAATGATGATGTTAGTCTGCCTGTGACATATAAGACACCTACATACAAAATTTCAAGTTTCTAGGTGTTATTGTTTATACTTTTAACTAGTTTTTATATATATTTTCCTGTAGTAAAAAGTACCCTAGATGTTGAACCAGTTACTCAGTTATCTCCATACCCAATTTCATCAAATTCCATCCGGTAGTTTTTGGGTGATCCAGATACCGACCAAAATTTCAAAAATTGGTGTTTTGATATTATGATCTAAATCGATAACGTATTTTTCAAAAAATATTTCATTCACAGACACGGTCTTGTTACAATTTTATTATGTGTATAGGTAGAAGATGAGAATTAAAGTATCAAAATAAATTAATACTGTTTTCAGGTAGAGCAATGCTGTAATTCGTTGAGTCAACGCTTAGGGGATAAAGATTATTTCTTCGGGACGTGAGTACCAAACCATTTTGAATGAATTAAGTTAAGAAACTGTATTGATTGCCATTTTGGAACAGATTTGCGAAATACATATCATCCATTTTGCATCTTATTTTGAAAGTTAATAGGATCAAATCACCCTCATGATCATCCTCTAGTTCAACTTCAAGATTTTTTGTCAACCACTGTTATTTTACAATTCCCACTAAACCCTACTCTATCCCCACTAACTCCCACTCTATCCCCACTAACTCACTCTATTCCCACTCTATCCCCACTAACTTCCACTATATCCCCACTCTATCCCCACTAACTCCCACTATATCCCCACTAATCCCCACAGCCCGAGCCCCCTAGACGCCCTGGTATACGGCCATGTTAGAGCTCTTCTGAGCGCTACTGGCCCCAAAGCGGCGCATATCATCAAACCGATCACCAGTGCGTTACTGAAACACGTGGTGCGCGTGAGCACGATGATCTGTGTGCAGCTGACGGTTAGTGCCTTTTGAGTTGATGTCAGAGATTGTAAATGTATATTGTAACAAATCCCTGAGGTAAATAAGTAACAATACGTAAGCTGTAAAATTTAATCTATTAAACCTACAATTTCGTGTCACAGTGTTTTTGGTTTAGAAACGACTAGACCGATCATAATGTTTTTTTTTTAATTTGGTAGGTATGACTTATTATTGAAGCGCTCGTAGCCCTGCGGTGCCAGTGTGTTTGTAACGATCATACTGGTAAAGCAAAGTTGGGCGCGGTCAGTCAGTGGATGGGTGACCGCCTAGTGGCATTTATATTACGAGCGCTTTCGTGTTTCGGAAGGCACGTTAAATCGTTGGTCCCGGTTTTCGTTGTGTTTACGCACAATAAAAGTCGTTAAGCCATGTCAGATACCCTTGGGTGGCTTGAAAAATTCTGACTGTTAAGTGGCCACTAGCTTAACACCATCTCCCAATCCGCGGTGGGCTCGCGTGGGAGATTATAGCCCATACTTCCTCATGTGTGAGGAAAGACCCTTAGCTCAGCAGTGGGCTGTTACGGGTTGATGATGATGATGATGACTTATTATTTTTAGACCACCTTATGTAGAATTATTTGATGCAATAAATTATTGCATTCAGTATTATCTCACAGAAATATTACCAGACCGGATAATGAAACAACTGAAAATTTAACTTTATTGGAGCGGTAGTATAATCAATATTTAATTTGTAACATAAAATGTTTGCTGCAAAAACACAACAAAATGTCCATTGCTCAGGGGCAACAGAAAGCTTTTGTTTTTAGTACATATTGTTTTCTTGTGTAGTCTGGTTAGTTAATTTAATCAATTGGAGCTAGGAGCACTTTTAGCATATCATAAATTATCAACGTACTATATCAACTTGCATAAAAGACACCCAGTTACTTTACTCCCCTATAGCCAGTTTTTCACGGTAATAGCGCGCTCGGACCGATTCTGTTCGGATAACTACTCGGACGCTGCTCGTTCTATGTAAACACAACCTTGTTACCATCATCCCCTCATCGACTATCATATATCCCCTTCCCAACTATTATATATCCCCTTCCCCAGCCGCAAGAGGAATATCTCCTCCGTCAGGCGTTCCAGGTCTCCCAGCGGCGTGTTTTCAATTTAGAAAGGAACCAATCCGAGAGAAACTCGAGAAGGTCCAAGATGTCGCTCTGTAACCAAAGCCGGGACAATATTTACAATAGGGACGTTATTGGTAAATATTTTTGTAGTTTGTAGGCGATTGTGGCGCGTAGTGGTAGAGCTAGCACCCATGAAAGGCAAATAGTTTGTGCAGAGCAGCTTTTACCATAGCCATGAAGAGGACATTCTATTATCTAAGTAGTACTTATTTAGGAATACTAAATGCCCAGACTGAACTTAGAACCAAAGAACAGAGAGAAACGTAATTGGTAGCGTGCAAAATTTATACTTATTCTGTAGGCTTGTCATAGGCAGAGTTGGGCATCAATCAATTAAATATGTTGTCGATGTCCAATCTAACGCCTTTTGTTATCTATTTTCCTACATTTCTATAATGCGTCACCTTACTGCGAGTCTGTTCTTTTAAATGACGCGCAAATGGGCATGAGCACTTACAGTGTTGTCTAAAATCCAGCGCCCCCTGTTGTTGTATGTAGTAGTAGTTATATTGTAGTTGTAGCAACATCTATCCGCAGTAAATAAAACAGTAAAATGAGAGAGTCCAGTGACAGATTTACCTGCAGGCTGAGTAGGCTTGATCCTAGGGTGGCAGATTTTAGGGCGGCAAACTTCCGGAAGGAATGAATTTTAGTAAAATCAGATTCTGAATCATTGGAAAGTCTATCGCCGTTTCAGCGAAAACAGAGTTTGCAGAAAGTGTATAGTAATTTGGATATAGCTCTTCGTATGGCTTTATGTAGGTACACCAGCGAAAAATTCTTCGAAAGCAAGGGCGGCACAAACTTAGCTGCCTATACCTTGAAAATGTATAAATCCGCCACTGAGCGAGTCAGTTAGTGAATTATCAAGAATGTAGGTAGATAACAAATAGGAAATTTTGAATATACTTACAATATTCTTTATTCAACAACCCTATATAATGCGTTTCATCAAATAGTTCCTATGCGGTCATGTTGGCTCCCCTGTCTCCCAACAACATAAACACGCTAAAAACACACATGCAACACTTATTTGCCTTATTGCCAACATAACGGCATAGGAACTATTTGATAAAACGCATGCTACGAACTTTCTTATAACTCCCAAGGGTTCAGACCGTTCGCTTGCAAGCATATCATGCTACTGACCTCCGAAGAAGGCAACATCACTTGCGAGTATAACAGCTCAGGCAGACTCACCGTATCGAATATCGATGAAGAACAATACAAATTTCTACTCGAAATAATCGAAGATATACTAGATAAGGTCGAGGAAATTGTTATCGATGAATTCACAGAGAAAATCGATAAAGGCTTTGAGGTGATAGCGTTCCCTAATGTTGAGATAGAGTCGAGGTTTGAAAGCGTACATACTAAGCTGAATGAGTTTCTGGATCCTATAGAAGAGAATGCTGATAGTGTCAACTCTTCTCTGTCCATTGATGGAGGCATGGATGATATTATTCAGGTAACTGTGTTATGCTGTCCATAGTTGGACCGGTAGCCCTGTACCACGCCTTAGGCGCGGGACAAATACAAGAAGCGTCGGGCGGAGGTGAGGCGCGGGCGCGGCGCTACTTCTTTGATCATCATCATCATCATCAGCCTACATTTGTCCACTGCTGGACATAGGCCTCCCCTAATGAGCGCCATAGCGCCCTGTCTTCGGCTTGACGCATCCAACATCTGCCTGCAGTATTTCGCAGATTATCGTCCCATCTGGCATGAGGGCGTCCTACACTACGTTTGCCGAGTCGCGGTCTCCATTCCAGAACACGTTTACCCCAACGGTTGTCGGTTCTTCGTGAGATATGGCCGGCCCACTGCCACTTCAGCTTGCTAATTCTTTGAGCTATGTCGATAACTTTGGTTCTCTGTCGGATGTATTCGTTACGAATCCTATCCTTCAGAGAAACTCCGAGCATAGCTCTTTCCATAGCTCGCTGAGCGACTTCTTTGATATTTCATTCAAAATGTATAGAGGAGATGCTTCTTGTAGTTGTCCCGCGCCTTAGGTGGCTACAACGTGCGCGTGGATTCCCCGAGACAGGACGAGTAAGCGTGTGGGAGGACTAATCCTCTTTCGTCTCACCGCGCAGCCTAAGACGCGGTACAGCGCTTGCGATCAGACTAAATTAGACACTAGCGGGTGCCCAGTGGCGTTGCCCGCCGGATCCAGTTTCGTCCTGTTCCCGTGGCAATTTCCAAAAAATATTTTACGTAGTTTTAAATTTTCCCGTGGGATTGAGACATTTTCCCGCTGTAGAAGTACCCTAGATGTTTACCTAGCTACTCAGTTATCTTCACACCAAAATTCATGAAAATCCGTCCAGTTGCTTTTTGATGCTTGCAACCAGACACAAAATTTCAAAAATTGATGTTTTGATATCTACATTGATATATCGCTTTATTTAGCTTTATATTTTTTTGTAAATAAAAGAAACTCCAATACAGGTTTTAAACGACACTGAAGTATTTGACAGTGACGGATTGCTCAATGACAAACTGTTGGCAGCCGAATTGATAGTAACTGTCGTAAACGAAACCGTCTTAGAAGAGCCCTGTTTAAGCGGTGAAGATATTGATGGCAGGTACGACTACATATTCGCGATAATAGTATGTATCTGAACTATTTTATGTAATACCCCAGTCTATTAGTGGTATAATAGTATGTATCTGAACTATTTTAGGTTTTACCCCAGTCTATTAGTGGTATAATAGTATGTATCTGAACCACGGCAGGTATTTTAGGTAGAACCCGATTCTAAATTCTACTCTGGCCCCAAGTTGGGCGCCATTGTGGCGGGTAGACGTCACAAATACAAATATTTTAGTTAGAGGAATAAATATAAGAGCAGTGATAGCCTTACGGTTAAAGAGCCTGCTTCACATGATGAAAATCAGTAAGGCTCGGGTTCGAATCCTGGCATGTACCAAAGGTACATATTTATCACTAGCTCGACGGTAAAGGATAACATCGATAACCCGCAATTCTGAGACATGTGTATACAGACCCGGTCCGGCGATGGGCTCACCACCTATCACGTTTAAGGGTCCAAAGAATATCTGGTGAAAAGCGGGTATATATTCAGAAATCTAATACCTCTGCCTACCCCCTCGGGGATATAAGGCGTGAGATTATTTATTTTTTTATTGTATTTAGGAATAAAAAAATAGGGTGGAAATTAGAATAAAACGTGTAATCAAAGAGGTTGGAAGAAAATCATTAGGAGAGAAACTTTTTCTTTAAACGTCTTTGCGTGTAATATTTAGTTCCACAATAGCCTTTGAGCGGAGCCGTAGGATCTGAAATGGGTAGTTGCCGATCGCGATTTGAGCGGTTAAAACAGTAGGAAAATAGTTTTTATCTCAAACACGCTAAGTACAACCCCTTGCTGGTAGTGGTAGAAAAGTTTGTATCTGATTCACGGCAGATACGACTGACAGTGGATGTGCATGGTAAAAAAATTGATTTTCACAGTTTTTCTAGTGTGGCCTACACTAGAAAAACTGTGAAAATTATTTTTTTTACCTTTTTGCGCGTTTATTTAGAATGAATATTGATGATGATTGATGTTTGGTGTAAATTTTCTCCAGCTCAGCAAAGCACTAAAACCATGTAACTTGTACTTTGTATTGTATTGATTGTTTAAAAGAATAATGCGTTGAGGAGTTTCTTGCCCCGCTTATTCTCCTCAACTATACATACCGAAGCGGTGGAGTCGCAACGACTTTCGATAAGAGGACTAATAAGGCCCTATATTGAATAAAACTTTTGACTTTGAATATCCACGGTATCCAGCCCATGCTCTACGTTACCTTCACTAAAGTTAGAATAAACTTTTGCAGCGCTATAAATAATCTAGAATTGACCGAGGAGTACCTCAACGTAGCCAGCTACGGGGATCAAGGGTCGATCAGAAATATGTCCAATAAATCTGGCACATCCGTTCGGACACCTTTTTCATCAGGTTTTTATTTGTAATTTTTTTTTATTATATTTTTTAATCTACGTCTAAGACAGAGGTTCTATATTCTAGATTTTGATGATTTTATTTTTATATTTTGTTACGTATCTAACATCTAAAAGTATTTAAAATCAAATGCTCTATAGTCTGTGGTCTAAACGGCTTGCCAGCCTAAAATTTTTTGGTCTTCCTCCACCTTTATTATGGATACCCACCATCAGATCTCAACAAAATAATACTTTGACAGACCAAGGTCACAAAATGACCTCGAGTATATGAAAATGTCATTATGGCCCGGTTTTCATGAAGCTATCAAAAGTCGTTCCAAAATGCGTTTATGTCTCCAAACTTCAGTTCAATAGTTCAGAATATGATTTATACGTATTTATATTTAAACAGTCAGCTAATTATCGGTTTTGTCAGCTCCAAAATGCATATCACCAACAAAGGGAATTGATCTGATTCTAGTGGTCAGCAAAAATAACGAAATAGATAAGCAAGTAATTTGATATTGGTCAGCCTTAAAAATAGGTAATTTAGTATGTGCCCTGTTTATTGATATCACTGATCATATTTCAGAATCTAAGTCAACGTTAAAAATGCCAAGCGACGAGGATGTAAGCGTTGAGTGCTTGTTGAACTACCTGAGGAAACGAAACGCTATTTACTACAATAATACTTTCCCAGAAATGGCTGATATCGATTAATTTAACAATTCAGAATAGTCCAGAAAAATCTCCTTGCATTTGTCTTGGTAGTAAAGAAAAACAATTTCTCACTTATAAAAAACATAAAACGTTATTGTGATGTTTTTATTTTAAAATTGTTATGTTTTGTTGATACAAATATAGTGTTTTTGTGTCTTTAAATATTAAATTATTATTACCAACCTAATTTTTAATTGTTTAACGAAAAATATGTTTTTCCACAATGGCAACCAATACAGGTGAGTCAAATACTTTATAATGTTTGTAGATATATGTAGATACTCGTAATTGTGTAGTAAATAAATCGTGATCAAAGTAGGTACATAGTTAACACTATTTTTATAGCATTTTTTAGCTTTAAAGACAGTCTTTGTTTACTGAGACTGTTGCGGGTTTGATTATCGCCCGGTAATAAGTAATTAGTTATAAATATAATAGTTCGACCGAATGACAGCTCGCGTTCATACTAACTGACATGACGTTTGAGCTTCAAACATGCTTCAAAGTTTTGTATGAAAATATTTCCAATGCCTCCTCTATGTCCTATTATATTTGGGGTTGTCTCCACGGATCATGGTATCAGATTGCATTAGCTACGGATCACGGCGAGTTGTATCCACCCATACCGTGATCCGTTTCCAACAAAAAAATCATTAATATTTTTACCCACAGATCACGGTATCTGTAGCTACATGAAATAAATTATATAAGTTTTGGAAACTGATCACAGTGTACAGAGATAAGTAATATAATATTTTATTTTTTCTAACACACAATATGTTTATTGCATTTTCTAACTGAACAGAAGTTATAATTTTAAAAAACACTAAAAATGTTTATTAAAACATCATATTAATCAACTATAAATTGTTTTTATTTCTTTTTTTTTTAATTATAACTTCTTTTCAATTAGAAAATGCAATAAACATATTGCGTGTTAGGAAAAATATTAATATTATATTACTTATCTCTGTACACTGTGATCAGTTTCCAAAACTTATATAATTTATTTCATGTAGCTACAGATACCGCGATCTGTGGGTAAAAATATTAATGATTTTTTTGTTGGAAACGGATCACGGTATCGGTGGATACAACTCGCCGTGATCCGAGGCTAATGCAATCTGATACTGTGATCCGTGGAGACAACCCCGTGGAGCCAACCCCTTATATTTTAATCTCTTTGGTTATACATGAATGTATGTTGTGTTATATTGCATTCGTATGTTTAGTACCCCTACGAAACAAATAGAATTTGCAATTTGAATATACAATGCGGTAGTTGACTGGTCAAATCAGTTACTTTTATCATCTCTCAAAAAACGCATTTAAGTAATGGAAAACCTCGAAATTACTTTTTAGTTGTTTCGGCACAATCTGTTAATCAATTATTTTTATTTCATACAGTCAACTAGGTAACCCATTAGCTGTTAAATGTTGTTACACCTACACATTCTTATGTTAAGAGTACCAATAAATATTTAATTTGAACCTTAACTACCACTGCAATAAATTTGCAATTCCATCAACTTAACACAGAATGAATCCCTCAACAGACCAACAGAACTGGACGCCCTGGTCTTCGGGCACGTGTTCACTATCATTACGACGAGACTGCCCTGTCGCCGGCTAGCCGACACCGTTCGCAGACATGAGACCTTAGTAGCTCTAGCCAAGCGCGTCGACGAGCAATACTTCAAGAGGCCATAGCGTGAGGTCTACAAGGACATATCGACGGCATTCAGTCCATAGTCCTTGGGTTTTCGAGACTCACTTTTGGGGAAGGGGTATTCACAAACTTGACTGGTGCATTGTCAAGGAACGGTATTATTTTTTGCATTACGCTTCCTCTGTAATAATAATAAATCTTTATTTCAGGCAATATTTAAAGTAGTAGATCTAAATAATGTAAACAGAGGCCCATATTATATAAGGTTGAGCGCATTATGTCAAATTTTTAAAATGTCCAATTCCCATTTGGTCCAGTTGCTAATTGGACAATTTGAGATTTGGACATTGTGAGAATTTGACATTTTGAGCCCACTGGACATTTTGCAACTTGGACATGATGCGCCCAACCAATATCTAACATTCATATAAAGTAATATGTGTCCTCTGGGTTAGATTGAGGTTAAGTGCATTTAAAATAATTTAAAAAATGCGAATTGTGAACTGAACTAATAGCTTATAACTACTTTGTTTATACGTTTAACATATAATATCATTGCTTGATAAAAATCAGATGAGTCCACAATTTATGCAATTTTATGCCAATTGTCGCATCTGTTAGCTTTGTGAATAGGACCGCGAGGCGGCTAATTCAGTAGTATTAGAAATTTGACTTTAATATCATAGATATGGAGTTGAAAATTTAATAGTCACAACAATTTAATGTAGGTACTTACCTGTATATTCGTTTATTTATTTATTTTTATTTGGTGAGCTTACAGCTACGTTTACAAATTAATAGTCCTTGTGGACAAGTACATGCTAATTAAAAGTTTAATTGAGAACTTATAATATAATTTAAAATATACTTAACGAGTAAACAGAGGAGCTAATTTCTGAGCCGGGACCCCAGAAGACGGATTAGGCGCACAATACCACATTCGCAAAATGCCATACTAACAAAGTGCCATACTTGTTCGACTCCCTTTCTTGCAGTATGTTCGAGAGAGTGGCATTATGAGAAAATGGCATTTTGCGATGTGGCGTTTTGAGAATGTGACATTTTGCGAAAATCTAATGTGTCATTTTGCGAATGTGGCATTTTGCGCCTAATCCAACGAGACAACCGAAATAACTATCTATGCCGAAAGAATTAATAGAAAATTTACCTAATGCTTGACCAGTCGCTCCAAGAACTAATACCGAACCAGTCAATACAGGAACTAATATATTAGCTGTAGCAGTTGTAAAAATGTTGAGGTGTCTTGCCAGACACAATGGAATATAGTCTTAACTTTGACATAGCCAATAAAAAGTCAAATATCCTGTTTGCTAACGGTTTAGTATGTGTAATGGGAATGTATTGTAAAAAAACATACGCCTTGAGGGGGTAGGCAGAGGTATTCCATTTCTGGATATACCCACTTTTCACCAGATATTCTTTGGACCCCCAAACGCGATAGGTGGTGAGCCCATCGCCGGACCGGGTTTGTTACACTACACATGATGTATTTATACGAGTACATATTTCAAAGTATTTAGTTTTTGACATCACTAACGGAACGGGCGTTGATCTGAGATTCGCTTGTTATGCCAATTTGAATCCTATATCTAATATGGTAGACTAACAATTAATGTTATTGAATAAGTCGCTTCGCTGCTCCGCTGACACGATACCGTTTCATCAGATGAATGAATGAATTTAAAATGTACAACTCTATGGTTTTGTAAAAAGAAATTAGTTTAAAAAACTGTATCTTAGACGTAGTGTATAAATAGTTAACTTTTATGAATGTTTTAGGAACTATCTCTTGAAACAAGCTTAGGTGGTGGAACGAAATTTCACTGTTTTAATTAAGAATTCATTGTGAATACGCGTGATGTATCTCTGCCCAGTGTAAATAATGATTTCAATTGAAATGTTAGAAGTGTAGATTGCAAAATAGGGGATGCTGTATAAAACTTGACATATTATAGTTAAGAATTTGTAAACAGTGTTTATAAATATCATACGTTTTTGTAGTGCATTATAGTAATTAGAAAGACTACCTACTTAATTTAAATAAGGTTATGTTGTATTTGTAGGGATGAATAACCCATGAAACTAAACTGGCTTTGTTAGAAACGTGAAATTGCGTAAAGATCCTGTTTATTCCCGTTCCTTTGGGAATTTCCAAAAATCCCTTCTTAGTGCTCATTTACGTCATTCAAAGAGCCTTTGTGCAAAATTTCATACTTGTAGACCCAGCAGTTTTGGTTGTGCATTGGTATGTTTAATTTAAAATTTGTAGTTATAATTATTATATATTTAAAGTTTATTATACTCGTTTATTAAAATTTGTTTTAAACTGCGGACATTTTTACAGCGCAAGTCACTAAAATGTCCGCTATTATCACAAAGTTATTCACCAAAATGTTTGACATTCTCACAATATTATACAATTTGTTGGACATTTCATAATGTTATTCTACAGTTTTTTGTTATTTTAATTTATGATTGTAATGTTGTGTTTATGAATCGAATTCGTATTGTTAAGCATTTAAAGTACAGGATGTATTTGTACGCTTTTGTATGTTTTGTTAGCTTGATAGTTGTGTAAGCATAATATAAGATTAATAAATTGTTAATAGTCTGAATTGGACATTATTATTTTAACCCTTCAATTTTTTTTACGCACAATAGAAGTCCTTAAAAAAACATTTGAGAATGTGACATTATGCAAAAATGGCATTTTGCTAATGTGACATTTTGCGATGTGGCGTTTTGAGAATGTGAAAATTTGCGAAATACTAATGTGTCATTTTGCAATACCTTTCGGATAAGCCTTGAGTGGCTTGAAAAATGTCAGGTGGCCACTGGCCTAAAGCCGTATACAGAAAGAAAGCTGAAAACTTATCAGCGCTTATAGGCGCCGGTCTACGCAGGTAACCGGCGCAGGCATTTATATGAACCAGCGCCGACAATCTTCGACAGGCGCCGGTCAGCGCTGGTGCCGCCCGCCAATCATCGTACGACATTTTGCTCGCTCTGCTTCAATCTGCTTGCTTTATGTAGAATGGAGCAGCGCCGATAAGTTTTCAGCTTTCTTTCTGTATACGGCTTATGACTGTCTGCCAATTTGCGGTGGGCTAGCGTGGGAGATTATGGCCCATACTTCCTCATGTGTGAGGAAAGACCTTAGCTCAGTAGTGGGCTGTTAAGGGTTGGTGGTGATGATGATTTATTTTAGACATTTGGTAGAACATCTTTGTATTCTGTGGTACATAAGTAGGTACATATCCTAAACCAGAATCCTAAGATATAAAGGCTTATTTCAATCACATA
This sequence comes from Ethmia dodecea, assembly GCA_963855545.1. Lineage (NCBI taxonomy): Eukaryota > Metazoa > Arthropoda > Insecta > Lepidoptera > Depressariidae > Ethmia > Ethmia dodecea. The sequence continues at coordinate 4,150,958 of OY979463.1, read as the reverse complement.
TAGGGCCGATTCGATTAAACAGTCGCTATACAAGGGTAACTAACACGTAGCTCTTTCAACTAGCACAAACAAATATCGTCTACTTCGCCAAAATAAAGAGTAGGTAAGTGATTCGTACAGATTCAAAAAACAGATGACAGGATGTTAAATTTTATTTTCCAGTAAAATTAAGTTGTAATATTTCGAATAATAAGTAAGAACCGTGTATTTACTTCAATATTTAATTTATCAATTTTGTCGGAGAAAAGAGGCACCAATCCACCATATTGGTGCCTCTTTTCTCTATTAGTACCAGTTATGCGTGAGCATGTGGTCCTCCGTACCACCTCTTAATTCTTTTCGAAAACCACATAGAAGTAATGTGACGGTGATTGTGACGCTGATTTCTGCTATCATTTTGATTGTGACGGCTTCCTCGCAGAAGGATGGATCAAAATAGGTGGCACGGAGGTTCACATGCTTTGTCTATGGTTTTCAGACAAATCGTCGAATTCCAAGAGAATCACACCATGTACCGGCGAAATTAACATTTTAAACCAATGTGACGGAATATGTGACGGCTACAAACACATTCTTTACATATGTGACGCAATAGGGACAGAGAAATAAGCGATCTTTTTTTCAGAAGCATGTCTTGAGTTTGGCCACCATTTTAACGACAAAAATCCTATTGAAACATGCATATAAATAAAAACCAAACAGGAATTCGAAACCGTTTAGTCACGACAAATAGCTCATAATATTATTTCCACGACTACTTCATTATTTTTAAAGAAAAACGTAAATGAATTTTTCATTTACACGAATTAGGGTGACCAATGTCTTAGATCACCATAGGACAAATTAAAAAAAAAATCTCACTCCTTTCATCCCCGAGGGGATAGGCAGAGGTATTCCATTACTGGATATACCCACATTTCACGAGATATATTGGACCCCTAAACGTGATGGGTGGTGAGCCCATCGCCGGACCGGGTCTATTTACACATGTCTCAGAATTAATTCTGAGACCTGCGGGTTTCCCCACGATGTTTTCCTTCACCGTCGAGCTAGTGATAAATATGTACGTAAGTTTTTGAAAAACTCATTGGTACATGCCACCTTACACCTTAGGAAATTCATCTATAAATAAAAAATATTAACTCTCATCGGCTCTAAATTCAAAAGAATGTTTGCTGTCAGTACAACGAATAATAATAATTTTAAAAACGAATAAAGACGCTGTAATGGTAAACTGAAATAAAGCTAAAGAAATATTTATAGAAAGTATAAGAATTAATGGCGTCGTGAGTAGCCAGGTCATGTCTAACAAGGCAAGGATGGCTATGCATAACGCTGTTCTGGTCCCGACTCTGATGTATGCGAGTGAATGTTGGGTGTGGCAGAAGAAGCATGAAAGCATGGCGAATGCAGTGGAAATGAGGTCTTTGAGGAAAATGTGTAGAGTAAAATTGTGTGATAGAGTGAGGAATGAGGATATACGAGAGAAGTGTGGTTTGAAAGAAGATGTAGTGACAAGGATGAAAAAGGGCATGTTAAGCTGGTTTGGTCATTTAGAACTTATGGATGAAAGAAGAGTAACGAAAGAGATTTATGGTGCAAATGTTGAATGATACAAGGCAAGAGGACGCCCCAGAAGGACGTTCACGATTCAAATTAGTGATGTCCTTCAAAAATCTGGTGTCAAGAGTGCAAAGAATAAAAGAGCGTGCATGAAAAGGCTTATGGATGTGAAGGAAGCGAGGGAAGTGTGCAAAGATCGGGCAAAGTGGCGATCCATCGTCTCTGCCTACCCCTTTGGGAAGAAGGCGTGAGCTGTATGTATGTATGTATGGAATACCTCTGCCTCCTCGGGGATAAAAGGCGTGAGATTTTTTATTTTTAAGAATTAGATAATTAAGGACACAATTTATGTTATCGTAAATAACACTGGATCGACATTCCAGTCCAGTCCAGAGAATATTTATTTTGCAGAAACGAGCCATTCGTGCAATTTATAAAATGGGGTCTAGGATGTCTCTAAAGGAAAAATTCAAGGAAATTAATATACTGACACTGGCGTCACAGTATATTTACGAAAACGTATTGTATGTTAAAAAGAATATATCACTTTACAAAAAAAATTGTGACAGACATTGTATAAACACTAGAAATAAGAATGAACTGGCTGCTTGTGTTAGTCGATTATCTAAAGTTACCAAATCATATAAGGGTCAATGTATACGCTTTTACAATAAGATTCCCATTGAATTACAAAATTTGCCTCTTGACAAATTTAAAATAATAGTTAAGCAAAAATTACATAAAAAAGGCTACTATAAAATTACAGACTACTTAGTAGACCAACATGCATGGGATTAACCGACTCGACGCTATGTAAGGCTATTAATTATAATTATTATTGTAAACGATATTTATTAGTAAGACATGAGATTAAAAAGAGCTGCCCTTGAGTTTCTTGCTGGCTCTTCTCGGGGTACTGCATTCGGAACCAGCAGCTCGTCGGTGGAGATGGGCTGCTGTTTGCATTTAGCCAATCTTCATGGACGAGTTTAGAGTGCCTTGTTATTATAAAATATTGACGTTTCTAAGTGTATATTTTAATACCAATAGAAAATAAACGATTTTTGAATTTTTTTTTTTGAATTCGCACAATTCAATTCATTAGTAATAAAGTAATAATCTCAAGCCTTATATCCCCGAGGGGGTAGGCAGAGGTATTTCATTTCTGGATATACCCACCTTTCAACAGATATTTTTTGGACCCCTAAACGTGAAATAATCGTTATATGAGCAGTAAGATGTATAGACAAAAGAAAGAGTAGATTCTTTTTATTTTGTCTATGTAGGTATTTTCAACTTTAATAATTAACCTATCACGTGTAGGGGTCCAATATATCTCATGAAATGTGGTTATATCTAGTAATGGAATACCTCTGGCTACCCCCTCGAGGATAAAAAGCGTGAGATTATATATTTTTTTAATTAACCAGCCACTTATTATTTAAAACTTTTGCCTGATACACCCAAGGGTAATTTTTGCGACAAAGCCCTCTCTTATAGTAACAATGACAATTACAAAAAAAAAGTATTTCTTTCATGTTTATGACCATTTTGTGTCGAATGGGTGGGAATGGAATAAAAAGACGGTGTTACTGGCTTCTCATTGTTTAACTCTAATTAGGGTCCTGGTAATAAAGCTTGAGCTTACAAGCAACAATTCTACCGAATGTATCAGGCGTTTGTCGTACATGTATCATTCATTACAAGATGTTCAATAAATATTATAATAAAAACTTATTGTCTTTTATTGAATTCTATATTTTCATTAAAATTTTCGATTCTATATAGTTATTGTAAATAAAACATACTTAGATATTGGTAGGTAGACAATAAACACCCCTCCTTTACCATTTGCGAAGTGCCTACCGCACTTCAGTATGAAGTACTTTCAATCAAGAGGGTCGACTCTGAATCAGTCCCAACAAAATCATAGTCACCCTATACAGTAACTTTCCATAGTAATGGACAAATCCAATTTTCTCTTAAACGAATAAAAGTAGTCGTGGAAATAATATTATGAGCTATTTGTCGTGACTAAACGGTTTCGAATTCCTGTTAGGTTTTTATTTATATACATGTTTCAATAGGATTTTTGTCGTTAAAATGGTGGCCAAACTCAAGACATGCTTTTGAAAAAAAGATCGCTTATTTCTCTGTCCCTATTGCGTCACATATGTAAAGAATGTGTTTGTAGCTGTCACATATTCCGTCACATTGGTATAAAATGTTAATTTCGCCGGTACATGGTGTGATTCTCTTAGAATTCGACGATTTGTCTGAAAACCATAGACAAAGCATGTGAACCTCCGTGCCACCTATTTGGATCCATCCTTCTGCGAGGAAGCCGTCACAATCAAAATGATAGCAGAAATCAGCGTCACAATCACCGTCACATTACTTCTAGGTGGTTTTCGAAAAGAATTAAGAGGTGGTACGGAGGACCACATGCTCACAGTTATGCAGTGAATGTTTGACATATTGGTAGTCTTTTAAGGGGCATATTACACTATCATTTATCTTGGATCATAGATCTATGAGTCAATGTTAATGGATAATGTAATATAGACATATTATGATTCATTTTCTCCTTGATCATAGATTTTTGACATTTGCTGAGAGATTGGATCCAATAATCCAGCAAAGAATTAGAAATAGAACTATTCTTAGAATACGAAAAAGTTGATATTTTTTGTGTGACAGAACATTGGCTTAGAGTCACAGAAATGATGTTTGGCTTTGTAAATTATACAGCTGTCAGTACTTTCAATCGGCGATTGGCCGCACGTGGTGGTTCCGTAATTTTTGTTAGAAATAATATCAAAGCGAAATACTTATGTAAGTTTGGTCACAATGCAATATTATGGTACCATCAAGCTGATCTGATGATGGTTTAAGGAGGTGGATATCTCAACTCCTCAATGACTACTCGTAAACCACTCGAGTTTGGGCTCGTATGATTCGTCTTGGCAAATACTTTGGTGCTAGATTGTAACCAGGGTCTGATGATGGAGCTGGAAAATGGCCATGAGAACTCGGTAATTAAATGACATAACCCCATGGGACCGTGGGGGCCTTCAGATGACCAGAGGGCTGGCAGCTATCTCTGTCAAAGGATCAACCTAGATATCCAGAGAGGGAATGCAGCCAGTCTTTTGGGCACTGTCCTACATGGTTCCTCTTTAGATTTCGATTATCTAAAGTTACCAAATCCTTGACCAACATGCATGGGATTAACCGACTCGACGCTATGTAAGGCTATTAATTATAATTATTATTGTAAATCATATTTATTAGTAAGACATGAGATTAAAAAGAGCTGCCCTTGAGTTGCTTGCTGGCTCTTCTCGGGGTAGTGCATTTGGAACCAGCAACTCGTCGGTGGAGATGAGCTGCTGTTTACATTTAACCAGTCTTCATGGAAGAGTTTAGAGTTCCTTGTTATTATAAACTATTGACTTTTCTAAGTGTAAATTCAATACCACCTACTGACAATAAACGCCTTTGACTTTAGAGGACATTTTTTTATCTGTAATTACTGTAATTGAATACGTATATTTTCTTTGTAAATGAATGTATATTTTTTTTGTAAATGAATGTATATTTTTTTTGTAAATGAATGTATTTTTCTTTGTAAATGAATGTATATTTTCTTGGTAAATGAATGTATATTTTCTTTGTAAATGAATGTTTATTTTCTTGGTAAATAAATGTTATATTTTAGTAAAACAATACCTAAGAAAGTTTTTTTTTTTAGCTAAATTAAGTTTTTTAATCTTGTGTTTAAATGTATATTCAGAGCCTGTCCATATACTTCTCCGGGGTATTATTCGTATCATATTCTGAGAAGTTATTTAGTAAAACTTCAATAGAATATAATATGAATAGTACCCCGGGAGAAGTATATGAATAGGCTCTGAATATACATTTAAACATTCTACTATAAAATTCAAATATCCCGCCATACGGTGATACGTCAGTGGTTTTTAGGGTCATCACAGAGATCGCGCTGTAGGTCGAGTTTTGTCGCCATATTTTTGTATGAGGTTGGCATTCTTCTCCGCTAGGAGTAAAAGTGTTCTGTGATTCTGATCCAAACGGCTATTTTAAGAAATTCTTTTCTGTTTTAACCAAAGAGATTTAAATACATGCCCTAGTATTTAAATCTCTTTGGTTTTAACCGAGGAATTTGATTCACATTTTGAACTTAAAAATAAAATAGGTACTTTCTAATAAATTTAAATTTAGCGAATGGGCTACCAGTGGTATTCGTAAAAGCAGGGTCAAATTATTTGAATTGTATGAAAAGCGATCATATACCCATGATGAAAAGTTTGTGAAATATGTTAGAAACTATTTTAAAACATTCAAAAAGGTTTGTGCTTGTGCAAAAGCAATGTCCATAAGTAATACTATTAAAAAATCGGATAACACAATAAAGGCTGTTTGGAAAGTAATAAACAGAGAAACGGGTAGAGTGAAACCACGTGACCATGACTTAGCTATTCAAACGGACCACGGCCTATTTACCAAGAGTGAGGATGTGGCTAGGGAATTTAAACATTTTTTTACTAATATACTGTTAGCGTTTAGAAAGTTAGATAGATAAAAAGAGTAGGTTTTATTCAATATTGTTTAAATCTTTAATTTGTATTAAGTAATTATAGTAAAAGTATCTCAATTGGTATCATATTTTTGGCAAATCTGCTCTGAGATCTTTGTAAAAATATATTACTATCTGTGGAACACAATGGTTGTCAGTTTTCGGGTTTAGTTCACTGCCCATAAAAATATTGTTAATCAATTAGATTAAATAGTAAAAGTAAGAAGATGTAATAAAGGAGTATTGGAATACCTACATGAAGTTGTTTATCTTGTATCAAAATCAGAATCGGGATTAACTGCGCGCCCATCTCCAGTCAGGTTTGATATTATAAAAAAATAGGTAGGTAGGTATATTGGAAGGTGAGTTTTTAGTTTTTGTTTTGATCTTTTTGATACATAAATTGGAAACTAGATATCAGCGAACCTTTGGTGAAAAGGAGAATATGCAGAGTATTTGTGGAATTATATTAAACCTGAACACAAATTATTGAATATGCATCGGCATTTACACAACGCATTTTACGCATTGTATCGGTAGGTTGCTACCTATGCTATAATACAAAGAGATTGAAATATAATAAGGCATATATTTAAATCTCTTTGCTATAATATGAGAATGTTATTCTATGAAAAGGTACTTATGCTAAATGTGTTTCTATTCTATGCAAAGACCAACTGAGGTAATATTCTGCTGTGTGAAAATTGGAAATAAGCAAGAACTAACTATAACCGTTTGCCTAGGACAGTTCACAATATTTTATGGTCATTAAGCTTTTATAATATGAGTGTTCAAAGAGTAACTATTAGGACTGTTCTGTGTCCACCTGTCTCTGATTGTATGACTTGCACTGTCTTGTGATCCAATGTATAGGAATAATGGGTGGTTGAGTTTAAGACTGGTGTCATTGAGTAACTGGCACTATGTACTGTTATTATCTCTCAGGTAAACACACATGATAAATATCAGCACCATATAAAATGATGGTTGTCAGATGAGAAATGTATAATAATGTATAATGTGGTGAATCTTATTCTCATATTTTAAAATAATTATGGGCACAGACACTTAATATCCAAATGTGTGGAACGGACCACAAATTTTATATTTTAAAAATGTCTATCTCAGTATTCTCAGTGATGTATCTGGTTGCTTCTGGTCATCACTTGTTGTGATTGATTAATATAATATTTTGCTGACCATTTTACTGAATTTATCATAATGAAAAGGAAATAGTTATGACAAGCTATTAATGGGTTAAATTTAAATACTGAGTTTGTATATGGAAATGTTGGACATACATGAATATGATGTGCTTGTGGTGTCTTTTAATTTGATTACAGGAGTTACTATAGCTATATGGATAATTGGGAAGTAGCAATCAGCTGGGCTGAATTGGCTGTACTTTGTCTACCCCTCTTGTGATCAAACATCATCTACTCTGCATGATAAGATCAATGGAAAGTTGTAAGTTGACATAACAAGGCTGTGTCTGGTAAGACTTACTGGTATTTTATACATTACATGTTACAGGACATGACAAACTAAATGTGTGTTAAAATATATTTTGTGGTGAGTCTTAACTAAATTTAAATGCATAGAACTCACATGGAATGTGAGTGGAAGAGGAAATAATTCTAAGAATATTATGTTTTGCTGGTTGGGGCCTCAGACATTTCTGTTTTGACAATAATGGTTGATCGTTACTTTTAGAAAGATAATGTATGCAGTCTTAATTCGGACCAATGGTTGCGAAAGTGTATCGGTTTATTATTGACCATCTATCCGAGTGTTTTGAAAATATCACAAGTTAACTCTATGCATGCAGTCTTATAATTAAGTCAAGGACCACCACAACTGGTGGTTATGCGTACCTTTCGAAGCACTGAAAGAATTTAAAGTTAGCAAATACAATGTTGTAGTGTGAAACAGCACAAAGGAATGATGAGAATTGTACTCTGTCACATACTAGGGTTGGCATGCAATTTTAGTTAATATTTGATACAAATTAATTACATTTTATATTATTTCCATTGTATGTTGCCACTCATGTAAGTCAGTTTGTCTATTAACAACGCGGACATCGAGCGTGAACGGAGAGCCCTGTCGGTGAGGGCAAACATGATTGCGCGTAAGTTTGCGCGCTGTACTAGGGAGGTGAAATTAACTCTTTTTAGAGCATATTGCACTTCCCTCTACACGTGCAGCTTATGGGCATACTACACGCAGCGGGCCTATGGGGCCCTCCGGGTCCAATATAACAACGCGTTCCGGGTCCTGGTGGGGCTGCCCCGCTTCTGTAGCGCATCAGGGATGTTTGCTGAAGCACGCATAGATTGCTTTTATACAACTATGCGCAAGCGATGCACATCCCTGGTGCGCCGGGTGCGGGCCAGCCCCAACCCCATCCTGCGTTTGATAGCCGAGAGGTTTGACTGCCCATACATGAGGCATTGTGACGGCATGCATGTGTCTAGAAGTACCTACTATGTCTAACCGCTGCTTGGGTGCTTCTAGAAACATAAAATATAATATAATATAATAATATAATCTCACGCCTTTTCATCCCCGAGGGGGTAGGCAGAGGTATTCCATTACTGGATATACCCACATTTCACGAGATACATTGGACCCCTAAGCGTGCTAGGTGGTGAACCCATCGCCGGACCGGGTCTATGTACACATGTCTCAGAATTAATTCTGAGACCTGTGGGTTTCCTCACGATGAAACTTCTAGAAACATAATCATAATTTTAATTTTAGTAATTGTAATTTATAACAATTGCATACCTAAATGTAAGCACTAACATAGCTATAAGTACGTACTAACAATATAATGAGTCTAAGTTACTTGAAATAAATTATTATTATTATTATTATTATTATTAAATTATTGGACTGAGAACCACTTGATGAAAAGTCAATCAACAGTTGATGGTTGGATGTTGAGGTCAAGCGTTGAGAAAGTGAGTTATCATCATCAACCTGTCATAGCCTACTGCTGAGCTGAAGGTCTTTCTTCACATAATTATGAGGAAGTAAAAAGTTACTTGATACTGTCATAAATTATTCTCAAAATCATATTTTGGTCAATAATGTGATTGAAAAGGTTTCGGTGCTACCGTTATCTAATTGTATGATGTACATTGAATTGAACATATTTTCAAGTTTATGTTATGTATTACGGATGTGTACATGGTGTTCTTAAATAATAATACTTGTACGCACCCACCGTGCGTTAGTGCCATATAAACTGAAACGTGCTGAAAGATTTACAAATAATAATTATAGAAATGTGTGGTTATATCTATTTCGGAACAGCCCTGCAATTCTGGGACTGTTGGTTGTTTTACATTGATCTTATGGTCCATCCAGCTATGTTGTACACTGATGGTAATGCAATGCTAATATTTCAGTTGTGTGTTTTATGTGATGAATTATTTGACTAATGATGGCTTACAATGAAGCATTGGAAAAGAGTGTGACATATTATTTTTAAGTGTGATCAGATGATCATATATTTTATTTGTACAATCTCATACCCGAGGCTTATTTTGGTGATTGTTAATGATAATAACAATATAAAATAAAATGCGACATGTCAGTATTTAAGGTGCGAAAATCAAAATACCTATATAAAATATGAGCATAACAATGTTGTTGGAGGTAAACCCAAAGAGAATATAACCACTACGTTTTAAGAGACGGGAGTTCCTTACTTGTTTATGAAACCTATTTAGCACTACTACCAATACCAACACAGCGCCAATTGAAATGTCATAATACCTAATGCCAACATAACGGAAAAAATAGGGATTGCCACATGTTGTTCCTGGTTAAATCGATATCGATAAATTATAATCAGGGGCATCGTGGGTTTCATCAAATTTGGGAAAACATTTATCGTTAAAATGATACAACAAATAAAGGAATCAATATTTTTTTATTATTTACATCATTTCAAATAAAGATATACGAACATTTTTACTTACAATTTACAAAAGCATAAATTTATAATTTTACAATTTACCAAAGAACTAGAAAATTGGGAATTATCTACCACTCACTAACAAAACTAATTACTTATTTACATCACATAAATTTATGAAAACAGGATTTTTATTTACAAAATATACAAAATTATTATAACACAAACACAATAAGTATATATAGTATCTATATATATTTATTGTGTTTGTGTTATAATAATTTTGTAATTTTGGAATACCTATCAATAATTGTCAAAAACTGACATTTTGCAAAATATGTACATGTAGAAAATATACAATAGTACATTATGGTACAAGTGTGTAATGTTGGTGAGGACGGTAATCATCAATACACACGTGTATCATACTACTTTTTTCAACACACTTGTGAATAAAATAATACTAAACCATAATTTTAAAATAGTCATTTTACGCAACGGCGGGAAATTAATTAGTTTTTCTACGATCCGGAGGTCCCGGGTTCGATTCCCAGCGGGGGACACACAAAGTTGATATTTTCAATTTATCACTTAGTGAGATTATTGCTAGTTTGGTTAGGATATTGCAGGCTGAATCACCTGAATGTCTGACAAGTAAGATTATTCCGTGATAGTAAGGAACGTTAAGCCGTCGGTCCCGGTAGCTGCCTTGATAGTGATAACCCACTCGAAAGAAGAATTTACACCACAAAAGCCATAGAAGATTATTGGCATAGGAGGCAGAACTCAGGAAATAGCAGATCATGCATTAGTTTTGATGCTCCGAGATACAGGTATGCAAAAAAAATTAACAGCCGATTGCGCCTTACATTGTAAACACACCATTATTACAGTCTTTATAAAAAAAAAGCTGTCAGAGATGCTGGATATACCGTTCTAAGTACAGTATGCGACCAGGGCCTAACGAATGTTGGAGATGTAAACTTGCTAAAGCGCCTTTGTAAATACAGTATTAAACAATAGGTAAACGCAATAAATACGAGTATAATAAGAGAGAGTTTCATCGACGGTCACAAAACGACGCAAAAACTCTGCTGGATTCCGCTTAAACAGCGCCAAACACGTCTCCGATGTGGTCTCACGGTTGCACTTGTTTTCCAGTGTGAGTAAACGCGGCACCCATCGCGCCGACAGCTTTCTCATGTCGAGTTCCTCGTGAAGAATATGATGCACTGTTCCTTCTGAAATGCCTACAGTCTCAGCTAGCTCCCGAACCTTCAATCGGCGATCTGCCAATACGAGATCATGGATTTTTTTAATGTTTTCCTCCGTAGCAGCTGTTTTCGGTGCACCTGGACGTGGTTCATCAAAAACCGACGTACGGCCACGTGCAAACGAGCAGAATTGTCAGTAAAATAAAGTTATCCCAATATTGGCGGCAAAATCAAATAAAATAAAATAAATAAATAATCTCACGCCTTTCATCCCCGAGGGGGTAGGCAGAGGTATTCCATTACTGGATATACCCACATTTCACGAGATACATTGGACCCCTAAACGTGATAGGTGGTGAGCCCATCGCCGGACCGGGTCTGTTTACACATGTTTCAGAATTAATTCTGAGACCTGCGGGTTTCCTCACGATGTTTTCCTTCACCGTCGAGCTAGTGATAAATAATCAAAATCAAACACCCTTGTATTTATTTCGCAGTGCCTCCTTGTTGAGCCTTTTTTAAAATATCGTCAGAAGTATCTTCCGAAAGCGAAAAAGTTTCGTTTATCTTCCGACATTCGTTTCTTATTAATAGAAGAGAAAATAAATGCACCAACTTTTGAGTTAATACTGGTAAATGGTCTTTACATAACCAAGACGTATTAAGATAACCCAGCATAATTGTTTGTGAATATTGGATTATTTCTGTGACATGCAGCATGCCTTTAATGTGCTCTTCAAAAATTTTTGTCAATGACTTAACTTCATTGCACAGGGCGATGCTTGGGTACGTCAATCGAATGTTTTCATCCCATTCTTTTAAAGAAATAAATTTATATATTTGGTCATTTTTATCTTCGGCTTGTAATACTTCTCGGCATCTGTTGCAAGTAACGCCAACCAACATTTTTTTAGCTAAAAACCCACTGACGTATACCACTGGCTGGTTGTCGAAATTAATCAGGTCTTCTTCCTGTTCTTCTATATCAGGGATGTTAAAAAGCGGTATAAAAGCATCTTCATCTGGTATAACATCTGGTGCAGTACCCTCCGGTACAGCAGTATTCGGGGCAGAACCAACGTCCAGTGCAGTAACGTTCGGTGTAGCAACATGCGTTCCAGAACCATCAGGTGAGGAATCAGCCCGTGCAGAACCCTCAGGTACACCGAAAACTATTTCGTGAAAATCGAAAATTATATTATTGCCATCTTGTTCACAATTTCCTCCACGAGAAACTGGTGTACTCATTCTTGTCAAAATTGTCGACTTCAAGGCTGCCGTGAAGTGGTGACAAGTTGGGTTCCTGTTGGTAGGGCTGTGTTGCCTTATTAAACCAAACAGGTTTTCAAGCGCATCTTGGTTTAGTTGTCGCAAGTTTAAATATTTCAGACCCCTTGAGTCCCAATAGCGCCATATGTCTTGTAGTGATGATAAAGTTATCAAAAATCCCTTCACACATCTTACATTTTGTAAAGGCTTACCATTTTTTAAAAACTTGACAGTTTTGAGTTTTTCTTTGTAAACCCCCCATTTCTCATGGTGAAAGCTGTTTTTTTTTACGTTTTCTCTTAAATTTTTTTTTATGTCTTTGTACGAAGCGGGGCCATTTGTTACATCAAAGAGGTTGTCTAAGTCTTTAATAATTTCGGCGGATTCAAATAATTCTTTTTTTTCTGGTTGAGCTGAGCTTTCAGCTAGCAGTTTTAAAACTGCAGCAACAGTATTACTTAAAATTTGTGCAGCCAGCTTCACTTTCATTTTGCCTTTATATTTAGGCTCCACTGCTCTTTTTGTAATTTTGGTGAAGTGGAGGGTTTCTTTATTTTTTTTTTCCAGTTGGATTAAATGACGCCACTTGGCTTTTTTGTCCTCCCATTGAATTTCTCCCGCCTGAAGAAAATTATTGCGGATCGACTTGAATAAATGCGGTACGTCATATATTGTATATATCTTCCTATCATCTAATAAGAAATAATTAGATTCAGCATTAGTACCACTAAATCGTTTAAGTAAATTTAGTGCTCCAACATTTGTAGGCCCCTGATCACAAACAGTGGCGATTACTACAAATCCCTGTGCCGTAACTTTGCGTATAACGTTTTTTATCAAAACTGTCAACTTACCTGTACTTATTGTTCCCTGTACAAAATAATGTGCCAAAGGCTGTTTGTATTTTTTCCTAAGACCCTGAAGCATGAAAACTAATGCATGATTTGCCACCCTGTCAGTCCTTCCTTCTTCACCTAAATCTTCATAGCCTTCGATTTTGTCCTTGGCAGTATTAAGAATAAGACGTTTTTTTAAAGCCATTTCATCGAACATAATGACGCATATCTTGTCCTCTTCTTTAAAATTTTGAGCTGCTTTTTTAAGATATGTAAGAATCACATCATTTACTCCTGGTTCCAGGGTCATTTTTTGTAGAATACTCTGAAGTGTACGAATGCTGGGTAGAGGCATCATATGTCTTAAAAATCGGTACGCTTTCGGTGATTTTTTATAAATTGAAAGTGCTAACCCTTTATCAGAGTTCGTCCAGCGTCTAGCTTGGTGCTTTCGATTCTGGTTCCTAACGGTAGATGTTATTAATGTTTTTAAAACCGGCGAATCTATTGACTCTATAACCCGTATTTTTTTCTAAGACTTCCTAATTTCATCTTACAAGTTTTTAATTTTTTCAGCAGCTTCTTTTTTCGAGGTGTAAGATCTGAAAATGATTAAAAAAGAACATTAAACTATTTGTGTGTTCCGCTTTAAAGCCTAAACTGCTCAAAAGGATTTGGATGGTTAGGTAGATATATCATGCACTCGATTAACACATAGGCTACTTTTTACCGTGGGAAAATGCCTCACTCTCACGGGAAAATCCATAAAGCCGCGGATGAAACCGCGGGGCGGAAAGCCAGCATAAACATAACAAAAACTTCCGAGAGAATGCCCACTTTTGTCCTGGAATTTATCATGAACTTGTGGCGTGGCAGAGCTTGAAGGCGCATGCTAGTTAGCAATTACTTACATTTAAATACATAGTAGGTAGATATGAGCGCCAATGGACAACTCCACGGGACGGCGCAATCGTGGTATTATTATTTACCGATTGTTATTTAACATGAATATAAGAAAAGCTTAGTAATTACCGAGACAATGCTGACTTTTGTCCTGTAATTCATCTTCTTGTTGCATGGACTTTTTTGTAGAGCTTGCTGAAATTTGATTTTGTCATTATTTATGATGATAGTTAGCATTAATCTACATTAAAATACATAGTAGATAAGCGCGCGGGGATCTGCACAATGGTTCTTCAGGCGTCGCCCCAATTGTTAATTAACATGAATATAACAAAAGCTTAGTAATTACCGAGACATTGCTTACTTTTGTCCTGGTATTCCAGATAACTATGATCATGTCGAATGGCATCAACACCATGAACTTCTGCAGAGCTTGAAGGTGCTGAAATATGATTTTGTCATTATTTATGATGATAGTTAGCATTAACCTACATTAATATACATAGTAGATATGCGCGCGGGGATCTGCACAATGGTTCTTCAAGCGTCGCCCCAATTATTAATTAACATGAATATAACAAAAGCTTAGTAATTACCGAGACAATGCTTACTTTTGTCCTGGTATTCTAGATAACTATGATCATGTCGAATGGCATCAACACCATGAACTTCTGCAGAGCTTGTAGGTGCTGAAATTTGATTTTGTCATTATTTATGATGATAGTTAGCATTAACCTACATTAATATACATAGTAGATATGCGCGCGGGGATCTGCACAATGGTTCTTCAGGCGTCGCCCCAATTGTTAATTAACATGAATATAACAAAAGCTTAGTAATTACCAAGATAATGCTTACTTTTGTCCTGGTATTCCATACTTTGATCATGTCGAATAGTATCAACACCATGAACTACTGCAGAGCTTGAAGGTGCTGAAATTTAATTTTGTAATTATTTATGATGATAGTGAGCATTTACCTATATTAAAATACATAGTAGATATGAGCGCGGGGATCTGCACAATGGTTCTTCAGGCATCGCCTCAATTGTTATTTAACATGATTATAACAAAAGCTTAGTAATTACCAAGATAATGCTTACTTTTGTCCTGGTATTCCATACTTTGATCATGTCGAATAGTATCAACACCATGAACTACTGCAGAGCTTGAAGATGCTGAAATTTAATTTTGTAATTAATTATAGTAAACTTTATTGAATATCACTTTATCCAGCTCCATAATATGGTTAAAAACATGCATTGGCTAAAACTATTTTTAATGGAAAAAAACTTAAATAACATGATACAGAATCATTTTGATATTGTTAAACGATACACGTCTATGGACTGTTCAATTGGTAAAAATTAAATATGAATAATTAAGAACATAAACCAGTTTAAAAATTAAACTAAATTCATAGTCGTACCAATTTCAGATCGTTCCGATTTTGCCATGTGGCATGGAAACTCAGCTAGCAAGTGGTCAGAGAGAGGTGGCATCTTTATTAAAAGAGATGGTACTGCCCTGTAACAAAAATTACTAGTTACACATGATAGTATATTATTATGAAGCAAGGTATAAGTACAGGAATCTTAATCTATTTAAAATAGTTATATTTTTCAAATTTATGTGTTACATTCTTTTATTTAATGGTTATGTCTTATGAATGAAAGTGAAAATGATAAATAGATAACAAGAAGATTAATAGATAAGATAGGTGTTACATAAATATCTAAATAACTTACCATTTCTTTAGACGACTTTTCTTTTTATTAAAGTCTTTGGACTGAAAATGATCACCACAAACATATTTCATTTCATGGAGTTTTTCAATTGGAATGTAGGCTAAGTCTTCATTTCCGATGTTTTTAACCCATTGTCGACATCTAAAATTGAATTATCTATCAATCAATACTCGTCATAGTGCAAATGGAAACAAGATGGTAACCTGATTTAGCTATACTGAATAACGGGAAAGCAACAAGCCCCGTTAGTAAAATACACAAAAAAGTCCTTTGTGCAGAAGACAGGGCTCATTTTACAATATAATTATAATAACGCCCATATGTAGGGTTTCGTAGTCATTTTATATCTCAGCTTCCTTTCAAATTTTAATTAATACCTTGTCTTCTAAGTAATAAGGATCAATTCACTTTGACAAACAAGAAGTAGTTTTAATAGCGGGTTTTAACAATATTTACTAAAATGGGCTCACCACCTGTCACGTTTAGGGGTCCAATATATCTCGTGAAATGTGGGTATATCCAGTAATGGAATACCTTTGCCTACCCCCTCGGGGATATAAGGCGTGAGATTATTTTATTTTTATTACTAAAATATAAGTGGCAGAATTTACGTAATAATTTTCATTGAAATAACATACAAGGGGCTACGTTCCAGATTTGTTTATTTTTCGTAACTTTACTTAACAAGATAAGGGGGACGACACGAAATTGTAAATTAATACACTTTGAACGTAAATATCTGGACACAGCAGCATTGAAATGACATAATTTTAAAGAATATTTTACTCAGTTTCATTAGGCCTGTACAAACTCAATATGGTAACAAAATATTTTTTTTTGTCGCTCTTTTAGTTATATGGGGACAAAAAAATATAATTGAAGGAGGTGAATGTACTCATGAAACTGAACAACTTTCTCCAAGGAATATAAATGTCGAAATATGAAAAAAAATTAACCTCCCATAGTAAATCAATCAGATGCTCGTCAACTTTGTGTGGGAGATCCACATTTTTTTTTCAATATTTCGATCTATGTTCCTTGAAGAAAGTTGTTCAAATTCATGAGCACATTCTCTTCTTAAGGGTTGATACCCCATTTCCGTTACACTTTGTATAAGGGTTCCTAGTCGACTACGGTACGGAACCCTAAAAAAAGTCTTACGAGTCTTATCTCCGATTGTACGCAGCAGCAGCTATACAAAACTATTCACTATAACAGCATCATAAAGTTAAGTTTATCGACTCTTATATCCAGTTATCGATAGTGAAGATTACATCACTGTTATTGTAAACAAAGAAATATATTTTATGATTTCAGGAAGATAATAGTATTTTATTAGTCTTGATGATAGTTCCAGGGGACAAAAAACTTTATTATTGTATAAAAGTTGTACTTACCGGTCTTCATCCTTAGGAAATTTCGTCATAAATTTCCTTTTATTATCATTTTGTCGACTATACCGCTTTCGACAAATTACACAGGTTCTACACCGTCCAATCGGTGCCATTTTCTTAGACACTCACAAGAAAGTAGTTTTTTAAGTTCACAGCACAATGAAATACAAAATAGCGCTTAATAATTGTCCAAAATCTCAAACAACATTAAAAATGTGCCGCCATAACAAAATGTCAAACTGTAAGAAAGAGATACAGAGACAAAGATTGAGATAGCATGCGGCGCCATCTTTGCCGCCATGGAATGAGTGCTAAAAATGAACAAAACGTTTTGATGTTCCTAGTTGCGTGAGACTGGGTAAACCAATGACTACTATTATTGTCAAGTGTGATCTGTATAATCATATGATTAAGCCAAAAGAATGAGACAAGGTTCTGTCGCGTATTGGAGCCGCACGGTGCTCGACTGATTTAAAGGTTATTTGTTAACACAATGGTGAGGTTCAATGATGTAAATATAGTTGAAACTATATTTTGATGAACAACAGTGGTATAAATTGCAATGTGTGAATTCTCACTGATGGGAATGAAAGCCGGTTATTTATTTCAGGTATAATTTTAATGAATCTATGGTGACTGCATCTATGCTTATAATATGTTGTGTGACCATATGTGATATGTAACGTTGGTTTTGGATTAATATGTTTCTCTTGCAGAATGTCTCTAAGTTTTGCTATGGTGAGTATAGTAATAAACAAAATAATAAAAAAAAACACGCAGTGGTGAGTGTGCGTGGTAGTTACAATGATAAACGAAAGTAGAAATGGTTGCACTACTATGGGTTCAATGTAGATGTAAGACCTATTATTAACGGTTTGTTTGGGTTAAAGACCAAGTTGAATGTACTATCATGTAAGACCTATTATCGAAGGCATTTTTGGAATAGTTAGCCAACACTGCGTTTTGTTATCATGACATGTGTATTAGTGTGAATATAATTAAATGTTTATTTTACTACTCCGACTGGTCACAAACTAGTAAAAGTTAACAGGGTCATTCAGTTACAAAATGGTAAGACCAGACCAGACCAGAGGGGTAAGAGGTGGACAAAGGGCCTATGGTAAGAGGCATAGTTTGTTCAACTCTATCTAGTGGAGAAGTAATAAGAAGTATTATAAGACAATGAGATAATGGTTCCTGCTGATCTTTATTAAAATAACAAGTTATGTAAATAATGCCTTTGGGGCGGATAAGTATAATGCCTTTGGGGCGGAAGAGTATTGCAGGAATTAAATCGCAATCATTATGGTGTCTTTTAATATAGAGTCGAACGGCTAACCTACAGGTTTCTAGATTTCTGGATGTGTTGCTAAAGTTATTGCCGTTTTACATTGAGCTGTCGAATTGCCTTTGGGGCCTGATGTAACTTGTTCTCAGATTATTCACAAACGCTTGCCTCCGGGGCCTGCACAGCGTCTGCCTTCGGGGCCTGTACAGCGTCTGCCGTCAGGGGCTGAAGTACTGCCGTCAGGGGCTGAAGTACTGCCGTCAGGGGCTGCTGTGCTGCCGTCAGGGGCGCAATGTGCGCGGGCGCAAAGTGCGCGGGCGCAAAGTGCGCGGGTGCAAAGTGCGCAAAGGCAAAGTGTGTAATCTCAAGGTGCGCAAAAGCAAAGAACTCAATGCTCATATTCTATGTAAACATGTGCTAAGTGCACAATATTGGTTAAAATTAGTTACGCCTACTATGTGTAGCTAAAGTGATATCTGTTATGTAATTTTATAATAGTATTTATAACACAATATTTGCTCGTGAAAGGTGTCTTATTTCACCATATTTAATTTATTTGGAATGTCCTAATGAGTACAAAAATGGATAGCTATTGGAAAGTAAATTGGTGCATGCTGTCGCATCAAGTGACAATGCTGTGGATCGGGCTCGACTTTAAGCTGTTTCTGAGAAGGAGTTTGAGGGTAACAAAGAGATTTAAATACTAGGGCATAGAGGGGACAAAGCCCGAAAAAATTGAAGTCAAAACTTATTCCACAGTGGAATAACTCGTCCGAATAACAACTCTCGTTCGTATCTCGACAAAATAAATAAATATGCCGAGATGCGCCTTGCTAGGTTGCAAATCACGCTACGGCAAAACGCCTGGAAGGGATTTTAGTTTATTTTCGTAAGTATTTTTCATATTTACTCAGAAAAAAGAACAAAATTAATAATTTTCTTATATTCGTTCTAGAACATTCTGCTGATCTTGTAAATTAACGCCCTCGGCTGTTGAGTAGCTTATACCACTACTTCACTACTAATTAGTGATGTGGTGCTGTTTATCGACTTTTGTTATCGATATTTATTTATTAGGTAGAAAATATAGGCATACTGTTTTTAAGAATACAAACAGTTTAATAAATAATTTAATATCAATATAGGAACATATATTTTTTGGTTCAACAATGTTATAGATTTCCTGCAGTAATTAATGAAGCTGATTTATTGGTCAACCTTTTGGTATGTTTTTTTTTATTTCGAATACAGAATTGTGAAAAAAAATAAGAAAATTCGAGTCTGTTCATTGTTTTCAATGATGCAAGGGAGGATAAAACTTTTTTAATTTTGCGAAAGTTGGATTTTTTTATTTATGTTTCTGATTATTGGTTCAATAATATGGCTACTGCAAACTTTGAGAAAGTTTTGACCAAAAAATATGGATACTCGGCCTGAAATTGCCGCCAAAGCTGTGGCACTTCTGCAGGCCGGGCATAGCCAAAGAAATGTGAGTGCACAACTAAATTTAAGCCGTACTACTGTCCGGCTGTGTCTATCAAAACTTAAAAAACACTAGGTGGCCCGATAGATGTGTCCGGGAGTGTAGTAGGTATAATTGAAATTGATTTTGTTGTATATACCTATACTTTGTCAATAAACTGATATTATCGATACCTTGGTATGAAATAGTAACATCCCTTTTAATCAGCGTGACCTCTACCGGTCGATAGCTGAAACAACTTCTAATTGTTTGAATACTTGTTTCAGCTATTGAAGTCTAGATACCAGCACTGACGCTTAGGCTTCAAAGTTTTGTATGAAAATATTCCCAATGCCCCCTCTATGCCCTAGTATTTAAATCTCTCTGGAGGGTAAAGATTATAGAACCCCATACAGATTTTTGTTTAAGTATGTTTGTTTAGTTTCTATTGGATTGGGATATTGTAGTATGTATATTTCACCATATTGAAATTGGTGCGTGTTGTATCATTACGCCCAGGTGCGGTGATGTGATGTGGAACGCACGGTTTATCAAGATGCTCAGTTTTTAAAACGAACGGTGCTTTTTAAAATCTTAGCAAGGAGTTTGTATGTCAAAAAAGATGTCAACATTTTATGATTAAAATAAGTCTGGGAGATAAAATATAATAAGGAAACATTTATGTACATAATTATTTAATTTTATCAATTTTGACAGTAAATTACAACAAATTAATCTGTAACAAAAACACAAAAATAATAATTCACTTTGTTGTGATACTGGCTGTTTTTTGTGCCTTTGCCTAAAATTATTTAATGTATTTAATGTATTTAATTTAACTTAATGTACTATTACCTACCTAGTGATACATCATTTATGATTATATAAATTTTGAAGTAAGTAGTTCACGAGGACGTGAACAGATATCAGGATGGACGAACTGTTAGCGTTTAGAAAGTTAGATAGATAAAAAGAGTAGGTTTTATTCAATATTGTTTAAATCTTTAATTTGTATTAAGTAATTATAGTAAAAGTATCTCAATTGGTATCATATTTTTGGCAAATCTGCTCTGAGATCTTTGTAAAAATATATTACTATCTGTGGAACACAATGGTTGTCAGTTTTCGGGTTTAGTTCACTGCCCATAAAAATATTGTTATTCAATTAGATTAAATAGTAAAAGTAAGAAGATGTAATATAGGAGTATTGGAATACCTACATGAAGTTGTTTATCTTGTATCAATACCTATTAAAACAACAGAACATCTGAACTCATGCACATCTCTTGCCATAACTTTTCTACGAAAAAATGTAAATAGCTGTAACGAATATCTTATATTTAGACACACTAGTCCGGATACCGTTATTAAAACTTTTAGAGCACTTAAACTTAAAAGTACTGAAGATATATGGGGCATGTCTGTTAAGGTATGTAGCTTCATCATAACCTTAGTAGCACCATATTTAGCTTATATCTTTAACAATTGTATAGACAAAGGATTATTTCCTGACCTAATGAAACATAGTAAAGTTATTCCTCTTTTTAAATCAGGAGAGAAAAAAGACCCCTCAAATTATAGACCTGTTTCTGTTTTACCAGTACTTAGCAAAGTTTTTGAAAGGTTATTGCTTGATCAAATGATTTCACACTTCAATCTAAATAACTTATTTCATAACGAACAATTTGGCTCACCAAAGGTCGTTCAACTACGGATGCTGGAATAGCATTACTCAAGAATATTTTTAATGCCTGGGAGAAATCTCAAAACGCAATTGGAGTTTTTTGCGATCTATCAAAAGCATTTGACTGCGTAGATCATGAGACCTTGCTATGTAAATTAAATCATTATGGAGTCAACGGTAAAGCGCTTGATATTTTACAGTCCTATCTCGAAAATAGGATACAAAAAGTAAAAATAAATGATTGTAAATCACAGGGCGCTCCCGTAAAAATTGGGGTGCCTCAAGGTTCGATTCTTGGTCCTTTTCTTTTCCTTGTATATATAAATGATCTTCCATTCATGGTAGAGAGTTTGTCAAAGATAGTGTTGTTTGCTGATGATACATCTCTGATTTTCCAAGTAGATAGACAAGCTCAGAAGCTCGACGAGGTAAATGACACACTTCAACAAATTCTCTCATGGTTCACTGCAAACAATCTAGTGCTCAACGCTAAGAAGACCAAATGTATAAAGTTTGTACTCCCAAATGTTAGACGAGTAGAGAATGAGATAATTTTAAACAATGACAAATTAGATTTCGCTGATAATACAGTTTTTTTGGGGATAACGATAGACTCCAAACTTCAATGGAATTCTCATATTTCTGCATTATCTAACAGACTGAGCTCAGCTGCTTATGCCGTCAGAAAAATCAGATGGCTTACTGATGTAGACACAGCAAGACTCGTTTATTTTAGCTACTTTCACAGTATAATGTCCTTTGGTATCTTGCTGTGGGGCAGAGCTGCTGATGCAGAATCTATTTTTACTTTACAAAAAAGGGCTATACGCGCCATTTACAAGTTAAGATGTCGTGATTCCCTAAGAGAACTGTTCAAAGAAATTAATATTTTAACAATGCCTTGTCAGTACATTTATGAAAACATTATGTATGTACGGAAAAACATATTACTGTAGGTATACTAAAAACTGTGACAGGCATAATTGTAATCTAAGGAATAAAAATAAACTAGAGCAACCTCAGTCACGATTAAGTAAAATTAATAATTCCTTTGTGGGGCTTTGCATACGCTTTTATAATAAAATACCAGAAGATATTTTGAAATTGCCTGAAACTGTGTTCAAAACCCATGTTAAACATGTACTTTGTAAAATGGCATATTACAAACTAGACGACTATATAAATGACAATGATGCTTGGAACAGATTTCCTCCAGTCCAGCGCAATACGATAGCGAAAAACAAACGAAATTAAGTAACCCAATTTAGTGATATGTAACAATTGTTTAAAAGAATATTGTGTTGAGGAGTTTCTTGCCCCGCTTCTTCTCCTCAACCATACATGCTGAAGCGGTGGACTTGAAATGACGTTCAATAAGTGGACTTGTAAGTTCCTATTTTGAATAAAACATTTTGACTTTGACTTTACGGTCATTTTTTTTTTAAATTGTTTCATGGCCTTTGGATACAGTCCTTACAGCCTAATATTACTAGAAACAGATGTTGCCGTTATTTTTTATTTTTTTCCACTAGGTATTTAAAAGCAAATATAAAAAGACAGTTTTTGATTTCTTGTTCGTCAATATGTTTTAAATAATGTAATGTAGTTGTTTTTCTAATTATATACTTGCATAATCTTGCTGAAATAACAAAAAATAAGACGTGTGGCACTCGGGGACTGCCGCGGTAAAGCTATTGCATAGCATTTTGTATCAACAAGACTGCCGAAAAGAAACGACGTTAGACAATGCACGGCCTTCAAGCCACACCTCCGTGCCCGTCGAAGTGAGGGAGCGTGAGGTTTTTTTCGTTATGGAATTTCTGGATTCTGTCCCCGCGCTCAAGGCCCTCGATAGAAGCTATGCAATAGCTTAATAAGCCATACTAAAAATGACGATGCCTTTTGGCAAATCGAATTTTCTGAGATCTGGTAACCCTGACGTCAAATAAACAATTTCAAAAAAAATAATAAAAAATACCTGCCGAAGGCGCCGAAGCAATAGTCGCGCACACCACCGACTTGCAACCACATATGACGTAAAATAGTATCAAAGAACTTTGATAGTGTAATACAGAGATATGACTCAAATAGTCAATTATATTGGATCAAATGTATGATCATTTAAATGATCAGAGATATATGATAATGTAATATCCCCCTAAATAAAAAAATTGCATCATTAACCTTGTTTACATCAATTTCAATATTTATGTATGTATGTATAGGTGAATTTATGTTCTTTATGAGAAATAAAGTTTCTTTAACCATAACCATATTATGTATTGAGAAAAGGTATAATGAAAAAACGTTTTTTAGCTTTTTTAGTGACTATATTTATTTGGTTTTCATCACAAAAAAGACGGCGATCCAATGTGCACACTCCATCCATGCTCACACACCTTTAAACTCCACAACAAATTTCGAAGTGCCAGGTGGTACTCACACAAGTTAAAAAAATAATTTACAATTTTTTTTCTCACACAATCATTTTATACATATTTTTTGCATTTACTAGCCATTCTCACAAACTCAACTAAAATAAGATTTCAAAAAAAGACAATTTCGAAATTCAAATACTTAAAGAGGACATTTTACAAAAATTCTTAGCTAAAATCTTTCAAAATTGCCTTCCTTCCGTGTGATTGGCGACAACAAGCAGTCATTGCAGTTGGGACATTCTAGTTTGAACCAGATCGATCCGGCTAATACTGGCGTGCTCTGGATTGGTCTAGATTCGTCTGGTCTGGTGGAGGATCATCTGGCGGACGCTGAACGTGGACAGGCCAAGCCCGAACGCAGCTAAAGCGAAGGCTGATCTGGTGACCATCTTTTCACGATTCGCAGGCTGTAACAATGACAAAACAAATGATATTATATATAAAAAGACGTAGATATGTTACTAGAGCGCGGAAAATGAGGCCGACAATACAGGCAGACAGGCCGGTAATTGTCCTAATTTTATTTAGTATCAATGTTTGCTATAGTCGTTTTTCAAGCGCAACTCTTGACAAATAGTTATCTCTTCCTTTATTATTCGTTCTGTATCATCTTTCGCCGTCGTTATTGTATCCTATAAATACGCTAAGAAGTGTGTACATGTTGTAGCCACTCGTAATGGATCTATTTTTAAACTTTAATATCTTTGGACAAAACTGCTATTAACAACAGTTGTTTATAATAACAAGTTAAAGTAAACATGTGGAATTTAAAACACGACTACGGAAAATTTTACTTTTGTCTATTTAGTAATAACTTGTTTTTAAACAAAATCAAAATGTACAGTAGACCCGTTTTAACTTGGCAGCTTTGAAGATGCGCAAGTGGCTGCGCAATAACATTTTTTAGCATCATTTGGCGTTACGAGGGGGTTTGCGCAGGCGAAGCCTATGTTCAGATAATCCAAGTTGCAACGGCCATACTGTAGGTATATGATCAGTGTTTTATTTTCTACAAACTGTTCCACGCTACTTACCAGTCTTGTTACCCTGGAAAAATTATAGGCAATTTTACTATCAGAACAGTAAGCTATCTATAGGTGGCAAATTTTTAAAAATCGTTCTAGTAGTTTTTGTGTTTATTCGTTCTTTACAAACATACAAAGCTTTCCTCTTTTAGTATAAGTGTAGATTTGAAAACAACATTAAGTTGTACCTACCTAGATGAAAAAACTTGTTTAGAATTTTTTGTATGAAATTTATTTCTTTTTTCTTGCCAATAGTTTCGCAGCTTCCAGCCCCATAATATAAGTGTATGATATGACGATAAGTTGTGTTGTGGATTTGTCTCCGAGGCAGTGATTATTTAAATACACGAAAAGATGGATGTCTCATTTTTAAAATCAGTCAGCTGACTATTTCGAATGTAGAATTAAAAAGTCTGAGTTATCTCTTGTTTCTAAGACATAATTACTTGCACCGAAATCTCTAGAAGCATAATATGTAAGAATAGTCCAATATTGCCAAAATGGTCCGTGCCAACAGTTACGTAACACGACCTACGCTTATAATCTAATTCTTGAGACAATTCCTATCTGTGTTATCTTAACTGCCTGATTATAGTTCGTTTTATATTAAAGGAGGTTATCAAATCAATCGGTTGTAAGATATTTTTTTAAATTTTGACCCCTACACTGTCATTTATAAAACTATTCGAAAAACTCTTTTACAAAAGTTTCAGATTGGTTCCGTTTTTATATACTTAAATCCGTTTTTTAAATTAAATCAAATTTTATGGGCATACATATAGTTATTTTGATATTTCAGCAACATTTAAAGCATTTGCATTTAATTCAAATTATATCGTATGGTGATGGTGAAGTGGGACTGACGAAGAAAACCATTGCATTCTCTCTCTGGATGGTTAGGATTATCTTTTGACAGAGAGAACTGTCAGTTCTATGATCACCTGAAGTACAGTACGGCCGTTGTAAGTGGCTTCGCCTGCGCAAACCCTGCGTGAAAAACTATATTGCGCAGCCATTTGCGCAACTTAAAGCTGCCAAGTTAAATCGTTATTATTTTTTTCATTTATAAGGTCAGCAAACGTGATACCTGCTATCTTCAAGAAGAATCAGCAAATAAATGGCAGTAATAATAACTCCTCTTTCGTCTTAACCTGGTTTTAAAATTAAAACGAGTTCTTATCAATTCGAAATGAGGTTACAACAACCTTGAGATATTTCTCATATAATTTTGGCAAAGCAAATAATTTGATCGAAATAATTCCATACTGCCTCTTGTCACGATACCCTGTCTATGTGATTTTTAGTTGGATGTCCGGGATATGATAAGCTAGTTATACAATGGACGAAGTCGTCGGCAAAAACTAGTTAAAGATTAAAATATATTATTGAAATTCTGACAGTATTGTAACCATGACATGTACCTTAATTTATTGTAATATTTATAATAGTGAATGCCAGTTATTATTTTATAATTTAACAATTTTAATGTGTAAAAATTGTATGCCTGATAAGGCAAATTGCAAAGGAACAATAATTGTTTGTTAGACCTTTTTATGTAGATACCTGCAATTTGACAATAAATCGTTGCATCTTGAATCTATATTAAAAACACGATTTGAATGCATTGCAATCGTAAGAAATCAAATGCGCCGACTGGTTTACGAGTAGCCATTTAGTTCGTTTATCCACCTTCTGGCTCCATCATCAGATCAGCTCGATGCTACCAAATTATTATCATCGAAATTGTCTTTTGCCGCAACAGCCCACTACTGAGCATTCCATACTATTAGATAATACTTACTATGTACCTATAGTACCTAAGTATACGACTTCCAAGATTTGTTAACATAATTTCAAGCCTAAACAAGGTTTTCCGCATTGCAGTAAAAAAAGTGTAAATATTGATCTTCCGTGCTGCACATTTACAGAACATTGTCGGTGAAAATACGTAGTTAAGTTTTCTTTTTGCTCGACAACGGCAAAAAAGGTGTATGCTTTTAGCAGTCTATGTATTCACCTATAACTATGTACTCTCGTTATTATCTGGAAACAAGGCACCGTTTTTCGGTAGTCAGGTTTAAAAGTTTCACTTCTAATAGAACACAGAGATGACTTTTGTTAAAGGAGTTTTCCAAAACCGCCATTACATCCGAGACGCATTGATGACACATGAATTTATTTATCACTAGACAGGGCGTTGAACTGAACGTTATAATTATTTTAGATAGGAATCGAAAAGTAGGGTAGTTATTTGCAGATAAATTGAATTTTAACCAATCACAAAGCACCTAGAAGAGCTCTTAACCAATGACATAGCTCGAAAGCTTTGTCGTCCAATCAGGAATAAGAAATATCAAGTTTAAAATCAAGTTCTAAATTCGAATATGGCGGTTATTAAACGCCAATTAATATAATGTTTTCAGCCTATTTGGGTTATAGAATTCTGTGAAGTAAACAGTACATATTTTTCTTATTTCTTTTCTAATCTATAGAGCGAAGGGATCATTGACTTATGCTTATAATAGTATTATACTGTTGTTCAGTCTACATCTGATGCTACACGGCATATAATGTGTGACGTCATAGTGCTTTTATATTTAAATTAACACTTGTTTGCTGTATTCCAAACGACGAAGGTTTGACGCAGCCAGTGTAAACAAAAGAATCAAAGCTGATTCATTAACACTTCTTGGTTTCAGTTTTTAAATGTCAAACTCGCAAATTGTGGGGTAATCTTTTTCGAGTGCAGGTATTACAGAATGATCCACAACGAAAATCCGCTTGAGGATTTCAGAAAGAGATGCTGCTATATGAGTCGTATAAAGATATCCCTTTCTATTGCGCTTAACCAGAGTCACTAAAAGGATTTTTAAGCTATTGCATAGCTTCTATCGCGGGCCTTGAGCGCGGGGACCGAATCCAGAAATTCCGTAACGAAAAAAACCTCACGCTTCCCACTCCGACGGGCACGGAGGTCCGAGTCCGAGTCGGACTCGGACCCGGACTCGGCACGTTTTTTAACAACTAGCGAGTTTATATTTATAAAAATATATTTATACTTAGTTATAAAAATATTTATATTTTTATTCTTTATTGTCAAATTTTGCCGCCCCCTAAAAAGTGCCGCCCGGGGCGGACCGCCCCCCCCCCCCCCTGCCCCCGCCACGCTACGCCACTGACCCACCATTCATTAAATAGCCAAATTACATACGTGGCATAACTCACACAACATTGAATAGCCAAATTACATGCCATTGACTAATGCATGGTGTTTACAAGCTCCGGTATAACAAAGACGTAGTACAGATATAGTACCGACTATTATAATGTACGTTTAGAAAAGGCACATGACAAGCTTTGGCAAAGATGTGTATATTAAAATAGAATTACAAAACGGCGCCAGCGAGACGGTATAGGTATATCTTAACTATGTAAAGCAAATTTTTGTTTACTGATAATGCAAAAATGAATTGGCAACAACCGATAAGGCACGATTCTGAAAAATCTGGATTTGTTTACTGATAAGTTTAGTGATGAGTTGTGACTTTGAGGTTCTTAAACAGCCACTACACAAACCTTAGTGTATACTGTACTAATAATGTAACTACTAACCAACTATGGACTATAAGATTTTTTATATTTTTATATTATTTCATTTGGTCGGTCTATCTTGTTGGAAAACGACAGCGCGATCTTTTGCCTTCGGTATAACCCGCAATCAGTTTTTGCTAATTTTCGTCGCCTCTACTATGTGGCCGAAGTATGATAGAATACGTTGTCGGCATAAGGTAAACAAGTGTTTTTATGATAAACCTATTCGTAGAGTTTTTTTTTTAAAGAATATGTATGACAGGTTTGAAAAAATATAAGTGTTTTTATTATTATACGGTAGTACCTCTGTGTGCAAGTTCAACTCACACTTCGGAGGTTGTTTTTATGACAACCGGGTTCAATACTAATGAGGTCTTCAAAAATTTAAGCACATATTTATCACTATGTAGTTCAATAGAATGGATTAAGGGTAACATTTTGAGGATTAAGGTTAAAGAATTCTTTCTTACCAGTTGTCACGTCACGTTTAAGGGGTCATAAAAATACGATGTGGGTTACTTTATTGAACTTTCATTAATATTATAGGATAAGAATTTTTCGATTTCCCACGACCTCCGGTTTTGCATAATAATACTTAATCTTCTTATCTCTAGACATTTCTGAAGATAAAATTGGTATGCGATAAAAAAAATCGTACCTATTTTATATAAACTTTCTAAGGCAGATTCGTCGCAACTACGTCGCAAAGAAACCCGTAAATCTGACCTATAAATAAACTAAAGTATTTTTAACATTTATAGTGCGTTAAAAATGTTTTCGCGAAGTATTTTGGCACAATCCCACTGTTAACCTTCGTACCTAGGTACAATTTAATTTTGTCAATGAAAATTATTGGTTCTTACTTTATTTCTGTACAAGTTTAATATGGAAGTTATTTCTTAAAAGCAGTCATAGCCTGCTAAAGAGCCTGCTTCACATGATGATAATCAGTGAGGCCCGGGTTCGAATCCTGGCATGTACCAATGAGTTTTTCAAAACTTACGTACACATTTATCACTAGCTCGACGGTGAATGAAAACAATCGTGAGGCAGCCCGTAGGTCCCAGGATTCATTCTGAGGCATGTGTAACAGACCCGGTTCGGCGATGAGCTCACCACCTATCACGTTTAGGGCTCCAAAGAACATCTCGTGAAAAGTGGGTATATCCAGTATTGGAATACCTCCTCTGCCTTTCTTTAGACCAGTTGGTTAGTTGGGTTTGTAATATAATAGGCTCCGAAACGCAAAACCGATTTAAAAAATGTTTCACCGATGGAAAAGCACCGGGAGTAACATGTTGTAGGTATAATTTTTCCGAGGGAACGGGAGTTACGAGGTTGAAATCACAAAACAGCAAGTAATTAATATAGTTGTTAATTTTTACCTATAGAGTCACAATCTAGGTCTAGACGACACCGCATCTCACAGGCGATTTACAATAAATCATCCAAAACCTTGAACCCTAAATCACGAAAGAATTCGACTCACGCGCAAAAACATGCTTTGTCCACAAAGGTCTAGGCTATTTGATCTGGATGAGATCGTCACGAGCGATCTATCTAAATCTGTCTTGCGTGTGTCACTCACTGCGCAGTTAGGCGCCACTGAATTTATCGCGCACGTGATAAACAATAAAACAATTAAGATATAAATATCGAGTTTTGAAAGTATCATCGTCAACCCTAACAGCCCACTGCTGAGCTAAGGATCTTTCCTCATACATGAGGAAGTATGGGCCATATCTTCCATGCGAGCCCTCCGCGGACTGGGAGATGGTGCTAGGCTTAAACTTAAACCAAACTGCCTCTTATCCTTGTTTAGGATTTGATCAAGATAACTTATCGCTAAATTTTGTATCTATGGTGCCCCCAACCAACACCCCACTACCTTTTATCCTTGTTGAGGATTTCATTAAGAGAACTTTGGCAAAATTTGGAGCCCCCCCCCAAGACCAGAGGCCCGGGGCGAACCGCCCCTTCCGCCCCTACCTTAGCCCGCCAGTGCCGGGACGAAGCACTGATATGTGATGAAAAGATGCAACATCGAGCCCACTCAATGGGATGATTTGACAGCACAGCGAGTCTACGAGTTTGAGGAGCAACGTTTAGCTGACCTCGACGCTAAGCGCGATGAGTTAAAAACCCGTCCCCACACGCCGCCATCAACTATGTGAACGGCGTGCTCACGCGGAGTTTGCCGAAAAGATTAGCCATATTCGGGCGCACCAGCGTCGCCAAGTTGACTTAGAGTCGGCCGAAAACGGTCGGAGTTCATCATCATCATGTGCAGATATTCAAGAGTCGAAGTGGCCACCATGATCCAAAATGGTCGGAGTTCATCATCATCATGTGCTGATATTCAAAGAACTCATCGTTCAGGAGACTAAACCTGTTATGTCTTTCAGTATGTTTATAAATAGTCCCTTTCTTCCGGAACAAAACGTGTAAATAATACGAATCACGACTTCCTACAAATGAATTCGAATGAGATGCGCAGACGCAGGTCATGTTAGAGCGGGATAGAAGTCTTTATGGCGGAAAGACCTTGGTGAAAGATGCAGTCACAAACGGGTATTATTTTTGATGTTTAGTACCTTGTTGATTCAAGGTTGGTGACATTTCTATGGTGTATAGGTAAAATAATTGCACTATCTTATCACACGCGCAAGCCACTTTTTTGTGTTGACGACTGACGTGGGAATTTGAGAATACCCATTCTTAGTGATTGCCTATCTATTTCTGTAACGTAGGTACCTAAATTCCAAATTCAATTTTTTTTATATTCGAGTAGCAGTTACCGAGCCCGCCTATCATGAGGCTCGGGTTTGAATCCTGGTGAAGGCTTGTACAGTCAAGAGCACGTGGAGCTTGCTTCGAGGTCAGACTCGCACTACAAGCGTAAAGCTTGATGTCTTTCAAGAACCTGATGTAGGTTACACACCGTACCAGGGTGGTGTTACACAAACCTCAGAATCATATCTGGGACCTACGAGTTTCATCACGAAGTTTTCTTTCGCCGTCGAACTACTGGTAACTATTTAGATAATTTATTAAAAAAAATTACATAGGTACAGTCAAGAGCACATGAAGATTTACACTTGTAGTGCGAGTCTGACCTCTAAAGCGATTCTAATAAGAACGTTACAAAGTCCAGTGTCTCTAAGTGCTCTGACTGTACAATGATAAACTGACCGATTGGTGATATATCAACGCACAGCCTAAACCGCTGGGTCTAGAGACTTGAAATTTTGCTTATAGATAGCTTATACAGTGTAGGCATCCACTAAGAAAGGATTTTGCTAAATTCAACCCCTAAGGAGGTGAAATAAACATGCGCCAGCGAAGCCGCGGGCAAAAGCTAGTGTTTTCATAAAAAATCAAACGGGGAAGCCGCGTGTGTCAGCTCAGCTAATTCCATTTGGAGCAGTCACGTTGTCACTCGCCACGTTTCACTGCTCCCGAGAAGTGCATTTGCGTGACACGTGCGTGACATGCAACTGGTCAGGGATGCATTTAGTAGAGAATATAGAAAAAAAACACTAATCTACGCCAGAGTTAGGGTCATGTTTTTAAGGATTTTTTTAAATATGTATCTTTTTTTAAAGAGGAAAGAGTTGTATTTTTGTATGTTTGTAACGAATAAACTCAAAAACGACTGGACCGATTCCAATGGAAAGCTACAATATCCCTGAGTAACTTTTATCACTGTATTCCCACGGGAACGGCAAATACGCGGGTAAAACCGCACAGAACCTCTAGTAGTTCTATAGATTTCAAGCATATTTCGTTACACGGTTTGAAGAATTTTTAAGAGTTGTTGCATAAGTTTCATTTCGTGACTACATTTTTACACCTTTTTTTTTAGAATTGGTTCCGAGAACTGTGTAACAGCAACCTAGTCTGGCAATGCCATCTGTCACAAAGGACATTGGTGAAGACTAATACTTTGAGGTGTGAATAACCCCGTTGAACACCTCAATGATGTTGATGAGGCATTAGCGTATTTTATTATTAGTCCGCTATAAATAAACTTAATATTAACATTAATCTAGAAATATGGAAGTTCGACACTCAGATAAAGGCAGGTCAATGAAGGCTGATAATCACCAGGTCGAAAGACACAGTCGTCACTATGTGATAGCCTGTAGTCTACAGTAATTTTATAAGTGGAACAAATGTCTGTTTATTAATTGGACCTATCTTAATGGAGCTACAAAGTCCATTCTACTATGACCAGGGGCTTTAAATAAAACTCTGTGGATAAGGGAGTAGCTGCGATTTGCTTTAAGCGGGGATTAAGTCAAAGTAAATAAAAAGTAATAATAATAATAAATTACTATATATCACTAGCTCGACGGTGAAGGAAAACATCGTGAGGAAACCCGCAGGTCCCAGAATTAATTCTGAGACATGTGTAAACAGGACCCGCCCGGTCCGGCGATGGGCTCACCACCTATCACGTTTTGGGTTCCAAAGAATATTTCGTGAAAAAGTGGGTATATCCAGAAATGGAATACCTCTGCCTACTGCCTGGGGGATAAAAGGCGTGAGATTATTATTTATTATAATAATAATAAATCTTGGGACACAATTTACACACGGTTATTTAGTCCCAAACTAGGCAGAGCCTGCACTATAAAATATAAAAAAAGTAAGTTCATCAAAGGATAACTATAAATTGAACATTTCAAAAACCCCTAACTCAAAAAATACATTTGAACACAAAACGGCTGGACAGATTTTTTTTCCCAGGCTTGTCAGACCTTCGTCATTTTGTAAAACCTCAAAGTTTGTCTGTGTATGCCCCTAGGTGTAAACAATCCCTGAATATGAAGTCTGGATAATGGTTCCTTTGGAAGTTATCAAGCAGCAAAGGTCCAAAAAGTTGCACCTCAAATTCGTTAAAGTTTAAAGCCCAGTTTTTATATATTTTATTCGGATTAATATTAGAAATCACGTCGTCCATTGTCAGACACTTGGTGCGGTGGAAACCCCCTGTCAGACACCCTTGAATCATGGTAAATTGAGGGTATACTTTCATGAAATGATTTCTGCCCACATATAGCTACTAGGCCAAGTTTGATGTAATTTTCATATAATTTAAGGATGAAGAATTCATTTCTGGAATAAACTTTTTATCAGTCCATAGAAAAAAACGGAGTAACTTACAAAAAACCAAAATGTTGAAACTATTTTTTTAAGAATTTTGTCGCTCAGAAGTACACTATAACGATTAAGACTAAATATTAAATATTATCTTATAGCTCCTTTATTGCACAATATAAAAAGTATCATTTCAATAACATCGTCCAAGTATAGAAGTGTAAAAAAATTTATCAATAAGTATATCAATTCACCATGATTCAAGGGTGTCTCACAGGGGGTTTCCACCGCACCAAGTGTCTGACAATGGACGACGTGATTTCTAATATTAATCCGAATAAAATATATATGAAAACTGGGCTTTACACTTAAACGAATTTGAGGTGCAATTTTATGGACCTTTGCTGCTTGATAACTTCCAAAGGAACCATTATCCAAACTTCATATTCAGGGATTGTTTACACCTGTAGTAGGGACATACACAGACAAACTTTGAGGTTTTACAAAATGACGAAGGTCTGACAAGCCTGGGCTCTTGGGATATAACTAAGAACAGTATCGATCAAGTCACCTTTCAAACAAAAAAACTAAATAAAAATCGGTTCAGCCATTTGGGAGCAATGAGCGAACAGACAGATACACAGAAACACACGTCAAACTTATAGCACCCCTCTGTTTCTCATCGGGGATTCGTCTATGGACGCTCATACTCATTAGATGTAAAAAAAAATGGTATGAGTATTAAAATGGCAGAATAATACAGGGTGCTTTAAATAAAGGTTGAAACTTTCCAAATGAATTAATAAGCTCATTAGAAGGTCGAACAAGTGGGCAAGCTAGACAAATTAT
The DNA here is from genome assembly GCA_963855545.1 of Ethmia dodecea. Classification (NCBI taxonomy): domain Eukaryota; kingdom Metazoa; phylum Arthropoda; class Insecta; order Lepidoptera; family Depressariidae; genus Ethmia; species Ethmia dodecea. The sequence goes on along the minus strand of OY979463.1, from coordinate 4,116,064 downwards.
AAAGAAACATTTACTTAAAATTAGAGAATAAATTAATAATATTATAATGAGACTCCTTAACTCAAAAAATCTTTTAAATTTAAGATTAGACGTTAAGTATATTGTGTAAAATGAATGCAATTTTTTATACGAAATAAACAGTTTAAATTTTAATTTTTTTTTTTTTTAAACAAATGGTTTCACAACATGACCTAGTGTTAGTGGGAAGTGCTGTATCAAAATGGTTTAAGATACTCTCATAAGTAGGTATACTATTAAATTAATTAGTTAAGATTTTAGGGACATCCAAAAGAGGAAATTCACTAACATATTTATGTTAAATTTAAATTATTTTTAAATTATTAACTGGATTATAGTTACGTAGCAACTCATTGCTCAAATACATTTGTGTAACTAATTAATGCTATTAAGTATTATTAAGTAATAGTTGTGAAACAGTCACAGTTTGCCTGTTACAATTTTATAGCAAGGAAAGCATTGATGGAATAATTTTCAGACAATAAATTTTGGATGTTTTGTAGTTTTATTCTGTGCATCCATTTAGGAAGGTACTAGAATTTAATTTAATTGAAAAGAGTACATACAGGTATGTTTTGAAATTAAATTGTAAAATATGTACGTATGATGGTATTCGTATTGCTTGATAAAATAATACAAAATTCTGAGACTTAATTTATTGCACCAGGCATATTATTTTATAAATTGAACTTTAAAATAAAATAGCCACCTTCTTTGACACCAACTCATAATGTTCCAAGTGCGTACATATTAGTATCATAATGTTCTGTACAAGGTCTAGAAAAAAGTATAAAAAATTTCTTCCAAAGAGGACCCATGTACAACAGTGCACCCAAGAGTGGCTGCATTCCCTCTCTGGATGGCTAGGCTGAACCATTAACAGAGATAGCCGCCAGCCCTCTGGAAACCTGAAGCCTCCACCAAACACGCTAAGAGGTGTTTGATAGGCTACCCTTGGTCCCAAGTAGCCTAAAGTCTCAACCCCATACAGCATAACTATGTAGTCCTCAATGAGGTTGGTTTATTAGCAACTCTACTCTAGAGATGGTACAAAATACTTTCGTAAATGTTGCACTACAAGCAGAGGACAGAAGCAATGGTAAGCAAATACTAGAATTTCTGGAAACCCGGCCCATAAAATTATACTGGGAAACTTGGTCATAGGCTTGCTCATAAATAGGTAGAATTAAGAAAATATCATTTTTCGTATTTCGTATTCAACAATGGATCAAATTTTCTATAAAATTAAATCTAACACTAATATTATAATGAGGAAATATTTGTATTTTAAACATGTGTTTGTTCATAATGAATAGGCTTCGAAACTACTGGACTGATTTTAAAAATTCTTTCACCAAAGGGAAGCATAGTTTTCTGGGAGTAACTTAGGCTATCTATACTAATATTATGAAGAGGAAAGATTGGTATTTTTGTATGTTTGTTACGAATAAACTCAAAAACGACTGGACCGATTTTAAAAATTCTTTTACCAATGGAAAGCTAGAATATCCCTGAGTAACATAGACTATATTTAATTATATATAACGGGAACTACGCGGGTAAAACCCCGCAGAACCGCTAGTTCGTAATAGACTCCGAAATGACTGGACCGATTTCAAAAATACTTCCACCAATGGAAAGCTTAGTTTTCTAGGAGGAACATAAGCTATATTTTTTTCACGGGAACGCTAGGTACTTACGCGGGGAGCACCTAGTAAAATATATTTTCAGACAAAATGCACAGGTTAATGACAACGACTATAAATACATAAATACATAAATATATAATATAATATAATCTCACGCCTTTTTTTTTATCCCCGAGGGGGTAGGCAGAGGTAGACCATTACTGGATATACCCACATTTCACGAGATACATTGGACCCCTAAACGTGATAGGTAATGAGCCCATCGCCGGACCGGGTCTATTTTACACATGTCTCAGAATGAATTCTGAGACCTGCGGGTTTCCTCACGATGTTTTCCTTCACCGTCGAGCTAGTGATAAATATGTACGTAAGTTTTGAAAAACTCATTGGTACATGCCAGGATTCGAACCCGAACCTCACTGATTTTCGGCCGGCTCTTTAAGCGTCCGGGCTATCACTGCTCTATAAATACATAAATACCAGTTCTTAATTCATAAACCAGTCTAACTCGTTGGTATTTAAGACTAGGGTCATACGATACTACGAAAATATAAAATATTTTACCTGCGAATATGTGAGTCTTAGGGCATACTGGGCAATTTGTGTCGTTTTCATTTTGTCCAAACCAGGTGTATGCTGAAATAGAAATAACTCATTCAAAACCACCGAAAATTGCACAATTTTCACCATTTACATAACCTATCAGAAACTTTTTCCTAATTTAAAATCGCACAGAATAATCACAAGACTTATATAGGTATTGAGTAAGTATACAGGACACACATTATTTAGATTTTTTCAGATTTAGCTCGAAATTAGCGAAAGTATAATTATTTTAAAATTACGTACAGAAACCCGCTGACTGCCGCGAATGAAAGAAAAATCGAGGTTCGTTCGTTCGCTCGACGACGCTCAGCTGACAGTGACAAGCCAAGCAAGCCAGTTCGTTCCCGTTTGGTTGGTCATTGACAGTTGAGAGTTGCCAGGTTTATTGTCCGGCGAAGATCGTATTACGTTATCGCTATAAAAACTTCGTGTTCGTTCTACGATGAACTAATGCGGCGTCATTGTAAGGTTCAACTAAAATAACCCAGGGTTGAGGAAATCAGCACCAGAATACAAAACGATAGCTCGAACCTTTACTGAATCTCGAATATGTGGCCGCAGCAAAAGAGTAAGATTCTAAATAGGTATTAATTAATCTTGTCACATGCAGATTACAGCGAAGCCTAAGCAAGACCAGTCACTGTAGCATTTGAAGTGAAGCTTGGAGTAGGCCTGTTTCCAGAAGCAAACGTCTTTAGGCTGATATGATGATGATCGATGATACAAGTTCATTTTATTCCATCGATTTTGAAAAGCGGAGATATTACATTCAATTATTCTTGAATTAAGTCCTCAGTTAAGTCGACAACAGGTTTTTGGTAAGTTATGAATGCATTGTGTGTTATCATATTATTGATTAAATCAATAATATGATAACTCACAATCTTTTGTCCAAGTATTAAATGAACATAAAGATCGTAATTATTACACAATATATTTTACCATAAATAGTGTAACATTTGTTGTAGTGGTAACATTTTATACATACAATGCTACCACTGTAAGGACTAGAATCCAAAAGCCAATAAACAATTTCAACAATGCTACCAATATGAAAACAAAAAGGTCTCATAAAGTGCACACTATTCAAATTAAATAAAATCATGTGCAATAAAAATGACACAAAACTTAAACTTAAATAACTGAAACTAAGCATTTTGAGGGTCGGATTCAATTGCTGGTGGTTTCCTACATAGTAGTTACCTACCTACTTATCATTAGCTACACGAAAGTAAAGTAAAATAAAACATTACCAAAAGCTCACCTCCTGTCACGTTGATACTCCCAAAATGATAGAAAGTAGATATCTCAGCCTGCCTCCTCAAAAGCGTATTACGTGGTATTACTTTGCACTTTAAAAGACGGTGATAAAAGACAACTTACTACTTAAACATTATTGTTATAGATGGCGTTGGTTCAATATTTTTTAGTTCTAATAGATGGCTCTGTTAAACAAGGGTTTGAGTCGAACATTTGCAGCAAACGCAGAAAGTTTAAGTTTTTCCAACCTCCTTGAGTGTTGCACAAATAATATTGTAGAGAGCAAAAACCTTCACCACTAACCAGCCTCTATCAAGATAGGTAGCCTCTACCAAAATTTTTAAATTAATATTTACCTAATAAATAACTTTCTAAAAAATAGTTTCTACTTTATTGACCATTTATCGACCAATATGTTTGGGATAGAAGGGATTGAATTTTCAATTACGTTAGGAATCCTAATAATATTATAAACGCAAAAGTTTGTATGGATGTCTGGATGGATGTTTGTTCTTCTTTCACGCAAAAACTACCAAACGGATTTTGATGAAACTTTACAGTAGTCCTTTATAAATCCTAGGAGTAATAATAAAAATACCTAGAAAAAAAAACTAGGAAAAAGCCATTCATAAATTATGTCACATACCTACATATTCAAATAATTTATTTGCATGCCATAGGTCTTACAAGGTGTTACGGACTACGGTACATATTATGAGGGGGTCAACGTTTTGTGACGTGTGACAAGAGGGTGAGCCCTAAATTTTGTAGCTGTTGTTTCAGTAGGTAGTGACCCTGCCTTCTGAGTCGGAGATCGCGGGTTCGATCCCCGTTCGGGGCTAACATTTGTGTGAATGAACATGTCTGTTGGCTTCATGTCTATTTTTATCAGTTGTTTAGTACCCGTAGTACAGGCTCTGCCTAGTTTGGGACACAATTGATTATTATTATTATGTTACAATAAGAACCACATCCCAGCGACCTATTTCACTTATCACGGTGAAAGATTTCATCACGAGCAATCATTCGTTAATTTCGACGCTATCAGGTGCGTCTGCGCACACAGAGCAGTTTGCTCGCTGTATCTCGGGAGATATTTGTGGACTGATAAGAAACGGGGGCGAGATACGAAGACGATACACACCTTTTTCAGATGTCTACTTTAAAATTTTAATTATGACACTAAATACTCTAAATTAACTTTAATTTAGCAGTGATGTGCCTGTGGTTAAACAGCCCGCTTCTCATTAAAATGTACATATTTATTTCTGTAGGTAACTAAAAATTACACTTAGAAAAGTCAATAGTCTAATAACAAGGCACTGTAAACTCGTCAGTCAGTCGCCAAATGCAGTACCCCGAGAAGAACAAGAAAAACAAGAGCATGCCCTTGAGTTTCTTGCTGGTTCTTCTCGGGGTACGTACTGCATTTGGAACCAGCAACTCGTCGGTGGAGATGGGCTGCTGTTTACATTTAGCCAATCTTCATAGACGAGTTTACAGTGCCTTGTTATCAGACTATTGACTGTTCTAAGTGTAATTCTTATTACCTACAGACAGTGGCGTAGCGTGCCTCGGCGGGGCCCCGTATAAAAAATTGTTTCGGGGCCCTTATAAAGGGTAAAGACTTCTCACAAAAAAAAATGCATAAAATTAAAAGAAATAATTTTTCAACATAATTATATATCTGTCACTTTTTCCAAAATTTTTACAAACAATTCAAATTAAATAGCCTCTCGCTTTGCCCTTTTTCATTTATAGCTGATGATGACTTAAGTTTTTCTAAAGATTCTGCCTCTACGGACAATAGTGACAGGTCTGACAGGCGTTCATGTCCCATCGAAGTTCTTAGGTAATTTTTTATCAGTTTTAAAGCTTTTATTAATGTTTGGTTACGCACGTCGGGGGCCCCCGTGGCCGGGGGGCCCCGTATAATTGATACGGCTGATGCGGCAGTAGCTACGCCCCTGCCTACAGAATAATAGTATATTTTATATCGAGGGACTAAACGAAGCCATTATATACCAGAGGTGGTTTGACTCCCGAGCTTGCGAGGGAGTCATGAAACCGAGGGTATATTACGTTGGCGTTTAGTCTCGAGGTGGAAACTGTACTTTTCACTTTGAGTGCGAGAAAAATTGTCAATTTAGTACAAATTTATTTAAAACCCAACAAATTTACACTCGACAAAAATTCAGAAATTTTCGCGGTCAGTTTTTTCTTCTAAACCTGTCAGGCTGTCACCTTTGAGTATTAAACCAACAGGAGACGTCACGCGCACTAGTTTCTTTACAAAAAAGTCTGCCAATTTCTGCGGGGGGGACGAGGAAACAATCACAAATAATGTTAAAACAAACGCATTTTTTGATATAACAATTAAACACTAGCTTGAACTAGGTGCACACAAATACATTCACCAATACAAGCACTCCGTGAACTCAAACAAACTAGTTGTATTTAACCGGTGTGCTCAAAGACCGACACGTTTTTTTGGCAGAGGGGAACGCCTGTCAGTGGCGTCTCCGGTTGGTTTAATACTCAAAGGCTGTCACAGATTAATGCAGGTAAACAATTTAAAACACATGGCGCCACCTTCTTCGCGGAAAAACCATGGAACTAAAACTCTTCACATTTTCGCAATGAAGATGGTCAACACTCTAAAGATATTTACTGGCTGTTTGAGGTTGTCTTTTTCTCATTAAGGAAATTTAAAAAAAAATACTTTATACTCCCTAGGGACTAAAGTGGTCACTTTAGTCCCGCTTCGTAGGGCTATATTGGCGTACTTTTAGAGCATGAGAAGTGAAAAATACATTTTCATTTTCATCTTGGGTTCGAATCCTATGATCAGGGGTGTACCAATGAGCTAGCTCGACGGTGAAGGAAAACGAAACCCGCAGGTCCAAAGAATATCTCGTGAAAAGTGGGTACTACTAACTGCCTAACCCCTCGGGTATAAAAGGCTGAGATAATTTTTTAGTTAGGTATAGGGAATACACACTGTAAAATTATGTGATGTGATGTCAAGTGTCTACCTACATACCTAATTACCTTTGGTTCATTAGACACAGCCCACTGACCAAACAGACAGACAAATGGACGGACGGTCAATAGAGGAGTAGTAATAGGTACTTAGGTACTTCATCACTACTAGTATAAAACAAAGTCGCTTTCTCTGTCCCTATATCCCTATGTATGTTTAAATCTTTAAAACTATAACGCAACGGATTTTGATGCGTTTTTTTTAATAGATACGGTGATTCGGTATTAGCATTGCACCCGTGCGAAGCCGGAGCGGGTCGCTAGTTAAGTACTAAACTAACTATCACAGTCTTAAAACTTACATACCTAATATAAATCTTCTACATATAGAAAAGATTAGCGCTCCTACAAAAATTCAAATTGAACTTTATGGCGTTAATACTTTGGCAATTGTACGAAATCTTCGTGTGCGAGTCTAACTTACAATTGGCCTGTTATTTATTATTAAATGATCTTTATAATCCGAATAAGCTTTATAGAGAAGACATTTTGAAAAGTGGCACGGAAAGTTGTAAAATTATGGAAAAATTTTAAGTGCTTTTCTCAATGGGATTGGGACAGCTAGATGTATAGTTTCCTTTTATTTATGTCAGGTGTTCCCCGCAGGTTCCATTCCTATGAGAAAATTATAGCCCATTTAATTCCCAGAAAGATACTTCCGCGGTTTCCATTGATGCAAGAATTTTTAAAATCGGTCCAATACTTTTGGAGCCTATTCATTATAAGAGAAGAAATATTTCCTCTTTATTAAGAGTGTGGATGTAGATACATAATTACGTTTTTGATTCATATCCATGTCCTAAAAGCTGTAATTAGAAATGGTAAGGCTGTCAATTGCAGGTAAGTTTCGCTCATGTTTCGAGTATAAAATGAACCATTAAAATTCTTACAGCCACAAAGCACACATAACAATTCTCTCATTCCATACGTAATCCATGCCACATGAAGTAAAACTTAACCTAAACGAAACAATGGTATTGGAAATTGAAAGCGCTCTTAGATTTCCTGATTCGTTCTGTGCTTTATGGGTTGTTTTCCCGTGCGCGACGCACTGAACGATAAGAAAATATGAATAATAGTGTGTCCCTACCAGGTGACGTAACAGGTGAACTTCTATAAAACACACGGCAAGGTACCACTGCCGCCATTTTATCTTACACCTCCAACGCACGTTCCCGAAACCGTTGACTCACTCTTTAAAAGTAATTATCACAAAATTAGTGCTTCTTAAAAGGAAAAACTCGAAATTGCTCTCCTAATTTGAGTATTACGTAATTAAAGTCAACTTTGTTAGTTGTTTCAGTGTAATTTGAACGTAAGTAGAAAAAAGTGTCTCATTTGATTTGTGTTTTGTCCATGTCAAATTTTAGCGGGAATTTGCTATCGGAAAATCTAGATGGTAATGATTTCAACGATAAATCCGATTGGATGATTTTGTTTATCGATGTAATTGAGTTTATGTTGAGTTTTCTCGGGCTGTGATTGGTCACATGACAGTTTGGGGCGCCATCATGAAACTGAAACTAGCATGTGATATCAAGATGGCTGCCCATTTTCACGGAGCATCGCAGAAGATACTTCGACACTTAGTACCTCGGTAAGAATATATTTTTTAATTATCTTGCAACTTAGGTAGTTACTGGCTGTAAGTAACTAAGTAATTATCAAAACTTTTTTGCTCGTCTTTTTATTTAATGTTTTTAAATTATTTATTAATAAATAATTATAATACCAGAAAGCTCACCTAAGAAAATAAAAGTATCCCGAACTGTAGGTACCTACATCATGATAAAAGAGACTATTTAAAATTAAAAAAATATTTCCACACTTAAATTAATAAGTACCAATATTTACACAAGAAACACCTTACCGTCGGGGTCACATTGGCCACGAGCAAATAAAAACGTTATCTCAGATTAAAGAGCTGTAAACTTTTGATAACGGCTATCAGAAAATAGGACACCACTATTTAGTTAGTTTTAAGTGGTTTACTTTACAGGGCACGGTTATTTTCGCTTCTCTGATTATTTCACACAATCATTACCTACTGTTGATCTATAATACTTACATAGTCACTTACCTATTATATATTTTATTAGTGCGCTTCAGTAAGCAAGAGCGAGCATCGGATGCCTTAAAGTTCAGATTTTCAAAATATATTTATTCAGTACTTTGACGGTGAAAGAAAATATCTTGAGGAAACCCGATTTTGAGGTAGGTATGTGTAGTGTAGTAGAACCCTGGTCCGACGATAAACTCACCCCTTGGCACGTTTAGGGTTCAAGAAAATGTATACGTACCTACTTACGAGAAGAGGGTATTTAAAGGAATCTAATAGGTAGGTACATCTGCCTACCCCCTCGAGGACAAAAGGCGTGAGTTTTTTTCAATATATCAGTCCGTTTTACTTGCAATAATAAATCTTTTAAGAATATTTATTTTATCACTATCTCTACAATGTAGGAAAACATCTTGAGAAAACCAGCAGGTCCCAGAATCGATTCTGAGGTATCTGTGTTTTTTTAGAAGAAAACAATTGTATCACTACTTCTACAGTGAAGGAAAACATCGTGAGGAAACCCCCACCTCACCACCTGCCGACGACGTTAGGGGTCCAAATATATATACCTACTGTTGAAAGTGGGATTTCCAGGAATGGCTGCTAGCTATCTGATCCGCGCGGTTTCAGCCGCGTAGTTCCCGTTCCCGTACAAACATACAAAAATATTAGTCTTTCCTCTTTATAATATTAGTGTAGATTGAAATCGGATTGTATAGTGTAATGAGACTAATAAGAGGTGCATGAGTATGAGTTTTCCCATCGACACGCTGAAACCCGTACCTACCGCTTGTCATAAATTGTCTATCCTAATAGGTCTCTAGAACTCACATAAGTAAAAACAATTTATATATGTAGATGACATACCGGGCAGCCTTCGTTTATATAACAATAGTTTATTTTGTAACCGCTTTACGTTCGGCCAGTAGGTAAGTAATTGGTTTTACATACATCGTCAGTTGTGGCGAAAGATTGAAAAACCATACTTCTAAATTTCTGTTGGATGAACAGCCGTTACCTACTACCTAAGATTGGAGGCACCATAGATACAAATACGATTAAAGCTACACTAAATTTGGAGGCCCGTCAGGACTAGAGGCTCACCCCAGGCCTGAGGGGCTTCCAAATTTAATGAAAAATTATCTTGATCAAATCCTAAACAAGGATAAGTGGGAGGCAGTTTAGTTTTAGTCGCAGGCTTCATAGATACAAATACGATAAAGCTAAGCTAAATTTGGGGCCTCCAAATCCAAAAGTTCTAAGACCGGTAGGCCTCATTCAGTTTTCCGCCCCGGGCCTCCGACAGGCTTAGTCCGCTACTGCCTACATTTATCCACAGTTGGACATAAGCCTCCCATTACTGGATTACTGGATATCTACGTTTAATTTAGTAGTAACACCCGCTACCGTTTCCCCCGCGTCAGTCCCGTTCCCGTTGGAAAATTATAGCCCATATTACTCCAAGAAAAGTATGCTTTCCATTGGTGTAAGAATTTTTAAAATCGGTCTAGTAGTTTCGGAGCCCTCAAACAATCACACAAACAAACTTTCCTCTTAGTATGTAGGTAGATGTAGACATAGAAGATACATAGAAGACTAGGGATTTTCATGGAAGTTGAACATATATATAGTTACTTTACTATTCTATTTAGTCCCTCAAAGATAATTGTGAATATTAAACCGTCTGTAGAGATGATACAACTTGTTACTAACCACCACAGACTTTCGAACCAAATTTTTGGATAAACCGAGCACCCATCTACATTTCTGAAGTTATTTGTACAGCTGATGAAGATCACATTTGTAAAGTAACTTCTAGTGCATTGTAATAGAGTTGAAAATGCAGCATCAGTTTTCTTGTCACCATTTTGTGTGTTTGCCTTTCTGTAGAATCGGCGTCAGCTGATTATGATTCAACTGTTTTGGATTATTAAACCTACTTTTGTAATTATGAGGTATTCACTATTACTTAGTGTCAGGCCTAAAGAACATTCAGTTCTGTAATATAAGTACCTATTTCTTCAATAAGGTGTGGTAATTCGCCTCGTCCTTCCTTAAAATACAAGCTATCATTTTGCCATCAAAATCGGTTTAGCAGTTAAAGCCTTTTTTTCCTATTTCCGTGGGAGTGGGAATTTCCAAAAATCCCTTTTTATTGCTCACTCAGATCATTTAAAGAAATTTTTTGTGCAAAATTTTATGCTTCTACGAGTCGAACTAGCGTTTTCGGCTGTGGTTTTATCCATCAGTCAGTCAGTCAGCTAGGTAGTTTCTTTATTTATGTAGGTATAGGTATATAGATAGATCCAACAGCTTCTTTATCACTAGCTAGACGGTGAAGGAAAACATCGTGAGGAAACCCGCAGGTCTCAGAATTAATTCTGAGACATGTGTTAATAGACCCGGTGCGGCGATGGGCTCACCACCTATCACGTTTAGTGTGAAATGTGGGTATATCCGGTAATGGAATACCTCTGCCTACCCCCTCGGGGATAAAAAAGGCGTGAGATTATATTTTATTTTTATATACAACAGCTTCTTATATACATGGAAAAGTATATCTATGTATATGGCAGCTATTTTTACACTTATTTTTAATACTTTACGCACATTGAGATAGGGTGGAGTATATAGAGTCACGCGCATCGTGACACGAAGCTACTAACTAACATAACAATGTCCTTACTTATTGCTAGTGTCCATTACTATACTTTTAACCTAGATCGATTGATCACGACTTTTGAGTGAAAACCAACCTTTTCAGTAAAAATTGTAGTAAGTACCGTGTTTTACGTGGTTGAATAAAGAAAAGTAACAGAGTACCTAACTTTAGTACAATTGTTTTTTCTGTCAAAATTCAGACTCGCTTATTTGGTCCCAAATTAGACCGAGACGATGATAAAAATGAAATAAATACTAAGTCTCACGCCTTTTATCCTCGAGGGGGGGCAGAGGTATCCAATTTCCGGAAATATCCACTTTTCACGAGAATATTCGACTCCTTAACGTGATGTCGAGCCCATCGCCGGACCGGATCTGTTACACATGCCTCAGAATGAAATCTGATCGTTGAGCAGTTCCGGATTTAAGAGGAGGCGGAGTAGGCTTGAGACTAGGGCGGCAGATTTCTGGGGAGTATTTCAGGAAATATTTTATTTTGCTACCGTAGAAATCAAAAAGATTTCTGTTTGACGGTTTTCTGATGTCTCTATAGGTAAGACAGAGAACACATGTTGACGATTACTTGTCCCTTTTCCTTTACAATCCAATAGTACCTACAGAAAATTTCTAAACATTGTATATTCAAAATTAAAAAAAACACAGAATAAAAAAAAAACGTGTAGTTTTAACAAAATTGTTGGATTGTGTACCTAAATAATCTAGGAACTGGCAAATTTAGAGGCAAGGGCCCCAAAAGCTTAGCAGCCTACACTTTGAAAAAAAATATACTTATATACATATACCTATACAATACCTATGTAAATCCACCACTGGGGTTGAGACTTGAGACGATTCTATGGGCACAGATTACCCCCCCCCCCCCCTCCCCAACAGGAGGGACCTCCGACATTACCAGCTGTTAGAGATTATCAACGCTACCGCGACATGCTGGGTCACTTTTTTCGACCTTCACCACACCACCAACGACGTCGTAAGCCGAGGCTAGTGCCCCGCGTTTTAGGTCAGTCGTTTCTTTAGTTAGACGCAGGGTAGAGAGTGCCCTACGCACTCCTCTCCCTAGTCCGGTGAACGCTGTCAAGCCATTAGGGCAAACAGCACAAAGACAGTTCGAAAAAAAAGGGATAAACACACATAAATGTATAGTACTCGGCGTTTTTATTTAAACCATTCAGAAGGTTGCGGGTTTTTTTAAGATGTTTTCAAGATGGAAGATGAATATCACAAATTGTTTCTTTCATCCTTTCTATATATAATATCTTTGCTTTCATCTGTGAAATGTCACACACTTAATTTTGGAATAAAAATTTTACCTAATGACGCTATTTCATAAGTTGTTAAAGGAGAGTAGCGGGTGCTACATAAAAATTAATATCATATATTTATTCACAAGTTATTCATGAAATGACCCATCTCTAGTAAAGAATATAATAATAATAATCTTTTCAACACACTTGCTCATAAAGTGGCTCTAATTTCACTGCAATTAGGCACATAATGACACCTATAATCAAACTGAGACTTTTTGTTTGCTATTATTCACTAGTGAGTTATAGATTTTTTTTTTCAATTTTGTTGCTAGAGTTGCTTTGTTCTTAAAAAAGTTTCGATACAAAAAAGATCGTATTCAATCGTACTAATAAATTAATACACAAATATGGCTTGCTCATTTCATGCAACTTCGTATTTAAATAGATCATTTCAACTTGTACGTGTTTAATAAACAAAACTTTCACTCAAATATAACTTTGGTTTTCTCTGTAAAAACTTTAAATACCCCATTTTGTACGTGGCTAAAACGCTATCCACGACAAACCAAAGAAAAAGAAACCTAATTTTTTTAGTCCATGGCCGATCGCCATTGTAAGATGCGAGCGCATAGGAAAACGAGGCTGTATGGGCCTAGATCCTTTTGCCTTTTCCAAATTATATAAATAAAAAATTGGAAAACCAATTAATTTTCCCCGCCATTGCGAATGATTATTTTAAAATGATTTTTTAGTATTATTTATTCACAAGTGTGTTGAAAAACGTCGTATGATACACGTGTGTATTGATGATTACCGTCCTCGGCTCTCTTATGACCCTCGCCTACGGCTCGGGTCTCAATGGCGCCTCAGCGGTAATCACCAACTTTACTCACTTGTACCATAATGTACTATTTCAACACACTTGCTCATAAAGTAGTTCTAATTTCACTGCAATTAGGCACATAATGACACCTGTACCTAATCAAACGGTGACTTTTTCATTGCTGATATTCACAATTTACCTAAGTGAGTTATAGATTTTTTTTCAATTTTATTGGTTGAGTTGCTTTGTTCTTAAAAAAGTTTCAATACAAAAAAGATCGTGTACAATAGTACAAATAAATTAATATAAGTACCTATTGCTTGCTCATTTCATGCAACTTAGTACTTACTTATTTAAATACTTAGATAATTTCAACTTGTACGTGAAGTGTGTATAATAAATAAGGTCATTTTATATCAAGGCAAATATTTTAAGGGTACATACAGATATGTAACAGAAATAGATCTACCTAACGTCAATATAAAAAAAATGTTACCTTTTTCTTGAACTTTTTTAACAAAAAAAAAATGTAAACATGATTTTGCAAACTCTCACGCACTAAAACGCGACTTCTGTCGGCTTCTTTAATTAATTTAATAATAGTAGATTGGGTAGTGTGCTTGTATTGTTTATGTACAGCGTGTTAGTTTTTTTTTGTAAAAGTCGATGTTACTTAGTACCTATATGAAAAATGAAAATCAATGGCGAATATATTTTCTTGTTATTTTTTTTAATTACCTTTTTTTTTATGATAAAACGGGGGCAAACGAGCGGACGCGGGTCACCTGAAATATTTGCACATAATTTAAAATGACCATGTATATAGAAAGTATTTTGACTAAGAAGGCAAGCCCTCTTGCCTACCTAAGTTTCTAACAGTTTCTTTTTCAAAACTCATCCATAATTGATTCATTACACCAACGGAGGCATTTCTCGTCCTTTCAAACGTAAATTACACCGTCCTCTTACAAAGTGTTCTAGGCCGTGTATTAGCATGTTTTGTTCATACCATTGTCTTATATGCTGTTTGTTATTTTTCGTTTGTTACTTGTGATGCAAGTGGAGTAGACGTGTTGTTATGCGCACATTTTATCTACAAGTTTCGTTAGAGTTGCATTTCTAAACTTTTGTTAAGTTAGAAAGAGCGGGAAATTTCTATGGAAGAAACTTTTTTGAATGAATCTCGCCAGTATTTTTGAAGGTTATAGAAAGGTTCTCATTTCGAGGAACTTAGAGCAACGAAGGGTGACAGTCATAAACTAGATTTGTGTCAATATTATCAAACAACTATTTTTGTGCGCAAAGGGATCGCATTATGGATGCGACTCAGCATATTTTTTAAATCTGAAGAGTAAAAAAACCGGCTTCAACTTTTATGGTTTTCTCATGGATGCCATTGTCAGAACTGGACCAAATTGACCACACGGCACGGGAAGCACCAGCTTTCAAATAAAAAAATAATCATCAAAATCGGTTCACCCAGTTGAAAGTTCTAAAGTAACATAAAAAAACATACAGTCGAATTGAGAACCTCCTTCTTTTTTAAAGTCGGACTGAGGCTCCTAACTTGATGGACACGACGTCAAGTTGAACTGATTCGTTGGATCATTTGGCTAATAGCTATTGAGACAATGCCACTAGTTCCCGAAGAACAGACTTCGCTATTGATGAAACTGCCAAACTGAACACGACTAACCACGAGTACCAGGGGTCTGAGAAATGCTACACGGGCTGGTTAAAAGTTGGTGTTTGCGGGATTAACTCTGCCGATCCCCTCGGGAATGAGGACGCATAATATATTAAAGCTTCCAAAAAAAAAAAACCTATGTAGAAGAACTAAATGCACAAGACTAATTGGGGTTGCTTTCATACTAGGCATGATCTAAAATCTAAACCCTAAGCTAGCCTAATTCTTTTTCCATTTGAAAAGCAATGGTCCCCATTCATATTCAGCCAATACCAAGTTCGGTCATAACGGTTTCGCCTTGTAACTCCGAGAATCAAATTAGTTGGGTTCCGAGATGCGTGCGTAGGCCTAGTTAGATGCACGATGATAATTGGCTGATGCTGTGGGGGGGGAGCTGGGGAAGGCCGAGAAAGGGGGGAGCAAATTGCGACTCCGTTTAATTTGGATATTAAATATTGACTTCACAACGAACCAGTTAATAAAACAACATATTATGTATAGACAACTCGACTTCAAGGCGACATAATTATACTTATAATAGCGACCCACCCCGGCTTTGCACGGGTGCAATGCTAATAGGATACATACATACATAATCTCACGCCTATTTCCCATTGGGGTAGGCAGAGAAAACAGACCGCCACTTGCTACGAACCTGGCAGATCTCACGCGCTTCCTCTACATCCATCAAACGACTCATGCATGCTCGTCGGTTTCGGGTACTCTTTATCCTACTAAAACCTTCCTCTTGAATCACTCTATATATTTAAAAAAACGCATTAAAATCCGTTGCGTAGTTTTAAAGATTTAAGCATACATAGGGACATAAGGATATAGGGACAGAGAAAGCGACTTTGTTTTATATTAAGTAGGTATGTACAGTCAAGAGCAAGTCAAGCTTTACACTACCAGTTTAAGCTGAGCTCTGATTTATACTGCGCGCCATAGAATACAGGGCCGGGTCAAAGTCCAAAGTGTCAAGCTCAGCGTGCTCTTGACTGTACCTAGTGATAGACTAGCGGGTGCCCAGCGGCGTTGCCCGCTCAGATCGCAAAACGCAGTTTATTTGTATCCCCATAGGATTTAAAAACAAACTTTCTCAGTGTTCACTTAGGTAGGTACGTAATTTATGGAATCTTTGTGCAAAGTTTCATGTTTCGAGACCCAGTGGTATCATCTATGCAATTTTCGATCAGTCTATAAACCAGTAGGCTAATCAGTTTTTTCTTTTATTATATAGGTAATTTAAAATTGATATGTATAATTATGTATAGGATATAGGAGGAGGAAAGACTGACTACTCATAGTACAGGGAATCCTATTTTGGGAGCCAGGCAACTAAATCTATTGAGCATCATTGTAACATAGGTATTATAATGTTTTGATTTAAGAGTGTAATTTGCTTTTTTAAATAAATTATTATTATTATTTAAAATGCAATTTACAAAGTCTAGAAAAGTACGCACATGGTATTTAAAATAGATTTCAAAAATAACTATTAAAAATATTTATTCACATCTAGTAGGTACTTATCAACAGGTACAGACTTACTAGGTACTTCATAGATAACTTCTAGACATAGTTACGTCAAGCCACTTGTACGTAGTTATTTTGTCTTTGTCTTGTCATAACTTACCGTAATAATTACTACTATTCTAAGCTAACTAATTAACATTTGTCCCGCCCGTCTGGCCAACTAAATATCTATTTTGTAATACGTAGGTACTTTTGTTATGCAATACTCTGTTTTACGCAGCAAAACGAAAAAAAAAATCCGTTTTTACTAGAAGTTGGTAGAATCGGTTTCATCAAATAGGTAGTTCAAATGCTGTCATCAAAGAGGTTGGAAGAAAATAATTTTCTAGGAGATAGAAACTTTTTCTTATACGTCTTTGGCTGTCAAGTTGGCTCCCCTTGCATTATTACCAACATAACGAACGGCATAGTAACTATTTTATGAAACGGATTCTAATTGTTTTTCGATTACGATTGAAATATCGAATCGGTATCGTGTTCATTTGACATCTCCATATATCCATTTCTCGCTTTATAGACGCTTCTGATAACCAGAGGACTGGCAGTTTGTCTCTGTCGAAGGATCAGCCTAGCTATTTAGAGGGAATCCAGCCAGTACTCTGGGCACTGTCCCAGATAGAATTTTCAGGTCGCCAAACCTAATAGCCGGACCGACTAGCCAGTTTGGCCGGACATTTGGGTAATAAGGCCGGACCCCCTACATTATTGAGGATTTTGTGTCTCAGTATTAATTATTACCTTGTAGGTAATCTTGTTAAATTGTAATGAAATATGAATCAAATCAAAAACCAAATTAGTTTACCTAAATACTTTATTATTGATCAGTCAAATAAATTCATCAGTCAAAATTGTACTCATTTGCGAAATGTAAAAAGCCTAACAAAACGCCGGACATGCCGGACACCGTTTATTTTGGCCGGACACGCACTCAAAAAGTCTAAAAAGACTTTATCCGGACGCCTGGCAAGTCCCAGATATTTCCTCTTTGTCTCATGGCAATAACTAGTAAGTTACAAGAGCCTCTTTTCACCTTCCTTTAAATATTACTATGAATTACGTAACAGATCCCGTTACGAGTCAAGACGGTGCATCAAAATAGCTTGTGACTGCAAACAGTAGCGCGACAGTTCAAACACCAGACCGCTCGCCAAACAAGGAGGCGTGAGCCTTCGTTTAACACCTCGGCTTGAATTAGAGGCCGATATGACGACAGAATGTAGTTTAGATTATACGCACCTATTTATTTACAGATCAGATTAGTGGGGAAAAATGTGTACCTAGTTACAGCGATTACGGAAAAAATACTTATAGATAACATTTGAAATTTTGAACAAGTAAAATTAAAGAACGAACAGTGATAGCCTTACGGTTAAAGAGCCGGCCGAAAATCAGTGAGGCTCGGGTTCGAATCCTGGCATGTACCAATGAGTTTTTCAAAAACTTACGTAGATATTTATCACTAGCTCGACGGTGAAGGAAAACATCGTGAGGGAACCCGCAGGTCCATGAACTAATTCTGAGACATGTGTAAATAGACCCGGTCCGGCGATGGGCTGACCACTTATCACGTTTAGGGGTCCAATATATCTCGTGAAAAGTGGGTATATCCAGTAATGGAATAGTTCTGCCTACCCCCTCGGGGATAGAAGGCGTGAGATTATTTATTATTATTTAAAATTAAAAAACACCACTTTTAAACGCCGATTTGTTGTACAGCCAAAAGCACATGAAGCTTTACACTTGTAGTGCTAGTCTGACCTCTTAGGCAATTGTAAATTGTTAATAAATTTTGCAATGCCCTGACGGGGCTTCCATGGACGTACTAACCTAGACTTAAGACCTTTATAGCTAACACATGGTACGCAAATAAATTACCAATTAATAAGAACGTATCAAAGTCCAATGTGTCATCTACACACAGACCTAGAATCGTGCCTTTGGTTGTACGAGTGCTGGTTCTGTAACTTTTGTATGAAATATCCTGTTGTAAAAGAGTTGTATCCAGTATGTTTTGATAAATATGATACAAATTCTAAACTTGTTTAAGCCAAAATTAATGAAAATATCAGATTTTAGGCTTCCGTACCTATAAAGGGAGAAAAACCCTTACAGGATCACTGCTTTCTGTCTGTCTGTCTGAGATTAAGACCCTTGTAGAAACGCGTGGACTGAAGACATTAAGTTGAAATGACTATAAAGTACTTAAGTACATACATTTTAAAAATCAAATACTTAGCTACATACCTCTATTTTTAAAATAAAAATAAGACTTTCCTCCGATTTTTTTATTTATTTAAATATGTAATAGGAATTTTGACGTAATGCAGAATGTGTAAAAAAAAATAAACACAAGAAGATTTGATTTGATTTGAATGACAATAAAATTCTATTTTTTTTTTTCAGGCTTTCCTCGCCAAGGAAGATCGCCTGAAGTCTGAAGCGCATAATCTGTTAATGAAGAGAGCTATCCGTCGACAGTATTGACAGAAACACTGTCATGGAGTTGCTCTCTTTATGAACGGATGCTGATTCACCGAGTTTTAAAAGAAGAATAGCAAAGATACTAAAGATGAAGATTCGATGCGAATTTTTGATTAAATTAAGAATGGTATTTATTTGACATTTATCACGCGGCCAGCACTTGTTCTATACACAGTAACGGTAATGACAGAGATATGTTAGAAACAATATACGTCACAATGAAGCCGATTGCGATTGAAGTTGTCAATTGACATTAAACCTCATTGTCTATTTATAATTGTAATTGCAATTGTCTTCATTGTGACGTACGTTCCTTCTTCCGTACATCTGTCAATACAGCCAGTGAAAGAAGAGCAAGCACTGATCGCGTAACAAATGTCAAATGAAAACGATTACGATTACAATTATAAATGGACAATAAGGCCCCTGTACAAAACCATGGTATAGCTACCATGGTTCTATCTAATATTGAAATTAAACAGTCCAACTTTGCAATCTACACTAGCCCCAGTTTCCGTGAGGTAATTGAAACTAAAATTGACTGACAGACTATTAAACCTCATGTTAGTTGTTTCTGATTGGTTGAATACAATCAACGCTTATCAACAGCCAATTAGAACAGTTAATATGTTAAATAACAGTTTGTCACCTTTAAATTAATTTGCTTTTCGGAAATCGGGGGTAAGTTGTTTCCACTTTTATGAATATAAGTTGATTATAATTTAATTTTTTGTCTAGCTATAAATATGATTTTTAGAGTTGTTGTTTGATATTTTTACTTGTAATTCCGAATGTCAACAGTTCTCTATGACAGTTGTATTCGGAGTCACTTTGTGACTACGGCATAGAGTAAATCTATTAAGTACTATTTTTTTCTAATAAAATTTATTGTAAAAATACAATTCATGCTAAAAGTCCTTTTGCATTCTAATATCTAATTTAAATGTATTTTCTGTTAAAACTTTATTTAAAATTACTAAAGTATTTGGTAATGTATAGTTTTTATATATTTTTATATCTTCTTAGTTTTATAATGTTATAATATTGTTTTGTAGTCTTTAGTAATGTTATAATATTGTCTTCTTGTTTTGGTAATCAAAAAAAGCGTTCTGTTCCATCGTTAAATATATGTGGTGATATTTTTTTCGTTCCTGGCCTATTTAATAGTTATAATTGGAATATTTAATTGACAAATATTACGAGGTAATTCCTTGCTACGTGTGTTAACAATATTATAATCACAAAAGTTTAAAAACTGAAATAAGTTCTTATGTGCACACAGATATAGGCATACAAAGCACTCACAAAAACAAAATAACTATTACATTCAAAAAGCAAAACAGTTGTAAACGAGTACATAAAGGAAAATAATAATAAAAATCAACTAAGACTAAAGAAATAATATCGTAGCACCTAATACTTCAACTGTGACAGCACTTTACGTCCTAAGGTGTTAAGAGAGTCGCTGAAGATGTCGAAATCGTTGATAATGACAGGTGTAGGTACGCCAAAAGTAATGTACATCAAATTGAAGCCGATTGCTATTATGGTTGTAACAAAGACATTTAAAGAAAGTTTCTCTAGAGAATGATTTTCTTCCAACCTCTTTCGTATCGTAATCGTCTTTATTTGACATTTGTTATGCGATCAGTGCGATGAAGACGATTGCGATTACAATTATAAATAGACAAAAGGGCCCCAGCTCCTTCTAATAACATTTTGTATACTTACATTGAAGTATAAGTAGGTATAACGAAGAACTAAATAAGTACCTACATGCCTACATTGCCTAATACGTAATATAATTTTAATCTGTCTGTTTGTACGTCTACTCAAGTGGAACTATAAGTACCTATTTGCACTGAGATAATGTCAGTCATACTATCTTTACGACATAAGTTAAGAGATGTTCATATCATTTATATGCAAATTAACATTAATTATAGTCTTGTCACACTCCAAACAATTATTTATCATTCTTTCAAAATATATTTAATTTTAAGGTTCCGTACGCAAGGGCTACCAGCGGAACCTTGCTAAGCCGTATATTATCCGTCCGTCCGTTCATGCGTCTGTCAGTTGTATATCATGATGTATACAGACAGTTCAAATTTTTACAGAACGTGTATTTCTATTGCCACTATAACAACAAACAAAACAACATTTTAAAAAAAATATAAGAAATTCGTTTTTTTGGAATTGTCCCCTTTGTATTCGGTTCCGACTAGCACTTGAATGTTTTTTTTACAATATTTATGTAAAAATATCCTTGAAAAAGAAACTATGTGGCATGTGGGACAGTGCCCAAAAGACTGGTCGCATTTCCTCTCTGGATAGCTAGGCTGATCCTTCGACAGAGATAACTGCATAGCGCCAGTCACCTAAAGCCTCAACCGAATGCGCAGACAGCTCTTTGATGCATATTTTTTAGATGATAGAATGAAATTCATAACGAGGTTATTATTATAGTATATTTATTTGCAAGAATGCATTTTAACATAAGAAAGATCTTATGATGTAAGGATTAGCCACGTATTCAGCCCTCAATCAATTCATTTCAGCTAATTGCTGTCCACTGCTGGACAAAAGCCTCCCCCAAGGAGCGCCAACCATTCCGGTCTTGGCAGGGCTTGATTAACCATTAGGCTAATTAGGCTGCAGCCTAGGGCGCGAGGATCGGCGCGGGCGGGGGCGAGCGAGTATTTGAGCTGGCAACAGAGTACTCAGTGTGAGTTTCGTAATCCGCCTTCTAATAAATGGGCGTAAATTTTAACTTCATTTTGTATGTGAAAACACACCTGGCTGGGACGCGTCCTCATAATTAGCCTAGGGCGGTCAGAACTGATCAAGATCAGTCGCTGGGTCTTGGGCAGCCCGCATCCATCCACTGCCAGCCACCTTCTTTAGGTCATCGGTCCATCGTTTGATGAATCTTTTTAAGCATTTTTTAAATTTTTATATACTTAAAAAAATGTATTCTTACTATCATTGGCAACAACACTTATTATTGAAATATCAGGTGTTTGACTGGTGATAAAAACCTGGTATACCACACCATTGCCCTCAAAAATTGATCCCAACAAATTCCCCAGCAAACTTGCAGTCATTTAATACTCATGTTGACTTATGAAATTCTTCCCACTATCTAGTGATAAGCTGATAAAGCTTAAGATCCAACGCATACTGATAGCTGTGATAATGTACTTAGGTAACTGTTAACTGTAACATACAGGTAGCTTCCACATATAAAACCAGTACCTAGGTACCTACTTAACAAGTACCTACTTTGCGAAATGGCGTATTACAAAGTAGATGATATTAGGTATGACAATGATGCTTGGAGCAGATTTCCTCCACCACAGCGCATGCAGTCGAGATGAGAATGTTAAGATGGAAGTGTAAAGTGATTAGAATAGATACAATTAGGAATAAATACCTACATAAGAGGAAATTCGAAAGTAGCACCCGTGCCAAGACGGTGAAGCTGCAATGACTTTCAATGAATGGACTTAAGTATAAGCCCCTACTTAAAATGCTTTATGGTTTTTTTGACATCAGACACACAAATATTCCAAACGAGCCAGTTTGGATGGTCGATGTACCTCATTCAATATACCTTAACGGCAGAGTCGACGACAGGATAGGTAGGTACTAACTTCCAACTGAGTCAATAAGCACAGTCGAAATAAGAATGTTTTTTAAGTAGATATTGCACTGGAACGCCTCCCGGTCCGGTCTGTGTAGGGTTGCCAACCGTACTATACAATGACTAACAGAATAAGCCCAATTCCTTATACCTACACTCCAATTAGTGTAATCACTA
The DNA here is from genome assembly GCA_963855545.1 of Ethmia dodecea. NCBI lineage: Eukaryota > Metazoa > Arthropoda > Insecta > Lepidoptera > Depressariidae > Ethmia > Ethmia dodecea. The sequence goes on along the minus strand of OY979463.1, from coordinate 4,093,151 downwards.
TCACTACATTGTATAAAACAAAGTCGCTTTCTCTGTCCCTATATCCCTATGTCCCTTTGTATGCTTAAATGTTTGAAACTACGCAACGGATTTTGATGCGGTTTTTTTTAATAGATAGAGTGATTCAAGAGGAAGGTTTTAGTGTTAGAATTGCACCCCGTGCAAAGCCGGGGCGGGTCGCTAGCAGCAATAAATATAAAAAAAATATGATGCCTTCGTACTTTAGTTGTGTCTAACCAATTTTCTTAAATAAAGAGCAGTAGGTAGGTACAGTACTATTTCCATAGCTATAGCAATAAATTTAAGTAATTAATGCTTTTTTTTTGTTTGTTCGTCTATGGATTTCCTAGTTTAATTTAATAAAAAAAAAATTCAAAATTCAAAAATCGTTTATTTTCTATTGGTATTAAAATATACACTTAGAAACGTCAATATTTTATAATAACAAGGCACTCTAAACTCGTCCATGAAGATTGGCTAAATGCAAACAGCAGCCCATCTCCACCGACGAGCTGCTGGTTCCGAATGCAGTACCCCGAGAAGAGCCAGCAAGAAACTCAAGGGCAGCTCTTTTTAATCTCATGTCTTACTAATAAATATCGTTTACAATAATAATTATAATTAATAGCCTTACATAGCGTCGAGTCGGTTAATCCCATGCATGTTGGTCTACTAAGTAGTCTGTAATTTTATAGTAGCCTTTTTTACGTAATTTTTGCTTAACTATTATTTTAAATTTGTCAAGAGGCAAATTTTGTAATTCAATGGGAATCTTATTGTAAAAGCGTATACATTGACCCTTATATGATTTGGTAACTTTAGATAATCGACTAGCACAAGCAGCCAGTTCATTCTTATTTCTAGTGTTTATACAATGTCTGTCACAATTTTTTTTGTAAAGTGATATATTCTTTTTAACATACAATACGTTTTCGTAAATATACTGTGACGCCAGTGTCAGTATATTAATTTCCTTGAATTTTTCCTTTAGAGACATCCTAGACCCCATTTTATAAATTGCACGAATGGCTCGTTTCTGCAAAATAAATATTCTCTGGACATCAGCAGCATTCCCCCACAGTAAAATGCCATATGACATTAAGCTGTGGAAGTAGCTGAAATAGACAAGTCTAGCTGTTTCTACGCTTGACATATTACGTATTTTTTTTACGGCATATGCAGCAGAACTGAGCCTTTTCGCCAACGTATCAATGTGCGGTCCCCACTGTAACTTAGAGTCTAGAGTTATTCCTAAAAATACTGTAGTGTTTACACATTCTAATTTTTCGTTTTTAACTGTAACTGAGTTTAAAGTTCGTTTAACATTTGATAAAGAAAAATGTACACATTTAGTTTTTTTCTCATTGAGAAGTAGATTATTAACGTTAAACCAACTGACAACATCATTAATTGCACTGTTCACTTCGTCATAAGACTTAATAGGTCGTTTAATTTTAAAAAGTAGAGATGTATCATCTGCGAACAGTACAATATCATGTTGCACTCGGTTGGGTAGGTCATTTATATAGACCCGAAATAGAAAGGGGCCTAAAATGGAGCCCTGCGGTACACCAATACAAACCGCCGATCCAGACGATCTTGAACCGTTTACATCAACACACTGTATCCGGCTTTTCAAGTAGGACTTTATTAAATCAAGAGCGCGGCCTTGTACTCCGTAATGACGTAGTTTTCTGATGAGAATTTCATGATGGACACAATCGAATGCCTTAGATAAATCACAGAAAACCCCAACAGCATCCTGCGACTCCTCCCAGGCATCAAACACATGATTTACTAGCTCAACACCGGCATCGGTTGTCGAGCGACCCCTAGTAAATCCAAATTGCTTTACAGACATTATACTGTTGATAGAAAAATGTGCACTCAACTGATATAGAATAATTTTCTCAAAAATTTTACTAAGAGTCGGTAGAATTGATATTGGTCTGAAGTTAGAAGGGTCTAATCTACCGGCTTTGAATAATGGAATAATTTTACTATGTTTCATCAGATCAGGAAACACGCCATCATCAACGCATTTATTATATAAACAAGCTAGAGGTGAGGCAATTAAGTCTATTATGGATGATATGATTTTTACAGATAAGCCGTCGAGATCGGCAGTATTTTTCATTTGTATTGATTTGAATGCTTTTAGGATGTCCCAAGGATTTACATGATCGAATACGAAGTTGCGTGTATTACATGCAGCGGTATGTTCTTGTAGTAGCGATTCAGCGAGTGCGGGTGACGAGTTTAGTGACTTGGTCGTCGAGACTGGAATATCAGAGAAAAAATTTACAAACACTTCAGATATATCTTTATCATTTCTTAAAATTCTATTGTTAACTTTCAACTGAAAGTCAAAATGTTGAGATTTAAATTTTCCAGTCTCGCTATTTATAATTTTCCATGTAGTTTTTACAATGTCTGTGCTGTTTTTGATTTTATTACTTACATGGTTAGCTTTAGCCGCGGTACAAATACGTTTAAAGACTTTTGAATATTGACGAACATAATTGCAAAAGGTATCACTAGTGTTATACGTCCTTTCCTCGTATAGTTCATATAATCTTTGTCTGCTTTTATGAATTCCCACCGTCGCCCAATCACTGAACATTAGGTTGTTATTGATTTTTACACTTTTTGTTTTAAAAACATTATTACATTCGTTCTTAGCTAGTGTTAATACTGACTTGTACAAATCGTTAGGGTCATCACAGTATGAAAAATCTAAAAGTTTATTTTCTATGTTATTTCTAAATTGCTGAAGGCGAGTACACGTTACTGGTCTGTATTTAATATCTTTCTTTAGTGCCTTTTCAGTACACATCTGATAAGTTACCATCAGGCCACAATGATCTGAGGATAATTTATTAATTACGGCTGTATCATCAGGCACGAGGTTTGTAAAAACATTATCGATGCATGTTGCTGTGGTCGCAGTAATTCTGGTAGGCACTGAAAAAAGATTTACAAGATTATGGCATTTGAAAAATGATACAAGCCTACTACCAATACTGGATGAAGTATCTAAAAGGTTAATGTTAAAATCTCCACAAACAACAATGTATTTATTTTTATTGCTAATTTTACATATGGCTTCATCCATGATTTTCTCAAAGGGTTCATAACAAGAACTGGGGGGTCTGTACACGCTCATTACAATAAGCCGCTCGAGCTCTGTGCAGGCTATCTCCACAGATCGCTCAACAGAGAGCCCAACAATGTCCGCGCGCTCTTTACACTTCAAACCGTTACGTACAAGTATTAGAGAGCCACCGCGTATCGAGGCCTCCCTGCTGAATGAGCTGCCAACCTGGTGGTGGTTAAAACCAAAAATGAACTGGTGTTTTTTTAGCCAGTGTTCTGTAATGCACATTATATCAATATTATTACAGTTCATAAATAGTTCAATTTCTAGCTCTTTACTTAACATACCTTGAATATTTTGATGCACCAGGTTTATTTTATTTAGGGTATTGCAATTTAATTTTTTACTTTTACTAGTAACATTTTTATTAATAGGACATGACGTATAGCCAGAGTTAATCTCTGTTGTCTCTATTTCTAATTTAAATTATTATTTGGAACAAATTCCAAGCTGTTACAATTTAATGTCAAATTAATCGATTGCCCAATAGGGTCAGCCGTCGGGTTAGTCAACGAATTGACTGAATTAGTAATAAAATAAGATAGCATATCTGCTAACTGTCGCGTATAATATTTAGGAAGATAGTATTTATCTTTGGTCAAATAAAAATGTTTACTAATAAAATTATTAGTGTCAATAAAATTAAATTTATGAGTATGACGACATGTCAAAGTATGTAATGTCATATTTAAATTATGTCTATATTTATTTTCACACTCAGTGTGACTGTTACTATAAGGGAGTGCAAACAATATTATGTTAGTGACATTTTCTAGGTCATTTAATTGTGCAAAAATGTTTGTAAGACATTTTTTGTTTGCATTTCCCCGCCTGCCAATTAATATAATAATAGTTGTATTTTTGTTATGCTTGGCATCCAGAATATTTTTTAATATGTCTAAATAAGTGGCCCCTGGCATGCAATTGTTTTTAATTGCATGCCCCAGCTTGCTGCTAAGCTGTAAACCCATGCTTTTACCTATTTCATCACTGTACATCACAATGTTTTGCTCGGTCTTGTTATTGCTTATATTATTACCTGACAGTGAGAAAGAGGCGCGCATAGCAGTAGTTATCCCGCTAGGGGGCGACGGGGGAAGGGGAGACTGCGCAGGGCCCGCCGCCGCCTGCGGCTCATAGTTGGTGGCGGCGGTACCCGCGGACGGCACGGGCGAATTGGGACTCTGATGACAGTTACAATTAGTGTTATATTTAGTCAGAGATTCAAACCGATCGTAGTTGTCTTTAGTGGATTGTAACAATTCGTCCAGTGCCAGCGAGTACGCGTGTATTTCCTTTTGCGCAGTCTCATATTTTGAAGTTATACATTTCAAAGAATCATTCAATCCGCTAATTTGTGATTGAAGCTTTTGTGTGTCGCATTCATAAGTAGTCCTACTTGTTTCTAAAGTTACATTACAACTGTTTAACTCGCTTATTAATTCGCGACGTTCCTTTCTTAAGTCCATATTCTTGCAAAATTTACTATTTTTTTTAATTAGTTTTTGAGTACTTGTAATGTACTTTTTAATGTTTACATATTTTTTTAATTTCTTATTACTGTTAGTACTACTACTTGGCTCCATTGACTTCACTGGTGTAGTGGTCGGGGTTTCACTGGTGAGGTCAATGGTTACACAGGGGTTTCGTGAGTGTGAGACAGCAGAAACAGCTGATGGCGTGCCAGGTTGGCTGCCGACCAGCTCCTCAAATAGGGAGTGCGTTCGTGATGACTGGAACTCTTGTCTTGTGCGGTCCAACTCAGATATTTGTTTGTGCGCGTCACGGAGTTCAAACTCCAGTGAACGAATGCGCGAGAAGGCCTCTTCGAGCGCAGAGCTGCTTCGGTCGAACGCATCCAACACACCTTGGAGCTGATCTCGTTGGTTAGTCATCTCAATGTTCTTAGCGTGCAGTTCTGCCATCTCAGACTTTAACAATTTATTTGTATCTAATATAGCCAAGACCTCTTGCTCACTGTCATTTCTTTCGGCTAACAGTTGGTCACACAAAGTTTTAGACATTTTTAATTCATCTAAAGCTAACTGTAGTTTTCTTTCCATCTCGAGAGTAGCAGCAATTCTGCGAGTAGTCATTATGTAATTTAATTGAGAATAAACAATTAGTGTACACTTTGTGCCAGCAACAATAATCTATGCAAAATTTTAGGTTATACCTAGGTTCTAGACCAGTATACTAAACAATTATATTTATAATAGTAGGTACATATGCTTAACAATATATTTATAACGATTGTGATGTTTCGTATTGATTTGGCAATAGATTTTATTAGGTAGGTATGACAAAACCTAGTGTTTTTTTGTAGATGTGATTAATTAGCTAAAACAGTCAGATAATGAGAGGTGTCTGGGCTTAGGGACCTACGTTACTGATTTCTTTATGTAGTATATAAATATCAATGAATAAAAGAAAGCAATACCGTTTACAATCCGTTGAATTCGAATCCGAGTTGACAGCCGGCCTTTGTTCGCAGTCCGTTGTAATCACAATATCGAATAATTACACTTAGAATCACGACACAATTTATGTTTATGAGACAAATAATTACTACACGTAATGTATTCACGATAAATATTGATAAATTAAAGCAAAAAAACTATTTTTTTTATATATTTAGGAACAGCTGACAAAATAACGTCTAGCTCGGTCGGTGTTGCCAACTCGGTTTTTTTTTGATTAATCATATACATAGCAAGATAGGAGCGTACGGTAGTCTTCTTCATACTTTATTTACTTCTGGGGGTCTAAAAAGGTCATTTCGGGTGAATCATAATAGGATCCTATTTCGATTCATATTCGAAATTTTCACCAAATACGAATCTGCTAATGAATTGAATTGTCAGTGAATCACTAAAATGAGGGACCATTTTACGAAATTTAGAGGAATTGCTTAGGATTTGCTGGGAATTCATAAAAGGAGGAATTGCTCAGAGGAATTGCTCAAAGTGGCCATTTTAGACCCACTGTTCAGAATCCTCCTTTCGGACCATCAAGTTGAATTCGCGTAAAGTTGAAATCCCAAAATGTAGAACAATTTGATTTTGGATCTACACGTCTAGATTTTTAACAATATAAAGGAATAGGTAGGTACTATAAGGAGGTGTATCTATCCATGAAATAAAAAGAAACTTCAAATTAGATAAAAAATTTCGTTTCTGAGTACCTACAAAATAATCAGCTGATCATATCTACCTATGCAATTTTTTTTTGACGTCCTGTATATTTTTATTGGACGTATTGGAGAACAATAAAGACAAAAACTGATTCTTATCTTTGATTCGTCATTAATTATTTCCTCCAATGATATTCCGAACCGATAATCTAAACTAAATTAACAATAAACGGATATCTTATCATCCATTTCAAAATCAGTGCAACATTTACCGTCTTTGTGTCTAGAACAAAATGGCGATTTTCAAGAGTTTGTTTGTGTATTTGTTGTATTTATTGAGAAATTTGCAAGCGGATGTTATGTGTGAGAATGGATTTTGTAAGGTGAGTGTGCAAATAATGATTTTGAGGAGGATGTTATGTAAAAATGTGCATAATTATTTATTAAAATTTCAATTGTCGTTTTTACATTCCAAATTAATGTGTTCAGTTAAGGTTATACATTCATCAATGTTCGTATTTATAGGCTACCTATTAATTACAAAAATTTTGCAACGTAATCGTAATTTCGTTAATTTTGAATAAAGCTGTTGGGGTGTCAATTAATTGGTGGGGTGTTATCAATTGGATGTTTACCCTACGCGGACAATATGTCAAAATAAAGCCGATCACGATTACGGTTGTGTTGCAAATAGACAATAAACTTGCGATTCTTTTCATTTTCCCTCAAGTATCCCAAACAGTAGTCTATAAGTCATCTTTAAAAACATAATGATGTTTTGTTTAGGCTAGTACCTTTTTTTTATATTAATGAAACTTTCGAATATGCTTTTTTTGTTAACAATAAAAGGAGAATATTTTAATACCTCATATTATGAAAGTCTTATTTATAAGTGTTGATTCTGATCAAGTTTTTACGCTATTCAAGTTTTCCAAATGTTTTCTTTACCATGACGATTGTGATTTAAACATTTCAACAAATGACTAATGACTTTGTTTGCAAAAGCTAATTGATTAATCAGCATTTGAAACTGTTACCTTGTGTTATCAGGATCATCGCTTCTATTCTTTTTTGGCAGGTTTTATGATAATTAAAAATATATTTTCATCTCTCCGGGCGGAAAGCGTAAACTTTCGGTCCGATTTCGGACCATGTAGTGTTTCCTTTTTTTTGCAATAGATGATGACTATGGAATAAATCAAGAAACTAGAAGCTGCCAGCGAAGTCTTGGAGATCTTTCTGCACGTCGATCGAGACTTCGCTGGCACCTTCTAGTTTCTTGATTATGAGTACAGCCACTCTTTCCAAAGCGACCCAAAGGTTTCATATTATGGGCTTATCTGCACATCTGCAGATGCAAGTCCAGATGCTAGAATGCTCTAGATGCCAAGAGGAATCCATTTACTGCTCCAGGACTACGAATACGACGTGGGCTGCGCGTCTCCCGTCCAAAACTGCCAGATCAACAACGCGACACACAAGGGCATTTGGTTGCCGTCCCCCACCACCTGCAACTGCTGCAACTACTGTCTACCGTTATATGGTAGTGTATAGCTTCTATGGTCATATTTAAAGACTGTTTTTTTCGAGATAGTGGTACCGGTCCGGCGATAGGCTCACCACTAACCACGTTTAGGGGTCTAAAGAATATCTGGTGAGAAGTGGGTATATCCAGAAATTTAATACCTCTGCCTACCCCCAAGGGGATATAACGCGTGAGATTATTTATCTATTTAATTTTTTTATTTTATAGTGGTACAGTGTCTACGCGATGGACAAATTGTCCATCACATGCATTAAAAACTCAATGATCACAGTCATGTTAGACTTCGAATTCAGACATTTATATCTTCATAGACGAAGTAGGTAGGTATATATATTACTAAATTAATTATACAACACCTAAAAAAACATACCTAATTACTTTGTATGTATGGTGTGGCATTCATGATGATACCAAATTATTATATTGTCATTTAAACTAATAGTAGGTGCAGTTGCAAACTTTCAATGCTTTAGGTATCTACGTTAATTAGAAGTAATTAAGTTACAAAAGATTCGAATTTGAAGATTCGTTTACATAATAAGGTAAGGTACAAGTGAAGCTAAAAGGAAGCGCGTAATTTATAAGTACATACCTACATACACACAAGGAAAGTTTCAAAAGACATACGCACACTTTTTGTTGTTGTGCTTGAGTTTAGTAGTTAAAAATTGTTTTCTCTAAAATACAAAATATCTATTTCATACTTAGACCTATTTATATTGTCGTTTTATCAACTTTGAAGGTGAGAACGAGCATTGCAGTGGTGGTGGACCTGGGACCGGAATTACAGTCGGCCGGTGTGGCGATGGACTCACCTGTAGACCTGACGAAAACGTGAACTATTACTGCAAGAGAAGTGGGTATAAATAGGCATTAATCTTTTTATTTTTATTTTATTTATTTGGGAAAACAAACAGCTATGAACATAACATTGTAAAAAAATAGTCTTAGATTAACTTATTTAAATAGCTCACAGTGTAATCCACGGATTTAGTAAAACATTATGAAAGAAACAAACAGATCACTTTATGAATAACACAGATTTAACTAAATGCAATGGAAGCATAACATAAAGTAGTTTTTAAAAATAAAAGTGTTAAGTTCACATGCTAGACTGCTTTTAAATACGTTACTATGGAATTCCTAAATCTATCTGGAGAAGAAGCAAATAAATCTATATGTAAAAAAGTTTCAATGCACTGACAATACGTCTTCATAAAATTACGCAGAAATCTGCGGTCTTATTGTCTATTTACAATCTGAATCGTTTTCATTTCACATTTAGTCTGCATCCACTGTCATTTCACGAATATAATCGTGTGTCAAAATGAAGAAGATACCAACCGATGTTTGGTATATAGATGTTTTAATTGTTTCGAGCGCGGTTCTACATCTACGTAGCGAGATTTTAATAAAGAATACTTACTTTGATTATTTCCATCTTTACTAAAGTTTTACATCAATACTATCCGAAGCTCCTCTAGCTTGAAATTGAGACGTTAGGCGAGTTGATTGTCCCTGGCAATGATGTTAAATATAAAAAGAGGGTCCTGGGTACTGTGCAACGATTATGTTAGTATGGTATTGTAATATCTGTGGTGGTGGTTACCATTATTTTATGCACATTTAGATAATTATGCTCCTTATCCTAGTGGCGCCATCTGTTTGCTACCAGTAGCAAATGTAGTTCAATTATAAGTATTTCCTATAGATGCCGAACTACTATATACTCTTAAGATCTTGATTTAATTTAAATCCAGTGGAGACCCCGTGCCTGAAGGCTCAAGACGAGTATGACGAGAGACACGATCGAGGAGAGACCGGCGCTCTCGAACAGCGCCCTCTGTGCGATGGAAAAGGGAACTACGGTGCTTTGGAATGCGTGCCTACACAGACGTGAGATATTTATTTAAATCATCATCTAATATTATATTTGTAAATACATCTATTTTTGTGTGTATTTTCAGATGCTTCTGTCAGTCTGAAAATGGTGAAAGGCTGTTTGGAGAAGCCTTGAATATGGGGTCATCTACATCACAGAATATGCACTGCGGTTTGTTGATTTCTTATATTTACTTCACAAAATACAAATTATTGCTTCACAGCATATTCATAACCGCTGGACCTAAAAACCCGAAGAATGTAATGTAATATACTATCTATTGGATAGGTAGCGTTTAGAACAAAAACACTCACTTGCTCGACGGTGAAGGAAAACACCGTGAGGAAACCTGCAGGATCCAGAATTAATTCTGAGACATGTGTAACAGACCTGGTCCGGCGATGGGCTCACCACCTATCACGTTTAGGGGTCTAACAAACTCGTGAAAAGTGGGTATATCCAGAAATGGAATACCTCTGAATATCCTCGGGGATAAAAGGCGTGAGTTTTTTTTTATGAAGAATTACTCAATAAGACTACTCCAAATTGCAACGCCATCAATATCGCTTTAATGATCAGTCCTTATATTTTTTATTACAGGTTGTTCTCTTATCCACTACAAAATCCAGAAAAACATCGCACCCGGCTTCCCCTACCCGGTACTTGGCCCCCGGTGCACTTCCGATGGAAATTTCAACCCTGTGCAGTGCAACCTTAGGAATTGTTTTTGTGTGAACCCCGTCACTGGCGTGCGGGTCGGGGACCCTAATTATGTGCACCCTGTGACTGGGATGCGGAACACAGTCGATTTGGATAAAGAACCTCTGTCGAAATTGACTTGCTGTAAGTATTCTATTTTTGAAATGAATTTATTTGTGTATTTGTATCGTATTATTTGAGAAGACGATCAATCAGCATTATTCTCTCTAAGAAATAATTTCCTTTGAATAAGGTTTATATACCTAATATTTCTACGTAACTATGTACCTACTACATCCTACTATCCTACTAATATTATAAATGCGAAAGTTTGTATGGATGGATGTATGGATGGATGTTTGTTCCTCTTTCACGCAAACACTACTGAACGGATTTTGATGAAACTTTACAGTTACATAGCTTAAACATCAGAATAACACATAGGCTATATTTTATCCCCGTATTCCCAGGAGAACGGGAACTACGCGGGTGAAACCGCGGGGCGCTGCTAGTATTATATACCTAGTACCAACATAGTACCTACGTACGGTGAAGGAAAGCCGTGAGAGTTGTTGAATAAAACGAACCCTTATGGGATAGGTAACTTCGTTGTCTGTCTGTCTGTCGTCAAGACCCTTTTTCTTAAGAACCAGTGGAAATATCAAGTTGAAATAAAATTAATACCAAATAATGTTTTACATTTCCAGATGACCCCGCCCTAGACCTTTTTCCCCACAACACTGGTGACCCCCCTTACAACTACACGACCCCCTGTCTGGAGACCATTCAGGTGAAGATGCAACTGATCGAGCAGAGTGCAGAGGAGGGGTACAACGTGGACTACGCCAGTTCGGTCGAAGGCTGCATGCCTGATGGGACGTTTGGCAGGATTACTACAACTAGTAATGGGAGGTTAGAATGTTTGGGAACCAGCGGGGCAAAGAGATTAAAATATACCTAATAGGACATAGAGGGGAAATATTTTCATACAAAACTTTCAAGCTCAAACGTCATGTCAGTTAGTATGAACGCGAGCTGTCATTCGGTCGAACTTGTACTAGACTTATTCCACTTGGAATAACTTTTCGGCTTCAAATTTTCCTCGCTTTGTCCCCTCTATGCTCTATTATATTTTAATCTCTTTGATGGGGGGCCTCATCCGCTAGGAGTAAAAGTGTTCTGTGGTCAATACACCCAGTAAACAGATTTTTCACGACATCTTCCGCTTTCTTGAAAAAAAAAAAAGACTAGGATGACTGTTTTAGTCCAGGCTATCAACTATTTTTGTGCCATGTTTAATCCTGTTCAGCCGTATTTATGTGATTGATAAAATAATAACATCTACATTTTTAATAAAAGTAGGATTTATAATCGAAATCGTTTCACTCCCTGCAAAAAATGAAACCGATTACGACTGTTAAATTTTTTAAATCTGAATCGACTTCATTTGACGTTTATTCAAAGAGATTAAAATATAATAAGGCATAGAGGGGACAAAGCGAGGAAAATTTGAAGTCAAAAGTTATTCCAATTGGAATAAGTCTAGTAAAATTTCGACCGAATGACAGCTCGCGCTAACTGACATGACAAGGACATGACGCTTAGGCTTCAAAGTTTTGTATGAAAATATTCCCAATGCCCCCTCTATGCCCTATTATATTTAAATCTCTTTGGTTTCATCAAATAGTTCCTATGATATCATCAAAGAGGTACTAGACTTATTCCACTTGGAATAACTTCGCGGCTTCAAATTTTCGTCTTTTGTCCCCTCTATGCCCTATTATATTATTTTCCTCGCTTTGTCCCCTCTATGCCCTATTATATTTTAAATCCCTTAGTTCTAAAGATATTATGCACACTAATATTAAAAAAGATAATGTACAAGTTGTGTTATTTGCAAACTGTTATTTGTATGTTTGTTACATTATATTTTTCTTCAGGAAAATCTGCGTGGACGAACATGGAAAGCAGATAGGGGACTATGAAGCCTGGCCTAACACTCCAGAATTTGATGCCATGGACTGCAGTGAGTGGATTTTTTTTTGTTTTACTTATTCTTTCTGAAAGTTTTCTTTTGACGTGACAACGTCATACAAATTGATGGAGCCAGCGGCATTCCCGAAAAAGTGTGACGTATGCGTCGTTCCAGTGCAAGCGAGAGCGCGCAACGAGCGACAAAGAGGCACAATCCATTCCATCAGTATTTTCAAAGAGGTTGGAAGAAAATCATTCTCTTTCCTATAGAGTGCCAATGTAGGAAATCTCGCCCTAGTCAATCCTCGCCAACATTCGGTTGACAGACCGTATTTTCACGTGGCCGCTGGTTTGACAACACATTGCCATATTGGAAGTCAGATCGAAACAAGCTCTCGGTTTTGACAAAAATATGCCCGCTTGCGTAGTTGTTTGGTGCGGAAACTCCACAGTAAATTCACGGAAATCCAATACAGGCGTTACCTATCACCTGTTAGTATTTTCCTGTTCAGACTACACCACAAAAAATATATTTAAATAATTGTATTTTTATTTATAAACATTTCCTTAGTGCTTGACAAAAAATATACAATATCGATAGAATAATTTTATGTCGATAAAATTTGCAATATTTTTTCGAAATGATTTTCAGATTTCCAAGAGATCCCAACCTCAAAAAAAATTTTGTGTTCTAAAGATCGAATCATACTATTCATTTAGAATTTAAAAATAGAATAACATTTACCTGAAGTCTAAAAAGCTTCTTGAGATACTAGCTTTTGCTCACAACTTCATCTGCTTTGCAGAATGAAATAAAACTTATATCCTTCCTCAGGGTGCAGCCTATATTCCTACCTTTCATCGACATCGGTTCATTGGCTTAGCCGTAAAAATGTTACAGACAAACAGCCAGAGTTACTTTTGCATTTATATTATAGTAAAGAAGGAAGTAAAATAATGAGATAATTTATATTTATAATTCAAATTTGTAAATTTTTGAAATCGAATGAAATTATAGTACAGGTTGCAGCATTTATCGATATCCATTGTGTGGTATATGATTACTTCACTAGTCCGTCACTATTGGAGCAAATTCAAAAGTAAAATAATACGTGAGCTTTCTGATTGGCCGAGCGCAAAATGTCCTTTAAATACTATTGGTAAATTGATTGACATTTAGTACGTCATCTCATACTTCGCCCCCCGCTCCCCGATTTTTGGTTGAAGCGGTTTCCATAGTGTTTTTAGAACATTAGCAGTCTATAGGAGAGAGAAACTTTTTCTTTAAACGTCTTTCTTAAGACGTTGTCACGTTCAACTATCGTCAGTAAACCGACTTTACAGACAACCGATTTTTTTTTTAAATATTGAAAGTAACTAACGATTTGAACAATAGCTTAGCTTATGTACCACCAGTCAAGGTGTTTTTCTTCGCCGTCGAGCTAGTCTACACTGATATTAGAAAGAAGAAAGATTTTTATTTACGTTTGTGAAGAGTGCGCTCCGAAACCAGGTTCTTATTTTTTTTTTTAATTAAAGCTTACTTCTCTGCGAGTAATTTTAAATTATTTTCCTTAGGAAACGGGGGCGTTCAATTCAAATCTTACTAAGGGCGGTCATATTACCAACTGTATCTAATTAAGTGTTTCTTACAGGATGCGCACAAACATCTCTCTTAATGGGTTCATCAAACGAGCCGCCAGTTTGCTGTCAGAATGGAAACTTCAGAACAATACAATGTCGCCGTGGTCTCTGCCGCTGCGTGGACTCCAACGGACGGCAGACGGAGAGGGAGTCTGCTGACGTCGAAAAGTTATCCTGTTTCACAGAAAACTGGAGGAGTTGTTAATGTTTTTGTTAGAAATAAACGTTTTTTACTTTTTGAGCCTGTAAATTATTTTTAATCCACGTTTTACTAGTATACTAGTATCCAACGCCATAAATAATAATGCCGGGATCATGGCAACATTTACTTATTTTTACTAGTACATATACTAGTGATGTACTCTAGCCATGATAAAAACGTTCATATATAACTAAAAATAGTTTTTTTTAATAACTATAATCCAAGCACAGTCAAGGGCCAAGACAATAAATGCTCCAAAATGCGCAAAAGTATAACTGAACACAATTATTACATCATTGAAATGTCGGAATTCCCCGGCCTATGTATAATATTATGGTGTCCGTATTACCATAGTAATTAGCATCCGTTAATTATAGAATATAGTGATGATAGGATAAAAAAAAACTCAGATAATAGGGAAGTATAAAATATTTAAATTGTGTTAGCTGATTTGTAAAAAAAACAAAAAAAACTTTATTTGATCACAAGGAATATTTTTGTACAGAATCAAAGTTGCAGCTGACATTAAAATTACCCTGCGGCATAAATACCAACCATACTTTAACAATATAATTATACCCATAATCACTAAAATATGAAAATATATTGATCTAAGATAAGACACACAAATTTACAATTATTATATCAAATTGAAAACAATAATAAAAGTTACACAAGTTTGAACATTTTGACAGTTGCAATGAAATCCAGTCCTACAACATAATATTAATTACGTAGAACTTTGAAGTTTATAGTTGTGGCTTTAAATTACGATATATTTTGTGTTTTTTGCCAGTGTCGCGTAAAAACAGGGAAACGAATAAAATTGGAAAAAGGAATTTGGATTGGAAAAAGGATCGGTTAACTAGTAAGAGAAACGATAACGTATATCTTTCGAAATGTTCAATGGAACGGAAATCTTTGAAATAAGCAAATAAAAAACTCCCTAGAATTTACTATTTATGATCGAAAACACAACTTCGTGAAGCTACTGTTTTATAATAAAATAACGGTATAATGGATTAGTCCCATCACTACAGACGTATACTAGCTGTCAAAAACCTGTCAACTGTCAATGTCATTTTTATTTCATTTATCTTGAATGTCGAAAGCTGCTGTTGTTTTTTTGTCCACTTTATGTTTTATTTGTTGGACCAGAGTAATTGTCGCGGAAAATCTGTAAACAATCCTTAAACAGCACACGGACATGTAATAACTCATTTAATTTTCGTTCCTCTAACAGAGATCTATTTATTTCGGTGGCGAACGTCGATCGGCTTTTATAGGTTATAAATATTCGTCATCATTTTTGATTTCGACTTATGCCAATATTATTTTTAGATTGTGAACCCGAATTTACGAAGCTGTGTGTCAAGTGCTAGAGGCCTAGAGCAGTACATCGATAAAAATGGGCCTGATAATATCAAGATTTCGAGTGAGTATTACCAAATTTATTACTTACGCGTATGTTTTGTATCGCAGCCAAAACTATTTCTACATTGTTTTAGTCCCCTGGCGGCATTTCAAATAGATGACCATGATCTACTAGATCAAGAGATAACTTATACATTGCTTATTAAACTGTGGTCATACAAATTGGACTTTCACCTTCTTAATAATGCTACTTTCATTCACTCAGTACAATGAGTCTTTGTAAAACGGACTCTAGCTATAGAGGTCCAACAACATTGCAAAGACCTTAGGACCTCTGTGTATAAAATGCATTTAAAAATATATTTATCATGTGTTGTTCTTATGAGGGTTGTCAGATATACTCTATTTAGAGGAATAGAAGTAGCCACTCCTTATACCCCTAAACAGGACAGGCCATTGCCTCTTTAAATGCAAATATATAGGTCTGAGAATGTATTCTGATACCAATTCTCAGACCTTTTTGCTTATTGTTTTCTTAACTTCTACTACTATTTACTTCTTTCTCTGTTTATAAAGTGACATTCGTTCATAGCAAATGATATGAGGTGATAACTATAATTTAAAACTTAAAAAAATAATACCAGACTATTGTTCAATACAGGTTGGTAGGTATAACTTACAAAGTAAAGGCTCTGAAAATAAGTTTAGTAATAAATCAAAGTCAGTAAATACACAAAAAATATGATTGTTCAAACTAATATTAAAATGCTGAAATCACTTATTGAAGGTCAATATTAATAGATATTTACAAAAAATAAAAAAAAAGAAAGATTAAAACAGCACCACAAACACACCAAAAACACTTTTTTCTTTTAATCAATTGTTAATACTAAATAGGGATACATTATTTGGTTATTTGTCACTGTCATATTGTGCTGTGCAGGGGGAAATATTTTTGTATGAAGCAGATTTCCTCCAGCACACCTAATAGGAAAACCCTTTTTTTTATCTTAATTGTTGTTCTACTGCTGAGCAAAGGCCTCTCCACCCATCCACTTATTCCTATCACCTGCCTCCAAGTCTTCTCCATCTGCGTCCAGTTCATCCCACCATCTCTTTACGGGTCTGCCTCGGTGTACACAGTCGGTCGTTGGGACCAATTGCTTATTGCTAAAATATTATAATACATTTTTCGAAATAAAATAAATAATAATAATAATAATATAATCTCACGCCTTTCATCCCCGAGGGGGTAGGCAGAGGTATTCCATTACTGGATATACCCACATTTCACAAGATATATAATTTAATTGTGTCCAAAAACTACATTTCAAAATAGGTAATAACTCTCTGTTTCGAAATAAAAACAGAGAGTTATTACCTATTTTGAAATGTAGTTTTTGGACACAATTAAATTATACTTATACCACTGTAGTCCCAAGCTGAGTAAATATTTTTATCATATTTTTTCCTGTAAAACATAAACATATTTAATAAAATTAAAATAGAATATAATCACAGTCATAATATATATTTACGTAATTCTATATTTCATTCAATTTGCAATTTAATATTGTAAAACAGTTTTATTAAAAGTGTGATAACAAAAGTTCATGTACGAACCTTAACCACATATCATGTAGTTATTAAGGCCTATGTAATAGAGGAGTACTGATGGTAGTTAGCCCAACCCTCATGTGTGGGACTTGGGTTCTTTTCAAAATCTTGAAAAGTCGCAGCTTGCAAATCTGGAAAAGTTGATATCCAGGAAAAGAATACCTCTGCCGACCTCTCGGGGTTAGGCGCATGCATTATTTTACCCATGTAGCGTAACACATAAGTCCAATATAACAATAAAATATTGGTATTTGGATTATACATCAACAGAATATGACAAACAATGTAGAAGCATTTCATGTTGCAAAGAAAAATATATAACTGATGATTCAATGTGTAGATCATCCATTCTTTGTTAGTATAAGAGTCATTGTCTTTGTCAAGCTTCAAGCGTCGATAAGTTTGAAAGTCATTGGAACTGATAAAATTATAACTTTCATTATACCTGCATAACATGAAATACTATTTTATTACAAATGTTTTTTTCAAAATAACCATGATAATTTAAATAGAAAGTACTGAATTAATTACCAACAACTATTAAGTATAAAGACGCAATTTTTTATATGTCTAAACTCTGTGTCATAGATTGCTCTGGCCAATAATTGTCCCTATTTCAAATAAATTGTCCAAGTATTTACTGAATCAGTTGTTCAGTTTCATTCATCGTCTGCTTATTCTACATAATTTAAATAGTGCATATTTAATCAGATTTTGATGAATAACTTCAGTTAAAAAGACCTTCAAGGCATCCTGTTACAAACAAATATAAATTTATAAACACACCTGATCCCCGAGGGGGTAGGCAGATGTACCAATTCCATTGCTGAAAATACCCACTTTTCACCAGTTTATTTTGTGGACCCCTAAATGTGATAGGTGAGCTGGTCATTGATATTTGATTACGGTCGTGCTAGTCTTCTTCTATATCTATTTCTATACTAATACTAGCGACTCGCCCGGCTTCGCACGGGTGCAATGCTGAATTTTCTTTGCTATAAACCATCCCTGGACCCACTCGAACCCACACAAAAAGTTTCATCAAAATCGGTCCGGCCGTTCTCGAGTTAAATCGTCAGGAAGGAAAACCCGACTTATTTTTATATAGTAGATTATAAAGGTATTTTTGTATGTTGTATCTTTGTTACGAATAAACTTAAAAACTACTTGACCGATTTTACAAATTCATTCACATATGGAAAGCTAGAATATCCCTGAGTAACATAGGCTATATTTTATTCCCGTATTACCACGAGAACGGGAACTACGCGTATGAAACCGCGCAGAATGATAAATATGTACGTAGGTTTTTGAAAAACTCGTTTGCGCAGGAGATTATGGCATAGTCCTACTAATATTATAAACGCGAAAGTTTGTATGGATGTCTGGATAGATGTTTGTTCCTCTTTCACACAAAAACTACCGAACGGATTTTGATGAAACTTTATAGCTTCTACATCAGAATAACACATAGGCTATATTTTATCCCCGTATTCCCACGGGAACGGGAACTACGCGAGTGAAACCGCGGGGCCCTGCTAGTTCCTCATAAGTGGGGAAAGACCCATAGCTCAGTAGTGAGACGGTCTCATTGTTTGTAATTGAACTCCAAATCTCAAGATCAAAAACTGACTTCCTGCTTTCAAGTAAGTTTTTATGAGTATGTAATCTAAAACCTGACAACTTGATACAATATACGTACAGTTTACTATGAAATAGATAGTGACTGTACTATTTAACAAGTAGTATTATTTACAAGTCTAATATTTGGCATTTAAAGCAGTAATAGCCCTGTTGGTGAGGCTCGGGTTCGAATCCTATTGAAGGCAGGTACCAATGGGTTTTTCAAAAACTTACGTACATATTTATCACTAGGACGACGGTGAAGGAAAACATCGTGAGGAAACCCGCTCCAGAATTGATTATGTTTCATAGCAATGTCAATAAAAACACCTCGGTACCTCTGTAGGAGATCGTGCCGACCCCCTTGGGGATAGAGGCGTGAGGATTGCTGTTAGTTTCTTGCTGCTCGGGGTAATGCATTTGGAACCAGCAACTCGTCGGTGAAGATAGGCTGTAGGCTGCTGTTTACATTCAGCCAAACTCCATGAACGAGTTTAGAGTATACCTTGTTAGACTATTGTCGCTTCTAAGTGTATTTTACATACCTACTGAAATAAATGAATTTTGTATTTCTATTTGTATTTTTTGTAAATACTGAAATGAATGAATTGAATTTAAATGTCATAATGTCAGATCTCTAAAACAACTGAACTATAATTTAGGGATGTAAGTGACTATATATTTCTAGGGTTAATTAAAAAAGGTTGTGAGATTTATAAGAGATTCTTTTAAAACCTGGAGTTACAATAACTATTATACAAGCGCAATACCTCATACACCCCAATTAGTACATTAATATAAAAAAATATGATGCATTCGTACAGTCAAGACCACGTGGAGCTTGACACATTGGACTTTGTAACGTTCTTATTACGCCTTAGAGGTCAGACTCGCACTACAAGTGTAAAGCTTCATGTGCTCTTGACTGTACCTTAGTTTTGTCTAACCAAATTTCTTAAATAATAGTACAGTTACGAAGTAACTATTCTCTAATCTGTGGTACAGTTTCCATAGGTACCCCTAAAGTATGTTACGCTAATTCATTTTTCGGAAAAAATTTACACATTAAAAATAGCTGAAATCGATTAAGTAGTCGATACTGAACAAACTAATTTCAGGAACTGCGCTAATTCTGTTACATATTGTATAAACCTTTATATCTGTCATTGCACCGGCAGTGAACATTGTGCGTTTTAGAATTCATTATTATTGTAACAATAGATGTTATATTACGCAAACCATCCTTGACGCGCGTTAGTTTATTTCAGTCGGGGAGGGTCACGGGTTCGATTACCGCGTTGCATTATTGGACTTATGTATGTCCTTATTTCAGGGATATTTGTTTTCTTGCTCTCTCGCTTCGCTTTGGTTTTAAAAATGTTCAACCTTGGTACTTACCTACAAGTTAATTTTGTCAATGAAAATTGTTGCTTCTTACTACAATTCTGTATAAGTTTATAATGGAAGTTATTTCTTTATACCAGTTGGCATTTTAGGAAAAATTTATATGTCTATAAGTACTAATATTATAAAGAAGAAATGTTGTATTTTTGTATGTTTGTTACGAATAAACTCAAAAACTACTGGACCGATTTTAAAAATTCTTTTAGAAGAAAGAAAGAAGAAAGAAAGAAAATTATTTATTTTGGTAAACTTAAAAACATTCTTTTGTAATCTTAGATATTAAACTAATTATTGAAGCTACCAAAAAGGGTCGCTACTCAGCATGTGCTGCAGCAGAAGACTGACAGCGCTGATCTTCCGTAGCGCCACAGTGAGTGCGCAAGGTAACTGCGCTGTTATTCCACACATTAAACTTAATAAACAAACAAAGGCAAGCATTAAATGTAATAGTTAAGACTGTTATTATTATTAAACATCTATACATATAATGAAGAAATAGTGACAATAACTTATAACTAACATTATAACAGGAAAAAAGAACAATACCTAATCAGTACTAATACTTACTAAAGAACACAATAAATTGAATCTGAAACACGGAACAACCACAACAACTTCAGCACAACCATACAACAAACTTATGAAGGAAATTTTAGTAAATGACATTTTAATGATCTTTTAAAGCTATAAATTGATGTAGAATTCCTAATGGGTGGAGGCAATTTGTACCAACATTTCGTGGCAGCGTAACGAAAGCTGCCACGAAAAGCAGCAGTTCCGTGTCGTGGACAGATCATACGAGAAGCGAAACGTATGTGTCGATCCGAGAAAACGAGCTTTTCATACAAGTAAATAGGCCGTTGAGATTTTATTACACCAAAAAGAAGACTCGCAAAGTGAAGGGTGCGACGCGATGACATATTCATTAAACCATGTTTGTTAATATAAGGGGTAATATGTGCTCGCCTGGGAATCGGAAAACAAAACCGTACACAAGCGTTCTGGACGCGTTGAATTAACTTCTTCGAACGATCTAACAAACAGTCCCGAAGAACAGTGTCAACATAGTTTAGTTTTGAAAAAATTAGTGTGTCGCAAAGATTAATTCGTAAATCGGTACATAGGAAATCACGCATACGATAAAGAACCGATAGTCTATAAAAGCAATTACGAACAGTTTGAAGGACGTAATCTTGAAAATGCAACGAGTCGTCAATAAGCAATCCTAAATTTCTAGTTGCAGTAACGCGTTCTACAGATGCACCCTTAATATGCACATTGGGTTTACAGGAAACAATCTGGTTAATCTGATTTTTGGATCCTGTGACAAGAAACTTTGATTTGACTGGATTTAAGACCAGGCTATTTGATTCACACCAACTGACTATACGATCTATATCCTCATTTAAACTAAGCGTTGCAAAATCAGTATCTCCAGGCTTGAAAGACTTGTACAACTGCAAGTCATCAGCATACATATGGTACTTACTGTTTTTAATTTGCAAAATCACATCTGCGCAGTATAAAACAAAAAGGATTGGACCTAGAATCGAGCCTTGCGGAACCCCACGAGAAACTGGCATAGTGGTCGACCAAGATGCTGAGCCGTCGGGATTTTGAATCTCAACTAGTTGGTATCGGTCGATTAGGTAGCTAGCGAACCATCTTGTCGCTGTGCTATCAAAACCATAATAAGTGAGCTTTGAAAGTAAAAGCGATGTATTAATCGTATCAAACGCACGTGAGAAGTCTAACAGCGTCAAGATGGTTCCCTCGCCAACGTCTCGAGCAGACAAGATATCATCCACAACATCCATTAAGGCCGTCGCGCGTCGCCGTGCTGTGCCCCTTTCTGAACCCCGATTGTTTCCTAGGTATAATCCCATTCTCCTCCAAGTAATTGGTGAGTTGTATACAAATAGCCTTTTCTACAATTTTAGACAAGAAAGGTAAAATACTTATAGGTCTTAAATCTTTTAAGCACGTCGGTTGACTGGTTTTGGGAAGAGGTTTAACTATAGCTATTTTCCACGAACTAGGGAAGGTTGCTGTCTCAATGGAACAATTGACTATAGCTGTAATTAGAGAAAGCGTCTGAGGAAGCGTCAATAAAATCATGTCCATACTTATACCATCGACACCCGACGCATTGGAGGAGAATGAACTAATAATTTTACTCACAACGGTTTCATTGACGGGTTGTAACTGAAAAACTGACGAGCAATGCCTATGAAACTCATAATATGATAAGTCAGATAATTTTATAACATTTTTACCAGGTAAAGAAAGAAAATGACTATTTATAATATCGGGATCTCGAAGAAATGATGGAATGTCGGTAATTTTTTGTTTAAAATTAACTACGTTTTGTTTAATATTCTTCCATAATGTACTAGGGTTTTTTACCAATTTAAAGCAAGAATATATATATACGGATGAAACCACACAGAACTGCTACTATTATGTAAAATTGTATGGAGAAAATCCTGTTTTTAACCGACTTCAAAAAGAAGGAGGTTATGAATTCGTCTGTATTTTTAATTTTTTTTTTGTTTGTTACCTTAGAACTTTTGACTGGGTGGACCGATTTGGATGATTCTTTTTTTATTTTAAAACTGGTGCTTCCTGATTGGTCCAGTTCTGACAACGGAATCCATGAGAAAACCATATAAGTTGAAGATTGAAGTCGGTTTTTTTACTCTTTATTATTGATATTTTCATTAAAATCCTTTGCTGCGGCTGTATTCATGTCTATGCTGTATCCGTTTCGAAGCCTATTGAAGACAAAGTTTCAGACCGACAAAAATTCTAAAATCCGTAATAAATGTTTATTAAGCATCCTATAAATAGCAATTTCTATAAATAGTCGCCTATCTCACTGTCCGGTCTTTTAATTGTATCTATGCAAAAATCACTTCTATCTTATGCTGCGTTTCCATGAAGGTCAAACAAACCAAGAAAGATAGTTTCGCATTCACTCGCATTCGCTGTCACTTGGTTTGTTGCTGCGTGAAAAAAGGGCAAACCAAAAACACTACAAATAATAATAAAAATAGTTGTTTATTTGTTGGTGACACCAGAACAAAAGCCTATAAATTATATGAACTAATGATGTAATATAATGCGATGGGCTCACCGCCTATCACGTTTAGGGGTCCAATATATGTGGACTCGTGAAATGTGGGTATATCCAGTAATGGAATACCTCTGCCTACCCCCTCGGGGATAAAAGGCGTGAGATTATATTATTATTATATTATACTGGCCACAACCGACAATAAAATTAAAACTTGTAACACGCTTACATCCTAATAATCTATAAGTATATCTAGCTAGAGATATATATAAATAAAAATGAATAGCCGAAATGTTCGTACGCGCATAACTTCCCAACGACTGCACTAAACTAAGTATTGATACTTACAATAATATTGTTGAAATTAAGCTAAAATTCGGCACTACAGGTCTATCATTATCATTACTGTAAATACATCCTACAAATATTATAAATGCGAAAGTTAGTATACATGGATGTTTGTTCCTCTTTCACGCAAAAACTACTGAACTGATTTTGAGGAAACTTTAAAGTTATAGAGCTTATAGATCAGAATAACACGTAGGCTATATTTTATCCCCGTATTTCCACGGGAATGGGAACTACGCGGGTGAAACCGCGGCGTGCTGCTAGTATTGTTATAACATGACTGTTAACAAAATAAAATAAATAAAAATAAAATTTGCAACTCGGTCAACAAAATCGGTAATTAGAAATCATAATTTACCTCAACTGTTTTCAAGAATTATTGATTAACTTAAGTTTCGCTTTTACCACAATTTTACTAGAAAAAAAACGCTGTCACTTTCATCGCGAAACTCGTGTTGAAGCAATTTGTATCCTAAGTGAAATACAAAAAAATATAGTTTCAAAAACTTCACTTCACGCTCTACTTACTGCCAACCTGAGACTTTCAAATGGTAAAAAATGTTATGAACAAATGGTTTTATTATTTTTTTCGTTTTTTTGTCAAGTTGATGAATGATCAACGAAAATACTTTTCTAATGGTTGATGACATTTGGCATTGAAACTTGGTCAAAGTTAAAATGTTTTTATTCAATGTAGGGGCTTATATTTCCACTTATTTGAAAGTCATTGCGACTCCACCGCCTTAGTATGTATAGTTGAGGAGAAGAAGCGGGAAAAGAAACTCCTCAATACATTATTCTTTTAAAAAACATACATGCATGTATACATATGCTCAAGTCTTTTTCCCGAAAGAGGTAGGTAGAGACAATGGACCGCCACCCACCTGCTACGATCCTGGCACACCTCTAGCGCTTGATCCACTTCCATAAATCGGAACATAGATACTCGTCGGTTTCGGGTCAATAAAATACAAATAGTTAAAAATGAAATGGGGTCTTCATACAAGAAACTTCTTATTTTTATTGTACCGTGGTGCCGTAGGTAACCTTCGTGTGCGAGCCCCACTCGCACTTGGCCAGTTTTTTTCAAGCTTGTTAGTTGCATGATAGATTGCCTAGTCGATACATGAAAGTAACATAGAACTCTAAAGAGTAAAAAAACGAGTTCAACTTACATAGTTTTCTCAAGGGTGCCATTGTCAGAACTGGACCAAATTGGGACCTCACGGGAAGCACCAGCTTTCAAATAAAAAGAATAATCAAAATCGGTTTACCCAGTCGAAGGTTCTGAGGTACCTAACAAACAAAAAAAACTAATTTAGAATCTCCTCCTTTTTTGAAGTCTGTTGAAAAATTAAGGGTATGTTAAGCTGGTTTGGTCATTTAGAACGAATGGATGAAAGAAGAGTAACGAAAGAGATTTATGGTGCAAATGTAGAAGGATACAAGGCAAGAGGACGCCCCAGAAGGACGTTCACGGATCAAATTAGTGACGTCCTTCAAAAAGCTGGGGTCAAGAGTGCAAAGAATAAAAGAGCGTGCATGAAAAGGCTTATGAATGTGAAGGAAGCGAGGGAAGTGTGCAAAGATCGGGCAAAGTGGCGATCCATCGTCTCTGCCTACCCCTGAGGGAAGAAGGCTTGAGCTGTATGTATGTATGAAAAATTAACTCCATATTTCACTGTTTTTTATTCCAGCGCAAAAAAACAACGGTGGAGGTCCTCGACCGCCTCGAAACTGACATAAAGAGCATTGAACGCGATGGGCAGTGCAAAGAACAGGCCCACAAGCGGGTCATAGGCTACATGATGGCCTACTCGGTAGGCTTCTACGTGCTCTTTGCCGTGTTGTACTACTACATGTACGCCGGGAAGAGCCAGCATTGGCTGCATTCGCTGCTGTATGCCTCGCCTCTGCTCGTGTTGCCTATACTGTGAGTATTTATATCTCTTATGTCTTTGAGTATTAAACCAACCGGAGACGCCACTGACAGACGTTCCCCTCTGCCAAAAAAAAAGTGTCGGTCAACGATCATACCTGTTATATACTACTAGTTTTTTTTGAGTTCACGGAGTGCTCGGATTGGTGAATGTATTTGTGTGCATCTAGTTCAAGCTAAGTGTTTAATAGTTTTGTCAAAAAATGCGTTTGTGTTAACATTATTTGTGTGCGTTTCCTCGTCCCCCGCGCAGAAATTGGCTGACTTCTTTGCAAAGAAACTAGTGCGCGTGACGTCTCCTGTTGGTTTAATACTCAAAGCTCTATGTCTATCATCATCATTATCATCAGCCTACATTTATTCACTGCCGGACATAGGCCTCCCCTAATGAGCGCCATAGCGCCCTGTCTTCGGCTCGCCGCATCCAGTATCTGCCTGCAGCCTTTCGCAGATCGTCATCCCATCTGGCCGGAAGGCGTCCTACACGTTTGCCGAGTCGCCGTCTCCACTCCAGAACACGTTTACCCCAACGGAGTGGTAGCGGGTAGGAGTGTGCTATATCTATGGCCTTACCAAACTAAAATACTGGATCCGCACTGACTACGGACATAGGCAAAGATTTAAAGAAAAAGTTTATCTAAGAGAATGATTTTCTTCCAACCTCTTTGGACATAGGCTTTATAACAGGGTCCTGTCCGTTGATTACGTTACAGTACGGCCGTTTTAACTTGGCAGCTCTGAATGACTGCGCCTTAACATTTTTTAGCAACCATTTGGCGGTAGCCTATGTTTAGAGAAGCCAAGTTAAAACGACCGTACTGTACGTAACAGTAATGTGATGATGTACAGTCAAGAGCACGCTAAGCTTGACACTTTGGACTTTGACCCGGCCCTGTATTCTATGGCGCGCAGTACAAATCAGAGCTCAGCTTGAACTGGTAGTGTCAAGCTTGACTTGCTCTTGACTGTACGTTTTTCATTATTGCAGGGTCATATTCCTGCGGTCTGGCATATCGTGGTACTACAACTGGACGCTAAACAAAAACAGGATCAAACTCAACAAGATGAAGGAAGAGAAAAAGAAGATTCTAGAAGAAGTCATGAACACTGAGACTTATAAGGTGAATAGCTGATATTGAAAGGGTATTTGCCTGCCTTGGCAAATCAGTTACTTTTTAGGGTTCCGTACCCAAAGGGTAAAACGGGACCATATTAAGTAAGCTCTTTATGTAACTGTTTGTTGTCCTTTCTTTTGTTAGCCTACTTGTTGTCCCACTGCTGAGCAAAGGCCTCTCCTCCCTCCCTCCACTTATCCCTATCCAGTGCCTCCTCCGGCCATGTCCTCGAGAAGGCGTCCAGGTCATCCCGCCATCTCCTTCAATGTGGTTGATACCCAGTTGGTACATATTTTTGCCCATCTGTCCGACTGCATACGACAAACGTGGCCTGCCCATTCCCACTTCAGCTTGACAGATTTTTCGCCGACATCAATGATTTGGGTTTTTGTCCTAAATAAATGAAATAAAATAAATCCAATTTTAATGGCAGGTTGCGAAAGAGATCCTGGACAAGTACGGAACCCCCGAGGACCAGTCGAAGGCGCTAAAACCCTTCGTGCCAACGAGGAATGTGCCCGGTAATGCTCCTAGCACGCCCCCAGGTAGTACCCTGTAAATACGTAGTCAATTCCTGTATTAACAATATCATTGCCTCGTTCTTTACTAACCAGCCCTAGACAAAGGGCAAACTAAAGAGGTTGGAAGAAAATCATTCTCTTTCCTTTCTTTAAACGTCTTTGGGGCAAACGAAAGTTCAATAGTGTCCTGCCTAGTCAAGTCAAAGTCAAAAGTTTTTATTCAATGTAGGGGCTCATAAGTCCTCTTTTTGAAAGTCATTACGACTCCACCGCTTCGGTATGTATAGAGTCCGGCTACTGAAAGATGAGACTGAAAAAACGCGGCAAATTCAAAAAATTATTGCTTCGCAACTCTGTTTATAGTTGGAAATATAGCTTTGATACTTGTTATTTACTAAATTAAAATTAAATAATAGTGGCATAATATTTCACTTAATTGATTGCAAACTACAGTACGTGAAGGAATGAAACAAAAAAAACTTAATCAAAATCATTTCTTTTATTTTTAATCTAAAATCTCATTGAGATACGCATTTTGTGTCTTTAACCTCTCAGACCATGAATCACAGACACAATTGATTTTTAATTGTGTCTCGGTTCCAATTGGAACCGGCGGTTCTTAACTGATTAAACATTATTTTAAGAAAAAAACACTTAATTTTTGTATTGTTACTTTTATGTTTTCTGCAAATGAATAAATAGGTATTAAGTCAAATTGACTCTTGCGAAATGAAATGGAATGTGCAATCACAATGAAAAGTATTAAAATCTCCGTCTCATATTAACCAATGCACTGAGATATTTTACGTAAACACTCTTATTACGTTATTTTTGTATAAAAACTACATCTCTTACTACTTGTTTTTCTTTAAATTTACTATTCATTGTAAAAAGAATCTTTTGCAAGTTTTTCGTCATGTTTTCAATTAGAAATTACATAAATTGCACAAATATTTTTCACTTTGACACATCATCTACTCAGGTTATTAGTACAGTGACGTTAGTATTGGTCTTGCCAGATACATTTTCGAAATAAAAACTCAGTCTCATCTTTCAGTAGCCAAACTCTAGTTGAGAGTAGTTGCGCTGCTTTTTGCAATAGCCACGCAAATCCCAACGAAGAATGTTTCGTTATTGAAAAGACAGCGTTTTTAGACGTCAATCTGTAAGTCAATTTTATTGTCTGACTAGTAAAAAAAATATATAATGCTGTAAATTCCGTCCCACTAAAAATTTCTTTGGTTGATTGTATTATGTACTTCGTTGTCCTTCTTTCCATTACATCATACGCATTGGTTTGTGTTTTAAATTACGAAATTAGCTATTGTCTTCACACATGCGTGCTTACTTTATTGATAATTGCTAATCATAATTACCGAGGTTCTACGTTCGATCGGTTTGTTTTACTAAACGGGGGTTAACCCGTTGCAACAGATGTTTTCGCTTTTAACAGACTTCAAATAAAAGAAAGGTGGAGGTTAGCAAGTCCTCCTGACGTTTTTTTTAACATAATTGTCTGTGATTACTGTTTAAACGGTAGTTTAAGCTGCGTTTCCACGGTAATAGTCAATAGAACACCGTTCCATCCCCTGATTGGCTCCCAGCGTCCGAGTACACTCGGACCAAGTGTTTACATGATACGAGTAGACTCCGAGTAGTCCGTGAAGAATGCTTTAGTGTTTATGAACTCGGGTCTAAATAGAACAGGTCCAATTACAGCCACGCCCGGCCAGCTGAGGCAGCGGCAAATAATGCAGACCTCGACTCCGCTGAACCACAACTCGAATATGCATCTTGTGCCAGTCAACAACAGCTCGGCGGCGTACAATGGACCTCGGCTAAGGGTAAGCGGTGTCATGTTTCACTGAGGTTCATGTTGCTGTTTCTCTGGGGTTCATATAATAATAATAATATCACTGTTTCTTGGGGCTATGTCACTGTTTCACAGGGGTTCATGTCACTGTTTCTCTGGGGTTCATGTCACTGTTTCTCTGGGTCTCATGCCACTGTTTCTCTGGGGTTCATATAACTTTCTCTGGAGTTCATGTCACTGTCTCTGGGGTTCATATCACGTTCTCTGGGGTTCATGTTACTGTTTCGTTTGGGTTATTTTTTTTTGTGGTAAAATACAATATACTAGGGCTAATAATAATAATTGTATAACCAATCCCAATAACCACATATTAATGACAAAAATAGATTATATTACATTAATGTACACTACTACTACTTACCAAGTCCAATGGGATTGTGCTTTTTTAATGGAAAATTTAAGAAGCCTTATAATTTTGGTTCTTTCCACTATAAACCCATTGTATTTTGTTGCACAGTCGGACCAACTCCCGCGTCCGCTTCTGGACAAGAACCGCTCAGCGCTGGACAAAGTGGTCGACTACCTGCTCAAGGATGGGCCGAACCATCGCATGGCTCTCATATGTTCGGACTGCTCCTCGCATAACGGTCAGTGAAGCCATGAACCATCCAGTACTTGGACTATTTAGACGGGTCGAAACATCACATAATGCTTATATGGTTCAAGCCATGATATATAATTTTAAAAAGGTATAATGGACTATGATGTAGGTATACAACATTCAACAACAACAAAATTCATATAATCCAATTAGATAATATTGTTTTATAAATATCAAATCAATATAAAAATAGTCGAAATGGATTCAGTAAAATATTATACTGAGAAAAGTAATTAGTTTCATTAATTAGTATCATGCATGATGATGTGATGAATCACCCGTTCCTCATATTATGGTTCAAAAATACGTGCACATTAAAGGGTAAGACAAATATACAAGGGTGTTGTGAATGGGCAAGTCGGTAGAATACGACCTAGACGTACTTATATAGACTAGATCGGCGATGTATTGAAGAAAAGTCAGATAAGAGTACCCGAAACCGACGAGCATGCACGAGTCGTTTGATGGATGTTGATAAAGCACGGGAGGGCTGCCAGGTTCGTAGCAAGTGGCAGTCTATTGTCTCTGCCTACCCCAATGGGAAATAGACGTGAGATTATGTATGTATGTATGTGTAGATCGAGACAAAATAGTACATAAAATTTTATAACGCCGCTCAATTTAGTTCGGGTGGTCGACTACACCAGTGTCCAACTCCTGCACACAAAACAGTTCAAGTGACCATGATGCCGTGAACCACGTCGAACTGGTTCAAAAATACTATGCACACAAAATAGTTCAAGCGATCATGATGCCGTAAACCATTTCGAACGGTTTCAAAAAATACGATGCACACAAAATGGTTCAAGCGGTCATGATGCAGTGAACCAACTTGAACCATCGCAGGCATGGCGATGGTGGAGGAGTTCGAGTTCGTCTCGTACGTGTGCGCGTACTGCGGCAAGCTGAACCCGGCGCGGAAGCAAAGGCCCGCGGCGCCGCTGTTGGCCTCCCCGTCGCCTGCGCCTGCGCATCCCAGGGCGCTCACCTTCACGCCGCGCCTACCTGTCACCGGTGAGTTAAAAAGCTATTTTTATTTATTTATTTACAACAACAACAACAACTGAAACAACCTCCCTCCACCCATCAGGAAATGTACCCCGTCAAGAGCACGCTAAGCTCGACACTTTGGACTTTGACCCGGCCCTGTTTTCGATGGCGCGCAGTATAAATCAGAGCTCAGCTTAAACTGTTAGTGTAAAGCTTGACTTGCTCTTGACTGTACTTGAATTTATTCCTTTTATGTTTCGGTTTCACTTTTGTATACCTGTCTATGAAGCAATATTGTACCCTCGTCGTGTTACGGCGCAGTTCCACTCTCACTGTGGCGCCACGGAAGACCAGCGCAGCAGCAGACTTGTACTGCTGTAGCACATACTGAATAGTGGCTGTTTTTGGTGTCTTTTAAGCATAAGATTATTTTTAGTTGTACCTACTTATTGTTCCACTTACGCCAAAATAAACTTTTATTTATTTATTCAGGAAACGTACACAACAAATAAACTTAAATACTATAACTAATATACCTAAAGGTTCCATAAACTAATCACTAATATAGATATTTTGTAATATAGCTAAGGACAATCACACATACAAAGATGTATAGCAATGACGACAGGTCAGAGACTACCAAATACCTACCTACCTACTCCCAGAGTCTATCTCAAATATGATTTCTCCCACCCTTTTCTTATGAGGCTAAAGATAAATGGAAGATATCCATGTTCCAGATAATTGTTATAATTATTGTATACATGATATTATAATTATTTCAGGTGGTGGCGACGACTCTTCCATAGCAAGTTCCGGCAGTGAAAGCGAAGACGAGAAGAAGAACGGCCCAATTAAAACTGTCGGTAAGTTTCCCAAGCGACATTCCCCGCTCGGATCCAACTATTCCCCGTTCCCGTAGGAATTTAAAAAAACGGTTCCTTAAGTAGTAATAAGTGGCTTGAAAAATTCTGTTAGGTGGCCACTAGCTTAACACCATCTCGATTATGTGTGAGGAAATACCCTTAGCTCAGCAGTGGGCTGTAACGGGTTGATGATGATTCGATAAAATGAAATGAAAAATGAAAATGTATTTATTTCCGTAGGTTCCCGTTGATAATTACACTTAGAAAAGTCAATAGTCTAATAATAAGGCACTTTGAACTTGTCCATGAAGATTGGCTAAATGTAAACAGCAGTCCATCTCCACCGACGAGTTGCTGGTTCCAAATGCAGTACCCCGAGAAGAATCAGCAAGAAACTCAAGGGCAGCTCTTTTTAATCTCATGTCTTACTAGTAAATATGGTTTACAATAATACACTCCCGGACACATAAATCGGGCCACCTAGTGTTTTAAGTTTTGACGGTCCCTACTAAAAACGTTGTCACACGAGATCGCGGTCTTCCTTGACAACAAACGAAGCCGCCAGTCTCTAAGTACCTTTAATAAACTCTTCGGACAGTAGTACGGCTTAAATTCAGTTGTGCACTCACATTTCTTTGGCTATGCCCGGCCTACAGAAGTGCTACAGCTTTGGCGGCAATTTCAGGCCGAGTATCCATATTTTTTGGTCAAAACTGGCTCAAAGTTTGCAGTAGCCATATAATCGAACCAATAATCAGACACATGAATAAAAAAATCCAACTTTCGCAAATTAAAAAAGTTTTCTCCTCCCTTGCATCGTTGAAAACAATGAACAGACTCGAATTTTCTTATTTTTTTTCACAATTCTGAATTCGAAATTTAAAAAAAACATACCAAAAGGTTGAGAAATAAATCAGCTTCAAAACTGCATACCAACTTATTGCTCCACCTAACATTTATTTTTAGCTAGGGACCGTCAAAACTTAAAACACTAGGTGGCCCGATATATGTGTCCGGGAGTGTAATTATAATGAATAGCCTTACATAGCGTCGAGTCGGTTAAACCCATGCATTTTGGTCTACTAAATAGTCTGTAATTTTATAGTAGCCTTTTTTTTGGAATTTTTGCTTAACTATTGTTTTAAATTTGTCAAGAGGCAAATTTTGTATCACTATCACTACATAGTATAAAACAAAGTCGCTTTCTCTGTCCCTATTTCGATATAGAGTTGGAACCAGGTCTATGGGCTTTTATGTTCTTTTTGTAAATATATTGATGTACCTATAGGTTAAGGCACTAACATAGAATAAGTTTAAATTTACTAACAAAATGGACTGTATATTGTCTGAAATAAATTATTATTATTATATCCCTATGTATGCTTAAATCTTTAAAACTACTCAAACTCGCTAGTAAGATATAAATATTGTTTATTGCTTCAGGATCAGCTGGCGAATCGGATCGGTCCGCCTCCCCCGTTGAGGCGACGCCGAAATCCGAAATGGAGAAGAAAGAAGACTGAATATCGTCGCGTTAAAAAAAAGTGTCCAAAAAGAAAAAGAGCAATACAAAAATAGGATGTAAAAGTTTGGTCGAGTATCGGATGAAGTGAAGAGGTATAGTTGATGGCAGATACTTGAAATGTCAGTGCCGTAACTCGCTTCGAACTAAGACCTAAAGTACAGGTCGCGCAGTTAGAGTTGAGGCCATCAACACTCATAGATTTGTTTGTCTTTATGCATCTGTATACGCTCACAGCATCCGTTATATTTAGCAAGATTGAGGTAGGTGTTGTATTCGACATTTCATCTTGAATGTGTACAGTCAAGAGCACGCTAAGCTTGACAGTTTGGACTTTGAACCGGCCCTGTATTCTATGGAGAGCAGTATAAATCAGAGATCTGCTTAAACTGGTAGTGTAAAGCTTGACGTGCTCTTGGCTGTACTATAGCGGACGACAAAGTGTTGTCAAAGTTATTGTTAATTGACATATTTCTCTTGTGTACTTATACTTTATATAAATAGAACAAAAATGGAACATATTGTATGCATAATATTCGTCTTTTTATTATTTTATACTGTTTTTGCTTTAACTCTCGCTGCGCTCATTGTTGACTGTTCACGAAGCCCAGTTTTTAATTCGATATATTAATGTGACGTTTACAGCTGCGGTGTTGCCAGCAAAGAAAATAAGATTTGGGAAGTAGATGCATTATATTTGCAAAAATAATCTATTTCACTTGAATATTTTTGACTAGTTGTTCCCCGCCATTTCAACCGCGTAAATCCCACGTTAGTTTAAGAAAAATAAGCTTTTCATTGGCGAAAGATTATTTTAAAGTTGGTTGATTTTCGAAGAACTTTTTTAAAATGTTTATTTGCAATAAAGTGTCTGAAAATGCGGACTTAGAGCTACTCAATACTGGTTAGGAAAATAGCGCCTTCACTGTTCACAAATAAGGATCAATTTCCTTTGTAACTTCAGTAGTGCCGTCTAGTTCGAGTATCTCCGTTTCCAGGTAAAGTACAATCTGATAGATTCTCTCATTAGATTTTGATCTATATACGAACTAAGTTAGGTCCATTTCACATTTTTTATAATTTAGCAGATTGTATTATGTTTTCGAGCCTAGGCAAAAGCACCTTTACTAGGCCTGCTGAACTCTACTGTACGTTATTGCTCTGGTAATAAGGTCGCTTTTTCATATTAGACTCCATCTGTAGCAATTTGAGAAGGCTGTTATAATTAAATATGATTTTCTGTATTTACGAACAGTAAGGAAAGGGTTTTTTGTTTAATATTCGGAGCGATTTGTACATGAAATGTTTTGATTGGTGTGTAAATATGACGGTAGTTTTGAATGAAGATGCAATACGTTTGATTATTGGTGGGATGTCGGATTGAGGCCAATTTTTTAAGCATTGGACTCGATTTTGCAGACCAGCTAAAATTCCTAATTTTAAGTTAGCTCTATTCTTTTTTAACGCTTTGGAAAGGAAAGTTACAGAAATAAGCGCCATATTTATTTACAATGTCACAAATGTCAAAATAACCGGACGCATTCACATCTTCAAATACATGTGAGGCCATGGATAAAAGTGACAGATAAGCATGTTCATAAGGTTCAAATTAGTTGGTTTTTACATGTTTGACATTACTTTATAATCTATAGTTTGTTTCTGTTCTTTTTCTTCCGTATTCTATGGAGAAGGATAGGCTAACTTAAAATTAGGAATTTTAGTTGGTCTACAGAATCGAGTCCATTGATACTTTTTAAATTCATCGAGAAAATATTATAAGGCTGTATATAGGCATGAGTTTTTTCTGGTTTCCCTTAACCAAAACATATACCGTTTGCAGCTCAGTGCTTGACTGCATTATATTATTTTAATATAATTGCTAACATTTAATTTGCAAAAATAGGACAATAATGCTCTTAAAAATTAAAATTAAACAAATGTTTTGCCATTCTCACATTATTTTCAAATTTACGATGACCAGAGAAAAAAAGATTTTAGGGATTTTTTTTCTCTATTAAAATTCACCATTTTTGATTTTTTTTTACGAAACTATAATAAAATATAAAATAAAGGCTCAATAATTGTGCCTTGCTAATTGGTAAACTGAGGTTCGTATATAATGAAATAGGTATGCGAAAATAATTTATTTTTATTTAAGTAATTTAATTGTTTAAGTTATTTGAATCTACTTAGTTATAGAAATAGCTGATGTTATGTTTTTATTTAAAATAATTAATTCCAATATATTCTAGTACATTAAGCTGTATAAACATCGATTTATAGACCAACCTTTGATTTTAAAAAACAACATCATTGATGGCAGTCGTATTTGATGCCTTTGCCTTAACGAAAGTTAGTCTTCCAAGTCAGCCATTAATTTTTTTGTATTATCTGCTAAACAATGCTTGTTCTATAAATGAAATATTTTAATTCATAATAATATTGAACCTTTTGCCTAGACAAATTTTTTAAACAGACAAAAGTGTATCGCTAAAGTCCGCGTCACGAGAACTTATAAATTATGTAAACAAACATTTAGAGGTTATTTTCTTAATAATTTTTATTTGGGTGTCTAGTTCAAAATGATAGACCGACCGACCGTATACAATCCCGCGTCCCTCTAAAGCCAAGAGCGCGTTGAGCTTGACACATTGGATTGGAGCTTGACGCCTTAGAGGTCAGACTCAAGTGTAAAGCTTCATGTGCTCTTGACTGTACTACAAAGATGGGATGACAGCGTTTTATATCACTAAAATATAATCCGTATGGATTTGGTTAACTCATAACTGTCGCTACATAACTCATTAGATGAGCATTGTTTTCTAAATTTTAACGTTCTCGTGACCAGCGTAGGTATTCACGGAGACTCGATACCGTTTCCGTTCGATTCAGATCGAGTGAAAATTTTTCCGATGTCGAATCTATCTACTTCGGAAACTTGATTCTAGGCGTTTCTGACAGCCACGGAAACTTTTCCGAATCCTTATGTCACATATGACAATAGTTTTCAATACCAACATCAGCCCATCTCGAAAGTGTTCGACAGATTTTCCGATATCGAATATCGAAGCTCCCTGCATACGCCTGCAGGACTTTAGTTAACTAACATAATAATAGTTTTCCACATTATCAATCTATCACATCCTATACTCAAGATTGCTTATCTAGTCATAATGGATGTTTTGGTTATTCGAAGTGTAGATTGCATTTAAACTAATATGGAAATAACGGTCTTTCTCTCTGAATTATTTAAGGTGTTAACACACCAGCAAAAAAACGCCCTGTTTGACTTTATAAATAGTTATTGCCTGTCTACTAATGATTTAACATTTTGCCTGTTTGTTACTAACTTTGATACATAGTGAATTCCCGAGACATTCCCAAATATTTATTACTATAACATTGTAATGGTAGTAGAAACGTAAAAAAATACCTATTATAATTATTTAACACTGCCAAAATCAATTAAAATTCATATCTGTAAAATATTTATTTCATTAAAATATAAAATAACACTTTAAGAATTTATAATTAATTTGTCATTAGTAATTTTTTTGGCTAGCACCTTAGATTGTCAAAGTTTGGGTTAAAAAAAATCACACAGTCCTGAATTTATTCCCTAATTTTTAATGATTAACTTAATTGCTTTAGATTGTGGTCCTTTCCATCTTGGGACCTCAGAAAAAAAATCCCAATATGTTTCTATCCCGAGAAATATGATATAGATATAAATAAAATGTCGAAATTTTTAATATTTTTCCTTATTTTGTAAATAACGAAAGTGATGTGAATAGTGTTGTTGAAGTTGTTATTTATTGCTTGTACCGTTGATTAGCTATTTTATAACGGAACTAATATACAAGTACCCAGTTGAAAAGTGTTTTATTTACCTAACCTTGTTATCGTATTAGAAATTATCAGTGCAGGAAAACAAAACTGGTAATTCCACTTCGGAGCATAATATACAAAACACGCAAAATGAGTACAGTCAAGAGCAGATGAAGCTTTACACTGGTAGGGTGAGTCTGAACTCTAATGCGATTGTAATAAGAATGTTACAAAGTCCAATGTGTCAAGCTTTACGTGCTCTTGACTGTACCTTTCTAAAAATGTACTCGACTGTATTAATAAGATAAAAAAAAACGACTTCGAAATATTACTACAGACTGAATTTGTTCATCCGTTTTATTTCACTGAATGATATGATAATCTGAATTGAGATACTTGAAATAGTGCTGAAAATATCAACATCAGTTTTGAGGAGTTCTCTCAGTCTTAGTCAAAATATTTTGTTAAAAGTAGGAACTTATAAGTCCACTTATTTTGAAAGTCATTTTAACTCTACACCGCTTCAGCAGCTCATGGAATCCAAATCAGAACTGAATTTTAATAATCACGGGACCAATCTGACCGGTAACCCTCGAATCCTACGCCACACTTTATACATCTTCATAGCAATAAGACCACCCCCAGTCCGTTGGACTTTTAATAAAAAAAATTATTAATTACTATGCCTATAAGTTTGTTTCAATAATTTAATCGATATACTTATCCACTTATTACTAACTAAAAGAAGAAATCTCTTTTACCATGAACATAACAAACTATCTTCGTGAAACCCCGTCGGGGAAAAGGCGTGAGTATAATATGTAAAAAGGTTTAATAAGTTTAAGATCCAGACCATATCCTACCTATTATTACGGAATACCCACAGTTATTTACACTGCCTTGTGTAAACATTTTATATCAACTGGAACCCAAAGAAAGACAGAAACATTTTTTTTTTCTGAACGTACGTAACAGATAACAAAGGCAATTTCTAAACGTGCCTAAATCTGTCACTCCTGAACCATCCTGAACTTTTACGAAGGTCGTTGGACGTGTTTTGCATTTCGTTAATAAAAATAGATAGCTTATCGTTAATTAAGTATCGCAACCGCGAGGACTGGATTCGAATCCGCAACAACATTAGTGCCACGCCTCTGATTGTGATAACTTGGGAGTTTGCGACGTCATTCTAAGTTTGTTCAGCGACTGGTGCGAACGTAACCCGTATTTTTCTCCACACAAGTGCACATTCCATTGAAAAGGTGTTTATTAAATTCTGTGTACAGTTCCTGAGATGTCTGTGTTGAATAACTTCACGGTTTCAATTGCCAGGGGGATTAGACGTAAGTTTTATTACTTTTTGAAAACTAAACTTATCTTTATCAAATACCAGCTGTTTTTAACTATTCTGGTAAAGAAAAGTGCTGAAGGTGTACGCGTTTATCGTTCACTAGCAAAGATATTATATATAGAAAGACGTAGATATGTTACTAGAGCACGGAAAATGAGGCCCACAAATGTAGCTAATTAACCACATTTTATTTAGTCGCATTGTATTTCAAGTCGTATTTTAAGCGGAACTCTTAACAGATAGCTCTCTTTTTCTTTATTATTCGTTCCGTATCATCTTTCCCCGTCATTGTTGTATCCTTTAAATACGCTAAGAAGTAAGTATGTACATGTTGTAGCACACTCGTAGGGGATCAATTTTCAAACGCAAGCAGTATGAATATAACTCATCCTTACTTTAATATCTTTGTTCACTAGGTTATCTGTTAATTACCAATGTCGCGAGTGGTAAAATAGTTTTAAAACCTTATTACCTAACTATAGTGTTCTAGATACTATTAATAGATCTTTTAAAAGTTTTCTAATTAAGTTTAAAGTTATACTGGCAACTCCGTGGATGCTTATGCCTATTGGATGATACGTGACATTAAAAAGTTGCCCCTGAAGTTTGCTGGTTCTTCTCTAGGTACTGCATTTGGAAATTTTGTAACCAGTAACTCGTCAGTGGAGATGGGCTGCTGTTTATATGTAGCCAATCTTCGTGGACGAGTATAGAGTGCCTTGTTATTAGACTATTGACCTTTCTAAGTGTACTTTTTATACCTACAGAAAATAAATGCTTTTTGACTTTTGATGAACGATGAAACTCAGGAAATTTTTATAACAGACTGGTGGACAAAAAGGTGATGCATTTTATAGGAACTAAGTAACAAACGGGTGACCAGCAGTGTTGACAGAGTTGTCAAAAATATCTTCTAATTGCTCACTTGCTTCATTCAAGGAATGTACGAGGGCAAAATTTCTTTCCAAGGTTTTTGTGCATTTTTATAATAAATGGTACTTCATAAATAAATTTATTCAGCTAAAACAACAAACTGAGGCCACAAATAAACATTGTTATTGTTGTACAATGGCATATAATAACTGTTAACTAAGCTAACATATTGTGATAGCACAATTTATTTTTCATTTATTGTTTTCATTTCGTATTTGTACAAGTACGTATCTATTATTATTATTAATCATTCGAGCAGTTTACAACAGATAAACACCTGTATCCAGGTGTTCTCTACTCAAGCGTTCTCATTACAGGCTACGTATTTGTCCAGTTTATTTTTAAATTGATTAACATTGGGTGCTGAGACTACTTCTTCTGGTAGCGTATTCCATGATCTGACCACTCTGTTGCTCAAGAAATGTCTGTACGGATTGTTGTGTGAGGATTTTATTTATTTTATGTTATCCTAAAGTTGTAAGACCGAGGGGACTCATTCAGTTTTTCCGCCCCGGGCCTCCGACAGGCTTAGTCCGCCACTGACCTACAGAAATAAAACATTTTCATTTTCAGACGATAACCCCACTAAAAAAGGGCTCTTCAAAATTCCTACACGATCAGAATTTTTTTTGCTACTTTGTAACAGAAAGTACTTCCTGTACTTCCTATAATGTACAAGAGATTATTACTGAAACCACTGTAAGTTACGGTACCCGTGTTGTTGTTCGCATCAGACAGTGTTGCATGAAAATCCGAAATGCAGTTCACGAAACTTTCGGTTTGTCCAAAACTTAATTTAGATTACATGTACTTCTTGACATGAGTGTCAAGATGTTGAGCTAGGTGGGCGGGGAACGACTTGTGCGACTGTTCAGCGTGCTATATAAGAATGCAGCTTAAGCACTATGGTATTTACATGTGTCCCTACAAGATTGTTTTAAAATATTTAAATGAATCAATTTTGTTTGATTGTTTTTTAAAAATTTTATCACTTTAGTTATTCATGTGTTGAGAGCAATAATTATTCATTAACTCGATATTATACAAATGAACATGTGTTCTAAGTTCCTTATTATTATCTGAAGCTGATTAAATTGTGGCTGTGATAAGTGATGATCATTCTCCGATGAATGAACAGACAATAAATTATTGTAAACTGCGTATTTGGTCATACCCATAATTATATTATATATCATTATCACTGTGTTAAAAGGTGATTCCTAAATGATAATTGGATTAATAATTGCACTGATATAACAAATTTATGCTATCTACATGAATATCATGAAGAGTTGGTGTGTTTGTAGTAATATATCAAAAACCACTTTTTAAAAATTTATCACTTGGTGCAGGTAGTTGTCATTTATTCGGTATATGTAAAGATTTTCTCAGGCATTGTATTTATCCGGCAAGCAGTGGGCTAGTATAGTATTGTAATATCTGTGCAGCAGGTCACATATGCACGATTACAATACATAAGTAATTATCTCGCAGAATTGTTACCAGACCCGTTATTTTATTAATATTTGAAGCAAATTTTTTCAATAATTTTATTTAGAAACAGTACTTCGTAGTTGATTTTCCATATTAAATAATTAATAATTTAATTCGAAAATTTAATAGAATGCTCTCCCAGAAACAGTGATAAGTCTTTTTTTTTCAATATAAATACAATTTGTTCTTAAAAATATGTGACCACAACACGAAAACCTCAAAGTGAATAAGTAAATTGTTTTAAAAATAGATAAATACAAGTGCAGAGACATACATGCATCAACTCAAGAGCTGCTAGTGTATTCAATAAATAATAATAATTAAATCTACTACTACTGCTACTACTATTTGACCTTTAGCTAACTTCGCTTTGCCATTATGTAGTATGTAGTACGTACTATTACTTATTCTGTGGTAAAAGTGCCTTTCTGAATGACATTTGGCACTTCAATTACCCAGTATCGTCGGCATGGTGACGTCGTTTAAAAGGTGAAGTGGCAAAAATTAACATTTTATCTTGAAAAAAACCGGCCAAGTGCGAGTCGGACTAACGCACGAAGGGAAAAAAACACGTTTGTTGTATGGGAACCCCCTTAAATATTTATTTTATTTTTACATAATTTTTGAAAATGTCAACTGTCTAGCTAACGCGGTTCTTGAGATACAGCCTAGTGACAGACAGACGGACGAACAGACCGACGGACAGCGAAGTCTTAGTAATAGTAACCCATTTTTACCCTTTGGGTATGGAACCCTAAAAAGATTTAGTATAGTATCGGCAATTTGGAATTAAACAAGTGCTTGTGAATTGGGTCTTGCAATTTATTTATAATTTGTCCTAGTGTCTTATCATTATCAAGGTTCTTATGAAAACAAATAAAATTATTCTGGTACAGTCTGGTATGGTATGTGATATAAGAGACCATTTATTTAAACTGGTCTCTGGTGATATTAACACCGGAGATAGCTTGTTGATAATTTATTACAATTCATTGATCTTTGATTCATTCTCATTATATGTTTGCGCAGTCAAGATGACACAGTATTAAATAGAATGGATGATGAAATTGATGAATGGATGTAATCAAAATTTAAATATAATAAGGCATAGAGGGGACAAAGCGAGGAAAATTTGAAGTCAAAACTTATTCCAAGTAGAATAAGTCTAGTACAATTTCGACCGAATGACAGCTCTCGTTCATACTAACTGACATGACAAGGACATGACGCTTAGGCTTCAAAGTTTTGTATGAAAATATTCCCAATGCCCCCCCTATGCCCTATTATATTTTAATATCTTTGGATGTAATATTTTTTATATATAGGAATAGAATAGTTGACATTAATTAAGTTGTGATAGTGCTAATGTTATAAACAATAAACATGTTTATTTCAATGCCATTGCACTAGAAATCTACAGATAAACTTGTGTAATCT
This sequence comes from Ethmia dodecea, assembly GCA_963855545.1. Taxonomy (NCBI): domain Eukaryota; kingdom Metazoa; phylum Arthropoda; class Insecta; order Lepidoptera; family Depressariidae; genus Ethmia; species Ethmia dodecea. The sequence continues at coordinate 4,051,002 of OY979463.1, read as the reverse complement.
TAGCTGTGGTTGATTTTCATTGCCTTCTCTCGAAGACCGGATCCAGAAAGGATCTATAAATATTTATAATATATATATATATATATATAAATATGAAACCCTCTAGATAAAGGAATCTAGGGGATTTCATATTATTTTTTATTACTAGCTGCACCCCGCGGTTTCACCAGTCTAGTTCCCGTTCCCGTGGGAATACGAGAATTAAATATGTAAAATATGCTTACCTATGTTACTCCCTCATAATGTAGCTTTTCATAGGTGAAAGATTAAAAAAAATTTGTTTCCCGTGGGAATTCCCTTTTTTTCAGAAACCTTAATAGTTGTGCAACTTAAACTCACTAAAGTCTCATCGTAATCCGATGATCGACGAACACACAGACGACGAATATTCATATTCCTTGTTATATTAGAAGATTATAATCAATATATTTGGACCAAATGTATGTATGTATGTATATTTGGACCAAATTGGACCATGGACTCATTACTTAAGGCGCCACATGGAATGGATGAGGATAAAATTATTCACACATTTATTTATCATGTAGGTATTAGTACCAAGTTTAGTTCAAGGTTACGATAACGTCAGCTATTAATTTCCAACTGAAATCATAATAATTATATATTACTCAAATTGTAGCTATAATTAAAATATATTTATAAAGTATATTTTTGTCCTATTTTTTTACTTAATACAATTTATAGATAAGAAGCAAAACAAACTTGTTATTTTCAAACCAAGTCCGGTTATCAGTCACAGGCAGGGTTCTGTGTGTGGCCTAAGTATTGTGAATGCTTACGAATATATTTTATAATCTTTTTTGGTATTGCGGTGATGGGATAAAAGGGACAACGGGAAGAATTGTTTTTGACTTCCCGTTGTCCCCATCATGGGGATATTGCCAATGGGGACAACGGTAATACACCATTGTAAAGGTTATATTTTTATAACATTGTTAAAGATCAGGATTGTAGCAACTAATTTCAATCATTCTATTTTGCAAGAACTAATTATCTTATTATTAGTTTCTTAATCAAACAAATCTGTTTCACCACTTTACCTCTAAATGACGTCATGTCATCGGATGTAAGTGAAATTGACATTTATTTGACACTTCCATTACCTATTTAATATTAAGTCTACTGGACTATTTAATTTTCGATTACAAATTGTAAGTAATCATTAATTAAAAGGTTATCCCAAAATATCTCTTAAAAATGTATTTAGATTTTATTTAATTAATTTAATGTATTTTTTAAAATTAATTATTTAACAATTATAACTAATTTTTAAATAATAAAACAGCAAAAAAAGTGATGCAATTGAATACTAAAAATGATGACGTCACAACTCTGTGCATTTTCCCTAGTAAATTTTCGATTTGACAGAATATCATAAAAAGTAACATATTTGACCAGGGCAGTCAAATACCCTATTGGTCGATAATTAAGTAGTATAGCTGTATATTATGTTGCCCTGCGATTACAGCAGCGTATAAGTCTCGTTGCCGTGGAAAAATTATTTCTCATGCTACTCCCAGAACTACTGAAGGTTATTTACCTTTCTATTGGTGAAACAATTTTTTAAATTGGTCTAAGTGTTTAGGATTCTAGGTCTATTCATTACAAACAAACATGAAAAACAAATCTTTCCTCTTTATTTTATTAGTGTAGATGTTTGAGACCGATCAATTCTCGGGTGCTAATCTGAATACAAGAGACATAAAATAAATTTTGACCTAATTTTTACCTCACTGATTTATCTACATAATTTACTCCAATCTTCAGTTCGCAAGGGGTTGTCTCCACGGATCATAGTATCAGATTGCATTAGCCACGGATCACGGCGAGTTGTATCCACCGATACCGTGATCCGTTTCCAACAAAAAAATCATTAATATTTTTACCCACAGATCACGGTATCCGTAGCTACATAAAATAAATTATATAAGTTTTGGAAACTGATCACAGTGTACAGAGATAAGTAACATAATATTTTATTTTTCCGAACACACAATATTTTTATTGCATTTTCTAATTAAAAGGAGGTTATAATTTAAAAAAAAAAGAAATAAAAACCATTTATAGTTGATTAATATGATGTTTTAATAAACATTTTTGTAGGCGCAGCTACAATGTTTTTATTTAAAAGTGTTAAGTACAATCAAATATGTGGTAGTTATCTTACAAGTTACGCCATCCTTAACGCAATCAGTGAAAACATTCCACAGGGAACAGTCTATAAATAATGTTTGTGTGTCAATCAATATGTTAGTAGGTTGCGGAAAGTTTCACTGCTATCAAAGAATTGATATAGTAATTGTCGATTATGTTTAATTTCGGATGATAAATTGTCGATTCGACATTCTCGCTTGACATTTTGACTTTTATGAACTTATCTAGCAGCGCCCCGCGGTTTCACCCGCGTAGTTGCCGTTCCCGTGGGAATACGGTAATAAAATATAGCCTATGTGTTATTCTGATGTGTAAGCTATATAACTGTAAAGTTTTATCAAAATCCGTTCTGTGGTTTTTGCGTGAAAGAGGAACAAACACGCATATATACAAACTTTCGCGTTTATAATATTAGTAGGATTTATATGCCGCATACAAATTCATTTTAGAGGTATTTTGGGATAATAATTTTATAATTTAACTAACTCACCCGAGAGACCTTCCTGACAAGGGGTTTGAACATTTTGGCATATTTGTAAAGTTCGCCATACACGGGAACGATCGGTCTGTACGATTCGTCGCAACAGATAGATCGTAACGACGGATCGTCCGTGTATGTGAAGATCGTTAACGATTTACTTCATCGCAAGCGATATCGCAGATCGCAACAAATCGACTGTGTGTGGGTACTCGACGATCAACGATTCGATTTTTTCGTGTTGCCAGACTGTGGGCAATTTTACCACCTTTTATTTAATTTGCAATGTATGTATATAACTATGTAAGTTCGGGTGGAAACTTGCAACTCAATTTTGAAGAAGATATTTTAAACTGATGAATGTAAGTCCGGTTACAATGCAATATTATGGTACCACCAAGCTAGGAGGTGGATATCGCAACTTCTTAATGACTAGACAAAGATTGAGCTGTTTTTTTTTGGTTTGGATGTCAATGCGTGGTTAGCCATGTGATGTCATTTTAAATCCAACACGGTGGAACATCCAAGGTGACGAGTTATTTTTAATACACTCTTACAAGATGGGTAATAAATGAAAGGGCCGAACTATACTATACGTGACATGGAATTTCTGCTTCTTAATTATTTTGTAGATAGAGGTATATAAGAGGGATTATTAACCAAAATATCAAAGCGCGGAGCGCAATAATTTCCGAGATATAATTTTTTTAAATTACAATAAACTAACCCCAAAACTGTACAACTTAAACGCGTTAAAAAGAAACTACAATGCACCCATCACTACATTACTAGATTACTCTTCATTCCTTATAATTACATACAACACACTTAAAAATACACTAACACACTTTCAAACAGATATACTCTCACACATAATTACTTACACACAATCATTCACTAAAATAATATTAAAGAAAAAAAATGTCAAACTAATATATAGGTACACTAATATTATATTATTATAATATAATAATAATAATATAATCTCACGCTTTTTTTTATCCCCGAGGGGGTAGGCAAAGGTATTCCATTACTGGATATACCCACATTTCTCGAGAAATATTGGACCCCTAAACGTGATAGGTGGTGAGCCCATCGCCGGACCGGGTCTGTTTACACATGTCTCAGAATTAATTCTGAGACCTGCGGGTTTCCTCACGATGTTTTCCTTCACCGTCGAGCTAGTGATAATAATGTACGTAAGTTTTTGAAAAACTCATTGGTACATGCCAGGATTCGAACCCGAGCCTCACTGATTTTCGGCCGGCTCTTTAACCGTCTGGGCTATCACTGCTCTTATTATATATATAAATATTATATTTATCCTTTTTTAATTTAATATAATCTACCCATTAGCATACCTACTTTCATTGTTATTAATATATTGTGGTTATTGAGATTGACTATACAATTACCTATCACCTATCCATGTTGTTGACTATGGCGTCAATAACTTTGTGAATTTCTATATTTCGATTGATGTGATGGATGTATGGTTGTAAAGAAGGAAGCCACAAATCTTCATGCAATGATTTTAATGTATTTTAACAATTTTAGAAAATAACAGATAAATTTGAAAGGCTGTATGTATGGCCGCAATGTTGGTCGAGAAGTGTAGGACGGTGCTACGCGCCGAGGCTAAGACCTTCCGCGTTCCCCGCTCCCCGCTGCACTCGTCATTTGCAGAGCAATATGTGCATCGACGAATTCAAGTATATTCTTAACATGCCCCCCGGCGTTGAAAGGCTTCCTTTCAACTGTATTTCAACTGTTCGAATCTTCAATCGGTAGTGGGCAAATCTTGTTGAATGCTCTTCGAACGACACCCCTGGTCGTCAGAATATCCGCAACACGACTCACGCCGTCGATGCCAGAACGAACGCTCTGCACTCGCCCAAGACCCCATTTCATGGGAGGCAATCCATCTTCCTTAATCAGGACCATAGCTCCCCGGTGCAAAGATCCACTTGACGCTCGCCATTTAGTTTCCTGCTGCAGTTCGGAGACATATTCTTTATTCCATCGAGCCCAGAAATGTTGGCGAAGTTGTTCAACTCGCTCCCAGCGTTGCAGCCTATTTGAGTTTACGTCTTCTACCCTTGGACTAGGCAGAGCAGTCAGAGGTCGTCCGACCAAAAAATGACCAGGAGTTAATGGAGTGAGATCATTAGGATCTGGAGACAAGGGCGTCAATGGACGCGAGTTTAGAATGGATTCTATCTGAACTAAAGCTGTGTATAATTCTTCAAACGTAAGGCGTGACGTTTCTAAGACTCGAACTAAATGATATTTAAACGATTTTACACCAGCCTCCCACAACCCACCAAAATGAGGAGCATAGGCTGGAATGAATTTAAATTGAATACCTTCATCGGCAACCATTTCGGATAATGAATTTGAATTAGATTTTAGAAAATTAATAATTTCGTTTTTAGCTCCCACAAATTGGGTGCCATTATCTGAGAACATAAGAGATGGTTTTGAACGACGTGCTATGAACCTGCGCAAAGCGCCAATGTACGCGTCTTTAGTTAAGTCTGTGACAAGCTCCAAATGTATAGCTTTAGTGGAGAAGCATACAAAGAGCGCGACATAAACCTTGATTAGCCTACATCCACGTCCCTTCCTATCGGCGGCAAGGAGAGGACCAGCATATTCCACACCAGTGGTTTTAAATGGGTATCCAGGGCTAACACGCTCTTCAGGTAACTGACCCATGATAGGATTAATTGTTTGAGCTTTCATCCGAAAACACCTGAGACATTTGTGTGCGACCATTTTAGCTAAATTACGTCCTCCTAAAGGCCAAAACCTTTGCCTGATTGAAGACAGAAGCAATTGTGGTGCAGCATGAAACATACGTATATGTTCGTGTGTGAATATGAGCTTGGCTAATGGATGTTTGCATGATAATAATACTGGATGTTTCACGTCGTAATCATAATTAGAATTCTGTAAACGCCCTCCTACTCTAAGCAGGTCGTTTTTGTCTAAAAATGGTGTAAGTTTTATTAAAGTGCTTTTGTTTGATATATTTTGATTCTTTTGTAAAGTATTATACTCTGGAAATGATTTTATTTGTGACTGCTTCAATAATAATTCAAAAGATTTTTCCACTTCATTTTTACTTAAAGGACCTGTCAATTTTGAATCTTTTGTTTTACAATTGTATACAAACCGTAACGCATATGCTAGAGACCTTTGTAACCTTGATAATTTCGAAAAGCGAGTAACATCTATCAACTCATTATCGTTATTTGGTTCTGAAACCGCGAGATGAGAAACAATTTCTGATGAATCATTGCTAATCGTTTGATTATAACTTATATTTGGCCAATTGTTTTCGGAGTCTAGTAAAAATGATGGCCCAGTCCACCAAAGATCGAAATCCTGTATTTTTAACATGTCGACACCCCTCGTCAACAAATCAGCTGGGTTGAGTTGAGTAGGCACATAACGCCATTCATAATTTTGAGTTAATTCTTGAATTTCAGCTACGCGATTTCTAACAAATTGTTTCAACTTATTGGGTGCTGTTTTCAACCAACCTAGTACTATTGTTGAATCAGTCCACAGAAAACATTTGTGTATGGGCAATCGGAACGCTAGGCAAACCTTTTCTGTCAATCTCGCGCCTATTAGGGCACCGCAAAGCTCTAACCGCGGTATAGTGATGGGTTTTAGCGGTGCTACCCGTGTCTTAGCGCACAGCAAAGTTGTTTGTACGTGATTATCGCTCGATGTGGACTTAACATATATACACGCACCATATGCATCTTTTGATGAATCGCAAAAAGTGTGAAGTTCGATTACAGATGGCTCCTTGCATGACACACAACGCGGAATACGCAAGTCATATATATACGACAAATCTGACATAAATTTAGCCCAGGTCTGAGTTATCTCTAATGGCAACGGATCATCCCATGAAATTTTAAGCAACCACAGTTTTTGTAACAGGATTTTACATTGGATTATATAAACACTTAATAAGCCGAGCGGATCAAAAATTTGTCCAATGCTAGACAACATTGACCGCTTTGTCGGTATTGTATTAACAGTGGGTCTTGGGGAGAATAATAACTCGTCCTTTGATGATGCCCAACCGAGACCTAGAGTGGTGGATGGATTTTGCTCACCCAGCGTAAGGGGAGTACTTAGGTCAGAATTATTAGATGTAAAATTTGCAACGTTCGAATTTATTTTGCGCAAATTAAAACACCCTGTAGATAAAACTTTGCAAATGTCATCACGAATTTTGTCTAACTGTGATATCGACTGACTGCCTGTCACTAAATCGTCGACATAGAAATCTTCACTGATTATTTGTGATATCAGATCATTTTGACACTCATTAGCAAGCTGTTTCAAACATCGAATGGCTAAAAATGGCGCTGACGCTGTGCCATAAGTTACAGTGTTGAGCTGATAGGTTTGTAAATTTTTACTTGGGTCGTCCCTCCAAATAATTTGCTGTAAATGTCTGTGATTTTCATTAACAATTACCTGGCGGTACATTTTCTCGATGTCGCCGGTCATGACATATGAATAGTGACGAAAACGAATCAAAATAGAAAAAAGATCACTTTGTATTGTAGGCCCTACCATCTGTAAATCATTTAATGATATTCCCGTAGACGTAGGGGCACTCGCATTGAATACTACTCTTAATTTGGTAGTCGTGCTGCTTTCGCGTAACACTCCGTGGTGAGGAAGATAATATGATCGTTGTGTGTTTGAATCCAAGTTATCTGTGATAGCTGACATATGTCCTAAGTCTTTATACTCCTTCATAAAATCAGTGTACATTTGTTTTAATTTAGGGAGACGTTGTAATCTGCGTTCTAGCGACAAAAAACATTGTTTAGCCCTATCATATGAATTACCTAAACTGGTTTCTGACATTTTGAGTGGAAGAGCAACTGAAAATCTACCTTCATCTGTGCGCGTAAAATTCTGTAAAAAATGCTGTTCGCAAGAATGCTCTTCCGATGAATAAACTGGCTTTGAATTGTATGTAGTCTCTTCGATAGACCAAAATTTGGTTAATTGTTCGTGAATATCTGTAAAATCGTTTTGTATAAAATCGTTTTGTATAAAATTGCATGCGACATTATTCGAATGGCGTGACGTATGAATGAGACCACTAGTGGGTCCCGACACTATGTACCCAAGCTTAGTCTGTTGCAAAACAGGACTGCGCACACCAAGACGAATCTGATTTCCCTCTACCAAATCCCAAAAAATGTCTGCGCCCAACAATAAATCAATATCTGACGGTTTGTAGTATTCGGGATCTGCTAATTTAATTTGTGTTGATATATCTAACTTTTGTGTTTGTGCACTGTTTGTACATAGACTTGTAATGTTTGGTAGTACTAAAAATGACATATCAAATGTGTATGGAGTAACTCGCGACTCAATGGATGTATTACAACGCTTTGTAATTTGTGACAATGTATTGTTTATACCTACTACCGATGTATGTGTTTTTGTATGTGTGAGTTTCAGTTTGTTTAGTAAAGCTTCTGTCATGAACGATGCTTGGCTCCCTGAATCGAGAACAGCCTTGGCCTCATGACGCTGGTTATCTTGGCCTCGTATATACACCACTGCGGTTGAGAGTAACACCCGCTCTGTCGTCTGGACTGAGAGCGTTGCTGTGCTTGCAATCGGCGGTACCGTGTCTTCAGGTGTGTCAATGGGTGTAGTGTAATGCAATAGTGTATTGTGCCTGCGCGAGCACTTCGTACATGTACCCAATCTACAAACGCGAGCTTGATGTCCAGGTCGAAGACAATTTATACAAAGCTTTAACTTACGAACTGAATCTGCTCTCTCGTTGATAGATTGAGACAAAAACTTGTTGCAATTAAAAATGCGATGACTCATTACATACGGGACAACTAATCGATTGTTCTGTGTTTGTGACTGCAGCTAACCCCTTGACATGTTCACTATGTTTATATTTGTCTACTTTATTGCTCATGTATATAGTTTCGAGTAAATCAGCCTTATTTTTCAAAAATGATTGAAACTCTTTGAGAGTAACATTTTTTAGTTCGCCTTTACGTTCTTCCCACTCCCTGGAAGTCTTGGAATCGAGTTTTGAATTTATTATATAAATGATAAGCGTGTCCCAGTAGTGTGTAGGTTCACCTAGGATTTCTAATGACCTTAAATTTTTTGAAATTGTGTCTAATATTTTACGAATGGATTGTGCAGACTCTCGCTTAATTGATTCTACAGAAAATATGGATTGGACATGATTTTGGACTAATACTTTCTCATTGTTAAAACGGTCGCACAACAACTCCCAGGCTACAATATAATTGCTGGACGAAAACTCCAAAGACCTTATTACCTGAGCCGCACTCCCCTCTAAGGATGCCCTCAAATAATGAAACTTTTGAACATCGCCAATGGAGGCGTTGGAGTTTATTAGCGATTCGAAAGTGTCTCTGAACTCGAGCCAATCCTCATACTGCCCACTGAATTTAGGAATCTGGATGGTTGGCAATTTAATACCTGAACTGCTACTCTTTGTATGCCTTCTTCCCATTTCTGCGTTCACTAATTATTTGAACAACCTAAAGGGTGATTTAAGTTCTGCTCAACTTACTGAACTTCAACTTCGTATTTCAAAGGCAGATGCGTTACTGGCCACATTTGATGATGTTCAAACTTCCATAGAACTAATCGTGGATGACACCGATGAGACCTATGCTCAAACCATCGAAAGAACAGAGTTTGAAAATCATTATTCACATCACAAACTCGTTAGAAAAGAAAAACTGCATTCCAATGCCCGAGTCCGGCAGCTATAACAAAGGATCTCATCGGTGGCGATTTGCGATGATACCTATCGTGCACAGTTTTATGTCGTAAACAAATCTGTCGTTTATAACTTTGATAATTACGTGAACTATTTTTGATATTTCGGCAAAAGTACGCTATAAAATTATTAATAATTTAATGAAATAAATTTAATAATGGTGGGATATCACTATAAGCGGTGATTAAACGCTAAAAATTGCGACAAATATAAAAAATTCTGATTTAATTTTATTAGAATATTAATTGATTAGAACAGTATTGATACGAACTCACTCCAAACTACTCTCCTGTCCAGGGTTTTCAACTTTAATCCTCGTTCAATGTGTTAGGGCGTAAATAAGGCTGATAAGATATTTCTTACTTGATTCGATAAATTCCTTTCTGGATTTCTTACTTCTCCATGGGCCACTAATTCTTCCGTAATTCTGCTCGAAGGACCAGCATGTTGACTATGGCGTCAATAACTTTGTGAATTTCTATATTTCGATTGATGTGATGGATGTATGGTTGTAAAGAAGGAAGCCACAAATCTTCATGCAATGATTTTAATGTATTTTAACAATTTTAGAAAATAACAGATAAATTTGAAAGGCTGTATGTATGGCCGCAATGTTGGTCGAGAAGTGTAGGACGGTGCTACGCGCCGAGGCTAAGACCTTCCGCGTTCCCCGCTCCCCGCTGCACTCGTCATTTGCAGAGCAATATGTGCATCGACGAATTCAAGTATATTCTTAACACATGTTTAGCCCTAGTATAATAATTTATTGTGTAACTGTTTTTTAACCCAAATAAAAGAAAATAAAAATAAAATAAGACATATTATGTCAAACGTCAATGCGTTTCGTTTAGTCTATTGTAAATGTCAAATTAGAGTGCAGTCTTATAAAGTACCTATTATCGATGTAATTTTATTGTACTAGATAAATTAAATTTAGTTTCTTCATTTATTTCACTTAACGTTATTGCCCATATTTTACCGATTCAAAGACCTTTCCGCCCTACTTTAAAAAAAAACTAAAATTGCCCATGGCTTGGGTAATTGCCCACGGTCTGGCAACACGACAGATCGCTTGCGACCGATCGTACAGACGGATCTCACAGACGGATCGTTGCGTGTATGGGCGTCAATTTTGTTGCGACGGATCGTACAGACGGATCTCACAGACGAATCGTTCCGTGGATGTGGCCCTTAAAGCGTGTTAGTTTTTTTAAAAAAAAATGTAGGTATAATCGATTTTATCTGGTAAAGTAGCGTATGAAAAATAAAAATCAATGCCGAAATTAGGTAAAAATAGTTTCTTGTAACTTTTTTGATTTACCCTTGAAATATTTGCACTTAATTTAAAATGAACATGTATGGATTTTGATACAGTGAACCAACGATTATACTAATACGTCTCCATTCTTCTCCACCAGGCCTCAAGCAAAACAAAGAGTTATGTGAAAATCTTCTGACCCCGAAAGCCCGTCGCAGCAGCCGGCAGCCCGAGCTGAAGATGGAGAAGTGTCTCATTGTATCCAAGGTCACAAGATATGAGTACGAGAAGTGAGTATAGTTCTAATAGCTTAAGATCCGGAAGAATATATTTTTTTATTATTTTTTGGGAAGAAATTTCATTCACTGTTGTTTTTTTACATAAAATATCGTCCACTTCACGGCAATATACATAAAGACTGAAGAATCATGCAAAATCAGCTGATTTTTCAGAGTCTTTATGTATATTGCCCCTTTATGTATAAAGACTGAAAAATCAGCTAAAATTAAAAATACTATCGGCCATATTTCGATACCGAGAATATATAACCTGGTAGATATACACTCCCGGACACATCTATCGGGCCACCTAGTGTTTTAAGTTTTGACGGTCCCTAGCTAAAAATAAATGTTAGGTGGAGCAATAAGTTAGTATGCAGTTTTGAAGCTGATTTATTGGTCAACCTTTTAGTAAGTTTTTTTTTTTTCGAATTCAGAATTGTAAAAAAAATATAAGAAAATTCGAGTCTGTTCATTGTTTTCAACGATGCAAGGGAGGAGAAAACTTTTTTAATTTGCGAAAGTTGGATTTTTTTATTTATGTTTCTGATTATTGGTTCAATAAAATGGCTACTGCAAACTTTGAGCCAGTTTTAACGTAAAAATATGGATACTCGGCCTGAAATTGCCGCCAAAGCCGTAGCACTTCTGCAGGCCGGGCATAGCCAAAGAAATGTTAGTGCACAACTGAATTTAAGCCGTACTACTGTCCGAAGAATTTATTAAAGGTACTTAGAGACAGGCGGCTTCGTTTGTTGTCAAGCAAGACCGCGATCTCGTCTGACAACGTTTTTAGCTAGGGACCGTCAAAACTTAAAACACTAGGTGGCCCGATAGATGTGTCCGGGAGTGTATATTCTCCTAATCATAAATATGGCATAAATGTGGCATATACTCGATCCCTACGCTAATTATGCAGCCGGATCTCGTACTATAAGCTCGTATGATGCCATGACATTGAAATCAAATTGTTTTATTGGTCGAATACAGGTAAATATTGCTGTAGATCTTCACTACATAGTATAAAACAAAGTCGCTTTCTCTGTCCCTATGTATGCTTAAATCTTTAAAACTACGCAACAGATTTTGATGCGGTTTTTTTTTTAATAGATAGAGTGATTCAAGAGGAAGGTTTTAGTGTTAGAATTGCACCCGTGCGAAGCCGGGGCGGGTCTCTAGTTAGTAATATTATAGAGGAAATATTTGTATTTTTGTAACGAAAAAAATGCCTTAGAGATCAGACTCGCATACAAGTGTAAAGCTTAATGTGCTCTTGACTGTACTCAGTTATTCGTAAACAGCAACAAGTGGCTTACTTGAGAACAACAAATCGATTGACAGCAATTAAAATCAATATAAAGGCCACGTCACACAGTAACAGTGGCGGATTTAGGTTGGCGGGGAGGGGGGCTAACAACCGAGTACGTTCCGTTCCCGTGGGAAAATTATAGCCCATGTTACTTTCAGCTAGTAAGCTTTTCATTGGAAAAGAAAAAAGGAAATTAAATAATCCTACTTAATATTATAAACGCGAAAGTTTGTATGGATGAATGCATGGATGTTTGTTCCTCTTTCACGCAAAAACTACTGAACGGATTTTGATAAAACTTTACAATTATATAGCTTATACATTCCCATGGGAATACGGGGATAAAATATAGCATAAATATTTTATTAAAATAAAATAAATATTTTATTCTTGTGAAATTTTGCCGCCCCCCAAAAAGTGCCGCCCGGGGCGGACCGCCCCCCCTGCCCCCGCCACGCTACGCCACTGCATATACGCCCGAACCGTCATCAAACGGATCTATTCCTATCTAATACCAATGGTATTTGTTTATGGTCGTTTTTTTTATTCCTAACGAATACCAAACTTTCGCTGTTTCGCCCACGTAGTTCCCGTTCCCGTGGGAATACGTGAATAAAATATAGCCTACGTTACTCAGAGATATTCTAGCTTTCCATTGGTGAAAATTTTTTTAAAATCTGTCATGTAGTTTTTGAGTTTATTCGTAACAAACATACTAAAATACAAATCTTTCCTCTCTATAATATCAGATAATATTAAGTATAGATAAGTATAGTTTATTGTACAGTCAAGAGCAAGTCAAGCTTTACACTAACAGTTTAAGCTGAGCTTTGATTTAGGTATACTGCGCGCATTAGAATACAGGGGCCTAATTCTCGCGAAACACGACATTTTCTCGAAGTAGACATAATGTCAATCCGGCAATGTCTACTAAAAATCTCACTAAAATGTCTATTTCACTAAGAAATCGTATTCTCAGTTAGAATAGAGATGGTTTGTCGACAATACGTTCCATTTTCATCGATTGTATTTTAAAACATAATCGTGAAAAATTATAAAGAAAAATCCAACTAGAAACGTTTGGGAAATGACAAGTTTTCTATTATTACTTGCGTTTTACGAAACGCAATTGTCATAACAACCGTCAATTTGTCAAAAGTCAAACATCGAAAATTTTAATTATTATTAGGTACGAGGCCGCAAATGAGGCTCCAAAATACTCATTAATTCGATAACTAGTCCCATGGACATCCAAAAGTTTTTCCTAAAAAGAGCGTCCGACATTTGGAAGGAGTCGTCTCTCGACATTGCTCGACGTCGTGGAATCTCCGCTGCATTTTTCATAAAGTTGTTCATAAATCGCAAAATGCCTCCATCAGCAGTTTGTCGTCGCCGGTTGTTGCTGAGGTGCCCACAACCCCCGCCCCGCCCCCGCCTCCGCAGATGACGAAGGGAAGAGCAAATCTGCTGGCAAGCAAGTGCCCCCACCGGTTTTGAGGAAAAACCAGTGTGATGAGGAGGGCTTCTAAAGAGTAGAGAGGAAGAACAAGAAGCCCTCTAGCCGTAACACCCGTGGCACTGCTCCGTCCGGACCGAACCATCTGCTGCGTCCTGCTGTACCGTCGACGCAGCTGTATGTGTCCCGCTTACACTGGTCTACGAAGGTCCAAGACGTCGTAGACTACATTGTAAAGAAGTCCACATTTTTATTGAGGGTTGAACGGTTGGAGTCTCATCGCAAAACGAATTTTAATTCTATTGTGGTGAGAGTACCAACCCATCATCTGGAAACCTTCATGAAGGAGGACTTCTGGCCACAGGGAGTTGTATTTTGGAAATTCCGCGGTAACTACCTGCCGACAGCGCTCGCCCTTTGCAGACATTACGTGTAAAATTAGTTTACTTGTTATTTTATATGTATGTTAGTTGTAAGGTATATATAATATGGGCCTCTGTTTACGTTAGTTAAGATCTATTAATGTAAATATTGCCTGAAATAAAGATTTGATTATTATTTGATTATTATAAATGCGAACATAAATTCCTCAACACGCCCGGATATAGGAATTACGGCTAATAATAATACCCTAACCTAATTTATGTCTTAGTGATACATATCCGTTTGACGTATTTGCATACGACTTTGCGTTCTACATCACGTCTCGACTGCAACCGACCACTCGTTGCATGTCGAGCGCTGAGGGTAGACATATGTCTACCGTGAGATTCTGAGAATAGCGAAAACTGTTTGCGATCGACATTCGCCATGTTTTTTCGACATATCTCTACTTCGACATGATCTCTATTGTGCGAGAATTAGGCCCCAGGGCCGGTTCAAAGTCCATAGTGTGAAACTTAGCGTGCTCTTGAATGTATCTCTTAAATATCTTGTGTTCTCGATTAAGATAATTTTCGATTAAAAAAATATCGATAAGATTTATAATTAATTAAGCTATCTACAGAAAAGCTTGGTCGCCCAGGTCAGGTACAACGCGATAAAATTGCAAAATTAAATAAATTGTCAAATATTGTGTTAATACTATCGAATTTTCTAGATAAACTATATGAATTTATCACAGAAACCTCGCATTTTCTCTACAGCTTATCATTAGATTATTTACTTCCTATTTAACATCAACTATTACTTGTTTATCAAGCATCGTACACGCTTATCAGCTTATCAATGTTCCGCGTGTTAAATATACATATTTGTTATTATGTATTATAATTAACAGTATTATAAATATTAATATGTATACTTTCAAGAAGTGAAAATATCCAGTTAAAGCGACGACCTTTCGATGGCTTCTCTGATAAACGCACCAGTAACTTAGACTATTAATAATATAGCGTAGAATAATAATTATTTATTATATTCCTATTCTAATTAACAATAATTAGAGTATTTATTCTGTTTTATCTTACTGCGCCATATTTATGGAGTTTTGGCTCGTTTGGGCTACGATTAATGGCCCTAGTGATTAATTGATCATTATTAATACTCGTAATAATAAATTGTGGGACACAATTCACACGGCTATTTAGTCCCAAACTAGGCAGGGCCTGTACTATGGGTACTAAACAAATGATTAAGATACTTAAATAAATATTAAACGACTAGACACGAAGCCAACAGATATGTTCATGCACACAAATGTTGACCCCGAGCGGATCGAACCCGCGACCTCCGACTCAGAAGGCAGGGTCTCTGTCTCAGTGAGCCAACAGGCCCGTAAATAATGTTCGGACTATTTGAAAAATACCAAAGATAATAATTACTAAAATAATTAAATTGACCGAACTTATAGAATAATGCCCTTCACCGACTTAAAATGTATTTTTTCGTTTTTTTAAAGATAATATAATCATCATATAGAACAGTGTTAGCCCAGTGGTTAGTGAGCCCGCCTGTATTGCGTGAAGCTCGGGTTCGAATCCTGCCAGGGCATGTAAGTACCAATGAGTTTTTCAAAAACTTACGTACGTACATATTTGTCACTAGCTTGACTGTAAAGGAAAACAAACCCGCAGGTCTCAGAATTGATTCTGAAGCCCAGCACCATGGCCCGGTGATAAGCTGCACCAGTCAAGTTTAGGGGTTGAATGTTCGCGTGAAAAGTGGGTATTTTCAGAAATAGAATATCTCTGCCTACCCCCTCGGGGATACCCTATAGTACGACCGTTTTAACTTGGTTTTTCTGAACATAGGCTTTGCCTACGCGAACCACCTCGTACCGCCAAATGGTCAAATTTTTTTTTATTGCGCAGCCATTTGCGCAACTTCAGAACTGCTAAGTTAAAACGGCCCTACTGTACCTACTACCTATGTACGTTAACGTCAAAGACGTATGAAGAAAAAGTTTCTGTCCCAAGAATGATTTTCTTCCAACCTCTTTGGTTAACGTATATGATTTTTCAAATTTCAAATAATTTTATTATTGCTCCCCCCTCCAGACACTGCCACGACGACATCTCAGACGGCGAGTTGGAGAAGATACTGCGCACGCGCGGGTCCGACTTCGACGCCATGCTCAAAACGCACAAGACCCAGAAGGCGTTCGAGGAAGGCGTGGCGCAACACCTCAAGCAAATGGGCATCCAAGTCGAGATGGCTAGTAGGTATGTTTGTTTTGCAGAGAAACAAGTACATAAGGCTAACACAGATGTCCCTATAATATAAAAATGAATCGCAAAATGTGTTGGTAAGCGCATAACTCAACAACGCCTGGACCAATTTGGACAATTCTTTTTTTAAATGTTCGTTGAAGTTCAAAGATGGTTTTTACGGCAAGAAAAATTAAAATAATTGGCGGATTTTTCACAAACAAAAAACACGCTTAAACGGGAACGGGAACTACCCGAGGGAAACCGCGGGGCGCTGCTAGTATGAAATAAAAAATATATATTTATTTCGTAAACGAAAACGGTACAAACTATTAGTTCATATTTGCGACCTCGCGCTCCTCCATATCCGACATAAGAAAAATAAGTACCCACTAAATTTTTTCACATATAAAGTGACTAAGAAATTAAACATAAAATGTGTACAAAAATAGAACATGAAAATAAAGATTTACATACATAAGAGCAATGATAGCCCTTACGGTTAAAGAGCCGGCCGAAAATCAGTGAGGCTCGGGTTCGAATCCTGGCATGTACCAATGAGTTTTTCAAAAACTTACGTACATATTTATCACTAGCTCAACGGTGAAGGAAAACATCGTGAGGAAACCCGCAGGTCTTAGAATTAATTCTGAGACATGTGTATACAGACCCGGTCCGGCGATGGGCTCACTACCTATCACGTTTAGGGGTCCAATGTATCTCGTGAAATGTGGGTATATCCAGTAATGGAATACCTCTGCCTACCCCCTCGGGGATGAAAGGCGTGAGATTATATTGTTATTATTATTACAAACATAATGCGATAGGTAGCACGCTTTATCAGATATACATATATTTTTTTAATTCTATATCTGATATTTAATTCGATATTCTATATCTGAAATACAGACTTCACACACCGAACGGGGCAGGATACAGAAGCGGATTACCCAGGCATGTGACTAGGGGCGCGAAGATACAAAGGGGAGCGCGGGCGCAATTAAAAATAAAGAATAAGAATAATAGTAAAATAAAGAAAAAAATAGCATAAAATTAATTGCGCCAGTAAGCCACCTGCTTACTTACACAATAAAAACTATATTTTTTGCTTTTACAACCTCCATTTGCTTCGATTTATAACAAACTAGCGACCCGCCCTGGCTTCGCACGGGTGCAATGCTAACACTAAAACCTTCCTCTTGAATCACTATCTATTAAATAAAACGCATGAAAATCCATTGAGTAGTTTTAAAGATTTAAGCATACATAGGGACATAGGGATATAGGAATATAGGGACAGAGAAAGCGACTTTGTTTTATACTATGCAGTGAAGATAAATTTTACAGATGAGACTGACTACAAAGTACGCTTACAAATAATCTCGTCGGTGGTACATGATCTCTCTTTTTTCCTTGGCTCCCATCTCACCGCGTTTTCCTAAGAGTTAATTTCAATATAGGGGTGCCGATGAGATGCTTGCCTACGGCGCTCCCAACGCTTAATCCGCCTCTGGCAGGATGTGAGCCCATCCCCGGACCGGGATACTGGTACACAGGCCTCAACGTGGGAGAGCCATGCTTCGGCACGCTTGGGCCGGCGCGACCGGAGTGATACCACGGCCTCACAGAAACCAGTGTAAAGCAATGCATTGCGTTTCGTTGAGTGAGTGAGGTAACCGGAGGCCCCTATCCCCCATCCCCCTCCCCTCCCCTCCCCTGATCCCACCTCAAAGGTCGGCAACGCAGTTGTGACTCTCGAGTTGCAGGTGTCCATGGGCGACGGACGTCACTTACCATCAGGTGACCCGTCTGCTCGTTTGCCTCCTTTTTTATCATAAAAAAAAAGCATCAATTCTGGGACCTGCGGGTTTGATCACGATGTTTTCCTTCACCGTCGAGCTAGAGATCAGTATATACCTAGTCACCTTTTTAGGCCATTTTTAGGCCAACTGACGTCAGCCCACTTGCCGCAAAGATGAATCGTCACAAACTAATCTCGGATTCTATTATTTACGCGAGCGATAAATTCGCGATAACAATTATTTTGCTATGAAGGAATTTCAATGAGTTGACCTCCAAGGTGGTTTAATCAGAACAGATAAGATTGTGGTCTAGAAAGCAGTGATGGTAGCAAATACTGTTTTAGTGTTCCGTATAAATATGGTAACTTTTTGAATAATGCTTAATTAATTAAAACTCAAACTCTACTAAAAAAAAAATCTTTAAGTAAAGTAAAATATACTTAAAAACTTCAATAGTCTAATTAAAGGGGACTCTAAACTCGTCCATGAAGATTGGCTGAATGTAAACAGCAGCCTATCTCCACCGACGAGTTGCTGGTTCCAAATGCAGTACCCCTAGAAGAACCAGCAACGAACTTAAGGGGCTGCTCTCAAGAACGATAATTAGAGAAAGCAAAATCCGTCAAAATAGAGTCGAAATATCAAAGTGGGGTTACAAGAGTAAGTGCGGTAGATATCATTATTTATGAATGAACTTCTTTTTTATTTGTGAAAAGGGAAGATCTTCAGCCAGGCGAGTTGATCGTGCCTGGGGACCACGGGCGGTCCAACGATTGATGTTGGAGAATCGCCAAGTCGAGCAAAAAGCGGCACGGCCGTACCATCCTTTTCTCGAAGCAATTCACGCCATTTTCGACCCCCTATAACTTCGTTGTGGATTCTGTTTATACAAACTCATGAGAAAACTTCGATAGTGCGTTTTAGAACTTGCCGTCCTTAAAAAAAATACGTGTCCTTCTAAGGTACGGAACCGTCGGTCTACTTGCACTTAGCCGAGTTTTCAATTGTTTATCAATGATTGTGAGTTAAGTGCACATTATCAATTTATCATAAGTGGCGAAACCGTAAACAAATGCTACAAACGGCATGTATGGCATTCTACTGGGGGAATGCTACTGATGAATTTCATTTTTTATTATGCTATCCAATTTAATTCAAAACACATTCGGCCATAAATAAATAATCTCACGCCTTTCATCCCATCTTGAAGTCATCTATATAACGTTGCGTTAAATACCGTTAAATCACCGGATTATAGAAAAAACCATTAGTTTATAATAATTCTTGTAAAATTGTAAACTGACAAAAAAATCTAGAAGAACGTAGTAATTCTTTCGAATATTGTATTACCACTATATCAGTATTTACAATCGAAGTAATTCGAGCGCCTTGAAATACATTATTTGAAAAATTACTTAGTTTTTCGAGAATTTGTAGTAGAGATACAGGAAAGTCAATTTTGAGATCGAAGTCAATTTCGAGAGTTATACAATGTGGAATAGGGTAAGCGCAATTCCTGAAAGTATTTTGTTCAGTATCGACTACTTAATCAATTTCAGCTATTTTTATGTGTGTTAAATTTTTCCGAAAAATGAATTAGCATAGCTGAGTTTAGTGCTACCTATGGAAATCAAGAAAATTGGTTAGACACAACTAAAGTACGAAGGCATCATATTTTTTTTATATTATAATACTAATTGGGGTGTATGAGGAATTGCGATTATTCTGTTACGCGTTGTATAATATAAGTATAGATATATACTAATATTATAAAGAGGAAAGATTTGTATTTTTGTGTTTGTTACGAATACACTTAAAAACTACTGGACCGTTTTTAAAAATTCTTTCACTAATGGAAAGCTAGACTATCCCTGAGCAACAAAAGCTATATTTTATTCCCGTATTCCCGCGGGCGAAACCGCGCAGAACCGCTACTTATATAATAGTCCCCCTGCGACATGACGTAATTTGGGTGATTTTGAAGGTTAAATGATATCACAGATATTTTATTTTGTACCCTTGTTTGTCACAGACTGACATACAACGAGGAGTTGATAAAGTGGTGTGACGTGGTGGTGCCATGCGGTGGGGATGGGACATTCCTGTTGGCCGCTTCCAGAGTCAGAGACGCTAAGTAAGTAATATGGCTTTAGTAGAGATAAATTATTATTTAAAACATAGTTCAAATAAGTAAGTATTCATAGTTAAAATAAACATACAATATCGCAATACAGTATCCTAACAATGATATGAGTTATCTGTCACCTTCTGAAAAGGGTCATTTTGGGTATAGGGCATTCTGGGGTAAGGGTATGGGAAAATACATTCTGTGGAAAGGGATAATGTGGAAAAAGGATATTCTGGTGTAAGTGACATTCTGCACAAGGGGCATTCTAGCAAAGGGATGGTCTAGTAAATGGGATTCTGAGAAAGATACATGCTAGTCATAGCTTATTCTGTGGAAAGGTATTCAAGTAAAGCTCCATTTAGGAGTAAAGTATATTCTGGGGAAATTGGCAATCTGGGAAAAGGACATTCGGGTAAAGAAAAATTCAGGGCGAGAAACAGTTTGGGTCAGGGGCATTCTTAGAAATATATATTCTGGGTGAAAGTTGATTCTGTAGGAAGAATTCTGTGTATTTCGTGTATAATTAAATATAATATATAAATAGGTAATATAGTTTTAATCATATTTTGTATGTAGGTATAAAATAAGTATTTTACCTTGTTACAGTAAACCAGTGATAGGTTTCAACAGCTCGCCACACAAGTCGGTGGGCAGACTGTGCCTGCCCACGTGGTGCTCCAATGACGTCAAGGGAGCGCTGCAGGCGTTAAAAGAGGTACTGACTTGCAGACTGTGCTTCGGAAGGCAATTAAAAAGCCAGCCCAGTGGGTATATCAGGAATGTGACATTGTGTTCAAAGAAAGAAAAAACCGACTTCAACGAGTACTAAAAAAATACAGTCAAATTGAGAACCTCTTCCTTTTTTGAAGTCGGTTAAAAAAAGAATCATCGAAATCGGTTGGCGTGACATTGAGTTATTCGTCCATTTGTCGCGCACATACTCAATGCAAAATAAAGACTTGTATGGTTTTCTCATGGATTCCGTTGTCAGAAGTGGACGAAATTGAGACCAATCTGGAACCACCAGCTTTCAAATAAAACAAGAATCATCAAAATTGGTTCACCCAGTCGAAAGTTCTGAGGTAACAAAAAAACATACAGGCGAATTCATAACCTCCTCCTTTTTTAATCGACTTCAAAAAGGAGGAGGTTATCAATTCGTCTGTATTTTTTTAATTTTTTTTTCACGCAAATGTCAAAATATAATGTAAAAATAATATAATTCACTTATTTATAACAATACTTACCTACTTTCTTAAATTTACATATCAAAATAGTCCACTCAGTCAAATAATCCGCCCATTGTCATTCCTGGAGCAAAGGTACCCATTATACTAGCGGCATTTCCGCGTTGGATGGCTATGGCCAGTCTTTGCACCAGAAACGACTCAGCGCGGGGGTCACAACATTTTTCTTTGAGCCGACGGCCGATGTCCCGGACAAACTTTATCGCGTCTTCACCCCAGCATCCGGCTGTCTCCACCGCAAAAGGCACAAATAGGTGGCTCTTCTCTATCGGCGTGTATTTTTGCCGCTTCAGGGATGCCTGATATTCGGCAGCGGCCCCGGCCGCACGTCTGGTGCGGTTGAGATGGGTGGCGGCGAAGGTACTAACACAGGTCGCATCCCACACCAGACATCTTCCCCTTTCCCATGGCACCAAAGTTAAACCATCAGGCCGTTTGCCATCGGTGCGGCTGAGACCTGGGGGTTCTAGCGCCGATGGGATACCGGACGAAGAAAGAGCTCGGTGTATAATATCATTAAGGGCGTGGTGCCGCGGATGCCTACCTGTACATTTCCGACAACTCAATGCATGATGGCCGTTAGCCTCCACCATGGTACCGCAGACGCATAAATGTGGTTGACATACGTCACAGCCCACGCGAAGCGCAACCGACACACGCAGTGAGTTGCCGTCCAAAAGAGTGCCCACATGTGGTGAAGGAAGTGCATGCAGCCACGCCCCCGCATGTGTTTGCGATACAGCCAAGAGCCTCGCACGGTCAACTACCCCAGCAGACTCCACAAGCTTGGCAAGAACCGATTTACATCCCTCGTCATCCCACGAGCGCTGGACTCCAGGTTCTTTGGGCACGGCAGATCCTGGGTTTAGAGCCAACCAAGCCTGCAAGGCATCAGCTGCATAAGGGATGTTCACCCTGTCACCATTTGATGATAGAATCTTAGTAACAAGGTCAACCACCCCATGAGCGGATGCCAGGAAGGCCGGCATTTTTTTTTTATGTTTGTTACCTGAGAACTTTCGACTGGGGGAACCGATTTGGATGATTCTTTTTTTATTTGAAAGCTGGTGCTTCAAGATTGGTCCCAATTTCGTCCAGTTCTGACAACGGCATCCATGAGGAAACCATATAAGTTGAAGATTGCAGTCGGGTTGTTTTACTCTTTAGAGTGGTTAAAAGTCTGATTAGTAGAAGTCTGTTAAAAATGTACCTTTGTGCATTTTTACTTTAGACTTAAAATAACGTTTGTGTTTGTCCGTTGTTTTCTCGGTATATACATTCTATTAATTCTATTATATTAAGTTCTGACGACGATTTGTGTAATTCCAGGGCAGATTCAGCTGGATGAGGCGTTCCAGGATACGCACCACAATCACATGCGACCCCAAACTGCTGGATAGCATCACGCCAGTCGACCTGCACACGCTGCACTTTTCCAGGTGTTGTATCAGCTGTTGACTTCAGACGACGTAGACGACAGTAGTTATAGGCCATAATCTCAGCAAACGCACTCCATTTGCGGTGTCTGCGTCTAAAAAAAACTGCGAAAACTAGTGTAACAGACCCGGTCCGGCGATGAGCTCACCACCTAAGCGTCTACGTTCCACGTTTAAGGGTCGAATATTCTCGTGAATAGTGGGTTTTTCCAGTAATTGAATACCTCTGCCTACCCCCTCGGGGATAAAAGGCATGAGATTATTTATTTAATAATACCATTTTCGTAAAAATAACGCTGTGCCCCCCACAGGTATCCCCCCGTGTCCCACATCCACGAAGGCGTGGAGGATACTCCCCCCACCGAGCCCGACGAGCCGTGCGCCCTCGCCACGAAGGTGCTGCCCTATCTTGCACTCAACGAGGTTAGTGCCAATTCGATCAAAAATAAACTATAATGGTTGGGTAGAATTACCTGATTATTTATCAGGATTTTTTTCTATATTGTTTAAGATTTTATTTGGAAGTCCTACTAATATTATAACGCGAAATTTAATTTAAAAAAAATATTGAACGGATTTTGATGAAACTTTACAGTTATGTAGCTATGAGATAGCTAGCTAACTAACATCAGAATAACACATATATGCTATATTTTATCCCTGTATTTGAGGGAACGGGAACTGCGCTGTCAAAACCGCGGAGTGCTGCTAGTAAGGCTATAAAATAAAGCACAAGCGAACGCAGCATGCGTTCTGAGAATTTGCCCTCAATAACGTGGTTGTGAATTAAAGTTTGGATTGTGTGTACTCGCTGTCAACGGCACGGTAAAAATGCATTTGACACTGTTAGTTGTTACATTGACGGCATTCTCTATTTGGAAAATTCATTCTATTCCGTTCGCTTCTATAGACGCTTTAATTATAAATAACAATACGAGATTTAATTCGGAGGAGTCAACTCTCAATATCAGTTTGACATTGACATCTCTCATACTATACCCATCTCTGTCGCTCCCCCCAGGTGTTCATAGGCGAGAGCGTGACGTCAAGAGTGTCTCTGCTCCGGCTGCAGATCGACAACGGAAAGTGGACCCATACGAAGAGCTCGGGGCTGTGCGTCACCACCGGCACTGGCAGCACATCTTGGCACTTTAGGTGGGGTAAAAATAGTAGGGCAACAGTAGCTGAAAAAAAATGTAGGGGCAGAAATAGACGGTTATAGTAGAGCAACAATAGTAGAGAAAAAATAAAGGGGCAAAAATAATGGGAAAATATAGTGGGGACAAAAAACGCTTATACCCGGCTATTTCACCCATAATTGTTAGTAGCAATGATCTTATAAACTATGTTAGTAGTAAGTATCTTAATAAATTCTCTACCTAAGCCACCGGCTCACACTACGTGTGTCTTCATCCAGTGCCTCAGTATGGGAGAATCAAGGTTCCCCGCAAAATAGTGGGGTAAAAAGGGTGGGGTAAAACCGGTAGGGTAAAAATACTGGTAACAAAATTATTAATATAAAATTGAGGTGAAAATTTGCTGTCCTAAAATATTAAAGAAAAAATGGTGGGATAAAAATTGTGGAGCCAAAATGATGGGGTTTTTACCACACCATTTAAGTGGCCAAAATAATTGTGGCCAAAATTCCATTCGCCATTCCTCTCAATCTATTTATGAATATTTTTCAAATTATTTTCTCCCGTCTGTGAAGCTACTACAATAAACAATGGGGTAGTTGACAGTAGCGAAATTAAATTGCTAGTAGTCATTCATTAAAAAAATTCGCCCAAAACACATTTAAACACGTATTTCGGTTTTCACTTTACAATTATAGCAAATTTAAAAATAATAAAACAATCAAAAAAAATGTTGCAGTTGAGTACCACAAACTATGACGTCAATCTTTGCTATTTCAGTACATTTTCCATACTAAAATTTTGTTTTGAAAGATCATAAAAAGTAACTGATTTGACTAGGCAGTACACTAACCTATTGTGGTGTAAATGTAAGAAAGAGAAAGAAACACTGGCGTCACGCCATGATAGTTCTAACTTTACCACGTCTGTCTTGTCCAGTATAAACTGCCTGCGAACACACTCGGTGCTGGAGCTGATGAGGGTGCTGAAGGAGCAGTTCGGAGTGGACGTGGATCCTCGCCTGGAGACGGCCCGAGAGGTGGCCGAGTGCTACAACCAGAGGCTCATGTTTGCGCCCGGTAAGACACTACACATTTTGAGACACTACACTTTTTGAGACACTGTTGCATCTTATTCCAATATAGCAGTGATAGCCTTACGGTTACAGAGCCTGCTTCACATGATGAAAATCAGTGAGGCTCGGGTTCGAATCCTTGTATGTACCAATTAGTTTTTCAATAACTTACATATTTATCACTAGCTCCCCCCCTACTCTACCCCACTAGCTCTACCCCGTTGAGAAAAAGGCGTGATTACATTATTATGTAATGTATGCACTTTTGAAACTAAAATATTTTTTTTTACATTATACTACCTTGGACACTAAATTACACTTCCGAATCTGAATTACACTTCTTCGAATACTAAATAACACTTCTTCAGACACTAAAAAACACTTCTTCAGACACTAAGTTACACTTCTTCAGACACTGAATTACACTTCTTCAGACACAAAATTACACTTCTTCCGACACAAAATTCCATTGCTTAAACCCTCTATTACAGACTCAGAGCAA
This sequence comes from Ethmia dodecea, assembly GCA_963855545.1. Lineage (NCBI taxonomy): Eukaryota > Metazoa > Arthropoda > Insecta > Lepidoptera > Depressariidae > Ethmia > Ethmia dodecea. The sequence goes on along the minus strand of OY979463.1, from coordinate 4,025,239 downwards.
CTAGCATACTCAGTGCGCGAGTACATAACCTTCGAAGAGTGGCCAGCGCCCCGCGGCCTTCGCGTGAGGGACCGAGCCACTGCTGTCAAGGTCAAGTCCCACTGTACAGACGCAGGTGTGTTGGAATAAGCCCATTGCTGGGCTTATGGTTAAATAAACTTTATTTCTCATTAATAATAAATAAATTAATAAAAATTAGAGCAGTGATAGCCCGGACGGTTAAAGAGCCGGTCGAAAATCAGTGAGGCTCGGGTTCGAATCCTGGCATGTACCAATGAGTTTTTTCAAAAAACTTACGTACATATTTATCACTAGCTCGACGGTGAAGGAAAACATCGTGAGGAAACCCGCAGGTCTCAGAATTAATTCTGAGAAATGTTTAAATGGACCCGGTCCGGCGATGGGCTCAGCACCTATCACGTTTAGGGGTCCAATGTATCTCGTGAAATGTGGGTATATCCAGTAATGGAATACCTCTGCCTACCCCCTCGGGGATAAAAGGCGTGAGTTTTTTTTTTTTTTAATAAATAAATTCACTTAAGTATACGAGAAATGTTAATGGTACATATTTATAAGGCGTCGAAATGACAAACAATATTAACAATTTTATTCTTAGACTACTGTTACTACTTGACTAAATATAATAATAATAAATTGTGGGACACCAATCACAATTCACACACTGTTATTTAGGCACTAGACAGAGCCTACTACGGGTACTAAATAACTGATAGACATACTTAAATATATATTAAACACCCAGACATGAAGCCAACAGACATGTTCATGCACTCAAGTGTTGGCCGCGAGCGGGAATCGAACCCGTGACCTCCGACTCGGAAGGCAACTGAACTAACAGGCCCGTCAATTATTTTTAGGTACAATAGGCGATTATTTTTGACTGAACAAACTTTTATTCAGAGTCCCATAAGTCTTGATTTTTTTTAAACCGACTTCAAAAAAGTAGGTTTCTCAATTTGACCGTGTATATACACATATTTTAAGTATGTTCGCGGATAACTTCGTCGTTTATGAACCTATTTTGATGATTCTTTTTTTGTTGGAAAGAAGATATCCCAAGGGTGGTACCATGATTAGGAAACCATGATCTGATGATGGCATCCCAAAGAAATCGAGGGGAAGCTTGGAAAATCGTAGTGGCGACTAATGCTTTTTACCCTTTTTAGTTTTTTCTGTTTGAAGTAGTTTTTTTTTGTATTTTTTTAATATATGTAATGGCACCGCATTTAGCATTTTGCCAATGTCAAGTAATTTAGTATTAGAGTCTTTAGTTTACAAAAATTCTGTGTCTTCAACACTTTCCTTGCTTATCAACAGTAAAATGATAGCACTTTTAGGTACTCAAGACTCATTGTGACTTCTTGAGGCAATTCAAAAATGTCCATCCCTCGCATTTTATCGAATTTCCTATTCACTGCACACTTTCGCGGACACTTGCCACATATACTATCACTAATATGAGTCAAAACCCGAAATATACAGCAAAAGGAAAATTATACTAAACTAGCGACCCGCCCCGACTTCGCACGGGTGCAATACTTATACTAAAACCTTCCTCTTGAATCACTCTATCTATTAAAAAAACCTAATCAAAATCCGTTGCGCAGTTTTAAAGATTAAAGCATACATAGGGATATAGGGACAGAGAAGGCGATTTTGTTTTATACTATGTAGTGAAGCATGACTTCTCTTCGGATTCTCGCCAAAAAGCCTAAAAAATATTAATTTTGAACTTTCAGGTCTCGTCATAGACGGTAGTGTATCGTTTCCATTCAACGATGGAACTCAAGCGCAACTTGACATTCATCCCGAAGACTCTCTTATGACGGTTCATATGGACGACGCGCTACACCACTGAGAGAGACAGAGATATAGTCTTGACTTGAGTGAGAGAAGGACAGGAGGTAGCGCGAATTCGTTGACTCGAAAGATCGCTTTGGAAGAGAAAACCGGCCAAGTGGGAGTCTTAAGGTTCTTTACACCAAAATCAACACTCTGATATAAAAAATGATTAGTGTAAATTTTGGCGGTCTTATCGCTTTTAGATATCTTCCAGACAACCTTGAGATCGATGACACTAACCACAAAATTTAATAGAAACACCAATAAAAATAGCCCATGATTTAAAAAAAGTACATTGGGCCGTCTTATAAGCTTTAAGCGATTTCTTCAGAACAGATAAAGGTTCAAGTTACTTTGAAGAATGTTGCGAGTATACATTAAAAAAAAGATACGTACTTGTATACATGGTCATAGATGACTTGTAAATTAGACGCAGAATCCTTAAAATGTTGTAAATCCAGCCTTTTCACTTTAACTTCCTTTTAGGCCAAGAAAATGAGACACAATTTTTAATTGTTCTGTCACGCATTGGAACTGCACGCATAGAAAAGACTGTATTTGGATATATTTATGGCATGTAAGAAAGAGAAGGAGCTTAGTAAACGTAGGCGGAAGCGAGATGGCGGTATGGACATAGATGACTTGCATATTAGACACAGCATTGTAAAATTTATTATTACATCGCCAAGTAAGTGGGTGTAGAAACATAGCGCGAATGGCTATAGTAGCTACCAAGTCTGTGGTTTGATAAGGTACCGTAGGGATGTTTCCTAAAAATAAATTGATTCCCTTTGGCCAGTTAGATTATCGAATAAAATTGAACACGTATTTTTTGCTTTATCAAATAAATAAATAAACCGGTCAAGTGCGAGTCGGGCTCGCGCACTAAGGGTTCGAAAATTTGTAGCAAAGCGTGACGTTACGCGTTTCAAAGCGCTGTATCGTCTTCGTTTTTTGTCTGCCGGACAAAAGAAAAAAATACATAGGTACGTATTTTTTTTTTGTAATCTAACTGAGAGACCACATATAATTTTTTTAACATCCCCGAAAGGTAAAATAATTGGGTATTTTACTGTATCAAAGTTAAATTATTAATCAAAAAGATTATCCCGAAACATATCTAAAAATTTTATTATAACAAATTTTCATTTCAATTTTATTATAACATTTTTTCAAATATGAAAAGAAAAAAGGTGATGCAATTGAGTACTAAAATGATGACGTCACAACTCAGTGTTCAGTACATTTTCCATATTAAATTTTCCTTTTGACAGATCATAAAAAGTAACTTATTTGACTGGGCAGTCAAATACCCTTTTATCTTACATATTACGTAACATTCTGTGGTAGCGCCATCTATATAATAAGTTGTATAACCAATCTTAGTATTGAAAAGAGGTGGCTGATGCCCTAAAAACTGTGATTGAAGTTTCATATGATGTATATTATTATAAATAAAAGTTTATAAATAAGAATAAGTTAGCATGAGACTGAAGTTTAGTTTCGTTGAATTTGTGAAATCATTTCTAAAATATTTTATTTGCCGATACATTACGTGACCTATTTAATATTTTTTTTTTTATATTCCCATTCACCAACCAGTCGATTATAATCCTAACATAATTCTGTTGTGTCTGCGATTTGACGAATTAACATGTAATTTTAGTCTCAAATTTTCAGTTATAAACTCAAAATTTCTTGTATATATCAAAATTACCTGTCGTTTACTTAATAAGCTTAAAATAAGTATTAAAAGACATTATCTCTAATTTTAAAATTAATTTATTACTGTATCAGCATTCATTTGTGAGGTTTTATTTAAAATGTATAAACATAATGATATTTTATAAGAGAATAGTTTTTCCAATACACCTATCTTAAAGATATTTTCTGTGTTTTTATTTTGTACTTTCTTTATCAGTCAAATTTGAAGGTGTATAGATACAGTAACTTGTAACGACACTACATAGAACGCGCCAATAGACGACCGAGTTCTAAACCGCGCTATCGGAGTTTTATAGATGAAACTGAGAGATTATAACAATGCTTTAAAAAAGAAAAATGATACTTTTCCGTTCGTATGACATCTTACGTTACGTTATTATCAACAGAAACAGTTTTAAGAACTACAAGTCCCGTGTTATGCTGCAAGAAACTGGTAAAAATTGGATATTCTCAGCACACCCGACCCCTTTGGGGAGAAAGGAGTAAGTATATTTTTCTTTTTTTATAAGGACATTACTGGGACCCCTTCATTTTCCCTCTGTGAGACTTTTTTGTCTCAGCTGTTCGGTGATGTCATACGATCGGACTACTAAGCCTGATAGTTCGGTATCGATATCGATATACTATCTACAGTCAACAAAGTTGTTAGTGTTACATGACCAGAAACTAAGATTCAGTTTTCTCTTAAAGCCTTAAATGTATTTATAGTATTTTTTTTGTAAATTATAGGGATCAAAGATACCTTTTGAAATAAACAATAATGAATAATATTTAGTTATGACTACCCCAGAAAAATGAGTTCTTAGTTACTGGCCATGTAACCCTAACAACTTTGTTGACTGTACGTGCACTAGTAGCATAAAGCCCAAAGGTTTTCTCTAAAGATAAACACACGTAAGGACGTAGTTGTCATTTAGTTATCATTTTGGATCTATCTTTTTCGTTTTGACAATTAATTAACTCATTTCACTAGGCAGTCAACTAAATTATTACACACCGTTATTATTGTACAAAAATTGTGTAAAGAAAAACCTCACCGGTTTATGTTACACTCTCTGGTGAAAATTTCATGTATTTGTTTTAATAAGTTAATAAATAAATAAACAAACAAAAAATATGGGAATAAAAAAACAAGTATTTTTGTCAGTATATTGGTTAAAAATTCGTACACTTCCACTTAAAGTCGATATCGTTCCAGAACCCCATTGTATTAAAAAAACTAGTAAAAAAAAACGTTCAAAACTATGAGACAATGGGGTAAGTATGAAACGCATATCGTCACAATTCGTTGTTACACAGGAATATAAGTTTAAGGAGCAAACAAAAACATATAAGCGAAAATAGCACCTCAAAGGACGGAATGATTGGCAATAAACCAAGGAATCTTATACTATAAAAAGAAAACTTAAAAAATATGGCATCCATATTAAATCCAATTAAAATAATATTGTTCACGATCTCAAAAGTATCAAATATACTAGTGCCGACTATATCAAAGAGTTATAAATCTCACAGTAGGTACATGTTTTGCTATTGCATAAATTCCGTTGTTTTATAATAGGTAGGTAGTTAGGTACTTTTATTTTTAGTTATGTTTAGAAACGTAAAAGTGTGTATGTTTGTTACTCGATTAAATTTGGCATACAGGTCGTTTATAAACGGGATTAAAATTAAAACATAGGATACTTCTTATCCCAATGGGTCAAAAGGCCAAAAATGTGCAAAAGCTTACTTAGTTTATTTAGTATTCAAAGTAGTCGTTATATTTCAAAATGGAAGTCGTTAAGCCATGTCAAATACCCTTGGGTGGCTTGATTTTTTTGTCAGTCACAAGCGTAAGGAAAAGGAAAGACCAGCTCAGCAGTGGGCTTAGTTAATGAAGTTGATATGATATTCTAAAGATCGTGAACTAAGTGACCGAAAAACCATAGTCCCGCCACCTGAGAGAAGATGGACTCGATTCTGCAAACCACCTAAAATTCCTAATTTTAAGTTAGCGCTATTCTGTTCCACCGCTTTGGAAAGGAAAGGGACAGAAATAAGCGCCATATTTATTTACAACGTCACAAATGTCAAAATAACAAAATTTAACCTTACGGACGCATTCAAATACTCGTTTTTAGCAATTTTAGCAACGATGTAAGGAGGTCATGGATAAAAGTGACAGATAAGGCATCAAATTAGTCGGTTTTTACACGTTTGATATTACTCTATAATCTATGGTTTGTTTCTGTCCTTTTTCTTCCGTAATCTATAAAGAAGGACAGGCTAACTTAAAATTAGGAATTTTAGGTGGTTTGAAGAATCGAGTCCGATAACCTAAAATTAACTTCGTTACACTATTGGATGGGTTTCAAAAACGAACAAGTGCAAGTCGGATTCGCACAAGAAGGGTTCCGTATCACTATACGCCAAACGCCAATAAACACGGTTTTTGACATGACAACGTCTTATAATTCGATAGAGCCGGCCGCATGCACGAAAAAGTGTGACGTATGCGTCGTTCCAGTGCAAGCGAGAGCGCGCAACGAGCGACAAAGAGGCACAATCCATTCCATCAGTATTTTCTTATGACGTTGTCACGTTCAACTATCGTCAGTAAACCGACTTTACAGACAACGAAAATACAGAAGTGAAAACTTCTTTAGCGGCGTTGAGCACTTTAGTGGGATGGGTAAAAACTGTGAAACTCGCGTCAGGTCACGTGTGCTGATCGAAAAACCGTAAGACGGTTGGAGAGTACCTAGTGTTGTAACACCGAAATCGATAATCAAGTTTTCACTTCTGCCGGCACTCCCGGAGTGCAACCCGTGTTTTTTTGTACAGGGGTCTCTGTTAATCTTTAATTTTTAACTTGTTTTTTATAGCAACTATACACTCTGTACCTAAACATTCCAAGTGTCTATGGACGGACGGACCTCGGAGGTCTTAGTAATAGGATACGGAACCCTAAGAATTACGGCTTTTTATTGCAAAAACTCTTTGAGTATTAAACCAACAGGAGACGTCACGCGCACTAGTTTCTTTGCAAAAAAGTCTGCCAATTTCTGCGCGGGGGATGAGGAAACACATACAAATAATGTTAAAACAAACGCATTTTTTGACAAAATAATTAACCACTATCTTGAACGATATGCACACAAATACATTCACCAATCCGAGCACTCCGTAAACTCAAAAAAACTAGTAGTATATAACAGGTATGAGCGTTGACCGACCCTTTTTTTAGCAGAGGGGAACGCCTGTCAGTGGCGTCTTCGGTTGGTTTAATACTCAAAGCAAAAACCATTTACCAATAATAGTATAGAAGTCCATGAAATTAGCTTTTTTCTTTAATACATTAATTAGGGCGAGATCAACATTCACGTTGACCACAAGTATGTACAATTACGTAATGTGAGGCAACCTTTTAGTAAAACTTAGAATAATAATAATAATTACCAGTAAATCAAAGATGAATTCGAATAGGTAAATATAAAGTGCCCTGGCTGAAAGGAATAAAATATTTTCATATTATAGATGCAACCTAGACTTGACTACGCAGAAGTAGACAAGTGACATTCTATTATCGTTACATAATGCTATGGGACTGATATTATAGCCGAAAAAAAGTCATTTGATATTTATGGTTCGTTGATACCATTACAGTGCGACCGAATAAAATTGACGCGACACCCCAAACTTTAGTCACTGACTATTTTTAATAGTTAGGTAGGTAGGCAGTTAGTAGAAACTGAATACTTTGTCACATATCTAAGACGCTGACTTTGACGTGATAAATAATCGATAGGTGTCATATCTATTTCTATCAATTTATTAGCGACATCACTGTCAGCGCTTACATAAGAGTTCTAATTGGAGTATAAAATGTACTTACTTTTTGAAATGACAACGTATAAAATCCTACTGAGACCATCTGTAAATCGTCGTTATTTGTGAGGAAAGACCCTTAGCTCAGCAGTGGGCTGTTACATGTTGACGAAGATACAGTTTTGTAACTAAATTTGGCTTTTTAAGGATACCATTTCGAATTCACCTTTTGTTCGCTAAATATTGCAATAAGGACGGACACAATCCAAGTATCACAAAAGTACATAAGTATTACTATATTCATGGTACATGCCTTAAACCTAAATATGTATTGGTAAATTACAAGATATTCTACCTAAACTGACTGAATTGTTGTTTTTATACCTAACACAACTTTTTATTGTACTTAAATTTTTCACTTTATCCATCTTAATTTTCAAAATAAGTGATTTAAAATTTACAAAACGCCGATACATTTCATCGTCATTATCATTTCATTCGATGTTTTTGAAACCAATTCAAATACAATTAATACGCTTTTCGTTGTCTATTAATAATTATTAGAATTAGCGCTTCGCATATCATAACTTCGGCTGCGCATGAGTTTTGGTACACGTTAAATATTTGCTATGGCCATGCGAGACTTTACAACTGCTTTATCCAATGGCGATTCAGAATAAGCTATTACAGATGGCGCCAAAAGCGACTGAACATAAACAGTAGATTTTGATTGGCTTATGGACGGCCATTTTGTTTTAACTAAAATCTTATTGGCTGAGCAAAGTCGCTAGTGGCGCCAAAGCTAACTAAACATCCCCACTGTAGGGATGGGTCATTTCATGAGACGATAGACACATCATATAAAATGTATTTTAATACGTCGCACCTGCTACTTAAGAAATCTGATATCATATGTAATCAGTAATTCATCAAACAATTTAAAAGTAGCAGTACCCATCCCTTATTGAAACTTAAACCGATTTAACTGGTATGTGAGTAGCCAGTATTAGTATATGGGCCACTATACAGTGAACTGCCGGTCCGGCTGTACGTTTTGGGGCCGCGACGCCGTGCGAGGATGAAAGCTATGGCTGCGATAACGCATATCATGAGAATCACACCCGCTACGCATATGCCGATGGCGAAGTTGCGCTGAGATATGCAGATCTCGTCTTCTTTCTGAAAACAATATTTATTGTGATATAATTGTAGGAATGGTAATGTAAGCAGGATGCATGTAATGGAACGGGATGTGTGTGCGAGTGAGACGACGGGAGTGAAAGAGAGAGGAGAGTGATGGACGACGTGATAAGAGGACTGACGTGTGTTGAGCATATTAAATAAAAGTGGAATAAAATAATAATTAAAGTGCCCGACTTTCCTTTTGGGGAAATATCCCTCTACATAATTATCTTAGCACCGCGAAGCTATACGTCAAAAGCTATCCGAGGCCCAGTATGGTAATTTTAATAGGGCTTTTTCTGACATCTGGGGCCTTATGATTTTTGTAAAATGGTAATCGTCTTCATTTTGACATACGTTGCTTATTCCGTACATCTGTCAAAATAGTCAGTGAAAGAAGAGCAAGCACTGATCGCGTAACAAAAGTCAAATAAAGACGATTACGATTACAATTATAAACAGACAATGTTGGGACTTTTGCGGAAATTAATATTGGTAGGTAGGTTACACTTCCAGATTTGAAGAGCCCGGTTTGGAATAGATTCCTGCTTTTATTGGAGGACTAGTTAGGAAATCTAGTTCTAAATCTGGGCCGCAATGTATGCCAAGTGCCAAGAGAGCAGTGATAGCCCGGACGGTTAAAGAGCCGGCCGAAAATCAGTGAGGCTCGGGTTCGAATCCTGGCATGTACCAATGAGTTTTTCAAAAACTTACGTACATATTTATCACTAGCTCGACGGTGAAGGAAAACATCGTGAGGAAACCCGCAGGTCTCAGAATTAATTCTGAGATATGTGTAAACAGACCCGGTCCGGCGATGGGCTCACCACCTATCACGTTTAGGGGTCCAATATATCTCGTGAAATGTGGGTATATCCAGTAATGGAATACCTCTGCCTACCCCCTCGGGGATAAAAAAAGGCGTGAGATTATATTATTATTATGTATGCAAACTCAGGGCCATGCAAAGAGCTCTGAGAATACTGGTGCAAATTATCCGAATTGTTTTGATTAGGGGTTACTGTGCCAACAGGGCATTTGATGACGATTAGCAGAAAGTAGGTGGGGCTCCTTGGGGAAATTGGGGTTCCTTGTTTAAAGGAATGCTGAGGTGGTCATATTGAGAGGATGATTGAAACAAATATACAAGGGTGTTGTGAATGGGCGAGTCGGTAGAGGACGACCTAGACGTACTTACATAGACAGATCAAGAGTACCCGAAAGTGACGAGCAGGTATGAGTCGTTTGATGGATGTGGATGAAGCACGAGAGATCTGCCAGGTTCGTAGCAAGTGGCAGTCTATTGTCTCTGCCTACCCCAATGGGAAATAAGAGTGAGATTATGTATGTATGTATATATGTTTACTAACCTTCTCACTTGTGACCTCGTCGTTGTCGGGAGAATCTGCTTCGTTCACATACAAAGCTGAGAACAGTTCCACGATGGCTGGTGAGCCTTCATCAGACTGTCTTCGAGCGCGGTTCCTCTTATGCGAGCAGGGCTCCTACAGACAAGACAATGTAAAATTGTATGACCTATCTTTAGGTCATTTAATTGGTAACAAATTGGAAAGCTTGGAAAGTCAGGCATAAAGCTATCATTAATAGTCTAAAAAATTTCTACTAGTAGATATATTCGTTTTTAAAGAACATGATTGAACATCACAGGTTGGTAAAAGGGACAAATACCTACCATTATTATCTACACCGAATTTTCAATAGCTTTTTGATGACTTTGAGTATGTTATCCCCTTGCACACATCTTATCTATATATATATAAAATTATAAACTGATTGACTGATTGGTGGTATCAACGCACAGCCTAAACGGCTGGGTCTAGAGGCTTGAAGTTTTGCACATAGATATACAGTGTAGGCATCCACTAAGAAAGGATTTTGCAAAATTTAACCCCAAAGGGGGCGAAATAAACGTGTGCGAGTGAAGCCGCGGGTAAAAGCGGTAAAGCTAGTGACGACAAACATAACTTGGATACAACACCTCAAAGGCCCTTAGTTACAGGATCTACGGTATCTATAGTTTTATTTACCATCTAACATTAACAGCTCAATACACTCAAAGATGTGTCGCAAGGGGATAAGATGCCACACAAAGGGATAATATACTTACACAATCGGTCTGGTGACTCAACTCGCACAGCTTAACCTCGCAGGTGTAGTACACACTGGCGGTGTATGGGAACTTATGCGCTGGAAACGCGACCCGCGCGGATTGCCGGTCACTCGAGTACTGGAACATACCCATTATTTCGCCGTCTAATGGGCAGCTGGGGAGAAAAAAACATTAATCAATATACAAATAAAATTTTATCCCCAGTGAAGTTGGGGAGATGTATTCCAGTTCTGGATGAATCTGTTATGATTTGTTGTTATCATTATCTATCTATACAGTACACAGTACAATACAATACAATACAACAACTCTCTAATGTACACCAAAAACAACAAAATATGGATGACAACTAAAGTACAATGGGCGGTCTCATCGCTTTTAGCGATCTCTTCCAGACAACTGTACAAAGTACTTCCCAATGAGTTGGTTTTACCAATAAGTATTTTAAGGGGTTATTGCACCCGTGATACTGACAACGATACAACTTTTATTGTTTGTGTTAAAAACCTTATTCGGACTAACAAGTACATTAAAAATCCAAATCGATCCAGCCGTTACAAGTGATTCGCTCACTAAGAAGCAGCATTAAATTTTTAGAGTTTTTTACCAAAGTGGTAAAAACTAAAAAAATAACTCACGCCTTTTATTCCCGAGGAGGTAGGCAGAGGTATTCTATTACTGGATATACCCACATTTCACGAGATATATTGGACCCCTAAACGTGATAGGTGGTGAGCCCATCGCCGGACCGGGTCTATTTACACATGTCTCAGAATTAAGTAATTCTGGGACCTGCGAGTTTCCTCACGATGTTTTCCTTCACCGTCGAGCTAGTGATAAATATGTAACGAACATTGAAAAAAAAGGAACTTTATAAATCTTACACATATAGAAAATGAGCAAAACCCTCCGTATCCGACTAGCACTTAACCAGTTTTTAATATTGATACCTATAGGCACTGACGCAGCCTGCCTAATAGTGACGCCTATTTCTTACGCCAGATGGCGTCGAACCCATCGGTGCGCGCCTCCAAAAACATTGTCACCTGCGGTATTTCCGGACCGATACGTCCTTCAAACCTTCAAGAAAAGAGCGTACTCCCATCTCAAAGGCAACGCACTTGTGACTCTCGAGATGCAGGTGTCCATGGGCGAGGGTAGTCACTTACCATCAAGTGACCCGTCTGCTCATTTGCCTATACCATAAAAAAACAGGAGGAAGACTTCATAGTGTTTGTACCCATCATCGGCGATCAGACTCTGCTCGGCCCAGCCCAGGCCGTCTCGGACAGCGCACTCGGACACCAGGATCCCGTACTGCCGCTGCTTCTCCAGATTTACCACCAAGGTCAGGGTGTCGCCTATTCTCACGTTGGATGCCACCTGCAGATTGTGGGACACAAGTCACACACGGTTGTTTAGTCCCAAACTACTTAGGCAGAGCTACTATAGGAACTAAATAACTGATCGACTTACTTTAATAAATATTAAACGACAAGACACGAAGCCAACAGACATGTTGATTCACACAAATGTTGGGGGATCGAACCCGCGACCTCCGACTCAGAAGGCAGGTTCCTACCTACATAGCCAACAGGCCCGTCAAATTTCAATGAAACAGATGTCTCATTTGACTAAATAACTTACTAAAAAAATTGATTGATACATTACGAAACTAATGTTATGCATGATTAAATAGCTAGTTTCAGTATCACTGAAAGTACTGTCGTGACGTTAATAGTGTCGTGAAATCAACAACATTGCTAAGATCATGGCTCCGTCAGAATCTATACCTACTTTATTTTGCCGCCCATAATATTGTCGCACAAATGCTTTCGCGACACTAGTTTCACGTTACGTTTAAACAGTGGCTTGACATTAGTTTAATCAAAAAAGCTTTTCATCTCTCCGGGCGGAAAGTGGCAAATTTCGGCCAAGATAACATGTTTGTAGACCTCGGCGTCCGTCGCCTCGGTCGACAATTGCATGTGATCTGAGACATTTCTTACTTTACTTCCCTAGGTGTGTAATATACTATTTCGTGCATGCAGCCGGCGTTCATCGATTTATAAGACGTTATCACATCAAAATTGTGTAACAATAGATTCAATTAGTACCTCATTATCTTTGGGATCCCCTTTGTAAATCTTCATCGAGACGGAAGGCAGCAACCCTGAGTCCTCGTCGAAATCCTCGCTGCAAATAAATAAGTAATTTACAAAGATATGCCACAATAGCGACTTGGCCGAATACCGAATATCCAGCTACACTCTTGACCAAAGCGAAAAGTATTCGGCGCTGATTTCCATTTGTAAGTAGTTTAGTTATACACTTTGCGGATGACATTTCCATTGTAATGCGGTGTGGAAGCAGCACGAGCGCTGGTGGGTAAGCAGAGGGTGAATTTGTTTCATTTGCATTGCTAAACAATATCGCTTTTTATTAGTCTAAATCACATTTTTGTGACAATCATAAAACAAATCTTTAATCTATGGAGGAGCGGAGGTGGAATGCTTCTCCATCTTGAAAAGGAAGATCTTCCGCCGGGCGAGGGGCCGCGGTCCAACGGTTGATGTTGGACAGTTGTATTTATACAAACTCATTAGAAAACTCCGATAGCGCGGTTTAGAACTCGGCCGTCTATTGGCGCGTTCTATGTAGTGTCGCTACAAATCTCTTCTCGCACCATTTTGTTAATGGCAACCAAATGCCATTTGAGTCTGTCGTACATTCGAAGATTGTCTTAGAAGCAGATAGTACACAGTTGCTAACCTGTTGACTTCGCTCAGCGAGTTAGTCAGTCGGTCAGCATGCGGTCGGAAGACGTGGAACTGAGTCAGGTCGCGGCGGCGGTACCGGCAGCGCACGTGGTATCCTCTGCCCTGGCCTGTCACCAGCTTCAGATGGGGCTGTACTATGATGTTGTTGTAATACTCCACCGTGCCGTCGTCCTGAAAAGGGTAAGTTGAATTGAGCATACCTACATAGCTTTCCACTAATATTATAATTTTTTTATAAGAGAAGGGGGCAAACGAGCAGACGGGTCACCTGATAGTAAGTGACTATCGTCACCCATGGACACCTGCAACTCAAGAGTCACAACTGCGTTGCCGGCTTTTGAGGTGGGAGTAGGGGGAGGGGGGGAGGTTTCATTGGTGAGACACTAAGTTAGCGTTTCTGTTTGGTTGAATAAAAATTTTATTAATCGTTACGCTTTTTAATAACCAATGAGAACAGTTGACATCAGATTTTACAGTCAGCCAATTTTAGTTTGACTTGTCATTCGGAAACAGGGGGTTAAATGCTTGAGACACTCGAGTTGAGGAAGGTACTCTGGTGTATCGGTGCCATAAATTGAGATTATTTTCGAACCAAACCAAAATCTTCGTCGGTCGCCAAGTTGATTTGACGGTAATGTTTTTCAAAATGATTTTATAATAGTTTACAGTTGGCCAAACCCACCCCCAATAGCAAAAATCTTCCCACGCAACTTTTTTTAAGAGAATAAATTTAAATTCAATGCACTGGAACGAGCTTCCTTCCGAGTGCGCATGCGCAGGGTGGACCCGGACGTGACGTCATGTCCCGCCATTGTGAACGTTTCACTTAGCGAGGGTATGTAACTTTAGCACTTCAGTTTGGAATGTTGCAGCAAAACATACGTATATGTATGTTTCGCTTTACCGGACTGCGATTGAAGAAGAACTATGTTCTTCGGATGTCCTTAATATTTTTACTTTTAAGAAGGATAATTAATTCTGAGGCATGTGTAACAGACCCGGCGATGGGCTCACCACCTATCACCTTTAGGGGTCCAATATATCTCGTGAAATGTGGGTATATCCAGACCCGGTCCGGTGATAAATAATAATTAATAATAATATTAATAATCTATTAGACCTATCACGTTTAAGGATCGAATATACTCGTAAAAAGTGGGTATTTCCAGAAATGGAATACCTCCTACCGCCTACCCCCGCGGGGATAAAAGGCGTTAGTTTTTTTTTTAAGCTATTTTAAGAAGGAGAAATTACACCATAGGTAATCATCAAACTCGGTTGTAAATGGGGAGCTCTTTTTAATGTCATGTCTTACTAATAATTAGGATTTTCGCGTAAACTAAGGGTGGGGGGAGGGGGAGGTTGTCTACACACCCTATACAAACCCCCCCTTTATATATAAAGTTTTGCTAATTACCTTATTGTATTGGTTTGTCATATTATCTATAATAGTGTAATCAGTATTCTTGGTGATATAAATTACTTGAAATAAAATGAAAGTTCCTCGAAATTCCCGTGGGAACACACTGCGTAAGCAACGTTGGTGATTGTCTACTCATTATATAAATATCGACGCTTATCGAATCAATGCACACAATAAAAAGCAGGAAGTAAAACAAATGCAACAACATTAAGTAAAAGTGAAGGTTCTCAAGTAACTTAGCTAAGTTACGCTAAGTTGTTTGCGTAACTTGAAGTGCAGACGTTATTCTCGTAATTGTGATGGTGAAGGAGTAGTGATAGCTTGTCTTGTGGTAGAAGGTAGCAAGGGTACCGTATATAGTCGATTGTCGACCACAAAACTGCAGCCCTATTACATCAGTTTTAGTACAGGGTAACTAATTTGACTTCGCTTTATTTAGTGTTTCTGGATGGAAATAAAATGTTCTAGTAACAGTGTTACCCGATGTGAATTAATTTATCCCAACCAGTGACACTGTTACTCCATGACGAATATTTTTCCCAACCAGTTAGTGGACAGTAAGGGGTGCTACTGGACGGGCATATACCTATTTAACAATGATAGACAGCCATAAAAAATAGGTGTTTCTTAAAAAACTAAAATTTTAAGACGGCGCCATTTTGAGTCCTACTTAATTCAAAATTCATTTGACGCTGTCGCATTCTCAAAGATTGTCTTATTGTTAGATAGTAAGACATTGTATTTTTACTTGGACTAATAGCTTCGGTTTCTTTGAAGCTCTAATTCTGAAACTTTGCAAATCCGAGGTTTTTTGGTATATATAGTTCTTCAAGAACAGTGCCGTGGTTTTTGTGTACTGAGATGAGGCTGCTATCTTGATGTTAAGATAGCTGCCTCACTGAACGACCAGTGGGTCTAAAATGGCCACTTTGAGCAATTCCTCCTTTTATGAATTCCCATCAAATCCTAAGCAATTCCTCTAAATTTCGTAAAATGGTCCCTCCTTTTAGTGATTCACTGACAATTCAATTCATTAGCAGATTCGTATTTGGTGAAAATTTCGAATATAAATCGAAATACTTAGGATCCTATTATGATTCACCTTGGATTCACCCGAAACGGCCTTTTTAGACCCCCTGAATATCTCCGAAAGTATGATAGCACTATTTATAAGCTTCGGGCACTATTTAGGAAGAGTTGTTTGGCATTATCAGTACAGCTCAATTCCATTGTGAGGTTTCTAACTTCACGGTACCTCTGTATGTAGATATTTCTATAATAAAAAAAAACATTAATTTTCTGTTTGTACAAAAAGTACCTACACTTACAAATGTCAATAGTCTAAACTCGTCCATGAAATATTAGAGTTTAAAGTCTACCATCAAACTATATATTGCATTGATAGCTTTCTGTGGCGCTACGGAAGATCAGCGCTGTCAGTCTTCTTCTGCAGCACATGCTGAGTAATAAATTGTAGGACACAATTCACACACGGTTATTTAGTCCCAAACTAGGCCGAGCCTGTACTATGGGTACTACACGACTGATAAATATTAAACGACCAGACACGAAGCCAACAGACATGTTCATGGATACAAATGTTGGCCCCGAGCGGGGATCAAACCCACGACCTCCGACTCAGGAGTCAGGGTCACTACCATTTGAGCCAACAGGCCCTTTTCAGTAGCCTTTTTTTTAATCTTAGATTTTATAATAATCTTTGTAAGTTTAATAAAATAAATAATATTCTTTCTTTCTTCTTTCTTTCTTTCATTTTTATTTTTATAGCACCGTATAGACAATTAAGGTCGTCACTTGAAAGTCAGACAATCATCATCAATACTTGTCCAAGAGTCCAAATGATTGTGCTTTCGTGCCTGGCTGTACCGTTATAAAAAGGTTATTAGGTGGTTATTATGTGGCTTATTTTGATCATTGTAGTATACCTACCTACCCTGCTCGGATATATTGACGACTTAAATACTGTTTTCAGGGTTCAGTATCTCAAAAGAAAAAAGGAACCTTAATCACTAAATTGTGTATCTGTAAAAACCTTTTTTTTCCAAAAAACTCGTGGAGGTATTAAGTTGAAATTAATAACAATTATAGTCTGTAAACAAAACAAGTATCGGCTGTGAACAAAAACAAACTTCTAAGTCAACACAATCCAAAGATACGGCCAATATGGTAACGACAATAATATTAAGGATAAAATGGCATAAAAATAAATAATAAATTGTGGGACACATTTCACACCACCAACGCACCAACGAGCTAACAGTCCCGTCAATGTAATAGAATACTAGTAAGGTCTGAATAGAATGCTATATTGTTATTTTGTTGAACCATATTGAGGTAGCAGACAAAAATAAAGGAGCCCATTTAATTCGAAACAGTTTCTCTCGCTCTACTAAGTGGCCCCGCCTCTCATACCACAAGGCCACTGCAAAGGTCACTTGTCTTTCCCCGGCCCAACTCTTTCGGAACACGAGTAGGCAGGTTTCGGTACATTTGGTCATCTATGACTTATTTTCGCAAACCGGATTTAGTTTTTTTTATTAATGTTTGTCTTACTCTTGGCCCCAGACTAGCCCGATAGCAAAGACGGAGCCTACAATGGGATGACCTTGCCCAGAAGATACCTCTTCACTCGATCCTTAAAGGCTTGTGGGTTATATGAACTCGGAAATACAGACGCCAGCAGGTAGTTCAACTCCTTGGCGGTGCTCATAATAAAAGATCTAGAAAAGCGCTTCGTGCGTATAGATGGGATATCCACCAAGTATGGATGAAGCCCAGCCGTGCTTCTGGAAGTCCGATTGTAAAAAGGGGAATGCGGAATTAGTTCGTGCAGCTCTGGGCACACTCCCCGAAGTGCAATCTGTAGAATACCGAATAATAGTAAT
This sequence comes from Ethmia dodecea, assembly GCA_963855545.1. NCBI lineage: Eukaryota > Metazoa > Arthropoda > Insecta > Lepidoptera > Depressariidae > Ethmia > Ethmia dodecea. The sequence continues at coordinate 4,007,419 of OY979463.1, read as the reverse complement.
CATGAGAAAATATACATTTATTTACAAAGAAAATATACATTGATTTACAATAATTACAGATAAAAAATGTCCTCCAAAGAGGAACCATGTGGGACAGTGCCCAGAAGACTGGCAGCATTCCCTCTCTGGATAGCTAGGCTGATCCTTTGACAGAGATAGCTGCCAGCCCTCTGGTCACCTGAAGCCTCGACCAAACGCACTGACAGCTCTTTGAGGAGCTGCCGCGCCCCCGGACCAGATGGTCCCATGGTCTCCACCCCAAACGGCACAAATATGTAGCCCTCATTGAGGTCGGCATATTTGCGCCGCTTCAGGCGTTCAGCGGCCGCAGCCGCCGCGCCAGCGCCCACAGAGGTGGCATCGATGTGGGATGGGGCCAATGTGTCGGCATCACTAGTAATCATATTTAATAATTTCATAATAGTTTTTTGCTTTAGATCCTCCGAACACCCTCACAAATTATGTGTACGTAACTTAACTAATATTGTCTCTTGATGTATGAAATGGAGACGATTTTCAAAAGTCCGTGTAATTTTAATGGCACTAATGAAATCTATCACGGCTTGGACAATAAACCTGCCGCATATACAATATGTAACAGAATAAGCGAAATTCCTGAAATTAGTTTGTTCAGTATAGACTACGTCATCGATTTCAGCTATTTTTTAATATGTCTTAATTTTTTTCGAAAAATGAATTAGCATAACTGAATTACAGGAAACCGTACTATTATTGCTCTTTATTTAAGGAATTTGGATAAACAAAACTAAATTACGAATGCATCATATTCTTTTAACATTAATATACTTACCTTCTTAATTGGGGTGTATGAGGAATTGCGCTTATTCTGTGACGCGTTGTATACTTAAATAGATTAAGGTTGGCAAATATTACACAGTCTCCAAGTAATAGCATCTACCTGATTTCCCAGCATGTTACTACATAAACACAAACCTTGCAACACTATGCATGACAAATAGCTTTAAAGGCTCGATGACGTCACCTGTGAGAAGATTCACCTTCAGTCTGCGCGTGAGTCGATTATCCGCCTGTTGCGATCGTTTTGGTATACTCTTAAATAAATTTGCGAATTGGAGTTGGTATAGATCACTTGTACGTTTGATGTTGGATACGTAATGGAGCAAAATAATGACTGACGACTTTATAGGTTAACTTTATTATTATAAGTATACCTTTTAACTTTTACTTTTTTCGACGGTAAATGAAGAATATCGTGAGGAAACCCGCTGCTCCCAGAATTTATTGAAAATGAAAATGTCTTTATTTTTGTAGGTATTAGAGAATTACACTTAAAAAGTCAGTAATCTATAACAAAACACACTAAACACGTCCATGAATATGAGAAGAGATAAATGTAAACATCAGCCCATCTCCACCGACGAGTTGCTGGTTCCAAATGCAGTACCCCGAGAAGAAGCAAGAAACTCAAGGGCAGCTCTTTTTAAACTCATGTCTTACTAGTTAATATGGTTTACAATAATTATTATAATTAATAGCCTTACATAGCGTCGAGTCGGTTCGTCGATTCTGACTCAATATGTGTACCTACAGTACGGCGGGCTGGCATGGCGGTTTGGCAATGGACTCACCACTTAGGGTACCACGAGTATTTCCAGAAATGGAATACCTCTGCGTTGGCAGAGGTATTCAATTTTTTTTTTATTAAAAATATAAAAATAAGTTTTTGTCTCCGAAGTGGTTGGCACTTCAGAGACAAAAGGCGTAAAATATTTCTACTTTATAAAAATATTTGTTAAAAAAATTAAGAATTTTTGTTGCTATTTTATAAACGATTTGATTTAAACTACATTGTACTCTATCAACAGTATTGCTAGATAATTTAGACGTATAAGTAACATAGGTACATAACTTTCAAAATAATATATGTATTGTAATAATAAATCCGGCTACGGGCTCACCACCTATCACGTTTAGGGGTCAAATATTCTCGTGAAAAGTGAGTATTTCCAGAAATGGAATACCTCTGCCTACCCCCTCGGGGATAAAAGGAATGAGTTTTTTTTGGTAAGGAATAAAAACCTTTTAGCTTCTTGCGCCCCTTGGCCCCTGTTGCCAGGCCCTGGCTACGACGCTGGATTCACCTAAGTCATGCGCGTGAGTGGATTTAATAAAATTGCGATTCGTCTTAGCAATTTAGGTACTCAGATCGCGTTTGTGTCTGTTTAGGTGTAGTATATCGTTAACCTCACAGATCGTGGGCTTAGAAATAGTTTAGTTCAATTTGTATTCTGAACGATCGTTATTTTGCCATAATTGTATTTTAAGGCTTATGACGTGAGATTTTGATGAATGTTGAATGAATGATGATGAATTTTCAAATAAACAAATGGCCACTCACTCTAGAGGGCGATAACAAGTATTCCATTTGATACCGTCGATATAGGATAAAATATGTGCGTAAGTTTTTGATAAACTTATTGGTACTTATCAAATAAAACCCGGGAGTCAGTCGTTCCCAACTCCTTTCGAATACCGGTATTAATACCGGAAAGATTTTTCCTATAGATTCCTCGGGATACTGACATTTCAATACCCATTGGTATTGGGTATTAAATTAGGTTAAATTGGGTAGTAAATTAGGTTTAGATTTTATGAAGAAAATTGCACATTAACCAACAGTGTTTGAAAAATTCTGACTTTTAAGTGGCCACTAGCTTAAAACAATCTCCAAATCCGCGGTGGGCTTGCGTGGAAGATTATAGCCCATTCTTCCTCATGTGTAAGGAAATACCCTTAGCTCAGCAGTATATTGTTACGGGTTGATGATGAACCAACAGTAATTTAATTCAAAATCACGTTTTTTGGTTCCCTACCTATATCTTCTACGATTATATATTACATATATAAAATAAAGTCGTGTTTGTTACACTATTTATAACTCAAGAAAGGCTGAACCGAATTGGCTGGAAATTGGTAGTGAGGTAGTTTAGAACCAGGAGAGATACTTTTTATTATCTCTCCTGATAGGATACTTTTTATTCCGATATTCGGACGGGAGTCGAAACGGGAACTACGCGGGAACGGGAACTACGCGGGTAAAACCGCGGGGGCCTGGAAATTTGTGGAGAGGTAGCTTAAAACCAGGAGACGGACATAGGATACTGTTTATTCCGATATTCCCACGGGAACGGGAACGGGAACTTCGCGGGTGAAACCGAGGGGCGCTGCTAGTTTGATATAATGTAACCTGGATTCCTACATACACTATGCGTAAATAATTTTGTGTGTTATCTTTTCACAGAGGGGCCGGCGATGAAAATGATTGAACATCCTTGTTTTTATTCCGCAACACGGACAAAGTCACGGTCAAAAGCTAGTCTTTATAAATCAACCTTTCTCAAATTAAAAACAGACAGACAACATATATGTCAGTTCTCCATATAGATGTGTGAACAGTTGCAAAGGATGACCCCGATACTAAAGTAGTTTATGTAATTCTGAGAAATGAATGACCATTTGGGTGTTAGGCATTCACTGTTACTTAATAAATTCATGGTTTCGAATGGGTTCGCCTTCTAACCTTTGCGGTGTCTCATTCAAATACTTGCATGGAAGATTTATTAAGAATAAGGAAATAAAATAAATTATCTCAAGCCTTTTATCCGAAAGGGGGTAGCCAGAGGTATTCCATTTCCATTCCTACGTTTCACCGTATACTCTCTCGACCATAACCATTTCAGTCCCGTGGCAATTATAGTATATTTTATATCGAGGGACTAAACGAAGCCATTATATAACAAAGGTGGTTTAGGTTATATAGGGGGTATATTAAGTTGGCGTTTAGTCTCGAGGTGGAAACTGTACTTTTCACTTTGAGTGCGAGAAAAATTGTCAATTTAGTACAAATTTATTTAAAACCCAACAAATTTACACTCGACAAAAATTCAGAAATTTTCGCGGTCAGTTTTTTCTTCTAAACCTGTCACAGATTAACAAAGAGATTTAAATCTCTTTGCAGGTAAACAATTTAAAACACATGGCGCCACCTTCTTCGCGGAAAAACCATGGAACTAAAACTCTTCACATTTTCGCAATGAAGATGGTCCACACTCTACAGATATTTACTGGCTGTTTGAGGTTGTCTTTTTCTCATTAAGTAAATTAAAAAAAAATACTTTATACTCCCTAGGGACTAAAGTGGTCACTTTAGTCCCGCTTCGTAGGGCTATATTGGCGTACTTTTAGAGCATGAGAAGTGAAAAGTAAGTTTTATTAACTTGCGATACTAACAATTAAGGAAGGAGGTACCTACGTGTCAGTGACTATTTATACTACCCCTTTCCCATACATTAAAAAAACTAAATAATCTCACTCCTTTTATCCCCGAGGCGGTAGGCAGAGGTATTCCATATCTGAAAATACCCACTTTTCACGAGAATTTCGACCCCTAAACGTGATAGGTGGTGGTATTAATTCTGAGACCTGCGGGTTTCCTCACGATGTTTTCCTTCGCCGCCGAGCTAGTGATAAAACTGATAAATATATACAAGTTTTGAAGAACTCATTGGTACATGCCCGGATTCGAACCCGAGCCTCACGTTGAAATGACGTGCAATGAGTGGACTTGTAAGTCCCTACTTTGAATAAAACATTTTGCTTTTGACTACGTTTTACAAAGCCAGTTTTCTAGACCCCCAGAAAGAGATTTTTTTAAATTGTCTGTTTTCATGGAAGCCAGACCGTCCCCAAAAAAGTAAATCCAATAAAAAAATAACAGCTTGCCTCACATTATATCAAGAATCGCGTGTAGGTGTAAGTATGAGTAATAAATGCATATTGTGGGATCCATCGACAGGGTGAGGTAAGCAAAGCACTTAGGTATTGCCATTTACTTGCATAATATTTATTGACATGCGCCTTATAAGCATGCTGTTTAAAGTTTATAAGTTGAAACTGAAAGTTGTGTTTAATGAGTAGAAATAATTATTTTGTTTTGGTTTCTCTTCAAATTCTATTAATGTTTGAATATATAAATAATATAAATATAATCTTTATATTAATATAGCCTTTTATTTAATATAGCCTTATTTTTATATTTAACTTTATATTTAATATAGCCTTTTATCCCCGAGGGGTTAGGCAGAGGTATTCAATTACTGGATATACCCACATTTCACGAGGAATTAATTCTGAGACTTGCGATTTTCCTCACGATGTTTTCCTTCACCGTCGAGCTAGTGATAAATATGTACGTAAGTTTTGAAAAACCTATTGGTTCATGCCAGGATTCGAACCCGAGCCTCACTGATTTTCGGCCGGCTCTCACTGCTTGAATGTTTAAATGTTAATGTTTGAAGACCTCTCATATTCAGTTATCACTTAAGTTTTGCCAATTGGATGTAATTTTTTATCAGTATATAAATATGTTTTATGCAAACTATAGATTTCATGAGTATAAAAAGGTTATGGTAAAAAAATACACGTCACACAAAACTAAATATACAAATATTTTTTGTGCCCTTCCATCTTTCCCTCCTATAGACTTATTAACACATGTTTTTTTATATTTCTTTTCTTTCAGCTCTTTTTGTTATGTTACCTATAAAAAGTGTTTTATTAAGCACTCCTCAGTGTTTATTTAGGATGGGTCGTGGTAGACCCACTACTCTATTTGCTTTAACAATATTTAAAGAACTAACAATAAGCATGTTTTTGTTATATGGAAACCCGGTTTGGCCAGGACGTGATTAAATATCAAGGTTGTTTTTAATATTTTTGCTTTTATCTAAGTAAGTTTGTCAATTTACATTTGAATTATATTTTACACACGTTTATTTCACCCCCTTAGAGATTGATTTTTCAAAATCCTTTCTTAGTGGATGCCTACACTGTATAAGTTATCTATATGCAAAATTTAGAGTCTCTAGACCCAGCGGTTTAGACTGTCCGTTGATATATCACCAATCAGTCAGTCAGTTTATCATTTTAAAAATATATAGATTAGCTACCCGCCCGCATACCAGCTGTTCCGCGCGGTTTCACCCGTGTAGTTCCCGTTCCCATGGGAATACTGATATAAAACAAAGCCTATGTTACTCAACCATAATGTAGCTTTCTATTGGTGCAAGAATTTTTAAAATCAGTCCAGTAGTTTTTGAGTGAATTCGCTACAAATATACAAATCTTTTCTCTTTATAATATTTGTGTAGATACAAAAAAACTTCCTCGTTTGGCTCTTTCTATCAATGAATAACATTGAAATCCATTGCGTGTTTCAGGAGGAGTTAGCGGATATACAGATAGAGACGCGAAAAGCGACTTTATTTTCAACCAACTTCAAAGAGGAGGAGGTTCTCAATTCAACGCCATTTTTTTTATGTTTGTTACCTCAGAACTTTCGACTGGGTGAACCGATTTTGATAATTCTTTTTTTATTTGTAAGCTGGTGCTACTCGTGTGGTCCCATTTCAATTTGGTGTTGAAGTAGTTTTTTTTACTCTTCAGAGTTCGATGTTATATACCAGGGGTCTATATACAGGGTGACTTTTTTTACCGTCTGGAAAAAAATGTGGTGTGATAGGTTAGTGTAATAAATTCATTTGGCAATGTTACTTAAAAAAAAATTTTTTTTCTCAAAAATTTTTTTCTTGCTAAAACTAATATACATTAATTAATTTTAGTCAATAATACACACTGAAATATTTGAAATATTATTTTAAAAAGAAACAGGCTCGTAGCTTCCATTTATGCGCAATTTACCTACAACCGCCAGCTGCGCGTAGTACTGTGTACTAGTTTTCTAAATTTTGTAAATTGCATTAAACATGACTATATTTAACAATTAATCTCGTGTATAGCTTTGGCTCTAGATACCTTATATGTCATATTTTTTTCCAGACGGTAAAAAAATCATCCAGTATATGGGTCTATGTCTATTTATTAAACAAACTAGCAGCGCCCCGCGGTTTCACATGCGTTGTTCCCGTCCCCGTAGCAATACGGGGATAAAATACTTCCCATTCCCGTAGGAATACGATGATAAAATATAGCCTTTGTGTTATTCTGATGTATAAGCTATATAAATGTAAAGTTTCATCAAAATCCGTTCAGTAGTTTTTGCGTGAAAGAGGAACAAACATCCACATCTATACAAACTTTCGCGTTTATAATATTAGTAGGATAGGATAGGATAAGTGCAATTCCTGAAATTAGTTTGTTCAGTTTCGACTACTTAAACGGTTTTAGCTATCTACATCTACACTAATCTAAATCTTCCAATATTAAAAAGAGGAAAGGTTTATTCTTGTATTTTTTGTATGTTTGTAACGAATAAATTCAAAGGCTACTGGACCGATTTAAAATATTATTTCACCAATGGAAAGCTGCAATATCCCTGAGTAACATAGGGAATATAGTCCATGTATTCCGTCGAGAACGGGAACTACGCGACTATAATATGTGTGATTTTTTTCCGAAAAATGAATTAGCGTAACTGAATTTAGGGATACCTATGGAAACCGTAGTATTGTTGCTCTTTATTTAAGATAGCGAGTGCCCAGCGGCGTCGCAGACGTGGATCTAGTGTATTCCCGTTCCCGTGGGAATTTCAAAAACCCCGTCATAGCGATTGCCTACGACATATGAGACAGACAGACAGACAGACAGACAGACAGACAGACAAAAATTACAAAAATTGGTGTTTCGGTATCTATATCGATAACTATATACACTACCGTTAAAATTTTCAAAAAATATTTCATGTACAGACACGGCCCCGTTAGAGTTTTATTATATGTATAGATGCCTGTATACGTGTATAAGACACCTACTTACCATATTTCAAGTTTGTAAGTGTTATCGTTTCGGAGTAGTACGTATTTCTCTTTTTAACCAGTTTTTATATTTTCCCGTGGGAATGAGATATTTTCCTGGAATAAAAAGTACCCTAGATGTTGACCCGGGTAATCAGTTATCTCCATACCAAATTTCATCAAAATCCGTTCAGTAGTTTTTGAGTGATGCGTGCACAACCAGACAGACAGACAGACAGACAGACAGACAGACAGACAGACAGACAGACAGACAGACAGACAGACAGACAGACAGACAAAAATTACAAAAATTGGTGTTTCGGTATCTATATCGATAACTATATACACTACCGTTAAAATTTTCAAAAAATATTTCATGTACAGACACGGCCCCGTTAGAGTTTTATTATATGTATAGATAACAAAGGTATTTTAATACATAGGTATTTTTTTTATTAAATTACGTACAGCTCGCGTCAATCTCTTTGGCGCCACGGAAGTTATTTATATAGGAAGTAGTCTTCAGTGTAAGTTACTGTGTTCTCGCGGTCCTCACAAAATGGCTCGGCGCGCGCGGCGGTCCGGATGCGAACCGCGGTCCGCCATTTGGCGACCCCAGTTATATACTATGTATAGAAGATTTCTTAATTTATTAATAAATAGAGACATTTGTTGATAGGTCAGTCAGTGAGTTTCTTCTGTTTTAATTTAGTAAAACACCGGTTTGGCTTAACGTTCGTGCCCTGTTCACAGCACAGCGATGTCGTGACATTGAGTCATGACAAACATTGACATCGCTTTGTGTATTGATGAGTTTGTTTTATAGTTGTTTCCTGTTAGAAAAGGCGTCGTGAGACGAGTAATATGAGAAAGAAATACTAATATAGGGACGTGTTATATTTGTATTTACTAATGCAAGTCGCAAGACTAAAGCTGTATACAGAAAGAAAGCTGAAAGCTTGTCGGCGCCGATAGGCGCCTACCGGCGCCGGTCCATTCTACAGAAAGCAAGCAGATTGAAGCAGAGCGAACAAAATGTCGTACGATGATTGGCGGGCGGCACCAGCGCTGACCGGCGCGAGTCGGCGCCGATCGGCACCTATCGGCGCCAATAAGCGCCGATCGGCGCTTATCAGCGCTTGTTCATATAAATGCCTCCGCCGGTTTCCTGCGCAGACCGGCGCCTATAGGCGCCGATCGGCGCCTGTCGGCGCTGATAGGTTTTCGGCTTTCTTTCTGTATACGGCTTAACGTAAAAAAAAAGTACATATACTTCAAGTACTTAGTGAAATGTATATTGATAAATAATGATAATATGATAATGATAATATACTGATGCAAATAGAACTATTCGCAAATGGGATAACCTTCACATGGGTTTTTTTTTTTTAGATATTTCTGTCCTTACTTTTTACCGATCGGTGATAAAAAGTGACACGCATCATAGTAAAAATGACAGCGCTATAGTGTCTTTATGCGCTCAGTCAGTGGATGGGTGACCGCCAAGTGGCATTTATATTACGAGCGCTTCCGTGTTTCGGAAGGCACGTAAAATTGTTGGACCCGGTTTTCGTTGTGTTATGTACAATGGAAGTCGTTAAGTTCGTCAGATACCCTTGGGTGGCTTGAAAAGTTCTGACTGTTTAGTGGCCACCAGCTTAACATCATCTCCCAATCCGCAGTGGGAGATTATAGCCCATACTTCCTCATGTGTGAGGAAAGACCCTTAGCTCAGCAGTGCGCTGTTACGGGTTGATAATGATAGCGTCTTTATAGCTACGGTAGCTCCAAAGAGATTAAAATATAATAGGGCATAGAGGGGACAAAGCTAGGAAAATTTTAAGCCAAAAGTTATTCCAAGTGGAATAAGTCTAGTACAATTTCGACCGGAAGACAGCTCGCGATCATACTAACTGACATGACGCTTGAGCTTCAAAGTTTTGTATGAAAATATTCCCAATGCCCCCTCTATGTCCTATTCTATTTTAATCTCTTTGGGTAGCTCCAAAGACTACATCTTAATAGGACTATTCACAAATGGGACTATCTGTGATGGGACTATAATATGTGAAAAACTGATTAGGTTCATAACGGGACGGTCTGCTTCTAATCTGGAAACACCAAAATCACAGCCAAGAGCACGTGGAGCTTGACACATTGGACTTTGTAACGTTCTTATTACAATCGCCTTAGAGGTCAGACTCGCACTACTAGTGTAAAGCTTCATGTGCTCTTGACTGTACATATGGCGTCACGTTCGATTCACATCACGCACTTCCTTGTGCGCTCGCGCAACTGTGCGTCATCGGGCTGTGGCACACCGAGTAGGGACGAACCACCTGTTCTCTTTGTCGGTTTGGTGTAAGTTACCGAGGGTTTGAGACTTTATTTTATGAAATACATATTTCAGATCAATTCAAATGTTTTTATTCAATGTAGGGGATTGAAATGCATTGCGACTCCACCGCTTCGGTATGTAGTACCTATAGTTGAGGAGAGGAAGCGGGAAGCGTTCATATCTATGTATCCAGAGGAAGGTAAAGCTACTGGTTATATCTAAAACATGTTGTGTCTGCAATCCGTTACTTGACGGGTCGGGTAGATTTCGATTATCATGATATTAAGCATACTTAAATTTAGAGTTTCAAAATTTAATAGTGCCATAATATAAATTACTTCAAATATATCAACAACAACAACGTCAAATTATAGGCTTTCAGCTCAAAATAGTCTATTTAACCGAAGTAGAGATAGCTTAATTATTACTTCATTTATCTTTTTTTTTTTATAAATTTTGATGAAAAATATCATAGGTACAAAAGTGATATCACCACTAGTCAAAAATGCCGCCCCGGAGCCCAAATTTGGAATAAAAAATAATCAGACAAAGAAACAATAGACAAATTACTTACGTAATTTTTTTATGAACCATTTTTTTAAAAGTTCTCCCCGGTGTACCCAAAACCTTAGCTATAAGGTGGGTGTACGTACACCGAACACGCTAAACGTTAAGTGACAGAACAATGGCGGCAGTAACTCGAGGAATGTGACAGACAGACGTGCATTAGAGACCGTCTGGTATGTGCATCATTTCGAGCTTATATAATACTTAATATTTTTTTCCACACTAATGTTATAAAGAAAAAAAATTTCTGTCTAGGGGGTAGGCAGAGGTATTCCATTTCTGGAAATACCCGTTTCACCAATATGTTCTTGGGACACCTAAACGTGATAGGTGGTAAACCCATCGCCGAACTGGGATGCTGTTACAAATGTCTTAGAATTAGTTCTGCTGGTTTCCTTACGATATTTTCCTTCACCGTCAAGCTAGTGATGTATACATCTATTTACGTAAGTTTTGGAGAACTCATCGGTACATGGCATAATGTAATTTTTTTTATATTATTTACAATATTAATTAAAATTTATGATTTTTATTAGTATTTTAGAGTCGTACCACCTCGTACTGTAATGTTGCAAATGAATATGAAATTAATAAATGTCATCGCCAGGATTCGAACCCGAGATTCACGAATGAGAATCTATAACCACTGGGCTGTAAAATAATATATATTAGTAAGTTAATTGGTTCTGTGATATGTTTATTTATTTATTTATTGCACATTATTATACATGACACACTTATAATATAAGTAAGTAGTAGGTACATGTATAGATGTTTGTTCCTCTTTCACGCAAAAACTACTGAACGGATTTTCATGAAATTTTACAGTTATATAACTTACACATCAGAATAACACATAGGCTATATTTTATCCCCGTATTCCCACGGGAACGGGAACTACACGTTAAAATGGCAAGCTTTTTGAAGTGCTCGAGTATGTCAGTATGTATTATATTTCAATAAGAACTCACGTTATCAGTCGCCATGGTGTTGCAGCCACGCAGCGGAACAGTGTACTGCAGGTCTCCTCTCGCGGATACGTACTCTCTGAGGCAGGAGGAATTGCTCCCCAGTCCGGCCGGATACACGATCCCGTTGAAGGTCTCGTATATACTGTAGAAAATAATAAATAAATAAATCGTTTATTTCAGATTACAGTCCATACAACATAGCAGAAATCACAAAATTAAAATTTAAAATGAAATTAATAAAAACTAGCTTTTACCCGCTTTCGCGCAGTTTAATTCACCCCCTAGGGGTCGAATTTTGCAAAATCCTTTCTTAGTGGATGCCTACACTGTATAAGCTATCTATGTGCAAAATTTCAAGTCTCTAGACCCAGCGGTTTAGGCTGTGCGTTGATACGTCACCAATCAGTCAGTCAGTTTATCATTTTATATATATATAGATAACAAAAAGATTCATTTTCACGCCAGCCGCTGAAACCCCCCTACTTCAGCGCGTGACTGCGCTAAAATTAAACGAGCAATTCAATTTATGTCATAATAGCCGCTCTGCGCGGTTTCACCCGCGTAGTTCCCGTTCCCATATGAATACGGGAATAAAATATAGCCTATGTTACTCAGGGATCTTCTAGCTTTTCATTGGTGAAAGAATTTTTTAAATCTGTCCAGTAGTTTTTGAGTTTATTCGTAACAAACATACAAAAATACAAAACTTTACTCTTTATAATATTAATATAGATTTCCGGTATTTTGGATATAATGATTTTGTTGAAATTGGGGTAGTAGTATTATAAAAAAAATGTGTTTGTTCGAAACGAAACGAGGAATGGTCACTAAGTTGCTGAATAAAGTTTTCTTAAACTTAATTAATATCCTGTAATGAAACTTAGATGGTAACCGGCTGCAGTATTCTGACATGGCTTAACTATCATTGTCCTTCACAATGAAAAAAAAATCATACACAGTAAAAACAGAGATTAAACCTTTGCGCAAGATTCCTTAGTAAGCCTCCAAGTTACTCTGTAGCAATAAAAGTAAAAAGCTATTTCAATATCCCTACCGCAGCGCTTGCGCATATAAAAACAAAAGAACATCAACCGGTCTTAGTCGGCAAAGTCACAATAAATAAATAAGCTAAAGGAGTACGGCAACTGCGCCTTTTTTCGTTGATGATTGCGTACGCTCCTTTAGAGCGTTAGGGTCGGGTCGTTGTGACAATTTTTTTTATGTTTTTATTTTGGGTTGCAGGATGCTTAAATCAAATGAGATTAATAAAATAAAAAAAAAAATAATAATAATAATCTCACGCCTTTCATCCCCGAGGGGGTAGGCAGAGGTATTCCATTACTGGATATACCCACATTTCACGAGATACATTGGACCCCTAAACGTGATAGGTGGTGAGCCCATCGCCGGACCGGGTCTATTTACACATGTCTTAGAACTAATTCTGAGACCTGCGGGTTTCCTCACGATGTTTTCCTTCACCGTCGAGCTAGTGATATATATGTACGTAAGTTTTTTGAAAAACTCATTGTTACATGCCAGGATTCGAACCCGAGCCTCACTGATTTTCGACCGGCTCTTTAACCGTCCGGGCTATCACTGCTCACAAAAAAATAAATAATCACGCCTTTTATTCTCGAGGGGTAGGCCTCTATTCCATTACTCGATATACTAGCATTTTACGAGATATATTGGACCCCTAAACGTGATAGGTGGTGAGCCCTGAATGAAATTAACTGGTTAAAAATGCATTGAAAAGTCAAGAAAGTCAATACGGAATGCTTTTTTTTTATCATTTAGACGGTCCACGGGGTTTTTATGCAAAAAGTGACCATACTTTTCAATACGGCACCCCTGACCGACTGCACAGCGAAAACTGCGCAGAGAACCTGGCGCTAGTCTGCGTGAGTGATTGTTTTGGACGTTTGTACCTAGTTACCGTACTGTTTCAGCTTATATATTTACTGTGGCAAAAGTTGTGTCTGCCCTTGAGTTGTGCTGCATAGCAAATGCGCTGGATGAAATGGTTTTTTCCACCTCAATGGCAAAAAAAGTTAATGCTTCTCTCGTCTAATAATAACACTTGGCTTAAAGGTTAAGACGCTTTCAAAAGACGCACGACTAAGCGTCTTCTACTTCGTTAAAGTGATTTTGATAATTAAGTTGGGTAGCCGTAGTTTTTTAAAGACCGTCGCGGCCTGAAAGATGTTAAGTGGCTAGGATTGAAAAAGGAATGCTGAGGTGGTTTGGTTATATTGAGGGGATGAATGAAAGGCGCTTATTTAGACGAAAGGTAGAAGGGTGTTTTGAATGGGCGAGTTGGTAGAAGACGATCTAGGCGTACTAACATCGACAGAAAAGCCAGATAAAGAGTACCCGAAACCGGCGAGCATGCATGAGTCGTTTGATGGATGTGGATGAAGCACGAGAGATGTGCCGGTCGATCGTATCGTATCAAGTGGCAGTCTATTTTCTCTGCTTACCCCAACGGAAAATTGGCGTGACTTTATGTATCTGTGCAGAAGTTTTTTTCTCTAATCTTGCCACAAACCAATATCAGCATTGAAAACAAAAGCATTCCTCAAAATCACCAAAATATCCGAACCTGTTCTCGTGGTCCCCGTGCACGTGAGCAAGGGAGATGGTGACGTGCATGCTGTCCTTCTCGCACGCGACGGCCAGCGTGTCGAGCGGCGCAAGCGCACCCGGCCAAGGCGTGCTGTCACTTTCGGTCGCGGTCGCTACTGTCGTTGATAATTCTGCGAAAAGATTGAGATGAAGATTAATAATTGTCAAGTGACATACTTAATTGACAGTCAGAGAATGAGTGACATAGAGCCGTGTTTCGGAAGGCACGTTAAACCGTTGGTCCTATTTTTAACCGACTTCAAAAAGGAGGAGGTTATCAATTCGTCTGTATTTTTTTTTGTTTCATGTTTGTTACCTCAGAACTTTCGACTGGGTGAACCGATTTGGATGATTCTTTTTTATTTGAAAGCTGCAGGTGCTTCCAGATTGGTCCCATTTATTTTGTCCAGTTCTGACAACGGCATCCATAAGAAAGGTAAAGATTGAAGTCGTTTTTTTTACTCTTTATTCGTTGCGTTTACGCAGTCGTTAAGCCATGTCAAATACTAGAAAAATTCTGACAGTTAGGTGGCCACTAGCCTAACACCATCTCCCAATCCGCGGGAGGCTCACGTGGGAGATTATAGCCCATAAACCCTCATAAAAAAAACCCTACTCCCTCATGTGCGAGAAAATACCCTTAGCTCAGCTGTGGGCTGTTACGAGTTGATGACGATGTGTAGTATATCTGTCAGTCATATAAAAGACATCAACGAGATAATGTAAGTTTGGATTAGACCTTATACAAAAGCAAAAGAGGAAGATACGGTACCGGCGCCTCGCGCGTGGATCCTTTAAATTAGGTGCAAGTAGCGTAATTCGTTGTAGTCAACTCGTTCGCGCTTGTGCCCGAGTACGTCTTTCTATCTCTTTTTTTATTTGCGCGTGTAGTTGTATGTATTCCAAATGTCAACGATGATTTCTATGACTATACCGTATCTTCCTCTTTTGCTTTTATCCAAGGATTAGACGGTTATTTTGAACTAGCTTTTACCCGCGGCTTTCACTCGGGCGCGTTTATTTCACCCCCTTAGGGATTGAATTTTGCAAAATCCTATCTTAGTGGATGCCTACACTAAGTATATAAGCTATCTAGGTAAAATCTATGTGTAAAATTTCAAGTCTCTAGACCCAGCGGTTTAGGCTGTGCGTTGATACATCACCAACCAGTCAGTCAGATTATCATTTTATATACCTACATAATATATAGATTAATTCAGCTTAGCCTTATACCATCTCTCAATCCGCTGTGGGCTCGAATAATTCGGCGTCTAGCAAGAATGATTAATTAGCAGCTTATTTTGATTTGCGTTGCAAGGAGATCTTTTTAAGAAGTTTTTTTATAATATTATGAACTAAAATTGTATTGTTGTTCTTTTCTAGGCACTTTGAATATTAGAAATTAATGAACCATAAAAGTAAATCAAGCCTTTTTATTTAAATTGGAATTTCGATATCAGTAATCTTATCTCTCAGTCAGTATCATCTTTCCAAAGGTTTTCCAGAAGTCCAGAACTAAAGACCATAAGACCGCACAGCGCAATACGACAGTGAAAAATAACCAGATTGTGACCCAATTTAGTAGGTATTAAGTAAGAATTGATTTTGAAAAAAGAATATTGTGTTTATGAGTTTCTTGCCTTCTTCTCCTCAACCACACATGCTGAAGCGGTGGCGTTGAAATGACGTCCAACAAGTGGACTTGTAAGTCTCTACTTTGAATAAAACATTTTGACTTTGACTTGACTGAATTTTATTTATTTTCCCATCTTTTATACTTTAGAGTTCAATAAAGAATTATTAGTAATGTATAACAGACATATACTACTGCTTCAGAAAGTGTTGTAGTTCTAGCTAAGGAGAAGGCGGCTCAAGAAACTCCACAACCAAAGCTGCGCAGTTATAGGTTAAGTCGATGAATAATTCATGAACTAACAATTTTGAAATCAGAAAGCATAAAAATATAAATTAACAAATACACTTGTATTTGGTACGTTTAGAAAGTAACTAGTATAAGTACTTGTAACTGTTAATTACGGAACAGAAGGCACTCAGCAGAACACTGATATTACGATAAAAAAAATGTGGACGGCTGAACGTAACGTGGTGTGGTCCCATTAGAAAAAGTTTCTGTAAACAAAAATTTCTTGTCTATAAAGTCGGTTTACGGACAATAATTTTACGTGATAACGGTCGTAAGAAATAGATGCAACACAAGCCGAACGCTCTCTATCGGTTGTTCCGAGCACTCGCTTGCACGCTCGGCTCAGGCGGAACGTGACAATGAGTCATGGTTTTTCGTGCGTGCAGCCGGCGTTCATCGATTTATAGGACGTTATAACGTCAAAAAAATGGGTAACGGGTAAGCAGAGGTATTCCATCTATGGAGACCCATTTGCCTTGCCCCTTTCAGTTATCAAAATAAAATATAGATTATAGCCTATATATTGTAAGGCAGGGATAATGTAGCTTCCTATTGGTGAAAGAATTTACAAAATCAGCTCAGAATTTCAGAGATTATCTACCTCCAACAACATAGAAACAGAATTTATTCTGAGACATGTGTAAAAGATTCGGTCCGGCGATGGGCTCACCACCTATCAGGTTTAGGGGTCCAAAGAATATTTCGTGAAATACATCCAGAAATGGAATACCTCTGCCTACCAATTTAACAACTTTGCAATATTAGTGTAGAATAGAACGTGTTCCGAACTTCCATCAGTCTGTCTATATGTGTAGTTATATCAAAATTCTCGCCACATAGCCACTTAAAATTTTATGGTCATAACGATACGTAGGAAAACAGGATTGAACCCGCGACCTCGCAGACGGCTGACCGTTGCTCGGAGCCTGCTTAGAAGGATGCGCACGCGACGACTGGGAGTGGAGGGGGGGGGGGGTCACTGACCCCGGTCGTCCACCCTGCGTAGACCGGTGGTCAGAGCAAGGTATTTATGTCAAAATCATTTGAATAACAAATATTGTTTATAGTATTTTAGGTCACGTTTTAATTATCCGTGATTCCATGACACTAGGGATTACAATTTGCTGAATATTTGGACCTATGATTATATCGATATAAAATTAATTGCAACCATAAACGTAATGTAAGTAAGGTAAACGCAGCTATCAACGACCCACCGAAAATCTGCAGGTATTGCCGACCCATTCAGGTTATTCTTATTTTTATCGGTTTGGAACAATTTGAGTCACAAGAGAGTATAATATACGCACATGTTTGTATGTTTCCTAATTAATTTACTGGTGTTAGTGTACGTAGGTACACGGGAATGTGACCAAATCAGGGATGTTGCGGATGCCGATTTTTTCACATCCGCGGATGCGAATGCGGATGCGGATTTTTGAAGGCTCACATCCGCGGATGCGGATGTTTGGGATCTTATATAAATATAGTATATGAATGAAGAATTATCTTACTATAGGTAAAGGTATCACCCTATGGGTAAACAGTAACAACGTAGGTAGGTAGAGCATTCATTCCGCAGAAAAAAAATATTAGAGCAATAACGGGAATATCTCGCTTTGACTCTTGCAGATCATTCCTTAAAGACCTTAATGGCTTATTGACATTATCACCTAACATGAATGAGATCTGCGTTTTTGCTAAACAGCATGGGGAATTGTTAAGAAAAATTTGTAACATAAACCCTCGTAGTCACAGAGACCCAAACACTCTTGTCTTTGAAACGATTCCAAAAATTATTAAATTATAATAAAATTGGCTTTGAGTATTAGAATATATTCTTATGTATAATAAAATCCCAAATGACATTCAAGACCCGTTAAAATTATTAAAAGAAAATTGTATAAATAGCTCAATGAACGTATTTTTTACAATATTAATTTATTTATTAAAAAATAAAATAAGTGTGTCCATTATGTCAAAGGTGTTTGCATGTCTTTTAATTATAGTGAACATGTATGCACTGCCAAAACTGTATTTTTTCATCTGTACCCAAGTTTGACGCAAATAAAGAAATATTCGATTCTACTCAATCAATCACTGGAAAAATTAAGAATACTGTTATAAAACTATAAACTTTACCTACAATAAAACGTAGGTTTTACCGGTATAACATAATGGCATTTTTCTGGCGATTTTAATTTAATAAGCTGAGCTAAGACTAATATAAAAATTTCCCAATACTCAATTATCTACACACAATGATCACTGATCACAATAACACTCAAAATATATATCTTCACGATAAGTAACCCACAGCGCAAACAAACACGTAATAATTTAGTTACAAGAAACAAAGGATGTACCACAACAAATGCGTCGGATCTTGTCACCAATTTTCTCGTTCCCATTGGTCATTGTCTCATGCGAACGGCACGTGCCATTCACGGGTCCCGCCCAATTTCTTTCTTGTCACAACTTGTATTACATCCGCATCCGCATAAATATCCGCATTGATTAATGCGGATGCGGATGCAGATGTCTAAATCTATGCGGAAGCTCCGCTTTTGCGGATGCGGATGCGAATATTGGCAACATCCCTGGACCAAATACGTTAGTTTCTGTGAACGTAGCGAGTGCGCCGATCGTGTCATACTAACCCTTACTTCCTCAGGTAAGTACTCGAATTTTTTGCTTAAGATATTTTATATATAAATATTTACGTTAAGTTTATTCTGAATAACTCAACATATTCCTTTATTTGTATATTCCACATTTCGCAACTAGATTATTATGTTTTAAGGGATTTTAAAAAGTATTTTTGAAATTAAAATAGAACGGCAATAGCTGCAGTGCATTTTAGTAGTGCAGTGCTAAGAGGATATTCTTTATTTTTTCCCTTTTTCGTTAATGCTTATAATAATTAAACAAGTTTTTATAACACCATTTCAATCTTAAGTATTCTCAAATTATAAGCATCTATTAGCGACATACTCCATGTTATATTATAAACTTGTTTTTCCGCGATAAACTGCCACGCATTATTAAACATTTAGACGTGGGATATGAAAGAAACTACTTAGAGTTTTCTTCGTATTTAAATGAAAATTTCGTATTTTTTTATAGTTTAGGACTAAATCAATAAATTATTGTATTAAAAAGGATGGGGAAATATATTATTACAAATAATATTATTTTTCGTGGCTCGGTAAAAGATTTGTTCATTTTTTATTTAACACTAATTGCCGATCCATATGAATCGCTAATTGCAACAAAGAGAAGCTATCACCCATTCTATACCGATTAATTGGTATTTTTGGATTAGCGGGATGTAATGTCTAAAAGTAAAGCTACTAATTTGTTTCAATATAAAGATTTGATTCAATGAGTTAGGTTAGGTTTAATTTCATTTAATGTCATTTTCATTTCATATCCATAAAAAAATCTACTGAAGACTTGGCTATAGTATAGTTCCCTTTGCCTACCCAGAATGGGTGAAGAAAACAAAAAAAACCTCTGCTTTTAATCTTTACGATTGGCGCGATTTTCCAAAAATGTTAGTTGAGTTTATTGTATTTTTATTATTTTATTAAATTACTTAATTTTTTCGCAACTGTATTAAAAATAGTTACTAAGTATACGTGCGGAACCGTCATTGCAACTTGTTCCGACAGTCAACCCTCACCTTCGGCTGGGCTAAACTTGGGAAGTTCGAAAAAAAATTATAGGCTTTTTGGGAAATAAAACAAATTTTAAACAATATTTTGAAATAAAATTGTCTAATTATTTTTATTCAAAGGAGCAAATCATGATTCATGTATGTAGAAGCACCAGCCGCTATCCCAACTTGAAAAACTCTGTGCTGAAAATAAAACAGAGTGTTTTTTTTTATTGACATCTACACATTTACAAAATTATCTCTGAATTTTGATAGTGAATATTTATGTTTCAGGTGATTCAGTAGACACTAAGACTAATTCCCTTCAACGGCACTCACATGGAACTGCATTGTGAAGTAACAGCATTGACATTGTTTTAAGAAGTAATTACTATTAAGCAGGCTAATCAATTAGAAAGAAAGGCTATGGTAACTATGGTATGCACTAGCTGGCCAAGCAGCAGGTTTCTGGGGGCGCAAGATAACAATACATGACCTATGTTCTCACTTTGATTTTATGAATGTTATTCTATTTACCATTTCTATTATAGTCTATTTTCTGACATTACTAAAATTTCATTTGTGTCCACCGAGAAATCAATACCTTTATTTTTATTGAGGTCCAAATGTGAAAACAATCTTTTAAAGAATCCACAAGCATTCCGAGGTTCACTGCGATTAGTTGGAAAGCATGGGCACTAGAAGAAGAAATCTACATAGCAATGAATTTCATGTTGGTTCTATTCCTTTTTTTTCACCCCTTACATGGTAGGCAAAGGCATTACGCCATGCAGCCTCGTCATTAGTTAATGATATCCTTGAGTAAATGGCTCTGCTTCAGAGTCCATGCACAAAAATACAGTGTCTTCAACAATTTCTACATCCCTAACTTGGTTATCAACAGTAAAATAATAGCACTTTTACTGATAACTTCATTGTGACTTCTTGAGGCAATCCAAAAATGTCCATATCTCGCATTTTATCGAATTTACCATTTACTGCACACTTTTACGGACACTTGCCACATTATAAACTATCACTATTATGATGAGTGAAAACCCGAAATACACAGCAAAATGAAAATTAAACAAAAAACATGACGTCCTTCTTCGGATTCCCGCCAAAAAGTTTAAAGTCAAGTTCTCCATCTCCATTTTCAGATTATTTTAGTAACTATAATTATTGTAATGAATCAAGTACAAAAATGAGAAGCAAATAAAAGTAAACGGGACATTTCGAAAACGGGATATTTTGGGAAAGGGATATTTCGCTCAAATTAATAATTATTTTGAGAATCGAACATGTAGGTAGGTATTTTGTGAAAAAAAGTATGATTTATTTACTTACGGTCGGTGTTAGGTTCATAAAAATCGGTAATAGCTTCAAAGCGTTTCGGGTGGGTCGGTAATAGAAACAATTGACTTCAACAATCCTTTGATTATATTTTTAACGAAAACATGATATTTATAAACAAATGAAAATATAAATATAAAATATACAATCTATATTTATATATAAAATAAAAAAATCTGGTGTGTTTGCAACCACTACCCTTACCTAATTCTAATAATCAATTTCAAAACTTGCTTAAGGGGGTCGGTAATAGCTGCGTTTACCTTATGATAAAACTAGGGACCCGCTTCTATAAAAGTCTAATATAAAAGTCTTCCTCTGGAATCACTCTAACTATTTAAAAAAAAACCGCATCAAAGTATAGATCTATGTATATAGGGACAGATAGACGGGAAGCAACTTTGTTTTATACTTCGTAGTGATATAAATCCATAATAACGTCATATAAAGAAATCGCAAAGTATACGGTGAAAGGTGGGTATTTCCAGGACTTTGAAACCTCTGCCGACACTCATAACTGTCGCTACGTTACTCAGTAAAAGTTCTTTGTTTAATAGGGTAAAACACCCAATGTTCGACACCCCGCCAATTAATTGCCACCCCATCAGCTTTATTCAAAATTAACGAAATTACGATACACAATTATATTTATTTAGCTACCTGTTACCCGCGGCTTCGCTCGCGCACGTTTATTTCGCCCCCTTAGGGGTTGAATTTAGCTAAATCCTTTCTTAATGAATGCCTACACTTACATGAGCTATCTATGTGCAAAATTTCAAGTCTCTAGACCCAGCGGTTTAGGCTGTGCGTTGATACATCACCAATCAGTCAGTCAGTTTTAAATATAAAGAAAATAGAGATAATCAAATAATTCTTAATATAATTGTGTAGGTACCTATCATAATTTCATCAATCACCGTTAAAAATCTGTTGAGGTGTCAATTAATGGAAGGTTGAAATAGGGTGTCAATAATTGGGTGTTTTACCCTATTTTACCTTTTTGCGATGGAGACTTTATTACTTATAAATATGTTTACCTGTGCTAGGAGGTATCTGCTTGGAGCACGCTGTCGCCAACAGCGCCGCCGTTAGTAGTAACGACCACATGGTTCAGTCTGTAACAATAAAAAATATTATAGTTTGTGTAATCATTCACAAATAGTTAAAACATGTAGCGACACTAGCCAATAGACGGCCGAGTTCTAAACCGAGCTATGGAAGTTTCTAATGAGTTTGTCTAAATACAACTGTCCAACATCAACCGGACCCAGGCACGATCACCTCGCCTTTTTTTTATGAGAGAAGGGGGCAAACGAGCAGACGGGTCCCCTGATGGTAAGTGAATACCGTCGCCCATGGACACCTGCAACTCAGGAGTCACAACTGCATTGCCGACCTTTGAGGTGGGAGTAGGGGGATGTCGCCTGGCTGAAGATCTTCCCTTTTCACGATCGAGGAGCATTCCACCTCCGCTCCTCTATAAACACAATTGACACCCGGCTATATACACACACCGGCACAATTAGCGGAACAGAAAAAAAAAGGAGAAAAAAGAGGGAATTTAGAACAATGAATGTAATTTTTAAACAATATATTATTTAAAATGAAACAACAATTAAATTAACATGTTTTGACATTCATTTGTAACACCATACTTAAAATTTTATAAAAATAAAAATTAAATTAAACAAAATGCATTTTTCTTCGATTTTTAATTATAGAGAAACAGCAGAAAATTCAAGATTTTCCAAAGTTTAACAACAATTTCAATGACTGTTCAATATCGAGTGTTTCCTCCTCGTGCTCTGATGAGGGTTTCCATCCGTCTGGGCATGCTGCGGATGATGTTATCAATGGTTTCTTGGGGCAACCTCTGCCATTCTTCAAGTAATGCGTTTCGCAACTCGTTGAGATTATTGGGAGGGGGCATTCTTGACTTTACACTCCTCTTTAGCAAGTCCCAGACGTGTTCTATAGGGTTCATATCGGGGGACCGTGCTGGCCACTCCATCACCGTTATACCAACATGGTTTAGGTATGTCTGTACTGTGCGAGCACTGTGAGCCCGAGCATTATCCTGCATTAGAATGAAGTTGTTACCAATAAAGGGGGCAAATGGCACAACATGTTCTTCTAAAATCTCCCTGATATACCGATCAGCATTCAGATTCCCGCCATCGACCACTACTAACTCCGTACGAGCTCCTAAACATATTCCTCCCCAGACCATAATTGAACCGCCGCCATATGCAACTGTATTTTCAAAATTAGACTGGATATACCGTTCTCCTTTGCGTCTCCATACTCGCTGCCTTCCATCAATTTGATTTAACATAACTCTGCATTCATCAGTAAAAAGAACCTGTCCCCAGTCGTCGAAGTCCCAATCACGATGTTCACGACCAAAGTGTAGACGGTTTGTGCGATGATGTCTCTCAAGTTTTGGGGCTTTGGCGGGCACATACGAGCCTATACCCACTTCTTCGAATCTTCTACGAACTGTCCGCTCACTCATCCTTACTGCTCGTACCTCTTCCAGTAAATTTCGAGCCTGCACCGCCGTTAGTCTCGTGTTCCGTCGGACTTGAAGTTGGAGAAAACGGTCATCCCTCCTTGAAGTACACCTTTTCCGGCCTTGTCCTCTCCTTCTCACTAGAGCATTCGTCAATCTGTATCGTTGGATGCTACGATAAATCGTTGATAACGATCGACGAAGGCTTCTGGCAATCGATCTGTAGGTTTGACCATTTCTCCTCATTTGATCTGCCCTAATGATTTCTGATGGCGTTAAATCAGGCATAATTAGATGCTCGTAAATTATCAATATGCGAAAAAACTCAAAAGCCTCAAAAACTGCAATTCAAAGCTTTTCAAATGGAATTCACGAACCTTCTAAAAACGGACAAGCGGTGGAAAAAATGAATCAATGAAAATTAAAACAAAAGAATGAAAAAAAGGGCAGTCGCTTAGTATTCCATTTTTAAATTAAAACCCAAATTTAAAAAAAGCTTGTTTAGCCGGCCAGTAACACGCAAAAATGCGTAAATACTTCCTTTTTTTTCTGTTCCGCTAATTGTGCCGGTGTGTGTAGTTCTTAATTAGACAGAGCCTGTTCTATGGCTACTCAACAACTTACAAACTGAAATAAATATAAACATTAACCCACAGGTACTAGAATTATGTGTTATTATTATGTTAAAATTACCCATGTCTGTCGATGGGCTCGCCACTGGTCACGTATAAAGGCCTAAAAACTATACAAATGAAAACTGGGAATATTCCAGGAATGGAATATCTGTGTCGACGTCGCCAAAAAAGTTTGAGAACCGCTGCTTTAGACTAAAGGTATTGCAGAAATAACCCTATTTACTTAATAACCTCCGTAACTGTGTTCTTTGTTTATTTGGCCTACAAATAGCGCTTTATAGGACGTCATAACAAAAGGGATATTTGCATATTACGTAAATATGCAAATATTGGAAGCAACGCAATGTATGAACAAGTGTCCATATGCGCCGTGCTGCCAACTAGACTAACGGAAAGTGTCGCAATATGTCACACACAGATCTAGATTCAGTTGGAACAGTGTCGAAGTCAACATCAATGATCAGTCTTACCAATAATCTCGTACACAAATATTCATACACATAATCATGCACATAATTTAATGATATCGCAAAATTAAGTGTCAATCGAATATACACAAATATGATTGATAAGATGATGCTTTGGAGGAGGTATTTAACCTATAGTTTAACATTTTATATTGTATTTTTATTGTATTTTTAATGATATCGTAGTTAAATGTTATTTTTATGTAAAGGCTGTAAAGGGATGATTGATAAGATGATTATTAAATGATATATCTATTGTGGTAACAATTCTGCGAGATAATACCTGAGTACATAATATAGAAATGTGAAAGTGTTATTTATACTTAAAAAAAGATATGATTCAAAATGTTTATCAAAAATACAAACGTAATTCAACGAATAGCACTAAAATGGTAGGTTATACACCGAGGGGGTAAAGCACTATTTTATGTCAAGGACGCGATATTGAATCCTGAGCAAATGAGGGACTCCAGATTAAAATCCCGAACGTAGCGAGGGTGTTACGAGTTAACTCCTTAGCGAAGCGAGAGAATTAAAACGGAGTCCTGATTGCAGCGAGCGATTCAAGCTCGCCCAAGACGAAAACAGCTTTATCCCAAAGCCGAATACTCTACTTTTTTCACCTTTTGCGAGACAATAAAAAGCAAGGCTACTTAATATTGCTTGTAGTGGCCAGTTCGATTTTCAAATAAGTTCTTTTTGCTGTAGGTCTCTATGGAACAGTTTTTCATACGAATTCATTATAACCCGCCAGGTTGTAATATTGTACTGAATCTCATTATAACCTGCCTACCCCCTCGGGGAAAAAAAGCGTGAGATTTTTTTTATCATTATAATTTATAACCCGCTGGTTAATAATTACTTGCTTTAGGTAAGCAAAAAAGCTGGGGTCCGGAATGCGAAGAATAAAAGAGCGTGCATGAAAAGGCTTATGGATGTGAAGGAAACGAAAGAAGTATATCATATAAGTTAAAGTCAGTTTTTTACTCTTTAGCGTTTTATGTTATCTTCTTTACATACCGAATTCTTGCCCTATTCCCCTAGGGAATAGGTTCTCGAATAAAAAACAAGTAATGCCGGTAGCTGGCGACTGTCGAAGCCTTCAAATCACGTAGGCCCAACGGTACCTTTTCCCAGAGGAGTTTTAATAACTGACCACTTTCGATTTCTCTTAACAGTTGCTAACGGAATATGCATCGATTAATTATTTAACTGTGTGTCCGAAGGGATTTGAATCAAGGACAAACATTTATGGACTAGCTTTTGTCTAGTCCATAAGACTAGCTTTTGTCCGTGACTTCGTCCCCCATCTGACCCAGTGAGAAAAAACAATCTGTCTATATGTTTTATATATACAGATTATTTTTCCAAGCGGTTCGGCGCGGTTTTACCCTCGTAGTTCCCGTTCCCGTAGGAATACGGGAATAAAATCTAGCATATGTTACTCAGGGATCTTCTAGATTTCCATTGATGAAATAATTTTTAAAATCGTTTCAGTAGTTTTTGAGTTTATTCGTAACATACAAAAATACAAATCTTTCCTCTTTATAATTTATTAGTATATATATATATTAGTATAGAAGTAGAATATAATTTATTGTGCAAACTGTGTACATAGGTTGGTAATATGATAAAACATAGACAGTAAGTTTAACAGCTTTGCCCAATTCGGACATACAATATAATAGGTACCTCTAAGAAATAGCTATTTTTACACAGAAGAATAGTGATGAAGAGAAGTATCTATAGATAGAATTAAAATTAAAGCGGCTCCCATACAAGAAACGTGTTTTTTTTATTTTATGGTGATACTAAACACTTTGAGTGCGAGCCCGACTCGCACTTGGCAGCTGTTTATTGATTTGTAATATAAACAACGAATATAGGTAGGTACGCAATAGTACATTATGATATAAGTGCGGTAGGTTGAAAATTACAGCCGAGGTGATATTGCTAGCCCGAGCCGTAGGCGAGGGCTACAAGTAAGCAGAGGCTGTAATTATCAAAGCGCACGTATGTCATACGACGTT
Organism: Ethmia dodecea; assembly: GCA_963855545.1. Taxonomy (NCBI): domain Eukaryota; kingdom Metazoa; phylum Arthropoda; class Insecta; order Lepidoptera; family Depressariidae; genus Ethmia; species Ethmia dodecea. The sequence goes on along the minus strand of OY979463.1, from coordinate 3,980,543 downwards.
TTATAACACATTTTCGAGGAAATAAAGTAAAACTCCGACTATGGTAAACGAATAAAAACAAGCGTTATGAGAAAGCGCGCGGCGCGCATCATCATTTTTTTTAGGCAAAGGCACAAAAAACAGCCAGTATTACTAATAAAGTAATTAATATTTTTGTGTTTTTGTTACAGATTAATTGGTAGTAATTTACTAACAAAATTATTTAAATTAAATAATTATGTAAGTACATAAATATTTCTTTATTATATTTTATCTCCCAAAGTTAATTTTAATCATAAAATTTTGTCAACTTTTTTGACATAAAAACTCGGCTGAGATTTTAAAAAGTACCGTTCGTTTTAGGACGGAGCATCTTGATAAACCGTGCGTTTTACTTTACACTTACCGCACTTGGGCGTAATGATATACAATACGATATTGAAATTGGTGAAATAAGACACCTTTTACGAGCAAATGTGTTATAATAGTACATTATGATATAAGTGCGGTAGGTTGAAAATTACAGCCAAGGCGATATTGCTAGCCCGAGCCGTAGGCGAGGGCTACAAGTAAGCAGAGGCTGTAATTAACAAAGCGCACGTATGTCATACGACGTTTTATAACACATTTGCGAGGAAATAAAATAAAACTCCGACTATGGTAAACGAATAAAAACAATACAGCGTTAAGAAAAAGCGCGCAGCGCTCATCATAATTTTTTCTAGGCAAAGGCACAAAAACAGCCAGTATTACTAATAAAGGAAATTAATATTTTTGTGTTTTTGTTACAGATTAAGTGGTTGTAATTTACTGTGAAAATTAATTAAATTAAATAATTATGTACATAAATATTTCTTTATTATATTTTATCTCCCAAAGTTAATTTTAATCATAAAGTGTTGACAACTTTTTTGACATAAAAACTCTTTGCTGAGATTTTAAAAAGTACCGTTCGTTTTACTTTACACTTACCGCACTTGGGCGTAATAAGATACAATACGTTATTGAAATTGGTGAAATAAGACACCTTTTACGAGCAAATGTGTTATAAAAATATTAAAAGTACACTTACCGATTTTATATTTAAAAACATAATCAAACAAAAAATTTTTTTGCTGGTTTTGTTATAAACATCTTAAATTGATCTACATTTCAACCGCTGCAAAACTAGGCTATCGTAACAAAAACCTGAACAAACACAGATGCAACTATTGTAGGCAAACGTACGCAACACTATTGTTGATACGCATGTTGTAATTATGTTATTGAGCCAACATGTTGGACACAGGTGTTTATGTTGTAATATTTCTTGGAATAGGCATTGGGGTTATTTTCAGAGTGAATTAAGTAGGTAGTTTTTAAAACGGAAATACCATTAGAAACAAAAAAATAATAGAATAGCCGTGATCATAGAGGGGGTAAGTTTTTTAAAAACTTATTGGTATATCGTCAAGATTCGAACCCGAGCCTCACGTATAAGAAGCTCTGGCTCTTTAACCTCATTGCGAACACTGCTACTTGCAAATAGCCATTGGGTGCATAATGTCCAAGTTGCAAAATGTTTAGCTAACTAAAACTAAAAGGTAGTGGATAGAAACTCCTTTTCACCCGACTCCAAAAAAGCAGGAGGTTCTAAATTCGATTGTATGTTTTTTTTGTTACCTCAGAACTATCGACTGGGTGAACCGGTTGGAAGTAATTTTTCTAGTCTTTAGAGTTCTATGTTGTTACTTCAAGAATTGACAACTTTTAGTAAATTGCACCTAATGCAAAGCCGGAGCCGGTCGCTAGTAGACTTATATTAGTGTAGATACACATAGTAAAAGGCTATTTAGACTTTCATGCGTTACGTATTCAGCCATTTAATTCTAGGTGTCGACCTCGCATAGGCTTGAACTTAATACCTAGGTCTAGAGAACGGCCACAAAGGCTAGGACTGAATTGTGTAATCATTGGCTTTCTCTGCCCGCTCCCACTCACGGCGTGATGTTGATTAAATGGTGCTTGACGAATGAAATCTACATCAAACGTCGATGGAAGGGTTTTACATCAGCATAGTGTAATAGGGATGTTAACACTACTAATCACAAATTATGTAATATGTTTAGTGTTAATTAGAATGTCGAAAATCCCACTTTTATAATTTATTATTACTTAATACATTTATTATAAATGATTTTAAAGGCTATATTTATAATCTGTTGTCACCTGACTGCAAACACCAAAAAGAGCTTATGACGTCACTAACCGCAAAACAAGCTGACAAAGACTGTTTACTTCTCTGCATTTTCTTTCTTTCTGTCTGCTATCGCGACCAATGTTTTGCGGTTAGTGACGTCATGTCAGTCACTTGACAGTTCTTAGTGTTTTAGCGGGAAAATTCAAAATTACTTTATTTTTGTATATTTTCTCATCGAAAATACTAACATTTTTAAATAAAATAAGCTTTTAGGGGTAAACAAGAGTCAATCTTCAAAATAAAAGCAATTCCGAATTCATGGCTAACAGTCGTGAATGAATACGTATCTACGGTGGCAGGAATGAATAAGATGTTGTTCCGTATCAAGACACTAGAAATGTCAAGGCAACTTTAATTAGCCGGATATAAATTGTCATATTCATAAAAATATCTGTGAATCATTAGACTATCTAAAAAACATATTTATTTATTTATTAAGTTATTGTACATTGTAATATAACAAGGTAAATAATTATCATACAGAAACTTTTGTTGTAGTAGCTTTTATCTTTGTAATCATCAAATATAAACTTTTATATTCAATGAGTTTTTTTACAACGCTTACGTGCATATTCATCAATAGCTCGGCGGTGAAGGAAAAAATCGTGAGGAAACCCGCTGGTCAAAGAATTAATCTGAGGCATGTGTAATCGCCCGGTCCGGTGATGGGTTCACCACTTATCATGGATAGGGGTCCAAAGAATATATTGGTAGCGTAGGTATTTCCAGAAATGGATACCTTTGCCTACCCCCTCGAGGAAAAAAGGCGTAAGATTGTTATATTTAATTTAATAAACTCAATTAAATTCTTAAAAAAATCGTGGCATTTTCATAGTACTCCTGATATCCTGACAGGAACCCAAAATTCCAGACATGTTATCATACCATTTTCCGTCTGTTCATGACGATGAAACCAAATGAAGTAACATAATTATTTAATTGCTATCTAAAACCGAGTTTTAGGCATGACACAGCCAATTTTCCACAAAAACCTGAAGATGACTCACATATTTTTTGCTCACCGATAATAAAGCTTTTGTCTGTCTGTGCGGAAGCCGTCAGGGTTGGCGGTGCGTGACATAAGGGACCGTTGTCTTCGTAATTATATGAGCTCTTCGTCAAGTGGAACCGTGGAGCGTCACTTGTATAATTATGTGATTTTATTTGCATTAAGACAAGTCAAATCAAATCAACTCAACAAAATAATGGGTGTTCCCCTCGATTTCAGTCCCGTAGTAGTAGAGTCACATTCCCGTGAGAGACTAAAAAAATGTACATACATATATGTAGGTACACGCCTACCTACCTACTTATGAAAAAAATATTTTGCAAAATCCTTTCTTAGTGGATGCCTAAACTGTAATATTATGTGCAAAATATCAAGTCTCTAAACCCAGTGGTTTAGGCTGTGCGTTGATACCTCACCAATCAGTCAGTCAGTTTATCATTTTACATATATAGATTCCTGACCAATTTTAACCGTGAAAATGTAACAGACCGACTCACTTCCGCTTACTTCTTCCTTATAATATTATGATAGTAAATATAACATACAACTCGAAAGAGTAAAAAAACAGGCTTAAACTTATATGGTTTTCTCATGGATGCCATTGTCAGAACTAGACCAAATTGAAATTGGACCAGCTTTCAAATAAAAAAAGAATCATCCAAATCGGATCCACCAGTCGAAAATTCTGATCGAGAACCTCTTCCTTTTTTGAAGTCGTTTAAAAAGAATGAATGAATATATGAATGACTCAATGATTGTTTGGAATTACAGACGTTTCAAAATCCACTACGAAACATTAAGACAACTTCCGAATTCGCAATTAACGGCTATCTCACGAAAAAGGGCATAGCCGTGACATCGGTCGATCACTATAACTTCTCGAGAGGCATTCGATCTGACACACATACAGACTGGTCCTTTGTTACATAACCGACACACTTTCTGAATGGAAATTTGGGTAGGGTTGTGACTGTTACATTACCGGTATGACCTTGAAAATTCCATAAGATTTTTTCACCATTTATAAGAGTTTTATATAAGTGATCGAAGTATGTATTAGAATGAGTTTTGGATAAATATAACCTAAGTGCTTTCTAAAGATGTCAGTAATGAGATGCCAGAAGTCAGTAAAATAAATAAATGATCTCACGCCTTTCATCCCCGAGGGGGTAGGCAGAGGTATTCCATTACTGGATATACCCACATTTCACGAATACATTGGACCCCTAAACGTGATAGGTGGTGAGCCCATCGCCGGACCGGGTCTGTTTACACATGGCTCAGAATTAATTCTGAGACCTGCGGGTTTCCTCACGATGTTTTCCTTCACCGTCGAGCTAGTGATAAATATGTATGCCAGAAGTCAGTAAGTTACTCTTACATATTGTAGTAAATAAATGACAAAGATACCAGGTATTGCCATTCGATAGATGTACGATAATATAGTTGCACGATCGTTAATTTTAGCTCCCTATTTATATCAGGATTAAATTAAATTTGGATTAGGCTATCTTCTATACTTTAATCGGCTAAGAAAAATAATCTATTTAATAATCATGCGCTACTAAAAGAAAATAATTACAATTATTTTGTGCACTAGTAACGCGTCTACTTCATTTTAATTGAAATGTCATTGGGAATAGAGGTAATAATCGTAATTACTTAATACGTGGCAGCCCTGTCTGGCAGAATTACATAAATGCTGATCTGAAAATTGAGATGCCTTTTTGGGATTGCTATTGAGGTCGATATGACTTAATGCAAGATGCTATAAGTCTTGGTGATCTTTCTTATCTCCCACTTATTTATTTATTTTATATTCGAGTATATAATCTACTAGCGGTTCTGCGCGGTTTCACCAGCGTAGTTCCCGTTCCCGTGGGAATACGGGACTATAACGGGCCTATGTTACTCAGGGATGTTTTAGCTTTCCATTGGTGGATGAATTTTTAACATCGGTCAACAAGTTTTTAACATCTTACAAAATTTGCATATGCAAAAGCATATAATTCTATTTTTACAGCGTTATTGCATATTTCGGAACTTATTCAATAACAGTGCTTATTTCAGTAGTCAGTAATCTGTTGACGTCGAAAGGTCATTCAGACCAACGTCACAAGTTTGCTGTAGAAAACCTGGAAAAATATAATATTGTTTACTGTCACAAAAAATATAATAAATAAGTTATATTTATCTAGGTTTTCCGCAACATTTATAAGACTTACAAATCTTATAATCTTATGAATTATAAATCTTATAAATTATAAGTAATCAAAATTAAAATAAATCTCAATTATTATAAATCGTTTTTTGATTGTGCATATTTTGTGCATATTTCACCCTTTTTTAGTGGATATTTGCATGCATATTTTGGCATTTTGATAGTGCATATAATCCGGAGTCTAAATATTAGTATAGAAGTATAGATCTAAGCATATATACAAGTCAACGCAGTTTTTTTTATTATAACTAACGCTCTAATAATAGTCCTGATAGAAAATGAGCACTCATAGACCTGTGGTTAAAGAGCCCACTTTTCATTCGTGAGTCTCCGGTCTGATTCCTGGAGTGCGATTTTTGAATCTCACTGGTGATATCAAAATCACCGGTGACTAAAATTATCACCAATGACTTTTATGTCACCATTTTCCAAAAGCCGTATTTTTGAAAGTCACACGATGTTTACCAACATGCAGAAATTGTACAATGTCAGTCAGAGACAATCTTCCCGTTACGTTCCTTTTTACGCAGATGTTATAGTGTTGCCCTTGATATCGGTTTTTATTTTCTCATACTATAACTTAAAAAAGATTCATCAAATTGGTCAATCGTAAAACGTAACGTATCTGTCAGTGTCATGTAAACGAAAATTAAAGTTTTGAATTGAAAAATTCACATAATTCACTAGAGAAGGACGAATAAAGAGAACATAACACAGATTTTACAATTTATAAGAAAAGGTATGTACATTTGTTAGTGGCATATGTTTTACAAGTATATTTAACTTAATAATTGTATTTACTAATAACTTGGATATTGTTTTATTTAATTGAGAGGTTTTTTATATTTCCAATAAATCGTCGCAATCATGAAATATCACAATCGAGCCCCGCTGCTAATTCTTCCGAAAAACATACTTTGGCACTTTTGGCAGATGTCACATACGTTAACTGTTAAAAACAATTACATGGTGATTTCAATTACGAGTGGGTAGGGGCACTCGTAAATCGATATCATAGGTATGACAAATGTAAGTCACCGATGAGTTTCAAAAATACGAACTTTCGGAAATCACTCACATCGGTGAGAATTAGTCACTTGGTGAGATTCAAAAATCGACCCCCTGGCCTCGGCATGATCAATGAGTTTTGTAAAGGTAACCTTTATGAAGGAAACCTTTATAAAGGAGGACTTCGTGCGGCAGGGAGATCTATTTCGGCAATTCCAGGGTCAATTACCTGCCGACAGCGATCGCACGTCGCCGACACTACGTGTAACATAGTTTAGTTGGTTATTGTATATGTATTTTAGATACACTGTCATAACGGTGATCCAGAAATGAAACCTCTGCCTAACCCTTCGGGAATACCCACATTTACTTTTTATTTTAGAAAAAGAGCAGTTTAAGAGAGCCCATCTTGTGATGTTCGGGTTTGATTAAGGCATGTGTGTACAAAAGAGTTCAAAAACACGCTGATGAAAAGAGGAATACCTCTGGACTCTATCATTAACCGCTTTTCATAATTGTCTTCAAACCGCGCGGATAAACTGCTTAATATGAACCCGCTGTAAAGGTTCCTGCCTCCACTAATACTGATAAATAATACTCCAAACATTTTGAAAGAGCTAACTACAAAACAAACTGACGGACGGACGTCCCCAAATGTCATTAGCAAACAGTAACATGGCCAGACCACAAGACATTGCGTTCGCTAGTGCAGTTGTAGAGGAAAGTATAAAAGAAATCGTACATACTGAATGTTTTTTTTTACCGTCTGGAAAAAAATATGACGTATAAGGTATCTAGAGCCGAAGTTATACATGAGATTAATTGTTAAATATAGTCATGTTTAATGCAATTTACAAAATCTAGAAAACTACGCACAGTAGGTACTACGCAGCTGGCGGTTGTAGGTAGATTGCGGATAAATGGAAGCTACGAGCCTGTTTCTTTTTAAAATACTATTTCAAATATTTCAGTGTGTATTATTGACTACAATTGAGTAATGTATATTAGTATGCAAGAAACAAAATTTTGAGAAAAAAACTTTTTTTAAGTAACATTTCCAAATGAATCTATTACACTTACCTATTTATTAATTTATTTAATTTTTTTTCAGACGGTAAAAAAAGTCACCTGTATAATAACCGCCCAGACGTGTCCCATCCGGCCTCGGACGTGCCCCGTCCGGGGCGAACCATCCTACAATACGCCTCGACATTTACGCTTCATACAAAAAGTATTTGACCGTGCCCCGGACGGGGCACGCCGGGGCTCGGACGGGGCCCGTTCCGTTGTAACATGAATCAGCCTTTAAATGGGATCACCTTTGAACTACTTTGAAGTATGATCAACTAAACAAAAAAAGAATAATCAAAATCGGTTCATAACTAGCAGGATAATCGCGTAAAACATACAAAAAAAACTGTCGAATTTAGTACCTCCTTCTTTTTTGTAGTCGGTTGAGAAGTTGGTATTTTTAGGAATAAAAAACTTCTACTGTCCCACTCGAGAATAAGACGAGACCGCATTTTTAAATGTTATAATGTCAGACGGCTCGCTCCCACTTGTCTCGCCGCCTGTACCGGCGCGGGCGCATACATTGCACAAGGCTGATTACGTCATTGTCGATCTGACAACCGTTTACATCTCGATCGATTCACTTTTATAAGCACCAAAACCTTTCTGGTCGTGACTGTTTTAGGATTTGTTTTTTCTGTTATACAATTCTTTGACAAGTTGTTTTGAACTATTGCAGTAATGCCTGTGCCAACACTCCAGGAAATAAATTGTCTATTACAACTGTGTAGATATTTGGATCATAAAGAGATAAGGTTGTTTGCAAAGAGATTGGAAGAAAATCATTGTCGAGGAGAAACTTTTTCTTTAAACGTCTTTGGTTGTTTTTATGTTTGTAGGAGGTAATCCCTATGATTACGACGGATATGCTACTGTTTTTTTTAAATTTATTTCATAGCATGTCACATGGTATGGTACATAGGATCTTATTGTTAAAATTGTTCAAGACATGCCACCCCGTAGCATAGACATGCCACCACCACCGCCGTAGGGCACCGGGCACCACTAAGTTAGAGAGGGTGCACTATTAATTAATTAGAACATGCAATATAAAAATTCATGCATACAATTATGTCATACTTCCCTATTCCAATACTAATATTTACTTTCTTATTTATTTATACAATATTTATTTTATTTGGACCCTTGTTCATTATAGTGCCAAAAAACCCATGGGTCAAGGGCATAGCATTTACCCAGAGAAAAATAGCAGGTTAAATCAAATGGTACCAACTCTCACGACCGTGCGAATTCACTAACAACTTTTACGCATGTCCATACTAAGCTAGCATCGGGAATATACTGCTACACAGACAATACAAGAACTCTTTATTGTACACCAAAAACAACACAATAAGGATACCACCATTAACCAAAGTCCAATGGGTGGTCTTATCGCTTTTAGCGCTCTCTTTCAGACAACCTTAGGATGGATGAAACTGAGAGATTCAACTAGGGTAGACGGTGCACTAAAGTAGGTACTTAATATAATATAATTTTGAACATACTCCTACAAACTATATTACATAAATAAATACAAAAATGGTTTTATTTTATTAACAAGAATCGTTTTTTAATAAATATAAATAAATATAATAGGTGTAAATATATACATAATATATGATATATATTAAATAAATTAAAGGAGAATAGAAAATACTTACACACATTTACACATAATTGAGGTTAAAAAATAATAATAATAATATTGCATAATTATAACACATATTATGTCATGTATATTTTCTTTGTAAATAAATGTTATTTATTTCATAGGTAAGTATAGTTAATATGAACAGTCGTGACTTTGCCTCTCGCCATATTTATATAAAATGTGTCCAAATATGGTCCGTGCGTCGCCCAAATGTAACGGGCAAGGCCTTAAAAAGTGACCCGTTAGAGTTTGGTGCAAGTAATAAGATGATGCAGGTAATAAAGATGATCATTTGGCCCAAGAATTGTATTTACGAATTTTGACAAGGTTGGTGACCTTTGTGGTCTTGAAAGGATGGGATTTGAACGTGAGTAACGGAAAAATGGCGGGAAAATTATTATTGCATTTTTTTACTTTTTCAAGATTTTAAAAATTAATCTTTAGTTTACACCATTTATCCATGTACTGTCACGTTTATTACTATTCTTATTATGTACTTATTAGAGTTACATCTGTCCTAAAGTTGTAAGCAATAAATCACGTAAGCCGATAGAACTGCCCATTTTAGTCTATTGGCTATAATGCCACTTATCATTACATTATGACCTAAGTATTTATTATTGAAGGATTATATTTAAAAACATATTTACTTACCAGTCTTTTAGTCACCGTATTTTATTTCAATTTAAATTTAAAAGTTTTTTAGATCACACGTAAGCAGTATTATAATACTTTTTGCAAAGTAAATAAAAAATATCATCTTTTCAAAAATATCTCTCAGAACATTACATAAATACCCGATGAATTTAAGATTGCTTAAAGAAAGTTTGCAAGAGACGCAACAGTGGCTTCTAACAACTACAATTTTGAGTTCTACAATGTTCAAGAACTGATACATATGCGTAATTGTTAAGAAGGTTGTGTCTACATTGTCCTTTTATATTTGCATACAACATTTTTTTTAGCTGAAAATGTATGCACATACACATTTCTTAATATTCATAACATATTAACACAATGTTTGAAGCAAATAAAGATTTCTTATTCTTAAACATGGACCAACGTAAAAACCTTCGACCAATCGCCTTCCACGCCAATTGTAATAATCAGCTTACTATCTAGAACAACGTGCTGTCTCTGTCACCGCCTAACGATAGAAAGAGTCCACATCCCGTCAAAGTATATTTACAGATTATATTGGCTTACGAAATCACGTTACGGTACTTATCTTTTGAAGAACTTATTGAATCTGTTGGATTGTGTGGTGAGGTGTGAATTTATTCTACAACTAGCGCTTCGGCGCGGTTTCACCCACGTAAGGATAAAATATATCCTATGTTACTCAGGGACATTTTAGCTTTCCATTGGTGAAAGATTTTTTAAATCAGCCCAGTAGTTTTTGAGTATATTCGTAACAAAGATACAAACATACAGAGACTTTGCCAACATACAAATCTTTCCTCTTTATATGGTGTGGGTTTGATTCCCCGTACTAATGGTACTTATGAATTTTCTATAGCAAGAGGGGTAAAAGAAAGAAAAGACGGATGAATTGTGGTATTTCAGGCTATTAATAATAATTACTAATTAATTGTATACCTTGGCTACGGATGCATACCCTCCGGGTTTTCAACTGACTTCAAAAAGGAGGGGGTTATCATTTCGTCTATATGTTGTTTTTAATGTTTGTTACCTCCGAACTTTTGACTGGGTGGACCGATTTGGATGATTCTTTTTTTATATGAAAGCTGGTAATTTCGCCCAGTTCTGACAGTGGCATGCATGAGAAAACCATATAGGTTGAAGTCTGATTTTTACTCTTTAGAGTTCTGTTATTAGTAGTAATTTCATCTTTAAAATACACCAGGTTGTTTTTATTACCAGAATTTTACGTGTATTGAGTTTGGTGAGACCGTGGGAGTTACAGCTGGTGCTGTATTCTGTACTCAGCGTGATCACTCCCACATAACTAAGAAAATGACGTCACAGTGACATCATTTCACAGTAATTTTACGGACCTTGAAGTACGTGACAGCCTACATGTCGTGACTAACATAGTACTTAAATCTTTAACTTTGTACATAGTTATCTTTACATTTTACAGTTTTATAAAACAGATAAAGTAGGAAAGTCTGTATGTGAATTGAATTAAATAAATAAAGAAGGATTTTTTTGAATGCAAAAATGATGGGGGATAAAAGTTTGTTTTGTATAGAAGTTCGTAAGATATCAAAATCTACTTCATCAAATTTAATTTCTTGGAGCAAATAAAGCACTCAAACCATGGTTATTTTATAATAGAAAGAGGTGCAAACGAAAAGACGGGTCACCTGGTGGTACCTAAGTGAATACGACAGGTGAATACCGTTGATCATGGACACCTGCAACTCGAAAGTCACAAGTGCGTTGCCTTTGAGGTGGGAGTACGCTCTCTTCTTGAAGGTTTAAAGGTCGTATCGGTGTGTTCATTTTAATCAATGAAATAACCCCTGCTTTTAAAGTTTCTTGATTAACCTCAAATGAAGCGGCGGGCATTTGCTAGTATATCTCTAAGCTAAACCATTGTATTGTTCACAGTAACATTGAAAGATGCTATCATCATATATTTTTATTCACTTAGGGTTGCCAGGTGCGAAACTGAAAAACTGACGTCAAGCCGGATTTCTTAAAAAAACTCACGATGTTTTACTTCACCGTTCGGTGTGATAAATATTTTTTGGAAAACTGATTGCTAACAACAAGTTTTTGAAAAACTTATTGCTATATCACCAGGATTCAAACCCGAGCCTCTCGCCTAACCTATAGCTGTTAGCTACTGCATTTGATCTAAGTAGGTATATAATATTTGTAAAACATCACATCTGCAGCCGTACCATGTAAGTTTAATGACGGGATATCTAATTTGACGTCGGAGCTTTATTGTCTTACGTAGTAGGCCTGCTGAACAGAAAATCTAGATGAAATCAGAGACCATTAACATTTGTGGTACTCCCACCACTCTCACCCATCTCATTCTACGCAATGTATTTCTTTCAATCAACAGATCTATTCAATGAATTATTAGCGTTAAGTTATTCTAATGATATTCTATTTACTCATTCGCTCAAGTGACCTTTAACGCTCAGTAGATGCGCAGGACCACTGATGTGCATCGATAATGACCTTGCGTGACCTCGCGCCATCTTGTGACGTCATCGCCACATAGATGTGTTTCTGTTTACTTACGGGTGTTGTGCAAGTTTTGTTTGTATTCCTTATTTGTATAGGGTTAAGGACTTTAAGGTTTAAGCAATCGGGATTTAGGCTAAGGCGAATTACAGACTGAGTTGCCGACTTGTGTCTGTCGCAGAGTTATTGTAAAAGATGTTTCTCTAGTGACTAGAGTCTAGTCGTATTATAATTGCACAGATGTAAGGAAAAGTGCCTTTTTCTGTGAAATTTAACACTTCAATTATCTAGTGTCGCCGGGTGACGTCACTCAGAGGTCAAGCAGCAGCATAAATTTTCGCAAATAATAAAAATAATTTTAACCAATCTAATAATACCTATCTCAAAATAGTTTTGGAATCAGATTATCTATTTTTTTCCTTACAAACCGAGTGTCGCACACACGGTGTCGTAGATGCGTGCGTGTAATTGGTAAATGCGTCACGGTGTGTAAATCACTTAATCGCAATAATTATCACACAAACTATTAGTGTCATATTAAAATAAGAATAAAAATGGCATTAGAAAAAATTTGAAAACCTGACGGTGTTTTTTATAAATGTCCGAGGTGTGTCTAGTTGTCTCCTAAGGTACCGGACGCCTAGTAAAATGCAAAATTGTCACCCGCCATTTTTAGACGATTCTAAATATAGGTCATTTATCAAAATCGTTTCTGTCGTTACTTTCTCCGAGGGCATATAATACAACGCGTCACAAAATATACCCCAATTAGTAAGAAAAAAAATCTCATGCCTTTCATCCCCGAGGGGGTAGGCAAAGGTATTCCATTACTGGATATACCCATATTTTACGAGATAAATTGGACCCCTAAACGTGAGCCCATCGCCGGACCGGGTTTACACATGTCTCACAATTAATTCTGAGACCTGCGGGTTTCCTCACGATGTTTTCCTTCACCGTTGAGCTAGTGATAAATATGTACGTAAGTTTTTTGAAAAACTCATTGGTACATGCCAGGATTCGAACCCGAGCCTCACTGATTTTCGGCCGGCTCTTTAACCGTAAAGGCTATCACTGCACCCCAATTAGTATATTAATATAAAAAATATGATGCATTCGTACTTTAGTTTTGTCTAACCAAATTTCTTAAATAAAGAGCAATAATAGTACGGTTTTCATATGAAGCCCTACATTTAGTTACGCTAATTAATTTTTCAGAAACATTTAACACATATTAATAATATCTGAACTCGATTAAGTAGTCGATACCGTACTGAACAAACTAATTTCAGGAATTGCGCTTATTCTGTTACATATTGTATAAACAGAAATCCATAACATACTAACAGTGAGCAGTGAGCAGTGATAGCCTTTACGGTTAAAGAGCCGGCCGAAAATCAGTGAGGCTCGGGTTCGAATCCTGGCATGTACCAATGAGTTTTTCAAAAACTTACGTACATATTTATCACTAGCTCGACGGTGAAGGAAAACATCGTGAGGAAACCCGCAGGTCTCAGAATTAATTCTGAGACATGTGTAAACAGACCCGGTCTGGCGATGGGCTCACCACCTATCACGTTTAGGGGTCCAATATATCTCGTGAAATGTGGATATATCCAGCAATGGAATACCTCTACCTACCCCCTAGGGGATAAAAAAGGCGTGAGATTATATTATTATTATATTATACTAACATAGGTACAGTCCAAAAACGCTACACTCATTTTAAGCTTACCTGCAGTTGGGTAAATAACATTCGAATCGAAGCCACTTTTGTGCATATTATATTACATTTTGGGTCAGTTTGTCTTCTCTCTTATCTGATACATATAATGATATTGAAACAAATATATTATTTACTGTTGTCTCTGCCTACCCCTTCGGGAAAAAAGCGTGAGCATATGTATGCATGTATATTATTTAAGTAAACTGATCCTGTTTATTCACAAAATTTTTCAAAAAGAAGTTTCCAAAAACCTCTTTTTAGAATTGTGTCACTCAAGGAACTCTTGTGCAAAATTTCATGCATGTAGATCCAGCAGTTTCGGGTATGCGTTGATCAGTCAGCCAATCAGTCAGTCAGTTATCTGTATCTCTTGTGAGAGTTATTGTATTTTATATTTATCTGGGTGTAAATTTTTTGACCAGTCTAGTGTATAACCAATTCCAATAAAAACTTGCTCTTGAAATTCCGACATACGAAGTATCAAGTAGTTACGTAACGAAAAGGAACAGTAAAATTAATACAATGAAATTATGTGATAAGCAATAATAGCATCGTTTTAGTTTAGACTTTTTATCGGTTGATCTAAGACAGTCCGCAGTCCCATTACAAAACATTATAACTCGGGTTGCACAATATTCCCATACCACAATGGGTGTTGGAAACGGCGTTTTCTGACTTACAACTTCAATTCACGCTCAATGTTTTCAAAGTTCTTTGATTTTAGACCTTGAGGTAGTACTTATAAGGAGTTCCTTTTATTTGTAAACGCAAATAGATAGGTTTAGTTTGTTTACGCGTAAAAATAGCTTGAGCCCTTGGGCTAAGCACATTGGTAAAGAAATAAAATAATGGTCTATAATAGACTAGCTTTTACCCGCGGCTTCGCTCGCGCACGTTTATTTCAAACTCATAACTCTAATAAGACTCTGACATAACATAGAACTCTAAAGATTAAAAACCCGACTGCACCTTATAAGGTTCATGGATGCCATTGTCAGAACAGGACCAAATTAAAATGGGACCACACGAAAAGAACCAGCTCAAAAAAAAATCAAAAATCAAAATAATAAACCTTGGAGAATATAAAAATATTTTACTTGTTGACTGTAGTTTTGATATATTTAGAAAATGGGACGAATACGGAATCCAACATCAATGTGGGACGAAACAAGAATTTTTTGGAATGTGGGACGAAGGATTGGGACGAATATGAAATAAATCAATAAGAATAATAAAACCAGGTAACTAACATAAAATAAAACGTACAGTCGAATTGAGAACCTCCTCTTTTTTTGAAGTCGGTTGAAAACCATATAAAAACCGAAGTGTGAGTCTCATGTAGATATTCACTTATGCACAGTCTGAAAGACATGCCGCTATATGAATTGTATGAAACTGTCGCCTTCTAGTCCTCAAGTTGGACTCCGTGCTCTAGTTACATTCTTTAAGAGTTGAGTCGCACCCTATGTCATAAAAATCGCGCAAATACAAGACCCATATTTAAAAAATCTAAATCAGACAAACTGTAGTTAAAAAAATACACTTTTAAACGTCAATAGTCTAATATCAAGGGACTCTAAACTCGTCCATGGACATTGGCTGAATTTAAACAGCAGCCTATATTCACCGACGATTTGCTGGTTCCAAATGCAGTAGGTACCCCGATAAGAGCCAGAAAGAAACTCAATGGCTCCTTTTAATTTTATGCTTCATAAAACTGACGGGTTCTACTCCTCAAGTATATATCTGTGATTGAACTAAGTATAGTCTTTAAGAATTGATTCACACCCTATGTCATAGGAAAGACAAAAACATTTTTTTCAAAGCTGCTGATAATGTCAAAATTACGCTGTTCAGGTCTTTCTGCCAATCGCTGTATACTTGCCAGCTCTGGACGGAATACACGAAGCGGTCGCTGGATGGCATTCGTGTTCAATATAACAATATCTTTTTCACACCACATGCTCGACAAAGCCGGATTATATATCATATAAACCTCACCGAAAGCAAGACATTATATCACTTGGCTTTAGCCGGGTTATAATGTTGTATGGAATTTCATTATAACCCTAGGTCAATAATGTAATTTTCACTATTCATAATCCTTATTGCTATGACGATAAAGTCTAATTTCGTTAAGCTATATGTAGTGCACCCGCCGTGGCCAACGCGATTTTCGAAAACCGAAGCCGCAACCAACTAGATTCGCACGATCTTCATTTGTTAAATCAAGTAGGTCACGCCGGCAGAAACAAGTTGCTGTATCCATTTTATAGCTTTAAGATTTCAAAAAGAATATCGAAAATGTCGAGTGATGAAAGTACTTTGACTCCAGAGTCTATTAAACTAGATGCCATAGGCATTGTCAATAATCTACTACCATGCAATTGCATTTTATTGTCTCGCATAAGGTGAGAAAAGTAGAGTATATAACTCGGGAATAAAACTGTTTTTGTCTTGGGCGCTTAAATCCCTCACTAAACTCAGGACTCAGTCTTAATTCCCGAGCGAAATAACTCCCTCGCTGCGCTCGGGAGTAAAACTGGGAGTCCTTCGTTACGTTCAGGATTCAATGTCGCGCCCGTGACATAAAACAGTGCTTTATTCCCTTGTTGTATAATCTACTATAGGCACCTCATGGGGTTGAAACGTTACTGCAGTGCATCTGAAATGTTTTTCAAGGCTCGAGTGAACACGTTCAATGCCATCCAGAGAAGCAGGATAGCGACGTTTATGTCCAGGGTTGCAAGCTGCAAAAACGTCATCATACGCGAGTTGGCAGAGAGACTTCCAGCCACCACCACCTATAGACGATGCTATTGCTATAATACCTAGTTTTTAGTTATTTTTATTTTTGTATCTGGTGTGATATGGATGTAAATCTGAAATAAAGTATTATTATTATAATTATAAAAACTTACAAGACCTGTATATTACACATGTAGGGAAATAAAATAAGAAATGTCTCATAACACATGTAATGAAATGTGATCTGAGGATTTTTTATTTACTTCCCGAGGTGTGTATACTTTTTTCTTTTCGATGGCGGCGGAAAGCGGCAACTTCGTTTAGCGCAGCGGGCCGAAATTTGCCGCTTTCCGCTCGCAGAAATGAAAAACAATTTACATAGTTATAATCACGAGTCATGTAATTGAATAGCAAGTCGCAAATTGGTAACCTACACAATATTCCTCCCACAAGGAAGACAAACGCCAAGGTTCTACAACCAATTTATTTGGATCTGTTAAACGCCTCATTATAGTTTTAAGGCCAGATCTAAATGCATTGGCTGGAAATGGCATACATCCATTCGTGAATGACCTCTTATATGCAACTTGAATGTCTACAATAATATTAAAAAAAACGGTTTTTATGTTTGTTTGTATAAAATGAAAAAATAGAAGAATCGGTCTCACTGATCTATCAACGGCCAGCCGAAACAGCTGTGTAGAAGGATGAAACTTTGCACAAAATTTCCTTAAATGACGTAACTGAAAACTAAAAAGGGATTTTTAGAAATTCCCACGGGAACGGTAAATAAACGGATTCAACGCAGGAAACACCGCTGGTCACCTACTAGTTTTAAAAATGTCGCTAACAACACCTATAGCTCTGTTACATAGTTAATACAAGTGACGCTAGTATAAATCGTGTAAAAATAAATAAAGAGATGGATCAAGTAATGATGGTCTGTCAACTTGGTTTCTAAGTGACCTCGGCTTATTCATACGTGTGGCCTTTGCATGTGTCAATTGTTAACTTAGTACGTTATGTAATGCTTAGCGTATGTGATATAACTTTGTGTATTGAACTACTTAGTTGTATGATTTGGAGAACGCTAGTGGATCCGTCTAGAGCTGCCCTTGAGTTCCTTGCTAGCTCTTCTCGGGGTACTGCATTTGGGACCAGCAACTCGTCGATGGGCTGCTGTTTACATTTAGCCAATCTTCATGAACGAGTTTAAAGTGCCTTGTTATTAGACTATTGACTTTTTAAGTGTAATTTTTAATTACCTACGAAAATAAATACATTTTCATTTTTAACGGAGATGCTTTTATTCCCGTTCCCATGGGAATTTAATTCTTTTTAAATCGTGTTCATTGATGTGCTCGACAACTCTCCAAAGTTGTATAGTAATTAGACAAAACTATAGGAATAATAACCAACTGAAAACGAACCAATAAACAAATATATTTCTTTATACGTATTATAAAAGTAGAACGTGCAGTCATATTTACATAATATATTAAGTTATGTCAAGGAATATTTTAATTTATTACTCTACGCCAATATTCAATGTCAGTAGCTATTTCAATGGCGGTTTGTTAAGAATTTCAACATTCAAGGTATTCCCTCGCTTTATACTCAGGGCTCTAAATAATTCCCTCGTTTCCTCGGGACTTAACTCCTTACGGTCAGGGCCCTTGGTCCATATTATTAGAAGGATTAATTTATAACGGGATAGCCTTATTTAGTACTTTCAGAGGCTCTCGCAAACATTTGTATCAATTAACTATACTCGCCACAGCCTAGCTACGTCAGACATACCTAATGCGCGGGATTATTGACAGTTAATTGTGACGTCACGAGTAGAGACGTAGTTCCAATAGAGTTCACTCGAATCGATATTTATGGGCTAACAGTTTATGTCATAAAACATGCAACATAAGACACTGCTTTCTTTCCTTGATGCATAATCTACAGAAATTTATGGAATCCAAAATGAACCTAACGCAATCCAAGATAAAGCGCATTTTTTTCGATCGAAGAAATATCTGTCCGAGTTTGTAATTTTTTTTTATCTGATAGTTATAAAAAAAATCTAGTTATGATATTCGTATTTACCAAAGAGATAAAAATATAATAAGGCATAGAGGGGACAAAGCGAGGAAAATTTGAAGTCAAAAGTTATTCCAAGTGGAATAAGTCTAGTACAATTTCGGCCGAATGACAGCTCGCGTTCATACTAACTGACATGACAAGGACATGACGCTTAGGCTTCAAAGTTTTGTATGAAAATATACCCAATGCCCTATTATATTTAAATCTTTTTGGTATTTACTGATTAAAAAAGGTTAAGATGATGCAAACACAGACATATGAGGCCACTCGCGCCATGATTTTTGACAGGGCATTGGATTTTAGAACATCTTTTGACGCAAGTCTGACACCCCGTGTACTATGCTCGACTTTCGCACAATTAACTGTGATGTCGTGTGTGAATCACCTTAAATCTAAACTATAGATAATCTGGAAGTAGGACACCTGAAACCTCTGGCAGGTGAAATAAAGCTTGCGGCGTCTGTTACGCACGACGGACGAGGTGACATCATACTCAGGTAAGCGCCACCTTACAGTGAGATAAAATATGGCTGGTGACTGAGGCACAGGACGAAGGTTGTCGAACACGTATCAACTGAAGAACTGATCAGTTTAATAACAATAATAATATCGGATCGTAACCAAGTGAGCATACTATTGTACTAAATTTTATAAATATAATACAATTGTAGTGGGTAGAGTGTAGTTTTCTGCTTAAATAGTCATATACCTTTAATCATTCTTAACCTGTCATACTGAAACTTCTGACAGTCAGGTACTGGTTCCACAGAATACCAGCGATAGGACCATGTCAGCTTGTGCTGAATTTAGCCATTATTTAGGTTATGCTAAAGTTGAAAAAAAATTAGATTGTAATAAAATTATGTATTTCTTGCCTAATCTAATAAAATCATTTTCTTACTTTAAATATTTTTTTATAATGCTTACAAATCTTTACAATATCACGAGCCATTTCGGAGTCTCTGCGAGGTAACTTTCACACACGCAAAGATTATTAAAGAAATTGCAAAGGATGAAATATTATAAATTTTGGCATTTATTTTGACATAACAGACAAAACCTTCAATTTAATTATTGGTATAGGTTATAGATAATGATTATTGCCAACACATTATTCGATAATTTTTCCAAGAACATTATTGTTTTCAACAGACCTTGATATATTAACATAGATTTTAGCAAAACCAGTTATTATATTTTAATAAAATATTCACTGAGCGGTGTACCTTAACACCTGTGTACAAGCAGAAGCCGCCACGATTATGTTCGGCCTCGCATCGAGGACGCATGCGCATACTTAACACACAACCATCTTCACTCTTATTTCTACGAAATACGGCCCAAATTTCCTTGGCACGACTTCAAGTAAACTTTGTTTTGCGTATATGGAAAATTCGCTTTGAATATTCAAATGTGAGTCATGTTGAGTTAGTTTTAAAGGTACTTTTTGAGTGATTGATGGTCATATTTTCTTAGTAGATAATTATTATGTTGGCACTTGTATGTTGTAATATTATTTGTCATAATATTGTTTGCTATCTGTAGGTGTGAGTTGGGAATCCCTACTTATTGCTATTTAATACAGGTGACCTAAAAGAATTATTATTTCCTGAGATGACTTTTTTCGTAAGAATCACTTCTGAAGCATATGTAAGAACAGCTCGGGTTGGCAATAGGCTTACCATGTGACAGGTGGTTCTGGGGTCTCTATTAAAAGAGGCTGCTATTGGCTACTGCAAATTCTGATGGATATGCAACAATAATAATTAATTGTGGGACTCAATTCACACATGGCTATTTAGTCCCAAACTAGGCAGGGCATATTGGTACTACACAACTGATAAACATACTTAAATAAATATTAAACGATCAGACGCGCAAAAGTTTTTGAGGATTTGTGCATAAATCCATGGATTGATGGCGGTTTGTTACTCTTCCACGCTAAAATAACCTCACATATTTTATCCCCGAGGGTAGGCAGAGTTATAGTTAATTTATAGAGATACCCATGTTTTACCTGTATATTGTATTGCACCCCTAAACGTAATAGGTGGTGAGTCCATCGCCGGACCAGGTCTGTTCACGATGCAATGTTTTACGTAAGCTTTTTGAAAAACTCATTATTACATGTCTTCGTCAGGATTTTATTATTACTATAATTATGGTATTATTTTGTTCAAACACATTATTAATCGCCTTTTGGTGTTCGAAATCAAGTAAATATACCTGTATACGAAACTGGCTTTGTTATTTTCATCAGGACCTGTTGATATGGAATGTTAATAATTATGATGACGAGTTGTTTTTCGCTGGGATCAATAAAGTAATAAAAAAACAAGGCAGATTATTTCCTATAAATAATAAGAAAAAAAAAATAGATAATAAGGAACATGTATTTTTATCTGCGACGGAATACTTTTAACTACGAGTATCATAGCACGGCGTAGCTACATCTATAAAAGATTGTTATTATCTATAAAGAAGAAACTGACTCACTAACTGACTGACCGATCGACAGCCAAAATCGCGTGCTCTAAAAGTATGAAATTTTGTACAAAAAGGGATTTTTGAATATTCTTACGGGAATGTTAATTATTGTGAGCCTAATATTGGCACATCATGCCCGTGCTAACTTATTTAAAATATCAACTTGTATAACCGTGTGTGCATGCAATAAAAATATTCATTTATTCATTCATTCAATGAGAAAAAACAAATTCAAGAATCATGATTCGCATAAGACGGATACCCTAAATAAACGGAACGGACATGGGACACAATTGACAGACAACTATTTAGTCCCAAACTAGGTAGAGCCTGTACTATGGGTACTAAACAACTGACAAATACATAAAACACCCAGGCAAGAAGCCAACAGAAATGTTCCACACAAATGTTGGTTCCGGGCGGGAATCAAACCCACGGCCTCCGACTTAGAAGGCAGGCTTAACTGAGCTAACTGGCCCCTTAATGCATACATGATTATTAGTTATTATAATTAGTTTCACAAAAAGAATCAGTCTAGACTCCAGACTAAAAGCACATCTGATTTTCAAAAACAAAATCAACATTTAAAGTAAGCTGTAAATTAAAAATCCTTTCTATGTACGAAAATGTGATAAATGAATCACAGATTATAAAACACCTTTTACAGAGTGTTACGTGTGGTTATTTGCATGCGTAGGCGCAGAGGTTGTCGACGCCTACGTTTTATAGGAGTTTGCGAAAAATCATTTAGATCGAATAGAAAAGAACAAGAACAAGAAAAAATTATCTTCTATAAAAATATTGTAATGCTTTTTTTAGGTGATTACAAAATTAAAAAGAGCAGTGATAGCCTTTACGGTTAAAGAGCCGGCCGAAAATCAGTGAGGCTCGGGTTCGAATCCTGGCATGTACCAATGAGTTTTTCAAAACATACGTACATAATAAAATAATAATAATAATAATATAATCTCACGCCTTTTTTTTTATCCCCGAGGGGGTAGGCAGAGGTATTCCATTACTGGATATACCCACATTTCACGAGATATATTGGACCCCTAAACGTGATAGGTGGTGAGCCCATCGCCGGACCGGGTCTGTTTACACATGTCTCAGAATTAATTCTGAGACCTGCGGGTTTCCTTACGATGTTTTCCTTCACCGTCGAGCTAGTGATAAATATGTACGTAAGTTTTTGAAAAACTCATTGGTACATGCCAGGATTCGAACCCGAGCCTCACTGATTTTCGGCCGGCTCTTTAACCGTAAAGGCTATCACTGCTCTTTTTAATTTTGTAATCACCCAAAAAAAGCATTACAATATTTATCACTATTTCGACGGTGAAGGAAAACATCGTGAGGAAACCCTCAGGTCTCAGAATTAATTCTGAGACATGTGTAAATAGACCCGGTCCGGCGATGGGCTCACCACCTATCACGTTTAGGGGTCCAATACATCTCGAGATTTTTTTTTTATAGTTTTCTAATTAACCTTTTACAGAAATCTCTTATTTTACAAGGACATTGAACCAAAATGATATTTTCCCATATGTGAATGGATCCGCATATGGTGGGACTGCTTTTACTCAACCGCGCCCGCCAAATAGGGTAACCAGTTTGAGAGGCCGCCATTAATATTGCTAATGTGTTTGGAACTATCTGCGCGGATTAATAGGTGTGTATTCATTTGGTTGTTTTGAAGCTTGGTAGTTTTTGTATTTAAATTTCAGTTGGACTTAAATAATCTTTTGATCACAATAAAAAATATGATTGCCAAAATAACGAATAATTTCGAATTGATTTTCGTTTTTCAGTACAAAATGTATGAAAAAAGTTTTTGGCGATTTCTGTCATTTCTAGTACTCATACCTCAAATGGTGCCATAGAGTGTTTTGATCCCCACACAAAATAGGATCGATGGGCATAAAAATATATTTATAACACATTTGCTCGTAAAAGGTGTCTTATTTCACCAATTTCAATATCGTATTGTATCTCATTACGCCCAAGTGCGGTAAGTGTAAAGTAAAACGCACGGTTTATCAAGATGCTCCTTCTTAAAACGAACGGTACTTTTTAAAATCTCAGCAAAGAGTTTTTATGTCAAAAAAAGTCAATATTTTATTATTAAAATTAACTTTGAGAGATAAAATATAATAAAGAAATATTTATGTACATAATTATTTAATTTAATTAATTTTGACAGTAAATTACAACTAATTAATCTGTAACAAAAACACAAAAATATTAATTTACTTTATTATATAGTACCTAATACTGGCTGTTTTTTGTGCCTTTGTCAAAAAAAAATGATGATGCGCGCCGCGCGCTTTTTCTTAACGCTGTATTGTTTTTATTCGTTTACCATAGTCGGAGTTTTATTTTATTTCCTCGCAAATGTGTTATAAAACGTCGTATGACATACGTGCGCTTTGATAATTACAGCCTCTGCTTACTTGTAGCCCTCGCCTATGGCTCGGGCTAGCAATATCGCCTCGGCTGTAATTTTCAACCTACCGCACTTATATCATAATGTACTATTATTTGTATTTTAGCATTTTTTTCGCTGACTGTACATTTTCTCCAAAATCTGTGAATGCAGTTCATAATATCTTAAAAACTTAGGGATGGTCTCCTAGGAACGTTTTTCTGTACCTATAACGATTAAGGTACCCGCCCTCACTGACCCAGCTCAAAAATCCACCCTGTTAAGATTGTTCCGATTTAGTTTATATTTTCGTCGGTTTAAAATTGTTAATCTTACCTAGTTTGACATTGACTCAATCATTTTTTGTTAGTGTAAGTTGGTAAATAAATAAATTTTATGTTATTACTATGGGCTATTTCACCCGCGTAAGTCTCGTTCCCGTGCCGTGGGAAAATTATAGTAGATTGTTGATGTAGATTAGTAGCCAGTTTGCCCGCGCTAATCCTGTTTTTTCCCGTTCCCGAAGGAATCACACGACAATTCACCAATCGTTCACAATTATTAGCTTTTATAGAAAATGGATGCCAATTTTTTTTTAATAGATCGTCATTTTGCTTCATTTTATGACATTTTGCATAATCTGGCAAGGCCATACTTAGACTGGCTTACAACAGTGACGCCCGCGCATGCCCTTGCCCCGTAGCGGGTTCGATTCCGCGGCATTGAATCCTCTTAAGGCGGTCGTTGAGTAATTACACTTCTATTGAGCAAACACGCGTGATGCTATTAGTCTCTTTTCATATGTTACGACTTCGAGTACGTCTACACCGTAAAATGCGATAATGTAGCAATCATATCTTAGTCCAAAAACCAAACATTCAATGTTTGCAACATTTGAATTAAATAAAAAATACTATTATCGTAATTTAAACAGGCATTTCTTGTATTATTTTGTATTTATATTTCCAATATCTCGAAAACAGCTCTAATTGTAGGAAATTTTGTATACATATACAGTTTTGCATTTTAAGTTCAACTGGATAGTTGTCTTTTCAGTAAAAAAGCAAGTTTATACAAAAAAGAGTTTTTTAATAATATGGCCGCTTACCGGTGGATGGCGTTAGCGACACTGCTGTTAGAACGAGTGAAACTCGATCTCCTAGGTACTAATGTTTATTTGAGCATCACGTGTTTACTTCAACTTCTAGTTCTTAACAACACCCCCTTAGTTTATCACCAATGTATTTTCTGACCCATAAAAGACAGTGAGGAAGTCTTGGGGCCAAGACGCTGTTAATCTCAATCCCACTGGTATAATCACGATGTTTTCCTTCACCATCCAGCCAGTTACATTCGTAAAGTTGAAAAATTAATTATTACATGCTCGAATAAAACTATGACCTAAGGCATATCCAACAGGATCACTGCTCAACAAGATATAACTACAGTGTGTAGGTGTGTGTTTGTTTGTATTACACAATGTCTAAGCCTACACGCGAAGATTTGCGAATTGTATTTGAAATTGATATTTGAAATGTAAATGTAGGTACTGGTGACAGAGGTCGATGAGATGCTTAGTAGCCTATGTTCAGAGGTGGATATCCTTCAGGATCCTGGTTAAAACAGTTCCCAGAAGGCTGACTGCATTTCCTCTCTGACAGAGATACGAGTTAACTGCCACCTCTTTGGATACAACTAACTACTAATAACAAAGGCAAAAGGTTATCTGTGTCTTTGTTCCTTTTTTACGGCTAAACTGCTAAACCGATTATAATGAAATTTAGCAAAGAGATAGCTAGGATCCTCGGAAAGGACATAAGATACTTTAAATTACGGAACGCGAATGAAATCGTGGAAAAAAGCTAGTAAATAATAACTCAAATTAATTTAATAGCAAAGACATCAACGATGTTTGGAGTTCGTTGATGTCTTTTGTATCGCTAGTATGGTTTATACCATGTTTACGCAAATAAATGTATTTGTATTTGATGGCCGTATGAAAGACATCAAAGGAATACTGGTTCTGTGTATTAAATTGCAAAATGCACATTTTTTAAAATATAAGTCAGTATTTTATTTAATAAGTGAATGCCTCAATGACGCCAAACAAGTTTTATTTAATATTGTGAAATAATATCAACTGAAGTACTAGCTTTTGTCTACGACTTCGTTCGCTTTACGGTGTGAAAAGTAGCCTATTCCTAGAATTATCCCGTTTACCTCGGTGGCTCTGCCCTGGTGCCGGGAGAAACCACAGATTATGTACCAACGGCCCCGCTAACAGAGGGAAAAGGAAATGCTCTCACAAGTTATTACTATAAAGGTCTTTACGAATTTTATACAATAAATTTGAGCATATAAGTGTGTATGTAAGTAAACTTAACATTTTGAATATTATATAAATTCCTTCTCTTCATTGGCGGGCCGATATCACTTAATCTGTGCTCTTAGTCCCGGTCCAATTATCTCCATTAACAATAAAACTTTTTTCCCATCTTATAAATAAAGTAGCGACTCGCTCTTGCTTCGCACGGGTGCAATACTGATACTATTTAAAACCTTCCTCTTGCATCACTCTATCTATTAAAAAGAACCGCATCAAAATCCGTTGTATAGTTTTAAAGATCTAAGCATACATAGGGACAGACAGAGAGGGAAGCGAGTTTGTTTTATACTACGAGTATGTAGTGATAGTGACAGTGAAGTGATGATAATCTCACGTCTTTTATCCCCGAATTCTGGAAATACATACGTTTCACCAGTATATTCTTTGGACCTAAACGTGACCGGTGGTAAGCCCATTGCCGGACCGTGTCTGTTACACATGCCTCATAATTAATTTTGGGACCTGCGGGTTTCCTTTTCCCATCTTCTCCGGGGTAAATGACATAATATCCCAAAATTTTATCAAGATCTGTTGCAGTTTACAAACAGACAGAGAGCATTTTATATATTAGTAGCGGAGTGGGGATTAATACTGGAAATGCAATAGCAATTAAAATATATTGTGAAATGTAAATGTTGTTTGCAATTTCGCAATTGCTGACACAGTGGAAATTGGTTTCGGAAGGCATGTTAAAACGCTGGTCCCTGTTGCCGTTGTACGAACTGGAAGTCGTAAGGCCAAGTTAGTTACACTTGGGTGGATTATAAAAGTCATACCGCTATATATTTCGGTTCGGTGACAGTTCACGTTTTTCCATTTTACTGATATTACTGTTGACGAATAAAAATAATTGTATTTTTGCAATGATAAAATAATCTATATAATATATATAGATTATTTTATATTATATATAGATTATTTTATCATTGCAAAAATAAAATCATTTTTATTAGTCAACAGTAGTATCAGTAAAATGGAAAAACGTGAACTGTCACCGAACCCATGCTACCAGAAATAG
This sequence comes from Ethmia dodecea, assembly GCA_963855545.1. Lineage (NCBI taxonomy): Eukaryota > Metazoa > Arthropoda > Insecta > Lepidoptera > Depressariidae > Ethmia > Ethmia dodecea. The sequence continues at coordinate 3,953,310 of OY979463.1, read as the reverse complement.
CCTATAGCCTAACACCATCTCGACGGCTATACTATAATAGCTCATGACTTTATACCCGTAGGGGTTGTCAGAGCCAATCCATTCCTGGATATACCCACTTTTCACCAGTATATTTTTGGACCCCTAAACGAGACAGGTGAGTCCATCTGACCTGACCCGGATTCGGTTGTTGTTACATAGGTGTGCCTCAGATTCAATTCTGGGACCTGCGGGTTTCCTCACAATGTTTTCCTTCACCGTCGAGCTAGTGTTGCGACACTACATAGAACGCGCTAATAGACGGCCGAGTTCTAAACCGCGCTATCGGAGTTTTCTAATGAGTTTGTATAAATACAACTGTCCAACATCAACCGTTGGACCGCGGTCCCCAGGCACGATCACCTCGCCTGGCAGAAGATCTTCCCTTTTCAAGATGGAGGAGCATTCCACCTCCGCTTCTCCATACTAGTAATAAATACGGAGATGTGTACAGTCAAGAGCATGTGGAGCTTGATACATTGGACTTTGTAACGTTCTTATTACAATCGCCTTAGAGGTCAGACTCGCAATAATTATACAAGTGTAAAGATTCTCATAGGCTCTTGACTAGATAACTTTGTGAATAATCTACTAAGAAATAATTTTGCTAAATTCCCACGGAAAAAACGGGACTGTGTTAGCTGCTAGTTATTAATAATAATAATTAAATAATAATCTCGATTTATCGACTAGCTCACAACTATAATAATAGCTTCATCTCCTTTGATATCTTCGCTACACGCGTTGGTTCATATAAGCATATGTTAATATCTGCCTTGAAAACATCCTGATTTCATTTTTCTTTATTGTAAGACATTTACTTTTTAACTTTATATAATTTTCTCTTTAATTCCGTAACAGTATGTACCACCATTTATCAACCTAGCATACTCGATTTATTGTAATCTGTGGTTAACGGTGCTGGTGGCACAATTACTCCTGTTAGTTATTTCTACTTTATGTAATATTTATTGTGATCACTGTTTGTTGACCTAAATAAATAAAAAAAAAAAAAAAAAAAAAATCTCACTCCTTTTATCCCCGAGGGGGTTGGCAGAGGTATTCCATTTCTGGATATACCCACTTTTCCCGAGATATTCTTCGGACCCCTAAACGTGATGGGTGGTGAGCCCATCGCCGGACCGGGTCTATTTACACATGCCTCAGAATTAATTCTGGGACCTTCTGGTTTCCTCACGATATTTTCCTTCACCGTCGAGCTAGTGATGATTATGTACCTACGTAAGTTTTTGAAAAACTCCATGCAAGGATTCGAACCCGAGCCTCACTGATCATCATCGGCTCTTTAACCGCAAGGCTATCACGGTACACAAATAATGAACCACTACTCTTTGATCAAAACATTTTATTACTATATTTATCGATTATGACCTATTGTGTAAGATTGAAGATGCGAGCGTGGGCCGTCTGCGCAACACTGCCTCGATTGCCTTTGTTAATCTATCGATTAGTATTAATCATATCTTCATCAATCTTTACTGATTTGTAGGGTTGATGACCAAAATATAAACCAGTAGGTAGTTTGTTAAAAAGTTTCATATCTCGTTTTTTTTTTATTGTAGAGCATTGATAGTCGTGGTTAGTGAGGGCAGTTTTCACGCGAAAGATTCGCGTTCGAAACCTCTTGAGCACATGTACCAATAAGTTCTATAAACTTACGTACTTGATAATTTATCACCAGCTCGAAGTTGAAGGAAAACATCGTGAGGAAACCCGCAAGTCTCAGAATTGATTCTGAAGCACGTGTTACAGCACTTCGTTTACATGGGCTCACATTCCATCACGTTTAGGGGTCCAAAATGTACTGGTGAAAGACGGGTTTTTCCAGGAATGGAACACTCTGTCGACCCCTTCGGGGACAAGGTACTGAGCATATTTTTAAACATGGTAAAATTGACGACCACTATCTTTGATACATTTAAGGGTTTATATTTGCAGAATTACTGAATCGAGTTATTCAAGTTCCGGCTTAGTTATACTAAGTTACATGACGTCACGTCACGCGGGGGCGTACAGGCTGCGCGGGCGTCGTAACCTTGGCTTATTCTGCGCTTAGGTGTTCAGCATACATTAACTTAAACGTGACTTAGCTTCAAATTATTCAATTTTTTTCTTGAGAATCATTATTGCATACCAGTCTCTAAATTAACGATTTTTAATTATCTAAGTATGTAATAAAAACGGTATTTTATCCATGCTAGCGGATGACTAGCGTCGTTCCCGTTTTTTCCAATTTTTGGACAGCACAAAAACCTTCAAGAAAATAATTTCGAATTGCCATGTACTAGGTATGATCGGTAAAATGGTGTCGGGCTAAATCAATCACCGTATTTGGCTTATGTAAGTATTATTTTAAAAGATAGGTAAGTAATTACCTATAAATAAGAAGAGACTTAAAGGAATATATTTCTTAGATTAAGAACGCGAAACAGTATAACTTTTAAACCAATTTAAATTTGTGTTTCGTTCTATCTAAAGAAGCTAAAGTGTTAAAGATTCAGGTAAACAAAGGAGATGTGCCGCCAAAAGTTTCTTAATGTGTAATGTAAAGGGTTCTTATTTAAATTTATCTTTTATAAAATTATTTCAGAAAAATATTCGTAATTTTTACTTAATGAGGCGGTTTCTTTTAAAAATAGAACTTACCTTTTGAAAAACTTATTTAAATCCTACACTGACTCAGCTAAGGTTGACACCTCCACATTAAAATTATAAAGACACAACACTCGTCCTTTTGCTCATGGGCACTGTAACCACATTCCGTTGCACCAATAAAAAATAAAAAAGCCGTTCACATCCTTGCACTGGCCGGACTAGAGACCATATGCTTTTAAAAAACGAACTTTAATTTTTTACTTTTCTTAGGCAGTTTACTGGCAGCACTGATCGGATTCCAATTTTGAATTTTGGCAGTTCTAATTTTAGTGCGAATTAAAAAGGTTTTCGTTTTCGTTGTTCACAATGGTCGTTTGATCTCGCATGGCGGCCGCGCGTGCGCCGTTCGAATAGTTGACTGGCCGGTTGCGTTAGCGCACCGCGTTGCCAGGTAACGGATATTGGTATTCTACAGTGCTAAATAAAGGTGAGCGCACATTACGAGGGTCGCAGCGACTCACAAATATGTGCCTTCATCACAACCACTACGTGCCACTACATAGTGGCTTTCTTTCTTTCTTTCTTTTCTTTCTAGTATAAAACAAAGTCGCTTCCCGTCTGTCTGTCCCTATTTATGCTTAGATCTTTAAAACTACGCAACGGATTTTGATGCGGTTTTTTTTATAGATAGAGTGATTCAAGAGGAAGGTTTATAAATACCATATAAACCGATGCGAAGCGAGCGCGGGTCACTAGTTTATTGATAAGTCAAACAGTAATTTCCAAATTTCATTTTTTCCAAAACAAACAGGAAACAATCTCGTTTTTATAGGCACCCCCGAGCGGCTTTTGGTTCCCCTAGTGACGCAGGCCGCCCCAGTGTGCGCTTACCTTTTGTTATTAATTTATCGACATCTTGTATTTGCCAAACAATTGTTTTTAGCAAATATTATTTTTTAAGGGGTCCAAAGAATATCCTACTGTTGAAATGTGGGTATTTCCAGAAATTTAGGGATAAAAAGATTGAGATTTTTTTTTGTATTTGTGAATATCAAAATAGGGGAGCATAATAAGAATAATAATAATCTTTATTTCGCTTGAATGTGTTACAAGAAGATGGTCAGTAAAAAGATATATTTCACACAATTTCACCAGAATCTGGCATGCAAAATTCATAAGTATTACAAGTACCCATTATAAGTATGAATAATAATTATAAGAATAATATTTCCGTAACTTAAAAATAATAAAAAAACAATAGAAATGTTATAGAAAGTCAAAAAAACATTTTTCGACACAAGAAAATTGTAGAGCCACGAGTCAGCCACGGTTTCGGTATGTCGTAGTATCCTAACTAATAAATACGAAAGCGAGTTTGTTTGTTAGTTAGTTATGCTTTGACGCCTAAATCACTGAATAAATAAATAATATTAATATTCTTTCATCAAATGAAAGCTACATTATAAGGGAGAAACATAGGCTATATTTTATCCCCGTATTCGAGCGGGAACAGGAACTGCCTGGGTGAAACCGCGGGACGCTACTACATTGTTTTTAGTGTACAATAAAGAGTAATCGAATTCTGTCAGCTAACATTTCAGAAGAAAACGGCTATATAACTATTCACATTAGTGAAGATGCCTTTGACTAAAATCTACGAATTCTCTCAGCTATCATTTCAGAGGTAAGAAAACTTTTTGGTCTCGTCTTTTTAAGGTTTTTTCTTCACTCAAAGCTTTAGAAATGAGCAAATTCGGCGAACTGAAAATGGGACTAAAGTAGGTACCTTTACACCAAATTACCGACCTATGTTTTGTATATAGACCATGTTAAGTCTACCAATCTCAAACATTCTGTTCACAATTTTGTAAAAGTACTTACTTATGTAGTACTAATGTAAATTAGTTATTGCAAAAACTACACAAATAATAACATTGTCTTAATCTGGCAACACTGAAAGGCTCAACATTGAATCTACTTTCAACCAAAAAGGTCGTATGTGTAAATCAGTTGCCTGCACCGATATGGACCCAATAAGTCGATGATGTCAGAATACTCTTTCGTAACGGGATATAAAAGGTCTGGCGAAAAAATGCTGGCAATCAAGTTTCTGTAGAGTATACGCGAGCCATTCCGTAATAATTTAATAATATAATAATAATATAATATAATCTCACGCTTTTCATCCCCGAGGGGGTAGGTACAGTTATTCCATTACTTACCCACATTTCACGAGATACATTGGACCCCTAAACGTGATAGGTGGTGAGCCCATCGCCGGACCGGGTCTGTTTACACATGTCTCAGAATCAATTCTGAGACCTGCGGGTTTCCTCACGATGTTTTCCTTCACCGTCGAGCTAGTGATAAATATGTACGTAAGTTTTTGAAAAACACTTTGGTACATGCCAGGATTCGAACCCGAGCCTCATAATAATTTAATAATAACTATTTATCGCAAAACTTAAACTTTGTGGTTTTCCACAAAGTGGCTGGTGGATTATCTATTATTATAGCCTCACGGTTAAAGAGCCCGCTTCTCATGATGATAATCAGTGAGGCTCGGGTTCGAATCCTGGCATGTACCAATGAGTTTTTCATAAACTTACGTTAATATTTATCGCTAGCTCGACGGTGAAGGAAAACAAAGTCAAAGTCAAAGTCAAAATGTTTTATTCAAAATAGGAACTTACAAGTCCACTTATTGAACGTCATTTCAACTCCACCGCTTCAGCATGTATGGTTGAGGAGAAGAAGCGGGGCAAGAAACTCCTCAACACAATATTCTTTTAATCAATTGTTACATATTACTAAATTGGGTTACATAATTTCGTTTGTTTTTCGCTATCGTATTGCGCTGGACTGGAGAAAATCTGTTCCAAGCATCATTGTCATTTATATAGTCGTCTAGTTTGTAATATGCCATTTTACAAAGTACATGTTTAACATGAGTTTTGAACACAGTTTCAGGCAATTTCAAAATATCTTCTGGTATTTTATTATAAAAGCGTATGCAAAGCCCCACAAAGGAATTATTAATTTTACTTAATCGTGACTGAGGTTGCTCTAGTTTATTTTTATTCCTTAGATTACAATTATGCCTGTCACAGTTTTTAGTATACAGTAATATATTTTTCCGTACATACATAATGTTTTCATAAATGTACTGACAAGGCATTGTTAAAATATTAATTTCTTTGAACAGTTCTCTTAGGGAATCACGACATCTTAACTTGTAAATGGCGCGTATAGCCCTTTTTTGTAAAATAAAAATAGATTCTGCATCAGCAGCTCTGCCCCACAGCAAGATGCCATAGGACATTATACTGTGAAAGTAGCTAAAATAAACGAGTCTTGCTGTGTCTACATCAGTAAGCCATCTGATTTTTCTGACGGCATAAGCAGCTGAGCTCAGTCTGTTAGATAATGCAGAAATATGAGAATTCCATTGAAGTTTGGAGTCTATCGTTATCCCCAAAAAAACTGTATTATCAGCGAAGTCTAATTTGTCATTGTTTAAAATTATCTCATTCTCTACTCGTCTAACATTAGGGAGTACAAACTTTATACATTTGGTCTTCTTAGCGTTGAGCACTAGATTGTTTGCAGTGAACCATGTGAGAATTTGTTGAAGAGTGTCATTTACCTCGTCGAGCTTCTGAGCTTGTCTATCTACTTTGAAAATCAGAGATGTATCATCAGCAAACAACACTATCTTTGACAAACTCTCTACCATGAATGGAAGATCATTTATATATACAAGGAAAAGAAAAAGACCAAGAATCGAACCTTGAGGCACCCCAATTTTTACGGGTGCGCCCTGTGATTTACAATCATTTATTTTTACTTTTTGTATCCTATTTTCGAGATAGGACTGTAAAATATCAAGCGCTTTACCGTTGACTCCATAATGATTTAATTTACACAGCAAGGTCTCATGATCTACGCAGTCAAATGCTTTTGATAGATCGCAAAAAAGTCCAATTGCGTTTTGAGATTTCTCCCATTAAAAATATTCTTGAGTAATGCTATTCCAGCATCCGTAGTTGAACGACCTTTGGTGAAGCCAAATTGTTCGTTATGAAATAAGTTATTTAGATTGAAGTGTGAAATCATTTGATCAAGCAATAACCTATCAAAAACTTTGCTAAGTACTGGTAAAACAGAAACAGGTCTATAATTTGAGGGGTCTTTTTTCTCTCCTGATTTAAAAAGAGGAATAACTTTACTATGTTTCATTAGGTCAGGAAATAATCCTTTGTCAATACAATTGTTAAAGATATAAGCTAAATATGGTGCTACTAAGGTTATGATGAAGCTACATACCTTAACAGACATGCCCCATATATCTTCAGTACTTTTAAGTTTAAGTGCTCTAAAAGTTTTAATGACGGTATCCGGACTAGTGTGTCTAAATATAAGAGATTCGTTACAGCTATTTACATTTTTTCGTAGAAAAGTTATGGCAAGAGATGTGGATGAGTTCAGATGTTCTGTTGTTTTAATAGGTATATTAGTAAAAAAATGTTCAAATTCCCTAGCCACATCCTCACTCTTGGTAAATAGGCCGTGGTCCGTTTGAATAGCTAAGTCATGGTCACGTGGTTTCACTCTACCCGTTTCTCTGTTTATTACTTTCCAAACAGCCTTTATTGTGTTATCCGATTTTTTAATAGTATTACTTATGGACATTGCTTTTGCACAAGCACAAACCTTTTTGAATGTTTTAAAATAGTTTCTAACATATTTCACAAACTTTTCATCATGGGTATATGATCGCTTTTCATACAATTCAAATAATTTGACCCTGCTTTTACGAATACCACTGGTAGCCCATTCGCTAAATTTAAATTTATTAGAAAGTACCTATTTTATTTTTAAGTTCAAAATGTGAATCAAATTCCTCGGTTAAAACAGAAAAGAATTTCTTAAAATAGCCGTTTGGATCAGAATCAACAGGATCGGGCAAAGGTAACTTACACTCTAGTGCTCTTTTATACTTCTCTATTTTACATACTGTGACAGGTCTTATCTGAATTTTTACTGATAAATCGCGATTGTCCACAGGGAGTAAAATACACTGACCGCTGTGATCGGATTTTAGCTTATTTATTATAGTTTTACTATTAGGAATACAATTACAATAGACATTGTCAATGCAAGTTGCCGAAGTTTCTGTGATTCTGGTAGGATCTGTAAATACATTCATTAAATTAAAAGATTTGAATAAACTTAATATCCTAGTTTTATACAAGCTTGGTTCAAGCAGATCCACGTTAAAATCACCACAGACCACAACACTTTTACTATTTTTACTTAACAACTTTAAGACCTCGTCCATTTTGTTCTCAAAATTATCAAAATTTACACTATAAGGGGGTCTGTATACGCATACAATGATGTGTTTCTCCAACTCAACGCATGACAATTCAATAGTACTTTCCACCGATAATTTAATTACGTCCTGGCGGTCTTTCGCTTTGATATTATTTCTAACAAAAATTACGGAACCACCACGTGCGGCCAGTCGCCGATTGAAAGTACTGACAGCTGTATAATTTACAAACCCAAACATCATTTCTGTGACTCTAAGCCAATGTTCTGTCACACAAAAAATATCAACTTTTTCGTATTCTAAGAATAGTTCTATTTCTAATTCTTTGCTGGAAAAGCCTTGAATGTTTTGATGAATTAACTTTAAAGATCTATGCTTTTCCTTCGTCTTACAGGTGGTAATGTTATGGCCAGAAAGTCCCTGATTTACAGAATTTATAGGTTTGGGACTTTCTGCTGTCGGACTTAACAGTTTAAATTCACATTAGTAGTGCTACTAACAGGTACAAGTGACTGTGTTATACTGCTTATAACAATGTCGTGTATATATGGAGCTAACAAAGTAGCTAGTCGTCGCTTAGATTTATTTGATAGATACATTGTATCCCTAGTCATCCTAAAATGTGTAATAATTTTATTAATGTCATAATACAAAATAGCGTCGCTATGACGGCATGTCGTGTTGAAAATAAATGAATTTATATTATAAATAGTCTTATTCTAATTATTATGTTCTTCCGACAAATTCTGACAATAAGGAAGAGTACATAGGATGAATTTGCAACCCTGTTTCTTGTTTAAGTTGAGAAGCAACTCAATATTTTTATTAAATTCTAGCTTACTGCTATGCATAATACTACCTGTCATTACAAGTACGGTAGTGCATTCATCTGACATCGTGAGGAATCTTGCAGGTCCCAGAATTAAATCTGAGGTATGTGTAACAGAGGTGATGGGCTCACCACCTATCATGTTTAGGGGTCGAATATACTCGTGAAAAGTTGATATTTCAAGAAATATAATACTTTTAACATCCTTCCGTGGATAAAAGGCGTGAGGTCATTTATTTTATTTTATTTTTGCTTTTTTTTACTACTTTCAAAAATAGAGACAGGTCATTTCACGAGTAGCATGTGAAAAACCATATGAAATGAATTATGTCATACGTCACACCTGTCACCTGCTACTCTCCTGCATCTACAAATTATGAAATCTACGAAATCGCAAATCATGTGAATTTCATTTCACATTTCATTTCCAGTATCAAGTGATTTTTCATGGTAGTTAACCGTCCAGATTTTTAACTGACTTCAAAAAGGAGGAGGTTATCAATTCTGTATTTTTTTTTATTATTATTATATTATAATTTATATTATATAATTTTTTATTATTATAATTTTGTCCAGTTCTGACAACGGCATCCATGAGAAAACCATATAAGTTGAAGATTGAAGTCGGTTTTTTTACTCTTTAGAGTGGTTATTTTGGTTATTATGTGTAAAATTAAGTCCCGCTCCGGCGATGGACTCACCACCTATCACGGTACGTTTAGGGGTCGGTAATTCTCGTGTAAAGTTTGTATTTCCAGAAATGGAATACCTCTGGCTACCCCCTCGGGGATAAAAGCCGTGAGTTTATTTTTTATTTTTGTTTATTTTTAATAAGTAATTTCATCAAATAAAAATGATTTGATGAAATGACGACCCTGTTGGCCGACATTTTAATACTCACAATTATATATTTTTTGGATTGGAACATCCAAATCCTACAAAATTGTGTGTATTTAAGTGTGTAACCTACCCTAGAGAAAATGATTAATAATCAACCACATTACTTTTGAGAAGTGAAGAAGAGCTGATGATAAAACTTATCTAAGTATCGAATTGTACCTACCTATTTTACGAACTCTTTTTTGGCTTATTTATAGCTTATATCTTTAAGCGTTAAAATTAAACAACAATCAATTATAGTGCATTTATAATATTACCAATATAGTCAACTTGTGAAATAAATAATAATCTTAATTCTTAATAGTCTTTGGGTTAATAGCAGAATTACAGAAATTGGAAACAAAAAATATATCCGTTACAATTTTACGTCAATTTCAAAGTTAAAAGTAGGTACCTATAATTATAGATACGTATCGCTGCTAAGAAAATAATTCTCTCATTCATAAGACAATAATAATAATATTGATATAATGTGCATTACAGAACACTGGCTAAAAAAACACCAGTTCATTTTTGGTTTTAACCACCACCAGGTTGGCAGCTCATTCAGCAGGGAGGCCTCGATACGCGGTGGCTCTCTAATACTTGTACGTAACGGTTTGAAGTGTAAAGAGCGCGCGGACATTGTTGGGCTCTCTGTTGAGCGATCTGTGGAGATAGCCTGCACAGAGCTCGAGCGGCTTATTGTAATGAGCGTGTACAGACCCCCCAGTTCTTGTTATGAACACTTTGAGAAAATCATGGATGAAGCCATAAGTAAAATTAGCAATAAAAATAAATACATTGTTGTTTGTGGAGATTTTAACATTAACCTTTTAGATACTTCATCCAGTATTGGTAGTAGGCTTGTATCATTTTTCAAATGCCATAATCTTGTAAATCTTTTTTCAGTGCCTACCAGAATTACTGCGACCACAGCAACATGCATCGATAATGTTTTTACAAACCTCGTGCCTGATGATACAGCCGTAATTAATAAATTATCCTCAGATCATTGTGGCCTGATGGTAACTTATCAGATGTGTACTGAAAAGGCACTAAAGAAAGATATTAAATACAGACCAGTAACGTGTACTCGCCTTCAGCAATTTAGAAATAACATAGAAAATAAACTTTTAGATTTTTCATACTGTGATGACCCTAACGATTTGTACAAGTCAGTATTAACACTAGCTAAGAACGAATGTAATAATGTTTTTAAAACAAAAAGTGTAAAAATCAATAACAACCTAATGTTCAGTGATTGGGCGACGGTGGGAATTCATAAAAGCAGACAAAGATTATATGAACTATACGAGGAAAGGACGTATAACACTAGTGATACCTTTTGCAATTATGTTCGTCAATATTCAAAAGTCTTTAAACGTATTTGTACCGCGGCTAAAGCTAACCATGTAAGTAATAAAATCAAAAACAGCACAGACATTGTAAAAACTACATGGAAAATTATAAATAGCGAGACTGGAAAATTTAAATCTCAACATTTTGACTTTCAGTTGAAAGTTAACAATAGAATTTTAAGAAATGATAAAGATATATCTGAAGTGTTTGTAAATTTTTTCTCTGATATTCCAGTCTCGACGACCAAGTCACTAAACTCGTCACCCGCACTCGCTGAATCGCTACTACAAGAACATACCGCTGCATGTAATACACGCAACTTCGTATTCGATCATGTAAATCCTTGGGACATCCTAAAAGCATTCAAATCAATACAAATGAAAAATACTGCCGATCTCGACGGCTTATCTGTAAAAATCATATCATCCATAATAGACTTAATTGCCTCACCTCTAGCTTGTTTATATAATAAATGCGTTGATGATGGCGTGTTTCCTGATCTGATGAAACATAGTAAAATTATTCCATTATTCAAAGCCGGTAGTAGATTAGACCCTTCTAACTTCAGACCAATATCAATTCTACCGACTCTTAGTAAAATATTTGAGAAAATTATTCTATATCAGTTGAGTGCACATTTTTCTATCAACAGTATAATGTCTGTAAAGCAATTTGGATTTACTAGGGGTCGCTCGACAACCGATGCCGGTGTTGAGCTAGTAAATCATGTGTTTGATGCCTGGGAGGAGTCGCAGGATGCTGTTGGGGTTTTCTGTGATTTATCTAAGGCATTCGATTGTGTCCATCATGAAATTCTCATCAGAAAACTACGTCATTACGGAGTACAAGGCCGCGCTCTTGATTTAATAAAGTCCTACTTGAAAAGCCGGATACAGTGTGTTGATGTAAACGGTTCAAGATCGTCTGGATCGGCGGTTTGTATTGGTGTACCGCAGGGCTCCATTTTAGGCCCCTTTCTATTTCTGGTCTATATAAATGACCTACCCAACCGAGTGCAACATGATATTGTACTGTTCGCAGATGATACATCTCTACTTTTTAAAATTAAACGACCTATTAAGTCTTATGACGAAGTGAACAGTGCAATTAATGATGTTGTCAGTTGGTTTAACGTTAATAATCTACTTCTCAATGAGAAAAAAACTAAATGTGTACATTTTTCTTTATCAAATGTTAAACGAACTTTAAACTCAGTTACAGTTAAAAACGAAAAATTAGAATGTGTAAACACTACAGTATTTTTAGGAATAACTCTAGACTCTAAGTTACAGTGGGGACCGCACATTGATACGTTGGCGAAAAGGCTCAGTTCTGCTGCATATGCCGTAAAAAAAATACGTAATATGTCAAGCGTAGAAACAGCTAGACTTGTCTATTTCAGCTACTTCCACAGCTTACTGTCATATGGCATTTTACTGTGGGGGAATGCTGCTGATGTCCAGAGAATATTTATTTTGCAGAAACGAGCCATTCGTGCAATTTATAAAATGGGGTCTAGGATGTCTCTAAAGGAAAAATTCAAGGAAATTAATATACTGACACTGGCGTCACAGTATATTTACGAAAACGTATTGTATGTTAAAAAGAATATATCACTTTACAAAAAAAATTGTGACAGACATTGTATAAACACTAGAAATAAGAATGAACTGGCTGCTTGTGTTAGTCGATTATCTAAAGTTACCAAATCATATAAGGGTCAATGTATACGCTTTTACAATAAGATTCCCATTGAATTACAAAATTTGCCTCTTGACAAATTTAAAATAATAGTTAAGCAAAAATTACGTAAAAAAGGCTACTATAAAATTACAGACTACTTAGTAGACCAACATGCATGGGATTAACCGACTCGACGCTATGTAAGGCTATTAATTATAATTATTATTGTAAACGATATTTATTAGTAAGACATGAGATTAAAAAGAGCTGCCCTTGAGTTTCTTGCTGGCTCTTCTCGGGGTACTGCATTCGGAACCAGCAGCTCGTCGGTGGAGATGGGCTGCTGTTTGCATTTAGCCAATCTTCATGGACGAGTTTAGAGTGCCTTGTTATTATAAAATATTGACGTTTCTAAGTGTATATTTTAATACCAATAGAAAATAAACGATTTTTGAATTTTTTTTTTTTTGACCAAGATTCTTGATAATGAAACTAATTTAATGAAGGATATTAAAGCAATTTGCAATTTACATTGAGGATCTGTTGAATTTTGCAATAAAAAAAAATCTTGTTTAGCAATTTAGATTCAAACGCTCGTTATGTGGTTATAGGAAAACCAGTCTTATTTCATGAGCAGCACAAATCTTTTTAAAGTTTCTTTGGTATTTTAGAAGCGATAGTTATTTACTTCTGAAGGATGGTATAATAACATTAATGAAGCTACGTACCTACTGTTAAATAATTCATAGTTTTATTCTGGCAAATATAATTGTGGGCTATAAAATTTATCTCGCGTTTTTATTTTGATATCTAGTAATGAAATAAGACCTAATAGAATATGCCACTTTATTCACCTAACATTTGGTCACTCGGGTGCATAGATGACACTTTTGTTTGATCCTCTGATTTAGCTAGGTGATCAAGTCAGAAGATCAAAGTGGAATAATAACGTGCAATTCCCATTCAAATAATTTAATCAAGCTGGTTGAGCACAGCTAGAAGGTGACAGATTTATCCTGACTGCTGACAATCCTCAGACTTGTTAGATTTTGGCACTTTTTCATCTTCAAACTCTACATACATACATAATATATTTTTAGGAACCAGAAGCAGAACTATTTAAAAAAAAAGATATTCGGAAATAACAAACTATTTATTTAAGAATTTTACAAAGCTTTCATTATTTTAGATAGCAACTAAGTACATAACTATAAATCGAAATTACGACAAGAGGAATACGTCCGCACAACACAAAGTCTCGATCGGTAATGACCGCGCGCCACGAAGTCCGCTGCTTTTATAGGCGACGAGTGACTAATCGCTCGAGTCTCCTAACACGGCCTCTCCTGATACCCTGACGTCCTCGTCAGGTTCATCTATTACGTTAAGGTCGATTAATGGCATAGACCTTTGTGTTGACCGGGGGTCGTCAGGTCGTGAAGATGGTCCCGGTTCATTTTCTGTAGATATTGGTCGGCCAGATTGTTCGCTATCATCTTCATGGTCGGAATCAGTATCGGCATCTGAGAAAAGGCAACCAATTGTTATTTCATGTCAGTTTAAGTGCTATCGGTACCCATGTAAGTAGGTTAGTGTCATGTTAGATAAATTATAAATTTCAGGAACCCAACACCAAGATTTTACAACGTGACCAGATGAAAATTAATTTGTATTCCTTGTGAAACACAAACGAAAAGTCCTGGTCATATAAAAATAAAAGAGAAAAAAAAAAAAAAAACATAGAGTCGACTCTAAAAAGTAAACATACGTAAAAGGAAAACCAAAGCTGGCATGGGATGGTCCATGGCATAGGCACTTGCCCGAAGGCAATACAGGTAGCGTACCAACATGGCATAGGCACTTGCCCGAAGGCAATACAGGTTGCTTACCAATCAACGATTCAAGGTGGCATAGGCACTTGCCCGAAGGCAATACAGGTCGCTTACCAATCAACGACGCAAGGTGGCATAGGCACTTGCCCGAAGGCAATACAGGTCGCTTACCAATCAACGACGCAAGGTGGCATAGGCACTTGCCCGAAGGCAATACAGGTCGCTTACCAATCAACGACGCAAGGTGGCATAGGCACTTGCCCGAAGGCAATACAGGTCGCTTACCAATCAACGACGCAAGGTGGCATAGGCACTTGCCCGAAGGCAATACAGGTCGCTTACCAATCAACGACGCAAGGTGGCATAGGCACTTGCCCGAAGGCAATTCAGGTCGCTTACCAATCAACGACGCGGACGTAATGGTAAAATAGTAGTTAGGACTTTAGTCTCACCTTCGAAAAAAGCGGCACAGGTTTCAGGGGTCCATTCACCCTTTCCATTCATTCATTCAAAGAGCAGTGGTAGCCCGGACGGTTAAAGAGCCGGCCGAAAATCAGTAAGGCTCGGGTTCGAATCTGGCATGTACCAATGAGTTTTTCAAAAAAAAAACTTACGTACATATTTATCACTAGCTCGACGGTGAAGGAAAACATCGTGAGGAAACCCGCAGGTCTCAGAATTAATTCTGAAACAGGTGTAAACAGACCCGGTCCGGCGATGGGCTCACCACCTATCACGTTTAGGGGTCCAATGTATCTCGTAAAATGTGGGTATATCCAGTAATGGAATACCTCTGCCTACCCCCTCGGGGATGAAAGGCGTGAGATTATTTATTTTATTTTTTATTTTTATTCACCCTTCCAAGGAACCATAAATTGGGCAGCGGCATAAGTTGTCTTTCCATAAGATCCGGCTAGCCGCTTCAGTTCGTACCGTCCATTGCTTAGGGCTTTGATCACACGGTAAGGCCCCCGCATGCCAGGGTCCAATTTCCCCTGAGACTGAGAATACTTTATAACGAACACGGTGTCATCCTTCTTGAAAACACGAGGAGGGCGTCTGTCTTCATTGACAAGAGTATCTTGTTGTGCCTGATTCCTTGACAAGCGTTCGGCCGTCCTTTGCCTCAACATTTCTCGATGAGATTCACGATTAGACGTCAAAGGATTTATAGCGACATCTCTAATCAGAGCTCTTATAGCTGGTGTAGCGTTTTCGTGACCAATCAAAATATTTAATGCGGAGGTCTGGGTAGTTTTCTGTTTTGTGAGGTTAAGGATGAGTTGAAGCTGCCATAATTCCTCCGACCACTCTTTTCTTTGGTGGTTAACTATAATCCGGAGCATGTTTAGAATGGTGCGAATATAGCGTTCCACCTGGCCATTGGCGTGGTGCATTTCTGGAGTAATATGATGCAACCGTACGCCCAAGACTTGCATCCACGACGTAAAAGCTGCGGATTCGAACATCCTACCCCTATCCGATACAATGAGTTTAGGTGTACCGAACAGAGATATGACCAGCCTAAAAACTCGTTTAAGTTCGTTGACATCTTGATGACAAATTGGCATTAACAAACAGTACTTAGTAAATGCGTCGACCACAAGCATGACATATTTATGTTCTTTTGACGCGGGAAGAGGTCCCAGGACGTCAACATGTAAGGTGTCAAATGGGGTATCCGGCTTTTCCCATGAAGTAATTGGTTGAAGCGGTGCGCGTGGTACACGCTTGTGGGCGATGCATGTCAAACAATGAGTTACATATTTATTAACAAAGGCTCTAAGGCCTGGAAACCAAAAGTGTTTTAAAATTAAATCAGTCACTTTCTCGGCATTGATGTGACCGTGCTCGTCATGAAAGATCCGGAGAAGGCTCAAGCGATGACCCTTTGGTATGTAGCAAAGGAGTTTTGATTCTTCACCCACTGGTGTATAACGGTAATAAAGGATATCATTTTGCTTCACATACCTTCTTGAATCCAGATTACCCTGTTCCAACGACTGGATCATAGCTTGAGTCTCCTCATCTCCAGCTTGAGCAATTTGTGCCCAATTGCGTGGACGTTCGATGTTGTTTACAGTATCACAAGGGTTACGGCTAAGATAGTCCGCGTGTGGCATCATGGCACCTTTTCTGTAAGCAATCTGAAAATTATAATCCTGCAAATAGATCCACCATCTTGCCACACGCGGTAACAAGTCTCTCTTATTTTGAGTTGCCTTTAGGGCGTTACAGTCGGTCACAACAGTAAAATGTATGCCTATCAAGTAGTGCCTGAAATGTTTCAGGGCCTTTACTACAGCTAAGGTCTCAAGTTCATAGGAATGGTACTTCTGCTCAGCGCCTTTAGTTACTTGACTGTAGTAGGCCACAACTCGTCGGTTACCATCCCCATGAACCTGATGCAACACTGCCCCATAACCATGACTACTTGCATCAGTATGTACCTCGGTAGGTAAAGAGGGGTCGAATATTGCCAGTACTGGTGCATTAGTTAAAGTCTTAATAATTTCCTGACGGACAGATTCTTGCTCCTTTCCCCAGCAAAATTCGACTCCTTTACATGTTAAACGTGCGATGCAAGCAGTCTTGGTCGAATAATTCGGAATATATTTTCGGAAATACCCCGCTAGTCCCAAAAACTGCCTAACCTGCTTGATGTTCTGTGGCTTAGTAGAATCAACAAGGGCCTGAACTTTTCCAGTAGACGGTCTTACCTCACCGTTGGATATTACGCGACCCAAGTACTCAATCTCAGTGCACAAAAACGAACATTTTTTAAGATTGATAGAAAATCCAGCCTTAGTTAAGGTAGATAATACCTTGCGTAAGGTTTCCAGGCCCTCATCAACAGAAGAACTTAAAATTAAACAGTCATCGATGTACACCAAGACTTTTCCTTCGGCAATTAGTTCTCGCAATGTCTTGCTGATGATGCGTTGATAAACTATTGGCGCGTTCGCAAGGCCGTAGGGCATCTTGACATACTCATAATGGCCCTCCGGCGTCACGAACCCAGTGAGCGGGATTGAGGTTTCATCGAGACGGATTTGGTGAAACCCTGTCGCCATGTCTAAAGCTGAAAAGTACCTGCTTTTACCTAGTCGGTCAACGGGGTCATCTATCAGGGGTAACGGGTATCGATCTTTCACCGTTACCCTGTTTAAAGCACGAAAGTCCACGCACATGCGGTCGGAACCATCCTTCTTTTTTACCAAAAGAACAGGGCTCGAATATGGAGACTCCGACTCTCGTATGATACCTTTAGAAAGGAGATCTTGAACTATACTACGTACCTTTAACTTTTCATCGTGCGACATTCTGTAGGGCCTGTAGTATATCGGGTTATCGTTATTCACTCTGATGTGCATCTCACCTGTAGTAACCGTCGAAGTGGCTGTACCCGAGATCATGTACTCTGAATACTCACCCAGAAGAGCTGTAAGCTTTTCTAAATCTGGTCCAGTTGCTGACGTCTTGATTTCACCCTGACTGTTAACGTTAACCGATGATACTTGCTTAAACTTAGGGTCATGAAAAATGCGCTGTGAATCTTTAGTTCTGACGTATACAACTCCATCGCGATTCATAACGTCGGTGCCTATAACTATTGGGGCGTTCATGCATTCACTCGGTACTACTAGCAAATCAACTTCTATCAAGATATACTTTCCAGTTCAACCACCAAAGTGACATAAGAGTCGACTAGAGTGATTGTCTGACCTACTCCCTTAATCGATCGCTTGATAGGCTTTCGCTGGCATGAAAAGTGATTGACAATAGATGATGAAATCAACGATACATCTATAGCACCGCTGTCTATAAGTATGTCTACGGGAATCCCTTGAACTACGCCCACAACTATGTCACTCGATCTTTTAATGGGGGTTAAACAGAAGTTTACGTTATTTTTGTTCCGATTGTCAACTCGTTGTTTGGCAAAACAATTCCTGATATGGTGACCTACTTTCTTGCAATAAGCACACGGGATTGAGACTGCTGAACTGCTAGCTGACTTTTCGGGATTATCAGCCAGCTTAGTCTGACTAGAGTCACTCGAACCACTAGGTTTAGGTTTCTTAGGACAATTAGAAGCCCGATGCCCTGTCCCTGTGAGGCTCGGGTTCGAATCCTGGCATGTACCAATGAGTTTTTCAAAAAACTTACGTACATATTTATCACTAGCTCGACGGTGAAGGAAAACATCGTGAGGAGACCCGCAGGTCTTAGAATTAATTCTGAGACATGTGTAAATAGACCCGGTCCGGCGATGGGCTCACCACCTATCACGTTTAGGGGTCCAATATATCTCGTGAAATGTGGGTATATCCAGTAATGGAATACCTCTGCCTACCCCCTCGGGGATGAAAGGCGTGAGATTATTTATTTATTTTATTATTTTATGCCCTGTCCCGCCACACGAGTAGCACTTACCCTGTTTATTAGCAAATGGGAAAGGTCGCTTACCATGAATTTTGCTGTCTTGGCTACGGGAAGCCTTATGGGACTCCTTACAAACCTCTGCAACCGGGTTCTGGGCTTTGACAAACACGGACAGATAGTTTACCAGGTCTTTCGGAAGTAAATTAGCGTTTGTCGCGGCGGCCTTAATATGTGGATCCTTGATACCTCGCAATACAATAGCTGTTATGAGTTCATCACTGAGGCCCTTAACAATACGTAAACGCAGCAAAGATTTCCGCGCATAATCTGCAAATGTACTAAATTAATCTGAATTAGTAGACATTACATCATACAAAATACTGGCTGTGTCTATGTTTTTAACGCAAAGATACCTAAAGTCTTCCTTGAAATTGCTCCATGAACGATCACTTGTAACCCACTCATCCAGCCAAGATTTAGCGACTCCCCTCAGGCAACTTCCAATACGAGACAGGCACTCACGATCATCCCAACGATTTGCTTGCTTAGCTCTGTCTACCTCATTAAACCAGGCATCTACATCGTGAATGTTTGGATCAAAATTTGAAACATAGTAGCTCCTAGTACTTACGGTTTTAAGTGACTGTATTGCTTCTACAATTTGTTCCGTACCATTACCAAAAGTTTGGCCAGCTGAGTTGGTTGGCTGCCCGCGTGTTTCAAGGGAATGTAGACGAGACATAATGCTGTGCCACGATTCGAAGCTACGGCGTTCGCGTTCACGTCCCCGGCTTTGGTGACTGCGTCGGTCACTACGATGGTCGCGACTGTGGCTTCGACGTCGTCCCGCCAAGTAATGGTTGTTGTAACTAGAGCTACGACTACGGTACCTTGATTCACGTCGTGAGGTATACTTGCGTGGTGAGCTGTCATCACGATGAGCATGTCGGCTAGGAGTAGCATCGCGGCTAGTTCTAGAGCGTCGTGGCCTGCGCGGAGGAGTGTACCCTCGCGACTGACTTCGTGAAAGTCGACCGCACGAATGCCTGCTACGGGAACGCCGACCCCGCGGGCTTCGTGCACGGGGCTCTCTTACCCGAGATCGAGATCTAGATGCTCTATCCATTTCACTGGTTAAAAATAAATTCACAACACAGCACAAACACAAACAAAATAGAATAAACGTGGTTTAACTCTAACACGTGTTATGCGGACGTTTTTTAAAAAAATTGTGGGTACTTGGAGACCGAAAGATTATTATGTAAAATGTGAGAGTGAAAAATTCTGATCCCACTTCTGATTTTAGGAACCAGAAGCAGAACTATTTAAAAAAAAAGATATTCGGAAATAACAAACTATTTATTTAAGAATTTTACAAAGCTTTCATTATTTTAGATAGCAACTAAGTACATAACTATAAATCGAAATTACGACAAGAGGAATACGTCCGCACAACACAAAGTCTCGATCGGTAATGACCGCGCGCCACGAAGTCCGCTGCTTTTATAGGCGACGAGTGACTAATCGCTCGAGTCTCCT
The DNA here is from genome assembly GCA_963855545.1 of Ethmia dodecea. Classification (NCBI taxonomy): domain Eukaryota; kingdom Metazoa; phylum Arthropoda; class Insecta; order Lepidoptera; family Depressariidae; genus Ethmia; species Ethmia dodecea. Next base: position 3,932,831 of record OY979463.1, on the reverse strand, counting down.
AACAATTAATAATTATAGATACGTATCGCTGCTAAGAAAATAATTCTCTCATTCATAAGACAATAATCACCAAGATTCTTGATAATGAAACTAATTTAATGAAGGATATTAAAGCAATTTGCAATTTACATTGAGGATCTGTTGAATTTTGCAATAAAAAAAAATCTTGTTTAGCAATTTAGATTCAAACGCTCGTTATGTGGTTATAGGAAAACCAGTCTTATTTCATGAGCAGCACAAATCTTTTTAAAGTTTCTTTGGTATTTTAGAAGCGATAGTTATTTACTTCTGAAGGATGGTATGATAACATTAATGAAGCTACGTACCTACTGTTAAATAATTCATAGTTTTATTCTGGCAAATATAATTGTGGGCTATAAAATTTATCTCGCGTTTTTATTTTGATATCTAGTAATGAAATAAGACCTAATAGAATATGCCACTTTATTCACCTAACATTTGGTCACTCGGGTGCATAGATGACACTTTTGTTTGATCCTCTGATTTAGCTAGGTGATCAAGTCAGAAGATCAAAGTGGAATAATAACGTGCAATTCCCATTCAAATAATTTAATCAAGCTGGTTGAGCACAGCTAGAAGGTGACAGATTTATCCTGACTGCTGACAATCCTCAGACTTGTTAGATTTTGGCACTTTTTCATCTTCAAACTCTACATACATACATAATATATGTATATGCTCACGCCATTTTCCCGAAAGGGTAGGTAGATAGACTGCCACCTGGGGGTCGATTTTTGAATCTCACCAAGTGACTAATTCTCAACGATGTAAGTGATTTCCGAAAGTTCGTATTTTTGAAACTCATCGGTGACTTACATTTGTCATACCTATGATATCGATTTACGAGTGCCCCTACCCACTCGTAATTGAAATCACCATGCGATTGTTTTTGACAGTTGACGTAGTGCCATCTGCCAAAAGTGCCAAAGTATGTTTTTTGGAAGAATTAGCAGCGTTGCTCGATTGTGATATTTTGTGATTGCTACGATTTATTGAAAACAGCGTGTGACTTTCAAAAATACGGCTTTTAGAAAATGGTGACATAAAAGTCATCGGTCATAATTTTAGTCACCGGTGATTTTGATATCACCAGTGAGATCGGTTCACATCTTCCGACTCTACATTCGAAAAAAAAATCATAATGTACTCTATTGATTATTTAACGCCATCTTGTATCATATCAAATTACTACAACCAAATCCACATTGAATATCTCGAGTACAATGGTATCTAGCCCAAGATTCTATACCTACGTAACGCAAACAAAAGATGGCATTTGTAATTAAATTAGGTAAATATAATCAATCATTCCAATACTTTTGTTGTAAATCTATATTTAGCATTAGGGATGTTACGGAGGTCGGAGGTTTTAAATTTGGTTTTTCGGAATCGGAATCGGAGTCGGAGTCTGAGGCGGAGTCGGAGTCTGAGGCGGAGTCGGAGATGGTCGCTAAGAAAGATGTGTCCAAATAAGACTTGATTTTGGACGAAATCAATTAATTGACACGCCAAAAGAAACCATATTATATGTATGTCGTAACAACAAGTGAAATATTAATCGATGGCAGAACGCGTGTTCCCGGGCGAGATGCGTAAACCTGTTCGTACACGTTGACTGGAGCCGCCGCGCGCCCTCCGATTACCTCCGATTTAAAAGTATCGGAACCGAAGTCGGAAGCGGAGGTGTAAGATCAATCGGAAGTTCCGACATATCGGAATCGAAGCCGAAGCTCCGTAACATCCCTTTTTAGCATTTTATAACTAGTGGTTTTAATTACATCACGAGCTCCTCCGTGTTTCGGAAGGTACGTTCAACCGTTGGTCCCGGTTTGCGTGTGTTTACGCCCAGTGGAAGTCGACCAGCAACCCGCCCTTATAGGGACTTATAAGAGCCCGCTTCTCATGATGATAATCATGCAATGAGGCTTGGGTTCAAATCCAATCAGTTTTGAAACTTAGGTACATCACTAGCTCGACGGTGCCGGTGTAGGAAAACATCGTGAGGAAACCCGATGGTCTCAAAATTAATTCTGAGGCATGTGTAACAGACCCTGTCTGGCGACGTTTAGGGGTCGAATATTCTCGTGAAAAGTGAGTATTTCCTGAAATGGAATACCTCCTACACCCTCGGGAACAAAAGGCGTGAGATTAATTATTTTATTTTATTTATTATAAGTCTTCCTATTGAAAGGCATTGCAAGTCCACCGCTTCGGATTGTAGGAGAAGTTTACAGTTATGGGCCATTTACACGAGGGCAATCCACTAAGACAATCCACTAAAGACTGCATACAAAAAAAACTTGAGGACAATCCATTCCATTGTCCTCAAGCTTTTTTTGTATGCAGTCTTAGTGTATTGCCCTCGTGTAAATGGCCCATTAAGGAGAAGAAGTGGCACAAGGAACTCTTTAACACAATATTCTTTTAATCATTTCATACAAACTTAATACTTACTTAATTGGGTTACATATTAATCTATACATATAATAAAACTCTAACGGGGCCGTGTCTGTACATTAAATATTTTTTGAAAATTTTAACGGTAGTGTATATAGTTATCGATATAGATACCGAAACACCAATTTTTGGAATTTTTGTCTGTCTGTCTGTCTGTCTGTCTGTCTGTCTGGTTGTGCACGCATCACTCAAAAACTACTGGACGGATTTTGATGAAATTTGGTATGGAGATAACTGAGTACCCGGGTCAACATCTAGGCTACTTTTTATTCCAGGAAAATATCTCATTCCCACGGGAAAATAAAAAAACTGGTTAAAAAGAGAAATACGTACTACTCCGAAACGATAACACCTAGAAAATTGAAAAATGGTATGAAGGTGTCTGATATGTCATAAAAAATTGGTATGAAGGGATTTTTGGAAATTCCCACGGGAACGGGAATAAACTAAATCCAAGCGGGAAAACGCCGCTGGGCACCCGCTATTTGAAATATGGTATGTAGGTGTCTTAAGTATGTCGGAGGCAACCAGTGCTATGAAGGGATTTTCGGAAATTCCCACGGGAACGGGAATAAACGGAATCCGCGCGGGCAACGCCGCTGGGCATCCGCTAGTTCATAATATGGACAAAGTTCACTGACGGTTTTAGTAATATTGTTAATACGTTTGCCTGTTAAATCTGCAACTTTTGCGTCATTCAATATGTAATTTTGATAGAATTAATCTTACAAGAACAGGTATATTGTAAGGGTGCAAGGTAGGTACCTTGTTTGATTATATAACGCTGTCGTATTGCTGTATGCTGAACGAAATTTGCTGCACGCATCATTGTCATTCATATAATCATCTGGTGGATGCCATTTTGCCAGTTTTTGAACGCATGTTCAGGTAAATTCATAATTTCTTCGGGTACCTATTTTTTTTTTTTTTTCGCATCGCAAATCGCATCGCATCAATCGCATGCTCAGAGTTACAGTTGTAATAGTTATATGTATAGCATACATCAGAATAATACTTAGGCTGTTTTTTATCCCGGAATAATAATATCACAATAATATTGGGGGACATAATTCACACACGGTCATTTAGTCCCAAACAAGGCAGAGCCTGTACTATCTACTACTACTAAATAACTGATAGGCATACTTAAATAAATATTAAAAACTCAGACACGAAGTCAACAGACATGTTCATGCACACAAATGTTGGCCCCGAGCGGGAATCGAACCCGCGACCTCCGGCTCAGAAGGCAGGGTCACTACCAACTGAGCCAACAATCCCGTCAATGAGGAATGCGGACAGTCAAATAATTAATATTTTTTATATAATTTATAATATTGGTTAGGATAAATACCTACTTAAACCGATGTACATACGGTTAATTGGTTATATTATGTCGTGTGGAACTAAATGCCAGTTAATGTAAACGGTGCTTTCCAATTACTTACTGTTGTTGCAATAATTGTAAAGCAAATTACAGTATTTCCAACTTATTATTTTTCTGTAGTTTTACCGCTACCGCAAAATGTTCAAGATATTATTTTGTTTTGCTTTAATATCCACGTTTAGACGGAATAATTGTCAAGGTATGTTTATAAATAAAACTAGAGTTAGACTAGACTCGGTTCCATTTTCTATAAAAACGGCAAAAAAATCACGTTGGTTGTATGCAAAGAGATTAAAATATAATAAGGCATAGAGGGGACAAAGCGAGGAAAATTTGAAATCAAAAGTTATTCAAAGTGGAATAAGTCTAGTACAATTTCGACCAAATGACAGCTCGCGTTCATACTTACTGACATGATAAGGACATGACGCTTAGGCTTCAAAGTTTTGTATGAAAATATTCCCAATGCCCCCCCTATGCCCTATTATATTTAAATCTTTTTGGTTGTATGGGAGCCCAGCTTAAATATTTATTTTAATTTGTTTTTAGTATTTTTTGTAACAGCAGTCATAGCCCGAACGGTTAAAGAGCGGGCCGAAAATCAGTGAGGCTCGGGTTCGAATCCTGGCATGTACCAATGAGTTTTTCAAAAACTTACGTACATATTTATCACTAGCTCGACGGTGAAGGAAAACATCGTGAGGAAACCCGCAGGTCTCAGAATTAATTCTGAGACATGTGTAAACAGACCCGGTCCGGCGATGGGCTCACCACCTATCACGTTTAGGGGTCCAATATATCTCGTGAAATGTGGGTATATCCAGTAATGGAATACCTCTACCCCCTCGGTCGGGGATAAAAAAGGCGTGAGATTATATTATTATTATTATTGTTAAAGCAGGAACAGTGTTAAGTGTGAAAATTTCAGCTGTCTAGCTATCGCGGTTCTTGAGATACAGCCTGGTGACAGACAGACAGACAAACAGACAGCGAAGTCTTAGGAAATAGGTTCCCATTTTTACCCTTTGGGTACGGAACCCTAAAAAAGCATATAATTAGTAGGTATACTAATACAAGCCAGTCAGTGCTCACGCCTATATCCCCGAGGGGTCGGCAGAGGTATTCCATTAGAGTAAATAACCAGCCAAAATAGAGCCGTTTCTTACATAAATGCAAGAATTGCCCATTCAAAGTACTTAATAGGATATGTTATTCATTTCAGCCAATTGGTGTGATCAAGAAATCAATGAAGGATTCTGCTTCGGAGGATTGCGTGTGTAAGACTAAGTACTATTTCTACGTTTTACAACGGGCCGGGTCCGAGCCGGGCCCCGGCCAGGGTGAATAATCCTAACAATACCCCTCGACATGTCGACGCCGTGCCCCGTCCGGGTCAGCGCTTCATACCAAAAGTATACTATTAGATGTTGACCGTGCCACGGACGGGGCCCGGCCCGGACCCACCCCGGTGTAACATGAATCAGCCTTTAGCCTGAGACTTCGTTTGGTATAAACATTTGCTGTCGCTTCCTGGTTTTCTAACTTATTATTTTATTTATAGAGGGGACAAAGTGAACAGAATCGTAATCCAATAGTAGATTGTGTCATAAGGGAGCAAAACGATATTTTTACGGCGAGGGCGTTTCTTTAAATCACGAACATAGTGAATGTTTCTAGAATAGAATCCCGAACGTAGTGAGGGATTCTAATGTAGAATCATGAACGAAGTGAGGGGTTTAAAGTACGTAGCCCAAGGTAAAAATAATTTTGCGACCGAATGATACACTCTGCTTTTCATATCTCTCTATGAGAAAAAAATATTAATGGCATTGTTTGCTTCTTTTTTCAGTATTTTCCGGTGTTTCACTGTCACTGCTACTTGAATTCAGTTTAAAATATAAAAGACACAAACAATTTGATGTTGGAATTCGAAAATTTGGCGTAAAATAAAATGTAAATTGTGAAAAATAACTACGAGAGCGCGCGCATTGCCACAGCAATTTTTCTGACAGTGTGGCACGACCATCGAACGCTATTCAGCCTTGTCAACCTAAAGCGGCGAAAAATGGAACTAATGTTTTGTTATAGTACTTAAGCTACAGTGGCGCCAACCTAAAATGCAAACTTATTTTGCTAATCTCTTTGGCTAAGAATGTTGACGAATATTTTTAATTCTAAATTCAAAACACTTTTATTCGCACTTATAAAAACCCTATCAGAAAAGACTTACCTTGCTCCCTTTTTTTGAGGACCAAAACGTCACTTTTCGAATAGAAGGTATGAAAAAGTTATTACCCAGTCGTCATAAGTCTAGTTTGATACGTCCGAATGACAGCTCGCGTTCCTACTAACTCAAAGAGATTAAAATATAATAGGACATAGAGGAGACATTGGGAATATTTTCATACAAAACTTTGAAGCATGTTTTAAGCTTATGCGTCATGTCAGTTAGTATGAACGCGAGCTGTCATTCGGTCAAAATTGTACTAGACTTAAACCACTTGGAATAACTTTTGGCTTCAAATTTTCCTCGCTTTGTCCCCTCTATGCCCTAATATATTTTAATCTCTTTGTACTAACTGAACTAGCGTTTGATATCAAAGTTTTTGTATGAAAATATTCCCAATGGTCCATCTGTGCCCTATTATTTGTAAATCTCTTTGAGTTAAACTACTTTTCACCAGGTACCAAACCTGAGACTCATCAATTGAGAAGTGCGAAAAGTGGGCTCACTTCAACACTGCTTAGAGCCAAGACCATTTTCGTTTTCCTCCTACTCCATCCTGATCGTTCCTTTTTCATCCAAGTAGATCCTGTATGACTCTAGGCGATCTTGCATGATCCTATTTGATCCTTTATGACCCCAGTCTGTCCAATAAGGTCCTAGTGTTTTCTCTATGATTCTAGTCGAACCTGTTTGATATAAGTTATTCCTTCTTCATACAAATTGATCCTGAATTACCTTATAGGTTATCTTATATCGTACGATAGTACTCTACTTTGCATAAAAACATTTTCATTGATCCTAGGTGCTCTTTTATGATCCTAGGTAACCTTTTATCATACTAATTTCAGGTACGGATATCACCAAGGGTTGGCAAAGTGCGTACGCTTCATTTGGGGCGGCTGTGGAGGGAACGAAAACCGTTTTGAGACCAAAGAGGAATGCGAAGCCATATGTATGATTGACAACTACCAATATTAAATTTTACATTAAAGAATAATAATAATAATAATAATAATAATAATCTCACGCCCTTTCTATCCCCGAGGGGGTAGGCAGAGGTATTCCATTACTGGATATACCCACATTTCACGAGATATATTGGACCCCTAAACGTGATAGGTGGTGAGCCCATCGCCGGACCGGGTCTATTTACACATGTCTCAGAATTAATTCTGAGACCTGCGGGTTTCCTCACGATGTTTTCCTTCACCGTCGAGCTAGTGATAAATATGTACATAAGTTTTTGAAAAACTCATTGGTATATGCCAGGTTCGAACCCGAGCCTCACTGATTTTCGGCCGGCTCTTTAACCGTCCGGGCTATCACTGCTTATTAATTCACTCATTAAAGAATATTACAACATTATACACATTATGACTACTGTTTACAATAATATAATCAAGCTAAAGATAAAAAAAGACGTGTGGCACTCGGGGACTGCCGCGGTAAAGCTATTGCATAGCATTTTGTATCAACAAGACTGCCGAAAAGAAACCACGTTAGACAATGCACGGCCTTCAAGTAACACGGGTGTTATTTAAATGGTTAGCAGAGTATTCGTATTTTTGTAAACAGAAAAATATAATCTGTAAGCAGAAATAGCTAATTGGTCAGCAACTCATGGCCAGCAAACATTACAAAACCTATTAAGCATCTTATGTCATTCTGGATGGCTGTAATTATTTTTGAGCTGCAATGAGCTGCTACTGTTCAATAAAATTTTGGTAAGCACTCAGAGGGGAAGCCAAAAAATATTTTTTGAGCTGCGTATTAAAAAATTAGCAAAAATAATCTTAGCAAACTTGTCATGCGCACAATGGGCGCATTCCTTACCAAGATTAAGAAGGACTTTGGATTATGCAACTTTTATCTCGGACTCGGACTGGGACTCGGACCGGGTCCGAGTCCGAGTCCGAGTCCGGGTCCGAGTCCGGGTCCGAGTCCGGGTCCGAGTCCGGGTCCGGGTCCGGGTCCGGGTCCGGGTCCGGGTCCGAGTCCGAGTCCGAGTCCGGGTCCGGGTCCGAGTCCGACTCCGACTCCGACTCCGACTCCGACTCCGACTCCGACTCCGACTCCGACTCCGACTCCGACTCCGACTCCGACTCCGACTCCGACTCCGACTCCGACTCCGACTCCGACTCGGACTCGGACTCAGACTCGGACCTCCGTGCCCGGCGGAGTGGGGAGCGTGAGGTTTTTTTCAGGAATTAAAAAATATATTTCTTATTCCTCCATAAACAGTCGATTGTTGATGGAACGGGGAGGTGGAAATAAGACCATTTAATTCATATTTATCTTTAAAACGTTTATTACAAAAAGCATAAAAATCTAATTAAATAAAGTGGTAGTCTAAAATAAATAACTTTTGTTCTTACACTACAAAACGAAATACTTTGGACCACATAGTCCTTGAATCCTAATTTAGGACTTTTTGACCCTAACATTATAATTAAAAAAAAAACTTAAATAGTATAAAATATCCAGAGAATGAAATTGTGTCGGATTTGCATTTGTGCAAATAATTTTTATGTTAATTAGGTGTTTTTTTTTATCTTAAATACTGTAACTTTAATATTATTATATTTACAGTTTTATCACCTCTACACAATCTGGTATAATTATTTTAAATATAATGTATTTTGAGATCTTTACAAAATACTTTGTCATGATTTTTTTATTACTACCAAGTCCTTAATTAAGGCCTGAGGTATTTTACTTTAAGGCCTCTATGGTAAATTATTTCCCGTATATCAAGATATAAAGTACACGTCTTGTGATATCAAAACCCAAGGCATCAAAAATAACTGGGATATCAATACTTTATATTGTATTTCGTTCATGCTCTCTATATAGTAAGATCTCTTTAAGTTTAGTATCGAATTTTGTGAATCTCTTTTTTTATTTTTGAGTTCTGAAAGGGTTGACAAGTTAAGTTTGTATACATAGAGTGCCTTATTTTAAAGCTTTATAATATAAATTGTAAATTTTGTATAAGACCTGATCATTTATAACCTCTAATTACAAGGTGTAACTTAATTTAATAATCAGGTAGCAAAATATGATCATTGGTTATCACTATTAAGTAGTAATAAAAAGTTAAACACCAGAACATTATAAATTATCATTTATCGTAATTAGTATTTGTGTTATTTCGGACATCTGTTTTTTGACTGTCAATTAGTGTTAATAAACATAGCCCTTAAATTTTGAAAATTCCGAACAAATCATAATTTAAAGCTCGTTAATCTACATCAATTCTGCATAAGGCCTCTAAATTACAGCAAATTTTGTATAAGGCCTCTAAATGTCACTTAGGCCTAAGGGCTGACAAGTTTGTGTATCCAGGGCACGAATTTCTGTATGTTTGTGTACACCCCGGGGAGGTGCTCGCGGCCGCAGCCGATGCCCCAAGAGACCAGGCCTATGAGGGTGCTTCGCCCCTCCATCTTCATCGTTAGTGGGCCTCCAGAATCGCCCTGGCAGGAGTCTCTTCCACCCTGGGGGAGGATGACATAATATAATAAATGACATAATATAACAAAAGAGTTTGAAATATTCGTAACCGAGTTTTTGATCTTCATCAAATCCTTATTAATATTATGAATTCGAAAGTGAGTTCTTTTACTTTAGTCTTTTTCACGCAGCATGGGTTCGGTGACAGTTCACATTTTTCCATTCCACGCCTACTACTTTGGACTGATAAAAATATTTCTTTAAAAATAATTAAGTAATATACAAGGTGACTTTTTTTACTGTCTGGAAAAAAATGTGGTGTGATAGGTAAGTGTAATAGATTCATTTGGCAATGTTACTGAAAAAATTTTTTTTCTCAAAAAATTTTTTTCTTGCTTAGACTAATATACATTACTCATTTGTAATCAATAATACATACTGAGATATTTGAAATAGTATTTTAAATAGAAACAGGCTCGTAGCTTCCATTTATGCGCAATCTACCCACAACCGCCAGCAGCGCGTAGTACTGTGCGTAGTTTTCTAAATTTTGTAAATTGCACTAAACATGACTATATTTAACAATTAATCTCGTGTATAACTTCGGCTCTAGATACCTTATACGTCATATTTTTTTACAGACGGTAAAAAAATCATCCAGTATAAGACGATAAGACCGCCTATTGTACTATTTTCTTCATTGTCTCACTTGTTGCATATTTTTATTGGTGTACAATAAAGAGTTATTATTTACTTACTTATTTACTTACTTAATTATAGCAAATAATAATATTTAATGTCATCATTTATCTTTTATTTCATAATTTTATCATTTATTTATTTATCATTTTATCTGCCTACCCCCTCGAGGATAGAAGACGTGAGATTTGTTATTTTATTTATTATTTAATTTAATTTTATCATTTCAAAAATACAATATATATTTTTTATTTGTGGAAAGTAGCATGAGTAAATTTGAAAAATATGAATTGTCACCGAACTAGACTACTTGTGAAATAGAGTATAGTTTACTAGTGCTATGCTCTAGAAATGTTTCAATTAAAAATTTTGGATAATTTCCGAAAGTTTCGAAAGTTTTTGAAAAATTCCCAAAAAATACCCAACACTAGTCACCGCGTTGCCTTACCTCTTTGTACCCGGCGCAGAGGAATACATCATGTATAGTTTCTCTTCTCCCGGCTGCGCGAAACCATTTCTGACATCGCTCGTTAGGGATTACCTCCACATCAACTTCCTGAAACATAAACTTATTTTGTGACCAGGCGTTGGCACAGATAGATTTTGCTGGGGTGGCCACAAAGAAGCATATTTTGTGGGACACACATTTAATGATTAACCGTGTATAAAATGAAACAACTTCCTGAAACATAAACTTATTTTGTGACCATTGGCGTTGGCACAGATAGATTTTGCTGGGGTGGCCACAAAGAAGCATATTTTGTGGGACACACATTTAATGATTAACCTTGTATTAAATGAAACAATTTCCTGAAACATAAACTTATTTTGTGACCATTGGCGTTGGCACAGATAGATTTTGCTGGTGTGGCCACAAAGAAGCATATTTTGTGGGACACACATTTAATGATTAACCTTGTATAAAATGAAACAACTTCCTGAAACATAAACTTATTTTGTGACCATTGGCGTTGGCACAGATAGATTTTGCTGGGGTGGCCACAAAGCTGCACATTTTGTGGGACACACATTTAATAATTTACATTGTATAAAAAAAAAAATTTTGCTTTGCCACAGAAGGTGACTTAAACAGGTGGTTCTAAAAGTCTACAAAAGTTTCGGTAGTTCTGAATTTTTAACCCCCGACGTAAAAACGGAACAATGTTATACAACATGTAACATAATAAGCGCAATTCCTGAAATTAGTTTGTTCAGTATCGACTACTTATTCGATTTCAGCTATTTTTAATATTATGTGTTAAATTTTTCAAAAAAATGAATTTTCGTAGCTGAATTTAGTGATTTCTATGGAAATCGTGCTATTATTAATCGATATTTAAAAACATTGGTTAGACATAGCTAAGGTTCGATTGCATCATATTTTTTTTATATTAATGTACTAATTGGGGTGTATGAATAATTGCGCTTTTTCTGTTACGCGTTGTATATATATTATTATACACTAATGTACATCAAAGAATCATAAGATTCCTAAGCATATTACTCACAAGCTAATGGACCAAATAGACAACTCTCTCTGCTGCTACTAGCCAGCTGTTCAACCCTTGAGCTGGTAGCGGCGGAATATTTGCCACCATAAATTGAACTCTACGTAGTTGAAATGAGATTAAAAACCAAAGTTATACCAGCTAAAATGAGGGAAAGGGAAGAATAATACAGAAAGAGTCTCCGTATTTGCGTTTTTTTTTATAAGAAAAAGGGGGCAAACGGGCAGACGGGTCACCTGATGGTAAGTGACTACCGTCGCCCATGGAAACCTGCAATTCAAGTCACAACTGCTTTGCCAGCCTTTGAGGTGGGAGTAGGGGGAGGGGGGGAGGTGTTGGGGCCTCCGGTTACCTCACTCACTCAACGAAACGCAATGCATTGCTTTACGCTGGTTTTCTGTGAGGCCGTGGTATCACTCCGGTCGAGCCGGCCCGAAGCATGGCTCTCCCACGTTCAAAGCCTAAAGCCCCCCTTTCTAGACCTCCCTTCACCAGCCATGTATTCACCTGTAGCACTGATGGCACGGTGCTCTGACCGTGTCTCGTGCGTCCCCAGCCCGCCACCGTCGCCATCTTACCAGCCAACTTCACCTGCTTCTGAGGTAGACACACCTACAACAAGAGAAAATTCGCTTAGAAACTTTTAAAGAAACATTCAAAAGGTTTAAGCTTTTTGATTCTAGGGCTTCTCTTCGATTTACAAAAAAAAAACAGAGTTATCCCATTTCTGGAAACACCCACTTTTCACGAGAATAATCGACCCTTAAACATGAGGTGGTTAGCCCATCACCGGACCGGGTCTGTTACACATGTGCCAGAATTAATTCTGGGACCTGCGGGTTTCCTCACACAGTTTTGCTTCACCGTCAATCAAACTCAAACTCAAAACTCATTTATTTCTTTAGGTATGGAATATATACTTAGAAACGTCAATAGTTTATAATAACAAGGCACTCTAAACTCGTCCATGAAGATTGGCTAAATGTAAACAGCAGCCCATCTCCACCGACGAGTTGCTGGTTCCAAATGCAGTACCCCGAGAAGAGCCAGCAAGACACTCTCGCAGCTCTTTTTAATCTCATGTCTTACTGATAAATATCGCCACTGCATTGGTCTCCAGGACATAAAAAGTAGTATCCGACCGAAAATGGTTTTCCAGCCGAAACCGAAACCGAATGTTCGGCCATGGCTTCAGTTTCGGCCGAAACCGAAACCGAAACTCACGTGGTCAAGTATAAAATTATTAAAATACAGAAATTTGGTGCATTTTACCCATTATTCTGCATTAATTAGGATATGAAATGGAAACACAGTACCTATTTTTTTTTTTTGTAATCATATAATATAATAATATAATCTCACGCCTTTTATCCCTGAGGGGGTAGGCAGAGGTATTCCATTACTGGATATACCCACATTTCACGAGATATATTGGACCCCTAAACATGATAGGTGGTGAGCCCATCGCCGGACCGGGTCTGTTTACACATGTCTCAGAATTGATTCTGAGACCTGCGGGTTTCCTCACAATGTTTTCCTTCACCTTCGAGCTAGTGATAAATATGAACGTAAGTTTTTTTGAAAAACTCATTGGTACTCATTCTCACTCATTCGAACCCGAGCCTCACTGATTTTCGGCCGGCTCTTTAACCATTCGGGCTATCACTGGTCTTTGTTGCAATCATTCATTTAATAATTGTAATAATACTTATATAAAAAATATTAACACTAGACAATTCCCGAACAGAGCCGCCTCCGCCAAGGCGTTGCCGTGAAAAACGAAGTTCGGCGAGCGTGCACGACAACTACCGAAATCAGTTTCAGTTTTAGCACAGAATAAGTAATAGGTTTCAGCAAAACTGGATTTTTGGCCGAAACTCGACCGAAACAGAACTTTCGGTCGGACACTAATAAAAAGGGACTCACCGGTAATATGTGCTGTTTGAAGACGACTCCCCTATCCAACTGTACGAGAGCCACGTCGTTCCTGAAGTCTGCTGGCTCGTAGGAGGGATGGACCTCCTTCCGCTGGACAGCGAACTCTTCGTGGGAGTATCTCTCCCCCGCGTCCCTGACGTCCCACTCGCCTAGGCGCACGCGCAGCTGGGAGTTTGGGGTTCTGGAAAGAGAGTGGGAGGTTGTGGGAGAAATGTTGCTGTGTTTCAGTCTCAAATTATCACGCAAAAACTACTGAACGAATTTTGATGAATCTTTATAGCTTAGACATCAGAATAACACATAGGCTATATTTTATCCCCGTATTCCCACGGGAACGGGAACTACGCGGGTGTAACCATGCAGAATAATAGTTACATTCTGAGACAGTAAGAGTTAATAGCGATTTCACGTAAATAGTCACATGTTCGTAACCTGTGTAAACTCTCTCTATCTGTCTGTTTTATGGGGCGAATCTATGCACAACTTACGTACTATTTATGATACCAAATTATTGTAACCCGATTTCTCCATTGCGAAGTGATATATTTAAGTGTCATCATCATCATGAACCCGTAACAGCGCATTGCTGAGCTAAGGGTTTTTCCTCACACATGTGTTTTTTACGTTTGTTACCTCTGAACTTTCGATTCTTTTTTTATTTGGAAGCTGGTGCTACCATCCCATTTCAATGTTGTCCAGTTCTGACAATGGCATCCATTAGAAAACCATAAACCTAAGTTGAAGTCGGTTTTTTTACTCTATAGAGTTCTATGTTATTTAAGTGCTAATATATATACTTATCGGTTTCCTACGACATTCAAGACACCTTCATAATCATAGTTAAAGTTAATTAGGTGTAATGAGTCTACATTTCACCCGACCGAAGCCGGGTTATCATCTAGTACATACATAAAGCTCACGGCATTGTCCCACAGGGGTAGGCAGAGAAGATGGATCGCCACTTTGCTTGGTCTCTGCATTTTTATTTTACTTCCTTTACATCCATAAACCTTTTCATGCACGCTGTTTTATTTTTCGCACTCCGGACCGAAGTTTTTTGAAGGACGTCACAAATTTTATCCGTGAACGTCCTTCTGGGGCGTACTCTTTCCATATTTCAAGAATCGCACCATAAATCTCTTTCGTTACTTCTCTTCTTAATCGTCTTATACTTATTATTGAGAAACAACTTACGTGGCAACACAGTGGGCGGCGGTGATGACCCATCTATCCGAGATAAGGGCGCCTCCACACGCAAGCTTCTTGCTCAGGAACCCGGATTTTATCAGGGCAGCCTGCCACGGGTGGGAGCCGAAACCCGTTGAATGCCCACCCACTATTCGGTTTGACCGGGTGAAGTGCTCTCCGCAACCTGGGGGTTAAAATAAGGTAAAATTTTTGCGATTTGTGAAGGGAAGGGAAGGTATTTTGCCAAGAATGGTAATCCTGTAGGGACTGTCCAAAGAGTGAAGTTGATCAGTTCTATTTATACAAACAATTGTGAAAACTTTAATAGCGCGGTTTAGAACTTGCTTGTCGTCTATGGTGCTTGTTGTTCTACGTAGCACCAATAGATGTCGCTACTGTCTCAGAAAATGCAAAACAAATGAAGCTCTACAAGCGACAAATGTAAATGCAACAAACAAAAAAGCGTGTGCTGTACAAAACAATGTGATAGTGCATGATGATTATGAAACGCAGTGCTACCGTACAGGGTGTTATAGAACTGTGATGACCCTAGCCTCTAGTGTAAAGAAAAATCATCCTGTATCCTTTGAAATTTAAAAAGAGTAATTTGAACTTTAAAAAGAGTAGTAGCAAGATTGGCAAAGATTGATCAAATAAATTTAACGTCAATTTAAAATAATAGAAGATCCACATTAATATAAAGGAAAGAAAGGTTATAACTCTAAAAGATAGTGCCTGGAATATCTTTTATGTTAACGTTATCTTTGATGAAGATAATTTAGAGCCCTATCTACAATTCAAGGGCATAGTTAATTATTTATTGAAATTAAGATGATATTTGTTCCTGTTTTTATAAATGAAAAATATAGAGTTCGTATGGTCATCGCAGATAAAATAAAGCTCCCTGTAAAAAGCAAGAAGAGATAGATGTTTAACCTTGTGGCGACGAAACTCAAGTATTTTTATTTACTGAAAAAAAAAGGCAAAAACCAGTTTAATTTTAAATAACCTGAGTTTCATCTTCGCCATTAAATCCCAAACGGAATTTTAAGCCCCAACTGCAAAATTAGAGGCCAAACGAAATTTCTCACCCGGAAAAATAGGTCTCTGGGGCTTATGACCATTTATGTGTACTGGTACATAATCATCATCCATATCCCCATTATTTTGGGCCACTTGGTGGTCTGGGGTGTAAAAATCATCTGGTGTCTGTGTTGTACTCTCGTGGTATGATGGTTTGACGTGAAAAAAGTGGTTATGTCCACTCCATTCCGGTTTGGGGCGGTTCAACTCCGGCTCTGGGTTGGTATCCGGTTTCGGTCGGTTGTACGACGGTTTCGGTCGGTTTGGGTCGGTGTAGATGATGATTGGTTCCTCGAATTGGTTCGTGTTTTGGTAATCGTAGTTTTCGTGTGGAAATGTGCCGATGAGTTCTATTAGATCACCTGTGTTGGAAATTGTATACTGTAGTATTGTGTATGCTAACAAATAATGAGTAGAAATAATCCTTTAGGCGGAGTACGTCATTTTCTTTACCAGTCACTTGATTTATTTATACAGTATGTTATGTACTCAGTTTTCTGGCTATATAGTACCTACCACTGCAGGATTTTTTGTAAATAATAAATTGTATTGCATTTTATAGTAATAAAATAAGACAAAGTACATACGCACATGTAAGTTTAATATTATTGTAACGTAGAGAAATCTGAGATTTTTTGACTAACGAGATTTAAAATTGTTTCACAAAAGGCTGATTAAAATTAAATCTTATCTATTAATGTAAAGTTTTCATTCCGCGCTGGCTGAATTGTAAAGTGTGTACTACCAATGTTTAATAACGATATAGTACCTGCCCCCCCAGCCAAGTGGCATTGCACAACCAAACGAATGTTCTTTTAGATTGAATGTATGGGATTGACATTAACGTTAACGCTCGTTAGCAAGTGCTTATGTCAATCCCATACAAGTCAATCTAAAAGAACATTCGATTAGATTGTGCAATGCCACTTGGCTAGGGCAGCTGGTCTACCAATGATCGAAATACCGAATACAAATTAGCCTTTACGTTCCCTGTGATGTGCAATGCAAGTATCAAAATTATTAACATCGTCAGTGTCAAATCTAATTCAATTAATAAACAAACACACGTAATTACCGTTACGTCCGATTTGCGTAACTGTTCAGTTACGTTATTGCTAAACGTAATGCTGATTTCCGTTTTAGTAATCTAAACGGTAGTAACTTTCATGTATGATTAAACACATTTCCTGTGCGAAATGTGTTAATTCGTTGGAAAATATTGTAACAGCGATCGTGCAGGGGAGGCTCCGACCGATGCCGATACTGTACTTTTCCAACATAGTGAATGGGTGACAACCTAGGGGAATTATCTCAAGAGCTAATCCTTACTTATTAACCTCTTATCCCTATAGCGGGCATAAGCAGTTTAAATTTTTGTAACATTTGTAATATTTGGTGGTAACTATTTGCCCTCTGCCAAGAAATGAGACACAATAGATTTTTAATTGTTCTGTCACCCATTGACACCGCACGGTGCTTGACTGATGGCTGAAAACCAGATTATTTGCCTCCGGTTAACATTACAACGGAAATGGCATATTTTGTTCCCTGTACCACACTTGCTAACACCTACCATTCAATTGTTAGAAAATGTTAATTGTGGACTTTTAATTTTTACATTTGATGAAGTAGGTATGTGTGGATAAATTTTTGTTTGAATTTAATGTATTGTTATTGTAATTTGACGAAGCTCGTTGCAAATAATTCTTTCTACAGTCAAGAGCACGTTAATCTGGATACGTTGGACTTTGTAACGTTCTTATTACAATCGCCTTAGAGGTCAGACTAGCACTACAAGTGAAAAGCTTCATCTGCTCTTGACTGTACATATAAAATCAATTCATTTTATTGTTACACATTGAGGTAACTATAATTGAATGCTGCATTTTGATACTATAATAATTTTTGTGTCAAAGGTCAAAATAAACGTATATCTATCTATGTAACTCAGACCTCACTCGTTAGAGGTAGGCTAACTTCCATTTTGGATAATATTACTGCTTATAAATATTTCTAACACTAAATTTAAAATCATAGATTTATCTTACGTAACAACCACAGACATTGACTATTGAAATCGAAACCGATGTAACTATTATCCGTAATAATAGCTATATTTGTAACTAGTATGATATTACATTGTGTTACCGGTCCAATGATTCGATACAGTTCACTTTCTCTAAAGAGAAAATTTCACTTGAATCTCGTCTGTACTGAGGTGTGGCTATGCCCTTAGGTAACCTGCGCCTGCGCTTATGTAAATCCACACTAATTTATAGATGCGAAAGTAGTCTGTCTGCACGTCTGTTACCCTTTCACGATTAAATAAATAGTCAAATCGATCTTGATGCAATTTGGCGGAAAGTTAGCTTTTATGTCGAGGAAGGAAATAGATAAATAAAAGATATTGATAAAATTATTAAGTGGTCAGTGTTAAATAGCAGTGATAGCCTTACGGTGAAAGAGCCTGCTTCACATGATGAAAATCAGTAAGGCTCGGGTTCGAATCCTGGCATGTACCAATGAGGTTTTTAAACCTTACGTCCTATTTATCACTAGCTTGACGGTGAAGGAAAACATCGTGAGGTTACCCGCAGGTCCCAGAATCAATTCTGAGGCATGTGTAACAGACTCGGTCCGGCGTCGATGGGCTGACCACCTATCACGTTTAGGGGTCCAAATAACATCTCGTGAAAAGTGGGTATATTCAGAAATGGAATACCTCTGCCTACCCCCTCGGGAATAAAAGGCGTGATATTATTTTTTTAAATTGTTGGATGCAATTCGGCAGAAAGACAGCTTTTATCTCGAGGTAGGAAATAGGTTACTTTTTATGTTGAAACGCAAGCAAACACATGTGAATATTTTAATTTATATTAAATGCACCCATTTTTTAAAGTTTTTAAAATTTTAAATTAAGTAAGTATTAATCATTCGGATCAAAATATTTGTAATTAAATTACTATATTTTTGGTATCAAACAATTTTGCTTTCAGTAACCTTCGCGTCATCAATTCTTAGGGTCTTTTTTCCACCGCCCATTCTTATTTCAAAAGTTTGTAGAGCGAGGCAAGTAAAAAGCCATTTCAATCAATACCTCACTATTTTCACTGTTCAAAACCAAACAAACGTACAAAAAGTGGCATAAATTATCGAAGTGAGCCCGTGAAAGTGTGCATAATAATATATTACGTCAGTAGCGAATTCAAATGTAAGTACAGCCCCGGAAACAGCAGTAAATGCGCGTAATAACTATGCGCGTCTTGGTGTAAGCGACGCGTGAACCTGCGAGGTGTGGGGTACGCGATATAGGCGTAAAGCGAGAAAGTTTATTGGGACTTTACCCAATAGTTGGTGGGAGCTTTTTTTTAATAAGTTTTTCAGAGAGCCCGAACGATTAAAGAGCCGGCCGAAAATCAGTGAGGCTCGGGTTCGAATCCTGGCATGTACCGATGAGTTTTTCAAAAACTTACGTACATATTTATCACTAGCTCGACGGTGAAGGAAAACATCGTGAGGAAACCCGCAGGTCTCAGAATTAATTCTGAGACATGTGTAAATGGACCCGGTCCGGCGATGGGCTCAACACCTATCACGTTTAGGGGTTCAGTATATCTCGTGAAATGTAGGTATTTCCAGTAATAGAATACCTCTGCCTACCCCCTCGGGGATAAAAAAGGAGTGAGATTATATTTATATTTTATTTTAGAGAATCGGATTATTTATTTCATTTTATTTAATATATTATTGAAATGTTTATCTCGTAAAGTGCAAGTCGCACTCGCAAAGTACAGTTTCCTCACACACTTTGCTCCAACAAATATATAAACTAGATTGAGGGACAAAATTAATTTTGCCATTGAAAAATAGTTGTACTACCCATACATCTACGTAGGTCGCGTCAGTTTACCAACTGCAAATAAGTTTAATAACAAAAGAGAATAAAAAACTGCTTTGCTTGTACTTGACATCGCTAACTGCCATCTAGGTCAAAGGATTTTAGTTTAGGTTTATTTAAATGTTTATTGATTTTTATTGCTTCCTTATCGTATCTTTTGATTTATATGCATGCATTTAAAGGATAAACACGGTTTTTTTATATTAATTGTCTTCCTTTCATTTAAGATGCTATGTTATTTAGGAAAAAATAGCCCTAATGATTAACCCTTCCGACCGTACTATTACTAAGATACTAGTGTTTTATTTTTTACATTTGGCGGGTTCGATTCCCAGTTAAGGCAGGCGCTTTTAAAAAATACTGCGAATGCAGTTCTACTTTCAGTAAAATATCCTATCTTCAATATATAATGTACTTTTCCTCCGCTTGGCATCGGCGTGGGACGCCCTCATTGGCGTAGCTAGGGATTTGTCCTAGAGGGGCCATGGCCCCAGACATGAACACAGTAAGGTGGCAAAGAGATTAAAATATAATAGGGCATAGAGGGGGCATTGGGAATATTTTCATACAAAACTTTGAAGCCTAAGCGTCATGTCCTTATCATGTCAGTATGAACGTGAGCTGTCATTCGGTCGAAATTGTACAAGACTTATTCCACTTGGAATAACTTTTGACTTCAAATTTTCTTAGCTTTGTCCCCTCTATGCCTTATTATATTTTAATCTCTTTGTAAGGTGGTCACGACTATCGGCGCATGCGCAACTAGGTATTAAGTATGAATTCCAGTTATATCCTATCCTATTATACTATTCTTTTTCTTTTATCTGTGTGCTGACCAAAACTGTAGTTTAAGTCGCTAATATAGCTACGTATACACCGACAAGAGCTCCGCTCTAAAATTACCAACAATAACGTAAATCAATCATCATCCGTTTATCGTAACAATTATATGCAAATTGTTCATTTGTATCTGTAGATCGCAGGTTGGCGAGCGAGATAGACACATGTGATGGGTAGGTGATTATTCTATTTTGAAGACGGTTTTCGTTTTCGGTAATTGAGGATGAAGTTATTTTATGTAAGAGAAAGGGTATTTTTCTAGGGTGGGCCAACAGATTTACTACGCCCATGGACGCCCTGTAAGTATATCATGCATCTTGTCTTGGTAACAAAACAGATGAAAACCGCTGGTATCTCATGACTTGCCCCGCGGTCAGAGAGAGAGCTTGTCACGTGGCGGAGTGTCGTAACATAGCCGGTACACTTAGACCAGACTCTCAGTAAGATATGGCGGTCTTTGTCCATTGTTCTAGTGCAGATTTTAATTGAATATGTTAAAATTATGCAACTGAATAACTAGGTTTCTGGAGATGTCTGAATAGTTACATTATCATGCAATTGATTGCTTTTACCATCTTCCAAAACGCAAATTTCGCGTAACGTGATAATTATAAGTAAAAAAAGTAGGATATACCTAACCTACTTCGTGTGACCTTTTCATTAATTTAATTTTAAATAATTAATTCTACATAAATTTTATTTTTATTGAAGACTAAAATAATGTTTGGATTTTTTTCTCATTTATCTACTCAACAGAAAAGGAAAACGTCAGTAAACCCACATGCTTCAGAATTGTTTCTGATGCAAGATTCGATTCTCGTTCGGGACCAACATGTCATGTGTGCAAGAACATTATATTGTGATAGTTTCGTGTCTTGGTGTTATGTATAGTATGTTTATCAGTTGTTTATTACCCATAATTGCCTAGTTTGTTACTGAATAACTGTGTGTAAATTGTGTAGGTACCTCAATTTAAATAAAAACCAATACTAACATCTCACCTATACCTACTACTTTAAATCTTTACACCTCTTATATTCTACAAAACTGTTGGTAAAAAGCTAAAACAACAAAGGTGTTATTCACAATACAACATGAATATAAGTCTAACAAAAATATTATTAACACAAAAAGTAGTGAAGCATTAGTTACAAAAAGATATATCAGTTAATCACTAAATGCAGCGCAGACCTTATTCTCAAAATTACTTACTAATAAAAAAACAAACATAAATACATAGGTAGGTATATACCACATGCCTTCTTCCATTCGGGGTAAGAGATCGAAATTCATCCACATCACATAAATGAGTAGGTATAATAATAATTAGGCGCTTTAATTATTATATTTATTGGATGAAATGAAATGAAATGAAATATCTTTATTTGCAGGAATACAGACCACGTAACTTGTACTTTGTATTATAATGATTATTTAAAAGAATAATGTGTTGAGGAGTTTCTTGCCCCGCTTCTTATCCCCAACTATACATACCAAAGCGGTGGAGTCGCAATGACTTTCAATAAGAGGACTTATACGTCCCTACATTGAATAAAAACTTTTGACTTTGACTTGATCATGTATCAATGAATCAGGAAATCTGGATTCTGTGTTCTAAGACTTTAAAGAATATATTATGTCCGCCTTTGGGGTCCACCAAATACACTTATTATGAAAAGCTAGTCGTTACAGAAATGGAATACCTCAGCCTACCCCTCGGATATACGGCATGTTTGCTATTTATTTATAGAGTAGCTACTTCGTAGTTTCTCGTTAATGGTACCCAAAGAGGTTGGAAGAATATCATTCTCTTTCCTAAGAAACTTTTTCTTTAAACGTCTTTGATGGTACCTAATCATTTCAGCATTTTCGTTTAAAAAAATACCTATGTCTTAGTTTATATAAAACTTCTATATTAGTTTATTTATAATGGCAACTGTAGTACTGACAAATCCTGTTGTAATTTATCATTAAGCGTGATAGTTTGGAATTGAGATCTTTTGAAATATGAACTTTTAAAAAATTAAAAAGTTAAGGGACCGGATTCTGCTTTACAGCGACTAAACTTATTTTAGTTTACTCCTGTCATATCCCAAGAGCCCAGGCTTGTCAGACCTTCGTCATTTTGTAAAACCTCAAAGTTTGTCTGTGTATCATTTTATTTCTCGTAGAAAAGAAAAGACGAGAGATATTTAGTCCTGTCAAATTAAAATTAGTCCTGTCAACTAAGGCATTTCATAACGTGTTTAGTGCATAAGTAAAGAAGTCACGACTAAAATACATCCTCTGACAAGTCTAAATTAGGTAGGTTATCTTCTATCCCTTTTTTTAAAGTAAGACAAAGACAGGACTAAACTAAAATAAGTTTAGTCGGTGTAAAGCAGAGACGCCCCCAATATAAACCTGAAAAATGTTTAAAAAACTTACTAGCATTATGTACCACGGGAGCCACCTCGCTTGGCCTCTCGGTGGTGCCCCGGTCCACACAGCAGGCCCAGATCATTCCCCCCGAGCAAAGGTCCAAGGGTTTCCCTCCCCCCAGGACGCAGGAGATGCTCAGCCCGCATGGGTGCCTTGCCCCTCGGTAGCGGCAGGTTTGGGGGATCACTGAAAAAAAAAATAGGATAAGATAACACTTTATTATGAAACTGTATATAATGCAAAGATATATATAAAAAGACGTATATACGTTTGAGCTCGGAAAATGAGACCGACAAATGTAGGTAACTGACTTAATTTTATTTAATCGCAATGTTTGCATTTTTCACCTACTTGTATTTCAAGCGCATCTCTTGACTGCTGTCTCTTTCTTCATTATTAGTTAGTTATAAATACGCTTAATCTGTAAGCTCACCGGCTCCCGGAGGGACCATATGCGACAACACCTGACGTGCAACAGGTGCTGCACTGACTAAAGGATAATACATGTTGATGGATCAATTTTCAAACGCTCGCAGAATGAATATAACTCATCCTTACTTTAATATCTTTCATATAATGGAACAAATGTAAATATAGCTCAAATAATCTGTACATGAATAATGAGACATGTGTAAACAGGCCCGGCTCACCACCTATCACGTTTAGGGGTCCAATATATCTCGTGAAATGTGGGTATATCCAGTAATGGAATACCTCTGCCTACCCCCTCGGGGATAAAAAAGGCGTGAGATTATATCATTATATTATATATAATCTGTACATTTCGTACGTACAATAATAAACCTAATGACATTCAACAAATTACATTTTTAAAATAATAAATTACTTAAAATTATTTTAAAGACGTATTGAAAATTAACAAAATCAATACATAATACATTTGTTTTATAATAATTAGTATAATAAGTATAATCTCACGCCTTTTTTATCCCCGAGGGGGTAGGCAGAGGTATTCCATTACTGGAAATACCCACATTTCACGAGATATATTGGACCCCTAAACGTGATAGGTGGTGAGCCTATCGCCGGTCCGGGTCTATTTACACATGTCTCAGAATTAATTCTGAGACCTGCGGGTTTCCTCACGATGTTTTTCCTTCACCGTCGAGCTAGTGATAAATATGTACGTAAGTTTTTGAAAAACTCATTGGTGCATGCCAGGATTCGAACCCGAGCCTCACTGATTTTAGGCAGGCTCTTTAACCGTCCGGGCTATCACCGCTCTATATAATAATAATTAATTCATTGCTAATATTTAAAGGTCAAATTATATTCATAATTTGAACTTTTAACATTAATGAACTTTTAAGTACTTACCTACGAATTTTTTTTTTGGATCTACTATTATGAAAACTTATCAATATTACTTTTTATATAAAGTAACTAAGTAACTCTTTAATGTAAAATGATAAATATGTGGTAAGTGATGTCATCACAAAAGGCTTACAATGGACGGTCTTATCGTACAACGCCAACGTCAAATCGGACATTATGGTAACCAAATCAAAAATCATTTGACGTTGTAAGATATTCTAAGTCTTAGATAGTAGATCTCTTACAACTATGAAACTCGCATAACATTATCGTTCATAACATAATCCGCGTAACGATCCATTGATCCATAGATCGCGGTGAACGACCGGCCGATCATTTTCACTGTCGGGTCGCTTTTACTCTCAGTGCGTGTGCGGCGTGCGCACGTTATTGCGTTTATATCTTGATTTATCACTTGTTTGTGGTATCATGAGTAAATGCAATTAGATTTGGTTTGCAGGAAGATTTTTTATAAATAATAATTATAAATCTGTATTTCAGCACAATTTATTACACAATCATTGTGGAAGCGTTTAGAAGGGGGGTTTACGAATGCAAGCTATTATTTATTTATTTTTATTTATTTATGTCCATCAACAGGTGCTTACACTAGTACAAGTAATCAATTCAAGATAATATAACAGATAATATATTTATCACAAGTGCGACGTTTAAAGAAAATTTTCTCTCTCCTAAGATGATTTTCTTATAACCTCTTTTACAAGCTTACATTATAAGGAGTTTAAGGTACCTACGAATAATGCAAAAAAAAAAACACTATTAAAACGCTATAGGTAATGCTTTTAACTTGCTTTAAAGAGATGGTGATAAATGTTGTCAATTCTTCTTCAGACGGGCCTGTCGGCTCAGTTGGTGGTGACCCTGCTTTCTGAGTCGGAGGTCGCGGGTTCAATCCCGCTCGAGACTAACATTTGTGTGCATGAACATGTCTGTTGGCTTTGTGTCTAGTCGTATTAGTTTAAGTATGTTGTTTAGTACCCATAGTACAGGCCCTGCCTATAGTGCCTATAGTTGGGACAAAATAACCGTGTGTGAATTGTGTCCCACAATTTATTAATATTATGATTATTTAGCACAATTAACACAACAAGATATAAGTTTACTTACAAATTATGGATCCCCTGTTGACCGAAAATAAACATTTTTATTTATTTATTTAGCAAGTTTCTTTGTAAGATAGAGTCTATCATAAAGAAAGGAAAGTAGCAACAAAATACTATACACTATCAAGATAAACATTTCACGTGTTTCTTACACCGCTGATATGATCACGACGTTGCCGACGAAGCACGAGCAGAGAGAAAGAGGTAGATTACATCTAAACTTGTTTATGGAGTCTATGCGTGGAATATTTTATGGTGTATTATGTTTGTATCCGCATAATGACATTTTTAGCTAAAGGGAACCTAAGTATTAGTTAATTTTGGTATCCATATTGTTTTGTTTTTGGTGTACAATAAAGAGTTATTGTATGGTATTACTAAGCTTTAGCTGTGCTTCCGTATGTATGTCTTTTATTTATTTAGGACAACAGACTATTGCTTAAAGAGCTGACTTAATAACAACAGATATGAAATTAAATAGAGCTGCCCTTGAGTTTCTTGCTTTTTCTTCTCGGGGTACAGTCAAGAGCACATGAAGCTTTACACTTGTAGTGCGAGTCTGACCTCTAAGGCGATTGAAATAAGAACATTACAACGTCCAATGTGTCAAGCTCTACGTGCTCTTGACTGCTGCATTTGGGACCTGCCTGCCTGCCTGCCTTCTTATTTGGAGGTTGCGGGTTCGATCCCTTCTCGGAACATTTGTGTCCATAAACATGTCTGTTGGCTTCGTGTCTGGGTGTTTAATATTTATTTAAGTATGTTTATTTATTTAAGTTTACTAACCATAGTAAAGGCTCTGCCTAGTTTGGAACTGAATAATCGTGTGTACCTAAACGTATTTTTTTTATTTAATTTATGAAAAGAAAAAATATATTAATTCCCACGGGAACGGAAAATAAAAGCTTTTAAAAATTAGATTCGCGCTGGCAAAAAGCGTGCAAGAGTTACCTAAAGATAAATTGGTTTCGAGTTTTACATATTTTATAATTTGTTTACATAATTTGAACAAGATAAATTATGTTCAATTTTTTTTGCATTAACTTATTTTTTATGTAACGATTGCATAAGTTTATTCAATATGTAAATGTTGTATTCATTTATTAGTGCAATTATCAGTTATTTTTGAAAAAGCTCATCATCTTTCATGAAACTAGTGAAAACGTACCAAATATATATTTTTTATTGACTCATTGATGAAAGAAAACATCGTGAAAAAACCAGCAGGACTCAAAATTGATTAAATTGATATGAGACGTGTGTAACGTTTCATTTAAAATTAAAAATAATATTTTTTTATTTTAGGCCCATAAGTAAAATTATTTTATTATTCGAAAACATTCTCATTATTTGATTAAAAATTATTTAAAAGTGTCATGATTTACTCTAAAAATTTATTTAGTTATGTAGCCCATCTATTCCGAATTTAACCCATCGATGTTAACGACAATATCAATAACTAAATATAAGATGAATAACTATATGAATGCTATTAACATTTGACAATAGTATTAAGACGATAACACCAAGTCCGACCTCTCTAATAAATCGTTATTAATTTACTTTCTTAAAAAAAGTAGGTACCTAACTTTTGTACTCACTTTTTCCCAACAAATCCATGATAGAGTCATCCTCCTGCGAAGAACTATAAGAGTTGTGATGGTAGGAGCCCTTCCTCCTACCTAAGGCATCCAGCCGTAGGATATCCTTCTCCTGGTCGTTAGAAGGCCTCCTTCTATCAGAAGCCTCCTCCAAGTCATCTTGTAATATCAGCACATCATTCTCAAATTCACAAACAACATAATTAAAAGTAAATGCTAATGTAAAAAACAAAACTGTTCCGAATTTGAACCCCATCGCACTAAGTCTTCTTCGGATTTTAAAATTTTTCTTTTTAATTTTTCCCGCCAATCCATCGGATTCGTTTACCGCGTTCCGTCCGCACATTTCACTTTTGACACTTTTTGTTGCACATTTTTTTTTCACCTTTGGTTAGGTTTTTTGTTTTTTAATTAGAGATTTAGAGACGTCCGAACGCGGGAAGTTGGAAATCGGAAGTAAACGTCGACTACGGGGCGCCTCGGTTCTTTTCACTTTTTATCAGAGTTTGTACCCACCAACATTTTTTGCGATTTATTTAACATATCCAGCCAGTAAGCTTTTATTGTTTGTAAATGTATAACTGTTAGACTTGTTTATTTCTAAAAAAAATCACAGATTAAAAATACAATGTGCGGAACTTCCTCAGTGCCAGTTCTTTCGCATTATAATAACAAAACAATGTGTATCCGCTTGTCTTTGAGTATGTGCTGCTTAAATAACATTATAATGACTCCAAAGTCGTGAAGTAAAGAGTTTTTAATGACTTTTAAGTACAGGGGATGATAATTTAGTAAGTGGATTAGTCATATTTTTGTACACTGATATATAATTTTGATACTTTGATCTGGACAACGGAATAATGATGTCCATCTTGTGTCACCACTGAAATTAAAAGGTCCCAGCCCAGTAAATGAGGTACTCTGGTGACCTTGTTCTCCTATCCTGTAACAGAGTTCTTTCTAGTAGGCAATAGATTTTTTATATTTTTTGTATGTATACAATAAAATTAAATATAAGTAAAAGGCGTGCCTAAATGTTATTAACACATCGCAAATAATTTAGACTCACATAATAGTTGATCAATCTAAGAAAGCATAAATGAAAGAAATTTTATCAAACAAGTCTGACAGGCTCAGGATTTTATCACATCCTTTGGCTCATTCCCACTCAAAGCATCAAGACTAAGTGGTCACACTTGAAGTGACTCGTCCACTTTCGCCGTAGCTTTCCAAAACATGACCATAGGCGAGTTTAGCGGAAACAACCAATGTCACGCAACGAACACAATGTACATGCAACCCTACTAGTCCAGCAACATGGTCGAAATTCCATCTCAAGTACAGATGTGTTAATCATCAATTGTTATGGAGAAACACAAAATTTTATTGCGAAATTGGACTTTACATGAATCGAATTAGAATCGAATTTAAATTTAAAGTTCTGGTAAGGACGTACGTAATTCTCGCGTGGACAACTGCTTTCTTTGCTAATGACATTGTTAAGGTCAATTTAGAGAAATGTTTCGTAATTCGTGACTAATACGATTTTGATAGGGCTTCCGAAATGCCCAGAAGGAGGTCAGTTTCACAAAAGTCCAGTTAATTTAATTGCTTTGTCTATGATCTGCGGGACTATAGTAATGATTTGTCAATGTCGTTTGTTTCGCATGACTTGGGAACAAATTCTTTTCATAGTTTTCTTGGCTTTGAATTACCCTATTGCATTTACTCATACTTTAAATTGTAACCCGCGTTTAGTGTCGGTTTTACCGTACTTAGTATTTGAAATTAAATTAATATGTATAGCATATACTTGGTATTTAATAGATAAGGTTCTTATTGATAACATCTAATTAGGTATGTACCTACCTACTTATATAAAGTTATTACTCTTACAATACATTTTTGTGTAAATTTGGATCTCTGAGATTTGAGGTTTTTACTCTGTGGAAGAACTAACATCCGTGAGTATTTCGTTATTTTTTTTAATAAAGTGGCCAGTAGTCACGTAGTAAATCAAACGAAACCGAAAGTGAAGCGTAATACTGGCCACTATAGGCAACCAAACAGTTTAACAGCTCATCTTTGGCGCCATTTCACTTTCGTTTCGCGCGAAAACTCTAAGAAATTTGGTACGCGCCATTTTTTGCACAGAATCTGCAATGATCATTAAGATTTTTTCCATTTCCTTTGAATTGTAACCATTAATTACGCTTTCATTGTTACAGCAACGTGAATTATCATTTTAGTGTGTTAGTTTCCAATTCCGAATCAATTATAATTTTTTTGTCATCTGTCGTAAAAATCCAGGAGTCCGAAACATTTTTGTTTTGAAAATTATAGTAGTAAATTATAGTTGATAGCCTTACGGTTATAGAGCCTGCTTCACATGATGATATATTCAGTGAGGCTGCGGTTCGAATCCTGGCATGTACCAATGAGTTTTTCAAAACTTACGTAGGTAGGTACATATTTATCACTAGCTCGACGGTGAAGGAAAACATTGAAAACAAACCCGGTCCGGCGATGGGCTCACCACCTATAACGTTTAGGGGTCCAAAGAACATCTCGTGAAAAGTGGGTATATCCAGAAATGGAATACTTCTGCCTACCCTCGGGGATAGAAGGCGTGAGATTATTTATATTTTAAAATTAAAGGTAGAAATCAAAGCATTGAGAAATAAACAACCTATTGAGACCAACATGTTTTTATAATTAAGGCCGAACTTTTTTAAACCGGAAACCATGCTCTTTCTGTCACGAGTGTCAGTCTACATTGTGTGAAACAGAACGTAACAGATTCAAAATGTATGCGCAACTGCACTCATCTTTTCTAAGTTTCGTAATCATTTTGCAAGAAAACAAATGGTTATTTTGCAAATGGCATTGTTCTGAAGAGACGGATGTTATGATGGCACTAACACGAGATTAATTCTAGAGGGCTAGTGGTTACTGTTTGCCGGAAATTTAAAAGCATAAATACCTATTTGACTATATGTTATCTAGGCACTTATAATTTACAGTGTATATATGTAAGCTACAAAGTTCTTTTTACTGTGAGATTGGATACAAGCTAATGTTTTTATTGTTATTTGAAATGTTAACCTTTAGGTACCGCGTAAATATAAGTTTAGGGCATAATATATCTTCTATATATAAAAGAAGAAACTGACTGGCTAATTGGCAGACCGATCGATCAACTCACAGACGAAACCGCTTGTTACAGAATCACGAAATTTTGCACAAATGTTACTTATGTGACCTCCAGGAAGGGATTTTTGGTAATTCCCACGAGAACGGGAATAAACAGGATCCGCGCGGGTAACGCCGCAGAGCAACCACATTTTTGTATAAATTTCTTTAAAATAAGTAGAAAATTTTACTAGGTAAATGTGCATAACATATTTTCGGAAGGTTTTTTTCAAAAGATCATAATTTTCGTAGCTTAGGTTATATTGCAACGTTAAGTATAGAGGTTTTGCGATATAGGTATGCTTGTGATATAGCTGGAACTTGGAAGAATCCAATCTAAGCCTACGTAGGTTTTCGTGGTAGGTCACTGGTGTAAATAAATTTTAGGTTTTAGATTTGTTAGATAAATATAAAAAATCACAAAAGGTTTTATTTAAAATTTAATCTTCTAGAATTTAAGAATGTTCACTATAAGTAGGCTGGTACCTACGTTATAAAAAAATATTTTTGTAACTTTTGCAGCACATACACCGAAACAAGTTATACTTACTTACCACAAGATTATAAGATTCATTAATCCGATAATTAGTTCTGTACATCATTTAAGCGTATTTTATAGTAACAAAATAATTATATTTAGGGCAACACTAAAAGTTTTTTTTAAATTATTATTAATTTTGTTTTTTTTTCTTAAGCGTGCTTTAGATTTTAGCAACGGCGCGACACTGTTGATTCTTGTGTGACAAGTCGACGGTCACACTCGGTAGTGAGGGGTAAATAACATTCGATATTCGTTCAATGTTAATTCAAATGCAATGCAGTCTCTTTGCATGTAAATTGATTTTTTCATCGTGTTTTTTGGTGCAGTGTTTTTAAATTATGGAACAGTCTTGTTATCTTGATTTATATAACATTCCTTTTAACGTTGAGGACTGCGTAAGAGTTCATAAATTGTTTCTGAATATTCAGCGGATCGCAAAATTTTAACTTTCTTGTACATTCGCGATAGCAATCACTGTATCTCATTAATGTTACTTAATAAAGTAAAGCAAAAACCTTCAGTGTGCGTATTTGTCAGTTTGCTATTGAGACATTGTACGAGAAACAATTTTATTTGTCATAAAGGGTAGGTACAATATAAAAATAAAATTACTCGTTAGTTACGTCAACGGAACTCCAACGTAACTAGTGGGAACAGAGGGAAAAAACTTTAACTCCACCAAATAATTGTTTCGCTAACATAGTAGATGTTTGTGTAGAGAGTGAGCATTTAATACTTAGTTTAACTCCATACTACTAGCGGATACCCTGAAACAGTTTGCGTCCCGTTCCCGTGGTAATATAAAATCCTTCCAATGGAACTCAAATAATATTTCCTCAAAATTTGCAATCTACGACAAACGCAAAACAATTAAGTCTGATTTAAAAAGAAATGTTGCCTACGATATTTTTGTGAATGAAAAACAACCAGAAAAAAAGTTGACGATCTCTACCGGCGCCAGAGAGAGGTGTCGCGGCGAGAGCTGGCTGGAAAGCGCCTCCGGTTTTACTTTTTAATTTTCAAATATAGAACGCGTTCTCAGCCTGTAACTAGATTTGTAGATTAGGACGCAATTAGCATTTCGGCATGTAGATGAAAGATAACAACAAACGACTTGTACGATTTTTTTGAGTCGTGATAGTAGGGGCGAGTGAGGGGGGGGAGTTTAGAGTATGACTATGAACCGTTTGAGCAGGCCTACTATCTAAAACAATCTTTGATTATCCGTCAGCTTCAAATAGCATTTGATTACCATTTAACGTTAAATTTGAAGTTCACGATTTCAATTTGACGGGCCTGTTGACTCAGTTCGTAGTGATCCTGCCTTTTGAGTCGGAGGTCGCGGGTTCGATCCCCGCTCGGGGCCAACGTTTGTATGCATGAACATGTGTTGGCTTCGTGTCTGGGTGTTAAGTATTTGTTTAAGTATGTTTATCAGTTGTTTAGTACCCATAGTACAGGACCTGCCTAGTTTGGGACTAAAAAGAAGAAGATGTACTTATTGAAGTTTCCTATTAGGTCAATTAGTTTGCTGTTACAAATTGATATTGAATGATCTTTAATACTCAAAGTGAATAATGTATTTACTAAAAACTAATGTTTATGGTTTCTGTCTTTCGGAGTTTATGTTTTTATCATTTGTTATTTTATAGTTACAGCTCTTATTTGCACTGTTTAAAAATACCAAAATACTTGTTTGTTCTTAAATTTTAATCCATTACCCTAATAGAGTAAAAAAAAGTTAAATAATTATATGTACCTATTGCATTTATTATTTGGCGCAGATATGCAGACCTCAATGAGGGCTACATATTTGTTCCGTTTGGGGTGGAGACCATGGGACCAGCTTATGACCAGAGGGCTGGCAGCTATCTCTGTGAAAGGATCATCCTAGCTACCCAGAGAGGGAATGCGGCCGGTATTCTGGGCACTGTCTCACATGGTTCCTCTTTGGAGGATATTTTTTTATCTGTTATTATTGTAAATGAATGTATATTTACTTTGTAAATAAATCTTACGGATGTCATTTAAATAATTATTGGTGCAATTTAGCCAATCCCGGCAGTCATGGTTGAGTAGTAAGATTTTTGAAATTTGAAAGTGTACCTACGCTAAAAAAGTTAAAAAACCGAAATGTTGACAAATTCATATTATTAGCAGTCTCAAAACCAGTTAGAAGGTTACTAGACATTTTTTCCATAATATTACGTGGACTGACATTAGTTGTGCAATCTGTGTTAAGGTTGAGAAAGTGGGCGGTCTTAGTTTGGAGGAGTTTTTCTAAGGCCGTGAGCACACTGCGAAGTCTGACGTCACGAATACGTTTTTCAAATAACATAATCTCAAGCCTTTCATCCCCGAAGGGGTAGGCAGAGGTATTCCATTACTGGATATACCCACATTTCACGAGATACATTGGACCCCTAAACGTGATAGGTGGTGAGCCCATCTCCGGACCGGGTCTTTTTACACATGTCTCAGAATTAATTCTGAGACCTGCGGGTTTCCTCACGATGTTTTCCTTTACGTTTTTCAACCGACTCCATCAATTCGACTGTAGGTATGTTTTTTATGTTTGTTACCTCTGAACTTTCGACTGGGTGACCATATTTTAATGATTCTTTTTTTATTTGAAAGCGGGTGTGTCCCGTTCCATTTAAATTTGGCCCAGTTCTGACAATGGCGTCCGATTTTGACGATTCTTTTTTAAATGGATGGGGTCATCGAATTTGGTTTGATTAAAATAAAATAAAATAAAATCGCTTTTCATTTCATATTTCCGATGGTATTTTATTTTCTAAAAAGGCGTGAGATTATATTTATATATTTTATTTTCTTAAAATGGTCTTATCACTTATCAAGTAGTTTAGAGGCATTACTTCAAAAAACCCAAGTTATAACTAGAGATATATGAACCTATTATGTCTAGGACCTGTTACACTTTGGAACGAACCCAAAAAAATATTTCTGCATAGGTACTTAGTATAAAAAAAAGTCGCTTCCTGCCGTGTCTTTACGCATAGGTACTACGCAACGCATTTTAATGCTGTTTCCATCAATAGACAGAGTGATGCAAGAGGAAGGTTTATAAGTATAATACATGCATATTATAGCATAGAAAATCCAAGAATTTAAAAGACTTTTAATGAGATGTAGAAAAATAAATATTTTGTGCGCCCAAACAGAAAACAGAACTACCACTGTGAGTACATATCCTTACAACAATGACTAATAAACTGTCGAACCGGATACGGCTTTCACCGAACTAACGTGCGGTAATATTACGGAATAACCGGTTACTAACACCGTCTACCCTGTTATTCATTATCGATTACCTAGCTTACGATGTCGATCGCTCTATATTTTTTTACTAGATTCGGCTGCGACTTTATCCGCTGTCGTGATTTTAAAGTAGCTTATGGGTTGGATTCTGCTTTACAGTGACTAAACTTATTTTAGTTTACTCCTGTCGTTTTTATTCTCCTAGAAAAGAAAAGAGACGAGAGATATTTAGTCCTATCAAATTAAAATTAGTCCTGTCTACTAAGGCATTTTATAACGTGTTTAGTGCATAAGTAAAGAAGACACGACTAAAATACAAATTCTGACAGGACAAAACGTGTTAAGGTTTAAGGAAATTCTGACAGGACAAAACGTGTTAAGGTTTAAGGAAACCTTAACACGTTTTGTCCTGTCAGAATTTGTATTTTAGTCGTGTCTTCTTTACTTAAGGCAAATCGGCCATTTTGACTCCCACACTTGAGGGGTTATCCTTATTATAGATAGTTGGAAGACCATGAAAGTAACGGGTTCCATTCTGCTTTACAGCGACTCAACTTATTTTAGTTTAGTCCTGTCTTTGAAGCAAGAATTAACTTCGATCCGTTTGCTTTGTTGATCCAAAGACAAATCCAATAAAATCGAATCAAAATTTAATTTTTCTGTAGGTAAATCTAAAATACATCTAGAAACGTCAATAGTCTAATAACAAGGGACTCGACTCGTCCATGGAGATTGGCTGAATATAAATAGGTTCCAAATTCAGTACCCCGAGAAGAATTAGCATCAAACTCAATGGTAGCTCTTTTTAACGACGAACAATTTCGCATTTATTAAATTAACTACTTAGTAGGATTTATTCTAAGGTCCTGATAAAATATGTACATAATGATATAAATAATAAGTACCTATTTTATAAAGATTTGTGTAGGAGCGGATGGTTAATTGTGAAGAATATTTTCCGCCAAGCGAGGTGATCGTCCCTGACCGCGGAACAACGATTGATGAAGGAGAGCTCTATTTATACATACTCTTGAGAAAACTTTGATAGCGCGGTTTAGAGCGTGTGACGCCACGTGCTTGCCTACTTTGGCTGTTGTTGTTCTATATAAGAATGATAGATGTCACTTGGGTGGCTTGAAAAATTCTGACTGTTAAGTGGCCACTAGCTTAACACCATCTCCCAATCCGCGGTGGGCTCGCGAGGCAGATTATAGCCCATACTTCCTCATGTGTGAGGAAAGACCCTTAGCTCAGCAGTGGGCTGTTACGGGTTGATGATGATGATGAGATGTCACTGTATAGAACTATCCATAACTCATGTTGATGCAAAGAGCAATGATGTGAAAAAGGGGCACAGTGGACTGTGAGTTGTCCCAAGGGTTTTTTGGTAGGTCTTACCGGATTTTATTAAACCTGGTCCCAATGAAAACTGGGACCACGGTGCAGCTTGTGATGTAACTAATAATATGTCGATCTATGGGATGGGACAACAGTTTTTTAGTTTGTCACTCAATCCAGTTTATCTTTTCGTTAGAGCAATGTGCAATGCTTTTATAGTTTATAAATTTCAGTAATGTTCCCTAATTATTTTGGTGAATGTAGCCGTACAATCACATACCTACAATTTTGATTACCCTGTGTGATTGATCATTATACACACCGGCATCCACGGGCGTTTTTCTCTATACTAATTATAGTATATAATACCTTAATGATACAAAATGTTAAAATTGATTTACTTACAACCCAATTCATCGAAAAATTTCGATTTGTGTCCAGCTAAATCTGGTTTTAATTCATCTTTGTCAATGTTGATTGCCACTGGCGACTCGACTTGACTGCTTGTAACCTTGTCCGTCACTTTTGTTATTAACACTTTATTATTATCATCTGTCACTTTGTCACTAAGTTTTGATGTCTGAATTTGCACATTTTTTTTTAAATTTTGAGGTAGTTTTGGTCTTGTATTAGCAGACTTGTATTTTAAATTCTTTAACTGTCCATTTTTGTCTAATATCGTAATGTCTTCGTAATGGTTGACTGTATCCGAACTTTTGCCGAAATTCTTGAGCATTTCCGAATTGAACTTGCTCTCCATTATAAGTTTGGCTAACACTTCGTTGCTACCGTCTCTGTGTACCAAGTTTTTTGAGTCATACAAATTTGAATTCACTGCATCAGAATCGACGTCCAAATCTTCACATGACGTCAAAGCTACTTTCTTTAAAAAGTGCAACAAAATTATAACTTTAGTGGTCGAAACGAATTTATTAAACATTATTTTGTGTTTTGTTTACATTCACGTAAACTTTCACTGTTTAAAAGCAGTAGGTTCTTGAGTGCACTTAACGAAAAAAAAGATAAGATTTATTTTTTAAACGCGCGGAATCTGGTGCTTGGAAATTTAGTTAACAGATTAAAAACACTTTTGGCGCGAAACTTTTTAAGTTTTTTCGACGCCGCGTAAAATGGAAGCCGCGTTCCAAATTTGAGAGCGAAAGTGATTTGTGACAGCGCGTGCACAGATCTGAGACAACCGCTCAAGTGACCGAAAATCGAACTGTTTAAAAGACAAGTTCGGAGAAATGTATTTACATAACTGCTTTGTTGTAATAGTACAATGAACTGAGTGAACATGGCTACTTTTTGAACAAAATGTTTAAAATTGTGTTACGGAAAAACTTGATATGGAAATCTCATCTTAATTCAAATATCTTATGGTTGTTTAGAAGAGATCCTCCCAGTCACCTCTTACTCAACTGAACTTCACAGTTCGTTTATAATTTTCAATTTTGTTTTGTGTTAATAAGGTAGCAAACGAGTAGGCAAACCATCTGATGGTGCATCTGCAACACCATGAGCAAGGAAGCATTTCTTTTGTGAATGCTTAGAATTATAATTAAGTAGGTACTTAGGTATGTATGTGTGTTTATAAACTTTTTTGACGTGATAACGTTTTATAAATCTATAATCGCCGGCTGCACGCACGAAAAAGCATGACTCATTGGCATTGAAATTGCTTGATGGATGTAGATATCTGCTAGTGCCTGGCAACAGGGGCCCATGCCAGGCATGCAATCCACGGGGGGCGCAACCACACAAGGATTTATATTCTTATATAATCAGTAATGAAAGAGATTTTGAAGGATGCAAGGACGCCCCAGAAGGACGTTCACGGATCAAATAAACCTTCAAGAAGAGAGCGTACTCCCACCTCAAAGGCCGGCAACGCACTTGTGACTCTTCAGCTGCAGGTGTCCATGGGCGCCTGTAGTCACTTATCATCAGGTGACCCGTCTGCTCGTTTGCCCCTTTTTTTTATAAAAAAATAAATGACGTCCTTCAAAAAGCTGGGGTCGACCAAAGTGGCAATCCATCGTCTCTGCCATTTCTTATAAATCTGTGGTCTCTGCCTACCCCTGTGGGACAATGGCGTGAGCCTTATGTATGTAGGTAATGTATGTATATATGCATAATCAGTCTCCACTGTTGAATAAAGGCCTCCCCATAGAACGGCAACTTGCCGCTTGCATCCAGTTACTCACGACCTTGACTCACTCACCTGGTGGGAGGCCTACCAACGCTGCGTCTTCCAGTTCGTTGTCGCCGCTCGAGAACCTTTATACTTCATAATACTTAACCCTTAGTCAGTGCAGCACCTGTTGCATGTTAGTAGTAGCGCTAATGATTGACCCTCCCGGAAACGGTGGGCCCACTGACAAAGGCTGGTTATAGAAAATCATATATTTTAAATAGACTAAATAAATATACTGAATAATAAAATAATAGAATAATGACTGTTAAGTGGTCACTAGATTAACGCCGTCTCCCAATCCGCGGTGGGCTCGCGTGGGAGATTAAAGCCCATACTTCCTCATGTGTGAGGAAAGACCCTTAGCTCAGCAGTGGGCTGTTACGGATTGATGATGATGATGATAGAAAATCACATACAGAGGCTTCTACAACTGTCCAGACCCCCTATCCCCTTTTATACTCACATGATAGTAGATAGGTATACATTTCCATTCCGGACGTTGTTTGTTACGTTAAAATATAATTACGTTTCGAATTACAAAGTAATGATTACGTTACGTAAGACATTTTGCTTTCTTCACTTATTGTAATTACTTACATCCGGGACTCTAAATCTTTTAAAGTGAACCATTCATTCGTAATTTTACGACCGAGGCAATGTTTCTACACGTATATTAATTAAACTAGCGTGTGCCCAGCGGCGTTGCCTGCGCGGATCCATTCCCGTAGGAATTTAAAAAAAAATCCTTCATAGCGGTTTCCTACGATATTGACACCTACACACTATATTTCAAGGGTGTTATCGTTTCGGTAGTACGTATATTTATCTATTTGTCGCTACTTTTAGTTAAGTTTATTAAATTTAAAATGTTATTTTAGAAACTTTAGTCCATACGGAAACATAAGAAATTGATTCCACTTTTTTACTATTTTTCCATTTTATAAACTCTTTTCACACATCACTACATAGTATAAAACAAAATCGCTTTCTCTGTCCCTATATCCCTATGCTTAAATATTTAAAACTACGCAACGGATTCTGATGCGTTTTTTTAATAGATAGAGTGATTCAAGAGGAAGGTTTTGGTATAAGCATTGCACCCGTGCGAAGTCGGGGCGGGTCCCTAGTTTTTATATATTTTTCTCTTTGGATCTTTGTGCAAAATCCTGCCAATTAATGCTTAAGAAAAATGCGGAAGCTCCGTTTTATGAGTGTCGCTATCACTTGACATTTATTTTTTTATTTTAATTAATGATGATTCGCGGTAAAAAAATACAGACGGATCGAAAATAACCGATGTTTTCTACTAGATATTTAGTTCATTAGGCAAAGGAGAGTCAATAGCTAAGACATACAGCCAAGTTACGTAAGCTAACGAGCTGATACGATTACCTGGTCATTTACTACTCAGCGTTTATGTGAGATATAGCGTATATATGTATTGACGAGCGTGCATGGCTGAGTTAGTAGTGACCCTGCCTTCTGAGTCGGAGGTTGCGAGTTCGATCCCCGCTCGGGGCCAACATTTGTGTGCATGAACATGTATGTTGGCTTCAGTTTCTTTATTAGTTTTTTAGTACCCATAGTATATAGGCCCTGCCTATTTTGGGAGTAAATAACCGTGTGCGATTTGTGTTCCACAATTTATTATTATTATTTAATGATAAGTAAGATATTAACAAAACATACTTAAGTCAAAAAAAAATTAACATATTACTTGGATGGAATATAATAATAATAATATAATATAATCTCACGCCTTTCATCCCCGAGGGGGTAGGCAGAGGTATTCCATTACTGGATTTACCCACATTTCACGAGATACATTGGACCCCTAAGCGTGATAGGTGGTGAGCCCATCGCCGGACCGGGTCTGTTTACAACATGTCTCAGAATTAATTCTGGGACCTGTGGGTTTCCTCACGAAGTTTTCCTTCACCGTCGAGCTAGTGATAAATATGTACGTAAGTTTTGAAAAACTCATTGGAATACATTTATTTACAAAATTAACTTATCTACAGTGATAAAAACATAACTTCATTAGGTAATAAAGGTACCAGCTCGTATTTAAAATATAATATACTTGATTTTTTTTTACCTTCTGGAAAAAATATTACGTTTATGGTATGTAGAGCCGCAGTTATACACGAGATTAATTGTTAAATATAGTCATGCTAAATGCAATTTACAAAATAAGGAAAACTATTTAGCAGCTGGCGGTTGTAGGTAGAAGCTACGAGCCCGTTTCTCTTTCCAATGCGAGTACTATCCTATCCTACTAATATTACAAACGCGAAAAGTTTGTATGGATGGATGTATGGATGTTTGTCCCTCTTTCACGCAAAAACTACTAAAGGAATTTTGATGAAACTTTACAATTATATAGCTTATACATCAGAATAACACATAGGTTATATTTTATCCCCGTATTGCCACGGGAACGGGAACTACGCCAGTGAAACCGCGGGGCGCTGCTGGTTTCAAATATTTCAGTGTGTAATATTGACTACAATTTTATTGAGTAATGTATATTAATATAATGTAATTAAACAAGATTTATAAAAAAATAATTAAATAACAATGCCAAATGAATCTATTACATTTTCAGACGGTAAAAAAAATCTGGCGGTATATGGATGCATCTCTTTAGGTCATAGTTTACTTCTGCTCCCGGCCATAGTCCTGAGTACTTTCCTAAGAATCTTCCCACTGGCATTCCTAGGTATCTCTTCAACGAATCGAACGCCGCCTCGTAGGTGTTTCGGGTTTGACAGCTGCAAGTTTAATCATCATATATAATATATAAAATAATATAATATAATCTCACGCCTTTTATCCCCGAGGGGGTAGGCAGAGGTATTCCATTACTGGATATACCCACATTTCAAGAGATATATTGGACCCCTAAACGTGATAGGTGGTGAGCCCATCGCCGGACCGGGTCTTTTTACACATGTCTCAGAATTCATTCTGAGACCTGCGGGTTTCCTCACGATGTTTTCCTTCACCGTCGAGCTAGTGATAAATATGTACGTAAGTTTTTGAAAAACTCATTGGTACATGCCAGGATTCGAACCCGAGCCTCACTGATTTTCGGCCGGCTCTTTAACCGTCCGGGCTATCACTGCTCTTAAATAAATAGAGGTAGCCCATTAAAGGAAGTCAGATCACCGATCACACTCGATCTCGACTCTCGACACGAGCAACATCTTTTATTTCATCAACCCTCATCGCCCTCGACATCACCCAGTGGCAGTCACCAATCGCTGCCCCTAAAAAACAAAGTCGATTTCTCTGTCCCTATATCCCTATATCCCTGTGTCCCTATGTATGCTTAAATCTTTAAAACTACGCAACGGATTTTGATGTGTTTTTTATAATAGATAGAGTGAATTAAGAGGAAGGTTTTAGTGTTAGCATTACACCCGGCCCGTGCGAAGCCGGGGCGAGTCGCTAGTATTATATAAATTGTTTTAGATACATTTGACAATTTCTATTGATTTTTATGGTTCCGTACCCAAAGGGTAAAAACGGGACCCTATTTCTAAGACTTCGCTGTCTGTCCATCTGTCTGTCACCAGGAAGTATATCAAGAACCGCGATAGCTAGACATTTGAAATTTTCACAAATTATGTATTTGTGTTGCCGCTACAACAACAAATGCTAAAAACAAAATTTGGATGATTTGTCTTTACGAGCTGATATCTAAAATAATATCTGCAATACTTACAGCAAAATTTAAAAAACTTATTAATGTACAGTACAGACTCGGTCTCATCACAGTTTTATTCAGGGCCGGATCTATCATATGGCTTTTTGGGCTTCAGCCCAGGGCCCCGTGGATTCCAGGGGCCCCCAGCTAAGTCAAGTCAAAGTCAAAAATAGACGATAATGCAAAAATTTATAATAAGAGCAGTGATAGCCCGGACGGTGAAAGAGCCGGCCGAAAATCAGTGAGGCTCGGGTTCGAATCCTGGCATGTACCAATGAGTTTTTCGAAACTTACGTACATATTTATCACTAACTCGACGGTGAAGGAAAACATCGTGAGGAAAAATTAATTCTGAGACATGTGTAAACAGACCCGGTCCGGCGATGGGTTCACCACCTATCACGTTTAGGGGTCCAATATATCTCGTGAAATGTGGGTATATCCAGTAATGGAATACCTCTGCCTACCCCCTCGGGGATAAAAAAGGCGTGAGATTATTATATCTATAATGTTATTAAATTAAACTGATTGTAAGGTTTGCAGCCCTGCGAATCCTACGATTAATCAAACCAATTTAATTCAAGTCTACGGTGTATTGGTACTTAGAACTGAGTGATTAGGTGGGCCCTTAAGTAAGCCCTGGGCCCCCCAAACTCACGGTCCGGCCATGTTTATTATAATATATGGGTATAGATATGATCGACTTTGCTTTAAATCCAAAGCCTGCTGCAAAAAGCACAATCTCACCCTCTCAGCCACGAATCTCTGGACCTCTGCCTCGGTGACCCCGCCTGGCTGCCTGACCACGAACGCCATGGGGACCTCCCCTGCGTCTATGTGCTTGACCCCCACCACCCCTGCGTCTCTGACCCCCTCATGCTGAAGGAGCACCGCTTCGATCTCCGCTGGAGGTACCTGAAGATGGGTACATTATTAACCAGAGCTGCAGTCGGGCGACTCAAGTTTCAATTCAATTTTGATATGCCTGTTGGCTCAGTTGGTAGTGACCCTACCTGCTGAGCCCGCTCGGGGCCAAAATTTGTGTGCATGAACATGTTTGTTCATTGTTGGCTTCGTGTCTGGGTGTTTAATATTTATTTAAGTATGATTTATCAGTGGTTTAGTACCCATAGTAAAGGCTCGGCCTACTTATGGACTGAATAACCGTGTGTAAATTATGTCCTACAATTTATTTATTTTATTCATTTATAACGGTCTTACAAATGAAATCTTAGGTGCTAATACATGTAACACACCGTTTCATTACGGGGCATCTAATTTTCCGACCGTATTTGAGTGTTTTCACACCATTTATTTTTTAAATTTAAAAAATATAAATTGTGTGAAATTGCGTTTTTGCAGAAAATACAACTATGCAGTTGAACTTGAATCCCTATACAAAATTTTATCAAAATCGTTACAGCCGTTTCCGAGATACTCGAAATATAAATATGTACACATATTTAAATTATGGTAGGTATTAGCAATACGTGTTGTTTATTGGTAAATGCAGTTTGGCGAGTATTTTAAAGCTGCAACTTGTTATGCTTATTGTATGTAAATAAAACAATAAATAGAAGTATTGCTCGTTTAAAGTAGGGTAAAACACCCAAGTATTGACACCCTAGTTCATCCTACAAATTAATTGACACCCTAACAGTTTTG
Source organism: Ethmia dodecea (assembly GCA_963855545.1). Lineage (NCBI taxonomy): Eukaryota > Metazoa > Arthropoda > Insecta > Lepidoptera > Depressariidae > Ethmia > Ethmia dodecea. The sequence goes on along the minus strand of OY979463.1, from coordinate 3,889,724 downwards.
TTCCAAATTAACGTAATTACGATACACAAATTATATTTAGAATAATTAGATAAAACCACTGTGTTTTTTTTCATTATTCTAAATACAATTGTGTCTTGTAATTAATTGGTGGGGTGTCAACATTGGGTGTTGTACCCTAGTAGGATTAGTAACCATCAATATCGAAATATTTTAATCAGACCCCACCTGATATCCCTTGTACTTGATGAGTTCCTTTAGCCTGTCTACAATGAAGAAGCACCGGTCTTCGTCATAGTAACCTATGTCTCCAGTTTTGAAGTACCCCTCATCATCGAAGTCTTCCCCGGGGTCCTTCCCAACGTACCCTTTCATCACTAAGGGACTTTTTATGCAAATCTCTCCTCTCTGGTTTGGACCTAAGCATTCTCGGGTTTCTATGTCGGCGATCTAGAAAAAAAAGGTGATTATTTTTATAAATAAACTACTTAGCTGGCAGTACAGCAGCAATGGATGTTAAATATGAAAATAATAGTCTTTTTAGTGATATTCATTCACAGTTTGTATTTTTTTTAATTTTGATTATGATTTAAACACTAACCTATTACTGCTTTTCAACCGACTTCAAAAAAGGAGGAGGTTCTTAACTTATTTGACAAGTATGTTTTTTTTATGTTTGTTGCCTCAGAATTTTCGACTGGGCTAGCCGTTTTGGATGATTATTTTTTTATTTGAAAGCTGGTGCTTCCCGTGTGGTCCTATTTGGTCTAGTTCTGATAATAGCGTTCATGAGAAAACCATGTAAGTCTTAAATCTCCGTTAAGTATGTGTGCGACAAATGGACGAATAACTCAATCAATATCACGAACCGATTTCGACTGTATTTTTTTAGTATAATTGGTTCAAGTCGGTTTTTCACTCCTTAGAGTTCTATGTTATATCCATACCTTCACGCTCCCAATAACAACGTAGCCCACCCCACCCGGCTTTATCAGGTGGGGTTTGTCGTAATTGAATCTGGTAGTGGCTAGAGTCACCTCCGTCAAGCCGTACCCTTGCATGACTGTCGCATGTGGGAACCTGGGAAATATAGATTGATTTTAAGTAGGTACAGGCGTATAAAGTATAGGTAGCTTATGTGTCACAACGGGTATAAAGTATAGCCTATGTGTTATTCTGATGTATAAGCTGTATAACTGTAAAGTTTCATCAAAATCGATTCAGAAATTTTTGCGAGAAAGAGGAACAAACATCCATACATCCATAGTCACAAACTTTCGCGTTTATAATATCAGTAGGATCTATGTTCTATGTTAAGGGTTTGGTTTCCGCACTTAGTCCCTAATATAAAGCGGACCATTGTACGTGAGCCATGGCGGCTGGTTATTCCCCCCAGCCCATCTCCCTCCTGAAGCAGATCAAACTTCCGAGTATACTCAGGACATCCGCAAGGGAATCTGGTGTTCCAAGAATTTCCTAGCGGATCTGGGCAAAGCGAGCGCACTCGAGGAGTACATGCGCTACCGTCTCCTCCGCCTCCATGCACGCTCTGCATTGAGGGCTGTCAGTAATACCTAAGGTGTGTAAGTGTTTAAATTCAGTGATATTGGTGTCTGGGTGTATTATCATCGTTATCAACCCGACAGCCCACCATTGAGCTGGTCTCCCAGTTTGAAGGGTTCGGGGGGTCATCCGGTTCTTAAAAGAACACCGGACGGGGCACCTTGACATAATTAATATTAGTAATCTGTGCTTCTGACGAGAAGGGCTAAAAACCGATAATGCCATAAGTAACTAAAAAGGAAACAATTTTTATTTGGGTCTCGTTCAACCTAAGCCAGTTTTGGAAACGATTTTAAGAATCTCGTTGAAACTAGTTAACGTAAATGCTAATTATAAATCGGTTTTTTCAGATGTTTTAATACTGAGAAACATAATAAAATGTAAGAAAATAAAAAATATTTATTTAAATGCTTTACATGTACAAAAATAGTGTTTAAGTAGACATTTATTTAAACAGTATAATTGTGTGTAGTAACATAGTGTAGTTCCAAGTTTAATTGTTTCTAACATTTAAATATGGATGCTAAGTCCGAAATTAAGTTTCTTATTATTATTAAAACACAAATCATAGGTAAAGAATTACCTAATATTACTTGTGAAAGTATTGATGATTAATTTAATAGGTACTTAGTTGTGAGAGCCGGCAGAGTGTCTTCATGGAGCGGGGCTGCGCCTGAGTTGATGATCCTCACTCCGCTGATATCGTACTTGTGATCGGCTTTGCACAAGGCCACCAGCAATGGGGGAGTCACCACCAACTGCGTCACCTATTATACAACACGTAACAAAAAAAGCGCATTTTCTCATACATCCCAATTAGTATATGAATATAGAAAAAAATATGATGCAATAGAACTTTAAGCCGTATACAGAAAGAAAGCTGAAAGCTTGTCGGCGCCGCTGGGCGCCGATCGGCGCTTATCGGCGCTGGTCCATTCTACAGAAAGCAAGCAGATTGAAGCAGAGCGAGCAAAATGTCGTACGATGATTCGCGGGCGGCACCAGCGCTGACCGGCGCGAGTCGGCGCCGGTCGGCGCTTATCAGCGCTTGTTCATATAAATGCCTCCACCGGTTACCTGCGTAGACCGGCGCCTGTAGGCGCCGATAGGTGCCGACAGGCGCCGGTCGGCGCTGATGGGTTTTCGGCTTTCTTTCTGTATACGGCTTTAGTTCTGTCTAACAAATTCTCCTAAATATCGATTAATAATAGCACGATTTCCATAGAGAGCACTAAATTCAGCTACGATAATTCATTTTTTTTTTAATTTAACACATTTTAGAAATAGCTGAAATCGATTAAGTAGTCGATACTGAACAAACTAATTTCAGGAATTGCGCTTATTCTGTTACTGTATAATAGTAATTAAAGCTTGAGGCCAATTCCACTAAATGTCAATGGTTATAGTTGGATGACAATGACATGCCAATGGTCAGTCAATGGTGTTATTTGCTTGACATTATTGACATGTGATTATCATCCAACTATAACCGTTGACATATAGTGGAATTGGACCCCTGTTAGTGGCATCTTTTTATTATACTAGCTGTTCCTTACGATTTCACCTACATGAAAGGGCCTTTTCCCGTGGGAGAATGTCCATGTTACTCCCAGAATTGTAAACTTTAACTATTTGTTTGTTTTACGATTGTCATATACCAAACGTCGTCGAATAAGATATCAGACAATAAAACTTAGGAGGTAGATACAAAGCAAATAAACATTCACTTACAATAATTACAGATAAAAAATATCCTCCAAAGAGGAACCATGTGGGACAGTGCCCAGAAGACCGGCTGCATTCCCTCTCTGGATAGCTAGGCTGATCCTTTGACAGAGATAGCTGCCAGCCCTCTGATCACCTGAAGCCTCGACCAAACGCACTGACAGCTCTTTGAGGAGCTGCCGCGCCCCCGGGCCCCCTGGTGGTAGATACGACTGTAGTTTCTAGAATACTGAAGAAACTTCTATAAGATTCCTTACCTCATACCGTACTATAGTCTTCAAATACAGCTCCAGTTGGAACTTAGGTAAGTAAATATAGGTTTTGCCTATCGCCATGCCTACCAACGACCCCATAAGGCCCATGGCATGGAACCATGGAGCTACGGCCAAAGCCTTGACGGTAGGATTTGATGCTGGTGGACTGAAAAAAAAGTCAAAGCAGAAATTTAACTTACTATTACTTTTATTTAGACCGTTAAATAATGTCCACACTCCACCCTCATACTGAAAATATTGAAACAATACGGAATTAAAAATATTCTCATGCCTTTATCCCTGAGGGGGTGAGCAGAGGTATTACGTTTCTGGTAATATGTACCTACGTTTCAGGTGGGAGCCCATTGCCGCGTTCTGAGACCAGCGGGGTTTCTGTTTTGCTAGTGATAGGTACCTATATGTAATTAAGTTATTAGAAGAGCATGTAACCATGAAATTTGACGAAGCGAATAAAGTATGTAAGGATCGTAGCAAGTGGAAAGAAGTGGTCTCTGCCTACCCCTACGGGCAAGAGGCGTGATTATATGTATGTATATATTATTAGAAAAACTCATTGGTACAGTCAAGAGCACATGAAGCTTTACACTTGTAGTGCGATTCTGACCTCTAAGGCGATTGTAATAAGAACGTTACATAGTCCAATGTGTCAAGCTCCACGTGCTCTTAACTGTACATGCCCTCGCCAGAATTTGATGAAGCGGGCTCTTTAACGTACAATTACTAATTCGTTTTTCCCATCAAGATACTTAATTGGACCGATAAGTGAATAAGGGCGCCTCCCCTCTTGGTGAGATGTTGTGAGATTTGGCTTCCCCCAGTCCCTAAGCTCACGTGAGATTTACCAAAATTTTTATATTATTTTTACAGATTACTTTACACTGTTTCTTGTGAAAAAAAAACACATGATCACCCAATGTCAATCAATTTAAAAATAAACTTGACAAATTCCTATCCTGTAATGAGAAAGCTTGAGTGGAGAACACCTGGATACAGGCTTTATCAGTTGTAAACTGCTTGCCTGATTAATAATAATAATAATATTTGCTGAGACTCCTCTCCCCCACCTGAAATTGGGCTAGATTCATCTAAACCCTCTCCCCCACCTAAATCTAATTTGCTACTTTTTATCCTGGAATTCGGACAAAGAGACTCAAAGTCAACATGTTTTTTTCAATGTAGGGGCTATAAGTCCACTTATTGAAAGTCATTGCAACTCCAACGCTTCGTTATGTATAGTTGAGGAGAAGACGCTTCTTCTCAAGACAAGAAACTCCTCAACACATTATTCTTTTAAACAATCAATATAATACCTATATTCGTATTCGTAACATATTTTGAATTTGAATACAAAGTACAGGCAAGAGCAAGTCAAGCTTTACACTATAGAGGAGCGGAGGTGGAATGCTCCTCCATCGTGTAAAGGGAAGATCTTCCGCCAGGCGAGGTGATCGTGCCTGGGGACCGCGGTCCAACGGTTGATGTTGGACAGTGGTCCCCAGGCACGATCTATTTAGTACGTACTAATATATACGTCTATTGGCGCGTTCTATGTAACTCGGGCCATCTATTGGCGCTTTCTATGTAGTGTCGCTACAACACTACCAGTTTAAACTAAGTTATTTACAAGTTCCTTGGTTTTAGTGCTTTGCTGAGCCGGAAAATTAGAAGAACTAAAAACATACTCACAAACAGCATGCAGTTAAAACGTTGAAATGCGTCAACATTACTCCTTTAGGCAGACCCGTAGTTCCAGACGAGTACAAAATAAACAGCGTATCAATTTGTCCAGTCACATCCACCGGTTCAAACTCTCGGTACGTTACGTTATTTTTCAAAACGGTACCGTTATTCGGAGTAACTAACTCTTTAAACAACACTGCGTTGGCATATTTTTCGTCGCCAAAAACGATAATTCTTTTTAAGAATTTGAAAGATTTTAAAGTCTTTTCGTGAGTTTTGTAAGTTAGAGGTGAGCAGAAAATCATTCTGGGTTTCGATATGGACATCACGTGTTCTAGTTCACCTGAAAAGGGTAAAAAATAATAAGTAGGGTAAAACACCCAATTGACACCATAGTTCACCCTACTGATTACCTAATTGATACCTCAATTTTTTTTAACAAAATAACGAAACTACGATACCTACACAATTATATTTAAATTAATAATATAATTTGTGTCGTAATTTCGTTAATTTTGAATAAATCTGTTAAGGTGTCAACAATTGGGTGTTTTACCCTAGTTAGAGTCATTCAGGGGAAAAGCACGCAGTAAGTAAAAGTAAAGTACCGATGCAGAAACGACTTCAACCCATACTTAAGCTAGAACTTGAGTGAACATATTGTAGATCTGTGTTCAAAACAATAAGTAGGTACCTAGGTAGGTACCTATCTCATAAAAGATTTCACATTAATAAATTTGTATTTTTAAACTAGTTATGCCCGTTTACAAAAATCTTTTCTTTGTGCCTTCTTACGTCATTTCTCCAAAATTTGTTGCTTCTATAGACTCTACACCTATGCGTTGATAGATCTGGGAATACGGGGATAGAATATAGCCTATATGTTATTTTGATGTAGTTATAAGTTATATAACCGTAGGTTTCAACAAAATCCCTTCAGTAATTATTGCGTGAAAGAGCAACAAACATCCATACAAGCTTTCGCGTTTCTTATATTAGTAGGAAGTAGGATGATACCAAAGAGATCAAAATATAATAAGGCATAGAGGGGGCATTGGGAATATTTTCATAAAAAACTTTGAAGCATGTTTGAAGCTCAAGCGTCATGTCAGTTAGTATAAACGCGAGCTGTCATTCGGTCGAAATTGTATGTACTAGACTTATTCCACTTGGAATAACTTTTCGGCTTCAAATTTTCCTCGCGTTGTCCCCTCTGTGCTCTATTATATTTTAATCTCTTTGGATGATACCCACCTCTAGCATATCCAGTATTAATAGTAGTCAGCACAGCACCAGTGAATGCAACACCAAAAACTGTGGGAAAGAACTCATTCCTGTTTTCGGAACACAGAGCGACTGTCTGTCCCTTTCTTAAGCCCATGTGCTTGAGAGAGAAAGCTAGATTCATTGCTGAATGCAAAATTTCGCCATATGTGATAGATTCGTCTGTGGCTGCGTTTATCTACAAAAAAATTGGTTGTCTATAAAGTCGGTTTACGGACGATAATTTTAGGGTAGACTGGGTACGGTTGAAACGCAGGACGGTTGAAACAAAGCGAATATCTCGACACCCGTGCGTGATAAGGTAAAGGATACAAGGAGAGAACGAAGCGGGTGACCACTCGTAACACGAATTTTAGTATTGCGTCGCTCTTTGCGCGCTGTTCTGGTGTATAGGGGGCCCCATTGTGTTTTTTGAAGGAAAAGTAAGTATTTCTTGTTTGTACACTTTTGTAATTATTATGGTTCTACTAAAGTTAGAATATTGAGAGTTTTTTATGCTTTTAATCGAAGTTTTTAGAATATGGCTGTATGATTAGTTTTTATTCAAGTTTATTATCACTCTTACTGTAAAACGTTTTATACCCAAAAAGGGGGTTGGGTACAGTTGAAACATTTTTTGTGGGTACGGTTGAAACAGCTTATTCCTTTTATTTTGTTGCTTCTTAGATGCCAAGAATACGCCAAATGAAGATTACGAGAAGTCAGACCAACTTATCCAAACAAACAAGTCTATGAAGATGTATTCGCATGGAGAGATTAGAATATTGTCTTAGTTCTGTTTGCAACAATTGTGGTTTCGAACGATCTCGTATCTACATAAGTATTTTTTGTTAAAATATTGTTATATTTATATCATTTTTATATAATTGTAAGTTGTACTTAATATAAACCTTTAAAGGCTTATTAAAATAATGTTGAATTTTATAGTCTTACTTACTAGAAAATGTATGTATCTTTAATAATTTAAATATTAATAAAAACATTTGTCATGTTCAACTGAGCTATTACGAGTCCTAAAGTGTTATTATATGATGAATAAAATATGTTCATTTATAATAATTTGTATTATTTGCATGTGTTTCAACCGACCCTGGCGTGGGTACGGTTGAAACAAATTTTCTTTTTTTTTTAATTTGTGTTTACATATAAACTACAATACATTGATCTCAAATAACATTGCCCATTTGTAGACAGATAAATGGTCTTTTATTTAATATATTTATGTCTTCGCTAGCTTAATTAATCCCGTTGCTATGGTCGATAAACTGAAAAATGTTTCAACCGTACCCAGTCTTTCTACGTGAGAACGTCATAAGAAAATACTGGAGTGAAAGAGAGATAGATGCGTCACAAGAAGAACGCTTAGGCCGATCGTGCCTCTCTATCGCTTGTTCCGCGCTCTCGCTTGCACGCTCGTGTTTTTTTCGTGCGTGCAGCCGGCGGTCATCTATTTATAGGACGTTATCACGTCCCAAAAACATTCAAATAATAATTTTATCTGTATTGCCTCATTTTTCGATTCTTTTTATTTCCGTTCCCGTGGGAATTTGGAAACAACTCCTCTTAATAGTGCGGGGTAGGGTGGTGCCAGCAGTGCCCAAGCACAGAGCGCAGAGGACGACCACAAAAATGACCAAACCAAGACCGCCGTAATGGATTCCTTCGTACTACTTTAGCCAGCTATTACCTAAAACTGCAATAATCAATCCAAGCAGCTTCAAACTGACAAATAGAAAAAAAAACTACTCACCAAACATATTTTGTCCCTAAACTCCCACAGTTTATCTAAAAAAAAACAACCGAAATTTAATTTTACTGGCGCAAGTACATTAGTTGTGCCGTGCACAATATTCGGATTTTTAAACATTTCCAATGTTTATTCCGCTGTTTTATGTAATCGTGTGCGAATGATAGTGCGCTCTGCAACAGTATGCAAGTTAATTATTATTGCCTTGTATTATGTTGCTTGATAACCAGAGTCAGAATCGGACTCAGAATATTATCATGGCACCTTTCCTAATAAGTTATTTAAAATATGTATACAAGAGGTAGGTACATAAGTCGAAATATAAAATAAAAATAAATAATCTCGCCCCTTATCCTCGAGGAGGCAGAGATCTGGGGGCACGGCAGTCGAGCAAAAAGTTTTCTCGATCACGCCATTTTCGACCCCCTATAACTTCGTTGTGGACAAGACTAGAAGCATGAATTTTCAGTAACCAAGCAGGCATTGTATAAACACTATATTTCAAATTTCATCCAATTTGAACTGGTAGTTTAAGAATTATAAATAGTCAAAGTTTTTCTAGATTTGTCACTCACTGACTGACCGATCATCAAAACTCTAAGGCACTTCTAGCAGTCGTAGAAGCTTCAAATTTAGAATACAATGTTTAGTGTATAAATTAAGGACTACGCTCAAAAACGTCCACCTAACTCCGATTCTGCTAAATCAGGTCGATGCACTGTATTTATAGACAATAATATTGTTATAGATACCATGTGTAAGTAACCTTAATGCAGTACAATAAAGTAAAAATACAATGGTGAAAAGCGGGGTTTTTCTAAGAATTGAATACTTCTGCTAAACCCCTCGGTAGGTATTTTATTTATTACTATTTCGAGTTTATAATATCAGGATAAATATTTAACCTGATATTATAAACTCGAAATAGTAATTTTCACCATTGTATTTTTCGGACCCCTAAACGTGATATGTGGTGAGCTCATCGCCGCCGCACCGGTCTGTGGTGCTGTGTTAGCCCATTCTAAGAGTAAGTATTATTAATACTTTTGCCGACCTAGTCGGGGACGAGGCGTGATCACTGAGCATATTATAAGAGAGCTGCCCTTGAGTTTCTTGCTGGTTCTTCTCGAGGTACTGCATTTGGAACCAGCAACTCGCCGGTGGAGATGGGCTGCTGTTTACATTTAGCCAATCTTCATGGTCGAGTTTAGTGTGCCTTGTTATTAGACTATTGACGTTTCGAAGTGTATTTTTTGTACCTACAGAAAATAAATGTATTTTTAGATTGAACGTTTTGTTTTGGTACTAAGTTGGTTTACGTTAGTGGAGATAAAATGAATTGTCAGATTGTGCCAGATATAAAATTTATCTTTGTCGTTATCAAAACAAATACACTTAGGTACTTATATTTTGCAAGTATTTATTTACACAAGGGAGCGTTCAAGTATTACGTAACGGATTTGGGGGGGGGGGGGGGATTATACATATATGGGTGTTTTTCAAATAGTTTGACCATGTGACGAACACGAACTTTTTTTTTCGATGTCAAAGTTTGTCCCTTTTTTTGATTGCAATTGATCGACCATACTTTAATTATCATGAAAATCAAAAATATATCCAAATACTACCAAAAACCATGAGGGAATACACATTTTTTTGTCGTGGAACGAGGTGAGATGTTCCGGTGCGTTACGAAATATATTACTAAATAGAGTGAAAGTCATGAGTTAATTAGTTATCCAGTCTTAACCAAAGTTTAATCATCATAAAAATCTCTTCTAAAAAAATACTTCTACTCTTCCTTAGGAAACGAAACAACTTTTTATGATATATCTAGTATATCGAGATCGTCACAATTGGAGAATTTTCCCCACTTAAGTATTACTTTTCATATACTATTGAGGTATAGCAAGTTATGATTTATTTTAAAGATGTTGAAGTATTTTGTGTAGTTTAAATAGAGATAAACAATACCACTTGAACATAAATATTTATTAAATAAGGCTAGATTTATTTGAACTAAACATTTGGGACAGTGACGATCTGGAACCGGAGGTGACTATCTGGAAAATGTTAAGTAAGGTTTACACCACTACTACTTCTGCCAGATATTGTGTACAGGCGTAAAATATCATTTACAAACTAGTAAAGCTGAATATTAGGTAAATTATGAATCACTAACGTCAGTTTTCAGTGTTTATAAAGATTTTTTCACAGCTCCAAGGGTCAGTAGACCTGAGTATTTGATATAAATTCCAGCTTCAGACCTCTACACTACCGCAAACAATTTCTCAAAATATTTTAGGTACAGGCACGGCTCCGTTAGAGTTTTATAATATGTATAGATTAAGAATTACTGTTTGTGTAGAAAATTTACATCATATATTTTCTTGCTTAGAAATTGTCATGTAATCCAACCTTAATACTTCCGGTGCGTGACAAATTTATTCCGGTAATACATCACATGACGAACTGGATGTGACGAATTGCTGCCAACGAGATTTAAATAATAAATTGTCGCTAACGTATACATTGTGAAAATGTTTTAATTTCATTTTATGGATATCTATTAGTTACTTCATATTTTCTCTTGATTGAATAGTATAAAAAGAGCTTCTTACTTTCGAAATTCTCGCAACAAACAGGAAAAAAAATTCTGGGGCCACTTTTTTTTAAAACTTTCGTCACCGTTATTACGTATTCTGAGAACTGGACACACAATAGCGGATACCATAGAGAATAATAATGTTGCCAGGATTAAAGAACGTCAATCTATTTGGTAATATTTTATCGGGAACATCTCCAAATCGCCGTGACTATCCCGAAAATTCCGGTTTTCTCATTTTCTTGGGACAACATACAATTAGAGTTTTAACCATTTTAAGCCCTGTTTAGATAGAGTAAATTAGAGTTTAAATTCGTATTTTTCAAGTATCCAGACACCTATAGAACGTAAAAAACAACTGTCATTAAAACAACTTTTACAAGATAATGGAGGTTGAATTTTCAAAAACTGCATGGGACATCAATATTTTTCCCGAATTTCAGCGTTTAAATGGCAAAAATAATTAGTTGTATCCATTTATATCACATTTTGAAGTAAATTTCGTATAATTTAATTGTTAATTCATTAGAAAACATACAGCCTTAATGTGGAAATATCTAGTATTAATCCTAAAAAGTAGGTTAAAGACGTGGGACAACCCGATTTTGTGATGGTCAAACTATTTGAAAAACGCCCATATACGAAATGGGTACGTAATGTATATCTGGTTCAGATGCAAATCAGAAGCCGGAGCGCTGCTGGGATGACATGACACATACCTAAATATCGATGAACGCCGGCTGCACGCACAAAAAAGCATGACTCATTGTCACGTTCCGCCTGAGCCGAGCATTCTAGCGAAAGTGCGGATCGAATGTTTTCTTATGACTGTATTACGTAAAATTATCGTCCGTAAACCGACTTTACAGACATTTATATACAAATTTTATCCTTCCGAAACAGGGGTCGCTAGTTTGGTTATGAAAATAAAACATCCTGTACATAATGTTGTTATATTTATTTTATTTATCAATAGTTATATAGGTCGGGGCGCGGATAATCACGCCAAGTAGCTATACGTGTCCTTTTCTCCCTCGGTGCGCTCCAGATATTCTTTCTCTATCAGAATGTCGATACATTTCTGCAAGAAAAAACAAACAATATTTTTTTTAGTCAACCCTTATTACCTTATGACGGGCCTGTTGGCTCAGTTGCTAGTGACCCCGCCTTTCAAGTCGGAGGTCGCGGGTTCGATCCCTGCTCGGGGCCAACATTTGTGTGAATGAACACGTCTGTTGGCTTCGTGTATCATCGTTTAATATTTAAGTATGTCTATCAGTTGTTTAGTACCCATAGTACAGGCCCTGCCTAGTTTGGGACTAAATAACCGTGTGTGACTTGTGCTCTCCAATTATTATTATTAAAAGATTAAGGATTTGTATTTTTGTATGTTTGTAGCGAATAATCTCAAAAACTACTGGACCGATTTTGAAAGTTCTTTCACCAATGGAAAGCTCCAATATCCATGAGTAACATAGGCTATAACGGGAACAGGAACTACGATGATGAAACCGCGAGTAATATTATAAAGAGGAAAGATTGAAATGTTAACTGATAAACTCAAAAACTAATGGACCTATTCTAAAAATTATTTCACCAACGGAAAGCTACAACATCCCTGAGTAACATAGGCTGTACTTTATTCCCGTATTCCCACGGGAGCGGGAACTACGAGGGTGGAATCAGAACAGCTAGTCATTTTAATATGGACGTACCTTGATCACCGGCACGCGCGGCTTGAACCGAGAGGAAAGCTGATTGAGTACTTCAACGACGAGATGCTGGTGTTTCAGGGTCTTTCGGGTCTTCATTATCCTCACTATGGCGGCCTGGAACATTACAAAAATAAATAAATAATCTCGCGCCTTTTATCCCCAAGGGTAGGACGAATCCTGACCCAGCTCCGAATAAAAACTCGCTTCTCCCCCTTATGCCGACAAAGTATTCTTTCCTACTTCGCCCACACAGTTCGCAGAGCCGACGAAAGTATGGAAAACGTAATAGGGGTTGTGTCCTACCTAGTCAAATGAGGTACTTTTTATGAGCTGTCAAAACGAAATTTTACTATGAAAAATGTACTGAAATAGCAAACCGTGACGTCATAGTTTGTAGTACTCAATTGCAGTACTTTTTTGATTGTTTTATTATTTTTAAATTTGCTATAATTGTAAATTGAAAATCGAAATACATATTTTGAGGTGTTTTGGGATAATCTTTTTAATGTATGACTACTCGCAATTTAATTTCGATGCTGTCAACTACCCAATTGTGGTATGGGAATACCGAATGCAAAAGATCGCGCGGTGCGGTAGACTGAAACCGGTGGACGCAGACCCCCAGAGAAAGAGTAGGAGGTAGGACATTTTTTTTAAAATGTTTACTACAGGTTCTCCACCTGTAGTAAACATTAAAAAAAAAAATCTGTAAAGTCTGTTAACGGACGATATTTTTACGTGAAAACGTCCTATGAAAACATTAATGAAAAATTGCATACCGGAGTGGGAGAGAGATAGATACGTCACAAGCCGAACGCTTAGGCCGATCGTGCCTCTCTATCGCTTGTTCCGCGCTCTCGCTTGCACGGTCAGGCGGAACGTGACAATGAGTCAGGCTTTTTTGTGCGTGCAGCCGGCGTTTAGTTATCTATAAGACGTTATCACGTCAATAAAACAAATAATCTCACGCCTTTTATCCCCGAGGGTAGGAGGTAGTAGGGGAGCCTGTTGAGTCAAGAGCACATGAAGCTTTACACTTGTAGTGCGAGTCTGACCTCTAATGCGCTTGTGATAAGAACGTTGCAAAGTCCAATGTGTCAAGCTTTAATCTCAATTTGGTCTAGTTCTGACTATGGCATCCGTGAGAAAACCATATAAGTTGGAAGTCGATGTTTTTACTCTTTAAGGCCTGCGCATATGAGGGAATTTTGTCCGCGGAGGACAAAAAGTATCACATTAGTTAAATTTTTTTCGGGGACTCCAGCGTACTTTTGTCCAGTCCGGTCTCTCGGTGTCCTCGGTTATTCGGGAGACTTTTTTAATCCCTCATGTGCGTTACTCCATGCAGTTGTAAGCGATCTATTTTAGCGGACAAAAAACTCCGCGGACAAAAGTGTCTCGTCTGCGCAGGCCATTAGAGTTGTATGTTATATGAAGACTAAACAAATAATAATACCTGAATGAGCATCTTTCGGTCTTCCTCGATGTGTTTGTGCGTTGCCTCCTGCTCCACCTTCAGTTCCGTCTTCAGCGGAATGTTGATGTTCACGCGAAGTTTCTTACTGCATCAAACAATTTTCAACCATTACTGCATGTCCAAGGATTATTTATGTGCTAGCAGCGCCCCGCGGTTTCACCCGCGTAGTTCCCGTTCCCGTGGGAATACGGGGATAAAATATAGCCTATGTGTTATTCTGATGTATAAGCTATATAACTGTACAGTTTCATCAAAATCCGTTCGGTAGTTTTTGCGTGAAAGAGGAACAAACATCCATACATCAATCCATACAAACTTTCGAGTTTATAATATTAGTAGGATATCTTATCACATGTAGAAATGTGTAAAAGACCCGGTCCGGCGATGGGCTCACCACCTATCACGTTTAGGGGTCCAAAGAATATCTGGCGAAAAGTGGGTATATCCAGAAATGGTATACCGTGCCTACCCCCTCGCGGGTAAAAGGCGAGAGATTATTTATTATTTATTTTATTATCATATCACGTTTAGGGGCCGAAAAGTGAAAAGTGGGAATTTACAGTAATGGAATACCTCTGACTGACCCTTCGGGGATAGAAGGCATGAGATTGTTTTATTTTTTGACGGGCCTGTTGGCTCAGTTGGTAGTGACCCTGCCTTCTGAGTCGGAGGTCGCGGGTTCAATCCCCGCTCGGGGCCAACATTTGTGTGCATGAACATGTCTGTTGGCTTCGTAAAATTTATTTAAGTGTGTTTGACAGTTTTTAAGTACCCATTGGGTTCGATTCTGCATTACAGCGACTTCACTTAATTAAGTTTATTCCTGTCTTTATTTTACCTCAAAAAAAGAAAAGGGATAGAAGATAACCTACCGAATTTAGTCCTGTCAGAGGCTGTATTTTAGTCGTGACTTATTTACTTATACACTAAACACGTTATGAAATGCCCTAGTTGACAGGACTAAATATCACTCGTCTCTTTTCTTCTCTATGAGAAAGAAAATGACAGGACTAAATTAAAATAAGTTTAGGCGCTGCAATGCAGAATCGAACCCATTCTCTCCCAATATTCGTACTCACTTCTTGTACTGTAAGTACAGCTCGACGATTGAGGACTCAGTAAGTTCAGACTCGTCGTCCTGGCAGACTAGCAACTTCGCCTTCAGCAGGATTTGTAGCACCTGAAAACAGTTTACAGCATTAAGAATCTATTTAAAATAACAATAAATACTCGTTTCGTCTTCCTATCTTTTGTGGTGCGCGGAATTGAAAACATTCGGTAAGTCAACCCGTCGCACCCAAATAGTAATTAATACAAAATAGTATATTACACAACTAGGGAAGTAAAATAAGAAATGTCTCATATAACATGTAATTGTCGACCGAGGCGACGCCGAGGTCTACAAACATGTGATCTGAGGCTTTCTTATCTACTTCCCGAGGTGTGTATACTTTTATTCTTATCGACGGAGGCGGAAAGCGGCAACTTCGTTTAGCGCAGCGGGCCAAAATTGGCCGCTTTCTGACCGGAGAGATGAAAATAGTATTTTTATTCGATCCAAATGTCGCAAACCACTGAATGTTTAATTACTCTCGTGACGGGGACTAAAGGTGTTTTTTTTGAGAAAGTTATGTTACACTCAAGTAATAACAATAGTAATCAGATGATTTTATAAATGAAAGTGGTTCGAATCCTGGCATGTACCAATAAGTTTTTCAAAACTTACGTACATATTCATCACTAGCTCGACGGTGAAGGAAAACATCGCGAGGAAACCCGCGGGTCCCAGAATTGATTCTGAGGGTCGTAAAAGGTGGGTATTTCCAGAGATAGAATACCCGCATACCCGTGTTTTTTTGTTTTTTTTATAAATGTAAAATATTTTTATTATCTAGCAGCGCCCCGCGGTTACACCCGCGTAGTCCCCGTTCCTGTGGGAATATCGGAATAAACAGTATCCTATGTCCGTCTCCTGGTTCTAAGCTACCTCCCCACCAACTTTCAGCCATATCGGTTCAGCCGTTCTTGAGTTACAAATAGTGTAACAAACACGACTTTCTTTTATATATATATAGACTAGCAGCGCCCCGCGATTTCACCCGCGTAGTTCCCGTTCCCGTGGGAATACGCGGATAAAATATAGCCTATTTGTTATTCTGATGTATAAGCTATATAACTGTAAAGTTTCATCAAAATCCGTTGGGTAGTTTTTGCGTGAAAAAGGAACAAACATCCAGACATCCATCCATACAAACTTTCGCGTTTATAATATTAAGTAGGAAGTAGGATAAGGTCCTTACTTTTAGTAACCATAATAATATCGAATGATGTGATCACCTGTATGAGGAAGTCTCCCTTGATGCCGGTGTGTTGTTCCAGCTGCCTCACACTCCATGCCGTGTTCTCGTTGTACTGCAGCAGTACCGCCATCTGGAAAGTGCTCGCTTGCAGCGTATACCTGCACAGCAGTACAATAATTAGATAATAATTATAAGCAGAGGTATTCCATTTCTGGAAAATCAACACAAGTCTAGAAATTGTATACATCGATGATATTTTTAGAGCTATTCCTTTAAAGTCGGTTTTTTATTCTTTAGTTTAGTTTATATTATCGCCAATTTATATTTTAGTTTATATTATTTAGTAGCATCGCCCGGCGGTTTCACCCGCGTAGTTCCCGTTCCTACATTTTTCATAGTTAATTCTCTGACAGATCATAAAAACTACCTCATTTGACTAGACAGTCAAATATATTGCTATTACTTATTATTTATACAGTTCAATTACCTGTTCTTGAAGCAGTTTGTGACAAGCTCGCCCTTGCTCATGTTGTAGAGCCAGTTGAGCTTGCGGCCAGAATGCTGCGACGAGTAGAACGTAGAGAACCGATGCACCGACCGCTCCAACTGTAAATGGAGATAAATCAATGCATCAAAAATCATGTACCAATGAGTTTTTCAAAAACTTACGTACATATTTATCACTAGCTCGACGTTGAAGGAAAACATCGTGAGGAAGCCCGCCGGTCTCAGAATTAATTCTGAGACATGTGTAAACAGACCCGGTCCGGCGATGGGCTCACCACCTATCACGTTTAGGGGTCCAATATATCTAGTGAAATGTGGGTATATCCAGTAATGGAATACCTCTGTCTACCCCCTCGGGGATAAAAGGCGTGAGATTATTATTATTATTCAAAAAACATTAATGTCGTGACACTACTTTCATGCTAGTTTCGTAATGTTAATCATTTACATTATTATTAGTACAGTCGATTTTACGTAGCATGAAATAAAAATGATGAAAAATGTTAGCTGTCACCGAACGGTGACAGCTAACATTTTTCCGTTTTACGCTCACTAATTTCGACTAATAAAAAATATTAGATTTAAAAACAATTAATATTTTATTATTTTATCATTGCAAAAATGCAATAATATTTATAAGTCAACAGTGTAGTATAAGTAAAATCAGAGACCAGTATAAATGAATAGACTGACAACGCCATACAAAATATCGTAACTCGAAATCTAATTACTTACTAAGACGCGAGATGTCGTTAGGTGTATCGAATGGAGAAATAAATAGAAACAACAACCACAGCTACAACTTATATTCACCTCCTAGCTTACCGCCACGCTTAGTGCGGCCAAACAAAACGTTAGGTGGCGCTATATCCGATTTATTTTTTTATTTTGTGCTGGGCTGTAATTTTTGTAAGGTGCGATGTTGCCGATCTTACACGAGTTAGTTTTTGGAGATTTGTGTGCTTTTTATTATAAGCTTTTATTTAACTTGCAATGTATGTATGTATGAATGTTTGTTCGGGTGGAATCTTTCAACTCAATTTTGAAGCAGATATCTTCAACCGATTGAGCTGAAATTTGGTGTACTTATGTAAGTTGGGTGACAATGCAATATTATGGTACCATCGAGCTGATCTGATGATGGAGCTGGAAGATGGCTATAGGAACTCGGTAATTAAACTACACAACCCCATCGAGTTTGGGCTCGTTTGATTCGTCTTGATGAGTACTTTGAAACTAGATGGTAACCAGGGTCTGATGATGGAGCTGGAAGATGGCCATAGGAGGAACTCAGTAATTAAACGTCATATTTCCATCGAGTTTGAGCTCGTTTGATTTGTCTTGACAAGTACTCTGGTGCTAGATGGTAACCAGGGTCTGATGATGGAGCTGGAAGATGGCCATAGGAACTCGGTAACTAAACGACACAATCCCATCGAGATTGGGCTCGTATGATTCGTCTTGATGAGTTCTTTGGTAAAAGATGGTAACCAAGGTCTGATGATAGAGCTTGAAGATGGCCATAGGAACTTAGTAATTAAACGTCATAACCCCATCGAGTTTGGGCTCGTTTGATTTGTCTTGACGAGTACTTTGGTACTAGATAGTAACCAGGGTCTGATGATGGAGCAAGAAGATGGACATAGGAAATCAGTAATTAAACGACATAAACCCATCGAGTTTGGGCTTGGTTGATTCGTCTTGACGAGTACTTTGGTACTAGATGGTAACCAGGTCTGATGATGGAACTGGATGATAACCAACGAAGCTGAAATTTTGTATACACGTTTAGTTTAGATGAGAATGCAAGGTTAGCCATATGATGCTATTCTAAATGTAACTAAAAAAGCCCTACATTTTGTGCCGTCACATTTCAAAATCTAATATTTTTTAATTTTTTTAAAATTTCTTATTTGTTGTTGATTTTATTAAAAAGAATTTAAATGGAAATCAAACTCATTACAGAACTGCTGTTTTAATTCAACGTCTAGTTGTAAAATTGCAATTTATGTGACGTTACACAAGCGGGGGGGGGGGGGGGTTTCTCACAAATGTGACCAGCTATGACAAGGACGGGGGAGGGTCAAAAAATTGTGTGACGTATAAGAGTGGTGGTGGTTTGGTGTACGTGAATATGCATTGCGACCCCATCTTTGGGAAATAAATTTCGTTTGTGTCGTTTGTTACGAATGTGGATTCTGTCTGATTAGATCTTTGAGGATAAGATCGATTAAAAAATATAAAATAATGCTAAAATGTTGTAAATAAAATTAAAAAGAAGTTCCATCATCATCTCATCAGCACATAATCATCATCACATCATCATCTCATTATCATCATCCTCAGCACATAACCATCATCACCATCATCATCATCACCTCATCATCATCCGTCTAGCCCCCTTTCGCAACGCGCGATAAGGAACTTCGTTCCAATAAATCTTTGTATTAAATCTTTGCGTTTTTATAACTTATGTACCCATTTTTTTAATAAATAAAAGCGTGTGACATTGTGATGGAACATTAAAACACATTTAGCATTCAATTAAATAAGATCATTGGACTCGATTCTGCAAACCAGCTAAAATTCCTAATTTTAAGTTTGCTCTATTCTTTTCCACCGCTTTGGAAAGGAAAGGGACAGAAATAAGCGCCATATTTATTGGGTGCTATTTAAATGGTTAGCATATTAATTGTATTTTTGTGAGCAAAAAAATATAATCTGTAAGCAGAAATAGCTAATTGGTCAGCAACTCGTGGCCAGCAAACATTTTAAAATCAATCTGCATTTTTTGTCATTCTTGATGGCTGAAAAAAAAATACATACTTTACTTGTCTTGCGCAAAATGGGCGCATTCCTTACAAAGACTATTTAGGAAGGACTTTAGATTATGCAACTTCGATTTAGGGGAGGGGGAGGGGTAATCCCCCCATACTCACTCCCAGAACGCGGAGATTAATAGTTTTGGAAAAATTAAAAAAAAAAACAAAAAAGTGAGTTTATGTCATCATAACTTAGTACAACCTTTCGTATTCTGCCTTATACAAGTGCCCAGAGCCCAATTCGATTCTGGCACTTCGCCGGCTGCTCGCTACGCTCGCTCGGCTTGTGCGTTGTGGTCACAAGAAAAACCTAAGCTAACCCACGTGTCACGCGCCTGCTCTTACTCCGCCCACTTTTAACGTACATTATCGATTTTTCAACAAAAACGCAATCCAATTAGATATTATTATAGACATGTTTTCTCTGCTGATCAATCATGAAATCTTGCTGACCAAGTAGTTATTTTGCGGACCAAGTAATTATTTTGCGGACTGAATGTTTATTATGCAAACTCATGTTATTGTAAGCTGCCTATTTATCACAGAGATTTAAATATATTAGGGCATAGAGGGGACAAAGCGAGGAAAATTTGAAGTCAAAAGTTATTCCAAGTGGAATAAGTCTAGTACAATTTCGACCGAATGACCGCTCGCGTTCATACTAACTGACATGACAAGGACATGACGCTTAGGCTTCAAAGTTTTGTATGAAAATATTTCCAATGCCCCCTCTTTGCCCTATTATATTTAAATCTCTTTGCGCTTAGGCTTCAAAGTTTTGTATGAAAATATTCCCAATGCCCCCTCTATGCCCTATTATATTTAAATCTCTTTGCTCTTTAATTTATGATTTAATTTTTTACCTTTATCAAAATTATTTGCGGAACCAGGATTGCTGCCTGATTTTTTTAGTTGCAAACAAAATCTTTGTATGCCGACCAAATGATTGAAATGCTGTTTTTTTGGGGTTTACCAAATTTTATAATTGCTGAATATTCAAATTACTTCTCAAATTTATTTACAATGTCATACCTATATGTCAAAATAACAAAATTGAACCTTATGGACGCATTCACATCTTATTCAAATAAACGTTTTTAGCAATTTTAGCAACGATGTAATAAGTTCATGGATAAAAGTGACAGATAAGACATCAAATTAGTTGGATTTTACATATTTGACAATACTCTATAATAAATGGTTTGTTTCTGTCCTTTTTCTTCCGTAATCTATAGAGGAGGATAGGCTTACTTAAAATTAGGAATTTTAGATGGTCTGCAGAATCGAGTCCAGTGTCTTCATTAATTTTCTGTAGCAACCACAACCCACATTTTACGAGATAGTCTTTGGACCCCTAAACGTGATGGGTGCTGAGCCCATCAGCGGACCGGGTCTGTTTGCAGTGTCACAGAATTAATTCTGGGACCTGCGGGTTTCTTCTCGATGTTTTCCTTCACCGTCGAGCTAGTGATAAATATGTACGTAAGTTTTTGAAAACCTCATTGGTACATGCCAGGATTCGAACCCCAGCCACACTGATTTTTGGCCGGCTCTTTAGCGGTTCGGGCTTTCACTGCTATTTAAATCATTTGGTCGACATAAAAAGATTTTGTTTGCAATAAAAAAAATCTGGCAGCAATGCTTGTTCTGCTAATAAAATAACTACTTGGTTCGCAAAATAACTACTTGGTTAGCAAGGTTTCATGATTTAACAGCAGAGAAGTCTGTAAGCACTAGTGTATTTGATTGGTATGCATATTTAAAACATGGCAAGCAAAATTACTAATTGGACTGCATTTTATTAAAATCGGCAATGCACGTTTAATAATAACAACAACAACAACAAAACAATACAACAACAAAACAATATAACAACAAAATAATACAACAACAACAAATCAATACAACAACAACAAAACAATACAACAACAACAAAACGATACAACAATACAAAAATACAACAATAGAACAATACAACAATAACAATAAGTTGCATAATCTAAAGTCCTTCCTAAATAATCATTATAAGGAATGGGCCCATTTTGCGCATGACAAGTAGGTACATTATGATATAAGTGCGGTAGGTTGAAAATCACAGCCGAGGCGATATTGCTAGCCCGAGCCGTAGGCGAGGGCAAGTAAGCAGAGGCTGTAATTGTCAAAGCGCACGTATGTCATACGACGTTTTATAACACATCTGCGAGGAAATAAAATAAAACTCCGACTATGGTAAACGAATAAAAACAATACAGCTTTAAGAAAAAGCGCGCGGCGCGCATCAGCATTTTTTTTTAGACAAAGGCACAAAAAACAGCCAGTATTACTAATAAAGTAAATTAATATTATTGTGTTTTTGTTACAGATTAATTGGTTGTAATTTACTGTCAAAATTAATTAAATTAAATAATTGTGTGCATAAATATTTCTTTATTATATTTTATCTCCCAACGTTAATTTTATGACAACTTTTTTGACACAAAAACTCTTTGCTGAGATTTTAAAAAGTACCGTTCGTTTTAAGACGGAGCATGTTGATAAACCGTGCGTTTTACTTTACACTTACCGCACTTGGGCGTAATGAGATACAATACGATATTAAAATTGGTAAAATAAGACACCTTTTACGAGCAAATGTGTTATAAAGTATTTTGCTACTTTTATATGCAGCTCAAAATGAATCTTTTTGCTTACCCTCTGAGTGCTTACCAAAATTTTATTAAACAGGAGCAGCTCATTGCAGCTTATATAATTAATATGCTGTACAAAAATAATTACAGCCATCCAGAATGACATAAATTGCAGATTGATTTTGGAATGTTTGCTGGCCATGAGTTGCTGACCAATTAGTTATTTCTGCTTACAGATTATATTTTTCTGCTCAAAAAAAAAGAAAAAGTTACTATGCTAACCATTTAAAAATAACACCCTAAATTAAGTACCTATATCAAATTTCAGCTCAATCGGTTGAAGATATCTGCTTCAAAATTGAGTTGCAAGATTCCACTGAACATACATAGTTATATACATACATTGCAAATTAAATAAAATCTTTGAATCAAAAGACGTTTAAAGAAAAAGTTTCTCTCCTAGAATGATTTTCTTCCAACCTCTGCTTTCTAATATTGGTTTAGATTTTAGGTTGAAAAAGGTTTGTGTTAAGCGCCATCTAGTCGGAAAACGATTCGATACTTTGTACCTTGACTACCTTTCATCCTATCTATATAGTCACGCCATCTGTATATTTACGTCACTAAACATGAGGGTGGTGTTAATAATGTATGCGAATGTTTTTTGTTTAAATTCAAATGAATGAAGAATCTTGCATATTCTAAAAATGAAAAATATATTTTTCCGAGGTTTTATTGAAGAAGTTATTTAAATTTCTCGGTTTTAATGGCTCTGGTGAAATTGTATATATTATGGAGTAGCGCCATCTGGATATTGTACAAATTTTGAGCTTCATTTGAGTTACGATTTGTTCTATGGGGATTGACAGTCTATTCATTTAAACTGGTCTCTGGTAAAATGGAAAAATGTGAACTGTCATCGAACCTATGCTACGTGAAATAGACTACAGTTTATGTGACACATAAACATACATATTAACATTGTTACCAACTTGTATATAGTGACAGCAATAAACCATTTGTATTCTGTACCTCCGTGGGCAGCTGGAAGGAGGACGACTGCTGGAACGGCCACGAGCCGCTGGAAAGGACCTGGATGCTGAAGTCGATGTGCAGAGGCTGCTCCGAGCTGCTCGCCATGTGTTTGCGGAAGTTCTCGTTGAGATCCTTCGACACGCCGATGTCCTGTAGGACAGATGTGTTAATTTAGGAGTAGCTGTTTCACCCGCGTAACTCCCGTTCCCATGGGAAAATTATAGACCTAGATGAAAGATTATTTAAAATCGGTGTAGTAGTTACGGAGTCTATTCGTTACAAACATTCTGTGGTATATTTTAGAATTAAGGTAGTTGTTAAACTATATTTCTAGATTTACCCACAAATTGTATCATTCGAGAATAAAGAGGTGCGCTTCTAACTACATACAAAGGAGTTCAGTTATTTACCTGTCCACTAAATACATAAAACATACATTACGAATCTTTTTCATTTATATTAGGGTGGTTAGATGTAGACAAGGCTTCGTTGGTAAGCGCATCACTTGAGATTGTTAGTATTTAGGAAAAAAAAATAAAAAAACTGAAATAAATTGCTTTCTATCGAATTTGGACGGGACTTCATTAACGTGCCTTCCGAAACACGAAGCTGACAATGACATAATTTGTCTCCCATATACCAATACATACCTGGAACATTCTCTGCAACTTGCTTGTGTATTCGAAGCCGCACGCCTGCTTCAGTTTTGAGATCATTGATGCCTGAAGACACACAAAATTGTTTTTTTAAATTGATGATGAGCCCTAATATATCTAAATCTAATCTGAGCATCACAATGCACGACTTCTTTTCTAGCTTATTTACCAAGCATTAAACTCGAAAAAAAATTCATGCATTATTTTACCTATGGAGGAGCGGAGTTGATTCTAATGTCCAACGGTTGATGTTGGACAGTTGTATTTATACAAACTCATCAGAAAACTCCGATAGCGCGGTTTCGAACACGGCCGTCTATTGGCGCGTTATATGTAGTGTCGCTACATACCCATACAACTTTCAAATCAAATAAGACATAATCTCACGCCTATTTCCCATTGGGGTAGGCAGAGACAATAGACTGCCACTTGCTACGAGCCTGGCAGATCACTCGTGCTTCCTCCACATCCATCAAACGACTCATGCATGCTCGTCGGTTTCGGGTACTCTTTATCTGGCTTTTCTTCAACACATCGCCGATCTGGTCGATGTAAGTACGCCTAGGTCGTCCTCTACCGACTCACCCATTAACAACACACTTGTATATTTGTCTCGTTAAACGACTTTCATTCATCCGCTCAATGACCAAACCACCTTAAGTAATCTTCGGATTCATCACTAAATTAAAAGAATTTGAATTGAAAACCTCATTAGTCTTACCTTAAATATTTTTTCGACAATTTCATAATTTAACCCCTATAATGAAAATATATTTATTTCTGTAGGTAATTGAAAATTACACATATAAAAGTCAATGGTCTATTAACAAGGCACTCCAAACTTGTCCACGGAGATTGGCTAAATGTAAACAGCAGCCCATCTCCACCGACGAGTTGCTTAAATTAGTTTTGAGGGAATTACGTACCTCTGCGTCATCGCTAGCCGACATGTGCTGTACAAGTCGCTTGGCCAGCATCTTGGAGTAGAACTTCTGGAACACATCCTTGTCTTCGATGTATTTGAACACTACCATCTGGAACAACGGAAGATAGTTATATAACGGGCCTGTTGGCTCAGTTGGTAGAAACCCTGCCTTCTGAGTCGGAGGTCGCGGGTTTATATTTATTTAGGTTTAAAGAACTTTATTCTCATAAAGAACACAGGTTCACTTATAATGAGATTTACATTTCAATCTTAATAACTAATTAGTCTGGTACACAAAGTTCAATTAAGCAGGAGAGAATTTTTTTTATTTAAGTATGTTTATCGGTTATTTAGTACCCATAGTACAGGCCCTGCCTAGTTTGGGACTAAATAGCCGTGCTTAGTGTATGACCTATAAGAAAGCTAGACCTTAGGCTCCAGTCTCCCACAAAAAAGAGTTTGTACTGTATCCCATCATTGTAATATGTAAACCTATTGTGGATTGAAAACTCTCTCTTCTCGTCACTCCCACCTTCACTCTGTGTAATGCATCAACAAATTTCAGACAAAATTCTTATTTGTGGCGAGTTAAAACACTTAAGAAGGATCTATGTGAAGATTTCTTTAAGTTATTCTGATTTCTGTGGATTCCTGAAAATAATTAACTGTCAGAGTAACTTTGTCGAAACCTATAGTGCCTTAAATTGTTTCTAATTGTGAAAACTTGTAATTGGCTCTTTGTTGCTCATGATTTTTTCTCATTATGTTATTTTAGTTGCAAGTTTTCCGAAAAATAAATAAATAAATATAATAAAAAATACATTATTTTTATATCGTGTTCAGTAAGCCGTTAGGAAACTCACCACTTGGTTGAGGGTATCCTCCAGTTCTGCTTCCTCGGGGTTCTTGCTGGACTTCTTCAGGAGCAGGTCGCAGTACTTGGCCAGCAGCTCGGGGCTCTTGGACGACGAGTTGGCTGCCTTGGTCACCGCGTTGCCTGTGAGACGATCAAGAAACATGTGTTAGCAGACTATATTTAGGTTATGTAGGTATCAATTAAACCAAGGGTTCCTAAAGTTTTAAGATAGCAGAACACTCATCAAATACTT
This sequence comes from Ethmia dodecea, assembly GCA_963855545.1. Taxonomy (NCBI): domain Eukaryota; kingdom Metazoa; phylum Arthropoda; class Insecta; order Lepidoptera; family Depressariidae; genus Ethmia; species Ethmia dodecea. Next base: position 3,863,714 of record OY979463.1, on the reverse strand, counting down.
TTTATTTTATGGAACCCCATACCAAATCATAGACAGTAATTTTAATAAGAACAATTTTTTTTATCAGAAATATTTTATAAGTGCAACGATTTCATTGTTCACTTTAACGTTTAATGTGAAGAATTAAATTGTTTCAACAGTTTATTAAAAATAGGTTCTTCTCATAAATGTCTTTCTCTACACATGAGGAAGTATGAGCCATATAATACCATCCGGGAGGTGGTGTTAGGCTAGTAGCCATCTATCATAGTTTTTCAAGCCACCAAACAGTATGTCAAGTGCAGTCGTTAACCCATGTTATATACCCTTGGGTGGCTTGAAAGATTTGGACAGTTTGGTGTGACCACTAGCTTAACACTATCTCCCAATCCGCGGTGGGCTCGCGTGGGAGATTGTAGCCCATACTTCCTCATATGTGAAGAAAGACCCTTAGCTCAGCAGTGGTTGTTACGGGTTGATGATGAACGAATGATAAAAATAAATAATAAATAATACCACGCCTTTATTTTTTTAGGGGTAGGTAGATGTATTCTATTTCTGGATATACCCACTTTTCACGAGATATTCTTTGGACCACTAAACGTGATAGGTGGTGAGCCCATGGATGGACCGGGTCTGTTACACATGTCTCAGAATAAATTTTGGGACCTGCGGGTTTCCTTACGATGTTTTCCTTCACCGTCGAGTGATAAATAGGTACGTAAGTTTTGAAAACTCATTGGATAGTGCCAAGATTCGAACCCGAGCCTCACTGATTATCATCATGTAAAGCAGGCTCTTTAACCGTAAGGTTACCACTGCTCTTATTGCGCTATTGCTGCCGTTGCCTATGGAAAGATTGAGATTTGAAATAAAACCTAAAAGAGATTACGGCCCATACTTCCTCATGCGTGAGGAAAGACAGACTTACGGGTTGATGATGAACGAATGATGTTGGAAGCAAATAAATAAAATATACTGACTGTTAATGAACCGGCCGCAAGCCTTGTCTAGAGCCGCCACGAAGCCAGCCTCGTTGTGGAAAGCCACCAACACTAGAGCGTTGTACTTCTTGTGGACCTCAAGAATCGTCGACACGTATACCTTCGGGTCCTGTAATATTCAAGTCATCATCATCATTTTCTTGTCATTTGGGGTCGGCAAAGTATATCTTCTTCCATATCGAAGTGATAAAAATATATAAGTGGTTTAATAAAGTTAACAAGTATATACAAGAATTCCGCATTTGTGTTTTTACTGACCATATGTATGTGCACACTCATCGCACTATTAATTTTACCGCACCCCGTAAACTGACAATTTTTTTTTAATCAGTTTTTTATTCAGGCTTTTAATACAAGGTATTATGTCGGCCTCATAATGTCTGACATTCTAGATACAAAACAAAAGATAATACAAAACAATATACGAAATTAAATATCTATGCAACGGCACTTCGTTCACGAAGGACTAATTTAATATATTTTAGAATACTTTTAAATTGATCAGCTACACAATTTTGCAAGATTATATTAATACCCCCAAACTGACAATGTGTGCACACACGTCGCGCTTGTGATGTCCAGCATTCCATTTACTGGGAGTTTGGGCACACTCGCTGCTACTTTGAATCCCCTTTACTGACCCTGTGTGCACATTCGATGCTACATTTAAACGAGTCTACTGACCGCGTGTGCACACTCGTCCCACTTATTGTTAGCCCGAACCGCGTTTAGAGACCGTCTATGCACACTCCGCTACATTAGATCCCGTCTACTGACCGTCTGTGCACATTCACCGCCACATTTAAACCCGTCAACTGACCGTGTGTGCACTCTCGCCGCACTTATTGCTGACCGTCTGTGCACATTCGCCGCCACATTTAACCCCGTCAACTGACCGTGTGTGCACACTCGCCGCACTTGTCGATGGCCTGGAGCCCCTGAGCGTGGATGTGTTGCTCCAGAAGGCGACGCAACTCGCCCAGTCCGTCGGGGATTCTCGCGACGAGACTGTACATGCGTCCTAGGTCCGGATTCTTGTCGCCGTCAAGAAGTTTCTGGAAATTAATTTTTTTTATTTATTTGCTCAGGAAAATAGCTGTGATAGTCTGACGGTTAAGCAGCCTGTCTTAACCGTCAGGCTAAACTTCTGCCTACCCCCTCGGGGATATAATGAGTGAATTTTTTTTTAATAACCGACTTCAAAATGGAGGAGGTTATTAATTCGTATGTATTTTTTTTATGTTTGTTTCCTCTGAACTTTCGACTGGGTGAATCGATTTGGATGATTATTTTTTTATTGGAAAGCTGGTGCTTCCAGATTGGTCCCATTTTAATTTCGTCCAGTTCTGAGAACGGCATCCATGAGAAAACTATATAAGTTGAAGATTGAAGTCGGGTTTTTTACTCTTTAGTCGTTATTTTCATTCAAAGAAAAAAAAACCGTAGTATTAAAAGTAAATTTTCGTTTGGACAGCTCATAAAAAGTAATTAGACTAGGGCCTAGTCACTGACCTGGAACTCAGCGTGGAAAATTTCCAGGTGTTTCTCGATGAGCACTCGGTCGCAGGTCTTGGCGAGCCGCTCCATCGTGGTCTCGTGCAAATACACCTGGACGCGCCGCTTTTCTTCCAGCAGTCGCTGTTCCGCCTGCAAAAAGGACAATTACTAATTTAAAACTATGGTTTTGTAAAAATTGCATAAAAAAGGCTATTATAAAATTACAGACTACAACTGACTCGACGCTATGTCAGGTTATTAACATCAAATTCATCCGCGTAGTCTCCGTTCCCGTGGGAATACGGGAACAAAATATAGTTCTCTGTCTGTCTGTCACCAGGCTGTATCTAATGAACCGTTGCCGCTATAACAAAAATACTAAAAAAACAGATTAAAATAAATATTTAAGGGGGCACCCCCCCCCCGCACCTCCTCCGTTTTTTTGCTGTTTCTATTGATAATGGTACGGAACCCTTCGTGCGCAAGGCCGCCTCGCACTTGTTCTGGCCGGTCACACCGGTTTTTTATTTTGTTTGCTCTTTTTTAAACCGACTTCAGACAAGAAGGAGGTTTCTCAATTCGACGTATAATAATATATATTTTTTATTATGTTCATAAACGTCGATTTTCATGATTCTTTTTTTGTTGGAAAGGTAATATCCCAACGGTGGTACCATGATAAGAAAAAACGTAGTAGCGACTAGTGCTTTTTAAATTTTTTAGTTTCCTGTTTGAAGTAGTTTTTTTTTTGTTTAAAATTATATTTCAGACGATTTTATCACTTACCTTGATCATGTACTCGGTGACCGGGTTGTTTCTGAGGAAGTCGGTGCTTTCCCGGGTGTAAAATCTCTCTGTGTCCTCCAAGAATACAGCCTCGAAGGTCTCCTTGTAGACGCCCAGGTTCTGGCCGCGGGCACTCGGATCCTCTTCGTTTAGGCCCAGAGCCACATAGCAGTTGATCACCTGGAAAATTTTATATGGGAATTTTAAACGAGCTCAAAAGATTTGGTTGTAATTTGATGGAACAGATTTCCTCCAGGGGGCCAATTCTACTAAGTGTCAACGGTCATAGTTGGATGACAATGAGATGTCAATGGTCAGTCAATGGTGTTATTTTGACACTTTTCAGAGCAAATAACACCATCGACTGACCATGTCATTGTCATTGTCATCAAACTGTAACCGTTTACACTTAGTAGAATTGCCGCCCAGTCCAGCGCAATACGATCGAAAGACAAACGAAATTATGTAACCCAATTTAGTATTAAGTAACAATTGATTAAAAGAATATTGTGTTGAGGAGTTTCTTGCCCCGCTTCTTCTCCTTAACCGTACATCCTGAAGCGGTGGAGTTGAAATGACGTTCAAGAAGTGGAGTTCCTATCATCACTACATAGTATAAAACAAAGTCGCTTTCTCTGTCCCTATATCCCTACGAGTATGTATGCTTAAATCTATAAAACTACGCAACGGATTTTGATGCGGTTTTTTTTAATAGATAAGAGTGATTCAAGAGGAAGGTTTTAGTGTTAGCATTGCACCCGTGCGAAGCCGGGGCGGGTCGCTAGTTTTAAATAAAACATTTTGACTTGGACTTAGTTTTTTTGCTTCGCGAAAACTATTTTATACATTTTGGAAATAATTAAAAATAAATACGCAGAGGACTAAGAATTTATTTTTATAATTATAGTACAAGGAACCTTTATACAGCGCTTGACGTAACGTTCTTATTACAAACGCCTTAGAGGTCAGACTTGCACTACAAGTGTAAAGCTTTATGTGCTCTGGACTGTACATTTTGAAAGAAAGAAGAAAGAAAAATATTTATTAGGAACACCTTTAAAAAAATCTTAAAGATAAATAACACAGAATATAATATTTGAGTGTCCTAACGGGACCCCACTCAGCACAAGCTGCGGCGGTTTGTGAAACGCCACAACGCTGGTATTATGTGGGGAATTTAGGGAAATCCTTACTAATATAAGCCTGAGAAAGGACAAAGGCTACTTTTTAATGCGAAAGGGCTGTAAAGAGTTGAAATAGGGGAAGAAAGATTGTATAGAAATTACGTAATTCTTAAAAACTTGTTGTACAAAAACTACTGGACCGATTTAAAAATCTTTTACCAATCGAAAGCTACATTATCACTGAGTAACATAGGCTATATATTATTCCCGTATTTCCACGGGAACGGGAGCCACGCGAGTAATACCGCGCGGAACAGTTAGTAATGTGTAGCGACACTACATACAACGCGCCAATAGACGGCCGAGTTCTAAACCGCGCTATCGGAGTTTTCAAATGAGTTTGTATAAATACAACTGGCCAGCATCAACCGTTGGACCGAGGTCCCCAGGCACGATCACCTCGTCTAAAGGAAGATCTTGCCTTTTCACGATGGAGGAGCATTGAACGGCCTTCAAGCCACACCTCCGTGCCCGTCGGAGTGGGGAGCGTGAGGTTTTTTTCGTTACGGAATTTCTGGATTCGGTCCCCGCGCTCAAGGCCCGCGATAGAAGCTATGCAATAGCTTAAAAAAATTTAAAAAAATACAGACGAATTGATAACCTCTTACTTTTTGAAGTCGGTTAAAAAGTAACTCACCCCGGACACGAGCCGCGTGTTAATCATCTCCCCGTTGCGTTCCCGCTCGATCAGCTTGAGAACGGCGTTGGTGACCTGCTTGTTGAGGCACTTGAACAGATTGTCGCGCCACGTCACCAGGGCCAGGTGGTAGATCTCGTAGATGCCCTGAGGATAAAACTTGGTCATAATCTAGGTGATACAGACGTGACAGACGGTTCATTTGAATCAAAGAGATTAAAATATAATAGCATAGAGGGGGCAATGGGAATATTTTCATACAAAACTTTGAAGCTCAAGCGCCATGTCCTTGTCATGTTAGTTAGTATGAACGCGAGCTGTCATTCGGTCGAAATTGTATTAGACTTATTCCACTTGGAATAACTTTTGGCTTCAAAATTTCCTCGCTTTGTCCTCTCTATGCTTTATTATATTTTATAACACATTTGCTCGTAAAAGGTGTCTTATTTAACCAATTTTAATATCGTATTGTATCTCATTACGCCCAAGTGCGGTAAGTGTAAAGTAAGACGCACGGTTTATCAAGATGCTCCGTCTTAAAACGAACGGTACTTTTTAAAATCTCAGCAAAGAGTTTTTATGTCAAAAAAGTTGTCAACATCTTATGATTAATATTAACTTTGGGAGATAAAATATAATAAAGAAATATTTATGTACATAATTATTTTATTTAATTAATTTTGACAGTAAATACAACCAATTAATCTGTAACAAAAACACAAAAATATTTATTTACTTTATTAGTAATAGAGATGCTCCGTCTTAAAACGAACGGTAATTTTAAAAATCTCAGCAAAGAGTTTTTATGTCAAAAAAGTTGTCAACATCTTATGATTAAAATTAACTTTGGGAGATAAAATATAATAAAGAAATATTTATGTACATAATTATTTTATTTAATTAATTTTGACAGTAAATACAACCAATTAATCTGTAACAAAAACATAAAAATATTTATTTACTTTATTAGTAATAGGTACTGGCTGTTTTTTGTGCCTTTTCCTAAAAAAACGCTGTATTGTTTTTATTCGTTTACCATAGTCGGAGTTTTATTTAATTTTTTCGCAAATGTGTTAAAAAACGTCGTATGACATACGTGCGCTTTGATAATTACAGCCTCTGCTTACTTGTAGCAATATCGCCTCGGCTGTAATTTTCAACCTACCGCACTTATATGATAATGTACTATTAATCTCTTTGATTTGAATGAATGCTCACTCAAGTAATTGAAGCTTTTTTGAAAATGAAAATGTATTTATTTCTGTAGGTAATTGAGAATTACACTTAGTCTAATGACAAGGCACTCTAAACTCGTCCATGAAGATTGGCTAAATGTAAACAGCAGCCCAGCTCCACCGACGAGTTGCTGGTTCCAAATGCAGTACCCCAAGAAGAACCAGCAAGAAACTCAAGGGCAGCTCTTTTTAATCTCATGTCTTACTACTAAATATGGTTTACAATAATAAATTATAATTAATAGCCTTAAATAGGTCGAGTCGGTTACTCCCATGCGTATTTTGACGTGATAACGTCTTATAAATCTATGAACGCCCGCTGCACCGAAAAAGTGTCACGTTCCGCCTGAGCCGATCGTGCAAGCAGGAGCGCAGAACTAGCGATAGAGAGGTATGATCGGCCTAAGCGTTCGGCTTGTGGCGCATCTATCTCTCTTCCACTCCAGTATGCAATTTTTCATCAATGTTTTCTAATGAAGTTATCACGTAAAATTTTCGTCCGGAAAGGAGCACAAACATGGCCGCGTGTGAGAGAGACAGAAGAGTTGTACAGCTACAACTATATTGGCACCAACCTTGCGGCCTTCCTCGCACTCACGCTTGACCCAATGCCTGTTGAGGTAAGAGCAGACGCCGTTAAGCACTCGAGAGGAGAACTGATACTCCTCCCACTGCTTCGTGTAGAACGCCAGTACATCTTCGTCCATCAGGTCAGCTCCGTTCTGCGGAAACAGTTGTGTCACATGAAAATGAAAAAAAATCTCAGACTTTTTATCCCCGAGAGGGTAGGGGGAGGTATTCCATTACTGTATATACCCACATTTCACGAGATGTTCTTTGGAGCAGTGATAGCCTTACGGTTAAAGAGCCTGCTGATGATAGGTAATATAAAAATGAGTTTTTCAAAACTTGCGTACATATTTAAAATTGATAAGACCGCCCACTGTACTTTAGTTAATGTTGTTATCCATATTGTGTTGTTTTCGGTGTACAATAAAGAGTTTTGTATTGTATATTTTTTACTAGTTTGACGGTGAAGGAAAACGTCGTGAGGAAACCCGCAAGTCCCAGAATTAATTGAGACATGTGTAACAACCGGTCGGACTCACCACCAATCACGTTTAGGGGTCCAATATTCTCGTTAAAGGTATTTTCAGAAATGGAATACCTCTCCCTACCCCCTCAGGGATAAAATGCGTAAGATTATTTGTTTTTATTCTATTTAAACTCACCTTGAGCAGATTGATGAGATAAATCCTAAGGAACTCGCGCAATCTCTTGTACAACTCCAAGCCGACGAGCTGCGCACCTCCTTGAACCTGGCCGGTCTGAGAATAAACAATGAGTTACATCACATACAATGGACTCGATTCTGCAAACCACCTAAAATTCCTAATTTTAAGTTAGCTCTATTCTTTTCCACTGCTTTCGAAAGGAAAGGGACAGAAATAAGCGCCATATTTATTTACAACGTCACAAATGTCAAAATAACAAAATTGAACCTTATGGACCCATTCAAATATACGTTTTTAGCAATTTTAGCAACGATGTAAGGAGGTCATGGATAAAAGTGACAGATAAGACATCAAATTAGTCGGTTTTTACACGTTTGACATTACTCTATAATCTATGGTTTGTTTCTGTCATTTTTCTTCCGTATTCTATAAAGAAGGACAGGCTAACTTAAAATTAGGAATTTTAGGTGGTTTGCAGAATCGAGTCCATTAATGTATTTATTTACTTAATTTAAGGAGACCTACAGCTATAATAATAATAATGACCAATAACTTTAGACATCAGGAAGCCACTAATCCTACTGATATTACCCCTACATATTAGTGTTTTAGTTTTAAGTAAAATGTAATAGTAAGCCAGCAATAAATAAGTTTTAGATTATAAACGCGAAAGTTTGTGAGTATGTTTGTTGCTCTTTCACGCAAAAACTACTAAACGGATTTTGATGAAACTTTACAGTGTTATTGGTCATATATCAGAGTAACACGATCACACGATCTGGACCATTAGAAATCTACAATATTCCCGAGTAACATAGGCTATATTTTATTCCCGTATTCCCACGGGAACTACGCGGGTGAAGGCGCGCGGAACAGCTAGTACTCAAATAACAATAATTACGAAAATAGTATTTCTAATTTAATACAAATGTTCCAAAACACTGAATGTTTGTTTACATAATTTATACCTTCTCGTGATGGGAGCTTTAAGTGAAGGAAAGTAGCAGGTGTGACGTATGATATTTCATCTACATCTACAGTAATATTAATTCTGAGACATGTGTAAATAGACCCGGTCCGGCGATGGGCTCACCACTTATCACGTTTAGGGGTCCAATGTATCTCGTGAAATGTGGGTATATCCAGTAATGGAATACCTCTGCCTACCTCCTCGGGGATGAAAGGCGTGAGTTTTTTTTTTTATTTATTTATTATCTACAGTAATATTATAAATAGGAAAGATTTGTATGTTTGTAACGAATAAAGTCAAAAACTACTGGACCTATTTTAAAAAATATTTCACCAAAGGAAAGCTACATATTGTAGCTTTCCTTTGGTGAAATTGTTTCGTCCCACGGTAAACATTAATTAATATACCTAACTAGCGACTCGCCCCGGCTTCGCACGGGTGCAATGCTTATAAGATTTACCCGCTTTTCTGTTGAAATTTTTCCTGAATTTTCTTTGCTATAAACCTTTCCAACGAATGCAAAACCATGGAAATCGGTTCGTGCGTTCTGGAGTTATATCGTCAGGAAGGAAAACCCGACTTATTTTTATATAGTAGCTGATGACTGTTGTAATAAACAGGCTGTGACGGAACCATCTTTACCGTTCAGTCGCGTCAAATTCCACCATTACAAACGCGTAACATTTATCAGTAAACCGACGATGAAGGAAAACATCGTGGGGAAACCCAATTGGCTCAGACGCTTGTGTAACAGCGCTGCGGTCCGGTGAGCTCACTCACCATTTATCACGTTTAGAGGTGTGAAAGATTCACCGGTGAAAAGTGGGTACTAAATACTCGTATCTCGGGATGGTGATTTTCTACACTGATATCTGTACTACTATGTATTATAAAAAGGAAAGATTTGTATCTTTGTTAGGAATAAACTCAAAAACTACTGAAATAATTTTAAAAATTCTTTCACCAATGGAAAACTAGAAGATCCCTGAGTAACATAAGCTATATTTTATTCCCGTATCTTCCGGAACTACGCAGGTTAAACCGCGCAAAACCGCTAGTAAAAAAGAAAAGATTTGTATTTTTGGAACGAATAAACTCAAAAACTACTGGATCGATTTCAAAAATTCCTTCTCCATTGGAAAGCTACATTATCAGGGAGTAACATAGGCTATATTTTATCCCCTTATTCTCAAGGGAACAGGAACTACACTGGTGAAACCGCACAGAACCCCGTTGCCAAGTTATCAAGGTGCCGAGAAATGTTTTAAACTTTTTGTGGCAATAAATATATTTTCCTTCTTTCAGAACCGCTAGTTACTACATAGTATAAAACAAAGTCGCTTTCTCTGTCCCTGTATCCCTATGTATGCTTAAATCTTTAAAACTACGCAACAGATTTTGATGCGGTTTGCGGTCAAGAGGAAGGTTTTAGTATTAGCGGATTAGGCGCACAATGCCACATTCTCAAAACGCCACATTTGCAAAATGCCATACTACCAAAATGCCACATTCGCAAAATGCCGTTTTCGCATAATGTCACATTCTCGAATGTTTTTTTATGTTTGTTTTTTAGTATTTAGTGGTAATGATTCTCAGCGGCATTCACAATTTCAGTTTTTTTTATTTATTTATTTTATATTTAAATAAATGGAAATGAATAAAGAATGTAATTAAATACTTAAATTACGTTTTATTTTCTAATTCATAAATCATCGGCCTACTTCAAGAAAGGGAGTTGAACAATCTTGTTATTGTGATAATATGGCACTTTGTTAGTGTGGCATTTTGCTACAGTGGGATTTTTCTGTGTGGCATTTTGCGAATGTTTCATTTTGCGCCTAATCCGTATTAGGATTGCACCTGTGCGAAGCCGGGGCGGGTCGCTAGTAATCTATAAAACTCACCGGTTTTCTTCCACCGGCGAAGCTGGTCCTGGGCGTAGTGCTAGTGCTTCTTGGCATCGGGCTGTTGTTCTGATGCACCGAAGTGCAATAGTTGTACACATGACTGTTTGGCGTTGAGGAAATTCATAGATAACTGGAATCTTGCAAAATCAAAGTCAATATGTTTTTATTTAATGTAGGGACATATAATAATAATAATAATAAATTGTGGGACACAATCACACACGGTTATTTTTAGCCCCAAACTAGGCAGGACCTGTACTATGGGTACTAAACAACTGATAAACATACTTAGATAAATATTAAACGACCAGACACAAAGCCAACAGATATGTTCATGCACATAAATGTTGACCCCGAGCGAGGATCGAACCCGCGACTTCCGACTCAGAAGGCAGGATCACTACCAACTGAGCCAACAGGCCCGTCAAACTTATAAGTCAACTTATTGAAGTTCATTGCGACTCCACTGCTTCGGTATGTATAGTCGAGGAGAAGAAGCGGGGCAAGAAACTCTTCAACGCATTATTCTTTTAAACAATCTATATAATACAAAGTACAAGGTACATGGTTATAGTGCTTTGACGGTTTTTGGAGCACTGACATCGCCTCCGTTCCCTACAGTACCTTGGTCAATTGGGGTGGCCCCAAACAGCGCAAATAATGTAGAGCTCATTGGGGTTGATTTTAATATAAAATTAATATAAATTCATTTAGAACGTATGAATGAAAGAAGAGTAACGAAGCAGATTTATGGTGCGAATGTTGAAGGATGCAATGAAAGAGGACGCCCCAGAAGGACGTTCACGGATCAAATTAGTGACGTCCTTCAAAAAGCTGGGGTCCGCAGTGCGAAGAATAAAAGGGCGTGCATGATCCATCGTCTAAGGTTTTTTTTTTATATCAGAGAAAAGGGGGCAAACGAGCTGACGGGTCACCTGATGGTAAGTGACTACCGTCGCCCATGGACACCTGCAATTCAAGTCACAACTGCGTTGTCGGCCTTTGAGGAGGGAGTAGGGGAGGGGGGGGGGGGAGGTGTTGGGGCCTCCGGTTACCTCACTCACTCAACGAAATGCAATGCAAGCATTGCTTTACGCTGGTTTTCTGTGAGGTCGTGGTATCACTCCGGTCGAGCCGGCCCAAGCGTGCCGAAGCATGGCTCTCCCACGCTAGATAGAAGAGAATATGTTATAGGTGTGAGATGTATCTATAATATAAATTATAAAAGGATACGTATAGAGACCCATATATCTATTCCGCACCATACTCTGTCTCCTGTAAACATGTTCGATGCCTTCTCTTAGGTCGCCCCATACCTGTAAACAAAGAAACTGTTGAGCACAAAAACTTGCGTTCCTCGCAGGGTTATTGTAAAAGCGGTGACATTATAATTTCACTATTGGTATTACATGGGCTCCGGCGATGGGCTCACCACCTATCACGTTTAGGGGTCCAATGTATCTCGTGAAATGTGAGTATATCTAGTAATGAAATACCTCTGCCCACCCCCTCGGGGATAAAAGGCGTGAGATTATTTTTAATTTTTGGTATTACAATTACACGGACTCATGATGATGATGATTTACTAGCTTTTACCCGCGGCTTCGCTCGCGCAAGTTTATTTCACACCCTTAGGGGTTGATTTTTGCAAAATCATTTCTTAGTGGATGCCTACACTGTGTAAGCTATCTATTTGCAAATTTTCAAAACGAGGTCGGGTCACTAGTCTACGCTATTATATAACACATTATAAAGAGGAAAGATTTGTATGTTTATAGTTTTGTGTATAGAGCAGTGATAGCCCGGACGGTTAAAGAGCCGGCCGAAAATCAGTGAGGCTCGGGTTCAAATCCTGGCATGTACCAATGAGTTTTTCAAAAAAATCTTACGTACATATTTATCACTAGCTCGACGGTGAAGGAAAACATCGTGAGGAAACCCGCAGGTCTCAGAATTAATTCTGAGACATGTGTAAACAGACCCGGTCCGGCGATAGGCTCACCACCTATCACGTTTAGGGGTCCAATATATCTCGTGAAATGTGGGTATATCCAGTAATGGAATACCTCTGCCTACCCCCTCGGGGATAAAAAGGCGTGAGATTATATTATATTATTATTTGTATGTTTGTAACGGATGAAATAACAAACTACTAGACCGATTTAAAAAAATCTTACACCAATGGAAAGCATTATCAGAGACTAACATAAGCTATATTTTATCCACGTATTCCCATGGGAACGGGAAATACGCGGATGAACACGCGCGGTACAGCTAGTATTGTATGAAATGGAGACGACTGATAAAAAATTAAAAAATAATCTAGGTATATAAATATAAAATGATAAACTGACTGACTGGTTGGTGATGTATCAAGGCACAGCCTAAACCGCAGGGTCTAGAGACTTGAAATTTTGCACATAGATAGCTTATACAGTGTAGGCATCCACTAAGAAAGGATTTTGCAAAATTCAACCCCTAACGGCGTGAAAAAAACGGCAAAAAAACACGTTTGTTGTATGGGAGCAACTCTTAAATATTTTTTTATATTTCGTTTTTAGTATTTGTTGTGATAGCGGCAACAGAAATACATAATTCGTATAAATTTCAACTGTCTGGCTATCGCGGTTCTTGAGATACAGCCTTGGTGACAGATAGACAGCGAAGTCAGTAATAGGGTCCCGTTTTTACCCTTTGGGTACGGAACCCTAAAAAGCAGCATTAACAATGTGTGAATCGCCATAGAACGTGACGTACACAGGAGTTATATGAATCGATTTCTTGTTATGAATACATTCTATAAATAAATCATCGCGGCTAAGCTGATACGTTGGTATGGTTCGATTAAAGTTCATAGTTTAGACGGGCCTGTTGGCTCAGTTGGTAGTGACCCTGCCGTCTGAGTCGGTCGCGGGTTCGATTCCCGCTCGGGGCCAACATTTGTGTGCATGAACATGTCTGTTGGCTTCGTGTCTGTGTGTTTAATATTTATTTAAGTATGTTTATCAGTTGTTTAGTACCCATAGTACAGGCCCTGCCTAGTTTGTGTGTGACTTGTATCTAGCTTGTATCCCACAATTATTTATAGTTTAAAAAATATATATTTGCTTTTTAGTCAATAAGTGTTAATATAGTGTATTAAGAGTTTTTAGACAATACTATATTATTATTAGAAAAAAGTCATAGAATATAATTATGTAATATACTAAAGATAAAATTACCTATTAATTTATATAAACAAATTTCATTTGATTAATATTGCGTATCCCAAGATTATATCGTGAAATATTATCATTTTTTTGCGACTTAACCTTGGTTTTGTGTTTGTCGAGTCCAGTCACTGTTATCTTCTAGCTTGGGTCTACACTCTTTAATAAATAAATAAATTGTGGGACACAATTCACACAAGGTTATTTAGTCCCAAACTATTCAGAGCCTGTACTATGGGTACTAAACAACTGATAAACATACTTAAATAAATATTAAACACCCAGACACTAAGCCAACAGACATGTTCATGCACACAAATGTTGGCCCCGAGCGGGAATCGAGCCCGCGACCTCCGACCCAGAAGGCAGCGTCACTACCAACTAAGCCAACATCATCATCGATCTTTGATCGCTTGCTTGATTTTGGGCTCCAATCTAACAGGCCCAGCCTAACGGAATCATTTAACTTTGATTCTATAACCTCAGTTATAGAATAAACTTCTCAATAATTTTTTAATAGTTCCGTTACGAGTATTTACGTTAGATTTTGCGCAATGGAAGTCGTTACACCATGTTAAAGTCAAATATAGTTTCGTTTTAACACCGCAATCTATAGTCGGTTGTAATTATTTTATTACCCACTAGCGACCTCGCATCGCTGTTCCGATTTCACCCGCGTAAGTCCCGTTCCCGTGGGAATACGGGAATAAAATATAGACTATGTTACTCAGGGATATTGTAGCTTTCCATTAGTGAAAGAATTTTGAAAATCGGTCCAGTATTTTTTGATTTTATTCGTTACAAACATACAAATATGACCTCTTGATAATATTACTAGCTGTTCCGCGCGGTTTCACCCGCGTAGTTCCCGTTCCGAATACGGGAATAAGATATAGCCTATATTACTCAGGGATCTTCTAGTTTTCCATTGGTGAAAGAATTTTTAAAATTATTTCAGTAGTTTTTGAGTTTATTCCTAACAAAGATACAAATCTTTCCTTTTTATAATACATAGTAGTACAGATATCAGTGTAGAAAATCACCATCCCGAGATACGAGTATTTAGTACCCACTTTTCACCGGTGAATCTTTCACACCTCTAAACGTGATAAATGGTGAGTGAGCTCACCGGACCGCAGCGCTGTTACACAAGCGTCTGAGCCAATTGGGTTTCCCCACGATGTTTTCCTTCATCGTCGGTTTACTGATAAATGTTACGCGTTTGTAATGGTGGAATTTGACGCGACTGAATGGTAAAGATGGTTCCGTCACAGCCTGTTTATTACAACAGTCATCAGCTACTATATAAAAATAAGTCGGGTTTTCCTTCCTGACGATATAACTCCAGAACGCACGAACCGATGTCCATGGTTTTGCATTCGTTGGAAAGGTTTATAGCAAAGAAAATTCAGGAAAAATTTCAACAGAAAAGCGGGTAAATCTTATAAGCATTGCACCCGCGCGAAGCCGGGGCGAGTCGCTAGTTAGGTATATTAATTAATGTTTACCGTGGGACGAAACAATATTTTTTTCGAGTGTGGGACGAAAGATTGGGACGAATATGGAATAAATCGTTTATTATTAAGGAAACCTGCTATTCTAAAATATACAGGGTGACTTTTTTTACCGTCTGGAAAAAAATGTGGTGTGATAGGTAAGTGTAATAGATTCATTTGGCAATGTTAGTTAAAAAATTTTTTTTTGACTAAAAAGCAAATATATATTTTTTAAACTATAAATAATTGTGGGATACAAGCTAGATACAAGTCACACACAAACTAGGCAGGGCCTGTACTATGGGTACTAAACAACTGATAAACATACTTAAATAAATATTAAACACCCAGACACTAAGCCAACAGACATGTTCATGCACACAAATGTTGGCCCCGAGCGGGAATCGAGCCCGCGACCTCCGACCCAGAAGGCAGCGTCACTACCAACTAAGCCAACATCATCATCGATCTTTGATCGCTTGCTTGATTTTGGGCTCCAATCTAACAGGCCCAGCCTAACGGAATCATTTAACTTTGATTCTATAACCTCAGTTATAGAATAAACTTCTCAATAATTTTTTAATAGTTCCGTTACGAGTATTTACGTTAGATTTTGCGCAATGGAAGTCGTTACACCATGTTAAAGTCAAATATAGTTTCGTTTTAACACCGCAATCTATAGTCGGTTGTAATTATTTTATTACCCACTAGCGACCTCGCATCGCTGTTCCGATTTCACCCGCGTAAGTCCCGTTCCCGTGGGAATACGGGAATAAAATATAGACTATGTTACTCAGGGATATTGTAGCTTTCCATTAGTGAAAGAATTTTGAAAATCGGTCCAGTATTTTTTGATTTTATTCGTTACAAACATACAAATATGACCTCTTGATAATATTACTAGCTGTTCCGCGCGGTTTCACCCGCGTAGTTCCCGTTCCGAATACGGGAATAAGATATAGCCTATATTACTCAGGGATCTTCTAGTTTTCCATTGGTGAAAGAATTTTTAAAATTATTTCAGTAGTTTTTGAGTTTATTCCTAACAAAGATACAAATCTTTCCTTTTTATAATACATAGTAGTACAGATATCAGTGTAGAAAATCACCATCCCGAGATACGAGTATTTAGTACCCACTTTTCACCGGTGAATCTTTCACACCTCTAAACGTGATAAATGGTGAGTGAGCTCACCGGACCGCAGCGCTGTTACACAAGCGTCTGAGCCAATTGGGTTTCCCCACGATGTTTTCCTTCATCGTCGGTTTACTGATAAATGTTACGCGTTTGTAATGGTGGAATTTGACGCGACTGAACGGTAAAGATGGTTCCGTCACAGCCTGTTTATTACAACAGTCATCAGCTACTATATAAAAATAAGTCGGGTTTTCCTTCCTGACGATATAACTGCAGAACGCACGAACCGATTTCCACGGTTTTGCATTCGTTGGAAAGGTCTAGGGCTCCGCAAGGTTTATAGCAAAGAAAATTCAGGAAAAATTTCAACAGAAAAGCGGGTAAATCTTATAAGCATTGCACCCGTGCGAAGCCGGGGCGAGTCGCTAGTTAGGTATATTAATTAATGTTTACCGTGGGACGAAACAATATTTTTTTCGAATGTGGGACGAAAGATTGGGACGAATATGGAATAAATCGTTTATTATTAAGGAAACCTGCTATTCTAAAATATACAGGGTGACTTTTTTTACCGTCTGGAAAAAAATGTGGTGTGATAGGTAAGTGTAATAGATTCATTTGGCAATGTTACTTAAAAAAATTTTTTTTTTATCAAAATTTTTTTTTCTTGCTTAAACTAACATACATTACTCAATTGTAGTCAATAATACACACTGAGATATTTGAAATAGTATTTTAAAAAGAAACTAGCTTCCATTTATGCGCAATCTACCTACAACCGCCAGCTGCGCATAGTACCTACCTACTGTGCGTAGTTTTCTAGATTTTGTAAATTGCACTAAATATGACTATATTTAACAATTAATCTCGTGTATAACTTCGGCTCTAGATACCTTATACGTGTAATTTTTTTCCATTCCGTAAAAAAAATCACCAGTATAAACTATTGCGTAGCAAATAAATTGCATTGTAGTTTTTTTTTAATGATAAAAAAGGGGGCAAACGAGCAGACGGGTCACCTGATGGTAAGTGACGTCCGTCGCCCATGGACACCTGCAACTCAAGAGTCACAACTGCGTTGCCGGCCTTTGAGGTGGGGTGGAGTCATTAGAAATACCACCACAAGGGAAGCACCAACTTTCAAACCGCACCAAAAATCTAAATTGGTTCACCCAGTCGAAAGTTCTGAGTTAAAAAATATACAAAAAAAGTGCAGTGGAATTGATAACATCCTCCTTTTTTGAAGTCGGTTGAAAATACACATGTGTGAGCTTGAGAGCAGCTATCTGTCTGTATACCCTCTAACTCCTAAACCACATAACGGATTTTGATGCAGTTTTCAGTAATAGTAAGAGCGATAAACGAGGAAGGTTTTTGTATATCATATAAACCGAAGCCAAGCTAGGGCGGATTACTAGTTTTAATAGAAAACACGTTTCTTGTATGGAGACCCGATTTAAGTTTGAACTCGCTCTGTTAGACAATCCGGCGGCAAAAAAATAAGCTGCCCTTGAGTTTCTTGCTAGTTCTTCTCGGGGTACCTACTGCATTTGGAACTAGAAATTCGTCGGTCGAGATGGGCTGCTATTTACATTTAGCCAATCTTCATGGACGTGTTTAGAGTGCCTTGTTATTAGACTATTGACCTTTCTAAGTCTACTTTTTGTACGTACAGAAAATAAATTATTATAGATTTTATTTTTTACAAGAATATATCGTTCATATTCATTCATCACTACATAGTATAAAACAAAGTCGCTTTCTCTGTCCCTATATCCCTATGTCCCTCGCGACCCGCCCCGGATTCGCACGGGTGCAATACTAATACCTATAGTATTCTAATATCTGTGCTAATACTAAAACCTTCCTCTTGAATCACTCTATCTATTAAAAAAAACGCATCAAAATCCGTTGCGTAGTTTTAAAGATTTAAGCATACAAATGGACATAGGGATATAGGGACAGATAAAGCGACTTTGTTTTATACTATGTAGTGATAGAGATGTTCTAAAAAGTTGTAACATGTGTAAGGACTGCAATTAAGTCCGAGTACCTACTAAGTATAGTGCATTTTGTGTCTTTGATAAATAAATAAACTGTGGGACACAATTCAGACACGCTTATTTAGTCCCAAACTAGGCAGAGCCTGTACTATGGGTACTAAACAACTGATAGACATACTACGACCAGACAAGAAGCCAACAGACATGTTCATGCACACAAATGTTGGCTGTGGAATCAAACCCAGGCATTGTACCAACTGAGCCAACAGGCCCGTCAAACAATGTGTTCACAGCTATCATAAGGATGAGAAACAGTCTCAACAAACAAATCAAGGTTCAAATCCGGCCCACGGCTTGCATTGACCCAGTAACCATTGTTCTATCTGGTCCATTTCGACGACAATGCCAGATAATTATCCACACACGGCGATTTCGACAACGGTAGCTTAATGTAACGTAACAGTTCTTATTCTAAGCAGGTGGAGGTATATTCACGGCTGCTTTTTGGGTTACGTACCAAAGAGTGGCTTAAGCCTTTACCCCCGGGGGTTCGGCAGAGGTATTCCATTACCATTACCATCCTGGAAATACCTAGTTTTCAGCAGTACCTTTTTGTACCTTTGTAAACGTGACATGTATGTGGAGACGTGACCTTTTGACGATGTGACATTTTGATACCTACTTAGTGTTTAAAAAAACATTTGGAAAGGTCAATAGTGTAACAACAAGGCACTCTAAACTAGTCCATGAAGATTGGCTAAATGTAAACAGCAGCCCATCTCCACCGACGAGTTGCTGGTTCCAAATGCAGTACCCCGAGAAGAGCCAGCAAGAAACTCAAGGGCGGCCCTTTTTAATGACATGTCTTACTAATAAATATTGTTTACAATAATAATTACGATTACATAGCGTCGAGTCGGTTAATACCATGTGCCATTTTGATAATGATAGATTTTAGTAAAAAAATAAATAATATCATGCCTTTTATCCCCGAAGGGGTAGGCAGAGGTATTCCATTACTGGATATACCCACATTTCACGAGATACATTGGAATAGAATCGGAATCGGAAAGAAGAATCGGAAAATCTCTGGAAATGTTTCGAGATGGGCTATTCACAGATGTCATATTTGACATAAGGATTCGACAGATTTTCCGAGTCGAATATCGAATCTCCGTGAATACACCCGTAGGGCGGAAATCGACGAGCACTAGGTTCAAACAGAACTCTCAACTTACGACACATTTTTTTTAAACTCAACATATTATAAAAGTCACGTAATAGTTACAAATCCATCATTAGCTATCAAAACGGTAACTAGCTTCATGTAAAGATAAATTATTGATTTCGCAACACTTATATCATCGCTAGTGACGTAAATGGCTACGAAAAATTATATTATTGATGGCATACTATTACAGTATGGCCGTTTTAACTTGGCTTCTCTGAGGCTTCGCCTGCACAAACCCCCTCGTACCACCAAACTGTCGCTAAAAATGTTATTGCGCAACATCAGAGCTGCCAAGTTAAAAGGGCCGTACTGTGCCATAACTAATACAAAAAAATTTTTCACGCCTATAGCCCTGAGGGGGTCGGCAGAGATATGCATTTCCCGGAAATACCCGTTCACAGGTGATGAGGTCACACAATTACACATGCCTCAGAATTTTCTCAAGATGTTTTGCTTCACCGTTCAGCTAGTGATCAATATGAAAGTAAGCTTTTGAAAAACTCTTTTGTACATGCCAGGATTCGAACCCGAGCCTCACGAATGAGAAGCGGGCTCTTCAACCACTGGTCTCTAATAATATAGACGTAAGTTTTTTGAAAAACTCATTGCTACATGTCGGTCGTAGCAAGTTGCAGTCTGTTGTCTCTGCCTACCCCAACGGGAAATATGCGTGAGTTTATGAATGTAATGAATAGACTGTAAATAATTACCTGGTCTAAATCCATTGGCCTTAGCAGAGCTGGAGGCTTCGCATTCGCTGTACTCATCGTGTTGAAGTCAGTGCATCAATAATAACAACTAAAAAGGTACACTCATCAACGTATAAAAATATATCTTATCACGCTTTACGAGATCACAGGTGAATTGCGATTATACAACTGTTATTTACAATAACATAATTTGATATCGTTTAGTAGATCGGCACTTGATAGTTGATCCTTGTCTTCAGTATTCAGTTCTGGAAATAAAAGAAAATATATACAATTAGATGATACATCACTACATAGTATAAAACAAAGTCGCTTTCTCTATCCCTATATCCCAATGTCCTATATGTATGCTTAAATCTGTAAAACTACGCAACGGATTCTGATGCGGTTTATTTAATAAATAGAGTATTTTAAGAGGAAGGTTTTAGTGTTAGCATTGCACCCGTGCGAAGCCAGGGCGGGTCGCTAGTTACAGTAGTTACAAATAAGTGGAAGTGGTTTTAAAGGAACAAAAGGGTATTTCCATTCAAAGCACTACAGCTTGAAACTTTTAGGCCCTCTTTATGAGATTGTATAATATAAAGTCTTGAGCAACAGAGTAGTCATGGTATATAGTCCAGGCAATGAAGCGGATTTTTGTATGAAGACCCCAACATTAATTTCTCAGTCGATGAAACTTTGCAGGATTGCAGTATAGTATGAGACAATACTTGCATAAAAAAATCCAAAAAAAAAACCTAACCGAAGTGAGGTATTTTACTGAAATACTTATTTATTTGATATCTTTGTTGGGAAAAATGCTCAGTCAAAATTTTCTTCGCCAGCAATATTCATGTGTGTTAATAAAGCTATACCTATGCGAAATATCCAAAAAAATCTGGTAGAAACAACAAAACTCAGACGTATATGTACCTTGCACGGGAAAATTGCTCAGTCCATTTTTGTAACTGGAATTGTCTCATCATCATCATCATCAACCCGTAACAGCCGGCCACTGCTGAGCTAAGGGTCTTTCCTCACACATGAGGAAGTATGGGTTTTAATCTCCCACGCGAGCCCACCGCGGATTGGGAGATGGTGTTAAGCTAGTGGCCACTTAACAGTCAGAATTTTTCAAGCCACCCAAGGGTATCTGACATGGCTTAACGACTTCCATTGTGCGTAAACACAACGAAAACCATCTTTGTACCTTGCACGGGAAAATTGCTCAGTCCATTTTTGTAACTGGAATTGTCTCATACTATACTACAATCCTGCAAAGTTTCATCGACAGAGGAATGAATGTTGGGGTCCACTACCTTTATTGCCTAGACTAATATGCTACCAGAAAAAGTAGTCTCAGCACAAGTGCAGTGATAGCCTTTTCGGTTAAAGATCCAGCTGAAAATCAGTGAGTAAATAGACCCGGTCCGGCGATGGGCTCACCACCTATCACGTTTAGGGGTCCAATGTATCTCGTGAAATGTGGGTAAGGGTATATCCAGTAATTTTATACCTCTGCCTACCCCCTCGGGGATAAATATCTTTCCTCTTTATAATATTAGTATAGATTGTTACTCTCTACCTATTGCGTTTTATGAGATACATCCCACTGAAGAACAGATCAACAAACATACAAGAGGCTTCAAACAACTCTAACAGACGTCAAATTGAGACATTAATAATACAAGTAAGATTCATACAAGTCAATAACCACAACAGAGATTACAATGTGTCATCGAACGAATAAAGATAAAGTTGCAATTTCTTTTTATCATTATGATTAGTGTTTCTGTTCTTTATGATATTTTAATATTAGTAGTTTAATGTCATTGTTTGCAAATATAATGCTTGAAAATTAATTTGTTTGTATCTTTGTGTATGGCACATGTTACTGTTTTCCATCATCTCTTTTCAAGTATAAATACAATTGCGAAGCGAATACGAGAATAAAATATAGCCTATGTAAATTCAGGGATCTTCTAGCTTTCCACTGGTGAAAGAATTTTTAAAATCGGTAGAGTAGTTTTTGAGTTTATTCGTAAAAAACATACAAAAATAGAAATCTTTCCTATTTATAATATAAGTATAGAAACATAAAGGAAAATTGCTTGTTTAAAGTAGTAAGATTAGTCAGGACTACAGTTATAAATGGGTGTTTCATCACCCCTTTTTATGTTCATGAGAGTAAAGGATCAATATAATAATAATAAATTGTCGGACACAATTCACACAAGTTTATTTAGTCCCAAGCTAGGCAGGGCCTGTACTATGGGTACTAAACAACTGATAAACATACTTAAATATTAATTGACCAGACACTAAGCCAACAGACATCAAATCTTGGCCACCAGTGGGGATCGAACCCCGACTTAGAAAGTGGGGTACCAACTGAGCCAACAGGCCCATCATATAATCAACACAGAGATAGTTTGGAGGTCAAGGAAGTGACTTAGACTACTTTTAGCCCAGAATGTTTTTTTTTTACTAATTTGTGGCCACTTGCAATTCAGTCTTTAGGGACAATAAGTAGATTTTAGCCCACAATCGGTCTTTAGGGACTATAAGTAGATTTTAGCCCAGAATGTAAACAAAGTTGTAGGCAAAAAGTAGTGCCTACTGATATTGAAAATGAAAAAGTAACATTTATCTGTTACCTTTTCACGGCTAAGCAACTGAACCAATTTTGATTAAATTTGAAAAGGAAATAGCTTGCATTTCGAAGAAAATGATAGGCTAATTTTCATCCCAGAAAAACACATTCTTATGGGATGTGATCAACAAATGTTCATGCAGATGGAGTCTAAAAGAATGTATGAACCAAGGAACCAACAGTTATGCTATCTGTCAGACAGTATGAAGCATACACAGCCTTATCTTCCTTATAGTTCTGTCATTGGCCATTCGCCTAAAACTGATGGGTTGACTGTCAGCAAAACAATGATAGTACGGCTCATCTTCTTGAGGTGTTTATAGAGAAAGCAGTAATAAGTGTTGGCATGCAAGATTGTGCGGTGGTGTAGTGTGTACAGAGAGTTGAAACTTAATTTACATAAACACTATTTCATTCCATTTTTTTAACAAGCTGACAGCTCTAAGTATTACTGGTATACATGTAACACTTGAATGTTATGTTCGAGCAAAAAAAAGTGTGTCAGACCATTCTATTCTGGACTAACTGCATTTTTAACTGCAAAAACCCACTATACCACAACCAAGACCCACTGAACCAGAAACTATGTCTAATTTACATATGGCCCTCTACATAACTTTAAAAATACATCTGCATGATCCACTTTCTACCCACATCATAAAAAAAAATCTTACGAAATAGCGGGAAATCGCCCCCGTCAGTGCATTGTGAAGATTGCAAGCGACGTTGGGAGGGAAAAAGTAAAAGTGCTGTGAATCTGACAAAGGAATGGAGATTTAGCAAGCAACAAGGGCAAATAAAACATGTTTTCCGTCTACTCCTCTACGCGTCACGGACGTACCTTATTCTTTACTTTTCTACTATATTCCATGGCACTGTTTATAACACTACACGTTTATAACAAAACTAACGCTAAAAAGTAAATTATTTTAAAGAATTACGACGGATATCTATCCTCGACAATACCTGTCGTATGATTTGACTTTTGACAGATAGGTATCGTATGCTGGTAATAAGCAGCCAAATTAAAAAACACGTGCTTTCAAAAACTGTACGGAGCTAACGGGTAATGTTAATTTGGTCACATTATACTTACGTAGCACCCGTTTTTAACACTGTCATCGACTCTCAATCAAGCACATTTCACTGAGATTGTAGCACATGCACAACACAACTAAATTCTCAATATGTACATATCACAATTTAAATATTATGCATTAGACAAATTTTTCGAAACGTTATTCCTCGGTATTGAGTTCAAATTAGGCTTTGTTGTTTCGATTGACCATTTCACGTTTCACAACACATCGATGAAAAGAAAGAAACAACATGAGAACGAATGAATGAATGAGAAGAGCAAGAGCATATTGGAGTGATTTTCATTGTATGTGCCTGATGAAATAGTTTCATTATAAGTAATCTAGATGGCGCTTAAATATCTATATTAGATTAGCTAGCACAGAACCATTTAGATCAAAAAGAAATTATGTCCCATGGGACTCCATTTATGAGCGTAATCTACATGAGTGAATTCCAATGCTTGGCCAATGCCCACCAAAAGCGATAGATAATACACGACACCAAGAATTTTACGAGGGTGAGTATAGTGTCAAGATATTTGCATCTCTTTCACATCCTCCATTGCTCTTGTTGGCATGATGGAAGACGTTGAAGAAAAATATTTTCATTCCAAATTGTTTCGGACCCACTTTAAGTTCACTTCTCACTATGACATTTTTGGATTGCCTCAAGAATAGTCTTTAGTAAAAGTACTATCATTTTACTGTCGAAAGTGTTGAAGACACTGTATTTTTGTACATGGAGTCTGAAGCAGAGCCATTTAACTAAGAATATACGAGAAAGAAAGACGAAAAGAGAAAGATTTGGTAAATACTGAAGACAAGGAAGTATGATCTGTGATCCTAGCCTATCCAACAAAATTGTGCGAAAAAAAAAAATCAATTTCATGCATGTCAAACTTCAAAGTCAAACTCACTCAACAGTCAACACTCAAAGTCAAACTCAAATTATTCTTGCATGGCTGCTTTACTTGTGCTGTGCATATTTTTATTTGTAAAAAACATTTCGTTATCTGAATAAAACTATTACTAACTTAAACTTTGAAGCTAAACCGCTCATGTACAATGTGCTACATAATAATTACTGGGCGGAGCTTAGTGTGGCTGTTATTGAGTTTGGTAGCATTTATGTTCGTTTTGACCGGTATTATGACTCCTAAATGGTTATTGGGACAACCCGTGGTCGTCAACGAGAACAATGTCACAAGTTTTTACGTCCGCAGCGTTGGTATTTACAATCGGTAAGTAATTTATACATCATGCACAAATCTTTCTTAGTAGGGGTGTAATAGCTGCCTATTTATGTCAACGCGAAGTTGAAGGATACTGAGTGCTTCCGTTTTCCATAATTGAACATACTCGGTGGTGTCAATTGAATATTGAATACATTATCCTATATAGTAATATTATATGAAAGTTTGTATGGATGTTTGTTGGTCCTTTACTCCAGTACACCGATTTTGATCAAATATTAGGTACAATGATAGCTTATACAACAGAATAACACAGGCTACCGACTGGAATGATGAGTGATACCTTTTCTGTGACTCGTGTATGGAGAGATGTTCTTAAATCAACGGGAATTCCCTACGATGAAACATAAAAGAGCCGTTGAGAAGACTACCGGGAAGGTTATAGAAAAAGCGTAGAAATTCTTACAGGAATGGAAAAAATCGAAATTTTTAAAGGAACAAGATTTCTTCTTACGTAAACGTGCTAAGGAATTGTCAAGTCTTCTCTTTGCCTTCGCAGGTCATGTTTCTATTTTTCATCACTACATAGTATAAAACAAAGTTGCTTTCTCTGTCCCTATATCCCTATGTCCTTATGTCCCTTTGTATGCTTAAATCTTTAAAACTATGCAATGGATTTTGATGGGGGTTTTTTGTAATAGATAGAGTGATTCAAGAGGAAGGTTTTAGTATAAGCATTGTACCCGTGCGAAGCCGGGGCGGGTCGCTAGTAATATTATATTTAAACGTTTTAGCGTTTACATTTTCTTGTAGCTCACGCACTGAGCATAAACTTTAAAAGATTCCTACTGGAAAAATAGACCTGTATGACACAGCTCACTGATCAGCTAGTTTATAAACAGAAACAAAAACATTTGAATTGTGGCATATTAATTATGTATTTTTTATTTCATGTTCCAGTTGTATCCCAATGACAAACGACCGTAACAACTGCGCGTCGTTCTCATTCTACGGACTGGCTACAGACTCCACAGTGTATCCGACTCCATGGAAAGCGGCTATGTTCTTCTTGTCGTTGTGTAAGTCTATACACAAAAACAGAAACTAACTGACTAACTCTTTATCACCTGACATTAACACAGAGCCAAACTACAGGGTCTAGAAGCATGAAACTTCGCAAAAAGTTCGTTGTTCGCAGAGGTTTTCCCGCCTTTCACGCGTCTATGTGTTTTATAATCATGGCGATAATAATATGCCATGACGAACGCTCCATCCACACACATCATATCTTATATCATAATAAAATATATCATAATTTTAAACCAGATATATCCTAGACTAGCAGTTCTGTGCGCTTTCACTCGCGTAGTTCGCGTTCCCGTGGGAATATGGGAATCAAATATAGCCTATGTTACTCAGGGATATCTAGCATTCAGTTGGTTAAAGAATTTTTAAAATCGGTCTTGTAGTTTTTGAGTTTATTCGTAACAAACATACAAAAATACAAATCTTTCCACTTTATAATATTAGTAAAGATACCATCAAGACAGAAGAGACTGAGACGATCCTGATGATGGGTGTGTTGGCTCAGTGCGTAGTGACCCTGACTAATCAAAGAATTTTACAGAAAAAAGTAAACCGTAAGAAAGAAAAAAAACTCAGTGTTTGCAACACATATCTTTATTTCACAGTTGCAACTATGCTAATTAAATTATGATAATTAGAATTCCATTGATAACACAGCTATACCTCACTCCACTCACTTCACCTTAAATGGTTCCTTGTAAAATAAATGACTGTCTATATTAAGCCCGCCTCTTAAGTGTGAAGCTTGGGTTCGAATCCTAGTGCGGCATGTACCTTTCCTACATATTTAATACTTACATGATGCTAAAGGAAAATCAAGATCAAACCTGCAGGTCCCAAAACTTATTCTGAGGCATGTGATACAGGCTGGCCATGGACTCTCCCATGAGACTGTGTTTGTAAATGACATATTTTTTGAAAGGTATAAAAAGAGGTTTTTAAAATTTTTGTCTGTGTCTGGACGTCATCGCGCAAAAACTATGCACCGATTTTGATGAAATTTGGTGTGGAGATAACTGAGTAACCGAGTCATCATCTAGGGTACTTTTTAATACAGGAAAATGTCTCATTCCCATGGGAACATATAAAAACTGGTTAAAAAGAGATGTACTACTCTGAAACTATAACACCGAGGAACTTGAAATATGGTATGTAGGTGTCTTATATTTTTTAAAATTTCCATGGGAACTACTAGTAAAATAATAAAGTAGATGTCTATATTCATCCCAGGCGCAGCGATACAGTTTGCGACAGTGCTAGCAGGCGTTCTGGCGTGTTGCGTGCAGGCAGTCTTCAAGAAGAGTGTCATCTCTCTCGCCGGGGCCACGCAGGCCTTAGGAGGTAAGTTGTCATTATGGAGGGTAGAGAAAAAGATGTACGATTTCTGGTGTGAAAAAGTGTCCATCAAACTGCGTTAGATCAAAGTCAAAAAGTGAAAATTTCTTTAGTTTCTGTAGATAATTGCTAACGTCCATGGAGATTGGCTAGATGTAAACAGCAGCCTATTTCCACCGACGATTTGCTGGTTCCAAATGCAAGTACCCCGAGAAAAACCAGCAAGAAACTCAAGTCACTCACTCTTTAATCTCATAAATATAAAGGCTAGTGTTTTGCACCCGGTGGCCATAACAATATGATAGTTGGTCTCACTTCCAAATAAGTTATCGACCTTGACCTGTTAAAAGTGACCCTGTCTGTTAAAAGTTTCCTTGACCTGACAAAAGCGACCTTGTATTTTTAAAGTGACCTAATTCTCTCAAAGTTACAAGTGACGACCTACTAAGAGCAACCTTGAGCTGCTAAAAGCAACCTGTTAACGGTGACCTTGACCTGTCAAAAGTAACCTTTACCTGTAAAAAGGGACCTTGACCTTTGCAGGTCTGTTCGGCGTGCTGGGGCTGGTGCTGTACCCGTGGGGATGGGGCGCGCCTCGCGTCAAGCGGCTCTGTGGGGAGAACTCCGAACCTTACCTCCCTGGGGACTGCTCTATTGGTCAGTATCAATGCTGAAGACGTCCATACATTACATATGAAATTAACAATAAATATGCTTACGCCTTTTATCCCTAGGGTAAGCAGATATATTTGACATTGCTGTAAAACCTTAATAATGACGTTCTGACTAGGCACAATTCTAATGGCCTTTTGCTCAAATTATAAAAATCTATTTATTTAAGACATCAGAGACCCACTTGTTAGTATACATTGTTCCTACACACTGTGACAAAAAAGAAAACATTTAGCGATCTTATCGCTTTAAACGATTTCTTCCAGACAACCTGAATGATGATATTGTTGATCAGTGCTAGATTAAGCTAACTTGATGCCCTAAGCAAACTTATCTTGTCATTAAATGAACTACAAAGAATCATTTAAAAAAAATGTTAATACGTATCATAGGTAGAATATGTTTATGTTGTTCCTCCTGCACTTATCCCATGCTAGGTGAGGTCGGCACAACATGATTTCACATGTTGTCATTGTCATTTAAAACATGCGGATTTTTATATTGCTTAAACTTTCGTGTGCTCGTTTTTTTTCTGTTGGTCGTCTGTGGTCCCCCCTAGGGGTCGTCCATTAATCACGTGATGTTTTTGTAGCAACTTTTTGACCCCCCTCCCCCCCTTGGTGATGTGTGGTGAGGTTTTAGACTCCCCCCCCCCCACATACCGAAATCACGTGTATTTTTTTGGTAGACAGTATATTGAAATTTTCGAGGACGAAATGATAAAATTATGGAAAATTGAGCATCAATAAAGTCACATGCTATTTATTGTTTGGTTTAGAAATCGCGCGGTCAATGAAAAATAAATACACGTGATATCTCATTTCACCCCCCCTTGTGATATTTCGTGATTTTTTCAGAACCCCTCCCCCCCTTTCGAACCTCACGTGATTAATCGAGGACCCCCTAGATGGGATGCCCTTAGCAATTGCTTAAATAGCTTATATTCTAATCTAGGACTGTTGCTGATCCTGTTTCAGGCTGGGCTCTGTTCGTGACAGCTACAGGCGTGGCCCAGGTCTTCCTGGCCAGCGCTCTGTCCAAGACAGCAGACAAAGCCGCCAACTCAGACAAGGTCCAATTCCAAATGGATGAGGGCAAACAGCTCATCTGTTTGGCCTGATCGCCTAGACTGCCCATGTTTACACCTCGGTACAGACACAGTAAATATACAGGATGATTTTTTTTGCCGTCTGGAAAAAAATATGACGTATATGGTATCTAGAGCCGAAGCTATACACGAGATTAATTGTTAAATATAGTCATGTTTAGTGCAATTTACAAAATCTAGAAAACTGCGCACACTACTATGTTCCAGCTGGCGCCTTAGTTGTAGATAGTTTGCGCATGAATGGAAGCTACGAGCCTGTTTCTTTTTAAAATAGTATTTCAAATATTCCAGTGTGTATTGACTGCAATTGAGTAGGTAGTATATTAGTTAAGGCAAAAAAAAAACTATTGCACTTAACTATCACACCATATTTTTTTTTAGCCGGTAAAAAAAAATCAGACTGTATAAGCTAGCAGTATGGCAACTACGAACAAACATCCGAAACGAATCACTCACATGCGCTGGAATTGGTTTCTCTAAGCGGTTTTCGCTATAATAATAATAAAATAACTTATTTTAGGCAACATAATAAAAAGCCCATAATATAATGGTTAGTAAAAAAGGCACTTAAATATTAAGAGTTGAAAAAGAGAGAAAAACAATAAAAATATGATAATCAGGGGATTTTTCCCTACACATTACTAACAATAATAATAAATTGTCAGACAATTCACACACGGTTATTTAGTCCCAAACTAGGCAGAGCCTGTACTATGGGTACTAAACAACTGATAAATATACATATAAATAAATATTAAATACCCAGACACGAAGCCAACAGACATGTTCATGCACACAAATGTTGGCCCCGAGCGGGGATCGAGCCCGCGACCTCCGACTCAGAAGGAATGGTCACTACCAACTGAGGAAACAGGCCCGTCAAAACATTGGTATATATTTCATCCCCTGCGGTCTAACTTGATATAAGATGTAAAATTTAGTGGACTAGTAGTTGCCATACTGATTTAGCTTTACATTTACTGTGGTACCTACAGATCAGCAATGCATATTGCAAGTCACAAAATATATTTATATGTAACAATAAAAATGAGAGAGTGATATTGATGATTCATGATATTTGTATACAAAAAAGTTTTTTATACAAAATGAAATTAGTCCAAAGTTTTTATAATCATCCGGCTTTTGCCACTATTTATAACATTCATCAAATAAGATAAAACTAGTATTATATCAATGAAGCATGACAATATTTTGGAAAGAGATCTGAATTTTCCATTATAATATACTATTAGTAATATGAGTCAAAACCCGAATTATACAACAAAATGTAAATTATACAAAAAACATGACGTCCCTCTTCGGATTCGCGCCAAAAAACCTGGACTGTGAATTTTTTAGCAATAGTGTTGCAATGTTTATATTGTCATACTATACTGATTGTACGGCATTTTCAAGAAAATAGAGCAGTCTTTTGAGATGGTAGATCTGTAAATAAAAAAATATTTTTTTATTCCAGCTTTGAATAAAAACATATTTTTTTATACAGATTTTCAAAAACCCACTTAATACAATTCATACAGGTTCTACCGATAAACTGACAAATATTTGTGAAGAGATGATGTTTTTCAGGAATTTGTAATTTTGCTGATGATTGTGTAAGTGTATAATGAGTAGATTTTGCTCTATTTTTTTTTTGGCTTATACAGAATCTAAAGAAAAGGCTGTGGTTGAAGGAAAGTACTCAAAATATTACCTACTGAAAGGAAACATTCCTTTATTAAAAAAAAGGAAAATTGCGTCAAATTTTGATATTTTTGAAAACGGTAATTTATAAGGTTAAAAAAAATTGTGTTTTAAAATAAAATAACTATCTAACTATCAACATATCTCTAACAATATAGTTTAATTGTTTTACTTAATTTTCCTTTCAATTTGTCACTGTCAATGTGACATAGGATAATTTCCTTCCAATCACAGTATTTTTTTTCTATTCTTTATAAGGACAGTTTTATTTTCATCACATTGTAGCCTCATCCAGTTATAGTTGTAACTAATAGACTGAACCGTTGCTTCCAATTGTAATCTCAAAATAGTTATACATACATACTGGTTGATTCTGCTTTACAGCGACTAAACTTATTTTAGTTTACTACTGTCATTTTCTTTCTCCTAGAAAAGAAAAGAGACGAGAGATATTTAGTCCTATCAAATTAATATTAGTCCTGTCATTAAGGCATTTAATAACGTCTTTAGTGCATAAGTAAAGAAGTCGCGACTAAAATACCGACTCGGACAGGACTAAATTCGATAGGTTATCTTCTATCCCTTTTTTTTTTTGAGGTAAGACAAAGACAGGACTAAACCAAAATAAGTTTAGTCAGAAAAGCAGAATCGCCCAAACTGAAATATTAAAATTAGTCAAATTAATCAAAGATATTGTATTCATATAATACTCACTACTATATGTTTATCGGAGTTAAGATATACATTAAGGTGATATACATAATCTTCATATAGTATAAAGTTTGAATGACTTAGGTATTACAGTACGGTCGTTTTAACTTGGCTGCCTCATACCGTCAAATGGTCGTTAAAAAATGTTATTGCGCAGCCATTAGCAACTTCACAGCTGCCAAGTTAAAACGGCCTTACTGTACACTGTATGCTATTTAGATTAAGTTTAGCAATAATAAGAAAAGCCATAATAGAACTCATTAAAATCTGTCCAAAAATTCTACAAAACTTACAAAAGACTATTTTTTTAGGTATAATGGACTCCATTCTGCATTACAGCGACTAAACTTATTTTAGTTTAGTCCTGTCATTTTTCTTCCTCTAGAAAAGAAAAGAGACGAGAGATATTTAGTCCTATCAAATTAAAATTAGTCTGCTCATGTATGACGTGTTTAGCAATTTTAGCGACGGTCATAGATAAAAGTGACAGATAAGCACGTTCATAGTTCAAATTAATAGGTTTTTAGATGTTTGACATTAACTCTTCAATATATGATTTGTTTCTGTCCTTTTCCTTCCGTATTCTATTGAGAAGGATTTATAATTAGGAATTTTAGGTGGGCAGCCAGAATCGAGTCCAATACAGTATTATATTTGATATTTTTGTGTTAAATTCTTAAGCATAATTGGTTGTATTTTTAAAGTATAAAACATGGTTAGGTCTAACGCTTAACTGAAATAGTTCCTGAAAACCCCCACCCTTGCGTTAACTGGGCTCTCGTGGGAGATTATAGCCCATACGTCATGTGAGAAGCCCTGTAGTTCAGCAGTCCTTTCGTCCGTCCTTTTCAGGCATTCAATTGGCACATTGAAGTAAGCGAGACAGCGCTATGTTAAATCGAATCCCTGTATTATAAAATAAGCTAAGTATAGGTAAAATATTTTTAGATTGTGTAGTGATTAATATTTACAATTTGTGTCTGTATATTCTTTACAAATATATTTTATATACAGTAAGAGATACGTCGTTTTATTTAATTATGCTCTACACTCTTACTTAAAATATATGCTCACGCCTTCTATCCCCGAAGGGGTAGGCAGAGGTATCCCATTGCTGGATATACCCATTTTTCACCAGTTTGAAATAGTAGTCACTGAAGGGTGCTCTCTACAGGCATCTCAATTCATATCATTTCATATGCTGATTTTGTCAACTACATCCAAAATCATACACAGAGTTTGAATTTCGTATTATTCTAAAATCAATTAATAAAGACGATTCCAACTGAAGCCGTCGCCAATGTCATTCGGAGAAACTGAGGCTTTTACTCAGTTTCTCCGAATTACGTTATAGGCTTTGACTCAGTTTCTCCGAATGACGTCAATAACGCCAATAACGTAATTCAGAGAAACTGAGTGAAAGCCTCAGTTTCTCCGAATGACGTTATTGGCGACGTCGTCTTTATTATTTGACATTTATCACGAGGTCATCGCTTACTCTAGTCATGATAGGTGTACGTTAGAAGTAATGTAGGTACTTACGCATTTCCTCGGAATCAATTCTGAGACCTGAGTTTCCTCACGACACTGAATAGGTTTGATTTTTTCGAGATATAATATGTTTTAAGCAAATAAAGTATTGATTAAATTTATATTGTCCATAACTACGAATAAGGGTAGGTCCATAAGCATATTTCAGTAAAAATGTTATTCAATGAACAAAAGTGGAAGCTCCCTTTTTGCTTGACAAAGACTGTAACGTTCTTATTACAATCGCCTTGGAAGTCAGACTCGCACTACAAGTGTCAAGCTTCATGTGCTCTTGACTGTACCACGGACACATAGACAATAGGTCTATGATGGGAGATCGAGCTCATAAATAAGAATATGTACTAACGTAATCGAGCTTCGCTTGTTGTTGCGACACGTGTCGCTAACGCCATCTGCCAGTGATTGGCGGTATTATAAAAAAAAAAAAGAGTTTTTTTTACAGCAAATACAAAAAGGTATGTAGTTGAACTTAATATGCAAAACTGTATCTGTCTGTATACAAAATTTCATCAAAATCGTTATAGCCGTTTCCGATTTATGTACTTACCTGAAATATCATTACCAACGTTTTGGACCTGTTGCAAGATCCCCTTCCTTCCGTTCTGTATCCGTAGTCAGATTGCTTAGTCAGATCAATCTAACCATGGACTACTTTTAGTGTAAATGGTTAGCTTTTGTTAATATAACCACGGACACCTAACCAATAATGTATCCTTGGTCAGCTTTTGTTGATATAACCACGGACACCTAACAAATAATGTACCCTTGGTCAGACCCATTGACGTTCTCCAGAGAGATTTAAATACTAGGGCATAGAGGGGACAAAGCCCGAAAAATTTGAAGTCAAAACTTATTCCACAGTGGAATAACTCGTCCGAATAACAACTCTCGTTCGTATCTCGCGAAAATAAATAAATATGCCGAGATGCGCCTTGTTAGGTTGCAAATCACGCTACGGCAAAACGCCTGGAAGGGATTTTAGTTTATTTTCGTAAGTATTTTTCATATTTACTCAGAAAACAGAACAAAATTAATAATTTTCTTATATTCGTTCTAGAACATTCTGCTGATCTTGTAAATTAACGCCCTCTGCTGTTGAGTAGCTTATACCACTACTTCACTACTAATTAGTGATGCGGTGCTGTTTATCGACTTTTGCTATCGATATTTATTTATTAGGTAGAAAATATAGGCATACTGTTTTTAAGAATACAAACAGTTTAATAAATAATTTAATATCAATATAGAAACATATATTTTTTGGTTCAAAAATGTTATAGATTTCCCGCAGTATGTCCAAATAGAGCACAACGAAGATAATTGGGTTCCATCTGCTGGGTCAAAATTATGCTCGAAGCATTTTAAAACCGAAGATATTTACCTCGGAAAGACTGGACGACGAATGTTAAAAAAAGGATCGGTACCTTTTGTTGTTGTAAGTTGTAGTAAAATAGAATGCCGTGGTTCCGTGACTGCAGGGTCTACAGAGCTCTATTTTGTTGAAACTGATGATTATAGTACATTATGATACAAGTGTGCTAAGTTGACCATTATATACAAGGCGATATTGTGTGCGCACGAGCGAAAGCGAGTGCGCCATAAGAAAGCCGCGTATATTATGGTCACAGGCACACGTGTTTCATACGACGTTTTTCAACACACTTGTTCAAAACGACGTTTTTCTGAGAAAGAATGAGCGTTCTTGCCGGTTTTCCATTTTAAAAATTTTTTATGGGCCGGCCGCTAAATACTTACATTTCACTCGATTTTGATGGCAAAATAAGAAAATTCGAGTCTGTTCATTGTTTTCAATGATGCAAGGGAGGAGAAAACTTTTTTAATTTTGCGAAAGTTGGATTTTTTTATTTATCTTTCTGATTATTGGTTCAATAATATGGCTACTGCAAACTTTGAGAAAGTTTTGACCAAAAAATATGGATACTCGGCCTGAAATTGCCGCCAAAGCTGTGGCACTTCTGCATAGCCAAAGAAATGTGAGTGCACAACTAAATTTAAGCCGTACTACTGTCCGAAGAGTTTATTGAAGGTACTTAGAGACTGGCGGCTTCGTTTGTTGTCAAGGAAGACCGCGATCTCGTGTGACAACGTTTTTAGCTAGGGACCATCAAAACTTAAAAACACTAGGTGGCCCGATAGATGTGTCTGAGAGTGTAGTAGGTATAATTGAAATTGATTTTGTTGTATATACCTATACTTTGTCAATAAACTGATATTATCGATACCTTGGTATGAAATAGTAACATCCCTTTTAATCAGCGTGACCTCTACCGGTCGATAGCTGAAACAACTTCTAATTGTTTGAATACTTGTTTCAGCTATTGAAATCTAGATACCAGCACTGACGCTTAGGCTTCAAAGTTTTGTATGAAAATATTCCCAATGCCCCCTCTATGCCCTAGTATTTAAATCTCTTTGACGTTCTCTCATGCTTGGTTTCGATTCCTTGTGAGGGCAAGCACTAATGAGTTTCTTCAAAACTTGGTTAGTTACTTACATCTATACTTACATTTATTAAAACTAACGAGGCCGTGTCTGTATAATAATCTACTATATAAAAATAATACATACATAATCTCTCGCCTATTTCCCATTGGGGTAGGCAGAGACAACAGACCGCCACTTGCTACAAACCTGGCAGATCTCTCGCGCTTCCTCCACATCCATCAAACGACTCAAAAATAAGTCGGGTTTTCCTTCCTGACGCTATAACTCCAGAACGCACGAACCGATTTCCACGGTTTTGCATTTGTTGGAAAGTTCTCGGGCTCCGTGAGGTTTATAGCAAAGAAAATTGAGGAAAAATTTCAACAGAAAAGCGGGAAAATCTTTTTTCACATACAGCGCCATCTCTGATACATAGCATGTACTACAAACCAATATTTTAAGTAGATGGCGCCGGTGCGTGATACACAATATTTTAAGTAGATGGCACCGGTGCGTGATACATTATTTGACAGCTACTCATTGTTCTCTGCTCAGTAGGGATGTGAGATTAAAGAAAAATAATCGATTAAATAAAAATCGATAAAATCGATTAATATTGAAAATAATCGATTATTCTAAGAAATGACTTTTTTTACCGTCTGGAAAAAAATGTGGTGTAATAGGTAAGTGTAATAGATTCATTTGGCAATGTTACCTAAAAAAAATTTTTTTTTTTTTCTTAAATTTTTTTTCTTTCTTAAACTAATATACATTACTCAATTGTAGTCAATAATACACACTGAGATATTTGAAATAGTATTTTAAAAAGAAACAGGCTCGTAGCTTCCATTTATGCTCAATTTACCTACAACCGCCAGCAGCGCGTAGATTTTGTAAATTGCACTAAACATGAGTATATTTAACAATTAATCTCGTGTATAACTTCATCTCTAGATACCATAAACATCATATTTTTTTCCAGACGGTAAAAAAAATCATCCAGTATATTTAAAAATCTATATAAGCTTTTCATATTTTAATAATAAAATCCTAAGAGATTCATATTAACATTTTAACAGATTAAAAATGAAATAAAATAATATGAATAAAGAAATAACAAAATAAAATTTCTATAATCTTCAAATTTAAACAATAAAATAATTAGTGTCACAAATGTCCAGTCCTCTTTTACATTTGACTAGTATTAAAATAAAATACTTAAAACGAGAATCAAAAAAACTAAACGACTACGTTATGGTCTCAAAACCTAAAATAAAAAACAAATCACCTTAACACCACCTGTATGTATAGTGTATACCATGTTTTTTCGCAAATAAATGTATTTGTAAATCTTTCTTTATTTTTTAAGTTTAAACAGTCAAAAGACGAAAAATAATAAAAAATAAGAGTACTCGTAGTATTAAAATAAAACTGATAAAATGAAACGATATGTAAAAAAGCTTAAAGACAACGTTAAGGTTCATCCACCGTATAGATGGCGCTGTTTATAAAAATCGTTTAAAACGCGTAATTTATATAATCGATTAATTAAAAATCGATTATTTTTTTACATCCCTATTACTGCTCAGTTAATTTCATTTGACAAACCGGTATTGTGTTCACTGTGAAATAATTGTGAAAAAAAAGTAAAAAAAATAAGTTAATCGTTTCCTAACATTTCAATTGGAAACCATCAAATCAATCTCGTGTATTGTGCAAATTTTTATTCAATTTCAACGGCAGGCATTTGTCTTTAAGGTGGTAAGTTGAAATTATGTGGATCGTGCATTTGAAGTTAAATTCACCACTCTGTCCATAGTCCAAAATGCCTAGAGGACGACGTGCGAACATCGGCCGCCGCACAAGACATGCAAGCCAGCAACAAGTGTATTCACAGAACATAAGCGAAGAAAGACAAAATATAATAAGAGAAAATGCCCGATTGAGACAACGCGTGAGCACACGAAGATCATTGGCATTATACAATCGCTTGGCATTCCAATATGATCCCACTGCGAACTACAGTGATAATGATAATTTAGATATTGGACCAATTACGACTATATGCCGATATTGCAATGCGTTAAAGTTCAAAAGAGAAACGGCTGGATTGTGCTGCGCAAGTGGAAAAGTCAAACTGGATCCATTACTTACACCACCACAGCCACTGAAACCATTGTTCTATGGAAGTGATCCCGATTCCAGCCATTTTCTTCAACACATCCTTGAATACAATAACTGCTTTCGCATGACTTCCTTTGGAGCTAATATCATTCGAGAAGGCGGCTTCATGCCGACTTGCAAGGTAAAAGATACAACACACATAACCAATCACTCACACCAACACAATGAATTGCAACACATAACAACTACATAACACCACACACTACACCATCACACGATTGAAGTTACACCGTATTCTTCAACAAATGATTGTTTGCAATTACAGATACAAGGACAAATATATCATTTGCATGGTTCAATGGTGACAACACCAGATGAACCGCATCAATTTCTGCAAATATATTTCATTTCGTCGATGGTGGATCAGCTGAATGTGCGTTGCAATATACAGGGAACACAACAGTTAAAAAGACGAATTATTGAACAGTTGCAAGCATTTTTTCACGCTAATAAGGCTAATAAGGTGGTAAATATGTTCAAAACAGCATTGGAACAACTGCCATCGGATACGCACAAATTTGTCATAAGAGCGGATTGTACCCCAACAGGTGAACATGTGCGAAGATTCAATGCACCCACCGTTAATGATGTTGCTGCAATTATTGTTGGCGATCCAACTAAATCGCGAAACATTGTCGTTCAGCGAAGAAGCAATATCATACATCGTGTAAACGAGACACATCGTTTGAACGATGCGTTACAATATCCAATCATTTATTGGCAAGGGCAAGACGGATCCGACATCACATTGAAGATGGTCGATCCAATTAAAATTTTTTAATCACCAAACGAAATGTTACATAAAACGAAGCCATCTGGTGGCGAAACGGAGTTCGCTGGGTTTGCTAGTATGTTATATACTTACTTATTTAGATTTTTCTTGCGGTAGTGTACCTAGATAGTATCGATGTAAGTAGATATCATAACACAATTTTTTGAAATTTATGTCTGTCTGGTGCTAAAACGAAACGAGCCCACGACTCGAGCACTCACTGCTAAATCATTTTTACATCAGGTCCAGGATTGTCGACATTTTTGCTGCGAATGTATTTGTGACGTCTGTAATGGTGGTTTTGGTGTACACTGTAAGTCTGTTGCCTAAATGTAAGTATATAAATAAATAAATAAAACACCCTCATCTGGCGATGAATCAAATAACCTGCCACGTCCTCAAGGATGACGCTAAGTGAGTATTTTGTTATTTATAGCAAACAAAATAATGGTTTTAACTGGAAGTAGGTAGGTAGTAAGGTAGGTATCTACCTACTTCCTACTATTTATCGTCGTATTTTTCTAGTGTTTTCGTATTACTATGGTGTATTTCCTTGTAATTTGTACTGTGTCGTGACTGTTTCAAGGTGATTCGATGGTAAATGTTAATGGTTACTTGACGTTGCCATCGATATACCTAGGTACTGAGAGATAAAAAATATAAAGAATGTAAAAATAAAAAAAATAAATCATTTGAGTTGTGCTCGGCACACCGTTAAAGACCCCGCTTCTTATGATGATAATCAGTGACGTTCGGGTTCGAATCCTGGCAGGTACCTACCTACCAATGAGTTTTTCAAAACTTACGTCCCTATCTACATAATAATTCTCGCCCTTGCTCCAGCGATGGATACAACTCCATGCGCTGAAGTCGGGGGGGTTGTAGCGGCAGACGTGAAAATTTATATTTTGTTATCTTTTAAAATAAATAAATATTTTAATTTTTAATTTAATTTGTGTTTGTGTTATATTTTATCATGTATGGACTAAATCTGAGTCTGAAATAAATGATTATTATTATTATAATTATCATTAGCTCCACAGTGAAGGAAAAGTGAAAACATCGTGAGGAAACCCGCAGCTCTCATAATTAATTCTGAGGCATTGGTACAGACCCGGTCCGGCGATGGGCTCACCACCTATCACGTTTAGGGGTCCAATGCATCTCGTGAAATGTGGGTATATCCAGTAATGGAATACCTCTGCCTACCCCCTGGGGGATGAAAGGCGTGAGCTATATATATATATATATTTTAAATAGATTATTGTTTAATCTGGTGCTTATGAAAGTGTGAGGTACCCAGCAATGCAAAATGATGATTCAAAATAGAAAACAGCTCAGAGTGCGGAAATTTAGATAGGTAGGTACCTACTTAAGTAGTTAGGTAAGTACCTACCAATCTACTTATTAGCGTGAAGAAGACCTTCCAGACCGAGAGATTAAAAAGACCTCACACTTATTTACATTCAATATTGTTTTAAAGGCTGAAAATTGCAGAAATTTAGAGCAGTGATAGCCCAGTGGTGAAAGAGCCCGCTTTTCATTTAATTCGTGCAACTTGGACATTTAAGTAGGTACGTAGATATTAGGTAACTACGTATTTCTTACTCTCACCACCTATAACGTTGAGGGGTTCACAGAATATAGGTACTAACCCAACGTAGGTGTTTTTAGAAATGGATTACCTCTGCCTACCCTTCGGAGATAAGAGGCGTGAGATCTTTTATAATAGGCAGATTTCGCAGAAATTTCAAGAGTTAACGAAATAGGTAACTCAAATCATTGGCATTTATATAATTGCCTTTCACGGCTAAACTGCTGAGTCGATATTAATCAAGACAGCGAGATTTACCTAAGTATAGCTCGATCTTGGAGAAATTAACTACTTCTTATCTCGGAAAGGGAACAAAGTGACGGGCAAAAAAATCAATTATTTCAGAAAACAGGTTCCATATAACTATAAACATGTCAACCCATTAAATAATAAAAAAAAAACATTATAATATCAAATTCAAATTTAAATACATTACACTTACATTTACTTACATTAATACTTACACAAACCTACTTATACCTAAGTAATTTGTTTAATAACGAACGCAAAAATGGACACTGGCACAAGCGCCAGCGTCCATTTTTCCGTTCGTCATACGAATTTAAGAAAAAACGGAAATCGTTTGAGTCGATCACTTTGGTCATGAACAAAAACGAATGTTTAAAAAAGTTTCTCTGGGTTCTTTCATTCGTTATTAGCACGGTTAGCTTGGTCACCTGCTTGTACATACATTTCATGTAAACATTATATAAAGAGGTTACAACAAAGTCTTCCTCCGGCCATATTTAAAGGTTTAATTAATAATACTCAAGAACTCAATTAGACCAATTATAGAAATGTAAAATTATTAACTACACTCGAGTAATAGCCTACT
Organism: Ethmia dodecea; assembly: GCA_963855545.1. Taxonomy (NCBI): domain Eukaryota; kingdom Metazoa; phylum Arthropoda; class Insecta; order Lepidoptera; family Depressariidae; genus Ethmia; species Ethmia dodecea. The sequence continues at coordinate 3,822,592 of OY979463.1, read as the reverse complement.
TAGACGGAATAACTAATAAAATTACACGGTACTATTCGTAATTGAGGAGGTAGACAGTCGTACTCAATGAGGGAAGTAAATAATTAATTAAAAAGCCGCGCGACGCCATTTTGAATTTCAAATTTTAAAATGGCTGATTTCTATTTCTATTCGTAATTTTATTTTGTCAGTTGTTGATCGGCTTATTAGACTAGAAACAATAGACTACTTAAGTAAAGATGTGGTAATTTAAAGATTATATTACCTTACTAGGTAGGTACATTCCTACTCGTAAGTACCTAAGTAAGTAAGGACTCGGACCCGTGACTGACCGGTCTCGTGTCCATCAACAGTTATCAAAAAACCGTGGAGGTACGCTTTTAACTGGGAACCATCTCCTTTTTTAAGTCGATTAATAATCAGTTGCCCGACATTATACCACGACTCCTGCTGTCCAGTTATAATAATAAGATGTTTAATAATTCTATTACTGCTCATCCAATGACATTTCGGTTATATGCTATACCGCCGCGCCGTGGCGTGGGAATACGGATATAAAACATAATCTATGTTACTCAGTGATAATGTAGCTTTCAAATGGCGAAATAATTTTTAAAATTATATTTTAAGAGCAGTGATAGCCCTTACGGTTAAAGAGCCGGCCGAAAATCAGTGAGGCTCGGGTCCGAATCCTGGCATGTACCAATGAGTTTTTCAAAAACTTACGTACATATTTATCACTAGGTCGACGGTGAAGGAAAACATCGTGAGGAAATGCGCAGGTCTCGGATTTAATTCTGAGACAAGTGTAAGCAGACCCGGTCCGGCGATGGGCTCACCACCTATCACGTTTAGGGGTCCAATGTATCTCGTGAAATGTGGGTATATCCGGTAATGGAATACCTTTGCCTACCCCCTCGGGGATAAAAGGCGTGAGATTATTATTAATTTTTAAAATCGGTCCAGAAGTTTTTAAGTTTATTACAAAAATACAAATCTTTCCCAATAATGTTATCATCATTGATCTTTCTTCTTTATACTATTAGTGTAGATTGTACTTCGTATAAAAGCATGACACGCATAATACGACATGATACGACTAAAGACCTTATACCTATTTGGATCTAGGTACTTTTAGCATACACTACTTATAGGTACCTACTTAACATACGTAGGTATAGACGTACAGATACATAAATACTTCTTATTTATACCTGTCAGAATTCAAAAACGAACACAAAGTTAGAATATAGGTAGGTACGTTTTCAAATATGGAACCCGGATCGTGACCAGGCGAGGCGCGCTCGCACGCGATTGGTGCAAAGCCACATAACATTTGTTGCTATCGGCGCAGGCGCAGAGAACGGGGCAGCATGGGGCCTTGAAGGTTTCTAAAAAGGTTATACGTTTAAATTGTTGTGAACTTTTGAGCAAAATGATATGAACAATGTAAAAAAAACTGGTTCAAAAAGGTAGAGTAGGCCTGTTAGTTACTTTTCCGTTAGAACTGGCGATTTGGGATGAAAATCGGGTGCCCGACGAAAAATCTAATTCTAATAATATCGATCTTCATTTGATCGGTGACCATTATAAGAGTTCCAAAAATAAAATTCTTTTCGCGATTAACACCCATCGTCAAAAACCAAGTAGGTATGCATCTCTGTCAAAGGATCAGCCTACCTATCATCAGCATCATCAACCTGTAACAGCCCACGGCTGAGCTAAGGGTCTTTCCTTACACATGAGGAAGTATGGGCTTTAATCTCCCACGCAAGCCCACCGCGGATTGGGAGATGGTGTTAAGCTAGTGGCCACTTAACAGTCTAAAACTCCCATGGGAATAGAAAAAAAGTTACCCGCTAGTCATAAAATAACAGTAATTGTGGGACACAAGTCACATAAGGTTACTTAGTCCCAAACTAGGCAGATCCTGTACCTATGGTTACTAAACAACAAATAAACATACTTACTTAAATAAATATTAAACGACCAGATACGATGCCAACAGATATGTTCATGCACACAAATGTTGGCCCCGAGCGGGGATCGAACCCGCGACCTCCGACACAGAAGGCAGGGTCACTGCGGTGGAGTCGCTGTGACTTTCAATAAGAGGACTTAAGTCTCTACATTGAATAACAACTTTTGACTTTGACTACCAACTGAGCCAACAGCCCCCCTAGCCAAGTGGCATTGCACATCTAATCGAATGTTCTTTTAGATTGACATTATATGGGATTGACATTAGCGTTAGCGGTCGTTGGCAAGTGCTTATGTCAATCGCATACGTCATGTCAATCTAAAATAACATTCGATTAGATTGTGCAATGCCACTTGGCTAGGGGGGCAGGTCCCTCAATAGATATACAACACGTAACAGAAAAAGCGCAATTCCTCATACACCCCAACTAGTATATTAATATAAAAAAATATGATGCAGTCGAACTTTAGTTGTAGGTAACTAACCAATTTTCTTAAATATCGATTAACAATAGCACGATTTCCATAGAAAGCACTGAATTCAGCTACGATAATTCATTTTTTTGAAAAATTTAACACATTAAAAATAGCTGAAATCGAATAAGTAGTTGATACTGAACAAACTAATTTCAGGAATTGCGCTTATTCTGTTACATGTTGTATTTACTTGATTAGCTAGAACTACCTCTATTTTAGCACCCCCATCTCTGATCAGTATAAATTAGCAATTTTCTCCGAGAATCGACAAATGAAACCGAATCAGCGCCCCAAGGCGCCCACCAACATATCACACAACATACCAACATAATCAGTCGATTTGTAAATCACACAGTAAAAATAGACGACAGGTGATGGATGGCTCGGCACGGGTCCGAACCCACTACCCCGAGGTAACGCCAGCGTAATCACTGGGTCGGTGCGCTTCTGATTGATTTACTGTACTTTTCTAACAATATGGACGACGTTTGAGGTTATACTGTGCCGTGTGTAGACTGGGATAGTGGTAGAGTTGTTACTATCCCGTTGAATCAAAAAATCTTTGAAACGCTTTTATTCAAAGTAGGGGCTTCAAAGTTTACATAATGAAAGTCATTGTAAGTAACTCCACCGCTTGTACTTATAGTTGAGGGCAAGAAACTCTTCAACACATTATTCTTTTATTCAATTCACACTACATAGGTATACTAGCGACCCGCCCCGGCTTGGCACGGGTGCCTTCCTCTTGAATCACTCATCTATAAAAAAAACGCATTAAAATCCGTTGCGTAGTTTGAAAGATTTAAGCATACATAGAGACATAGGGATATAGGGACAGAGAAAGCGACTTTGTTTTATACTATGTAGTGATAGTGACAGTGAAGTCAAAGTCTTCGCAATAATCTGTTATTACATATGCCATTCTCACCGTACTGGCTTTGTGTCCAACTCCTTCACTGTACATGCCATCAGGCTTTGGTACACCCTCCCCGTTTTCATTAGGAAATACCAATGCATTTAGTAGGTTAGCGTTTTTATCGGGTGAAGGCATAAATTGTTCAAAAGAAATGTTATGGTTCAGTTTCAGGATCTACCGTAATTATTTCTGCTTATCCTGATGTTTGACTGGTAGATAATGCCTTTAGGCATTAAGTTCGCTATGTGTACGTTTTCTTGTTAAATAAATAAATAAATAAGTACTGAATTGGGTTACATAATTTAGTTACTTTAATAATAATTTAATAATAAGTAGAAATATTACATGGTAATAAACAACAAGTAGAAGAGTTCTACTAGGTCATAAATTGGAGAGTATATTTTCCCGACTAAACGAAGCACAAGACCTAAAAAGAAATTCTATCACGTTTTATAGACACTAAAAAAAGTAGACGGATATTTTTTTTAAGGGAATTCGTAAATTGCTCACAAAAATGTTAGGATTTTGATTGATTGAAGACAGTTGATTTAAAAATTGAGTTTAATTTAGGTATTAATTGGTTCGGACTATAAATCTGTTCTTTTCTATAAAAATGGAAAGGTTCTAAAGATAAATCTTAGTAGATAATTTACATCTTGTGTATTTCGAGTATTTCTATACATTGTCTGTCTGACAGGAGATTTTTTGAAACTGTAGACAGAGTTTAAAAAAAGAGCTGGCCTAAAATCAGTGAGGCATCGGGTTCGAATCCTGGCATTTACCAATGAGTTTATATTAATATTAATTTATATATTTAATAATTATATTTATAACTAGCTGGACGGTGAAGGAAAACATCGTGAGGAAACCCGCAGGTCTCAGAATTAATTCTGAGACATGTGTAAACAGACCCGGTCCGGCGATGTGCTCAGCACCTATCACGTTTAGGGGTCCAATGTATCTCGTGAAATGTGGGTATATTCAGTAATGGAATACCTCTGCCTACCCCCTCGGGGAAGGCGTGAGATAATTTATTTATTTTATTTAACCTTCAATAATAAAACTGTCTATATATAAGTATATATATAATATATATATATATATATATATATATATATATATATATATATATATATATATATATATATAAAACTGTCTATAGCACCTGAAAATAAGTAGTGCAGCTTCAGTCAAAGTATTTTCAGAATCGGATAAGTAGTTCGAGAGATTACCGTCACAAACATACAAACAACTTTACTTCTTTACAATATTAGCGTAGGTGCCGAGTTTTTGACTTGTGTCTGTAACGACGCACCTAAATATTTTTCACTAGCTCGACGGTAAGGGAAAACATCGTGAGGAAACCCGCAGGTCCCAGAATTAAATCTGAGGCATGTGTAGACCCGGCGATGGGCTCAATATCTATCACGTTTAGGGGTCCAACGAACTTACCAGTGAAACGTAGGAATTTCTAGAAATGGAATACCTCTGCCTACCACATCGGGAATAAAAAGCGTGAGATTATTTATTTTGTTTTATTTTATTTTAATAGGAAAACCAACAGCACATTTACAAATATAGGTACCTACCTAGTGTTAGCGTTTACAAAGTTAGATAGATAAAAAGAATAGGTTTTATTCAATATTGTCTAAATCTTTAATTTGTATTATGAATCTTTGTAAAAATATATTACTATCTGTGGAACACAATGGTTGTCAGTTTTCGGGTTTGGTTCACTGCCCATAAAAATATTGTTATTCAATTAGATTAAATAGTAAAAGTAAGAAGATCTATGTAATAAAGGAGTATTGGAATACCTACATGAAGTTGTTTATCTTGTATCACTAGTTACATTTAATTTGAGAACTTAATTAAGAAAGTAAATAATGCCAATACAATGATAAACTGACTGTCCGATTGGTGATGTATCAACGCACAGGCTAATCCACTGGGTCTAGAGACTTGAAATTTTGCAAAATTCAACCTTTAAGGGGGTGAACTAAACCTGGGCGAGCGAAGCCGCGGGTAAAAGCTAGTATAAGATAAGAAAGTGCTTATTATTTTCTTCTATTCTTTCTTATCCTACGCTAATAACAAAACTGTTCTCTCGCAAAGCGCACGAAGCTATATCAAATTCCATTAACATAGGTACCGCGTTACTCCCATATACCTACACTCGTACAGCCGCAAAAACCTCAATATAAACTCAAGTAATAAATTTTAAATTTATCGACAAATTGAATCATTAATCTACCCTTGCTGTGTGACAAATGAAATATGGCTATATCGCTGATAGAATCAGGTATTATGCACCCAATTATAATGTAAATTTCATCAAGAAACCATCTTTAAGTCGATTTATAGTGTGATATTATCTAGAATTACATTCAGTTTACGTAAACAGCAGTTGCATAGCTATCCTACGCAACGATATTATTCGTGTAAGTATTTGCAAATAAGATTAAAATAAATAATCTCACGCCTTTTGTAGGGTAGGCAGAGGTACCTATTCCACTTCTAGAAATACCTACTTATTCCACGGAAATAAACGTAAACGTGATAGGTGGTGAGCCCATCGCTGGACCGGGTCTGTTACCTATCTATATCTCGGAATTAATTCTGAGACCTGCGGGTTTTCTCACGATGTTTTCCTTCACCGTCGAGCTAGTGATGAATATGTACGTAAGTTTTGAAAAACTCATTGGTACATGGCAGGATTTGAACCTGAGCCTCACTGATTATCATCATGCGAAGCAGGCTCTATATCTAACCGTTAGGCTATCACAGCTTCCAAATAAAATTTGTCAAAAGATTCACTGTCTTACTCAAACGAACAATCCGACAATCGAAAGTTTGGAAACTTTTGAATGGGTACCCCCCTGTAACTAAAACTCGGCAATTTTAATTCAAAATCAAAAATTTATCCAAGTTATCAAAGGGGGCTTTTTCTCAGTTTTCACCATTAACAATTTTTACAAAATATCAAAAGGTTTTCCCTATTCTTTACCAATTTCCTTGCACTTTTTCATCATACAAAATTACATAAAAGCATTATAAGATTCATATAAGTGTGGGCGTACGAAGGCATTGTCAAATTTCACGATACAGGGTGGTGTCACTAGACTGAAATCGTAAAAATAATATTAATATATTCACGCCTTTTATCCCCAGGGGGGTTGGCAGAGGTATTCCCTGGCAATACCTACTTTCACCGCTGAAATTTACGCCGTGTTTGGGTGCTGTTACATAATTATGCCTCAGAAGTAAGGGTCTGCTGGGGGCCAATTCTACTAAATGACAGCGGTGATAGTTGTATGACTGTGGTCACTCAATGGTTATATTATGTCAAATTTTGACACTTTTCGTATTCTGTTAACTGTCAGTTTTCACAATCATTCAACTAACATTGTTGACCACTTTTGGTATTCTACTATTCCTACCATGGAATGGCGCTGTCCAGTGATTGCTTTTTTCCCCTTATTTTAAGGCATTGGCAATTTAGCCATCAGCCCTAAACACGACACGAAATTCAGATTTTAGCTCTGCTTCAGAGTCTATGCACAAAAATACACAAGTTTCTTCAAAACTTATCGAAATGCCACATGTACCATAAATAAAATCAATCATCTAAAGATTTTAGTGCCGAAAACCCGAAATAAAACTAATGACACGCATGGTAGTAATAGTTATATATGGTAGGCAACACCTAACGTAGTCCATAGTCATTCCATTGTTATGCCACTATGATTTTAGTGGAATACAAATTAGATGTCATAGTTGCCAGTTGCAGCATAATGGAATGATAGTTCGATGACAATGGCTGACATTTAGTGGAATTGGCCCCCTGGTTTCTTCACGATGTTTTTCCATCAAAGAAATAAATATAAAGGAAAAATGAAACAATCAAACTAATAATAATAACTCTTTTATTTGCCAACAAAATACAGCAGAAACAAGAGCAATAGTGTTGCAGGGCAAGAGCAAAGGGATAGTCAGCGAACTTTGCACTATAGGCGGAGCCTGTATCGCAGATGCCAATCTTTGTTTATTCTGTCCAATTACATATCAGGCACTCGGATCAATTCAAACATGCTCTACTAATATTATCGGGGACTAAACTCAAAGTTCAGTTTGATCAACTGCCTGGAATAGTGTTATGTAGTTTTAATTATAACTTCCCAAGTTCGGCCACTGTAGAAAGTCGTTGCTTGGGGCGATCTGTTTGTCAGTGACGCTATATTTATACTGAGGGTTTGCTTGTCTCGTTTTGGTGGAATAATCAATTTAAAAAATACTTCAATTCATTTATGTATAACACTTGGATCTATCAACTATTTCAATGGTGATCTGCATGATCTATTTTCAATCGACTTCAATAAAGGAGGAGATTATCAATTCTACTGTATGTTTTTTTTATGTTTGTTACGTTAGAACTTTCGACTGGGTGATCCGATTTTGATGATTCTTTTTTATTTGAAAGCTGTGGTGGCGTCCATGTGATACCCTTACATAGTCTGGGCCCTCTGGTATTGACAGAGTAGGTAATATTTTTACGCGACTGATCCAGAAGGAGAGTAAATGTATTCATTAGATTCATGCATTTGTGTGTGTCTAGTGCCTTTTACACATTTTATTTAACTACAAATAGACAGTCACACCTTAATTAAATTATTATATTATTTGTGGGCGTTCGATAGTACAGTCCGTAACATAATTTGCTTTTAATTGCAGGTTGCATAACTATTAATGGAGTTGACTATTCGTGTAGGAAGCCATTTTGTCTAAGTAATTAATTATTGTTTTCACTTCTCATGATCTAAAAGTACGCCAATGTAGCCCTACGAAGCGGGACTAAAGTGACCACTTTAGTCCCTAGGGAGTATAAAGTAATTTTTTTTTAATTTCCTTAATTAGAAAAAGACAACCTCAAACAGCCAGTAAATATCTGTAGAGTGTGGACCATCTTCATTGCGAAAATGTGAAGAGTTTTAGTTCCATGGTTTTTCCGCGAAGAAGGTGGCGCCATGTGTTTTAAATTGTTTACCTGCAAAGAGATTTAAATCTCTTTGTTAATCTGTGACAGCCTGACAGGCTTAGAAGAAAAAACTGACCGCAAAAATTTCTGAATTTTTGTCGAGTGTAAATTTGTTGGGTTTTAAATAAATTTGTACTAAATTGACAATTTTTCTCTCACTCAAAGTGAAAAGTACAGTTTGCACCTCGAGACTAAACGCCAACTTAATATATATTAATTTAATTTAATTAACTTAACTTAATAATAATATATAATGGCTTCGTTTAGTCCCTCGATATAAAATATACTATAAATCGCTTTTTTAATTCGCAATTCTTTACTTTTTTTTCAATTGTTAAGTTACAAGAAGTTTTTATGTACTTAATAATTATATACCTTTTACATGTTTGCACATGAGGTAATAATATAATCTCACGCCTTTTTATCCCCGAGGGGGTAGGCAGAGGTATTCCATTACTGGATATACCCACATTTCACGAGATATATTGGACCCCTAAACGTGATAGGTGGTGAGCCCATCGCCGGACCGGGTCTGTTTACACATGAGGTACGTACTTATCCCGTTTTACTTCCACAGGCCATAGCAATCAAAAGGATATCTAGTTTCTTCACTATAATCTCAGGTGTTCCCCAGGGTTCTCGCCTAGGCCCTCTATCTTTTAATATATTTGTTAATAATGTTGTTAACTGTTTCCACCATTATAATTTGTTATAGTCCGCGTAATACTTAAAAATATTCTAAATAAAATTAACTTTACAATAAATTTACAGAATGGTTTGAATTGTACAGCTGCAATGACTTTCAATATACCTAGATCCTTACTAAATAAGAACTTTTTGATTTTGATATTAGAAATATATCTACGCTCACACCTTATCAGTTATCACTGAGGGGGTCGACAAACGTATTTCATTCCTGTAAGTACCCACTTTTCACTAGACAACTGTTTTGCAGTAACCTGCAGGCTCCATATTTGGGTCATAACTCATATGTAACACAGCAAGAGGCCACTTTTAGTACTCGGAAGTTTATGGAATAACACTGGCGAAAAAGGGGTTCCTACAGGCACAGAATATCGTTGCCAACCACTCGTTAATAAGGCGTGAAATTACGAAGAAGAAGAAGAGATTACTTTGTAGCGATCACGAATAGAAAGAGATGAGATTAAAAAGAGCTGCCCTTGAGTTTCTTGCTGGTTCTTCTCGGGGTACTGCATTTGGAACCAGCTACTCGTCGGTGGAGATGGACTGCTGTTTACATTTAGTCAATCTTCATGTACGAGTTTAGAGTGCCTTGTCATTAGACTATTGAGTTTTCTAAGATACAAATAAATACATTTTAATTTTTGATTCATTTCCATAGGGCCCTTTGTGAAGTTCATTCTGATAGCCGACAACACAAATCTTTACCTCAATAACATTTATCAAAAACTTTCAAAACCAAACTAAGCCGTCTGCAGATCGCCTGTAATTGCTTTATAACTGGTTCTCTGGAATATTTCGCGATTCCTCAATCAAACCTACAATTCCGAATGCAGCTTTTTGCGCTGAAACAGTATTGTGACCATGCTTCGGAATTTCTTTGAGGACGTATAAAGATATGGAGTTTAAATTACTTTCAGTAGCTTGTGCATTGAATAAAAACATTTTGATTTTGAATTTTGATTCTAGAGTTGGTCCGCCACTTTGTTCGGGTTAAGGGATAAAAAGTAACCTTTATCTTATTCTGATGTACTTATAAGCTACATAACTTCTTCTTCTTCATAATCTTATGCCAAGAGAATGAGACACAATTGATTTTTAATTGTTCTTTGCGTATTTGAACCGCACGGTGCTTGACTGATTTAAAGTTTAATAAAAATCTCTTCAGTAGGTAGTACAAAACCTAGATAAGTAAGTAATGACTCTATATTGTCTAATTTAAAAAAATTGCAAAATCTATTAGATTAATAGCAAAAAAAAAAAACATACCTAAATTCACAAAAGAATATTATAGGCAATTTCTCAGGTAATGACTGGCTACGGCTGAGTATTATAGCTTCTAGTAATATTCAAAGCTTCTGCTTCTTATATAACCATACATTTGAGTGTATGGACAGGTATGTTGGCTCCGTGTCTGTGTTTTTATTATTTATTTGAGTATATGTATCAGTTGTTTAGTACCCATAATACAGGCTGTATCTAGTTTGGGAGTAAATAGCCGCGTGTAAATTGTGTCCGACAATTTATTATTATTATGCTATACTTCTTCTCCCCCACTATACATACCGAAGCGGTGGAGTCGCAATGACTTTCAATAAGAGGACTTATAAGCCTCTACATTGAATAAATATGAGACATGTGTAAAAAGACCCGGTCCAGCGATGGGCTCACCACCTATCACGTTTAGGGGTCCAATATATCTCGTGAAATGTGGGTATATCTAGTAATGGAATACCTCTACGTACCCCCTCCGGGATAAAAGGCGTGAGATTTTTTATTTTATTGAATAAAAACTTTTGAATTTGACTTTTACTTTATGGTCACCCCAACCCACACCCCATACGTCTTGCGCGCACGCATGCGCCCGCCGTGAGAACTGACCGGGAATCGAACCCCCTATAATCAGCCAATCGGAGCACCGCAATTAACCGCCGGACGGACATACGGCTTATGTATTAGTAATGCTGTGAATAATTAAAAGGTACGTTTGCGTAGACATTTTGCATTCCGGCCCGACTCCGCCTCGGTGGACGGGGTTTGATTCCGGGCTTGGAACTGGTTGAAACTTTCCTGTTCTATAATAGTCTTTAGTGGTGTAAACAGTAACAAAAACTTCATAACAAATAGTTATTTGTAATAATTTATAACGGTTCATTCTTGTAAATAAATGTTAATGGCAACTACATGATTATAATATGAATGAAAATGACGCTTGGAGTAAATTTCCTCGAGTACAACGCAATACGACAGCGAAAAAAATAGTAAAGGTATTACATGCCTAGGGCAGTGAAATAAGAAATGTCTCAGATCACACGTAATGTGATCTGAGGCTTTCTTATTTACTTCTCGAGGTATGTACTTTGTTCTGCTCGACGGAGGCGGAAAGCGGCCACTTCGTTTAGCGCAGCGGGCTGAAAGTTCACGGTTTCCGCCCGGATAGGTGAAAAACATATATTATGTAAAGTAATTTTGTATTGATTTAGGATTGCCGGTATATAAAAAACTACGTAAAAGAATACCTATTAAAGAAATAGCTTATGCCCGCGACTTCATCCGTGATTCAATGTGAAGTGTAGCCTAAGGCCTTCCTCGAGATGTAAGCTATCTCTTTGCCAAATTTCACGAAGATCGTTTCAGTGGCTTAGTCGGAAAACCGTAACAGATAGACAAGTCACTTTCCCATAATTAAAATGTAAGTGGGGAAATACAAATAAGTATCAGTCAAGTAAGTGATGCCAAATCTTTACCCGGTTATATTTTTGATACTGCTACCGTCCAAAAGATGGCTCTACAATGTTTCGAATTCTATGCGAAAAGCTAAATTATGCAAATCTTTTTTAACCCCCGACCCAAAAAGAGAGGGTTTTAAAAGTTTAACGTGTCTGTCTGTGGTATCGTTGCTTCCAAACGGATGAACTTATTTTCGTTTCGTTTTTTTGTGTCATAGATAATTTTATCCCGAGTGTTCTTAGCTATGTTTCATGAAAATCTGTTCAGCCGTTTGTGTTTATATGTATGTATTTATTGTTTCGGGGGTTTTACGAATGGTTATTTAATGTTAGTCGTAGACCATTCATATACTACGACACAAGTTGCCACGACTTTTGACAACTCCTTACCAAAAGAATCTTAAGACTCTTATGTAAGTACTAATCCTCCTAATATCATAAAAGCTATAGTTTGTAAGAATGGATGGATGGATGGATGGATGTTTGTTGCTCTTTTACGAAAGAATTACTGAACGGATTATTAAAATATAGCCAAAGAGATTTAAATAGACTAGGGTATGCCTAGAGTAATAAATAAACAATAACATTATATAATAAATTGTGGGACACAATTCACACATGGTTATTTAGTCCCAAACTAGGCAGGGCCTGTGCTATCGGTACTAAAAAACTGATACACATACTTAAGTAAATAAAGAGCAGTGATAGCCTTTACGGTTAAAGAGCCGGTCAAAAATCAGTGAGGCTCGGGTTCTAACCCTGGCATGTACCAATGAGTTTTTCAAAAAACTTACGTACATATTTATCACTAGCTCGACGGTGAAGGTAAACATCGTGAGGAAACCTGCAGGTCTCAGAATTAATTCTGAGACATGTGTAAATAGACCCGGTCCGGCGATGGGCTCACCACCTATTACGTTTAGGGGTCCAATATGTATCTCGTGAAATGTGGGTATATCCTGTAATGGAATACCTCTGCCTACCCCCTCGGGGATGAAAGGCGTGAGATTATTTATTTATTTTTTATTTAAATAAATAAATATTAAACGACCAGACACGAAGCCACAGATACATTCATGCACACACATGTTGGCCCCGAGCGGGGATCGAACCACCTTTATTTATTTATTATTTACTAGCAGCGTCCCGCGGTTTCACCCGGGTAGTTCCCGTTCCCGCGTAGTTCCCGTTCCCATTCCCGTGAGAATATCGGAATAAAAAGTATCCTATGTCCGTCTCCTGGTTCTAATCTACCTCCCCACCAACTTTCAGCCATATCGGTTCAGCGGTTCTTAAGTTATAAATAGTGTAACAAACACGACTTTCTTTTATATAGATTACTAGCGATCCGCCCCGGCTTCGCACGGGTGCAATGCATACACTAAAACCTTCGTCTTTAATCACTCTATCTATTAAAAAAACCGCATCAAAATCCGTTGCGTAGTTTTAAAGATTTAAGCATACATAGGGATATAGGGACAGAGAAAGCGACTTTGTTTAATACTATGTAGTGATGTCTATAGATTATAATCCTGAAACTCGGGTAAAGTCCTAGTAAATTAATAACAACATAACACACGGTACCCTAAACCCCAAAGACCCAAATATAGAAACAAAAATTACCGAAAAACGCAAAAAAACACAACTTTTGTCGAAATTCGCTATAATTGCGACTAATTTCGGGCCTCAGGGCAGCGATTACCCGGGAATCAAACCCTGGACCGCGCTCTATAACTCTTGCCTGATTTATTGTGATAACAATGGGGTAGGTTATGGATGCTATGATTTGTCTGTACTCGTTTTTTAATATGCTTTCTCCGCGACTCTTTGTGCGTCAACTTTAGGCTATCGTGCCAAGCTTAGGCTATCCCGTCCCCTAGGGTTAGAGTTTTTGTGGGATGAAAAATAGCCTTCTCCTTCCTCATTCATTTGCACAATAATAATAATAAAAAAAGAACTAGTATGGAAATGAAAAATATCATAACCCGCTATATTTCCATGGTTTGTAATGCGGAAAATCTAAAAAAAGTTAATAGATGTTCATGTTTAATAGTTGTAAGTACCTATCTACTTACAAGGTAATAGTAACTTGCAATAAAGCAAATATTACAGAAAAAATAAAAAAACCTCTTTCATAGTTTTTTTTAGAAATCATAAAAATCTTTTACATACGACCCGAGTTAATAAAACTCACAAATATTTAACTTTATCGCGTTCTAAAACATCCACATTATTCGCAAGAAAGAAGAATGTCTCCAGTTTTTAAAACTGAAGACATTCTTCTCAGACTGGTACATCGTGCCATGCACACACTAAATTCGGTTGTTGAGCGAATTCTCCAAAGTTACAGACATTTTGCGAATCCGTCATTTTGGTATCTGACATTTTGCGATGGTTCCGTCTTACTTTAAATGTTGATATAGAAAAATAGATTACCTACTCTGTCGCATTGGGCGACAAACCTGTAAGATAGTATAGTTAGTTGAACAAAATAAATAAAGAAATCACGAGCGCCACCGTATTTCGGAAGGCACGTAAAACCGTTGGTGACGGTTTTCGTTTGGTTTACGCACAATGGAAGTCGTTAAGCAATATCAGATACTTACCCTTGGGCGGCTTGAAATATTGATTGGAAATTGGAGCAGTGATAGCCCGGACGGTTAAAGAGCCGGTCGAAAATCAGTGAGGCTCGGGTTCGAATCCTGGCATGTACCAATGAGTTTTTCAAAAACTTACGTACATATTTATCACTAGCTCGACGGTGAAGGAAAACATCGTGAGGAAACCCGCAGGTCTCAAAATTAATTCTGAGACATGTGTAAATAGACCCGGTCCGGCGATGGGCTCACCACCTATCACGTTATGTGTGAGGAAAAATGCTTAGCTCAGCAGTGGACTGTTACAAGGTTGATGATGATGAATGTCCGAAATAGGTATTGTAAATCAGAAGACGGTGGCAGTCGTAATGTAGGTATAGTCCAGTCAAAATAGACATTTTTGCATTAATTCCCAACAAGCTGGATTTTTGTGCAGGCCTTGGATGCATCATTACAAATGACATGTCAAAAGTCCCCATCGATCCCGCTTGTGCGTTGTTTTTTATTCCACAAATTTGCGTAGCGTTTTTCGGTAGCTCTCATAGTAGTTTCAGAGATATTCGCAAAAAACGCAATTTATGACCTTTGTCCTCGAATAAAAAACAACGCACAAGCGGGATCGATGGGGACTTTTGACATGTCATTTGTAATGATGCATCCAAGGCCTGCACAAAAATCCAGCTTGTTGGGAATTAAGGCAAACTGGAATCATAATTTAGTCTATTTTGACTGGACTAGTAATAGCTCCACTAGTTTCTCATTTATTCATTTTTGGACCGCAAATCGAAATGCACATGTTTTAACAATCATCCAAAGTGATTGCGTGCATCTAACAGACAATCAGAAAGACAATGGTGTGATGCTATCTCGTTGAACACCAATTTATACCGTGATGTAGAATGCGTAAGATTACCTAAGGCAAGTCTAGAGTACAGCCCCCCTAGCCAAGTGTCATTCTACAATCTAATCGAATGTTCTTTTAGATTGACATAAATATGGGATTGACATTAGCGTTAGCGCTCGTTGGCAAGTGCTTATGTCAATCCCATACTTCTCAATCTATAAGAACATTCGATTAGATTGTACAATGACACTTGGCTAGGGGGGCTGTTCAGCTATTTTATTGACGACTTTGGGGTTATACAATAAATGTAAAGGTCGTGTAAATAAGTATGGTTCCATCGTGTAATAAAAAGTTATAAATCTTGTTTGGTGATTTTATTATATTTTCTTGTTAATGCGAAGAAAGGAAAGTACCTAATGTTGTAAGGCGAGTGCTTGATATGAATGTGGAAGGTTAAAGGAATAGTGGTGAACCAAAGAAAATATGGATGGATTGTATGAAAATATATGATATGGGCAAGAAGAAAGTGAATGTAGATGGTTGGTAGAACATAATGGATGGTTGGTAGAACTGTTTACTTTAAAATCTTTTATAATCATTCTAATGTCTCAGTTTCATCCATTCTAAGGTTGTCTGGAAGAGATCGCTAAAAGCGGTAAGACCACACACCACCGGTTGTACTTTAGTTAATGTTGGTAATATTGGTATCCATATTGTGTTATTTTTGGTGTACAATAAAGAGTTGTTGTATTGTATTGTATTGCATTGTATTGTATAATAATATTTCGCTCTTCTCACGTTTAGGGTCTGAAAAATACGCTGGTGAAAGTATATTTCTAACTCTGCAGTTTTTGTTAAGGAAATTTGAATAAAAAATGTCGTCCAAAGAAATTCCTCAACCTCATTTCCATTCCCAACCCCCTCCAAACCTAAACACATGGAATTATAGCATCCTTCGGGCAGAGTAAAAAGCAGAAGGAATATCAAATAAAGCAAAAGTTGAGGTGAACCTTAGTCGTTGTAATTGCGTGTGGTCACGCGAACGCTGCACGCGATGGCGGAGATGTGACTTTTGGTTATGTACATGTTGCTGTCAGACTTTGAAATTGGACGTTTTTGGTTGTGCCTGTAAAAAAAAGAAAGATATACTTAGGTACCTTAGATGCTTTTTTGTGATTTCTGGTTAGACATATCCACGGAGAGAATTTAATTTAGGTATATGATGCAGACAAAACTTCACATTTGATATTAGTGCCTGTAAAAGAAAGACAAGAATATACTTTTTTAATGTATTTTCCGGTCAGATATGGACAGAGAGTCAAAAAAAGCCACTTATTAAATGCGTTAGCCCGATAAGCCGCATAGTGTGTTGCAATTTGGAAAGACTCTACCTTTTCTCATTCTGCCATATTTTAGCAAACTGTAATTCACTCCAAAACAAATCGAGTTAATAGATTCATTAAAAATACCTCTGCCGACCCACTCGGGGGTAAATAATTGTATTTTTTTATTAAAACCGTCTTGGTACAACAGAAATGCTACAGTACTGTTTAAGCTTGTTCTAAATAATGGTAGACAGCACATTTACGAAACGACCGAATCCACACTCTCGGCGTGGCATTCGTAAATAGGAGTGGTGGTGGCCAACAAACCGGCTCCAAACCTAACTTGCAGGTTTCTTCTGAAGTACATCTAGCTCAGAGTTTGATTTAAGTAACATATTTAAGATCGTCATACCGCCATTTTGTGGTAGCGGACGTGGGTAATACCAACCCAAATTCTTCTCGTGGGAGTCGTTAAATGCAGGGATGTTAAATAATAAAAAAAAATGATTGTCTGTAAAGTTGGTTTACGGACGACAATTTTACGTGATAACATAAGAAAATTTTGATGAAAAATTGCATATTGGAGTGGAAGAGAGATAGATGCGTCACAAGCCGAATGCTTAGGCCGAACGCTTAGGCCGATCGTGCCTCTCTATCACTTGTTCCGCGCTCTCGCTTGCACGCTCGACTCAGATAGAACGTGACTCTTTTTCCTGCGTGCAGCCGGTGTTCATCGCTTTATAAGACGCTATCACGTTAAAAACAAAAAAACATCGGGCCTTTAATCCCCGAGGCAGAGGTATTCCATTTCTTTAAATACCTGCGTTTCCCCGATGTATTCTTTGAACCCATTAACGTGATAGGTGGTGACTGGTGAGCCCATTGGTGGACCAGGTCTGTTAAAACACATGTCTCAGAATTAATTCTGGGACCTGCGGGTTTCCTAACGATGTTTTTCTTCACCGTCGAGCTAGTGATAAATATGTAAGTACGTAAGTTTTTGAAATATCATAGGTATATGCCCTCGCCGGGACTCGAACCCGAGCCTCGCGCATGAGGATTGACCACGGATTTTGTTAAATCATTGTATTTTATATGTTGAGTCAAATAATAATATCTTAGGTAGGAAATAGTAGAATAACAGTATTAAACTTTAACATGTGTAGGTGGTAATAAAAGAGAACGCCCCAGAAGGACGTTCACGGATCAAATAAGTTACGTCCTTCAAAAAGCTGGGGTCCGGAGTGCGAAGAATAAAAGAGCTAGCATGAAAAGGCTTATGGATGTTAAGGAAGCGAAAGAAGTATGCATGAGAGATCGAGCAAAGTGGCGATCCATCGTCTCTGCCTACCCCTGTGGGAGAATGGCGTAAGCATTATGTATGTTATGTATGTATGTGTATGTATGTTGGTGGTAATGTCTCTACATTTTGACATTTACACGTAACCTCCACCATATTGGTTAAAAGGTTGATTGATTCAGTACCTAAGCATAGCAACAAGATCTATAAACTCTAGATCATAACAAATGACTAACAGCACAAAAACTAAATCCTGCAAGATGCAACGATCCATCGATCCCTAGATCAATAGAGTATAGCTAGCTAATTACAGAGCACAGTTATTATTTCGTATAATAACATGGTACAAACGGGGGAATAAAATTTATTGGCCACGAGACGTATCCTGATTGATCGGTGATGGATTTGAGGACAGGATAGCTGTGGAGTAGACTCTCAACTAATCTTATTATCGACTAGATTTTCCACGCGATTTCACTATTGAGAAATACACTGTCGAAGAGGGAGTACATCCAGGAATGGATTGGAATAGGTACCTATATATTTAAATAGATATTGTTCTATTTTGTAGGGTCCTGTCCAGTTACGGAATACATAAAAAAACTAACGCCTTTTATCCCCGAGGGGGTAGGCAGAGGGATTCCATTACTGGATATACCCACTTTTCACGAGATATATTCGACCTCTAAACGTGATAGGTGGTGAGCCCATCGCCGGACCGAGTATGTTACACATGTCTCAGGATTAATTCCGGGAGTGCGATTTTTGAATCTCACTGGTTATATCAAAATCACCGGTGACTAAAATTATCACCGATGACTTTTATGTCACCATTTTCCAAAGCCGTATTTTTAAAAGTCACACGCTGTTTTCAATAAATCGTCGCAATCACAAAATATCACAATCGAACCGCTGCTAATTGTTCCAAAAAACATACTTTGGCACTTTTGGCAGATGGCACTACGTCAACTGTCAAAAACAATCGAGTGGTGATTTCAATTACGAGTGGGTAGGGGCACTCGTAAATCGATATCATGGGTATGACAAATGTAAGTCACCGATGAGTTTCAAAAATACGAACTTTCGGAAATCACTCACATCGGTGACAATTAGTCACTTGGTGAGATTCAAAAATCGACCCCCGGGACCTGCGGGTTTCCTCACGATGTTTTTCTTCACCGTCAAGCTAGTGATAAATTGTATGTAAGTTTTGAAAAACTCATTGGATTCGAACACGATCATGTGAAGCAGGCTATTTAAACGTAAGACTATCACTGCTTATTATACATATCACTAATGCTTATGATACGGAATAAATATCAAAGAATAATACGAATAAAATTATAAACAGGCAAACAGGCAGGACCGAAGACCTCTCCACAGTTTTCCGCAACAAATTTTTAATTGATGCGCGTTTCCTTCATTCTTATTTTCCAACATGTATTAATGTATCGAAAAATTCAAGAATGTCGATCACGTATCATGATTTAGTGCCCGCAGCGTCGATCGTTTGATAAATTATAAGTTTCCACCTTTAAAACGTTGGTACCCTTGGAGTTGACGTGTCTAAGTTCCAGCGTGGGTTTTTCTTAGAATTCGTATATTTAATTCGTTGGTGATGACGTGGTGTCATGTTATGCACTTCACCTAAAGAGATTTAAATGTAAGACAGGGGACGAAGCGAACAACATCGTAATACAAAAGTTATTACCTAAGGTAAAGTCTAACGTGATCTTCTGCAACTCGTCGGTGGAGATGTAATGACTGCTGTTTTTTAGCCAATCTTCATGGACGAGTTTAGAGTGCCTTGTTAATAGACTATTGAGTTTTCTAAGTTTATTTTCTATAAGTACCTACAGAAACTAAATGATTTTGACTTGACTTTGATCATATTATATGACGGGCCCGTTGGCTCAGTTGGTAGTGACCCTGCCTTTTGGGTCGGAGGTCGCGGATTCGATCCCCGCTCGGGGCCACATTTGTGTGCATTAACATGTATGTTGGCTTTGTGTCTGGTCGTTTAATATTTATTTAAGTATGTTTATAAGTTGTTAAGTACCCATAGTAAGTACACACACTGCCTAGTTTGGGACTAAATAACCGTGTGACTTGTGTCCCACAATTATTATTACTAATTTAATTTTCCTTGACTTAACCTAAACCTTGTAGATTTGCCAAAACATATCAAAAAGAAATCTGAAGAGTAAAAAACCGATATCAACGAATATCACTAAAATTATTATCGATGTATAATTTTTTTAGACTTTTGTAGATTTATTAAAAACCACACTACCGATTTAACTAACATTTAAATGGGACCACCTACCTACAGTATTATCTACTAAACAAAAAAACAATAATCAAAGTCGGTTCATATTTGGCGGAATAATAGCTTAACATAAGTACATATAAAAACATACAGTTGAATTGAGAACCTTCTCCATTTTTGAAGTCGGTTGATGTTGCGTATAGATAAACAGTTATTTCTGTTATATCAGTTATTTATCTAAATTTTTTGGCAAATAAAACGGCTTAAAATTAAATATATCGTGACGAAAATTAGGTAGTACGGCTACTGATCACAAAATAACCATGTAACTTTAACTTTAGGTATTTTGTATTGATTGTTAAAAAAATATATATTTTCTGAAGTTTCTTGCGCCGCTTCTTCTAAAAACTCGGTATTGTATTCTCTACCATTTTTGCAAATCAAAATCATTTCAAATATGGAATTCACAGCCATCCAAAATCACCGGAAGGCAAACTTCAAAATCCTAGCGGATACTGCTCATTTATGCTCCCATTTCGGACATTTTGAAGTTGAGAAACAAAAAAATAGTAAAAATCACGCTCTAAACAGACCCACCGAGTTTTTAAACCAAAATCATGTTCAGAAAATGCCTTCGGGCTGACGGCAGTTTGGAAGTAGGGATATCAAAATAAGGGGTCATTTCTAGGTCTTGTGATAATAATATTTTATGTTCATTTCTATGTATAATAATATAAAAATATTGTGCTTCATGAGAAGTTGCGATTATGTCATGTGATATGCGTCAGCAGCAAAGCAGATCTCTATTATATAAAAAAAAACTCACGCCTTTTATCCCCGAGGGGGTAGGCAGAAGTATTCCATTACTAGATATACCCACATTTCACGAGATATATTGGACCCCTAAACGCGATAGGTGGTGAGCCCATCGCCGGACCGGGTCTATTTACACATGTCTCAGAATTAATTCTGAGACCTGCTGGTTTTCTCACGATGTTTTCCTTCACCGTCGAGCTAGTTATGAATATGTACATAAGTTTTTTTGAAAAACTCATTGGCACATGCCATGATTTGAACCCGAGCCTCACTGCTTTACTATATAATGAGAAGTAATTAAATGGGCAGCAATAAAAAAAATTGGTTAGCCACAATAAAACAGCATTTAAATCATTTGGTCGGCATACAAACATTTTGTTCGCAAATAAAAAAATCTGGCAGCAATCCTTGTTCGGCAAATAATTTTGATAATGGTCAAAAATTAAATCAGAAATAGGCAGCTTACAATAACATGGGTTTGCATAACAAACATTCAGTCCGCAAAATAGTTAGTTGGTCCGCAAAATAACTACTTGGTCAGCAAGACTTCATGATTGAACAGCAGAGAAAACATGTCGTAAAAATTATACCACTCCCACTCCCACTCCCGCTCCCAAGCTCCCACTCCCACGCTCCCACACTCTCCCACACGCTTCCACACGCTTCCACACGCTCCCACACGCTCCCACACGCTCCCACACGCTCTCACACGCCTCACCACGCTCCCACACGCTCCCAAACGCTCCCACACACCCCAGCACGCTCCCACACGCTCCCATAAGCTCCCACACGCTCCCACAGGCTCCCACACGCTCTCACACGCCCCAGCACGCTCCCACACGCCCCAGCACGCTCCCACACGCCCCAGCACGCTCCCACACGCCCCCACACGCTCCCAAGTGCTCCCACACGCTCCCATAAGCTCCCACACGCTCCCACACTCTCCCACACGCTCCCACACGCTCACACACGCTCTCACACGCCCCAGCACGCTCCCACACGCTCCCAAACGCTCCCACACACCCCAGCACGCTCCTACACGCCCCCACACGCTCCCTAGCGCTCCCACACGCTCCCATAAGCTCCCACACGCTCCCACAGGCTCCCACACGCTCCCACACGCTCCCACACGCTCACACACGGTCTCACAAGCCCCAGCACGCTCCCACACGCCCCAGCACGCTCCCAAACGCTCCCAAACGCTCCCACACTCCCCAGCACACTTCCACACGCCCCCACACGCTCCCAAGTGCTCCCACACGCTCCCATAAGCTCCCACACGCTCCCACACTCTCCCACACGCTTCCACACGCTTCCACACGCTCCCACACGCTCACACACGCTCTCACACGCCCCAGCACGCCCCCACACGCTCCCAAACGCTCCCACACACCCCAGCACGCTCCTACACGCCCCCACACGCTCCCTAGCGCTCCCACACGCTCCCATAAGCTCCCACACGCTCCCACACGCTCTCACACGCTCACACACGCTCCCACACGCCCCAGCACGCTCCCACACGCTCTCACACCCCACAGCACGCTCCCACACGCTCCCAAACGCTCCCACACACCCCAGCACGCTCCCACACGCTCCCATAAGCTCCCACAGACTCCCACACGCTCCCAAACGCGGTATGAGGGTGTGGGAGTGTGTGGGAGGGTGTGGATGTGTGTGGGAGGGTGTGGGAGGATTTGGGGGGGTTTGGGAGGGTGTGGGAGCTTGCTGGGGCGTGTGGGAGCGTGCTGGGGCCTGTGAGAGCGTGTGGGAGCGTGTGTGAGCGTGTGGGAGTGTGTGGGAGCGTGTGGGAGCTTATGGGAGCGTGCTGGGGCGTGTGAGAGCGTGTGGGAGAGTGTGGGAGGATGTGGGATGGTGTGGGAGCCTGTGGGAGCGTGTGGGCGCGCTTGGGAGCGTGTGGCGGCGTGTGGGAGCGTGCTGGGGCGCGTGGGAGCGTTTGGGAGCGTGTGGGAGCGTGTGGGAGCGTGTGGGAGCGTGCTGGGGCGTGTGGGAGCACTTGGGAGCGTCTGGGAGCGTGCTGGGGTGTGTGGGAGCGTTTGGGAGCGTGTGGGAGCTTGCTGGGGCGTGTGGGTGCGTGCTGGGGCGTGTGAGAGTGTGTGTGAGCGTGTGGGAGCCTGTGGGAGCGTGTGGAGCCTGTGGGAGCGTGTGGGAGCTTATGGGAGCGTGTGGGAGCGCTTGGGAGCGTGTGGCGCGACCCTCCCACACTCTCATACCACCCACTCCTACCCCCCACCCCTACACCCCACCCCTACAACCCCACCACTACCACCCACCCCTACCCCCCACTCCTACCCCCCCACTATTACCCCCCTCCTACCCCCACTCCTAACCCCCACTCCTACCCCTCACTCCTTACTCCCACTCCTACCCCCACTGCTATCCCCACTCCTACCCCCACTGCTATCCCCACTCCTACCCCCAGTCCTACCCCTACTCCTACCCCCACTCCTACGCCCACTCCTACCCACCACTCCTAACCCCACTCCTACCCCCACTCTACCACGCTCACACCACTACCACCAACACCACCACAACCACCACCACTACTTGTAAACGTAATAATATCTTAATCATTAATCATAAATGTTGCATAATCCAAAGTCCTTCCTAATCTATGTAAGAAATGCGCCCATTTTGCGCATGACAAGTTTGCTGAGATTATTTTTGCTACTTTTATATGAAGCTCAAAAAATATTTTTTGGCTTCCCCTCTGAGTGCTTACCAAAATTTTATTAAACAGTAGCAGCTCATTGCAGCTCAAAAATAATTACAGCCATCCAGAATGACATAAATTGCTGATAGGTTTTGTAATGTTTGCTGGCCATGAGTTGCTGACCAATTAGCTATTTCTGCTTACAGATTATATTTTTCTGCTTACAAAAATACGAATACTCTGCTAACCATTTAAATAACACCCCTATATAATCTCTATTATTATCTTGGTAAAATCACATTAGTTGAATTATATATATGTATGTACTGTAATAATGTACTATAATGTACTTATATAGTTGAGTAACTGCTGTTTATCCACTGATGATGTCGTTCTTACATCGGGATAAACATATGTTGGGTTAATCAATGCAATACAATATATTTATAACTTAAATTCGAAAAAAAAAAATGAAAAGGATTGTGCCAAACCCCGTTTCAAAGAACCCTCAACCCTGAAACATTTTTTATAAAATATATTTTTATCAAATACGATTACTTAACATCTGATTTATTGAATTAAGTAGGTATATTCACATTTATAGCCTAAATTATAGACGAAATCTTATGAGAGTTAAAAAAAAGGAAAAACATTAATGCAAATATATTACTTACCCAAAATTTTGTCCATCTAAACCTGTTTTTCTTTTTTTTACATTTTTCAGATCAAACTACAGTGTTTTTTCTGTCGACCGTACCGGTTAGTACTTAGCGTCGGTACGGAATTTTGTTAAGGCACGATTATAATAATTTTCAAAATTTGTAATTACAGTATCTCGAGCTACTGTTTTCACATAAATAATATCTTTTAGCGACTCTTAAAAACGTATAAAGTACTTACTTACATTGTCTACAGAAGTTCTCGAAGTTTTATTTTCAAAAAATGCTTAAAAATGTCTACCAAGTCGAGCTTACAAAACAAATATTTTTGAAAGTGGATAAAGTAGTAGGTAATTTTATGTGTTTTAATTTCATTGAAAGTATGTTACATTCAAGTTACCTATTAAAAAAAAAAACAAATTAATACATTCCAAATGAGTTTTAATACATTTTCCCACATGACAAAAAATGGAGGAATTTTCAATGGACATTAAATATTATGGATAAGAAATAATTAGGTAGGTACTCTGCCACAACGTAAGTTATGATCGCAATAACTATCAATCATTATTTTTTGTGTTAAGTCATAGACAAAATTTATTCCTCCAATTTCTATCAGTATAACCTCAAAAATCGTTACCGAAATAAAAATAACAAAAAAACCGCGTCGGAAGCCGTGTGAGGCTCCGTTTTAATACCTTTCGGTATATAACCGATAGATTAATTCGATAAATGTACGTTGTACCCTACAATTATGAATTTATCCGCAAGAAATTATCTTCGGGCATTTTTTTTACGCTTTTTTATCCGAAAGTAAGTTAGAGCTGGCTGGATTTGGCGCTTTTTAATGCGTTCGGAAGAAGATTATGTTAGGCTCAGTAAAAAGGTTTTAGTTCGCGTGTCGTGATTAACCAAGGAGATTTTATGTGGATTTATTTTTCTCTGTGATAAAAATATAAGTATATTGTTTATACATTATTAATTTATTCAACTTCATGTATCCACCTACCAGACAATTGAACACATGGTGAAATTATCTACCAGTCAAAAAAGTTGTGGAGATATAATTTGTTTTATGAGATGCTTTTAAATCCTATTTTCAACGTAATTCGTTCTGTATTTGAATCGTGAATTATGTTTTAGGTATTTATACAGTAAGTACCTACTTGAAACAGTTATCCTACTATTTTATGATGTAAATTATATAAAATATATGATGTAGGTATAACCAACACAAAAAATTACAATTTAATTAATCTTGATGTCGTGAACATCAACTCGAAATAAAAAAAATATATCTTTACGTTGTCAAAACAAAATATTCATCATACACATTTTTAAATTCTGAATAACTCGACGTGACAACGATGCGACACACAGAAAGTTAAGAAGGAAATGATTTTCGAAATTCAAATTTAAATTATGTACGATAAAATCTACACTCGAAATAAATGTCAAGTTTGTAGTTACGGCGTTTTGCCGTAATGTAAAGGGTTGCGGTCAAAGACAGGCATAAATTATTCCTTTGAAAAATAAGTCAATATTTTTAGGTGACAACAAACGAAATTGAGCTCAAATTTCAAAAGAATACGGTGGACAATTATCCAAAACACACTTCAAATAAATTTCATGTATGTCTTATCATTTGTATCGTGTATCAGGGTTTAAACGAAAAACGTCGTAACTAAATATTTTTACTTTTAAAATTGAACTCAAACGTTTTGAAAGAGGGGGAGTTTTTGTTAAAAAACATATTTTTTCTTTTTTCCCATAAAGTTTTGAAGCTACCTCGTACAGAGCGTCGATTCTTACCCCGCCTTAGGCGTTTTATGTACAAGTCCGTTAAGAATTATTGATGTGGTCCTTACGTGCTACAGATTTTTATTATTAGATCGTATTTTATATTGTGTCTTTTATGTAGAAGAGCAAAAATAAGTAGTCACAAAAAACTACAATATTTTATTTAAACTAGTAGATATGTCGAAGCAAATATTTATACATATAATAAAATTACTTGGCTTTGTGTTTGGTCGTTTAATATTTATTTAAGTATTTTTATCGGTAGTTTAGTACCCATAGTACAGGCCCTGCCTAGTGTGGGACTAAATAACCGTGTGTGAATTGGGTCCCACAATTTTTTATTATTATTGTTTATGAGTTTCCTGTTATGAAAGTATAGCATTTATAATGTTTCTCTTATTAGTAGAGTTATAATATATTTTATTATTTTTCAACACACTTGCTCATAAAGTGGCTCTAATTTCACTGCAATTAGGCACATAATGACACCTATAATCAAACTGAGACTTTTTGTTTGCTATTATTCACTAGTGAGTTATAGATTTTTTTTTTCAATTTTGTTGCTAGAGTTGCTTTGTTCTTAAAAAAGTTTCGATACAAAAAAGATCGTATTCAATCGTACTAATAAATTAATACACAAATATGGCTTGCTCATTTCATGCAACTTCGTATTTAAATAGATCATTTCAACTTGTACGTGTTTAATAAACAAAACTTTCACTCAAATATAACTTTGGTTTTCTCTGTAAAAACTTTAAATACCCCATTTTGTACGTGGCTAAAACGCTATCCACGACAAACCAAAGAAAAAGAAACCTAATTTTTTTAGTCCATGGCCGATCGCCATTGTAAGATGCGAGCGCATAGGAAAACGAGGCTGTATGGGCCTAGATCCTTTTGCCTTTTCCAAATTATATAAATAAAAAATTGGAAAACCAATTAATTTTCCCCGCCATTGCGAATGATTATTTTAAAATGATTTTTTAGTATTATTTATTCACAAGTGTGTTGAAAAACGTCGTATGATACACGTGTGTATTGATGATTACCGTCCTCGGCTCTCTTATGACCCTCGCCTACGGCTCGGGTCTCAATGGCGCCTCAGCGGTAATCACCAACTTTACTCACTTGTACCATAATGTACTATTATTTCCCTACTCTAAAGTGATGTAAAAAAATCTGATAAATATAATATTATATCTAATCAGTAACAAAATACAAATTGCGGTTAGTAAGTAGACTTAGAAATTATTCTAACTTCGTTCTTAGGAGACCAGGTAACCGACCCGTCAGGTGAAAATAAAATATGTTTTACAATCGTCCAAACTAATTTAGAAAAAATAGGAATAAAACTAACAACCAAAAATGGTTTGATGGTTCAGGCAATAACCGTTAAATTATCAAAGATAAAAATAACCACTCGCATACGAAGGGTTCCGTAAACTTCGGTACGAGAGAGAAAGAGTAAAAAAAACCGACTTCAATCTTCAACTTATATGGTTTTCTCATGGATTCCGATGGATAAAATGGGACCAATCTGGAAGCACCAGCTTTTAAATAAAAAAAGTATCATCCAAATCGGTCCACCCAGTCAAAAGTTCTGAGGAAACAAACATAAAAAAAATACAGACGAATTGATAACCTCCTCTTTTTTGAAGTCGGTTAAAAATACAGTTCACCAGTAGTATCTATTCTTTGGACCCCTAAACGTGATAGGTGGGAAGCTGCCGGTGATCAGGGTGCTATTATAGATGTGTCAGAGTTAATTCTGGGACCTGCGGGTTTCTTAGCGACGTTTTCCTTCACCGACCAGCTATAATAGTGATAAATAATTATATGGACCAACATAAGTTTCACCAGGATTCGAACCCGAGCCTCACGAATAAGAAGCGGGCTCTTTAAACAATTTTTAGTTTTATTTCATTTTTACAAGCCTTTATTTAACTTGCAATGTAAGTAGGTACCTACTTATGTTTGTTCGTCGGATGTCTTGCAACTCAATTTTAAAGCAGATAGATTCAACCGATTGAGCTGGTTACACGTTTAGTTTGGATGACAATGCATGAGCTGTGTGACATCATTCTAAATCCAACATGGCGGAACAACCAAGATGGCGGACTAGTTATTTGTAATGCACTCTCCTACAATATGGATTTCAAATGCAATGGCTTGCTGAGAAAAACTCGAAAAAATAGCTTGTTTTTAATAAAGTTTTTTCACTTTAAATTTATTATTATTTGCTTTTATAACAACAATATTATATTGCAATAGCTTGTATTGTAACTGATAAAATAAATAAATAGAAATATACATATTTTGTAAAAATTTCAACTGTCTACATTTACAGGTTAATGAGATAAAGCCCACAGACAGACAGTTAGACGGACAGTGGAGGTTTAGTAATAGGCTCCCGTTGTTACAATTTGGGTACGGAACCCAAATGGCAGGTGCCGCAGGCGTATCATCACGCTGCGAGCCGTCGGGGTCAGCTAAATGGTGCGGTGTTTAGAGGTTGTAACTTGAGTCATTTGCGGGTTCCATTAATTAAATTTTCTAAAGGTGTAACTTTTCGGTCTTCAGTTTGATCCTTTTCGTGCCGTGACATATTGTAGGCATTTCTAAAAACTTACTTTGGTACACTCAACAGCGCATGCAGCTTTACATTTGTAGTGCGAGTCTGACTTCTAAGGCCATTGTAATTAGAACGTTACAAAGTCTAATGTTCAAGCTCTACATGCTCTTGACTGTACATACTTAATAATATTATGTATTTATCGCTAATTCAATCTACTTAGAAGGAAAATATCACGAGGAAACCACGAAGATATTGTCATGTTAATATTAAATTTATTAACTTATTAGATTTTATTATTATAAAATCTCTACATCTCTACATAGATATGAGATCTTATAAACCAGGCAACGGATTCTGATGCGGTTCTTATATAATAGGACGAGCCCTAAACGAGGAAGGTTTTTGTATATCTTAAAAACCAAAGCAAAGCGAGGGCGGATCGCTAGTTTACTATCATAATGAGTTTATTATATTGTAGGTAAGTATACTATATTTTTTTTACTAGCTTTTGTCCGCGTTTCTGGTTAATGAAATAAAATGAAATTGTTTATTTCGGACACATCATATTAATAAAATTATAAATAGATGCCTATATGTAATTCTGAAGTATAAAATTAAATGGTAACGGTTATACTATAATTAGAATATTAGTGAAAGTTTCACTAAAATCCATTTAGCAATTTTAAAAGTAACAAAGATCCAACCATCCTTACTTTTTATTTGACGGGCCTGTTGTTCGGTTGGTATCGACCTTCTGAGTCGGAGGTCGCGGGTTCGAGCCCCGCTTGTGGCGAACATTTGTATGCATAAACAGGTCTGTTGGTTTCGTGTGTCTGGTCGTTTAATATTTATTTAAGTATGTTTATCAGTTGTTTAGTACACATGGTATAGGCCCTGCCTTGTTTGGGCCTAAATAACCGTGTGTGAATTGTGTCCCACAACTTGTGTAAGTATTGTTATTTTATTTCATTTTTTAGCTTCTTTCAGTACCTCATTTCGATAGTGAAGGTCACAAGTAACGACACGTTGAAATGGAAAACTACAAAAAGAAAAGATCTGGCAGTGTTTAGTGTTTTTTGTTTAGTTCCCAAAGATATCTGTGTACCATCTAATCACGGTAGCAGATAATGGGGCTGCCGTTCGGAGAAGCCGCGTAATTATACTGTTGTGTGTTGCGGCCTCAGGCTGGTGTGTTTTCCACTGAGTGTCGTTTGTCGACACATCTTACAGTCGTAAGCCAATTGGCAACTTGTGTTAGACAAAAATTAGTCAAATAACATAGAACACTTAACTTTAATCTGAAGAGTAAAAAACGGACTTCAACGAATAATACTAAAAAAATACAGTCGAATTACTCTTACAATATGTGTAATATTTCGATTTTTAGGGTTCCGTACCTCAAAAGGAAAAAACGGAACCCTTATAGGATCACTTTGTTGTCCGTCTGTCCGTCCGTCCGTCCGTCTGTCAAGACCCTTTTTCTCAGGAACGCGTGGAGGTATGAAGCTGAAATTTATATCAATTACTCAGGTCTACTGTCCCTTGAAGCTGTGAAAAAATCAAACTTCTAAGCCAACGCAATCAAAAGATACAGCCGTTTATGCCGCAAATTTTCGACACTTGCAAGGGAATCAAAACCTACAGGGTGCTTCCCGTGAACTCAGAATCTTGAAATTTGGTACAAAGCAACGTCTTATAGCATAGATAAAGGAAAAATTACGAAAACCATAAATTTGCAAGGTTGTACGGAACCCTCGGTGCGCGAGTCCGACTCGCACTTGGCCGGTTTTTTTCATATTATCTACTAGCGACCCGCCCCGGCTTCGCACGTGTAATACTAATACTAAAACCTTCCTCTTGAATCACTCTATCTACTTATTAAAAAAAACCGCACCAAAATCTAAAGATTTAAGCATACATAGGGATATAGGGACAGAGAAAGCGACTTTGTTTTATACTATGTAGTGATGTAGACTAGTAGCAGCTTGGAGTACAAACCTTAGATGTGCTATGTCCTAAGTTGATAGATAATGGAAGATAATTATAAAAAAATTGTTATATTAAGAACACTAATCCTCTTTCAAATTTTTTTTGCTAAAGTAAACTGTTTTATTCAACTACCTATTTTATTTTGAGATACTTACCTAAATAAATTTTGGTCATCATGATTTTGTTATAAAGGTACGTACAATATACCACTTATTTTATTTTATTTTTAATTCGTGTCGGAACGAATGGAATACGTTCCGAATCTCAAACTCTCGCGCAGACATCCTCTGACTTTCGGGAACCGCTAACTATAGTTTGACGATCATATTTCTGTTCATGTTTTATTTCGTTTTATCACCTCAGGCGTCACTGCTGAAGTCTGACTCATACTCGTAACTGTTTTTCTATAATAGCTCTAATGACATGGGAACACCCAAGCCCACCCAATATTGTTGAAACCCATCTAAACCTCTGAATTCCAGCCCTACTTAGTCCGGTCAAATTAGACCAAAAAATAAGCAGGTACATAAATTCACAACAAGTTGAAAATCAGTAAAATTATTAAAAATATATAAATAAAATTTTAAAGTTCCACATCATTCCACTGTATGGAAATTTTTATTCGAGGTCAAAGGTCAAAAAAATGATCGCGATTTTCAGCAAAACGGTAAGTTGTCATACCCCAAACAACAATTGTAGATCATAAAATTATCTATAAATAATGTATCAAAATAAAAAAATAAAAAAATATTCTAAACGATTATACAGATTTTCAGCTAGACAGCTAGAGAGATGATAGACAATCATAAAACAAAAATGATGGTGATGATGACGCACAATTAGGTAGGCAAGAGCTCAATCACCTACAATATGTAACAGAATAAGCGCAATTCCTGAAATTAGTTTGTTCAGTATCGACTAGTTAATCGGTTTCAGGTATTTTTAATATGTGTGAATTTTTTGCCAAAAATGAATTAGGGCTGCCTATGGAAACCACTACTAATTGCTTTTTATTTAACAAATTTGTTTAGACAAAACTAAAGTACGAATGCATCATTTTTTTTATATGAATATAATAATTGGGGTGTATGAGGAATTGCGCTTATTCTGGGACGCGTTGTATTGTTCCTGCCATCGTATGTATTTGTGTTACTTAAATAAAACACCGGTATTCCCATTCCCGCGGGAATTTCAACAATCCTTTCTTGTCCTTCATCGCACTCTATTAAGTAATACCTATGTTGCAATCTAAACTTCTGTTGCATAAGTCAGCAGTTAAAGCAGAGTTTACTCAAACAGTTACTGTCATACTAATCCTTCAATATAGATATACCTTGGTATATTTGTGGGACAAGATGGCGGTGACAGGGCCTCACCTCACCGATTTGGTTATTAATGGGGCGAGGGCGTGGGGCTGGCAGTCGTGACAGGAATGTACTTATGTCATGTTAGGTATACTACAATAAGGGTAAGTTTGTATTTGGTTTCATTATCGCTACTTCACGATTCCGTGTTTCGGAAGGCACGTTAAATCGTTGGTCCCGGTTTTCGTTGTGTTTACGCACAATGGAAGTCGTTAAACCATGTCAAATACCCTTGGGTAGCTTTAAAAATTCTGACTGTTAAGTGGCCACTAGCTTAACACCATTTCCCGATCCGAGGTGGGCTCGCGTGGGAGATTACGGCCCATACTTTCTCATGTGTGAGAAAAAGACCCTTAACTCAGCAGTGGGCTGTTACGGGTTGATGATGATGATCGCTACTTCCATAATATTATAAACTAGCGACCCGCCGTCGCTTCGCTTCGATTTATATGGTACTAGCTTTATTTTAACCCCTTGGGGGATGAATTTTGCAAAATCCTTTTTTAGAAGATGCCTACATACCTACACTGTATAAGCTATCTATGTGCAAAATTTCAAGTCTCTAGACCCAGTGGGTTAGGCTGTGCGTTGATATATCACCAATCAGTCAGTTTATCATTTTATATAATTAAAACCTTCCTCTTGAATCAATCTGTCTATTAAAAAAAAACACATCAAAATTCGTTTCGTAGTTTTAAATATATAAGCATACATAGGGACAGACAGCAGGAAGCGACTTTGTTTTATACTATGTAGTGATGCGAAAGTAGACTAGAAGAAAAAATACTGTATGTAGGTATGTTAGGTACCTACCTTTTGACAGCTGTTGAATTGATCTTGATAAAATTTGTAATGGAATAGCTTTTATCTTTAGAACGCGGACGATGTCGCCGACAAATGCAGAGATTAGTGCGTTTTGGTATACTCTACCAAAACGCACTAATCTCTGTTACAAGTTAGTATTCCTATGTCATTAAAGCATCTATTTTACATATACTTTTTATCTTTAAATCTTGTTCTGTAAGTACCTACTTTATTAATAAGGTCGTAAAGAACATTAAAATACTTTTTTTAATGTATTTTATTTAATGTGTTTTTATTTTTGTATTACCAAAACTATGTGGATGAACAAAATTTTAAACTATAAATTAAAAACCTCCTCCATTTTATTAAGTACCCATACTAAATGCCCATACTTAAAATACTTAAATGTAAATACATCGTTGAAAAATTGGTACTTCCAGAGACGAAGTAGGTACCATTGCCAATTAGTACAGTCAAGAGCCCGTGGAATTTGACACATTGGACTTTGTAAGGTTCTTATACAGATTTGAGGGCAGATTCGCACTAAAATTGTGAAGCTTCACGTGCTCTTGACTGTACAGTGCCAACCCCCTCAGGGATAAGGCATGAGCCTATATGTATAGCCTAAAATCGATTACTTTGCCATACGAGTTCATGACACAAAAAGATAACAGAAAATTTAATATCTGACAGCGATTAATGATTTAATATCAATTAGGGTAATTTAATTATTAAAGTGCTGTGTAGTCATTATTATAAAAGAAAATTTTAGTGTAACCTATCCGATAAGAGAGGTAATGTTAGATATAAAAACCCGACGACGGAGTTTCTATAAATTGTTTATGGTTTTTTTTTCTAATTTGTCACATTTTAGATCAATTTTCTAAAAATATATAGTATACGCATGTATTATGCTTAGGTATAATATTCACTACGTACTGTTTAATTTTATAAAGCAGAGCACTCAATTTATTTGCATCATTGCTTTGAGTTGTTTACATTTAGTTCGGCTACTCCCTAAGAGATGGCGCTACACGTCCCCACAATTAACTTTTAACCATTAACTGAGTGGTTAATGATTTTAATTATATATAACAGCTTTTAAATTATATTAAATTGAATTATGAGGATTTTTCGACAACAGAATGTCGTTTTTGTAGTTTGAGAGTGAAATTAAAGGTTAAGCGCGCTATATTGAGTCATTACGTGTAAGAAATTGGCCTATTAGGTACCACGCGGTGTATTGGTAGTTCATAATCGAGTTGTTTCACCTGTTTTGCTGTTGCTGTGTTCCTGGTAATTATCCTGTTTTACCGTTCCCGTGGGAATTTAGAAAAGCCCTTTGTACGTCCCTACATCTTTAAAGCGACTTAGGTATTTAGATTCCAAGGTACAAACGTTGATTTAGTTGTCAGGCCAATCAGTGTACCCTATAGATTTTTTTCAAGAATTAAAATGGTTTCTAATACAATTCAAGGAATGTTGAAGAATGCTACACAATGTCTACAACTTAACTAACGATTGCTTCGAAGTCTTAGAATAAATTTGTACTTACAATTGTTTTTATTTAATGGAATGTCATAATGATCAATAGTTTCTTATTAATTTATTCTTTATAATAGGCATTCCTTAGTGTTATTATAATTGTCATGAAGTAGGTACATTTTTGAATGAATGAAGGCTGAATAAATAATGGTTTTTAAATTGAACAAAATGAAGCGAATTATAGTTTTATCTGTGCCACTAAAAATATATCGATATACTTCACTTGAAATCGATTAGGTAGATTTTTTTGGTGTAAGTATTCGTAATTATTGGTATGAAAGGAATTTATTGGAAAATCTATTGCATTCGTGCGAAGCCGCGGCGAGTCGCTAGTTTACATTAAAATTTAAACTCGTTACATTGGTTATGTTTCATTGATCAGCAATATATTTTTTATTATTCACGGCCCATTCCGCCAAGTTATATCTGCTTAGCCTGATGGTTGACTGGAGATAATGCCTTTAGGAATTAAGTTCGCCATGTGTACATTTTCTTGGTACATGAAGTTAAATAAATAAATAAACTCAAAAGTCTAATAACAATACTTATAGGTATAAAGAGAAATGTCCTGAAATAGTGACTTTTCAATGCGTAGCCTAAATATAATAAAATAAAAAATAAACGTTTCTAAAATATGAGATTTCAATTATAATAGCAATCATACCCTAATTTTAATAATTAATTTTGTTAAAAATCAATTAATTCATTCATTTTTCAATTATTTAATTGTTTTTAAGTTATTATAAAGATTAGAAATTAATTCTCGTAATTCTGACAGTATTACAAATAAATGCTAAAACATGAAGCGGCGGCGGCACACTGAGACTGCTTGACGCAATGCTCGTTGATACATGAGAATGATTTTCAAAATGCTTCTACAAAATGTTTCTTTGCATCTTGAGCAGTTATTTTCGAATTACATTTATTCACAATATTCAGATAAAACATGTTCTCCAGAGAAAAACTATGTGGAACCAGTGCCCATAAGACTCACCGCATTCCCTCTCTGGATAGCTAGGCTGATCCTTTGACAATAGCTGCCAGCCCTCTGGTCACCTGAAGCCTCGACCAAACGTACTGAAAACTCTGTATTTTAGTTGTGAAGCTACTTGATAATGTATAATGAATCTCAGTAAACGTAGCTGTGCCCGCTATTTTTGCAGCAATAAAACATTATGTTACTTGAGACTAGTGTAGCTTTTATGTAATAAAGAATTTGATGAATGATTGTAAATTGATACATCTTTTGTTATTATTTATTGATATGCATCTCACTAAATAATAATAAAAGTCGCACGCAGAGCGGTTCGTTAAAATTATGTACGAGATAGGGCCATCAAGAGTACCTAGTCCGAAACCAATATTGCAGCTGCAGAATTTTTTTGGCCGAAAGTGTCCCAAGATTTAGTTGGACATTTACAGTACACAATACTCACAATGTATCACTTACACTTTCCGACTCTTCTTACCGGGGAATTACAACCGGATCGATTGCCTTACACTGGCGAGACTCATTCTTATCCGACTTGCTTACCGGCCCCGACCGGGCATATGTAGTACGTCAGTTTTTATGGTGTATACCAAAGAGATTTAAATATAATAGGGCATAGAGGGGGCATTGGGAATATTTTCATACAAAACTTTGAAGCCTAAGCGTCATGTCCTTGTCATGTCGGTTAGTATGAACGCGAGCTGTCATTCGGTCGAAATTGTACTAGACTTATTCCACTTGGAATAACTTTTGACTTCAAATTTTCCTCGATTTGACCCGTCTATGCCTTATTTATTATATTTAAATCTCTTTGGTGTATACTAACCACCATATAGTGAGATTCTAATCGGAAAATGTGGGAATCAAATAAAGCTACCATATAAAAATAACTATATTAATATTATTTTCTAATTAATAAATAAGTAGAATGAAATTCGCAAACACTGCTGAAATTACGCGACGGAAGTACGGCGTGGTTACTCCTGTTTTTTAACCTCTCAAACCAAGAATCATAGTCACAATTGAATTTTAATTGTTACGGTGCGCATTGGAACCGCGTGGTGCTTGACAAATAATAATAATAATAATATTATAACAAAATTACCAGCGTATAAAGATTATCCCGAAATTCAGTCAGATTTTTTGCGTATGTTTAGAGCAGTGATAGCCTAACGGTTAAAGAGCCGGCCGAAAATCAATGAGGCTCGGGTTCGAATCCTGGCATGTACCAATGAGTTTTTCAAAAACTTACGTAAATATTTATCACTAGCTGGACGGTAAAGGAAAACATCGCGAGGAAACCCGCAGGTCTCAGAATTAATTCTGAGACATGTGTAAATAGACCTGGTCCAGAGATGGGCTCACCACCTATCACGTTTAGGGGTCCAATATATCTCGTGAAATGTGGGTATATCCAGTAATGGAATACCTCTGCCTACCCCTCGGGGATAAAAGGCGTGAGATTATTTATTTTTATTTATTTAGATCAGTCGCCAATCTTCAGCCGTGTATTTTCGCCATCCTAATACGATAGATAGATTAAAGCTATCTCAAATGCATTTTTTTAAGGTTTCGAGAAGAAAATCTAGAAAAAGCTAGACTGCTAATTAAATCTAGGTCCTCACTTGCTAGACTAGTACTGTGCAGGGTTTTTGCACGCAGAATCACTGGCACGCCGGTCGGCAGCGCTTTGATGTCATAGATTATACATAAAGCAGAGGAGTACTCATAGACACTCGTTTAATGCCTAAGAGGTATCAAGGGGGAAGGGTATAAACAGTTACAGAATGAGGGTGACTCTTGGTCAGATCCTTGTACGTCATAAGTATCCATAAAAATAGCTCAAAAACATAAAATTCTTTTCAAATCCATTTTCGATAAATCGACTATGTTTTAAAGTGCTAAACAAACCGGGCACCAACAATGTATAAATCAATATGGCGGTAAGTGTCGCCATAATTAAATTGAAATAGATAGATGAAAAGGCTCTACGAAGGACTGTGAGGGAAGACAGTGCCCCATTCGAGATGAGGGAGGCCTATGTTCAAAGTCTGACTGCTGCTGAGCTGATTGAGCTAATAATTCCTCACACATGAGGAATTATGGGTCATAATCTCTTATGCGTGCCCTTCGCGGATTGGTAGATGATTGATTTTAAGCTAGTGTTCACTAACTGTCAGAGGTTTTCAAGCAACCTAAGGGTATATATGACATGGCTTAACGATTTCCATGGTGAGTTGCTCGTGTCACTAGGCAGTCACACATTTATTGACTGTCCGTGCCTAACTTTCCCTAACCATTGTGATTGTTACAAACACACTGTTATGGCGGGGGGTTACGAGTTATAAAGCTGCAACGAGGTACTCGTTATCTATCGTCCTTTGTTCATAATCTTATCTATCAACTTTTTGCACTTTTAATTTTTTTACTCATATCTGGCCACATATTTTAAATATTAAATTTGAAATTAGAATTAACATCTTTCTAATAAAATAATTTCTAATAACTAAAAAAAATAGAGGAGAAAGATGTAATTCTAATTTCAAATACAAAATCTATACTAATATTATAAAGCTGAAGAGTTTGTTTGTTTGTTTGTTTGTTTGTTTGAACGCGCTAATCTCCGAAACTACTGGTTCGAATTGAATAATTCTTTTTGTGTTGGATAGTCCAGTTGTCGAGGAAGGCTATAGGTTATATAACATCACGCTACGACCAATAGGAGCAAAGATATAGTGGTAAATGTGTAAAAAACGGGAGAAATTATTTCATCTTACGGGAACTACGCGGGTGAAACCGCGCAGAACCGCTAGTTTAAAATATGTGGCCAGATACAGAAGTTAAAAGGGAAAAAAGTGAATAACATTAGGAAGAAAAGATATGATAACGAATAGCTCGTTACAAAGCAATGTCTCAAACACTGTTCCCGTAGGCAGAGATAACAGCAACGCTACATCTGTCTTTAATCTATGCCCCCGCTTCCCAGATATGCCAGCCTCGTAATGTCCGCGCAGGTTTTTCTCGTGCGTCTCTCTCGCACGCCTTGCTCTCTCGCTCCGACCAAACGCACCGCTTCAAGGTTTTTGTCCTACTCTCCCGTTTTTCACGGCGTTCGGATGAATCGAGGTTTTAAACTTAGAAAATATTGATCGGTTTTTGTTGCTTTACGTATTTTTGTTATTTTAAACATTTATCCGGTTTTGGAGGTGAGCTTTATTGGTACTTGAACTAAATGTGTTTCATATAGATACTCGTACTGAGACGCAAGTTACAAGGCCATAACATCAGAATTTATACAAAAAAACTGTGTATTTTCGTGAGCCAGTCGTCATTCCCGGGAAAGGTATTAATTATATTAACCGAAGTGTCCTAGTCGTTCGCTAAATTGTTGAATGAATAAAATTAGCGAAATAATTCTGGAACATGCGGATTTCCTCATGTTGTTTCCTCTACCGCGAGCTAGTGATAAATATGTATCTACGTAAGTTTTTGAAAAACTCTTGGTCCACACCAGGATTCAAACCCGGGTCTTGTGCTAGAGCTCACTTCCAACAGGACTACTGCTTTCCCACATTTTACTTAAATGAACTGGATTGAACCCACTGTCTTCAGTTTTCGCGTGACCACACCACAATGGTCCAATCAAAATCGGCCTATCAAAGGGAGTACTGGACCGCGAGGACACGTGCCCGTGACGTCACAGGAGGTCGCGAATTACGACGCCTTTGTGTAATCAAATCAAGCTTTACATTGTGAATTTATCTTTGAGTGTATTTTGGACTTGCGATTGTGGTTGAAATCGCGTGAGTTGTATCAACGATACGATAGGTACGACAAAAGGTAAAAAAAAAAGTTTGTATAAATAGTTGTATTTTGAAGTTACAAGTTTTGACAGTTGTTACCTATTCAAATGAAAACGAGACTTTATTCAAAGTAGAGGCGTATAATATGTCCACTTACTGAAAAACATTGCATCTACACCGTTTCGGCATGTCTTACTACGTCGTTCAAAAAGTTGTGAGAATGACGTAGTAATGTGGGGTACTTGAAGAAAAAAATTTGTGTGACGGAAAGATTAGGTCTTTATCATAATACCCTCAAATAATTAGCTTTCTATCTTGTCTGTGTCAGTTGTATTAATTATTTGTTTGTGACGTGTCGATAACTCGTGCTAAAAATGGATAAAATTTAAATTCGTGCGGTAACAAAATACTTTTGCTTGGAAAATTTTTGTACGGAACAAATTTTTAAAGATTTACGTGAAACATTGGGGGAGTCGGCTCTTCCATATTTCACAGTGACTCGGTGAAGTGCAGAGTTTAAACGTGGTAGAACATCGGTTAAAGATGACCCGCGCTCGTGCCGCCCTTCGACATCAGTCACTCAGGAAATGATCGAAAAAGTCGAAAAAAATTTTCTGGATGATGATGATAATAATGTCTACGCCGAACAAATAAAAAAATTACGTCAAGAAATTCTTAAAAAGCGACGAGGAAAACTAGCAAAAAAAAGTTTTGTTCCATCAAGACAACGCGCCAGCGCACAAGTCTGCAGTTGCCATTGCAGCAATCCAAGATGCTGGCTTTGAGATCCTCGATCATCCACCATATTCACCGGACTTGGTCCCTAGTGATTTCTACCTATTTCCGCATTTGAAAGAGCACTTGAGAGGCACAAAATTTGAAGATGACGAAGAAGTGTATACCGCCGTAAACGATTTTTTAAGTACTCAAGATAAAGATTTTTTTAAAAAGGGAATTTTGGCTCTAGAAAAAATATTTGCTAAATGTTTTGATCTAAAGGGTGATTACGTGGAAAAATAAAATAATATTGAATAAATTCATTTTCTAACATAGCTATTCTCACTACTTTTTGAACACCCCTCGTATAGTTGAGAAGAAACTCCTGAGTAGGTACTACATTCTTACTGAATAAAACATTTTTTTTATATTATTATAAATAATTAACACAATCTACAAGTTACATAGTTGGCTGAAAAACATTTACACCAAATACCATTTTCGTTCAAATACTTGAGATATCTTACATAATATAATTAAACATGGAATTTTACACAAAAGCATTTTTACTGAACATTTTTACTATCAAATCTTGTTGTAGAAGCGTACACACAACCCCATTAAGGAATTATTAATTTTACTTAATCTGTAATATGATTACTTAATTTTTTTTCAAAGATTACAGTAGTGCCTGTCACAGATTTTAGTAAAAAGAAATGTATTTTTCCTTACGTGCATAAATTAAAAATTGCAGATAATGGACTGGATATTATTAGACAAACAAGTGACTTAGTTTCCGAACAGATTGCTACGAAGTAGATAAACGACATATGTATATAAAAAAATAAAAAAACGTACATAAATAGGTATTTTCAAAAATAAATACTGAACTACTTTAGGTTGTATTATAGTTGGGCAATCATAATGCTACTTAATATTATAAACGCGAAAGTTTGTATGGATGTTTGTTCTTCTTTCACCCAAAAACTACTCAAAGATTTTGATGAAACTTTGCAGTTATATAGCTTATACATCAGAAAAACACATAGGCTATATTTTATTCCCGTATTCCCACGGGAACGGGAACTACGCATGTGAAACCGCGGGGCGCTGCTAGTATTTTGATAAACCAAAACGAACCGAGGGCGGGTCGCTATAGTACCTAAGTAAATAACATAGAACTGTAAAGAATAAAAACCAACTTCATTTATTTAATAATATCTACTACAAAAATACAGTCGAATTGATAACCTCTGCTAGTTTAAACTATTCCAAATTGTGTAGTGGTTGCAGAGTGTGACAGACTGAACTAGAGCGGCAAGATAACTCTTACTAAGCGAGAACTGGGAGTCGATTTTTGAATCTCACCAAGTGACTAATTCTCATTGATGTAAATGATTTCCGAAAGTTCGTATTTTTGAAACTCATCGGTGACTTAATTTGTCATACCTATGATATCGATTTACGAGTGCCCCCACCCACTCGTAAATGAAATCACCATGCGATTGTTTTTGACAGTTGACGTATGTGACATCTCTAGCAAAAGTGCCAAAGTATGTTTTTCGGAAGAATTTATATTTTTCCAATAATTCCTTTTAAGACCCATTGGGTTCGATTCTGCATTACAGCGCCTAAACTTATTTTAGTTTAGTCCTGTCATTTTCTTTCTCATAGAGAAGAAAAGAGACGAGTGATATTTAGTCCTGTCAAATTAACATTAGTCCTGTCAACTAAGGCATTTCGTAACGTGTTCAGTGCATAAGTAAATAAGTCACGACTAAAATACAGCCTCTGACAGGACTAAATTCGCTAGGTTATCTTCTATCCCTTTTCTTTTTTTGAGGTAAAATAAAGAGCTACCCCGGGAGGTCTTTACTGAGTGCAAAATAGAATAATCATCTTATTCACACTAACTTATAACTTACCCTACAAAATCGTACACCCCTTTTGACCTGATCTGCAAATATAGACCCTATTACAATACCTTTAAGTCCGTCACGTCTTTTTATTAAAATGTAGGACCTTTTTGAGGTATATCGGAGTGGGTTCTCATCCAGTCATGTGGAATAAAGCAGTAATCAGCGGGCTTTTGAAAAGGTTAGTTTTATGCAAGGGTTTTCTGAAAGGTTTCTCTATCTGGAAAGATGTTTTTAAACATATGTTTTTTTTTATAAAAAAAGGGGGCAAACGAGCAGACGGGTCACCTGATGGTAAGTGACTACCGTCGCCCATAGACACCTTCAACTCAAGAGTCACGGTGCGTTGTCTTTGAGGTGAGAGTACGCTCTCTTCTTGAAGGCTTGAAGGTCGTATCGGTCTGGAAATACCGCCAGCGACAATTTCTTTAAGTTTGCTTACTTAAAGTTTATAATTTAACTCAAAAGTTTACTAACAGGCAATTATCTTTATCAACCAAATAAATTTAAATATATTAGGGTGTAGAGCGGTTAAAGCGAACAAAATTGTAATCCAAAACTTATTACCTTGTGGTCATAAGTCTAGTGTGATCGTCCCAATGACAGCTCGCGTTCGTATCTCACAAACTGATGATTGAGATCAAAGTTTTTTTATGAAAATATTCCCAATGATCGCTCTATACCCTAGAATATTTAAATGCATTGCTGTCAAAGTATCAGTCTAGCTGTCCAGAGAGGGAATGACCAGTCCTCTGGGCACTGTCTCACATGGTTTGTCATTAATAGATGTTTATGTTTTATATCCTATACATCGACTTATGAAGTAAGTACATATGTCAAGAATATCCAGTTCAACCAACAAAAAACTATTATAGTACCTATGACACGCGGGTGCCCAGCGACGTTGCCCGCGCGGATTCGCAAAATTTCATGTTTCCGTTCGTCAGTCAGCCAGTATAA
Organism: Ethmia dodecea; assembly: GCA_963855545.1. Lineage (NCBI taxonomy): Eukaryota > Metazoa > Arthropoda > Insecta > Lepidoptera > Depressariidae > Ethmia > Ethmia dodecea. Next base: position 3,779,829 of record OY979463.1, on the reverse strand, counting down.
TATAATAGACTAGCGACCCACGCTGGTTTCGCACGGCTGCAATGCTGATACTTAAACCTTCTTCTTGAATCACTCCTTCTACTAAAAAAAACCTCATCAAAATCGTTTTAAAGATCTAAGCATACATAGACAGACCGAGGGAAGAGACTTTGTTTTATACTATGCAGTGAAGTGATGGAATCTCGTTGCCCGCGCGGATTCGTGTAATCCACGTTTTTGAATTTCCAAAAATATTTTCCTAATCACTTCTTTGTGCAAAATTTCATGCTTCCAGGCCTAGCGGTTTCATCTGTGCGTTGATTCATAAGTCAGTAGGCCAGTGTAATATAATAGATGATTTTGATTACAGAGAATTAGTAATAATGCTGAGTATAAAACCCTGATTAGAACTGCTTTATAATGACATAAAGGGGATCGCACGCGCCCGCTTCGGGGGGTAGTCAAAATATTGCGCTAGGGTGTGATGCATCTTTTGTCACATTACTCTGTGCTGATTTTGTGCGGATGTGCGAACTGTGTGCGCTCTGTTGATGCGGTATATTTTAAAAGGGAAAACAAAAACTTATTTGGTAAGTTAAAGAGAATAGCGTTTAGTTGGTCAACATTTATCAAGAAAAACGAATTAATATAATTAATTTGCAAAGTAATACTAGTTCAAAAATATATAAATATTATGCAATTCAACTTATTTACCCTACTTATAATTCACTTATTGTAATAATTGTTACCCATGATTTTACCTACGTAAGTCCCGTTCCCGTGTGAAATCTATCGCCAATGTTACTTCCAAAAAAGTGAGCTTTCCATTGGGGAAATAATTTTTATAATGGGTCATATAGTTTTGGAGCCTATTCGTTACAAACAAACATACAAATCTTTTATGTTTAAAACGTCTAGTAATAGAGTAGATAGCCAGAGCCCGTTTTTTCCCGTTCCCGTGGGAATCAGTGGAACGAATAAAAAATGTGTTGTCTGTAAAGTTGGTTGACGGACGATAATTTTACGTGATAACGTTATTAGAAAACATTGATGAAAAATTGCATACTGAAGTGGAAGAGAGATAGATGCGTCACAAGCCGAACGCTTAGGCCGATCGTTCCTCTATCGCTATCACGTTTAGGGGTCCAATGTATCTCGTGAATTGTGGGTATATCCAGTAATGGAATACCTCTGCCTACCCCCTCGGGGATGAAACGCGTGAGATTATATTTATTATTATTATTATACCATATCATCTCAGTTTCGTAAATGAATGTGCTCTAATTCAATAACAGGCTTATTTGCGCATCTGAGCGCACATCGTGAGACCGCATCACTATTGTTACAGCCATTATGACGGCTGATTTGTTCTTAATAGGTTGTAGTGAATATAAAAGTGTTAATTGAGAGTTTACTATTTAAAGAGCAGATACTAATGTTGGAATTGAGATGCTGGCTTATCTCATGCGTGAGGTTTGGGTTCGAAACCTGGTAGGGCATTTACTAACGTTAAAAAAATACTTAGGTACATAGGTATGTATTACTAGCTCGACGGTGAAGGAAAACATCTTAAGGAAATTCTCACCCATGTCTCAGAATTGATTCTGAGGCATTTGTCACCCAGTCTGGCGATGTACTAAAAATATACACCATAGAGTAACTTACATAATATACTAAGACACTCCTTTTGCAAAGCCTTAAGTTTCGAATTTGGAAATAACTCATTTCCATACTTTTTATTAAGTGCCAGTTACATAGTGTGTCAATTAAACCTGTTTAGAATTAAATTATTAGGTAGCCATAATGTAGAAAAATAAAAACCGTCCGGTTTTTTTTTGCAAAGGAATGTATGTATATACTGATGAAAAGTTGGTACATACAGAATTTAAAAAAAAAACTTTTGCCGAACCCCCAAGCCCCCGAGGAAAAGGTGTAAGTAGGTTTAATTTAACCGATACAGTAATTTTTTTATTAAAGTAATAGGTATAATCTACGTGTTGCAATAAGAAATGAACACAAAAACATTTTGGGCAATTTTATAAGCAAGGACTCCCTAAACAACCCAAAATAACTAAAAACTGGTACACGCCAAAATAAACAAAACTAGTCCCGTATAATAGCACCTATAATTATTCCAATACAGTACATCCTAATTGCGCTAATTTGAGCTCACTGTGCACCGTTCCGCGCGGGAACAATTACAAATTTCAATTGGTCCATTCAAATTTAGAATTCCTTACCGACGCGCTGATTGGAGGCGCGTGGCGCGGCGCGTTCCACAATGACCGATTATTTTTGTGCATTACTTATACGTAACCACGCACAAGATCCCTCATTTTCTACTCCCAACTTTGAACTAAAGGTCAAGATAACTGGTCGTATTAACGTATTAACTTTTATTAGCTGTTACTTTAGTTACTTGTAACGAGCAGGCATTTAAGTAGTTGTCTAGTTAAGTGTATTAATTAGTCTTTAAATATGCAGTTAAATTTGACGTTACTTGCTTTTAGTACTGCTGGGCTCTATCGCACGGTGTCTCTGTTAGGGCATATCTATAATAAATCGCGTGTCGTTGCGACAAACCTCGACATCAATGCAACATGGGCTTGTTAGTAACAACTCCTCTTGTACGCCAAAAAAAAATGATATTACGTACTCTTTAGTTATAGGTTCCAAAAGGTGCCAAAGGTGTTCTTTCTTGATATATTACACTGTCAAAAAAGAGTCCACTGGTCTTATCTTATTGCTTTAACCTATTTCTTCCGACAACCTTAGGATTGATGTAGCAAAACGGCACTTTTACTACCTTAACGACAGTGTTAACGTCTTTGCAAGACGTAGTGACGCGCTACACTAAGATACCTATCTTATATACTGCGAATCACACGGACAGTCAAGGTTTCAAGAGCATGCCGCGATGTCGCACGGGAAAGCGACATTGCCGGGCTGGATGGAATACCTTGTTAAGCTAAAATCGTGACGCTCGTTCCTACGACTGGCGTCATCGTGTGACTCGCCTTAAGTTTAATGGGGACGGCGGATCGTTTAAAATATAAATGACATGATTATGACTCCGCTATAATACAATGACAGTTGCTTTGACGGCTCCTTGCTTATTACTTGATTTTTAATTTATGTCATAAGTATAAAGGTTATACTGGACTACATAATAATAAATTCTGTGGGACATAATTCACACGCGGTTATTTAGTCCCAAAGTAGGCAGAGCCTATACTATGGGTACTAAATGACTAATAAACATACATATACCACACACTTATATCTCATTATATACAGAACAACGAAGTGGTGAGCCCATCGCCAGAACGGGTCTGTTACACATGTCTCAGAATTAATTCTGGGACCTGCGAGTTTCCTCACGATATTTTAATTTACCGTCGCGCTAGTGATAAATATGTACGTAAGTTTTGATAAACTCTTTGGTACATGCCAGATTTCGAACCCGAGCCTCACTGATAATCATCATGTGAAGCAGGCTCTTTAACCGTTAGGCTATCACTGCTATATAAGATTATATATATCATATATAGAATATCTTATTAATATAATATCTTATTATATACAGAATAACCATGGTCATGTATAAAAATTGGCAGCAGGCGGGAATCGAACCCGCGGTCTACGGTCAAAAGGCTTGCTAGTTGAAGTTTAAATAGGTACTGTCATAACGGAAGAAGAAAAACAGTTTTTTGTTGTGCTTTAGGACCTATTTATTAAGTAGATATATACTGTTATAGAGCTGCGCATGCGTTTACCGATCTTTATAAATATTGCAAATAGTTCGATCCGTTTCTAGTAAGCGTAAGTGCCCCTTTAGAGTTCATAACGAAGTAGCTTTTAAGGGGGAGTTAAAACTACATTTTTATAGCAACTTTTCAATATTTTGAACTTATAAAGATAAACCGGTTGGCTCAGCTAGTGACTCTACCTTCTGAGTCATTTAATTTTGATTTAAAAATCGGGACGTCCCGCCAAAATTGGGACGTCTGGCAACCAGTACAGTTGTAAAATGTCTCCCTCAGAATTAATTCTGGGACCCGCTTGTTTCGTCACGATGTTTTCCTTCGCCGTAGAGCTAGTGGTACTGATAAATATCATTTTTTCTATCTCACGCCTTTTATCCCCGAGAGGTAGGCAGAGGTATTCCATTTTTGGATATACTCACATTCCACGAGATATTCTATGGACCCCTAAACGTGATAGGTGGTGAGCAGATCGCGGGACCGGGTCTGTTTACATATGTCTCAGAATTCAGTCTGGGACCTGCGGGTTTCGTTACGATGTTTTCCTTCACCGTCGCGCTAGTGATTAGTATGTACGTAAGTTTTTGAAAAACTCATTGTTACATCCCAGGCTTCGAACCCGAGCCTCACGAATGAAAAGCGGTCTCTTTAACCACTGGACTATCACTGCTCCTCTATTATTTTATAACATTTATTTTTACTGATTTTATAACACTTATTTTTATTCTTTGAGCGATAGATAGCCTCAATAATTTGATCTCCACTCTTAACGTTTTAGATATGTAAATGACTGTGACCGCTTGTAGGAATAATAGGTATTAGAGTGAATTTTTAAGTATTTCCTCGGATTTTATTACTGGCAACCTTTTGCTTGGGTCATTCATACATCATTAATAAAGGATCTAACATTTATTGTACTGTAGAGCAGTGATAGCCCGAACGGTTAAAGAGCCGGACGAAAATCAGTGAGGCTCGGGTTCGAATCCTGGCATGTACCAATGAGTTTTTCAAAAACTTACGTACATATTTATCACTAGCTCGGCAGTGAAGGAAAACATCGTGAGGAAACCCGCAGGTCTCAGAATTAATTCTGAGACATGTGTAAATAGACCCGATCCGGCGATGGGCTCACCACCTATCACGTTTAGGGGTCCAATATATCTCGTGAAATGTGGGTATATCCAGTAATGGAATACCTCTGCCTACCCCCTCGGGGATAAAAGGCGTGAGATTATATTATTATTACATTTATTGTTAGCTATTTTCCGAGAACTTTCTCGATTCGAAACCACACTTTAGATAATCTTACTAGAAAAACAGAACTTAAGATAAATACGTCTACTCTCTAAGACAATCTTTGAATATGTTTCGTTTAAATTTGACGTTTGTGTTTTTTTTAATTGAGATCCAAAATGGTGCCGTCCAAGAATAGAGATCAAAAGTTTTTTTTATTTGTTTATATAATTGTCTATCTTTGCTAAAAAAAAGTGGCGTCAAGTTAGACATCTTATGATGTATGTATCGTATCGTATCGTATCAGTTGTTTTAAAAAAATTCAACCACAGTCTTAAAATGTTGTATATTGATGACATCTTTAATTTTCAGTGCTATTCATTGAAGTCGGTTTTTTACTCTTTAGATTTTTTTAAAATTTGAAAATCAAAAGACACAACTCAAACTCACAGCTGCCATAGGCCTCTATAGTTAACTGAGTTTATTATTACCGATCATTCAAACTCCAAACGGCTAATAACTGCCCAAAAGCGATTATAATAAGATTTCGGTCCTTCAGAATTTTGACCAAAAATGACACTACGGCGCCAATGCATCCCAAATTATATGTTCTGTGGCCATAAGACCGTCTATAATTTCGTGTTTCGTCGAGACATGTTTTTTTGTTTGTTTGTCCCATAATTACAACGTCGTCGGTGATGCCGAATCTTTCCGGTTTTTTATGACTTTCCGTTTTTTGTTTTCGGTAATTGTCGATTTGTTATGCTTGCGACTGTCGTTTTTACATTACATACATAATCTCACGCCTTATATCCCCGAGGGGGTAGGCAGAGGTATTCCATTTCTGGATATACTTACCCACTTTTCACCAGATTTTTTGGATCCCGGAACGTGGTGGTGAGCCGATCGCCGGACCGGGTCTGTACACATGTCTCAGAATTCATTCTGGAACCTGCGGGTTTCCTCACGATTTTTTCCTTCACCGTCGAGCTAGTGATAAATATGTACGTAAGTTTTGAAAAACTCATTGGTACATGCCAGGATTCGAACACGAGCCTCACTGATTTTTATCATGTAGCAGTCCTTTAACCGTAAGACTATCACTGCTCGTTTTTGTAAAAGTGAATTTTTCATAGACTAAATGAGTACCGGTATGATGGTAGGTAATAGATTATATCCATATTACAACGCATGTTGAAAGACCCAGGCTCCCAGCCTTAGAGGTCAGACTCGCTCTACAAGTGTGAAGCTACATGTGCTCTTGACTGTACCAAGAGTTTTTCGAAAACTTAAGTACATCACTAACTCGACGGTAAACGAAAACATCGCGAGGAAATCCGCAAGCCTCAACATCAATTATGAGGCATGTCTGATAGTACCCCGGTCCTCACGATTGGATTCACCACGACTGCGACTATTCGCCAGTGTAGTTTTGGGATTTGGGACTTCTAAACGTGACAGGTGACTTTTCGCCGGGAGCTGCATTACTAGGGTTACTATCTCTAAAATTTGGCAACCAGGACAAGACGCGTGAAAACCCCGGATCTTAGAATCCAGAACCCGGACATGTCAACAGGTTTTTTTAAACACAGTCAGTGTAAAAATGTACATAACAAAACAGAATCTTATTACAGTTTGTTGTGTTTGTTGACGCTCCCCAGACGTCCTCCACTAGGACACATCCGGGGAAACCAGCACCGATGGCCACCTTATGCATTACATATGCCTCAAAACCAATTTGTTATCTATAACGTTGTTTAACAGTAGTTATTTGTAAAGGTGTTTGCTTTTTATGCCGATCGTACACTAGATGTCACTGCGCAGAAATTGCGCTCACCGCAAAGCGCGAAGGATCGACAGATGGATCTACAAATTATACGTTTGGTTGTTATAGTTATGCGCTTTTACATTGGTCCGTTTAAATGGTTTTCATCCCTACTTATCAACTAATATTATAGATACAAAATTTACTCTGTCTGGTTGCTTTGAGTCAATTATTCACCCTACCACCGTTGATACATCACCAATTAATCAGTCAGTTTATCATTTTATATATTATATAGATTGTATATCTCAAATACTATTTGTGTATCATCATCAACATCTTTCGTGTTTCGGAGGGCACGTTTAATTGTTGGTCCCAGTTTTCGTTGTGTTTACGCACAATGGAAGTCGTAAAGCCATTTCAGATACCTTTGGATGACTTGAAAAATTCTGACTGTTAAGTGGCCACTAGCTTAACACCATCTCCCAATCCGCGGTGGGCTCGCGTAGGAAATTATAGCCCATACTTCCTCATGTGTGAGGAAATACCCTTAGCTCAGCAGTGGGCTGTTACGGGTTGATGATGATATTGTATTGTACCTGGAAATATTTTCAAAATGAAGTTACTTTTATATGTTATACTATAAACTTATAATACCACAAAGAACAATAAATGGATTTCAATACATTCTCCGCTTTTGCGAGAATCCAAACAGTTATTTTCAAGCACTTGAGAGTATGAAGAAAGATTTTATTATCTAGAACATAAGGTCGAGAACTCCTAAAATTATTGAAAAATGAAACAACGCAAGTACGTTCGCATTGAAAAGTGCAAGAACAAAGCTTTAATTACACATTGGATTGGCAGCTGACGCATCTTTGGTGACAGATGGTGTTATTAACTCGCGAGCACGACAGTCCGGCCGCAATAGTACACAAATTACATTTAAAAAATAAAATTGAAAAGCGTGTGCGGTGCCAGAAATAGGAGGGTTCTCGAAAGTTCTGGTGAAGAATTGAAAAAGGCCTACTTATATTACATTACTAGCGACCCGCCCGACCGACCCGCTTCGCACGGGTGCAATGCTAATACTCAAACCTTCCTCTTGAATCACTCTATATAGTAAAAAAACCGCATCAAAATCCGTTGCGTAGTTTTAAAGATTTAAGCATACATATGGATATAGGGACAGAGAAATCGACTTTGTTTTTTACCATGTAGTGATTTATAATAAAATTCACACCAATACAAGAGCAGTGACAGCCTTACGGTTAAAGAGCCTGCTTCACATGAAGAAAATCAGTGAGGCTCGGGTTCGAATCCTGGCATGTACCAATGAGTTTTTCAAAATTTAGGTACCTACATATTTATCACTAGCTTGACGGTGAAGGAAAACATCTTGAGGAAAGCCGCAGGACCCAGAATTAATTCTGAGACATGTGTAACAGACCAGCAGGCGTATTCAGGGAGCTTCGATATTCGATATCGGAAAATCTCTCGAACACTTGCAAGATGGGCTGATGTTGGTATCGAAAACTAATGTCATACGTGACATAAGGATTCGGAAAATTTTCCGTGGCTGTCAGAAACGCCTAGAATAAAGTTTCCGAAGTCGATAGATTTGACTTCGGAAAATTTTTCACTCGATTTGAATCGAACGGAAACGGTATCGAGTCTCCGTGAATACGTCTGCTGGTCCGGCGACGGGCTCACCATCACGTTTAGGGGTCCAAAGAATATCTCGTGAAAAGTGGGTATATCCAGAAATGGAATATCTCTGCCTACCCCCTCGGGGATAAAAAGGCGTGATATTATATTTATATATAAAAAAAGAGGCTTCAATTAGATATCTCGCAATAAAACTTACTTGGTAATGCTACAGGTTTTAGTACGCAGACGTTTTGTCTACTACTAAAGTTTGGATCAAAACTAAAAATAAAAGACTGTATCGAACAACTCTTACATTTACCGACCCCTAAAACAAATGCTAAAAACAATGCAGTAACGAATACAGTCGGAACAATGGCCTCGAAACAATGGCGGGGGCGCACGTCAGCAGGGCGCTGATTCGAGCGCCCTCAACTGAAGTATGCTTGAACAATTTGCAACTCTACCTGCTATTCCATCGATATTTTGATACTGAAAATACGAAATGCTTTTTCTAGCGACTTCGCTTTTGTTACGAGATTAAAAGTAAGATGGCTTACTCAGCTGATTGTATACAATATGTAAAAGAATAAACGCAAACTCTGAAATTAGTTTCTTCAGTATCGACTTTAATCGATTTCAGCTATTTTTAAAGTGTTAAATTTTTCCAAAAAATTAATTAGCATAACTAAGTTTATGGCTACCTATAGGTATGGAAACCATACTATTATTGCTCTTTATTTAAGAAATTTGTTTAGACAAAATTAAGTACGAATGCATCATATTTTGTTATATTAATATACTAATTGAGGTGTATGAGGAATTGCTCTATTTTGTAACGCATTGTATACGGACAAACAATTTAAATCAAAATGCTTTTTGTAACCATGGTTGAATCGTTAGACCGATCATGATGAAATTTGGCAACACGATACTTTACATCCTGAGGAATTACATAGGCTACTTTTCATCCTGGAATAACGCATATGTCTTAGGGGACTCGATAGCCTAAAGTTCTCGCGGACGGAGTCATGGGCAACAGCTACATCCTTCCTTCCTTAGCTACTTCCCACTAACATTATAAATGCGAAAGTAACTCTGTCTGTCTTTTTAGAGTGCCTTGTTATTATAAAATATTGACGTTTCTAAGTGTATATTTTAATACCAATAGAAAATAAACGATTTTGAATTTTGTCTGTTTGTTTAATTACGTTTTCACTGCTTAACAGCTAAACTGATCTTGAAGAAATTTTGCAGGAAGATAACTTGGATTTTTACTAAGGACATCCCGACCAACGCTTCATCACTTCACTACATATTATAAAACAAAGTCGCTTTCTCTGTCCCTATATACCTATGTCCTTATGTCCCTATGTCCCTATGTATGCTTAAATCTTAAAAACTACGAAACGGATTTTGATGCGTTTTTTTTAATAGATAGAGTGTATATATAATTTTATAATTTAATTATATAACTAGCTATTGTGTTTTAACCCAAGATTATATGATTCTCTTATACTAGCGACCCGCCCCGGCTTCACACGGGTGCAAATGCTAATACTAAAACCTTCCTCTTGAATCACTCTATCTATTAAAAAAACCGCATCAAAATCCGTTGCGTAGTTTTAAAGATTTAAGCATACAAAGGGACATAGGGACATAGGGATATAGGGATATAGGGACAGAGAAAGCGATTTTGTTATATACTATGTAGTGATACGTCACTTTGTCTCAGTGAAAGTTTAACATGAGTTTTAAACAAGTGTCCTAGAAAATTTAAAACTTCATTCAGTATTTTATTGCGAGGTTCTCCAAAGCAATCACTTGATAACTTTGAGTTTACTCAACGCGATCCATCATTTCCATTTCCATTCGGTTTTATCTGTAATGTTACTAAAAGCTTTCGTTTTAGCTCGCCGTCACGGAAAATCAATGAGGCTCTTTACACTACACGACACCTATTTCACTATCTACTACTTATGTACAATACGTTTGCCTCTTTTACTGTACTTCTGTTCAACGTGTGTTAAGCAATAAATTATTAATATTATACTCTTTATTTATTTTAGATCTTATGTTAGATTTTTACAATATGTATATAAAAGTAAAATATATAAAAACATTTATAAAACAATATAAAAATTACACATTATAAAAAACCTAACCTAGGGTGCCGCCGGCAGCGGGGCAGAGGCCCAAGCTGCCGGTGGTCAGGGCTGCAGAGAGAGGAACCGGCGGACTATTTGCGCCGTGTCCAAGATCACCGCCTTCTGTATCTGACCCTTGATCCAACCACCTAGCGAGAGTCTCTCAAGATGTTGGTCGAGACTCTTATTATTATTATTATTATCATCACTATATAGAATAAAACAAAGTCGCTTCCCGCTCTGTCCCTATGTATGCTTAGATCTTTATAACTACGCAACGGATTTTGATGCGTTTTTAATAGATAGAGCGATTCAAGAGAAGGTTTTAGGAGTTACATTCCACCCGTGTGAAGCCGAAGCAGGTCGCTAGTAAGAAAAATAATTATGGCCTATTGGCTTTGAGTATTAACTAACCGGAGACGCCACTGACAGGCGTTCCCCTCTGCCAAAAAAAAGTGTCAGTCAACGATCATACCTGTTGTTAGTTGTATACTAGTTTTTTTGTGTTCACGGAGTGCTCGGATTGGTGAATGTATTTGTGTGCATCTAGTTCAAGCTTTAATTGTTTTGTCAAATAATGCATTTGTTTTAACATTATTTGTGTGCGTTTCCTCGTCCCCCCTGCAGAAATTGGCAGACTTTTTTGCAAAGAAACTAGTGCGCGTGACGTCTCCTGTTGGTTTAATACTCAAAGCCTATTGGCAACGACGAAATTACTTCGATCAAAGCTCGGTCGCCCAGGTGCTATATCTTTGAAGAGCTGATACTTACTTCCAGAAATAGAATACATCTGCCAACCCAACCAGGAATAAACTGTGTCTATATTATGTACTAGCGGGTGCCCAGCGGCGTTTTCCCACTTGGATTTAGTTTATTCCCGTTCCCGTGGGAATTTCCAAAAACCCCTTCATACCAATTTCCTATGACATATCAGACACCTTCATACCATTTTTCAAGTTTCTAGGTGTTATCGTTTCGGAGTAGTACGTATTTCTCTTTTTAACCAGTTTTTTTATTTTCCCGTGGGAATGAGATATTTTCCTGGAATAAAAAGTACCCTAGATGTTGACCCGGGTACTCAGTTATCTCCATACCAAATTTCATCAAAATCCGTCCAGTAGTTTTTGAGTGATGCGTGCACAACCAGACAGACAGACAGACAGACAGACAGACAGACAGACAGACAGACAGACGGACGGACAGACAGACAGACAGACAGACAGACAGACAGACAGACAGTCAGACAGACAGACAGACAGACAGACAGACAAAATTCCAAAAATTGGTGTTTCGGTATCTATATCGATAACTATATACACTACCGTTAAAATTTTCAAAAAATATTTAATGTACAGACACGGCCCCGTTAGAGTTTTATTATATGTATAGATTTACACTATTATGCATTTACACTATTCTTATAAAGAGAGATTTGTATGTTTGTTTGTAATGAATAGTAGGGACATACACAGATAAACTTTGAGGCTTTACAAAATGACAAATGTCTGATCATAGCTGGCTCTCACTCTATAGACTCTAAAACTACAGGACCGATTTTCAAAATCCTTTCACCAATATAAAGCTTACTTTTCAGGGTGTAACATGTGCTTTAGTTTGCCCACGGGAACGGAACTTATGCGGGTGAAATCGCGGTAAACAACTAGTGAAAGATATAGTCGATAACCCTTCCAGAAAGTATCATAAAATACTTTTATTAAGCGTAAAGAAAGCAGTATAACTTTTATTTCAGACTCAGCCATTTGTTTTATGCGTAGGGAATTATCCCTGGCCTTTTATGTATTTTAAATTATATATAGTGACTATAATTTTAGCTAGTTTACTTATTAGAATAAATACAGGATTCAACTACAACGCCGAAGAAGTCTATATAATCACTAATCGAAGTATTTGAAGCAAAACTATAATTGCAAAATAAAAATAATTGCTTTTATCTCAATTAACTTTAGTGAGCAGTGATAGCTCAGTGGATAGGAAGCCTTTCATGTGTGAGGTTCGGGTTCGAATCTTGGCATGTACCAATGAGTTTTTCAAAAACTTACGTACATATTTATCACTAGCTCGGCGGTGAAGGAAAACATCGTGAGGAAACCCGCAGGTCCCAGAATTAATTCTGAGACATGTGTAAAATGACCCGGTCCGGCGATGAGCTCACCATCTATCACGTTTAGGGGTCCAAAGAATATCTCGTGAAAAGTGGGTATAGCCAGTAAAGGAACACCTCTGCCTATCCCGTCGGGGATAAAAGGCGTGAGTTTTTTTTACATAAGTAATATATATTTTATTACTAGAAGGAAAACATCGCGTGGAAACACGCAGGTCAGAATTAATTCCGGGACATGTAGTTTCTACGCGAGCTTTCCATTGGTGCAAGAATTATTAAAATCGGTCCAGTAGTCTCTGAGCCTATTCAATTTCAACAAACAAATGTTTCCTCCTTATAATATTATCGTAGATATAAATAGTAGTTCTAACTTAAATTTTGGAATTTATTTATTTACTAGCGACCCGCCCCGACTTTGCATGGGTGCAATGCTAACACTAAAACCTTCCTCTTGAATCACTCTATCTATTAAAAAAAACCGCATCAAAATCCGTTGCGTAGTTTTAAAGATTTAAGCGTACATAGGGACATAGGGATATAGTGACAGAGAAAGCGACTTTGTTTTATACTATGTAGTGATTTCAACTACGTACACAACAATTAATTATTATCAGTAAATTATATTAACAGATTAAAAGATATTTACATATTTTGAAATCATAGACAAGCACTTTAATTTTATTATTGGCAGGTGAAGATCAACAACACCACAGGCGAGCACTAAACAAATAAACTCCAATAAATAAAAAGTCTGTGGAAAACAAACTACAGAATTAGTGGAAACTCCCGTTCATACCTATCGCCTTGGGGGTGGGTTGTCATGGCAACCGACTAGGGCGGCGCGAGGGGCCGGGCATAGGGATGTACCTGAAAAATTTAGGGTTGTTTTTAAGGGTGAGTAAAGCAGAGACGTTACTTTCTGGTAAACTTTCTTGGATTGTTCAGTGGGTGAGTTGTTGGTAAAAGTAAACGCTGTAAATAGTATGAATATATTACATTTACCTACATTCATAGATACATATGCTCATGCCTTTTTCCCGAAGGGGTAGGCAGAGACAACAGCCTGCTACGATCCTGGCATAATTTTCGCGCTTCATCCATCCATCATAATCCATCCTCGTGTTTCGGGTATTATATTTAGTATAGAAAAATAACCACGTTGTTGCGAAGAGTAAAAAGAAGACAAACTTGTTAATTCTACATTTAAATAGTAAGATTTAAGAGTAAATTTTATACTTATCTATTCTTGTAAATCTTCGTACAAGTTTATTTATTTATTAACTGATCCCCGTGATTTTACCCGCGTGTGTCCCGAGGGAGTGGGAATATTATAACCTAAAATTAAATAATAAGATTTCCATTGGTAAAATATTTTTTAAAATTGATCCGGTAGAGTCGGTGCCTACGCATTAAAGACATATAAAAGAAAAACTAATCTGTCCTCTTTATAATATTATTTTAGATAGGTAGATAAATAACAACAAACCTTCTTTTCTTCTTCATTCTTTCAATTAGACCCATAGCCCTGCAGTAGCCTAATACGGATTAAAAAGTGATTCTTTCCGAAAATTAATTTCATTTTCCCAAAAATTTGAGTTACATCCTTTTACCAGGAGCCTGAAGCGAGAGTTATGTTTCAGCATTCAGGGAATTACAAAATAGGAATAAAAAATGTCCGCCGGCTCACTTTTTATTTTTGCCATGGAAATGAGTTTTGGATTCCCGTGGTAAGTGTTTTAGAGATGGGAGGTTCGAATATTCAATAGATTTTTCCTGTATATCTGTATATAGTTATAAACCTTTAAAAGAACGAAGAAAGAAAGAACGAAACCTACAATGCAAGTCGTTAAGCCACATCAGATATAGGCACCTTCGGAATGTTTTTTTTTTTACTATTTGAACATATTAACTACAGCTTTGACATTTATAATATACTAGGGACCCGCCTCGACTTCGCATGGGTGCAATGCTTATATTAAAACCTTCCTTTTGAATCACTCTATCTATTAAAAAAACGCATCAAAATCCGTTGCGTAGTTTTAAAGATTAATAATAATAATAATAATTTATCAGCCAGAAACAAAGAATAACATAGAATTTACCTTCATATATGCTAAACATCTACAATAAACCCTGCTTCCTAAACTGGGATATCCTGTATCTTAGGAGGCAGTGTTCGACCAAGGTAAGTCTACATAATATGCGGCATTTGTGTACTTTGGCTAGTATAGTATTGCAGTATCTATGATTTTGGTGTATGTGTGTGTGAGTGTAATTAGATTTAAGCATACATAGGGATATAAGGACAGAGAAAGCGACTTTGTTTTATACTATGTAGTGAAGGTAATATTAGTTGGTAGCTGGCAATCTGGCTATGCCTAAGTAGGTACTCAACTTACATCGACTATAAAATTTTTTTTTTACAGTTTCAATATATCAACTACAACTTTGACATTTATAAATATTAGGTAATATTAGTTGGTAGCTGGCAATCTGGCTAGGCATAAGTACTTAACTTACATCGACTAGATTGGCGACGTACTGAAGAAAAGCCAGATAGAGTCACCGAAACCACGAGCACGCATGAGTCGTTTGATGGATGTGGATGAAACACGAAAGATTTGCTGGGTCATGTAAAAGTGGCATAAGGCGGTCTTTTACCTCTGCCTACCCCGACAGTAAAAAATTGAAATACTTAATTTGTAAATGTGAAATATATTTTTGTATACTAGCAAGTTTTTACATTACGTTTCATCCCGTTTTTAAACCGACTTCAAAAATGGAGGAGGTTTCTCAATTAGACGGTTTTTTTATGCGTATCTAATATGTAACATAATAAGCGCAATTCCTGAAATTAGTTTGTTCAGCATCGACTACTAAATCGATTTCAGGCATTTTTAATACGTGTTAATTTTTTCCGAAAAATGAATTAGCATAGCTGAATTTAGTGCTACTCGTATCTATGGAAATCGTCTATTATTGATCGATGCTTAAGAAAATTGGTTAGACACAACTAAAGTTCGATTGCATCATATTTTTAGGGTTCCGTACCTCAAAAGGAAAAAACGGAACCCTTATAGGATCACTTTGTTGTCCGTCTGTCCGTCCGTCCGTCCGTCTGTCAAGACCCTTTTTCTCAGGAACGCGTGGAGGTATGAAGCTGAAATTTATATCAATTACTCAGGTCTACTGTCCCTTGAAGCTGTGAAAAAATCAAACTTCTAAGCCAACGCAATCAAAAGATACAGCCGTTTATGCCGCAAATTTTCGACACTTGCAAGGGAATCAAAACCTACAGGGTGCTTCCCGTGAACTCAGAATCTTGAAATTTGGTACGAAGCAACGTCTTATAGCATAGATAAAGGAAAAATTACGAAAACCATAAATTTGCAAGGTTGTACGGAACCCTCGGTGCGCGAGTCCGACTCGCACTTGGCCGGTTTTTTTTAACATTTATTTATACCAGCAGTTTATACTAATGTATGAGGAATTGCGCTTTTTCTGTTACGCGTTGTGTTCGCAGATAACTTCGCCGTTTATGAACCGATTTTGATTATTCATTTTTTGTTGGAAAGGTGATATCCCGTCAGCAGTACCAAGACAAGGAAACCAGGATCTAATAATGGCATTCCAGAGAAATCGAGGGGATCCTTCGAAAATCGTAGTGGCGACTAGTGCTTTTTACTTTTTAACCGACTTCAAAAAGGAGGAGGTTATCAATTCGTCTGTATTTTTTTTATGTTTGTTACCTTAGAACTTTCGACTGGGTGAACCGATTTGGATGATTCTTTTTCTTCTTTTTATTTGAAAGCTGGTGCTTCCAGATTGGTCCCATTTTAATTTCGTCCAGTTCTGACAACGACATCTATAAGAAAACAGTATAAGTTAAAGATTGAAGTAGTTTTTTTTACTCTTTAGAGTGGTTATTTAGTTTCCTGTTTAAAGTCGATTCTTTTAAATTATTTCCATTCCATCAGAATTTAAAACTAATTTTCTTTCTCCCGGTCTCTGAAAATTAACATTTGCAGACAGACTCTTAAATCTCATATTAACTGTTCCGATTGTTTGTTGAATTGAAGCGTTATGATTTTATTCGACCCATTAGAACAGCTAATATGAGATTTAACAGTCTGTATTATAATTTTAGTTTGATTTGCCTTTTGGAAACGGGGGGTTAGTTTGTGGACCTACAAACAAAAAGTTAGGCTGTTCTATGTTATTTATACAACAACAATATAATAAAAATGTAATATTGTATTTATAATCGACATCAAAACAATTTCAAGGTTCTCAATTCGGTTGTATTTTTTTATGTTTCTTGCCTCAGATCTCCGTCATTTATAAACTGATTTGGAAAAATATTTTTTATAATAATAATAATATAATCTCACGCCTTTTTTTATCCCTGAGGGGGTAGGCAGAGGTATTCCATTACTGGATATACCCACATTTCACGAGATATATTGGACCCCTAAACGTGATAATAGGTGGTGAGCCCATGGCCGGACCGGGTCTGTTTACACATGTCTCAGAATTAATTCTGAGACCTGCGGGTTTCCTCACGATGTTTTCCTTCACCGTCGGGCTGGTGATAAATATGTACGTAAGTTTTTGAAAAACTCATTGGTACATGCCAGGATTTGAAACCGAGCCTCACTTATTTTCGGCCGGCTCTTTAACCGTACTGCATATTTTTTAATAATAAATAAAAAAATATAATAATTTCACGTCGTCGTCACGTATTCCATTTCTGGATATACCCACTTTTTTATTTTTTATTTGAATGGATATATGTAGATACAAAATATAGTTTTGATGATGGGATCCATGAGAAATTGAGGTAACTACTGGAAGTTGAAAAATATACCTACCTATACAGTGACTTTAATATTTTCAGCAACATTTTAAGTATTTGAATTCAGAATACAATATTTGGTGAAGTGAAATTTAATAAATCTCTGTAGCTAGGTACTGTTACAATTCTGAAAATTCTTTTAATAGCAGAAAGTTACTCTACTAGAGTAAAATTGGGTTTTATATACTTACTTGTAAATAGACAACTGTATGTAGTAGTGTTATAATTTAACCGAAACACACTTACCAGTATTTAGTTCCCATCAAACTTGTTAAATACACCGTTTAATGTAAAATGTTAATTTAAATAGGTCCTAAACTAATAACTAATTAGTTACATACAACTTTCATGTCGAACGCTTAAAAATAAACACTAAAACATATAGTTTATTCCCTCATACCCACACGTTTTCATGACAAAAAAGCGCATATAACATCGGATCATATTTCATATTAACAACGTCTCCATCTCACTCCATTCGATTACGAAAAGGTAGACTGGAAAGAGATGGAGCGATTCCATTGGTACCACTTTAGATTCTGTTAATGATATGCAATACAACCCTCTTTAATTGTCTATCTCGGTCAGGCTATACAAGTTTAATGCAATAGAAAGAGATGATGGTATTCGTTTGAGTTCAGAGTTGGATTGTATTACGGAGAGGAATATTACCAGTTTATTTTGAGCTCTCTCTTTGTGTAGTCATTCCGTTTATTAAGTAGAATCTTAGGGTTCAAAGGGGGTTGGAGAGGTCAGAAACCTTGGTTGGTTGCATAAACATTTTTCGTGGTTCCTAGTGACAAATGGATAAGTATGAATTTCATTTATTACAAGCGAGTGACAGCCAAATGTTGTAAATGCATTTTTAATGGTTCTATATTTGTTTTTGTATGGTGTTAGCTGTGATTTATTGAGCCTAAGATTTGTATGGAGGGAAATTTTGGTGTGTTGTAGGTAAATAGAAAAAAGTACTTATATGTTCATGCCTATATTCGAGGGATTGGATGTGGTATTTTATTTTAAGTGTATTCTTTTGAACCCCGAAACGTGACAAGTTGTGAGCCCATCGCTTTACAAGTCTGAGATCAAATTCTGTTTCATGTGGGTGTTTCCCTCACGATGTTTTCCTTCACCGTCGAGCTAGTGATAAGTATGTTACGTAACGTAGGTAGGTACCTAAGTTTTGAAAAATCAATTTGGTTCATGTCTTTACCAAGAATCATAATCGGACCTCATACATGAGTAATATATCGATAACAGTAAAACGATAGCGCAATTTTACTGAAAATCAATTAAAACGGCTTCTTTAAGTAACTCAGAAACGTCCATCCTACGCATTTTATCGAATTTCCTATTCACTGTACACTATCACGGACGTCGGTCATTTGCCACATGATACACTATCATTATTATGAGCTAAAACCCAAAACACACAGCAAAAAAAAACATGATGTCCCTCTTCGAATTCCCGCCAAAAAGCCTCTACTCTTCTTCATACGATACGGCTTTTTTATTTGGCTTAGATATTCAGCATATCTATTTTTTTTTATTCCGTCTTCATGCTCTCCATCTCTACGTGCTGGCAGTTTGCGGCCGAGGAGTGGCCCGCACCGCCGCAGTAGGTACAGTCGCTTTAGCACTAGTAAATATCACGATGCTATGTACATAGGTGTATTAACATTGCTACGATGATGATTTAATGATTAAAACTTGGTGGCCAAAGTCGTATGTATTCTTGCCACGCACCTGTAAATGTTTCAATTTCTGTACAAGCACATCTGTTAGAAGACCACTTGTTAAGGTATGTTTTAGCTAGACTAACAGTAACTTGGTCAAAGTATCAGTAACCTCTTGGGATTAAGGCTATTATAGATATATCCCCACCAAAATTTATAAGTGTGAATCTACGCGTAACTCTGTCCATCTGTAGGTATATTATTAGATACGAGTAAACTACTTACATACTTTTTCAAATTCAAATTATTTTATTTTGTCAGTTTCTTTCTTTAACGGCTAAACCGCTAACCGAGATCGATGAAACTTTGCAGACTTTACTTCTTATGGCTCATAGCGGATCTCGAAAAAAGTCGCGAGAAAAGTCTAGTCTATTACAAAACGTGGGCTGAGTAGAAAAAATCTCATAACATTAGCATGTAAGCAGCATAATCAGAAATAGACGCAATCCCGTTGCGAGAGATAAAAAAGAATGCAAAACAGGTCTATGGCCGTAACAGCAAACAGACATACTGTATACAGCGCCGATAACTGCACAGCCTGTATAATTACGACCACAATCGCTTGCGGTGGGCTGCAGAGAGAATACCAATTTCATTCGTAGGGTGCAAGGGAATGTTCAAGGATTTTTCATTCAAATTAAAAATTTGTTAATATTTTCTCTTTTATTTAGTAGACGTGATATGAGCGGTGTTATGTAAAACTCTATGTTGGCCCCGAGCGGGGATCGAACCCGCGACCTCTGACTCAGAAGGCAGTCACTACCAACTGAGCCAACAGGCCTGTCGCAAAACAGAGCAACCACATAACAGATTATATAAAAAGATAAACTGACTGACTGATTGGTAATGTATCAACGCACAGCCTAAACCACTGGGTCTATAGACTTGAAATTTTGCACATAGATAGCTTATACAGTGTAGGCATCGTCTCAGAAAGGATTTTGCAAAATTCAAATAAACGTAGGATAGCGAAGCCACGGGTAAAAGCTAATTCAAATAAAAAAATATTTAATATTTTCTCTTTTATTTATACGAATATCACGTCTACTCTTTGAGTATTAAACCAACCGGAGACGTCACGCGCACTAGTTTCTTTACAAAAAAGTCTGCCAATTTCTGCGGGGGGGACGAGGAAACAATCACAAATAATGTTAAAACAAACGCATTTTTTGACAAAACAATTAAACACTAGCTTGAACTAGGTGCACACAAATACATTCACCAATACAAGCACTCCGTGAACTCAAACAAACTAGTTGTATTTAACCGGTATGCTCAAAGACCGACACGTTTTTTTGGCAGAGGGGAACGCCTGTCAGTGGCGTATCCGGTTGGTTTAATACTCAAAGGATACGAAGTACCCAGTACAATTACCAGTCTTATGTAAAACTCTATGTTGGCCCCAAGCGGGGATCGAACCCGCGACCTCCGACTCAGAAGGCAGTCACTACCAACTGAGCCAACAGGCCCGTCGCGAAATAGAGCAAATACATTACAGATTAATTGAAATTAATAATTCCTTAATACATAGTTGTACCTAATTAGACATGAGATTCAAAAGAGCTGCCCTTAAGTTTCTTGCTGGTTCTTCACGGGTACTGCATTTGGAACTAGCAACGCGTCGGTGGAGATAGGCTGCTGTTTATATTTAGCCAATCTTCATGGGCTAGTTCAGCGTGCCTTGTTATTAGACTATTGGCATTTTTAAGTGTAAGCACTTTTTGTACCAACTGAAAATAAATGATTTTTGACATTTTTTACTGCTGTTAAAGATTTGCCAGAAAAAAAAATTCTAAACTCAGATAAAAGTGGTTTTATGTAAAACGGTATATTATAATATAAGTTAGAGGATTATTTGAATGATAATGATGTTTGGTTTAAATTTTCTCCAGCGCAGCACAGCTATGGACCTTGTAGTTTGTATTGCTGATTGTAAAAGAATAATGTGTTGAGGAGTTTCTTGCCCCGCTTCTTCTCTTTATCTATACACACCGAATCTTCTCTTTATCTATACACAATGAATTTCAATAAGTCGACTCATAAGCCCCTAAATCTACACTAATACATATTATAAAGAGGAAAGATTTGTATTTTTGTGTTCTTGTATGTTTATACAAGAATACACTTACTTATTTACTTAACTCAAACTTATTACTTAACTCAAAAACTAGTGGACCGATTTTAAAAATTCTTTCACCAATGGAAAGCTACATTATCACTGAGTAACATCACTATCACTACATAGTATAAAACAAAGTCGCTTTCTGTGTCCCTATATCCCTATGTCCCTTTGTATGCTTAAATCTTTAAAACTATGCAACGGATTTTGATGCGGTTTTTTTAATAGATAGAGTGATTCAAGAGGAAGGTTTTAGTGTTATCATTACACCCGTGCGAAGCCGTAGCGGGTCGCTAATAAGCTATAAATATTGCCGTACTTATTCTTACGGGAACGGGAAATACGCGGGTGAAACTGCGCGGAACAGCTATAAATAAATAAAAATAGAATTTTGTATTACATCTTATTATTAGAGAATTGGTTCTTTGGTCTTCCTAAGCTAACACTCAGCGGACTATAACGCAAGGAAAGACAGTTTTCCACTAGTTTGAGCGGCAAAATTGTCTGAAATTTTCCTTTGCACACGCACAAAGCCCTAATTTGCTGTGATGTGAAATTGCGCGAAGAAAAAGGTACTGATGTGGAATCAAATTTGTATTGTGCCGGCTCAGTCGGCTGAATAGTTGGGGTGAGTAGCTTACTATGCTGTGTGAACCTATTTTTGCTGTAGTGTCTAGGAGCTGAATTGATGATGGAGCTGAATGAAGAAACCAAAGAAAAAGTTTTTCTCTAGGAAACAGAATGATGTTCTTCCAACCTCTTTATAAGAAACTTTCTTTGACTATTACTTTGGTCGAGTTGCAATCACTCACTTCCTAAAAGTGTGTAGCCACCTAGGCGTACATAAAAAAAAACACGCCGTTTATCCCCGAAGCGGTTGGCAGAGGTATTCCATTTCTGGAAATACCCACTCTTCACGAGAATATTCGACCCCCAAACATAATAGGTAGTGTGAGCTTGTGATGTTTTCCTTCACCGTCGAGCTAGTGATGAATATGTGCATAAGTTTTGAAAAACTCATTGGTGCAGCCAGGATTTGAACCCGAGCCTCACTGATTATCATCATGGGAAGCGGGCTCTTTAACCGTAAGGCTATCAGTGCTATCGCTGCTCTACATAGAGTACATAGAATTAACTAAAGCGCCCTAGACGGCAAGTTATAAGCCGCGCTATTGAAGTTTTCAAATGAGTTTGTATAGGTAAAAAACAACTGTCCAACATCAACCGTTGGACCGCGTTCCCGAGGCACGATCACTTCGCTTAAAGGAAGATCTTCCCTTTTTACGATGAGTTTTCCACAAGTGTCTTCCTTTCTGTCCCTTCACGATCCTTTCAAAATTTCGAAGTACACTTTACAACTAATAAAATGTATATATTCACGCCTTTATCCCCGAGGAGATTGGCAGAGGTATGTATTCCATTACATATACACACTTTTCACCAGTATTTTTGGAGCCCTAAACCTGACAGGTGTGGTGTACTCACAGCCGGAACAGGGTGCTGTTACACATGCCTCAGAAGTAATACTGGGACCAAAGAGGTTAGAAGAAAAACATTCTCGAGAATTGTTTTCTTTAAATGTCTCGGACCGGAGGGGGTTTTATTTCGAATCATGATGTTTTCCTTCACCGTCGATCTAGTGATAGACGATTTTCAGGCTTCAGTTTATCCTTCGCAGCGCTCCATCTTTATACTTTTTAGGGATTCTAAATGTAAAATTTTGAAATGATTTCTGCGCTGTCTGCGGTCTTATGCGACTACATTGTACAGACATACAGACAGACAGGCAAAAGGCTGCTAACTTATACCATCCCGCTGTTGGTTGAAGGTAAAATATTGGTAGTTATACATGCGGAACGGCAGGCAAAAACTAGTCCAAAAATAAACAACCAATCAAGCAATCGATTTCATACATAACTATGATTATCATGTTTGATGGACACTTCGACATGGGGTTTGTGCCACCCCTGACCGCAACCCCTATTTACCAAAACCCGGAAACAGAAATGACTATATTTTTTTAAACCGCAGCCGCGACAGACCCGTGGCGCCGGCGCAGGCAGCGTTCCATTTTCAAAAATTTGAATTCGAAATTGGAATAATGGCGTCCCTGGCGGCCGCCATTAAAAATAGATCATAGACATTTGTCTAATAGTTTTTTGGATAATTTTAAATCGTTTTAAGCTTGATTTCTTTGTAATCTGATTTTTTAGGTTCTTTTTTTATATTTTAATCATTACATCAAACTAAGCGGATTATAATGAAATACCTAAAAGTGTTTACTGGCAGTAATAAAAAATATAATGCTCAGATTATGAGATCAAGGAGGTACCGACAATGTTTATTGCTAAATACTTACGTAGGTATTTTTCGACACAAACTCAGCAAACTCGCCAGCCACTGGACTTCAAAAGAACTTCATAGACTTCTAAATTAGGCTTCTTCATTTTCGTTGGCTTCACTACCTTTTACCCGCGACTTCGCTCGCGCACATTTATTTCACCCCCTTAAGGGTTGAATTTTGCAAAATCCTTTCTTAGTGGATGCCTACACTGTATAAGCTATCTATGTGCAAAATTTCAAGTCTCTATACCCACCGGTTTAGGCTGTGCGTTAAAACATCACCAATCAGTCAGTCAGTTTAATAATAATATAATATAATCTCACGCCTTTCATCCCCGAGGGGGTAGGCAGAGGTATTCCATTACTGGATATACTCACATTTCACGAGATACATTGGACCCCTAAGCGTGATAGGTGGTGAGCCCATCGCCGGACCATCAGTCAGTTTATCATTTTATATATAACACGCGACCCGCCCGGCTTCGCACGGGTGCAATGCTAACACTAAAACCTTCCTCTTGAATCACTCTATCTATTAAAAAAAAACTGCATCAAAATCCGTAGTTTTAAAGATTTAAGCATACATAGGGACATAGAGATATAGGGACAGAGAAAGCGACTTTGTTTTGTAGTATGTAGTGATAGTGATATAGATACTTACTTACCTAATAGCAGTGAATTCATTCTGAGACATGTGTAACAGACCCGGTCTGGCGATGGGCTCACCACCTATCACGCTAAGGGGTCCAAAGAACATCTCGTGAAAAGTGGTTAGGTATATCCAGAAATGGAATACCTCTGACTACCTCCTCGGGGATAAAAAGAAGTGAGATTTTTTAATTTTATTTTTACATACCTAAGGGCTGATCGTTTAACAGTCAGTTAAAATTTATCTGAAGACTAAACATCACCTGTCACTTTTTATTTAAATTGTGCAGACAGTGACAGCCAGCAGCAATACAACGCGTAACAGAAAAAGCGCAATTCCTCAT
Organism: Ethmia dodecea; assembly: GCA_963855545.1. Lineage (NCBI taxonomy): Eukaryota > Metazoa > Arthropoda > Insecta > Lepidoptera > Depressariidae > Ethmia > Ethmia dodecea. The sequence continues at coordinate 3,755,127 of OY979463.1, read as the reverse complement.
ACACCCCAATTATGATTATGATGCAATCGAACTTTATTTGTGTCTAACCAATTTTCTTAAATATCGATCAATAATAGCATGATTTCCATAGATAGTACTAAATTCAGCTACGCTAATTCATTTTTGGGAAAAATTTAACACATATTCAAAATAGCAGAAATCGAATAGGTAGTCGATACTGAACAAACTAATTTCAGGAATTGCGCTTATTCTGTTACATATTGTATATACTCCCAGATAAGGCTTATCTGACGATTAAACAAATTAATATTTCAAGCATTAGCATTCATATCATTCGATGAAGTCTATAAGCGAGTCAGTTGTTTTTTAAATATTACGTCTGCACCATAGGTTGTCCATTTGTAGGCGTATGTAGATTCGTTTGTGCATATGTATATTATATATGTATGTAAGAATATGAGTCTGATCTATTTTAATAGTGGTTCCCACATTTTTTCTACTTTTTCTTAGAACTTCAAACTTTTTTTAATTCACAAGCTTTCTACAAGGCATGTTTGGTCTTGCATTAACATAATAACCGGCGCCACGATAGTAAACATTATTATGTCCTGTCTATAACTTATTCATGAGACAATGTTTCCTGTTATTATAGATACTCAATAGTTTGACCTGATTTAAAAGTGTAATGTCCTTGATTATTTCAAATAGGTAAGTAGGTACTAAAAAGAAATGATGTTAGATACCCTTAGGTAGCTTGAAATATTCTGACTATTTAAGGCTACTAGCTTAACACCATCTACCAATCCGCGTAGGGCTCGCGTTGGAGATTATAGCCCACACTTCCTCATGTGTGAGGAAAGACCCTTAGCTCAGCAGTGGGCTGTTACGGGTTGATGATGAACACTAAAAAGATATCTGTGTAGGACAGTAGTGCCCAGAAAGACAAATGTAAAGTAGGATTCTTAGATCAGACAATTTTTTACAGTTGGAGAGACAAAAAATATATTGGTGAAAAGTTGAGTTTCTTTTATTGTAAATTTTGCATGCCTCTATGGTAAAACATGTTGACCAATTTATTTTTATAATATTTAACACCATTCCTACCATGTTTTGTGCAATAAATTATTATTATTATTATTATTGAGTATGTCCTCTGGAAATGGAATACCTCCTCCAACCCCATCGTGTATAAATGGGTGGCCATATTTTTCTACTAAAACAAATATGAAAAAAAATCTCACGCCTTTTATCCCCGAGCTATTACTGGCTATACCAACTTATTGTGAGATATTCTTTGGACCCCTAAACGTGACAGGTGGTGAGCCCATCGCCGGACCGGGTCTGTTACACACCGGTTACACATGCCTTAGAATTAATTCTGGGACCTGCTGGTTTTCTCACGATGTTTTCCTTCATCGTCGAGTTAGTGATACATATGTACGTAAGTTTTGAAAAACTCATTGGTAACATGCCAGGATTCGTACCCGAGCCTCACTGATCATCATGCGAAGCAGACTCTTTAACCGTAAGGCTATCACTGCAACGAAACTACTAAAACCAACTAAATTAAGTTACACTTCTTTGTTGTAGGTACACCAATAATACATAATAATATGTTATAAGTGAGAAAAATACCTACAAAAATCGCAGGCACAATTCATGATCTGGTCGCTTTTAGCGATTTCTTCAAGACAACTTTATGATTGATGTCACTGAGATAAATAAATGTAGGTAAATAGCCAAACAATATTTTATATGATCCAGAGTCGTTCTCAATAATTTTATTAGTAAAAAATAAAAATAAAAACTTACCTACCTGATTAACTCTCAAAAATTCTCAACCCAACCTATATTCAAAGTAATCGATTCTGCCCAGGACAGATGGGTATCGTCGTGATTATAATTCTAATCCCCCATTAGCTGGAACAAGACTAGTTCAAGTCGAAAAGCGCCGAATTAACATAATGATAAGTTGAGATTGCACAGAGTAGTCTGTGGAGACAGAGGCTTCAAGTCATGTGACTCAAAAAAAAGGGGGAGGCCTCTAAATGTGTGGTTGACCTTGTAGCAAGTGTTTATCACTGCATAGTATAAGACAAAGTCGATTCTAGATGTCTGTCTGTCCCTATGTATGCGATATTTAAAACTACGCAACGGATTTTGATGCGTTTTTTTTAATAGATAGAGTGATTCAAGATGTAGGTTTTAGTATCAGCCATCAGTATTGCACCAGTGCAAAACCGCAGCAGGTCGCTAGTGAGATCATAAATTTGTGTAGTTGTGTTTAAAAAAATAATATAAATACGTAGGCTGATGAGGATGTTTCACCAATGTAGGTACATTTTAGACCACTAAATACAGTATAAAGATTAGTACTAACTCTAAACCTGACATGAGCTCGTAAAGCCAGATCGGGGTGCTGTTACACATGCCTCAAAAGTCAAAAACAAAGCCCAGAGGCCTGTGGGTTTCCTTACAATGTTTTTCTTCAATGTTGATCTAGTGATTGATATGTACTACGTATATTTTAGTAAACTCCTTGGTAAGTAGGCATGTCATTCCATGCTTTAACCATAAATCGACGACATCACCAAGAAACGGCTAGTTACTAACACCAATTATATTGTTATTTTAGTTTGTAGTGTTGTAGTTTTGTTAATATTTTGCTGGTTATTTTAAAGTGTGTGTGTATACTGTTGCAAATATAATGATTATTTATCTATCATATTCTTCTATAGTATTCATATGTTTGACACTTGAATCTATTCTTTATGAAAATTTAATTTAATTTAAAAATGTCTCTAACAGCCAGCACTACTCTACACCAAACCTTCGTCCGTTCTCGTGTCAACACTGTATTTTCATACATAAAAGGTGCCATACATACATACACACGGTTTATACCCGCATTTATTATTATGCTCATACAAAATTATGAATATTAAAGCCAATCCAACGTTTTCGGGACGCTTAACAATATTTTAATAACAATCATGATTTAAGAATTATTTTTCGGTTTTGAATTGTTAAGTGCATCAACCAAAGGATGAAGGTACGCTATATTTTTGTGGAAGCTATATTTTTCTTAGCGCTTATAGGAAAGATTTGGATTTTTGTATGTTTGTAACAAATAAACTCAAAAACTACTGGACCGATTTCAAAAATTCTTTCACAAATGGAAAGCTATACTATCACTGAGTAACAAAGGCTATATTTTATACGAGTATTTCCATGGGAACGGGAATTACGCGGGTGAAACGCCAAGTACGCATTGCCAAGGAGTGGGATTTCCGTCTGTGTTTCCGCGTTCCTACAACCTAAATCTATTGAAGTCAAGAGAGCACATGCTTTTTCTAGGTGAGGAAAACCATTGTTAATCCTATCCTCAATACTTAAATATTATAAATGACAAAGTGACTTTGTTTGTTTGTTACGCTTTCAGGCCTAAACCACTAAACCCATTTAAAAAATTCTTTCACCAATGGAAATCTACATTAACAGGGAGGAGCATAGCACAGGATATATTTTATCCCCATTTTCCATTATTTTATTTTAGTATTATTGTTAAGAAGAAGAATCTTTTTAGTTTATTTACGTTAAATTTGACGGATAAGTCAATTGATGTTCCTTTGTTTTTCTCCGTACCTAATTTTCACTTCTATTTTGCATCCACATACAATATTTTTTTCCAGCGACATGTTATTTATTTATATCCTTTATAATTCATCATGTTTGCCTATAGGTATCGCTGGTGTTAATATTTATATTAATAGTGGATCACATTCTTTATTTTTTCGTTGAGATTAGTTTCGGAAATGTTTAGCCAAGTATGTGGGAAAATATTGATCATTATAGGTTTTTGCAAAATAATTATTTTAAAATTTTACATTATTAATACAATATGTTGTATTAAGTGCTTTATCCTTGAGTTCTGTATGATACAGCACAAGGATTTTATGATGAGATGGTTTTTTAACCCTATAGTTACTGTTTGCTTGTTGTGTGATTCAGTACGGTACGTTAAACGCTCTTGGTACCTACTCCTAGGTAGTTATGGCACGTCAGATAATTAAAAATACATAAAAATGAATCCCTATTTCTTTTGGTCACGGCATCACGCGTGGACGGCTGAACCAATTTCGCTAATTCTTTTTTTGCTGTGTTTGTTATTGTCAGAAGAAGGTTCTTATGAAAGAAAAAATTAAGAAAGTTTCGCGGAACATTAGAAAATTTAAGATAAGATAACGACCATTTTAACTCTTCTAATGTAACCTTATGGTGTTTGACATGACCGACAGTTGTACAGTAGGCGTATTCATGGAGCATCGATATTCGATATCAGAAAATCTGTCGAACATTTTCGAGATGGGCTGATGTTGGTATCGAAAACTTTCGAGATGGGCTAATGCTGTACCCTAAGCACGAACATGCATCGAAATCGAATGGTAAACGTTATCATATCGTCATCGAGAAATTTTGTATGGGAAATTGTACAGCGCCACGACGGGCGTAAAGAGAACTAAAAAGTTAAAGCACGAATAATTATCGTTATGCGTTCGAATCGACTTCGAGCGGTAATCGAATAGTAAGTGAACAGTTTTAAGGAAAACGGCAGCACGAACTCTATTTTGACGTACGGTTTCGTCTGATGCGATAGCTGGCTATCGAGATCTTACTCACTGACAAAAACATGGTGAGAAGCAAATTCGAGTAACAAGTTGTGGTCATATTTTGTTGATAAATCTTATTTTGACAATGGAACAAGGTTAGGGGGAGGGCCTTAAGTTGTTTAAGTATTAGTAGATAGAATTAACCGAACTCATTGAAATGTTTTGTTTTTTATTATTATTTTAACTTTATTTATAATACCTACCTAAATATATTTTCAATTTTGATTTTTTTACACATCTTTTTATTACTCTACATTTACTGTAAAAGTTATTGTTGGTTGCTTCATTTATTTATATCCAATCCTACTAATATTATAAACGCGAAAGTTTGCATGTAAGGAATGTTTGTTACTATTTCACGCAAAACATATTAAGTGGATTTTAATGTAGGTAACTTTACAATAACATCAGCCAATAACACATAGGCTATATTTTATCCCCATATTGCTACGGGAAGGGGAACTACGCGGGTGAAACCGCGAAGCACTAGTAGCAATTATTAATTATTTTAGGAAACTAAATTGACTGATTGTGCCATGAGGCTGAACATAAAGTAGGTAGTTACTCTAAACAACAAAGATTTATTTAAGATAGATAAATTTTTATTAGTCAATATTAATAACAATTTTAAATATCCACCTTTTACGTCTATTCACTCTGAATATAATAAAGTACTTAAGCACTAATCACAACCACAACACACATTTTACACGACTATAACCACTTTAAAAGATTTTAACACTCAAAGGGTCCAAATCCAAACACTTAAAATAACTTACCTAATCATTTTTGTTCATAAACAAGCTCCAAATAGTAAACGTTCGAATACTCAAACACGGCAGTCAAATCATGATCAAAACTTTAATTTTGAATCATGAATTAAAATGTAATAACTGAAGTAGATGCTATTAAGTATTATAATAATAATAACTGAAAGGTCTAGATTGTGAAACAATATACATTTCACTTTTTATTAACTTTTGCTATCAATAATATAAATGAACACGAATCGTCATAGTGTTTTAGAACGCACCATTCGTTCCTTATCATTCAAATCTTGCGTTTAGGTATCGAGTTACTATCGAATAGACGATAGTAAATACTTTAGGTTTCGTGCTGCTATATTAAAAAGTAATCGAATCGAACTGGTTTTCGAATAGTAAAGTTTTACGTTTACATTTCAATTTCGATACAAGTTCGTGCTTAGGGTACTGGTATCGAAAACTAATGTCATATGTGACATAAGGATTCGGAAAATTTTCCGTGGCTGTCAGAAACGCTTAGAATAAATTTTCCGAAGTCGATAGATTCGACATCGGAATTTTTTTCACTCGATCTGAATTGAACGGAAACGGTATCGAGCCTCCGTGAATACGCCTACTGGCAACATCTGTCAGGTCAGCTAGTTAAAAATAAATATAACTAAATCGAAATTATTCAGAGGACTTGATAGTGTTGACGTTGGCGAAGTGTTTGACAAGCCAGATAAAGAATACCAAAAAGTGGGGTGCTAGGCTACCGCTGTAGGTAATCCAATTTACGATATTTTGGACAAATCGGTGTCAAAAAATGAAGCCACTGTAAAGTGACACAGCGCAAGTGTCGTTAATTTACGAAAGTCGTAAATCTGAATGCGGCGGTAGTCCCCCAGGTTCGTAGCAAGTAGTGTTGCTGCTGAGAGACAGAGAGTTATTTGTAAAATGGAACGTTAACCAAATAAATAGGTAACCAAATGCCATTTGCATCGGATATTCATAGATTGTTTTACTGCAGGGGGTCGATTTTTGAATCTCACCAAGTGACTAATTCTCACCGATGAGAGTGATTTCCGAAAGTTTGTATTTTTGAAACTCATCGGTGACTTACATTTGTCATACCTATGATATCGATTTACGAGTGCCCCTACCCACTCGTAATTGAAATCACCATGCGATTGTTTTTGACAGTTGACCTAGTGGCATCTGCCAAAAGTGCCAAAGTATGTTTTTTGGAAGAATTAGCAGCGGGCCTCGATTGTGATATTTTGCGATTCCGACGATTTATTGAAAACAGCGAGTGACTTTCAAAAATACGGCTTTTGGAAAATGGTGACATAAAAGTCATCGGTGATAATTTTAGTCACCGGTGATTTTGATATCACTAGTGAGATTCAAAAATCGCACTCTAGGTCTAATCAACACAAATACCTATTGCTGGCTCTGGGCACAGTATATTAAATAGTACCTACTAGCGTACTCTGGGTTTCAATCTCGAAAAAAAAGGTAAAAAAATCGTGTTCTAATTCAATCTTTTGAAGCGCTCGTACGAGTAGCCCTGTGATACCATTATGTTTGTAACGATCACACGAGTTAAGCAAAGTCAGTCAGTGAATGGGTAACCACCTAGCATTATCTGGATCGCTTCGGTGTTTCAGAAGGCACTTTAAGCCGTTGGTCAAGGTTTTTGTTTTGTTTACACGCAATGGAAGTGGTTAAGCCATTCCAGATACCCTTGGGTGGCTTGAAAAATTCTGACAGTTATGTGGTCATTACAGTCAAATACCATATCTAAGGTTGTCTGGAAGAAATCGCTTAAAGCGATAAGACCGCCCATTGTACTTTTTTATTCATTGTTTCACTTGTTGCATATTTTTATTGGTGTACAATAAAGAGTTGTTACTTACTTTATTTACCATCTTCCAATCCGCGGTGGGCTCGCGTCGGAGATTAACGACTCCTCAGTGCGAGGAAAGACCCTTAGCTCAGCAAAGTCAAAGTCAAAGTCAAAATGTCAAAGTCAGCAGTGGGCTGTTACGTGTTGATGATGAAGATGTAATTCAGTCTTTTGTTCATTTTCTTGAAATTTTGTATACTCACGGAGAGGTATTCCATTTCTTGATATACCTACTTTTGTAAATACCCAGTAGTAGGAAAAATATTTTATTCCCTATTTGCAAAGTGTAACCTTTCGGACTTTAAAAGAGCTTTATTTACACAAAACAAAGTACCTATCACCACTAAACACATTATTCAAAACATGCAAAGATCGAAATGATAGTTATCAGAGATCTAAGTGGTATAGTTAAGCCAAATGGATGGTTTGCAATACTATGGCATAGTGATCACATACTTACTATGATTATGTTACATCCAGTCATCTAATAACGGTGATGTAGCCTTTATAACTATGTTTCATGTACACCTACGTATTTTTTTATACTTCTTGAGATTTCCTATTGTCTGTGAGCATAGATTATTGGTTATTTTTTGTTAATAGCTGTCTAGGCTACAATACAACCCTACCTATCCAGGTATGATTAGATATGATTTTCTTCCAAACTCTTTGCATATAACATATATATGTACATATTATAAAATAGTAACTACCTATTTTATTATTATTATTATTTATTAAACAAAAAATTCCTGACTACAGTATACAGTTTCCTGTAAAACTGTTTAAGACAGTTTGTCTGCAGGTGTGAGCCTCTGATATAGGTAGCTAATATTATTTTCATCACTCCGGGCGGAAAGCGGCAAATTTTGGGCCTCTGCGCTAAATGAAGTAAGAAAGCCTCAAATCACACGTTTGTAGACAATTACATGTGATCTGAGACATTTCTTATTTTACTTCCCTAGGTGTGTATTATACTTAGATACTATTTTATTCTGTGAATAGATATCTTTAAAATAAAATTTTAATCTTGTTTTTGTTTGCTCAAGGCTGATTTCCGATGTCTGTAGATAATATTTAAGAAAACTTAATATGAGGAGTCTTTATAATAGCAACAGAAACCCAAAATGATAATTTAAAATAAAAACACCTTTAGTCTGTCCGTATATTTGTACTTGCATCGTGAAAACACTTCACCTTGAAATTGGATGCGGTTTTCACAGAGTATCTATTCTTGCATGGTTTCATCTTGATACGCTGCTTCGAAGCAAAATTTTTATACATAGGTGACTAGTTAGTTACCAGTTTTTTTTAACTGGGTCAGTACTGGAATAAAGTCGCGGGTGAAAGCTAGTCCTGGATAAAATAGTACCTACACGTATAACTAAGATTTTGTACGCATTGTAGGTATACTAAAATCGCAAAAGTATCTCTCCCTGTGTATTCCACAGCTACAGTAATAATAGTTTAGTTTTACGTGCTTAGGTTATTTATCAGTATTTTGTCAGGAGTAGTAGAGTAGTATTGCACTTAAATCGATTTAATAAAATCGATTTTTCTACGCCATCTAGCGGCGAATAGCGCACAACTTTCAAACAAGCGCTGCTACTCGCCGCTGTGTGTCGCAGCACCACGCCATCCATCAACGAACTTTAAGTATTTTAATTGGCTCAATTTGTTTCGAATTAAACAGATTTATTGATGTTACTTGATATTTATCTAGTGTTTACGTTGTGTTTGATACTGATACGCGTAATGGTTTACGCTGTTGCCATTTTGTGAGTGATTACTTAACTTTTGAAGGCATCGTAATTTTACACAATTTTCTAATTAGCACATGCTTCTGATTCTTGTAAGACTTCTCATGTTTGCTGTGAAGTAAGTTTTGAATCGAAAGAGACTGCTTTTTTTATGATTCTGTTAGTTTCAGATCAAGGCTTCATCCCAACTCGACATGAGGTTGATACACAAAAAGACAAGTAGGTTAGTACAGACAGAATGAAAGTCTTTAATAAATAAATTATAATATATTCCACTAATTAAATGTATTGCCTACTTTGGGACTGAAATAACCGTGTGTGAATTTTGTAGTCGCATAAAAATATCTAAATGCGAGAGCTAGGTATAACAGTTTCTACATAATATATTTATATTTAATATGTATACCGAATTTAAACGTTCTTTTGCCAATGGAAAGCTTACTTTTCTGGGAGTAACATGAGCTATAATTTTCCCACGGGAACGGGACTAGTGCGGGCGAAATCGCGCCAAACAGCTAGTACATAATAAACAAGCTGTTACACAAGGAATGTAGCGACAACCGACATGAAACTAATGTCGTGCGGCTATTATACAGGGATGGATCCAGAATTTTGTTACAAAATAACGGTAATTTCAAAAAATAACGATAAATAACGACTTTATGTAACCTAATTTAGTATTAAGTAACAATTGATTAAAAGAATAATGTAGTACGGCTATTATACAAGGATGGAGACAGGATTTTGTTAAAGAATAGGTAACTGTAATTTCAAAAAATAACGAAAAATAATGTTTCAATAGTATAAGTAACTGATTAAAATAATATTGTTTTGAGGAGTTTCTTGCCCCGTTTCTCCCTCAACCATACATACTGAAGCGGTGGAGTTGAAATGACGTTCAATAAGTGGACTTGTAAGTTTCTACTTTGAATAAAACATTTGACTTTGACTTTCAAACCAGCCTACTTCTGATATCATAAATGCAGAAGTGTGGTTATTGGTTACTCCTTTTTTCAGCAAATGAGCAAACTATTAATGTGATTTTCTTACAGAGATGTTACAGTAAAATGTGCCTTGTTATAGACTATTGACTTTTCTAAGTGTATTTTCTATACCTACGGAAAATAAATAATTTTGACTTTGACATATCGACGACGATGTTCGAATACCTCCTAACTGACACCCGGGGCCAAAATGAGTTATCTATGCAACTGTACTTAGAGTTCAATTTCGCACCGACTGGCAAAGATTCCGAAGTGATTTTGTAATAAATAACGCCACAAATTCATAATGAGAATACATCCTAATATCACGCTTTGAGCATGTTAGCCTGCTGCTGCTGCTAATATATTCTAACTTACCAAAACGAATATCTCCTAAGTTACTTCCGAACTAATTTTGCTGCCAATACCTCCTATCTACCCTCAAACACGTGTTTCCGTGTGAGTCTACGATCCAGATGTAGCCCGAGATAACTGACATGGTCCAATTGAGGGACTTGGATATCATTAAGAGTGACAGATGGCCAAGTTTCTCGCCTAAGCGTGAATGTTACATGAACAGATTTTGCTTCATTTGCCTTTATGCGCCATTTTTTTAACCATCCCGAGATTTCATTCAGGTCGCCTTGAAGCATTTGTGATGCGGTTGAAGGGTTGCTGTGACATGCTAGAATAGCAGTGTCGTCCGCGAAGGTTCCCGTTGTTGAACTTTCACCTATTGGTTGATCGCATGTGTGCAGGACATACAGAATCGGACCTAGTACACTACCCTGTGTACAAGGTCCGATTCTGTACTCCAGCATGTATGGGTTGTAGGCTTGTTATTTCCTCACCATACTTTATCAGGAATTGTCGGTCTCGCAGATATGATCGTAGTATATAGAGCAGGCTGCTCGGGAGAAGATGTTTGAGCTTATATAATAGACGTTCGTGCCAGACACGATCGAAAGCTTGGGAGATGTCGAGGAACACAGCAGAGCAGTAGCATCTATCTTCGAATGATTGATGTATTTTATTTACCAGTCTATGGACCTGTTCGATGGTACCATGTTTATGCCTAAATCCAAACTGGTGGTCAGGAATCAGTGTTTTATTTTGGATTTGTTGCATGAGCCTTTTCAAGAGTAGAGTTTCGAGAAGTTTGGAAGTTATAGGGAGGAGACTAATTGGTCTGTAAGATTTTGGGTCGTAATGGTCTTTCTCGGGTTTTGGGATCATAACTTGTGCCAATTTCCATTGTGGTGGAATGAATGCCATTCGGATTACAGCATTAAACAAATATGTGAGCAATAAAAATCCTATGTTTGGCTAAAAGTTAAAAGCTTGTACCTGGAGCTTTCTTATCTTTGACTTTGTAATGGCAGTCATTACTTCACCCTTTGTTATCTTTGAGCATCCTTGGTCCGGTGATGATTGGCACAGGGTGAAAAGAGTACTCCCGAATTCTTCAATGTGTGCAAGAGGTCCATCATAAGGATGTGGTGTGAATACCTTAGCCAAGTGCTCCGCAAATGTTTCTGCCTTCTCGGTGTCACTTCTGGCCCAGTCGCCATTACTTTGGCGCAAGGGGAAAGATGGTACAACAGGTTTTTTCAAATAATTTCTGGCTTTCCACAGTGAGTAGTCGGTGGCTGAAGTAGGATCCAGTGGGGAAACTAATTTTTGAATACTTGAGTTATTTTCTTTGTTCAGGAGCAGCGATAGTTTTTTCCTTAAGAAGTTTAGCTTTGTCTTTAGTTTTGTGCCATTCTTTCCTTAGTTTGCGCTTCTGTGCAATAACTTCTTCCACTTTCTGCGAGATTCTTAACGCCGTGTTTGGGCTATTTGAATTCTTTACTGGTGTAGCTTCCCAAGCAGCTTTTTGGACGGTAGTGTTAAATATCTCCACTGCTTCAACCAAGTCCTCCTCGCTTTTAAGGCGTACGTTCGCGTCAAGGGATTCATTTACCAATTGTATTTAGTAGTCCCAGTTAGTTAGTTTTTTTGAAGTGAAAATTTCTTTAGCGGCGTTGAGCACTTTTGTGGGATGGGTAAAAACTGTGAAACTCGCGTCAGGTCACGTGTGCTGATCGAAAAACCGTAAGACGGTTGGAGAGTAGTGTTGTAACACCGAAATCGATAATCAAGTTTTTACTTCTGCCGGCACTCCCGGAGTGCATGTTTTTTTAGAAGAAGAATGAAGTAATTTAACGTGATTTTTGTGAGGCTTAGTAATAGAAATAAGTTTTCAATTACTAGTAGAGAGTTACAGACTTATTTTATTGGTCATCTAATAAAGATTTTCGTAATTATTTCCTAAAAATTGTATTAAGTAATACCTCTTAACTTCATCAAAATAAGTTGGACATGGACATTAGTGAAACTAATAACTCCTAACTAACACTAACTTGGAAACCACTTGTCTGTATGTAAAATCAATGCTAGCATCAATTTCGCAGCCCCATTTAATAAAAACATGCTTTAGAACACATTTTCATAAAATAGGTACAAAAAGAATTAAAACGTTTTTTTCGCCTCCTGTAAAATTAGCTTTTTGTTAGTTAGGAGGTCTTCGAACATCGTCGTCGATATTTAGAAAGAAAAGTCAGTAAAACATTTTTAATTTCCGATTTGACACACGCCGCCGCGCCGCCGGCTTAACGCCGACGTTACCTAAATGGACAGTTTTCAATGATGACGAAATATGTATTGATATATATTTTGACTCTATAAATAAATGAATAATCTAACGGCATATATTCCCGAGGGGGTAGGCAGAGGTCTTAAATGTTTGAAGAGAATATTCGACCCCTAAACGTGATAGGTGGTGAGCCCTTCAACTGGACGGGGTCTGTTACACATGCCTCAGAATTAATTCTGGGACCTCCGGGTTCCCTCGCGATGTTTTCCTTCACCGTCGAGCTAGTGATAAATATGTACGTAAGTTGTTTGAAAAACTCACTTTTTGACTCTACATTCCTCAAATTTTTATATCCCAAATCCATCCCTGTATGAGCTCTGTGGGAGTCACCATTTGACACACGCCATCCCAATGCGACATAGACGGTTAATAATATTTCTCTTTTGATCTTTATAAACTTTTACTATGACATACCTAAAACTTATATATATATATATATATATATATAGGTAGGTACTATGAAGAAGTAACTGTTTCAAAACATAGCTATGTAACTTACTGTAAGTATTGTACCTTGCATATTGATTGTTTAAATAATAGTTGTGATGTTTGTGTTGTCACTTCCTCTCAGCTATAACACATCCCGAAGCGGTAGATTTTGCAATGACTTTTAATAAGTATATCATTGTTATTGTTTGAAATTATATATTTTTGTGTAATTTTGTTCTTTTGACGAGTAGCTGTACCTACAAATGTTTGTACTTGTAATGGGACCGATAATTAAATTATACTTATTGTTTACGAGAAAAGAGGTCTCAGAAGAAAATGTCCCCGACAGATTTTTCATTACTATAATCTTGTATTATATTTGTTAGTATTTTTATATCTTTACATTTATCTAAAAGTATTGCAGAAAGTAAGTGATATTACTTTTTTTTTATAATAGGTACATCTGAAACTAACCGACCGACACGACGGATAAATTTGTTGCTTACCTACGTATTTTTTGTTGCTTCAAAAACTGAAGACAACATACAGACTGAAAGTTTGTTAAGAAGGATGAATGTTTGTTACTTTGTCACGCAAAAACTACTGAACGGATTTTGATGAATATTTACAGAAATATACATTAGGTTAACATATTAGGGATAATGCTATCGAACGATGCCACGAGCGTCCGCTAATCACTACATAGTATAAAACAAGTCGCTTTCTCTGTCCCTATATCCCTATGTATGCTTAAATCTTTAAAACTACCTCACGAATTTTGATGAGGTTTTTTTAATAGATAAAGTGATTCAAGAGGAAGGTTTTAGTATAAGCATTGCACCCGTACGAAGTCGGGGCGGATCGCTAGTATAGTATATAAGGGTATTATTAAGTGTTATTATACAAACATACATAATCTTACGGCTATTTCTGATTAGGGTAGGCAAAGATGATAGACCGCCATTTGTAATGAAAATGGCAGATCTCTCGTGCTTCATCCGCGACCATCAAACGACTGATGCATGCTCGTCAGTTTTGGGTACCTACTCTTTATTTGGTTTTTCTTCGATACATTGAAGATCCGGTCGATGTAGGTAGGTATGGTACTCCTAGGTCGTTCTCTACCGATTCGCCCATTTACAACACCTTTTTATATGTTTCGTCAATTGTTATATTAAGGGTGAGGCCAAACGAGCGTAATTTCGGTTGCAGAATTTCGGTTGCAGAAATTCTGTTGCATTCGGTTTCATATAAAAGTCCTATTTGATTCACACGGCGACGCAAAATGAGTTGAAGTTTTATATGAAACGAATTTCTGCAACCGAAATTCTGCAACCGAAATTACGCTCGTTTGGCCTCACCCTTAGTGTATTTTTTATTATAAAGGTCTTTCACTAGCATTAAAGAAGATACACGAGCAACGTTCAAAATCACGGGAAAAATTTTACACTTTGAGCACACTTTTATATCTTATTTCACCTTGTTTATTAAATGTTTTCTTAATTTTATTTGTATGTCTAATTTAACTAAATGTTTTGTTAATGACATATAGTCCGTACCTACTTAGTAAAAAACATGACAAAGATACTATTCTTCTTGAACACTTAGCCGCCGGCAAAACTTAGACACATGTTTAAGTATCCGGACTGAGCCGGATATAATATGATAAGTGTACTAGGTACTTATTATTGATAATGACCATTATTTAATTAATCATAGGCACCCAGTTAATTACGATATACAACAAACATATTTGAAAATAGGTAATTTGCGATAAAGTCAATAATAATATTTATTATAAGAAACCCTAAATATTATTATATTCTAGCAAATAAATATCTCAAATTGTTTTTTACAAAAATAATTAGTTCAGTAACTCCCTCATAGATGGCGCTACAGTCTTATAGAGATTGAACTTGCTTACAATTAAATCATGTAGAGATATTCTTTGGTAACTTTGACATCACTACATAGTATAAAACAAAGTCGCTTTCTCTGTCCTTATATCCCTATGTATGCTTAAATCTTTAAAACTACGCAACGAATTATGATGCGGTTTTTTTTAATAGATAGAGTGATTCAAGGGTAAGGTTTTAGTATAAATAAGCATTGCACCCGTGCGAAGTCGGGGCGGGTTGCTAGTTTGCAATAAACTACATTTTATACCATGTATTATGAATATCCACTAGTAAAACAGCCTGGGATTATGATAAAATCTGTCTATAAACAATAGGGTTGTGTCCTACCTAGTCAAATCAGTTACTTTTTACGATCTGTCAAAACGAACATTTACTATGGAAAATGTACTGAAATAGCAAACTGTGACGTCATAGTTTGTAGTACTCAATTGCAGCACTTTTTTTGATTGTTTATTATTTTTAAATTTGCTATAATTGTAAATTGAAAATCGAAATACATATTTTGAGGTGTTTTGGGATAATCTTTTTAATGTATGACTACTCGCAATTTAATTTCGATGCTGTCAACTACCCAATTTGAGTTCAATAGCAGTCGTACCAAACTTTAATTTGAAATAAAACTTCAAAAACTCAATGACAATATAACTTTCAAGTAAGAGTCATAATATCTTCTATTGACTATTCCCCACCGACGCTCAAGCACTCTACTTAATAGAAGTACCTACTCTTAACTTGAGGCTTTCTATAGCTCCCAAGTACCCTTTCAATACCGGCTGTGGTATAATGGTCCTTATTACCTTAGTAATAAGTACTTGGTGGTAACTATTGGCGGAAGGGAGCTTGATAAAGAGTAATTTGGAATCGACAATTATGCAATTATGCATCTGTTAATATTTTTGAATGATATGTTTCATGTTCTGTGATTCGGGAAGCACTTTAAACAGTTGGTCTGTTTTTGACGAATTTGGTGGCGCTTTAGAGTTTTATGAGCCTCTAAATATCTAAAATAAGATAATAAAATAACCGTGTGTATATTTATCCAACAATTTTTACTTATTCAGTCCCACACTAGGCAAAGCCTTTGCTATGGGTAGGTACTAAACGACTGTTAAACTGTGTCGCATAATAATTTTTTTTGTAGATATTGATTTACTAATACTACACAGTTTACTTGTATACAGAGATTTTTGGAAAACTTACTTGGTCATTAATTCGATGGTGAAGAAAACCATCGTGATGAATTCTTAAGGCCCAGAATGAATTCTGAGGCATGTGTAATGGCACCTGGTAGTGGGCTTACCTCCTGGTAAGGGGTCCAAAATATACACTTCATCATCATCATCAACCCGTAACAGCCAACTGCTCAGCTGTCTTTCCTCACACACGAGGAAGTATGGGCTATAATCTTCCACGCGAGCCCACCGCGGTTTTTTAGATGGCGTCAAGCTAGTAGCCACTTTACAGCCAGAAATTTTGGTATCTGACATGGCTTAACGACTTCGATTGTGTCCAAAACTGGGACCAACCATTTAGCGTGCCTTCCGAAACACGGAAGCTATACTAGTGGCTAGGTTTTTCCAAGAATTAAATATCTCTGCTTACCCTCCGGGACAAGACTTAATGGTTTTTTTTAATGACAGCTATTTGGAACTTAATAGCCTTATGGTATACGCCAAATGGACAATAATGTGACCTTACAGATCTTTTGTTTCCCACTTACTTATTGAGCTCAACTGATCTTGTATCAGATCTTCTTATATTAATCAAATTGATTCGGTTTGCACCCCTTTTCCTGTACAAGAGGTCAGACCGATCGTGTAAATGAAATTCAACTCTATTCCAACAAGCCTTACCTTTTAAAATCGCCTGGCAATGATATATTTACGAAAATCCCGTCACAGAACAAGGTTGGAACTCCAAGGAGATTTGATAACCGAAATTGAATGTTAGGAAGGAAGTTTTAAAGGCGTTTTTCGTGTGAATGTTAAGTAGAAGTCAAGTGCAAGCTAAATAGGAAGAGTCAATTATTGTCAATTCAGTTGAATTAGGATCGGGATTTTCGGCAGTAGTGGCTAAAGGACGAATAGATATACAAATCTTGTGGGACAAAACATGAATGAGACTATAAATCTCTTGACCGCTACCGCTGTGCCGCGCCTACGACAGACATACAAATACAAGACAGAGACAAAAATACTTGAAATTTTTATTACATTAGACGTCGTAGAAGTCTGGCAGTTATTTGAAATAACAGACAGTCATTCAAATTTTCTTACTGCTGGTAAAAAAATTGGTACCTTCTACAACGCGTAACAGAAAAAGCGCAATTCCTCATACACCCCAATTAGTAGATATATTAATATAAAAAAAAATGGTGCAATCTAACTTTAGTTGTGTGTGTAATTTTCTTAAATATCGATTAATAATAGCACGATTTCCATAGAAAGCACAAAATTCAGTTAACTACGATTTTTTTTTAATTTAACACATTAAAAATAGCTAAAATCGAATATGTAGTCGATACTGAACAAACTAATTTCAGGAATTGCGCTTATTCTGTTACATGTTGTATAGGCTCAACCCTATTCATTTATAATCTCTATGTTTTCACCGTCTACTTTGTGGTCATTAGTAGAAGAGTTTATTATAAATTGTTGCGAAACAGTGATAGTTTTATTTAACAATAATAATTTCTATAGATACAGCTTTAGCTGACAAAACATTAGGTTTTCAAAAAATTCTGACAAGTGCAACTAAATAACACAGCAAAAATTCTCAAGACAAGTGTCTTATGAATGAGATAAAACCCTACATTGGATAAAAAAAAAAGGTTAGCAAAATGGTTATCAAAAGATTTGGGAGTTATTTCGGTCAAATAAACATGAATGGATAGATCAGTATTGAAGACACAATGGAATAAAAACTATCATATTTCGCTGCCCTTTTCGAAGTTTTGCATTCGGTTCTTTCTTACAAGAGAGTCAAGCGCCGTTGTCTGAGCGGATCCTGTTTATTCCCGTTCCCGTGGGAATTTCCAAAAAGCACTTCTTTGTGCTCACTGAGTTTAGTCACTTAATAGGTACTGAAAGTAAATAGTTTCCCAAGATACAAGCGCTTAAGCGTAGTTAGGGGACCCCTGGTAATTTTTTTTTATGTGTAACTGGGAAATTGCTTTCATTGTGTACTCTGCACACAGTAACTCTTTAAGAAATAAAACTCTTTTTTTATTTCATTTTCATTGTGATTAAATACTAAATACTTACGTAATTTAAGGAATCTTTGTGTAAATCATTTTTCTAGGCTGCGGTCTCGGCTGTGCATTTATCAATCAGTCAGTCAGCCAATCAAACAGCCGGTTTCTTCTTATATATAATACTACCCGCCCCGGCTTTGCACGGGTGCAATGCTAACACTAAAACCTTCCTCTTGAATCACTCTATCCATTACAAAAAACCGGATCAAAATCCGTTGCGTAATTTTAAATATTTAAGCATACAAAGGGACATAGGGATATAGAGACATAGGGACAGAGAAAGCGACTTTGTTTTATACTATGTAGTGATGATATAGATACTAGCTTTTGCAATCGACTTCGTCTGTGTGCCAGTGACCTATGTCCTTTCTCGAGATGCAAGCAATTTTTGTACACTCTTTACACTTTAAGTAAGTACTAACATGTCGAACTTAACCTACTTCTAACTGTCGTATAGACTTGAAATTTTGAAAGTGTATGTAGTTTCGATGGCAATACAATAATTTGTATTCGTTTATCATCGAGCTGATCTGACGATGGAGCCAGGAAGTGTTTATAGAACGCCTCAATGATTTCTCATATTATTATATCCCCTTAAATTTGGGAATTATAGTAAGTAATAATAAAAATTTGAATTTATTTGTTGTATTAATGAACTAATGAATTATAAATCTTTGTTAAAAAGTACCTACACTAGTTATAAAAACTCTAAATTTAGTTTTCTCTCTACGCTGTTACCTTAGTGATAGTTTAATAAATAACATAGAACTTAACTCAACAACTCTACGTAAAATACAGACTTCAACTTCTATGGTTTTCTCATGGATGCCATTGTCAGAACTGGACCAAATGGGATCACACGGGAAGCACCAGCTTTCAAATAAAAAAAGAATAATTTTAAATCGGTTCCCCCAGTCAAAATACTCGTAGTTCTGTGGTAACAAACATAAAAAACATTCGAATTGAGAACCTCCTCCTTTTTGAAGTCGGTTGAAAACTACAAAATTCTTTTATAATTCTTCAGTTTAATTTTACTAAAATTAACATATTGTTTGACTGTTTGCCCACACCTCTCAATTTTACGCGATGAAGGTTTAATCCAAATAATCTACTTAGTCCATGTAATCCACATCTCTATTTAGGGGTGAGCAGAAGCAATATTTACAAAATATTTGTAATACTTTGTTGAGTTCACCACGGGATGTGCTTTTGTAGAAATTGAGCGGATTCACACGGAGTGATATATTTTGACAAAATACTAAACACTGCAAAATTTATAGAGAATTTAATAGAAATTACACTTAATATCACGTTAAATCGTCCCCAAGGGGTTGGCAGATATATGACATACCTGGATATACCAATATTATCCAGCATAGGTATAAGCTCAGTTGGTAGTGACACTGCCTTCTGAGTCGGAGTTCGCGGCTTCGATCCCCGCTCGGGGCCAACATTTGTGTGCATGAACATCTCTGTCTTCTTCGTGTCTGGGTGTTTAGTATTTATTTAAGTATGTTTATCAGTTGTTTAGTACTAAATAATGGTGTGTAAATTGTGTCCCACAATTTATTACTTATTAATTACAATATGCGGTCTGATCGCTTTGGCGATCTCTTCAACACAAACTTGGGATGGATGAAACTATGTATGATTATTTGTTGTCCCAAATAAAATTCAAGTAGTGTGATCAAGCAGCACAGGTAGCGTACAGCCACCGACAAAAGTGAACAATCGATGTTCACTGAAGCCCCGTGAGCCCATTGTTGCGACGAATAATGTGGAATGCTGTGATTTGTAGCGAAAAATGTGAACTGACGGCGGCGCGGACGCTTGTGCACAGTTAAATAAATATTGTGGTACCTACTAATTAATAAAGGGTCAACCGTAAACTTAGTAAATATAGTTATGTAAAATAGTCACAGCAATTTTATAGCCCATGGGAGGGATAATTATAGCCCATGTTACTTCCAAAAAAGTAAAATTTCAATGTTAAAAACATTTTCAAAATTGGTCCAGTAGTTTCGGAGCATATTGATTACAAACAAGCTCCCAAATATAAAAAAAACAAATCTTTACTGTTTATAATGTTATTGAATAACCCTACTTACATATAAACAGCTAAGCCGATTTCGATGAGATTTGGCAGAGAGATAGCTTGTATCTAGGACAAGTGAGCAGTAACAGCCCTGTCATCAGGGAGCTCTCATGTGATATGTGATCAAAGTAAAGGGCTATTGAAAAATATTTAAAGCCAAACACTTCTGTGTGTGACTGTAACAAACTACGGTTGGCCTATAATAGACAGATTATGATGGAATATGGCGAAATATAAATAAAATAGTTGGTTTAGTGTGTTATGAATTTCAATGGCAATCCTTTCGATAAGGGAATTACACATTGTGACGCTAGCCGCTCTGGGACTGTTAATGATTAAGTATTTCATTGTGACTTCCAGTAGCAGTTGATTGTTTGATTTGTCTTCATCTAAGCCTTAATTCTAATACTAAATTAAGAACGACGTGTCAGTACTATATTTCTTTAGAATAAAAAAAATATAATCTCACGCCTTATAAAAAGAAATCCATTTCAGGAAATTTTCACTCTCACCAGTATAATATTTGGACCCCTTAACATGATAGGATGTTGACGGACGTGACGGAGGTGAATCCGATCCTCACTGATTATCATCATATGAAGCAGGCCCTTTAAAAGTAAGGCTATCACTGCTATACTAAATATTTCTATTATATTTCTAAATGAGAGCTGTGTTCTGGGCGTCCCATTTCCTTGCTGGGTTGGGCTAAGATGAACAACCGCGGCTGTGAGACGTAGCGCTGAGGGCCGTTTCTTGGTGGTCATACTGGCATGTCATACTAATATGACCAGTGAGAATCGCTTGTATTGGTGGTCATATTTGTCATTGTCCATCTAAATATAATAGTTTTCTTGTCCCCTGTATATTTGCTTGCGTGATACGCTACTTTACACGACCATCTTCTTGTTTCTTTACAGATTTATTAACTGTAACTCTAAGTAGGTATATTGTTTATTGTTAAAGAAAATAAAGTTGTTTCTTTTCTATTTTTAACCGACTTCAAAAAAGAAGGAGGTTTCTCAATAAGATCGTTTTTTTTATGAGTGTTCGCGAATAACTTCGTCGTTTATGAACCGATTTAGATGATTTTTTTGTTGGAAAGGCGATATCCTAAGAGTGGTACCATGATAAAGAAACCAGGATTTGATGATGGCATTCCAGAGAAATCGAGGGGAACCTTCGAAAATCTTGGTTTCGACTAAGGTAAACGCAGCTATTACCGACCCCCTTAAGCAAGTTTTGAAATGGATTATTAGAATTAAGGGTAGTGGTTGCAAACACACCAGATTTTTTTATTTTATATTTAAATATAGATTGTATATTTTATATTTATATTTTCATTTGTTTATAAATATCATGTATTCATTGAAAAAATAATCAAAGGATTGTTGAAGTCAATTGTTTCTATTACCGACCCACCCGAAACGCTTTGAAGCTATTACCGATTTTTATGAATCTAACACCGACCGTATGTCAATAAAGCATACTTTTTTTTCACAAAATACCTACCTACATGTTCGATTCTCAAAATAATTATTAATTTGAGCGAAATATCCCTTTCCCAAAATATCCCGTTTTCGAAATGTCCCGTTTACTTTTATTTGCTTCTCATTTTTGTACTTGATTCATTACAATAATTATAGTTACTAAAATAATCTGAAAATGGAGATAAACTTGACATTAAATTTTTTGGCGGGAATCCGAAGAAGGACGTCATGTTTTTTGTATAATTTTCATTTTGCTGTGTATTTCGGGTTTTCACTCATCATAATAGTGATAGTTTATAATGTGGCAAGTGTCCGTAAAAGTGTGCAGTGAATAGGAAATTCGATAAAATGCGAGATATTATGGACATTTTTGGATTGCCTCAGGAAGTCACAATGAAGTCATCAGTAAAAGTGCTATTATTTTACTGTTGATAACCAAGTTAGGGATGTAGAAAGTGTTGAAGACACTGTATTTTTGTGCATGGACTCTGAAGCAGAGCCATTAATTTCTCAAGGATATCATTAACTAATGACGAGGCTGCATGGCGTAATGCCTTTGCCTACCATGTAAAGGGTGAAAAAAAAGGAATATAACCAACATGAAATTCAGTGGTGATTGTTAAGTAGCTTTCTTCTTCTAGTGCCCATGCTTTCCAACTAATCGCAGTGAACCTCGGAATGCTTGTGGATTCTTTTCTTTAAAAGATTGTTTTCACATTTGGACCTCAATAAAATAAAGGTACTTATTGATTTCTCGGTGGACACAAATAAAATTTTAGTAATATCAGAAAATAGACTTTAATAGCAATGGTAAATAGAATTAAATTCATAAAATCAAAGTAAGAACATAGGTTATGTATTGTTATCTTGCGCCCCCAGAAACCTGCTGCTTGGCCAGCTAGTGCAAACCATAGTTACCATACCCTTTCTTTCTAATTGATTAGCCTGCTTAATAGTAATTACTTCTTAAAACAATGTCAATGCTGTTACTTCACAATGCAGTTCCATGTAGTGCCGTTGAAGGGAATGGGTCTTAGTGTCAATTGTGTTGGACATAGGGGATAACTGAATCACCTGAAACATAAATATTCACTACATAATTTTGTAAATGTGTAGATGTTAATAAAATAAAAACACACTGTTTTATTTTCAGCACAGAGTTTTTCAAGTTGGGATAGCGGCTGGTGCTTCTACACACATGAATCACGATTTGCCCTTTGAATAAAAATAATTAGACAATTTTATTTCAAAATAACTTAAACCTTTTGTTTTATTTCCCAAAAAGCCTATAATTTTTTTTCGAACTTCCCAAGTTTAGCGCAGCCGAAGGTGAGGGTTGACTGTCGGAACAAGTTGCAATAACGGTTCCGCACGTGTACTTAATAACTATTTTTAATACAGTTGCGAAAAAATGAAGTAATTTAATAAAATAATAAAAATACAATAAACTCAACTAACATTTTTGTAAAATCGCGCCAACCGTAAAAGATTAAAAGCAGAGGTTTTTTTTGTTTTCTTCACCCATTCTGGGTAGGCAAAGGGAACTATACATACAGCCAAGTCTTCAGTAGATTTTTTTATGGATATGAAATGAAAATGACATTAAATTAAATTAAACCTAACCTAACTCATTGAATCAAATCATTAGGTATATTGAAACAAATTAGTAGCTTTACTTTTAGACATTACATACCGTTAATCCAAAAATACCAATTAATCGGTATAGAATCGGTGATAGCTTCTCTTTGTTGCAATTAGCGATTCATATGGATCGGCAATTAGTGTTAAATAAAAAAATGAACAAATCTTTTACCGAGCCACGAAAAATAATCGATATTAATTGTAATATATTTCCCCATCCGTTTTAATACAATAATTTATTGATTTAGTCCTAAACTATAAAAAAATACACCATTTTCATTTAAATACGAAGAAAACTCTAAGTAATTTCTTTCATATCCCACGTCTAAATGTTTAATAATGCGTGACAGTTTATCGCGGAAAAACAAGTTTGTAATATAACATGGTGTATGTCGCTAATAGATGCTTATAATTTTAGAATACTTAAGATTGAAATGGTGTTATAAAAACTTGTTTAATTATTATAAGCATTAACGAAAAAGGGAAAAAATAAAGAATAACCTCTCAGCCATTGCCGATCCATGGGTCGGCAATGACTGCACTACTAAAATGCACTGCAGCTATTGCCGTTCTATTTTAATTTCAAAAATACTTTTTAAAATCCCTTAAAACATAATAATTTTGTTGCGAAATGTGGAATATACAAATAAAGGAATATGTTGAGTTATTCAGAATAAACTTAACGTAAATATTTATATATAAAATATCTTAAGCAAAAAATTCGAGTACTTACCTGAGGAAGTAAGGGTTAGTATGACACCATCGGCGCACTCGCTACGTTCACAGAAACTAACGTATTTGGTCACATTCCCGTGAACCTATGTACACTAACACCAGTAAATTAATTAGGAAACATACAGACATGTTTGTATATTATACTCTCTTGTGACTCAAATCGTTCCAAACCGATAAAAATAAGAATAAGCTGAATGGGTCGGCAATACCTGCAGATTTTCGATGGGTCGTTAATAGCTGCGTTTACCTTAGTGTTTTTTTACTTATTTTAGTTTCCTGTTTGAAGTCGGTTTTTTTTGTTTAAAATTATATTCAGTCGGGCTTTTCAAGTTGTAATGTATGTTCGTGTTTAGGTACGAAATATCATCTCGCAAGGACAAAAGGAGGTAAACAATGAGCAAAAAATAGCAACCGGATCTCTGCCAGAATCACACTTTAGTCTCGACGGCAAATAAATAAATAAATAAACAAAACATTCGGATTGAATGAAACTTGGATGTTTTGTAAGTCGACACCTAAAGGGTTCATTAATATTGTTTTTAGATACGACCTTGCTTTGGTTGATTCCACTTGGATCCTTCAATTTTGAAATTGGTAGATAACTGGCAGCATTCCCTTTCTGAACAGCCAGCATTCGGGTTACTACTACTGCAAATGGTTTGTACCTAATTAAATGACTTGTAAGCTTTCCGTGAAAATTTCTTTAAGTGATGGTGGGAACCGCCTTAAAATGGCGTGGTTTTGGAGGAGTTGGCGGATATGCATACAGACATAATTATGCGGAAAGCGACTTTATTTTTAACCGATATGTATCTTACGCATTTACTCCAATTGACTGAGTTACGTAGCGACAGTTATGAGTTAACCAAATCCAATAATATTAAATTTATATACGGATAATACGAAACTAACATGCAATTTATTAGTCTGAATATATTTTAGCGATATGCTGTCAACCAACTATTGGTGTGATGTAAGAGGACCTGGGATTCTAAACATTCAGTCTGTCATTTTGAAGTAGACGCGTCATACTCAAATAAAAATAAAATGATAAACTGACTGACTGATTGGTGATATATCAACGCACATCCTAAGCCGCTGGGTCTAGATAACTACTTGAAGTTTTGCACATATATAGCTTATACAGTGTAGGCATCCACTAAGAAAGGATTTTGCAAAATTCCACCCCTAAGGGGGTGAAATAAACGTGCACGAGCGAAGCTGCGGGTAAAAGCTAGTACTCAAATAAAAATTATAACCAAAATAGTATTTAATACAATACAATACAATAACTCTTTATTGTACACCAAAAACAACACAATGTGGATACCAACATTAACTAAAGTACAATGGGAAGTCTTATCGCTTTTAGCGATCTCTTCCAGACAACCTTAGGATGGATGAAACTGAGAGATTAGAACTAGGGTAGACGGTGGTATTTGAATTATAATTGAATTCAAATGTGGAACTCCACTGAATGTTTGTTTACATAATTTATTTATACCTTCACGTGACGGAGACTTAGGTATGTCGAGATAGTGGAAAAATACATGATTACAGAAAATAAACCAAACAATAAAATTTCGTGATAATATCTCTGAAGCGCTCGTAGCCCTGCGGTGCCAGTGTGTTTGTAGCGATCATACTGGATAAGCAAAGTTGGGCGCGGTCAGTCAGTGGATGGGTGACCGCCTAGTGGCATTTATATAACGAGCGCTTCCGTGTTTCGGAAGGCACGATAAATTGTTGGTCCCGGTTTTCGTTGTGTTTACGCACAATGGAAGTCGTTAAGCCATGTCAGATACCCTTGGGTGGCTTGAAAAAATCTGACTGTTAAGTGGCCACTAGCTTAACACCATCTCCCAATCCGCGGTGGGCTCGCGTGGGAGATTATAGCCCATACCTACTTCCTCATGTGTGAGGAAAGACCCTTCGCTCAGCAGTGGGCTGTTACGGGTTGATGATGATGATAATATCTCTCCATATATTATTACTTACATTCATTACAGAGTTGGCAATATTAAATATTTTTTCATAAAAATAATGTGGAACAGTGCCCGGAATGGCTAATATTTGACTTTATTTACTCTTAAAAGGCATTTAAGTATAATAATATTATATAATATATGATTTGTACGGTACTTATTCTAGTCACTAAGCGGAACACACCTCGCTTCCTCACTTTTCGAAAAGCGATTTATTTCGTGTAGACGGACGGACAGAAAAAAGACATTTCTATATGTATCAAGAGGTCCATCAGAAGAGAATTAGCTTGGAGCCGCGGCGGAACGACTGCGGAAAGGACTAGTCTTTTTTCTGGCGTTTTGGGGTCCCGTAAATAGTGTTGATGACCCAAAAGTGTCATAATATTAAATGTTTTTATTTCAGGCATAAAGCACCCATAGTTAACAAATTTTAAAAGTACAATAGTACAGTTGCACAAAAAATTTTAAAAATAATACTAATTCAAAATTACGTAAATTACTAATAAATATACATTTATTTACAAAGAAAATATACATTGATTTACAATAATTACAGATAAAAAATGTCCTCCAAAGAGGAACCATGTGGGACAGTGAGGCATGCATGGCGCGACAGGCGGCCGGCGCTACGTGCGCAAGAGAGGCCGTGGTGTCCGAGTCGATCGACAGGCTCCCCACACTGGCATCTATGGGGGTGGTTTGCCCTGACGCCCAATCGAAGACAGACAGCGAGGGAAAGTGTCTGTCTATCCAATAGAGTACCAACGGTAGCAGAAGGCAATGCCCGCAGCCAATGTCCCGATTCTTTTTGAGACACTGCGAGGAGACGAGCACGCTCCGAGGTGCTGGTGCATGAATCCGTTAGATTCTTAAGCACCAACTCGCAGAGCGGCCCGTCCCAGTGCTTCTGACAAAGCGGACTGGACGGCAGACTAACACCCGGACATGCTCCCAGCCATGCATCTCTAGCCTCCGTCAAGTACGACAACTCCACGATACCCAGAGAGGGGCATATTATGCTTCCGTGGAGGTTGTACGCACTATGAGCAGAGGACAGAAACGCCGGTAGGGAAATACTGGAAATTTTGCGAACCCCCAGTCCACCAAATCTTACTGGGAGGGTGGCTTGGTCCCAGGCTCGCCCCTCTAAAGGGCTATTTAGAATTTGGGAGAGATATTTTTGTAAAGAAAGGTCCAGACTATCTAATAAACTATCAAACTTCCAAAAATGGGAGCAGCGGAGGACATATGTCAATTTCGGGACAAACAGGCAAGACCGTATTATGGACAGAGCCATATGCGGGTTAATTTCGAGGAGTCTGTCCGAGCAGTCGTTAAATTTAGAAATTTGCTCCTGAACAAAACTCGAGAAAGATTCATCGAGAATCGGGGCTCCTAGGAGACGAAGGGATTCATTTCCGAGAATTTTTATATTTGGGGCTAAATTATTGAACTGCGTTATGATGTTAGATTTTATGTCAGACGGTACTGACGCCGAAACAAAAAGCTCGCATTTTGAAAAATTTAAATCTAAACCGATTAAACGAAAACTATCCATTAGTGAACGGAGGTCACTAAGGACCGCGGATGCTTCGCCTCCTAGGGTTCCGTCGTCAAGATACCAAATATTAAATTTTGAATTTAGTTCTGAAATTATAGGGTGGATGGCGAGGCTAAAGATAGCTGGGCCAAGCGGGTCGCCCTGTTGGCAACCTACAGCCGAATTCAATAAATGGTTTTTGTGAATTAATTTAGTGGGCTTAGAATAGCATTGCCAAAGATATTTGTAAATTTGTGGGGTCTTTTCTTTTATTTGTGACAACAGGGCGCCCCGGTCCACTGAGTTGAAAGCATTTTTGACGTCCACCTTCAACAAAACTTCACCACCATCATTGAGGACGTACGTCCGGGCTGCGTGTACTGCTGCTTCGCATCCTCCCTTGGTTCCGAACCCCAGTTGAATAGGTTCAAATAGGGACGAAACATTGGGAAGGATGTTTTTGCAGCAAATTTTGGAAACAATTCTCCTAATGGTGCAGCCCACCGCGATTGGCCTTATCCCTCCGTCTTTTTTTTTCAATGCGACAAGATTTGCGCCGTATAGGATGTCCGTGACTTCGGAGGAAACCTGACCAGACAGCATGAGGTTCGCCAGGGACGCCAAGCTTGTCAGGAGTGCTCTGCCGGCCTCCCCCGTAACACCGGATACGAGATCCTTGTAGTGTTGGGGGGAAAGGCCGTCCAGCCCGCCGGCAGAGCCACTCTTAAAGGACATAATCGCAGTCAGCACATCCTCTGGCGAAGCCCGAGCTGCCGGATCAGAAGGCTCTGGCGGATCAGGGAGGCGAAGTGTTGCTGCAGGCTGCGGATGCTTGGACTGTAAAGCCGAGAGAGTTTCCGCTGTGTCAGGTGCTACAGTGTCATTGGAAAAGAGAAGCTGAGCGGCCCCCTTTAAATCGCCGTCATTAACTTTTGATTCAACTTTTTTGTGTAATTTAGATTGGCCATGAGAACGCGGAATTCGGTGGGAATTTAGAGAAGGGTTCGAATTTGGGTGTAGACAGTTATTCCTAATAATCTGCGTGAGGGTGCCGCTTGAGCCATCAACTTTTTTTGCGTAAAGGACGCGATATGCGAAAGTGAGTAACTCTTCCCAGCTTTCTTTGGAATTTTGATTCAAGACTTTTTGTATGGCTACATTCAGAGATGTAGCTACTGATATACGCGCCCCACGGGGGATGCGTTTCACAACCGGAATACTGTTTTTTAGGTTGCCGATAGTTTTCCAAAAATCGTCACTGGGAACAGGGTCAAGGTTGTTATTGGGGGAAGAGGGGTC
Source organism: Ethmia dodecea (assembly GCA_963855545.1). Classification (NCBI taxonomy): domain Eukaryota; kingdom Metazoa; phylum Arthropoda; class Insecta; order Lepidoptera; family Depressariidae; genus Ethmia; species Ethmia dodecea. The sequence goes on along the minus strand of OY979463.1, from coordinate 3,726,020 downwards.
ACCGTTATCTATCCGTACAGGAACGCGATGTTTTTTCGATATGTGGATACGGAGACCCCTGTTTCCCCGGAAAAAACGGGGCTGCGGGCACTGGTCACATCGCACTAGTTGACTGACAGCATCGGAGCCGGCAGCCAAAGACATGAAATTAGGTAAAGGGCGTCAGGCCAAATCATCCACCAGATCCCTACACTAACAATAAGACAGCGTGGACAATATTTACTAAGATAGTAAATATTATCCACGCTGTTGACGCGTTGCCGTGGGCTCGTTGACGCGTTGCCGGGGACCGGCTGACGCCTGGCCGTGGTTGGCGCAGGCGCGACGGGTTGCCTAGGTGTCGGCCGGATAACAGCAATGTCAGCTTACCTGAAACAAACACCAGATTTTAAAGTGATTTGCAGCTTTTTTTTTTGCAAACAGAACACGCCGCCTACACGGGGGCGCGTGTTCTGTATGCTCGTCTAACGTCTGCTCACTTTTGGGGAGCAGACGAGACCGGGAAATAATTTTGGTAATAATTTAGAAATACGGAAGGTTTTGCCAGACAGACGTCATACGTCATATTCGTAAATTACTGACTTTACTTTCTTACAACTTATTTTCTATTTAGACCCAAGTGTTTTAATGTTCAGAGTCAATTATTTGGGGCCTGTTGGCTCAGTTGGTAGTGACCCAGCCTTCTGAGCTGGGGGTCGCAGGTTCGGTCCACGCGGCCTTAAATACAAGATTATTGTAAATTCGTTTTTGTTTGGAATATCAAACAAAAACGTATTAAAATATTACATTCTAACTCTCTTCAAATCATCTGCGGAAACGAAGTAAGTAAGTAAGTAATTACTCTTTATTGTACACCAATAAAAATATGCAACAAGTGACACAATGAATAAAAAAGCACAACGGGCGGTCTTATCGCTTTAAGCGATTTCTTCCAGACAACCTTAGGATGGATGTAACTGAGATAAACAGATGAAGGTAGGTAGTGCACTAAAGCACAATATACAACATCGCAGAACGCGTCAAAGTATCTACTACATCCTCAAAAAACTCTGTGACATGCATCATCACGTCATAATATTCAACCCCAAAACCAGTGCACTACTTAAGAATTATGCGGAACCGTGTCGCCGTGCCGAGCTTGCCCCGCGCCCAATTCAGGATTAGGCCGGGGTCACAATGAGACAGCAGGGCGCCAGCTTATCGGGACACGCTGCTAATGTACGCAGCGGGGGACGTGTGAACACAGCTTTATCGTGTGGCCTAAGTGATGAGAGCGGAGAGTGTTGCAGTTGAGCAAAAGAGTCAGAGTCATGTAGGAAGTACATAGGTACGTGGTCTGAAATATGTCAATTTCAAAATACTGTAAAAAATAATTACATACGTAGGTGAAAAGTAGGTATCAGAATGAATATCTCTGCCAATCTCCTCGGAATTAAGTGAACAATTTAGTATATTTATATCGTAGTTCATAGTTTTGCGGTATAAGAATCACAATATTAATTATCCTACAAGAAGAGAGCCAAAAATTTTATAAAACATATGCATAAACGAATGTTTATGCATTCGCTCACAGACCTAGAATCGCGCTTTACCGCTATTCATGCATTCGCTATAACATCTGCGTCTCTTTTGTCCCTGTTGATTCAAAAAACCACGATTTAGTGACAGTTCGTACCAAATTTCATGGCATTTTTAACAAATCTTTCGGACATTGTTTGAATCACCTTAACATATTCTAACAAATTGTAATAATAATAATAATAATAAATTTTATTTCAGACAATTATCCATAAATAATGTATAAATTTTTTCACCTCACTAATTACAGAGAAGTATATTATTAGACTGAGAAAAGACCGATTTATACTTTCTTTTCTTAAGTAGCACTTCAGTTTGTGCCACCCCCTAATAAGTAAAAACTTAGCATGTGATTTGTTTAAACATTAGGTTTATAATAATAATAATGGCGCCCCTGTTTTTTATTCTCTAGGCCGCGGGATATACGGCCTATTGAATGGGCTGCCCACAGCTCAGAAGTGGCACAGTATAATAAATAGTACTAGCGTACAGTATGGCCACTCCTTGCCTCCCGCTAAAAGTGCCGCCACACCGCGCTTGGCAACCTCACAGTCACCGGCTGGCTAAGACGAGATGACGACAAGGTGCGCAGAGCATGGTACGCGTTCTCACACAAGCATGGTACGCGTTCACCTACACAAGCTTAGACTGTCTGCATAGCAACGCGTTTTTTTCATATTTTATCGCTTGTTTCCAAGGTGTGGCAGTGGCCTGTAATACTTTGACCGTCACCCGCTCTCGCTGCCTCTCATGCCTTACACCGCGCCCCGCTGATCTTTTTGTGATCACGGCTTTATAATGCGGTGGCACTAATGTTTTATTGTGTCCCACTGTGCCAAGGTGTTTATAGCTTTATGATATTACATGTTATTATAACGCTGTCATGTATTATATTAGGCGCAGGCGCAGCTACCGGGTATACGAGTAGTTATTATTATTAAGTCCGCCTCGATACGTGTGGCCCGGGTTTCAATCCTGCTGAGGGCATGTTTATTATATTTAACACTAGTTCATTTAGTTAAGTTAAATGGTGAAGGAAAACATCGTTAATAAATCCGCATCCCGGAATTGGTACTGAGGCATGTGTAACAGACCCGCAGGTGTATTCACGGAGGCTCGATAGTATTTCCGTTCGATTCAGATCGAGTGAAAAAATTTCCGAATCCTTATGTCACCATATGACATTAGTTTTCGACACCAACATCAGCCCATCTCGAAAGTGTTCGACAGATTTTCCGATTCCGAGTCGAATATCGAATATCGAAGCTCCGTGAATACGCCTGCTGGTCTGGTAATGGGCTCACCACCTATCACGTTAAGATTATACTTTAGTAAAATGTTGGTATTTCCTGAAATGGAATACCTCTACTAGGTGCCACTACTACGTAAGTTTTTGAAAAAACTCATCGGTACATGCCAGGGCTCGAACCCGAGATCCCGACCCTGTTTAACCGCTGGGCTATTACTGCGTCTCAGTCCTGAGATGATGATGAGTTTAAAGACTGTATATGTAAGCAATGTCTGCGGTCTGTCATTGGATGGGTGATGAGTGGTGAGGTGGCAATTGTTAAATTACTCTACAAGTAATTTTCCCCGTGCTTCAAAAGCTGTGTAAACTAGTCCCGCTAACATGTTTTCTCAAAAAATTTAAGCATTAGAAAGTATTTTTTTAACCAAGATCAGGATCAACAGCTTGAAGTTTCCGCACAGAACCCCATCAAAAAATGTTAAGCACAATAACAAACTGGCACAATGGTGTAACAGTACACCCTTCTTCCTTCACTTTTGTTCGCGATAGTACTTTAGGGGTGTGGTCAGCTTGAAAAAAGATTGTATGCAATAGTTGAACCGCTTTTGATATGGACTGTACCTTTGTTGAGTTTGTTCGAATTTGGCTTAAGCCAGATTCATTGTGATGTTTGGAATTATATTTTGGCTAATCAAAAGCAGTGATATAGTTCGAATTGAGCAAAGAAATGATTTTGTGTCACTGACACTGTCATCATCAACCCGTGACGGCCCACTGCTGGGCTAAAAGTCTTTCATCATTGATCTATACGTCTATACTAATATTATGAAGAGGAAAGATTTGTATTTTTGCATGTTTATAACGAATAAACTCAATAACTACTGTACCTATCGATTTAAAAAATTCTTTCAACAATGGAAAGCTGAAGAAAATAAAAAAATTATCACTGAGTAACATAGGCTATATTTTATTCCCGTATTCCCACGGGAACGGGAACTACGCAGGAGAAACCGCGCGGAGCAGCTGTATACAACAAGCTCAAAATCAGTATAATTGTTCAGAATATAATTATAAATAATTTAAGTATTTGCATAAAACGTGGTAAATAAAATTTGAAAGTTCCCCATCATTCCCCTGTATGGAAAACAAAATATTCGAGGTCAAAGGTCAGACTTTATGTAACTTCATTCCTATATTTTGGTCTAATTTGACCGGACTACTCTAACTTAAAATATTCAACAAATGTATTTCAAGCTGAGTAGCCTATACAATATGCGCAATTCCTGAAATTAGTTTGTTCAGTATCGACTACTTATTTTTAATGTGTTAAATTTTTCAAAAAAATGAATTAGCGTAGCTGAATTTAGTGCTTTCTATGGAAATCGTGCTATTATTGATCGATATTTAAGAAAATTGGTTAGACACAACTAAAGTTCGATTGCAGCATATTTTTTTTATGTTATGTTTTTTTTTGTTTTGTATTTTATTTTGTGTTTGTTGGGGTGTATGAGGAATTGCGCTTTTTCTGTTACGCGTTGTATCAAGAGAGTGTTTTTAATTGGGACCGTACCCAGCTAAAAACATTTTCACGACGAAGTCTCGGGCTATATCTAGTTTTGTAATACGACAAAACTGTCGGACGACAAAAAGTCAAAAGACCTCTGCATTTAAGCCAATAATTTAAGTATCAAATCGCGGCGCGTGCCTTAACTGTTCAAAATAAATGCTTTACGAATTTGTAGTCCTAATTGTGACGTATTGGATTTCACGTAACGACGGCTCGATGTGTGAAGTGTGCCCTTATTTATTTTTAATCGCATTTACGCGTAACTGAATAATAATGTTAAGGGAGTGAATGTTGGAAACTAAACTTATTAAAAAACAACTCATAAAACAAGAAAAATATTTAAATGTTTAGTATACACGTGAGTTCCTTTGCAACCTGCTGTCAAGTAATAATATATTATGTCTATAGTAATACTAACTACTAATAATAATATTATAAAGAGGAAAGATTTGTATTTTTGTATGTTTGTTACGAATAAAGTCAAAAACGAATAATAATAATTGTTCTCGTTATAGAAAAACCCAAAGAGATTTAAATATAATAGGGTATAGAGGGGACAAAGCGAGGAAAATTTGAAGTCAAAAGTTATTCCAAGTGGAATAAGTCTAGTACAATTTCGACCTAATGACAGCTCGCGTTCATACTAACTGACATGACAAGGACATGACGCTTAGGCTTCAAAGTTTTGTATGAAAATATTCCCAATGCCCCCTCTATGCCCTATTATATTTAAATCTCTTTGGAAAAACCATATTTTTCCAACAGATTTTTATTGACACTAAAATATAAACAAAAGACAAAACTATAAAAAGTCTAAAAGGTTCCAAATTTAAATATATTATTAAAGCTGCCAGCACATCGGCAATACTAATACATAATTTGTGGGACACAAATCACATACGGTTATTTAGTCCTAAACAACTGATTATCATATTTAAATAAATATTAAACACCCAGACACGAAGCCAACAGACATGTTCATGCACACAAATGTTGGCCCCGAGCGGGGATCGAACTCGTGGCCAGGTCCGGAAAATCAACCACATGTGTATTGTCTACTAGCTGTTCCCCGCACAAAAATAACTTTCTATTAGTAAAAGATTTTTTAAATTTGGTCCTGTAGTTTCAGTCTATTTAATAAATAAAAACAAACAAATCTAATATTAGTGTAGATAACTAGCGTAATCCAAATTATAAGACAAACTAAAAATACAGTATCAAGTGGTTAAACCAAAATTGAGTTAATTTTACCATACTTTTCGAACTATACAATAAAGCTTTATACTAAAGGGGGTAGCCAACAACCACCAGGGACGAAATTACATCAATTTTATAATACAAATCTCAGCGGGGACACTCTGTGTATGATTATTAGCACGTTTTGTGAATTATGTTATTTTCGTGTTGCACTTTTAACCGACAGCAAGAGAAGATTCCTATTGGTTTAGTAAATATAGTGGTGACCATAAAACCTATTTACACTCACTAAATGTCACATTTTTCATGGACCGACGACTTAAAGAAGGCTGGTAGTGAATGGATGGCGGCGAGACCGGAATGGTTGGCGCTCCTTGGGGGAGGCTTTTGTCCAGCTGTGGACAGCAATTAGCTGGAATGGAATAAAGTTATTTCGTGATTTTGTGTTGGTTTGTATATTGAACAATCTCTCAATACTCAAACGATTAAAAAAATCACTGGTTGTGGGTCCACAAAATTAATTCTGAGGCATGTGTAATAATCTATAATCGTCGAATATTCTTGTGAAAAATGGGTATATCCAGAAATTGAGTAACTCTGCCTACCCCATCAGGGATAAAAGGCGTGAGATTATATTATGTTCAATTGATTCGAGAAAAATCCGACCCTCAAGCGACTCAGCAAAAAGCGAAAAATAAAAAAAATAATCTCACGCCTTTTATCCCCGAAGGGATTGGCGGAGGTATTCCATTTCTGGATAATGCCCACTTTTCACGAGATATTCTTTGGAACCCTAAACGTGATAGGTGAGCCCATCGCCGGACCGGGTCTGTTACACATGCCTCAGAATTAATTCTGACACTTTCAAACTGACACCTGTTTGATAATCTATATGATGAGATAAGAAATTTTGAAAGTCAATCACTTTTACGTTTCAAATTAGGCTCGTCCCAAAACAAGCTTGCTACCTTCGACATCAAAAACAATAGTGAGGTACCCGTGAGTATGTGGCGGCACAAAAACGCGGCGTGCCGAGGTTTCCGAGGCCTCGCAACGAGTTATTTTTGTGAAAAAAGTGCAGAAATACTGCCCAGTAAGCGGCGACGACAAAGCGAGCTTGCGTAGCATCTGGGAAGACGCCAGGGGAGAGAGCATTGTGGAAATGTAAATTAATAATAATAATCAATTGTGGGACACAATTAAAACACGGTTATTTAGTCTCAAACTAAGGAGGGCCTGTACTATGGATACTCAGGCACCAGCTTTCACACATACAAACCTATGCTCTAGGTCTTAAAAACACCTGGGGGTCGATTTTTGAATCTCACCAAGTGACTAATTCTCACCGATGTGAGTGATTTCCGAAATTTCGTATTTTTGAAACTCATCGGTGACTTACATTTGTCATACCTATGATATTGACTTACGAGTGCCCCCACCCACTCGTAATTGAAATCACCATGCGATTGTTTTTGACAGTTGACGTATGTGACATCTGCCAAAAGTGCCAAAGTATGTTTTTCGGAAGAATTAGCAGCGGGGCTCGATTGTGATATTTTGTGATTGCGACGATTTATTGAAAACAGCGTGTGACTTTCAAAAATACGGCTTTTGGAAAATGGTGACATAAAAGTCATCGATTTTGATATCACCAGTGAGATTCAAAAATCGCACTCCTGTATACATTGAAAATTGTATGGTTGTAATGAAGAAACAAAATAAAGATTTTATTATTGTTATTATTTAAAACATAATATTTAAAAGCTACTCGTATGTATTAAAGCGTTTATGCCCCTCAGGTTTATGTATTTCCTCTGGATGTCAAGCTAGTAATAAACATGTAGAAAAGAAAGAAGAAGATAGAAAGTATTCATTTCCAAAAAAGACGCAAAACTGAGAACACATTTCTTGGTGGCAAATGGGTGAAATCAGCATGACGCATGAGACAGCTCACGGGGCTATCACTGCTTTATTAAAATTGTACAATATTATCCGACTTACAAAAGGAGGAGGTTTTGTGTTAATGTACTGTGTATGTACCCATGTATTTCTTTTAGTGTTCATACTTGCGACACATATAGGTAGTTTAACAGTAATTCAATCTTTGATCTTAAGCGCACTCCCACAGCAACATCCCCACCTCCATTTCCTGTCTCACTTCGCTTCTTGTTATTTACGTGATAATAAATTTTATAGTCTGTGCCATGCCCTGATATTACGAGCTCTGTCTCCCACCCCATGGTTAGCGAGAAGATATAGAAAGTCTTATTTTTAACTATTATTCTTTCGACTTTCGAAGACCAAAGGCCAAGCCGCTTAGAAATATTACTCGCTCGTAAAAACGGAGAAACATTGTCGCGTCGATGAAAATAGGGTTTTTAAACAAGACTTATCGAAATCAAAGTCAAAGTCAAAATGTTTTATTCAAAATAGGAACTTACAAGTCCACTTATTGAACGTCATTTCAACTCCACCGCTTTAGCATGTATGATTGAGGAGAAGAAGCGGGGCAAGAAACTCCTCAACACAATATTCTTTTAATCAATTGGGTTACATAATTTCGTTTGTTTTTCGCTATCGTATTGCGCTGGACTGGAGGAAATCTGTTCCAAGCATCATTGTCATTTATATAGGTAGTCGTCTAGTCTGTAATATGCCATTTTACAAAGTACATGTTTAACATGAGTTTTGAACACAGTTTCAGGAAATTTCAAAATTTGTTCTGGTATTTTATTTTTTTATTATAAAAGCGTATGCAAAGCCCCACAAATGAATTATTAATTTTACATAATCGTGAAATTAAATTGCTAAATAATTATTTATTAGAAGGATGTCCCAAAAAAATAAAATTGTAATTTTAATGCAAATCTATATCTATACAGGGTGACTTTTTTTACCGTCTGGAAAAAAATGTGGTGTGATAGGTAAGTGTAATAGATTCATTTGGCAATGTTAATAAAAAAAAAATGTTTTTTCTCAAAAAAAAAATTTTCTTGCTTATACTAATATACATTACTCAATTGTAGTCAATAATACACACTGAGATATTTGAAACAGTATTTTAAAAAGAAACAGGCTCGTAGCTTCCATTTATGCACAATCTACCTACAACCGCCAGCTGCGCGTAGTACTGTGCGTAGTTTTCTAGATTTTGTAAATTGCATTAAACATGACTATATTTAACAATTAATCTCGTGTATAACTTCGGCTCCAGAGTACCTTATACATCATATTTTTTTCCAGACGGTAAAAAAATCATCCAGTATAGATATAGAAGAAAGTCGTGTTTGTTACACTATTTATAACTCAAGAACGGCTGAACCGATTTGGCTGAAAGTTAGTGGGGAGGTAGATAAAAACCAGGAGACGGACATAGAATACTTTTTATTCCGATATTACCACGGGAACGGGAACTACGCGGGTGAAACCGCGGGGCGCTGCTAGTTAATACATATTGTTATTAAATGTAATAAGCAGTTCTGTAGTATAGGTTATTGATTTGGTTTGTGTACCTACCAAAAAAAGTTGCGTGCCATACGTGGCGGTTCATGTTTGATCTGCTTTTTGTTAAGATCTTTTTTGTACCATGGTTCTTGCAAATATCATTTCATTTTACAAAAACCGCTAAAATTTATTTCAAATTTTATTTTACAATTATAGAAAAAATAATTATAAAACAATAAAAAAGTGATGCAATTGAGTACTAAAATGATGGCTTCTCAGCTCAGAAGTATTCAGTAAGTACATTTTCAATAGAAAAGGAAGTCCAGCTGTAACACATCACTATCACTGGAATAAACAGGTTTTATTTTGCCATATTTTGAGCACAGGCAGCATCTACCTGAGTTTAAATAGAAATTCATTGGCGATTTCGCATTTTCTCTCATAATGAAAGTTGATTAGACTTATTGATGCATTCAGCCTTCGAAATACCAAGACTTGAAAGACATTCTTTATTATGCCGCACGACACTGCGACACAGTGGGAGTGCCATTCTGTGTGACGCACATCGCCGCGTCTCGCGATTCGAAGCTAGCGTTAAACAAATATTAATAATAAATCGTGGGACACAATTCACCCATGGTTATTTAGCCCCAAAATGGGCAGGGCCTGTACTATGAGTACTAAACAACTGACAGATAAATATTAAACGACCAGACACGAAGCCGGCAGCCATGTTAATTAACACAAATGTTGGCCCCGAGCGGGAATCGAACCCGCAAGCTCCGGCTCAGAAGGCAGAGTCACTACCAACTGAGCCAACAGGCCCGTCGAAAACTTCTCACCTTCACCAAGCCATATGCATAAACGCCCACTCGAGCTAAAGTGTCGCGTTTTCAATAAAAAATAATAAAAAGCTCAAAGCTACCCCTAAAACTATAACTGAATACCCAAAGAACGGAAGTCCCCGCCCCTGGGTCCGTTAAAAAATAATAAAATCCCTTTGTAAAGCTCTCTATAGCTTTTTGATACAATGGAATTAAGCTTTTTTGCGGACGACATCTGTTTTGGAGTGAGATGTTTTAGTTTTTACAGAATTGCACTGTTCTTAGTCCTATTAAAATTATAAACGCGAAAGTTTGTGAGTATGGATGTATTGATGTTTTTTGCTCTTTCACGCAAAAACTGCAGAACAAATTTTGATGAAACTTTACAGTTATAAAGCTTGTACATCAGAATAACTTATAGGCTATTTTTTATCCCAGTATTCCCACGGGATCGGCAACTACGCGGGTGAAACCGCGGGGCGCTGCTAATCATACATAAGTTTCTGGTAAATCTATAGGACATTATGATGAACCTTTAACAGCCACGGATGAGATAAGATTCTTTATTTTTAACCAACTTCAGAAAAAGCAGGAGGTTCTCAATTCGATGGGTATGTTTTTTTTTGTTTGTTACCTCAGAACTTTCGACTGGGTGAACAGATTTTGATGATTATTTTTTTAAATTGAAAGCTAGTGCTTTCCGTATGGTCCCATTTTAATTTGGTCCAGTTCTAAAATGGCATCCATGAGAAAGCCATATAAATTTTAAATTAAGTATGTGTGCGACAAATGGCGAGGAATAGCTCAATATCACGCCAACCGATTTTGATTGTTTTTTTTTGTAACCGACTTCAAACAAGGAAGAGAAGAGAAACCCGCGGGTCCCAGAATTATATCTGAGGCATGTGTAACAGACCGGGTCCGGCGATGGGCTCCCCACCTATCACGTTTAGGGGTCCAAAGAATATACTGGTGAAACGTGAGTATTTCCGAAAATGGAATACCTCTGCCTACCCACTCGGGGATAAAAGGCGTGAGACTATTTCTGGATATACCCACTTTTCACGAGATATTCGTGATAGTTGGTGAGCCCATCACCGGCCCGGGTCTGTTACACATGTCTCAGAATTAATTATGGGACCTGCGGGTTTCCTCACGATGTTTTCCTTCACCATCGAGCTAGTGATAATATTATGTAAGTACGTAAGTTTTGAAAATCTTAAATCTATCGTGTCTGGGTGTTTAATATTTATGTAAGTATGTTTATCAGTTGTTTAGTACCCATAGTACAGGCTCTGCCTAGTTTGGGACTGAATAACAGTGTGTCAATTGTGTCCCACCATTTATATTTATTATTATATTTATTTTATTTGTATTAACATATTTTCAATGTATGTTTGAGTTGCAAATAAATGTAAGTTACTATTTTACGTTCCTTAAATTGGTTTACGTAAATGAGCACAAATTGGCTCTCTGTACATTTTTTATTAGTCACAGTATTATATAGCGACTGTAGTAAGTGTACTTGGTAAAGTTGTTACCTGTCAACCTTTGCGAACGGGTTATTATTAATTGGCTCGATCTATTTTATTACTTGGGCGACTTCTGTGACTGTGGACTTGATATTTGGAAATAAACCAAAGAGATAAAGAGATTAAAATATAATAAAGCATAGAGGGGACAAAGCGAGGAAAATTTGATACCAAAAGTTATTACAATTACGATTTTGACCGAATGACAGCTCGCGTTCATACTCACTGACATGACGCTTGAACTTTTAAGTTTTTGTATGAAAATATTCCCAATGCGTCTACAACGCGTAACAGAAAAAGCGGAATTCCTCATACACCCCCATCAGTATATTAATATAAAAAAATATGATGCAATCAAACTTTAGTTGTGTCTAACCAATTTATTAAATATCGATTCATGATAGCACGATTTCTATAGAAAGCACTAAATTTAGCTACGATAATTATTTTTTTTGAAAAATCTAACACACATTAAAAATAGCTGAAATCGAATAAGTAGTCGATACTGAACAAACTAATTTCAAGAATAGCGCTTATTCTGTTACATGTTGTATGTAATAAAGAGCGGTATCTCATAATACAAGTATCTCGAACGCTTAAAAAGAGATACTTCCATTCTTAAATATTACTGTTACTGAACAAATATTTATTTCATTTTCATTATTATCCCACAAAGGATACGTAGCAGGTCGTCATAAATGTAAACTTGTCACGCTAACGCAACTCATTATAAACGCAACTTTTTTTTTTTTCAATTCATCATTTTCGCGCTCGCCACACGAATTTTACATTTACACCTACACACAAACAGACATGCTAATCCCAGGATAGTAATGAAACTTAATACCTTAAAATCTGTCTGCACAATTAAACCTTTGTAAACTTTTTGCAAACTATATCGCTCAGGCATTATTTATTATGACTTCTTATCCACATTCAATGACAATAGCAGCTGCTACAATTTGTTTGTTTACACAAATACTCGGTTTGTTATAGTTTTAATGTTAAGATTTAGCAATTTGTACAGTCTATCATTATTGTATACTTACATTACTAGCTTTTACCTCGCGCACGTTTATTTCAGTCCCTTAGGGGTTGAATTTAGCAAAATCCTTTCTTAGTGGATGCCTACGCTGTATAAGCTATCTATCTGCAAAATTTCAAGTCTCTAACCCAGTGGCTCAAGCTGTACGTTGATACATCACCAATCAGGCAGTCAGTTTATCCTACTAATATTATAAATGCGAAAGTTTGTATGGATGGATGTCTGGATGTATGGATGTATGGATGTCTGGATGGATGTTTGTTCCTCTTTCACGCAAAAACTACTGAACGGATTTTGATGAAACTTTACTGTTGGATAGGTTATACATCAGAATAACACATAGGATATATTTTATCCCCGTTTTCCCACGGGAACGGGAACTACGCGGGTGAAACCGCGGGGCGCTGCTAGTCATTTTATAAATATAGATATTATTAAAAGGATAAAAACTTACCATAATTTCCCGCAGTGACTTCTCGGCTACAAACTGCTTATTATTAGGAAGACGTGTCAAACTACACGGCAGACTAAAAATCTGCTAATAATTCACTCATCAAACCCAAAGAGATTTAAATAATAATAGCCTATATAACACTTGTCAAGATGGTTGCTATATTAGAGTAGTTGGCAGTATACCGATCATAAAAGAAAACTCAAAAAACCTCGTGTACCTATATCGAATTAAATTTTTAAATTATAGCAAAGTCTGACGTCACTGTGTATTTGGTATAATATATCCCTTAGTAAATTTGCATTTTACAAATCATAAAAAGTAAATGATTTAGTTACTAACCCAATACAAGGATTGGTTCAAGCGGCCATTTTTATTTCGCCGCAATTAACTGAAAAGTCACAGTGTTGTATATATTTTACTGTCCTCAAATTTGGCTGCTCTGTCGTTTATGTAGCCGGTCTAAATCATACTCAAAACAGTTGTATAAGCCGCTCTGTTTTGTCTCAAGTTCACAGTGTGCTCACGCACCGCGCGGGTACACTCACGCGCAGTGCAAAAACAAAAATCCCTTTGTGGACGCGCCGCACAGCAAAAACGCTGCAACTGAAACAGCTGGACGTTTCAATAAAGGATATAATTGGCTGCCGATAGCCATTTTAATTACAGTTAGCAGTTGCGACGTTTTTCGCGGACGCGTCGGGACGTGGGTAAATGATGCGGGGATTTTCGGACGTTCGGAGTTCTAAAACGCGCTATTAGAGTTTTTGTAAATTGATAAATAGGGTTTTTTAATGACATTCTGACTTTAAAATATCGTGAATATATTGACCATAGGTGTTTGACTGCTAGCAACTTGCCCAGGGTTCCCACGGGTGTTATGTGTTTGTATATAGAATAAAGATAATAATATAATCTCACGCTTTTTTTATTCCCGAGGGGGTAGGCAGAGGTATTCCATTACTGGATATACCCACATTTCACGAGATATATTGGACCCCTAAACGTGATAGGTGGTGAGCCCATCGCCGGACCGGGTCTGTTTACACATGTCTCAGAATTAATATATAATAATAATAATTGAAAAACTCATTGGTACATGCCAGGATTTGAACCCGAGCCTCACTGATTTTCGGCCGGCTCTTTAACCGTCCGGGCTATCACTACTTTTTTTTTAGAATAAAGATTTTAGAAGAAAATCTCTAAATGATAAATAAAATCATATCACAATCCATTGCGTAGTCTTTATAGATAATATATAGAGACTAGAGATAGAAAAGAGACAAGTACTGTGTAATATTTAAAAAAGGTACCTATGGCCATAAAATTAAAATTTCGAAAAATAATTTAAGTAAGTAGATAATAGATTTATTATTTACTTTCATTATTAAATATTGTTGGTATTTGTGAATGCCTATCTCATTTGTTATCCAATTCATATTTATACAGAGTGTTATACATTTATTTACAAATACCATATAATTTATGGGGGATTAACCTAAAATAATATCACAAAAGTTGCAACTTTTTCTCTTTTTATTTGACAAAAGAATTAATTCATTTTTTTCTTATTTCCACTTTCCTTATTTATACAATGTAGTTTATAAAGTAATTATACTATCTACCTATATTTATATGTATATTTTATTCTCTATATATTACAAAACATATTTACATTTTTTCATCCCATAGAGACCCATTCTAGTAAAAATATTTTTCCGGTACTTATAGTCCGTTCAGTAATTGTTTATACTGAATAGACTATATAGTACGACAATTATCAAATTTCGGAAGAAATTAAAGTAAAAATAAAAAATAATTCAGCTTAAATTAGATTTGCAGATCAGAACACAATTTTTGCACATAAAAATATAAATAATACATTAATTTTTTACTCAAAACATTTCTAATAAACTTAAAATTATTTATCACAACAGAGTGGTTTGTGTTCCCTATTATTTTGATTCTCAATTTTTACTAAATAAATAATAACTTGTTGGCTTAAAGCTTTTTGTGAAATGTTACAAAGATTGACCAAACAAAATATTTTATAAAAAAATGTTTTGTACATTAGTGCAATACAACACAAGTTTTCGATTGAAATATAGACGAAGATTTGTTGAAAATCTAAATTATAACAATAAAAGGAAAGAAAACAGTGTTTTTACTAAAGAAAATGTCAGCTGGCATTTCATACATTTATTTACTCAAGTGTCTAAAGCCAATTGTTTAAAGAAATGACGACGTGATTTGCGACCAAAATGAATTTATGTATTTAACTTTATGTACCAAGAGAATGTAACATACACGGTGAACTTAATGCCTAAAGGATCAATTATTAGATCACACTTGCTGAAATTTTATTAGTGAAGATAATAAGCACATATTTTCTAATTGGTTGATAATCACGACATATTTCTCAAATTGGCTGGAGGAACTAAACCAGGCACGAACTAAGAAAATAAATTTTGTTTAAAATAAACTTGTTATTACAATATTTTGTTGATATTTTTTCTAAAAATTATACAATTTTCATAGAAAAGTTGCTATATATTTTAACAGGAATACCATTTTTGAAAATTGTATACAATGACCTCTTAGATCGTGCCATTATATTTATAACATTCCAATTTATTAAACACGTAACATGTACGTACGTACAGTAACCTTTTTAAATAATTACATCCTATTTATATTAATTATAAAAATTTACATTGAATTTATTTCTATTAAATATTTTTTCTTACAATTAAAGTTGGTTGTGCCGATACAAGTTACGTCTTTCCACAACAAAAGTTGCTAAGATGCCATTTCGTCAGCGCCATATTGTTTCCGCCATTTTTAATCGAATTTACACTTACATTAAAATGTTTATTAATGTTCGTTTTTCCGATGGCTGTTAAACGGCAGGCCAAACCCTGTTGACAAACAAAATTCTCGTATTAATAATCGTCATCATTTTTAATAACTTCTTAGTAGACTACTTTTGAAATGGCTTCAAATCACTTTTTAATCTAAAACATATTTTACCCATTCTAAAATATATTTTTTCAGAGTAGTGTAAATTTGCAAAATCAAAATGGCGAACACAAAATGGCATCCTAATAAGCTTTAAAAACGTAGGCAATATCACAAAACGTTGACAGAATATAGTATGTTTAACTATTAGTTGATAATGATGGCAGGCTGCGTGATAGACCAAAACATGTACATCTAAGTAGACTAACTATCCAGTCTTCAGCTGTCCGGGCCAGAATATTCGTTTGGGCCCGAATAGGGATTCCTAAGTCCCATACGATGGAATAATGATAGTCCGTTATCTCTGTAAGAGACAAATAAAAACGGTTGGTCAAAATTTTAACGAAGTTTCGGAAAAAGTGTAACCTAAGAATTAATTTTGTAGTTTATCACCACTGACATTGGTTCACTTTCCGCTGGTAAATATTATTTTTAAATATGAATGCAGAATGACCTATTTTATTAAACCGCTGATATTAATAGTATTAATTTACATTACATTACAGTGCACTTCCACGATTGAAATTGAGAAGATTTATACTGCGGCTATGCATCTAAAACCGATTTTTTTTAAAATTGAAAATTGTGTAGCCTTCACTCTACTATACCAATGTCAGTTTTTAACTGAAGTCTTTCAAACAGTATCAGTCTTTGAATTCAGTTACTTTACTGTATATAATAGTACATCACTGTCATACTATTTGGATTGTATAGCAGGACTATCGACTCTAAAGACTCAACGAGAAGCTTTGCGTAATATCACTGTTTGAGTATTTCAACTCAGTGATGGCAGCGATTAATTTAAGTGAGTGTTGACACTAAATTCAGTGATCCCACTGTCAGAGGTTTATTTCAGTACTTACGTCAAGAGTCCAGGGTTGGCGTCGGTCTGGTACCACGAGTACTGGGGTACGTAGGGCGGATGCGGCTGCGGCGCTCCCTGGTGGTGCAGGGCGTGGGCGGCATGCGCGCCTTTCATGTCCCAAGGGCCTGGTGGCGCTCCCTGCGACAATGGAGAACGATTTTATTAAACTATTACTTAATTTAACAAGATCAGTTGTGTCTTGATTGGTACAGTCGTGATTTTTGTCACGTTGGTTTCGAAATGTATATTTTTTTAACTTCTGTGTCACCTATTTATTGGTACAGTCGAGACGTTTGCCACGTTTTTGTAATGTATATTTTGTGAACTTCGTTACCTGTGTCAGTTCGCAGTCCTCCGACTTTCTCGTATATGCAAAAAAACACGTCTATCCGCAGCTTCGTTGCTGCGCGACAGAAGGACAGACCAACAAACGCACTTGCAGTAGGTTATTTACGGTAACTCTTTGAATAAGATGTTATGTAAAGTGTACATGAATATGATTGTATAAGCAATATGATAAAATCTTATCAAAATTAATAAAAGAATGTACAAAACAAGTTTCTTTGGCTAAAATTAATGACGCCTCAAAGGTCGTAGAATCCTCGAAAACAAATATGTTGATTGCATAAAATAAAGTTTAATCAATTTTTACACTTACGTAAAAGGCATTTAACTGTATCTACAGTTAATTTAACTAAATGCAAGGCGCGGCACCCACGCCTCCACAAAATATTCTATTCCGCTAATAACACTTTGTTCTATAGCTATACGAGTTGTTATAGCGTTGTGGCACGCAACAAGTGAGTCTTCAGATAATATTCTGTAGCTTCATAGTGTAAATGTCCCACTAATCATAAAGGTTTAAACGTTTGTTAATAAATAAGTGATTGATGAAACTTTGCAGATAGATAAACAGTAGTAACAAGAAGTAATAATGGTTAACAAGTCTTTTGTTGTGGTACTAACCTATGAAGACAGCATTTAGCATGTTTTACTTGACTAACACGTTTGTAATAGTGTAACCCACAAAACATACATTGTGGGTAATCAAATAGACAGACAAGTAAGAAAATTCAAAATATACTGGATGTTTTTTTTAACGTCTGGAAAAAATATGACGTATAAGGTATCTAGAGCCGAAGTTATACACGAGATTAATTGTTAAATATAGTCATGTTTAATGCAATTATAAAATCTAGAAAATACGCACACTAATATGTAGCAGCTGGCGGTTGTAGGTAGATTGCGCATGAATGGAAGCTACGAGCCTGTTCTTTTTTAAATGTATTTGTATTAGTTAAAGCAAGATTTTTTTATGTAACAGTGCCAAATGAATCTAGTACACTTACCTATCACACCATATTTTTTTCCAGACGGTAAAAAATCAGGCGGTATTTTAGTAAAAAAAAAAATTAAATTAATACTAAACTAGGTTGGAATTCGAACCCAGTTTCTTACCTTGAATGCCCAAGGAACAGGCCTCCCGTGGTCATCAGACGGTGAACCCTGGTGCTCCGAGTGCGATAAAATACTCTCCTAGAAGATTATGCTTATCTTACTAAATATGCTAATTTATTGCGCAAGTAAATAGTGCAATTAATAAAAAAAAAGAATGTCAATATTTAAGAAAGATTTGGCATTATGTTTCTATAAATAATATTTATTATAGGTTTATATCTACAGTTTTAAAATAAAAAATAAACTTGAATAGAACAAAAATATTATATTTTATCACAAAATTTTAAATAATATATTTTTAATTCTACTATAAAGATTTTATTATTTAATGGTTGAATGTTGACTTATTTAAAAACGAAAGATAAAATATGTCAGCCTAAATTCTGGCATCATTTCCCCTCTAGACAGCCAAGCTAATCATTTCGGCAAAATGGCCACCCTTCGGTGTCAATGACCTTGACTACTTACTACATTGTTTTTTTTTCTTAATTTTCTACCATTATTATCTGTATAATGTACTTACGTATCCAACCCTCGGGTCCCAAGATTGCTGGTGAGGTGGCTTGACGTCACACGAAGATCCGTCCGGGGACCGGCCAGCCGTCGGCTGCAACAAAACACGCTATTTTAGCTTTAATTTACTTTTGATCATCACGACACATCTTAACTCCTCCTCCTCGAATTTCGTAAGTAGGTATTAAGACTTGTAATATTACACAATCTACACTAATATTTAAAAGATAATAAAATCAAAAACTTCTTTACGAATTTAAAAAATTCTTTCATCAATGGAAAGATACATTATCAGGGAGTAACATAGGCTATATTTTATTTTCTTATTCCGCCGGGAACGGGAACTATGCGGGTGAAACCGCTAGTCGTTGAATAAAACTATTGCCTTGTTTTATGCCTGAGTTATTCGAGTTTTGAAATCGAATTTCCAGAAGTATTGTATCTCAAAATAAATGCAAAAATGTGTTTCATTTTTTCAGGGATTACAGAAGATGGAATTACAAATAAATGCAATTTTTAATGTATTCCTAAAATATTGTTTTAATATCTAAGGTGTGGTCAAATATAGGCACACTTCGAATATAAGCAAACGTTATTAATAAAGTTTGGTTGAAGGAACTCCTCAACTACATCATCACATTAAATCAACAAGTTTATTAATTCCACTAATTCTCTTACATATCCGACCTTTACGTCCCAAGAGGGTTGAGGGGGCTGTTTGACGTCCCACGGCGTCCCAGTTGGGGACAGCCCAGGGGACAGCTCGGACACGGGCGTGGAGCTGGGCGTGGGCGAGTGGGCTTGCGTGGGCCCGCCGCCCTGGTACGCCGACGGGGAGTGCTGGGAACCACTAGAGCTGCCACCCCCACCTGTGCGGGAGAAAAACGCTGTTAGGAATTATTGTGTGATTAATTAAAAAGAATAAATAGCTTATAAAAACGAAAAAGATTGGGATTAATTTAGAAGGTAAGTAATTTTCTGGCAGGGGGCCTGTTGGCTCAGTTGATAGAGGTTCGATTTCGGATCAGAGTCAACATTTGTGTCAAAGATAATGACTGTTTTGTGTTATTATTATTAATATTATTTTTATCAGTATCTATAACAGGTACAGTCTGTAGTAAAAAACAGTCTTTAGGACAAGCTGAGCCCAGTTTGGGATTAAATAGCCGTCGGTGTTTTAAACAGCTCTAAGTATGTTTGTAACTATATATATCTGTCGTCTGTATCAGGCAGAGTCTGTACTAAAGTTCTGTATTTAGACCAAGCCCAGTCGAGTTTGGGACTTTTTAGCCACGAGTAAATTTAGTACTCTACGTGTCTTGGTGTTTCTTTATGTGTATTTAAGTATGTTTATCGGTTATTTAGTACCAATAGCTATGCCCAGTTTGGGACTAAGTAACCGCATGTGAATTGTGTCACACAATAATCACTATCACTATGTCATAGTATAAAACAAAGTCGCTTTCTCTATCCCTATATCCCTATGTCCCTATGTATGCTTAAATCTTTAAAACTAGGCAACGGATTTTAATGCGGTTTTTTTTAATAGATAGAGTGATTCAAGAGGAAGGTTTTAGTGTTATCATCGCACCCGTGCGAAGTCGGGGCGGGTCGCTAGTTTAATTAATATAATGGTTGACGTACCATGCAGTAGCTGATTGTTGTTGGGTGGGCTGCCGGGGGGCAAGCCCAGACTGGGTGGTGGGGCGCCCACCTGGGCTGCCTTCATCATCTTCTTGTACTTGCTGCGTCGGTTCTGGAACCAGATCTTCACCTGCAGAAGGAAAGAGAGGGTTAGAATTTATTCTCACTAGTTCTATGCATTAAGTTAGATTAATACAAAACGATAGCATTTTCTTGTATCCCGATTGTAGTTAGAGTCAGCGTAAATAATCAGTTTTCAAGATTAATTTACATTAAATTTGAGAATAAATCAATTAAATTGACTCTTCACGAACTGCCACCTCTTCGAAAAGTGTTTTAGCTGAAGAGAAGAAGCAGCGCAAAAGAACACCACAACAGTAGGTACAATTTTTTTTAATTAAAACCATCAATTACCTACTATTATATTACATGATATTGCGCTATGATAGAAACATTGTCATTCAAATTATTTTTGTAGTTTGTAATATTCCCTTTTATTTATGTCATAATAGTCATTTAACTCGTATTAAACGAGTATGTACTTATTTAACATGTATTTCGAAAAATAAAAATCATTTTTGAATATTCTTCAGAAATTTAACTCCATTCATCTAAATTCTCAAACATAAATACTGTGAAATCTTACGACAAACGCGTTTTAAACAAAGATGGCGGCGTCGTAAAAACGTAACAGTTCCTACTACGAGTCATTTCCATTTCGCCGAATTCACTACTCCCATACATACGTGTCTACATACAAACGAACAGACTCACTACATAGGGGTTGTAGCGTGAACGTAGGCGGGGCGAGGGTTGCCGGCCGTTACTGCACCGTTAACTTAGTGAGGGAGTGGTGTCGATAAGATATGTCGATAAAAGTATTTAAAGCATATATTTTCATATAAAAAAAAACCCTCCAAAGAGGAACAGAAGAGTGGACGCAATCTCTTTGGATATTTAGGCTGATCCTTTGACAGAAATAACTGCAAGCTCTCAGGTCCCTTGAAGCCTCGATTAAAAGCATTGACACACATAATGACTTTTTGTACAAAGAGGTATTAAAAAGAGGATTGGTTTTTCATTAAACAGGTTGAAGATCGATTAAATAGGCTACGGATGCAAAAAGAAAATTCAGTAAGTAAGTATTTTCTTTTGGATTTCCGTATCAAAAGGGTGAAAACGAGACCATTTTTAATATAGTCTCCGCTACCCGTCCGTTTCTGTTTGTCTGTCTTTCGGTGGGATGTATCTCTATAGCAACAACAACAAGGAATCAATAAATAAAATTAAAAAGTACTCTGTTCGCTGAGGTATGTATTCAAGTTTAGAAAGTCCAAGTTCTAGGATGAAAAGTGGCCTATTTGTTTCAATAAGATACGAGTTATCTCCCTGCCAAATTTTATCAACATCAGTTCAGTGGTTATCCATGTAAAAGAAACAGAAAGATAAATAGAGCTACTCTA
Source organism: Ethmia dodecea (assembly GCA_963855545.1). Taxonomy (NCBI): domain Eukaryota; kingdom Metazoa; phylum Arthropoda; class Insecta; order Lepidoptera; family Depressariidae; genus Ethmia; species Ethmia dodecea. The sequence goes on along the minus strand of OY979463.1, from coordinate 3,704,172 downwards.
CATATTCCAGTAGGGAGGTATTAAACTCGTAAGTTTCATATTTATAAACAAATAATTACGTTTTAAAAACAAACACACGTAATCAGTGACTGATAATATTAAGTACAATCTTGTTTGAATAAAACAAGTATTCAATGTACAGCTAACTTCATACCTCAATTACCGTTTAACCTCACAAGATTGAAAAAAATGGTCCAATTTATGTATCACGCAAATAATAATTTTCTCGCTGACAAATCATATCATACATTTAACAAGTAGGACGTTTAACAAGTTGCACGACATGGAACATTCATAATTGATTGTTGTATGGATTTAAATTGGTATAATCAGTTACAGGTTTTGTATTTCACTTGAACAGAAGTGTGGGAAATTATATCATTATAATTCTTGTGTCGATATGATTGGAATAAATAAATTTAATACAAATTATTGCCTGCCATGATCACTGTGCTTGTAATGTATAAATTATGTATGTTTACAACATATTATCGATCGAAAACTATGTAAAGATTTATAAGGAATAATCATTAACAATAGGAGGTTCTCAATTCTGTTGCATTTATTATTGTTTGTTACCTTAGAACTCCGTCATTTATAAAATGATTTTTGATAGGTTTTTTTAAGGGATATTCTTTGAGATTGGTCAGGTTTTTATCAAATCGCGTTCTGATTATGGAATCCACGAGGAATAGAGGAACTGATATTTTCAGTGAAATTTATTGCATTTGTATTTAGAATAATTATATGATTTTTTGAAGTGGAACTGATGAAGACGATCACGAATTTACTTTCGAAGACGGTTGTTTGTTTTGTTATATTATATTACCTATCCAGATATTTTTTTAATATTAAATATAATTATTAATGTATGTAAAACTTACTTACCTACTTGTTAGTAAAAAAAACAAAATTCAAATTTCGATATCGATGAATTGTACGTCCCATCCCTATCCCCCACCCACGCTCACCCCACCTCGATTAGTCGGGTCAGAGGGCGCGATATAACTTAACCCGGCGTACCTAACTTATTGTATTGGTATTCAATTCGCCGCTCGTCTGAGGTTACGCCGTGCGGAATTATTTATGCGGCTCCCGTTTAGGTATTGCCTGTTGTTATTTAAGCGATGCTGTGATGTTTTGTAGGCAGTTAATTAGCTTGTGAGCTAAGAGCGGTTTGTTAGTGCATGTTTATGTGTGTTGTTGTTTAGTTATATTTTTTTTCTTTTTGCAAATGGTATTCTTCTACAAAAAAATATATATATTTTATATATCAGCATTTTTGCTCAGAATGTCGAATCAGGCGTAACAAACTATATTTAAAAAATAAAATAACTATGCTCACGTTATCCCCGAGAGGATAGGCAGAGGTATTCCACTGCCGGAAACACCCACTTTTCACCAGTCTATTTTATGGACCCATAAAGTGACAAGTGATGAGGAACGGATCCTCAGATCGAATCCTGGGACTTGTGGGTTACCTCACGATGTTTTCCTTCACGCTAGTAAGTTTTTGAGAAACTCATTGGTACACGCCCTCTCTAGTACATCAACAGCAACATATAAATAGGTAAACGAAGAAAAAAAATAAAAAAAATCCCACGCCTTTTATCCTCGAAGAGGGTAGGCAGAGGTATAGTATTTCTGGATATACCCACTTTTCACGAGATATTCTTTGGACCCCTAAACGTGATAGGTGGTGAGCCCATCGCTGGACCGGGTTACACATGTCTCAGAATAATTCTGGGACCTGCGAGTTTCCTCACTATATTTTCCTTCACCGTCGAGCTAGAGATGAATATTTAGGTACGTAAGTTTTGAAATAAAATCGATTACACTTTTAATCTGCGATCTAAACCTTACACAATGTTTACCTAAAACGCAAATGTTACAACAAAAAACGTATTGACAATGGCCGTCGTAAAAGGCAAAGTTGTTATTTTAATCGTCGGACCACAACGAATTGAGTTTAACGATCCGATAGCTATTGTGAATTTGACCGAAAATATTATTTTAATATCTGCCATTGGTGTGCCACATCCGAATATTTCTTTTCAGTTTTGTAACCTTTACATGCTTACATCATCATCAACTGGTACAGCGCTAGCGGCGCAGCTAGGGTGATGAGCGCCCGTGACAATACTAGAATTGTATGCCCCCGAGACATAATAGAAGGGAAAGTTGTGTGGTTTCTATTTAAATGACCTAGCACTATGTTTTTATTTATAACAATTAAGCAGAACCAGAACCAGAATTAATTCTGAGACATGTGTAAACGACCCGGTCCGGCGATGGGCTCACCACCTATCACGTTTAGGGTTCCAAAGAATATCTGGTGAAAAGTGTGTTTATCCAGAAATGGAATACCTCTGCCTACCCCCTCGGGGATAAAAGGCGTAAGATTATTTATTTAATTTATTTTTATTTAAGCAAACATAAAAAAAAGGGTACTATACAATTACAGATCACTTCGTAGATCTAGATGCATGGGATTAAACGACTGCTGGACACTATGTCAGGCTATATTAATCATAATTGTTATTGTAAATAATACTTAATTATGGCATTAAAAGGGCTGGAGTGCTCTTGCTGGTTATAGGTACGTACCTACTGCATTTGGAACCACCAACTCGTCGGTGGAGATAGCCTGCTGTTTACATTTAGACAATCTCCATGGACGAAGTCTTTTACTGGACTATTGACGTTACTAAGAGTAAGTGTTTTTTTCCCCTACTCAAATGAATGTTTTTTTAAATTAATTTTACGTGCTAGTGCCCCAGCATTTTATTTGGTTATTCCAAAAATATCAGTTTGTCTATCGAAAGAGAATATGCAGCATCTGTCCCACAGGGTACCTCTTTGGAGGAAATTTTTTATCTGTTAATATTGTTAATATGTAGGTTCACCTTTTTTTTTAAATAAATAAAATAAAATAATAAATAATCTCACGCCTTTCATCCCTGATGGGGTAGGCAGAGGTATTCCATTACTGGATATACCCACATTTCACGAGATACATTGGACCCCTAAACGTGATAGGTGGTGAGCCCATCGCCGGACTGGGTCTATTTACACATGTCTCAGAATTAATTCTGAGACCTGCGGGTTTCCTCACGATGTTTTCCTGCACCGTCGAGCTAGTGATAAATATGTACGTAAGTTTTTGAAAAACTTATTGGTACATGCCAGGATTCGAACCCGAGCCTCACTGATTTTCGGCCGGCTCTTTAACCCTAAAGACTATCACTTCTCTGTATTTTTGTAAATGTACACTCGCGGTCTGAAAATGTTTACCACCTTAAGGTTGGTAATTGCATGCACAGATCTATGCCATTAGGTCGATGATATTATGTGATTTGATTAGGCATAAAGCATAGTTTAATATATATATATATGTATATTAGGAATAGAGCATATAGAAGAAGCAATAGAGATTCACCCAAGCGAGATCGAACTTGTTACTAAAAATTAAAAAAGGAAGAAATAATCAAGTAGAAATTGTAAATAATTGTCTTTATTTTTTAAGGAAACTATAACATTGTTATAGTAACTAAATAGTATAGCCTCCATTAGCAGCTATGACGGCACGTAGTCTATCTCACAAAGATGCGACAAGGCGCGCGCATAAATCAGTCCCCCATGTCATCCCAAACCCGTGCACAATGTGATCTAAGAGCTTTAGGGTTTCTTTCGTTCTGATTATATTTAATATTTCAGTCCTTTGTTGCAGGGATAAACTTGCCATGGTTTTTCAATCAATTTCAACTATTTCAATCCTAGTATTTTTGATAAATGTCACTGTAAAAAATGCAACTATGACAACTTTTAAATAAAGAAAAGAGTTTCATCATCAAAACGTCATGAATACTCTTTTTGTTAGAATCGATGCTACAACTATTAAAAAGTAATATGTACCTAGATATAGCATTTTAGACTTTACTTCACACAGTGTGCTATAGAATCTAATTTGAAAACTGATAAACATTTTCAGACCGCGAGTGTACGTACTCATAATGACTCCATACTGTGATGTCTTAGACTTGCGATGTAATACGAGTTGCCTTAGACATTTTTTTTAATGTGTATACTTTACGTTGACGCTTTGAATACTCCATTTCACAGTAGGAGACTTAATGGGTTAATGATGATGTTAAGTACGCGATAAAAATAAAAAACCAGTTAAGTGAAAATCTGACTCGCATACAATGGGTTCTGTACCGCAATAAAATAAAAGAAAAAAGGTTTAAAACGCCAAAAAATACGTCTTTTGTACGGATACCCCATCTGTTTTTTTTTACTAGCCTTTTGCCTGCGACTTCGTCCGTGTTCGGGGATAAAATTAAGTCTCTGTGTTAGTCTGATATATATAAGCTTTATGACTGTAAAGTCTCATCAAAATCCGTTAAGTAGTTTTCGCATTATAGCAACAATAATCATTCATCAATCCTCAGAAGCTTTCGTATAATATAATATTAGTAGTTTTATTTCATTTTTATGCAGTAGAAATACACATATTGAAAATTTCACTTCATTTACCTATTTATTTCTTTGGATAACCAACAAGACATACAATAATACAATCTTAACGCTAAAGCTGTAAAATTGTTAAGAGTTTTCTTAATTTACCACAACATTCACAACAATAGACATTCTAAACTTAGGAATAACTAATATTGTAATTGAATAATTTAAACTTAAAATTTTGAAAAAAAAATAAAAGTGAGACACGTAGGCAATCAATCAGTCTGTAATTTTTTCCTTGATTTTTTTTGTAAAAGTAACTAACGAAGCAACAAATAAATCGACATCAGGATATTCCTTTGATATGGAGTTGTATGATGCGAAGCCTGTTGGTTGGTCCTAAACTGACTGCGCCCCAATTGTCTGATATACAGGTGGACAACTGAAAATTTTGGTATCCTTTTACTACGGAACCTTAAAACGAAAGGAATTTAAAGAAATGGGTCGTTATTGCATTGACACTCGCAGGTCATGGGTAGACCTTATGTTCAAAACTCTGGTCGACCTTGTCACGTGTTTATTACAACAGAATTACGTTTCTGGCCAAAAAAAGCGGTTTTAATTTCGTCGTTTCCTTTTTGAGATTCCTAGAAGACCGGTGGTATTTAATAATTGGTGAAGCCAGTCTGTGGCTCAATCAAGTCTGAACGAAGTCGATATTGCATTTAAAGAGAAATGCCAAAAAGCTGTATTAGCTCTGAGATTGACGGTGTCGCCTTTTGTGTTTGAGGGTCGGGTTCGAATCCCAGTAATATAGCAATGAGTTGTCTTTAAACTAAAATTTTTATTTATTACTAGCTTGACGATGAATGAAACAAGATGAGGAAAGAAAGTCCCAGAATTGATGAGGCATTTGGTTAAAAAAAATGTCAAGGTGAGAATTGGGTATATCCAGGAATAGAATACCACTGCCGACCGCCTCTGGGATAAAGCATCAACATACCTATTATAGATTGTAACAATCCACTCAAACATCAACATCCCACAGGTACTCAAAGATAATTAGATATTATGTCTTATATATTAGTATTGCAGTGACAAGAGTAGAGATATGTACAACGCGTAACAGAAAAAGCGCAATTCCTCATACACCCCAACTAGTATATTAATATAAAAAAATATGATGCAATCGAACTTTAGTTGTGTTTAACCAATTTTCTTAAATATCGATTAACAATAGCACGATTTCCATAGAAAGCACTAAATTTAGCTACGATAATTCTTTTTTTTTTAAATTAACACATTAAAAATTGCTGAAATCGATTAAGTAGTCGATACTGAACATACTAATTTCAGGAATTGCGCTTATTCTGTTACATATTGTATAGCGTGAGGCCCGGGTTTGATTCCTGTTGATTAATATATACCAACGACTTTTAAGATATACACATCACTCAACGGTAAAGGAAAGTATATTAAGGAACCTTGTAGGCTCTGGAATTTAATTTGAGTCGATGTAACAGCACCCCAGGTGAAATTGTCATAGTCATTCATATCATTTATTGCTCCATGGGATTTTACAGATAGTTGAAGTGATATGCAGTACACACATGAACTCTGGAAAGGCGCTGCAAGGTAAAAATACACAGGTGAAAACTGGGTATTTATTCAGGATAAGGATAAAAGTGTTTTTTTTTATTCAAGCACCAATCCGAAGTCATCTGCCATGCGACAACTGCGGTTGAGTTTAATAAAAATAAAAAGGTGCATGTTTTGCTGACGACATATGGGGCGACCGCACAGTTCCCTTCGTGTACATACATATTTCTGTACCTTTTATCTGTCACGCAAGTTTTGTTTGTGGCATTTTGGTATATAATGTCCCTTACATAAGACATTTAGTCATGACATGTTGCCTTTGAAACTTTAAATGGAATCTTTGATTACATCATGTTGTGAAAATGAAAATGTATTTATATCTGTAGGTAATTGCTAATTACACTTAGAAAAGTCAATCATCTAATATTATGGCACTTTGAACTTGTCCATGAAGATTGGCTAAATGTTAACAGCAGCCCATCTCCACCGACGAGTTGCCGTCATCAGTTGTCGTCATTGTAGAGTTTTTAGGTGGAGTGTTTTATATTTGTCCGTTAGAGCAGGCCTACTATCTAAGACATCTTTTGTATATCAAAGTCAAATGGCATTTGGTTACCATTCAACTTTCGTGAGGAAACCCGCAGGTCCCAGAATGAATTCTGAGACATGTGTAAACAGACCCGGTCCGGCGATGGGATCACCACCTATCACGTTTAGGGGTCCAAAGAATATCTGGTGAAAAGCGGGTATATCCAGAAATTGAATACCTCTGCCTACCCCCTCGGGAATAAAAAGACGTGAGTATTTTTTTTTCAACTTTCAATTTGACGCTTGCGATTTAAATGACGACGGGCCTGTTGGCAGTGACCTTCTCTTCTGAGTCAGAGGTCGCGGGTTCGAGTCCCGCTCGGGGCCAACATTTGTGTGCATGAACATGTCAGTTGGATTCGTGTCTGGTCGTATAATATTTATTCAAGTATGTTTATCAGTTGTTTGGTAGCCAGAGTACAGGCCCTGCCTAGTTTGGGACTAAATAGCTGTGAGTGAATTGTGTCCCACAATTTATTTGCAGTGTCTAGTACATTATCTCAATGAGGGTGACTGCATTTTTTTCTGTCGTCCTCATCCGTTCCCATCACAGGTTTCGTCAAGGCCCAACCTCGGTATGCCATCCATCCAAGCATGCCTCAACATATGGCGGTATATGTGGCTTATATGTCGGCGGCAAACACAAAGGAATTACGAAGATACGACGAATAGCGCGGCGGTTGCACTCGGTATACAACTATTCTACCACTTCTTAGGATAGGTTTATGTAAGATACAACTGATCGGTGAATGTACAGGTCTTGAAGGAGAGAATTCGGTTTGTGTTTCTGTATGGAATATTTCAGTAGCTGCCGTGTGAGTAGATTAATAGAATATCTAGAGAATAGAAATTCTATGTGGAAAGGGTTATGCAATAATAATATTTTTTTTATTAAAACCTTTAGCTTAAAGCATGTTTAACTAGAGTATAAACGGATGCTTAGAGCAACACTTTTTATACACAAGTATCTTATGTTTCTATCATTTCTTTTGTACCCAGAGACTAAATAAGTGTATAAATTGTGACCAACTTCATTTATTTACTATTATTATGTCTTAAATGAAATCACGATTAAATATTCGGTTGTATTTAAAACATAATAAACAAGTCAAAACGTCATGAAATCTTAATCAAAAGCACCAATAGCTCAATCAGGGAAAGAAAAATCATAAATTATAATTAAAAATGTATAAATATTAACAGTTTTTTTCTGGCGCAGTCATGCATGACTCTGTTCTTTGTTTAAAAAAAAACGGTAGCTCGTACAAAACTGCATACCGCACTCGGACACTGAATGATGTGGAGTGGACGCGATTTTCTTTTTTTTTGTTATTTTTGTTCAATGCAGCCATGGCAAATGTTTGTAGGCTGTAAATTTTGAAATTTCTGTCGAATTTACTGCAAATGGTTTTTTTTATTTTAACAGAGCATACAACGAAAGTCGCTTCCCGCCGTTTTTACGCTTAGATCTTATAAACCACGCTACTGATTTTGATGCGGTTTTCACTAATAGAAATAACGATAAACGAGGGAGGTTTCCGTATATAATATAAACTGGAGCGAAGCCAGGGCGCGTCGCCAGTTATGATATAAAGACCACCTTCGTTTAAGGTAAAAAAAAAGTTGGTATACCTACGTACCTATACTTCTATAGAATTTTGCTAATATCATAAATGTATGTGCGTTAGTTTGTGATTCTTTCACGAAGCAACGGATTTTTAATAATATCTATGTGTTTTTCTATAAAAAAAAAATTGGTTTTGGGTAATTTTTTTTATTGCGTGGATGTACGGCTACGGAATTCTTTATGTGCAAATTCCCGTTAAAGTAAAGATAAAAGTTTTTTTCCCGTTACGTAGGCAAAAGTCGCGAACAAATGTTAGTCAAAAATAAATGTGTGCAAAAATGTGCTTAGAACTAAATAATAATATATTTATGTATGCAATATGATTATAAATAAATTATTCAGTCAATTAAAACATAGATCATTTTTAGGGTTTCGTATCCAAAGGGTAAAAACGGGACCCTATTTCCAAGACTTCCCTTCGTCCTTCGTCAAATTATGTATTTCTGTTGCCGCTACAACAACAAACACCTAAAACAAAATAAAATTAATATTTAAGGGGGGCTCCCATACAACAAACGTGTTTTTTTTGCCGTTTTTATAGATAATGGTACGGAACCCTTCGTGCGTGAGTGCAACTCGCACTTGGCCGTTTTTTTTCTTTTTGTCATCCATAATTCCTAGTATGCTAGATATCTGCTCACTTGTCATAGTTGCCGTCGTTCATCGATATGTTAATGTAACCGCATACATGCATCACTAATTATGAGATCGCGCCTGATAACGCAAACTGTATCAATGCGTTACGTGTTTTATGCTTATTGTATGCAATTTTTTATATATTTATCTCTTTATTCTTTCAACGGGTTTATGAGGTAAATTTTATTTATAGCGGGTTTGATGGCGTCTTCGTGCTATGGAAACGTAGTACATTAGCTTTTACCAGCGGCTTCGCTCGCGCACGTTTATTTCACCCCATTGGGGGTTGAATTTAGCAAAATACTTTCTTAGTGGATACCTACACTGTATAAGCTATCTATGTGCAAAATTTCAAGTCTCTAGACCCAGCGGTTTAGGCTGTGCGTTGATACAACACCAATCAGTCAGTCAGTTTATCATTTTATAAATATAGATATCATAGTAAGTGGTAAGACGAAACATGGAGCAAAAGGACGAGGCATTACTTTGTTCCGACTGTCAATCATTACAGTTCTCAGAGAAATAAGTAGGTGTGTAGGTATTACAAATAACTTATAACCCTAAACAGTAAAAAACCGACTTCAACGAATAACACTAAGGAAAAACAGTCGAATTGAGTATACCTACCTTTTTTTTTTTATTTCGGTTAAAAAAAAAGAATCATCGAAATCGATTGGCATGATATTGAGTTGTCGTGCACATACTTAATGCAAATTTAAGCCTTATATGGTTTTCTCATAGATGCCTTTTCAGAACTGGAGTGCGATTTTTGAATCTCACTGTTGATATCAAAATCACCGGTGACTAAAATTATCACCGATGACTTTTATGTCACCATTTTCCAAAAGCCGTATTTTTGAAAGTCACACGCTGTTTTCAATAAATCGTCGCAATCACAAAATATCACAATCGAGTCCGGCTGCAAATTCTTCCGAAAAACATACTTTGGCACTTTTGGCAGATGGCACTACGTCAACTGTCAAAAACAATCGCATGGTGATTTCAATTACGAGTGGGTGGGGGCACTCGTAAATCGATATCATAGGTATGACAAATGTAAGTCACCGATGAGTTTCAAAAATACGAACTGTCGGAAATCACTCACATCGGTGAGAATTAGTCACTTGGTGAGATTCAAAAATCGACCCCCTGGACCAAATTAAACTGGGATGACCACACGGGAAGCATCAGCTTTCAAAGAATCATCTAAATAGATTCAAACAGTTGAAAGTTCTGAAGTTACAAAAAAACATACGTGTCGAATTGAGAACCTCCTCCTTTTTTAAAGTAGGTTGAAAATATAGATATCGATAAAAAAGCCATCTCTACGCCCCCCGCTAACCGATTGGCACACAAACGTCGGACGTTCGCTACTCGCGTCTCATCTCTTAGCATTTGCTATTTGATAAAAGATTTATCTATGATCTACGGGTGGGGAATACTAATGGTTATGACCGCTGGGAAAATGCTGTTATTATTTATTAGTAGGTTTTCCGCGGGACTTGTTTCGTAAAGCAATGTATGTTATCAAGATGCAATGTCTCTTTGTCAAGTTCTATCAGATCAGTTCTGTGGTTTGACGGAAAGTTTCCATTTTTTTTGGGAAATATTTTGAACCGTGGAAAGTGGGTATTTCTTGAAATGGAATACCTCTGCCTAACCCCTCGGGGATAAAAGGCGGAGACAATATTTTTTTGCATTTATTAATATTAACATTAAAAAGTTAAAGTATCCGTGTACATACATACATACATACAGCTCACGCCTTCTTCCCACAAGGGTAGGCAGAGACGATGGATCGCCACTTTGCCAGATCTCCGCACACTTCCCTCGCTTCCTTCACATCCATAAGCCTTTTCATGCACGCTCTTTTATTCTTCGCACTCCGGACACCAGCTTTTTGAAGAACGTCACTTATTTGATCCATGAACGTCCTGTCTATCTGACAAATCTCTTTATGGACTTAACTAATGAAATTTTATATCTACTATATAAAAATAAGTCGGGTTTTCCTTCCTGACGATTTAACTCGAGAACGGCCGGACCGATTTCGATGAAACTTTTTGTGTGGGTTCGAGTGGGTCCAGGGATGGTTTATAGCAAAGAAAATTCAGCATTGCACCCGTGCGAAGCCGGGGCGGGTCGCTAGTTAGGTATAATAGTTTCTTAGTAATATCACTGTACTATACTGCCGACGCTACAGTACAACCTGTTGAAGTCTGCATCTACACATATATTAAATTTTAAAGATTAAAGAGCAAATATTTGTATTTTTATATGTTTATAACGAATAAACTCAAAAACTACTGGATTGTTTTTAAAAATTCTTTCACCAATGGAAAGTTCCATTATCACTGAATAGCATAGACTATATTTTAGGTAGAAGTATAATTTCTTAGTAACTTCCATTGAGCTAACAGAACAGACATAACCAGGTATTAGAAACAGTTATCGGTACGTTATTTGCGATATACATCAGCTCTAATTTCGTTCTCACACTGTTCTAATTTATAGCGTCCTGTTTAAAAAATACTACGTAATTAGATTATTTTATAACGTCAACGCTGGCCATAAATGCTACGTTTTCTCAACGTTTTCATCTACTGTAGTCACATAAGTGTAACTTTACTTTGGAAACGTCAGCCATTAGGCCACTGCTGGACTCAAGCTGGACATATATGGAAGGAAATGGTCCTTCAAAGCCCACAACCGGAAAAGACTATAGCAACAAACAAGCCCTGATGCATCTTAAATTATACTTAAGTAACACTAATTTAATGCGACACCTACAAATGACTTCGCACATAACGAGTACGTTACGCCACTAAAGATTGATTGCTAATTATTTTTATGAGTATCGATATCGATAATTATAGTTTTTATCGAATCGCGTCACGTCACTAACGACTCCTTAATGGTGGTTTTAATGGTGTAAATCTATCACTATAAATGTCACAAGACATAGGTTTATTGCATTATTCTCGGCTTCAATTAATGGCATCAGAAAACTGAGATTCTGCCCGGAGTGTTTGAGGCTCGGGTTTGATTCCGACTTAGGGCACCTATCTAGCCAGGATTCAAACCCAAGACTCATCAATCTTAAATCGCTCTTTAATATAGCTTAAACATTAGAATAACAAATTAAAACAAAGTATTAATAAAAAAAAATCCAAAACACGGACAGTCTTAGGCAAAAGCTAGTATAGGTAAATATGCCAGCCGATTTGCTAGCAAAAATACATCTTGACTGTAAACTAGCCGTGTCGAGCATGACATAATATTGACATCATTTATGATTCAATATCATACTCGTACCTACTTACAGGTTCAACATAATGTCGGTCACACGGTGATAAATTATTAAAATTATGACTTTTACTTTAGACCTCGATTGGGTCACTTTCCAAGTGTCACTGTTCGACCCTTCACAATCCTTTCACACTTTCGAAGCACACTTTGCAACTAACTTTTTTAAATTATGAGACAGAATTCACACACTCTACGGTACTTAATCACTAATAGTATAAAACAAAGTCGCTTTCTCTGTCCCTATATCCCTATGTATGCTTAAATCTATAAAACTACGCAACGGATTTTGATGCGTTTTTTTTAATAGATAGAGTGATTCAAGAGGAAGGTTTTAGTGTTAGCATTGCACCCGTGCGAAGCCGGGGCGGGTCGCTAGTAACTAATAAACATACTTAATTAAATATTAAACACCCAGACACGAAACCAACAGATATGACCTACAGACAGACAAGTTTTATTGGTAAATCAATTTTTTTTCTTACATTTACAAATGGCACACAAGTATTTAATATTGCTCACAGGTGGGAATCGAATCCACGACTTCCGACACAGAAGGTGGAACCTTGAGCCTACAGGCCCCGACATAATTGTACTGTGTATCTATGGTTTGTCCTTCTTTCACGCAGCCATGGACCAACAGATTGATGTGTTGTTTGCATAGATACGAAGAAGACGTAGTAATAATTATAGTATACTACTTTTCATTCCTATAATTGGTAAGTTGTGATCATGACAATAAAATAATAAGTAAAAGTAATTACCACATACATGGTATATAGGATTAGTTAATTTGTGGCGCCTTAGTTGTAAACAAAAAAAAAACTCTAAATCTGACATTCAATTTGGCGCGAAAACGCAACGCCATTTTGTTTACCAATAACTCGCGCACTCGATTAAAATGGAACCAGTTCGATATTTCCCATAACTGTAACTTTCGAATGTCACATGAGCAAAAACACAACTGCTTTTTGCTGCGTAGGTGAAAGCTCGCGGAGCTCCCTCGAAATGTCTTTATCTGCGCCCGCGCAGACCGACGCGGGAGTATGCGGGTTTTTATCGCGTTTTACATTATTATCATATCGTCAGTTTTTGGAAATACCTATAGTGTATTTCACAGTTCACATTTGTCCGTTCCACGCCTACTACTTTCCACTACTAAAAATATTTGATTAAAATGTATAATTGTAAAGTACAATATTTTTTATTAGTCGAAAGTAGCATGAGTAAAAGAGAAAAATGTGAACTGTCACCGAACCCATGGTAAGTGAAATAAAATATAATATGATTTGCGTGATTTGCATATTCAGTATTATAAATATTAATAAAAATAAATGCGTGTAAGCAGCACTAAAAATTATTGTAAATATCAACCTCCTTCTCAAGGAGTTGGGTAAAAATGTAGCCTAAGAAATTCTGGAGATAAAGCGAATCCAACTCAAAATCTATTAAATAGTTTAGGCTACAGAAGTGCCAACGGAGTAAACTCTTAAATATAATTTTATTTTACTGTTTCCTAAGGCAGCCGGGCAAAAATCCTTTACATAAAATTTAAGGTACCTTTAGTTTTTTCCAGAATGCAGACAAAGTCGCGAGCAAAAGCTACTTACAAACAAGTACATTTTTCATGACGGGCCTGTTGGCTTAACTAGTAGTGATCCTCCTTTCTGAATTAGAGGTCGCGGGTTCGACTCCCACATGATGCATGAATATATCCTGATTTTGGGTGTTTATATGCATGTATGTGTAGTATCAGTTGTTTAGCACCCATATACAGACGTTGTCTAGTTTGGGACTAAATAGCCGTAGGTAAATTGTGTCCCACAATTTATTAATAATTTATCCAAGGAACAACCAATGCAAGAGTCTTCAGAATACTAAACCTAATTCATGGAATGTAACAGAAGTCGGGAGAAAAAGCAAGTGTTAATAAAGCCCTCATTTTACCTGATGTTAACACAATCGTCGCCGAATTCTTTATGAATTATTCAACGGATGGACACCCAGACTTTTTGCTTCTATATAAATTTTATTAACAAGCTTAATTTATGTGTTAGGCTTTACGCCTGTTTATTTGGTTTCTGTGTCAGTATTTTCTTGTGACTTCATGTAAACCTTTCTATGAATACAGTATGGTAGCTTTCGCTTACGGATTCATAGATCGGAGAAATATCATCTGCATCACGGTCGGGTGGGACATGACTTTTATCTCTAAGGGGGTAGGCAGAGGTATTATATTTCTGGAAATACCCACGTTTCACCAATAATATTCTTTGGATCCATAAATAAGATGGAAAAAATGGCAAAAACAGGTAACTCAACAATCCTGATTCTTGAGTTACGTAAGCCCCGATCTACATTAATCACTTTTGCGCCGTTCGTTCCGATGTTGTGCAGGAAAATCTGTCGTGTTAGCTGTCAGTGCGCACCTAGAGACTGCAAAACGCACCGCGACTTCTCAAGGATACCGATTCGAATAAATCATAAGGTAATTGCGTTTTCTCACGACTATTTTATATAGAGTCTTTGCTGTTTTGTTTAGGATTTATGTAATAGGTCGTAAAGATTTTAGATTTTGGGATTTATACGTTTTTATTACTATACTAGATTTTGCCATATACTTACTCCCGTACAGATCCAATAAAATAAAATATATATAAAATATATTTAATAATATATATTAATTAATATATATAATACTCTGTAGGTATGTAATTACATACCTACCTCAAAGAGATTAAAATATAACAGGACATAGAGGGGAATATTTTCATACAAAAACTTTAGATCTCAAGCGTCATGTCAGTTAGTATGAACGCGAGTTCTCATTCAGTCGGCATCAGAACATGGCCCAGAATTTTATTGGTACTGGGGAAAAGTTAGCCCTTTGAGAAATGGAATGCAAGTCAAGTCAAGTCAAATGTTTTTATTTTATGTAGGGTCTTATAAATCCACTTATTGAATGTCATTGCGACTCCATAATAATGTATGCGCCTCCATTCTTCGAAATATGTAGTTATATTGTTTATGCATTCGACTAAGCGATATTTTTCAAATGTTTATATCATTTGTTACCTCAATGTATTAGGCATAGTCTGCAGTAAATAGCTAACCTTTAAAATATCTAACTCTCAGTAAAACAAGGCGTTAGAGCTGAGACTTACAAATTGTACCTATCTAAACTGGCTTGTAATTTATTACTGCACTAAGAAAACCAGTATAATTGTCCAGCGGTACCAAACATCTTATTACTGTAATTATTTCAACAAATAGTAATCTAAAACAATTATCTCTGTGTTCGCATGCAACTAAATGTTATTTTCTTCAAACGCAAAAATAGGAGCTACAACATTTTGTCTAAATGTCGAAATGGAGAACAAAAAAATTGTCACCCACCAATTTTAGTAGCATCCGATTTCTCACGGCCCACTACAAAAGCAGACAACTCCAAAATTCGAGATTTGTGACTAATTCGAAAATAATTGTGGCGTCGGCTTCCGTCTTGGACGAAAAACCACAATTGCTGACTTGCGTGCCACATAGAAACAATGCCAGGGAAAAAAACAACATGTACAAATGTGTATAAACAAGTATACATTTTCTCGTGTAAACTATTTTTTTGTTTTGTTATGACGCTTATTCTACTCAAAATAAGATCTAAAGTTGGGTTGGTTTTAATTTTGACAGATGCTACTACAGTTTTGGGCATGTAAGTAGTAAAACGTACCTACAAACTACGAAGGCAGTGAATGTCAAAAACGCGTGGGAGTTGAAACGCATCGCGGCTTTGGATGGTTTTATGATTGATGCCTCGCTTACTTTACACGATTTTCGCTAACTCTGACTTATTCGTTACGACAGACGGACGAATTATTAGTGTCTGTATAAAATAGAATCGTTAGATACAAAATATTCATATTTAGATATTCTGGTGAGTGTAAATGTAGATGAAAATGTATTTTATTCGGTAGGTAAAAATAATTACTTTTAGAACAGTCAATAGTCTAATAACAAGGCACCCTAAACTCCTCCATAAAGATTGGCTAAATCCAAACAGCAGCCCATCTCCACCGACGAGTTGTAGGACTCTATTTTGAAATGAAATGAAATCGTTTATTTGCAAGAACCATGGTACAAAAAAGGTCTTAAGTAAGAAAATGTAGAACAAACATGATCCGCCACGTAATGGCATGCAAAAGTTTTTTTTAAATTTATATCTATACTTCTATAATAATACTAATATTATAAAGAGGAAAGGTTTGTATTGTTGTATATTTGTAACGAATAAAGTCCAAAATAGAAAGAATAGAGTGATTCGAAAGCGTTGCGGCCTCAAAGACGATATAGTAACGAGGATTGAAAAAGGAATGCTGAGGTGGTTTGGTCATATTGAGAGGATGAATGAAAGGCGCTTAACGAGACAAATATACAAGGGTGTTGTGAATGGGCGAGTCGTTAGAGGATGACCTAGGCGTACTTACATCGACCAGATCGATGTATCGAGCTAGAAAAAGAGAACCCGAAACCGACGGGATAAAAACCGTGTGGATTAAATTTTTTTTTTTTTAAATAATCAATGTGTTCGATTCTGCTTTACAGCGACTAAACTTATTTCAGTTTACTCCTGTCATTTGTTTTCTCCTAGAAAAGAAAATAGACGAGAGATATTTAGTCCTGTCAAATTTAAATTAATCGTGTCAACTAAGGCATTTCACAACGTGTTTAGTGCATAAGTAAAGAAGTCCTGACTAAAATACAGCCTCTGACAGGACTTTATTCGGTAGGTTATCTTCTATGCCTTTTCTTTTTTTGAGGTAAGACAAAGACAGGACTAAACTAAAATAAGTTTAGTCGCTGTAAAGCAGAATCGAACCGAATGGCTGAATGGCTACAAATTCTCTGCCTAATTAGAGATATCTGTCATACGATGGTCGTCGTATCGTGTAACAGAACTGAGGGTTAAGTTCCATCGTTCATTATTTTGCAATGAGACCCCGTTTTAATGGCAACACTCGAAGGGTTAAGGGTCTATTCGTCTACACTAATATTATAAAGAAAGATTTGTATTTTTGTACGTTTGTAACAAATAAACTTAAAAACTACTGGACCGATTTTAAAAATTCTTTCACCAGTGGAAAGCTAAAATATCCCTAAGTAACATAGGCCATATTTCATCCCCGTATTCCCACGATAACGGGAACAACGCGGGTGAAACCGCGGAGAACCGCTAGTTAGTAAAATTTATTCATGGTTTATTTTAGGAAATAATGTTTTGATTTTGGATCTTTTTGAAATGATACGTTCAGCGTTGTACGTTGACAAAAATAAATCGTTATTAAGGCGAGTAGTGTCGTGAAATGGTCATCTTTGAAGGCATAAGGCTTATAAACGAGCTATCACAAAATTCCAGAAAAAATATATCTTAAGCATTGATATATAATCTTCATTTTCATAGTTTGAAAATGTTGTAGAACATTATTTACTATATGAAAAAAATTATTGCAACAAGGCTGTTTTGAATTTTAAATTCGCTTCTTCTTCTAAACTAAAAGAGATATTTTCATAGCTCTTGCGGGAAAACATTGGTAATTCATTTATCTAAAATATTATAGTTCAATTTTTTAAAAGACCAATTACTTTTTACGCAAATTACGAAATAGCAGTTTCACCACAAATCGTCTCTAGCGGGTCCGTGCGGGGGCGACGGGACTCAGTCCAGCGCTGACATTCAAGGAGAGAGGCTGCGCGCCGCGTTGTCGCTGCGCGCTCGAATTTTTACGTATTTTATGTGTAGTACAGTGTGCAAAGAGGGATGTCTTTTAAACTTTTAACACAATAAATAAATATGAAAAATTGTTACTGGTTTATATAAATAAAAAAAATGTCAAATTTCGTAATATTTATAAATATACATACATTTAAAGTAATGTTTCGATTAATAATTGTTATTCTAATATTTTTTCATATAATATGACCTCCTACCACTTCCAAAAGCTTGGAATATGAACAAAATAACTTGCATGTATTTATAAAAATAAATACGTTAGGGTTTCGCAAAGAATAAGTTAAATAAACATAATAAAACTAAAACGTTGAAATATGCACTTCTATATACATATAATAAAATTGTAACTGATGTCTGTACATATATAAGATATTTAAGAAAAATGTATATGTGTAGGGGTCTTCTTATCAGCAATAGAAGCCGAAAGTATTATTTTTAGAATTCATCATAACATCGTATATCATAACAAGTAATAACAAACATAATTACTCTTCTTATGAGGCAGTCGGGTAAGGGATACAGAACATAAAGATTGTTTCAAGGGAACAAAGGGGTGTTTTATTTGTTGTTGGAAACCTCAATTTATTGAAGTTGAACTACTTCTAATGGATGTTCAACCGACTTCAAAAAAGGAGGAGGTTCTAAACTCGCCTGCATGTTTTTTTTTTGTTTCCTCAGAACTTTCGACTGGGTGAACCGAATTTGGTGATTCTTTTTTTATATGAAAGCTGGTGCTTCCCGTGTAGTCCAGTTCTGACAATGGCATCCATGATAAAACCATACAAGTTGAAGTCTGTTTTTTACTCTTCAGGGTTCTATTTTATGTATGCAAAACATTACTATACCAACCATAGTAATGTAAGCAACCGATCCGATTCGGTCCGATGTGACCTTATCCGATCCGGTCCGATGTGATCTGATATAATCCGGTCCGATGTGATCTGATCCCATTTGGTCTTATGTGGTCTGATCCAATCAAGTCCAATTTTATGTGATCTGGTCCGGTCTCGTCCAATATGATGCAATCAGGTCCGGTACCAACCATAGTAATGTAAGCAACCGATCCGATCCGGTCCGATGTGACCTAGTCCAATCCGGTCCGATGTGATCTGATCCCATTTGGTCTGATGTAGTCTGGTACAATCCGATCCGATTTTATGTGATCTGGTACGGTCCCGTCTAATATGATGCAATCAGGCCGGTACTATCTGGTCTGGGCCTTTCGGGTCCGATCTGATCCTATCCGACCTGGTGTGGTCTGATCAGATCGGTCTGGGGTTCAGACTAGATCGAACCTGACCGGATGGAACGACTTCGGACTGTACCCAACTGGATCGGATCGGACGGGACGGAGCCGGATCGGACATGATCGGACTGGATAGGATCAGATCGCATCGGACCGGACTGGATCGGATGGTTCGTATAGTAATGTTTAGCAAACAAAATCGATTAGGGGAATCTTCAGTTCCATCCACTTCAACAAATTGAGGTTGTCAACAACAAACAAAACACCCAATTCCCAAATCGCTATAGATGTGCCTATAATATTTGAAGAGTTTCCTAGATTTCTCCAGACTCCCATCATCAGATCCTGACTTAATGACAGTGGGAACAACACCTGGAAAGTATACGATTTAAAACAAAAAAAGGATTTTCGGAATCTGTGTGACTCGAGTAATTGAAAAAAAAACCGACAAACTGAGAACCTCGCGCTTTTTTTGAAGTCTGCTAAAACATTATTAGACATAATATAAAATGAGGAAAAGATGTACATAGACAATGTATATGATCAATCTTAGGTTTCAGAATCTGCTTCATTAAACGTTTTTTATTTATTTAACCAACTTAAAAAAAATTAGGAGGTGTTCCCAGATTTCTCGAAGACTGCTTGCCCGATTCGGGAAATAGTTTTTTGTTTGAAATCGTATACTTTCCAGGTAGACCCTTACTCATCTGGTCAGGATCTGAAGATGGGATCCTCGAGAAATCGAGGGAACTATTCCAATATTATAGGTACACCTATTGCAATTTGGGTATTTAACTAGTACATTTGCTCTTGGAAAGCACCATTTGGTGAAGTGGAACTGATGATGAAGACCAGATTTGGCCACCTGAACTACCTACTCAATGATTAGTATTTTACTTGTTGCGATTTTATTACTTTGATAGAGTTGTAATTGTCAAGCAATTTATGCTCGTCCGTCACAATGCATACTATGGTTAATGGACTTGATGGTGAAGTGGCAGGAGAACTCGTCCACGATTTAGCTTTTTAGGTTTTTGTTGTTTTTAGGGTTCCGTACCTCAAAAGGAAAAAACGGAACCCTTATAGGATCACTTTGTTGTCCGTCTGTCCGTCCGTCCGTCCGTCTGTCAAGACCCTTTTTCTCAGGAACGCGTGGAGGTATGAAGCTGAAATTTATATCAATTACTCAGGTCTACTGTCCCTTGAAGCTGTGAAAAAATCAAACTTCTAAGCCAACGCAATCAAAAGATACAGCCGTTTATGCCGCAAATTTTCGACACTTGCAAGGGAATCAAAACCTACAGGGTGCTTCCCGTGAACTCAGAATCTTGAAATTTGGTACGAAGCAACGTCTTATAGCATAGATAAAGGAAAAATTACGAAAACCATAAATTTGCAAGGTTGTACGGAACCCTCGGTGCGCGAGTCCGACTCGCACTTGGCCGGTTTTTTTTTTATCAGTTAATTATAATTACTAAACGATGTTTGGTGTTTGAAATTACTTTCCATTCACAAACAATTTTGTTATGAATCTTATGCTACAAGTTTCCTTTTGTATTGTATATATTTTATTACTGACCCTACTGCATTATCACGGCCGCATGGTCAAATGCGGGGAAGCGCGGAGCGGGAAACATAAGCTCCGCCCTGAAGCCCAAGGCCGTTGGCGGCTACAGTCGCCTTAATAGTGATTTGAGAGAGGACATGACAAAAAAAAATAAAAATGTTTTATTATTCACTCTTTTCGAAGTGCAGTACTAATAGCTAGTTTTATATAAAACATGAAAAACTGAAAAGATGTCTAAGTGCGATTCTATATCGATCGATCGATGTCTAGTACGTTTTCTATGAATATCATATAGCTATGCAATACAGTTTTTTTAGTTCGTACATTGTATGCTTGTGAAAGATTTTTCCTGGATTAAAAAAAACTGTTATGACTGTGCTAATAATGCCCTTAGATACATAGGTAGTCGAATGATGTCAAATATTTCAAAAACCTTAAATAAATTTAAATGATCTTGAAATAATCTAAATGCCCTTGGAATAATCTATATGATCTTGACATATTCTAAATGATCTTGAAATATCTCGTTGCAATATTTGAAGGACAGCATCAATATAAATTGATTCGCCGTGTACCTAATCATACTCGTTATTCTTTACAGATTACTTTATTTATAAATCAAAATATCAAATTAAATTAAATCAACTCATCTCTTTGAAAATCACCCTCAAAATCAAGCGCATATGTCTGAATTAACTCTCTGGTTTCCATAGCAACGCCCTCGCAGCAGGGTTGCCAAAATCGAGTCCAACTGGGCAATTACAATTAGCTAGCATTATTATTTGTGACGGCCCTAGTTATTAGAGCTTATTGGGCGGTATCATAATCAAATTGTTATTGTGTTAAATCACAAATAGAATTTTGAAGAGAATATTTTGATTTAATATTATCACAATATGGAGGGTTTATTTTATGGGATCTAAAAATATGTAATAATATTTATTTTTACACTTTTAGATAGAAATTTCATGTGAGTTTCTATTAAAATATAGAAAAATACAATAATTTGGAAATATTATATAATTCGTTTTCTCTCGTATGCCAGCATTATGGGTACCTTTTGCACCGGGAATGGTCAGAGGCGGTCTATTTGGGGACTAAGTTGACATTGTTTATAGTTTATAGTTTTATGTTTCGACCTTATTTATACTGCTATTTATAATTATTATGTTGTATGTGTTAGTTAAGCGTTTTAAAATTTATTAAACTCATTTTATAATTTCTCAGATAGTAAATCCATTTTGTAATATGTGATCTGCTTAATAAAAATGTAGTAGAGTAGTAATGTAATGACAGACAAAGCAAAGTCTAAATCGGTAGGTCTAGAACCATGAAATTTTCTACAAAAGTTGCTTATATACAAGTAATTAGAGCACAAAGAAAGGATTTTTGAGTAGGTATTTATTTATAGCATGGTCAAGAAAAAGATTACTAAGTAGAATTGTAACTGTAAAAAATAAAAATATTACAGTAGGTAGATATAAAAAACAAAAGAGATGTTATGGAAAAAAATGTGTTCACGCAACTACACACCTCATATATTTTATTATCTATGGAAACATCATAAAATCTAATAAACTCTTAACTTTATACCTCAAAAATGTTAAAAACTGACTACGAAAGTACAATTACACATTCCGCCGCGAAATAACACAAATTAAACATTCATTACAGATCTCAAATGACAAGCAAGATCGTAAATTACAATAATTCAAACAAACATCGTTCATCGCCCACCTTTTTCCACGCCATAAATCTCAAAAACCTCATACAAGCCATACAAAATACAAATTTTTACTTTTATCTCGCTTACATCAATCTTACGATGTACTAGGCTCGCATAAGAATGAACAGTTTAGAGATACAATCTTTTTACGTGGCCTTGGATGAATCAGCGCATTATAAATTGCTTTTGCGTACAATCGACCAATTTAAAAAGGCTTTCCTCGCCTCCTTACTTGTTTTAATTGTGGATTTATGGAGGAGCTTTCGATGAATCTTTAGAGGTCTCATTTAATTGGGTATCGTATACCAGAGTCTTACAATGTAAGACTAAAAATTTCTTTATGATTTATTATCTGATCGTGTACTTATATCAGTAGTCACTTACTGTGTACGAAGGAACATATTTAGCTACTATAAGAAATACGATCTATCTATTTCATTTAATTTTTAATAGTATAAGTATCATTTGTATACCGTACCCTATTCAGAGAACGGATTTGTCATAATATTCAAAACTTTGATAATCTTTTTGAAGATAAATTCAAAATAATGGTAGTTGACAGTATCGGAATGAAAGTGCGAGTAATCTATAATTTAAAAATATTGACAAATTTTAAAGTTCTAAAACATTTTAAAGAAATATAGTAAGTATAGTATTTAAAATGTTACAGGTCTGTAGGTACAAAGCTCAGTATTCAGAACATTTTCCATAATAAATTTTCGTTTTGTCAGACCATAAAAGTAACTCATTTAAATAGGCAGTCGAAGAGTCTCGAAATGATGTTCGAAATTTAAAAAATATTGGCATTCCAGAATTAAATTTAACTTTTATTCAAACTTTTTTTATAGTCTTTTATAGTGATGTTTCTAAAGACGAATATTGAATATTCGAAAGTGTCACTGTTCAGAGCTGGCTTGCGGTATTTGGCCGCACGTAGCGTGGCCGGAGTTGGCTTGAGATCTGTCATTAGTCTGATAATACTGTCTGACTGTACGTGCCGGAGAAACGTCCATCGTAGGGATGGGACACGGTTGCGGTTGTCGATAGATTAGGTTTTGGAATGGTAACGGGTTGTCGCAATGCTAAAACGTGAGAGCCCTGCGGATAGAGCCCTCTTTTCATGAGATTTGGATTCGAATCCTGGTATGTACCACTGAGTTTACTTACCTACTCGCTATTTCATTTCGTTGCATAAAATAATCTTTACAGTCATTACTTTTAATATTTTCAGCAAACAGAATGTAAATTTATTTGAGGGAAATTTAAACATTTTGTTTAATTTTTATTTCAAGTAGGCTATGGCCTGATAAATTGTTTTGAGGTTAGTTTGAATTTTAACTTCAGTCCACAAAACAAAAAATATCGACAACCGTTATTTCTCCCTCGATATCTCTCCATCACTACTCAACGTACATATCTATATATACTATACTATGTTTGTAAACATATAATTACTTGGTAGGTCGATGCATATCACTATTTCTATGTGTGCTACTTTACATGTGTGTGTGTCTGTACGTACACGTGTTGCACCTTGTTTGAACGTCGCAATAAAGGATGGTTTTAAAAATATTGTCTTTTTTATTTCTACAAGATAAATAGTTTTTATTATAATATTTTGCGGTCTCCATCTCGTTGTAAGCCGTTTTTTGTTGTGTTATATCATTAACTCGTTTAACGAGCTTATGATTAATTACTTATCATAATTACACAATAATATTATGTGCTTACTTACAATTATTAATCATTCATATCGTATTTATATTTTGTTACAAAAATGGCGCGTCACAAGAAATCTATTTAATGATTCATTTGACGGGCCTTTTGGATCAGTTGGTAGTAAAGTGACTGTCTAAGTCAGAGGTCACGGGTGCGATTCTTCTTCGTGGCTAACATTTGTGGGTATGAATATGTATACCTATCTTAGTTTCATGATCCCATAGTGCCGGCTCTGCCTAGTTTAGGATTACATAACCGTGTGAATTGTGTCCCAAAACATATTTATTTATTATTCTCGAGAATATAATAAAATAATATGTCCATATTAAGTATTGATTTTGTAACGGATTTCCTTTACTTGGAAAAGCACATAAATATTATATTTTTTCTTGATAATATTTTCTTTTTTCAAATTTTCTAGCGTGTGGCACACAGCACAGCTTATAAATAATTTTACTCGTATATTTTTCAGAGACACAAAATGATCGAATCACCCTGTATAGCCCGTCGTGTGCGCGTGCATATACAAAACTAGTTTCGCGGGAATATGAGTGATTGTAACGCGGGTTAATTCCCGACCACACAGCGGCGTGCGGATTTAATTAATGAATTTATTGTCCGGTCCGTGCATAACGTTACGTCGCAGACTTATTTGTCTAATTTCTAAATAATAATCAACCTGTATATTTAATTGTTAATATAATAACTAGTATTTGCATACCAGTGGGGTTGGCAAATAATGCCGCTTCAGATTTAACGGTGTGGCATGTAAGCTGGCCCTGCTCGTCATGTAACGGAAAGCATTCACAATAGGATTATATATACACACCTATAGCAGCAAACTAAACTGGTAGTAAATGTGCAAACGGCATACCTACGTACTTATTAGCGGGTCTCCGCGGTTTTACCCGCGTAGTTCCCGTTCCCGTGGGAATACGGGAACAAAATATAGCCTATGTTACTCAGGGATGTCTAGCTCTCCATTGGTGAAAGAATTTCTAAAATCGGTCCTGCAGTTTTTGAGTATATTCGTAATAAAGATACAAACATACAAAAATACAAATCTTTTCTCTATGATTTTATTAGTTTTAGTATACAAGTATAGATATATATTTAGTCCCAGACTGTACTATGCTCAAGAAAGATCAGTAAAACTAAAACAAACGGCAATTAAAAAAAACATTAAAATAAAACAATAAAAAATAAATTCAGGCAACGGACTATCTATTTACACAGCCATTAATCTCAATAAAAGCACAGATTAAATAATTTGTATGGTAATGTGACGAAATGGTGTAAGTCTTAATTTTGAATTTTAAAGGTTTTAATTACTGTGATTATGATGTATCAGATGTATATCAGCTTTCAGCTGGGCGCAAGGCTAATTGTCCTAATGTGTCAGTTTCAATGTATTTAGTGCAAAATTTTGCATAGCCAACGAGCCGTGTAATCATAGACCTGTTGTTTATTCATACAAATTATTGTTTGATGTTAATTAGGGATTAAATTTGTCTTTTTTGAGTTATCTCATTATGCATTTAGTAAAGATAACTACTGTTATTTTAAATAAATAAATAATATTAATAACCTAACGCCTTTTATTCCCAAGGGGATAGGCAGATGTAATCCATTTCTGGTCATACCTACGTTTTCCCTGTATATTCTTAGGACCCTTAAACGGGTTTGTTACTCATGCCTCAGAATTAATTCTAGGACCTACGGCTTTACTCACGATGTTTTCCTCCACAGTCGAGCTAGTGATAAATATGCAAGTAGGTACGTATTTTTTTTTAAACTCAAATACATTGCGTTCTACGGAATATTATATTTAAATATAAGGATTTTACTCAGCTATTGAATATTAAGACGGATATAAAATTTAATTTATTGAGCTATAAAACGAATATTAATAACTATGCATAAAATAAGTAACCTCAATAAAATGTAAGTCGTTACAATCATGAATTGCAATTAAATTATATCCAAGTGATATTCTAGTTATATAATCTCGGATTAGCAGGATTTCTTTAAGCATTTAGTTATAATAGGTGTAATACTATTCATATACCTAATAAACTCTAACACGGGCTGACTCACAGGCAACACTTTACCAAAGACGGGGGTTAAAATATTGCACAATAGTTCCTTATACAGCGTAGCAATAAGGATTTTGAAAATGCATCCCCTAATGGTGTTAAATAAGAATTAAAGTTTGTAAACTCCTTGAACCCACGGCTATTGGTTTAAAAATACTCGCGCAGTAATATGCATAATTTCAAAATTATTTAAATTGAACTATTTTATTTGTTAAAAAAAAAATGTCAGTAAAACAAAAAAATATAAATCGAAATAAAAAGGATTTTAAAATATCTAAGAGAAGAAAGTTGAAGTGGCTGCGGGTAAGAATAGCTCGCAGTAGGACTGACGGCTAGTGAGACAGAAAGCTTCTTATGTAGATTCAAGCAATCGAAAATGCACCGTATTACTACCACCCTTTAAGTGCCACATCGTGTAACGACAGATTACCTGATAAAGATGAAGAGCGGGAAACCGTTTTAAATCAGTTGCTCTGGCAGACAATGGGATGTAGTCTACAGTAGACTGTCTATGATGAAGTGATGATGAAGAAATAATAATGCCACATCATCATTATCCCGGAACAGTAGAGCTGCGGGACTGTCCTCATACATGAGGAAGTATAGACTATAATCTACCACATGAGCTCACCGTGGATTGAGAGACGGTGTTAGGCTAGTTGCCACCACACTGTCAGATTTATTCAAGCCACCCAAGGGTATCCAACATGGCTTAACAACGACAACCAATGGTTTAACGTGCCTTCTATCCACCCTTAACGTGCGACAACGTGTAACCACTGATCACCTGATAAAGATGTATATATACATCTTTATCACGTGATCTGTCGTTATATGTATGTAAAACAAGAGCCATATACGAGGCGACAAGACGCTACGTCACATCATCATTATCATCACCATCGAAATAGCTCTGTCCCACGCGATCAGCTAGAGGGTGTTGGGGTAGTGTTCACTTAACTGTGAGAAATTGCCAAGCCACCCAAGGGGATCTAACATGGCTTAATGACTTCCATTGTACGTATAAACGTCATAGCATGACTTAATAGATTTCTGCAAAGCCTCGTCAAGTCGCTCTAATGTTCTTGTGTTGTAAAAGAGATTCAACATCACCTGTGTACTGTACTAGATGTACTGCTCATGTAGATACAATCTATCAGCGTTCCACTTGGCGTGGTCTGCCTTGGCAATGAATTTAGATTAATTCGCCATATTGTTTCAGTGCGGGCTCGTGGACTTAAGTCTGTTTGACGTGTATAAGTCGTGAAGGTTAATAGGTTACTACGTTGTTTGCAGAGGTCTGACAGCTTTGACATTCCTGCGGTAATTTATAATAAACTAACTGATCTGTCAGGCGTTGACGTGCGAAAAAATCCCATTGGAACGGAACAAACTCTTTGATCTCGTGGAAATAAAGCACAAAATCCCGATTTTGCTCATACTCGGGAAATATCGTTTCTTTTCCACTTAGGTACAGTGGGACTTTTAATAACCTAAACATACAAACCATTAAAATATTCTCTCTCATAATATTATATGATTTATAATTTACTAGGGACCCGCTCTCGCTTTGCTTCGGTTTTTAAGATACTATCGACGCGCCCCGGCTTCACATGGGTGCAATGCTGATACTAAAACCACCCTCTTGAATCACTCGAAAAAAACACATCAAACTCCGTTGCGTAGCTTTAAAGATTTTAGCATACATAGGGACTGACAGACGGGAAACGACTTTGTTTTATACTTACTATGTGGTGATACGAAAACCTTTCTCGTTTATTTCTCTTTATATTAGTGAAAACCACAACAAAATCCATTGCGTAGTTCAGGAGTTAGCAAAATACTTTAGACGCGGAAAGCGACTTAATTTTATACTCTGCAACGATAAAGATGCCAAGTGAAATTAAACTCAAAATATAAATTATTAGACTTATGTATTTTTTCAATCAGCGCAGTGTAACTATACAACGTGAGTATTTTGATGAATATGGAATAGATAAAACAGTTAACTTTTACATGGCACATAACATTTACTAAGACAAAATACAAATATAAAGCACTTCAAAAACATAGAGTTAGTAACAAAACAAAGACAAGAAGCGGCAACATTAAAAAACGATATTTTAGCTCGCAATGATTCTCGTTAGCTCTTCGCATGTGACCTCCGAATGTAACGCATGCGCCCCCCCGACGGACGTTCCGCGCGGTGCCTTTATAATTGATGCGCATAAACACGCCGGCGTATACAGGGTGCGCGGAAAGAATCAACACGTTTAGAAGAATTCATATTTTAAGTTTGTAACAATTCGTATTTTTAGTTTATAAGACTTCATATTTAAGGTTTATAAGACTTCATATTTAAAATATAATCTCGTTGTTTCTGGTTTGTATCTGGAAAATAGACTTATTTAGTGCTATATGAAGTGGCCAAAGGGAAATGTAGTGAAGCTTCCATTCGAGAATTCTATTAAGTTATTCGATATGGAGTAAACTCCTTATAAAAGTAGTGTTAAATTAATTTCAATTGAATTGAATTGACATTCTAAATGGTATCGAGAAAATTACTTAATTATCACTAAGCTATTTAGTACGTGCATTAATAGTCCTAGCCGATTTAAATAATAATATGTTAATGTAGTATCGTAAATAATAATTTTATTGGAGAATAAAATACAATTAATGGTAATTCAAATAATTGTTTCTATTTCCAACATAATATGTATTTGTAGTTTATGAGTGAATAATAAAACTAATAAAAATTACAGAAAAAATGGCGTGTTTATACAATAAAAAAGACGCCCCCTGTACATAAGTCATTAAACCTACACAAATTTTAGAAAGCATTCAAATTCTTGTGATTAATCGATCATCAACGCCTCACGAACATCCTATATCAACACTCACACACACAAAGCTGCGCGCGCGCAGCGATGCGTAAATATATTTTGTTCGGACAAAACTGTTATTTTAAAATAATAATTGATGTGAGCTGGCATTGTCCGAACAATTGTCAATGGACGGTTTTTTTCTTTTGTGGCAAAGTTATTATCTTCATGTCTAACCCGGAGATGTAAATATACAGGACGCGAGATTTTTCCGGTCCGTGATTGCCGTATATATAAAACTCTGTGCTAAAAATCTATTTAGAGGTATTTTTTTATCTGTGATAAAGCAATTGAAATACTCCTTTTATATTTTTTGGTTTTTCCCGCGACCCAAATTGATTTTCATCATAAAAAGTAGCATAATTATCTGAGGATAAACTATGCAAACTACCTATATCTCTATACATCATTTCATCATTGAAGTCATGCATTTTAGTTTAAATATGGACCGAAAGTTATTACGTTTGACCATGAGTCTTCACACGACGGTTTTATCTATTCAAGCATTCCTATTTTGAATTACCATTACAAAATATTAGTATTTTTTTATTTACGACCTTCCTGCATGCAAGCAGTTCTACAGAAATCTTGCGACGCTTTGACATTTGTGAGTCGCATCAATCGAGTTATTAAAGTACCTTCTAATTTTTTAAATCCTTCAAAGCAACAACAACCAATTCAATTCCAACTAATTGAATTAAACGGACGATTAACATCCCACAGAAGCAGATGCAAAATTCTTTATAAGCTTTGACAAAAAAAGAATGGTGAACAGAAATGCGAGTTGTTACATATAGATTGTTATGCTGTTACATTAACAAGTGTTCAGCATTTACCGCTGCAACACTAATTTTTATTGCCATTGTTAATTCCCCATTTGACATTGATGCCGCAGATAAAATGTAACTTTTTAAAGTTAATTTAAAAAGTTAGTTACATTTTTTTTTGAAAATGAGACAAAGTAACTTGATAGAAACAAATGTTGATTTTAATAGAAAGATTTAGTCGTTAAGTATTACACTGATCAACAAAAAAGGCTTGTTGTTGTTGAGTTAAATAGCAACACTAACAAATTAATGTGTTTCTAACTTTTCCACTTCAACGAGATATCTTTACCTACTATGAGATATATCGTAATTTATATTTATTGTATTTTAGATAGTTTCAATTAGCTAATTGAATTGATTGAATGTCCCTTCTTAAAAGTGGGTATCTTTCTTTCATCCCTGAGGTAGGCAGAGGTATTCCATTTCTGGATATACCCACATTTCACGAGATACATTGGACCCCTAAACGTGATAGGTGGTGAGCCCATCGCCGGACCGGGTCTATTTACACATGTCTCAGAATTAAATCTGAGACCTGCGGGTTCCCTCACGATGTTTTCCTTCACCGTCGAGCTAGTGATAAATATGTACGTAAGTTTTTGAAAAACTCATTGAGTACATGCCAGGATTCGAACCCGAGCCTCACTGTGGGTGTGTCGTGCAGGAATTAAACACATCTTAACCTGTCGAAAAGGTTAAAATAATAATATAGGCACTTTCACTCTCATATTTTTCTCAATCTCAATTTTTATTAAACTTTTCCCTTAACTTTTATTCACTATCACAATGAGTAGTTAGCAATAAACAGTAGCCCCTACGAGGCGGTCATTAAAATCCCATAAATAAAGCGAAGTCCCGGGTTCGAGTCTCGATCGACATCTGTTGCGAACGACAGGCGGCTTGTAAAAATAAATACGCAATTGGATAGAGTTTGGAAGGTTTAGACATGGTTTGGTTAAAAATACAAGTGTTCAATTGTGGTTTCATTGGACTCTATACATGGATTTTCAGCTTCTCACGGGCGATCAAGTAAAATAGATAACAATTTGTATCCGCATTGCGCTACGTAAAGGGTTTAAAAAAAACTTGATTTTAAAACTATACAAGTAAACTACTTATAAAAAAGTTGAATTTACTCTTTCACAAATTTAATGTGATTTGAAGAAGGCAAAAATTGTCTGTCCATGTCCATCATCAATAAAATTAGATATTTTTGATTTGTTTAAGACGCAAGCAGTCGACGTATAGTATACATTTTTTTTAAGTTTATTAATGTTAAGTAACATTATTAATTATGCCAATAATGTTTTTGTATGTCATTGACTAATCACCTTTTTGTGGAAAACAATAAATTACGAACACTTTCAAGGCATGAAGTGGTAGTTCTAACGAATTCCTAAGCCGTTTTTGATGTTAATTGGAATTGTTATTAATGCACAAGGTGTGAAACACCAGTTCGCGGGGAGTCGAAGGAAAACATATGTATGTATTTGTTTAAAAAAGAAAAAAAATATATCTTAAACGCAAATAATTGGGTTGGTGTCTTTTTTATTTATTACTTTTTTAAACACTTCTATACTATGCTGATTAAAGTCTTTATAAAACAAGTGTGTATTAAGAAATACTAGCTGTGGCCCGCGACTGCGTCCGCTGGTACTTGGGTTATCACATCTACGAGGAAATTTCTGGAAATACCCACGTTTTACCAGTATAGTAAATATAAATTAATGAAAAGCATAATGCTTCTTAACAACTAAGGAAGAGTGTAGTTAATAAATCACTCATTCCAAACGACAAATACTGCAGCAAATTATCTGCTTAATATTATGGTTTATACCGATCGCAGATAGAAGGAGCAAAAAAAACACCAGTAGGTATAGTCTTTGGAACACTTAACGTGATAGTTGGTCTGTTATATATGCCTCAGAATTAATTCTGGGACCTATGGGTTTCCTTGATGTTTTATTCATCATCGAGCTAGTGATAAATATATACCTACGTAAGTTTGTTTGTGTTTTTCTGGAATTAAAAGTAGCGGTAGTGACTTTTATATTATAATTCGTTATTAAATTTATCTAGTATAAGTATACATTATATAACTGTTGACTGACTCATTGATCAACGCACAACCGAAACCGCTGGGTCTAGAATCATGAAATTTTGCACAAAGGTTCCTTATATGACGTAAGTGAGCATAAGAAGAGATTTTGGATATTCCCACGGGAACGGGAACTACGCGGTTGTATCCTATATTTCCAGTTAGATTCTTAGCTACCAAACAGTAAAAAAAAACATCAAAATCCGTCAAGTAGATTTTACACTAAACCAAAAAACTGCCAATAAAAAAAAAAGTTTTTCATTGGCAATACTCACCGAACAACATAAATTTTAATATGAAGTACCTTTTTTAACTTCTTGTATACAGTTTGTCGGCACCTTTATCAAAATAATATACCTAAGTAAAGATAAGTTTTAGCTGCAAACTATCAGAGAATTGTTTACCCATTCAAATTGACCAGTACATTAATATCCTTGGCATTCTGACACGGCTGCGGAAACAGGGGTCACTGGTTTGACTCCCGGCTGGGGATTGAGTAACTTGGCACAGTTTGCAGTTGCAGTTACTTATGAGATATTAGCTTTTGCTGCGACTTTCGTTGCGATCTTTGGCAAGAAAATTGGTTTTTTCCTTCACCGTCGAGCTAGCGATAAATATGTACTACGACAATAAAATATAGCTTATGTTACTCGGGGATATTCTAGCTTTCCATTGCTGAAATAATTTTTAAAATCGGTCCAGTAGTAAGTAAGTAAGTAACAACTCTTTATTGTACACCAATAAAAAATATGCAACAAGTGACATAGTGATACAATAAGTACAATGGGCGGTCTTATCGCTTTAAGCGATTTCTTCCGGACCTTAGGATGGATGTAATTTTTGATGTAGTTTTTGAGTTTATTCGTAACAAACATACAAAAATACAAATCTTTCCTCTTTATAATATTAGTAATGATAGATTTAGATAACACCACACTATGTCGACCGGAAAGGAATGAGTGGAAGCGTAAATATGGACTTAAATACTTACTTTTAGACTAGTACATAGAATAAATTGAAGTCTGTATATCTAACGTAAAATATGTAACATCACGCTACTTAGACTATGGGGGTGAGGAGAAAGGTGATTTGCCTAACTTAATGATTGAGGACGTCAAATACTAGTGACTTGTGCAAGCGTAATAGGTTTGCAATTAAAAAAAATCTTTTTATCATATTGTATAAACTTTGGTTATAATTAAGTCTGCAGCGGACCTAAGCAATTTCCTAAGGCCAAGTTCGTAACCACGGATGCAGGTAAGGCCGATGCCACACTTGAGATAAGCGCCATTACTGTGTGTGTCGCCCGTGACGGCGCCATCTTGGACCGGCGTAGGTAATAGTGGGAAAACTATGGCGAAACCAAATTGGAAACTTATTCTGTGTTTCACTCAGCTATGTGCCGTTACATGAATTATTTGGGCATAAACCTAAAATCTACTGCAACAATGTAAATAATTGCTGGTAGTAGGTTTATTTATTTATTTAAAGGTCTAGATACTTACCTACTAACACAGAGTTTTGTAAATTATAACTAAGAGCTGTAAAGGTATCTCTGCCAAAAGATCAACCCAGCTATCCACGGAGGGAATGTAAAGATAGTTGAGTACCTACTTACCTAAATAAAACAGTATAAGAAAACTTATAGTTGTAGTTTTATACTAGGTAATGTTTGTTTATCTGGCCCAACTCTACAATCATACATATTATGCAACGTAGGTACAAACATTAACAAAGATATATATAAAAGTAAATGCGCAGTGCGTCCCTTAGTTCTAATTTGAAATTCCATGGCTCAAAGTGTAAAAATACAAAACACAACTGCTTCATGATAGTTCAGCAATCAACTATCTCATAAGACATCAATTATAAACCATATTTCACTTACCATTACCATTTTATAGAATTCTACGAATAGTATAACAGCGACTCTCACTAACCTGAAACAAAAAAGAAACAGTTAAGTATCTACTGCCATAAAAAATAAAATAAAATTAAGAACCAATAATGACATTTGGCGCCAAAACAGACGCCGCTCTCATAAATTCAAGTCCAATAAAAAAGCAATTTATAAAACATTTAAATTTGAAAAGAGGACTACTCGAAATCGTCTGTCTAGCTGCCAGTGTTATTTAGACTGGTACTGAGTAAAGTGTGATGCGTGTTTGTTCGGGCATAGGGGGAGACAGGGCTCTTTTTAATTTGGCCGGGTAGCAGTGGGGCACGCAAGCGTGACGTCATAGGTTTCCACGGTCGATGAACAAGCGTTATAACTTATCTATTTAGAAATTACCGGTGTAATTAGTTTGCAAAAATTGAAATTACTTTTTAAATTCATTGCACAGATTTTCTTAGTTTTACTTGTAAATAGTTGGTATTAGATAATTATGATAAAGTGAAATAACTTTCAGTTAAGTATCATCTTTCCAGTATTTATAACACTTATGATTGAATTTTAAGAAAACTAATAAATAAATCTCACGCCTTTTATTCTAGAGGGGGTAGACAGAGGTATTTCATTTCTCGAAATTTTTGGAAAGTTTAAGAAACTATTTAAAACTAGTTAAAACTTCAACACATCACGCGAGCTTTCAAAAAAACTAACGTTTTGACGTTTCCGGTTCCTAAGAACTCGACAGACACAAAAACAAACTGTACACCGACCCTAAAAACCTTATTCTCTAATCATTAGAGTGTTAAATTGAAAGTTTACGAGGAAACGTATGTTTGTCAGTAATTTCATCATAAGGCGCCGTCTTATTTTGATTTGGGTCCTGTTATTTCACCTACAAAAAGTAGGTATCGTAACTGACATGAAACAAAACAGTTGGCTTTACTTTTTAAAAAACGTTGATGTGGCAACGGTAATATGTTCTTTGGAGCCAGACTTGGGATTTAGAAATTAAAAGTTGACTACCATAATAATATGTAAATATGTGTGTATTACTTCGCTTATTGTAATTCAAATTAACTTCTTAAAAAATTGTTAAAGAAATCTTGGTCTCACTCCAACAGCAACTACATTCTCCGTGGAAAAAAAACAAAAGCCGGTGACCCCACAATATTCAAATTTCGAATTATGAATGGTCAGCCGTTTCGCTCCGTTTTTTTTCTTTTTCCCTGACATTTCTTTTTTCAAATAGACGAATGATTGATAGAAACGTTGATGTCTTTTTTGTTATTACGTCATTAGTAGTTAATTACTTGTGAACTCGATCATTTGTAACCTTGTACGTTGGTTTGTGGCTGTTGAGTAGGAAGTAGCAGTGGAGAAGGCAGTTCTAGTAAAGATTTCTTAAGCTCGAGACACAAACTAGAGAGGAGTCATTTTATAAGTAGCATGTAAAACTCAATATAAAATGTTTTTTATACGTCACATCTGCTACTCTACTTCAACTAAAACGCTAATCATGTGAAATCCATTTTTTTTCATGTCACACATTTCATTTTCAGTAGTAGGTACAAAAGTGTTATGTTATATCCGTAAATAAATTTTGCAATTATTGCTATAAATTTGTCTTTTGATTGCCAATACAAACGGATTTTCGTTAAGAGTCACATTAGGAGCCAGACCATAATACATACATTCGTATTTAAATATTACTAATTTCCAAAAAAGTTGCAATCCATCATTTTATTCTATGCATTAATTAACGAGGCGCCAACGTAGGTCATTGCCACATCCAAAAAACACAATTCCACGTTGCCACACTCAATCTCGCAGGTGTTTAGTGTACTGTATGATTTATGGCAACACCATAACAAATCGATCTATTTAATTGGAACGATTCGATTCCAATAAAAATCAAGTGTTGCACAACTCTATTGCTCTTTATTTGTACATAGATGAAGCTGTAAAGAGTATTTGGTTGATCGTCTGCCTTTAGAATTCAATCCAACACAATAATGTAAAGATACAATTTCCTTTTTAAAACTTTTTTAATAAAACCTAATTTTACGCGCAAAATAAGAAAAAAAACTGCCAGTTTTGTCGAGTCAATGTCACAAATTGTTCGACTCGATGGCGCTAATCCAAAAAGATGTGTGCTAAGTACTAGTAGGTATCTAGTTATTTTTTCACATATTTTATGTTTATTAGGAAATTAAAAATACTAAACCAATTTGTTTCATTTTATTTTCATATTAGATTATAGTACCTACCTAGGAAAATTGATTTACACATAGGTAAAATATATATCCGTCCTACCTAAAATTATTGCTTAAATGCTATTTAATATCAGTATCTTTCTTGTCTATGCGTGTTTCGTCTATATTGTGACGTTGACAACTTTTGACGTTTTCGTTTAAAATGGATACGTTCCGAAACACGCTTGGTAAAGTAACAATATTACTATACCTAGCAACTATCAATAAAACACGGCGGCACTAACCCAGAAGCCACGGCAACCGTCTTGAGCAAGCCATCCGGTGGGCCAATCGAGCCAATATAACCACCAAACTAACTTGATCCCTACACCAGTACTAGCTTGCCCCTACGTCGTCTAATATCCGAAGTACGTAAAGGGGGGTTGGGGTCAAGTAACAGCGGTGGTCGGTTAACAGT
Organism: Ethmia dodecea; assembly: GCA_963855545.1. Classification (NCBI taxonomy): domain Eukaryota; kingdom Metazoa; phylum Arthropoda; class Insecta; order Lepidoptera; family Depressariidae; genus Ethmia; species Ethmia dodecea. Next base: position 3,667,442 of record OY979463.1, on the reverse strand, counting down.
AAGCTAACGTCACTTGAGCACATTACGGGTTTAATCGGGACTTCCTACTTATGTGCCAGTGCGTGCTCCACTGAGATTTGTTCCAATTTTAAATTCGAATGTTTGATTTTGGAATCTGTGTTCGAAGGTTTGAGCTTCAATGTTATAGGTATAACACCTCATTTGCTACAACTAATTAGGCTATAGGTCATGCTAAAGAAATCCTACGATTCTTCTCGCAGTGGGATAAAAAGCTGTTCCATTAGTTCATGTTTTCCATTAGCGTTTAAAATTAAAAATTGCTGCTCACTTATTGCATTAAAAAGTTTAGTTTGCTAACTGTCAAAAGATAGAGTTATAATTGGGTAGTTGACAGCATTGAAATTAAATTGCGAGTAGTCATACATTAAAAAGATTATCCCAATACACCTCAAAATATGTATTTCGATTTTCAATTTACAATTATAGCAAATTTAAAAATAATAAAACAATCAAAAAAAGTGCTGCAATTGAGTACTGCAAACTATGACGTCACGGTTTGCTATTTCAGTACATTTTCCATAGTAAAATTTCGTTTTGACAGATCGTAAAAAGTAACTGATTTGACTAGGTAAGACACAACCCTATTGGATAGATAAGTCAACTCCGTATTACTTTATTATTATTAGTATTATAATGTACTCGACTCTGGCTGACCAGCTAAAATTCCTTATTTTAAGTTAGCCTGTCCTTCTTCATAGAATATGGAAGAAAAGGGAGAGAAACAAACCATAGACTTGAAGAGTTAATGTCAAACATGTAAAACCAACTAATTTGAACCTTATGAACGTGCTTATCTGTCACTTTTATCCATGACCTTGTTACATCATCGCTAAAATTGCTAAACACGCCTTAGTTGACAGGACTAATTTTAATTTGACAGGACTAAATATCTCTAGTCTCTTTTCTTTTTTAGGAGAAAGAAAATGACAGGACTAAACTAAAATAGTTTTAGTCGCTGTAAAGCAGAATCGAGCCCAATATTATATTAGAACAGTCGTATAGAATGACAAATGTATGGGATACACTCAACTTGTCCTACAAATAATTGACGCAACACTCAAAAGAAGAGAAGTCACTGAAAAGTAGTACCTACTGAATAATTTTGTATTACAATTACATATTCAGTTTAGCCCATAAATGTTTATTACAGTGAACTCTATTGGATCTACGTCTCTACGCGTGACGTCACGAGGAACTGTCAACAATCCCGCGCTTGGCTGACGACCTGTTTGCCATAGACTCTGAAAGTCTGTAACTTAAATAGTAAACCATAATAAGGCTTTCCCGTTATAAATTAATCCTCTTAATATCAATTATACAAGCGAAAAAAACCTTCGTTTTCCACTACGCTGAGATGAGAACCTAATAAGTAATAACCTAACCTGTGGGTAGGCCACAGATAATATAGGCATAAAAATTTGGGGCTTGTAATGTCTAAGTAAATTTTGACAGATCTATCGCCTCTTAGTTTTATAGTACTCTGTGGCTTCGACAATTTTAAAGCCCGCACACAGCGTTGATTAAAAAGCAATAATGTCATTACGTACAAAAACGACATTATAGACGCGCTATGATGGTACTACAGCGGAAAAAAGTCGCAAGTGACAGACACGTCACTATTCTGGACAGCTGAGATGCTATCGGGGTGGACCACTATCGGGGTGGACCACGTAAATTGGTTGCGTTATTTTGCATTTTTTCGTTGTTCATGCACAATAGAAGTCGTTTAGCCATGTTAGATACCCTTGGGTAGCTTAAAAAGTTTTGACTGTGTTTCCCACTTGCCTAACACCATCTCTCAAGTAAACGTGTGAGGAAAGACCCTTAGCTCAGCAGTGGGCTGTTACGGGTTGCTGATAATGATAGAATTTTAATAAAATTAAATATTATAATTCAACTTCCAAGTATACGGTAGCAAATATGTTATTAATAGCACCTTGTTGTTTGAAAATATAATAAATGATGCATTTGACATTTAATTAAAGCAAAATATTTCTTGCATAATTTAATATATTAATTCATTTATGTCACCTACGTCAATGGACACTAACATATTTAAAAGTGTCTGCGAGTCTATTTCCATAATACTTTTTCTTTTTAAATGATGGATTGGACTAGAAATGGCATGAAGATGGCAGATAAAATACTTTAAATTATTGTTTACTTTGTTATATTGGTGACGATTGCAGAGACTACTTAACTCTATCATAAAAAGGTAAACAGTCTCATCAAAACCATTTCTTTCCCTTTTCCCATTATTTGGGGTCGGTGCTGTATATTTTCACCTTCCATTTAGATCTATCAACAGTCATATCATTATATAAGTACATTCACTTCCTTCTTACACATATCACCTATCACACATATTTCCCCACTTCCAAGATAGTCTTGTATGAAAATCAACGAGCATGTATGAGTCGATTAAACGATGTGGATGACGCGCTGACGTTTCTCAGTATTTTTTTTCTCTTTTACCTACAAAAGTAAATACATTTTGATTTTACTTGCGCAAGAGATGTTTTAGATTCGTAGCAGGTGGCAGTCTGCTGTCTCTGACAATCAAAAAAAGTATTTAAGTAATAAAAAAAGTGAGCAAGTAACATCGAAAACGACAGCTAGTGTATCCATCCAAACGACTAAAAAACGTAGCTGATTAAAGAAGCATAAAAATTGCATAGAAAAAAATATTTGCATACAACCATTATATGTAGAGCTCTCCTATTGATAGCTTTAAAGGATAATTACTGTTAATGAAGTGTCACATTGCATTGGTAATGGTAAAGGTACGTCTTGTTATACTCGATGCATGTATATTGGATTATGCAAGTGGTATGTTTCCATTGTACTACGGTAACGAAGGCGACTTTAGAAAATACTAAGTTTTTATAAGTAAAAGTATATCAAGAGCAGATAGCCCTACATCAGCAATAAAAAAAATTGTTAAGAACAATTCACATATGGTTATTCTGTCCCAAACTAGGCAAAGCCTGTACTATGGGTACTAAAAACTGATAAACATACTTAAATAAATATTACACACCAGACATGAAGCCAACGGACATGTTCATGCACACAAATGTTGGACCCGGGGATCGAACCAGCGACCTCCAACTCAGAAGGCAGGGTCACTACCAACTGAGCCAACAGGCCCACAGATTTCAAAATTTATTTTACCGTTAGAAAGCTAAAATATCTTTGAGTAAAATGAGCTACATTGTATTCCTGTATTCCCACGAAAACGGGAACTACGCGGGTGAAACCGCGCGGAACAGTTAGTTTTGACGTGACAACGTCTTATAAATTGGTTTGCCGGGTGACACTTCAAGAAACTGCGTTACGCTCCGCTCACGTTATGCGCTCACAATGAGAGCGAGTGAGAGGCACGCGTCCCTTCCACTCGGGCATGGTTAGCCCGCCTAAGAGCGAGAGAGACAGACATAAAATCGTTGTCACGTAAAACTTTCGCCCGTATACCGACTTTACAGGCAACCAATTTTTTTTATATAGGTAGTTGTCGTGTCGTAGGGTAATGCGGACAGTTACCGCACTCTAGGCCACGTGTATCATCCAATGCGGGTTTCCTAGAACGACTCATTGCGTTTTTCTAATAAAACAGGTTATAACGCACATTTTTATGTACATTCTTTGCTTTACATATATTATGTGGTGTCGGTGCAGGAAGAATTCCCTTTTACGTTACATCTTGAGTTCGCTTACGAGAAAAATGTTGCTTGCTATTTTGTGACTGACATTTCTATCGCTCTAAAAAGATTTTCTATAAAATTCAGCCCCCCTATGACATTAGCGTTAGCGCTCGTTAGAAAGTCCTTATGTCAATCTAAAAGATCCTTCGATTAGATTGTACAATGCCACTTGGCTAGGGGGGCGGTTCCTATATAGTTTGACTAGGTCGGTCGGCCATTTTCTTTTTGACAATGTTGAAAATTTTCTAAAGTAGAATTACTCTCTCATAACTGAAACAGTTTTTGTATGAAACTTCAGTATGATAATTATTGTCTAATTTAAAAAATACTTATGTGATAAGTGACACAATGATAAAATAGTTTATTACACAATCATCTTAGGAAGTAAAATGAGAAATGTCTCAGATCACATGTAATTGGGTATTTGACAGCATCGAAATTAAATTGCGAGTAGTCATACATTAAAAAGATTATCCCAAAACACCTCAAAATATGTATTTCGATTTTCAATTTACAATTATAGCAAATTTAAAAATAATAAAACAATCAAAAAAAGTGCTGCAATTGAGTACTACAAACTATGACGTCACGGTTTGCTATTTCAGTACATTTTCCATAGTAAAATTTCGTTTTGACAGATCGTAAAAAGTAACTGATTTGACTAGGTAGGACACACCCCTATTGTCGACCGAGGTGAAGTCAAGGTCTAGAAACATGTGATCTGAGGTTTTCCTATTTACTTCCCGAGGTGTGTATACTTTTTTCTTCTCGATGGCGGCGGAAAGCGGCAACTTCGTTTAGCGCAGCGTTCCGAAATTTGCCGCTTTCCACCCGCAGAAATGAGAAAACACTTTTTTGTCATTGTGTCACTTATCACGTCCTATACACACGTACGTCACTTGCAATTTATTCCAGATAGAGTTTTGTATAATACGCACCAGTTTTCCTCGTAACCAACAATGAAAGTCGCAAAGTCAAGCCTTCAAAAATCCACCACAGATACTCGTCTTACAACACGTAGTGGGCTTAAGACTCATATACTTACAGTCATAGCTCAGCAGTATGAAGAATAGCTTATTATTATTATAGAGCCACACATACTTTTGAATTACTAATGATCAGGTGTGCAGTTTTCTCACGACATTTTCTAACAGTTAGGCTTGCGATACATTATTTATTGATTTTATTTACGGCCGTTCGGAAACTTAAGTTATCTTGTAGCTAAAATATTATTTAACCTCTCAGACCATGAATCACAGACACAATTGATTTTTAATTGTGTCTCGATTTCAATTGGAACCGGCGGTTCGTAACTGATTAATACAAATATTAATACAATATTTTGCTCATGACTCTATCCACGAATAGAATGAAAATTGGCCTTTATGTCTTTCTCTAAGGTGTATTTTATCGTCCGGCCAAAATTCATCACGATAGGTAGGTACACGGTAAGCCGAGATTTTTTTTTTTACAAAAAAAGAGGGCAAACGAGCAGACGGGTCACCTGATGGTAAGTGACTACCATCGCCCATGGACACCTGCAGCTCAAGAGTCACAAGTGCGTTGCCGGCCTTTGAGGTGGGAGTACGCTCTCTTCTTGAAGGTTTGAAGGTTTTTTGGTGTTATTTAACAAACAGAGGTACTTTCGCATTTGTAGTATAATATTACTAGTGGTACCGGCAGACATTGTCCTATCACAGATTATGGGTGCTAAACAACTGATAAACATACCTACTCTAAATGAAAAATTGAAAATGTATTTTATTCTGTAGGTAATAAGAATTACACTTAGAACAGTGAATAGTCTAATAACAAGGCACACTAAACTCGTCAATAAAGATTGGCTAAATGTAAACAGCAGCCTATCTCCACCGACGAGTTACTGGTTCCAAATTCAGTACCCCGAGAAGAGCCAGCAAGAAACTCAAGGGCAGCTCTTTTTAATCTCATGTCAAAATAAATATTAAACTACTAGAAACGAAGCCAACATACATGTTCATACACACAAATGTTGGCCCCGAGCGGGGATCGAACCCGCGACCTCAGACTCAGAAGGCAGGGTCACTACCAACTGAGCCAACAGGTCCGTCAAGCAATATAGCAAGTATACAGTAAAATATACATTTATAGCCTTGCTATGAAGCATACACTCACTAGATATAGCACGGTCTGTATGAATGAAGCGGGCGGGTCTCATGACCTCGATTCAGCAAGTAACGTCGGGAAAAAAAGCTGAGCCTCGGAATGTTTATTTTTAAACTAGCGGGTGCCCAGGCATTGCCCGCGTCAACCCTGTTTATTCCCATACCCGTTAGAATTTCCAAAAAGCCTTTTTTAATGACTACTTATCAAAATTTCACGATTCTAGATCCTTCGGTCGATATCGATGGATCTTTCTATGTTTTGAAATATGGTGATAGTAGCTCTATTAGTCTAAGAAAACCCGCAAAAGACATATAGAGACGCATCACCGTATGATCAATTAAATCAAATAATTTATTTGTGTAGCTGCAAATAAAATTCCATTTAGAAACATCTAAAGTCTAATAACAAGATTCTAAGCTCGTCCATGGAGGTTGGAGATGTAGCTGGTTCTAAATGCTATACCCCGAGATCCACACGGTTCCAAGCAGTACAAACTGAGGTACGTACTGCTTCATCACCTATGTCACCGTTTCTTATATCAGCTCAGTCATACATACACAGCACTGTTTTTCACAGCAGTTTGTTTCATACACTTTACGGAATGTACCAAATGTGGTTAAGCGGTTGATAAAACTCCGCAAACATGCAAAAGATATAAACATGAAAAACGACATGGCGCGTTTCGCGTTCCCGCCATTCCAAGATCCAATATGGCGACGAAAAAAAATCCGCGTATTAAAAAGCCAAGTCAATAGAACGTGTTTCTTACCGTCATTTTTAAAATATGCTTAACTAGCTTTATTTCTGGCAAGCAATAGGTATACTACCTACTATATTAAAAATGCGTACCTAAGTGTGTTTGTCGGTTTGTCTTTTCACGACAGAGTAATGAATCGACGTGAGTTTTTGCATAGATACGAACCTACATTTTAAGGACCGGGAAGTAAAATAGACCAATTTTCGACAATACTACATGGCAAATCATTGGCAAAAGCTAGTCAAATAGAAATGTAGCATATCCGTCTCACACTAGCAGGTTAGTATGTCATCATCATCATTATCATCAGCCTACATTTGTCCACTGCCGGACATAGGCCTCCCCCAATGAGCGCCATATCGCCCTGTCTTCAGCTCGACGCTTACAGCATCAGCCTGCAGCCTTTCGCAGATCGTCATCCCATCTGGCCGGAGGGTGTAATACACTACTTTTTATTTGGTTAGTATGTAACAACTCTTTATTGTACACCAATAGTAAATATTTTGTGATACAATGACAAAAAACTGCGATATAAGTTAAAGAGTCTAAAAAATACAAAAATGGCTTACAATGTTTACTTTCAAAAATTTTTTTTTCAATTAAAATAATTTTTTTCACTGACCATTCGAACATTCTTGGTTAACAACAAGGCCCGAGAACTTAAACCTTCCACCTTTAAACCGTTCTTTAACTTTTTGTCAATGTCAATTAAAAAGTCAGTGCCGCCAACAGGTTGCGTTACCCTACATTGAAAAATGTACCACTTTCTCTTGTTCATACTTTATTTACCTTGTATTATTGGTTGCTTACTGTTTGCATACAACTTGTTAAACATCATCAATAAGTATTTCATTATAACTCATTTATAAAACACACTATCTTTCGATCAAGTTTGACTTACATATTATTTATTTTACTATAACGATGACTCAATTCAACGTCAGTGCATTTGAAATGAAGCTTTATACACATGCAATAGGGTTAGATTTTAAATGGCTGGATTTTAAAAGTATTTTTATTTATTACTAAAAACCCTATATATTCCACTCCTGACTCAAAACAACTTAACTTCATTTCATGTGTTTATTTTGTAGCTTTTGCCAATGACTTCGCCCGCATTTTAGGATAAAAAGTAGCCTATCTGCTATCTGATGTATAAGCTATATCATTGTAAAATTTTATCAAATTCCGGTCAGTAGTTTTTGCGTGAAAGAGCAACAAACTTACATCCATTCATCCAAACATTAGCGTTTTAACACGGGCGGACAAGTTGTTATACTGATAAGTAAGAGTGAATGGCGTTACTACCTAGAAAGTGACAAAACTTCACAACGAATGAATATAAATCGACTAATTGACAAATTCGTATGACAAATGTGAAAAAACACTGGCTAACTACACATCTACCGTTCAACCTTAATTACGAGCAAATTAATCGAAATAGAGTAATTTATAACAAAATTTCGCGGGGAAAAAAACTGCACGGTTGGCAGAACGTTGCGTTGCGAAGACTCACGATTCTAGTGATACGAAAAAAAAAAACAACAGCACTGGAACGGTGAGTTGTACAACGCACTACACGAAATATTTTATTAAAACGTCAAAATATCATGTACAGTTACTCGAGACGGGGTTCTGCGGAACGGAACATGTCAAATTTGAATTTGGAAAACGAAATGGAGGGTTTTTAGGTGTTTAGTGATGTGGTAGGTGTGTTTTGTTTTTAAATTGTTTGGTATAGATGTAGGTATTAGTCTAACTAAAAGAAAAACAGGGTTTTTTTATTAGAATACTTAGGTTGTTATTTCCCTTTATCTACGAAATATATATTTAGCTAGCTTCTGACTAGCGGCGTTTCTCGCGTTGAATGTTCGTCCATGGTTTTTTTGTTTCCGTGGGAATTTCGCAAAAATACCGTCTTTGTGGTCACTTACGCAAAGTTTCATGTTTCTAGACCCACCCGTTTTGGCTGTGAGTTGATCGATCAGTCAGCCAGTCAGTCACAGTTTATATAATATAGATAAATGTTATGGAAAAATCACTCAAGGTAAGTGTATTTTAAAGATATGAAATGTACAAAATAACGAGTTTTCGGAACGCGAAGAGTTTGAGATAAGGAAAGTTTATTTTTTCGTCTCGAATGAAGAGATTTTAATAAATATACCGACCACACCCAGCGATGTTGCAATGGGTGGCTGTTACACCGTCATAAGCGGTAAAGCGGCAAATATAAAAACACTTGTATTGTTTTCTCTAATGGTAGCCAACTAAATTTTTTTGCTCTTGTACATCACTATACATTGATAAAACTCACTATGATTGATAGATTCCCTTAATACACAATCTCAGGAATGTTGATTTAAACATGAAATAAAATTAACTGTAGTAGTTTTATAAAAGATGATAAAAAATATTATTACCTTGTTTATCTTATATCTGGTTTGTTGCACTGTACTTTTATTTATTTATAAGAGAAATTGTATTGTACAACTGTTTAAGTGTGTAACTGAGGATGCAAATAATTGATGAGGACGTAAAGATTTTATCTGTCTCCTAAGACTTACCGCTGAATACTTGATTGTCCAGTGTGTCTAAAATGGCCACTTTGAGCAATTCCTCTGAGCAATTCTCCTTTTCTGAATTCTCAGCAAATCCTAAGCAAATCCCTCTAAATTTCGTAAAATGGTCCCATAATTTAGTGATTCACTGACAATTCAATTCATTAGCAGATTCGTATTTGGTGAAAATTTCGAATATGAATCGAAATAGAATTCTATTATGATTCACCCGAAACGGCCTTTTTAGACCCGCAGTACTCGTTTAAGTAACAAAACAAACACATAAACTTAGTTCTAAAGTTAAATCAGTAAAGAGTCAGATAATTTACTTAATGTTGCGGATATACCTACCTATTAATTTAAAATTGTACTTAATTCTTACTTAAAGTCGATACACAGCCGTTACAGATTGTAAGGCAAAAGTTTTTAAGTTACATTTCAAACTCACTTGCTCGCTTCGGTGTAAGTATTTCTCGTATGGGTGTGAATCGCTCTGTAAGTATCCGCTCATGAGATGCGAAAATTAATAAATAAAATGGGACCCCCGCCCCCTGCCTGCTGGGGCCCACTATTTATCGTTCCATGCGCGTTGTGTTTGATTAAAAACAAATCTGCAATGGACAGCAATGGTGCTGTTACCTTAATTTATGTGAAATTATCAAAAATGTTTTTCTTTTATTTACAAAGAAAATATACATTCATTACAGATAAAAAATGTCCTCCAAAGAAGACCAAAAATGTTATGTAAACTTGGTGTTAAAAATTTTTTGTTAATAATTCTGATTTATTGAAGTCTTCTGGGCACTAGGTATTTGCCATACATAATTTTATTTAAAAAAAATTACGAATGTTATATATAGAGGTATATTTTCATTTATTAAAATACCTACGTTTGACCAGTTTTATTTGGAACAAAAACGTTTACCTAATTTAAAACTATTTTACTTTGAAATCAGTAATATTTTTTTAATTTTAATGCTAATCATCATCACCATCTGTCAGATTAACTGATGACTTGATCTTGAAAAAATTTAGCAGGACGATAGCTTGAATCATGAGGAAGGACATAGGTGACTTTCACAGACGCATTTTAGCAAGGTTACCTCATTTTGCGTTAAATAAACTTAAAAAACCGTCCAAAAGCGAGTCGGGCTTGCGTTTGGAGGGTTCTCTACAAACAATCTCTAAGATCAGTACTCTGGTTTAGCCGTGAAAAGGTAAAATAGACAACCAGACAAAGTTACTTTCGCACTTATAATATTACTAGCCTTTGCCCGCGTCTTCGTCCGCGTTCCGGTGTCAAAAGTAACTTATGTGTTATTCTAATGTATAAGCTATATTACTGTAAAGTTTCATCAAAATTCGCTCAGTAGTTTTTGTGAAAGCAACAAACGTCCATCTTCACAAATTTTCCCCGCCCCGCGGGTGTACCCACGGAGATCCTGTAATAATAAGGGCGAAAAATATATCCTACTCCCAGGTAATGTAGCTTTCTATTGGTGAAATATTTTTTAAAATCGGTTCAGTGGCTTAGGCGTGAAAGCGTAACAAACAAACTCATTTAGTAGGATTAGGTAGGATAGTAGGATTTAGGAAAGTAAGGATAAAATTACTCATAGCTTCATATATGTAATGGAGTTTTTGAGATGGACCTAGTCACAGTAACACAGACGCAACTAAACAACAATAGTGTTCTGTCCAGCCAAACCCTTCCGGGACGGAACTCAAAAAATTGTGAAAGGTTTAAAGTGTCAATATTATTACTTGCCCTTTCCGTATCAAAGTGACAAATTAACTTTAAATCGAGTTCTTGAGATTACTTCACTCTGTAAATGTCATACAAATTCATACATTTAGGTCAATTCGACTTGTTTCTTGTCTTGTCTCTGAATCCAGGGTCGGGTCCAGGGATGAGTGGGGTCAACGTACTTTGGCAGGATAATAATAACTTTATAATTTGGCAACGTCGGTCGATAAGAAAAACAAAATGACAGAGACGTCTACTTTTCTCAAAGAATAAATATTCCTATCAAAAGAAGTTGAGTGAAATTATTTAATAATAATAATAATAATTTATTTGCATAAAATGTGGTTACAGGGGTGTTAGGTACAAAATTTGGTAGTCCTCACATTTTACCTATTGAGGCATGCAAAAATACAGCACCAATATTTAAAAAACAATACCAAATTATTTCAAAAATGTCAAAATTAGATTCGAAAATTTAATACCGGCCAAGCATCAGCATTCTACATGGGCGCTTGCTCAATAGATAATTCTATTGTGTCTACTCTCCGTTACTTGAAGGGAAAAAATATTTCAAAACTAGAAACCCTGTATATAAAAGCCTTCCTCTTGTATTACTCTATCTATTAAAAAAACGCATCAAAATCCGTTGCGTAGTTTTAAAGATCTATGCATACATAGGGACACACAGACGGGAAGCGACTTGTTTTATACTATATAGTGATAGTGATACTTAGGTGTTAAAGACACGATAGAAATGCCTAATTATTTTTTTTCTTTGCTAATTTTGACCAATAAAACATTTATAAATGTGTAAAAAAATTAGCGCCCATTTCACATGTAGTCCCTAAATAATTATCTGAAGCCGGCCCTTCCAGCATTAACACTGTGAATATTAACAACTTATGAATGTTTATTGTCATTAATTATTGTAATCTCATTTGTAATTTGTGTTATTGATTATATTAATTTTAATTTGTACTTAAATCCTTCTTTGTTTTATAACGAAAGTATGCATTTATAAACTGTTATTGCCGGGTTATTCCCCGTTGCCTAAGGAATTTAAAAAAACGCTATATTAAAAAGTCACCTATTATGTTCAGGGTCCAAAAAATACAATGAGGTACTTGATAACCTAGTACACTACTCTATTGCTAAATTTGGATATTCAAGAATGAAATATACCTCTGCCAACCCAGCCAGGGGTTAGGAGTGAAGTTTATTTTATTATTGCAAAAAAGTAATATTTACAAAGATAAATAAGAATTTGTAATGTGCATATAAAAATAATTACAGTACTTAGTCGTTTAATAGCATCTAAGTGCTAACATTTAATAGCATAGCCTCGGGAATGAACCCACGACCTTGCATTCGGCTTCCCTACTCGGCTATTCATTAACTCTATTCAGAATCAAAATTATAGCTAAAACCACCAGTTATATTCGCTGAAGGCTGTAGCCTTATTATCCGAACACCATGACAAAACATACCTACTAACTAATGCCCACTGTTGGGCTTAAAGGCTGATTCATGTTACAACGGGCTGGGCCCCGTCTGGGCCCGGACGTACCCCGTCCGGGCCAGCGCATCATACAAAAAGTATACTATAGATTTTGACCGTGCCCCAGACGGGCCCGGCCCGGACCCGCCCCGGTGTAACATGAATCAGCCTTAAGCTGGTTGGTTAATTTAGTAGTAGCCAATATGGTCGCGTAATTCGTATCAAAATGTTTGTACTACAGTTCCATAATTAAATATATCACTTTCTGTGCATAAAATATAATCTCACGCCTTTTATGCTTTTATAGGCAGAGGAATTCCATTTCGGAAAATACTCACATTTCACCAGTATAATCTTTGGACCCCTTAACGTGATGTGAGCCCATCACCGGACCGTGTCTGTTACACATGCCTCAGAATTCTGGGACCTGCGGGTTTCCTTACAAAGTTTTCCTTCACCGGCGAGGTATTAGGTAATTCTATTCAAACCTACGTTACATATTTATCACTATATGTAACGTAACTTTTAATCATCAACTAAGTGTAAATAAAATTTATAGACTTTACCTTACCAAGAACTGCAAAAGAAAAACGTTTGGTACGAGCAAACGTTGATTACCTTGAGACAGCTCTCATGATTGCCTGTCTCTTTCACACCCATGGCTTTGGACTATGCGCCTCTCTTTCCAGTTATTACGCAAAATGCAAGACCTCAAAGAATGTTGTTGGATGGCTAAACTGTTTTCTAATAAAGCAATCTTATGGGCAGTTTTATTAAATAATAACATTATAGATTTCGTACTGTGTTTACCCGACTGCACAAGTGCGAGGGTAATGTTTTTGGGTGTATTATGTATGTATGTGAATTGTGAGTCTATTACTTTACTGCAGTAAATACTTTAAACAGGTTACTAGATTTTAATAAATAAGGTCTCGTTACATTTGTCTTAAAGTTAGTTGTTAAAGTGATACTGCTTTTTACAATCATTTGCCTTTTACACTAGAGCTACATTCCTCTCAAGGTTGTCTGGAAGATATCCCTTAAAACGATACGATCATGGTAGTCTTTTTGTCGTTGGAAAATTATCTATAGTACAATACGTTAGTAAGCTTCCCATTGGTGAAATAATTTTTAAAATCGTCTATTTGTTTCGGAGTGTATATAATAGGACACAAAACATACAATAAACAATTCTTTTCGACGTAGAACTAAATAGACCGTCGTCTATGTAGGTAGTGTATAGAGTAGGAATATTTTGGGTACACAATACTTACTAAGTTTGATATACTCTGTGCCATATACAAAATTTAAGACTAATTTTACCAAAGAGCTTATCCAAATAAAGGTTCCGACTGCATACGGCTGAATTGTGCAAAAACACAAGTATTCGCCTTCAGTCTGAGTATTTGGAGTTTGGGAGTTTAAAGGAGTTTACGGCACTCAAAGTACCAACGCTAAAGTCGCCAGAAAAATGTATGAAGTGCATGGCATTCTACTTATGAGAACTTGAATTGTTGTTGAATAAAAACTCGTTAAAACTTCTCAAATTCTGGCGGTAATGTAGTTACTGCTTTACACTAAAACTTGTTCCTCTTTCACGCAAAAACTACAAAACGGATTTTGATGAAACTTTACAGTTATATAGCTTATACATCAGAATAACACATAGGCTATATTTTATTACCGTACTCCTACGGGAATGGGAACTACGCGGGTGAAACCGCAGGGCGCTGTTGCAGTATTGTATATGTAGGCCTGCACTGGCATTTTTTGCAAGTATCTTTTTTATTTTGCAGTGACAATTATGTTTCTAAAACTAATTTATATGAGGTCGGCGTTTAAGAAAACGAGTACTATATAAAAGACTCCGTTTAATTGCAGGAAACACGACCACTTTGACAGCTGTGTACGGACAGCACACACACAAGTCTGAGTCAGCGTGGTACGGTCAGCGAAATAGTTGTGCATTTATTTGCTTATATCCGGGTTGTCATATATTCAGTGTATGTTATCATCAATCATATCTATGCAATTATGAATACGAAAGTTACTGTATCGCATCACGTGAGGTGGAGGATACGTTTTTAGACTATTGCACTAATTGTAAAATATTTTCCCAACTGATCATATTTAAGGTACAATAAGGCCCGTGTTATTGAACACATTTTAAGGTAGGTTTACTAGACCAGTTTGGGTATAATTTACTTATTCATAATAAAATATATTTTTGCTTCTTTTTATGTCGTAATAAAATATTTCAATTACTGATAAAAATGTCTAAAAATATATCCCTATTTCATTCTCCATATCTATGAAGTTTTAAAATAAAACTATATATATTTTTTTAACTTTTATCTCTGACGTTTTTAAACGATGCCCAACTAGGAATACAGTTTTTTTAGAAATCAACAAAATTCATTTAAGAAGAGCAGTGATAGCCCAAACGGTTAAAGAGCCGGCCGAAAATCAGTGAGGCTCGGGTTCGAATCCTGGCATGTATGTGTGTTTTTCAAAAACTTACGTACATATTTATCTCTAGCTCGACGGTGAAGGAAGATATCGTGAGGAAACCCGCAGGTCCCAGAATTAATTCTGAGACATGTGTAAACAGACCCGGTCCAGCGATGGGCTCACCACCTATCACGTTTAGGGGTCCAATATATCTCGTGAAATGTGAGTTTATCCAGTAATGGAATACCTCTGCCTACCCCCTCAGGGATAAAAGGACTAAGAGTTACGTAAATAGATTAATAGAGTATTTTTTGCTGACCCTACCATGTTTTCCTCCCGTAATGAAATGCATCTAGATGCAAGTTGCGAGATGCATGACTCAACCCATGATAAACCCATAAAATATTAAAATTCACGTGAGCGACTATACTTATTGTTACTATACATACATCAGTAGCTACTTCGCGCAGAGAAATAGTTTGTTCTCCGCGTGGATCCCATTTATTCCCGTTCCCGTGGGAATTTTGATTAACGGTTTCTCAATTGGTATCTATTTCCTAGTAGCTATTTACATTCCAAATTCCAGCTTTTGTTTTTTGTATTTATTGACTACAAATATGATGGCCGTACTCGTATTTTTATTATATTTTTTTTATGATATTGTTTGGTTTTTATTGTAATTAATTCATAAATTTGCATGCCTGATTGATGAAATGTACTATAACTATTTTATTTATCAAGAACTTTATTGTAAAATATTTCTTGAAAATAAATTCTCATTTCTCATTTTATCATTCATCAACTGCTGAGTGTCTAAAGCTCATTTTTCTGCACCTTATGGATATTAATATTTTAAATATTTTCCGATTCATTCACACTCTCTCTCTTTTATTGCTGTTTTAATAAGAAATGAACTTTTTTATACTTACTTATTAGCATATTGAAATAATGTAACATAACAACCGCATAGCAAATGAGCGTTAGACTTTTTATTGAATGCATTTAAACCATTCACTCAAGTATTGTCAGCCTCAGGCGGATTGAAAAACTGTGACAGGTTGCCAGTATACTGTATAAGTTATAAATGAAGAAAGTTACTGGCTGACTAACTGACCAAGACCTGAAGTGTAGAAGCACAAAATTTTTAATAGAGGTTGCTTAAATAACGTAAGTGAGATAGGATTTATGAAATTCCAACGGGGATGAAAAAAAATATATATTTATTGACATTAAACATACAGAATAGTATTTCAGGGTTTGGGAGCCTTCTTTTAAACATAAGAATGTCTGTGCCAGGAGGCTCCGCTCTTTCATTATCATCAACCGGTATTTCCGCACTCATGACGAAGTATGGGCTTTTATCTCCCACGCGAGCCCACCGCTCTTCCATAGCGTGAGGTAAATAATGTTAAATAAAGATATAACTATACAGTTTTAATTTAATTTAACGGGAACGGTAATAAAGAGAATCCGCGTGGACAGCGCCGCTAGTACTGTATAAATATAATATATAAAGTAATAGGTATTAGCAGATGTACACGATTCCTATTGAAACTTTAGTTTGTACCACCCCCTAATAGATAGAAAACTATCTCTCCGCGTTGACTTGTTTGATAATTACGTTTGCGTATCCCTGAGTGGTTGAGTGGTATTCCATTCTTGGAAATACCAACTTTTCACCAGTTTTGTATACCCTTAAATATATACAAATACAAAATCATTTATTTTCTGTCGGTATATAAAATACACTTAGAAAAGTCAATAGTCTAATAACAAGGCACTCTAAACTCGTCCATGAAGATTGGCTAAATGTAAACAGCAGCCCATCTCCACCGACGAGTTACTGGTTCCAAATGCAGTACCCCGAGAAGAACCAGCAACAAACTCAAGGGCAGCTCTTAAACTTAACAGCTAAAACATGAGCCTATCGCCAGACCGGGACCATCATCAACCCGTAACAGCCCACTGCTGAGCTAAGGGTCTTTCCTCAAACATGAGGAAGTATGGGCTATAATCTCCCACGCAAGTTCACCGCGGATTGGGAGATGGTGTTAAGCTAGTGGCCACTTGACAGTCAGGATTTTTTAAGCCACCCAAGGGTATCTGACATGGCTTAACGACTTCCATTGTACGTAAACACAACGAAAACCGGGACCAACAATTTAATGTGCCTTCCGAAACAGGGAAGCGCTCGTAATATATACGCCAATAGGCCACCCATTCACTGACTGACCGCACCCAACTTTGCTTAACCAGCAAGGCTTCAAACAGAGAGCTACACATGTCTCATAATCAATTCTGGCACGATATATTATGAGTTATCGAAGCTAGCTAAAAGCTATTCTAGTCTTTCAGAGTATACTCAGTTATCATATCAGCTTGTTCTGTCATGTCACCGCGACGACCGGATGTCTGTACGAACAAAAAATGTGCCGGTTCGCTGCTTACCGCTCAAAACAGTGGCTCTAAAGGCTGTTACACAACACGCGACGATCTGCGACGTCGTATGACGCGGCGACAGATGGACCATGAACGACGTTTCTGAATTTGGAAACAGCAACTCGCCTAGATGGGCTGCTGTTTACATTTAGCCAATCTTCATGGACGAGTTTAGAGTGCCTTGTTGTTAGACTATTGACATTTCTATGTGTAGGTACTTTTTATACCTGCAGTAATAAATGATTTTTGACTTTAACGGTTGTAGACCTAAAGGCTGTTTCTGGATCTTTTGGGGATGTTTACCTATGTCGGAAGGCACGTCAAACCGTTGGTCCCGATGTTTGTTGTATGCTCGATGCAAGAAAGTGATTCATCAATCCTTACAAACTTTCGTATAATATGATTAGGATAGGATAAGATAGTTTAATGAGGTGTATATTATTATCCGAATACTACATTTTTCTTGTATTATATTTTGACTTAACAGATTCAATATTTTCCATTACAATATAGCATCACGTCGCTCTATTAAGGGTCTTGCCGCTATAAAACACGAATTCAATACATCCCCATTGAATGCAATAGAAAAGTTACTATGATGCGTCAAGCGACGACACAGCGGCTTGATGTATGCGAACCCTTAGCGGAACTTTGCTGAGTGTCTGACACGTCGGCTGTGTCGGCTGGCGAGTCGGCTGTGTCGACTGACGAGTCAGTTGAAGTGCACTTGGCAGCTAACATGGTGCTGAAGATTGAATGTTTTGACAAGAATTTGTGCGTGTGTAAAAGAATAGATGCCGCGAGTTCTTTGTGTATAACTTCGTTGCCAATTTATGAATAACATTGAACCTTTGTGGGTTACGAAGGTTCACTTAAGTCGTGGCGCAAGTCAGTACGGTTTACGTCATAGTGTGAGAACGACTTTAGATTCCTGAGTTGGATTTAAAAATAAAAATATAT
Organism: Ethmia dodecea; assembly: GCA_963855545.1. Classification (NCBI taxonomy): domain Eukaryota; kingdom Metazoa; phylum Arthropoda; class Insecta; order Lepidoptera; family Depressariidae; genus Ethmia; species Ethmia dodecea. Next base: position 3,649,162 of record OY979463.1, on the reverse strand, counting down.
AATACTGGCTTTTGTTACGCAATGAAAAGAAGGCTTTTCCTTATCTTTTCTGACGATACAAGGAGTTTGTATTTTCAGTGACTAAGTCACTCTCTCAGTTAGGAATATAATTTAGTTTAGTTCTCGTTCCCGTGGGAATACGGGAATAAAATATAGCCTTTGTTACTCAGTGATCTTCCAGCTTTCCATTGGTAAAAGAATTTTTATAATCGATCCATTAGTTTTTGATTTTATTCGTAACGAACATACAAAAATACAAGTCTATCCTCTTTATAATATTATTATAGATTATTATTGCTTTACTGAAATATAGCCTATCTTACTGGGGAATATTGGTACCTACTTTGGAATATTGAAAAAAAAAAACATTTATGGCTATTTAAAAATTTTATTCCCTCACAATTTTTGCTCATTTTAAGTCAATTTAAAAAAAACATTATCGCAGTTTTCAAACCTTTGAGTTAATAACAGCAGAGCTTAAAGACGTGTGCACACTGAGTTTCCAATAAAAATGTAAATAGTTACATTAACTTTTTATCGCGTACAGCGTTTAACTCTAACTTTAATTTAGTACTTGTTTATTTTTTTAATTAACCAACCGCGTGGATTGAAGTGAAGTTACGGTTTTTTGATTGGCAAAAGATACAATATTTACTTATTGTCTATTTAGTTATTTTAGTAATAAAGTAATTTTCTCTTATCATTGGCAGTTTTAACATTAATAATAGATTAAGAAATCATTTTGCATCTTAGATATCATCTTTAACCGTCGTATAAATGAAAACAAAAGTCTGTGTTGTAGTTATTTTTCAAAGTTAGATATTTTGCAGAACAATTATGCCTGTGAATATATATATTGCTCCTTTGTAGGTTTAGTCGTCACTAGTACATTACGTGTTAGTCTAAGATAGGTTCTACATGTGTGAAATTTAAACATAATCCGTTCAGCCACATGACGTGATTGAGTTAAGTACATCTAATCGTACAAACTTACATAAATTAAATTACTAGCTTGTGTCCACGACTTTGTCGACTTTCTCAAAAATATGATTCAGACGCCTTAAAAATAAATAGTCCAAATTTGAACTTTAACTGCGACACATAGTAGATGACTATACAAAGTGCAGTTGCGTTCCCTTGGCGCAAACGGTGTTTTTATAAGCTTTCGTACCTACTAAATCATGCAGCGAAACGAGTAGGGTGACCAAAATATCGGTAAATTGAAGAAATCCAAATCCAACGGAGTAGGAATAAAACATATCTTTAATTTGCCTTTGCTGTAGTCGGATAATAGCCTATGTCACCCGAAATATAATATCAAAACGATAGATCTCTCATTCATAAAAATCGGTTAATTAGTTTAATGGCTACGCATGTTCCATGTTAACACATAACATACCTAAAAAAAAAGTCTCACGCCTACCTACTTTTCACCGTATATTCTTTGAACCCCTAAACGTGATAGAAGGTGAGCCTATCGCCGGACCGGATCTGTTACACGTGCCACAGAATTAATTCTGGGGCCTGCGGGTTATCCCACGATGTTTTTCTTCACCGCTAGTGATAAATATGTATGTAAGTTTTTTGAAAAACTCATTGGTACTTGCCAGGATTCGAACCCGAGCCTCACTGATTATCATCTTGTGAAGCAGGCTCTTTAACCGTAAGGCTATCACTGCTCTTTACCTACCTAAATAACTCCCTAACAGTGGAACACAATTCACGCATGGTTATTTAGTCCTAAACTAGGCAGAGCCTGTACTCTGGGTACTATACACTTTAACAGTTATGTTAATGCACACAAATGTTGGGCCCAAGCTTTTAAAAAATCTTTCACCAATACAAAGCCTACTTTTCTGGGAATAACATGGGCTTCATTTTCCCACGGGAACGGGACTTACGAGGGTACAGCTAGTATATTTAACATCTATACTCCTTAAGACTCGCTCCGTACCCATGGTCACCGTACACCATTTCCATACAATGGCGCGCATGGCGTCCTTGGCTGTTATCTATTCATCTTCCTATTTTGTGGTAATGCTGGTTGCCGATCGTACTTTATTAGCCGAGCTATAGAGGTCAGCTCGTGCCCTTTAAGTGTGTTTTTATTACGGGCTCGAAAGAGCAAAATGCTCTATTCCCTATTAGTGGAGAAAACCGGTGCTTTGTAAAGAAGACAAAAAATTTTGATCCGATTCTGACCATTTCGAGATACAACTTAGATTTTTGCCATTTAGTTTTTTTTTTCTAAAATGGCAGCCACTTATGAAACCTACGATAATCGATAGCTGGCATAAATACAATCCTAAATTAAAGATTGGTAAAATCTCCTAAAGTGTCACGTTTCCGAGATATGAGTTATCAAAGTTATAACGCGCCACGTATAGGTGGCAGCCATTTTAAGAAAAAAAAAAAACAATTGTGGATAGTAGGTAGGTAAAAAGGTTCCAACCTCTTTATTTTTATAGCTCGTAATAGAGAATTTTTTAAAATATAATATCTTCCTGTTTGACCTCTGAATGACGTCACAACGCCGGCTGATTCGACGACACTGAGTTATTGTGACTGCTACACTCATCCAAGCTTCAAACCCTTTTCTTCGAAGTTTGTAAAGCGAAATAATTACAATTGATAGAGCGAGTTACAGTCTATCACAGTACACAGTTTTTTTTTAATATTATCAAAAATCTTTAACAATACGTTGAAAACATTCGGTACCAAAAAAAACACTATACTTTATTGCGTTTTAATAAGATTCATAACTATTTATGGATATTTTTTCCAGAGTACGAAACTCTCGGTGCGCGAGTCCGACTCGCACTTGGCCTTTATTTCATGTCGCCAATTTCAGTCCAGTTATCTCTAGACTGGTTACGGTTAGTAGGTTACCGGACCCCATAATCTTGTTCTAAAAGATGAAAGAACTATGTTTTTCTGCCTACATAGCCCTGTGATGTCTGTGTGTTTGTAACCATCTCACTACTTTAAGCAACAGATCACTTAGTTGCATTATAACGACTGTTCATCGACACTCGTTCTGTTTATCGACAGTGCGACTTCACTTAAGCGCAATATTTTGCGATATTGAATTATTGCACATGAAACTTTTTGCACTTTTTTGGCGCTTGAATCTATTCTAAATTTTAGTGTAATTTTTTACTTAATCAAGTCGCCTTTTAACAGTCTATATCACGAGATCTGCCATGTTTCGGAATTAACTTTAAACCGTTTGTCCCGATTTTTGTTATATCAAATTGAGCTAGGAAATTTCTGACATATGCCTGACCCAGTATTCCCACCCTTGGATGGCATGAAAAATATACATGACCAATATCCTAACACATCACAATCCGTGGTGGTATCCCGTAAGATAGTATGGCTGACACTTCCTACCATTGGGTGGCTTAAAAAAAAAGACAGATAGACAGATCAATATCTTGACGGGCCTGTTGGCTCAGTTGGTAGTGACCCTGCCTTCTGAGTCGGAGGTCGCTGGTTCGATCCCCGCTCGGCGCCAACATTTGTGTGCATAAACATGTATATAGACTTCGTTTAATATTTATTTAAGTATGTTTATCAGTTGTTTAGTACCCATAGTACAGGCCCTGCCTAGTTTGGGACTAAATAACCGTCTGTGAATTGTCCCACAATTTATTATTATTATTATCTTAATGCATCCGAATTTGCAGTGGGCTCCCGTGGGGTATAAGCCCATGAGGAAAGACCCTTAACTCAACTGGGTTGATAATGAATCGTCTGCCAGTAATCACAGCTCAAAAAGCAGGTCGAATCGAACCTGCACCGCTCGGTCTGATGCCACAGAGTTATGCTATTAACTACGGGATATTGCTAGGCTATCAATAGCCTGAGATCTATTGGGTTGTTCTACTTTGGTAGAATAGATTTGACCCTGTCGAGATCTAAACTAATATAATAAAAACCGGCCAAGTGCGAGTCGGAGCGCACCAAGGGTTCAGTACCGTTATCGTGAGAAAACCAGGTCTCACAATTAATTCTGAGGCATGTGTAACTAACCCGGTCCGGCGATGGGCTCACCGCCAACACGTTTAGGGGTCGAATATTCTCGGTAAAAGTGGGTATTTCTAGAAATGAAACCTATGCCTACCCCCTCGGGGATACAAGGCGTGAGATTTTTTATTTATTTTTATTTTAATAGCATGTAACCTTGTAGATACAAGTGAAACACACTATAATTCAAAATCCCGCTTGGTCAGTTCAACTAATCAATACTGACATTTCGCAGTTTTAATTCAAAACAGTATTTTTTAAATTCTAACAAAATCTTGTAGAAATCCGGTTAATTCCAGTTTTTATCGACGTTACTAACCAAGGTCCCAGATGGAAAATTTAGGGTTCCAAAAATACACTGGTGAAAAGTTTTGACGTGATAACGTATTATAAATCGATAAATGTCGGCTGCACGAAAAAGCATGACTCATTGTCACGTTCCCCCTGAGCCGAGCGTGCAAGCGAGAGCGCGGAACAAGCGATAGAGAAGCACGATTGACCTAAGCGTTCGGGTTTTTCTTAGTACGTTATCACGTAAAATTATCGTCCGTAAACCGACTTTACAGACAACCAAAATTTTTTACTTACCGGAAAGGTATTCTTTGTCAACTCCGGTATAAGGCGTGAGCATACACTAATGCATTATTAAAATATATAACAAACTCGAAGTTACAACTGAAACTATAAGTATAAAACTTTCTCAGACTTTTGGTTTTAAGCAAGGGTAATAATTAAAATGTATTTATAGAACTGTACAGCTTCGGTTTAATTACTCAGTTAATTAAAACTTCGGTTCAAAACTTTCAGTTAAAATTGATATAAAGTTTTCAGTTTAAATTATGATGGACACAAACAGAATAAAATTAAAAAAACTGTCATTTTACTTGGACCTTATCGCTTTTTTTAAGTTTATAACCAGAAGATATCACGAATGTCGGTAAAATTAAAAATAAAATAAATAAATAATCTCACGCCTTTGATCCCCAAAGGGGGAAGGCAGAGGCATTCCATTACTGGATATACCCACATTTCACGAGATATATTGGACCCCTAAACGTGATAGGTGGTGAGGCCATCGCCGGACCGGGTCTATTTACACATGTGTCAGAATTAATTCTGGGACCTGCGGGTTTCCTCACGATGTTTTCTTTCACCGTCGAGCTAGTGATAAATATGAACGTAAGTTTTTGAAAAACTCATTGGTGCATGCCAGGATTTGAACCCGAGCCTCACTGATTTTTGGCCGGCTCTTTAACCGTAAGGCTATCGCTGCTCTATGAAACTGCTGTATGAAAATATTCCCTATTATATTTTAATCTATTTGGCAACTGATAGTATCGTTCAATAAATTTTATTTAGATATAGCTATATTTAGTAAAAAAAAATCCAACCTAAATCTATTCAAAACTAGGTGTCCACGTGTGTTTCTTTGAGATAAAAAGTAGTTCATGTCTTTCCTCAAGACGTAAACTATCACATTGTCAAATTTCATCAAGATCGGTCTACCAATTTTGCAATGAAAATGTAGTAAGAAAGATTCACTTTCGCATTAGCAAAGCTATGTTAGCCCAACAGTGGGATTAGACAAGTTCTTAAAGGAAGGGTGAAGCTAAAAATAAAACAGACCCCCTATATAACCTGGTATTACGCAACCTCCTGTATTAACGAGTACAGTCGGGGCCACCTGCCCGCTCGTTAGTATTTTACTACTGAGACCTGGTAGTACAGTCACTGACAAAACTTATAACTTAGTGTTTATTCAAAATTCAAAGTTATTTTTGAGTGTGTATTAATTATGTTTAAATATGAGTGTCCTGTATAAATAAGCTTTAGAAGTAAGGAAAGAGAGCCATTCAATTTGCCAGCAGAGTGGATGTTGTCTAATGTCTAAGTAGATTTATTCTTTCTATTAATTTTTGGTAATTGTATACTAACATAGTCCTAAGTTTCATTGTTACTAATATTTAAATATGGATGCCAAGAAGTCCGAAATAAATTTAGTATTATTATTTAATGTGTTAAGATAAGAATACCTATCACGTTTAGGGGTCCAATGTATCTCGTGAAATGTGGGTATATCCAGTAATGGAATACCTCTGCCTACCCCTTCGGGGATTAAAGACGTAAGATTTTTTTTTTAACATAATTATGAATATTAGACTATAAAATCGACCTAGACTCGCTTTTAAACTGAATATATCCACATATCAACATATCCAAATACAACAATGAACTCTGACATAATAAATAAAGTATTTTATACCTAATAGCGTAGTAGTTCCCGTTCCAGTAAAATATAGCCCATGTTACTCAGGGATATTGTAGCTTTCCAATGGTGAAAGAATTGTTTAAATCGGTCCAGTAGTATTTGAGTTTATTCGTAAAAAACATACATTCTTTCCTCTTTATAATATTAGTACAGATATAGATTTGTAAATAAAAAAAAGACGTGTGGCACTCGGGGACTGCCGCGGTAAAGCTATTGCATAGCATTTTGTATCAACAAGACTGCCGAAAAGAAACGACGTTAGATAATGCACGGCCTTCAAGCCACACCTCCGTGCCCGTCGGAGTGGGGAGCGTGAGGTATTTTTTCGTTACGGAATTTCTGGATTCGGTCCCCGCGCTCAAGGCCCTCGATAGAAGCTATGCAATAGCTTAAAAAAGTTAATAAAAGAAAACTTAAACCCGAGTGCTTGGAAGCTCTTTTCCCCGCGACTGTACCCGCTGGTCTCGTTTCCAAACAGCGCTCCTAGCGTTCGCATCAGGGCGTTGCGTTTCATTCAATAAGAATTATTTATCCATTCTGCACAGCCCCCAACTGCCACGCGCAATCATACGATCTAGATCAGATTTAATACTGGGAGCGGGAAGTGGTAGCAGTGGGGTGGGTTTATAGACTTTTGAGGTTCTATTTTCGAAATTAATCGTGGGACACACTTCTTAGACGGTTATTTGGTCACTTAACAGTTATTCTAGCTGTTCCCAGATAGATTAGAAGAGAAGCCCGTGGGAAGATTATAGCCCATGTTACTCCCGGAATCTATGTCTTAAGGGAGTCCCTCTGCCAACAAAATGTCTTGCATTTTGGCAGAAGAATTAAAAAAAAAAAGGTTATATTCAGCCAATCTCCATAGACGAATTAAGAGTAGGTACCTTGTTATTAGACTATTGATGTTTCTAAGTGTATTTTTTTAACTACAGAATAAATGATTCGAATTGAATTTACGAGTAATATATTATTGAAAAACCTAAAAGTTTGACAAGGTTCTTCTTTGGCTATTGCGTACATAATATGATCGTTAAAAGTATTTTTGCTGTATACTCGTACAGATCGATGCTGTAGTTTTCTTAAAATAATATTAACTGTACTGCGTACCTAACTCCCAAAGTTGCAATTAAACAGTTTTTAAAACAATGTGAAAAACGTAACAAAGTTGAATTGGAAAATTGTCGTCAATTGTTAACAATTGATACCAATCTAACGGACAGTGTTCTAATTCTAAATAAAGTTAACTTTGGTCGTTGATAATTTGTAGCGATCGGGAATCGAGATATCGACAACAAGGAATCCATATAGGTATGTATACCTAAAATACATTTCATCATCATCATCATCAACCCGTAACAACAGCCCAGTGCTGAGCTAAGGGTCGTTCCTCACACATGATCGACGAGGAAGTATGGGCTATAATCTCCCACGCGAGCCCACCGCGGATTGGGAGATGTATTTATTTACAATATTTTCACCTAAAAATGACCTCCAAAGAGCGTCCACGTGGAACTAGGGAAAATAAAAATGTATTTATTTGTGTAGGTAATTGAAAATTACACTTAGAAAAGTCAATAGTCTAACAGCAAGGCACACTAACTCGTCCATAAAGATTGGCTAAATGTAAACAGCAGCCCATCTCCACCGACGAGTTGCTAGTTCGAAATGCAGTTGCAGTTGGGAAAATTAGGAATTTCTAGAATAGGCTATTTGCACAGAAGAGAGTTGCGCGCACAGTTTGCGTAACTGTCATTTTGCTTAACTGACATTCTGCGACGGTTCCGTCTGTGGGTATTTGTCTGCATTGTCTTCGATATGTCGAAACGAAAATTTACTACGGAAAATGTATATACTGAATACTGAGCTTATTATTATAAATGTTGCTATACTAAATTTGTAAAATTTAAATTGAAATAAATACGGGGTGTTCTGGGATAATCTTTTTACCAAATGATTACTCGTCATTCAATTTCTATACAGTCAAATACCATAGAATACCTTCTGTCAATACTAATATTATTTTCCATAGACTAGAGAGACGCGAATCACGCTAAAGACCCTTTCCCGCCAAACGTTAGATAAGTAATGATACTGATAATGTACTAATTAAACAGCTGGTTTCATTTCCTCTCCGGTTTAATTAAATAAACCCGATTAGTCTATCTTTCCGTTACGATCTTTTCCCAGTATCTGAGATTCAGATTTCCGAGCTAGTTTTCTATATTATTAGATCTAACTTAGGTATAAGTTAGCATTAGACTTGCGTCGAAACAGGAACCAAAAACCTGCTGGCTGGTACATACATTAATAATAATAAATTGTGGGACACAATTTTACACGGATAATCAGTCCCAAACTAGGCAGAGCCTGTAGTATATGGGTACTAAACAACTGATAAACATACTTAAAAATACTAAACACCCAGACACGAAGTCAACAGACATGTTCATCGAGGGATCGATGGTGTTACTAGTGGCCATCTAGCTTATGGTCAGTCTGCGTATTCAAAGCTAGAAATGAAGTTGTCATTTTGCGTATTGGTCATTGTGCGTAGAGAGCTTTCGAGAGCCACCTAATGGTATTTGCCATGACTTAACGACTGTTAACGAATGTTTTTAACTTACGTTGGATTAGTGTTCATAACATTATTTAAAAATTAATGTCTAGCAAAAAATAGTCTTCATACGAATACTCAAAATACAATGCAACCTTTGTATCACCGGGTATTTCCAAATACGAAACAAAATTAAAAATAAAAATTCAAAAGAACAGTATCTTTTTTGAACCGTCAATGACTCACAAAGGCACCGAATAGAAGGCTTCAATCAAGGCATAAAAAGACAGAAGCCGTTGCCACTTTAACGGAAGCTATTTTTGTTCTTATTCTTTTTTCAAAGTCAATTGTACTAACCGCAAGTCATGACATTTGACGAGCCGCTATTGGTTGACGGTTGAGGTTTGACAGCCAATCAGAGCCGTGATTTCCAAATTCGAAAGTCATGTTTCTTAACATTTGAGATAGTGACGATGCGTTTTGTCTATGGCCAGTGACTATTGGTTCTTTAGGTTATGTACTGGCTGGAAATAGGTGAACTAGTGATGTCACTATTATCTAGAGAACAGTACCGAAATCCGATTGTCGATATCTAATATGCATGTAACAATACAACCATAGTAAACCTCAAATAATGCATGAATCCCTCTAGTATAAGTATCCCACTTTGGAAAGAAAAGTATTGTAACAGTATTTTGTTTGTTGTGTTTTAATACGTGAAGGTTCAAGAAGTCTAAGTAGGTACCTAAATCAGCTCTCATTTGAGCTAGTCGTAAAAAAAAAATTATCAATATAGTACATTTTTATTACTAGTTAGTCCTCAAGCAAAAAATGATTCAAACTTCAAAGATAATAAAACAACGGTTATTTTGTGCTGCGTTATAAATTTTGCTCTGCTAACCTATTCTACCTTCACACATTTTATATATCTTCTTATATAAGTATATAAAATGATAATCTGACTGACTGATTGGTGATATATCAACGCACAGCCTAAGCCACTGGGTCTAGAGACTTGAAATTTTGCACATAGATAGCTTATACAGTGTCGGCATCCACTAAGAAATGATTTAGCAAGATTCAAGCCCTAAGGGGGTGAAATAAACCGCTGGTAAAAGCTACTTACATTCATAAAAAATACCAACAAATCAAAGTAGGCACATAAGCATTCCCACATAGCAACAAATAATATATTAACATTCGTCACACAGTCGCAGTAATTTGAATGAAGCGCGGTAGTCGCCATCCATCATCATTTCGTTCTGACTCGACGTTACCAATCACAAATGATGTTTTTTTTTCATCACTTGTCACTGGATGCACAAAAAAGTAATAAACCACCGAAAAGTTTATTTGAATAGATTTGGCGGGAGTTCCTGTGAGTCTATGGAAAGATTTAATTTGGACGCTCAGACGAAAGAAAACACTTTTATGGAAAAAAAGATACATTTTTATTTTTGATAATAACGATTACATATTTTAAAGTCGTATTTTTTTTAAATGATTGGATTGCATATTACGTCTTTAAAGCCAAGATTTATCAGAATCATATTTTTTTAAACTATCAAAGTGTAGACCTGAATTTATACAGAGTAAAGATTATGATATTATGATAGATATTAAGACACAAAACTGAAAAAACAAATGCTGAATCCAGCCATAATACTTGGTTTAGTAGAGCTTGTTTAAATTACTCCTCTATAAGATAGTATGAGAGCGGAATGGTTAGCAAAATTTTGTTTATATTTCAAAATGGTAATTCAGAATAAAAGGCTTTTAGAAGAAACATAGAATAATACTTCAATGAACTTTCATATTCAATTTCCAAAGGGTTACATTCTTATCACCTAAAACAAAAAGTACAAATTCATATTGCGTTTAATTTAAATAACAGCGCAATTTGAAACTGGAACAACTGTTTTTGTTTTTTCATAGAACCTAGATATGAAAGTGTTCTTTTTAATTCCCATGGGATAAAAAATAAAAACCCACCTATTTTTTTTAAGCTCGACGACGGGCTACGGTAAAAATAATTCGGTCAAGAGCGTAGATTAGGTTTCTTTAATTAATGAAACGAAGAGGCGTGACTGACTAAGATTTTGTGGGAATCGACGACACGCTAGTTAATCGATTCTTGTGTCCAAATAATTTTGTATCGATTAAAATTATCGATTCTTTTAACGTAACCTCTTTTGATCTTGAAATGTAAAAAATATGACAGTTGACTTTTTGGCGGGAATCCAAAGAACGACTCATGTTTTTTGTAAAATTTTAATTTAAATGTATATTTCGGGTTTTGGCTAATAACAGTGATAGTATATTATATTGCAAGTGTCCGTGAAAGTGTGCAATGAATAGGAAATTCTTTAAAAGACGTGGGTTGGACATTTTCGGATTACCTTGAGAAGTTTCAATGCAGTTTTTCGTTAAAGTCTAAAAAAAGAGAAATAGAAAGTGTTGAAGACACTTTGTTTTTGTGCATGGACTCTCAATTATCTATTCAACTAGGATAAAAAAATAAAGATTTTGTTTAAAGGCATTGCAGCCAAAGCCTAACATGAAAAAAAGTCAGTTGTGCTTATAGCTGTCAATCATTCAGATGATTGACATTTATAACAATCAATTTATCTTGACAATTTATGATAAGGAGCAATAAAGAATATTTCTACAAAAAATGCACGATGTCTTATTTTATAAATGATAAACATTAACGTAAAAAACTAAAAGATAGAGCAAAAACGTATTTTGCGAACACATTGCAAGGCGTTGCAGTTTTAATGTTTCTTCTTTCTGCAAATTAATTGGTGATGTGAGTGTATTAGTAGCTATATTATTATTCTTAATGAGTATTAAAAAAGAAAAGTTAATAGGGTAAAGTAAAAAGATTATACGTGATACTTTATAGATTAAATAGATCAACTACAAGTCAAAATCCTTCTTTTTCTTCGCCACAGTCTGGTAAAGTAATAAAGTAATTCAATAAAATTTTCATAATACAATCTAACATATCATAATCTAATCTGCAATTTGACAAGTGAAAGAAACAAATGATTTGACTAAGAGTTGACCCAAAAACTTGAAAGAACATTTAGCATTGGTTTAAATAAACTGAACTTTGAAACAATAAGCAAAATTAAACAAAAAATGTAACGAGTATTTTATTACATGGCGCCAATGTAAAATTTTCTGCATCCAACACTGAATCTAACATATTACTCTAACCAATCATGCAGTATTTTTTTCATAGCATTACATTACAACTGACCTTAGAACTTATAAGTTTAATCCGCTAATCATTGGATTAGAAAAAAAACTGTAGTGATGTACCACAGCATGCGATCTATAGACAACGGAAACAATGAGTCGTTAATACCACCTCAAGACTAATGCCAAGATTTATTAGCTGCAGCAAAAAGACTGTTAGAGTGTCAAGCGTTGGCCACATTTTGAAGTAGAGTTCCGTGTAATTAAAATACATCAGATTATTATTTAACGCAATCAAATATTATTTTTTGACGAGCCTGTTGGCTCAGTTTAGCAGTGACCCTGCCTTCTGAGCCGGAGGTCGCGGGTTCGATAACCGCTCTGGCCAACATTTTTATACAATTCAGTTCATTTATTCAACAGTTACACTGTATGCAAACATTTACATGAACATGACTGTTGGCTTCGTGTGTAAGTATATTTATCACTTACTAGCTTTTACCCGCGGCTTCGTTCGCTCACGCTTTTTTTCACCCCCCTAGGGGTTGAATTTTGCAAAATCCTTTCTTAGTGGATGCCTACACTGTATAAGCTATAGGTATATGTGCAAAATTTCAAGTCTCTAGACCCAGCGGTTTTAGCTGTGCGTTGATGAATCACCAATCAGTTATTCAGTTAATCATTTTATATTATATAGATAGATATAGGACTGTGCTCATAGAAGCAACTAGATTTTGTCAAATACAAATAGAAACTGTTTTTCGTAAACTATTTTCTGTTCTGGCTACTGAACCCTAATTATCAATAAGTAAATCAAATTCTTAACAAATAAAGATGAGTTTTCACTGCACTTATTGTTTCAATGAAGCTCATACGATTGTCGATTGTAAAGAGTTTTTGTGGGGAATATCCCGGAATTGTATTCAGTTTTTTCCTTTTTAATGTGGAATCGAATCAAGCAATAGGTGTTGTAGTGATGTAGTGGTGTGTCGATGTTTTTCGTTAAGTCGATATCGATACTCCTAATGACAATATACTTATTTTTAAATAATGAAAAAAAATTTATTCTTAAGATATTTTACACAGAATGCACTAGTTTATACATTTATATAAATTAATCTAAACAAATAATACGACCCTGTTTCCGAAACTAAGAATAATATTCTTGTATCTCTAATAAAATGTTAGTGTAGATATTTTTGTTTGAATTTACTGTAGAAAACTTTAAATATTATTAAACTTATTTCCAATGAAATGTGTGTATTTCCGGAAATGGAATACCTCTGCCTACCCTTTCGGGGATACAAGGCGTGAGATTATTTATTTTTATTTTCAAATATTGATAGTTAAATACTGAGATTGAATTTTAACTCGAAATACGAGTATTAATACCATAACGCACATATTAAAAGAGCTACAACCAAAAGATAGATTATATATAAGTATGTAGTATGCAAACTAAGTGTTTGAACCATATTTTTGGGACACTCTATAAGGTTGCCACGTCATCATCTGTAGTACCTACTCTACATACCATCTCATACTTTTAAATAATCGATTCATATGGGTATATAGGACCTTATTATATTTATACTTAGTCCATTTGTATAACGATTCAGAACACTATCGACAATTATGACACGTTAGTCGACATAGAGCACATCACTAGCAAATATCGACGCGGGCTCATCAAAGTATGGCGCTCAGACAATAACTGAGAAATATTAAATTATAATAAAATTAACTTGGGGCTTACTTTTTTCACCGTTACCGTATATAGAGCTAGAAATGGATAGACCGGTTTTAAATGATTCACTGTCAGAGGTGTAAAATGTATGTTTTTTAAGTGTAAGCAATATTCGCACCAATGTTACCTTTGTTGCAATACTATCAGTGAAATTGCAAGAAAGTTTAGTGATGAATTAATGATATTATGTTACACTTTTTTTTTTCAAAATTTTCGACTCTGTAACTTTATGGGTTGCAATAAAATTGTAATTAAATGTAATGAAAAATATGTTTATACAAAAACTGAGCAGTTATAATAAGCACTTACATTAGTGTAATTAATAATTAAAAAAAATATGAAACTACCTATTGAAATAAAAAAAACTGTTACACAACAAACAACCGTTCATAGCCTGAGCTTTTCTTTCTATCACTGCACCTTCTTTTTTCAAACCCCCATTTTCCGCGAGACTGTACCACCTTACCGCATCTACGCGTACCAAAGCCAACGTCCCACCGTCTCACGCGGCCGCGACTACACGATAACGATTATTCATTCTACACGGTGACACGTGACGAATCAATCGGCTACGTGCGTCCAATCCAACCGCGTCGGGTGCGGTGCAATGACTTTTGTTGGTGATTGTACTTTTGTAATGGAAAAAAAAATCGATATGTATCAGAGCCATAGATATTACTAGTACATTACTGCGTATGTCAAAGTCAAAGTCAAAATGTTTTATTCAAAATAGGAACTTACAAGTCCACTTATTGAACGTCATTTCAACTCCACCGCTTCAGCATGTATGGTTGAGGAGAAGAAGCGGGGCAAGAAACTCCTCAACACAATATTCTTTTAATTTGTAGTTACGTACATATTTATCACTGGCTATGTGAAAGAAAACAGGCAGTACTCCGTTCCTAGAAATACTCACTTTTCACTCATATTTTTTTTTTTAACCCCTAAACGGGACAAGGGGGACCCTACTGCCTGAGGGTTACGACATATACTCAGACTCAATTCTGGTGATTCTGGGATCTGCTGGTTTCTTTGATTTTTTCCTTCGCAGTATAAATATTTCCTACAAAAGGTACATTTTTTAAGCATAACACGACGAATATAATTTTTTTGAAAGGAAGAACCATGTAGGGTCAGTGCCTACAAGACTGACTGTTATCCCAGATAGCTCGGCTAATCCTAAGACTGCTAAACCTGAAGTAAAAGCGATGACAGCTCTTTGATAAGCTGCCGCTATAATAAGTAGCCCTCAATTAATTTAAAAAAATATACTAGTCATACTAGCAACTGCACTATCCATACCACCACTATTTACCACCATAAATAAGATGAACTTAGAAGTAACTAGCCAATTACCTACCCATCTATGTTTTAAGGGAGTCCCTCTGCCAACAAACTGTCATGCAGTTTGGCAGAAGAAATATGTTGTTAAATTGGGTTTATTTATCCTGAATAAATGATTTTTATTTATTTTTATTATTTTATCCCATGCCAAAAATTAAAAATACATCGGTAAAACAAGAGAACTAAACGCCACACTTATCGGTACATAGCAATTATGTCACAAACCCACCAATTAACAGCAAATGTGTTCGTTCCATTTATTTAAAAAATACTTTGGCCGACTAAAAATATGCCTTAGCTAAATGAAAGTAAAATAAAAAGTGCGTTGCGATTATTTTTTGTCGGCGTTACTGGTATTACCGAACGTGTAATTAAAAAGACAAGAAGTTTTAGTTTTTTTATTTTAAGTATCTGTCAAAGACGGCGCGCTGGTATTCCTAAGTAGTAATTTTGCTGTCGATAGTCTATGGTGCGTTTTTGAATAGTTTTTTTGTTATTAAGTATGAATCTGGATCTCCTAAAAGGAGCCGTACAAAAAAGCTACTAAGACCTAAATAAAACCTCGGTTAGAAGCAAACTGTGTAGACAATGCTCTCTTACCAAAATAAGTTTTCGTAGGATTTTTATAATTTCAATAGAAGGATAAAGCGTCATTCAAGATGATCCAACACATTAAAAATATACTTCCTTATTCTTCAGGGTAAAAATCAATAAGTAAATATCTTTCTTTTACGCCTTCCTGAAAGATACAAAATTTTGTACGTTTGATAAATATTTATACCGTTTTCCAAGACATCTCATTTTATATCGCCAGCACACCTACAAAAAATCGCTCCTTCTTCGTTTGACCCAACTAGTTATCCAATTAGCGGCCTTATAATGTCACAATAAAGTTCAAACTCACCTGCGTCTGAGTTAACCCCAAACTCGCCGCGAGTTCCGCGCGCTCAGGCAGCGCGAGGTACTGCGTCCGCTGAAACCTCCTATTCAACTGCTGGAGCTGCAAGCTGGAGTATATCGTGCGAGGTTTCCTCATCTTCTTCCCTTTCCCGTTCACCCGGAGGCCCGGGTCGTCGGATAGCCCGCATTTTTCTGCAACAGATTTCGAAGGGTTAATGAAAATGAAAAAAAAAAAAATTTTTTTCTCTACACAGTCCATCTATTCTAATATTATAAAGAGGTAAGATTTGTATTTTTGTATGTTTGTTACGAATACACTCTAAAACTACTGGACCGATACTAACAACTATTTTACCAATGGAAAGCTAGAAGGTCCCTGAGTAACATAGGCTATATTTTATTCTCGTATTCCCAAGGGAACGGGAACTACGCAAGTGAAACCGCGCAGAACCGCTGGTATTGCATAATTAGTAGTTACACTTTTTAGGATTAATTAGGATGAACGTAAGTGAAGACAGGAGCCTAGCCTAGGTTTATTTATTTATTATGGCTCACAAAACAAGTTATAATCAATGAAAATTACATAAAATTGTAACGATTATTAAACTAGATTATAACTCTAAATATGTGTGCACAGAATGAACCAGGTAGCGAACAGTTTAGACAAGAAATTAGTACTGTTAGTAATGTAAATATTGTTTATTAATCAAAAGGTTAAGGTTAAAGGTTGATTCTGTATCATGGGATCCTTGTCTCCCGCCAACGGAATGTCGGTATAAAGTCTGAAAAACGAGTCTTTATATTAGGTATTACGCATCAACACTTACGACTATCATTATCAATTCTATTTTTGGAAGTTCCCACTTTTCACCAGTATATTCTTCGGACCCCTAAACGTGATAGAAAGAGGGTGAGCCTGTAGTCGTGCCTGGGTGCTATGCACATGCCTTAGAACCTAGGACACCTTTGGACCTGTGGATTCCTCACGATGTTTTCCTTTACTGTCTAGCTAGTAAAATGAAGTGAAGCTAAGGAAATATGGAATTAGTAGTCACCTGTCAAAACTAACACGATAAATGTCTACATTCTACAATAATAAGTTAAATTGGAAAAGGTCAGTATACGTAAACTATTTTTTTAGAACCTATATTATCAGACTTCTTCAAACATTTAAAACTATAATATAATTACGTAATCTTATAATCTTTATTACTCTATGGCTTAAAACAAAAGCCGCGCTAAGTGACGTTCCAAATTCAAACTCCTAAAGCGGAGTTCAAAAATCGCCTCGCATTTTCGGCCAGACACACACCCCACCCATAAATCAACACACAGAAAACGACGCAATAAATCTACAATATAAATATTCAAGCCATACGATGCCTGTGAAGGCTTGCCATCCATTTTGTAAAATATATGAAAGCGACTCGCTACTTGATAATAGTCAGTGGTAACTTGTAATTACTGGGTTCATATCGCTACATCTGATCGCCGCAAGACTCGCCGACACCCGACTTTTTGGCGGTGGGTTTTCGAACGCACCGCCGATATTCGAATTTTAAACGCGATTTTAATTTCTTTTTCCGTGCGTAAGTTGAGTATGTGCACGGAAAATTTTGAATTCGGAACAAGTAACGAGGTCTTTTTGGTGGAATATTAAATGTCCTGTTTAGTGTTTATTTTTTATTTTTGAATGATACTTGAGTTCTCTTATAATAAATTGCTATTAATAGGTATCAACAATTTATGCCACAATTCCTTCTTGAAAAATAAACATTTAGCTCTAAAGTGCTATGAAGTATGTCTTACATTCGCTTCGTTGATAAATGGGTGGTGGTTCGCAAACAACTTTGCATATCTCAGTATCAGACGTTTCGTAGGAAGCACTCGATATGTCTACGTTCTTTTTTAGATTAATTCGCAGCACTATTAAATAATGACAGATGTTTTGGCGGGAATCAAAAGACAATTCCGTAAAAAATTGCACTGAATGTTTTTAACTGTATCAGTAAACATGTTTTAGTAATTTTATCGACTATTAAAGCGGCATTTCTTTTCAAAAAAACTACATTATGTTTCAATATTCACACAACTTCCCAAGAAAAACTTTCCCATACCAACTATAAGTTTACAATACGTATGCATACGCATGTATTCATGTCGGCATCGGACAGACAGACAGACAAAACAATGCAAAGGGCCCCGAGGAACTGACACACCCCCGAGCTGTAGTGATGTCGCGCCGGGCTTGTCGATGTATCGAATAGTGATGGGAATGTGAGATATCGATGGTCTTGTTTTTTTTTTAAATACGCAGCCGATTGATTTTGAATGAGAAATTGTTCAGATTTTTTCTCTATATAAGGTACATGAATATAAGTATTTGTTGCTTTTGTTTTTTTATAATAGTAAGACTGGATTTGAGCAACTTAAAATATATGTATAATAAAATACGTTAATCTATTCAAAAAAAATAAAATACAGTGGTCGGTCAAATCGATTATAACGATCTCTTCCAGACAACATTTTGAGATTGAGAGGTTAGAACTAAGGTAGACGGACCACACAGGCTCTTATCTCGCAGAATCGTTACTAAACTGGCTAGAATATTATTTGGGATCCACATTTTTACCAGTCCACAGCAAAGCAAAATAGGGTTATGTTTTTATCATAATATGTTTCACCGGTAGAGTTGAACTAATCATGTAAATATGATAAGTGTTTTTAAGCTTAATTTTAGTCTTTTCTTAGGAACAAATTCACTGTGTTATTTAAATATATTTTTAATGATTTAAGAGTAGAGCAACTTCCACGCCGACCCGTCCTGGAACACACCCGCCCACTGTGGCCGCCTACCGAAAACCGAGTAACCAAAAACAATAAAAATCTTTTCCTTCAACAAAAACATTTTTTGAAAAAAATATACTTCTCGGTGCGGGCAGACGAGCCACTGGCTGTGCTTTAGTTTTGGTAAGTATACTTTACTCAGTAATATTTTATATTCAGATTGCAAATATGTACCTACTGTTTATTTAATTTTCAAAACCCATTAATTATTAAGTTAGTTAAAACCCATTATATAGAAATAAAAAAAAAATACAAAATACGTGTCGACTTACCAGTTCTTCATAAAAAAAACATTCATCATTTAATTTTATTGGTTTAACGATCTCTACTTCCCTACCAATATATTCGTCTACATGTTAGATTGTCAAATGTAAACCGCTCAACTAATTCTGATGTAATTTAGTTGAAACATAGTTTGCATCACGAGAAATGGCATCAGCTACTGTGTATCCAGTAATACAAACGCAGTCGCGAGCAAAGAGCTAGTCCTATAAAACGTAAAAAATTAAAAAATAACAAAAAAGTCTACAGTCTACACTCTACTTCACCTAAAGAGAGCGAAATAGCCGTCGGATCTAAGTAAAAAAACAAAGCACTTTTAAAAAGTTTACCTTCAAAGCGGTTTTATTATGAGCTTCAAATTATAAAATTAAATTACTTTCATATTTTTAATCACTTATTAATAAGCTTTAGAGAGATGTTAAACTAGTAATGTAGCAGTGGCATACAATTTTTCATCCCCTACTTAACACCTTCAGGGGATGAGTTTTCAAAAATCATAAACTTCTGTGACAAATTATATGCTTCTAGTAGGATGTGCATTACTCAAGTTTCTTAAAAAATTTGTAAATATAAAAACTGAGTATTACTAACAAAACACTATAAAATGATGCAGAATTCTTAAGATTTTTGAGTCATTGAGGAGTTCAATCATTCACCTCCTGGCTCGATCATCAGATCATCTCGATGGTACCAAGTTATGTATTGTCATGAAAACTACATGACATACATACACTTGCAAAGTTCTAAGTATGTACGACAATTAGAAGTGGGTTAAATTAGACTTCTAAGATTAGTTTATATAGTTAAAAGTAACACCTCATTGTCATTGTACAGTCAAGAGCACATGAAACTTAACACTTGTAGTGCGAGTCTGACCTCTAAGGCGATTGAATAAGAACGTTACATAGTCCAATGTGTCAAGCTCCAGTGCTCTAAGACTGTACACCAATAAAAATATTCAATAAGTGCTTAATGACTATAAGCAAACCTTAGGATGTATGTAACTGAGATAAACAGATTGAGGTACAGTCAAGAGCACATGAAGTTTTACACTTGTAGTGCGAGTCTGACCTCTAAGGCGATTGAATAAGAACGTTACAAAGTCCAATGAGTCAAGCTCCACGTGCTCTTGACTGTACGTGGTGTTCTAAAGTTAACTATGGAATAAGGTACTTATAATATAAACATACATAGTTAGTAAGAAGAGCTGTCAGTGCGTTTGGTCGAGGCTTCCAGGTGACCAGAGGGCTGGCAACTATGTCTTTTTTTAAAAAAAAATGGGGCAAACGAGCAGAGGATGGGCCTGTCAAAGGATCAGCCTAGCTATCCAGAGAGGGAATGCTGCCAGTCTTCTGGGCACTGCCCCACATGGTTCCTCTTTGGAGGTCATTTTTTTATCTGGATTTATTGTAAATGAACGTATATTTTCTTTGTTAGTAACAGGTTAAGCTAATAAAAGTATGTTAATGTAAAGTAAATTTTAATTCCTCCTCCTTAAATGTAAATGTTTTAGTCAGTAAGATACTAGAGAGGGGCGTGCCGGTTCCGTAGTAAAAAATTCTTAGAACGCCGGGGTGTGTCCGCCTAAGGATCCCTGTTATCCGACAAAGATCTTGCCTCTCGATTTTTGGGAAACAGTACTGTGGCTTACACAAGTGTTTTGTCACTTATTGGTAACGCTTTAGTCTGTAAGTTAGGTTACGTATTTTCCTTGACTGCCTGTGGAAAATGCAATTATTGTTTTTTTTATTTCCTCTTACATATAATTACATGCATCTGTCCACATAGGTAAAAGTATGGTCTCCAAAACTCTGTTCGAAACCAGAAAATCTCCTGTCACGACTTGTACCACCATTGTCTTAAATATTTTCTCGGTCGATAAATCTAAGAGTCCCAGAAGTAGAACCAGGATGTCAGAAACTCGGAAAATTAAATTGGTACTATGATGATTCAATCCTAACCAAATACTAGTCTGTTTCTAAACACGAATTTGGTCAAAGAATTTAATCAAAAAACCTAATACTTCAGAGCCATCAAGCATTTTTTAAAACTATATGCAACAAAGGAAATTGAAATAGAATTTGTAACGTAACATTTAAATGATTCTCATATTAATTACAAGGAACAACAGTAACCCGCCAAAATGACTATAATTAACCAATTAATAATAAATCAGCCCTAACACTTGTCCTCCCGGCTGTACAAAACACGTGTCCTTTGCCTAGAGCGAGTGCGTTCGAAAAATGTTGAAAAATTAAAAGTTTAAAAGTTCGTAACTAGTAATTAAAAACACAAGCGACGCTAGGTGACCCACACTGTGTTATTAAAAGTAAAAATGTTGGAAATGTTAGTTTTTTTAATTTAAAATGCTCGAGGCGAAGGCACAGTTGTTCGATGGGTGTTTGACAGACTGGTGATGAGTGTAGGGCTCGATTTTTGAACGAATAAATATTTTTGAATTTAGAATTACTTTTAAAAATGTTTTTAAAAACGACAACAAACGTTTGGAACGTCTTTTCATATATAATAAACACACAGGCTTTCGCAATCCAAATTAAGCAGGTGTATCAAGTATCACATAGGTTTTAATAAAGATATGAATAAAAATTGAAATAGGTACACTGTTTTTACGGAACTAGAACATTTTTCAGGAATAGGGGAATACAATGTAGAGCTACTCATATCTCACGACAATGCAAAGGTTGATCTAGAAATAAAAAAAATAAAATGTAGCTGTTACTTTTATTTGATTTCGCCAAATTCGTACGGGAACGAGAAAAAAGACCATTACGAAACTTCCTCCGATTCAGTCAAGTAAAAATTAAATAAGTAGAGCACACATCAAGCCATGCAGGGCGGTCCCGGCGACCTCGCTTGGAACTAACATTTCGTTAAACATTTTTTTCTTCACTGTACTTTGTTATGTTTTAAAAGGTTAAGGTTAGCCTTAGAGCTAAATCATCAGGGTTAAAGTCATCAAAAATCAAAATCAAAATCCATTTATTTTCAGTAGGTATATAAAATACACTTTAATATATATATAATCTCACGCCTTTCATCCCCGAGGGGGTAGGCAGAGGTATTCCATTACTGGATATACCCACATTTCACGAGATACGTTGGACCCCTAAACGTGATAGGTAGTGAGCCCATCGCCGGACCGGGTCTATTTACACATGTCTCAGAATTAATTCTGAGACCTGCGGGTTTCCTCACGATGTTTTCCTTCACCGTCGAGCTAGTGATAAATATGAAACTTTGAAACGTCAATAGTCTAATAACAAGGCACTCTAAACTCGTCCATGAAGATTGGCTAAATGTAAACAGCAGCCCATCTCCACCGACGAGTTGCTGGTTCCAAATGCAGTACCCCGAGAAGAGCCAGCGACCATCACCGACCCGAAGTCCCGAAATGGGTTCTGGCTCTACTCGTACAGCATTTGGAACCAGCAACTCGTCGGTGGAGATGGGCTGCTGTTTACATTCAGCCAACCTCCATAGACGAGTTTAGAGTCCCTTTTTGTTAAACTATTGACCTTATTGATGTTAATATGTGTATTTTTTTAACCTAAAATGGATCTTTTCTCAACTTAAAGGGTTAACGTGAGTTCCGAAACAGACTATAATGAAATGATATATTTAAAATACATGTCAGTTCACTGACTGTCCATACCTTAACTTAACCTACCTTTCAAAACACTAATTGTATAAAGAGTTTCACCCGCATAGTTCCTGTTCCCGTGTGAATACGGGAATGAAATATAGCCTATATAACTCAATGATAATGTATGTACCTTTCCATTAATGAATGAATTTTTAAAATCGGTTCAGTAGTTTTTGAGTTTATTCATTACAAACAAACAAACAAAAAAATAGTGTTTCCTCTTTATAATATTAGAGTAGAAGTAGGAGGTGCGTTTACTCAACTTGAAGTAGAACTAAGTTCAAAACTCGCCGCAAGCTAGTTAAGTCGTAAACCTAAGTATAATAACTATACATAAACCGCCGAAATTATAAATACCGCTTTTATGATTATGACAAATTGGTACAGTTAATCTCTTAACTTTGATCAGGGGGCTCAATTTAGGGGCCGCAGTCCCATCGCGGACCGCTAGGGTTCCTGCGGGCCGCAGTTTATTATCAATTCCAATTAACATAAAACTATTAGAAGGGTAATAAGCACACCAGTACTTATTTAGTAAAAAATATGCTAAGGTATTTTAAATTAAATGCTAAACTTAATTATGTAATAATAACTGTTATTACAATTCAGCATAAGCATACATAATTGACAAAAATCATTACAAAAACTTTACTCTACATTAAAATAAAAACATAAGTATTTATTTTTTTAAATACCACGTTATTTAGGTACCTATCTCTTACATTATTTGGGTTAGTAGCATATCTAACGGTATTCCCCGTACGGGTCTAGTGTTACCCTTTCCCGTAGGAATTTCAATAACACCCTTATTAGCGGTTACTATAGAGCCTACTTTCAAATTTTTAATTATATTGGCGCTATATTAGAGGAGCTTTCGTGATGTGTCATTGGCATTCCGCCTTTATAATAATAACAATTAAGTAGACGGATATTAAAAAAAAAACGAAAAAAACTAGGTACCAATTTTTTATACTTACCTGTATAATTTCTATGTGTTCAATAAACAACCAAGTAAATAAAAAAATGAAATAAAAAAAAAAACAATTTTACAATTAAGTAGATACCAAATTTGAAGAGCGCGTAAACTACGACCTCCACTCTATTTTACTTAACCGCCCCTGGCTTAGACCGCTTACTAAGTTAGTGCAAGTTAATTATGTCATAATTCTGTTAAGTTGTGACAGGTTTATTGTAATGTGTGGATTTAGCAAATTACAACCTTTTTTTAGGGAAATTAGCATCAATTCACGATAAGAATATAATAATTTTTATTGTTGTATTAATCATTTTTATTGCCACATTATATTTATATTAAATATTAGGATGCCACAGTCATCCACAATAGTGGATTTGATCGTTATTTACCTAAAAATAAGTCGAAACTTTTATGTGATTTCTATGTATAATTATTTCGTTCAAGGGTAATTCTATATACTGTTGCGAGCTCTGTGACCAGAGGGCTGGCATTTGTCTCTGTCGAAGGATCAGCCTAGCTATCCAGAGAGGAAAGTAGTCAACGTTTTAGAAGAATGCGTTTCGTCAAATAGTTCCTATGCCGTTATGTTGGCAATAAGGCAAATAAGTGTTGTATGTGTGTGTTGAGAGACATGGAAGCCAAAATGACAGCATAGGAACTATTTGATGAAACGCATTCTAGTAATTGTTTGTGTATATTATTGTGTATATATTCACGAAAGACACAAAAATCTGTTAGATACTTGGCAACTAGTCATAACCTTGAAAGAAATTCACGTCAGAGATTAATATATTAAAACAATGATAAGTAAATTCTGCATGAATGGAAAAGTTTTAAAATACCATTTCAAATATTTCAGCGTGTAATATTAACTACAACTAAGTAATGTATGTTAGTTATACGAGATTTATAAACAAAATGTTTTAAAGTAACAATACCAAATGAATCTATTACACTTACCTAACCTATCACAGCATATTTTTTCCAGACGGTAACAAAATGAACACCCAAAGAGTAAAAACAGACCCTATTACGACCCCGCTGCCCGTCCGTCTGTCACCAGGCTGTATCTCATGAACCGTGAAAATTAGACAGTTAAAATTTTCTCAGATAAGATAATAATAATAAATAGAATAAAATAAATATTTAAGGGGGCTCGCATACAACAAACGTGATATATTTGCCATAGATAATGGTAGGTACGGAAACGGTTTTTATAGACTAACAGCACAAAATACTTAATTAAAAACAACTTTGAAAATGTAAATGGAGACACTATAAAGTTTTTATTGTGCTACAATAAAATTGGCACATAAAATTGAAAATGGCAAAGTTCAATCAAAGAGGAAATGTTAGATCATTTTGACTGGTTTCGTGCATGAAACAAGTGGCTAACTAAATCAAAAACGGCCTCATCATAAAAAGTTGTTTATGGATATCCACTATCATCGTTTTAACCTTAAAACAATACTGTTGTATTCATGCATAGTGATGTAAAAGAACGAATGATTGAATGCAGGAGCGGAGGCGGAATGCTCCTCCATCGTGAAAAGGGAAGATCTTCCTTTCATTTAATTTATTCGTTAACAAAATATTTTTGTGTTCGAGCGTTGCGTTCTTTAGGCGAGGTGATTGTTCCTGGGGACCGCGGTACAAAGGTTGATGTTGGACAGTTGTATTTAAACATAATCCTACTCTTTTGGATCGCTAGATGTCGCTACATAGCGCAAAAGCCGGGGTCAAAGAGGTTGGAAGAAAATCATAGAGAAACTTTTTCTTTAAACGTCTTTGGCCATGGTCTTCCCATTTCCACGGGATTTTCCAAAATTCCTATAGTAAATAGTTACACCATTTAACGAAAGTATTTAACAGATTTGGAGTTTCTAGTTTCGTGATAATTGTGCTAACAGTGATCTTTCTCAAAGGTTCAGCTATATCCAGAGAGAGATTGCGGCCAGTTTTGTGGGCCCTGTACCATATGTTTCATCTTTGGAATTCATTTTTTTGTCTGTAAATATTTAAAATATTTTTTTCTTCTTTATAAGGAATTAAAATTATTATAAGTACTTACAAAGAAAGAAAACCTGACTAACTCTTAAACGCACTGTCGAAAACTGACGCTAGATGACTTGAAATTTGGACAGTATATTCCTCTTATTAACTAGGCGTTGGATAATAAAGGATTTTGCCAAATTCCCACAGGAACGGGACAAACGGGATCCCCGCAGGCCTTTGTTGGCCTAGGCCTTGGCCATTTTGTAAATCAAAACAATTTCGGCATAAGTTACTGGAAGCAGTGTAATAAACTAATCATCATGCAATATGTCATCAATGTATTGCAACTGTATCTTACCTCACTTATTATACAATTAACCAGTTATTTATACTGTTGTTATTCAATATTGCCCCTACTTTAACCAAGATTTATTGGACTAATCTGTTCAACCTAAACGCAACCTAACCCCAACGCAATAAAGGCTAAAACTATTTCTCTAGTATAACTCTATGACCAGTTATCAAAGACCTCTTAACTAGAATGGATGGCTTAGAACTGTTACATGAAAGAAGGGTTAGAGGGGTCTTTCTTTATTGGAGATACACTGAGATGAGAATTTATAGACGTACTTTAATCCAATTGTCTGAATTAATTGTTGAATTGACAAAACGAGACATTAAAACAATATTGTTTTAAGCACTTACAACTGTTTTATAGGACTATTGTTTACTTAAACATTATATAACGCTTAAAGTGGAAATTGTCTTTCAGAGTTTAGTGCTGATTTAGTATCAATATCTGTACATAGTATACAACAAAGTCGCTTCCCGCCGTCTGTATGATTAGATCTTGTAAACCAAGCATCGGATTTTGATGTGGTTTTTACTAATAGAAAGAGCGATAATTGAGGAAGGTTTTTGTGTATCTTAAAAACAGGAGCAAAGCAAGGGCAGGTGGCTATAGTTTATTTCACATAGCATGGGTTCGGTGACAGTTCACATTTTTCCGCTTTACGTTTAACTACTTTCGACTAATAAAAATATTTTATTAAAAAATGTCTGGATGCATGTTTGTTCCTCTTTCACGCAAAAACTACCAAACGGATTTTGATGAAACTTAACAGTTATATAGCTTATACATCAAAATAACATATAGGCTATATTTTATTCCCGTATTCCCACGGGAACGGGAACTACGCGGGTGAAACCGTGAGGTGCTGCTAGTAACTCATAATTGCACAAATTAGCATATTTTAATATATCAATCCATTGTTGATGCTGTTGTTAGACGAGTTACCTACTGAAAGCACGCCCGGGAATGTCATAGAAAATGCTAAATAAGGACGGGAACGGGAAAAAATCCCATTGGAATGGGAGCAAATTTGATCTGCGTGGGCAATGCCACTGACTCGTATGTGTGCTTCTTAACCATTCATCCGATGATGTTGAAATTTTGACGAGATGATGAGACAACGAAAATGTTATTTGTAAAGTGTGTTTGTGAAAAAATAATGGAATTCCTGCGGGAACGAAAACGTTCCCACGGGAACGGAGGGAAATTGCATGAAGTCTGGCTACAGCCCTGAATCTGTCTTACCTGACACTGTCAAATGTATATTTAAATCAATTTTAAATCGATAATGCGTGTCACTCAGACTCAGTCGATAAAACAAAATATAGATTTATTGCACAATACGACCTTCTAGCTACCGGGGAAAAAATAGAAATCGACGAATTCGGGGAAACATATCCTGGCAATGGAAATTCGACCTTGCCGTGTCAATCGGTATCGCGGAAAACGAGCGTCGGAAGGTTTTAATTTACAGTTCAATTTCCTTTGCATTTTGACGTTGGATTTATGAGAGCGGTTTTTGCTTGCGTGTTCCAGTTTTTTAGTTGTGTCTTGGGTGTTTAGGTAAGTATAGGAAGATTGCGTAGGATTTTGTGATTGTGATATGAAAGACATGGTAAAGGATTCTTAAAGGGGTCAGTCGCTAAAAATATTGATTTCACAAAATGTGTAGGTGGCAAAATAAAAACAAAACTTGGCAAGGAGTTTCATGATAATTGACGAATGTTTTGTAACTGACTTCGGGCCTTTCCTCAAATATACGAAAGTATGGACTATATTATCATCAGAGATGGTGTTATGCTAGCAGTATAGAGTATCTGACATGGCTTAACGACTTGAATTGTGCGTAAGCCCAACGAAAATTTGGGGCAACAGTATTACGTGCCTCTCGAAACACGGAGTTCGTGATATATTGCCACTAGGAGGCTATTTAAACAGCACTGAACCTAATGCTATTTCGAGGTAGGTGCGTCACTAGTGCTCAAAATATGGCTATATATATAAATAAATTGTAGGACACAATTTACTCACGGCTATTTAGTCCCAAACTAGGCATAGTCTGTTGTACTATGGGTACTAAACAACTGATAAACATACTTAAATAAGTATTAAACACCCAGACACGAAGCCAACAGACATGTTCATGCACACAAATGTTGGCCCCGAGCGGGGATCGAACCCGCGACCTCCGACTCAGAAGGCAGGGTCGCTACCAACTGAGAAAACAGGCCCGTCAAAATATAAACATGAGATACCTAATAACATAAATTGCTTTAGATGTGTGTGAACCTTCCACAGTGCTTTTCTGAACTGATTCGATTTTAAACTAAAATAAACGATCGTGGAACCACTGGCTCTGACACCTGGAAAAAGTTGACATCTATTACTAGGGGCTTATTTTCATTTGACAACTTTACGTGTGTAATCTTATGACGAACTTATATATCTGCGATTACCGCCAGAGTATACTCATAATAAAGAGAAAAGGTTTTTATATTTATTTATTTACCAACTTACACTAACTGTCGACAGACCACACATGTAAGTTACAGGCAATATAATATATGATTCAGTAAGAGTGCTGCGAGTGACATTCGACTCTAGGTAGCGACATACTGTAGATAGAAATCTCGGTTCGGTGTGAAAAAATATATCAAGAGATTGATCGTGCTGTAAGATGTTGTTTACATGTCTGAGTGCCAAGTATAAGGGACTATACGTATATTTGTTTCATCGAATAAAAATTCCTTTCGCCAAAGGAAAGCTTACTTTTTTGGGAGTAACATGGGCTATAATTTTCCCGCGGGAACGGGACGATTCCAGTAATATTCCAGACAATGAAGCCTCTGGTTTTGTTGCCATTTATTTTGTGCAATAGAATGGTCACGTCTACTTATAAAATGTCACTGTCACAGTCACAACTTTTTTTTATCCGGCTGGCTCTTTAAAAAGCTAGCGTGTAGTGTAAAAGTTTAATGCGTCGAACCGTTAGTCGACGTATTGAAAAATTCACGCGAGGCTAAATTGTAGTGGTAAGGGACGCTATTAATATTTAAGTGGCTTGGTTACAGCTGACGGTGTTTTGACGTTGGTGATTTTAGGCGTTTACACGAGACGACATTTCCGTTGACGATTTATCTACATCTTTACTAATATTATAAAAAGAGGATTTTTTTAAATTTTGTATGTTTGTAACGAATAAACTCAAAAAATACTTGACCAATTTAAAAAATTCTTTCACAAATGGAAAACTACAATATCCTTAAGTAACATAAATATATTTTATCCTCATATTGCCACGGGAACGGGAACTACGCGGGTGAAACCACACAGAACCGCTAGTATCAAATATAGCGAAAATATGATTTGTAGATCATGAACACGTGATGATAGAGAAAGTGTTAGAAGTCCTTTTCAGATTAATATATTATGTATCCTAACGAGATGTCAAAGTTCTTCTCAAGTCTGTCGCTAATTTAATGTACCAGCATGACTAATGGCATTCAATGAATGAATGTATGTATGTATGTTTATGTTTTTTTAACATTGATACGAGTATTATCGCTTCTCCCACGTGAGCCCACCGCGGACTAGGATGCATGTGTAGGCACATTTTAAATTGAAAATGTACAGTACCTAACTGTAACCTCTTTTTTTCGGAAATTCGAGTACATTACAATTAGCTCTATCATTATCTAAATCTAAGGTCTAAATGTCTTTTCAATCAATTAATGAAAAAAAGAAGTGAAATGTAAGTCTATTTGTAATAATAAAGTCACAGAACTTTTATTCAAAAAATCGTGTCGTACCCGAATTGTGGGCTGTAAAGAAAACTACAAAACGACCTGACAGTACCTACTTTAATAAATTATGTGTCTTTTTTTCGACGTCACCCTGCTCGGAACTACAATACTTAGAATTAGTTTCACGCCTCTGCATAGTAGAATAGTAATTTGTGCCGATCATAACACTTCTTTTCGTAATGGTAGGTTGAAAAAAACTGATAACGTAAGTAAATTATGGAGTCAGTCAAATATGGTGTCATAATTGACAATTTGGGCAATTGAACTGGTAGGTAATAATGTAATAATAGATTGGTTAAGTAGAAAAATAATGGCTTTTATTCAATCGTTTACTGATATTTTTACGAAAAGATTGTACTCAAATAGTTGTAACAAAAGAATATAATATGAATGTGGTAGGTAATAGCAAAGAAAATATGGATGTATTGTATAAGCGATGATATATGCAAGATGGATGTGAATGTAGATATGACGTATGATACCTAGATCTAAATGGAAGAAGAAAACAAACTGCGCCTACTCCAAATAATGGGAAAAGAGCAAGAAAATTATGATCATGATGATCAATTATGTTGCAAACAAATTGTGTACATAGTACCGAAATACTTGAAGTTATTGCATTCAAAAGGTGTATAATCGAGGAGAAATAACTACATGCAATGCAACGAGATGTCTAGCTAGATTTACTTCCGCTGTGTATGTAGTAGCTAGCAGCACCCGCGGTTTCACTCGCGTAGTTCCCGTTCCCATGGGAATAAGGGGATAAAATATAGCCTATGTGTTGTATAAGTATAAGCTATATAACTGTAAAGTTTCATCAAAATCCGTTTTGTAGTTTTTGCGTGAAAGAGTAACAAACATCCATACATACAAACTTTCGCGTTTATAATATTAATATTTTTATGCGCTAATAACTGCGCCAAAGAAATCGCCTTAACAAACATAAAACCAAAAATTATATTTTATTTTATATTATATATTTCTTAAGGTATTTAGTTTTAGGTTTATTTATTATTATAATATTAACATACACATCATTATAGTATTAATAGTACGAGATCCAGCCGCAAAATTGTGTAGGTTTTATTTGAAACCAAAAAAATAGGTAATAATAATTGTAAACTTACCATCCTTAGGCGGGCTGGCACACTGCGGCGCGTAGGACCCTAAATGATACCCATAAGTATTCTGATGCATAGGAGGAAAAGGATACCCTAAGGACCTCGGACTGGGGAACCCTGACGCCTCATGGGGGTTCTGCTGCCCCCCCGGGCTCCCAAAATGGTGGGGATGCTGATACCCCCCCTTAAAAGGACCGTACCCATGCTGTTGGAGCTCAATGAACGCGGATTTCGAGGAAACATTATTGGGAGTTGAGTTTGCCGAGTCGTGGGGGGTCTGTGATCCACCCAGATGGTGGTGCTGGTGTTCTAAAGCCTCCTGGGTGGTCATGGCTGGCTGGGGGGTGGACGGGCCCCCCCCGTCCGTGGACTGGGGAGGCCCAAATGGATCTGTGAAACTCAGGGTGGTGGGCTTGTTGCCGGGAGATTGAATTCGGGTAATTTTGATGGGTTCCTGGTGCTCGGTTTGGATGTCGCCGCTGTGTTAGCCTGGAATGAAAGAAAAAAATGCTTAGTAAAGAAAAGTTGTCTCATCCTGTAGGAGCTGTGTGTTTTTGCGGTATGAAACATAGGTTATGGTCCTTACGTAAGATATGAACTATCGTTCTACCAAATTTCAACAACTAATTTAACCGTGAAAAGATCACAAACAGAGTAAGAAAAGGAACCTGGATTAATGTGTCTAAATAAGAATCAAAACTCACAAAATGCTCTTTTAAAAATATGCTTTCTTATTCAGCCCCGATGCAGTAGAGCTATTACATTCCTGAAAATACCCAGTTTTCACCAGTGAGTATATTTTGTGGACCTAATCGTGACAGATGGTGAACCCATCGCCGTACCCGGTTGCATTACACATCCGATAAATAAAAATATCTACCTACTTTTTAGGAATTACATTTGACTTTGTCTTAGTTCTGCGCGTGTACACTACACGGCTCTCCGAACATGGTAGAGTTGGTAGATTCGACCCACACAGACATACCTACATAATAACGTCAGAATAAAATAAGACCAGTGACACACGATTAATTGAAATGGTCTTTCAGTTAAGGCTGGTGCACACTTAATTTGTTTATATTCAGATTCAATAATTTGGATATCTTTCTTTTAATTTGCTTAAACTTAGATATTATTTCAAAACTTTGAAAACCGCGAAAGTGTAAGTCGAGCTCTGTTTCGAAGGTTCCGTACCATTTTACATTATTTCTAATATTCGTTGTAATAAATTTGTAGAATATGACTCAGACGTATCTCTACAAATTTTATCATAAAATTTTCGCACTTTTCAGTGTCTGTTACCTTTTCACAACCAAATAACTGTACAGATTTTGATAAAAATTTACCAGGGCGATAGCTTGCATATTGAATAAGGACGATAGCTTGCATCTTGAATAGGAGGCTACTTTTCATCCCAGAATGTAGAAGAAGTCGTCGGAAAAACCTACTTTACTGTAGATAGATTTGAGTCTCATTCTCGAGCCAAAAGGCGTTCTGGATATTGGTCGGAATAAATAATCCTATGAGAAAATTATACAGCTCTGCAATAATAGGTTCCGTTGGGACACCTTTGAGTACGGACCCCTAAACCTGAAAACTAATTTATGACATTATTTTACCTTCAACATTTTTTAAAGACTTAATCAGGTTATTGACCATTTTGACGACATTATATCATCATCCTTAGAACCAATTGCCCATGACAGGGACTGTTGAACTGTTTCCAGAAATCTTACGTACCTCGACCTCTGTTGACCCCTTGGGAGTGGGCGTTCTTAATTCGAATTTTATAAATTTTCGAACCGTTACGCGTGATTGGTCAATCGTAAGATATGTGCGCAAGAGTCTATAGATAGTATTGGAATTCTATATACCGTCGATTTGTTAAACGAAACATTTAAAAAAGTTTTCCTATAGAATCCAAAAAACTAACTCTTTATACATATTCAATGTTATTAGTCCACTAATTGAAAGTCATTCTAACTCCACCACTTCGGCGTGTGCTATAGTTGAGAAGAAGCGGAGCAAGAAACTCCTCAACACATTATTCTTTTAAGCAATCAGTACAATACAAACTACAAATTACATTGTTATGTTTTCAGCGCTTAGATGTGTCAGTGAAAATTCACACCAAATATAATTGTCATTCAAACACCTACTCAAATTCACTCTTTGGAATCTGGAGTGCGAAGAATAAAAGAGCGTGCACGAAAATTCTTATGGATGTGAAGGAAGCGATAAAAGTATCGAGTGATCGAGCGAAGTGTCGATCCATCCTCTCTGCCTACTGTGGGACCTATAGCGGCCTATGGCGTGAGTTGTATGTAAGTGAAGAAATTATTTTTGGAAATTCCTACAGGACGGGAAAAAACAGGATCCGCGCAGCTGGGAACCCTAGTTCATTTACACACACCCAGACACGAAATCCACAATAAACTTTGACAGCCAAATATTGTAAATAAATGTTAAAATAAATAAATAATGACACGCCTTTTATCCCTGAGGTAGGCAGAGATATAACTTTTCGGGAAATTCTCACGTTTCACCAGTATATTCCTTGGACCCTTCAATCATATCACTGCTCTTATTGTATTACCTATAAGTAGACATTTTACACTAACCCGCATTTTAGCTAATAGTGCGTTGTGCTCATGACGCGTGCCCCCGATGTTACGATTAACTCCGTCTTTGTCTATATTCCGATTGCTTTCCAGAGTATTGGTGGTCTGAACTAACACACAAACGGGGTGTTCCTCATTATGTTTTATGGCTTGTTTCATTAGAAAAAACTAATTGGCCATTGGTTTTTGGATAGGGTTGGCGATGGTCTCGTTTTTATTGTTTTACTATGTTGTGTTTCAATAGAAAAGCAGTGATATAAAAATTGTGGGACACAATTTACAAACGGTTATTCAGTCCCAAGCTCAGAAATGGAAAATCTCTGCTAACCCCTTCAGGGATTGAAAAGTCAAAGACAAAATGTTTTATTCAAAATAGGGACTTACAAGTCCACTTATTGAACATCTTTTCAACGCCACTGCTTCTGCATGAATAGTTGAGGAGAAAATATATATTTCGTTATATACATTAGGTCTTTGCACCTATTAAAAGTCGTAGTAAACTACAGATTAGTCGTATCCCAGTTTCTACTTTCTACTCGTATCAATATCTCAGCCAACCCTAGCAGAATAGTCTACGGACGTTTTCTCACAAAACTTAACCCGTCGGTCAAGTATTACAACAAATGACCTGAAGAATTGAAACAAAAAGACACCCTTTTCGGCAAGCTCTTTGTGTTAATTACCAGTGCATTCCTCCCTTTCACTCTCTTTGGTCTCCATATGTCTATCTCTGTCGTGTATAGGTTCTTTTAGGTTATCTTCGACGGCGCCTACAGAGGTCGGGTCAAGCGTTTTATTTTTTTTCTGTTTGTTTGTTGATTGCTTGTGTCTGTAATAATAATGTTTAGGGCCAACTAATTGGTGTAAATTTTTATTGAAAATTATTACTTTAGTGGGATAAAAATGTCTTTTCGACAAGTTAATATTTGTTCAACTTTTGTTGATATTTATTATTACTTAATATGGATAAAGATTATTACCTATTGAATCAGATGTTTTGATGCCGAGTCATCCAACTTCTGACTGCGCTATAGTTAACTGTGTTTTTTCCGCCTTTTGGAATAAAAGTACCTAATCTATGTTATTTCCAGTTTTCTAACTATTTCTATGCAAAAAATTACATCGATTTGTTGCTTCGTTATTTCGTGAAAGAAAGACAAACTGACACACACACTTTCTCATTTAAATACTAGCTTTTGACTGTGACTTCGTCAGTTTACCGGGATATAAAGCAACTTACTACCTTAGGATGCAATCTTTATTCCTGTTAAATTTCATAAAGATTGCTTTAGCTGTTAGAAGTGAACAAAAAATCTTAAAGTGTGCTAGCAAAATTTCGATTTTGATCAAAACAAAATATTCAAAATGGCGGTTATAATTGAAAAGTATTTCACTAACAAGACAGAGGCACGTACGAGAATGTCCACTGATCCGCGACGGGACCCTGGGAAACTCAGGGCCCCATAAATAATTGGTACCCCATAAAATAGTATTAAGTATTCATTATAGACAGCGCTTGGTGATACGGTGGAGTGAACGCGAATTTTTTAAAGGCAGATTTTTTTTGAGTCTCTTTTGTTTGTGTTAGAGCCCACCGTTGGGGTTTCGGCTGTCCACATTTGAGAAAGTACGGGCCTACGTGACCCTTGTTACAAAAAACAAAAGAAAATCTCCAAAAAGGATTAAAAGGTTCCAAATTTAAAATATAAAATATAGCTGCCAGCATATCGGCAACATGTCTATGGTGGACTGGGAGAGGGTTGTTGACCATCTAGCTCTCAAACGACTGAATCAAATACACGAAATATTTTCAGTAGCCAGAGAGGTAACATTCAAGATAACAGCTACGAGTATATTGTTATGGCAACCGCGGGAACCTACTTCGTGACCGAGTAAGACTACATTCTATATAAAAAATCTATTATTAAAATAAAAGATTTTTGTGAAGGATGATAGATTGTATGGAAATTCATTTTTTACCAAATCATGGAGCAGACCATAAAATAAAGTCGCTTTCCGGGTCTGCCTGTTTATAAATATAAATAGGTATCTGTATGTCCACAAACGATTTCTAAATCACGCAACATATTTTGATGCATTTTTGACTACTTAATGGAATGTGCAATAAACGAGGAAGGTTTTTGTAACGAAACTTAACGGCTACACATACATACATACGCTCACGCCTTTTTCCCGAAGGGGTAGGCAGAGACTAGACCGCTACCTGCTACGATCCATGCACACCTCTCGTTGCTTCTTCTGTCATACCCAAGTCTCGCTACGTAGGAACCAACACACATCTACTTACAGATTTGGATAAAACTTCATGGATTGATATTGGATGTTGTAGACTAACGATTAGTCTACCATTTGCAAATAACAACAGCTTGTAATTAACAAGGCTTGACTCAATTACCTACAGGAGTTGCAAATGTAAAAAGTCACAGCTCATAGAAATGAAAATATTCCCTCAAATAACGCTCTCTGTCAAACGGCTACAACCAATAACCTGTAATTGTAATAAAAACGGCCGCAGCATAAAAGTGGGTAAGTCTATTAATTCACTTTTTGCGCTTTCCACGGCGAATGCTGATCTTAATTAGAAATGGGACTTGTTTTTTTAATAGCAACCCTTTGTCCTCATATTAAGTTTTAATATGACTTAGGCCTTCATTAGAACGGTTTGTAGAAGAAATACGTTGATTCGAGTTAATGTTTTAATTGACAGGAAAAGTGACGTTTGACAATATTTATACGTAATGACGGCTCATTGTTACTGTAGGCACATACTTTAACGTTACTAGCTTCTAACCGAGGCTGCGTTCGTCAGGAGTAGCAATCTTTGCAGACATATTTTTTGTGAAGTGGCTATGTAAAAGTTACTTGTAAATGCCACTAACAAAACTCCGGACGAATAAGTAAAGGACGGAATTATTATGAAGAACCAGTAAAAGTGATATTGGAGTGGAGCTTAGGCAAACGAAGTGAAGAAGGTGGCTGGCAGTGGATGGATGCGGGCTGCCCAAGACCGGAATGGTTGGCGCCTTGGGGGAGGCTTTTGTCCAGCAGTGGACAGGAATTAGCAGAAATGATGAAAAATGATAGGCGAGTAAGTGATAGGAGTGCTATTACACATGCCTTAACATAGGTATTGAGATTGGATTAGACTGTTGAGAAATCAGCGTGTTGCAGAACTCTGCCCTGTTAAAGTGGATAAATGTTGCTACAGACAATACGAAGTAAAAAACTGTTAAAACAAATGCACACTGACTTCCTACGAATGCCACTTCTACAAATTCCACTTCATAGATACCTAACTAATGGTTGTGGATTGCAGTCAGACAGGTTGTCAAAACTGTACACCAACTGAATCTAGATGAACACTGAACAGCCATCGAAATTGATGCTGACCACGGAGGAGATGGTGAGCTGAACTGGATATATTCTCGAGTACTGCCAGAGGAGGCAATGGACATGGATTAACAAAAAGTGGGATGAATAGTATATTACACACCTAGTGAAGTCAAATGAGAAATGTCTCAGATCACGTGTAATTGTCGACCGAGACGAAGCCGAGGTCTACAAACATGTGATCTGAGGCTTTCTTATTTATTTCCCGAGGTGTGTATATTTTTATCAGCTTGACGGAGGCGGAAAGCGGCAACTTCGTTGAGCGCACCGGGTTGAAAGATGCTTTCCACCCGGAGACATGAAAAGATCTTTAATTAGCAGCAAGACAAAATAGACACTAAAAATAAAAAATCCAAGTTCTTATACTTGCATTGGAGCCAGACAGTTAATGCAAATGTTTCAACGAAATCTTCAATAAAAGCGATTTGTTTCAATAAGGACTTGTCAAGGTCAAAACAAAGTTCCCGACACTATCATCTACAACGTTCTAGAAAAACAAGGCATAAACAATTTCAAAATCCGTTTCGAACCCACACTGTCGCAAGTTCGCGTGTCTACAGTGTTGCAGTGTTGCATGAGCAAAGTAAAAAAAACTCGCCTCGTGTATTAATTAGTAAAGACAATAAAAGTTTTAGAATAATCAGATGATCGCGTGCGCACGTTTTTTACGAGTTTTACGATCGAAAATAGTGGATTAGACACGGTTTTGTATACGAATTTTTATGGATACCGCTAGGCTAGCCGGTTTTTTGTTTTTCTTCACTCGGCGGTGTTGTATGATGGACTTCATACGAGATTTGATGTTTGGAATATTGAATATTTTGAATTATAAGATACTGATTGACTCTATCGGTGTAGCATCAATCAATCGCTGTGCTTGTGATGAAATGTAATATTTGGTCCTTACCTATGAAATTGCCGTTTTGTATGGAGAATTTCAAGAAAACTGATTTTCGATACCAGCATTTTATTGTTATTTTCGGGAGTTACATTTAAATTCAGTAGGATTGTGTGTGTATGTTAGAGAACATTAAGTTTATCCTGGATATGTTAAGCCATCTCTTTAAGGGTTAGCGTCTATACCAGAGACAGAGGGTAGCTAGACCATCAAAGAGCTGGCAGAGGTTTCAAGAGGGCTGGTAGTTATATCTCTCATAAAAACAGACAAGCTATCTAAAGACAGAATACAGCCAGCTATCTAATATAATCTATGTAGTTTAATGTGGGTACCAATGAGTTTTTAAAAACTTACGTACATATTTATCACTATCTCGACGGTGAAGGAAAACATCGTGAGGAAACCCGCAGGTCTCAGAATTAATTCTGAGGCATGTGTAACAGACCCGGTCCGGCGATGGGCTCACCACCTATCACGTGTAGGGGTCGAATATTCTCGTGAAAAGTGAGTATTTCCAGAAATGGAATACCTCTACCTACCCCCTCGATTATTTATTATAATTTCTATAATGATATGACCATTTGAGACGATTGACCTCGTTGCCGTATTAGTGGATTCTCGATTCCCAGGGTAGAGACTGACTATAAACAGTTTTTTTTAATTGCAGGACCCAAATACCATCTTAGTTTCAAAGCAGAACATATGTTATGAGTACCTAATAAACAATTTATGAATTTTATTTCAATGTTTGTGTTATTAGTAGATGACGATGGTATGGACCCTTTTTTGGGTAAAAGCCTCCTCCATTTTCTTCGATCTCTCCCTATTTTGTTCAACTTCAGGCCAATTTTTAGCTATTGCGTGTATGTGATCAGCCCACCGTTTCTTAGTCTCCCAACATTTCTTTTTCACCTTGGCCCCCAGACGACTGATACATACAATACATACATAATCTCACGCCTATTTCCCATTGGGGTAGGCAGAGACAACAGACTGCCACTTGCTAAGAACCTGGCAGATCTCTCGTGCTTCGTCGACGACTGATAAAGAAACTTAAATAGAAATCCACGCATACAAGGCAGGGTCCACCGATTGAGCCTTCTAAGCATTGTTATGTACTATCAGTAAAACTTCTGCCTGATACACTTAAGTGTAATTTTTGCAGCAATATTTCCCACCCCATGGCGAAAAAACCCTCTCTTATAGTATCAACGACAATTACAAAAAAGAGTTTCTTTCATGTTTATGACCATTTCTTGTCGATGAATGGATTGGAATCGGAATGGAAAAAAGCGGTGTTACTTACTGGCTTTTGGCATTGATATTTTTGACTGTCAACTCTAATTAGGGGCGGGGTAATAAAATATTGGGCTTTTAAGCGACAGTTCTTCCAAATGTATCAGGCTTAGCATTTGCCGATAGTACGAGCAGCTTGCATAAATCAGCACAGAACAGGCCAAGCCGAATCGGCCCAAGGTCTGACTGACACGAGCTGTAATGACGCATGAATAATGTCGTGACAGCGTTCGGCGCTTGCGCACGATTGCCATAGGCTTTCTGAGGGTTTCCGTTGTCCTCGTGCTAGGTTAGGAGACTGGTCGGTTGGGTTAGGACCATCGACGCGAGATTCTAAGAGATATGTTTAAACTGAACCAAGGAACATATAATTAAGTATAGGGCCCTTACCTATAAAATTGTCGTTTTGTAAGGAGAATTTCAAGAAAACTGATTTTCCATACTAACATTTTATTGTTATTTTTGAGATTGTGTAGCATACATGTTAGAGAAATTTTAAGTCTAAAAAATTATTTTAAGTTTAATCAGCAATATTAAGTTTTAAAATTGAATAAGATCTGTCAATAATATAACCAATAAAAGCAAAGAATCGAATTTCAAGACTGTGATGACACCCTGGTAGGTATCTTTAATTTTATAACGCAGATTTGAGAAGAAACCTTTCAACAACAATAGGTACTTGTATCTACCCTTTGCATAGCTTTGAATATCTTGGAATAGCTTTTCAAGATGTAAGCTGGTCTACCAACAAAATTCAGTAACGGATGCTCAATTATTACTGATCATCTGAAAATGTTTGAAGACCAACCAACAAGCGATGGGCATTGATGCCTTATTAGGGAATCCCCTAAATGCTGTCATTAATCATTAAAGTGACATACATCATATATCTAGCGACGTTACTGACGGAAACATACACGATACCGAACTGAAATGGTTGAAGCCCTAAAAGCTGCCACTAATCATATATCATCATGTGACTAGCGACGTTACAAGCGTCAACATGTGACACCAAACTAAAAACAGCAAATGGCGTCAAACAAAAACTTTACCACATTTCTCAACGCTTTACAATTCAAAAACACATCAAATTATCCTTAACAGGATATCATGAATGAAGATTCTTGTTCAACATTCTCTAATTTGTCGTTGATCCAACATTATGATCCATTACATATGTATTGCTGATTACAAATTCTTCACGCCATCTTGCAATAGATAGCAGCTGGTGCGATAAATATTCGTTTTATCTGTTGCAATACCTGCAATGACTTTAATTGTATTGAGTTTGACATTTTAGTGAATATTAATAGATGTTTCATGTAAAGGCGGTATTGGTTTTTTAAAGAGACATTGTAACAATGTTTGAGATCGATTGACACTGTTTTTGCTGGATACAGGTAATATTATGTATCTTTGATAGAAAACATGGATGCATTGTGTGAAGGATGATATAAGCAGAATGTGAATATGACGGTTGATAGATATAAATGGAAGGAGAAGACAGACTGTGACCCCAAATAATGGGAATGGTCAGACAATGATGATTAATTAAATTAAATAAGTAGTTCATTTGATCCAATATTTTAAACCAATGGATCTATACCTACTTATTGGGCTACCAGTCTTGCTCTGCAATCTAGTGGTGCTAGATTGACACACTTGGTAGAAATAACAATATAATATATATAACTAGCAAACTGCCCCGGCTTCGCCCGGGTGCAATGTATAAAACCTTCCTCTTGAATCACTCTATCTATTAAAAAAACCGCATCAAAATCCGCTAGTTTTAAAAATTTAAGCATACATAGGGATATAGGGACAGAAAAAGCGACTTTGTTTTATACTATGTAGTGATAGCTAATTCACATTGATCCTATGTTTCAAACTAGTGGATCTGCATTGTGACAATCCAATGGCACTAGACTGAAACCAGTGTCATACATACATAAATAATTTCATGCCTCTTCATTTGGGGTACACAATTACAACTTGCTAAGAACCTTGCATATCTATTGTGGCTCAATAGTAGTACTAGAATAATAATGATAGATTAGCTTTGTAAAATCGCTTTGTTCGGCTTGTATTTTAGAGGTATCAAAATAATATGAAAGTATATAAGTATTTTATTTTATTTGAAATCTGGAGTTGGAGCCTACTCCGATTTATACCATTACAATAACAGATAAATTGAAATGATTTGAGATCTATTTTTTGAAAGGAAAGATAGGTAACTACTACATTGTTTTACAGGAAAATTATGTGTATTTACAGATACTAATATTTACCTACTTAGGTAAATAACTAAAATTGGAGTATCTATAAGCTGTGATGACAATTTTGGTAATGATTTCACCTCTCATGCGTCAGGATCGGGTTTGAATCTTGATGATTAGATAGACGGTAAAGGAAATCGTCTCGAGGAAACCCGCCTTAGAATTCGCTTTGAGGCTTGTTAATATCATGACCGTGTATTTTTTAACCGACTTCAAAAAGGAGGAGGTTGTCAATTCAACAGTCTTTTTGGTTTGTTACCTCAGAACTTGCTACTGGATGAACCGATTTGGATAATTCTTTTTTTATTTGAAAGGTGGTTTCAGATTGGTCCCTAATTTCGTCCAGTTCTGACAATGGCATCCATGAGAAAACCCTATAAGTCATAAATTTGCATGAAGTATGAGCGCGACTCCAAAAAAGGAAGAGTTTCTCAATTAGATTGTATGTATTTTTTTAGTATTATTCGTTGAAGTCGGTTTTGTAATCTTTAGAGTTCTATGTTTTAATATAGTATATTATAAAACAATACAAAAGAAAATGATAACCATCAAGTTTTCCAAGAAGTCGTAGTAGCGTGCGTAGATTCGCGTGAGATATCCGACTATCCTAGACGGACGGACGGACAAAAAACTTGTTTCTTTGTAGTCATTAAGTGTGCGTTATCGGTGATGGAAAATCCATGTCGTTTGCGCCCTGTTTCTGTCTTTGTCTTTCGCGTTATGTCAAAAATAGAGCGCGGAATATTTCATAGAGGACAGAAAGAATCTATAAGTACTCCCCAGTACCTACCTAACAAAATTTGAGTCTCTGTCTGTGATTACAAAATCTATTTGAATATTTTAATGAATAGGCTATTTATATAAGTATTTAGAATTTTTGTCGGTTCTAAAGTTTTATTCAAATAGTTTCCAGAACGGCTCAATGAATTTCAATGAAAATTTGAGGGATTAAAATAGAAATGTTTCCTTAAATTTTCGTTTGAATACCATTTCGATATCTTGCAGGATTTAAAAGATATGAATTGATATAGGTAAAAACCGAAGCGAAGCGAGGGCGGGTCGCTACTCAAAAATATACGGTATCTGTATAGCTTTTTTTTTTTATGATAAAAAAGGGGGCAAACGAGCAGACGGCTCACCTGATGGTAAGTGACGTCCGTCGCCCATGGACACCTGCAACTCAAGAGTCACAACTGCGTTGCAGACCTTGGAGGTGGGAGTAGGGGGAGAGGAGGGGAGGGGAAGGGAAGGGGGGATTGGGGCCTCCGTTTACCTCACTCACTCAACGATAGAACTCAGCTTCCAAGATAGTATTATCATATACTTACCTAAATACGAAACTAACTACTAAACAGTCTGTTTGTTAGATTTGCATAGATATCTAAGTTGAAAGGCAAGGAGATATCCTAAAACATATCCACTTTAGGATTCTGGAACGCAAAATAATTCACTCAACGTAATCATCTTTTATTCCAGTAAAACCTAAATTAAATAGTCTATTTCTCACTTAGATATCATGGCTGTCGTGTGATAAGTTGTGAATATTAAGTCAATTACTCGTGGAGTAGGTACGAGATGACGAAGAGGTCCGTAGGACTCTGGTCGCTCTGACCGCTTTGCGACAGTCCCAAATGGTGGCGGTATAACCAACAGTTAATATTAAGAAAGATTTGGTGTCAGTCAGACAAAGAAATTTCTAGATGGATGTATAGATAACATACTACGTTGACTCCAAATAATGGGGAAAGGGTGAAAGAAGGACATTCTGCCTACAGCTATAATCTAACATCATAATATTTTCCAATCTACGATGAGCAAATCTTTATTAATATTACTTACTAGCAGCGCCTCGCGGTTTCACCCGCGTAGTTCCCGTTCCCGTGGGAATACGGGGATAAAATATAGCCTATGTGTTATTCTGATGTATAAGCTACATAACTGTAAAGTTTCATCAAAATCCGTTCAGTAGTTTTTGCGTGAAAGAGGAACA
This sequence comes from Ethmia dodecea, assembly GCA_963855545.1. Lineage (NCBI taxonomy): Eukaryota > Metazoa > Arthropoda > Insecta > Lepidoptera > Depressariidae > Ethmia > Ethmia dodecea. The sequence goes on along the minus strand of OY979463.1, from coordinate 3,605,580 downwards.
AACATCCATCCATACATCCAGACATCCATCCATACAAACTTTCGCATTTATAATATTAGTAGGATTATGTTAAATACTCTTAGCCCAGCTGCGGACTGTGACGGGTCTCCAATACTTACTAGTAGGTACCTACCTACTATACAAGGTGACTTTTTTTACCGTCTGGAAAAAAATTTGGTGTGATAGGTAAGTGCAGATTCATATTTGGCAATGTTACTGTTAATGTTAAAAAAAAATTTTCTTGCTTAGACTAATATACATTACACAATTGTAGTCAATAATACACACTGAGATATTTGAAATAGTATTTTAAAAAGAAACAGGCTCGTAGCTTCCAATCATGCGCAATCTACCTACAACCGCCAGCTGCGCGTAGTACTGTGCGTAGTTTTCTAGATTTTGTAAATTGCACTAAACATGACTATATTAAACAATTAATCTCGTGTATTCGGCTCTAGATACCTTATAGGTACGTCATATTTTTTTCCAGACGGTAAAAAAAATTATTCAGTAGGTATAATATGAAATACTTTTGCCATAGGTACACATTTACAACTTATAAATCACATTGCCACTCTAAAACAGCAAAACAAAAAATTAATAGTAGGTAAGTATTTGCCGCCATTTCGCGTTTGAACCGTCAATAAAGGTTGACAACTTATTCAAGATGGCGGCTGGCACGCGACCGTCGGTTCGGCGAATCGGTAGGTATTTGTTTGGTGAAACGACAACGCTTTTCGAATCAATAGCTATAGAATATGCTAATTTTGTTCTGCCTACATAAATTTATATTTTGAGTATTAATAGTGACCGCCCACGAGAGTTACTAATGGTAGGTAAAGTGGCTACGAATTTGAAGAAATAATTTCGTATATAAGAATTTTTTATATTTGGAATTAGAATAATATCTATCAAGGTTTTTTCAGACGAAGAAACATAATTTTATTCAATTTTATTTCTAAAATATATTCTTGCTTATTCTATTCATATACCCAGGCCAAAGGGTTTGTACCTAAGCCATCAAGACTTATCTATACTTATAATAAAATAAGAAATACGTTTTCCGAGATCTTGCATAGCTATGTAAGTAGATATATAAATATACCCAGGCATTTACAACTGGCATGTTTGTCTATGAATTTTAAAATCTGTCACCGGGTACAATTTTACATAATTCTTATCAACGTCGCCACCGCAACTTGCTTGTTAATAAGTCCAAGTACCACCGCGGATACCTAGTCAATTACCTATTTTCCTAGAACCATCACTCAGACTAGTAAACGAGTTTAAAAAACCTAACCCTCGAGTTATGACATTTAGAGCGTGCGCGCGCATCAATCATCTGTCAAAGCGCCGCCATTTTGTCGTATTAACCGTACATGGACTGTTGTTCTGTAATTCCAAGCAAATGTAATTGTTTGGTGCATCTTATTTATTCGGTTTTGATGTCTTACTTTATTAGAAAAAATACCTATCTAGACCATAATTTTTCAGGTTGTTATTGTTACTATGGCACCATACTGTTTCATAAAAAGCATAATAAAATAGGTAAGTAGGTACCTACACAATAAAAACTGTAGGTACCTAACAATGCCATACTTAGGTTTGTTGGAAGAAAACTGACTGAATTCCATGTATTCTTCTTCTAGTAACTACCTAGGTATTATTATTGTTCGTAGCTCATTGCACCTACCTACACTGTGCAAGAAAACGAATAAGTAGATAATAAAATAAATAAGTAATCTCACAAGTCACGTCTTTTATCCCCAAAGGGGGTAGGTAGAGATGTTCCATTTCTGGAATTCGACCCCTAAACGTCATAGGTGGTGAGCCTATCGCTGGCCCCGGTTCTGTTACACATGCCTCAGAATTAATTCTGAGACCGGCGGGTTTCTTCACGATGTTTTCCTTCACCGTCGAGCTAGTGATGAAAATGTACCTACCTACATAAGTTTTTAAAATCTCATTGGTGTATGCCAGAATTTGAACCTGAGCCTCACGGATTATCATCATGAGAAGCAGGCTCGTAACCGTAACTACCGTAACTAAGGCTATCATTGCTATCCGAGCAAAGAGATTTAAATATAATAGGGCATAGAGGGGACAAAGCGAGGAAAATTTGAATTCAAAAGTTATTCCAAGTGGAATAAGTCTAGTACAATTTCGACCGAATGACAGCTCGCGTTCATATTAACTGACATGACAAGGACATGACGCTTAGGCTTCAAAGTTTTGTATGAAAATATTCCCAATGCCCCCTCTATGTCCTATTATATTATAATCTCTTTGTATCCGAGTAAGTAAGTCCTACCTACCTAAGTATTAAAAAATATGTAGGTTCTACTATTTATAAACACTACTGCTATATAACAATTGGGTTGTGTCCTACCTAGTCAAATCAGTTACTTTTTACGATCTGTCAAAACGAAATTTTACTATGGAAAATGTACTGAAATAGCAAACCGTGACGTCATAGTTTGTAGTACTCAATTGCAGCACTTTTTTTGATTGTTTTATTATTTTTAAATTTGTTATAATTGTAAATTGAAAATCGAAATACATATTTTGAGGTGTTTTGGGATAATCTTTTTAATTTATGACTACTCGCAATTTAATTTCGATGCTGTCAACTACCCAATTCTTGCGAGCTAAACAAAGCAGTGCTTTTTGCTAGTACCTAAGTAGCTAAATAGGTACCTACTTGGAAAAATTCCATTTCAACATTGAAATTAGTCTTCTTAAGGAATTTAATAGGTATATTTTTTCCATACATTCCACATAAACAAAAAATTAACTGAAAAGTAAATAGGTAAAGATAAATCATCCACCTAAGTATTCATCCCTCTCAAAAATATCTCTACAATACAACTTTTTATAAAAGTAAGTACCTTTAACACAACAATAAAAATATTCGTACTTTTCCTACACTATCTGATAACTCAATCCACATAAGTGCCATCGTAAATGACAATATTGCTTCCAGTTTGACGTATCGATGCATATCAGTGAGGGCCGCCATTTTGAATTGTCACGATATTGTCAGCTTTTATTTATTAAACATTTTTGTTAGAAGAGGCGGCTGTAAGTACGTCTATGTCACGAAGAAAGAAAGAAAAAGAAAGATTTAAAAAAATATCGCTACTACTCGTAAGATTCAAACAAAGGTATTAAAATTAAATAGGACATAGAGGGGCATTGGAAATATTTTCATACAAAACTTTGAAGCATGTTTGACGCTCAACTGTCATGCCAGTTAGTATGAACGCGAGCTGTCATTGGGTCGAAATTGTATTAGACTTATTGCACTTGGAATAACTTTTGGCTTCAAATTTTCCTTGCTTTGTCCCCTCTATGCCCTATTATATTTTAATCTCTTTGGATTCAAATAAGCTAGACGATGTAAGTATAAAATTCGAAATTAGTTTATTATAACGTTGAAGGTGGACAAAGCATTGGTTAACGCCATAATTCCTAATAACTACTATTGATAAATGACATAGGACACAACATGTCCAACTGTAATATCGAGTAAAACAATGATTACTGCTGTAATATATTATTAATATGGCAAGCGAAGGGGTCAGGACTGAGTACGGAATTATTAATTAAACTCTTCCATCAGCGACTTTGGCTTTTGGTAGTGTTATACTTTTAAACACTGTTTTATTGATTGTAATAGATTCAAGCATGACAGGTAGGATCCCGTGTTAAAGAAAGGCCACCGCTAGATATAGCTATGCGGTTTCAATTAGGTAGAGATCAAAGCAGTATAAGTTCTGATACACCTGTGTAATTTTAGCGAGCAACTATCTTTTCCTACCCGGTGGCGAGAAAGCCCTCACTTATAGTTACAATGTCAATTACATAAAAGTGTTTCTTTCATGTTTATGACCATTTAGTGTCGATGAATGGATCGGAATATTAAAAAAAGACGCTGTTACTGGCTTTTCATTGTGCAACTCTAATTAGGGTCGGGGTGATAAATATGGAGCTTACAAGCGACAATTCTTCCAAATGTATCAGGCTTAGCGTTTGCTGATAGTACCTACTGTCAGTAAAAGTTCTACCTGATACACGTAAGTGTCATTTTTGCGAGCAATCTATCTTTTCCCACATCGGGATAGCGAAAAATAGTGTTAAAAAACCCTTTTTGTGGCAACAAAGCCCTCTATAGTAACAATGACAGTTATAAAAAAGTGTTTCTTTCATATTTATGAAGATTTCAGGTCGATGAATGAAAAAAAAACGCTGTTACTTCTGATTGTTTAACTCTAATTAGGGTAACAGAAACTTGAGCTTTCAAGCCACAATTCTTCCAAATGTAGGTAGGTACATTAGGTGTTGTGTTTGTTTGCAATACCTATATCTACCTATACCAATGAGATTTTTTTAAACTTTTCTGGTGAATAAAATATCGTGAACACACGTAGGATGACTATAAAATTTACTAAGGTCTTTATAAGAGCACCCTATTGGATCTGTAATTTTTGTAGGTTCGAAAATATGGTATTTGACTGCCTAGTCAAATGAGGTAGGTTCTTTATATGATCTGTCAAAACTAAAATTTCATATAGAAAATGTATGTAGGTACCTACTGAGTTTTGACGCCATTATTTTTAGTACCTACTCGATTGCTACACTTTTTTATTGTTTTTATTATTTTATAAACTGCTACAATTGTAAAATGAAAATTGAAACATATTTTTCAAGGTCTAATGGGATAATCTTATTAGTAAATTATCACTCGCAAATTAATTAAGATACAGTCAAGTACCATATCAGTGAAAAGTGAGTACTTAACTACCTCCAGAAATTAAATGCCTTCGCCAGTCTCATCAGGAATACGCGTAAGCATATTTTTATTTATCTAGGTAGATTTTGAATACTAAACTCCTGTGCCATTGGAAAATATCATGAGAAAACAACTAAAACTGCATGTCTTAGATAAATTGATGTAGTGAAATAGGTACGTCATTTGCTATTATGTTGTCAAAAAAGGCTTTTATTTTAGACATGATTACAAATAATACACACAGATTTTTGTTAAAGTTTAATCCTACGATATTACAAATGCCAATGTTGGTTGGTTTTTCCTTCTTTCACGAAGACACGGAACAGACCGACGTAGATTGATGTAGGTTACTTTCTATCCCAGAAAATAGACAAATTTGCGAGCAAAAGCTAATAGATTTTGACGAAAGATTTCTGTGACTTCTATAGAAAACAAAAAGATTAAATCATTGTGACGTAGTCAGTCTCAGCCACAAATAAAACAACATAACATTTCAATTTATTCCTTTCTTGTAAACAGTTGTATTTTCCCGCTCATTCAAGAGGTTTCTCAGAAAAATGGGATGCAAATTTTGATACGTTTATAATGAGTGATGGTCATCAACAATTCGCAGAAGGAGCAAGAAAAAAATCATTTCGATCTGGATTACGCGGTAAAAGATGTCACCAAGATTATCCGGGCGCAAATTACAGACATACAGGAGCACTAATTGTTTATTTGTGTAATTTTTATTCAATGAGCAAATCATCAATCCTTTACGTAGCCTTTACGTACATAATATAATACCTACAGGCTACTTCAGTTTAAGTTCCTGAGAGATTTGAAAGATAAAAAACTATTCAGCAAATGACAACAATGACAACAATGACAACAATGACAACTTGACAACTTGACAGCGAAGGGGAACTGAAATTTACGCATTTTTTTTCTTTGGTGCGGCATTTTGCCAACCTAATTTTGCCGCCTTGAGGTCGCTGCCGTACCTAGACTGCAGACTTTACAGCCTTTTTGAGAAACCCAGGGCTGCTTGAACCAGTCCTAGTTTACAGAATAGGAAGCTAGTATTCTGGATAAGAACATTACTATCCAGACTAACTAGCATAAAATCAGCCGACATGACGCTAGTTGCTAGCACAATTAGATTACCATGTCTTTCTTAGCCTCTTGCTTTAGACTTTATGATCGGTTTTACGTCTATTGGAAACTCCTACCTACTAAGCTCCTCTGATCCGCGTAGTTCCCGTTCCCGTGGAGTACAGGGATCAAATATAGGCTATGTTACTCAGGGATGTTGTAGCATTTTAATGGTGAAAGAATTTTTTAAATCGGTCCAGTAGTTTTTAAGTTTATTCGTTACAAACATACAAAACTTGCCTCTATAATATTGATGTACATTAGGGATAGACTTCTCAGAAATGTAGGTATATGAAAATTTTAGTCTGTAGGTAAAGAGATTAAAATGTAACAGGGTATAGAGGGGACAAAGCAAGGAAAATTTTAAGCCGAAAGTTATTCTAAGTGGAATAAGTCTAGTACAATTTCGACCGAATGACAGCTCGCGTTCATACCTACTACTGACATGACGCTTGAGCTTCAAAGTTTTGTATGAAAATATTCCCAATACCCCCTCTATGTCCTATTATATTTTAATCTCTTTGTCTGTAGGTATCTCTCTTGAAACAGTGTTGACTACTTACAGTATTCACGGAGTCTTAGAATTATATGGTTAAAAATGAAATATTTAGTCCATACCATCCTCAGATCGAAAGTAGCTACTAGCATTTATTTTAAATTATATATAACAGTTTTCACAAAGGAATTTTTCGTACCCCTAAACGTTCCAGATTGTTCCAAACCGGAGTGCTTTTACAAGACCTTAATACTATTCCATTTATAAACGAGACTTGCGGTTTTTGTTTAGTTATAAAACTTAATATAAAAAAGTATTTTTTTTAACTCATACCTACATATTTTTAACTCATAAGTACCTCATAATGGCTTCCATTTGAATAGGGCTAAACCTACTAACATTTGAAAAGAGCCAATTGTAAGAATAAGACGTACTTAAAAGACAAAATATGACACTTGTCTTTTACACAGTTTAATTTTAGTAAGCTATAAAATATATTTGATTTCATTTAGGTATCAAAGCAAAACAAGTCATTCTCCACAATGTAGACTCAATTATTATTTTTAATATTTTCTATTTCTATCCACTCTAAATCTCGCCCAAAACCGAATCGAAATAAATGGGTGGCTATCGAAAATCGATTCGGAACGACCCGAGAAGTGATCGCAATCGGTTTTATTACAGCAATCGATTTGTATCTGGCTTCATACAAAATTCCGGTTGGTACAATCAATAGCTAAACATTAACGCGTTTCGACCCTTTTGATGTTAATTGTTAATGTTAAGATGTTTATTAATATTGTTTTTCTAGGGTATACCAGACTCGTTTTCAAAGGCTTTGCTGGAGGTTTTATTTAAAGCTATTAAGTCTTTCGAAGTCTGGCCTAGAAACCCAGTGTTAATATAGTTCAGGCTATTGTATTTCTGTTTATATTACAATGCTCAGGGATACGGAAGAATTAGAATTATTTAATTTTATTTATTGAAGAATGTATGGACATGGTAGAGTAATTTTTATGGAAATATGTTTTATTAAAAAAAAATTGACTTATCTTTAAAAGAATAGAAATTAAAATGTTCGATTTTTCGAGCCTATGTCAATTATTTTGTAGGAGCTTCACTTACATAATCAAAGGGATTAATTTTTTTGATAGCTGGGATTTTACTTGAAACCTGATGCTTATTAATATTATCCCTAACTAAATGTTAAGGATCCTTTTGCCTCAAATTTGAACGAGAAAAAGAAAATCTTAAAATATTTTTCTTAAAACCGAAATAATTTAACCCTAAAATGGTCACCTGTCAAAAATAAATTTGAATTTAAATTAATAAATTTATTACTTGCCACTTGAAATTATTACTCTGCAGGATGGATTTTTAAATTTAAATAAAAGTTAACTTCCAATAAGATTCTTATTAGGCCTAATTTTAATTTCCAATCGACGTTATTGGAAACTTTTTTCAATTGTATATCGGTTTTTCCTTTATTTTACATAATCCTATCAATATAAAGAATTTACACGGATAGCATTTATTTATACCTGCATTTAAGTAAGTAGTAGGCAAACAAACTTCGTGGCGTGTATGAAAAATCTTTTTTAAAATGTTCTATTTAAAAATAATGTAAGCTTAGGCAATAGGCTCATCAAAATATACACTTACGGTTTAATGGTAGGTAATCAAACAGACGAACACAGCATCACTTTTCACAATTCATTTGCTTCACACACAAAATGTCACAAACTTGTTGTTCAGCGAATTGTCACACAAATTCGAACGCACTTTTAAAAACTCCTTCGTATAAACTTTTTAAACTTTGACGGTCAGTTGGATTTCAAATTTAGAACGGAGGAACGCTTTTTTGTTTTAAATTTCGAACACAAGATTTGTAGATTGATTTAAAAATAAACAGTCAACCCTCAAACGAAACGGTAATCAAAATTATGATTGCTAGCAATTAGAAAGAGCGGGACAGAAATATAATTGTCGATCAATTAACGATCCATGCATTACAATTCCGCAATTATAGAGCACGTGGTGTCATTTTTCCAATTTTCCCTTTTCGAATTTCGAAGTGCGAATACTGCCGCGTTTTAATTTAACTGTCACGTCACTGAGGTCATTTTTGCGGACACTTTTTCGTTTTTGTTGCACGAACAATCGATTAGAGTTTAATCTATAGTCATATCGCGCACAAGTTTCTAAAATCACAGACGATCATCGCACACTAAACACGAGTGATAACAGTCATCAAGTTTCGAAAAAACGGAATCGTCACTGGCCGGGAAAAAAAACAGCGCACCACGCACACAGGCACAAAATTCTGTCCAATTAAAGATAATGTTTGTGGATATTTTAATAGCGTTCCCCTCCGAAGAAATCCGACACAACCAACTCCTGTTGAATTTAAACACTTAATGATCGGTTGGGGGAAATTGTCCGAGAAACGAACAGCCCAGAGTGTAGCCGTCTCTTTTCATTTAGTTCGCGCTGCTGCCACTTGTATGGGGTTATTGGCGCTAGTGCCGCGTGAAGGGCGGGGCCTAATTTTAGGCGGGAAAGGTGGTGGGAGGGGCTACTCCGTGATTGGTTCAGGATGGGAGCGCGATTTTTTTCGTTTGTACGTGAGCTGCTAGCGGGTTGGTACTGGCGCATCGATCGCCGGCGTCAGGGTTGCCATTATGTGTTTTTTATGGGTATTTTTTGGCGGTATTCTCTGCTTTGGTAACCTGTTATAGGGGACACGCCCAGCCGGCTTAGTACGTGCGGAGGAACAGCGACTATCAATCCAGGTTGAGCCGTAGGGTTAAATTTTTTCGAAGTGCGTTTTTTTTGTTTTTGTGACGGTGTCTTTGATTTCAGTGGCTTACAGCTTGGTTTTGTGAAAATGGCGGACTGTGGACTCTTTTGTTTGTCATTGTGTTCGATGTATCTGTTACCTGTTGATGTAGGTGGGTGGGTACAGAAACGTGAAAAGTTTGTGACAAAAAAATAGCAGAAAATTGATGTAGACTTTATTTTCCAAAATATTTTTTTGATCATGTTTACTTACTAGCTTTAATATAGCTATATCTAGTGTCACACTAGTGTGGACATATATATTTAGTACTTCTATTTGCACCCAATAAGTAGATATGTCATAGCTAACTTACCTTCGGATAATTATTATGTTCATTTTAATACTTAAGTACAACACAAAATAAATTGTATCTTTTAAATTCAACATAAACAAAAAATTACTGAAATTGAGCCATGATAACTATAAATATATACCTACCTATACCTACCTACTTTAAGAATGTATATATTTATAGTTATCGTGGTTCAATTTCAGTATTTTTTTGTTTATGTTGAATTTAATAAAGTAGGTATATAAGTAGATATGTAATGCGTACCTACTTATATAACTACCTATAGATTCAGTAAAAATATATATTAGGTAAATGTTTCGATAGGCACCTTTATTATTCTACTTTATTTATTTGAATTATTTGAATTGAAAAGGTATGTAGGTACCTACATTAGTGTAAAAATTATAAGAACTTAGGTTATGAATTAGAAACAGTATTCAATTAATTATTCTGTAAACTAATCATTCATTAGATACAGTCATAGGTACCTTCCATAATCTCTTTACTATACCTACCTAAGTACATAATATCTAATAAAACATTGTAAATATTATAAGCACTCAACTCAACAAAATTGAAGTCATAAATAATTAAACTGAGTTAAAACCAATATTATTTGAGTGTAAATTACATGTTTCTCATAATTTTACTTGGTTTCATAGAGCGTAAGTGATTTATTTTCAAATTAATTATTTATGACTCAATTGAGTAGTGACCGGCTGGTTACTTAGGTGCTAATACTAGTCTTACCCGCGACGTTGCTCGAGTTTCACTTCCCCACTACTGAGCTTTGGTTTCCTTTACAATTTAGCTGTGTGCACAATACTTAGGTAGTTTATTTTTTATTTTACGAATGTATTAGTAAAAATATTTTTAGAATCGGTTTAGTAGGTAGTTGCTGTGATTAGGTAGGTAGGTACTTCCTATAGCACACGAACACGTTACCTCTTCTTAATATTAATTATACCTACCTACCTAAGTAAACTATGTAATATTAGTCTCTACATTACCTATATGTGTACCTAGGTAGACTAAGGATTTCGGAAAATTTACGAACTTCCATAGAAACTTTCGTCCCCTACATTAAGTAGGGGATGAGTTTTCAAAAATCATTTTTAGTGCTCACTTACTTTATATGTATATGGCACGCCTCTGCAAAATTTCATGCTTCTAGACAAACCGATTTAGGCTGTGCTTTTTCTGTGAACCAATGCTGGATCACCCACAGCCAATGCTGGATTCAAACTTCTCTTAATGTTTCTTCGTTCATATTTTATTTAAATTAAATGTATTTTATTACGTAAAATTCATGCATTTCTCTATTCAAATATTGTACCTACGTCCAAAATTAACAGAACTTGATACCTACTGACTGAAACATGTAACAACTTTATGTACACAGTTCGGCAATAAAATCTTATCTTAAGTAGGTACCTAGGACGTTCATAAAATCGCGAACAAACTTGAAAATGAAAATAGAGTTTACTCTCAAATCTGCCGTCCTAGGCCGCGGCCTTTTAAGAAAAAAATGGCTGCCCACTGCGCAATAGATTCGACTTGAATTTAGTGACATACTTACCTATACCTATCTAGGCAAAGAATGACTTTGAGGTACACCTACCAACATAACACACACTACAGTGTGGGTTCTTCTCGGGGTACTGCATTTGGAACCAGCAACTCATCGGTGGAGATAGGCTGCTGTTTACTTTCAGTCAACCCCCATGGATGAGTTTAGGGTCCCTTGTTATTACGAGTTATTAGACTATATTGAAGTTTGAATGTGTATTTTCTTAACTAGAAAAATAAATGAATTTTAAGTTGGTTTTATTTGGCACTGGTGAAAAGTGGACACTCTCTGCCCACCCCTCGTTGATAAGGCATCACTGTATTATCATTAATTAATAAATTAAAACATTACAATCATATTGTTTTAAAAGTCTTCATTACACGCCTTTTATTTATTATGTAACAGCAAAAATAAAAAATAAAACTTACTTTATGTAAGTATTTTTTTAAAACAACAGTCATTAAACCAGCCAAAAAAAAATATGCATTCTTGTCACTCGCTGTATAAAAGAGAGAGACAACAACACAGTATTTACGAAATGTCAACGAGCGACGTGTCACCTTAGCCGATGAACTGACATTAATTGCTGAACAATTATTGATGGGGCCAATTCAACCAATTAGCTTTATAGTTGTGAATTAACGGTACTTTATAGAGCCAACTTAATTTTATGGTGTTAGACAGGTTCATTTGTCGACAAATCTTTATACAGTCACGCTTTATCCTCGAGGGGGTAGACACAGATATTATACTTTAAAAATTGGGTGTCCTTTCACCGGTGTGTTTTAGAGCCTTCAATACCTCCATCGTCGGACCATGGTGTAAATTTTTATTATATGTGATTTATGACTAGGTACACATTTTATAAAACAAAGTCGCTTTCTCTGTCCCTATATTCCTATGTATGCTTAAATCTTTAAAACTACGCAAGGGAATTTGATGCGGTTTTTTTAAATAGGTAGAGTGATTCAAGAGGAAGGTTTTCGTTCGTTGATATTGAGTTATATTAAAATTAAAATCGATATAGGCGACATTATAGGTAGGTAAATAAGTGGGTACGGTTCCGACATACTCGTACTCTACATACTACTGTAACATATTCCTAGCTATCCTTATATCAAAAACGCTGAAATATTTAATTTTATCTTATTTCACTCAGTTTTCATTACAAGTAATTTATAATGTGCACTAAGCAAAGAGATTAAAATATAATAGAGCATAGAGGGGACAAAGCGAGGAAAATTTTAAGCCAAAAGTTATTCCAAGTGGAATAAGTCTAGTACAATTTCGACCGAATGACAGTTCGCGTTCATACTAACTGACATGACGCTTGAGCTTCAAACATGCTTCAAAGTTTTGTATGAAAATATTCCTAATGCCCCCTCTATGTCCTATTATATTTTAATCTCTTTGGCACTAAGTAACTATAGAGACTGTCCTGTTAAATCAGCAAACGTAAGACAATATTTTATTATTAGACAGCGCGCGCGTCCAATGGCATTTTGATTAAATTTGATTTGATGTTTAGTTTGACGTTTGCGATTTAAATGTGTTGTGTGATTTTGTGAGTGAGTATGAATGTCCCCTTAATGAATCTTCGGTGGTACGGTACGGCTGCAAGGCTAAACTAAGATAATATCAGGATTGTTTGTAATTCTACAAAAGTGAAAAAAAAACATGGCGCTTAAATTTCAAAACCCGAAGCTCATTAAATGATGATGAGAAACAAAACATTTACTTTTTAATTTATTTTTTTCAAACGGCAACCATAACATAATAATCCAGTAATAGCGCTTGAGCCGCTTTATTGCGCTATAAAACTCCTTGCAGCGGCATCGCTTTTCGAAATTCGAAATTTAAATTTCGAATTGTTCCTAGAAGCTCTAATAGGGTTATGGAGTATGCATTTTATACGTTTATTGTTTATTTATTTTACCCAGAACTCTGGTTTATTTGGTTTTGGAAAATAATCGTGTTTATTGTTTCTTAATTAGGTGGCAAAAACGGTTAACACTTTTTAATTGGTTCTGCGTTGTGTGATACTAACGCATGTTGCAATATTGTTAAGAAGATTACGAAATTATTAGGCATAAATATTGTGGCCATTGATTTACAGTCAAAAAGTAGGTATATATTTTTTCTTTAATAATTTTATGAATATTTGTCAATTTGAATTGCAAAACAAAAAGCATTAGGTAATGTTTTAGGTTTTTACACCAAACTGAGATAAATAAAAGCTCTAATACCTAGGTACTTAGTCTACTTCGTCATTACCTACTACAAATTGTTTTTTTAAAATTTGTGACAATCGTTTTCATTTAAAAACCTATTATTTTTTTATATTTGCAGCAACCGTCGTTGTTGTCTTGATTATTTCACTTATATTAAGAGAGTCACGATATTAATCGCGATCGCACACAACAAAGTAATAAAGCAAAGGTCCGTTCACGCCTCAGCCTTGTAAAGTGATAAACGCCGTTTTAACAAATCGGCAACAAACAATAAATGTCACAGACTCTATAAATAAACTTAAAAAAACCCTCGTAAACTATGAAGAAACTCTATTAACTACCGTTGAGAGCGGAACGCATTAAATTAACGAAAATAAATTGAGTTTTGCAGGTATGAATTGTTTTTGTATTTTCGAACGACTTTTGTTAATTTTTGGTAGTTCTGGCAGAGTACTATTTCGAATAGGTACCTAGCTTTATTTTTAAAATATGTTTAATAAAATATATTTTTAAGCAGCTTGATATTTTGTATAACGACTCTTTTTTAATTTATAGAAAACCAAGAATATGACTTTCTGTTATTTCAAAATATATAAAATTTAAGTGAAAACTGCTATTTATGATACCTACTTAATCATAAATGACCATTATTAAATTGTTGTGTGTCTGAAAATTGTAGTAATGGGTCTGTAACATAGATTTAATATACTACTTTAATCTATGGGTCTGTAATAATCTTCATGGTTACTGTATTCATCAATGTCGTCAATAAAAATCATTGTGTAAACCTCAAAACTGAATTATCAAAGCGCCATGCGCCATCCAGCCAACAGTACCGAAGTGCGGTCTCTTTACACCCAAACTATTTAGTATTGTACATCATTTTTTACACGTCAAAATGACAATCAGAATGAGCCGATCCTTTGCCAATTTTTTTTCTTTTTTTTGCTCCCATAATAGGGTTCTATTCACCCATTGTTATGGGGGGTCTATGAGTATTGCAATTTTTTTTGGCTTTGTAGTTCAGGTGCTTTGCCCAAAGGGGTTTTATAAGTGAAATTGTATTTAATTTACTATTTATAGGAGAGTGGCAATTTATAATGTATGGTAATAGTAAACACACATCTATTATGGCCCTGAATCGGCAAGTAAACACATCTATCTAATATCATACCTAAAGAAGTTTTGTTTGAAAGATAGGTAAATATGTTTTTAGAAGCCTTTCGATCAGAGTTTGAAAATTCTTTTACTTAACTTCTTTTTAGATAAGTAGGTACATTATTTCAGATTGACGAGTCGAGCACCGCTCGGTTCCAATAGGCACCCGTAACAATTAAAAATCAATTGTGTTTTATTTTATTGGCTGGAGAGGATGACATGGATAATATTTTAAATTCTAGTACTTACACTACATAAATGTTGTTAAATAAATATAAATATTCACTAGTAATAAGCAAATAAGTATATTATTTCTAATATTTGATATACTTACCTAAATACACCTAATACTTTTGCTTGTGCAATTTGTGAACTATTGAGCAAACTGTAAATAAAGAAATTGTACCTACGTACCTAATGGTGTATTTATTAATATTAAACAATAAATAAATTGTATGAAAATAAATTACGCTTGTATCAAACCTTAGTTGTGAATTTTATTCTACTGTAAATTTACCGACTGCCTTTCAATTCTCGGTCCATGTCAACAAAATTCAGCTTTTCTCCGTAAAGCTAGTGGTATGCAATGACCTCACCTGGAATTGAACCCGAGACTCACGCATGAGTGAAGTTGATGAATCTTTAATTTGAGTTTTCAACAACTTAGGGTCGCTCCACATCTGCGGAACGTACAGCGCCGAAGGTTCGGTGAACAACATACATTGACGTTTCACTTTAAAGATAAATGGATCAGCCACCCGCGTCAACCGTAATGTATGTTGTTCACCGAACCTTCGGCGCTGTACGTTCCGCAGATGTGTCGCGACCCTTACGTAAGCATACCTAATATTTATCATACCTCGAGTCTCGTCGGTGAAGAGACACATCAAGAGATACACAGTCCCAGAATTGATTCTTAGACATGTGTAACAGCACCCCGGTCCAGGGATAGACTCGGCACCTGTCACGATTAGGGGCCTAAATACTGGTGAAAAGGAGTGCGTTCGGGTTCGAATCCTAGCATGTACCAATGAGTTTTTCAAAAACTTACGTACATATTTATCACTAGCTCGACGGTGAAGGAAAACGTCGTGAGGAAACCCGCAGGTCGCAGAATTAATTCTGAGACATGTGTTAATAGACCCAGTCCGGCGATTGGCTCACCACCTATCACGTTTAGGGGTCCAATGCATCTCGTGAAATGTGGGTACCTATATCCATGTAATGGAATACCTACCTCTGCCTACTCCCTCGGGGATAAAAGGCGTGACATTTTTTTTTTTATTTTACAGTCCCAGAATTGATTCTTAGACATGTGTAACAGCACCCCGGTCCAGGGATAGACTCGGCACCTATCACGATTAGGGGCCCAAATACTGGTGAAAATGAGTGCGTTACTCCAGCGGAAACTTGTCGAATATCGGCATTTGAGGGATACAGATCATACAGATAATTAAAAGACCGGCTTCTGTAAATGTAGTGTAGATTAAAAAATTTGTATTGCTTAGGTAAACCCCACTCGGTGTAAAGTACGTCTCTGACTACCCCCTCGAGAATAAAAGACATAAATAATAATAATAATAATAAAAAAAAAAACGGTCTGTTTACACATCTTTTAGAATTAATTCTGGGACCTACGGGTTTCTTGGTGTGTCCCTTCACCGTAGAGCTAGTGATAAATAAGTACTTACCTAACTACCTACGTAAGTTTTGAAAAACTCGAACTCAATTCGATCCCGATCCTCAATGATTTTCATTGTGTGAAGCAGGCGCTTTAACCATAGACTATCACTGCTCTTATAAAAAAATATAAGGAGTTGACATGATTTGAATTTGACTTGACCTTATTAATTGTAGTTATAACTTATCTAATTGTCAATGTAGAATAATGTATTATAATTTATGATCATAATACCATATTGTACGTCCGAAATGGGCACACTGTTGAGCCATTTTTTATTTTATTTTTAAGACCATTTGTACATACACAGTGAACAATAAAATTCTATTCTATTATTTTCTAAGACATGAGCGAGCACATGTACCTATTTCATAGATTTTAATATAAATTATAAAACTTGACATGGGAAATCCCCTAGATTTTCAATTACCGTCAACCTGCTCTATCTTTAGTACAGTCAAGAGCACGTAGAGCTTGACACATTGGACCTTGTAACGTTCTTATTATAATCGCTTTAGAGGTCAGACTCGCACTACAAGTTTAAAGCTTCATGTGCTCTTGACTGTACAACATTCCCACAATTTCCATCATAACCTGCGCATGGGCATGTGATCAATTTGATACATAATAGCGGTCGCATTTGCTGCAGTTTGTATGCGTTTTGTTAAACATGCGCGCATTATACACTTTAATGTGACCTAGAAAACTAATAATTGCGTTGACAATTTTCAAATTGATACCTACCGGGTTTGTGAATAGACTTTTTTTTACCCTACTGCTCCAAGAGTAGCAGTAATGTTTTTACGATATTTCGACCATTAATTCGAAGTCAAAAAGTGATACGCGTCTGCATTTTAAAAGTCACACAATTGTAGATAAGTATTATAGGTAGGTACTGTTTATTACAACATTTTTTACCTCAAAACTGTTAGAATATATAACATCCATTGATTCAAGTTACTAATGTATCTAAATACCTAAGTTTCTTTAGTGAATATTTACATAAAACTATCCCAAATATATGTCATATTTATAAATTCTAATCTAACTATCCCACAACTATCTATGCATTTGTAACGTTTTGACGTCTATCCGGCTGAACCGTTTTAGATGAAATTTGGCAGGGATGTAGGTAGGTAATCTTGATAAAGGATATTATCATTATTAATTTCGAGCAACACCAAGATTTCATAAGCAAGCAATTTTAAAAATTAAGTAAGAAAATATTAGCTGCTTACCACCATTATTCCAATATGGATGGGTATTGAATACATTTATAATATTATAATAATAATATTATTAACATTTATAATGTATTTACATGAGCCAATATTTCAAAGAAATCTTCAATCAAAAATAATATTATACCTACTGATTTCATAAAAATGTACTTACCTTGAATTTGACGAGCATAAAAAAAGTTTAAATAGCAATATGCAACTTCTACCGAATTACTTATCTATTTGGTGGGTGGCCAAAAAAATAATTCAAAATCGGAACGCGACCGGAAACGAAAGAATATCAATATTAATTTATAAAAAGAACCGTCGTCGGACACTACAACGGCGCTAACATGCCATTTTACAAATTATACAAACGAAAAAAAATAAAGCCGCGCCGCTCCGAAAGGACGCCGAAAACTGGCCGAAAAAAAACGAATTAACACAGACTTTTAAATAATTAAAACCCACCTTGTTAGTCTGACGTTCGACGTTTTTATAGTGTTGCCAACATAAAAAACGATAATCGTTAATTTCATATGGTACTTATTCCATTGAGTTAAGGTCCAAATTTTTTAAACATAAACCAAATGGCGCGAAAGTTTTCTATTTGTTAGATAAAAGCGAAATGTGCCGATCCAAATTGCATTTCACATTTTATTGTTTATTTGATTGTGTTCCAGCTTATGAAGGTATAGTTAGTGAAATACACTGGCTACCAGTCTTATGAACTTATGCAAAATAAGCAGTAAGTAAAATAAAAAACATTATTTACACTACAATTAATTAGGTGCTGGTACCTAGGTAGGTATAAAATATGAACATTGCCGTGGTCTAATCAATCACTTTATACGAGGAAATGGTAGATTTACTATTTGATTAACGATTATTTCCATAGCACAATAGTTTATTTTTAAAATAATGATAATTTATTTTGACAACAAAGACAAATTTGAAAAATAACATTTTAATATTTGTAAATATTTTTTCCCGCCGTGACATTTTTGTGTTACGTATATTTTTTTCCATTATATATAAAAACACTGAAACTATAATATCCTGTCTGTACTACCTTGACCATGTTTAAAGTCAAACATAAATTTTTCGCTCGCTTTATGGCACTGTAAAACAAGTGCTTAATTTAGAAGCGTCCACGGTAGCCATTTTGTTTGTTTTTCTTTTTGATTTTTTTTGGAGAAAACCGCTCTAGACCATCTTATGAAGTTTTAAGTGTATGGATGTAAATATTATTATTAAATTATATTTAAATACTAACCCAATCTTTCATCGTATAATACCTAGATAATAAAGCATGTAAGTATTTTAGAGGTGTTTTGATTATGAACTATGTTTTATAATAATATTATAATATAATCTCACGCCTTTTTTTTATCCCCGAGGGGGTAGGCAGAGGTATTCCATTACTGGATATACCCACATTTCACGAGATATATATTATTGGACCCCTAAACGTGATAGGTGGTGAGCCCATCGCCGGACCGGGTCTGTTTACACATGTCTCAGAATTAATTCTGAGACCTGCGGGTTTCCTCACGATGTTTTCCTTCACCGTCGAGCTAGTGATAAATATGTACGTAAGTTTTTTGAAAAACTCATTGGTACATGCCAGGATTCGAACCCGAGCCTCACTGATTTTCGGACGGCTCTTTAACCGTTCGGGCTATCTGCTCTCTACTCTACTGCTCTCTATGTTTTATATACACATATAAAAACGCAAAGTGACTGTTGATAGCTAGATGCTCAGCGCTGAATAGTTGTTATGAGTAAGGCGGTGTGGACTAAGCCTAAATCACAGTAAATGAACTTAAGATGATAATCTGAAATTATTAGTAATAATTACCTACTAATAAGTAATTTATAATTTACTTTATGAAGGCCGCGAGAAGGAGGAGGTCCATGTCCATAATGATTTTGCAAATTTAGATCACATCACCATAGAAATAGAGTACCTACATAATTATCAACTACGCTTTTTGAAAGTAGCAAAAACTATAAACACTTATTTATTAACATTTACGATTTTCTCTAATGTGCATCAAATAAAACATAAAATTCTTTCAACTCTTTCCTCACAATTTTTACAATAAATCAATATAAAATGCACACTATTTTGACAGAATTTGAAACAGACATCACATTTCGGCTACCATTTATTTAAGTGATGACGTGACAAAATCCGTTTTTTTCTAGAATAAGATGCATTAGGCAGCGATGATGGTGCATTTTCCGTGACATTTTAAAGTGGTTCGGTGCTACTTTATTTTGGCGAGTTTTGGGTCATTTTGACACTGCACGAGCGCACCGAATGAGTTTGAAATTGCAGATTTTGTTTGTTTTGTGTTTTAATAACGATAAACGGAAAATATTGTCACGCTATGTCAAATGAGACACATTGTAGAGACTTAAAAATACCAAAGTATTTAATGCAGAAAAAGTGCATACAGTGAAGAAAAACATCGTGAGGGGGCCCACAGGCTCCAGAGGTATTAGGCATTTTAACAAAATTAAATTACCTACTTATAATTATTCACAAAAAAATAGGTATCAAAAAACGCCACAAAAATATATTTAGATTATCGGTTTACTAATATAATAGCAAATTTCAAAATAATAAAACGTTTAAAAAGGATAGGCAGTTATGTACTAAAAATGATGACTTCACAGCTCAGTACATTCTCCAGCGTATTTTTCGTTGACAGATCATAAAAAGTAACTCATTTGACTAATAAAATAAAAATTGGTTTTGGAGATTGTGACCACCATCTGACTGTTTTAAGGTGTCCTAGGTGTTTTAGGTGTCCAAAAATTTGGACATTGATCAAATTTCGTTACAACAACGACTAACATCTCTGCTAACCTCTTCGGACAAGTCGGGCATAAAAGCGGATTTATTGAATTTTCCTTAATAATTTGAGTATACAGACTAGTCCCAAGCTAGGCAGACTTGGTACTAGGTATTTGGTTTAATATAGTGGCTATTTATTAGTAGCGGTTCTGCGCGGTTTCACACACGTAGTTCCCGTTCCCTTGGGAATAGTGTAGGTTTCCACTAAAAAAAAGTTTTTTTTAAATCGGTCCAGTAAATTTTCAGTTTATTCGTTACAAACATACAACAAAAGTAATATTTCCTTATTATAATTAAGATTAGTGTAGAAGAGAATTATTTAAGTGTCAACAATCAACATTAGTTATGTGATTCCATTTCTTCTAAGGGTCCCGTAAGAGATGACAGAGGTCACAGGACTAACTAGTTTATCGAACATCATTGAAGACCCCAATTTATGGTCACTGGTCAGTTATTGGACCTTAATACACATAAAGTTAAAACTCGACACGGTCTCTAAATCAAAACGAAACAACAAAAACTGTCAGTAAAAATTGATCAAAAGCGAAACGGTACTCAAGATTCTCTACATCAATCATAACCATTGTCGGCACGACAGGTAGAATTTGACATTTCTCTGAGAGAAAGCCTTTGCCGACTTAGAAAAAAGTTGCAAAAAATCGGCGAGTGTGACAGGATTTAAAAATAAACTGAAAAGAGAATATATTTGTTCCTTATTTGAATCTTTTCTATACTTTTCGATAGATTTTTGTCGATTCGATTTATGTTTGCTTGGTTTATGTTTTTGTTTACAAATTCCTGTAATTTTGCATTTAATTCGAATATTATTAATTTAATTCAAAAGTTGACTAGGTGTATTCGCAATAATTAACATAATAAAAAAGTGATTTTTGTTTGAGGTTATGCTTGATAAATAAGCTAGAAAAGAGCTTGTGCCATGCCAGATTCTATTATCAGATTAGTTTTATCATTAACAGCTCCTCATCAATTTCTAAAATTAATGTCGATAATGGAACTTAATTTTTTTTTAACATACAAACACCATTTTGCTGTATTTGGTTGTACCATACCCGAAAAAGTGTTAAGTAGGTAGTACATGTTACATGAACAATTCTTTATTATTGATGTTTTCTTAGAGTTTTCTCTTTCTCTCGAAATAATAAAAATGTAGCTACAAATTAATCTTAATTATCTTCTATAAAGAAATCTACATATTTTCTTCCGTTTGCATAACATAAAGACTGCCTATTATTAACCCACTATCCTTTCTTAACAGAACGGTAAATTTTTTCCTCAATCCTATTCAATTCGAGTGTAAAATCTACTTTGTAATGGACTCTAATCACATCATTTACGAAACAGTGGTCCCTTTATACGATGCAGGGTCGAATGGTACATTTTGTTAGTGTTGAAAAAACTACAAAGTATTACAAAGTAACAAAAGGTATTTTGTTTAACTCGGCTTCTGTTTTGATATTGAAGAGTTTAGTTAAAAAAATAACCTACACAAATTCCTGATGATATAAAGTCTCTTTTTGCATTTTGTTATGTTCCAACATTAAATAATTACCAAAGACAATTGTTTTTTTTTATTAATGATGTGTATCGCAGAATGTAATTGTTGAGCTTAAGGCCGTTGCCTTACTGCAACAATGTAGTAAACAATTATGTTTAACATTTTCACCCCCTACTCTACATGACTATGTAACATTTCTGAGAAAAACTCTTCGATGTAAAAAAAAAGTCTAAAAAATCGTTTTCAAATCGTGTCTTGTTTCAGATATTTATTTCTAGTTTCTAGCAATCGAAATCATTCAGCATTCATAGCATTAAGAAAATAAAAGGCATGTTTACACCCCACGCAAACC
Organism: Ethmia dodecea; assembly: GCA_963855545.1. NCBI lineage: Eukaryota > Metazoa > Arthropoda > Insecta > Lepidoptera > Depressariidae > Ethmia > Ethmia dodecea. Next base: position 3,583,433 of record OY979463.1, on the reverse strand, counting down.
TAACCTAACTCAAACGACTATAAACTAAGAAAAAAAAATACTGGCATCGCGTGCGTTTCGTGAAGTAAATAAGAGTACATAGCCAGTGCATAATTGTATATAATCCTATGTATTGGAGGATAATATAATTTGCGTCCGCGCTGCGAGTAATGACAGGGCGCAGTAGCACGCATGCGCGAGTGGGCACACTGGCCGAGATTCAAATGACTGCCTCAACCTTGCCTCAACAATGAAAACGTATGATTTGACTTTTTTTTTTTGTGGCCAGCATTTTTTTAATTGACTCTTAAAATATTTCCCTCTTATTTTCGCTAAAAATCATTTTAATGATATTTATTTCTATTCCCCTACTTACTGCTTTTGTATAAGGATAAGAATTAACAAAATAATGATATCCCTACTCACTGTAAAATTATAACTGATAAACTTCTATCTCTTCAATCTCCAGCAAAAGAAAATATTTTTGTATTTTTCACAGATATCAAAAAGACTTCTTACTTTGACATGGGCCTTGGACAATGTCTTAAAAAATTTCTAACAATATTATTTTACCGTTGCTTTTGTCGTGATAGATGGTATAATACTTAAAATACTTTTAATACTTACAATACTTAGTCTTATGGTAAAATACTTAAGCTAATTTTAATAATGTTTTGTGTCAAATGTTATACCTACATTACTGCAGGAATAAACACTACTTTTTATGGTAAGAATCTGAGTAGGTAATCTACTGTAATATTATAAAGAGAAAATATGTTTTTTTTTATGTTTTTTTTGTAATGAATTGGCTCCGAAACTACTACAATTTACTGGACTGACTTCGAAAAATCTTTTTAAATATTTTTTTAAATTTACCCACAGGTTAGGTTAAATCGCGGAGAACATTTTCAGTAAATCGTTTACTTTTTTTTTTTAAAGCTGATTTTATTTTAGATTTCCTTCGCCTACTTGATACAAACCACCCCGTGTGGTCCATCTGCCTTCAGAGAAGTAAAAACAATCGTGTTTCCTCCCGCGGACGTGATTGAGGCCGTCTATTTCTGTACAGTCAGCAACATACGAATGGATATAGCTTAGAAGCTTATTGTTACAACTACTTAGTTTTAATACCAGAAATGGAATACCTCTGTTTACCCCCCCGGGGATATATAGCGTGGGTTTTTTTTGTTTACATAAATTAAAAGTAAAAATCTTTTTACACAAGATTTTGTATTCAAAGTGACGTCACTTTATTTTTCGAGTTATTCTCAGCAAGCCCTCTCATTTAATAGATACCTATATTATATTGTCTGGGTGGGTACTGGGTATCTTGGGTGTTTCGCCATGTTGGATTTAGAATGACGTCACACAGCTAACCATGCATTGTCATCCAAACTAAACGTTTACCTATACAAAGTTTCATCTCAATCTGTTGAAGATATCTGCTTCAAAATTGAGTTGCAAGATTTCATCCGAAAAAACATACATTGCAAGTTAAATAAAAGCTTGTAAAAAAACTTGCTATTTGTATGTATGGGACACATCCAAACAAATCAAATTGAGGACGTTTACGAGTATTGAGGAATAAAATTCCATTATCCACTAGATGGCTTCATCATCTCGATTACCTCTATCAAACTAGAGACCCACCCTGGCTTCGCACGGGTGCAATGCTAACACTGAAACCTTCCTCTTGAATCACTCTATCTAGTAAAAAAAACCGCATCAAAATCCGTTGCGTAGTTTTAAAGATTTAAGCATACATAGGGATATAGGGATAGAGAAAGCGACTTTGTTTTATACTATGTAGTGATAGTGATGATTATTATAATATGCTCATCCAAACTACATGAACATACATTACACTTGCAAAAACTTCCAAGATATGCTTACATAGGTAATAATATAGCTTAAGATATTCCAGGGTTGAAGGGGGTTTTAGTAATTCCTACGGGGACGGGAAAAAAAGGGATACTTTTGAGTTAATAAATAAATATCAACCACAGATCATTAGATTAATGGTCTGTGATATCAACCGTACTTGACTGTACCAGTGGCGCCGCAGCTTTCAACGGACGTAAGAGCATCTCCCTCGCACACTGCACCCCTCTCGCTCTATCGCAATGACATCTCAAATTCACTTTCTTTTTCTTTTTGAGTTGTGAATAAGTCGTCGAAAGCGATATATATGAGAGATTCAGTCGAATCTCTCATATATATCTCTTTCACTCAGGGCGAAATAAAGAGGTTTTTAAGTAAAAAGCTGGTATGTACGTAGTTAGCTGTTATACGCTACGAGATCGAATCAGAAACGACGAACAAAAATCACCGACAATAGCAAGAAGAAGTATCAATGGGTAAGGATCATAGCTCGAAGAACTGCGGATACGTCAATAAGTGTTGAAGAATCTTATTGTATGTTTGTGCATAGACTCTGGAGCAGAGCTAAAAATCTTGAATTTTGTGTAGTGTTTAGTGCTGATGGCTAAATTGCCAAAGCCTTAAAATAAGTAAAAAAATTTGGATACGTATACGTGTTTTTTGAAATACCCAACAGTTTAACTTGAGTTTAACTACTATACCTACCTTCGAAAACACGGAGGCGCCCGTGATATAATGCCACTGGCCGCATCCAACACCGTCTCTGGCGTCTATTTTGTCGCGGTCTCTCTTTTCCATTGGCCACTCTGAACAAGTGCCCACGGTCCAGGATTAGAAAGAGGAAATTACTATCTAATGCCAGAACCTCAACCAATATCCTACTAATATTGGTTATGAAAGCGATTTGTATATGTTTGTTGCTCTTTCACGCAAAAACTACAAAACGGATTTTGATGAAACTTTACAGTGGTATTGGTCATAAATCAGAATAACACATATAGGCTACATTTTATCCGCGTTTGGTGGATGTGCATGAAACACGAGAGATCTGCCAGGTCCGTAGCAGTCTATTGTCTCTGCCTACCCCAATGAAAAATAAACTTGAGATTATGTATGTACCTATGTGTGTAAAATCTTGCTTTAGTTTTTACTGTGATAAAGCGTCACCTCGGCGCTAACAAGCCCTTATTATAATCTCTTTTCATATAATAATCATAAGAGCCCCATCATCCTAGTGATAAGAGCTTACGTTACAGTCCTGTCCTTGTGTAGAAATGTAAATAAACCTATTTTTCATCAGACGCAAGATGCCGCCGCCTCTTCCGGAAATCGAACCTCGGCCGTTGAGTCATAAAGCCTGCGGTTTTACTCCGAAGCCACCGCCGATTTTGATTATTTATCAGTATTAGACATAGTATAATTTATGAGTGTGAATTATGAAGAATTAATTATGGTTTTAGATTTGCTTGTAAGACCACCATGGTCTTATGGCCCGATAGAGCGATCAAATAATTCCTAAGTCGAGAAGAAAGAATAACTTCTAAGAATATTTCGATGGTAAATTTTTAGTCACAAATATTAAACCTAAATAAAAACTTTACATACCTACCTAGTTTAAAATTTTACAACATTATAAATCTATAGCACCATAAGTCTGTTTACACATGTCTCAGAATTAATTTTGGGACCTGCGGGTTTCCTCACGATGTTTTCCTTCACTGTCGAGCTAGTGATAAATGTGTACGTAAGTTTTTGAAAAACTCATTGGTACAAACCAGGATTCGAACCCGAGCCTCATTGATTTGCATCATGTGAAGCAGGCTCATAAACCACTGCTGGGATGCAATAAATTATTAAGTATTGAGATAGCAGCTGAAGAAAAGTAACTCTTGCTGTGACTTTTCGTATCGTATCTTATTTTTCAATCATGGCCTGAAAAATGATAGAGGGGAAATCCCGCGAAAAAATTTAATGATTTCATGAAATGAAAATTATTCAAAAGTAGCAAACGAATCAATTCTCAAGCAGCTACAAGTACGACTACTACGGCAAAGTGAAAATACCGAAAATATAGTGAAATATTGAATGAAATGTCCATACAAACATTTTCTTTTTTGACATGATAACGTGAAATGAGTAGCATTAGGCAGGGCGGGAAAGTTTCTGAAAAAAGGTATTGTAGTTCCCACTGGAACTAGAAAAAGCGAAGCGGGAAATAACAAGTCTGTGCAGCCAACACCGCTGTTAGATCAGCTAGTATTCTTCAAACACACTTAACACTAAAAAAGTTAATCATTTAAAAAATCTGTTCCAATGTGCTTCCATCACTCAACGGTGGTGTTAATAACATTAGAGCACGAGGCGAGCGACATCTGTGCGCGATGACTGGCAGATTGTGATGGCAAAGGCGCCGGCGCATACTCGTACACTGCTGGACACTGTTAAGTATATACCTACACTGTTTATTTGTATATGCGTTTTGGTTTTGAAGCAAACCAGATTTGCCCGCGTCTCGGGATCAAATGAAGTCTAAATCTATGTCCTTCCTAAAGATGTAAATCTTAAAAATAATATCAAGACCGGTTCATTGAATTTTCTGTGTATAGGCAGAGACCACTACTGGTCTGTGGTATAGGTGACAAATATACAGAAACAATATTATAGATATAGTTGCTTTCTTCTGGTGAAAAGTGGGTATATCCAGAAATGGAATACCTCTGCATACCCCCTCGGGGATATAAGGAGTGAGATTATTAATTTTTATTTTTATATACTAATTATTAATTAATTTTTGTTTCTTAAATATTGTAAAATTTTGTATTTGTACGTCCGAACAGGACACACTGTTGGTTGTAAGTACTTACCTAATTTTAAGACCATATTGTACATAGTGAACAAATAAAACATATTCTTTTCTATTCTTTATACTGCCTGCAATCAAATAGGTTACGAAATTTCTCTCTTTCCAAAAAGTTTCTTTAAATGTCTTTGTTTTTTTTTATAATATAGGAAGCAAACGACCAGACGGGTCACCTGATGGTTGCAGCAATTCAAAAAGTGCGTAGATTAATCCGTTCAATAAGTTAGGATTTGTATATTTTTTTAAACTCTACCCATATATTGCAACGAAATGTACTCACTTCAGACACTGACTCGGCAAAAGCTGTTCATGATTCTTTATCTCACCAAAGAGTTTCAACTCTGAGCTATACGACCTTCTTGTTAGAGTTGCACAGACAATAAATCTTATTGTACAATAAAAGCCATTAATTAGTGATCCAGTTCTTAGCTACCTGAGTGTTTATTTTGTATACTTCAACGTATTTTAATGGCTATCATCAATTTTAACGGGGTGTGGACAACTAGAATCCTTGCCTTGATTTCAAGTTTTTATTAATAGGTAGATACAGTATTACTTTACCTAAAGTTACCGTCACGTGAAAGTATACATTATGTAAACAAACATTCTGTGGTTTGCAAAATTTTGATTCAATTATATACTCTCTCACGCCTTTTTTATCCCCGAGGGGCAGGCAGAGGTATTCCATTAGGTACTGGATATACCCACATTTCACGAGATACATTGAACCCCTAATCGTGATAGGTGGTGAGCCCATCGCCGGACCGGGTCTATTTACACATGTCTCAGAATTAATTCTGAGACCTGCGGTTTCCTCACGATGTTTTCACCGTCGAGCTAGTGATAAATATGTAAGTACGTAAGTTTTTGAAAAACTCATTGGTACATGCCAGGATTCGAACCCGAGCCTCACTGTTTTTCGGCCGGCTCTTTAACCGTAAAGGCTATCACTGCTCTTTACATATTTCTCTCTTGAAGGTGAGGATTTTCATCCTTAAATATATAAAATACATAAAAATAAAAAATTTAGATAATATTACCTACTTATACGTACACAGAAACAAAAATATAAATATAACAAAAGCTACGTAGTAGTAACCTAAGTAGGTATAAGTTGAACAACTTACCTATGCATCTACCTATCTATAGCTTTAAAAGACAATCATGTAGATATTGTACCTACTTAGATAAACGTACAAACAACAAAACTAATGTATAAACAGACAATGGACAAGATTAATATTACACGAACCATAACAGCAAAAACAATTGCTCATTCATCAAACGAAAACTACATCACCAGCGCAATACTAAAATGATTTATTAAATATTAACTTCTTTCACACGCAATAAAATAAAAAGCTTGGAACGGAAGAAGCTGAGATTAATTACTTTATAATTCGCCATTTTGGTTGCGTCATCGTGAGTGACGTGCATTTGCGCGGGAACGCGTAGCGCGCCACTTTTGTTTTTTTTTTCCGAGCAAGATCTGTCGTTGACCGGTCGAGCATTCAGCCTTAATTTTAATGAAGCTGTGTTTTCATTAGCTCGGCACCTTTTCGTGAGAAAATGGCTGGAATATCTGGCGTAGGTGGATGAAGGGATTTCGGAATAAATTCTTTTTTCTTGGTTGACGAGCTTAATTGTTATGGACCTTACCATATTTAGAAATTGGGTTGCTGTAAGTATTTGTAGATACTTTATACTACAGGTTTATACCACAATTATTATAGCTACATATACACTTATTTTTTACAGGGATAGTATACATACATCCTAGTTAACACACTTTCATTAACTTTTGTGACATTTTGCCGCACGATTCTGAAATTGAGTTACGATTTGGAGCTACAGTGCTTTAACTCGTAACACAGGTGGTTTCATTTGAAACATCTGGCTTAATACTTCGTTGTGGAGGAACACCTGCTATTCCACTAAGGCGCTGCAGTTTTCATAGATTAGACACAAAACGCCTCTACGCTTCTTGGGGTAACCTACCTACCTACTGCATTAATGGAACCAGCAACTCGTCGGTGAAGATGGGCTGCTGTTTACATTTAATCAGTCTTCATGGACGAGTTTAGAGTTTTCTAAGTGTACCTAAGTACTATTTGTACCTACAGAAATACATGTTTTTTTTTAATTTGAATTAGTAGACAGGCAGCCTAACCTACCTAAAGGTATTTGTTTAAAAAACTCATAGAAACGGCGCCAAGTGAAATGAAAAGCTTACACACTAACATTTCCTCTTCATAATTGCAAGTACCTACTAATTGTCAAGGAAAACCGCGTTCGCGCCAAACAATGGACAATGGCTGCGGCGCAACGCGGGAAAAAATAAATTAGTTTTATTCGATTGATTCTACGCGGCTAAAAAAGTAGATAACATCTTAGATGTAAGAGCAGGGTTATGGGAGCTCGAAATGTAGGCAAGTGTACAATTGGACTTTTAAACAAAGGTTGTTCGGTAGTCAGAAGATATTGCATTCATTGCACTTCTAACCTTAGAAAAATATCTAAATCTTTATTGTTTTAAATTTTTGACAGTTTCAATGCAAATGAAATTATATTGGTATTGTAATATAGTCAAAAGTGCTTTACCTGGAGGCAGTATAGGCAAACAAGAAAAGAACATGTGAACAGTGATTTTTAAATATAAAAATAATAAAGCTCGACTACCACTCACTCACTCACTGACTGACATAATTGTTCTCCCAGAAGGAGTCGTTTTGGAGACAAGTCATATATGAGAAAAGTGTTCAAGATGGCGGGGTGACCCCGGGAAAATTCCGACTTTTCAAAAAAACAAAATGGCGGCCAGGCTTGCCTATCGTATCTCTTTTGTTTTCCGACCGATCCGGTTGAAATTTTTGGAATCTGTAGAAATGTTTAAATGATTTACGAAAATAGTTAAAAAAGTTGAAAAAACAAAATGGCGGCCGCGTAGTAGTGTTTCAAAGTTGGAGTGGTTTTAGACCCCACTTGACCCGAATTGATCTCCCAGATGCCAATATGCTAAAGGGATGTTTTTTTGTTGTCATCGCACAGGGCATATCCTGTAGTTTACCAGAAAATCCCGAAAATTTGAAAAACCAAGATGGCCGACCGGTGATTTGCTCCCAAAGAAAAGTATTAATTTTACCACATTTTGATTGTCGATTTTCGGCAAGATGGCAACACCTGAGCGAGTTGGTCTGTATAGCGGGGTTGGAGGTCTTGCTACGTAGTGTGGCCGTGTTGAAGAATTTTCCCGGAATTTTTCGTATTTTTTTACTTTTAACGCAAAATGTCAAAAGTCTAAATTTTACCATTTTGCAAAAACAAGTGACAGTCAGTGAAACATTTTATTCCTCCCTATGACCTTTTGTAGGTTTTTTGAATTTCACCTGGCAACACTGAAAGTTATGGCCGATTGAATTTTTAGGGTAGACCTCAAAAGACCCGAATTGATCTCCCAGATGCCGATATCCTACAGGGATGTGTTTGATGTCATCACATAGGTCATATCCTGTAGTTTACCAGAAAATCCCGAAAATCTGAAAAAACAAGATGGCCGCCCCGTTATTTTTGTTTTACTGAAAAAAATCAATTTTCTTAATCTTAATCGGCATTTTTTACACTGTTGGCAACACTTAGGAAAGTTGGCTTGTATGGAGCGATTGTGGGTCTCAGTAAACAGTGTTGCCATGAAAAGAAATATTTAAGAAAATGGTATTATTTTTTGACTTAAAATGGCTAAAACAAGATGGCCGCCCAAAATTAGACTTTATTTGTCTGTCAAAATACGACCCCACAGAGACACGCGTGGCCGCTTGCGGCCTCGCGCACCGCGCGACATCTAGTTTAAATATAAAATTGTGATTTGGAGACTTGTTGTTTTTATTTTATTGTTATTAAGCGCGTATAAGAATATAGGCTTACATGCCCAATGTCAAACAGTGTGAGTAAGCAATATTTGAGTTGATTGCAAATAGTTAATCATGAATTTGATTTACATCACCACTTAAATGTTTTCCGCGCGACCCCGAAAAAGTAGCCTAGTACCAATGTTTTTCCTCAAGATCTAATCTCGTTCAGCCAAATCTTAACAAGATTGGCCGACTGGTTTAATCGTGAAAAGGTTACAGACAGACAGTTAAGTTTCCATTTTAATAGTCACTATAAAGTACCTACTTATTTAGTTGGTAGAGGAAGGTATATATTTTTTATTTCTTTATTTTGCAATGGATGTAATTTTTACATCTTTTATCGTCTCTAGCTAGACTAGATTAAAAAGTGTGCAGCGCTGACAGACGAGCATATTGTTCTAATATTTTTGAATAAGTATATTACTAAAGAAATGAAAAAAACTCGATTCGATTATCTTTATGTTCTTCTATTTTCTGTCATCCACGTTTCTATGATCGATTGTACTAATACTTAATCGATAAAGAAAACGGGGCAAATATGCGTTAGTTACGTTTCGCAGTTCCACTAATGGCTTTATTATGCGATCTGTCTGCTGTCTCTCGGTTAAAAATGACTGTTTTTCTCAACTGTCTGGAAACACATGATAGGTAAGTAGGTATTGTTTAAGTAGTACCTATTATACGTATTACAAAGTGATGTAATGTGATAGCTTAGTAATCATTGATAATAGTAATGAAGTCACTACTCTAAGTAAGTAGGTACCTACATCTACACTATTTTTTTCTAAGTTTATGTTTAGTCTATAACGAAGCTTAAAAACCAAGTCTTTATTATATTATATTTGTAGTTAAATGTCTCAGCTTCAGAGTCCTTTCATAAAACTGCCTTGTCCTCAAAACTTTCTATGTCTTTTTCGTCTTTTTCTTTATCTATGAAAACATGAAAACTTTTAATGAAGACTAATATATATTTTTTTTTTCTGTATAACTAAGTATTTTTCTTTCTAGGTAATCCACAAAGAAGGGAAAGACCCCGCAATAACTATTAATGTTCTGAAAACGTCTGGTCTGGTCTTTGGTAGATAGGTACTTAGTTATAGGTATAGCTATTGCTACTATGCTGAATAATGCCACTAGGCTGACCACGTCGCGTCTTTAAGGCGGGAAACCGGATTATAATTAGTCTTTTTTGTAAGTTTTTTATTTCAGAAATTTTTCTCTAAGTATATTTGGGTTTTGCGAGTTTATTCTGTGTCTATCTGTAAGTAGACCTACTATGTATTAGTAAGTACACATATATCTTAGGCCGGATTCGTCTATTCCATGGGAAGCTTTGTCCCAAGTTATCTAGGTATTATTATCAATACACGTAGGTACTATGTTCAGTCTTGAAGAAGAAAAAATATGCGACAATAAAAGTTGTAATAAGTACACTAATATTCCATCCACACCATTCTACAAAACACACATAAAACCAGCCATAGAATATAAAATAAAGCATTTCGGCGCCGTGGGCGTGGTCGAACTACAAAAGCGAAGTGTCAGTGGCGCCAAAGCTTTCCGTTTTGACTTTTTACTTTTTTCATATTTTTAGACGCCTCACGGCAAAGGCGTTCGGCCTCAAAGTGATGATACATAGAGTAGGTACTTAACTTAATTATGTAGGTAAAACTAGCTGTTTTTCTTGGTAATTATAACGTCTTTGAAGTGTAGTGGCTAAGTAAATAGATAATAGATAACTACAAAAGTGTAGAAGTGCATTTGTTATTACAACAAAAAAAACGACTGCATGTAAAAGGCAGGTAGATACAAAAAGATTTAAAATATCCATCTTCTGGTGCAGTCGAGTAAAAATGAGATGAAAAAATGCCTTACGCACACCTGGTGGTAGCAGGGAAAACCATGTCATGTCTGGCTTGCACTGATTAAAAACCCTTCATACTTTTACTCCTCTTGCCTTAAGACCAAGACACGGGAAAACAGTAGGTATCTTCCACAGTGCGTCTATGCTCTTACCCGTCATGGCAGCAGGTGCGGGTAATCCCCCGCCGCGCGCCGCGCCTATTACCCCTCATACTCTTCTACTAGGCTATAGGTCATAACATAACTAAATAAACTCCAAAAAATACTTTTAATAATTTGTCCAATTTCTCGATTTGTTTTACAAACCAGTTATCTTGGTTTAATTTAAAGTGGTTACTATTGGTACTACCTACATTCCCCCAGACAACATAATATCTACCTTCTTTTTGGTGCAGTAGACCAAAAATAATACCGGTAGGTATGTCCTACAGTCAAGAGCACTTGGAGCTTGACACATTTGATTGGACTTTGTATCTTATTACAATCGCCTTAGAGTTCAAACTCGCACTACAGAGTAAAGCTTCATGTGCTCTTAACCTACAATCAAGTAGGTACTATGTATAGCTGTCACCAAAATTTTACCATAATATAACAAATGCGACTTCCATAAAATGACCTCTTACAAAAAACATTATCCCGAATTTGAAAAAGATACTCGCTGCCGCCTGCAATTAATTCAGACCCCTGGAATACGTAAAATATCTAATGCCCGTAATTATAAGCGATTTTATTAAAACAAAAAAGGTTAGCAAAGCACGCGCGGCGCCCGCGGCTAGCTTTGGATACTAAATGGGGTAGGATGGCGCCACTGTGCCCTAATTAGATTATCATAAAATTCGAACGATTATAACCGAAATCGATGTTGTTATTTTTAATTTTTTAACAGCTTTGAATCATCATCAGGCCAAGTAGGTAGTGTTAAGTAGAACTGTAACATTAATGTGTAATTTCGTTGCTACAAAATGGGGGTTGGCAAAATGGCTACGATAAAATTGAAACTTTCTTATTTTAATTAGATTAATATTAGAGGTGCCTCACTTGTTCTGGAGCCGGATCTCCGCCGAGGAATACGAGCATAGAAATATCGCCTACCCTTATCAATTACTGGCCAGGAATTATAAATTGTGCAAAACGATACCACTATGTCGCATTTACTTGCTGTATTCCGAAGATAATCTTGATGCAGAGCTTCTTAAAGGTGTGAGGGTCGAAGGCAGATGTATTAACACGCACACCGAACCACGAGGAAGGGTTTTTCGATTTTTAACTTAGTTCACGACGACAAATTATATCTTAACGATCTCACGAAAGGCGCCAAACTGACCGAGTTGCCAGTATAACATTACACATAACTACTCACGAGTGTTGCTACGTTTCGCAACCAAAAACTAATACAGTTACAAATGTGAACATTCCGCCCACCTAAATACAAAGTATTTAAACTAATGACAAAATTTATACCATACAACAAACGAAGTTACTATTAAGCGACAAATTTTAAGAAAATTGCTTAAAATTAAAGTTTAATAACTAATTATTATTTAAATGACAATTCTTAATTATCGCTCAATGGCAGAGGGCATAATTTAACCACAGGCCGTTTGTACTGACCTGAGGCAGTTTTAATTGTAACGACACGACAAACACCATCTGAGCCTGGATGTAGAGCAACAACACGACCCAAACTCCACTTCAAAGGACTCATGATTTCGTTGACAACGATAACCAGAGAATCAACTTTAATATTCTGTTGATTTTTATTCCACTTAGCCCTTTGTTGAAGAGTGTGGATGTACTCATTCGACCATCTCCGCCAAAAGTCCTGGTGTATTTTTTGAATTAATTTCCAGCGTTGCAAAATACTAATTTTTTCATCGACTATATTTGACTCTGGAACCATTGTAAGAGGCTCAAGAGTCAAAAAATGACCAGGAGTCAACGCGGTTAAGTCACGAGGATCTGAACTTATAGGAGTCAAAGGCCTCGAGTTAAGCATCGCTTCGATTTGCGATAGTACGGTGATAAACTCCTCATAGGTTAGGCGCTGATCACCGACGACACGCGTTAAATGAGTCTTAACAGATTTTATGCCTGCTTCGGCCAAACCATTAAAGTGTGGGCTACCCGGAGGATTAAACGAGAATTTAATTTGCTGTGATTCAGAGGCATCAGTTAACAATTTCTCTAACATATTACTAGCGCCAACAAAATTTCTCCCTTGGTCTGACACTATATTATTACATCGACCACGACGGGCAACGAAACGCTTGAGAGCAGCGATGAAAGCCTCCGTAGATAGCTCCGAAGCGAGCTCAATATGTATTGCCTTAGTGCTTGTGCACACAAAGACACAAATGTAAGCCTTGTAGGTTTTATTCCCACGGCCACGACCGAGAGCAATATCGAAAGGGCCACCACAGTCAATGGCGACGGTCGAAAATGGTTTAATTTGATTAACACGATATGACGGTAAATTACCCATAACAGGAGCAAGAGCCGGTTTAGGGTTAGCTCGAAAGCATTTAATGCATTTCGATACGACAGAATGAATCGCTCGCTTAGGCGATAAAATCCAAAAGGATTGCGACAACAAATTTTGTAAAGTCTGAGTCCCAGGGTGCATAAACCTTTTATGATATTCGTCAATTATTAAAAAGGTGAGTCTATGATTTCTAGGTAAAAGGATTGGATACTTGGCATCAAACGGAACTTCTGCATTGCGAAGACGACCGCCCACCCTGAGGATACCTCCTTCATCGACGAAGGGACACAATTTGCGAAGACTCTTAGGTAGCAAATTGGGCGAATTAGTCTTTAAATGAGCAATAGCATCACCAAATGTAGCACCTTGGACGTGCTTTATCAAAATATCAAAAACTTTGCTAACTTCAGACGTTTGAAGAGCACCAACGAATTTATTATCATTTTCATTTTGCTTCAAATTGCTCAAAAAACGAAGACAATAAGCTATTACATTTTGTAGTTTTGGAAGCGACGAAAATTTATCCAATAATTTGTCAATAAAATGAAGATCGAAAAGGTTGGTCACGAGATTAACAATTTTACGTTCTGCCGATGCTAATGTTTCATCGGGCAAAGGGAACGACGAAGGCCAACTATCATCAGACTGAGAAAGCCACAAGGGACCATGACGCCAGAAGTCTTGCTTCGAAATAAATTCATCAGGGAGCATGCCACGTGACCCGTAGTCAGCTGGATTATCAGCAGTACCGACATGTCTCCAGCAACCAGAAGGTACTTTATCTTGCACGTGAGCGACCCTATTAGCAACGAAAGTTTGCCATTTTGAAGGACACGACCGAATCCACGACAAAGCAATAGTTGAATCAGACCACGCTAAAACATTATCAATGTGGTAAAATGGCTTCAAAGCTTCGATTACCGATTGTAACAAGTCTGACAATAAAACAGCGGCTTGGAGCTCCAATCGTGGGATTGTAAGCCTTTTAAGAGGAGCAACCTTTGATTTCGAGCAACAAAGTTCAGTATGTACTTCACCACTAGGTTGTACGACACGAAAATAAACTGCAGCGCTATAGCCACGCTCAGAGGCGTCACAAAAGCCATGAAGTTGTAAGTCGACGAAAGATTGAACGACACGACGAGGAAAAGTAAGTGTAGTCAATGATCGAAGTTGATCTTTAAAACGAATCCACTCTAAAGCAATATTCTGAGGAACCTCGTCATCCCACAAAATTCCAGAACACCACAAAAGTTGCATTAGATATTTTGCATAAAACGTAACGGGGCAAACTAATCCCAAGGGATCATAAATTCGAGCAATATCAGAAAGGATTGTACGCTTTGTCAATCTACGACAATCAGTAGCAACTTTGAAGGTAAAACAATCTTCATGTGGCAACCACAACAAGCCAAGAATTTTCAGAAAGAGGTCAGAAACATCTTCAAATTTTCTAAAATCCTCAGAATACAAATCAGAGGGAGGCAAATCGACGAGAAAATGTTCATTATTCGAGGTCCATTTCCGTAAATGGAAACCAGCCGAACGCATAATTTCAACAAGCTCAGACCTTAGCCGCAGAGCCATTTCCAGAGAATCAGCTCCACTTACTACGTCATCAACATAAATATCACGAGCTAAAACAGCAGCTCCAAGAGGGAACTCTGACGATGAAGCCTTCGCCAACTCAGCGATGGTGCGAAGAGCTTGATACGGAGCAGAAGAGACTCCATATGTCACCGTGCGAAGTCGAAAGTCACGTACTGGACCGACAGGTGTAGGCCGCCACAAAATCCGTTGATAATCAGTGTCTTCATCAGCCACTAATATCTGACGATACATTTGTTTTACGTCTCCTGTAAACACAACAGAATGCCAACGGAAGCGGACTAGGAGATCGAATATATTTGTTTGAAGTTTGGGACCGACAAGCAACGCATCATTTAACGACAAGCCACGAGAATCTTTGGCACTTGCATCAAAAACGACACGAAGAGGGGTACTGACTGACTCAGGACGCAAGATACCATGATGCGGTATGTAATAAAAATTACCAACTTCACCCACAGGCGGGGAAACTTCTTCGAGATGACGACAAACTGCATAATCATCCATGAAGGCGACATATGCTTCACGAAAACCAGGATTGGAATCGAACTTCCTTTCCAGCGACGAAAATCTTTTAAGTGCAATCGCACGTGAGTCATGAAAGACAGGTTTATGCGATGGCTCGACGAAAGGCAATGGAACGACATATCTACCATCACATGAACGAGAATGGTTTTCAACGAAATTATTTTCACAAATTTTATCAGCTTCCGACAAAATATCATTACGCTGACAAACTTCTTCTAATGCCCAAAACTTTTTTATAGCATTATCCAACGACAAATTCGACAAAGACGAGACGAGAAAACAATCATTATTGATTGTACGACGACAAGAAGTGGTGGGGAGACTAGCATCACAACCACCCAACAGTATCCATCCAAAAATGGTTTCCATGGCAATCGGTTGGCCAGGCTTGCCTCGCTTGAGACCCGGGAGCAACGACGAAGCGAAAATGTCTGCATTGAGCAGCATATCAACAGGCCCAGGACGAGCAAACTGAGGATCAGCCAGCGATAAACCTTGGATGTGTGACCAAAGCGAAGAATCCACACATTGTACGGGTTGGTCAGCACAAATCGACGATAGAACGAGAGATTCGACGACAATATTCGACGATAAACGAGAGTTCAATGGCTTTAAAATACACGACACAGTTCCAGAAGGCTTAGTTATCGAACAGCCAATACCATTAACTTGATGATTTCCACGATTGATCGACAAACCTAATGCTTTAGCAGCATGTTCCGAAATAAAATTACATGCACTTGCAGAATCAAGTAAAACTCGAATAGGCTTGAAATCACCCTTTTTGTCCTGTATTAAAATTTTAGCAGTCGAGAATAAAATGTTATTGCTAGGAGCCATAGTAGCAAGTGTAGTTCCAGAAGCAGAAGGCTGAGAATCAACAGCTGGATCAACAACTTTATTCAAATTGTTGTTACTTCCTTCCGATGAAGAAGACTTCAAATTATTAAAATGCAACAAACTATGATGCAAGCGATTACAAATGCCACAACCAGTGCCACGACAATTTTTAACACGGTGTGACTGCGAGAAACAAATAAGACAAAGTCCATTTTTCTTAACAAATTCAAAGCGGGCGAGAACTTCTAATTTTTTAAATTCAATACAATTTTCCAAAACATGTTTTCCTGAACATAATTTACACTGTTCCAATGTCGAGACAACAAAAGAAGATTTGTTAACCTTTTGTTTATTCATATTAAATTGACCAGTTTTTGGTTTGGAAACAGTCACCGAGGTAGATTTAAAATCAGTGAAACTGAGTGCTTGACTATGTTTCTCAATAAACTTTTGAAGGTTTTCAAATTTAGGAACTTCATTACTATTATGTTCTAATTGGAACTTTTCCCGCATTGAATTATCAAGTTTCGACCACAACAAATGAAACAACATAAAGTTTTTATCAGGTAGATCAAACTTATTTAACACTGACAAATTTTCCGAAAAGGTGTAAGCTAATCTTTGCAACTCTGAACCCGAAGCCGACTTAATTGGTTCACATGTCAACAATTTATCATAAAAAGTTATACTTATAGCCCACTTTTTATTATAGTGTTTATTCAACAAATTATAAGCATCTATGTAGCTACTATCCTTCAGCGGGTAATTTTTTATCAAATCATAGGCTGGCCCTTGTACCGACGACAACAAATAATAAAACTTTTCAACACTTGGTATATTTTTAGAATGTATAAGGGAATTGTAAAGCTGTATGAACGCTAACCAATTTTCAAATTTACCATCAAACGGCTTGATATTAATTTTTGGTAACTTGGCAGACAATTCACAATTGTACGACTTTGGTTCCCTTTTTACTTCCCTATCCATCTCTAACTCACGCAAACGCGCCCTAATGTTAGAGATCCTGCGCTCGAATTTAATAGTTTCTTCTAACGCATTCTTTACTTCCGATTTAGGCACAGCCGCAAGAATATGTTGTTGGGCACTATGAAAGTCATTAGCAATATCCTTTATATCATCTTCCGAGTAGCCCATTAAGTCACCATTATCGATGTATTCTAGACGCATTATTGCATAATCGCGCGCCACGAGATTCATATCTGCTTGATCAGATTTACCACGGCCAGATTCACTCATATTTTTCACTGTTTTTTACGACGAAACAAGAAAATACACGAAAACAACGACGAAAATCAAATTCAAAACAAACAGTGAACGAACGAAATGAATGAAGCTGTCAATGTCAACTGTCAACGTCACATACGTCAAATATCATATGTCAAATGTCAGTATTGCCAATCCAACAAAACGAAAATCTGATGCAATCACTGACCAAACAAAAAATATGCAATGTTTTCAATACTACCTTCGAATAAAAAAAGAAAATTTCGCCACGAGGTTCAATTTACAATATCGAAAAATACATCGAAATTACACCAAAATAAGCGATATCCACTGATCGCCGAACAATTAAATCAGGCTGAAGGACCAAATGTTAAGTAGAACTGTAACATTAATGTGTAATTTCGTTGCTACAAAATGGGGGTTGGCAAAATGGCTACGATAAAATTGAAACTTTCTTATTTTAATTAGATTAATATTAGAGGTGCCTCACTTGTTCTGGAGCCGGATCTCCGCCGAGGAATACGAGCATAGAAATATCGCCTACCCTTATCAATTACTGGCCAGGAATTATAAATTGTGCAAAACGATACCACTATGTCGCATTTACTTGCTGTATTCCGAAGATAATCTTGATGCAGAGCTTCTCAAAGGTGTGAGGGTCGAAGGCAGATGTATTAACACGCACACCGAGCCACGAGGAAGGGTTTTTCGATTTTTAACTTAGTTCACGACGACAAATTATATCTTAACGATCTCACGAAAGGCGCCAAACTGACCGAGTTGCCAGTATAACATTACACATAACTACTCACGAGTATTGCTACGTTTCGCAACCAAAAACTAATACAGTTACAAATGTGAACAGGTAGTAAATAGATGATCTATAGTTAAGTAAATAAAAATAATATGCTCAGGGTCCTTAACAGAGGCAAAGCTATATTTTAGACTAACTATATAGGTGGTGAGCCCATCGCCACCATATCGCCGGACCGGGTTTCTGACACATTTCTGAAAATCAATTCTGGGACATACGGGTTTCCTCGCAATGTCATAGGCTAGTCATAGGTAGGTACCTATGTTAGATGATTTATCCCACACACATTTATCCCAGGGTAGACAAAGACAATATACCACCTGCTACGAACCTGTGAGCCTACCCTCAACAAACGGTAAGCAGACACAACAGTATTATCTAGTGCCCTTGAGCACTCGTGAGCCGCTAGGTCAATAACGCTTGGAACAGTCATGTAAGATCGATGGTGTCAACCAAAACAGCCAATGGTGCCAACGTATCGGATCCTAATTCTTTCTAGCCTCCTATTTTTAACAAAAGCCGAACAAACACAAAGGTTATCTAGAAACAAACAAAAACAAATTCGGATATTCCAAGTAAAACCGAATACGCCAGACGTATCATTACGGGCAGCCAGCACGCAATTTCTCCTCAAAAAACGGCCCAAATCTCTAATTTACCGAAAAAACTGTATCATTCACGACCCTTTTCTATTCTTTTTTTATTTTTGTAAGCGTGACTTTTGACTGACTGTTTTGGCCCGCGGCGGTCTTCTATGTATCCCGAGTCCCGAACGCAACCGCAGTTATAAAAAAAAATACGTAAAAAAAACAAAAGTTGGCGCCCAAAGCTCGCGTGCGCGCCTTTTGGTCGGCGGGATCCTTTACAAAAAAACAACAGACTTTTACCTGTGACGTCGGAAAACAAAATATAATAATTGGGAGAAATTAACGCAATAAGGCGGTTTTTGGGACCGCTAACGTGAATTAGATTAGAAAGGGCAATTTTTTTATTTCACTTTTGCAAAGACCAACTTTTTGTGCCTAGTTACCAATCACTACCTATCACTAGGCAAAGAGATTAAAATATAATAAGGCATAGAGGGGACAAAGCGAGGAAAATTTGAAGTCAAAACTTCAAAAGTTATTCCAAGTGGAATAAGTCTAGTACAATTTCGACCGAATGACAGCTCGCGTTCATACTAACTGACATGACAAGGACATGACGCTTCGGCTTCAAAGTTTTGTATGAAAATATTCCCAATGCCCCCTCTATGCCCTATTATATTTAAATCTCTTTGACTGTAGGTAATATTTCTATCAAGTGTATGACCAATCAATTAGGTGCCCGATACGTCAACCTCGGAGACCTATTGGATTAGTCATACACGGGTTTTCTATTCCCTTTTTTTTTATCGAATTGTCTTTGTGCTGCTATCCATGGCTTGACGACATTCACCGGATTATGGAGGGGAGCCTCCATAGGCGTAGCTAGGTGGGGCAGGTTGGGCCGGGCCCATCCTAGAAAGCTGTGGGCCCATCCTAGAAAAATACCCTTGAACCCTTCCTCATATGTACATAAAATAACTTCATCCTCAATTACCGAAGCCGAAAACCGTCTTCAATAATCGAATCTAAAATAAATAATTATGTCAACTAAAAAATTATAATTATACCGTAATAATTATAATTATATAATCGTCCCGCCTTCATCGACGTCTTCATTGAAAAACAATAGTAAGTTTAATAGGATAGGATAACTGAAATCCATACTTGATAGGTACCTACATAGTTGCGCATGCGCTGATAGTCAGTGACCACCTGGCCGGAAGATTCAGCTGGGGCCATGGCCCCTCTAAGAAAAATCCCTAGCTCCGCCAATGCCTAAGGGCGCCCAGAGGGAACTAGCCTCGGCTTAGGACGTCGTTGGTGGGTAGTTTTCTAAAAAAATTTACATTTGAGAAAAATGGCGTGTCCCCATCACTAACACCTTCGTAAAAAATTCTAGAGTGAAGAAATGCAGTACAATATTTTTTCATAAATCACTACATATCTATGTATAAGTATAAATAAGTTTTACTGTTAACTATATTATGTTACAACATCAATCTAATGTCAACTAACCTAAAGTAATATCGTTAACAATCAATTATAGAAAAGCAAAACGCAATAGGTACCTTGCATAACCCTAACTTAGAACTCATAGATAAAAAGGTACAGGAAAACTGAAACCGGATGAGTCTGGAAGCATAAAATTTTGCACAAAGGTTCGTTAAATGCCGTATCCACCTAATCCGGAGCACTAAGAAGGAATTTTAATAAATTCCCACGGGAACAAATAACTAATTCAACGCTGCTGCTCCCTCGCCCACCTACTTATAGTATCTATTTTGGGATATTTATATTGTAGTGAAACTTTTTTTTTTACGATTTGTCACTTACTGAGATCTCGTAATCGTTTCTGACTAGCGACCACCAACAACTGCATCCGCGTAAATAAAAAGGTACTACCTACACTCGGCGTCAAAAAAATCGCACCTTTGAAAAACCACTTTTAATCCCATTTAGAATCAATGATGATGGGACTATTAGGTATCATTTTATAGGTCTAATCATCAACATTCAGCAAATCGTACTTTAGTCTTGCTAGGTCATAAAAAAAGAAGTGATTGCAAAAGAAGAAGAAAAAGTTTGTTGACAAAGAATTAAAGTAAGACAAAAAAATGCTTAAAAATTACTTAAAACCTAGTTTTACCCCCCCCCCCCCCCTTTTATACCTCTAAAAGGTAGCGCAACTAGCGGCCCTTTTATAATTATGCATTATTTTTGTATAACGTCGTTATTTGGGTGAAATGTTTTTTTTATGGCATAAATGATTGTTAATTTTAATGTCGTTAAATTAATGTTTAAAATGATACTTAATAGTCCCATCACCATAGATTCTAAATGTGATTAAAAGTGGTTTAAAGTATTATTTTCCGAAGCGTACATAGCGTGATGATAATTGATATTTCATGATAAATTTTGCAAACTGGGCATGTAGGTTCTGGGAAAATAACAAAATCAAGACTGGGGTCAAGAGTTAAGCCCATCACGGGCCTGTTGGCTCAGTTGGTAGTGACCCTGCCTTCTGAGTCGTAGGTCGCGGGTTCGATGCCCGCTGGGGGCCAACATTTGTGTTCATGAACATGTCTGTTTGCTTCGTGTCTGGTCGTTTAATATTTATTTAAGTATGTTTATCAGTTGTTTAGTACCCATAGTACAGGCTCTGCCTAGTTTGGGACTAAACAACCGTGTGTGAATTGTGTCCCACAATTTATTTATTAATATTAATATTATCAACAAACAGACCTGCAGACGTATTCACAGAGACTCTATACCGTTTCCGTTCGATTCGAGTCGAATCTATCGACATCGGAAACGAATCTATCGAGATGGGCTGATGTTGGTATTGAAAACTAATGTCATATGTGACACCAACTGTCATATGTGACATTAGTTTTCGATGCCAACATCAGCCCATCTCGATAGATTCGTTTCCGATGTCGATAGATTCGTTTCCGATGTCGATAGATTCGTTTCCTATGTCGATAGATTCGACTCGAATCGAACGGAAACGGTATAGAGTCTCTGTGAATACGTCTGCCGGTCCGGCGATGGGCTCACCACCTATTACGTTTAGGGGTCCAATATATCTCGTGAAATGTGGGTATATCCAGTAATGGAATACCTCTTCTTACCCACTTGGGGATAAAAAAGGCGTGAGATTATATTATATTATTATTATTGGGCGCAATTGGCGCTATGTAGGAAAAAATAGTTGCATACCAAAATGAGCCTTAGGTGTAGCAGGCGGAACTTTTGTCGATAGCACCTACTTTACCAGTGACTTTTTCAAAAACTAATGTAGGTTACATAATATTTATCACTAGCTCGACGGTGCGGTGAAGGAAAACATCGTGAAGAAACCAGAAAGTCCTATAAATATTAAATAGTTCTAAGACATGTGTAGCAGGACCCTGGTCCGGCGATGGGCTCACTTGGGCTCACTACATACCCCTAAGTGCGGTATGTGGTGATGCACCTGTTTATTTGTTTACAGCAAATTTAGCTACATAAATATTTGCTTTTACAAAATTTGTAGGCGTTAGGTTTTGAATTTTCAGCAAACAATGGAGGGTAGAGGAATGCAAAACTTAAGTGCATTGACCATATTGATTGAAATCTCACTTATTTTTTATATTTATAATTAATTATTTTTGCAGAAACAAAAATACTGAAACTGCTTGAGATGGAACGCAATATAATATGGCTAAACTAAAAAGGGCTCAGCTTTAGATTATGCAACTTCGCTTTTGGTATTGATATTTTTTTTGTGGATAGAGGTATATATAAGGGATTACTTACAAAAATATTAAAGCGCGGAGCGCAACGGTTTTCGAGATATAATTTTTTGAAATTACTTGAAAATAACCTCAAACTGTACAAATTATACGCTATCACATATGTCAAACGTCAATGCGTTTTGTTTCACCTATGTTAAACATCAATGCGTTTTGTTTCGTCAATTCCAAATGTCAAATTTGTTCATGAATGTGTCATAGTCTATGGTGTTTTTGATAAATAAAGAGAAAGTGTTACGAAAACTGTTGGAACGTAATTTGTGGTAGATGTTATTCGCCTGCCATTTGTAGGTCATTGACAGCTCGGATCTTGGCCGGCGAAGTGCCAGAACCGAAATGACCCCTGGTCACTAGTCTAAGGCAGAATACCGCAGTCCAAACAGCGATGGGTTAGGTTAGGTTTATCTTGTGACCACAACGCACGAGCCGAGCGAGCGTAGCGAGCGTGCCGCGGCAGCGGCCGGCGAAGTGCCAGAACCGAAATTGCCCCTGGTCACTTGTCTAAGGCAGAATACGAAAGATTGATACTAAGTTATGATGGCATAACCTCACTTTTATAATTTTTTTTATTTCTCCAAAACTATTAGTCTCCGCGCTCTGGGAGTTGGTGGGGGGGATTAACCCTCCCCCCGCCCCTCCCCCTCCCCCCCAAAATCGAAGTTGCATAATCTAAAGTCCTTCCCTAAAAAGCTTTGAGTAGTTCCCACAGACGAAATTAATTATGGCATTTGAATTTGGTAGTATTTCATTTTGTTTATCATTGAAAGAAATGTAATGGAATGGAATGTCATTTTGATTTGACACTTGACACTCAAAAGGCCGAAAATCCTGTTGGATTGTTTTGTTTGAGCCGGTTTTAATATTTTTAATACAATGGCCGCAAGAAACATTATCAAACTGGGGGCTTTGGAAGCCCAAAAGACAGCGTTTCTTATGTGTGACATTCAAGAAACCTTCAGACCCCATGTCAAACATTTTGGTGAGGTTGTAAAAGTCGCCAATAAAATGGTAAGTTATCTTTAATTACGTAACTTATATCGCTGATAGCACGTCTGTTATCACTATAGGTACTATGAATGCTTTCCTGTATGACCACTGACATGAGAGATTTAATTCCAGTGTTGGTGACATACGACTCTACCAGCAATTGCTGGCGACTCCGTCGGCGTGAACTTCAGATTATCCTGTCCCGTACTGTTTTTTCGGGATATAAGTAGCTTATGGCCTCCTCCAAGGGCAAATCTACCTTTATACCAAAATTCATAAAGATCTGTTTACTGATTCGGGCTTGAAAATGTAACAAACAAGCTCACTGTCGGGAGTGCATGGTAGTCGCCAATTCGCGGCGCCCCCTGGGCAACGGGGCTGGCAAATGGGCACTAGCCTTCTGTTTCTATTTTCCAGTCACATCTAAGACTAGATACTGATTAGCATTGGGCAAAGTGAAGAGATACCTACTTGATAACCCCTACCTTACCAATCACATTTTTCGTTGTTTGGATATTGGCAAAAATCACCAAAACACTGTGAAAAACCATTATTACCCAAAAAGTAGAAAAAGAACTTACTATCGCATTTATAATATTACTAGTAGTAATCAAGGATAAAACATAGCCTACTCCCTGGTAATGTAGCTTTCCATTAGGTATTGAATTTTTAAAATCGATATTGATTTCAGCTAGAAGCCGCAAAGCTCTTCAAGATTCCAGTTTACGTATCAGAGCAATACCCAAAGGGCCTCGGTCACACAACTAAAGACATCAACATTAATGATGCCACATTGGTCTACGAGAAGACCAAATTCTCCATGTACACTCCGGAACTCCAGGAAAAAATGACCAAAGACATTCCTGAGTTGAGTTCCGTGGTCCTGTTTGGTATTGAGGTAAATTTCAAAATAATTTATTTAAGTATTCTATTTATAATTACACAATTATTATTGTGTATGAAATTAAATGTAATTATGTATTGCATTAAATAGAATACTTGTTGAAACTATTGTTCTTGTAAATAAAGTCATTCAAATATAATCGAGTTAGGATAAAATCAAATTTATTTCTGTAGGTAAAATAAATTGCACTTACAAACATCAATAATCTAATAACAAGGGACTTTCAGCAGAGCCTATCTCCACTGTTAAGTTGCTGGTTCCAAATCCAGTGCCCCAAAAAGGACCAGCAACAAACTCAAGGGCTCTTTGTAAGCTAAGTTCTTTTTAACATCATCATCATGATGATTAACCATCTTATAAATGTTCCAGGCACATGTCTGCATTGAGCAAACGGTCATTGACCTTCTGGAGAAGGATATCACAGTACATGTGCTGGCTGACGGAGTATCTTCCAGGTCTCTCATGGACAGAGGACTGGCATTGCAGGTTGGTTACAATAAGTTTAGATTTAGCTGGCAAATTGGTTAATGTACTGATAGGAAAAGCAGCCTATACGCTGCTTTAAGATAATCAATTACCTATTATTATAGTTGTTGGAAAAATGTAGACTATTCCTTTCCTCAAGATAAAAGCTAATTCTATCAGTTCTGTGGTTGAGCCATGATAGCCCTGACACAGACAGAGTTATCACACCGTGTTTTGGAAGGCACGTTAAACCCACAAGTTGGCCCAAGTTATTGTTGTGTTTGACAGTTAGGTGGCCACTAGCCTAGCGGCGGCGTCTTCCAATCCCCAGTGGGCTAGCGTGGGAGATTATGGACCATGCTTCATGTGAGCAGTGGGCTGTTACAGGTTGATGATGATGGGGTAGAGTAACTTTCGCATTTATAATATTAAAGTAGGGTAAGATACTTCCAAAATCCGTTCCCTTTCACTAAGAAGGTTTAATTAGAGCCTATTTGGAAAAAAGCCTGCCAAGTGCAAGTCGGTTTCGCGCACCGAGGGTTCCGTACCTTTGAAGAAATATCTATGGGTATGTTATTCGTCAATAACAAGACATTAAAGTAGATAACCCAAAACCGCAACTGCATCTAAAACACTCATAAATATGGTCAAGACTATATCCCTTTAGGGGCCGGCAGAGGTATTCCATTTCTAGAAATACCCATGTTTCACCAGTATATTCTTTGAACTCCCTAAGCGTGATAGGTGGTGAGCCCATCGCCAGACCGGGACTGTTACACAGGCCTCTGAATGAATTATTTGACCTGCGGGTTTCTTCACTATGTTTTCCATTCCCGTCAAGCTAGGGATAAATATGTAAGCTTTTTGAAAACTCTTTGGTCCCTGCAAAAATTCCAACCTGAGTCCCACGAAGTAGAACCAGGCTCTTTAACTACTGGGCTATCACTGCTCTTATTACCTACCTAAGGACTCGTAAGGAGGCACTGATATCTACTATATAAAAATAAGTCGGGTTTTCCTTCCTGACGATTTAACTCCAGAACTGACGAACCGATTTCCATGGTTTTGCATTCGTTGGAAAGGTCTCGGGCTCCGCAAGGTTTATAGCAAAGAAAATTCAGCATTGCACCCGTGCGAAGCCGGGGCGGGTCGCTAGTAATTTATAATTGGCTCGGGGCCAACATTTGTGTGCATGAACATGTTTGGTGACTTTGTGTCTGGGTGTTTATTTATTTAATTAGTCAATGTGTTAGTAGTTCCAATGCGCACCGTAACAATTAAAAATCAATTGTGTTTATGATTATTGGTTTTAGAGGTGTATGATTTATCAGTTGTTTAGTACCCATCATGGGCTTGCGGTCCATAGATGCTGATAAGCGCCGCATGCCCTGGGTATTTTTTCCAAAATACATGCAATATAATCAGTACTTTACTATTCTAACAATTCGCAAATCAACTAATAACGCCACCTTTTGTTTCTAAATCAAACTATTTTTGCTTCCTACTAGCCCCGTAGCGCCGCCACTAAATAGCCATATACGGTTTGCGGCGTAAGCGGGTACTACACCAGCCTACTTTATCTCTATTCCTACACGCAAATATTAGACGTCAGTGTGGAAATGTTTCGGAGTGTGCGTGAAATTTTGTATGGGAAATAAGCTCCGCTTTTTCTCAGCCAACCCGATTAGAGGAGTACGGCATAATACGCATCTCTATGTAACGAAAGAGACAGCAGCCCACACTCGGGTGACTTCGGCGACGTTCGTTAGTTGACGAAGTTCTTTCATTTCGAATAGACCGGAAGTCTAGAATGGGTTATCAATTCATTATATTGTATTTAATTGTTTATAAGCAGATTAATAATAAATAAACAACTATCTCTATTTCAAAATAACATTTTTCTAATGCAATATTTATTCATTTACACTAAGTGCATTTTTACAGTATTGCTTGTTTGTTTTTTCAATAAAAAGCGTTTTGTCATTTCCTGTCTTCCTGGTTATTGGTCTGTGCTGTCTTCGGGGCATTGCACTTAAAGTTTTTTACCATATTGTTTTTGTTTTGATACAAGTTACGAAATAGTTTGATGAAATACTTTTTTATATATTGTGAATTCTTTACGAACGAAAGTGAAATAATGGAAAGTTTACGTTGTGATACGTGTAGTGATAGTTTGTGTGCAAAAACACATCTCCGGGGCTCCAAGGTTCTGATGTCAATCCTGGCGGCGTGCTGGTGTTGCATAGGTATTCTAGCAAATCAAATTCTAATAGCATGACCGGTACTATCAACCAGTGCACGCCCCTGGTACCCATAGTACAGGCTCTGCCTAGTTTAGGACTGAATAACCATGTGTAAATAGTGTCCTATAAATATGTATGTATCTTTTATTAATAGTTTAATGCACCTCCCTAAAAATAATCTTGCCTGTGTCAACACTAACTAACCTCAGCCTTTCCTCATTCTAGCGCATGCAATCCCTAGGCTGCTTCATAACGACCTCGGAAAACGTCATGTTCAAACTTCTGCGTGACAAAAAGCACCCTGCATTCAAACATGTGTCCAAAATGAGCAAAGAGCCCACCATTGATACTCTCGGTTTCAACGGAATGGCGAAACTGTAGTTTCAAATAATATTTTGTTGTAAATAAGACGATTTCATATGTTGTTATACTGATATTACATTATGATGAGTTTATAATGTTTCTGTTTTTTTACTCATCAACCCTCCAACACCGAGCTAAGGGTCTTTCCTCACAAATGAGGAAGTATGGGCTATAATCTCCCAAGCGACACGACACGTGTTAAGCTAGTGGCCAACTGACAATCTTTCAAGCCACCCAAGGGTATCTCACATGGCTTAAAGACTTCTATTGTGTGGAAACAACGAAAACCGGGACCAACGGTTTAACGTGCCTTCCGAAACACGGGGGCGCTGGTGATGTAATGCCACAAGGCGGTCGTCCATTCACTAACTGACCGCGCCGAACTTTGCTTAACCAGTATGATCGTTACAAACTCTGTAACCTTTTCACAGCTAAATCGCTAAAATGATCTTCATAAAATTTAGCAGTAAGATAGTTTGTATTTTGAGGCTACTTTTTATCCCAGAACGACGAAGTCTCAGGCATAAGCTAGTTAATAAAAAAACCCCGAAAGGTTCGCAGAACTATTGCATTTCTCTGTGTACCTACTCGTGTATTTTTTGGACCCCTAAACGACAGGATGCTGTTACACATGCCTCAGAACCAATTCTAGGGGCCTGCAGTAGGTAATAATAATTTACCACAAAGATTCCGAGAGAGTACGAGATTTTTAGTTGGTTCATTTGGCGATATTCAATCACAACTTACTTATGGAATGTTTAATTTCTCCTTTTATAAATCTCATCAATTTGCGACATTTGGCGGAGAGACTCTAGGCCAGCTTCTATTAAAATCACATAGATGGCGCTGTCAGTAGAAAGTGTTCAAAATGATAAGGAATTGCCGTTTTCTAACTGGAGCCGAGTTACATTGTGTAATACCTTGTAAATAAGGCAACGCCATCTATGTGAATTTAGTCGAAGCTCCCTAGAAAATAACTCACTCCAACTTTTCATTTATATTGTATGCCAAAATAAACCTTGTTAACATAGAAATACATTATTTCCAGCGTTTCAACACCATCGGATGTTTCGTTGGGTCCTCGGAGAATGTTCTCTTCAAACTGTTAAGAGATAAAAACCATCCTGCATTCAAACAAGTCTCTAAGTTAAACCAACTGCCCACACCCGACGAATTCGGCAGTAAGACTTTGGAAAGCAAGATACATTAACAATATTACATTACTTATAAAATATATATAAAAAAGTCGGACTCGCGCACGAAGGGTTCCGTACCATTATCAAAAAAATGGAAAAAGAATCACGTTTGTTGTATGGGAGCGCGATGTTTATTTTATTGTTTTTTTAGTATTTGTTGTTACATAATTTTCACAGATGATGTATTTCTGTATTTTCTGTTGCCAATAGTGGCAACAGAAATACATCATCTGTGAAAATTTCAACTGTCTATCACGGTTCATGAGATACCAGCCTGGTGACAGACAGACGGACGGACAGCCGAGTCTTAGTAATAGGGTCCCGATTTACAATTTGGGTACGGAACCCTAAAATATTGTTAAGCTTTGTCCTCAAGGGACAATACTGACCAGTATTGCAGTCCTGAATATAAGTACCCACTTTTTACCAGTATATTCTTGGACCGGAATTCATAATATACTTAGCTATATCTATTTGGTGCTATATATAACAAATTATTAAGTTATAAACCGCGCTATCGAAGTTCTCAGAGTTTGTGTAAATACAACTGTCCAACATCAACCGTTGGATAGCACCTCGCCTAAAAGAAGATCTTCCCTTTTCAAGATGGTGGAGCATTCCACCTCCGCTCCTCCACAAACTCAACATACTTTAAAATAACTGAATAGTCATTGTCACATCGTAAGTTATTTATTTATTTGATATTTCCCACAATTATGTAAATAAAATTAATGTATGATAATGGAAATGACAGCTACAATCGAAGTGAAATACGAATATTGACTTCGCCGGTAGCCATATTGAAAAATAAAGTTATATTAAATTAAATTATAGTGTTTTACTTAAGCAGGGACCATTTCAGTTGCTCCCTTGCCGATTGGAGGACCTGTAATGAGGAGAAAAATTTATTTCAATCGGCTATACCCTTTTTGATGCTGTTTCTCCATTCTGAACCTGAGTAATAGCTGGCTTACTATTTAAAACCTTAATAGGGTAGTTGATTCTATAGAAATAAAAATTGAGAGTAATAGTTGCCAAAAGTGAGTTGGTTTGTTTTTTTGGGTACTGAAAAACTGAAAGAAAATAATGCGACTTGTCTCATATACCTAGAGTATATTATGTATTATGAATATACTCGATTTACTGAGGCATAAAAAAGTATCATGTAAAACTTTTGTCGTCGTACAGTCAAGAGCTTGACACATTGGACTTTGTAACGTTCTTAATACAATCGCTTTAGAGGTCAGACTCGCACTACAAGTGTTAAGCTCCATGTGCTCTTGACTGTACCTACATTTTTTTGCAGTCATTCTCTTGCCCCAGAATCGTTATCATGTCTATGGAATAAATAAATGGTTTTTTTTTGCAGAGTTAATGGTATCGCCTTCCATTTGACAGATCAGTTGGATTATTGTCCATTTTCAACCTTAATTGCAATCGGCTTCATTTTGACGTAATGATTAATAAATGTCAAATAAAGACGATTCCGATTTCAATTTTAAAAAGACAATACGACCTCTGGATAATCTCTCAGAAATGTTTACGATGCGTTCCTTCGCCGCGAAAAGCAGCCCAAATAAAAAAAAAATAATCAAGCTATACATGCTCAAGATAAGCGAAAAATAAAATAAAAAAGTGATTAGTAAATAAAATTTAATAGCTGTACCAATGGTTAAATGTACAATATTACTCTACATAATATATTTATTTATAATATAATATACTATCTAAGATACTACGTCAGATGCCGAAGATCTCGGTATTTCAATAATTGCTATTCATAATCTTGTACAGAATCTGAAATATGGAATACAACTTATAAGTATAAAAATAGCATACATTAAAACCAAAAAAATAAGTAAGTACATAGGTATTACTAAATTATATTGAAAAATGAAATTACATTTTAAAATATGTTACCGCTAACACTACGAAAATATTTATAGAATATTATTAATTGGGTTTGGATAAGATTTTAGCTTCTTTTAGATGCTACGAGTGACAAATGAAGATAAACTGACATTAGATTTCGTCTAAAATTTTATCAAATATTAAGTAGTGTTCAATAATTTGAACAAAACAGTTTCATAATGCCTTACTGATTACTGACAGTAAAATTTAATTACAATAAGTCTACAATGGGGATATTTCGTTAGTACCAAAAGCAATTTTTTACAGACATAACATATAATGTTTCTGACTGCTATTCAGTAAAATTATCTTACAGTAACTTTTCTATCAAAATGGTAAGTATATTGTCATATTCATTTTTCGTGATTTAATTAGACATTTATGCTTTTGATAGATACACGCGTAGTGAAAGTTTGGATTTAGCTCTCAGCGTATAAATAAACTGCTTTTATTTTGTATTAAAACGAAGAAAGGGCAAACAATATCCATGAAATTAATATATTAGAGAGAAATATTTAAGTTTGGCGATTGATAACATCTATTTGACAGATAATAGTTAAAATAACCTCAAAAGAAATCAAAATTACTGTCATAAACTCAATTCCAAAAGCCATGAGACGTTATCGGTAAAGTTGATTGACATTAACGAGATTAAAAATTACCAACACATACAAATTACAGATTAAATTCAAATTAAAAACATTTTGTTAAGTAGGTATAGAAAATACACTTTGAAAAGTCAAAAGTCTAATAACAAAACTCGTCCTTGAAGATTATCTAAATGTAAACAGCAGCCCATATCCACCGACGAGTTGCTAGTTCCAAATGCCCCGAGAATATTTAAAAAACTTTCGGTAGGTATTACCAATACAGGGAAGACTTGAAACCTGGTACAAAAGACATGCTAAGACATTCCAAACTACAAAAGGGGTAACATATATAACTAAAAGTTGAAGTTAGTACTGGGATTTAAAAACGAAAACAAATAAAAGTGTACTTATCCAACACCTGAAGAGTAGCACTTACCACTACAAAAACAATAAACGTTTGTAATACAGTGAAAACATGACATACCTAACACATTTGGCATGCAGAATATTTTGTGCGATGAAAAAAGTAATAATTACTGATAATAATAGTCTGAATGTCAAATTGCCTTTGCAAATTTAAAAAGAAAAGACAATAATTTTGTAATGAGGTGTTTTCGAAGGACACATAGATGGCGCTGGTTCAATTTTTTTTCTTCGAACGTTTTTGTTTGATCCAATAACGTTATTTCGGTAAATGTTAAAGACAAACTTTTAAATAGTCTTTTGTCATCATTCTCTAAGATTTTCTAACGTGAAACCCTACTTTCGAATCTTTAGTGATGAAAATTAACTAGCTGTAACTGTATTATATTCACATACAAATAAAAACATTAAAAGAAAGCAGCACTAATAAGTAGAGCTACAAGAGACAAAAAAATTATTTGGTCCCGATTAAAATTAAGTTTGGCTTCTTTAATAAGAGTTTTGACATCTGACAATACAATTTGTGTAAACAAATATAACAAAAAAATTTAACATAAATATATATTTTATAATAGCGGATATTCACAAATTGTATACATACACATTAATATAAGTAATTCCGAAAACTGTCACTAATAAATGCACAAATTACAACACAAGCACACACACAAAAAACAGTGTAGTTGACTGTATATCTTGTAGTTAAATTAAATTATTCATAGAAACATTATTTCAAACCACATAAAAAATTAAGTAGGTAGGTATATAGTTTCGATTATCATTTTAGTTGTTTTTAATTACATTACGTTGCAGAATGTCTAAAGCAAACAATTAAGAAATTATTTTCAATATGTTTTGTAAAAAACTATAAAAGCAATAAAATACGTAAAAATGATGGATGACGTCATTAGTATTCTGTACACTTTCCAGAATAAATTTCCATTTTATTTATCGTTATATTTTTTATTTGACTAGGTATGCAGTCAACTACCCAATTCTTGTATAATGTTAGTATGTTCACGAAACATTTAAATAAATGGTGCAGTGTTATATTTTTAGACGGGGGCAAACCTGATCATTTAATAAAGTCTGTAATAATTTAATAATACCAGTATTTTTTACATACTAAAGACTTAGCAACAATCGGAAAACGACTTTGCTCCCAACTAAAAACGATATTGCCGCTTACTAAAAAATACTTTTGCCCCTAACTAAAACCGGGTTTGCCCCTAACTAAAACCGAGTTTGCCCCTAACTAAAACCGAGTTTGCCCCTAACTAAAACCGAGTTTGCCTCTAACTAAAATCGAGCTGGCCCCCAACTAAAACGCTTTGCTCCCAACTTAAAACAAGTTTTCCCCCAACTAAAAACACTTTGCCCCCAACTAAAACAGAGCTTTCCCCCCAACTAAAACAGAGCTTTCCCCTAAACTAAAAACAGTGGTGCTACCAGAACATCTTGTTGACTTGTTCTATTACCTGCGCAACGGTTTGCTCGCCTAACGGCACGTCCTCTGTACGGAGAGCCGCTCGCCCAACGATCGAAGTTGGGTCCGAGTCAAGGATCACACTGAAATTAAAAATTATCTATACATATAATAAAAGAGAAGTAATTAAATGGTCCGCAATTTTAAAATTTGGTTAGCCACAAAAAATCTGCATTTAAATCATTTGGTCGGCATACAAAGATTTTGTTCGCAAATAAAAAAATCAGGCAGCAATCCTTGTTCGGCAAATAATTTTGATAATGGTCAAAAATTAAATCAGAAATAGGCAGCTTACAATAACATGGGTTTGCATAATAAACATTCAGTCCGCAAAATAGTTACTTGGTCCGCAAAATAACTACTTGGTCAGCAAGACTTCATGATTGAACAGCAGAGAAAACATGTCGTGAATAATTATACTATAGCTACTCCCACTCCCACTCTTACTCCCACTCCCACCCCCTCTTACGCCCCCTACCCCTCCTACCCTCTCCTACCGCCTACTACCCCCTCCTACCGCCTCCTATACACTCTTACCGCCTCCTACAACATCATACCACCTCCTACACCCTCCTACCGCCTCCTACACCCTCCTACTACCCCCTCCTGCTACTTCCTACCCCCTCCTGCTGCCTCCTACCCCCACCTACTAACTCCTACGCCCGCCTAACCCCGAGTTAGTAGGAGTTAGTGGGAGGTAGTAGGAGGTAGTAGGAGTTAGTAGGAGGTAGTAGGAGTTAGTAGGAGGTAGTAGGAGTTAGTAGGCGTTAGTAGGTGATGGTAGGAGTTAGTAGGAGGTAGTAGGAGTTAGTAGGAGTTAGTAGAAGTTAGTAGGAGTTACTAGGAGTTAGTAGGAGTTAGTAGGAGGAGAGTTAGTGGGAGGAAGTAGGAGGTAGTAGGACGTACTAGCAGGTACTAGGAGGTACTAGGAGTTAGTAGGAGGTAGTAGGAGTTAGTAGGAGTTAGAAGAAGTTAGTAGATGTTAGTAGGGTTTAGTAGGAGTTAGTAGGGTTTAGTAGGAGTTAGTAGGGTTTAGTAGGAGTTAGTATGAGTTAGTAGGAGTTAGTAGGAGTTAGTAGGAGTTAGTTGGAGTTAGTAGGAGTTAGTAGGAGTTAGTAGGAGTTAGTAGGAGTTAGTAGGAGGTAGTAGGAGTTAGTAGGATGTAGTAGGAGGTAGTAGGCGGTAGTAGGCGGTAGTATGAGTTAGTAGGAGTTAGTAGGAGGTAGTAGGATGTAGTAGGAGGTAGTAGGCGGTAGTAGGTGGTAGTAGGCGGTAGTAGGAGTTAGTAGGAGGTAGCAGGAGTTAGTAGGAGGTAGAAGGAGTTAGTAGGAGTTAGTAGGAGTTAGTAGGAGGTAGTAGGAGGTAGTAGGAGGTAGTAGGTGGTAGCAGGAGTTTGTAGGAGTTAGTAGGAGTTAGAAGAAGTTAGTAGGAGTTAGTAGGGTTTAGTAGGAGTTAGTATGAGTTAGTATGAGTTAGTAGGAGTTAGTAGGAGTTAGACGGAGGTAGTAGGATGTAGTAGGAGGTAGTAGGAGCTAGTAGGAGGTAGTAGGAGTTAGTAGGAGGTAGTAGGAGGTAGTAGAAGTTAGTAGGAGGTAGTAGGAGGTAGTAGGAGGTAGTAGGAGGTAGTAGGAGGTAGTAGGTGGTAGTAGGTGGTAGCAGGAGTTTGTAGGAGTTAGCAGGAGTTAGTAGGAGTTAGTATGAGTTAGAAGGAGGTAGTAGGAGTTAGTACTAGTTAGTAGGAGGTAATAGGAGTTAGTAGGAGGTAGTAGGAGGGGGTGGGTACTCCTACTGTCTCCTACTAACTCCTACTAACTAGTACTAACTCCTACTAACTAGTACTAACTCCTACTAACTCCTACTAACACCTACTATCTCCTACTAACTCCTACTAACTCCTAAAAACTTCTACTAACTCCTACTAACTCCTACTAACTCCTACTAACTCCTTCTAACTCCTACTAACTCCTACTAACTAGTACTAACTCCTACTACCTCCTACTAACTCCTTCTAACTCCTACTAACACCTACTACCTCCTAGTAACTCCTAGTAACTCCTACTAACTCCTACTAACTCCTACTAACTAGTACTAACTCCTACTAACTCCTTCTACCTCCTACTACCTCCTTCTAATTCCTACTATCTCCTACTAACTCCTACTATCTCCTACTGACGCCTACTAACTCCTACTGATTCCTACTAACTCCTACTAACTCATACTAACTTCTACTAACTCCTACTAACTCCTTCTAACTCCGACTAACTCCTACTAACTAGTATTAACTCCTACTACCTCCTACTAACTCCTACTAACTCCTTCTAACTCCTACTAACACCTACTACCTCCTACTAACTAGTACTAACTCCTACTACCTCCTACTAACTCCTACTAACTCCTTCTACCTCCTACTACCTCCTTCTAACTCCTACTATCTCCTACTAACTCCTACTATCTCCTACTGACGCCTACTAACTCCTACTAACTAGTACTAACTCCTACTAACACCTACTATCTCCTACTAACACCTACTAACTCCTACTACCTCATACTACCTCCTACTTCCTCCTACTACCTCCTACTCCCTCCTACGCCCCACTCCCACTCCCAACTCCCACGCCAACTCCTACTCCCACTACCACTACCACCAACACCACTACCACAGCCACTGCCACTACCACCATCACCATCACCATCACCACAACCACCACCACCACCACTGTCACTGCCACTACCACTAAAACCACCACCACCACTTCCACCACCACCACCACTACTTGTAAGCGTAATAATAATCATAATCATAAAAGTTGCATAATCCAAAGTCATTCCTAATCTACGTAAGGAATGCGCCCATTTTGCGCATGACAAGTTTGCTGAGATTGTTTTTGCTACTTTTATAAGAAGCTCAAAAAATATTTTTTGGCTTCCCCTCTGAGTGCTTACCAAAATTTTATTAAACAGTAGCAGCTCATTGCAGCTCAAAAATAATTACAGCCATCCAGAATGACATAAATTGCTGATAGGTTTTGTAATGTTTGCTGGCCATGAGTTGCTGACCAATTAGCTATTTCTGCTTACAGATTATATTTTTCTGCTCACAAAAATACGAATACTTTGCTAACCATTTAAATAACACCCATAATAAAACTCTAACGGGTCCATGTCTGTATGTACAGTCAAGTGCACGCTAAGGTTGACACTTTGGACTTTGAACCAGCCCTGCTTTGTATGGCGCGCCGTAT
Organism: Ethmia dodecea; assembly: GCA_963855545.1. Lineage (NCBI taxonomy): Eukaryota > Metazoa > Arthropoda > Insecta > Lepidoptera > Depressariidae > Ethmia > Ethmia dodecea. The sequence continues at coordinate 3,547,234 of OY979463.1, read as the reverse complement.
AAACCAGAGCTCAGCTTAAACTGGTAGTGTAAAGCTTGACTTGCTCTTGACTGTACATAAAATATATTTTGAAAATTTTAAATGAAAAAAAAATAATAATCTCACGCCTTTTATCCCCGAGGGGGGGCAGGCAGAAGTATTCCATTACTGGATATACCCACATTTCACGAGATATATTGGACCCCTAAACGTGATAGGTGGTGAGCCCATCGCCGCGGGACCGGGTTTATTTACACATGTCTCAGAATTAATTCTGAGACCTGCGGGTTTCCTCACGATGTTTTCCTTCACCGTCGAGCTAGTGATAAATATGTACGTAAGTTTTGAAAAACTCATTGGTAGGATTCGAACCCGAGCCTCACTGATTTTCGGCCGGCTCTTTAACCGTTCGGGCTATCACTGCTAAAAAAATATTTATTGAAAAATTTAATTGTAGTGTAAGTATTTAGATACCTACCAAAAGACCAATTTTTGTCTGTCTGTCTGTGAATGCATCATGCAAAAACTAGTAGGCGGGTTTTGATGAAATTTGGTATGTATATAATTGAGTACCTACCTGGGTCAACAATCAACATGTAGGGTACTTTTTATTCTAGAAAAATATCTCATCAATAACTAGTTTTGCTACATGGTAAAAATCATAGGACTGATCCTACCACGGTTGAAGAGTCTATAGGAGCGAGCGACCAGGCTTCTATAGAAGTAAATGCTACTGGTGGCAAAAAAATGGTGCAGCAGGCATTCCACCCCAGTCTATTTATTACTAGACCAAGAAGTGCGCCATTGGGTACAGTCCCTGTAACTGGAAACATCAATGATAGTGAAATACAGAAAAAGTCAAACATAAATCAGCACACAGCTACAAACAACGGACAAGAAACCATCGCACCACCTTCTTGGCAGCGTGTTCCAACTACCAGGAATCCTAAAAGAAAGAAAACATCCCAAACTCCTTCCCCTGAAAGAACCAGAACGTCTAATAGATTTGATAGACTTCCCATAGACTCACCCGAAGACGATGGTGCTCCACCACCTGTAAAAAAAACCCCCAAACCCCCACCAATTATCCTCTACGGTTAAAATTATTATCCAAGGATACACAACATACCTAACTGGTCACCCGGATGGTACCTCGCATGCTGGCACAGCCATTATTGTAAAAAAAAACTGTTAAACATCACCTGTTGCCCGCATTCCAAACATGCCATATACAGGCTACTACAATAGCCATTGAAACGAACTGTGGTAACTTCACTGTGTCAGCTGTATACTGTCCACCCAAGCATAAGATCACAGACACAATGTTCACACAATACTTCAGCACACTCGGAAACCGTTTCCTGGCTGGTGGGGACTGGAATTCTAAGCACACTTTCTGGGGCTCCAGATTAACAACTACAAGAGGCAGACAACTCAAGACATGCCTAGATACCAATAATTATACTACGGTATCCACCTCAGAGCCCACCTACTGGCCTGCAGACACAAACAAAACACCTGACCTTCTGGATTTCTACATAGTCAAAGGATTGCCTCGAGAATACTTTAAAGCCACGTCATGCTATGATAGTGCCTCTGACCATACTCCGGTATTATTGACTATTAGTACTCTACCTATTGAGTATAACGAGCCCGAAAGACTGTACAATAAGCATACAGATTGGCACTCCTTCCGGGAACTCCTAGAACAAAAGATAGACCTGAAAATCCCACTAAAAACACCGGACGACCTAGAAACGGCGACGAAATATATCACCAATCTTATCCAAGAAGCTTGCTGGCTTAACACACCAGCCATAAAGAAAAAAAATGTAGCAACAAACTTCCCTGCGGAAATAAGGCAAAAAGTATTGGAAAAACGCAGACTACGAAGAGTGTGGCAACTAACTAGGCACAGAACCGACAAGAAAGCACTGAATGCCGCTGGAGAGCAATTGAAGACAACGATCCAGAATTGGCACAACACTGCATTGGAATCAAAACTAGACTCTCTTACTGCAACGAATGCAACAAACTACTCCTTGTGGAAGTTCACGAAGTCCTACAATAGACCACAGGAAGCAAAACCTCCGATCAGAAAGATCGACAACAGTTGGGCAAGAACACCGCAAGAAAAAGCTGATACATTCGCTGCCCACCTGTCAAAAGTATTCACTCCACATGATATTCACCATCAACAGAATGAAAAGGAAACGGAGTGTATCTTAAAACACGATCTCCAATTATCGCTTCCATCAAAACCAGTAACACCACGTGAGGTATGCAGAATGATACGAGACCTAAAAAACAAAAAAGCGCCAGGATTTGACCTCATAACCAAGGAAGTGCTAGTACAGCTGCCAAGAAAGGCAATAGTGTTCTTAACCATCTTGTTTAATGGAAACTTAAGAGTTCAATATTTTCCCAGACTGTGGAAAGTGTCACAAATACTAATGATACGTAAACCTGGAAAACCAGCCAACGAGGTCGCGTCATACAGGCCTATCAGTCTACTCCCAATTCTCTCAAAAGTTTTTGAGAAGGTCCTACTCAGAAGGATACTACCCTTATTAGCCGGAAATAATGTTATACCTGACCACCAATTTGGCTTCCGTGAGCAGCACTCCACAGTGGAGCAGGTTCACCGAGTGTACAATAAAATAAGAAACACACTGGAAAATAAAGAATACTGCTCCTCTGTATTCCTTGATATACAGCAAGCCTTTGACAGGGACTGGCATGATGGATTGCTCTGCAAGATTAAGTCTAATCTCCCACACAGCTACTATCTGGTGCTGAATTCTTATCTCAGAGATAGACTATTCTATGTAAAAGAAGCTGATGCGTTGTCAACGTTATACGATATAAAGGCAGGAGTGCCCCAAGGATCTGTGCTGGGACCTGTCCTATATATCTTGTACAATGCGGACCTACCACAAATAGAAGATACCACCATCGCTACTTTTGCGGATGACACGGCCATACTGGTCAACAACAAAGACCCTCAAAAGGCTACAGATATCCTGCAAAAAGGACTTGACCAAGTAACGGAATGGCTTCACAAATGGAAAATCAAAGCCAGCGCTAGTAAATCCATACAGATCACCTTCACCCTGAGAAAGGGAGACTGCCCGCCAGTAAAACTGAGGACATGACACTGCCACACAAGGATACTGTCAAATATCTAGGCCTACACCTCAATCGGCGGCTGACGTGGAGGCATCACATCAAAGCTAAAAGAGAGGAACTCAACATCAGATATAAAGAACTATATTGGCTAATGAAACGAAACAGCAAGCTATCTACAGATAATAAGTTATTGATCTACAAGGCAATACTCAAGCCAGTGATTCCAATATCATGATACTGCAACGAATGCAGAATATTATTCTCAGAACAATATCTCAAGCACCATGGCTAGTTACCAACAACGAGATCCATAGGCACCTACAAATGGATACTGTAAAAGAGGAAATTCAAGCCTTCACCAACAAATACCAGAAACGACTGGAAAAGCACCCGAATGCACTTGCGACTGAACTCTCCCGACAGAGCTGTGCTAAGCGTCTGAAACGGAAACACATATTCCAAATGCACCCAACAAACTGACACAGTTGGCTCCTGAGTAGATGTCCTCATTGGAAGACACACTCGACCTGACTCCAACCACATCTTCTAACAAACCTGCTTATAGTAGATTACTGATTGCAGATAAACCTAAAAAAAAAAAAAAAAAAAAAACAACTTGTTTAAGAGAGAAATACGTACTACTCCTAAACGTAACACAAAGAAACTTGAAATATGGTATGTAGGTGTCTTATATGTAGTAGGCAACTGGTATCAAAAGATTTTTTGTGACTCACCCTCCGTCGCAGATCTCGTCAAAGGCCAGCATAACAGCGTCCAGGTTATCCAGAAGAACCCTCCGTTCCACGTTTCTCCGCAGTAGGATGCTCACAGACTCATACAGCGATTGCAGCACTGATTGTAGTATGAGCTGGAATTATTAGAATCACTATTGTGGTGATACTGATAAGGTAATGTAACAAACATAGAGATACAGAAGGCTACTTTCAAATTTATATTGAGAAATAAATTAATCTACAATATCTATACTGATATTATAAAAAGGAAATATTTGTATTTTTGTAATGAATAAACTCAAACAACGATTTTTAAAATAATTTTACTAATGGAAAGTTTTTTTGGGAGTAAGAGTAGGCTATAATTTTCATATCCATATTTATTTTCCAACAAGAACAGGACTTATGTAGGTAAAATTGTATGTATGTACTAGTAGCGCCCCGCAGTTTCACCTGCGTAGTTCCCGTTCTATAAATGTAGTCCCGTTATATAACTTCAAAGTTTTATCAAAATCCGTTTAGTAGTTTTTGCATGAAAGAGGAACAAACATCTATGGATGTATAGATGTTTGTTCCTCTTTCATACAAAAGTTCGCGTTTATACAACTCGACGTCTTATCTGCGCCTATTTTGCTTGATGGTGGGAATGGCTCTACTCTTGCCATCCCAGCTCCTCCAGGAAGCCCACCAGAGACTTGAGGTCCTTGAGGGAGCGACCTCGGGTATCCAAGGCACTTCAACCGGTCTTGAGCCACGCTTTCGCAATCCAAAAAATCGCATGTATGTTCAAAGATGACTGGGTTAGCATTTCATGAAGGTATTCCCTTTTTTTTTTTAGTGTATTTTTTTGACCCCTAACACTTTTGTGACACATGCCATGGAAATTATAGAACTTTCAGTTTCCTTACAATGTTTTCCTTCACATCAAGAAAATCAATAAAACGTTAATATGAAGCATTCTGCTTTCTTAAAATATCTGTACTAAAGGGGTGATTTTATACTTTTACAACTATTTAAAAAATCTAACCTCATTCTCGTGGGAACTGCCCATGACGTAGAAGAACAGGTCAACGTTACTTTTATACACGCAGGTGAGGCCTTCAAGCATTATGATCTCCGCATTTGCCCTGGAATCAGAAAGAGGAATATTCGATATATAGGACAATATACTTATAGGATTAAAGACTGGCTACCCAATAGTGCAGGGAATCCTAGTTTGGGAGCCAGGCAACTAGATCTTTTGAGCATCATTGCAACATAAATTTATGTTTCGATATAGAGTGTATTGCTTTTTAAATAAATTTATTATTATTACTGAAGTTCCAGTCGCAAGAAGCTATAAATTAAGTACATGAATTTCTACTGAATTATGTAGTAACAGTTATGAGTTAACCAAATCTAATCAACTTAAATGTAAGGATAATACACATTTACACAAGCGGTTTTAATTAGTTGCAGAATATTTTAGTGATATAAAGTGCTATCGTTCAATGTTTTGTGGTACAGGGATGTGTTTGACTTCTGGATTGTAAATATTAGGTAGGTCTGCAATTTTAAAGATGGGTCGTGCTGAAATAAAAATTATTTTTAATCCTAGGAGTTTAAATAGTTATAGTGTGGTGGATTTTCCTTAAGGCCCAGTAGGCCCAGGCCTAGGGCGGCCAGGTGTTAGTGGCGACCAATTGTGTTAAAAAAAAAGTCAGTAGTGAAAACAAGAAATAACTCAGAGTATCTACCTAAATATTCTAAAAGTTCCAACACATTATAATAGCGGACTGCACTGCACTGCATCATATAACAATAATCTTCTTCACTTTCTACATTTTATGGGTATGTAGAAATAAATAAAAGTTGGAAATAATATACACTTATTAGGTGGTATATATGATGGGTACTGAAAAAGGGGCGGCTGGTACTTAATACATGGCCTGGGGCCTAAGACTGCAAATCCACCACTGGTTTTAGTACATCATACCTCCTGCAGTCCAATAGAAATATGGTGGTGTCAAAATCAACAATAATAACAAAGTTGTACTAAGTTTATCTGAAATACATTTAAACTACTTCCATGAAGTAACAACTCTGTGTGGTAAGATAACAGTTTACCTATGTGTTTTGGTGAATAAATTCTTCTCAAATGCCTTCTGCTCTTTGGTGGTGGGCATAACATCTTTGTCGTAATATTTGGCTAGGATTCGGTTTCCATCGTTGTCCAAAATGCACATGCCTTTCACTATGTAGAGGGTAGGCTCCTGAAATCATGACATATTGATAAAAAAAAAGTAAAAAAAGTATTAAAAAAAGCGGGAAAAAAGTTTGGAGCAAATTTAAATGAGGTCATTTCTAGAGTAAACAGTAGGTATAATAAAATTAAAAACTATGACGAAATATATACCAAAACGAACCTAATGCGATACAATGAGTTTGTTTCAGAAAATTACCAATACTGGCTATCGGTTGCAAAAAGAATTCTAATCACTTACAAATAGGGATTCTTCCAGTGATGTGTGCACCATTTTTCTGTCTTATTTTGTAGTAGTTTCAATAAAACATGCAATTTCAACAGTTTCACGACGTGTTGTGTTTTGGAAATTCATATGAAATAATGGGACTGACGTGTCACTGACAGTCAGCAGCTGTCAAAAATAGTGTTGCCAGATTGTCGTCACTAAATGTTACGCTTGTTTCGCTAGGCTTATAAGTTTTTCCATCAGAATTCCCTTTTTCCAAAATCTATTATACCAAGCTACCTAATTTATTCGGTAGGTAAGTACTGTAAATGCACAAATTACAACTAGGTACCTAATACTAACATCGAAGAACTAAAAATAATAACTTTATACCTATTTTAAGTTTTAAATTTTCCTAAATATTAAAATAGATAATGTAAGGTAGGTACGTATTAAGTTTTTATTTGTTTCTGAAATAAAAATAATATAAATAATCTCACGCCTTTCATCCCCGAGGGGGTAGGCAGAGCTATTCCATTACTGGATATACCCACGTACATTTCACGAGATACATTGGACCCCTAAACGGGATAGGTGGTGAGCCCATCACCGGACCGGTTCTATTTACACATATCTCAGAATTGATTCTGAGACCTGCGGGTTTCCTCACGATGTTTTCCTTCTGAAATAACTTAAACAATAAAAGGTGCAAAAGTTACATAAATCGTACCTAGTTTTATAATTTGTAGCACTGGTTTGTCAATGTCAAAGCATCCCACAGATAACACAAATAATGCGTTCAGTTCAACGAGAAAATTATATTCTATTGATTTTCTTCGAAATCATTTTTTATTTATCTGCTAATAATCAATAATGTTTTAATTCGTTTTAATCATTATTCACTTTGCTATATTTACATTATTTTAGGTAAATATTTGCTACAGACTATAATTAGCTATAATCATACGTATTAATTTATTAAAGTACATATTATATCTAGGTTAAATATAAAAATCATTGCAATTGAAACTAGATTAGAGAGGAGGTTTTTTGTATAATTTTGTATTAATTTGTATTTTTACATTGCAGTGCCCTTCCAGACTTCATAATATTATGTGTACCTACTATATGTAGGTACCTATCCTATTTTACCATCTATATAACTACATACAAGGACCAATTAAATATAATCATGACTACCGTCTTATTATACCGTGACGACATGAGTAGGTACGCAATGTCATTTATAATGTGATTTGCTAGTCTATTTTTAGCAGGCGTTTCTTTGATCAGTGACAGACTTCTACAACTTTTATTCACTTTCCTACTGTTCCTCTAGGTTGAAGAACTGTAAATGGATACCAACCATGGACCTATACACCTACCAACGGAGTTCTTCGTGTGACCATTATGCCATAGACACGAAGAAGAGACGGACATAAATAACTGAGAACTGCATAGATCTGTCTTTGATGTCACCGAATCAAATTACAAAAGTAAAACTTCCGCTAGATGCTTTAGAAGTCGCGTAAATGAATACTGTGTCCGATTCTAATCTATTTCTGGTCGCACGTTGAAATTGGCTTCCAAGATTTTCAGAAGCTTCAAAAGCAAGATTACCTACTTACTGCCTAAAATTATAAATAAACTCTGTTACCTATGTATCTCCATATTAAAACAATCTATCATATTATGTGTCGTTAAATATCAAAAGCCTGTATGTCCATGCTAAGTGAATTTCGGGAATAGCAACAAATGCATTGTAGCTTATAATATTAATGAGATATGAGAACAATATATTTACCAACTTATATTCTTATACAAGATTAATTACGTTTTATAAAAGGAAAATAATGTAAAAGTTACGGATTACGACACAAAATCAGTTTTAAGTTTGGACTTAGGTACGGGTTTTTGATATTTATCAGCGAGATTTACCGGATTTTGAAAAACATCATTGTGGACTTACCGGAATTTGATAAAGCACTCATGGACTTACAGGGATTTGTAAAATCTACTGGTAGCATATTGTACACCATTCTTATCTCTGATTGGCCGGTATGGAAATGCCTAAGTTTGATAAACACCTGTCATACAGGCATATATGAAAAAAATCGTTGATTTTGATACCTTTTTTTATAAGGTGACTTATCTAAATTTGAAACGCACCAACGCAACGCTAGATTCAGTTTAAATTTTTGAATTTGGCGCCATTCATAGTTCATTTTAGGAAAGGGGTGTGACTTACCGGATTTTGATATTTAACGACACATATAGATATACATTAAAGATTAACATAAGTACTTAAGTAGGTACCTACCTACCTTCTCAATGATATTTGACGGTAGCCATGGTAGAAGACGTTACCAGCCTCCCAATTCATGTTCTTTCAACACGACACATTTTCATTCGATATTTCTAGTGCCATTTCACTTTTCAACCGATTTCAAAAAAGGAGGAGGTTCTCAATTCAACACGTATGTTTTTTTTAATGTTTGTTACCTCAGAACTTTCGATTGGGTGAACCGATTTGGATGTTTCTTTTTTGTTTGAAAGCTGGTGCTTTCCGTGTGGTCCCATAATTTTGTCCAGTTCTAACAATGGCATCCATGAGGAAACCATTTAAGTCTTAAATTTGCATTAAGTAGGTGAGCGACAAATGGTCGCATAAAGCAATATCACGCAAAATGATTTCGATGCTTATTTTTTTTAAAAGGAAGAGGTTCTGAATTCGAGTGCATTATTTAGTATTTATAATTGTATTTATAATTCGTTGAAGTCGGTTTTGCTATCTCTGTTATGCTCAGCTTTGTTATCTCTAGAAGAAATCTACGAATTAGTAGGTAATAAAATCAAATGAACAAGAATAAATTAGTGACAATTAAATCCTTCCATTCTACTTTGCCGTCGGGTAAATAGCTAAACAGACTCGTAGCCCCAAGCTGTCACAGCTAAAAGCCAAACTTGATTTTAATTCGGCTAAATCTACAGCAAACTCAAATAACCAGAATATGATAGCTAATCCTTTATTAGCTAAAAATTATTTCATAATGTCAGTTCGCGTTTAATTTTAGCCAGACGATTGGTAAGCAGCGGTCGGGTCCACGACATCTGTCAGTTTGTGGTAGACCGACTGACAACGAGCTCTTTACACCTCACGAGAAAGGGGGATGGGATACGACATCACGTAGGTGTATCTACTCGTCTATTTCACGTAGGTACCATGGGTTCGGTGCAAAGATATTAAAATATAATAGGGCATAGAGGGTCCCCTCTATGCGAGGAAAATTTTAAGCCAAAAGTTATTCCAAGCATAATAAGTAGGTATACTTAATACAATTTCGACCGAATGACAGCTCGCGTTCATACTAACTGACATGTCGCATAAGCTTCAAACATGCTTCAAAGTTTTGTATGAAAATATTCCCAATGCCCCCTGTAGGTCGTATTATATTTTAATCTCTTTGGTTCGGTGACAGTTCACATTTTTTATATCTCTTACTTCCAAACTCTAAATCGTATCCGTGTCGTGCCCCATAAAACCCACCGAAGCGTCAACTAAACCCAGTTTTGGCGTTAAAATGATTTAGACGACGACCGTCCAGTGAAATTTATGAAAGTGCCTACTCAAAATAACCTACAACACCCACCAGCTTATTACGACCTTCCATAACAGCCAAACAACCCGCAATGACGAATCTTTACAATTTGGTCCCGTTTTTTTTCTCTCTAGTAAACCGTTTACAGAGATCGTTACAGTTCAGAATAGTATTTTTGGGGTGGTTAGTAGTATTTTGGTAGCAATTAGAAAGGAAACCGAGTAGGACGAATGAAACGGATCAATTAAGGTAATGAACGACTTTTTTCTTTTAACTGTTTTGGAATTACACCCATAAATTTCGTTTACGAATTGTCAAATTACAAGATTTGGTTGCAATACACGTCATTTATTTCCGACTTTAAAAAAAGAGGAGGTTCTAAATTCGATGCTTATTTTAACCCCCGACGGATTGTTGTTTTAAGTCTGACGTGTGTTTCTTTGTATCTGTATACTTATATGTCTGTCTGTACTCTAGCTCCCAAACGTCTGAACTGATTTTGATTTGTTTTTTTTTATCTGCTCTTTTTTGTACAATACTAGCGACCCGCTCTGACTTCGCACGGGTGCAATGCTTATACTAAAACCTTCCTCTTGAATCACTCTATCTTTAAAAAAAAACGCATCAAAATCAGTTGCGTAGTTTTAAAGATTTAAGCATACATACGGACAGAGAAAGCGACTTTATTATAAACTATGTAGTGATGATATAACAGAATAAGCGCAATACCTGAAATTTGTTTGTTCAGTATCTACAACTTAATCGATTTCAGCTATTTTGTTAATATATTGTGTTAATTTTTCGGAATATTTATTTAAGAAATTTGGTTAGACAAAACGAAAATATAAATGCATCTTATTTTTTTTTATATGAATATACTAAATGGGGTGTATGAGGAATTGCGCTTATTCTGTGACGCGTTGTATAACCCGGAAAAATACCCAAGGGACGTGATAATCTAAACTTCAAGCGGAGTCACGGGTACAAGTTAGTCTAATAACGTTCGTCTGTATCCTTTTGTGTCTTTTAACAAAACGTTTAATAATGCATGCGTAGATCCATAGTGCGGTTCAACAATGGTTTGATCTGCGCACTGGCAGACGCCGTCTCGTCATTAGTTTCGTTTTTGGTTGCCGCCGCCTAAATGACTCAAGTGTTATACAGGTATAAAGTTGAGAGGGATCCGTGGGTTTACGAGGAATTATAAATAAAAAAATTAATAATCCGTTTATCCCCGAGGGGATAGGCAGAGGTATTCCATTTCAAGAAATACCCACATTTCACTAGTATAATCTTTGGACCCCTTAACGTAATAGGTAGTGAGCCCATCGCCGGACTGGGTCTGTTACACATTCCTCAGCGAAGGTTTTGAAAAAGCATAAGCCCTCACCGGGAATCGAACGCAGGCCTCGTGCATCACAACTCAAACGCTTCCTAAAAAATACTCAGGTGAAAATTAGGTAAGTATAGCTATCCACTTCCAGGAATAAAATACATAGATTTTTTTGGAAAAATATACTTAATTTAGTATCATCATGCTTCCCTCCCCCGACGTCTACTTTGATGTAAGACGATTGCGATCTTATTCTCATCTACACTTCTACACTAATATTATAAAGCAGATATATTTGTATTTTTCATTTCTCCGGGCGGAAAGTAGCAAATTCTTATTTTACTTCCCTAGTTGTGTAATATACTATTTCACACCACATGCTCGACAAAGCCGGATTATATATCACATAAACCTCACCGAAAGCAAGAGATTATATCCCTTGGCTTTAGCCGGGTTATAATGTTGTATGGAATTTCATTATAACCCTAGGTCAATAATGTAATTTTCACTTTTCATAATCCTTATTGCTATGACGATAAAGTCTAATTTCGTTAAGCAAAATGTGGTGCAACCGCCTGCGCCAATTCGATTTTCGAAAACCGAAGCCGCGGCCAACTAGATTCGCACGATCTTCATTTGTTAAATCAAGTAGGTCACGCCGGCAGAAACAAGTTGCTGTATCCATTTTATAGCTTTAACATTTTAAAAAGAATTTCGAGTGATGAAAGTACTTTGACTCCAGAGTCTATTAAACTAGATGCCATAGCCATTGTCAATAATCTACTACCATGCCATTGCATTTTATTGTCTCGCATAAGGTGAGAAAAGTAGAGTATATAACTCGGGAATAAAACTGTTTTCGTCTTGGGCGCTTAAATCCCTCAATAAACTCAGGACTCAGTCTTAATTCCCTCGCTTGGCTCGGGAATTAAATCATAACTCACTCTCACTCACTTTTACTCCCTCGCTGCGCTCAGGAATAAAAGTGGGAGTCCTTTGTTACGTTCAGGATTCAATGTTGCGCCCGTGACATAAAACAGTGCTTTATTCCCTTGGTGTATAATCTACTATTTCTACGTTTGTAACAAATAAACTCAAAAACTACTGGACCGATTTTAAAAAATCATTCACCAATAGAAAGATACACTACAATATCCCTGAGTAACATATACTTAATAAATTTGACTTTTATATAATAAATTTGTTTCTTCGTATCGATGGGTTTTCTGGACACGCCAAGGGAACCCTAACGGTTCTGACTGGCGTTACAAATCGATTACACTCACAAAGACTTCTTAATTGTTATGCCGGCCGATTTTATAGTTGTTGAGTTATCGTGGCTTTACTCGGCTTGATTGGGCAGTCGTGTGCAAAAGCGTCTGCGTTCAATAAAATAAAATAAAAGTAAAAATGTTGTCGTTCGTAGATTATTTAGGATTTGGTTAGGATCAGGTTAAAATTCTGGTGCGGGCAGGTACCTACCAATGAGTTTTTCAAAATCTTACATACCTACTTACACATGTTCTCTTCAATTCTGATCTGAAGGAAAATATTGTGAGGAATCTCACAGGTCCTATATCTGGTTTTGTGGCAAAACAGGATAAAAAAAGAATACCTCTGCATACCCCCGGGATAAGGGCGTGACCATAGTTTTATTTTTTTATATATAAAATACACTTCATTTGTAGTCGAATATAATTTTATTATAAACTAGCGACCCGCCCCGGCTTCGCACAGGTGCAATGCTAACACTAAAACCTTACTCTTGAATCACTCTATCTATTAAAAAAAAAACCGCATCAAAATCCGTTGCGTAGTTTTAAAGATTTAAGCATACATAGAAACATAGGGATATAGGGACAGAGAAAGCGACTTTGTTTTATACTATGTAGTGATGTAGTGATGCTACAACTACAGTTTGTATCTAAAATTTAGATACCAGTTTTATTAAGATTCTAAAAACTTCTGAAAGTATTTATAATTTTAAACAGAACAGATAGTAGGTAGGTTATTTTAGTTTGTAAAAGTTCTCAACATTATCACACAGCTTACATCAATATCAACACATACCTAGTATAAAACACGCGTCGCTTTCTCTGTCCCTATATCCCTATGTCCCTATGTATGCTTAAATCTTTAAAAATACGCTATGGATTTTGATGCGGTTTTTTAATAGATAGAGTGATTCAAGAGGAAGGTTTTAATATTAGCATTGCACCCGTGCGAAGCCGGGGTGGGTCGCTAGATTTATATATAGCAAAATAAGAGATAGAAAGAAAATAAATTATATCGGACGCTTTTCAATTTTGCCGCCCTTGGCCTCTAGTGTAAATCTAGCGCTGCGTAGCACTCTCGTCGACGACTGTACGTAGGTATAGTAAATACTTGCGTGTGATTCGGTCACGCCGGATTCCCGATACTGTTACCCGCATAATGAGAACACAAAACGAATTAATGATTGCCATGAATCTATGATTTCATACTCATCCTCAGACGATTGAGTCATCCAGGATGAAATATCTAGAAGTCTAGACTTTAGGTACCTAGACTAATCAGGAAATGGGGCAGACACGCGCTTAAAATGCAACTAGAGGGTGCCTAGCGGCGTTGCTCGCGTGGTTCCCATGTTTTCCTGTCTGTGTGTCAGTCCAGCTGGGGTTGAACTGACTAGCGCGTTCTGCGCGGTTTCACCAGCGTAGTTCCCGTTCCCGTTGGAATACGGGAATAAAATGTAGCCTATGTTACTCAGAGACATTCTAGATTGCCATTGGTGAAAGAGTTTTTAAAATCGGTCAAGCAGTTTTTGAGTTTATTCGTAACAAAGATACAAACGTACAGAAATACAACTCTTTCCTCTTTATAATATTAAGTACCTATACCTAGACGATGAAAGTAGTTGGTTAATTTCTAGTTATAAAATAATCATACACGCACGATTTATCTCCAAGGCCCTTGGCAGATATTACCCATTTCTGGAAGTACCTACTAGAATCTGTTTATAAAAATCACATTTCTACAACTTCATACCTTTATAGCGACAACTATTGGTTCTACATAACAACATGGGCCATAGACTTTTAGCACGTGACGTCACGAATTCTAAATTCTTCGCATTAATGGGACAGGGAATAAGTTAAGTACCCAATTCTTGAAAAGTCTGCCAGTGCGCATATAAGAGATCACTGGCGATCCAAGGGCTGGTGGCTATTTCGCTAAGGATTAGCGTGGCTGTCCAGAGGGGAAATGCTGCCATCATTTTTCGTGCTTTGCCTTAACATGGTGCGCTAGAGGATATGTCCTATCCTATTAATTTAAACGTTTTTTTTTTATTGTTTTGTTTATAAAAACTATGCCGAGCCTAACACGGGTACTAACAAATGATAAACATAAAATGGTGCGCTGGAGGATATGTCCTATCCTATTAATTTAAACGATTTTTTTTAATTGTTTTGTTTATAAAAACTATGCCGAGCCTGTAACTACGGGTACTAACAACTGATAAAAATACATAAATAAATATTAAACACCCAGACACGAAGCCAACAGACATGTTCATGCACACAAATGTTGGCCCCGAGCGGGGATCGAACCCGCGACCTCCGACTAAGAAGGCGGGGTCACTACCAACTGAGCCTTTAGGCTCGTCAAATTCTTGTGTTTCGGGTATCTCGGTGACGGCTCTAACCAAGTACTGACATAGTTGAATTTCCAGTAAAAACGCAATTCTACACAAAAACATATTTTTATTTTTTAAATAATACGGACCCTCAACGTAGTCACCGACAGATGGCGTTAGCAATACCAGATAGGTACTTAATGTTTACTTTGTAAAAAAAATATAATTATTAATGAAGTTTTTCATTAAACTTAAACCTGCATGATTCACGACACCATTAAACAGTATCACACGGTAAATCAAGCGAGCAACAACTACAAGTCGACGTTATAGATTTATGCGCGCACGCATCTAACATTCCGTTCGTCTGTGTCCGCGCAGGTCACCATCCAGCCATATTTTACTGTTGAGAGTGATATTTCATTATAGATCATTTAGGGACGTACCTTTGTTTGGTACAGGGTGATTGCTTTTGTCAAAAATTATGAGGTAGGTATATTTGATCCACAGAAATTTGAAAAAAAAAAAACACAGCGAAGTCAGAATTAATCCACTGAAGTCAAAGCTTTGCTTTTCAACCGACTTCAAAAAAGAAAGAGGTTCTCAATTCGACTGTACGTTTTTTTGTTTTTATGTTTGTTAACTTTCGACTGGGTAAACCGGTTTTGACGATTTTTTCTATTTGAAAGCTGGTAAAAGTAAGATCAGGTAAAAGTAACATTGTAGTTACAAATTTAAATGAATTCTACGTAATATAAAACTATTTTCTACGTAGGTACTTTACGGGACATTTAGCTTATAGTATTTTTAGCCTTGCTTAGACTGTTGATGGAACAAAATGGTTCACGACTGAAGACCACGCATAAGCATGTGTAACAGCACCCCGGTCAAGCGGTGGGCTTCCCACCTGTCACGTTTAGAGATCCAAATTAAAAAAAGGACTTCAAACAGGAAACAAAAAAAAAGTAAAAGGCACTAGTCGCCATTACGATTTTCGAAGGTTCCCCTCGATTTCTCTGGGATGCCATCATCCGACCCTGGTTTTCTTATCATGGTACCACCATTGGGTTATCCGCGAACACACATAAAAAAATACGTTCGAATTGAGAAACCTTTTCCTTTTTAAAAGTCGGTTAAAAATTCATTTGTGACAAGTGGGTACTTCCAGAATGAAACTACTAGATTTTTTATTGAAAGAAAACCTAGAAAAACATCAGCCTGTACAAGGGGTCGCCCACGAACACATTAATAACGCGGCGGGCCATCCATCATACATTTCTGCGGCCATTTCTGACCCAAACGGACAGACAGCCAGACAATATCGTAATGTGAGTGTTTCGCGTTGTTCAGAGACTGTACCGAAACGGTGCTTTAGTTTTGATTGTGATTGACTGGTTAAACGCCGGTGTATTTGCTTGTTGCTTGCTTAGTGATACCTTTGCTTATCATTCATCATCAGAGAAGAATCGTAACTCTACGAAACTTTCTACGAAATTTGCTAGATCTTAGTATGATATAAGTGTGATGTAGGTAATAGCGAAATATTGGTAACCAACTCGTGGGTGGTTTGATAAACGTCAGTTCGCAATATACCGTTGAACAATCAATACGTGTGTCATTTCGCCTCCCACATTTCAGCCCTTAGATAGATACTTCGCAGTGGCGACGAGGATGGGATCATACTAGATAGATAGATACTTCGCAATATGTTTAAGAATAAGTAATATGTAACTAAGTCTATAATAAAATGAGTATTTTTATTTAAATAACAGTAGGTATATATTTATTTTATTTATAGTATGCGAAAATTACCTACATAGGAAACAAATTCTAAATATTCTTTCCCACTATAAAAACAACATTCTAGTGAAAAAATATTCAAATTCCTTACAAAATCTCTTCCAAAAACAAAAACTTACGTACATATTTATCACTAGCTCGACGGTGAAGGAAAACATCGTGAGGAAACCCGCAGGTCTCAGAATTAATTCTGAGACATGTGTAAACAGACCCGGTCCGGCGATGGGCTCACCACCTATCACGTTTAGGGGTCCAATATATCTCGTGAAATGTGGTTATATCCAGTAATGGAATACCTCTGCCTACCCCCTCGGGGATAAAAAAGGCGTGAGATTATATCTCTTCCATTTAATAGTTTTATTCAATGTAGAAGTTTATGAAACAGAGTGATGAAATGAAATGAAATTATTTATTTCGGACATGAATCCATATAAATGTTAGTAGTATCACATAAAATAGCTATGTTAGTAAATTTTAAAATTTTAAATATGCACTGGGTGTTATGTGCACAGCCACCCAATGTGCAACAATAGGGCTGTCAGGTTTTTCAGAGATTACCTTTAGAAGAGTGTTGGTACTGTCCCGCATTCGCTCCCACAGGGAAGCCACCAGCTTGCGCAGCACGGCGTGAAACTCATACTGCAATTTTTTCATAATCATGCAAATCATACTTCAAATCGAACGAACCAAAGACGCGTTTTGAGACATTAATCACTATGGCTCCAATATTTCACAATTAAGAACCTGATCACCATAATGGCAACAACAATGCTGATCGATCTCTGAGGGTCATGGGAATGCGAGGGTCGACAGGTGAAACTGTTATAAAGCGGCCCATACGACAGCCGATTAGGCGCGGCGATTGTTTTCAAAGTCGCAAGGTACAGTCCAGAGCACATTGGACTTTGTAACGTCCTTATTACAATTGCCTTAGAGGTTAGACTCGTACTAGTGTAAAGCTTCAGATGCTCTTGACTGTACAAACGCATTGCCGTAACCATTTATGCATTTGCGAAAAAAATCTAAATCTATGGCCGTAACTAGCCTTTTATGCCCTGCACGGTCCGAGCTTCAATAACTGCGCTCTTGTTAGAATGTTCTAATATTCAGGCTATGACAATAAAATTTTCAATATATAGGTATATACTTATTCATATAAGTATGCTTAAATGACTTAAGTGAGGATTTTTGAAAACTCTTACGGGAACAGGAATAAAGTTAAATATACTTTTTTGTTGCAAAAGAATCGTGTATGTCCGTCTTTAGCCGTTATCTATCAATAAACGGCTCACAAAAGATCGGCAGTACAAAAGCAAAGAAGTGTTAAAAGATGGTCGGCATTATGCGATGAATGAGACGACTGATTGCGTGTTTTGATCGCTTACACCTCGCTCGGACGGCTTTATGCATATAAAATATGTAACAGATTAAATGCAATAGTATATAAATATTAAAAAACATGATGCATTCGTACTTTAGTTTTGTCTAACCAAATTTCTTAAATAAAGAGCTATAGGTAATAGAATGGTTTTCATAGGTGGGCTACCTATAGAAACCGTAAATTCAGTTATGCTAATTTATTTTTTTAGAAACTTCAATACTTTTATGAGAAAAAAAAAGGGGGCAAACGAGCAGACGAGTCACCTGATGGTAAGTGACTACCATCGCCCATGGACACCTGCAACTCAAGAGTCACAACTGCGTTGCCGGCCTTAGGAGATGGGAATAGTGGGAGGGGGCGGGGAGGGGGGGGGGGATTGGGGCCTCCGGTTACCTCACTCACTCAACGAAACACAATGCATTGCTTTACGCTGGTTTTCTGTGAAGCCGTGGTATCACTCCGGTCGAGCCGGCCCGAGCGTGCCGAAGCATAGCTCTCCCACGAAAAATAGCTTTAAAAATAGCTGAAATCGATTAAGTAGTCGATACTGAACAAACTAATTTAAAAAATTGCGCTTATTCTGTTACATATTTTATAAGGTCATCAGGCTTATAATAACTATAAAAAACAAACACTTTTATCCTTAAGGGGTCAATCTAGTCTAGTATTCTTTGGACCCCTAAACATGATAGGTGGAGAGCCTATCACAGGATTGGTGTGCTTTTTACACATGTCTCAGAATACATTTTTGGGACCCGTAGGTTTCCTGTCGTTGTTTTTCTCGCTCAGGCGCCAGCTTCACCGTCGAGCTAGTTACAAATATGCACAAAGTTTTTTTTTAAGTTATTGCTACTTGCTCATCCTGCATACTGCCATCCCACAAACAAAAGTACAGTCGTCACCAAAAGGTGTAAAGTGTATGATGTAATTTCCTGTATTTTTATTCTGTTCTCAATTGTACTACTTAACCTGTATGCCTTTGCCATAAGGTTTAGTTTAACTATTGTCCTTAAATAGTGTTCTTGCCTTTATGAGATCAAATAGAATGTGGGATGTGATTTGAATGGCACTTTTGTTTAAGCTTAATGGAGGCTTGAATGAGGCTTGAACTGTGAAATTGAACTCTTTTGTCGAAAGACAGATCGAATTACTCGTAACACTTGTGGATATGACTGTACTGTACGATCACAGAGGTTAAGCACTGCTGAATGCGGATAGGTCTTGGATGGGCGATACTGTTATAATTTGTTGTTCTATGTGTCCTTGTGTCTCGTTTAGTGTAAAGGAAGTAACTAGAATTTAAGATACAGGCTCGGCCTAGTTTAGAATATACTCGTAGTACCCATCTTCATGTTTGTCCAAATAATATATCTTATTGTATTTAATAACTAGCGGGTGCCCAGCAGCGTTGCCCGCGTGGATCCCGTTTATTCCCGTTCCCGTGGGAATTTACGAAAATCCCTTCATAGTGGTTGCCTACGACATATTTAAGACACCTACATACCATATTTCAAATAGCGGGTGCCCAGCGGCGTTTTCCCGCATGGATCCAGTTTATTCCCGTTCCCGTGGGAATTTCCAAAAATCCCTTCGTTTGCTACGACATATAAGACAGCTACATACCATTTTTCAAGTTTCTAGGTGTTATCGTTTCGGAGTAGTACGTTTTTCTCTTTTTAACCAGTTTTTATATTTTCCCGTGGGAATGAGATATTTTCCTGGAATAAAAAGTACCCTACATGTTGACCCGGGTACTCAGTTATCTCCATACCAAATTTCATCAAAATCCGTCCAGTACTTTTTGAGTGATGCGTGCACAACCAGACACAGACAGACAGACAGACAGACAGACAGACAGACAGACAGACAGACAGACAGACAGACAGACAGACAAAAATTCCAAAAATTGGTGTTTCGGTATCTATATCGATAACTATATACACTACCGTTAAAATTTTCAAAAAATATTTCATGTACAGACACGGCCCCGTTAGAGTTTTATTATATGTATAGATAATAGGCTACACAGGGCCTGTACTATAGGTAGGTACTATACAAATGATAAACATACTTAAGTAAAAATTAAACGACCAGACGCGAAGCCAACATACATGTTCGGGGATCGAACCCGCGACCTTCGACTCAGAAGGCAGGGTGACTACCAACTGAACCAGCAGGCCCGTCAAAATATTATATAATCTAGGTGTTATATGGGATAAATAAAGATCAATATTTAATAATGATAGAAGCTCAGGATAGAAGTGGGTATCGAAATACAAAACGAGATTCATCCTATCTGAACCTCTTTACGTTTAGTTAGTCCTCTTTTGTCACACCGCAACAGCAGCAACAGAGCAACGCATCGACGTTATTTTTTGAATAATAATATGGAGGGCAGGGAACTGTCGCTAGCGTCTTTTTGCGTTGCAATTATATTAATCATCGCTTCTTCCCCATAAATAATCTGCAAATGTGTTTCCGCTCTCAGGACGATTAAGGCATTTAGCTATATTGACTGTCAGAATTCCTCGAATCACAAGCAAGCTGTATTAATCTAAACACAGTCATGGCCATTGAAGTTACATCAAACGATATTTCCCGCGAACTTTGACGTTTTCCGGAAACACGCCGCCATCTTTGCCGCGGCCGGAAGTAGCCATTTTGAACCGTCAAATATTGGTTTTAGTATGCAGATGTTTTAGACATGGCAGTGAAAAGTTATCATTTGTCGTAAACTAAGTAGGACATCATTATTTTGTATTATAGACGTGTCTGTTATTATCGTTTTTCTATTGGATTTCTCAGTCAATAACTATATACCTGAAAGTGAAATCGTACTAAGTTACCGATATCGTATAGAAATGTCGTGTTGAAAGAACTTGAATCGAGCGGCCGAGTGGATGTGATGTTTTGGATATCCGTTTGGTACACTCGTGCCTCCCCCATACAATACAATATAATACAATAACTATTTATTGTACACCAAAAACAACACAATATGGATACCAAAATTAACTTAAGTAGGTACAATGGGCGATCTTATATCTTTTAGCGATCTCTTCCAGACAACCTTAGAATGGATGAAACTGAGAGATTAGAACTAGGGTAGACCCATAATTCCCCCTCTGCTTACTTTTATAAACGTGATATTCGACACTCTACTCTAGATTCACACAATGTTCAATTCTTTAAGTATCCAATATATTCTAAGAGTAGTCATAGCTGAGGGGGTAAAGAGCCCGGCTCTTATGCGTGAGGTTTCAGGTTCGGATCCTGGTATGTACTAATGACTTTATCAAAAACATACAATACCTACGTTCATATTTATCACTTCTCTAGTTTTGCCCAATAGGGCTGACATAAAGGTTTTTCTTTAAAAGCCCGTTTAAATAAATGATTAAAAAATAATAATAATAAAAAAAACAAAATCACTATCTATGGTGAAGAAAAACACCGTGAGGAACCCTCAGGTCCCAGAATTAATTCTGAGGCATGTCTAATAGTGTTTTAGAAGTCGATAAATGTTATGAACGTGACTGTATTAAAATAGGCAATAGAAAACTCTGATTTCCCAAATTCTATAAAGTTGTCACACAAACTGGCATTTAAATATTTAAAAGTCGGCATAAAAGCACAAATGTCAGTAAAACATAAAAAGTCGGCATATCGGTAAAATATGTATGTCTTTACAAAAAGTCGGCAAAAGGGGAGAGTTGGCAAGAAGGTCAATACTCTGTGTAACAGACCTGGTCCGGCGTTGGGCTTACTTTAAGGGGTTTTTAATTTAATTATAAATCTATTCTAAGCCTTGAATAGCTCTACACAACACCTATCGCAGACCTGTCCGTCGAAAGCAGGCGTGGCTAACAAAATCACCGAGCAAAAGTGTTCACACATTTGCAACTCCATTACAGTGGGAACTCATGTGTAAGTTACAGTGGAGGTTACATTACATGTTATAGACGAGTCGTGACACCGAGCAAGACAGAGTTATTAATAGTCTTTTAAATAAATAAAATATATTTTATTTTTAATTATGTCATGATCATAAGAGTCTATGATTTTGAAAAAAGGAAGAAGGATTTAGTCATGATAATGGGCAGTAGTAATAGGGGAAATAAAAAAAATCCGTCTTGCTACCAGAGCAGTTAGTGGTAACACGGGCAAAAAAAAACTCCCGTGTTACTACTGGTAGTAAGATGGGTTGTAACAAGGGTAACGAAGGCCCTATTTGCTGTTATGGTATGTACTTACTTAAGTGCAGTAATAGCCTTACGGTTATAGAGCCTGCTTCACATGATGAAATTCAGTGAGGCTCGGGTTCGAATCGCGGCATGTACCAATGAGTTTTTCAAAACTTACGGACATATTTATCACTAGCTCGACGGTGAAGTAAAACATCGTGAGGAATCCGCAGGTCCCAGAATTAATTCTGAGACATGTGTAAACAGACCCGGTCCGGCGATGGGCTCACCACCTCTCACGTTTAGAATATCAGTAAAGAATATATATATATAATGGTGAAAAGAGGGTATATGCAGAAATGGAATACCTCTGCCTACCCCCTCAGGGATATAAGGCGTGACTTTTTTTATATGAACTTATTAAAAAAAAATGTAGCTCTTACAATTCCGTACTTTTCATAAGTAGTGCAGTTTGCTTCCATTTACCAATCTTTTTATTTGTATTTACTACTTGCAAATATATCATCCTTTACACAATCCAAAATTATTATTTTTTAGTTTTTGCGTTTTGACCTCGTGTTAATAATATACAGGCTTTTTTTCTTTTATTTATCTGTAAAAATAAAAGTTTACTGTTAGCACCAAAACGTAAGTACATTAGAAATAGAACACAAATTATATAATCCTTTTGTTATTAGTTTGTCATCAAAGTAAAGTAAGTACCTAACTACTTATTCTGTCGCTAAAACAATTGTCGCTAGAACGTTATGTCGCTATTGCGTTTGTCAATGTTTGAAATATGATGTCGACTCATCAAAATCATCATCTATGTACACCAAATACAAATACAAAATTTATTTATTTCAGTAGGTATGTAAAATACACTGTGAAAAGTCAATATATAACAAGGCACACTAAACTCGTCCATGATGATTGGCTAAATATAAACAGCAGCGCATCTCCACCGACGAGTTGCTGGTTCCGAATGCAGTAGGTACCCCGAGAAGAGCCAGCAATAATCTCAAGGGCAGCTCTTTTAAATCTCAGTCTTACTAGTAATTAATATGGTTTACAATAATATAACCACCAGTTACATTACACATTACACGCTCCATAAAGTAGGTATGCTTCTGTATGTTCTAAGGTTAAAAATGTAATCTAATACCACTTCAAAGGAATCCAGCTGTCACGTTGATGGATTTGCGTTACGACTTCAAGATATCGGGAACTGGGATTGTGAAATTCTTAACTATTTTTAAAACGTAAATTCGACGAAACACTGTCACGCAAAGATTATTTATTTTTATAAAGATGATTTATATGATGATGATGATGATTTATTATTATAAAGATTATATCGATCGATGCCGCGAATCTTGGCATCGTAGCAACAGGGTCACCTCAATTTAGATGACCATTCATTTCAAATAAATAAATAATAAATTTTGGGACACAATTTACACACGGTTATTCAGTCCCAAACTAGGCAGAGCCTGTACTATGGGTATTAAACAACTGATAAACATACTTAAATAAATATTACACACCCAGACACGAAGACAAGCCCTAAACGTGACAGATGGTGAGCCCATCGCCGGACCGGGTCTCTTTACACATGTCTCAGAATTAATTCTGGAACCTGCGGGTTTCCTCACGATGTTTTCCTTCACCGTCAAGCTAGTTATAAATATGTACGTAAGTTTTTGAAAAACTCATTGGTACATGCCAGGATCGAAGCTGAGCCTGATTTTCATCATGTGAAGCAGGCTCTTAAACCGTAAGGATATTACTGCTCTTGAATATTGCACAAAGATTACTTCAATGAAGTTATTGAGCATAAGAAGGGATTTTTGGAAATTTCCACTTGAACGGGAACAGACTAGCAAGCATATTCACGGAGGCTCGACACCGTTTCCATTCGATTCAGATCGAGTGCAAAATTTTCCGAAGTCGAATCTGTCGACTTCGGAAACTGTATTCTAGACGATACTGACAGCCACGGAAAATTTTCCGAATCCTTATGTCAAATATAACATTCGTTTCGATACCGACATCTCTGAATAGCCCATCTTCGACAGATTTTCCGATTCCGAGTCGAATATCGAATATTGAAGCTCCGTGAATACGCCTGCGCATCCGCGCGGGCAACACCGCTGTGCACCCGCTGTTCAAAAATAAATACATTCAACTTCATTCCATTTATAGAAATATCCACTTTTCACCAGTTTTCTAAGGCTTCCCGGACTAACGGTGCACAGTCAAGAGCACGTGGATCTTGACACTTTGGACTTTGTAACGTTCTTATTACAATCGCCTTAGAGGTCAGACTCGCACCACAAGTGTAAAGCTTCATGTGCTCTTCCTGTAGGCCAGTGTTTCTTCACGACGGTTTCCTTCACTATCGAGAAGATAAACATTATATACTAACAATGTTTTGTTTCACAAATCTTAGCTTATCTCAAGAAGATATAGTTAATCAGAAGAAACAGGCTCGCTCCCCACCGCGCTAAAGCCGTCACCCGCTAGATTGAGACGTCGGTTAGCAGCAGATGGGCCACATAACTTATGCTAATGTTTCGAATATTTCACGCTAATAGATCCTATGGCCGATTAACTGGTCGAAACTTGTTCGTCGGCGTTCCCATTGGAGCTGACGACACGGCAGACGCTGCTGGTCTTATGTGGCGACATCTATCCGTGATAAAACAACTAACGCACAGACGATGAACACATGTTGTCAATTAGCAACCATACTTTGTTCTGTATTTAGGATTCTGTCTGGTTCTTATCAACTAAGTTTATTTACGGTAAGTATGTAATTTGACGCCACTTAATTAAGCAATGATAGAAAACTCGTTTGTTGGCAATTCGAATTGGGACCGAAAATGGCGTCCTCTGCGCCGACGCCATTTTTGATCACGATTCAAATCGCAACAAAATTGAACGTTGTAATGGTAATCAAATGTAATTTGATTCTATCGTATAGGTATTGTCTTAGATAGGTAGGCCTGCAGCAAGTCACATAGGTTACTTCTCATTCCAGAACGAGGACAAAGTCCTAAGCTGTTTAAAGTTTTCTACAATTTATTTCAAATCCACACATTTGTCCTGTCGAACCGCAAGGTCGAGATATAGGTATAGGATTTTCTTTTCTTCTTGACCACCTAATCGCTGATGTTTGACTGGTTACCGTACTAATCTAGAGTTTACTATAGTAGAAACCCACTTACAAGAACAATGGAAACAGAGCCCCAACAATTGTGAGGCCGTGTAATTTTTCCCGCTGTCACCACGACGTACTGCACTGGGATCTCAAAATGACCACATAGCCTTCGTCTAGATTCGTTCGCAGATAAACGATATTAATGGAAGAATGTGCTTTGAAATACCTTTGGTGTAGCTGACCGCCAGAGCGATTTGTAAGGTTTAGACATAAGTGCCGACTTTTAAGTTCACAGAAGAGGATATTTGTCTGTCTGTCTGAAATTTTGTCTCCAATAGGCTTCGAAATTGCAGGGATTGGTGGACTGAGTCACCGCATTTTTTTAGGGTTCCGTACTAAGACTCCTATCCGTCTACGTCCTACGTCCGCCTGTCTGTCTTTCTGTCCGTCTGTCACCAGATTGTATCTCATGAACCGTGATAGTTAGACAGTAACAGATGATGTACTCGTATTTCTGTTGCTGCTATTATAACAACGCGAATTTTATTTAACGAAGCGAAATTAGGGCGGGTCTCTAATTATAAAGATCTGTGTCATAGTGTAACACATAGATTCTAAAAACATAATAATGTAAAGCTCTACTAACATGAAAAAAATCAGCAACATTTATTAATTCGATGCTAAAATTATGAATGTTCACATTAGTAAATGTGACATCAAATGTATGAGTATCATAAATTCGTGGCTGTCATTAATCCATGACATTCGATTTGGCGATTATCATTAGTTCCAGAGTTTGGGAAAACAACTTTTTTGGTAGCCAATAAAATGACATGGGCAAAGACATCTTAATTTGACTTTGTGATTTGTCTAATATTTAAAAATATATGATATTGAATAAATATTTTGCTGGATTGATTTTTTTGTACTTATCTACAGAGAGAAAATACAATCTAGGACTTTTATTTGTGACTAGGTTTTGTCTGTGACTGGGTCTCTATCCAGGATAAAATAAAGTCTCATCATTTCCTGGTCTTCCCACTAGGTATACTTACATCGCGTAACAGAAAAAGCGCCATTCCTCATACACCCCAATTAGTATATTAATATAAAAAAATATGATGCTATCGAACTTTAGTTGTGTCTAACAAATTTTCTTAAATATCGATTAATAATAGCACGATTTCCATAGAAAGCACTAAATTCGGCTACGATAATTCATTTTTTTGAAAAAATTAACACATTAAAAATAGCTGAAATCGAATAAGTAGTCGATACTGAACAAACTTATTTCACGAATTGCGCTTATTCTGTTACATGTTGTATAGTGCAAAAAAAAAACAACATAAGGTTAACGGATCAACAAATTATTTGGTCAAATCCACATTAAAATGAGAGTACTATGAAGTGTTTCTCAACTTTTGTACCATTTTTATTCTCAACCTTAAAATAAACAAAAAAAAATTGTAATTAAAAAAAAAATTTCAAAAATTTATTTTTCTTGCGGGATGGTGCGGTTTCAAAATGATAAAACTATAGCAACATTCAAAGTGTGCACCTATTTATTATTTAAGTTTTTCTATTGTGGAGTGTGTGAATAAAAATATACTGCATTTGGTGGCAACTCTTCGGTGGAGATAGGCTGCTGTTTACATTCAGCCAATCTCCATGGACGAGCTTAAAGTCCCTTGTTATCAGATTATTGACGCTCCTAAGTATATTTTTTTACCTTCAGAAATAAATGATTTGATTTGGTTGAAGTCATCATTTTGTCTACCTGATCTACTTATAGGTGCCTCGATTCGTTTTTGCGGATTCTTCTCCAGAAGCACATCAAAACCAATAATTCTAGGACCACTATAATCGCATTATGAGTCATCGTGAATCATCAGAACCTCTTAATAAAAATGGACGGAGAGAAAAAAGCCGGTAAGGTAACCGGGACAGTTGTGGTCACTATCAAATAATTAAATAAACATGAAATACCTCCCCTAATGGACGTCAGTCAGTTTCATGTTTAAATAGAGGACATGTTATCTCTGAAGCGGAAATTTTAAATAGGATCTCCCAAGTAATTATAAAAATGAAAATATTTTATTAGTTTACGCAAGCATCAATGTAGTTTTAAAACAGTTTTAGTGGAAGGCTCATAAAGTGACATCATATTATTTATTTCTCATCTTGGAACGAGTCAAATTACTTGTTGAGTGGAAAGCTTTAGAGTTGAGACAAGATAATTTTGACATTTCAATATTGAGAGCAATGACACGGTCAGTACTGCACCGTTTATAATTTTTTTTATTCAAAGTGTACTTTTAAACCTACTGAAATAAAAGAATTTTGAGTTGAGTTGAGTTTCATATCATTGAAACTTACCGATGGCAGACTGACCAGTACTTATAATTTCTAACATAGAAAATGAAAAACTTTTTCGTTGAGTATTAGAAGGCCGCCTGCAATCGGGCTAATTAGTACCAATTTATATCGTACTAGTGGTTTTGCGCGGTTTCACCCTCGTAGTTCCCGTTCCCCTGGGAATACGGAAATTAAATAGTCTATTTTAGGTACTCAGGGATATTCTAACTTTCCATTGGTGAAAGAATATATATTATAATAAATAGTTTTTTATTTGTTATAGATCAGAGGCGAAGACGATATGTAATAGTGACGATAATTTTTTTATTTTTTGTTAAAACATTTTTTAAAATTGTTATAATAATCATATTATAATGTATCTATTTCTTCTTATGCGGGGACTACTAACTTACCCATTAGCTCAGCAATGGCCGGTACGGCTGTAAATATAAATTAAATCATTATGTCCAATAACCGTACCTGTCACCCTAGGCCTGACGTCACGAACTAGAACGCCCACCCTACTAGCACAGCGTGGGGCATAACCGCGCTTCAACAATATTAAAATTCGTATAAACCGCTGTCGGTATTTAAAATGACCCTAGACGCCGTAGACCGAGAGATATCCAACTAGTATTATAAATGAGAAAGAATGTGTGGACGCATGCAAGGATGGATTTCATGAAAAAACTAGTAGATCGGATTTTTATGAAACTTTACAGTAATATGGGTTAAACATCAGAATAACACAGGAAACTTTTGTATACTGAAACATGGGCGAAGACGGGGGAAAAGGTTCTATACAAAAATGTGTTTGCCGGCAACGATTATTTATTTATTTATTTATCTTCATGTACAAAGAAAATGTAAACAGAGCATTATTACCTAAAGGCATTATCTACCAGTCAACCATCAGGCTATTAAAGTTTCTTTGACACAGATTAAACCTAATTACATTAAAGTTAATACATCTACTTAATTTAATTACATAATGGACGAAATTGTTCAATGCTGTAAGAGGCCCATGTACTTTTTTTGTCACTGTTTCTTGTTTTTTCTTACCAGTATCACCTTTTTAGGGTACCGTACCTCAAAAGGAAAAAACGGAACCCTTATAGGATCACTTTGTTGTCCGTCTGTCCGTCCGTCCGTCCGTCTGTCAAGACCCTTTTTCTCAGGAACGCGTGGAGGTATGAAGCTGAAATTTATATCAATTACTCAGGTCTACTGTCCCTTAAAGCTGTGAAAAAATCAAACTTCTAAGCCAACGCAATCAAAAGATACAGCCGTTTATGCCGCAAATTTTCGACACTTGCAAGGGAATCAAAACCTACAGGGTGCTTCCCGTGAACTCAGAATCTTGAAATTTGGTACGAAGCAACGTCTTATAGCATAGATAAAGGAAAAATTACGAAAACCATAAATTTGCAAGGTTGTACGGAACCCTCGGTGCGCGAGTCCGACTCGCACTTGGCCGGTTTTATTATTGTTGTACAGTCAACAAAGTTACATTTCCAAAAATTAAGATTCACTTTTCTCTTAGAGCCTTAAATGTATTTATAGTATTTGATTGGTAAATTATAGGGATCAAAGATACCTTTCGAAATAAACATTAATGAATAAGATTTATTTATGACTTCCCCAGAAAAATGAATTCTTAGTTACTGGCCATGTAACCCTAACAACTTTGTTGACTGTACCTAGAATAAACTAGTTTCTACATCAAGTTCATCCCACGCTCAAAAAAATCATTTGAACATTTACAATCAATATTAAAGAGTAACTTTGACTCGAAAAAAAAACACAAGATTATAAGACTTTCAACAAAGACAGTATTTGTTTAGATACCTCTATTAAACCTATAGTGATGGGCTGAGTCGATATATTAAATATCGATGATTTGTTTATTACTATATTTTGTTAGATTTAGATAAACTTCCTAAAGCAACGGAGGACCCGGGTGCTTGCAAGTTTTAGCTCCAGATTCTGAGTAATGTTTCTTTTTTTTTAATTGCTGGGCTTGCTTTTGACCCCAGACTTGCCCGAAGGCAAAGACGGGACTTACGATGGGACGAGCTTGCCCAGAAGATGCCTGTTCACTCGATCCTTAAAGGCTTGTGGGTTGTATGAACTCGGAAAAACAGACGCCGGCAGGTAGTTCCAGTCCTTGGCGGTGCGCATAATAAAAGATGTTGAGAAGCGCTTCGTGCGTATATGTGGGATATCCACCAAGTAGGGATGAAGCCCAACCGTACCTATGGAAGTCAGATGGTAGAAAGGAGAAGGCGGAATGAACTCGTGCAGCTCTTGGGCAATTTAATTTAAGATATTTGACCAGCTTTATCATAAGATAGATTGGTATCACCGATAAGTATTGTAAAAACATAGTGCAAGCTTGCCTACAAACTGCTATGCAGTTATGCGAGTATTTTTAAGCTGCAACTTGTAATGCTCATCATCACTACATAGTATAAAACAAAGTCGCTTTCTCTGTCCCTATATCCCTATGTCCCTATATCCCTAATGTCCCTTTGTATGCTTAAATCTTTAAAACTACGCAACGGATTTTGATGCGGTTTTTTTTAATGGGTAGAGTGATTCAAGAGAAAGGTTTTAGTGTTGGCATTGCACCCGTGTGAAGCCGGGGCGGGTCGCTAGTTGTAGATAAATAAATAAATAAAATATAGATTTATTTTTTCTTAAATTAAAAAACCTAAATTTTATTGAAAAATAAAATATAACAAATGTAAATATTAATTTCATTGTTCAATAAAAATTCCTTTGCCTAAAAAAAATTTCTTACTATTCATCAAAAAAGGATAGTAAAAAATCATAATAACGTGTCATTACAACAATTACAACATTCATACATTTCACAACAATAGTGCTGTGTTTAGCTGTCACTCGAAACATCGATATCGGAAGATCGGTATCTGGATCGGATCGGAATCGTATACAATAATTGCTATTGTGTGCTTTTGATCTGCCTCTCAACGGGTGATTTGGGTTGTAGTCCTAAGAATCTGTAAGACAAGGCTATATGTTAGATACTAGCTGTTCACCCGTTCCCGTAGGAATACGGGAATAAAATATAGCCAATGTTACTCAGTGATAATGTAGCTTTCTATTAATGAAAGAATTTTTAAAATCGGTCCAGTACTTTTGAGTTTATTCGTAACAAACATACAAAAATAATAGTATAGATCGATTGATGCTACTGTAATCGTAATGTGCTAGGTGCAATAGGCTAAGAATTTAACTGTTTTTAGTAAATGGTTTACAGTTTCTAAAATAAATTTTAATTTAAATGGCTCTCTCTCTTTTGCAAATGTACAATATATGTATAACAAAATGTAAATGTTACTCGATGTCAGAAGAAGGGTAATAAAAAATAAAATAAATAAAATTGATTTATTTTCTTTTATGAAACGTATTTCGACTGTGTGTAGAATAAAGTATTTTTGCTAAATTTGAAGTGACATTGCTACTGGTTGGATGACATCACAAAAAACAATATGGCGTAGTTTTTGCCTTGTTACCTTAGTTTGACGGATTTAATTTTTTTTATTTTCATATTTTTACCCAATTTCTCCACTAAGAGGTTTAGTAATGTTTTTAAAATATTTTCAGTAAACAATCAACGGTTGTACTTGTACAATAATTATGTTAGCAGCCTGTCTGTGAGTTTGTGTCTCTACGATGATGAGACGCGACCTGGGGTGATGACGAAGCATGTTGCAGTCATTCGCAAGCGGTCAAGAGTGACCCAAACGATTGTTGTACCGCTACATAAGTACCTGCAGTATAAGTATGTAATTTTATTCTTATTTACTTACGTATTATTAACATTAAGACACGAAATTAAACAGCCCTTGAGTTTGTTGCTGGTTCTTTTCGAGGTACTGCATTTTTAACCAGCAACTCGTCGGTGGAGATGGGCCGCTGTTTACATTTAGCCAATCTTCATGGACGAGTTTAGAGTGCCTTGTTATTAGACTGTTGACGTTTCTAAGTGTAATTTGTTTTTAATAATAATAATATAACATAATCTCAGGCATTTTATCCCCGAGGGGTAGGCAGAGGTTTTAAATTTCTGGATATAGGTACACACTTTTCACGAGATACATTGGACCCCTAAACGTGATAGGTGGTGAGCCCATCGCCGAACCGGGTCTATTTACACATGTTTCAGAATTAATTCTGAGACCTGCGGGTTTCCTCACGATGTTTTCCTTCACCGTCGAGCTAGTGATAAATATGTACGTAAGTTTTTGAAAAACTCATTGGTACATGCCAGGATTCGAACCCGAGCCTCACTATTTTCGGCCGGATCTTTAACCGTAAGGGCTATCACTGCTCTACACGTCTCATAAATAAAAGATTATTAAGTATTCTCATTCCGAAATCTAAGCTATTAATTTCATCTAGACATCCTTAAATATTGGAACGATAACAGTCGAATTATAATTTAAGAAATATAAAGATATTACACAGTCAAATTAATACACGTTTTTGTACTAAGTTAACGTAATAAATCACATCTATATTCAGCAGACTATGCTAATTCCTACCAACTGAAATTAGCGAGGTATAAATCGACATCAATTACAGAAATAAACAGATTGTATTTAAATGAGAACTTGGCCTGCACTGAGGTGCGACGCCCGTCTGTAGCCCTGGCAACAGACAGACCGGCTTTTGGTTATCGATCTGACGTTATGTGAGGCGCGAGGCTCGATAAATTGTCGATAAAAAAATAGTAGCACTTCAAAAGTATCTCTAGAATGTATTCAAAATGTTGTTGTCATTAATGATTAGCTTCTAGGTATATTTAGTAACTACTAAATCGATTACAGCAGGTTGTTCTTAAAAATAATAAAAATAATCTCACGCCTTTATCTCACCCCTACACGTAAGATAGTGAGCCCATCGCCGGACCGGGTATGTTACACATGGCTCAAGAGTTATATTGGACCTGCAGGTTTCCTCACGATGTTTTCCTTCGGTTAGGCATAAGTATTTTTTTGGGTACCTACTAATTTACATAGGTATTACGAGTTGGAAAGTTTATCGATACAATTTGAGCCTTCGTCCCATCCCTATTAGGATTGTATGCTATTTTCGTAATTAGCATTTCGACCTAACGGTATAGGATTTCGCAGGTTCGTTTACTAATTATATTTTAATTATTATAAATCTACACAGGTTATAATAATGAAACTAGTACCCGGCTACTGTTTTATACTAGCTGTTGCATGCGACTTTGTCCTCGTGAAATTAAAAAACAAAATAAAAATATAAATATAGGCACAGGTATTCCATTTTAGAAAGTACCCACGTTCCAATATAATCTTTGGACCCCTTAACGTGAGGTGGTGAGCCCATCGCCCTAGACTAGGTCTGTTACACAAGCCTCAGAATTAATTCTGGGACCTACGGGTTTCCCCACGATGTTTTCTTTCACTAACAAGCTAGTGATAAAACCTAAATACCAGTGTTCGAACCCGAGTCTCAATCATGAAAAGCTGTCTCTTTAGAACTGGGCTATCACTGCTGTATAGATTAGATATAGGTAATTATTTTATTTGCAACATAATACACCTCCACACACATTACAATACAAGCATAAAAGATATACATTATTTAATTATTTAATTAATATAAAACCATTAGGTACATCAAGACCACTTCAATTGTAATCGATTATTAGAAGAACCAATGATAAAAACAATGGACAATCAACATCACTACAATACAATACAACAACTCTTTATTGTACACCAAAAACAACACAATATGGATACCAAAATTAACTAAAGTACAACGGGCGGTCTTATCGCTGTTAGCAATTTCTCCCAGACAACCTTAGGATAGATGAAACTGAGAGATAAGAACTAAGGTTAGACGGTGCACTAAAGTACTTAATATAATATTTTATTGAACATACTCTTACATAATTATCATTACCATCTATTACATAAATAAATACGTAATATATATTTATACTATGTATTCTACCTACCTAAGGAGAGTTAAACATAAGACTGAACCCAAAAAGTGTCATCAAATAAATTTTGTTTTAAGAAAATTATTTATGTCATGAAAACGTTTGAAATATTTTAATTTAGAGCTCAATTATTTGATCGCTATCTTGTCATTAAAACTGAAAAGTCTGAATTACGCTACTTATGACCGTTGTTTACAACAACAATTTTAGTAGAATCAAAGTTCAAAGACGACCAAAATAATTTCAATCGTGATTGATAAGATGTTTTAATTACAAAGATAAAGCTTAGGAAGAAATAATAATAATAAAATTGTGGGACACACACACACACAGCTATTTATATTACATCTACTATATAAAAATAAGTCGGGTTTTCCTTCCTGACGATTTAACTCCAGAACGGCCGGACCGATTTCGATGAAACTTTTTGTGTGGGTTCGAGTGGGTTCAGGGATGGTTTATAGCAAAGAAAATTCAGCATTGCACCCGTGCGAAGCCGGGGCACGTCACTAGTTTGTTATATAATGTAGTGCGATGTAATGCAATATAGCTATAATTAAAATCAAATGTAAGAAATTTAGACATTTAAATTCTGTAAGACATCGAGTTGAAAAACACGCGAAATTTAAGTTGAAATAACAGTTTTAATCCCTTAAACTTTCATTGCAACCCGTTGAGACAAACTTTCAGACAGATCGACTTTTTTAAAAGCAGTCTTTTATAATTAGGCATAGTATATAGCAAGATTCCCCTTTTTTAATTTTGGCATTTTGAAATCATATATATACACTACAAATTTAAGATAGATTAATAGAGCAGTGAAAGCCTTACGGTTAAAGAGCCTGCTTCACATGATGAAAATCAGTGAGGCTCGGGCTCGAATCCTGGCATGTACCAATGAGCTTTTCAAAACTTACGTACACATTTATCACTAGCTCGGCGGTGAAAGAAAACATCGTGAGGAAACCCGCAGGTCCCAGAATTAATTCTGAGACATGTGTAAAAGACCCGGTCCGGCGATGGGCTCACCACCTATCACGTTTAGGGGTCGTAGGAACATCTCGTGAAAAGTGGGTATATCCAGAAATGGAATACCACTGTCTACCCCCTCGGGGATAAAAAGTGTGAGTTTTAATTTTTTTATTATTAATAGAATAGATACTCGCTTACTTAATACTCGTTAGTACCTTACCTTTACCTTTTCTGCATAATTCTTGCTTGCCTTGCCCTGTCCGTTTTGAGTTAATAATGTTGTCGGTGAATAAAATACTATTCACTTTGACTCGAAATGGACTGGCGGCTTTTAACAAAATATTTTGTGTAGTTATCCAATTAGAGCTTTGGAAATGTGCTTTGAAAGTTTTGCATGAAATTGCTACGGTCGTCGTTACACTATTTTATTTACTTTCATCTATACTAATATTATAATGAGGAAAGTTTTTGTATTTTTGTATGTTTGTAACGAATAAACTCAAAAACTACTGCTCCCAGTTTAATCTGTAAAGCACCGCGGGTTCCAATTGGAACCGAGACACAATTAAAAATCTATTGATCTCGGATGGCGGTCTTAGAGAAAGTCTTTCACTAATGGAAAGCTAGAAGATTCCCGATTAACATAGGCTATATTTTATTTTCCACGGGAACGGGACATACGCGGGACGAAACCGCCCAGAACCGCTAGTACTTATTTACATAAAACTTTAGTTTGTTATGTTGTCAAGATGTAAATTATCTTCTTGCAAAATTTTTCTCATCAAGGTTGATCGCTGAACAGTGACTGTTGTAGTCTTATCTAGGTAATGCTGTGAGGTGAAATGGTGTCTTTGTGTGTTCGAATAGCTGGACCGATTTTTAAAAAATCTTTTACCATTGGACAGCTAACTTTTTTTGGGAGTAGGTAGCGCGGGCTGTAATTTTTAGTGTCCGGCCAAAAGTTCGATTTCGGTTTCAGTTTTGGCCGAGTTTCGGCCAAAAATCAAGTTTCGGCGTCAGTTTCGGTTTCGGCGGAAATGGGCCGAAACTTTTGCCGAAACCGAAACTGATTTTGGAAGTTATCGTGCACGCTCGCCTAACTTCGTTTCTCGCGGCAACGCTTTGGCGGACGCTGGTGGCCCTGTTCGGAAATTGTTGCGCGTTAATATTTTTTTATATTATATTAATTATATTAATTACATTATTACAACAAAATTACCAACTAAGTTTTACCAACCTAGTACCTATGTTTCCATTGCATGACCTAATTAATGCAGAATAATGGGTAAAATGCACAAATTTCAGTATTATAAGGAATTATATACTTGAGCACTTGAGTTTCGGTTTCGGCCGAAACTGAAACCACGACCAAACATTCGGTTTCGGTTTCGGTTTCGGCCAGAAAACCAGTTTTGGTCGGACACTAATAATTTTCCCACGGTAACGGGACTTACATGGGTGAAATAGATTGGAATCTAGTTTTTTTATAGTATGTACAGAATCGCACTTTTCCTAGCATATCGGCCATGTTTGCATTATTCCGAGCATGATCGCTGCGTTTCCTCTTTTTGCAAGCTTGCGGATGGGGACTTTATGTATTTATGTAAAAAGATTGAAATTTTAAAACTGGTATCATATATTTCTCTCTTAATTTGACGGCCGAATGATAACGATAGTTGAAGATTTATAAACATCAACATACGTACTTACAGATTTATAAATTAATTGTGTTTAGAAGACAAATGATAGACAGAAGACGACATAGTGACGAGGATTGAAAAAGGAACGCTGAGGTGTTTTAGTCAATACGAGAGGATGAATGAAAGGCGCTTAACGAGAGAAATATACAAGGGTGTTGTGAATGGGCGAGTCGGTAGAGGATGACCTAGGCGTACCTACTTACATCGACCAGATCGGCGATGTATTGAAGAAATGCCGGATAAAGAGTACCCGAAACCGACGAGCATGCATGAGTCGTTTGATGGATGTAGATGAAGCACGACAGATCCGCCCAGAGTGTCTGTAGCAAGTAGCAGTCTATTGTCTCTGCCTACCCCAATGGGAAATAGGCGTGAGATTATCTATGTATGTATGTATAGACATATATTTATATAGACAAATAAAATGGTCCTGAGACATGTGTTACAGCACCCGTCTCGCGAAGGGCGCACTATCACCTTTGGGGGTCATACAAATACTGCTGCTGCTAAAAAGTCGGTTTTTTCAGAAATAGAATACCCTTGCCTATCCACTCGGGGATGAAGTCGTGAGCTTAAAATTTATTTATTTTTAAAATGTCAACGAAATCCAAGACTGTTTACAGAATAAAGCCATCAGGTTTCCCACGCCGAGAGATTTCAATGTAAAACGGCAATATTCGCCGAGCGTCCGAGAAAATGGCGAATATTTTAATAAACATCGTATATTTCGCTAGCTACCCGCGCTGGCTTCTCTCGAACTTGCCAAAGTATAGGTCGGGTAACCAAAGCTGGCGTTAATACCCACAATAAAACAGTTTTAATGTACAGTTTGTTTTAAAATCTGTGAGTTTGAAAGAACGTGTTTAAAAAAATCACACTATACAGGGTGCTAGGGAAAAGCCTCCGAACACAGCTGTTTTTCTGGCGATTCTTGACACAAGTTCATAAAAAAAATATATAACACAGAGCAGTGATAGCCTTTACGGTTAAAGAGCCGGCCGAAAATCGTTCGAATCCTGGCATGTACCAGTGACTTTTTCAAAAACTTACTTACATATTTATCACTAACTCGACGGTGAAGGAAAACATCTTGAGGAAACCCGTAGGTCTCAGAATTAATTCTGAGACATGTGTAAATAGACCCGGTCCGGCGATGGGCTCACCACCTATCACGTTTAGGGGTCCAATATATCTCGTGAAATGTGGGTATATCCAGTAATGGAATACCTCTGCCTACCCCCTCGGGGATAAAAGGCGTGAGATTATTATTATTATTGTTATAAAATATTAAATAACTAACTTAAAAATTGTTATAATATTAAAATAACACAATTATGAAGAAAATTCGCCTACCTTACAACTGCCAATAATATGGTCACCTGAAGCATTTAATTCAACAGTTTAACAATTTAATTTTACGGTAAGCCTCTAGGAAAAAAGGCACATTTAATTTTATTCTTTCTAGTAATTTCTTCTACTGTCACAATGTTTACCAGAATCTTAGTAATCCTAACGAGATTTTTTACTGTGCACTTCAGTTATACGAACAGCCGGACAAAACGACTTCTGTTTCAGTATAAATGTAGATAGAACATATATTATGCATTCGATGGGACGCGCATTCTTCTCCGGTTGTCGGTTTTCGATCATGCTGTCACAGGAGGCTGCGTCCGCGCAGATTTTAACATCGGTATCTGGTCTTTACTGTGGCCAGGAAAAATTCGCGTATTTATCTATACTAATATTATAAAGCTGAAGAGTTTTTTTGTTTGTTTGTTTGTTTGTTTGTTTGAACGCGCTAATCTCCAAAACTACTGGTTCGTTTTTTTGTGTTGGATAGTCCAGTTATCGAGGAAGGCTATAGGCTATGTAACATCACGCTACAACCAATAGGAGCAAAGATATAGTGGTAAATGTGTAAGAAACGGGAGAAAATATTTCATCTTACGGGAACTACGCGGGTGAAACCGCGCAGAACCGCTAGTAATATATAAAGCTCGACTACCACTCACTGACTGATTGACATAATTGTTCTCCCAGAAGGAGTTGTTTTGGAGTCAAGTCATATATTAGAAAAGTGTTCAAGATGGCGGGTTGACCTAGGGAAAATTCCGACTTTTCAAAAAAACAAGATGGCGGCCAAGGTTGCCTATCGTATTTCTTTTGTTTTCCGGCCGATCCAATTGAAATTTTTGGAATCTGTAGTATTGTTTAGATAATTTAAGAATATTATTTAAAAAGTTGAAAAAACAAAATGGCGGCCGCGTAGTAGTGTTTCAAAGTTGGAGTGGTTTTAGACCCCACTTGACCCGAATTGATCTCCCAGATGCCAATATGCTACAGGGATGTGTTTGGTGTCATCACATAGGTAATATCCTGTAGTCTACCAGAAAATCCCGAAAATCTGAAAAACCAAGATGGCCGACCGGTGATTTGCTCCCAAAGAAAAGTATTAATTTTACCACATTTTGATTGTCGATTTTCGGCAAGATGGCAACACCTGAGCGAGTTGGTTTGTATAGCGGGGTTAAGGTCTTGCTACGTAGTGTTGCCGTGTTTAAGAATTTTCCCAGAATTTGCAGTATTTTTTTACTTTTAATCCAAAATATCAAAACTCTAAATTTTACCATTTTGCAAAAACGAGTAACAGTCAGTGAAACACTTTATCCCTCCCTATGGCCTTTTGTAGGTTTTTTGATTTTCTCCTGGCAACACTGAAAGTTATGGTTGATTTAATTTTTAGGGTAGACCTCAAAAGACCCGAATTGATCTCCCAGATGCCGATATGCTACAGGGATGTGTTTGGTGTCATCGCATAGGGCATATTCTGTAGTTTACTAGAAAATCCCGAAAAATAGAAAAAACAAGATGGCCGCCCCGTTATTATTGTTTTAATGAAAAAAATCATTTTTCTTAATCTTAATCGGCATTTATTAGCCAGTTGGCAACACTTTGGAAAGTTGGCTTGTATTGAGCGGTTGTCGGTCTCAGTAAACAGTGTTGCCATGAAAAAAAATATTTCACAAAATTTTATTATTTTTCGACTTAAAATGGCTAAAACAAGATGGGCGCCCCAAAATTAGACTTTATTTTTCTGTCAAAATACGACCTCACAGAGACACGCGTGGTCGCTTGCGGCCTCGCGCACCGCGCGACATCTAGTTCAGTCTTATATAGCTGTCCCAGTGTTATTGTAAAAGTCGCGATATTATAACTGGGATTTTTCCTCGGTAAAAAGAAATCTTTGATTATTTACTCTCTAGATAGAGCGTCACCCTGTAATCACCGCAAATAAAACAGGCCAACTTTTTTATGTTTGTGTACGTGACACGCACACAAGCATGCCTGATTACTCTGTCTTACACTCACGTCATGTCATTCTTATTGTCTCTGTGTGCATGCATAAGGTTACCAGCTTATGCTACATTCCCCAAAAAACTGGGTAAAACTGATCAAATTAGGTATAACTGATTTAAGTAGTGGCCGCCCCACTGTAACACATTGTAAATAGTTACCGAAACCGGCAATGGAAAAAGAATTTGTGGGCATGCATTGCGAAAAGAAAAACGTATGACGTATGTTGAATATCTTTAAATAAACAATTGAAAATAAAATAATGTTTAGTCAAAAAAATATTTATTATAAACATAGATCAACCAAAGTCAAATTAAAAATAATTTATTTTCTAGGTATAGAAAATATACTTATAAAAGTCAATAGTCTAATAACAAGGCACTATACACTCGTCCATGCAGATTGGCTAAATGTAAACAGCAGTCCATCTCCACCGACGAGTTGCTGGTTCCAAATGCAGTGTACCTCGAGAAGAGCCAGCAAGAAACTCAAGGGCAGCTCTTTTTAATCTCCTGTCTTACTAGTAAATATGGTTTACAATAATAATTATAATTAATAGCCTTACGTAGCGTCAATTCGGTGAGGCCGAAATTCAGTGAGGCTCGGGTTCGAATCCTGGCATGTACCAATGAGTTTTTCAAAAACTTACGTACATATTTATCACTAGCTCGACGGTGAAGGAAAACATCGAGAGGAAACCTGCAGGTCTAACCATTACTTAACTTAAAATAGAACAAGAAATAAACTTCCAAAGAATCAAAAAAATTAAAAGAAACTATACGAAATTACCATGTGCTTCATTGTAACAAAAGAATCACCTTGCCTGCAGGTAAATACCTAGTTCAGAGGCGGTAATTGCCTTTTATTGCTCTCTATTTCTTATTATCTTGCAGCGTCACAATGTAAAAACACAAAATCACACACAATGCATACCGCCAAAACATTATTTCATATTGATTTATTTATGTTAGAGACCAAGTGACTATTTAGAGGGCAATTTATAATGTTAGTAGGTACATTTGGCAAGCCGCGGGAAGCAGGAACTGGGCATGTTTACGATTGCTAGTTTTAAATCATTTTCATTTGATGAAATGACTTATTTTTTTTACAGTAGTTCTACCTGTGACATTTCAAATGCAGTAATTCTTTATCAATATGAATTATGATTATTTATGGTCAGTGGCGTGGCATGGATAAGTAATACAAGAAAGAAACAAAAAAATCTAACATTCACTTTGTATAATTTTGTTTTGTATACAATTTATTTGATATAAATAATTACTTAAATTATGTACCTACTTACTTAAATACATTATTATTCTGCCCATTAGGTGAATGGCATTATTCATAAAGCCCGGTCAATTTAATTATTTGGATAATTATCATAATGCCCGTTCATATTGGGCATTTTTTACACAGTCCGGGCACTATAACTTTTGCCCTATTATTCACTTGGTCCATAACATTTATACCACAGACGGTAAACTTCTGGATACATTTACTTTTTTAGGGAATTTTGCAATTATATACTGGCAACACTGATAAAATGTCAAGATGGAGTTGTAAAAATTAGACGTGGTAGATGAAATATTTTGTCATAAATATGATGAAATTTGGGTTACTTACTTATGGTAGGTGACCTTGTGGGTTGTTCTTAAACGTCCTTTGTAATTTCGGCAAACTTTTATTACGCAACTCGGCATTTTAAATCACTTTTTCACTCCCGAAACTCAGCGATTGACGTGTGTCTCCCTTAGCGTCGCACTGGACACTGAGAGGCGGAAAACGACTTAGAGTCTAGCAGTTGGCTTCTATATTTTTGGACGTGTTTGCGCTGCCGCGCTATATCTAGAGAGTAAATAATCAAAGAAAGAAATCTAGTACTAAGTATATTTGGTCCCTTGGTAAGATTATCAAAAAAATATTTCGTATCAAAGTTCAGGAGAAAGGAGTTTCGACGTCACTTCTTGCGAAAATTAGTGTCTTCCAACACTTTCTAAATCCCTCCCTTGCTTATCAACAGTAAAATGATAGCACTTTTACTGAAGACTTCGTTGTGAATTCTTGGGGCAATCCAAAAAAGTCCATCCCTCGCATTTCATCGAATTTCCTATTCAATGCACACTTTCACGGAGACTTGACGCATAATAAACTATCATCCTTTTATCCCCGAGGGAGTAGACAGAGGTATTCCATTTCAGGATAAACCCACTTTTTACGAGATATTCTTTGGACCCTTAAACGTGATAGGTGAGCCCATCATTGGACCGGGTCTGTTACACATGCCTCAGTATTATTTCTGGGACCTGCGGGCTACCTCACGATGTTTTCCTTCACCGTCGAGCTAGTGATAAATAAATAAATATGTAGGTACGTGAGTTTATCTGAAAAACTCATTGGTACACGCCAGGATTCGAACCCGAGCATCACTGATTATCATCATATGAAACAGGCTCCTTATCCGTAAGGCTATCACTGCTCTTTGATCAATATAGTATACCTACTTACTTATAATACACACGTGGAATACAATTCACTCATGGTTATTTAGTCCCAAACTAGACTACTAGGTACTAATACTTATTCTGTGCTACTAGTAAGGTAAGTAAGTACCTACTTAAGTAAGTGAGAACTCTTTAAAGTACACCAAAAAAAAACTTGAGAGGTGTCAAGGCACACGCGGATGGAACAAAGTTCCATCATCATCGTCGTCATCGTCATCATCGTCATCATCATTATTAGATTTATCATGGAGCTTCAACTATAGCAAAAAAGTGTCGGTCGTTACAACTTTTGGTCTCAATTTTTTCCGTCTACGCGCGATAAGGAAATACGTACCAAAATTGCAATAAGTGACACAATGATTTAAAAAGTACAAGGGTCACATCGCTTTAAGTGATTTCTTTCAGACAACTTTAGTATGGATGTAACTGATATAATAAGATGAAGGTAGGTAGATGATGAAGTAGACCGAAAAGATCGTACAAATACATCATTATGCGAGAGCTCTTTATTTATTCAATTGTAGAAAAATAGAGACAAATATTTGGAAAAAAAAACGCGTTAACATCAAGGCAGCGGGGGTCAAACCTTTCATACAAGTTGTACCGAAACCAGTTTAAGAAGAACCCCGTACGATCTTTAAATCTTATTATAGTTTGAGGTCAGATAATTTGCTTAGTAACTGTACGACACAAACAGACTGATGGAAAATTGCACTTGCATTATGGATGCGTTTTTGCATATCTGTATTGCATCACACAATAGTCAAGCAATCCTGCCTGTAACTAGATGCGTGGCCTGCACCCAGATTCGAAGCCCGATACTGGCGCAATATGTTAGCAAAATGAGGACTAATGCGACATGATTCTGTGATAGTTAGGATAGACGGGGATAGAAAATGTAATGCGGGTAGGGTGACCATGGTCCGAGCATATATACAAGACACACTCCGGAACATAGGTACATTTTTGTCGTCTGCATACTACGAAGTATGGACAGTACCTCAAAAAACTAAAAACTGTAAAAATACTAATAATTATGAATTTATAATTTAGTACTACAAAAATCATAATAATATCAAAAAAAATATTTCATTGACTTTCAATGTGACATATCATACCGCCATGTTGGATTATAAGTTATAATCTCGAAATTTCGAGTGTTAAATCTTGTTTTTCAATCGAATAATTGTAAATCGATGAAGAGTTGGATCGAATAAAGTAATCGGACTAGCCATTTTCGAGTTCTGCGTTTCGCAACACGTCATGTCAGCCATTAATTCCTTCATTTTTATTTATATAAAAAGAATAGAGTGTAGAGTTCTCTTACTGAACTCAATATTAATAGTTATAATCTAACATCGCCTTGTAAATTATTTCAGCTGAAAAATAGAAAGTGCACTTCAGAGAATTAAAGAGCATTACCCTCCCTATGGTGCAGTAGGGTAACAAATTTTCAGAACATAATTTTAAAAATCCCAGCATGGCTAAATAATCATCGTCACCCTAAAAACTCAGCATTGAATGCGCGACTGCGTTCGCGCAGCTCGGATCAGGCTCCAACTATTCAAATCAGTCCGTCCGTCTGTCCCCGCACGCGTCCGTCACATTTCCATACACTTTGTATGTAAACTCGCATTTATCTTCATACATTCCTTTTTTTTGGGTGAATAAAAACGGAGTTCTCCTTAACGATGTGGTATGGCTATTTTAAGGGGCTCAGACCATACAGGGACGTGTATGTAAATGGTATGGGTGTTGGGGAGACAGCCAACTAATGTGATGCGAAAGTGACTCTGTTTGTCTATTTGTTTATTACCTTTTCAGTGATAGCCCGGACTGTTAAAGAGCCGGCCGAAAATCAGTGAGGCTCGGGTTCGAATCCTGGCATGTACCAATGAGTTTTTCAA
This sequence comes from Ethmia dodecea, assembly GCA_963855545.1. Lineage (NCBI taxonomy): Eukaryota > Metazoa > Arthropoda > Insecta > Lepidoptera > Depressariidae > Ethmia > Ethmia dodecea. The sequence continues at coordinate 3,503,067 of OY979463.1, read as the reverse complement.
AAACTTACGTACATATTTATCACTAGCTCGACGGTGAAGGAAAACATCGTGAGGAAACCCGCAGGTCTCAGAATTAATTCTGAGACATGTGGAAATAGACCCGGTCCGGCTATGGGCTCACCACCTATCACGTTTAGGGGTCCAATGTATCTCGTGAAATGTGGGTATATCCAGTAATGCAGAGGTATTCTCTGCCTACCCCCTCGGGGATAAAAAGGGGTGAGGGATTATTTATTACCTTTTCATGGGTTAACGAATACCTCTGTCTACCCCTCCGGGATACAAGGCGTGCGACAATTTTTTAAATTATTTATTTATATTGTGTACTAGCTGATGACCGCGACTTCGTCCGCGTAGAATTTGTTATTTAAGAAGGATAATCTACACTGTCCATCTATCAACACTAATATTATAAAGAGGAAAATTTGTAGTTTTGTACCTATGTAACGAATAAACTCAAAAACTACTGGACCGATTAAAAAAACTCTTTCACCATTAGAACTACATTATTCCTGAGTAACAAAGGCTATATCTATGACGAAAAAGAATTACGGATCCTTACTAAAACTTGACTGTACATGCCAGGATTGGAACCCGAGCCTCACGAATGAGAGGCGGGCTCTTTAGCCAGTGGGCTATCATTGCTATTTATTTATATTTTTGTTATTCAAAACACCCTATATACAACGCGTCCCAGAATAAGCGCAATTCCTCATACACCCCAATTAGTATACTAATATAAAAATATGGTAATGCATTCGTACTTTAGTTTTGTCTAACAAAATTTCTTATATAAAGAGCGATAACAGTACGGTTTCCACAGGTGGCCCTAACTAAATTCAGTTCTATGCTAATTCGTTTTTCTGAAAAAAATTTACACATACTAAATATAATACTGATTACGTATTGTACTCGTATAGCCTAGGACACTCTCTGGATTATGATTTTTGAATTAGTTCTTGATACTAAAGGCTATGCATGTGCTCATTATAACAAACAAATTCCCTCAAGGAACCCATAGTGAATTCTCAAAAAAAGAAGCGGACCTTGTATGGAGACTTTTGAAGAGTATTTGTGCCAAGTTTCAAGTTGATAGTAGAAAAAAACCACACTTTTTCATACCAACTTCAACCCCTGCTTTCACTCCTTTAGGGAATATTTTTCGAAAAATCCAAAAACACGTGTCTCATAATTTATTTGTAAAAGTATTTGTGCCAAGTTTCAAGTTAAGAGACGTAAAAAACAACACGTCTCCATACAAACTCCAACGCCCTGTTTCACCGCCTCAGGGGGGGGTTTTTAGAAAATCCAGAAATACATGTCTTGTTATTTGTTTTGAGGAGTATTTTAATTGATACACCAAAAAATTAGGGTTTTCCATACATACATGAACGTGGGAGAGCCATGTTTCGACCGGAGTTATACCACGGCCTCACAGAAAACCAGCGTAAAGCAATGCATTACGTTTTGTTGAGTGAGTGAGGAAACCGGAGGCCCCAATCTCCCCCTCCCCCTCCCCTCCTCTCCCCTCCCCTCCCCCTACTCCCACCTCAAAGGTCGGCAACGCAGTTGTGACTCTTGAGTTGCAGGTGTCCATGGGCGACGGACCTTACCATCAGGTGAATCGTCTGCCCGTTTGCCCCCTTTTATATTATAAAAAAAAATACCAACTTTAACCTTCTACTTTCACCCCTTTTGGGTCCGATTTTCGAAAAATCCAAAAACACATGTCTACTCATTTATTTTCAAAAGTATTTGTACCAAGTTTCAAGTTGATAGACGTAAAAAACAACACGTCTCCATACAAACTCCAACCCCCTGTTTCACGACTTTAGCGGGTGTTTTTTGCAAATCCCGAAGTACGTGTCTTGTGGTTTGTTTTGAATTTTGTACAAAGTTTCGAATTGATACACCCAAAAATGAAGGTTTTCCATACATCACAAACTCAACCCCTACTTTTACCCCGTTAAGGGACGATTTTCGGAAAATCCAAAAACACATATCTACTAATTTATTTCTAAAAGTATTTGTGCCAAGTTTCAAGTAGATACACGTCAAAAACAACACATCTGCATACAAAATCCCACCCCCTGTTTCGCCCCCTTATCGGGTGTTTTTTACAAAACTCAGAAATACGTGTCTTGTTGTTTGTTTTGAGGAATATTTCTAGAAAGATTCGAATTGATACACCCAAAAATGAGGATTTCCCCAACACACCCAGTTTAACCCCTACTTTCAGGCCGTTAGGGGTCGATTTTCGGAAAATCCAAAAACACGTTTGTCATCATTTATTTCTAAAAGTATTTGTGCCAAGTTTCAAGTTGATAGACGTAAAAAACAACACGTCTCCATACAAAATCCCACCCCCTGTTTCGCCCCCCTAGGGGGTGTTTTTTACAAAACCCAGAAATACGTGTCTTGTTGTTTGTTTTGAGGAGTATTTCTAGAAAGATTCGAATTGATACACCTAAAAATGAAGGTTTTCCATACATTCCAAACTCAACCCCTACTTTCACCCCGTTAGGGGACGATTTTCGGAAAATCCAAAAACACGTATCTACTCATTTATTTCTAAAAGTATTTGTGCCAAGTTTCAAGTTGATAGACGTAAAAAACAACACGTCTCCATACAAACTCCATCCCCCTCTTTCACCCCCTTATGGGGTGTTTTTTGAAAAATTAAGAAATAAGTTTCTTGTCGTTTGTTTTATAGAGTATTTTTACAAAGTTTTGAATTGATACACTCAAAAATGAAGGTTTTCCATACAAACGTTCAACCCCGTTTACACCCCCCTAAAGGTTGAATTTCGAAAAATCCTTTCTTAGTCCTAGCTTACGTCTTTAAAACAATAGCTCTAAAAAAAAACAGCTTTCTAGGTCTAAGGGTTTAGGCTGGGCGTTTATGAGTCAGTGAGTCAGGACTTCTCTCTTTATATATAGAAAGATAGGAGCAGTGATAGTCTTACAGTTATAGATCCTGCTTCACATGATAATCAGCAAGGTTCGGGTTCGAATCTTGGTATGTACCAAAGAGTTTTTCAAAACCTACGGACATATTCATCATAGCCTGCTCGACGGTGAAGGCAAACATCGTGAGGAAACCCCCTCGTCAAAGAATGAATTCTGAGGCATGTGTAACAGACCCGCAGGCGTATTCAGGGAGCTTCGATATTCGATATCGGAAAATCTGTTGAACACTTTCGAGATGGGCTGATGTTGGTATTGAAAACTAATGTCATATGTGACATAAGGATTCGGAAAATTTTCCGTGGCTGTCAGAAACGCCTAGAATAAAGTTTCCGAAGTCGATAGATTCGACATCGGAAAAATTTTCACTCGATCTGAATCGAACGGAAACGGTATCGAGTCTCCGTGAATACCTACGCCGGTCCGGCGATGGGCTATGGGTACCTATCACCAAAGAATATCTCGTAAAAAGTAGGTACTTATATCCAGAAATGGAATACCTCTGTCTATAAAAGGCGTGAGATTATTTTTTTATTGTTATTATTTTATTTTCTTATTTGAATAACGAATTATATTATTATGGTATAATGCAGCATTCTATCCAGATTCATTTTTAAACATCAAAACAAAACAAAATGGAAACTTATCACTAATTAGCTCTTCAAATGTTGGAATCCCCGCATAAAGCTAGCCCACTCACGTTCCGAGATAACAAGCGGTATTAACATGTCGTAACCTACGTTATCTCGAACGCAAGAGTAATTTTTGTCGCCCGTCGCGTTAATTTATTAGGACCGTGTGTGGCCCGCCTTATTATCTAAGTTTCATTGTGGAGAAATAAAATGAATTGTGTTTTTTTTTTGGTAAAATTTTATGACTATAGTATAATGTTTTTGGAGTGTAATTAGGGTTACTGACTGCGGGCAAGGAGGAACATCCCTGGGTTTTTAGTGGGTATGGCAGCACTAGGCTGCAGAGCCCCACATAACCCCCGGCCCCCCCGGGTCGGGTGCGTATGCAGTAATGCGTTTTCCCAGGGTAACAAAAAAAAAAAAGGGTGCCAAGTGCGGGACCCTATTAGGACTATAAGTCTCCGCTGTCCGTTCGTCTGTCTGTCTGTCTATCAGTGGGCTGAATCTCATGAACTGTTATTGGTAGACAGTTGATTTTTTTATAGCATGTGTATTTTTAGCTTCATAAATACATACATAATCTGCCGACTGTTTCCCATTGGGGTACGCAGAGACAATAGACTGCCACTTGCTACGAACCTGGCAGATCTCTCGTGCTTCCTCCACATCCAAACGACTCATGCATGCTCGTCGGTTTCGGGTACTCTTTATCTGGCTTTTCTTCAACACATCGCCGATCTGGTCGATATAGGTAGGTACGCCTAAGTCATCCTCTACCGACTTTCTTACTCACAACGGTTGTATATTTGTCTCGTTTAACGACTTTCATTCATCCGCTCAATGTGACCAAACCACCTCAGCATTCCTTTTTCAATCCTAGTCACAATATCATCTTTCAAGCCGCAACGCTCTCGAATCCCACTTTTCTTCACACTATCTATCAATCTTACTCCTCTAATGTTTTGTGTATTTCTATTGCCGCTACAAAAACGAATAGATTAAATAAACTAGAAACGTATTAATATAGCTGAAAATACAGTAAAACTCTTTGGTATAGGTATTCTCAGTGAATACTTAGATTAAAACCACCAATAGGTAACCAAAAGTCTAAATTAGGTTTAACTTTAAACCTATTTAGCCTAGTTTATTTGTACAGATACGAATCCAGCCAATATTTTCTTCATGACCGAATACACCGAATAAAACAGAATTCTGTCTTGTCACATAATATATAAATTAAAGCGCTGTTTATGTAGGTATATAGTTTAAAAAACTCTGAAACGACTCTATAGATTTTGATACGATTGTTTTGCTAGGTTTGTTTTTCTATTAGTTGTAGTTAAAACACCAGCCCCCCTAGCCAAGTGACATTGTACAATCTAATCGAATGTTCTTTTAGATTGACATGTATGGGATGAAGCACTTGCCAACGAGCGCTAACGCTAATGTCAATCCTATACATGTCAATCTAAAAGAGCATTCGATTAGATTGTGCAATGCCACTTGGCTAGGGGAGCAGGAAGTGATATCGGCGACTAAGCTAGTGAGACAATAAGTAGGTACCGATTCTTGTGAGTTGTGACCCCCTAGATGCTTGCCCTGAGTCCGTTCCTGCATGGTTTATCTTTCGGTTACGCTCGGGCGGACGCTGTTTTCTTTAAATCTGCGCTAAGCTGATAGCCAAATTGGATTACGGAGGGCTACATGAATGGGAAAGCAAATTTCACCCTGTAACCTGGGAGGTTGTGGTCCAATTTACGGTGTAGTAACGTGGCTCCCAGTTTGGTATAGGACTACTTCTGTGGGAGCTTTAACACAGGAGCACTGAATCTATAATATCTTATATTATAAAGAGGAAAGATTTGTATTTTTTGTTACGAATAAACTCAAAAGCTACTGGACCGATTTTAAAAATTATTTCACCAATGCAAAGCTAGAAGATCCCTGAGTAACATCGGCTATTATATATTATTCCCGTATTCCCACGGGAACCGCGCAGAACCGCTGATTATTGTATAAAAACATATTCACCATTGTATTTTTGGACCCCTTGACAGGGGGTGAGCCAATCGATGGACTGAGGTGCTGTTACACGCATTTTCTCATGATGTTCTTCATCACCGTGATAATTATAAAGTGAAATTTTTGAAAAACATTTCTGCTTGCCATCACCAGGATTCGATCAGGGGCTTCGTATACATACGAATCTCAGCTAATTTCAGTTACATCGATCATAAGGTTGTCTGGAAGAAATCGCTTTAATCGATAATACCGCCCATTGTACTTTTTTTGTTTCACTGTCTGACATTTGTATATTTTTATTGGTGTACAATAAAGAGTTGTTACTTACTTACTTACCTCAATTTCAACACTGCTTTCATCATTATCATCAACCCGTAACAGCCCAATGCTGAGCTAAGGGTCTTTCCTCATACATGATGAATTATGGGATTTAATCTCCCACACGAGCACCGCGGATTGGGAGATGGTTTTAGGCTAGTGGCTACCTGACATAATGTTTCAAGCTACCCAAGGATATCATGGCACATCGAATTGTTTGTTTGTATGATTGCCATAAACTTTTCACCATTGCATACATTTGGCTGTCAAAAACATGTGAATATGTGCTTTGGTCACGAAACTAAAATGACAGTTATGAAACAAGCGAAAGGTTCTCGTATTATTTTTTCATTTCATTAGCAAGCTAGACGTGTTGCATATCTAGACATGTCCGAGCATGACTAATGCTGCACCTGGAAAATTCCCCGCGTGCCCAGACGTCTATATGGTTGCAGGTCGTCGTTTAATGTGCATACAGCTCCGCAATTATTTGATACCGGCTAATTTATTGCATTTTTACGTGTAGCTTTAATAGGACTGAACATTGCAAAATTAGGGAAGAGTTGCTGATGTAAGTACCTACAATAGATTCAATAACCTAATAATAATAAATAAATAATAATCTCACGCCTTTTATCCCCGAGGGGGTAGGCAGAGGTATTCAATTTCTGGATATACTTACCCATTTTTTACGAGATATTCGAAATACTAATAAAAAAAATCTTTCTTTCTTTTTTAAAAGATCACGCTTCACCACCCTCAATAAAATCGACAGAATCCCGTAGAAGTACGTGAGAGCGTGCCACAGTGCTGAACAAAGTATTTTGAAACATTGTCTCCTGAAACCACTCGATGACGTTCGGTACCTATGTAAGGAAATTCCAATTCTGAACCCATTTAGAGGTAAATTTCTAAGCTTTTATTTTATACTAGCGGTTCTGCGGTTTCACCTGCGTAGTTTCCGTTCCCGTAAGAATACGGGAATAAAATATAGCCTATGTTACTCAGGGATATTAGCTTTCCATTGGTTAAAGAATTATTTCGGTCCATTTTGAGTTTATGCGTAACAAAAATACAAGTTTTCCACCTACTTATAAACGTCTGAAAAGGTAAATTCAGCAGAATTGTATTTTTTTTAAAACCATCCAACTGTACTTATACCTGAATTTATGCACAATAAAGATTATAATAATCTACTATATAAAAATAAGTCGGGTTTTCCTTCCTGACGCTATAACTCCAGAACGCACGAACCGATTTCCACGGTTTTGCATTCGTTGGAAAGCTCTCGGGCTCCGCAAGGTTTATAGCAAAGAAAATTCAGCATTGCACCCGTGCGAAGCCGGGGCGGGTCGCTAGTTATTTAATATTTATTTTATATTTACAGCTCAGATAATTGTGTGAGAGTCAAGGAAAATGCCGGCGTTGTGATGTCATTTTGACATATTGGACTTTGTAACGTTCTTATTACAATCGCTCTGAGGTCAGACTCGCTCTACACGTGCAAAGCTTCATATGCTTTTGACTGTACCTACTATAGATTTCTTAAAGTTATTGAGTAGCAAACATTTAAATACACAACCTTTGAAATTTATAAAATTAGTAGTAATAGAAGAAGTTAAAACGTAGAAAAATGTTTTTGCTCTCATTTATTTCTGTAATGTACCGTTCTGCGGCTACACCACTAAAGCGATCGAGGTAGCTGGCATTTTGAGAAAGGACGCCTTACCGTAACCAAAAGGAAATCACGCAAAAACGCTAGTAATATTTATTTTAGTCTAGAGTCGAACCGAAAACTCTCAATGTCAGAGAATGAGGGTACCTGTCTCCTAGTTTCGATTTAAATTGAAGCTGAATTATTCAAATTAAGGATGGCAAAGGTTCGTTTTACTAAATTTCGGGCGTCTCTTAATTACCTACACGTCAAGTCTCGGCAGGTGAAGTGGGTATAGCAGGGAACCACCGGTACTCGATTGCAACTCGCTTGTAATAATGATGTGGCGAGAATGTGGTGACTTTTTTTGAAGTGAAAACTTCTTTAGCGGCGTTGAGCACTTTTGTGGGATGGGTAAAAACTGTGAAACTCGCGTCAGCGTGTGAAACCGTAAGACGGTTGGAGAGTAGTGTTGTAACACCGAAATCGATAATCAAGTTTTCACTTCTGCCGGCACTTCTGGAGTGCAACCCGTGTTTTTTTTAAGAGAGTGATCTATACATGTTTTAAGTCAACTATCTGTTGCGTGATAATAAATATATTTTGTTTTCAAAGCTCATATTTTCTGAAGAATAACAATTTAAAAAAAAGTTCATTCTCTGTTCAGATGCAATACACATGATGAGTTAATGAAAGATGATACAGATCATGAGGTCATTGAAATAACTTAATGTCTTTGTTCTCAGTTTTATCTGGTGAGCTATGAACAAAGCTGTAAGAAGCTAATTTAAAAGAATGAAAGTATATTTTACGAAGTAGGTATAGCAAATCCTATTTCAGACTCACCAAGGGCAGATATATTTTATTTCATACATCCACGTTTCACCAGCGTGTGACTGTATAAGTGTTTAATGACTTTTTTATTATGACTTATTCAAAACTAGTTCTTGCATGCAACTTCGTTAGTGCTCTCTATATCCTTTGGTAAGCCGCAACCTATCTCGGTCTCCATGCCAAATTTCATCAAGATCATTTCACCCTCTTAGCCGTAAAAATGTAGCTTACAGAGTTAATATTACAATTATAGTATTAAGCCTGCTGTACTTACTATAAATAAAAAAAAATATATCTTTTATCACCGAGGCGGTACGCAGCGACATTTCTAGAAACTTACTTAGCTTCACCATCCCAATTATAACATTAGTAGTATTGTAAAGTGAAAATAGTTCGAGAACCAATAGTGGAACCACTATAATCAGAGTTCAGCCGAGCTGCCAGCCATATTCGGCGATCAGTCAGGAAGAAACAGATACGGTTGCCGTGGCAACGCCTCCCTAATGTTTAGACAAGTCTCAGGTGTGGGTTTTGGAGGGAAAATTTGAGGTTACTCGCGCCAGAGACATTGTAGCCATTTTGTAGACAAAATCAATGTTGAAAAGTACCTATTCAGAAAATACTGTCAACACTTTTTCTTTCTTATAGATGCTGTTGGATTTGATATTTGACGGGCCTGTTGGCTCAGTTGGTAGTGATACTGCCTTCTGAGTCGGAGGTGACGGGTTCGATCCCCGCTCGGGGCCAACTTTGTGTGCATGATCATATCTGTTGGTTTCGTGTCTGGTCGTTTAAGTATGTTATTTGTTTTTTAGTACCCATAGTAAAGGCCCTGCCTAGTTTGGGACTAAATAACCGTGTGCGACTTGTGTCCTACAATTATTATTAGTACCTATATTGACATATTTCCATACTGTATCTTTTCCGAAGTATACTAGAATAGTCAGAAGAAGATACTAGAATAATCTTTATTTTGCGGGACAATTGATAGACGGTAAACCAAACCCTTAGATAAAAGCCAGAAACGAAGATACAGTAGTAGCTTCTCGCGCGTGGACCACTTATATTAGGTCCAAGGAACGCAATTCAGAACGACAGATACGTGATAGTCGACGAGGAAGAAATACATAATTGAATGGTTAAACCGCTATACAATGCCATGAAGGCATTTCATGAAGTGTACAAATAGCACAAAAACAAAAAATAAAACTCACGGGCGCGTTTAGTTGTATGTAATCCAAATGTCAACAATGTACAGTCAAGAGCAAGACAAGCTTGACGCTACCAGTTTAAGCTGAGCTCTGATTTATACTGCGCGCCATAGAATACAGGGCCGGGTCAAAGTCCAAAGTGTCAAGCTCAGCGTGCTCTTGACTGTACCGTATCTTTCTTTTTTGCTTTTATCTAAGACCAAGCCCGACTTTTTGACGTACCAACCAAAAATAAAAATACAGTCTCTATTAACCTCTAAAAAACAACCTTGAAATGGGTGAAACTGAGAGATTACAACTAGGGTAGACGTAGGTTAGATTTTTACTCGTGTTTCCCGATATATACTGTCTATCCCGTTTCAATCTGGCTTAAAAAGCAAGTATAGTAGGTAAAAGTGTAACGAGGTACTCGTTATCGGACCTCCTTTGTCCCCCTTTTTATAAACTTTTTGCCCTTTTAACTTCTTTATCTGGCCATGCATTCAAAATTTTTGATTTTTAAATTAGAATTACAGCTCTCTCTTCTATTTCTTCTACCAGCAAATGAGTACTTACCCAAAGCTCGAACTAGACGGTCTCTGACTTAAAATCTGTATTATAAATAAGCTTTTCTAAATATATCAATATTTCTGCAATTGAGCTATAGTAAATAAACCGATAAAACCTGAAAAACAGTGATAATAAACCATTTGGCTGCTGAAACACTCGTTTATATTCATCGACCTCCAACCCTCCACGAACCCTCGAACTTCACTCCGTGTCCTCATCTCTCCGTGTCATCATTTCTCCGTGTCCTCATCTCTACGAGTCCTCATCTGTGTGTCCTCATCTCTACGTGTCCTCATCTCTCCGTGTCCTCATCTCTACGAGTCCTCATCTGTGTGTCCTCATCTCTCCGTGTCCTCATCTCTACGTGTCCTCATCTCTCCGTGTCCTCATCAGTACGTGTCCTCATCTCTCCGTTTCCTCATCGGTACGTGTCCTCATCTCTCCATGTCCTCATCTCTCCGTGTCCTCATCTCTCCGTGTCCCCATCTCTACGTGTCCTCATCGCTACGTGTCCTCATCTCTACCTGTCCTCATCGGTACTTGTCCTCATCTCTACGTGTCCTCATCGGTACGTGTCCTCATCTCTACGTGTCCTCATCATCCCTACGTGCTGGCAGTTTCGGCTGAGGAGTGGGCCGCAACGCCGCAAAAGTATACCTAGCGCATTCTTGTACCTACTTACTTTTAAAGCTGAATTTAACCGTCGAACAAGCACCGTACCTATTTAAAATGTAAATCGATGTCCGTCTGTGTGTTTAACAGTCCTCCAATCAAGTTAAAACGCAGACCGAGTTAAATTTTGCTTAGAACTAGTCTGGGGTCAGTTTATTCTAGCTTTTGTAATCTGCAAAATATCTGCGAAAGGAATGAAAGGTTGTACAAATAATTTATGTGGAATCCTATTTAATATTATAAATGGGAAAGTTTGTATGGATTGATGTTTGTTCCTATTGCACGCAAAAACTACTGAACAGATTTTGATGAAATTTTACAGTTATATAGCATAAACACCAGAAGAACACTTAAGTAGGCTATATTTTATCCCCGTATTCCCACGGGAGCCGCGCAGGTGAAACCGCTGGGCGCTGCTAGTGTAATATAATACTAAAAGGTGTAATCTATTGAAAAAACAGTAAGTACTTCATTTTAATAAACACGAAACCCTCGGGGTTGGTAGAGCTATTCAAAAATAAATACTTTCGCCCGTGTTCTATGTGAAAAAGGTATAAATACTTATTTGACAATTGTGAATATCAAATATCAGTTTCATCCATCCTAAGGTTGTCTGGTAGAGATCGCGGCTAAGACCGCCCATTGTACTTTAGTCAATGTTGGTATCCATATTGTGTTGTTTTTGGTGTACAATAAAGAGTTATTGTATTGTAGGTATTGTGCCAAGTACACCCACAAGACCGACATTGTCCGGATATATTTCTGAAACACCAACTTCCCTTACTCCATGTAGGTGTACTATATTACCCCCAGACGGGAATCAAACCCGCACTCAGTACGGCCGTGCACTAAGCGCTGCAGACAGTCATAAATAAATCCCTAACAACCAAAATCAATATTCGCGAGACGGGGTGGGGAGTCAGATGAAACAGTGTGTTCCACTTGGAACCGACATCTTGGTCCTATGAATATTTTTTATATTAACACTAGCTTTTACTCGCAGCTTCGCTCGCGCACGTATATTTCACCCCCTTAGGGGTTGCATTTTGCAAAACGCTTTCTTAGTGGTTGCCTACACCGTGTAAGCTATCTGTGTGCAAAATTTCAAGTCTCTAGACCCAGTTGTTTAGGCTGTGTGTTGATATATCACCAATCAGTCAGTTTATCATGTGTATGTATACATAGATGTAACAGAATGAGAGCTATTCCTGAAATTAGTTTGTTAAGTATTGACTACTTGATCGATTTCAGCAATTTTTAATGTGTTAATTATTTCCAAAAAAATTTATTAGCATAACTGAATTTAGGGCTATCTATGGAAATCGTACTATTGTTGCTCTTTACTTAAAAGACTTGGTTAGACAAAACAAAAGTAAGAATGCATCATTTTTTTTTATGTAAGTATAAGTACTAATTGGGGTCTATGAGGAATGCGCTTATTCTGTGACGCTTTGTATAGTTTTTTTTAAGAAAATTTTATGTTCAGGCCGTTATCCCTGAGGGGGTTGGCAAGGGTATTCCATTCCTGGAAATACCCACAATTACTTATATACGCAATAATCATAGTATACAATTCATATTTGTGTGTATGAACGAATATGTCTGTTGGCTTCGTGTCTGGGTGTTTAATATTTATTTAAGTACCTATGTATATCAGTTGTTAAGTACCCATAGTACAGACTGTGCCTAGTTTGACCGTGCGTGAATTGTGTCCTAAAATTTATTATTTACTAGCGACTTACCCCGGCTTTGCACGGGTGCAGTGCTAACACTAAAACCTTGCTCTTGAATCACTGAATCTATTAAAAAAAAACGCATCAAAATCCATTGCGTCGTTTTAAAGATTTAAGCATACATAGGGACAGAGAAAGTGACTTTCTTTTATACTATGTAGTGATTTATCATAATAACTACTTTGAGGTACCAAGTGGAACAAACCCAAAGAGACAGGATGCCGCCTCAGTGTCATTTACCTGTCCTCATTAAGCCTGTTTATGTACCTATTCGTACTCAATTGTACCTTTATGTAAGTACTCATACAATTTCATTGATATTCCGTCTGTATTATGTAGATGGAGAGTTTTTATTTTTTTGTCCTTTTACTTCGAGATGAGAGTAAATCTGTCGGTATTTTACCTTTTCACAGCTAAACTAAAAAACTAAACTAAATGATTGCTGTTAGACCAGATTGTCCCTTTCAGAGACACTGGATGGAGACAGTCATAGGTCTAAGAAAATAAATAAATAAGTAAATGGAAATAACAATACTAACATAAATACTCTCTTGTTACTAACATACTAACAGAACTATGGACACAAGTCTGAAATAAAGTTTTATTATTACTATTATAAACTGATTTTGATGAAATAGGTATATTTGGAAGAACAATTTAGGGACCTGCGGTACCTTAGTACTATTCTGGGCCCATGACTATTCTTTATTTTGTGCCTGCTAGTTTTCTCACGATGTTTTCCTTCACCTTCGAGCTAGTGATGAATATGTACCTACGTAAGTTTTGAAAAACTCATTGGTACATGTCAGGATTTCGGCCCGAGCCTCATTGATTATCATCATGGGAAGCGGGCTCTTTAACCGTAAGGCTATCACTGTTCCTCTGCCTACCCCCTCGGGGATAAAATGCGTCAGAATTTTATTTAGGTTAGTTACAAAATTACAAAAACAGTAGCCAGAATTGTTCATAAATTTAATAAGGACCTCGATGACAGGAACTCGTTAAAATATCAATATTTTAAAGTTATTAAAAACCAACAATTTCAATTTGATTCCGAACCGTAATTAACAAGCAATAAAGTTCGTTACCAATTTATTTTATTAGATCACATTCTTAATTGGAAGTCTTCAATGATAATAAAAATATTATTAAAGTACGGACCATCGATTTGGAAAAAAAAAACAGACTTTAATAGATCGGTTTACATGGAGCTGTTTCTAAAACTCGCCTGGCTCATGTCCAGTTACAACGTGTAAGTAAGTAAGTAAGTAAGTAACAACTCTTTATTGTACACCAATAAAAATATGCAACAAGTGTCACGATGACGTTGAAGTTTTTTTTATTTTCGAGGGAATTTCACAAATCCTACTATAACACAAAAAGAGCTTGCCTTCATCGTACCTGTTTGATATTCTACTACATTTTTTACAGTAATTTAAAAAACTTTTTTCAAAAGTTACTCATCCCCCTAATATCATAAACGCGAAAGTTTGTATGTGTGGATGTTTGTTTCTCTTTTACGCAAAAACTACTGAACGGATTTTGATGAAACTTTACAGTTATACGCTATACATCAGAATAATACATAGGTTATATTTTATCCCAGTATTCCCACGGGAACGGGAACTACTCAGGTGAAACCGCGGGGCGCTGCTAGTAACAAATATCCACCAAAAAGGGACCATAATAAAATAATGCCCAGAATATTATCTGCATTTGCTCTTTGATAGCTAGGTTGATCTTTTCACAAAAATAACTGCCAGCACTCTGGTCTCCTAAACCCTCGGCAGCTCTGATAAGCTGCCAGGACCCTAAAGCCCACGGCCCCATGGTCTTGTGGTGACATCTAGCGATACTACATAGAACTAAATAAAGCTTGTAATTCACAACTTAAAGCGTCATAGACTGCAAAGTTCTTAACCTCGCTATCGAAGTTTCCTCATCAGTATGTATAAATAAATTATAATAAATTAAAGGACACAATTCACACAAGGTTATTTAGTCCCAAACTAGGCAGGGCCTGTTCTATGGGCACTGATAGACATACTAAATAAATATTAAACGACTAGACACGAAGCCAACAGACATGTTAATGCGCACAAATGTTGGCCGCGAGCGGGGATCGAACCCACGACCTCCGGCTCCGAAGGGGTCACTAAGAACTGAGCCAACAGGCCCGTCAAATACAACTGTCCAACAGGACCGCGGTCTCCAGGCACGGTCACCTCGCCTATCGAAAGATCTTCCCTTTTTACGACGGAGGAGCTTTCCACCTCCGCTCCTCCTTAGTCTCTATCCAATAGAGTTCAAACATGGAGGCCTTGTTTAGGTGGGTATATTTGCAAAACCTGAAGTTTGAGGTTTTTAAGGTTGGCGATTTCCGTGGCCCGATTTAACTGGTCTTGTCTGTAAAATACAAAAATCCAAGTCACTCAGTTGACACATCTATTGGTCTTTAATAACGATGGACCGGACATACAAATTAAGAAGCCATTAGTTTTATTTTTATAGGGGACTGTATGACTTAATGGGAGTAAGCTTAATTCAACAATTTATTGAGAAAATATTTAGTTACTTTATTTAATGGGGTGTGCTTTAAACTAAACTGTATGGAGGGAATAAATGTCAAACTCATAGTGTCTATTTATCTTTTTCTAGGTAGACATGGATTTGATTTTTCCGTAGCTTTTTTTATATAAAACAGCCTTTTTACATATAAAATAGCAGCTTCTGTTGGTAGGGTTAAGCCAGTTTTATTTTTGTACTAGATTTTGCCCACGACTTTGCCTGGGTTCCTGAATAAATGTAGCCTAAGTCTTTTTTGACGTGATAACGTCTTATAAGTCGATGAGCGCTGCACGCACGAAAAAGCATGACTCATTGTCACGTTCCGCCTGAGCCGAGCGTGCAAGCGAGAGCGGAACAAGCTATAGAGAAGCATGATCGGCCTTAGCGTTCGACTAGTGACGCATCTATTTCTTATGACGTTATCACGTAAAATTATCGGCCGTAAACCGACTTTACAGCCAGCCAAATTTTTTAAGACGCAAGCTATCTCGTTGCCTAAGCTCAACACCAGTGTATCCGTGAAAACGTAAAGTCAAAATAAAAAAAAGTTAAAAATCATAAAATAAAAATAAATAATCTCACGCCTTTCATCCCCGAGGGGGTAGGCAGAGGTATTCCATTACTGGATATACCCACATTTCACGAGATACATTGGACCCCTCAACGTGATAGGTGGTGAGCCCATCGCCAGACCGGGTCTATTTACACATGTCTCAGAATTAATTCTGAGACCTGCGGGTTTCCTCACGGTGTTTTCCTTCACCGTCGAGCTAGTGATAAATATGTACGTAAGTTTTTAAAAACTCATTGGTACATGCCAGGATTCGAACCCGAGCCTAACTGATTTTCGACCGGCTCTTTAACCGTCCGGGCTATCACTGCTCTTAAAAATCATTTATTTTATATAGGTACAAAAATTACACTTCGAAATTCAATTCAATTCAATTCATTTAATTCGAAACAATTTACATTGTGTAGGAAATATTACATGTTAAAAATAAATCTAATAATAATAAGGAAATAAATCAAATACATTATTGTGTCAGCATAAATCTCGATCACAAATAAAAGTTATCAATGAAGCTATGTCAGATTATAAGTACAAAATTACAATGTTCAACGATTAGCAAGGTCATTTATATCATACAAACATTTTTCTAACAAAAAGCACCTCAGTCTACTTTTAAATGTAATAACGTCGTCAAGAATTTTCAAGTCTGTTGGAAGACAATTGTACATGGTAATTGCCTGATGCCTCACACTGTGCTTCACGACATTTAATTTGGGAATCATTGTTTTCTTTATATCTTTTCTACGTGTCTTAAGTCTGTGTTCTCTTTGCTTTAAAGTTTCATATCTGTCTGGTCTCTTTACTACGTCAGTTACTAACACTAGAATATAAATAGAATATATATAGAAAGGTCAATAGTCTAATAACAAGACACACTGAACACGTCCATGAAGATTGGAAACAGTAACAGATCGAAAGACATACTTTCGCATTTATAATTGTCATAACCAAAAGGTTGACTAGCACCAGGAATCGAACCTGCAGCCCCTGGTTACTTGACAAGATAAACCCTTTAGGATCGATATCCAGAAAAAATATCAGGGAAGCGCCGCCACTTGAAAGCTTTTAGCTTCGAGTAATAAATAATAATGTACTTGAGACCATCGGGGTATAGCTCTAAGGGATGATAAGATGGCGGATAAATAAAGTACCTATTTATCTAAGGGGATGGTAGGGTATACCAATGATATTCTATTTAAACTTGGGTAGATGCGTTACCTGTGCTTAAAAATAAAGAAATGAAATAAAAAAAATATCTCATGCCTTTCCAAGCAGAGGTGTGTTAGGTACCTACCTCTTTCTTTATTATGTGCCTGCTAGTTTTCTCACGAAGTTTTCCTTCACCATCGAGCTAGTGATAAATATGAACTTAAGTTTTTGAAAAACTCATCGGTACTCCGCAAACTATCTTACGAATAATAATAACTAGCGACCCGCCCCGGCTTTGCACGGGTGCAATGCGGTTACGGTTAATACTTTGTTTTATATAGTATGTAGTGATAGTGTAATAATAATAATCTCACGTCTTTTGTCCTCGAGGGAGTAGGTAGAGGTATCCCATTTCTGGAAATACCCACGTTTCACGAGAATATTCGACCCTTAAACGTGATAGGTGGTGAGCCCATCGCCGGACCGGCAGACGTATTCACAGAGACTCGATACCGTTTCCGTTCGATTTGAGTCGAATCTATCGACATCGGAAACGAATCTATCGAGATGGGCTGATGTGGTATCGAAAACTAATGTCACATAATTATGACAGTTGGTGTCACATATGACATTAGTTTTGTCGATAGATTCGACTCGAATCGAACGGAAACGGTATCGAGTCTCTGTGAATACGTCTGCGGGTCTGTTACACATGCCTCAGAATTAACTCTGAGACCTGCGCGATATTTTCCTTCACCGTCGAGCTACAACAGTAGATCCTAATACCTTTCTCGCCACATTGTAATATAAAAGAAAAGTACATAACTCCACGGGTAGTGGAACGCCAGAAAATTGAGCTTTGGTAAAATAAAAACATCAGGATGAATTTCCATAAGGCACCTTAGGGAAGATCTAATTTCAACAGTACACTAAGCATTGGGACTCACTAGCGAGTTGTTACTGTAACAGTAGTACGTAGGTTCAAACAGACCGGAGAGAGCAAGAGATATTATAGACAGAACGTTCGAAACCTATTAATTTGAAAGTCGTTGCAAGTAATGTAGTTTTGCCATGTTACAAATCTGCTTAATCGACTCGAAAATGACTAATGTCACAGCTATTTGCAACTAAGTAGCAATCAAAAATCATGCTTATTATCATGCTAAATTGTAGCATGCCTTGACGAGTTAAGGCCGTTTCAGGCCTCCCCCATAGAATACCACAACGAACGGCAACTGGCTGCTTACATCCACCGGTAACCCGCGACCTTGACAATATCGTCGGTACACTAAATTGACTTGACTATCTAAAATGAACGTTACATTGTAACCAAATGCGATTTGAGGCTGTCGGATATTCAGAGATTGTCTTAGATAGTAGGCTTGCAGATTCTCCGATAGTTCTACGCACGTCGTAAAATCACAGTAAGTACCTAATCGGTTACTGTAACAGACCGCTAATGAGTAACCAGCACTAAAGAGTTTTTATTTTAGACTTCTCTGGACAAAACACGGAAAATAGTTGAAATATTTTCATCAACAATTTAGGTCCGAAACATGTTTTTGTTGCAGCTCTAGTTATTTTTCTCTGAGATTCTTTTATATTCAGGTCTTTTTAGAAAAAAACTCATTACAGAATCTGCAACTAGCTACAAAGGGGCAATGCTGCCAGTTGTATGGGTACGCTGCCTCGATGTGATGCTTTGGAGGTGTTTAATTTTTGGTTGAAAATGTAATATCACGATATTATTCTTTTGTTTATTAAATGAACAAAATAAGTTCGAATTACAAAACATATTTCAGAAGCTGCAACTTGAATTAATTTATAAATAAACTAGCGGGTGCCCAGCGGCGTTGCCCGCGTGGATCCAGTTTATTCCCGTTCCCGTGGGAATTTCCGTAAATCAGCTCAGAAGCATTTCTTCATACCGGTTTCCTACGACATATAATACACCTAAATACCATCTTTAAAGTTTCTATGTGTCATCAGCGATGAGCACACCCACTTATCACGTTTCGGGGTCCAAATAATATCTCGTGAAAAGTGGGTATATCCAGAAATAGAATACACGCTGCCTACCCCCTCGGGGATATAAAGCGTGAGTTATTATTTATAGGTGTAATCGTTTTGGAATAGTACGTATTTCTCTTTTTAACCAGTTTTTATATTTTCCAGTGTTAATGAGCTATTTTCCTTGAATAAAAAGTACTTAGGTACCCAAGATGTTAATCCGGTTACTCAGTTATCTCAATACCAAATTTCATCAAAATCCGTCCAGTAGGTAGTTTTTGCGTGATGCGTGCAGAACCAGACAGACGGACAGACACAAAAATGAATTTGGGTTTTATTCCATTTTGCCGCTCAGATAACTATAGTGGAACGGGTCACGGAGGGTTACTTAAAACATTACTTGGAATTTGGTACTAATAGGACGTCAAACGGGGTTTTTCCTTCTATATAACTTTCATCCAAACCAATAAAATTTAACATTGGAGGGACTAACTTAATGTGTGATGGATGGCTGACCTTTGTAGGTGGATTCCTTCTGTTTTCATGACATTCGTATTTTTCTGTATGTTATGTATTATTCAAGTTTTGTAATTTCAGTTTCAACTTGGTCTTCTTAAAATATTTTTTCTCAACTATTTCATTTTGTAATTATTCTTTTATCCTTTTGTATTTGTGTCATTTAAATATCAAAAATGTCACCAAGACATTAACAATGAAAAAGAAAATAGCAGAAAAGAGTATGGATATGACAATTAGCATACTCAATTTATTAATTTCTAAATGATCCCGTTATTCCCGTTCCCGTAGGAATTAACAAAAAATCCCTTCACAGTGGTTGCCTACGACATATAAGACACCTACATACCATATATTTCAAGTTTCTATGTGTTATCGTTTCGGAGTAGTACGTTTTTCTCTTTTTAACCAGTTTTTATATTTTCCCGTGGGAATGAGATATTTTCCTGGAATAAAAAGTACCCTAGATGTTGACCCGCGTACTCTGTTATCTCCATATCAAATTTCATTAAAATCCGTCCAGTAGTTTTTGAGTGATGCGTGCACAACCAGACAGACAGACAGACAGACAAAAATTCCAAAAATTGGTGTTTCGGTATCTATATCGATAACTATATACACTACCGTTAAAATTTTCGAAAAATCTTTTATGTACAGACACGACCCCGTTAGAGTTTTATTATATGTATAGACTAGGTAGATAATAATTTATTATATATATTTATAAAACTCTAACGGGGCCGTGTCTGTACATGAAATATTTTTTGAAAAATTTAACGGTAGTGTATATAGTTATCGATATAGATACCGAAACATCAATTTTTGGATTTTTTGTCTGTCTGTCTGTCTGTCTGTCTGGTTGTGCACGCATCACTCAAAAACTACTGGACGGATTTTGATGAAATTTGGTAGGGAGATCACTGAGTACCCGGGTCAACACCTAGGGTACTTTTTATTCCAGGAAAATGTCTCATTCCTACGGGAAAACATAAAAACTGGTTAAAAAGAGAAATACGTACTACTCGGAAACGATAACACCTAGAAACTTGAAAAATGGTATGTAGGTGTCTTATATGTCGTAGGAAACCAGTATGAAAGGATTTTTGGAAATTCCCACGGGAACGGAAATAAACTGAATCCACGCAGGAAAACGCCGCTGGGCACCCGCTATTTGAAATATGGTATGTAGGTGTCTTAAATATGTCGTAGGCAACCACTATGAAGGGATTTTCGGAAATTTCCACGGGAACGGGAATAAACGGAATCCGCGCGGGCAACTGGGCACCCGCTAGTGTATAATAAATTTGACGGGCCTGTTGAATCAGTTGGTAGTGACCCTGCCTACTGAGTAGGAGGTCGTGGGATGGATCCCCGCTCGGGGCCAACATTTGTGTGCATGAACATGTCTGTTGGCTTCGTGTCTGGTTGTTTAATATTTATTTAAGCATGTTTAGCAGATGCTTTGTACCCATAGTATGTACAGGGCCTGCCTAGTTTTGGGACTAAATAACAGTGTGTGATTTGTGTCCCACGATTTATTATTGTTATTATTATAAAAGTCCCAAGTGACATTACAATATCACAACGTTCACGACAACAAGATAGCAAAGAAACAGCGTAGGGAAATAAAAAATTAATTCGCTCAATCGAAGTGTAATAAGCGCCGGTCGTAAGCCAGGGGTCGATTCTAAGCGACGACGGTTGATGTCTCGCGAGCGGTAGCCAAATGCTCTTGACATATTTTCTCGATGGCTTATGGTGGGCCCACACCGGGAGACTGAAAAATCCCACTTCCTACTATTGGAAGATTATATTAAATACGAGATAGCCTTTCATATTAAGGTTTATTATTTAAGTTACATAATTTCAGATATTCTGGCAAACATTTATATCAATTAACTATACGCACCACAGCCTAGCTCGTCAGACATAATGCGCGGGATTATTGACAGTTCGTCGTGACAGACGTAACTCCAATAGAGTTACCTGAATCGATATTTATGGGCTAACACTACTAATATTATAAACGTGAAAGTTTGTGAGTATGGATGTTTGTTCCTCTTTCACGCAAAAACTACTAAAAGGATTTTGATGAAATTTTACATTTATATAGCTTATACATCGGAATAACACATAGGCTATATTTTATCCCCGTATTCAAACGGGATCGGGAACTACGCGGGTGAAACCGCAGGGCGCTGCTAGTACAATATACTTATATACCGTGTGCGTCTTTGTGTCATCAACCCGTAACAACCCACTGCCTAGTTAAGTTTTTCCTCACACATGAGGAAGTGTGGACCATAATCTCCCACGCGAGCCCACCGTAGATAGAGAGATAGTGTTAGGCTATTGGCCACCTGTCTGAATTTTTCAAGCCACCCAAAGGTATCTGACATGGCTTAATGATTTCCGTGCCTTCTGAGAGATATATAAATTATACCGTGTCTAGGCAAAACTTTTTTATTATTTACTAGCGACCCGCCCCGGCTTCGCACGCGTGCAATGCTAATACTAAAACTTTCCTCTTGAATTACTCTATCTATTAAAAAAAAAACGCATCAAAATCCGTTGCGTAGTTTTAAAGATTTAAGCATACCTACATAGGGACATAAGGACATAAGGACATAGGGATATAGGGACAGAGAAAGCGACTTTGTTTTATACTATGTAGTGATTATAAACTTTAAGCCAATTTCGCCAAATTATTTGGTTAACTACTAGATAATGCCTTTATACATTCAGTTCGCCATGTGTACATTTTCTTGGTACATAAAGCTAAATAAATATCTATATTCTAGAGACACTGCACATTCTAGACTATTTTTTTGTCAACCACGCCTAGAATAATAGAAATAAACTTTTGAGTAACCACATTTAGTAGCCCCAGTGTACCACTGACCTTAATTTGGCCTGTCTGCTTTCAAGTAGCACTCGAGGGACACGAATTTTGGGAATCTGGCTTCCTTTTTAAACTTAAGTGGACCCTCATAGAATATTTTTCCAGTTTCATCCAGTTTTGTCCAGTCTATGTAGGGGCCTACAAAAGTTACGACTTCGCGCGCTTCGGTACCTAGGGTGGCAGACAGAGTTAAGAACGAAATACAAAAAAACTCACTGATATATTACTAAATCTCAGAAAGTATAAATGGTACATTTGTATCTAGGTACACTAATATTACTTATAAAGAGGAAAGATTTGTTTGTGTGAATTGAATAGGCTCCGAAACTACTGGACCGATCAAAAGTTATTTCACCAATGGAAAGCTACATTATCAAGGAGTAACATAGGAAATACAGGGAAAAATATATCCCTGTATTTCCTCGGGAATTGAAACTACGCGGGTAAAACCGCGCGGAACGGCTAGTAAATGATACTATAAAAAAAAAGATTTTCTATAATTTATAAAAAATAATAATTGTCAACTAGCTTCCTCGTAGGCATCCACAGAGAAAGGGTTTTGCAAAATACCCATAGGAACCGGAAAAACTAGTCTATTAATATCTATACTAATATTATAACATGGAGAGATTTTTATTTGTTTTTATAATAAATAAACTCCGAAAATACAAGGCAGATTTAAAAAAATCTGTCATCAATGGAAAGCAACATTCTCGGAGTAATATGTACTATAATGATGCTATCATGGAGACGGGACTTAGCAACTAGTAGAATATAAAGTCAATGTCTAAGAGGTATCTGCCTACATGCCCTACCAATCGAATCAAGATCTAACGGACTCACTCCCAAAACGGTTACAACCAACGACGTACTTAGTCTGTAATTATAAGTCTTCAACACTAATTGTGTTTCGAAGGATCGAAGCGTGTAACGAAACGCAATTTTCGTAAGCAAATTCGCGTTCCGTTCCACGTGCGACATCAAAGCTTTATATTTATGAAATGGAAGCCTTTTGCCTTGTTAACAATGTGAAAGCTCCTCATTTATAGCCATTATGTCGTTAGGCCTCATTTTAGAGCTTTAGAAAATTCTCCGTAGAATTTCTTTTAAGAAATGTGGAAAAGTCTTTTTTAATGAGTGGTATTATCCATATTATGTCTCACGTTGAAAACATAATAAGTTGTTTTTAAATCTACTATCATCATCATCATCAACCCGTAACAGCCCACTGCTGAGCTAAGGGTCTTTCCTCACACATGAGGAAGTATGGGATATACTCTCCCACGCGAGCCCACCGCGGATTGGAAGATGGGTTAAGCTAGTGGCCACTTAACAGACATGGATTAAGGACTTCCATTGTGCGTAAACACAACGGCAAAATTCTACTATATTGTTTAGTAATTAGAGCAGTTGTTAAAGAGCCCGCTTCTTCGTGAGGCTTGGGTTCGAATCCTGGCATGTTTGTACCAATGAGTATTTCAAAAAGCTTACGTACTTACCTACATATTTACTTAAGTACGTACATATATAGGCATGTATACCAGACCCGGTTCGGCGATGGGGTCACCACCTATCACATTTAGGTTTCCATAGAATATACTGGTGAAAAGTGGGTGGCTGGTAGGTACTTACTACATGTCCTGGGGCCTAGGGCGGCCAAGGCATATCCACCACTGTCTATTTTGTTATAAATTTATAAAAAAAAATCTTAAAAACTACCTAGTACCTACAGTTCAAAAAATTCAAAATTCATTTATTTCAGTATGTATATAAAATACACTTTGAAACGTCAATAACAAGGCACTAATAAACTCGTCCATGAAGATTGGCCAAATGTAAACAGCAGCCCATCTCCACCGACGAGTTGCTGGTTCCAAATGCAGTACCTACCCCGAGAAGAGCCAGCAAGAAACTCAAGGGCAGCTCTTTTTAATCTCATGTCTAGTAAATATGATTTACAATATTACTGTTCCCTGCAAAACTGTATAAGACAGTTTATAACCAAAGTATTTCGATGCTGACAGCCTGTTCGTTTGCTCTATTAGAGTGAACGTTTTAACACCAAACATGCTTTGACGCATGCGCTGTTTACTCGCCTTTGAAAACTGGTTAAGTATAGTTCCAAGTGAGACGTACGGACGGATTCTTTATAGTTAAAATTGTTTGCTTGGAGTTAGGAATGTCTGTAAAAGTGTCATTCGCACAGACTTTCTTCTTATGGACATCTTTGTTTCCTTCTGCGATGTTTTTTTCACTTCCAGTAAAAAAATAGTAAGTTCACCAACACAGTTCAACGTACGCAAGGCCAAATTAAAAAAAAAGTCAAAAATTATTAAAATTTTTATTTACAAAAAGTAAACTTAGAAAGTCAATAGTCTAATAACAAGGCACTCTAAACTCGTCCATGGAGATTGGCTAAATGTAAACAGCAGCCCATCTCCACCGACGAGTTGCTGGGTCCAAATGCAGAACCCCGAGAAGAACCAGCAAAAAACTCAATGTTGTATGTTTGAGCTTATATGAAAGAAAGAAAGAAATAAACAACCTGTCTCACAAAAAGCGGGCAGGCCGCATGGATCTTTATAATATAATACCAGCAACGCGTCCCGGATTAAGCCGCTTAGTTCCCGTTCCCGTAACAATACGGGAATCAAATATAGCCTATGTGTTATTCTGATGTATAAGCTATATAATTGCAAAGTTTCATTAAAATCCGCTCTGTAGTTTTTGCGTGATAGAGCAACAAACTTACTCACAAACTTCTCTACTATTCAGTGGCAAGGCAACGTCAGACCGTGCCACTAGAATTAGTTTCAAAATCATCATCAGGTTAGTCGTTTTTCCGTGAAAGATCAACAAACGTCCACCATACAGCCATCCTCACAAACTTCCGCGATTATCATCATCAACCCGTAACAGCCCAGTGCTGAGCTAAGGGTCTTTCCTCACACATGAGGGGGCTATAATCTCCCACGCGAGCCCACCGCGGATTGGGAGACGGTGTTAAGCTAGTGGCCACTTAAGAGTCAGAATCTATATCTATACATATAATAAAACTCTAACGGGGCCGTGTCTGTACATTAAATATTTTTTAGAAATTTTAACGGTAGTGTATATAGTTATCGATATAGATACCAAAACACTAATTTTTGGAATTTTTGTCTCTCTGTCTGTCTGTCTGTCTGTCTGTCTGTCTGTCTGTCTGTCTGGTTGTGCACGCATCACGCAAAAACTACTGGACGGATTTTGATGAAATTTGGTGTGGTGATAGCTGAGTACCCGGGTCAACATCTAGGGTACATTTTATTCCAGAAAAATATCTCATTCCCACGGGAAAATATAAAAACTGGGTAAAAAGAAAAATACGTACTACTCTGAAACGATAACACCTAGAATCTTGAAATATGGTGTGAAGGTGTCTTATACATCGTAGCCAACCCATATAAAGGGATATTCGTAAATTCCCGCGGGAACGGGAATAATCGGGATGAGCGCGGGCAACGTCGCTATGGGCATCCGCTATTTGAAATATGGTATGTAATGTAGGTGTCTTATATATGTCATAGGCAACAACTATAAAGGGAGTTTCGGAAATTCCCACGGGAACGGGAATAAACGGAATCCGCGCGGGCAACGCCGCTGGGCATCCGCTAGTTTAAAATATGGTATGTAGGTGGCTTATATGTCGTAGGCAACCACTATAAAGGGATTTTTGGAAATTCCCACGGGAACGGGAATAAACTGGATTGAGGAATGATTATATTTTTAGTTTGTTTGTATTGAAAAGGCTCCGATACCTACCACCGGCCTTACAGATTTAAAAAAATCTTTTGCCAGTGGAAAACGTACTTTTCTGGGAGTAACATATAATTTTCCCACGGGAACAGGCCTAAACCACAAACCTGATTTTGAAAATTCTTTCACCAATTTAAAGCTACATTATCAGGGAGTAACAAAGCCTATATTTTATTCCCGTATTTCCACGGGAACGGGAACTACGCGGGTGAAACCGCGGGGCGCTGCTAGTTTAGTAATATAAATGTCACTTTTCGGTCACCCATCCACTGACTGACCGCACCCAACTTTGCTTAACCAGTGCGATCGTTACAAACACACTGGCATCTCAGGGCTACGAGCGCTTCCGCGATTATAACATACATTTTTAATGCTGATTCTGCGCAGGAATCGAACCCATTGAGTCAAAAGTCAAGACGCCCGACAATACCTACCTAAGTAAAATGTTATATAACGTCCACCCAACTTTGAGTAAGTACCGTCGGCATAAATATCAGTTTCCATGGAGCCATTAGCTGCTCTAACGAGGTTTGCACACACCGCCGCCGGTCGTCTGTAAATAAAGGGGGCTACACATTCGACTAAACCACAAAAAAGATATAACATGGTTTAACTTATCCTATCCTACTAATATTATAAACGCAAAAGTTTGTGTGGATGGATGTATGGATGTGTGGATGGATGTTTGTTCCTCTTTCACGCAAAAACAACCCAACGGATTTTGATGAAACTTTACAGTTATATAGCATAAACATCAAAATAACACATAGGCTATATTTTATCCCCGTGTAGTAGTATTAGGTATGTGGAGGAGATGAAGTGGAATGCCTTTCCATATTGAAAAGGGAAGATCTTCCGCCAAGAGACACCTCTCCTCCATCGTGCGTGACCGAGGTCCAACAATTATGTAGGACTAGCAGCGCCCCGCGGTTTCACCCGTGTAGTTCCCGTTCCCGTAGGAATACGGGGATAAAATATAGCCTATGTGTTATTCTGATGTATAAGCTATATAACTGTAAAGTTTCATCACAATCCTTTCTGTAGTTTTTGCGTGAAAGAGGAACAAACATCCATCCAGACATGCATACAAATTTTCGCGTTTATAATATTAGTAGGAGTAGGATACTCTATACAACACGTAACAGAAAAAGCGCAATTCCTCATTCACCCCAATTAGTATATTAATATAAAAAAAATATTATACAATCGAACTTTAGTTGTGTCTAACCAATTTTCTTAAATATCCATCAATAATAGAACGATTTTCATAGATAGCACTAAATTCAGCTACGCTTATTCATTTTTTGGAAAAAATTTACACATATTAAAAATAGCTGAAATCGATACTGAACAAACTAATTTCAGGAATTGCGCTTATTCTGTTACATGTTGTATAATTTCGATAGCGCGGTTTAGAACTTATGACGTCGAGAGGGTAATATTATTAAAACTTCAATCCCTCTAAATCCAATTAGATTTTAATTTTTTCTAATTAAGAATTGGAATATGAATCTCTTTTTTAATAATATTAATTAATAATAAATTCTCTTTATTGCCTTTCCACAATTATAGAAAAAGTAAAAAGAAACAAGAGAAAAAAAAAAGTAAAAAAGTAAAATTGAATGAATACCTATTTAGCAGTTTCAAAATAGTTTTTTGGGTTAAAGAGTGTGGTGAGGCAATGGGCAGCAGGCTCAGCATCTGCTGCGTCACATTTCGTGACCAGCGTTGGTTTTCAGTCTGCGCCCAAGGACGGTCATTCTACATCAGTAATGTGAAAGAAATTGGAAGCGATGTATACGCCATCCTATTCTTCGGCATGTATTTGTGCTACGCTCAGACCATGGATGGCGTTGGTCGTTGAGTTAATGCTTTAAAATAAGAGATAGCACTTCTACGATGAAATACCGCTAATTATCCAGAGATTAAAATATGACAGAGACTAGGAGATAGAGTTCTGTGGACAGAGAGGCCGGAAGTGGTTAGATGCTCTTTGGTTGAAGGCGGTTGACTTTGTGAATTGTATTTTGTTCAAGAATATAAATTGATAACGAAATATTTGACAAATCGTACTAAACAATATAATTTAATATCGGTTTAAAGAATCGTTTATATATGAAAAGTTTATATATATGTATACCTCTATTAATCATCTTTCCAACATCGCCATTTTATTAATCGTTAATGTGTTGAGCTAATTTGCGTTTAAATTCAATATGAGATTCGATTTTTTTTAAATCTGAGGGTAAACCATTAAAAAGTCGTGCGCCTTCATTTGTAATCATTCGCTTTCCGTAGTTTGTTCTAGTCCGCGGTAGGACAAGATAACTGGCTCGCCTCGTGGAGCGTTTAGATATATGTTTTGTTTGTATTAGTGTAATTGACGAGTGGATGGTTTTGTTAAGTATTTTATGGAGGAGTATGCGTAAAGTAGGTGTATAGCTGTTTCACATTCATTAAGTTTGTTTGTTTGTATATTTTATTGGTGGGTGTCAGGTAAGGAAAGTGAAACAGCATCTTGATTAGTTTATTTTGTATAATCTGCAATTCAGCTAATTTAGTTTTACTGGCTCTGCCCCATACCTCGATTAGGTAAATTTGGTGCGATTTAATTAGGGAATTGTAGATTGTCATTCGTATTTCTCGGGGTATGCAACTCACAATACCGCGCAAGGACCCCATTAGTGAAGAAAGTTTTTTTTTAATATAATCGATATGTGTGCCCCATAACAGTCTGTTGTCTATTCGTAGTCCTAGATATTTTTCTGTGTGTTTCTCGTATATGGGTAATTTGTTGATAGTTAAAGGTGTGTATTGAGGAATATGTTTGTTTTTGACTCTAAAAATTACATATGAGGTTTTGGATATGTTAATTGTTAGTAAGTTAGACTGTAGCCAATTAAAAAGTATATCCAAGTCTTTTTGCGCTGATTCGATAATGTCATGTATGGAGACCCCAAAGTAAAACAAGCATGTATCGTCTGCATACAAAGTTAGATGTCCCTTTAATCCAAGACTCGCGATACTGTTTATATAAATTAAAAACAAAAGGGGGCCCATAATGGATCCTTGCGGAACTCCAAAAGATATAGGTAGGGGCTTACTTTGATGGTCCTGGATTTTTACAATTTGTTGCCTGTTCCCTAGGTATGATTTTAGTATGCTTAAGGCATTTCCACATATTCCAATTGAATTAAGTTTATTTATTAGTAGATTATGACTTACGGTATCAAAAGCTTTTTTTAGATCGATGAATATACCCAAAACAATTTTTTTCTCATCAATATTTTGTCTGATCTTTGTGATCAGGTCAATGGTTGCTGCTAGAGTGTTGCTTTTTGGCCTGAATCCGAATTGCCGGTCTGTGATATATTTGATTGAATTTAGGAAACATTCTAGGCGCTTATATAATACTTTTTCCAGAACTTTGTAAAGTACTGGGAGAACTGATATTGGTCTGTAGTTGCCAGGGTCAGTTTTTGGGCCAGATTTATGAATTGGAGTGACTCTAGCAATCTTAAGTGAATCGGGAAATTTCCCTTTGCTTAGTAATTCATTGATGCAAGTGGTAAGTTCTGGTACTATGACAGATTTTACCGCTTTCATTGCCTTTATGCTAATGCCATCCAGGCCAGTACTTGAGTTAGAGTCTAGACTATTTATTATGTTGGATATTTCCTCAATAGTGGTAGGGGGCAGAACTGATGATTTTGGTGAGTCAGTAGTGTTGTTGTGTTTTGAAGAGTCAGCGTAACTATCATGGGGTTGTGTTGGTATTTCCTTAGCGAGTAATGATCCTATGGTTGAGAAGTACTTATTGAATGTATTACATATCTCGGTTGGGTCAGTGATCGTTTTTGACCCGATTGCTAGATTAGGAGGAGCACAGTTGGACTTTGATTTGTTGTTGGAAAGATCATTAATTAGGCTCCACATCTTTTTAGGTTTTTTGCTACATTTAGTAAATAAATTAAAGTAGTAGGTAGCCTTTGCGTTTTTTATCAGGTCCGTTGTAGCCTCTCTTTCATTCTTAAAATGGTTTTCTAGAGTCGTATTATCAGGATCGTTTTGGAGTTCAGCCCACAGCTCATTTCTTCGATTAATTCTGTCGATGACTTCTTTTTGTATCCAATCTTTTTGGGGTAGATTCAGGATTTTAGTCTTTGTTGTCATGTTTTCCAATATACGAATTTTAAGTGCAACTTCAAATTCCTCAAAGTGTTTTGTATTAATCCTTTCTCTTTCAATTGATTTAAACAGTTTATCGTAATTTAGTGCCTTGTAAGCTGTACGTTGTTTGAGTGGGGGTTTGTGTCGCTTGAGAGTTAGATGTATTTGCCTGTGGTCGGAGAATGAGGAGTCTATTAGGGCCAGGTGGTAGTTCTCATTCTTTAAATTGGTACATACATGGTCCAAGATCGACTTCTTTGTTGGAGTTCCTCTTGTGTAATGATCTTTGCTAATTTTGTTTAGAATTTTATAGCCAGCTGCATTGAGACTATTGGTATATTTCTGCTTTTTTTCACTTTTCTCTAGAAGATCTATGTTAAAATCTCCGAAGACTAGTGATCGTTTTCTTTGTTGGATTTGAGAACCTAGAATATTTGTGAATTCGTCGAGGTTCGTATCACCTGGGTTGTAGACAAGACCGATATTAAGCGCATATTTCTCTAGGGTTAGCCATAGGTAATTGTTCCCGCCGAAATATAGTGATTCGGATAGATTGTGTTTTAGGTCATTATGGACAAAGGCTGATACTCCACCTCCAGTTCTATCTGTACGCAGATTATAGTGATGTGTATAGTTAGGTATATGAAAGTTCTGTGCTTGTTCCTCGGATTTTATCCAGGTTTCGGTTAACAGTATCAAATGTGTTGTACTCGCAATAGAACTAACTATGCATTTCAGTTCGTCAAATTTATTACATATGCTTCTGGCATTCAGGTATAGTATTTTCACACGTGATTTAGTATTTTCAATATCAGTATAATTATTAGTGATTTGGTATGTTGAACATTCCGCAGTAGGGCTAGGTTTTGCTTTTAGTTTTTTTCCATTATACTCGTAATTTTAGGCACACCCCTTACATATTTGATGGTAAGGTTGTTTTCTCCATCCTTTGAGCGTCGTTCCAGTTCCTCTTTAAGATCTTGTAGAAGTTTTCGTTGCGCTGGAGTTTCATCTGAATACATTTTAATACCCTCTGGCAACTTATTTTTGTTACGTAGTAAGAGTCTCGCAGGCTCATGACTTTCAAAACATACTTTTACTCTTTGGGTCTTTTTAGGGTTATATTTACCAAGTCGAAAAATGTTGGTTGGTTGCGGTGCTTCTTTAAAAGAGCTAGTAATAACTTTGAGTACCTCTGCGTTGTCTTTCGATAATCGCTCTTGAGAGCCGGGAACAGTTTGTTCAGGAATACCTGCGAGTATAACATTTTTCTGTCGAATATTGCGTTCTTGCAATTCCTGGAGTATTTTTTCTTGGGTGTATGGTTGGGATTCAGGCATGAATTTTTTTTCTGATACAGTAGTTCGAAGGTCACTGAGCTCCGATTCTACAGATTTGAGCTTTTCTTCGCCGATACTGACTTTGCTTTCCAGACCAGAAATATGTTCTTTTATCAGTGTTTGTTCCGATGTTAGGCTAGTTATTGAGTATTTGATTTCGTTGATCTCGTTTTTCAAATCAGAGAAGTTATCACACATTTGTTTCTTGGTACTCTCATTGGTGTGTATGAGTTTTTCAAGTAGGGCAGTGATATGTATCATTTCTTGTCGCATTGTAATGAGTTCACTAGAACAGGCACAGCTTTGGTCATCAGGTTGTTTCCTTTTACGCAGGGTGATATGCGAATCAGAGTGTTCTTTCGCAAGTTTAGATAAATCTGGCTGGGACCCTGTGCCAGGAGGTGATCGTATCAGACTCATTATAAACTTAAGTCAAGTTACTGGAACTATCTAAATGCGGCACTTACTTTTCAACAATAGTGAAGGTAGTGAGCTTCTATTAGTGTAGATGTACTGCAACGCCGAGTTGAAGTGAGATAAAAATTGCAGTTTATTCTTTCTAGCGCTGAGACGTGAGGCGACCTCTGGTGAGGTGATCTTCACTTTTACGTAGGTTCAAGTAGATAGATATTTTAATATAATAAATAAATATGTTTTTCTTTCTTTCTTTTTACTATTTAATATAATATGTATCACTTGTGAGATACGAGTACATTGGGTTTTCATGCGATGGCCAAGTCAATCTATTTATTTAGAATATAAAAGATTTATAATATTGTTATGGTCACTATAAGAGGTTATTAGATTAGATAATTGCGTAATTACATAAAACAGTAGGTCCCTTAGTAGGGACTGAATAAATTAACCGACTTGGTATTACATGGATCTCACAACTTTTTACGGTAGAAGTACTGAGTTGCGAGGCTTGGGTTTTTGACAAGTTTTGTTTTTAATGGCATCTATTTTAAAAAAAAAACAGTCCAGTCGAATTCAGCTCGGTGTGAAACACCTTAACCATTAACAAAAGTGCGTCCGTCTGTCCATCCGCGCCTCTTTAGCACTTCGTTAAGGGACTCAATATGCCGATGAAAACTAACGCATGCGCCGTAATTAGCCACAATTCTGCTTATGCCCGAGAATAGTTAATGATTTAATGGGATGTACCTGCGACACAGTACAATCATTAGAAGTATAAGTCAACCTGTATGATCTTTTAAGTTTCATAATTAAGTAATTACAATAATAACCTATGAAGAAAGAAAGAAAGAAATATTTATTTTTCCTATTAATTAATTTTTCGAGCACTAAACTCAATGTAAATAGTTTAAAGCGTGAAAAAAAGGGTCTAAGGCTCAGCATTGGCTGTAGACAGTCCACAACCTCTGATATTCTGCCATAGCCCGTCATGTTGAGTGTAGAACACAAACAAACAATTGGTCGAATAAAATGCATTAATACTGTATACAATAAACAGTAAAAAAAACCCTTAAACTAGCTATAGAGGGACACTTGCACCCAAGGATTGCTTCATTAAGAGCCATTGCGCACATTTTTGCCGGAACGTGTGAAGCGACAGTGACAAAGCGTCGCAGACTGACGGTGGCAGATAGATCGTTATGCTGGTATTTAGAACGTATGGATGAAGGAATAAGGGACGTCTTGAAAAAAGGCCAGGTCAAGAGTACCCTAAACCGAAGAGCATGCATGAAGGTAATAATGAAAGTGGACGAAGCGAAACTTATGTAAGGATCGTAGCAAGTGGAAAGAAGTGGTCTCTGCCTACCCGTACGGGAAGTGGCGTGATTATATGTATGTATGAAGGAAGAATAACGAAAAAGATTTATGGTGCGAATGTTGAAGGATGCAAGAAAGGAGGACGCCCCAGAAGAACGTTCACGGATCAAATAAGCTGGGGTCCGGAGTGCGAAGAATAAAAGAGCGTGCATGAAAAGGCTTAAGGATGTGATGGAAGCGAAAGAAGTATGTAGAGATAGAGCAAAATGGCGATCCATTGTCTCTGCCTAAACCTTTGCTACAATGGCGTGAGTTTTATGTATGTATGTAGGTATGTATATATAACCTCGTTGCCGATACTTATTACACATAATCCTACTAATATTATAAACGCGAAAGTTTGTATGGATGAATGTATGGATGGATGTTTGTTCCTCTTTCACGCTAAAACTAGAGAACAGATTTTGATGAAACTTTACAGTTATATAGCTATACATGAATAACACAAAGGCTATATTTTATCCCCGTATTCCCACGGGAACGGGAACTATGCGGGGTTCCATTTCCGCTCCGAGAAAACATTAGTATGAAGGAACTTATCAGTTAGCATCCTGCAGTTATATTTAGTAGGTACCCATAGTAGTCTAGTTTGGGACTAAATAACCATGAGTGAATTGTGTCCCAAAATTTATTATTATTATTATTATACAATATACCCAACTAAGTATATCCCGGGTACAATCAACTAATTTACATGCAATTATTTTACTTTTTAATTTTTCATTGATATCACTCCGTCAATCGAAAAGTTGTAATGCGAAAAATTTGGAAGTTTTAGTATTATATCGATGTTTTGAATGAATTTTAATAATTGCTTTCCTTTGATGGGGTGTATTTAGGATATTTGAATATAGGACAAAGTAAAAATTGAATAATGTTACAAAATTAATATTGACAAGAAAGAAATCATGGTACGAAGAAACACTAAAAAATAATACTGTCGAGAGTTTTTTTATGAGATGGTGAGGTTTTTATAATGAAAATGTATTTTTGCATCATTACATGCAAAACCATACAGAGGATAATTTATTAAGATTGCTGTATCCATTAAAATATAAAGTTTCACGTAATTAATAACTCCGAAATCACCAAAACCGCCAAGAAACGCAATACTTTGTGCAAAACCGGACAACTCATGTTTTTATAAAACCCGAAAACTAAATAATTGATGTATCCTGTTACAAACAGCGAACTTTTCAAAATCCGAATCGCCTCAAGCGTAAATCTTTTTTCTGATCCATTCAAAGAATCGCCAGAATCTGCCACGAGTAAAAATATATTTTGCAACCAAAGAGTTTGTACAACGGCAAATTGGGTCCTAAGTTTTTGACATAAGAATGTTTTTGGGATTTTCGAACGCAAAAGAAGTTTGGATACAATAAACAATACTGGCGACATCTATTGTTATAAGAAGGACCGTTCGAAGATCAGAATTTAACGCCTCAAGAATTGCTAACAAAATTCTTTTGTCAACTTTGGGTTAGAAAAAAAGGCAGATGTACCCAACACGCATTGTCATTGAGAGGCAAAGTCGAGGGTCTATCGAAATATAATAATTGACATTAAATGAAGTGTCCTTTCTTGTGGCAACACTGGTTTCTTTTTTTTAACACAGGCGACGGCAAGGTGTTTCACTGGTAAGATAAAGTGAGATTATTGTAGCGGTTTCTTACATTGTAAAGTATTGAAATGATATTGACACTGCAATTGGCAGGTGTAGCTTTATAATTTGAAATTTACGACTGTTCGAGGGATGTAACTTTGGACGTAATCACTAAGCTAAATTAATTTGATTAATTGACTTGAATCACTCTTTAATTTTTGTTCGCTTTTAATAGTGGGTCAATGTACACTTTCATATACATATATATTTTTTATCACTAGCTCGACGGTGAAGGAATTAATCGTAGGTAAGGAAATCGGGATTGACATAGGTACATACTTGCTGCCGACGGGGTAAGCAGAGACTATGAACCGCCACCTGCAACGATTCTGGCACCCCTCTGGTGCTTCATCTACAACCATCAGTCGGTTCATACATTCTGCTCGGTTTCGGGTACTTTTTAACTGGCTTTTCATCATACGTCGCCGATCTGATCGATAAGTAGCCCTAGGATGATCTCTGCCGACTGAGCCAATCACAAACTCCTTACATATTGTCTCTTTAGATGCCTTTACCACTGAGTTTTTCAAAGAAACTAGCTCGAATCTTATTGTACTCTTTGCAATAAAGACCTGTTCCTTATTAGTTTTATTGGACTAGCAGGTGACTCCATCTCTTTCCAGTTCCCGTGAAAATTTCCAAAAATTCCTTCTTAGTGCTCATTTATGAACTGCACTTTCGGTAACGGCATTGAAGGAACCTGTTATATATATATGGTTATTATTAAGTAGGGTAGTCTTGCATCGCTGTCATTCTGTCAGTCTGATAATAAACGGCTTGTCGTGAATACGTGTGTTTTATTGGAAGAACCGGTATATAGAACAATGGCGAACGAGGATAAAAATCAAAAGGGGAAAATGAGTGTCGGACATTTAACAAGTTTTGATGTGGACAGTGGAAATTGGCAAAGTTATTGTGATCGATTAGACATGTACTTTTTGGTAAATGAGACGAAAAGTGTGCATAAATTACCCACATTAATATCAATTATAGGAGACGCCGGTTATGAACTAATGGTTAATCTGTGTAGCCCAAAGAAACCTAAAGACTGTGAGTATAGTGACGTAGTAAAATTAATGAAAGACTATTTACAACCTAAACCTTCGTTTTTGGCAGAACGCTATAAATTTCGGCAGTGTCGTCAAGAAAATGGACAAACGATCGCGAGTTTCGCGACAGAATTAAAAAAACTTTCTCGGTTTTGTGAGTTCGGGACGACTCTCGATGATAACATGCGAGACCAGTTTGTATGCGGCATACGAAGTGATTTAATTCGACAACGATTATTTGCGGAAGATAATATAACATACAGTAAGGCGACATCCATAGCTTGCACGTTGGAGGCGGCGGAACGAGATTCTCATGTAGTGGAAAAAAATGGGGGTGGATTGGAAATAAATTCCTTAGCTCGCGGCGGCCCGTGGCCGGCCGCGTCGTCGTTAGCAGGCAGCGGTGGCAGCCATCAGCGTGACGTCAGCGACCAGTTATACAAACTAACAATGGACGGAGCGAGATGTTGGGCGTGTGGTGATATGCGTCATCGACAATATGACTGTAAATTTCGTTCGTTTGTGTGTTCATACTGCGGCCAAACTGGACACTTGAGGCGGGTGTGTCCTCAAATAGCAGTTTCGAGGTCGAGTGGCCAGCAGCAGCGAGGTCGCGGAAGTGCGAACCGCGGGAGCGGTCGAGGAGCAGCGCGCGGCGGCGTCCCATGGCGTGGCGGCGGCCGGGGAGCGGCTGGCGGCGGTGGCGCAGGCGGCGCTATGCACAACCAGTATTGGGTGCAGGATGCGTACGGCGGAATAATGAGCCGGGAAGGCATGGAGGAGCCAGACGAGAGGCCAGAAGAATCGGAGGAAGAACAGCTGCACTTGATGTCGTTGGGAGGTTATAAGCCGGTATGCTTGACACTTTCTATCCAAAACATTCAGTTAAAAATGGAAGTGGACACAGGATCAGTTATTTCTTGCATTAGTAAATTTACTTATGAAGAAAAATTTAATAATTTGCCCTTACTGCCATGTGAATTAACATTAAAATTTTACGATGGGTCTAAAATAAGACCTTTAGGTTACATAGAAACAGAGGTTATATACGGTAATGTTAGAAAAGTGTTAGATTTGTATATAATAGGGAACGGAAGCACTAATCTGTTAGGCCGGCAGTGGTTGGTGGAGCTAGGTATAAATATACCAGCCATTTCTATGAATGTAATTGTAAACGAAAAGTTAGATAAGAATAAAATTGTGATGGATATTGTTTCTAGGCATGAAGAGTTATTTGATGACTCACTGGGCCGATACACCGGCGGGCGAGCATCGTTGTGCGTGCGGGAGGGGGCGGTGCCGGTATTCTGCCGCGCGAGGCCGTTACCGTACGCAATGCGCGAGCGCGTCGATGCGGAGCTCGACGCCATGCTGCGCGCCGGCATCATCGAGCCCGTCGACCACTCCGACTGGGGGACTCCTCTCGTCATAGCCAGGAAAGCGGATGGCGGTATAAGGTTATGTGCCGACTATAAAGTTACTCTCAATCAATCTTTAATGGTCGATCGTTACCCTGTTCCTAAAATAGAAGATTTGTTTACACATTTAAGCGGTAATGTATATTTCACAAAACTTGATCTGTCGCACGCCTATAATCAGTATGAACTTAGCGAGGATTCCAAATTGTTCACTGTAATAAATACGCATCGAGGCTTATTCAAATACAACCGTCTGGTGTACGGTCTGTCCTCGAGCCCAGGAATTTTTCAGAAAATGATGAAAAATCTGTTGGTGGGAATACCTAACGTGATAAATTTTTTAGACGATATTTTGATAATAAATAAAGATTTAAATTCTCATATGAATACTATTAATGAAGTATTTAACAGATTAAAAACGAACGGATTAAAATTAAAAAAAAGTAAATGCGTATTTATGGCCAGCAAAGTTAAGTTTTTAGGGTTCATTGTGGATAAAGAAGGAGTTAGTATGGATCCAGAGAAAGTTAGACCACTATTAGATATGACGGAGCCCACGTGCGCCTCAGAACTTAGGTCCTTTTTAGGAATGGTGAACTTTTATGGGAAGTTTGTTAAGAATTTGAGTTATTATTTGGGGCCTCTGTATGCGTTGTTAAAAAAAGGCGTAGCGTGGTATTGGGGTCCTTCTCAGGATAGGGTATTTAAGCAGATAAAAAAATTACTGACTAGCACAGACGTTTTAGTGCATTTTGATATGTCCTGTGAGACAGTAGTGACGTGCGACGCGAGCTCGCACGGACTCGGCGCCGTGCTGGCTAAGTCGAGTGTTGAGCTATATCAGGGACGGCTGGCCTGGGGTGACGGAGATTGAAGGTCTCAAACCGTATTTTAATAGGCAAAAAGAATTATATAGTGAGTTAGGTTGTGTCATGTGGGGGCATCGCGTTGTGATTCCAGGCCCGTGCAGGGAAAAAGTTTTGCGAGAACTGCACGATTCTCATATGGGTATTGTGAAAACAAAAAGTTTAGCAAGGGGTTACGTATGGTGGCCGGGTCTGGACGAGGCGATAGAGGCCCGGTGCCGCGCGTGCACCGTGTGCGCAGCAGTGGCCGACGCGCCGCCGGAGCACGCGCCGCGGGCCTGGCCGTGGCCGTCGCGCCCCTGGACTCGGCTGCATATTGACTTTTTAGGCCCCATCGAGGGCCTCACATACCTTATAGTAGTGGATTCTAGCTCCAAATGGATCGAAGCGATTAGGATGCAGCGTACTTCTGCGACTGCGGTTATTCGTGTTCTACGAGACTTATGGGCAAGGTTTGGAATTCCAAAGCAGTTAGTTAGCGATAATGGGCCTCCGTTTACTAGTGAGGAATTTAAGAAGTTTCTTATGAGCAATGGGGTCGAGCAGATATTAACGGCCCCCTATCATCCGGCATCTAACGGTGCTGCGGAAAGTGCTGTAAAAATTTGCAAAAAAGTTATTAAAAAGGCCTTAAAAATAAATCTAGATGTCGATACTGCTATAAGTAGGTTTCTATTAACTTACAGAAATACTGAGCACAGTACAACTGGGGAAAGCCCAGCGAAAATTCTGCAAGGTCGCTCGTTGCGCATTAGACTAGACTGTTTAAAACCTGAACGCGCTCATCGGGTTCGAAACGCACAGGACCGCTATGTGAGAGCCGCGGGCGGTGTAACGAGGGAACTGCAGACCGGGAAACCAGTGTGGTATAGGCATTATCGAGCCGGGAATAAGTGGTGTCCGGGGGAAATCGTGGAAAGGCTAGGTGATACTGATTATAGCGTGAGATCTACTCAAGGAACTGAGGTGCATCGACATATTGACCAATTGAGAAGTCGGATATCAGAATCAGAATGTGTTAACTTTCCGCCTAAAACTCCCGGCATGAATCTATCACGCAATTCACTTGTATTTCCGGTAGCTGACGAGGAGAGTGGGCAAACGTGGGAGAGGTCGAGGGGTTCGGTAAGAGCGGTTAGCGATGCTGGTGCCGGTGACGGGCCGGACCCGTTACCGCCTGTATCTGTCCCTATAACGACGAGCTCTTCTACACATTCACCAGTGTCAAATACGGACATGAGCCCTCCCGCCGGGGCGTCGCGCCCAGTGCGACTTAGGAAACCACCAATTAGATATGGCTTTGAATAGTTATTAAGTTTAAATTGTATTATCATTTTAAGGGTGGAGGTGTTATATATATATGGTTATTATTAAGTAGGGTAGTCTTGCATCGCTGTCATTCTGTCAGTCTGATAATAAACGGCTTGTCGTGAATACGTGTGTTTTATTGGAAGAACCGGTATATAGAACAGAACCTCTGAGCAATATTTAATGCATCAAGAGCCAGCTGTTTCGGCTGTGCGTAGATCAATCACACAGTAAATCACCCAGTTAGTTTCTTCTTTTTAACCGACTTCAAAAAAGGACGATGTTATGGAAGAACGGAGGTGGAACGCTCCTCCATCATGAAAAGGGAAGATCATCCTTTAGGCGAGGTGATC
This sequence comes from Ethmia dodecea, assembly GCA_963855545.1. Taxonomy (NCBI): domain Eukaryota; kingdom Metazoa; phylum Arthropoda; class Insecta; order Lepidoptera; family Depressariidae; genus Ethmia; species Ethmia dodecea. The sequence continues at coordinate 3,463,003 of OY979463.1, read as the reverse complement.
GTGCCTGGGGACCAAGGTCCAACGGTTGATGTTGGACAGTTGTATTTATACAAACTCATTGGAAAACTTTGAATGCGTTGTTTAGAACTTGGCCGTCAATTGACGCGTTCTATGTGTCGCTACAAGGGTATCAATTCAACTGTATGTTTTTTACCTCAGAACTTTCGACTGGGTAAACCGATTTTGATGATTATTATTTTATTTGCAAGCTGGTACTTCTCGTGTGGTCTCATTTCAATTTGGTCCAGTTCTGACAATGGAGTCCTTGAGAAAACCATATAAGTTGAAGTCGGTTTTGAACTCTTTAGAGTTCATTGTTATATTAAAGGTATATATTTAGATGGACACTTGAAGAAATTCGCGTTAGTTAAATAAACTGAAAGCTCCAAAAAATAATATTAGCAATAAAACACAACACAATGGCATAGGTAATTGAGAAGCAATGGACCAAAAATTCACATTCCACATTACTTCCCATGGATTTATGCGAGTGAGGGGCAATAATTTCTGTCATGGCGCCCGGCGCTTTGTGTCTGCAAATCGGTGTGCATCTGGATTGAGGGCCCACTTTTTAAATTATTGCGAAACGAAATGATACTTACAGGGCATTTACTTAAAATTTTGTAAAACCTAAAGCAAAGATTCTTAAATTTCTTAAACGTGAATCAAAAGAGTTATGGTCAAATAGCTTGGGCCCTCAATCCTGACGCCTGCATAAAACGGCATAGTCGAATCTCAGAAAGTACTATCCCTGGGATAATAATTTTTATTCGAGTATTTAGTTAGGAATTTGTTAAATACATTAAGAAATTGTCAAGTCTTAAGAATGCGACAATACAGATTTATGGCGGTTTAGCTTGGGCCCTCAATTCAGCAATTTTGATATTGTAGAATCAGCAAAAAATATGAGTTTTTCTAAGGAAAGATATTAATACGACTTTAATATATTTGAGTTCTATATCTCGGAAAATTTGTTAAAAAGAAATAACGACACAAAAGTTAATTGTTAAAAAGTTATTGAAATTCGTATTTTTTCAAAACGTCTGAACTGAGGGCCCAAGGTTTTTGTCAGTATTGACTAGACTAAGCTTTCTACACTACCGCACTTTAGGCTAAGTATTTTAACAAATTCTTAACTAAAAGGCTACAAAGCGTCCATTCTTCTAAATGCCGTACTTTAGGAGAAAATTGATTTTCGATGTTTTATATGAGAAAATTCAGTAGGGTGACCATAATGTTTATCGTAAGTATAAACAAGTATTCGTTGTGATCATGTAAGTAGTATTTTGTAAAGCGCAGATACAATATATATAATTATACAACGCGTAACAGAAAAAGCGCAATTCCTCATACACCCCGGTTAGTAAATTAATATAAAAAAAGATGCAATCGAACTTTAGTTGTGTCCTATTTTCTTAAATATCGTTCTATAATAGTACGATTTCAATAGATAGCATTAAATTCAGCTATGCTAATTCATTTTTCGGAAAAATTTAACACATATTAAAAATAGATGAAATCGAATGTAGTCGATACTGAACAAACTAATTTCAGGAATTGCACTTATTCTGTTACATATTGTATATAATATATAAAGCTCGATATAATTATATACGATTAGCTGTGCTGTGCCTTCACCTACGTATGCGTGGAAAAATAAAATAAGAAAGTGCCAATAATCAATGAAATTATGTACCTATTGGACGTATTAAAATTATAACCCTGTATATTAACAACTAGCATTGCTTTGCGGTTTCATCCGCGTAGTTCCCGTTCCCGTGAAAATACGGGAATAAAATATAGCCTTTGTTACTCCCTGGTAATGTATCTTTCCATTTTTAAAAGAACTTTTTAAATCGGTAACGTGGTTTAGGCCTGTTCCCGTGGGAAAATTATAGCACATGTTACTCCCAGAAAAGTACGCTTTCCACTGGCAAAACATTTTTTTTAAATCGGTAAAACCGGTAGTATTGGAGCCTTTTCAATACAAAAAATCAAAAAATTCCTCAATCCAATATATTCCAGTTCCCGTGGGAATATCAAAAAATCTCTTCATAGCGGTTGCCTACGACATATAAGACGCCTACATAACATATTAGAAATTGCGGGTGCCCATCGGCGTTTCCTGCGCGGATCCGGTTTATTCCCGTTCCCGTGGAAATTTCCAAAAATCTCTTCATAGCGGTTCTCTAAGATATACAAGACACCTATATTTCAAGTTTCTAGGTGTTATCGATTTCTTTTTTCACCTGTTTTTATATTTTCCCGTGGGAATGAGATATTTTTCTGGAATAAAGAGTACCCTAAATGTTGACCCGGGTACTCAGTTATTTCCATACCAAATTTCATCAAAATCCGTCTAGTAGTTTTTGCGTGATGCGTGCACAACCAGACAGACAGACAGACAGATATAGACAGACGGACAGACAGACAGACACAAATTTAAAAAGATGTTGTTTTGGTATCTATATCGATAATTATATAGACTAGATAAAATAGACTCGTTAAAATTTTCAAAAACATTTCATATACAGCCGCGGCCCCGTTAGAGTTTTGTTTTATGTATAGATAACATTTTTACATATTTAGCTTACAAATAAGGGTACTCACCTTAATTTGTTTTTAACCAGAAAATAAAAATAATATGAAACCCTGCCAAAATCTTTATTATTTTACATTATAATCTGCCAAAACATATGAAATTGTATGTATATAATTATATTATACTATCACTAATATGAGTCAAAACCCGAAATACACAGCAAAATGAAAATTAAACAAAAAACATGACGGGGACGCGCGTACGTCAGGCGTCAAAAATATGAATACTATGATAACCATTTAAATAACACCTTTTATTAATTTTGTATCACACAAAACGTAATCGCTTCCGACAACAACTTATGAAATATCTTCTAAGAGGGAACATGCTGATTTGTCTCAAAAAAGTAACAAAATCATATACACCCTACTGAATTTTCTCATATAAAACATCGAAAATCAATTTTCTCCTAAAGTACGGCATTTAGAAGAATGGACGCTTTGTAGCCTTTTAGTTAAAAATTTGTTAAAATACTTAGCCTAAAGTGCGGTAGTGTAGAAGGCTTAGCCTAGTCAATACTGACAAAAACCTTGGGCCCTCAGTTCAGACGTTTTGAAAAAATACGAATTTCAATAACTTTTTAACAATTAACTTTTGTGTCGTTATTTCTTTTTAACAAATTTTCCGAGATATGGAACTCAAATATATTATAGTCGTATTAATATCTTTCCTTAGAAAAACTCATATTTTTTGCTGATTCTACAATATCAAAATTGCTGAATTGAGGGCCCAAGCTAAACCGCCATAAATCTGTATTGTCGCATTCTTAAGACTTGACAATTTCTTAATGTATTTAACAAATTACTAACTAAATACTCGAATAAAAATTATTATCCCAGGGATAGTACTTTCTGAGATTCGACTATGCCGTTTTATGCAGGCGTCAGGATTGAGGGCCCAAGCTATTTGACCATAACTCTTTTGATTCACGTTTAAGAAATTTAAGAATCTTTGCTTTAGGTTTTACAAAATTTTAAGTAAATGCCCTGTAAGTATCATTTCGTTTTGCAATAATTTAAAAAGTGGGCCCTCAATCCAGATGCACACTGCAAATCGGAGATTTTGTACTTATTGTGTTTTGCTTGTGGATCTGTCAACTGTGATTTCTAGTTTTTTTCTATTAAAAAGTTCGGATCTTAACATAAAATTTAGTTTAATTTAATTGTTGCAGTCTATTTTGCTCGTCTTGATTTGGAATACTGAACTTCTTATTAGCTGATTGGTTTAGAAAGGCCATTTTATAATAATTTCAGAGCCTTTTACACACAGTCGTGTAGTTATTTAAAAAAGAAGCTGACTTCTATATTCTCTTGGGGGCGGCAGATGTATTCCATATCTAAAAATACCCACTTTTCAGTTACTTAAGTTTAACTTACCTACCATAATACTTATTATGGGAAAGCTTATATTTTAATAAGTAATAACAAGTAATTTATTATTAAGTAATTGCTAAAATACAATAATTTTCAACTCTAAAATTCTAAATTAAAATCTCAGACTATAAATCAAGAAAAATATAAAAAATAATTTACTATAATAATTATAAAAAGCAGTATAAATAAGGTCGAAACATAAAACTATAAACAATGTTAACTTAGTCCCCAAATAGACCGCCTCTGACCATTCCCGGTGCAAAAGTACCCATAATGCTGGCTGCGTTGCCTCGCTGGATTGCTATAGATAACCTTTGCACCAGGAAGTATCCAGAGCGAGGGTCGTGCCCTTTGTCACGCAACCTCTGCCCAATATCCGCGATGAAATGCTTCGCAACTCTGCCCCAAGAACCTAACGTTTCGAAAGCAAGAGGTTTAACTTAAGTTTTTTTAAATGCACAGTGGTACAAGGCCTCTCCAATATTCGAAAAGACAGGCCATCACTGTTTTAGGCTTCCGTACCCAAAGGGTAAAATGGGACCCTATTACTAAGGTTCCGCTGTCCGTGCGTCTGTCTGTCCGTCTGTCACCAGGCTGACGTATGTCAGACAGTTGAAATTTTTACAGATAATGTAGGTATTTCTGTTGCCGCTATCTAATACTAAAAAACAGAATAACTTCAATATTTAAGGGGGCTCCTCTACAACAAACGTGATTTTTTTATAGATACTGGTATAGGGGCTCCGTACCGTTCGTGCGAGAGTCCGACTCGCACTTGGCCGGTTTTTTTTAAAGGTAGCCTCCGACACTCATGATGAGATAAAGACAGATCTGGCGATATCTCCCACTTCAAACATCGTCGTGAAACTTCAGTTTCCATGGACGAGTTTAGAGAGTCTTGTTAATAGACTATTGACGTTTTAAGTGTATTTTTTTTAATTATACAGAAATAGATGAATTGAAATGATTTCAACTGAATTGAATTGAAACGAACACCCGAAATTATTACCCTCTTCTGGTGCGGTCAAGTAAAAATCTAAGAAAGTCTCACCACCATGTGGGGTAACCACACTTCGAAAACACAATAAATCACTCCCGAAATATTGTACCAACGTAAATAAACAAACCGTTAGATAGGATCTCTTAATGACGGGGTTTGCAGATTTTTCGACATTTCGCATGAAATATGCTGCATTTTTGTACCGGACATTATCGGAGATCTTCGCTTACGTTGATTTTAGGGTGGCCATGGTTTTCGGATGGACAAAGATGAGACTATTATGATCCAGCGGCTTTAAAAAACTTTGTCTACTTTCACCTACAGTCGCTTTTTTTTCGTGCGAATAGGAGATAAGTGCACAAATTTTGTTACAGTATTTATAATAATAATAATCAATTTATTACTTGTTAATGTACATTACATACACACTATATTAGTAGAAGTTACACAAAAACAAATAATAAATAATTTAATACCTATTTTAAGTTTATTGACGGGCCTGTTGGCTCAGTTGGTAGTGACCCTGCCTTCTGAGTCGGAGGTCGCGGGTTCGATCCCCGCTCGGGGCCAACATTTGTGTGCATGAACATGTCTGTTGGCTTCGTGTCTTATCGTTTAATATTTATTTAAGTATGTCTATCAGTTGTTCAGTACCCATAGTACAGGCTCTGCCTAGTTTGGGACTGAATAACCGTGTGTAAATTGTGTCCTACAATTTATTTATTTATTTATTTGGCATTATCGCCTGAAATTTATATTACAAAGCAGATTAAAAAAACGCTTATTCATATTAATTAGGGGAATCTAAATCATAATCCATTTATGGAAGTGGAGTGCGATGGATCGATAGAGCAAGAATTAGAGTGATCGCATTAGTAACCATTTATGAATGAGATCATTTCAAAATTTATTAGACTTCTGCCTTTATTCTGGTAAAATCAAAATTATAGATTTGTCCCAGAATATGTAAAACGGATGGCCACCCAACAAAACTGAATTATTTGATAACATAACACCAAAATTTACAGCATGGGTTAATCTTTCCAATAAATGTTTAAACCAATGCTTGTAAAAATTAATGTTTAAATTTTATTACCTTAGCATTTTATGCTGAAGATTGCGAGATTGTGTGTAATGCGACTCATAATTATTACGAGATGGGACTTTTTAATTTGGCCGGCTATTATTGTTGACACTTTATCGAAAGAGGTTTTTTTTAATCCTTTGACCTTTTGCGTGAGTATTTTAAGAATGTAATTACCCGACTATGAATGAGGAAGGGTACCTATTGTTTTTGGTTGTGTTACTATTAGATTGTGAGCAGTGATAGCCTTACGGTTAATGATCCTACTTCTCATGATGATAATTAGTTCAAATCCTGGCATGTACCAATTATTTTTTTTAAAACATACGTACATATTCATGACTAGCTCGACGACAAAGGAAAACGATGAAGAAACCAGCAGGCTACAGAATTAATCTTGAGGCATGTGTAGCAGACCCGGTTCAGCGATGGGCTCGCCACCTATCACGTTTAGGGGTCGAATATTCTGGTGGAAAGTGGGAATTTCCAGAAATGGAATACCTCTGCCTAGCCCCTCTGGCATAAAGGTCCAACATGTGACGTCATGGTTAATGTCGTAGTCCTTACGTTATACAACATAGCGACTACATTCCATTGTATCTAGCAAGATACCTCAATATTTTATAACATTTTTTTTTTAATTTTTCTGATAATCTTCAACTTTACCATAAATTCTATTGCTGAAAAATACCTAATCCCACAAATAGCACCGAAGAAATAGACTTACATCCGTGCAATAGATATATTAGTAGGTATAGGTAGGTACATTAGATACATGTACTTTGAAAACATTATCCTCTTGAGAAAAATCTATACTTCCTGACAAAAAATGGTGAAAAAACATGTTGAATACTAGTCTTAAGTATGGGTAAACATCGGTGGTTTTATCTGTAAAAAAGTAGTTAACACCTGTCACCAATAACCGGGACTCTAAGTAAACAGATGGCAAAAAATACCAGAAGTGTCTCATCAATTCCGCTATTAGTTGTCACTGTAGTTTCCTTAACTTGGATTTCCTTTAGGTTTGCTTGAGTGTTACGTACATATTTATCACTAGTTCGACGGTGAACATCGGTCCTGACGGTCCCAGAATTAATTCTGAGACATGTGTAAAAGACCCGGTCCGGCGATGGGCTCACCACCTATCACGTTTAGGGGTCCAAAGAATATATCGTGAAAAGTGGGTAAGTATATCCAGAAATGGAATACTTCTGCCTACCCATTCAGGGATAAAATTGAGATATTTTTTATTTTAATCTATAAAGTACTATCAAAAAATGTCTTAGTCGGCGACCGAACCCGCGACCTCTGGCTTGAAAGGTCACTTACCACTAACTATAAACCAATATGCCAATTAGTTAAATTAAACAAACAAACTTACAAGTTACAATTTATTATCTACAAATGTTTTTTGGGGTGTGTTTTCTCCCAGAACATGAAAACAAAAACTCAACAAGAGTAAAAAATGTTGTAGAGTCAAAAGCGTAAGAGCGTAACTTATGTGCGAGAACAGATTGACTTTTTCGGGACAGTCAGATACATATGAAACGAATATTAAAATTCGCCAAATATTAACTGTAACGTTTAGTATTCTGAATTATTATGAACAAGGTTTTCATTCACGTAAGTAACAAATGTCTTTGTCATGTTATTTAATTATCAAAATCAGACTACTCTGTCAAAAGGGAACCTTCTTCGGTTTTTCGTTGGTTAAATATATATATATACCTACAACGCGTAACAGAAAAAGCGCAATTCCTCATACACCCCAATTAGTATATTAACACCAATTTTCTTAAATATCGATTAATAATAACACGATTTCCATACAAAGCACTGAATTCAGCTATGCTAATTCATTTTTCTAAAATTTTTAACACATATTAAAAATAGATGAAATCGATTAAGTAGTCGATACTGAACAAACTAATTTCAGGAATTGCGCTTATTCTGTTACATATTGTATATATTCGACGCCTTTATAATTGTCACGAAGCGTTATGACGTTTCCAAAGTTGTCAGATTTTATAGAAAAGACAAAAAAAATCATTTCCACAATGCTCATACTTCACCCTACAGCGGCGTTTCTCGAGATCAGTTCCAACACTGGAATCATAATTTATCATTACCAATGTGTAGCAGCCCACCAGGTCTTTGCTAACACATTTATAAGGAAGTATATTCTAGGCTAGTGGCTACCAAATTGCGAAATAAAATTGCCAAATCAAAGTTATCTGACATACTGACTATACAACTTCGATTGTGCTTGAAAACATTGAATCTCTAGAACAAAATTTAACGTGTCTTTCAAAATACAGGGGAGCTCGTGGTACAAAAATATTTAGTAAATAACACAGCACTCTAAAGACTAATATGATTTTTAAATTCATTGTCAGAACTGAGAAACTGATCCAAATTGAAATGGGACCACACGGAAAGCACCAGCTTTCAATAAAAAGAATCATCAAAATCTGTTCACCCAGTTGAAAGTTCCGATGTAACAAACATAAAAGAAACGTACAGTCGAATTGAGAACCTCCTCCTTTTTTGAAGTCGGTTGAATAAAAATAACGTTATTTATGGAGCTGAGTGTACCAAAAAACCGGCGCCCATGTCTGCAGCATCTGTCGCGGCTCCTACTGCGTCCCATTCAAATCGTCCGTCTGTCTGTCACTACCAATTCAAACCATGTTTTGGTAAAAACTTATCTTTATCACGTGTCTAGGGGTTTTTTTTACGATGACAGCTATTATTATCACATCTTAGTGTATTTTGTGTACTACTACCCTTTCTTTGTTTCGCTGTTGTCTGTGAATATGTTTAGTTATCTTTTAACGACTTTAAACATTTAAATTTTATTAAGGACCAAATGACAATTCCCGAATTTTTTTTATGATATAAAAGGGGGCAAACGAGCAGACAGGTCACCTGATGGTAAGTGACGTCCGTCGCCCATGGACACCTGCAACTCAAGAGTCACAACTGCGTTGCCGACCTTTGAGGTGGCAGTAGGGGGAGGGGAGGGGATGGGGAATGGGGCCTCTTGATTGGATTGGGAACTTCCTTCTTTTGGTTTGATTGGTTGCGAAAGTCTCATATCTGTCTCTCTGTAACACAGGACAAAACCGATAAACCGGATGAAACAGCAGAAGTGGGAAAGTAAAACACGTGTAGGTAGGTACTTACTGCTCGCTATTTATTTGGGCAGAGTGACGCCTTAACAACTGCTCGTTATGGAATGGAATGAATGCTGACAATAACTTTGTTCTGCTTTTATACTTTCATCGACACAGAAATTAAAATTAAAATACTAACGGCCGGCGACGGCCGCGCCCTCTAGCAGCTTAACTAAATTAGTGAATTAATGCTCAATTAATTAAATGCCTGAATTCTAAATTGTGAATTACTTACATAAAATCGATATCTTTATTTTAATACATAATTAGAAGTATTTTGTAATTGTTGTTGATTAAAAGGAACGTTTCATGACTGCCTAAATAGATGGCGCTAAATGTAGAAATGTGCAATTAATGAATATAAATCTAACATTGATTATTGTAATTATTTGTTGTCATATACCTATACTTTATATCTAAATCAATCTATATATACAATTTATAATGTTTAGCATGAATAGTTTATTAGCGGTTATTGTTGGTGGAGTTGGTGCTGGTAGATGCAGCTAACACTCGGCCATCCTGCACGGGGCGCGTCCCGCGACTCGCTTCGACTGCTGCTGCGGCTCTCTGTCTCCAGCTGGTGTTCGAGCCCGCCACATTATCCTGGAAGTGAAAGTTATCACGCAGTATTTTGTAATTTATATAGTTTATAATAATTACACGAATCTGGGGACAAGGCTGTGGCCCCCCGCCAAGTCGAGCAAACCACGAGCAATTTTAATAGGAATTGATCACACAGCAATCCTTTATAAAGCCACTCAGTGTATTTAAGGACAATTTGCCACACAGAAAGGTAGTCGTTTCATGTTTGATGTAGGTAATGTAAGTATAATAAATAGGAGTTGATCACACAGCCATCCTCTCTAAAGCCACACAGTGTATCGTTAAATAATTTGCCACACAGAAAGGTACGTCGTTTCGATGTCGTATTGAATAGGAATTGATCACACAGCCATCCTTTCTAAAGCTACACAGCGTATTATTAGGTAATTTGTCACACAGAAAGGTAAGTAGTCACTTTGTGTCTAATGTCAAATGTATTATATAGGATTTGATCACACAGCTTCTTAGTTCACTCAGCACACAGATCATAGTAGACTTGATCACTTAGCTGTCTACCTTCAGTTATCTATCACACCGAACCATAATATGTAATTGAAGTTATCAATTTATTCACCCATATAGTCAGCTTCTTTAATTATTACTCTTTAATAAATTAGGTAGATAAGGTAGTAATAAATAGTTTTTTTTGTTAATTTCAATAAAGATATTTGCATGCTATACCTTGAAATTTATTACTTGAAATACTGTAATTATTAAATTAATGTAATTATTAACAAAGGCACACATTTCTAAACGACAGCTACTTATTGTAATTTGCTATTAGCTTTCGAGTAAGTCGATCAAATCATCGCGATCTACCTCAAGGTCGCTACCCGACGAATCATTATCAGACATTGCTGTTTTGTACGGCCGAAGAGCTTCTCCCCGTACTATTGCATTGAATTTTCTATACCCCTTTAAACCCTTGATGCTACTTATAGTGTATCGATCTAAGGAGCGGTCAGCCTTGCAAACTCTGTACGGACCCGTGTACAAGCCATCCAATTTCCGCGTAACCTGTGCCTTCGCGTCCCTAGCTATTCCACCTTTCCATAAGACTAGTTGGCCAACAGTGTACTTTTTGCATTTTTTGTGTTTGTTGTCAAACCTAGACTTCATCAGTGTCATATTACGGTCAATACGCAGTTTGGCTGCCTCTCTTCTAGCCTGCAACTGTTGCTGCTGTGTTTCGGGATCTTGGGGCGCGTCATTAGGTATAGCCGGGAAGCGGCTGTTTGAGTGACCAAACATGAGGCTAAACGGAGTGCAGCCTGTAGTTGCGTTAGGGGTGTTGTTGATGCCCCACACAACATCTGCTAATTGATTGTCCCACGTGCACTCTGACTCTGACATCGTATTCAGACCGTTTAGTAAAGTTCTATTCACACGTTCTACCTGCCCGTTTGATCGAGGACTAGCTATAGCGTTTAACACATGTTTTAGTTGCATCTCCTCGGTGAATTGTTTAAAGTATCGGCTCGTAAAAGCCTTGCCCCTGTCAGTAATTATACGAACCGGGTTACCAAACTGGGTAAATATCTCTTTCAGCAATCTGATGCTTTCAACAGAGCTACAATTTTTGGCCGCTTTTGCAAATACAAATTTGGTGAATGAATCTATGACCACTAGGACATAGGTATGGCCTTTACGCGTTTTGATGAAAGGACCAAGATGGTCGGCATGCAATGTGTGCATAGGGACAGCTACCTTCTCAATGGGATGTAGCTCTGCTTCCAACATTCCATGATTACCCTTTCCGAAAGCACACTGCAGGCAAGAGTTGGTGTATTTCCGAATAAACCTAGTCATTTTCGGAAACCAGAACTGTGCCTTGATAGTTTGTTCACATTTATCGTAACCGGGGTGACCTATTTCATCGTGATATTTCTTTAAAACACCATACTTGGCTAGCTTGGGAATCACAAACTTTTCGCCTAGTAATGTTTTCCTATAGAGAATTCCTTCCTTAGCTACATAATTGTTTGAGATGTTAGGGCTAACATTAGGTTCACGCAATTGGGATAGGATATTCTGTATATTTTCGTCCTGCATTTGTAAAGTCAGTAACCAGTCGGAAGTATCTATCATCAGTACATGACCTGACACGGGGTTCCTGCTCAAGGCGTCTACGTGCCTCATCCGCTCTCCAGGCCTATATTCTATTTCTATATCGAACTCTTGAATCGTGAACCACCAGCGAGCTATCCTTGAGATCAAATCCTTTTTCGTCAACGTTGTGCGCAGTGCAGCACAGTCTGTAACTACTTTCACTGGTATTCCTACTAAGTAGATACGGAAACGCTTCAAGGATTCTACGACTGCAAGGGTTTCCAATTCGTAACTATGGTACAAACTTTCTTCTCTAGTGCAGACCCTACTAAAATAAGCTATAGGTTTTAAGCTTCCCTCATTCTGATACTGCATGAGAATTCCACCTAGTCCTAGCTTGCTCGCATCTGTATGCAGTTCAGTTTTTGCATCCTTATCATAGATTCCTAACACTGGCCTTTCAATCAGACGTTGTTTCAACATTTGGAATGCCTGTTCTTGATCTGAACCCCACTGCCATTCCATATCCTTTTTGGTAAGTTCTGTTAAAGGACGTGCAATGAGAGCGAAGCCTTCGATAAACTTTCTGAAGTAAGAAGTTAGACCTATGAACTGCCTTATTTCGTGTACGTTGCGGGGTCTATTATATTTAGCTACGCAGTTAACTTTGGCTAGCCCAGGCTGGATAGTTCCAGCGCTAATCTCATGCCCTAAGTAAGTAGCTGTGTTTTTTAGGAATGCGCACTTCTTTAAGTTAAGTTTCAAGTTGGCACGACTTAATAGTTCCAAAACCTGCTCTAAAAGCTCAAGCCCAACCTCCACCGATACCGTGGGTATCATAACATCATCTAAATATAGGGCTATGTCACGACCGACTTTGCCAAGGGTCATTTGAATCAATCTTGAAAATACGGCTGGTGCGTTAGCCAGTCCAAATGGCATTTTCAAAAACTCGTACTGGCCTAAAGGTGTAACGAACGCGGTCTTGTTAATCGAGTCTTCGTCTATAGGTACTTGATAATAGCCCTGGGCAAGGTCAAGTGTCGTGAAAAAACATTTTCCCGATAGGCGTGAGACTTGATCTTCAATGTGCGGTAATGGATACCTGTCCTTAACGGTTCGCGCGTTTAGTGCCCTATAGTCTACACACAGCCTGTAATCCCCGCCTTTTTTCTTGACTAGTACAACTGGGCTTGCATATTCTGATACAGACTCCCTTATTATTCCTGCATCCAAAAGATCCTGCACTTTCTCGTTTACTATCTCACCCTCCTTGTAGGATAATCTATACGGCTTACAGTAAACAGGTTGGTCTGTTGTCGTACGGATATGCATTTTAATCAAATCAGTGCAACCTAAATCTTTAGTGTCCCTTGCAAATGAATAGCGATATTTTCCTAACAAATCAAGTAATTTTGTTTTATCCGAGTCACTAAGATCACCCATATTTACATCACCCATATCTACATTTGCCCTATCCTTTGGCCTATTTTCAGAAATAGAAAAAACTTCTAAGCGCGATTCATTCGTTTCATGTGTCATCAGATCTGCCCTAGCTATTAACTTATTAGCTGTCCATTCTATGTCGCTGCTGCCTAAATTAAACAGTTTTAAATGTGATTTTTTGGAATTTATCACTGTCTCAGGAATATAATAAGATTTGTCGCCTAAATCGTAAAATACGGGTCGTGTCAGAAATGTGTGCGCACATCCATCATTACAATCTATATATACTTCCACAAAACTACTACACTTTTTACTAATTGTCACGACATTCTTTAAATACACTGGAAATTTAGTCAGGCAGTCCAATATTTGTAACTGTATTTTATCTAACGCATCTGACAGTATGCGGGTAGGCATAAAATTAACTGATGTATTAGTCGTAACCAAGCTGACATTGTTTTGGTTTATCATGGGTTGTCCAATTATCAAATCTATGTTTGGCAAATCACAGCTTGTAATTTCTACATTTCCTTGCAATTCTAAATTATCAATCGACACAGTGATTTTGCTTGTGCCATGTGAATGTGAACAGGTGCCACCAAAACCCTTCATAATAACAGCTGATGGCTGTATTTCAAGTTGCAAATTTGTCGCCGCTTCGAGAGTTAGTATGTTAAGCTTACTTCCCGTATCTATGTATGCGTTTAACGGGCACTGATTAACCAAAACCGGTCGCCTGTATAGGTCACAATAGATATCGTAGGTAATAGACCACACATTACTAACCTGTCGCGTCTGTAACTGAGAGCGGCCTGCCGCAAACCAGCAGGTAGCCGCAGTGTGCCCGGTGCGCTGGCAGGTCTCGCAGCGCTGCGACGACCGGCAATCCCTGGCCTCGTGCCCTTGCCGGCGGCACGCGTAGCAGATCTTCGGCTGCAGCTGGTGTATCGTAGCCGTTGAACTTGTCGCAGAACCAGCAGCACCCCTTCTCCATGTCGATCTTGCTTGTCCCGCTTCTACTCGTTTGAAGTTTTCCAATGAAGATAAGTATCCGTAGTATAGTTGTTCTGGTTTGTCGCAGTTGTAGGCTTTAGCATTGGCTCTCAGTTCAGCAGGTAGGCCACGGATTATGCAAGAAATAGCCTTTTCACCATCAATACCACACTTTTTCAATAGTGAAAGCTTGGCGTGATAGTATTTCGTCATAGTTTCGGTATCTTTCTTTGTTCTACCCAACATGAGCTCTAACCTGTCTGCGTAGTCTGAAGCTCGAGGAAATGCAGTTTTCAGGGTTTCTTTCCACTCGTTCCACGTCATGTCGTATTCTTCTAAGTCGTCATACCAATCGCGTGCAGATCCCCGGAGGCGAAGTTGCATTATGAACTGTCGATCTGTGCTTTTCCAACCGTAGATATCTCCGAGCTGGTCGATTTTGTGAAGCCACGCAGTAACATTGCTGGTAGTGTCGTCAGGGCGAAATTTAGGTATCAGTTCAGCATCAGTGGGCGTGACACGGCGGCGCTTTCTTGAAGGAATTTCGTCTTCAGAAAAAAAAAATCCTCCTTTTCTTCTTCGGATGTTGAATCGCTGCTTAGGTTGCGTTTCCGTTTCTTTCCCAGGCCGTCCATGTAAGGCCCTGACATGATTGAAGTCCACAGGTGGGCGTGTCCAGCAGATCCCACTTCTGAGATGAAACAGCAGAAGTGGGAAAGTAAAACACGTGTAGGTAGGTACTTACTGCTCGCTATTTATTTGGGCAGAGTGACGCCTTAACAACTGCTCGTTATGGAATGGAATGAATGCTGACAATAACTTTGTTCTGCTTTTATACTTTCATCGACACAGAAATTAAAATTAAAATACTAACGGCCGGCGACGGCCGCGCCCTCTAGCAGCTTAACTAAATTAGTGAATTAATGCTCAATTAATTAAATGCCTGAATTCTAAATTGTGAATTACTTACATAAAATCGATATCTTTATTTTAATACATAATTAGAAGTATTTTGTAATTGTTGTTGATTAAAAGGAACGTTTCATGACTGCCTAAATAGATGGCGCTAAATGTAGAAATGTGCAATTAATGAATATAAATCTAACATTGATTATTGTAATTATTTGTTGTCATATACCTATACTTTATATCTAAATCAATCTATATATACAATTTATAATGTTTAGCATGAATAGTTTATTAGCGGTTATTGTTGGTGGAGTTGGTGCTGGTAGATGCAGCTAACACGTTATTGATAGGTAAAAGGTATCTTTATAAAAATATTATAAAAAAAGTACATAAGTACGTCTCACTTTTTCACAGCACCGCTAAACCAATTAAGATAAAATTTGATAAGAAGATAGCTTACTATCGAAGAAAGAGTTTCATCTAGGAAAATTTACTTTTTATGTGAGAAATCGATCGAAGTCACAGGAAATAACTACTGTAAACCAAATTACCTACTACCAAACACCTCAGATATACATCAGAGTTAGATGTGAATACTACTTAAACGTGACTGGCACATAGTGGTGGCTTGAGCGACAGTTCCGTCGTGTCTTCTCGTTCTCGTAGTCTGTAGACAGTTTTGTAACAGTCTTCTAATGCGAATTCCGATGTGTGTGTCGCCCTTTTCTGAGGCAGAAGATGCAAGCGCTAACGAATGCAAAATATTTTATAGATTGACATGTATCGGATTGACATAAACACTTGCCAACGAGCGCTTACGTTGAAGCGTGCTTATGTCAATCTCATACATGTCAATCTCATACATGTCAATCTATAAAATTATTCGCTTTCGTTAGCGCTTTCATCTAGAGGGGCAATTTCGTCGGTTAAAAAAAGAATCATCGAAGACGTGATATTGAGTTATTCGTCCATTTATCGCGCGCACATTCTTAATGCAAATTTAAGACTTATATAGTTTTCTCAGGATGCCATTTTCAGATTTGAACCAAATTAAAATGGGACCTCACGGGAAGCACCAGCTTTCAAATAAAAAAAAAATTATCCGAATCGGTTCACAAAATCGAAAGTTCTGAGGTAAGAAACAAAAAAAAACATACGTGTTGAATTGAGAACCTCTCCCTTTTTTGAGACGGTTGTCGGTTGAAAAGACAAAAAGAGCGATATTCTCGCTGCCAAACTGCATTGTAGTTTGGCGAGTGTAATATAAAATTTTATTATATTATTTGTAAAGGGGAGAAGGACGTATTAAAAACTTCCAGAATTAATGAGTACTAAGACAATATTAAAGTCTGTGTCACAAATGTAACCGTCACAATTAACTGTTCATGTGCGTATGCCTTTGCGTATGCTCACGTACTTTACTGGAGGAGGTTAGAGAAGGCATTCTATTCCTGGACGTATTAATCAGTGTATTTTTTCGGACTCCTAAACTTGACAGCTTATAGCCAGACCTGACCTACACATAGGTACCTGCATGACGACCAATTCTGGGAGTTTCTTCACGACGTTATCCTTCAGAATTAATTCTGAGGCATGTGTTACAGACCCGGTCCGGCGATGGGCTCACCACCTATCACGTTTAGGGGTCGAATATTCTAGTGAAAAGTGGGAATTTCCAGAAATGGAATACCTCTGTCTACCCCTTTATTTTTGTTATTTAAGTTACTGAAAAAGAGCATTGATAGCCTTACGGTTAAAGAGCCCGCTTTTGATGATGATAATCAGTGAGGCTCGGGTTCGAATCCTGGCATGTACCAACGAGTTTTTCAAAAACTTACGTACATATTTATCACTAGATCGACGGTGAAGGAAAACATCGTGAGGAAACCCGCAGGTGAGACCTCAGAATTAGTGCTGAGGATTGTGTAACAGACCCGGTCCGGCGATGGGCTCATTTATCGTTTAGGGGTCGAATATTCTCGTGAATAGTGGGAATTTCCAGACATGGAATACCTCTGCCTACCCCTTTATTTTTGTTATTTAAGTTACTGAAAAACTCATTCGTAAAACTCATCAGAAATTTAACTCTCATACCTAATGAATGAGAGGCGTGAAAGGGTTATCGATATTTTCATCTCACATAGTATCAAAACCGAACCATTTGCTCTATCTCCGTTATACCTACCCTGCAAGTATCAAATTCCTTCGCGCCACCGAACACCACACAGTAACCTGCTATATTTTTTTCTCTTTACTTTTTTTACGTTAAACAAAACAACTGAAGCGAGAATGTTTAGCTTCCATAACAAAATGGCGGTGTGATAGGGTTGTTAAAATTGATATTATCGATAGTTTGATATTTATGAGCCAGTGCAGTAATTTGTTTTTCAGTAGGTACATTTATCATCATCTGATCATCATCATTCAGTGAAAAATTCAAATCTTTGAATGTTTTTGTAATGTCATCCTTATTATGAGTGAAATAAAAACAAAAACGAATAAAAAAAAAAACAAAAAACGATTTCATCCCGTCATCTCTTATGTAGCTATTTGATTTCAGTTATTGGACGAATAACTTTATCTGCCTATTATAAATCTGTCCTAATATGTAAAAATATTAAATCGGACCTTATTTTAAATAAACCACAACTTCAAATAGTTTGTAGGTGTGAAGATATTTTGCTATAATGAATTTATTAAAATAGTGGGTTTTCTTTCTCCTAGAAAAGGAAAGAGACGAGAGATATTTAGTCCTGTCAAATTAAAATTAGTCCTGTCAACTAAGGCGTGTTTAGCAATTTTAGCGACGATGTAACAAGGTCATGGATAAAAGTGTCAGTTAAGCACGTTCACAAGGTTCAAATTAGTTGGTTTTTACATGTTTGACATTAACTCTTTAATCTATGGTTTGTTTCTGTCCTTTTTCTTCCGTATTCTATGGAGAAGGATAAGCCAACTTATAATTAGGAATTTTAGCTGGTCAGTCAGAATCGAATCCAGTATCGATATACCACTGCACACACATCACTATCACCGAGCTGTCATATGATATTAAAAGTGAAGTTCATAAGAAATAGTGTGCGTCGTCCGCGATTCGGTACACTTGTTTTCTAAATTGAAATGATTAGACAAAAAAAGGGCTAAGTGCGAGTCGGAGTACAATAAAAAAAATCTTGTATGTTTTTTTTTACTTTTTAGGGTTCCCTACCCAAAGGGTAAAACGGGGTCCTATTACTAAGACTCTGTCCGTCTGTCTATCTGTCTGTCCGTCTGTCACCAGGCTGTATCTCATGAACCGTGATAGTAAGACATTTGTTTCAAGAAGGGTTCCGTACCATCCTACTATCCTACTAATATTATAAATGTGAAAGTTTGTATGGATGGATGTCTGGATGTATGGATGTATGGATGTCTGGATGGATGTTTGTTCCTCTTTCAAGCAAAAACTACTGAACGGATTTTGATGAAACTTTACAGTTACGTAGCTTTATACATCAGAATAACACATAGGCTATATTTTATCCCCGTATTCCCACGGGAACGGGAACTAAGCGGGTGAACCCACGGGGCGCTGCTAGTTATCCATAAAACTACGTTTGTTGTATGGGAGCCCCTTAAATTAAAGACTACATCCAGATTTGTACCTATCTGCGAACACCTGTATGGCTTCGTTGATTTATTTTATGTGTTAGCTATTTGTAATTTTGCTGTAAAATAAAAAAAAAATATTATATTCTGTTATTTAGTACCTATTTGATGTTATAGCGGCAACAGAAACACATCATCTGTGAAAATCTCAACTATCTAACTATCACTATTCATGAGATACAGCCTGGTGACAGACGGACAGACAGACGGATGGACAGCGGAGTCGTACACCCCTTTCACACGGCAGTCCAGTTTTCCGTTTTCTGCAGGATCCCGTTTGATGGCGAATGTGTTTATATACTAGCTTTCACACGAGCTTCCAGCATGCGGGATCCATAAACACATTCGCCATCAAACGGGATCCTGCAGAAAACTGGACGCTGTGTGAAAGGGGTGTTAGTAATATTCTCCCGTCTTACCCTATGGGTACCTACGGAACCCTAAAAATCACGTCCATTTCTTGCTCCATTATACCAACAAACCCATGACTTACTAGTATTACCTAGGAGAAAATAGGAGAGGTATTACCTTATGACCCTTTGAGTACTAAACCAACCGGAGACGCCACTGACAGTCGTTCCCCTCTGCCAAAAAAAAGTGTCGGTCAACGCGCATACCTCTGATATACAACTAGTTTTTTTGAATTCACGTAGTGCTCGGATTGGTGAATGTATTTGTGTGCATCTAGTTCAAGCTAGTGTTGTTTTGTCAAAAAATGCATTTGTTTTAACATTATTTTTGTGCGTTTCCTCGTCCCCCGCGCAGGCCGCGCAGAAATTGGCAGACTTTTTTGCAAAGAAACTAGTGGACGTGACGTCTCCTGTTGGTTTAATACTCAAATTTATGACCTAATGATTAAGAACTTCACTGTTTGAAAGCTTAGGATCCAAAAGAGGGTTAAATATAATCACGCTGTCAACGTCACCTCACTAGGTTAATGTGTTTTCGTTCTTACAGTGTCCCTTAGGATTTACAATCTAAATAATGGTTGCAGACAAATCCCAGTTATATATTTCTGGTTCTACAAAATAGATCTTCACCTATTTTACAGATACCCGCCAGTTTTTTTTTAATTCTAGCTTTATAGTCTAGTAGCGGTGTGTGGGAATACGGAAATAATGTATAGCCCATATTACTCAGTGATATTCTTGCTTACCATTGATGAAATATTTTTTTAAAATCGGTCCAGTCGTTTTTGAGTTAACTCGTAACAAACATAAAAAAAACAAAAATCCAAAAATAATATTTGTCGGCGAGGCAGTCAATTATACGGGAGTTTCATAGCGACATCTATCGGAGGCCAGACGCAACATTAGCAATATGAACAGGCAACACTACTACTGCGTCGTGATTGGTCAACCGAAATGGAGCATTGTGATTGGTTCGTCGATAGTGGGGGCAATCTATGAAGTTAACGAACGCGAGACATCGAACGGGGCAGACATTCTACATTGTTTGTTCCTGCGCCGGAGTCGGTCGACACCTAAGACAGATGGTCATTAGCCAGTACCTAAAGTAGTGAAGACGCTGGGAGACGGAGCCTTGGTCGGAGCAGCCCAAGGGTTGGGCTGGTGCACCGCTGCATTTGGTATTGTCTGTATAATTTGATAATAGCGAGGTATGAGGACAGTTATGACTTGTAGGGTTAAGACAGGCGTGATGTAATGAGTAGAGAGATTACTGAGCGCAACCCGAGCTTAGGTCAGAGCCATAGAGCGGCGAGACCATGGGATGGTGGTGGGTCTGTCCTCAGGAGGGTGGGTGGGCCGCCGGTCCCATCCCACAATCTAGCTTGACAGTACCTACCCGCTTATGTAATTGGAATAGCTAGTAGACTAGTTATTCTGTTAGTGTAATTACCGTATTGTCTGTTAATCTACTTTGTGACCTTATTTTAATAAAGTGACTATGTACCTTCTTGTGTAACCAGTTTAATTATTACCTATTACCCTGCCCAGAGTAGTATACGCCCACATAGATATCGTATCGGCGATCCTGAATACTTCTGATGCACGGGAGACCTCTGAGTATCATTAATAATGACTGATGTAGTATAGCGAGCAGGGGCCCTCCGCCGTCATATTAGTATAAATATAGTGCTAAATATCTTAGAGCCCACTGTTAAAGATACAAATATACTTGGAATAAAACGATAAATACACATGACTGACATGATATAAGTGTTTGACATGTCACGCCCGCGCCGCTATACCTACAGCGCGACCAAGTAAAATTTACGCAAAACTATAATAGAGCAGTGATAGCCCGGACGGTTAAAGAGCCGGCCGAAAATCAGTGAGGCTTGGGTTCGAACCTGGCATGTACCAATGAGTTTTTCAAAAACTTACGTACATATTTATCACTAGCTCGACGGTGAAGGAAAACATCGTGAGGAAACCCGCAGGTCTCAGAATTAATTCTGAGACATGTGTAAACAGACCCGGTCCGGCGATGGGCTCACCACCTATCACGTTTAGGGGTCCAATATATCTCGTGAAATGTGGGTATATCCAGTAATGGAATACCTCTGCCTACCCCCTCGGGGATAAAAAAATAATAATGTGAGATTATATATTGTATATATATATATATTATATAATAGTCACTGACACTTAAAGCGAGCGCCAGCTACGCGAATGAGCCTTTCGTATTCCACATATTGAACTGAAATATATTGATTTTACCTGACCTGACCTTGCGCGATAAACTTACTTACAAAATTTAATTGTCATCACCAAAAAACCTAAATCAAAATCCGACCAGCAATTAAACACACTATAATTAACGTCGCGAATAAAAAAGCAACGAACAAATTACAAATCAAAAACAAAAGGCGAAACAAAAGATACAAACAACGCGCCACGTTCCAAATTCGAAAGGGGATTTCAAAAAAGAAATTAACGGTTGCGCCAACGAATCATAGATAATGAAACGTTCTCGCGCATGTATGAATGACGTCTGTTAAGAAGTGTTTGACAGGCAAATTACAGCTTAGGTGGCGATGCGCCCGCGTCGTTTTCCGTACAACTTTTTAACGGGATGTAGTCCGAGAGTTGGGTGTTCAAATTAGATGATTCTTCTCCTCAACTATAGGTACACACCGAAGCGGTGAAGTCGCAATAACTTTTAATAAGAGAACTTATAAGCCCCTACACTGAATAAAAACTTTTGACTTTGACTTTGATGGTTTCTCTATTTCAACTTTACGTTTCTTTATGTAGACGAAATTGTAGATTATGAGTTTATGTGATAATATAAGGTGATTTAGTGACAAGCTAAACTATATTTGATAATAGTAAAGCCTAGATCATGCTATACCAGTAATTTTGACGAGTTAGCGTTCGTCATTATTACCTATCTAGCTACGGGGATAAAATATAGCTTATAATATTCCCTGGTAATGTAGGTTTGCATTGAAGAATTTGAAAATGTCTGGATTGCGTAGGCGGCGCAGCTTATTACCGTTCCCGTGGGAATTTCCAAAACTCCCTGTATAGCGGTTACCGATGAAGTAATAAAACAGTTACATACCATACTAGTTTCTAAGTGTTATCGTTTCGGAGTAGTATACAGTATAGTACACAGCTTTTCAAACTTTCCATGGGAATTAGATGTTTTCCTGTAGTAAAAAGTACTATAAATGTTCACCGAATTACTTAGTTATCTTCACACCCAATTTCACCAAAAAATTTTATGTGCAGACACGGTCTCGTTTACCTAGGTTACAGTTTTATTATAAGTAAGTATAGATACATCACTTAGCTCCTACACTATAATAAAACTACGAAACCACAGAACATTTTTTCTGGCATCCAAACATTTGGTTTCCCTTTCATATGGTTTTTATTGGGAGAAGGGTTGCGGTCGTATTTCAATTCGTTTGTAAAACATTTATAATTTTACGCTTTGTTTTATGGTTTGGTCCAATCATTTATATTTATTTGATTCAGTGATAATTATAATTGTTGTAATAAAATTCGAAATGGAATTATATGTTGCGATCTGAAGCAATTTTTATTCTGAAGATCATTATAATAATAATAATGTAGCGACACTACATAGAACGCGCCAATAGACGGCCGAGTTCTAAACCGAGCTATCGGAGTTTTCTAATGAGTTTGTATAAATACAACTGTCCAACATCAACCGTTTGACCGCGGTCCCCAGGCACGATCACCTCGCCTGGCGGAAGATCTTCCCTTTTCACGATGGAGGAGCATTCCACCTCCGCTCCTCCATAATAAATTGTGGGACACAATTTACACACGGTTGTTCAGTATATTTATTCCATAAACAATAAACACTGTGTAGGAAATTTGTCCCAATAATACATAATATTAAAATTACTATATTACCGTATCTAAATAAATTACATTTCAGAAATTCATTCATATCATTTAAAAAAAAATGTAACAAAAAGTGCCGCAGTCTCTTGTTATACAGATTGAAATTATGAATTATCTTGAGCTCAGCAGGTAAACAATTAAACATTACAACTGCCTGATGCCTTATCTGTGGTAGGACGTGTAGGTAACTCACTCGGACCCTACTTCAAGCCGCGCGGCTCTAGATCACTGGTGTATTCGGACCTTAAGTTGTGGAAATTCCCATGGGAACGGGAATAAACAAAATTCTCACGAGCAATGCCGCTGAAGCCAGTAGTATTAATATGAAAATAGCTCGAATAGCACAGCGCCGTGTGGCAAAATATCTCTGTCAAAAGTCATCAGTGTGAAGAACCGATCACACAGAACCTCAATTTAAGTACACCACATTATGTTAAGGAATTACAAGATTAATCCAAGAATTTTTGGACCTCCCCAGTCGGCCACCACAATCCACCGGTTAGTGGTTAACCGAATAAATAACTTACTCGACATTATAAATATCCAGAGAGTAATTTGCCGAAAAAATTAGGCCGAAAGTTATGTGAGATTTTGGTTTTTGGGGAAATTCGAGTTATGCCGTTTGGTATTAGGGCGCCACTGAGTTCGGTATATTGTAAAGAAAAAAACGTGACGATCGGATGGCAAAACCAATTAGTTTTAGACGTAAACATAAAGTTTTAAGCTACCCGCACACACTCAATATTATTGTCAAACTAAAATTGACAATATTACTTATCAATATATGGCCCCGCATACTGCAAAATATGACAATACAATCCGAATACGCTCAATATTATTGACAATAATATTGAATGTGTGCGGGTAGCCTAAGGATCTGGAAATCCAGACCTCTAAACTTGAGCTGCACGAATGAGAAGCGGCCTCTTTAACCATTGGGCTATCACTGCTCTTATTAGGGAAATTATGATGTAATTAATATTGTTTCGCCATATTGTATGAAATAGATACGATTGACAAAACCTTTCGGAACGTTCTGACCGTTTCCCAAAACAGCCGTTCCCAAAACATCCGTTCCCGTCACCACCTTTTCCCAAATAATCCGTTTCCCGATATAAGTGTTTCCCAAAATGTGCTTCTCCCAAAAGATAAGTTTTGGCTTCATATCCGTTTCCCAAAAAGACCTAATCCCGAAAAGACCGTTCTCTACACTACCGTTTCCCAAAACATCCGTTTCCCAAATTATACGTTTTTTCCCCAAATGTTTTTAAAATTAAAAAAGAATCTTACGCCTTTTATCGCCGAAGGGGTAGTCAGAGGTATTCCATTTCTGGATATAGGTACCCTCTTTTCACGAAATATTTTTTGGACCCCTAGGTGGTAAGCCCATCGCCGGACCGGGTCTCAGAATTAATTAATGTGTACGTAAGTTTTGAAAAACTCATTGGTACATGCCAGGATTCGCACCCGAGCCTCACTGATTCTCATCATGGAATCATCATCATCATTACTCAAAAACAAATCGTATCAAAAATTCAAACAAAAGATCATACAGAGTTCGTAACAATACTGATGCGATGAGAAACGGGTCTTTTGGGAATACGGGTGTCATAAGAGACGGATCTTTTGGCATACGGATGCTATGGGAACCGGGTGTTTTGACATACTGATGCGATGAGAAACGGGTCTTTTGGCATACGTTCATTTAAAGAAACTGATATTTTGGAACGGGTGTTTTGGGAAAGGGTGTTTTGGGAAACGGACAGAACGTTCCGGAAGGTGACAAAAGTCCGTTCTATTACAATACCGCTTGTGAAATTATATTAACACGGCTTTTACAATAACTCTGCGACCTGTCTAAATTTTTACAAAATCTTAATAATATAATATAATCTCACGCCTTTCATCCCCGAGGGGGTAGGCAGAGGTATTCCATTACTAGATATACCCACATTTCACGAGATACATTGGACCCCTAAACGTGATAGGTGGTGAGCCCATCGTCGGACCGGGTCTATTTACACATGTCTCTGAATTTTCTGAGACCTACGGGTTTCCTCACGATGTTTTCCTTCACCGTCGAGCTAAATCTTTGCTCTAAGTTTTTCAACAAATGGTCATTATGGCCGAATTCGTCTAAATCAAGTGTAATTACGGAATTCCAGGTTTAACCCTAAAATGCGGTCGGGGGCCAGTACGACCATCTGATATGGTATTGTTTCGAGTGGGAGGCGAGCGAGTAATATATATTTAATTGTAACGCCCTCAGACCGCCCACTGGATTATTTGGTGCAGCTTGTCTGGGACAGAGGAGGCTGTGGAGTAGCTGCCATTCCTAGATTATTTTAATTATAAAAATCTTTTTATAAATATTTTTTTCAATTTGAAAAGCTACCTATGAAAGTATTTAATGCTATTTATTTATTTAACTTCATGTAAAAAGAAAATGCACACATGGCGATCTTAATGCCTAAAGGCATTATCTACCAGTCAACCATTATAGGTACTATTCTATCTGTGAAAGACTGTAATTGGCCTATTTGTTTATAATAGCTTTAACTATAATGTCTGACATGGCTGTTGGGTTGCCATAAATAAATAAATAGTGTTAATATAAATGTGATCACGTAGTTAAAATATAGTTAGGTACATAGAAAAATAAGTAGGTACTTTAATAACATTATAAGTAAGTACATTTTTAATAACATTCAGTTTAAATGTACACAGACTAAAAATTATAAATAGCTCATTTATTTATTTTTATTTTCCAGAGGAAGTGACACTACACTATCAATATCAGGTCTTTTCCTATCTAAGTAGCCCAAATCGGACAAACTTCTTGCGCTTCATACGCACCCATCACACAACTCAGGCATGCTCGTCGATTTAGGGTATTACTAATTTATGTATTCGACTCTACATTACCACTAACTGTATGCCTAGGTCATCTCGCTCATAACCGACTCAGCCACACTTACCTCCCTTGAATTAATTATTTTGTTTATAATATTAAATTTAAATTTTATCGACTCCACAGCATTCACTGTGACGACAGTTATTCCGTCTGTCCATTCCCACGTTTCGATTTCTCCGGCTCAGCATTTGAGGGTTAAGTAATTATTGAGTTATTTTTTATCGCACCAACTGAGTTTACACGCCCGTGCATAATTTAATTTGCATTCTTCAGTAATACACCCGGCATTTAGAGGGTTAATTAATTTTGGGATTAATTTCTTCCGAATCAATGGTTAAATACTAACACCACTTTTCATCATTATTTTTAAGTCCCCTAAACGTGACTGATGACATCTGGACCAATTTTAAAGAATGCGGGTTTCCTTGTAATGTTTTTTTTCATCTTCCAGCTGATAATAAAACTAAAGGAGTAAGTTTTCAAAATATATACTTCTTACTATCAGACCCTCGCGTCTTGGTCCCAACACTTACACAAGAAAAAAAACTATGTTTGTATAGATAATTCACCTTTAAAGAGGAGTATATCAAGATGAAACAAGTATTACCTGATTTTAAGTTAGACCAGCTACATTACAACTGGGAAACGGCATGCTGAGTTTTTGCGTATGCTCGTACACACATATGGAGAGATAGAGAGACTAAAAATCTAAAAATAATTGTTTTGTTTTAAAGACCCCACCTAACAAGTTTTGTTGAATATCTTCTATGTATAAACATATGTCAATTACAGTTTTATTATATCTACATATTATAGATGTATACATTCTATGAAATTGAACAGACCTCTACCATGAAAAGCTGCACTTCCAACAGATAATAATAATTGTAGGACACAAGTCGCACACGGTTATTTAGTCCCAAACTAGGCAAGGCCCGTACTGTGGGTACTAAACTACTGATAAATATTAAACGACCAGACACGAAGCCAACAGATATGTTAATGCACACAACTGTTGGCCCCGAGCAGGGATTGAACCGGCAACCTCCGGCTCAGAAGGCAGTATCAATACCAACTGAGTCAACAGGACCGCCAGATATATAATAATTATAAATTGTGGGACACAATTCACACATGGTTATTAGTCCTAAACTAGGCATATACACACACCGGCACAATTAGCGGAACAGAAAAAAAAAGGAGAAAAAAGAGGGAATTTAGAACAATGAATGTAATTTTTAAACAATATATTATTTAAAATGAAACAACAATTAAATTAACATGTTTTGACATTCATTTGTAACACCATACTTAAAATTTTATAAAAATAAAAATTAAATTAAACAAAATGCATTTTTCTTCGATTTTTAATTATAGAGAAACAGCAGAAAATTCAAGATTTTCCAAAGTTTAACAACAATTTCAATGACTGTTCAATATCGAGTGTTTCCTCCTCGTGCTCTGATGAGGGTTTCCATCCGTCTGGGCATGCTGCGGATGATGTTATCAATGGTTTCTTGGGGCAACCTCTGCCATTCTTCAAGTAATGCGTTTCGCAACTCGTTGAGATTATTGGGAGGGGGCATTCTTGACTTTACACTCCTCTTTAGCAAGTCCCAGACGTGTTCTATAGGGTTCATATCGGGGGACCGTGCTGGCCACTCCATCACCGTTATACCAACATGGTTTAGGTATGTCTGTACTGTGCGAGCACTGTGAGCCCGAGCATTATCCTGCATTAGAATGAAGTTGTTACCAATAAAGGGGGCAAATGGCACAACATGTTCTTCTAAAATCTCCCTGATATACCGATCAGCATTCAGATTCCCGCCATCGACTACTACTAACTCCGTACGAGCTGCTAAACATATTCCTCCCCAGACCATAATTGAACCGCCGCCATATGCAACTGTATTTTCAAAATTAGACTGGATATACCGTTCTCCTTTGCGTCTCCATACTCGCTGCCTTCCATCAATTTGATTTAACATAACTCTGCATTCATCAGTAAAAAGAACCTGTCCCCAGTCGTCGAAGTCCCAATCACGATGTTCACGGCCAAAGTGTAGACGGTTTGTGCGATGATGTCTCTCAAGTTTTGGGGCTTTGGCGGGCACATACGAGCCTATACCCACTTCTTCGAATCTTCTACGAACTGTCCGCTCACTCATCCTTACTGCTCGTACCTCTTCCAGTAAATTTCGAGCCTGCACCGCCGTTAGTCTCGTGTTCCGTCGGACTTGAAGTTGGAGAAAACGGTCATCCCTCCTTGAAGTACACCTTTTCCGGCCTTGTCCTCTCCTTCTCACTAGAGCATTCGTCAATCTGTATCGTTGGATGCTACGATAAATCGTTGATAACGATCGACGAAGGCTTCTGGCAATCGATCTGTAGGTTTGACCATTTCTCCTCATTTGATCTGCCCTAATGATTTCTGATGGCGTTAAATCAGGCATAATTAGATGCTCGTAAATTATCAATATGCGAAAAAACTCAAAAGCCTCAAAAACTGCAATTCAAAGCTTTTCAAATGGAATTCACGAACCTTCTAAAAACGGACAAGCGGTGGAAAAAATGAATCAATGAAAATTAAAACAAAAGAATGAAAAAAAGGGCAGTCGCTTAGTATTCCATTTTTAAATTAAAACCCAAATTTAAAAAAAGCTTGTTTAGCCGGCCAGTAACACGCAAAAATGCGTAAATACTCCCTTTTTTTTCTGTTCCGCTAATTGTGCCGGTGTGTGTATATCAGTAGTTCCGTTATCTTAACTTTAAATAGATAGATATTCTACGACGTCTACACATCCAAAAGAGTCAGTCCTTCAGCAAAAAGCCTAAAACAAGCTGTTGGCATGTTATACTTTGCGGATGCCGATACGAGCAAATGTGTCCCAAGCGAGATGTTATCACAACCCCGACAGGGCGACATTTTCTTCATAACATCTAAACATACGGGTCGGAAACGTATCGAACAACGCTTGGATGAAGATGAATGTGTGCTGATGACTTCATGACCCTGAAAAACGCGAAATGACCAAAAAGCAGAATAACCAATCGCAAAATGACACATCATACTGTATACGCAAAATGACCATAAGACCATAATGACCATAATTTGGTCATAAGCCTTTTCATGCACGCTATTTTATTCTTCGCACTTTGAAGGACGTCACTAATTTGATCTGTGAGTCCTTATGAGACGTTAAAAGCATCCTTCAACATTCGCACCATAAATCTCTTTCGTTACTCTTCTTTCATTTTATTGATATGGGTATTTGAATGTATTGAAATTAGCTGTTCAGATTGTTGCTGGTTCTTCGAGGTACTGCATTTGGAACCAGCAACTTGTGGGTGGAGATAGGCTATTTACATTCAGTCAACCTCCGTGATATCAAGTCAAGTGAGTCAAGAGCAGTGATAGCCTTACAGTTAAAGAGCCGGCCGAAAATCAATGAGGCTCGGGTTCGAATCCTGGCATGTACCAATGAGTTTTTCAAAAACTTATATATATATATATATATATATACGTACATATTTATCACTAGCGTGAGGAAACCCGCAGGTCTCAGAATTAATTCTGAGACATGTGTAAATAGACCCGGTCCGGCGATGGGCTCACCACCTACCACGTTTAGGGGTCCAATTCCAGTAATGGAATACCTCTGCCTACCCCCTCGGGGATAAAAGGCGTAGATTATTTATTTACTTTGTTATTTTATTGGTTGTTGAAAAGCGTTGTGATTTTATTCAACCAAACATTACTGCTAATGGGACTTAACAGTTTGTTACCAAAACTAAATTTTTGTTTTATTTGCCTTCAGAAAACTGGCGGTAAGTGTACGCATGTACCTTAAGTAGATAAAGGCTGATTCATGTTACAACGGGACGGGACCGAATTCTACATGTTTTTTCTGTCTGCAAATGTTTGGACGGCTTTTTGGTGGGAATCCGATGAGTGACGTCATACTTTTTGTATAATTTTCATTTTGCTGTATATTACAGTTTTTGACTAATATTAGTGATAGTATATTATGTGGCAAGTGTCCGTGAAAGTGAGCAGTGAATGGGAAATTCTATAAAATGCGAGGGACGGACATTTTTGGATTGCCTCAAAAAGTCACGATGAAGTCTTCAGTAAAAGTGCTATAATTTTACTGTTGATAAGCAAGGGAGAGATGTAGAAAGTGTTGAAGACACTGAATTTATGTGCATGGGCTCTGAACCAGAGCGATGTAACTAAGATTAAACTATGAAATAAAGACTTGAAAACTAAATTACTTGACATTGGCAAAATGCGGTGCCATTAAAAAATGTTTTGCCGTCTGGACGCAACCGTGACGCGTACAAGAGTTTCTCCAGGTCGACTCGTGGTGGCGCTGGCTGTTCTGGCACTGTTCCTACTGCATGTGCTTGTGCGACGACGCCACCAATTCGGACCGCTACTTCAGCCTCTGGGATTCGACGTCAGACGTCAAGAACAACAAGTTAGTCCCTTCATTTTGGGACACCCGCACACCATATATGTTTTAGGGTTGATACAATCGCTGGGGCTGACCTTTGTGACAAATGTGTAGCCATAATTTTGGCAGCTAGGGATTTGCTGTTATAACCGCATCTAATGTAAACTTTTCCTCCGAAGGTCGACTCCTGGTGGAGATGGAATCTCCTCCACTGTTCCTACTGCATGTGCCTATGTGAGGACGTGGTCACCGAGTCCGAACGCTTCTTCAGCATGAAGGAGGCCTTAGCCGATGTTGAAAAGAACAAGTCAGTACCGACATCTGACTGTAGTCAGTCTGTGGTACTATTACTACTAACTGGTAGTCCGTTGGGGTATATCTTGCTTGTTGTGACGCCCCGGACGGGGCACGTCCGGGCACCGTCCCGTTGTAACATGAATCAGCCTTTAATCTGCCCGTGTGTTTTCAAGATCAGACATTTAATTTTTGCTGTGACACAAATTGTTTATATCAATTAGGGTCTTTTAGCATTCTGTCTTAGCGGCTCTTGGCTTTGAGATTTCAAACGTGTGTTTTTATTTTTGTTTGGACATGTTAAATCTTGATTTTTTACTTTTTGTCGTATAATTTTATTTAGGAGGTTTTTATTTTTAATCAACGTTGGCAATGCATCCTTCCATTTGTCATTGTCACATATTATCTCGCAATAAACCCTTACTAGACCACTGCCGAGGTATATGGATCTTCACAACTTTGCAACTCGTCGGTGGAGATGGATTGCTGTTTACACTTATCCAATCTTCATGGACGAGTTTAGAGTGCCTTGTTATTAGACTATTGACCTTTTTACCCGACTGCACCAGAAGGAGGGTTATGTTTTTCGAGAGTATGTATGTATGTATGTACTTATGTATAATTGTTTGGCACGCTCTGCAGCCTGAACGGCTCGATGGATTTTAGCTAGAGAGGTGTCCTTAGATTCGTATTTACAGTGAGAGTGACACTGGGTAAATATATAAAATAAAACAAAATGGCGGATTTTTGGCACCAAATTGTGAAAAAGAAAAATAAGAAAATCGTCGAAATGAATTAAATAATATATCATTGAATAGGTATTTGAAAATCATGTTTAGGTTTTTTTTACCATTTCTCATTTCGAATGACCATTTAGGACTAATAACGGTATAGAGTTGGTTACTTACTAAAAAGTATAAAAAAAAGTTAATTAGGTCTTGTTTCCAGCTTTTGAGGCAGTCTGGTTTTTGTTTTTTTTAATATAATTTTTTTTACGCAATGATATTATAATTAATGTTAAGCTAACTGTTTTATGTGGAAATATACATTTATTTACAAAGAAAATATACATTGATTTACAATAATTACAGATAAAAAATGTCCTCCAAAGAGGAACCATGTGGGACAGTGCCCAGAAGACTGGCAGCATTCCCTCTCTGGATAGCTAGGCTGATCCTTTGACAGAGATAGCTGCCAGCCCTCTGGTCACCTGAAGCCTCGACCAAACGCACTGACAGCTCTTTGAGGAGCTGCCGCGCCCCCGGACCCCACGGTCCCATGGTCTCCACCCCAAACTGTTTTATGTGTATTTTCTATACTTACCTACAGAAATAAATGATTTTGTATTGAACTGAAAGTAAATATTAAAAAACTACCGTCTTTCTGGTTCAGTAGGGTAAGAAAACATGTGTGATTTCTAGTAAAAAAATACGCAAATCGAAATTATAATAACAAATCCTAACCAAAAAAGAGTGACAACTAAAAAAAGTACATAAAAAGTAGCATAAAAATAATCTTTTCTTTATTTTGACAACTTTGACAGCTATCCACATAACATATTGGAGATGTTTTAGCTGGCAATGGACAACAAAGTACCCATATGTACGTACAGTGTATGGAACTTACTTATCAACAAATATTTCTACATAACTATCACATGTGATCACGAAAGATTATTTATTACATTTTCACATTTTTCCAAATGCCAAAAGAAAAGAAATTTAATCAACTTAAAAGTCAGCAATCCTACTAATATTAAATGCGAGAGTTTGTATGGATGGATGTATGGATGTGTAGATGTATGAATGGATGTTTGTTCCTCTTTCACGCAAAAAACTACTGAACGGATTTTGATGAAACTTTACAGTTATATAGCTCATACATCAGAATAAAACATAGGCTATATTTTATCCCCGTATTCGAACGGGAACCAGAACTACGCGGGTGAAACCGCGGGACGCTGCTAGAAGTCTTATATATCCTATCTTATGCTAAGGTCCTAACTTGGTCAAAATAAATAAAAAATTGAATTCATTTGATGTAATTAAGAAGCAAAGTCTGAACGTACAGTCCGCACCACGTCAAATGCTCACTGACGTGGGTATAGTGCGATATGAGATAAGGATGCTGTGACGTGCCCCGTCCCTGTCGTTGGAGGGTAACACACTAGCGTTTGGAACGCGCTAGGCAATTTAATTGAAACACGTAGGTACATAAATTACGTTAGGTAAATTATGTTGTTGGTAAAATGCTTTAAAACTTACACTTCACTTGTTATTTTGTTACTAACTTTGCTGGAATTGTTACGGGGAACGAGCGAGACAACCCCGAAACAAGTAAGTATTTTATTACTTACGGGAGTGTCTCATTTTTATAGGATTTATTAAGGAGTAGATAGTATTATTTTTATTTATTTAATTGATCCTGTTATCAGTTATAATGAGATTTTGAGTTCTTAAATAGACTTTTATAAAGGTGGTAATATTCTGTATATAATAACACAGAAAGAGTAAGCTACCACGCAATTTTGAGCTCCCTATGCGCCTAAGTAATTAGAAAGTAATTATTTTATATTATTATTTATTACATCTCCCATACCCAAGGGAAGTGTATTTTTCAGATTCCTGAAATAGAATACATGTGCCAACCTCCACTTATTTATTTTTAAGTCCTATAAACCATGTAATAATACGCGTTTTAGCCGCTCGTCTGCACTCCCAATCCACACTAGTAACTGAATAAAATATTTCGTCCAGTGTTGCTTTTGCCCTTGTTAAGTAATTCGGAGGCAACGAACACGGCCACTTATTGACGTTAATTTTATTTTTTATTGTTTTTGTTTACATATAATATATTGCCTGTCTGTCGGTCACATTTTTAACTTGGCTATTAATGAGACACATTCTGGTCGCTTGTTTTTTTGGATGGAACTAGTTTTTGGATGTCTTCAAATGTTGTTATGCTGTGCGAGTATGCCGTAACAGAGGGGTAAGCAGAGTGATATACATATAAATTTATTGATCACTTGTCTTGATGCTGTGGCCTATTAATTCTTGATATGGTTGTACTTATGCCATTTCATGAAATAATAACTTAATCACATCATGAAATGATCAATTACGATGTGGGAATATATCGCACATAATATAACCTTATTTTTTTCTCTCCTTTCTTTTATTTATTTATGTAAAGTAGATAAAATCTTATTGGTGTAGGTAAGTGTTGTTTATGTTTAAGTGATTGCTATACCTACTTAGCTAGTTATGAAAATTTGGTTGAATTTATACAAGGTTTTTATACAAGTGTAGGTACTATCAAAAAAAGTTCTGACTGATACACCTAAGTGTCATTTTAGCGAGCAGCATCTTTTCCCACCCCGTGGCGAGAAAGCCCTCACTTATAGTACCTAACAATGACAATTACAAAAAAGTGTTTCTTTCATGTTTATGACCATTTAGTGTCGATGAATGGATCGGAATATAAAAAAAAGACTGTTTTACTGGCTTCTCATTGTGCCACTCTAATTAGGGTCGGGGTAATAAAATTGGAGCTTACAAGCGACAATTCTTCCAAATGTATCAGGCTTAGCGTTTGCTGATAGTACATAAATTCCGAATAAACATATACATTGCAAAAGGTTGTAAAATTTAAGTGACAGGAAAGATACTAATTCATTTTAATTATTTATATTTTACATCTTAATCGACGTAGAATTATAGCAAAACAGGTATTGTAAATTCTGTCGGTACAATGGTAGCTAGGTAGGTATATTAAAAAAACAACGATTGATTCAACCAAATTAGGAGCTTTAGTCATCCATCATTTAGTAAATATTTATGGGGCTAAATCTATATAGAAAGAAAGACACCGATCAGATCCCCGATGTACTGAAGAAAATCCAGATAAATAGTACCGAAACCGACGAGCATGTATAAACCGAGAGATGGATGTGAATGCCTCATCCGGTTCTATCTCTCGGTTCATACGTGCGAGAGGTGTGCCAGGATCGTAGCAAGTGGTAGTCTATTGTCTCTGCCTACCCCAATGGGAAATAGGCTTGAGATTAGGTATGTAAACATGCTAAAAAAATATTTACTATTTCTGATTTGGAGTTTCGAACCAAGCAAACAGAATAACTAGTAAAATAAGTTGCTATGAGATTGAGAGAAAATTTACACAAAAGAATTTGCTATCAGCCCGGCCATCTCTAACCAAATTCTACAAAAGGCTATTATGTAAAAACATAACCGAAGCCGCACCAAGTTCCACGATAAAAAATTAAACACAAATACTATCGTGCCTGTAACAAAGAAGCAAGTTTCTGACCAAAAATAAACACTGTTTGCCACAGGAATCGGGAATAATATTATGATAATTAAATGTTAATGTCGAAATATGTTTACTTCTTGCACATTGCAATACCTAAACTGTGCAAATTTTTTTATTGCCTATAATGCAGTTATGGCATTAAACTGGGCTTCATTTTTATAACCTACAATGTACTTACATACTTACAACTTGTTTATATGAATTCAGAATAATGTAAATAGATATTTTGAAACTTATTCTTTGGAAAAACATGACGACTATAATTTAAGCAACGGTTATTTAATCCCAAACTACGCAAAGTCTGCCCTACGGATAATATGTACAACTGAATATACTTAGATAAATATTAAATACCCCGGCACGAAGCCAAAACTGCTAAGTAGGTACGTTCATGAACACAAATTTTCTCTCGACCTCAAACTCAGACAGGGTCACTACTGTGCTGATAGACCCATCTAAAGATATATATTGTCTGTAAATTATATTATCGCCTTAAAGAAACTTGGCTTGTCTCACTACCGTGCAACAGGATATAAGAAACAAAAACCGGCCAAGTGCGAGTCGGACTCGCGCACCGAGGGTTCCGTACAACCTTGCAAATTTATGGTTTTCGTAATTTTTCCTTTATCTATGCTATAAGACGTTGCTTCGTACCAAATTTCAAGATTCTGAGTTCACGGGAAGCACCCTGTAGGTTTTGATTCCCTTGCAAGTGTCGAAAATTTGCGGCATAAACGGCTGTATCTTTTGATTGCGTTGGCTTAGAAGTTTGATTTTTTCACAGCTTCAAGGGACAGTAGACCTGAGTAATTGATATAAATTTCAGCTTCATACCTCCACGCGTTCCTGAGAAAAAGGGTCTTGACAGACGGACGGACGGACGGACAACAAAGTGATCCTATAAGGGTTCCGTTTTTTCCTTTTGAGGTACGGAACCCTAAAAACGTGTAAAACAGGACGTGACCGTGAAGCGTGTTTTATGTTTTATACACTTTTTTAAACTCTTTTGATAACAGCCAAAGACTATCAACGAGTCATCCAAATATGCTTAAAAAACACCAAACAGGTTAATTAAATTGATGTACGTCATTTGAGTCCGAGAAACTACTAAAAGTAGCTAATTTTATCTGAAATTGATATAGGTAGGTATCTACATCAAATAAGAATTATATTATTCACTAGCGGATGCCCAGCGGCGTTGCCCGCGCGGATTCCGTTTATTTCCGTTCCCGTGGGAATTTCCGAAAATCCCTTCATAGTGGCCGTTTTCCCGCTTGGATTTAGTTTATTCCCGTTCCCGTGGGAATTTCCAAAAATCCCTTCATACCAATTTTCTATGACATGTCAGACACCTTCATACCATTTTTAAAGTTTCTAGGTGTTATCGTTTCGGAGTAGTACGTATTTCTCTTTTTAACCAGTTTTTATATTTTCCCGTAGGAATGAGACATTTTCCTGGAATAAAAAGTACCCTAGATGTTGACCCGGGTACTCAGTGATCTCCCTACCGTCCAGTAGTTTTTGGGTGATGCGTGCACAACCAGACAGACAGACAAAAATTCCAAAAATTGGTGTTTCGGTATCTATATCGATAACTATATACACTACCGTTAAATTTTTTAAAAAATATCTCATGTACAGACACGGCCCCGTTAGAGTTTTATTATATCGACGACGATGTTCGAAGACCTCCTAACTAACAAAAAGCTAATTTTACAGGAGGCGAAAAAAACGTTTTAATTCTTTTTGTACCTATTTTATGAAAATGTGTTCTAAAGCAAGTTTTTATTAAATGGGGCTGCGAAATTGATGCTAGCATTGATTTTACATACAGACAAGTGGTTTCCAAGTTAGTGTTAGTTAGGAGTTATTAGTTTCACTAATGTCCATGTCCAACTTATTTTGATGAAGTTAAGAGGTATTACATAATAAAAGTTTTAGGAAATAATTACGAAAATCTTTATTAGATGACCAATAAAATAAGTCTGTAACTCTCTACTAGTAATTGAAAACTTATTTCTATTACTAAGCCTCACAAAAATCACGTTAAATTACTTCATTCTTCTTCTAAAAAATCATGCACTCGGGAGTGCCGGCAGAAGTGAAAACTTGATTATCGATTTCGGTGTTACAACACTACTCTCCAACCGTCTTACGGTTTTTCGATCAGCACACGTGACCTGAAGCGAGTTTCACAGTTTTTACCCATCCCACAAAAGTGCTCAACGCCACTAAAGAAATTTTCACTTTAAAAAAACTAACTAACTGGGACTACTAAAATGAATACCTTGACGCGAACGTACGCCTTAAAAGCGAGGAGGACTTGGTTGAAGCAGTGGAGATATTTAACACTTCCGTCCAAAAAGCTGCTTGGGAAGCTACACCAGTAAAGAATTCAAATAGCCCAAACACGGCGTTAAGAATCTCGCAGAAAGTGGAAGAAGTTATTGCACAGAAGCGCAAACTAAGGAAAGAATGGCACAAAACTAAATACCCGCCTCGGAAGACAAAGCTAAACTTCTTAAGGAAAAAACTATCGCTACTCCTGAAGAAGGAAAATAACTCAAGTATTCAAAAATTAGTTTCCACACTGGATCCTACTTCAGCCACGGACTACTCACTGTGGAAAGCCAGAAATTATTTGAAAAAACCTGTTGTACCATCTTTCCCCTTGCGCTAAAGTAATGGCGACCGGGCCAGAAGTGACACCGAGAAGGCAGAAACATTTTCGGAGCACTTGGCTAAGGTATTCAAACCACATCCTTATGATGGAAGTCTTGCACACATTGAAGAATTCGGGAGTACTCTTTTCACCCTGTGCCAATCATCACCGGACCAAGGATGCTCAAAGATAACAAAAGGTGAAGTAATGACTGCCATTACAAAGTCAAAGATAAGAAAGCCCCGGGTACGAGCTTTTAACTTTTAGCCAAACATAGGATTTTTATTTCTCACATATTTGTTTAATGCTGTAATCCGAATGGCATTCATTCCACCACAATGGAAATTGGCACAAGTTAAGATGATCCCAAAACCCGGGAAATCCTACAGACCAATTAGTCTCCTCCCTATAACTTCCAAACTTCTCGAAACTCAACTCTTGAAAAGGCTCATGCAACAAATCCAAAATAAAGCACTGATTCCTGACCACCAGTTTGGATTTAGGCATAGACATGGTACCATCGAACAGTACCATCCAACATCGAACAGGTCCATAGACTGGTAAATAAAATACATCAATCATTCGAAGATAGATGCTACTGCTCTGCTGTGTTCCTCGACATCTCCCAAGCTTTCGATCGTGTCTGTCACGAACATCTATTATATAAGCTCAAACATCTTCTCCCGAGCAGCCTGTTCTATATACTACGGTCATATCTGCGAGACGGTGAGGAAATAACAAGCCTACAACCCATACATGCTGGAGTACAGAATCGGACCTTGTACACAGGGTAGTGTACTAGGTCCGATTCTGTATCTCCTGCACACATGCGATCAACCAATAGGTGAAAGTTCAACAACGGGAACTTTCGCGGACGACACTGCTATTCTAGCATGTCCCAGCAACCCTTCAACCGCATCACAAATGCTACAAGGCGACATGAATGAAATCTCGGGATGGTTAAAAAAATGGCGCATAAACGCAAATGAAGCAAAATCTGTTCATGTTACATTCACGCTTAGGCGAGAAACTTGGCCATCTGTCACTCTTAATGATATTCAAGTCCCTCAATTGGACCATGTCAGTTATCTCGGGCTACATCTGGATCGTAGACTCACATGGAAACACGTGTTTGATGGTAGATAGGAGGTATTGGCAGCAAAATTAGTTCGGAAGTAACTTAGGAGATATTCGTTTTGGTAAGTTAGAATATATTAGCAGCAGCAGCAGGCTAACACGCTCAAAGCGTGATATTAGGAGGTATTCTCATTATGAATTTGTGGCGTTATTTATTACAAAATCACTTCGGAGTCTTTGCCAGTCGGTGCGAAATTGAACTCTAAGTACAGTGGCATAGATAACTCATTTTGGCCCCGGGTGTCAGTTAGGAGGTATTCGAACATCGTCGTCGATATGTAGGTAGAGATGTTCCAAATAAAAATAATATTAGTAGGTAACTATATTAATATCCTAAGTGGCGTATAGGCTAGGTATTATACTTAGATTTCTTATCTGTAATGGTAGAAACTTACGTAAGTATATATTTAACACTAGCTCGATAATGAAAAATAATCGTGGGAGAACCAATAGCCCAAAATGGTTTCTAAGGCATGTGCACTCGGGAGTGCACATGCCGTCCAGCGATGGTTTCATCACCTTTCACTGCCCTTGCAGAGATCCTAAAAACACAGGTGAAATGTGGTTACCTACTTCTAGATGTGCTTGATCGAGGCGTGAATTTTTAATAAAAAAAAATGATAAAAATCTTGTAAAGTTTAACCTTATTTCACTAAAAAACACACACAAAGTCACGAACAAAGGTAGTCCAATGAATTTTAGTCAACAAAAAGTGATATTCTAACACGGCCACGCTACCATTTTGTTTTATTTTCGCAAACACGATGACGGCAACGGAGAATGCGGTGTTGGAAAAAAAAATCATTTTTTGCAAAAAGTTGGGCTACGCGGTTTTGGCTTTCGACCACTTAACAAGGTGCGTTGCTATGGTGATATCTTTTTTTTAATATCTCGTTGAATATACTTGGTGTTTAACCTATTATAGGAACATGCAAGTCTTGATTTTTTTAGAAATGTTAGCTAGATAGAGGAAAACCATAAAGCCATGGGCACTGTTCCACATGGTTCCATTTTGGAGGTCATTTTTTATCTGTAAATATTGTAAGTAAATGTAGGTACTTACAATTTTTGAACAGTAAATTAGTATATGTACTTACATATATACATATGCTCACGCCTTTTTCCCGAAGGGATAGGCTGAGACAACAGCCCGCCACGTGCTACGATCCTGGCATACCTCTAGCGCCTCATCCACATCCATGAGTCGGTACTTTTTCTCTGGCTTTTCTTTAATACATCGCCGATCTGATCGATGTAAGTACGCCTAGGTCGCCCTCTGCCGATTCAGCCACTTACAATCCCCTTATATATTTGTCTCGTTAGACGCCTTTCATCCATCCGCTCGATATGTCCAAACCACCTGAGCATTCTCATATTTTATTACTTATTTATTCCCATTAGTATATGTCGCCCGGATATTAACCCGGAATTATGTAAGTTTTTCTTTTTAATACTGTTTGCAGACTACACCTTTTTTATTTTATATTAATAGTTAGCGACCCGCCCCGGCTTCGCATGGGTGCATTGCTAATACTAAAACCTTCCTCTTGAATCACTCTACCAAAAAAAAACGCATCAAAATCCGTTGCGTAGTTTTAGAGATTTAAGCATACATAGGGACATAGGGACATAGGGATATAGGGACATAGGGACATAGGGACATAGGGACATAGGGACATATGGACATAGGGACATAGGGACATAGGGACATAGGGACATAGGGACATGGGGACATAGGGACATAGGGACATAGGGACATAGGGACATAGGGACATAGGGACATAGGGACATAGGGACATAGGGACATAGGGACATAGGGACATAGGGACATAGGGACATAGGGACATAGGGACATAGGGACATAGGGACATAGGGACATAGGGACATAGGGACATAGGGACATAGGGACATAGGGACATAGGGACATAGGGACATAGGGACATAGGGACATAGGGACATAGGGACATAGGGACAGAGAAAGCGACTTTGTTTTATTCTATGTAGTGATGATGATAGTGATGGGCTTACTGTTAACCCCAGACTAGCCCGAAGGCAAAAACGATACGACGACGACTACGATGGGGCGAGCTGCCCTAGAAGATTTCACTCGAAAACACCTATTGTACCTTTGAAAAATATATATTTAATGCAAAAAATAAACATTTTATTTTATGTATTCCATCTCCATAGCACAGACCCTAAAATCCGTCGTCTCAGTCCTCATTACCAGTCCCGCAGACAAAATAAGTAACAAAATTAATTATTCCAGTAATTATCACGACGACTCTCCACTCCTCTTCAATTACGGATTTAAATTTGAGTGGTTTTCGGCTTAACCGCCTTTGCCTTTTGCCCCTGTTAGGAATTTGTGTATTGCGGGGTATTTTGTTACCTATTAACTATTCTGCTGGCTCAGTTAATTGTGACCCCGGTACGTCAGAGGTTCGTAACACTATCTACATTTAAAAATAAAGAAATATACTTAGTTTACAGTTTTATCTCCGAGGGGTAGGCAGAGGAATTTCATTCCTGTTTTTATTA
Source organism: Ethmia dodecea (assembly GCA_963855545.1). Classification (NCBI taxonomy): domain Eukaryota; kingdom Metazoa; phylum Arthropoda; class Insecta; order Lepidoptera; family Depressariidae; genus Ethmia; species Ethmia dodecea. Next base: position 3,421,434 of record OY979463.1, on the reverse strand, counting down.
TAGTCGGCCAATTCATTCAAATTATTTCTGCTTATCCTGATACTTCACTGGTACATAATGCCTAAATACGATTCTCTTGGTACTTAGAGTTAAAAAAGAAATTTAAAAAACAGAATGATGGGGCTGTCAGTACAACACTAAATATGGCTCAATAAACATAAAACAGTCTTCGGTAGGAGACTCCATATTGCAGCCAAAGAAATATACCTCGTCATTTTTTCATACCGACATAGTCGCATAAATCATTACAAATCATTTTTGTTCTACGAAATTATGCATTAAATCAAATTTATTAGTTTTTCTCGGAATGTTTGGCTATTTCTAGTTTTTTTTTTATATTGGATGCTGACCTGGCCGAAAATGAAACGTCTCATTCCACAAATCAATTGCAAATACTACTGAGTTATTCAATTCTGTTAATTGCTAATTTAGCCCGACTAATGTCAAACTTCACGCGTCGTGACAGACAGACAGACAGACATCCTGTTGGAGGTGTAGTCATAATTGTTTTACATAAGCCCGCATACATATTGAAAGTAAAAGTTTTACTATAATTCTCGTTGAAATGTCTGCCTGTCATGTTCGGAATCTAACATGGCTTGAGAAAGTGATTAGATGGACGTAAATTGATTAATAATAGATTTTTGGTCTGTCAATCAGTCCTAAATTAGGCAGAGCCTGTGTACGAAACCATTGATAAAATGTAGGTACGAAAACACTCACACGAAGGTAAAAAAACACGCTTTTTGTGTACCCGCTTTAATTTAATTACTTTTTTTATCATAAAAAATAAAAATACAAAAAATCTCACGCTTTATCCAAAAGGGGGTAGGCAGAGGTATTCAATTTCTGGATATACCCACTTTTTACGAGATATATAATATACTAGCGGCCCGCCCCGGCTTCGCACGGGTGGACATTTATTTTTTCAACATTTTGGGATGCACAAACAAATTTCTCCTAGCAACCCATAGTAAATTATCAAAAAAAATTAGACTTTGTATGGAGACTTTTAAAGAATATTTGTGCCAAGTTTCAAGTTGATAGACGCAAAAAACCCCTCTTCTCTATACCAACTTCAACCTCTAATTTCACCCTTTTAGGGAATGATTTTAAAATAATACAAAAATACGTTTCTCATCATTTATTTTTAAGAGTATTTGTGATAAGTTTCAAGTTGATAGACGTAAAAAAAACACACGTTTCCATACAATCTCCAACCCCGTTTCACCCGTGAGTTTTGAAAAATCAAGATATACCTACTTGTCTTGTTGTTTGTTTTGAGGAGTATTTTTACAAAATTTCGATTTGATACATCCAAAAATGAAAGTATTCATGTAAACTTCAACCCCCAAGGGGATGAAACCCCTTGGAGGATGGTTTTCGATAAATCCTAGAACTAATATATCAAGTTTATTTTCAAGAATATTTGTAAAAAGTTTAAAGTTGATACACGCAGACATCACACTATCCCATACAAACTTTATCCCCCTCTTTCACCCCTTTAAGAGATGATTTTCAAAAAATCCAAAAACACGTGTCTCATCATTTATTTCTAAAAGTATTTGTGCCAAGTTTGAAGTTGATAGACGTAAAAATCAAACACGTCTCCATACAAACTCCAACCCCCTGTTTCACCCCCTTAAGGGGTGATTTTCGAAAAATCCAGAAATACGTATCTTGTTATTTGTTTTGAGGAGTATTTTTACAAAGTTTTGAATCGATACACCCAAAAATGAAGGTTTTCCATGCAAACTTCAACCCCCACTTTCACCCCCTTGGAGGAAGATTTTTGAAAAATCCTAGAACTAATATCTCATAGTTTATTTTCAGAAGCATTTTTACCAAGTTTCAAGTTGATGGACGCAAAAAATAAACTTCTTCGTATCAACTTCAACCCCTACTTTCATCCGTTTAGGGGATGATTTTCGAAAAATCCAAAAATACGTGGCTCATAATTTATTTCTAAGAGTATTTATGTAAAGTTTGAAGTTGATAGACGTAAAAAACAACACGTCTCTATACAAACTCCACTCCCCTGTTTCACCCCCTTAGGGGATGGTTTTTGAAAAATCGGGAAATACGTGTCTTGTTGTTTGTTTTGAGGAGTATTTTTACAAAATTTCGAATTGATACACCCAAAAATGAAGGTTTTCCATACAAACTTCATCCCCTACTTTCACCCCCTTGGAGGATGATTTTCAAAAAATCTTAGAACTAATATTTCATAGTGTGTTTTGAAGAGTATTTGTGCCAAGTTTAAAGTTGATACACGCAGAAATCACACTATCCCATACAAACTTCAACCCCCTCTTTCACCCCCTTAAGGGTTGAATTTCGTAAAATCCTTTCTTAGCGAGCATCTACACTATAAACTTAACCTACACACAAAATTTCATGTTTCTATGTTCAGCGGTTTGGGCTGGGCCTTGATTTTTAGATTTAGCTTCTCCTTTTATATAATATAGATATTGGGCCTCTATACGTGATAAGTATTTTTTATTTAGAACATATAAATTTAAAAAACTATCCCAAATTCTTACCTAATTTAAGGTTTAAGAGAAAAGATAAAACTATCTGATATAGGGTCTCGTTGGCACCCTTTGGATACGGAACCCTAAAGACTAAAGAAATAATATTCTCAGATTTGTTTCGAACCTATACATTTGTATAATATAGCAAAAGTGTGAACACTTCCTGAATTTAGCATTCAGAAATAGCCCAACGGAAGTGTAGGCAGACTGCGGGGCATATGTGGCAAGCAGATTGGAGAAATTCTCAGAATCGAGCTAAATTGACAGTGCGAATCAGAGCTGTAATAGAACCAATTTACACTCCATTCTGACTGAATGAAAATCTAAAGGTACTCGTAGAATTTAATACATTCAAAAGATTGTGTCAAAAAATATATTATACAACATGTAACAGAATAAGCGCAATTCCTGAAATTAGTTTGTTCAGTATCGACTACAGCTATTTTTAATATGTGTTAAATTTTTCCGAAAAATGAATTAGCGTAGCTGAATTTAGTGCTTTCTATGGAAATCGATATTTAAGAAAATTTGTTAGACACAACTAAAGTTCGATTGCATGATATTTTTATATTAATATACCTACTTATCGGGGTGTATGAGGAATTGCGCTTATTCTGTTACGCGTTGTATAAAAATGTAATGCAGTATTCATTTAAAAAAAATTGCAAATTTTTATATTATAAAACGATAAGTGAGCAGTGATAGCTCTGTGGTTACAGAGCCCGTTTCTCAAATATTTTTATCACTAGCTCGACGTTGAAAAAGATCGCGAGGAAATTGGAGCAAGTAATTGATTCTGAGGAATGTGTAGGGGGTGTAAAATTCATTTATTTCTGCAAGTAAAAAAATTACACTTAGAAACATCAGTAGTCTAATAACTAATGGACTCCATGAAGATTGGGCGATTGGCTAAATGTAAACAGCAGCCTATCTCCACCGACGAGTTGCTGGTTCTAAATGCAGTACCCCGAGAAGAACCAGCAAGAAACTCAAGGGCAGCTCCTTTTAACCTCATGTCTTACGATAATAGCACAATTAACATTGATAGCCTGACATAGCATCGAGTCAGTTAATCCCGTGCATGTACCTATATAGGTCTATTAATAGTCTGTAATTTTAGAGGAGCATTTTGACGTGATAACGTCTTATAAATCGATACCGGCTGCGAACGAATAATTGTCACGTTCCGACTGAGCCGAGCGTGAAAGCGAGAGCGCGGAACTAGCGATAGAGAGGCACGATCGGATCTACTCTCTTCCACTTCCAGTCCGGGGCAGTGGTCCAACTGCTCTGTCCAACTAGTTGGACCATGGGTCTTTACTAGGGGCAGTTTTCAGTATGCAAATTTTCATCAATGTTTTCTTATGACGTTATCACCAGAGATCGGCATTAGGTAGTGTGATTAGGTACCAAAGTAGGTAGAGGATATAATATGAAGATGTTGAAACCACCATGTTCCTACTTTTAAATCGAAAGAAACTTATGAAATGCCAAATTTCATATGTGTGCTTTGTGTCGGATGGGACCGAAACTATTTTTTTTTCTAGCTATAAGCAGCCGTACTTTAACAAATATGCAGATTTTGTTGATTATCTCCATAACCGGCCACTGTAGAGAAAATCACCTAAGAACAAAAGAAGTTTATATTTAGTAAGTAAGTATGATTCTGTAGAAAAATCTCGAAAATTTCCCGGGAAATTTTCAGAAGTCCCAAATAAAGTGGTGGTTAACAACTCCATTTTACATCCTCGAAGCAACTTCACCTACTATGGTACCTAATCACACTACCTAATGACGATCTCTGCTTATCACGTAAAACTATCCGTAAACCGACTTTACAGACAACCAATTTTATTTATTCAATTTATGTATAACTATTGATTTAAATTTGTCAGGACGCAAATCCAGTGAGAAATATTACGCAAGTTCTTAAAACCTGATTGGTACTACATAGGGCCCCGACCTGAAATGAGAGACTCCATATATAAGAGGCGATTCATAAACTCAAGCAACAAAAACTTAACTAAAAGACAACCGTTATTATTAACGTTAAATCAAACTTGTCTAATGAAAGATCTATAAAAGAACAGTTAGGCGTAATCGCAGATTAACTGCAATAGTTACTGCGTATATCTCTGATAGATGACTCAGCAAAACCTTTAGAGTTCCTTTAAGAAAGTTTGGAAAACCTCTTACAATCCGTTCTACAGTCTACGACGGGCTTGTTAGTGCAGTTGGTAGTGACGTAAATTTTTCATTGGTTTTGAATCTTATTTTAATTACATAGAGTTCAATATTTGGTGGTAACTGTTTGTTAAAGTGTTAAGGGCAACGGACGGAACCCTTCATTCCATTACGGTTCGTGTAAGTTAATCGATTATAAATAATCACATCATTTTATACTCTGTCATCAAATCGTTATTTGGAAGTTTAGCAAAATCATAATTGTTATAAGTAATGTGGTAAAAAAAAACTTGAATCTGTGTGTAGAATTTCATCAATAGGTCAGTTTAGTTTACATTCATTTTAAAATAGATCCACCAGAGAAAGTCACAATATTATAGGTAATACTTATATCTAAATCTTGTCTGATTCAACCTGCTTTATACTATGTAGGGATAGTTAAATTAAGATAGTATACATAATAATTCAAATATTTATATGTCTTTTGAATTCTTACTAACATATGAGATAGGGTTCCAACTTCCACAAAATAAGCACATTTCGCCAGTACCTACAGTTTCAGGACCCCTAAACGTGGTACTTATTTGGTGAGCCCATCGCTGTAACAGATTCCTATTACACATTATTCAAAATAATTATTAAATCAAATAACTATGCGACAACAAAAATATTCAACCTCGTTCTATATTAAAATGATCGCATTATAAAAAACCTGTCAACAATGCGAAAATAATTAGTCTCCACCATAAATAACCTAACAAGACGTGTCAGGGACCAATTACCGGGAAACTATAGAAAAAGAATAAAAAGCGACGACCAACACACCTTTTTCATCCAACCATTCGATTTTAATCCTTATTCCGTAGGCTCGACGTGATAGAATACATTTAAAAAACAGCTGAACCTAATTTTGTTTGACGCTATCTCAAAACACGCATGAAACAATTCTGCACAATTAAACCAAGAATAAAAACTTACAAATTATAAATAGGATTATGCGGGCTTAAAAGTAAATCTTTTTTGCTGACTACTCAAAAATAAACCTTTAGGTTTTGTGTTTAAGAGCTAAGGGATTTAAAAAAGTTTGTTCTTTCAAAGAATCATGGCGCATAAGGCAACGTTCAGAAAAGCGAAAGAAATTTGTCCCTGCAGCGTTTTTGTTGTGGCTACCTTTTTTATTTTCTTTTTTATATGTACCAACTGTTTAACGCAAAAAGTTTTGACATTGTTTCGGAACGAACACTTGAATTTGGCGCCAATTAATTTCTGATTTACACAGTGTAGGGTAATAAAATCTCGAGAAAAAATACTTATCTATATTTTTCACTTTATAAATTGCCGATATATACTATTTTATATAATAAAATTGAAACTCGGCTATATCACAATAGTCTAAAAGATTATATCATACAATTTATATAATCTCTAATTATCACTTTAGTTAGTACGTACCTATTATTAATCCTTCTGTCAAATGACATGGTCTTGTCCCAAAGAGATTAAAATATAATAGGACATAGAGGGGGCATTGGGAATATTTTCATACAAAACTTTGAAGCATATTTGAAGCTCAAGCGTCATGTCACTTATACTAACTGACATAACGCGAGCTGTCATTCGGTTCGAAATTGCACTAGAGTCAGGTCTTGAGTGGAAGTGGAATACACTTGGAATAACTTTTGGCTTCCAATTTTCCTCGCTTTGTCCCCTCTATGCCCTATTACATTTCAATCTCTTTGTCTTGTCCTATGAATCGGATAAAAATAGTCTATAATTATACCAGTCAAACAAGAACATCCCAGGGGTGCTGGATAATCCTATGTCTGCAAACAGTTACTTGACGAGATAAATGTCATTATTATCGTAAAAAGGTCGTGATGCGAAAAACCAAACCAGAAATATAAATTTATTAATTAAGTCTTTAATTTTAAAAAGACGTGTCATCGCTAGGTACCTTCCTTCTTTTGTCGAGTCCTTCTTATCTCAATTTCCAAAAAGTAACCAACGAGAATACAAACTTTACTCTGTCACAACTAACTACTCTACAAAAAATTCTTGGGCAGCCATTTTAAAAATTTGCCGCCATCTTAACCGTCACTTCGTTTAGACCGATTTAATCTCCAACTTGATAAATTATTGGAAAAATGGGATTGATTATTTACCATCGCCCGATTTTAATCGTATTAAGTTAATTGGTAATTATTAAGTTAAATCTCCTAAGAACGATTATTATCGCTCGGATTAATTTATCGTTGTATGTAAATTTTTGCTTTACGCGATTTCCTTTTATGATATTAATCTATGGAATTATGATTAAACACTTCAGAATGTGCAGAGAACTGGTTCGGAGTGTTTTTTTTTCTTTCTGAGAATAATTTAGATACTATCTTAATATGTGTACATACATATTCTATCAATTTTGGAATTTTGGTTCAAAAGTTGAAGTTTAGTCTAAATAATGATATTATTTTAAAACAAATTTTTATCACGGCAAAACCAGCAGTACTTTTTTAAATCATTGTGTCACGCATATTTTTATAGGTGTACAATATATTATAGAGTTATTATTACTTAATTACTTGCTTACAGTACATTCTTATTCTTACACTTGATGATGTAAAGAAGAATATTTTTAAATAGCTATCGAGGCTTTAAAAGGCGTTGCCAGAATTTTTATAAGTAATTCAAGATTTTTTGAGAAAAACTATTCAGCCATTTGCAAAATTAAATGCGAATGGTACCTATGAGTTATAAAATGTCAAATTTACTGTTTCTAAATATCTACATTATACATATTAACTTATTATACTAAACACCAGAAAAAAGAAGGGTTGATGATGATGATCACGCTAAAGCAACTGAACCTAACTTCATGCTGTTTGTATTATGAAAGCACATACTTCGCCGAGTGGTGCTTCAAAATGTGGTTATGTCGCCGCGACTAGCGTTAAAACGTGTGAATCTCTTAAATTCCGCAGACACTGCACGACAACGCTTTTCCTTTTTAAGAATACAATAAAAAACTGGCGGTATTTAAATAAGTAAAGTGGCAAGTGCTAGTTAAATAGACATGTTATAAGTACTTTTTTTATCAGGCCGTTGTCACGTCGTTTTCGCCTCAGATCCGCTGCGGGTGTAAGAAGCCATAACTGCTAGACACGCGATGTTTGAGATAACAAAGTGTGGAGACGGCTTTAGTTGAACGAAGTAAGTATGTGCTATTGACGAAAACTCCGCCTAAATGTTTCTTTTACTTTAATTTGAAAGATTTTTTTTTGTAATTTGTCATTCTCACTAAAATAAAAAAAATAAAAATAAAACACACGCCTTTTATCCCCGAAATAGTTTACCGAAACCGTTTAGGGGTCCAAAGAATATCTCGTGAACCCCCGTTCACGAGATATTCTTTGGACCCCTAAACGTGATAGGTGATGAGCCCATCGCCGGACTGGGTCTTTTACACATGTCTCAGAATTGATTCTGGGACCTGTGGGATAAATATGTACGTAAGTTTTTTAAAAACTCATTGGTACATGCCAAGATTCGAACTATTATCATCATGTGAAGCTGGCTCTTTAACCATAAGGCTATCACTGCTTGAAAATTCAACTTTTTCCTACTTAGTGGTAAAAAATCAGAAGTCAGTAACACTTTTTTTTCATTACGTTCCATTAATCGTCACAAACTTGTCATTAAATGTGAAAGAAAGTTTTTTTACTATTGTCATTGTCATGTTAGTAAAGATTTGTATTTTTGTATGTTTGTATCTTTGTTACGAATAAACTCAAAAACTATTGAACCGATTTAAAAAATTCTTTCACCAATGGAAGTCTAGAATATCCTTGAGTAACATAGGCTATATTTTATTCCCGTATTTCCACTGAAACTACGCTGGCTAAACCGCGCAGAACCGCTGGTGATAAACATGATTCAATCGCACTCCACACTAACATGGCCATGGCGTCTTAACAACAGGATACGTGGTGTACCCGCTTTTTACTTAGACAGGGTGTCATGAATTCAATACCATTATTTTGTGTTAATATTGTCAGGTATGATACTTAAACACCACATTAAGATGGTGAGAGGACTAGCCAGTAGCTTTCTGTAATTTCAACGATTGTGGAACCTAATATTTTATATTATAATTCTGTCCTGTGTAATTGCACCCTCGTAGTTCCTGTTCCCGTGGGAATACGGGAATAAAATATAACCTATGTTATCAAGGGATATTCTAGTTTTTTTATTGGTGAAAGAATTTCTTAAATCGGTCTTGTAGTTATTGAGTTTATTTGTAACAATGATACAAACATACAAAAATACAAATATTTCCTCTTTATAATATATGTTAGTATAGTATAAGGTATAGGTATAGACTAGCGGGTTCCCGTGGGAATACGGGAATAGAATATAGCCCGAATATAGTTACTATTTCCAGTAATGGAATACCTCTGCCACCCCCTAAGTGATAAAGTTTAACATATTAATATACTTTCCGAGACTATTAGTGACCTAGAATCATTGCTCAGCACTGCATTTTGCCTGTACTTACATAATTGAAAAAGCCATAAACTGTGAAGAGTACTTTGCTCAGAATGTTGTAAAGCAAACATCATAACATTTTTATAGCAAAAGACAGTATAATAATATTTGCAAAGTAATAAAGACGTTTGATATGAAAAATAAAATTGAATTAGCTACAATGTCACAGTTTTTAGGGTTACGCTTTTAAAAGATAAACCCTTGATCGTCTTGTCTGTCTGTCTGTCCTTAAAACTTGTAACAATTCATTTCCAATATCCTACTAATATTATAAACGCGAAATTTTGTGAGGATGGATGTTTGTTCTTTCACGCAAAATCTACTGAACGGATTTTAATAAAACTTTACAGTTATATAGCTAGGTATATCAAAATAACACATAAGATAAAAAACTAGTAATAAATAATAAATAAATAACTACTTTTCTACAATAATTATAGGCATAAAGAGAAAATATTTGATTTGTACTTTGTAATGATTATAGGCTTTGAAACTACTGGATCGATTCTTTTCCAATGGCAAGCTAACATTCCCAGGAGTAACTTAAGCTATAAGTTTCCACGGAAACGGGACTTACGTGGTTGAAATTACGGGGAACAGCTTGTTTTCAATACGCCTTTGTCAATACATTGACTCGAATCGCTTACTCCATGGGCCACATACATATAACCCTCTTTAAGGTATATTTGTCCCGATAAGAGACTTTCATTCATTCGCTCTACATGATCAAACCACCTTAGCATTCCTTTTTCAATCTATTTAAAACATCCTGTACAGAAAACGATCATGTTACACTTACGCGTGTATTTTGACAGGCGTTTACCGGCCGCGATAGAGAAGCCGTATTTAGTGACGTCAGAAAATCACAATTTCTTTTTAATAGCTTGAGTCATAGCTATATACATCGCAAAGTTTGCAAAAAGATTTGGAAGTTTAAATTTCTGAGGCCAAGTGTACTTCAGATACTCTTTTGGACCTCTAAACGTGATAGCTGGTGAGTCCTTCGATGGGCCGGGTCAGTTTACACATGTCTCAGATTTAATTCTGGGACCTCCGGGTTTCCTCACGATGTCTTCCTTCACCGTCAAGCTAGTGATAAATATGTAGGTATGTAAGTTTTGAAAAACTCTTTGGTACATTCAGGATTCGTACCCGAGCCTCACTGAGCAAGAGCCCGCTTCTCATGAAGAAAATCAGTGAGGCTGGCCACTCACCTTTTTACAAAGGCAAAAAAATATAGAATGTAGGAGACTGTAGTATGTAGGAGAATGTAAGAGGCAAACCATGTGAGACCAGAGAGTGATGAACAATTTCAAACCCTTCTTTCGGCTTCAGCCGCCATTACGTGAATCTTGACTAAAAGTCCCTACCAAATAATCTATGGTTTTGCGTACTTCACTTTGAGAAACCCTGGTTTTATAATAATAAATTATTTCGGATGAAAATATAAACTTATGAGCTAATGTTATTATGTAAATATGTCAATATTAATTAAATTCTGGAGACTTTTTCCATCCATCCATCTCATTAGCAGGCGGGGTCTGCTCTGCTATCTAGTACCCCAGGATGCAGTTAGGGTAAGCATTTTTTTATTAATGATGGTCTTGCTCTTGAACCCAGACTAGCCCGAAGGCAAAAACGGGGACTACAATGGGACGAGCTTGACCAGAAGATGCCTGTTCACTCGATCCTTAAAGGCTGACGGGTTATATGGTCGGCAGGTAGTTCCACTCCTTGGCGGTGCGCATAATAAAAGATCTTGAAAAGCGCTTAGTGCGTATAGATGGGATATCCACCAAGTAGGGAGGAAGCCCAGCCGTGCGTCTGGAAGTCCGATTGTGAAAAGGGGAAGGCGGAATGAGCTCGTGCAGCTCTGGGCACACTCCCCGAAGTGCAATCTGAAGAATACCGATAGACTGGCTAAAGATAGCAGCTTAGTCACCATCATCTCGTCACCAACCATCCTCCTGGCTCTGCACTCTACCGAGTCTAAAGCGGCGAGTTGGTATCTAGCTGAGCCATCCTCAGGGTGGCTGCAATACTCCATACACCGTGGTGAGCATAATAAAATATCTTGAAAAGCGCTTCGTGCGTATGGGATATTCATCAAGTAGTGATGAAGCCCAACATTTCATAGTACAGTCAAGAGCACGCTAAGCTTGACACTTTGGACCCGGCCCTGTATTCTATGGCTCGCAGTATAAATTAGAGCTCAGCTTAAACAGGTAGTGTCAAGCTTGACTTGCTCTTGACTGTACTATATCGTCTCTCCTGTTATCGCTATAACTTAATATTGACATAAATTCTAGACTTGTAGTAAGGCCTGTTTATTTATTTATCCCTACTAACAAGGGTACGGATGACTGTCGGTCTTAATTCCGGCCTGTTTGAGTCAACAAATTAGTTAAAAGCGCGCCACTTCCACTCAGCTTGCAGAGGAAATAAAAATAAAATAGAAACGGTAAGCGTGAGTCGGACGGATAGAAGCGAGTTCCAAAACATAATATTATTATGTAAGCAGGTAACTATTGATGACACATTATCATAGAACACTCCATAATAGTACATTATGATATAAGTGCGGTAGGTTGAAAATTACAGCCGAGGCGATATTGCTAGCCCGAGCCGTAGGCGAGGGTTACAAGTAAGCAGAGGCTGTAATTGTCAAAGCGCACGTATGTCATACGACGTTTTATAACACATTTGCGAGGAAATAAAATAAAACTCCGACTATGGTAAATAAATAAAAATAACGGATTGCAAATTGTAAGTACCTTTTATTGTGTAGAATAATATTTGACGAAACGTGTTGTGGATGTTAAAGCATGTATAATAAATAAATAATTAAAAAGTTAAAAGGATAAAGAATGTGAATAAAATATTTGAAATAAAAACAAAACAGCGTTAAGAAAAAGCGCGCGGCGCGCATCAGCATTTTTTTTTAGACAAAGGCACAAAAAACAGCCAGTATTACTAATAAAGTAGGTAAATTAATATTTTTGTGTTTTGTTACAGATTAATTGGTTGTAATTTACTGTCAAAATTTATTAAATTAAATAATTAAATATTTCATTATTATATTTTATCTTCCAACGTTAATTTTAATCATAAAATGTTGAAAACTTTTTTGACATAAAAATTCTTTGCTGAGATTTTAAAAAGTACTGTTTGTTTTAAGACGGAGCATCTTGATAAACCGTGCGTTTTACATTACACTTACCGCACTTGGGCGTAATGAATGAGATACAATACGATATTGAAATTGGTGAAATAAGACACCTTTTACGAGCAAATGTGTTATAAAAGTGTTAATTCAAGATACGACGAAGGAGTCTGCATTACTTCATTTAATTGTCGTTTAGACATAACGCGATTAGGGCTTGTACAGTTTTAGACTGGTAAAGTTTTAGCACTACTGAGAAATAGGCAGTATACTAAATAGTCCAATATATTTCTAGGCCTACAGATTTTCTATTATGACATTTAGGCAAAACGCGACTTAGTCAATGTACGCTTTAAGTATAACCGACGTAAAGGACTAAATCTTATATTACGGGCCTGTTGGCTCAGTTGGTAGTGACCCTGCCTTCTAAATCAGAGATCGCGGGTTTGTTCCCCGATAGGCCTCAGTATTTGTGTGCATGAACATGTCTGTTGGATTCGTGTCTGTGTGTAATATTTATTTAGTATGTTTATCAGTTGTTCAGTACCCATGGTACTGAATCCGCCTAGTTTGGGACTGAATAGCGGAGTCTAAATGATGTCCCACAGTTTATTATTATTATAGGTACCTACACATTGCACTAAATAAATAGAGTGACCAAGTGTCACATTTTTTAAGCATGGAAGACAATCGCAAAACTCTACATAATATTAAATAAAGTCTCTATGTTGGTATACCCGCTGACTCCTAAACAACATAACAAATTTTGGTACGGGTTTCACTAATAGAAAAAGTGATAAACGAAGAAGGTTTTTGTATATCATAAAAACCAAAGCAAAGCGAGAGAGGGTTCCTAATCACTACATAGTATAAAACAAAGTCGCTTCCTGCTGCCTGTCTATCCCTATGTATGCTTAGATCTTTTACGCAACGGATTTTGATGCGGTTTTTTTAATAGATAGAGTGATTCAAGATGAAGGTTTCAGCATCAGCATTTGCACCCGTGCGAAGCCGGGGCGCGGCGGGTCGCTAGTTTTAAATTTCGCTGCAAACTACGAGTATACTTATAGTACACCATTGTCATGTAATTGTTATTTAGGAGTTTGCAGCGAACGTGTTGAATACTCCAAATTACTGAGAAAATTCTCGATGACAACTTCTTATGTCATTGTAAGATCATCATTTTCCTAATTCTATCGGGCACATGACGAATTCCGTAACAATTTTCTAATATTAGTTATTATTATAGTGTCAATTTCGTACAACACTTTTAATATACTAAAAAAGTATAACCCACAAAACTACAAAAGGAACCCCAAAGCCTAAAGCCGCGTAACTCAGTAAACGCGTTTTTAACGCAATTTCCACCGAGCGTGGAAGAATTAGTAGGTGCCCGAAAAAAGCTAAAAATCAATATAGAGCCTTTGTCACCGGACCACCCGGGCGGAGTACGTGAAATATTGCTGGTTAAATACATTTACCTATTTATACACTTACACACTTGCGTAGAGTGCTGTAGGTAGAGCTAGGAATGTTGCAGATAGGGACGAATTTCAAAATTTTATTTTTGAATAAATTTAATTTGTCTTTTTAATTTAATTAAAAAGACAATTGTAATACACTGTATTATTCGGACCCTAAAACGTAAATAAAAATAAATAATCTCACGCCTTATATCTCCGAGGGGGGTAGGCAGAGGTATTCCATTTCTGGATATACCTACCCACTTTTCACGAGGTATTCTTTGGACCCCTAAATGCGATAGGTGGTGAGCGCATCGCCGGATCGGGTCTTTTACACACGCTTCAGATACAATTCGGGGACCTGCGAGTTTCCTTATTATGTTTTTGTTCACCGTCGAGCTAGTAATAAATAAGTACGTAAGTTTTTGTAAAACTTAATGACTACGCCAAAGAAATTTAAATAAATACTTACTTACGATTTTATTAATTTCATAGTTGAAACTGAAAACGTTGCCTATGTCACCCAGACCATAATAACTGATCGATTCACACTCCATTCAACAAAATGGGATAAAAAACTTAGGCGCTATCCTGTTCCATGCATTCGTAAATCATAACATACAAACATACTCGTACATAGCCCCCGTCTGTTTCTAAGACAAATCAAGCTAAACTTAGCTGACACTTTCAAATCTCGTGTCGACTCTTCTGATTGGTTGTTCAAAAGCGTTATGATTTTATTCAACCAATCAGAACAGCTTTGATTTGATTTCCCCTTCAAAAACCGGCGAAGATTGGTTAAATTAAGTGACATTAAGCAAATTAAATAATATTATAATATAATTGCTTTTTTTTTAAATTTCTATAAAATGATAATCAGAAACTTTGATAGCTTACTTACTTTCCATAATAAAGAAAATAAAATAAAAATAAAAAGCCCCGGTGGACGATGTGTCGATTCTGTACCTCTCAGCTCTACAAATAGAGTACCTCGTGAATATTGACATTGGTGCTCTGTCGCCGTTCTGTTTGTCCTCACGGTGTTGGGTTCGATTCCCGGACACCGTCAATTGACGAAGTACAATAATGGCTCTAATGGACCTGTTACGTTTCCTCTCATGTTCGCACGTTTGTATTTTCAAGCCTTTTACGCGTCTGGGTAGACAGATCTCAAGAAATTAGACATTTGCTACCACATTTTTACTGACTGCACCAGGAGGATGCACTTAGTTTGCTACATAGTTGTCTCAGTTGGTAGTGATTGTGACGTTTTTATGTATATTATAAAGTATGTTTGTCTGTTCTTTAATACCATGTGATGTTTTTTTTTTGTATTGTAGTAATTAACTATGGTGCACGTTGTTGTTTTTTTTGTAACAGAGTTCTAGAATAATATTATTATTATTAAAGAGTAAATTTACCAGCAAAAAATGAAAATGCATATTTGTATCCAAAGTTTTCAAGCCCACTAATTTATTATGCGTAGAACCATTATCATAATAATGATGGGCACCTAAAACAGGTATATCGTACAGTTATATCGTATATTCACGACCCTGCCACAGGTAACATCGTAGCGTTAAGTGAAAACGCACATCACTACATGGCGTGATATGGTAAAAGCAGTAATTCTGTTGTCAGGATATATATAAATGCGCTGGATGCGGCACCGAGATTACTTTGGTTACAAGCTTTTATTTAACTTGCCTGACGGGCCTGTTGGCTTAGTTGGTAGTTGGTTGATAGTTCTAAATCGGAGGTTGCGGGTTCGATCCCCGTTCGGGGCCAATATTTGTGTGAATGAACATGTCTGTTGGCTTCGTGTCTGGTCGTTTAATATTTATTTAAGTAGGTATGTTTACCAGTTGTTGGCTCTTCTCGGGGTACTGCATTTGGAACCAGCAACTCGTCGGTGGAGATGGGCTGCTGTTTACATTTAGCCAATCTTCATGGAAGAGTTTAGTGTGCATTTTATATACCTACTGAAATAAATGACTTTTGAGTTTGAGTTAATACCCATATAGTACAGGCCCTGTCTAGTTTGGGACTAAATAACCGTGTGTGAATTGTGTCCCACAAAAAAAACTACTGTATGTTTTTTTTTTATGTTTGTTACCAAAACTTTCGACTGGGTAAACCGATTTTAATCATTCTTTTTTTATTTGAAAGCTAGTGCTTTCCGTGTGGTCCAATGGCATCCATGGGAAAGCCATATCAGTTGAAGTCGGTTTTTTACTCTCTAGAGTTTATGTTAGTCTATGCTATCTGCATATTATATCATATATTATATATACATATTATGTATATTATATGTTACATACAGGTGGAAACTTGTAATTAGCTTATAGTTGTTATCCTTGTTGCCTATATTTTTTGTATACTTAGCTGTAAGTTTTCAAAAAAGTAAATAATAAAATAAAATAAGTAAATATGCTATCTGCCACATCTAGTAACTCAACATCCGTGACCAAAGTAAAAAGCAAGCAGACAGCCTCGTTACTTGCAATGAGAGCACACTTTCTATGCACAATTATGTGCGATAGACGTCCAACATAACACGAACGTAATGTTGGAGGTGTTTAACATCATTATGGCTAGCTGTCATATTGACTTGAGATACAGTTTTGCTTGTCTTATTTTATATTTTTTAATGTTACTACTTTTATTCAATTCAAACATTAGATGTGTTATTAGTATTTATTACTTACTAGCAGCGCCCCGCGATTTCACCGACGTAGTTCCCGTTCCCGTGGGAATATGGGGATAAAATATAGCCTATGTGTTATTCTGATGTATAAGCTATGTAACTGTAAAGTTTCATCAAAATCCGTTCAGTAGTTTTTGCGTGAAAGAGGAACAAACATCCATCCATACAAACTTTCGCATTTTATAATTTTATAATATTAGTAGGATTACATGGATTTGAACTTCAGTTTAGGGCAGAGTTAGTTTAAACTTGGAAAGTTTAAACTACTTATAGATAGTCCTAGACCAGTAGTTAAAGCGCCCGATTCTCATCCGTGAGGCTCGGGTTCCAATCCTAGCATGTGCCAATGAATGTTTCACAAAGCTTACGTGTGTAGGTACCTACATATTTATCACTAGCTGTTCCGTTTCCCCGGCATAGTTCCCGTTCCCTTGGGAATACGCGGGTAAAATATAGCCTATGTCACTCAGGGATAGTGTAGAATTGATTCTGAGGCTTCTGTAGCTGCTCTCCGGGCCCGAATATAGGCTCACCCCTGTCACGTTTAAAGGTCCAAAATATACTGTAAAAATATTCCATTTTATTCCATACCATTTCATTTCATTTTATATTCTTTATTAAAGAAAAAAACTACTTATACAATAAAAACTTATAGACACTTAAATAGTACAGTATAATATAATTTATTTATTAAATTAAATTAAATTATATTATATTCTATAGTACAGTAAGCCAACAAAGTTTCCACTAATGTTTAGCATTTAAAGTTGCAATGACGCACTACTAAACAAGGAAGTCTATCCACTAAATCGTCTTCGAAGTAATACTGATAAAAAATATATACCTATGAAAAACAAAATATCTAATTTGCCTAATGGCACTCACAACGTTATTTGCTTTTCGAAGAAAAATGTCAATACCTACCGCTATAGAATCTATTTATAATTTGTCCAAACTCTATGTTATTTACAATTAGCAGCGCCCCGCGGTTTCACCCGCGTAGTTCCCGTTCCCGTGGGAATACGGGGATAAAATATAGCCTATGTGTTATTCTGATGTATAAACTACATAACTGTAAAGTTTCATCAAAATCCGTTCAGTAGTTTTTGCGTGAAAGAGGAACAAACATCCATCCATACATCCAGACATCCAGGTACAAACTTTCGCATTTATAATATTATAAGTAGGAAGTAGGATTATTTAAATCATTGTATAAGTAGCTATATCGCAAAATAGAAAAGCTTTTATTTCGAGTATGTGAAGTCATCCGTCTTGATATCATAGAAAAAGCGGGTTTAAAGACATCTCTGTATTTTAGGGTACCGTAGGCATGTCAATTGGACAATAAAGGTTGGTTAATATGCCAAGATTTGGTAAAATAAAAAAAATGGCGATGTGTGAGTCGGACTCGTGCACGAAGGGTTCCGTACAATTATCTAAGGAAGGGCAAAAAATCACTTTTGTAGTATGGGAAGCCTCCATATATATTTATTTTATTCTGTTTTTTAGTATTTGTTGTTATAGCGGCACAAGAAATACCTACACCATCTGTAAAAATTTCAAGTGTCTGACTATCACAGTACATTAGTTACAGCCTGGTGACAGACGGACGGACAGTGGAGCCCAGGTCCCGTTTTCCATTTGGTTACGGAACACAAAAAATTATGTTAATTATACGAAATGTTAATTATATGAAAAAGTTAGAAAAAAGTATTTGCCTATAAATAAATTTATTTCTTTTAAGCTACCTATTGTATAGCTTCTATCGCGGGCCTTGAGCGTGGAGACCGAATCCAAAAATTCCGTAACGAAAATTAACCTAACACCCCCCACTCTGACCGGCACAGCGGTGATACTTTTGACGTGACAACTTCTTATAATTTGATGTCGTGACGTGTCGTGTCGTGTCGTGTCGTGACGTGTCGTGTCGTGACGTGTCGTGTCGTGACGTGTACTATGCAATAGCTTTACCGCGGCAGTCCCTGAGGCCACACGTCTTTTTTTTTTATTCACTAATAACTTTTTTTATTTCTTAAACTTTTACCTTTGATTTATTCCCTTTATTCCCTCTATGGATAGCTAAGCTTCTTTGACAGAAATTGCCAGCCCTCTGGTCACCTGAAGTCTTTAACTTTAGCTACGGAACCATACGACAGGACACGTCTCAACCCTTTCCCCGTCGCTTTTTTGGTAGTTCAGCTGATAAAATTTATCTAATGTGATCAGTCTTCCAGTTTTTGTGTGTGCCGACTGT
Source organism: Ethmia dodecea (assembly GCA_963855545.1). Taxonomy (NCBI): domain Eukaryota; kingdom Metazoa; phylum Arthropoda; class Insecta; order Lepidoptera; family Depressariidae; genus Ethmia; species Ethmia dodecea. The sequence continues at coordinate 3,402,587 of OY979463.1, read as the reverse complement.
GCAAGTGTCATAGTGGTGAGATCGATGGACTCCTTTAAAGTTTTGTAGATATACGACTATAATAGACCTCTGTTTGGATGTTTTAAGTTTATTAGCACAGTGGGTTCGATACAGCGACTAAACTTATTTTAGTTTAATCTTAGTTATTTTTCCTAGAAAAGAAAAGAGACGAGAGATATTTAGTCCTGTCAAATTAAAATTAGTCCTGTCAACTAAGGCATTTCATAACGTGTTTAGTGCATAAGTAAAGAAGTCACTACTAAAATACAGCCTCTGACATAACTGAATTTGGTAGGTTATCTACTATTCCTTTTTTTTTGAGACAAGACAAAGACAGGACTAAACTCAAATAAATTTAGTCACTTTCAAACAGAATCTAACCTTCTAAGAACTTTTACAACGCTTCACAGATTAAGCGCAATTCCGCATACACCCGGACCCCAATTAGTATATTAATATAAAAAATGATGCATTCGTACTTTATTTTTATTTAATCAAATTCCTTAAATGAAGAGCAATAATAGTACAGTTTCCGTAGGCCTAAGGGGTATGCTAATTAATTTTCGAAAAAATTTAACACATTAAAAATAGCTGAAATTCATTATGTAGTCGATACTGAACAAACTAATTTCAGGAATTACGCTTATTGTGTCACATATTGTATATATTTATCACTAGCATGTCAGTAAAGGTAAACATCGTAAAGAAACCCGCAGATCCTCGATTTGAGTTTAAGGCTTGTGTAACAGCTCCCTTAAGGCGATGGGCTCAGTATACCTACTAGTGAAGTGGGTTTTTACAGTTATCTCTGCAGACCCCCTCGATAATAAAAGAGTAGGAATATAGTTATTTATATTATATCTAATTGTAGCAGTGATATATTAGTTGTCGGTGAGATCGTCTCTCATAACTAAAGTTTTTTTTAAAAAACCTACGTTCATTTTTATCACTTTGACGGCGAAGGAAAAACTTACTTTTACTTTTTCTTGGAGTTTACGCACAATTGAAGTCGTTAAGCCATGTCAGATACCCTTGGGTGGCTTGAAAAATTCTGACTGTTGAGTGACCACTAGCTTAACACCATCTCCCAATCCGCAGTGGGCTCGCGTGGGAGATTATAGCCCGTACTTCCTCATGTGTGAGGAAAGACCCTTAGCTTAGCAGTGGGCTGTTAAGGGTTGATGATGATGATGATGACTTTTTCTTGGTACATGAATTTAAATAAATAAAAAAACCAGAAGTCCCAGAATGGGGCATGTGTAACAGCACCCCAATTTGACGATAGGCTGACTACCTATAACGTCACGGTAGGTACGAATGACGATATCTGTCGCTGGTCAGTCCACTTTTTTACAATAACTTCATTGCCTTCGTGGATGTAGGATATCGAACCCAGATCTTATCCAAGACACTTCAGACTAGGTAACCTGGCTCTCATTCTAATGTGACCCAGATTGACTGACCGTATTATTTATTCTGTATTAGGATTCATTTATTGGACATTTGCAGTTCAGCCCGAGGCAGCGTAATTATTGATTTGGAGTTCAAATACGGTATACAGCGAGTTAATAGTTTTGATACTTTTTCTATAGAGACTGGAAAAGCCTCCCGTTAATTTTATAGAGGAGCGGAGGTGGGATGCTCCTCCATCGTGAAAAGGGAAGATCTTCCGCCAGGCGAGGTGATCGTGCCTGGGGACCGCGGTCCAATAATTGATGTTGGACAGTTGTATTTATACAAACTCATTAGAAAACTCCGATAGCGCGGTTTAGAACTCGCCCGTCTATTGGCGCATTCTATGTAGTGTCGCTACAAGTTAGGTCTGAGGCTTTACAATAGACTTATTTAGCTTTATGCCTTTTCACATAAAGATGACAAGGTACAAGCTTATAATTCTAAGCTACTCTATTAAAGTTCTAACTAAAGTCAGTATAAATACAATTGGGCTTACGTTCCACACTTAATAGAGTAACTGCACAGTAACCGCAAGGATATTTACATTTGTTTATGGGTGTTATTTAAATGGTTAGCAGAGTATTCGTATTTTTGTAAGCAGAAAAATATAATCTGTAAGCAGAAATAGCTAATTGGTCAGCAACTCATGGCCAGCAAACATTACAAAACCTATCAGCAATTTATGTCATTCTGGATGGCTGTAATTATTTTTGAGCTGCAATGAGCTGCTACTGTCTAATAAAATTTTGGTAAGCACTCAGAGGGGAAGCCAAAAAATTTTTTTTGAGCTTCATATAAAAGTAGCAAAAATAATCTCAGCAAACTTGTCATGCGCAAAATGGGCGCATTTATTACATAGATTAGGAAGGACTTTGGATTATGCAACATTTATGATTAATGATTATGATTATTATTACGATTACAAGTAGTGGTGGTGGTTGTGGTGGTGTTGGTGGTAGTGGTAGTGAGCGTGGTAGAGTGGGGTAGGATTGGGGGGTAGGAGTGGGGATAGGAGTGGGGGTAGGAGTGGGGGTAGGAGTGGGGGGTAGGAATGGGAGTTAGGAGAGGGGGGTAGGAGTGGGGGGTATGAGGGTGTGGGAGGTTGTGAGAGCGTGTGGGAGCGAGTGGGAGCGTGTGGGAGCGTGTGGGAGAGTGTGGGAGCATGTGGGAGCGTGCTGGGGAGTGAAGGAGCGTGCTGGGGCGTGTGGGAGCGTGTGGGGGCGTGTTGGAGCATGTGGGAGCGAATGGGAGAGTGTGGGAGCGTGTGGGAGCGAATGGGAGCGTGTGGGAGAGTGTGGGAGCGTGTGGGAGAGTGTGGGAGCATGTGGGAGCGTGTGGGAGTGTGTGGGAGCGTGTGGGAGTGGGAGTGGGAGTGGGGGTGGTGGTGGGAGTGGGAGTGGGGTTAGGAGTGGGGGTGGGAGTGGGGGTGGGAGTGGGGGTGGGAGTGGGAGTGGGAGTAGTATAATTTTTACGACATGTTTTCTCTGCTGTTCAATCATGAAGTCTTGCTGACCAAGTAGTTATTTTGCGGACCAAGTAACTATTTTGCGGACTGAATGTTTATTATGCAAACCTATGTTATTGTAAGCTGCCTATTTCTGATTTAATTTTTGACCATTATCAAAATTATTTGCAGAACAAGGATTGCTGCCTGATTTTTTTATTTGCGAACAAAATCTTTGTATGCCGACCAAATGATTTAAATGCTGATTTTTTGTGGCTAGCCAAATTTTTTAATTGCTGCCCATTTAATTACTTCTCTTTGTTTATTTGCCTGGAGGGAGTGGAACAAAATTTAAACTAATAAAAAAACTGTTTGCCTTTTCGAAAACGGTGGAAGAAACAGATGACAGTTGTAAATTTTGTAAAATTCATTTACGGTGTAGTACCTCTTTTTTTATTAATAAATAAAAAATAAAACTAATTTATTTTCAGATGATAGGAATCCATAGATGTTAGTACAGTTAAACTTATGAACTATGTTAGTAACAAAAACTAATTAATAACTAGCTGTTCCCGTTTAACTAGCGATTACACCCGTGCCAGTTCTCGCGGGAATACACTAATAAAATATAGCCTATATAGAGCAAAATCAGCCCCTGATATTGTAGAGCAAGATCAGCTCGCTTGCTGGAAGATCTCCCCTGATCACTATACAGGGTGACTTTTTTTACCGTCTGGAAAAAAATGTGGTGTGATAGGTAAGTGTAATAGATTCATTTGGCAATGTAACATAAAAAAAAAATTTTTTCTCAAAAAATTTTTTTCTTGCTTAAACTAATATACATTACTCAATTGTAGTCAATAATACACACTGAAATATTTGAAATAGAATTTTAAAAAGAAACAGGCTCGTAGCTTCCATTTAAGCGCAATTTACCTACAACCGCCAGCTGCGCGTAGTACTGTGCGTAGTTTTCTAGATTTTGTAAATTGCATTAAACATGACTATATTTAACAATTAATCTCGTGTATAACTTCGGCTCTAGATACTTTATACGTCATATTTTTTTCCCGACGGTAAAAAAAATCATCCAGTATAAGTGTCTCACCTTCACTCCTCGACTTCTACCATTGAAATAAAAAAAATCTATATGTTTTCTTCATCGGTTATCAATAAAGTATCAAGGGTGTTAAGTCATTCTACATTCGGCATGCTAATCTATCGTCTAATATAATTATAATGTATGTACGGGTACGGGTGTATCGTGCGATAATGCGTGATGGATGGCGGAGCGCGGGAAAAGAGTGGGAGAGACGCAGTCGCTTGCGCAAGTGTCTTGACGAAAATGTAAGTAAGTAAACAACAACTATTTGTCTGTACACATAGTTGTTGTTTACTTACTTACATTTTAGATATTTTATTTACTTAGATATTGCTGTCAATATCTTGTAAATTTTGCTAAAATACCGATATGAACATCAAATATTGTAGTGTACGGAAAAATCATTAATTCTTTTATGTTTACCCATTAATGTAATAATATGTACTGAAATAAATAATTAAAAAATATACAATAAGTGACATGGGCGGTCTTATCTTATATTTTTTAAATACATACATACATAATCTCACGCCTACTTCCCATTGGGGTGGGCAGATGTAGATGTAGATGGTGGTTATATTTTTTATTGATTGCTAAATAAAAAAATAGACACAGTTCGAAGATAGAAGACAAGTCTAAACTTCTGCGTCAAAATTTTTATGGTGCTGTCAAAAGTCACTTAGAATAAATACAGCAATTTTTTTATTCAATTTAAGATATTATAAGTTTATGTACTTACTAAGAGCTTTGGAATTTGTTACAGCTGAGGTGAATGAGCGATGTTTCTTACACACGACAGATAAAACAAACTATATGCTTTAAACAAGCGTTTTTTTTTTAAGCTATTGCATAGCTTCTATCGCGGGCCTTGAGCGCGGGGACCGAATCCAGAAATTCCGTAACGAAAAAACCTCACGCTCCCCACTCCGACGTCCGAGTCCGAGTCCGAGTCCGAGTCAAAATGTTTTATTCAAAATTCAAAATTCATAATTCAAAATTCAAAATTCAAAATTCAAAATTCAAAATTCAAAATTCAAAATTCAAAATTCAAAATTCAAAATTCAAAATTCAAAATTCAAAATTCAAAATTCAAAATTCAAAATTCAAAATTCAAAATTCAAAATTCAAAATTCAAAATTCAAAATTCAAAATTCAAAATTCAAAATTCAAAATTCAAAATTCAAAATTCAAAATTCAAAATTCAAAATTCAAAATTCAAAATTCAAAATTCAAAATTCAAAATTCAAAATTCAAAATTCAAAATTCAAAATTCAAAATTCAAAATTCAAAATTCAAAATTCAAAATTCAAAATTCAAAATTCAAAATTCAAAATTCAAAATTCAAAATTCAAAATTCAAAATTCAAAATTCAAAATTCAAAATTCAAAATTCAAAATTCAAAATTCAAAATTCAAAATTCAAAATTCAAAATTCAAAATTCAAAATTCAAAATTCAAAATTCAAAATTCAAAATTCAAAATACAAAATTAAAATTCAAAATTTTGCCACCTGCAACTCGAGAGTCACAACTGCGTTGCCGACCTTTGAGGTGGGAGTAGGGGGAGGGGAGGGGGAGGGGGGACTGGGGCCTCCGGTTACCTCACTCACTCAACGAAACGCAATGGATTGCTTTACGCTGGTTTTCTGTGAGGCCGGGGTATCACTCCGGTCGAGCCGGCCCAAGCGTGCCGAAGCATGGCTCTCCCACGCTTAAAAATACTTACTTACACGCGTATACTTAAAAATGCAACAACAGTCAAACATTTAAAAATAAATAAGTGCATGCTCACGCCTTATTCTCTAGGGGTCAGCCGACAGCAGTAGCATACGTTGCTGGAAGTACCAACTTTTCAATATAGGCGTGACATGACGAATGGTCAACCTGTAACAGACACAGTCATGACTCATAAGTCGTAATCAGTTCTAGGTCTTGCGGAATTCCTCATTATGTTTCGTTTACTGTCGATTAAAAAATCTAAAATCACTTTTGGTATTGCCCTATAGTCACTAGTAACTTTTCAACGCAACTGTAGATGCAAATCACTTACGACTGATTCAACGGTCATACATTTTCATTTGTAAGCTTCTATTGTTTTTAAAAACGTACTAAAAATACACCTTACATTTGTAATGGCGTCAAGCCATGCGGTAAAATAGGGTTGCGGGAGGACAAATAATGGAATGTTTATGACTGTTACTTAAATAAGAAAGCAGTGATCCAGCCCTGTATTAGAGAGCTCAATTGCTTGAGGGCATGTACTAATGAGTTTTCAAAAACTTACGTACATATTTATCACTAGGTCGACGGTGAAAACATGGTGAGGAAACCAGCAGGTCCCAGAATTAATTCTGAGGCAATGTGTAATCGCGGGAGAGCAGTGCTTCGGCACGCTTGGGCCGGCTCGACCGGAGTGATACCACGGCCTCACAGAAAACCAGCGTAGAGCAACTTCCCACCCCTACTCTCCCTCTACTCCCACCTCAAAGGCCCGGCAACGCACTTGACTCTTGAGTTGCAGGTGTCCATGGGCGACGGTAGTCACTTACCATCAGGTGACCCGTCTGCCCCCTTTTCTCTTATAAAAAAAAATAGACCCAGTCCAGCGATGTGCCTATCACGTTTAGAGATCAAAAAAATACTAGTGAAACGAAGGTATATTTCCAGAAAATTAATACAACTGCCTACCCCATCGAGGATAAAAGGCATTAATTTATTTTATTTTTATGTAGCTCCTCCGAAAAAATATTTATTTATTTATTTACCAACTTACACGACAGACCACACTGCAAGTTACAGGCTGTATCTAGACACGCGGTAGCGTGTCAAAGCCAAGTTATTATCCAGTAAGAGTGCTGCGAGTGACAGTCGACTCTAGGTAGCGACATGCTGTAGATAGAAATCTCGGTTCTGTGTGAAAAAATATATCAAGAGATTGATTTTGCTGTAAGATGTTGTTTATGTGTGTGAGTGCCAAATTCCAAAATGTTCCTTAGTGTATCAGGCAAAACGTTGGCTGATAGTATATTGGTGGTCCGTTCCAAGAAAACAAGTTCTGGAATAGAACTGCGTACGTGGCATAATAGTGCAATAAAGTGACGTCATTCCACACATCGAGGAAACATAAACCATTCGCATCGGCTGCGTCCGAAATTTTTGGGTTCTTGTCATGCATACCTAATGTGTAGTGGGGTGGGTGAGGATTGGGTAGTTGATCCATCGAAATTAAAAGATTATCTTACTATTAAGCACAATAATCATGTCTACTTTGACAATTAAAATTTTGGTACAGTGGTACCTAGATGTTTTTTTGGTATTTGTTTTGTGTAGTAGTTGGAAATTTTAAAATAAATAAAGTTAAGCAATTGGCAATAACGTAAAAGATTTTCAAAAAATTGTACTGTGACCTATTCCGGCGAACTGGCTTATAAAAATACACTGGCGAAAGATAATAATAATAATAATATTTTTTTATTGGGCATAATTTTAGAGCATCTGCCGTTGCCTTTACAGGGTTTCATCAAATCCTACCCTTTCGGGTGTACACACATTTACTTTTCGACCACCTAGACTAACTAATATTAACAGATAGTGACTAATAAAGAGGTAGTATTTTCAGAAAAGGAATATCAAAACTTTACCTCGAGGATACAAAGTTTTCATTTATTTATTTTAATTTTTTCATTCGAAACACAATAAATGTGGTAAGTATTATTGTTGTAAATTTTTTGGCATTGCTTCTTCTCCTAGAATACCGCTAGAATACTTTTGGAAGTGGTGGTAATAGTTGTAGTTGACTTGATTAAGAGTTCCAACTATCCATATCCTACATCTATCTGATCACGTTGAACACTAGAAAATACTGAAAGTCCCGGTACTACTGTTATCAAATCAATACTGGTACTATTTAGATTAGTAGAATGCCCAGAATTCTCGGCAAAACTAGTTCCTACTGGAAATCCCAAGCAAAACTAGCACAGGGATTTCCCGGGAGAATTCCCTATCTGGACTTAGCCTTGCCAATGCACGCCGTCAGCACTACCGTCTCGCCTGCTTAGCATATCATCGTGTTCACTTCCTACTCGCCGGTACAAGTCTCCAAATCGCTTTTATTGGGTTATTGGCTTGCTATTAGCATGGCTCACGAAAACATGACGTATAGAACATTACGTAGCAGGCCTTGACGAGAAATACTCACTTTCCACCTGCATATTTTTGGATGAAAGAAGAGTAACGAAAGAGATTTATGGTTCGAATGTTGAAGGATGCAAGACAAGAGGACGCCCCAAAAGGACGTTCACGGATGAAATTAGTGACGTCCTTCAAAAAGCTGAGGTCAAAAGTGCGAAGAATAAAAGAGCGTGCATGAAAAGGCTTATGGATGTAAAGGAAGCGAGGGAAGTGTGTAAAGATCGGGCAAAGTGGCAATCCATCGTCTCTGCCTACCCCTGTGGGAAGAAGGCGTGAGCTGTATGTATGTATGTGTGTATATTTTTGGAACCCCTAAACATCATTGTGACAGGCCTGTTGGTTCAGATGGTAGACACCCTGCCTTCTGAGTTGGAGGTCGGGGGTTCGATCCCCGCTCGGAGCCAACATTTTTGTGCATGAACATGTCTGTGGGCTTTTAATATTTATATAAGTATGTTCATCAGTTGTTTAGTACCCATAGTACAGGCCCTGCTTACTTTTCTACTAAATGACCGCGTGTTAATTGTGTCCCACAATTTATTATTATCATCACAAATGTCGAGCCCATCGAGCGAAGGGAATGCTTTGCATATCTAAGAATCAATTTTGGGACCTGCTGGTTTCTTTGCGATGTATTCTTTCACCGTTTAGGTAGTGATAAGAATTTTAAATCTAATGAAATGATAAACTGACTGAATGATTGGTGATGTATCAATGCACAACCTAAACCACTGCGTCTAGAGACTTGAAATTTTGCACATAGATAGCTTATACAGTGTAGGTATCCACTAACAAAGGATTTTGCAAAATTCAACCCCTAACGGGGTGAAATAAACGTGGACGAGCGAAGCCGCGGGTAAAAGCTTAATATTGCCAATGAACGAAACAATCGTGACTAAATTTGTTTTCTGGAATAAGTAAAACATAAAATAATTCGTAAAATCAGCGAATGCCGTACTTCGGGATTTATTTACGACATTTTGATGCAATTGAACGAGGAGTTATTACTTGCATTGTTCGTAAAAATTGCTTTTTTGATGTGCATATCAATTTGCTGGTCCACAAAAAGAGCGACAAACATTTTGTGATAACATTTCAAACTTATTTTGGGGTCGATTCTCTTGTAGTTATGATATTATGGGATTGAAATACAATGCTCTCTCATTTGCTGATAGTATCTATAGTTTTGAAGTATTCTACAATATACTCATTTTTGGTCTCTCCTCCTTGGAAATTTCTCAAAAAATCTTCTTTTTTATTGAGTAGTTAAATCGTCAAAAGTCAAAAAAGTCAAAAGTCAAAATGTTTTATTCAAAATAGGAACTTACAAGTCCACTTATTGAACGTCATTTCAACTCCACCGCTTCAGCATGTATGGTTGAGGAGAAGAAGCGGGGCAAGAAACTCCTCAACACAATATTGTTTTAATCAATTGTTGCATATTACTAAATTGGGTTACATAATTTCGTTTGTTTTTCGCTATCGTATTGCGCTGGACTGGAGGAAATCTGTTCCAAGCATCATTGTCATTTAAATAGTCGTCTAGTTTGTAATATGCCATTTTACAAAGTACATGTTTAACATGAGTTTTGAACACAGTTTCAGGCAATTACAAAATATCTTCTGGTATTTTATTATAAAAGCGTATGCAAAGCCCCACAAAGGAATTATTAATTTTACTTAATCGTGACTGAGGTTGCTCTAGTTTATTTTTATTCCTTAGATTACAATTATGCCTGTCACAGTTTTTAGTATACAGTAATATGTTTTTCCGTACATACATAATGTTTTCATAAATGTACTGACAAGGCATTGTTAAAATATTAATTTCTTTGAACAGTTCTCTTAGGGAATCACGACATCTTAACTTGTAAATGGCGCGTATAGCCCTTTTTTGTAAAATAAAAATAGATTCTGCATCAGCAGCTCTGCCCCACAGCAAGATGCCATAGGACATTATACTGTGAAAGTAGCTAAAATAAACGAGTCTTGCTGTGTCTACATCAGTAAGCCATCTGATTTTTCTGACGGCATAAGCAGCTGAGCTCAGTCTGTTAGATAATGCAGAAATATGAGAATTCCATTGAAGTTTGGAGTCTATCGTTATCCCCAAAAAAACTGTATTATCAGCGAAATCTAATTTGTCATTGTTTAAAATTATCTCATTCTCTACTCGTCTAACATTAGGGAGTACAAACTTTATACATTTGGTCTTCTTAGCGTTGAGCACTAGATTGTTTGCAGTGAACCATGTGAGAATTTGTTGAAGAGTGTCATTTACCTCGTCGAGCTTCTGAACTTGTCTATCTACTTTGAAAATCAGAGATGTATCATCAGCAAACAACACTATCTTTGACAAACTCTCTACCATGAATGGAAGATCATTTATATATACAAGGAAAAGAAAAGGACCAAGAATCGAATCTTGAGGCACCCCAATTTTTACGGGTGCGCCCTGTGATTTACAATCATTTATTTTTACTTTTTGTATCCTATTTTCGAGATAGGACTGTAAAATATCAAGTGCTTTACCGTTGACTCCATAATGATTTAATTTACATAGCAAGGTCTCATGATCTACGCAGTCAAATGCTTTTGATAGATCGCAAAAAACTCCAATTGCGTTTTGAGATTTCTCCCAGGCATTAAAAATATTCTTGAGTAATGCTATTCCAGCATCCGTAGTTGAACGACCTTTGGTGAAGCCAAATTGTTCGTTATGAAATAAGTTATTTAGATTGAAGTGTGAAATCATTTGATCAAGCAATAACCTTTCAAAAACTTTGCTAAGTACTGGTAAAACAGAAACAGGTCTGTAATTTGAGGGGTCTTTTTTCTCTCCTGATTTAAAAAGAGGAATAACTTTACTATGTTTCATTAGGTCAGGAAATAATCCTTTGTCAATACAATTGTTAAAGATATAAGCTAAATATGGTGCTACTAAGGTTATGATGAAGCTACATACCTTAACAGACATGCCCCATATATCTTCAGTACTTTTAAGTTTAAGTGCTCTAAAAGTTTTAATAACGGTATCCGGACTAGTGTGTCTAAATATAAGAGATTCGTTACAGTTATTTACATTTTTTCGTAGAAAAGTTATGGCAAGAGATGTGGATGAGTTCAGATGTTCTGTTGTTTTAATAGGTATATTAGTAAAAAAATGTTCAAATTCCCTAGCCACATCCTCACTCTTGGTAAATAGGCCGTGGTCCGTTTGAATAGCTAAGTCATGGTCACGTGGTTTCACTCTACCCGTTTCTCTGTTTATTACTTTCCAAACAGCCTTTATTGTGTTATCCGATTTTTTAATAGTATTACTTATGGACATTGCTTTTGCACAAGCACAAACCTTTTTGAATGTTTTAGAATAGTTTCTAACATATTTCACAAACTTTTCATCATGGGTATATGATCGCTTTTCATACAATTCAAATAATTTGACCCTGCTTTTACGAATACCACTGGTAGCCCATTCGCTAAATTTAAATTTATTAGAAAGTATTTTATTTTTAAGTTCAAAATGTGAATCAAATTCCTCGGGTAAAACAGAAAAGAATTTCTTAAAATAGCCGTTTGGATCAGAATCAACAGGATCGGGCAAAGGTAACTTACACTCTAGTGCTCTTTTATACTTCTCTATTTTACATACTGTGACAGGTCTTATCTGAATTTTTACTGATAAATCGCGATTGTCCACAGGGAGTAAAATACACTGACCGCTGTGATCGGATTTTAGCTTGTTTATTATAGTTTTACTATTAGGAATACAATTACAGTAGATATTGTCAATGCAAGTTGCCGAAGTTTCTGTGATTCTGGTAGGATCTGTAAATACATTCATTAAATTAAAAGATTTGAATAAACTTAATATCCTAGTTTTATACAAACTTGGTTCAAGCAGATCCACGTTAAAATCACCACAGACCACAACACTTTTACTATTTTTACTTAACAACTTTAAGACCTCATCCATTTTGTTCTCAAAATTATCAAAATTTACACTATAAGGGGGTCTGTATACGCATACAATGATGTGTTTCTCCAACTCAACGCATGACAATTCAATAGTACTTTCCACCGATAATTTAATTACGTCCTGGCGGTCTTTCGCTTTGATATTATTTCTAACAAAAATTACGGAACCACCACGTGCGGCCAATCGCCGATTGAAAGTACTGTACGTAATATAATTATAGCAGTGCTAGCCTTACGGTTAAAGAGCCGGCCGAAAATCAGCGAGGCTCGGGTTCGAATCCTGGCATGTACCAATGAGTTTTTAAAAAACTTACGTAAGTACATATTTATCACTAGCTCGACGGTGAAGGAAAACAGCGTGAGGAAACCCGCAGGTCTCAGAAGTAATTCTGAGACATGTGTAAACAGACCCGGTCCGGCGATGGGCTCACCACCTATCACGTCCGGGTCCAATATATCTCGTGAAATGTGGGTATATCCAGTAATGGAATACCTCTGCCTACCCCCTCGGGATAAATTTTTTTTTTTTACTTAAATCGTAAAGCTACCTACACGTTAGATTTCATCTTTATAGGTTCAACGGTTTAGGCTGTGCATAGATTTATCCTTTTGAACTTCAGTAGGTATTATATCCATTTGACATTTTAAACTTTCGGTATTTTAACTTTAAGTCAAACAACCATTAGGTATTTTGATTAGGTATTTTGAACTGAGGTTATTTAACGTTAGGTTTTTTAATTTTAGACATTTAGATACGTAACCGTTTATTTACTTTTTGGAAAACTTACATCACAATTATATTCTTTTACTAAGAACGGGTTCGCAAGATGACAATACATATGTCTTGGAATTGTTACCCGAGCGAGTAATAACCACAATGGTTATGCAATCGTTATATAATAACAAATAAATATCCACATTTAAAAAAAGATATGTCAGTCGATAAAAATATGATAGCTTTATCAATTAATGCGATCTCTACCAGACCTCCTTTCTAATACTCCAACGTTTTCCCAGAAATTGTGTTAACATTTCTTTGTAATCATTATAAAAATGTTTTTATTGTTATTCTCTGGGATGAAATTATGTCTTCCATTGATAAAGTCGGTATTTTAGCATGGTGACCAAGAGTTCACTGTCTGTTGGACAAAAATATGACTTACCGATTGTAGTGGTTGTGATTTAAAAACTATATTAGAACCATAATAGTACCTATATTACATACCTAGGGATTAGGGAAGGAAAATAAGAAATGCCTCAGATCACATGTAATTGTCGACCGAGGCGAAGCCGAGTTCTAGAATCATGTGATCTGAGGCTTTCTTATTTACTTTCCCAGGTGTGTATACCTTTTTTGTTCGATGGAGGTGGAAAGCGGCAACTTCGTTTAACGCAGCGGGCTGAAAGGTGCCGCTTTCCACCAGGAGAGATGAAAAATAAATCTCAATCTCTATTTGGGTTTTGTCAGACATAGTTTTTTTTTGGAGGACGTTTTTTATATGTAAAGAAGATATATCTTAGAAGTGTAAGTACGCATTAAACAACCAGCTGCTATAGGTAATGGTAGGAATGTGTAGCTAACAAAAACACCACCACAACATGTTATCTACTGTTTTGTCTCGCTCTTTCTCGTGCAAACACGAGACAACTTCACTAGATAAATGTTTATTTATTTTTTCACGGGCGCTCATGTTGTTCATGTGTACCAAAGTGAGCCGCCTAGCTAAAATATTGTATTTTTAAACTGTTTAAATAACTAAACTTAATAACTGTAAACACACTTTGACTTTCAGACTAACTCGTAATTTTCCAAGAGACTTAATTGAAGTCGGTCCTTTATTAAAACTGTCTTGTCATTTCATGGTCACCCTACCAAATTTGAGTATATCTTAAGAACCGCCTCCGTCCTATCAAAGTAAATTACCACATCAAAGTGCAATAACCATTATCAAGCGATAATGAACCTTCACGGTTGGTGATACGGAAATTAGTATGGAAAATACGGAATTCATTCAGATTTGTTTGTTTGACGTTGACGATGTTTTTATGAGCCATTTACAAGTCATGTTAAAAAGACGTTGTGAATTGAGTCGGATTTTAATAGAGGGTTCTGTATATAGATAAAAATCTAGGGTGGGTACATGACTTTATCTTTATAATAATAATAATAATAATAAATCTTTATTTTAGGCAATATTTACATTAATAGATCAAAGTCAAAGTCAAAGTCAAAGTCAAAAGTTTTTATTCAATGTAGGGACTTATAAGTCCTCTTATCGAAAGTCATTGCGACTCCACCGCTTCGGTATGTATAGTTGGGGAGAAGAAGCGGGCCAGGAAACTCCTCAACACATTTTCTTTTAAACAATCAATACAATACAAAGTACAAGTAACATGGTTTTAATGCTTTGCTCAGATGCAGAAAATTTACACCAAACATCATTGTCATTCAAATATTCATCTAACTTATAATATGCCATTTTACATAATAGTACATTATGATATAAGTAAGAAAATTACAGCCGAGGCGATATTGCTAGCCCGAGCTGTAGGCGAGGGCTACAAGTAAGCAGAGGCTGTAATTATCAAAGCGCACGTATGTCATACGACGTTTTATAACACATTTGCGAGGAAATAAAATAAAACTCCGACTATGGTAAACGAATAAAAACAATACAGCGTTAAGAAAAAGCGCGCGGCGAGCATCAGCATTTCTTTTTAGGCAAAGTACAAAAAACAGCCAGTATTACTAATAAAGTAAATTAATATTTTTGTGTTTTTGTTACAGATTAATTGGTTGTAATTTACTGAAAAAAATAAATAATTATGTACATAAATATTTCTTTAATATATTTTATCACCCAAATTAATTTTATGATTTTATGATTAAAACCCATTTTAATCATAAAATGTTGACAACTTTTTTGAAATAAAAACTCTTTGCTGAGATTTTAAAAAGTACCGTTCGTTTTAAGACGGAGCATCTTGATAAACCGTGCTTTTTACTTTACACTTACCGCACTTGGGCGTAATGAGATACAATACGATATTGAAATTGGTGAAATAAGACACCTTTTACAAGCAAATGTGTTATAAAACCATTTTAACGTGAGTTTTGAACATTTTTTCTACCGATCTTAAATAACGTAAACAGAGGCCCATATTATATATACGAGTAGGTACCTTACATTGCCGACAAATAACGTTGTTAGGCAAGTTACCGTCATTACGTGTAAACTAATTATTTGACACGTAATGTCGGCAACGGGCAAGTGCTGTCAGCAGGTAGTTGACCCCGGAATTTCCAAAATACAACTCCCTGTGGCCAGAAGTCCTCCTTCATGAAGGTTTCCAGATGATGAGTTGGTACTTTCACCACCATAAGATCATCTCTCTCTTTCTCCACTGCGAAATCGACGGTGTTTTGCCATTAATATTTGCATATTTACACAGTGGTATGTCTGTATATCCGCTATCTCTTCCTAAGCCACGTGACGGATTGAGATGCGGTTGTCACTAATAGAAAGATCCGAAAACCAAGCAAATAAATAACCTATAAACCAAAGCGAAGTGAGGCGGGTCGTTACTAATTTGTAAAGGAAGAAAGAAAGAAACAATCTCTTGTCTATAATAATATGATGAAGCTTTTGCTTCGAAATTTATTTTGAAGCTGCAGAAATCGAAAAGTTTTACCATAGATAACAGCGTCAGCTATTGTAAAGCTGCGTATCCATTAGAGGCAGCCTCGGGTCGAGCGGCTGCCTCGGCTCGAGCCCGCGCAAGTGGAGACGCTTGCTCAACCTGAGGCTAGCCGCGACACGAGGCAAATTCGTCGTGCTCAAAGGAGCCTCAGTCCGAGCCGTGCATTCGATGGAGACGGTCGTTAACACGTACGGGACAAATGCACGGCTGATTTATACTGGATGATTTTTTTTACCGTCGGGAAAAAAATATGACGTATAAGGTATCTAGAGCCGAAGTTATACACGAGATTAATTGTTAAATATAATCATGTTTAATGCAATTTACAAAATCTAGAAAATTACGCACAGTACTACGCGCTGCTGGCGGTTGTAGGTAAATTGCGCATAAATGGAAGCTACGTGCCTGTTTCTTTTTAAAATACTATTTCAAATATTTCAGTGTGTATTATTGACTACAATTGAGTAATGTATATTAGTTTAAGCAAGAAAAAAAATTTTTGAAAAAAAATTTTTTTTTTAAGTAACATTGCCAAATGAATCTATTACACTTACCTATCACACCACATGTTTTTCCAGACGGTAAAAAAAAGTCACCCTGTATATAAATAGATCGCAGCACAGACTGATAACTAAATTTTATTATATTGGTATAGATAAATAATAGTAATAATTAATAATTCGCAAAATTAGATTGCCGGCAGTATAGGGGCAGTAACCCATGCCAAACCTCTAAGGAGATGATATGTAAACTAATTAAATTAAAAAAGGTAATCAATGAAATTGCGTCATAAACGACTGAACCCTAAAATGGAACACTTAAAAAGTTATGCGGACATCTGATATAGAGGCTTTTTATTATCTTCTTTTATTAACAATAAAACATTGACGAACATCTGTGCGTTTGATGTCTGCAGAAGGAAAATAAAAAAAATGCTTTAATACATTTATATATATTTTAATAGCAAATCTACTAAAAATATCTAAGTACTATATACTCTGAGAAAAATTTCCTACAAAGAGAAATATGATATATTATGACCTAAAAATGTCAAGCCTAAAGACATCTCATCAAGTGAAATCATCATCAGGTGAAATCAAATATGTCAAGCCAAGGTACATAATATCTCATCTCGACGGTGAAGGAAAACATCTTGAGGAAACATCTGAACTTGTGTAACAGCTCCCTCACCCATCAATAGGTCACCTGTCACGTTTAAGCAAAGAGATTAAAATATAATAGGGCATAGAGGGGACAAAGCTAGGAAAATTGGAAGCCGAAAAGTTATTCCAAGTTGAATAAGTTAGTACAATTTCGACCGAATGACGCGCTCGCGTTCATACTAACTGACATGACGCTTGAGCTTCAAACAAAAATATTTCCAATGCCCCCTCTATGTCCTATTATATTTTTATCTCTTTGCGTTTAAGTGTCCAAAAAATATACTAACTGGTGAAAAGTGAATATTTCTAGGAATGAAATAACTCTGATCAAACCCTCGGGGATAAAGGCGTGAGCATTAGTATTTATTTATCCAATTCAAACAGGGTTACTTAGTTCAAAATGGGCACTGTGCTACGTGTATTAAGAACAGATAAATAATAATCTCACGCCTTTTATCCCCGAAGGGGTAGGCAGATGTATTCCATTTTCATTTCATTTATTAAATTCATTTCACAATATTACATTGTATCTGAAATTCTTAAAGTACAATTAACACAAAAAAAATTACAATATAAAAATAAAAATTTCATAAATACTAAATCATCTACTATATAAAAATAAGTCGGGTTTTCCTTCCTGACGATTTAACTCGAGAACGGCCGGACCGATTTCCATGGTTTTGCATTCGTTGGAAAGGTCTCGGGCTCCGCAAGGTTTATAGCAAAGAAAATTCAGCATTGCACCCGTGCGAAGCCGGGGCGGGTCGCAAGTAATAAAATAAAAATGTCATGAAATCTAAATCACCACTATATACTCGTATAGTATAAAACAAAGTCGCTTTTTCTGTCCCAATATCCCTATGTCCCAATATCCCTATGTCCCTATGTCCCTTTGTCCCTTTGCACGCAACGGATTTTGATGCGTTTTTTTAATAGATAGAATGATTCAAGAGGATGGTTTTAGTGTTAGCATTGTCTCTAGTAATAATATAAATGTCAAATTAATTACAATGATACAATCTACGCACTCATAAATTCATCTATAGAATAAAAACTGGATATACCCACTTTTCGCGAGAATATTCGACCCCTAAACGTGATAGGTGGTGATTCGAGCCACCTATCACCTATCTGAATTAATTCTGGGAACTGCGGGTTTCCTCACGATGATGTTTTCCTTCACCGTCAAGCTAGTGATAAATATATGTACGTAAGTTTTGAAAAACTATTTGGTACCTGCCAGGATTTGAACCCGAGCCTCACTGATTTTCATCGTGTGAAGCAGGCTCATTAACCGTAAGGCTATCATTGCTCCCTCTACAACCAAGAATCATAGACAAAATTGATTTTTAATTGTTACGGTGCGCATTGGAACCTCGCGGTGCTTGACAAATTAATAAACATTTCCCTGCACACAAATGTTGGCTCCAGGGGGGAATCGAACCCGCGACCCATAGCTCAGAAGATGGCCGTGGAGTTAGCAATAAAAACGTAACACAGTAATTACGTTACAGGTGGCGTCAATTAGGGCTTCAGTGCCTGAGGAACCCTAAACGTGGTTTAAACGTCAACAATGTCCACACAAAGTAATTATAAACTAATTTTCATCATAATTGTTTGAGTAAATTACCAATTGTTTTGTCATAATTACAATATGGCTTGCAGGGTGAGGTTACATTGACAGCATTAGCAATGGCAAAAAGTAATATAATAATTAATACGTATATTTAAATAATATAATTGATTATTTCTCTCACAAGAAATATAGGTACCTAGTAGGTACAACAGATCAAACTCGAAAAAAGCCCCATAGGAGAACAATACAGAAGAATTTAATAAATAACAAATATGTCATAATTATTGAAATATTTAGGAACATAAATATTGAAACTGAAACAATAATAAACAATTTATCAACTTAAAACTTATTACATCGATCAGATTGTCCAAAAGAGTATGTTATTTTAATGATAATGAAATATCAATTTATTATATTCTCTCTTCTTCTTATCTTAATAAGTAGTGTTTATTCAAATTTATGCAATTTTCTAATTTCAATCCAATGGAAGTAATAATTAAGCACATAAATTCAACCTACAATGTGAAGATAATAAAATAATGCTTAATATTTTTAGTTAGTAACATTTAGAAAGCGATCGCACGACGTACTCGTAGTAGTGTGCGTGTCTATTACGCATACATACAGCGAACCAAGCCACGCCGCTCTAAACATCTAATCTGTACAAGCTAAAAGGTTGACGCAGCCTTAAGAGAAATAAAATAAACTTCTTGTAGGTACCTAAAAGTGACGAAATCAGAAAGTGACAAAGTCAGAAAGTGGCAATCTAAGAAAGTGACATTCTCAGAACGTGACGCTCTAAGAAAGTGGCCTCCTTAGAACGTGACGTCCACAGAAAGTGGCGTCTTCAGAACGTGACCTAACCAGAAAGTGACTGGTAAAGAAAATGACGTACTCCGCCTAAAGGAACTATACTCGTAGATTGAAAAATTGTTTGTTACAGTAATTCTAGTCATTTAGTACTTATTCTACTAATTTTCTCATCATCCATATCAAGTTTGGTATTTTCAAATAAAAATCTAAACTTTCAAAAACATTATTTTGTGAAATCGAAATTTATTTATTCAAAAATCAGTAGATAAAATAAGATCACTATACTTCGACTTTTAATAAATTTCTGAGCCCGCAGAGATGTTATTTTGAATATTTACTACAATCGCTTTCGCTTATGGCTAGACCGCAACCTTAACGACTTATTTACATACCGGCTACATTAAGCGAACGACAAACGCATATTCATGAGCAGCCACTGTTCGCGCGGTCGTGGGTTTGAATCCCGGCGGAGGCATTATTGGTACTTTTACGTCTTACCAAAGAGGCTGGAATGGGCTGTTACAATACCACAATGGACACCCTGACTTGGAATATGAATGAAGTGTATGCTTTGAATATGATTTGCATAGGCATTTGATAAAATACCTACGTGTTTTTTCAGTATTCATGTCGCAGGGTTATTGTGAAATACGCGATATTATTATTTCACTAGTGGTATTATAATTACCTGTGTCACATAAAAGCAGTGATAGCCTTACGGTTAAACAGCCTGTTTCCACATGATGATAAGCAGTGAGGCTCGGGTTCGAATACTGGCATTTACCAATGAGTTTTTCAAAAAACTTACGTACATATTTATCACTAGATCGACGGTGAAGGAAAACATCGTGAGGAAACTCGCAGGTCCCAGAATTAATTCTGAGACATGTGTAACAGACCCGGTCCGGCGATGGGCTCACCACCTATCACGTTTAGGTTTCCAAAGAATATACTGGTGAAACGTTGGTATTTACAGAAATTGAATACCTCTGTCCTGGTTACCGTAAGAATACGGGAATAAAATATAACCTATGTTACTCAGGGATATTGTAGCTTTCCATTGGTGAAAGAATTTTTGAAATCGGTTTAGTAGTTTTTAGTTTATTCGTTACAAACATACAAAAACACAAATCTTTCTTCTTTATACTCTTAGTTTTTTTTCCATTCAATCGTCGTGCGGCCAGCACAACACAGTACGATTATTCTAAAAATTATTTTGGCACACTAATATAAACTAAATATTACTTAATTCATTTTCAGTGGGCTGGCAGAAAGGTTCGAATTATAAAAACTATTTCCACGCTAGGGGACAAAATGCACTTTTGCACTCAGATTTCGAATGACAAACAGAATGCTGCCGAGCTTGTGAGTTGAAAATAGTATATTTCATTACAAGTGCGGAAAGCCTAGGTCATTGCAACGAGTTCCGACAAATGTCTACCCGAGCCGAGGCGCAGCCGAAGGTGAGGGTTGACAGTCGGAACAAGTTGCAATAACGGTTTCGCACGTGTACTGAACAACTATTTTTAATACAGCTGTTGCGAAAAAATGAAGCAATTTTATAAAATAATAAAAACACAATAAACTCAACTCATTTTTGGAAAATGGCGCTAACCATAAAAAAATATAAGCAGAGAATTTTTTTTGTTTACTTCACCCATTCTGGGTAGGCAAAGGGAACTATGCCCAATGCCCATACAGCCAAGTCTTCGTTAGAGTTTTTTTATTGATATGAAATGAAAATGAAATTTAATGAGATGAAATGAAATGAAACCTAACCTAACCCATTGAATCAAATCATTAAATCTTATATTGAAACAAATTAGTAGCTTCTTTTTAGAAATATTTGCATTCAGAATCATAAAAACTTCTATGATTTTTTTAGTAAAAACTTCGTGGTTGGTTTTTTCTTTTTAATAATTATACATTATTTTGACAGTTGGGAAAGAAAACGCACGAGTGCGGAAAAGGTAAAGAAAAAGTTCGAGTGTGTAATAGCCCACATCCCTAACGCTATACGTCCCTGCAAATAAGCCACTTTTTGAGCAACTGTATTAAAAATATTTTTTTTCTGGCTTAATAAATATCATTACTCAGTTATAAAATTCTGCAGATTCGACAAGGCGTAACTCTCAAATTGAGAATTTGCATTACGCTTGTTATAATTAACAAGCACGGCCGTGTATAATTATAATTCTTGTGGACTTTTACTGTTTCCAAGTTTCTAAAGCAAATGAAACGTCAGTGTTATGGGGGAACAATGCTTATGCCAATTCTTAGGATTGCGGTGGTACTAATGAAACTCACCGCGTTTTCGTTTTACAGCAATTTTTAAACCGACTTGACGCCAAAAATTGTTTATTTATAAATTATATTTGAAAATAATATTATATGATATGAAATAATAGTAATTTTCTGAAACCCAACTAAATAAATTGTTGCTTTGGGGATGCAATGGTCTAACGCGTTTGTCACATACAACTAAATGATAAATAAATAATAACAAAATATAATATGTTACTGTGGCATGTGATTTTTTTGGCACCTGTGTGTGAAAGAGAGGGAAGTGGAGCAGTGAGAGAATGGGGGGGGGGGGGCTGGTAGTATGTGAGCAGTGTTAACTGGTTTAGCCTTGGTAAAAGGTAACAGTCAAAAATGTGTTGTCTGTAAAGTCGGTTTACGGACAATTATTTTACGTGATAACGTCATAAGAAAACATTGATGACGATCGTGCCTCTCTATGTTGTTCCGCGATCTCGCTTGCATGCTCGGCTCAAGCGGAACGTGACAATACGTCGCCGGCGGCGTTCACTAATTTATAAGACGTTATCACGTCAAAAAGAGTTACTTTCGAATTAATAATATTACTAGGAAATAAAGAAACCGAACGTAACTCGAAGCGAGTTCTTTGCGAGTTGGGACCAGTAGTACCTGAGCACCTTTCCGTAATTTACGACGCGAGGCATAAATATCTTCACGATATAATTGTAGGTGTCGACTTGTACCGATTGGGCGGCGTCTTTTTGAGAATTGCACCCTTGATTTATAGTTATTAGTTTTAATTTTTAGTTTTAAATGCAACTGACGTTTTCGAGGCGTATTTTAAATGGGTCATAGCTATGCACCTTGTGTTTTGAATTTTGGGGTTGGTAGTATAGATGGATATAATTGCTATAACATTTTCATTTGATGAAATTACAAATTTTCAACCGACTTCAAAAAAGAAGGAGGTTCATAATTCGACTGCATGTTTTTTTATTTGTTACCCATGAACTTTCAACTAGTTGAACCGATTTTGATGATTATTTTTATTTGAAAACTTTTGCTTCCCATTTCTTTTATATTTGCATTATTTCCTTGGCGCAGACCAGTAGTCAATGGTTTGATGGATTTTGAAGTGCTTTTAATTTAAAAGTGTGAATTGATTTATCCTGAGCTCAGGAACTCGCTGACTAATATATAATAACGTTTTTCTAACTAATCAAAAGTCAAAAAACATTTTATTTTCTATAGGTACTAAAGGTACTCTTAGAAACATTAATAGTCTAATAACAAGGCACTCTAAACTCGCCCATAAAGATTGGCTAAGCAGCCCATATCCGCCGACGAGTTGCTGGTTCCAAATGCAGTACCCCTAGTAATGTACTTTTAAAAACCTATTTCGTCAAAACCTCTGTTTGTATACATGTGTACCAATATATTTTGTTGCTATCTGAATCACTGTTCAAGTATCTGGTTTGAATAACAGATCAATACAAAGTAGAGGCAATGATTTGCAAGATGAACCTTTTCCTGAGAAGCTGATCACTTTATGGTTTTCAATGAAAATTCACTAAGTTTTTATAGCACATCAGTAAAGACTCGGACTCACAGCGAGCGTTCAGTCAACCTGTACCTACACGATTACAAGACTATCTTTTTAGAACATTCCGTAAATAATTTATTTTTGAATTTAGTTTCACCCGCGTAGTTCCCGTTCCCGTGGGAATACGGAAATAAAATATATCCTATGTTACTCAGGGATCTTCTAGCTTTCCATTAGTGAAAGAATTTTTAATATCAGTTCAGTAGTTTTTAAGTTTATTCATTACAAACATACAAAAGACGTGTGGCACTCGGGGACTGCCGCGGTAAAGCTATTGCATAGCATTTTGTATCAACAAGACTGCCGAAAACAAACGACGTTAGACAATGCACGGCCTTCAAGCCACACCTCCGTGCCCGTCGGAGTGGGGAGCGTGAGGTTTTTTTTCGTTACGGAATTTCTGGATTCGGTCCCCGCGCTCAAGGCCCTCGATAAAAGCTATGCAATAGCTTAAAAATACAAATCTTTTCTCTTTAGTAATACCTATTAGTATACTCGTAGAAGTATAGATAGTGTAGATGATAGACAATCAAAAAACAAAAAAAACTGTTTAGCTCTATTCTGTATAGGTGGACATCACCATTTTGAGTCCCAATTCAAACATCAAACGTCAATTTGAACGTTAAATTTTTACCAAATGCCATTAAAATTTTACCCAGTAGGATAATCCAAGATTGTCTTAGGTAGTTCTGTAGATTCCTAGGACGCAGGGAAACGATATCATAAGAAAAGCGTCTGTACAGATTGAAGAAGTCAAAGTCAAAAGTTTTTATTCAATGTAGGGGCTTATAAGTCCTCTTATTGAAAGTCATTGCGAGTCCACCGCTTCGGTATGTATAGTTGGGGAGAAGTTCAGTTAGTACGAGTATATAATGTGATTGTGGAGATTGAAAAAAAATAGTGTAGGATGCCCTCCAGCCAGATGGGATGACAATCTGCGAAAGGCTGCAGGCAGATGCAGGATGCGTCAAGCCGAAGACAGGACGCTATGGCGCGCATTAGGGGTGGCCTATGTCCAGCTGTGGACAAATTTGGACTGGTGAGGATGATGATGATATGTGATTGTGCTATGAGAAAGCATATAGCAGCAGTGATAGCCCGGACGGTTAAAGAGCCGGCCGAAAATCAGTGAGGCTCGCGTTCGAATCCTCGCATGTACCAATGAGTTTTTCAAAACTTACGTACATATTTATCACTAGCTCGACGGTGAAGGAAAACATCGTGAGGAAACCCGCAGGTATCAGAATTAATTCTGAGACATGTGTAAGAAGACCCGGTCCGGCGATGGGCTCACCACCTATCACGTTTAGGGGTCCAAACAATATCTCGTGAAATGTGGGTATATCCAGTAATGGAATACCTCTGCCTACCCCCTCGGAGATAAAAAGCGTGAGATTATATATATTTATATATATTTATATGTGCTATGAGAAACCAGCTGCAACAATCACTCGCTATGTGACCGAGGCCTTAAGGCGAGGTAATCGAAAAAAGAAATAACTTTAGCTCATAAATTCTGAGGCGGCGTGGTTACGCCCTATGCTCAACGATGCTCCCAAAATATTGGCTAATTTATAGTTAGCATTTCTTTGAAAGAACTTTATTTTTATTAAGTGTTTACTTTGTTGAGACCAATGCTCTTATTTAACTTTATGTAGGTACTAAGAAATGATATATACTTGTCCATGTAGGCATTTTTTATAAGAGAGGCTAAATTGAAGGACACAATTCGCTCAGGGTTATTCAGTCCGAAACTAGGCAGGACCTGTCATCATCGTCACTACTATATGGGTATTTTACACGTACTGTATGGGTATTTAATAACTGATAAACATACTTAAATAAATATTGAACACCCAGACACAAAGCCAACAGACATGTTCATGCAGACAAATGTTGATCCCCAGCGGGGATCGAACCCGCGACCTCCGACTCAGAAGGCAGGGTCACTATACCAACTGAGCCAACGGGCCCGTCTAAATATACTTTTTTGGGTTGTATACCTCAAAAGGAAAAAAGGAAATCTTACAAAATGACTTCTTTGTCTGTCTGTCTGTCAAGACATTTATTCTCAAGAACGCGTGGAGTATCAACTTAAAATTGCTATCAAATACTTAAGTCTAGGGTTCTTTGAAGCTGTAAGTGCAGTTTCTAAGTCAACGCAATAAAAAAATACTGTCATTTACAATTATTTTGACACTTCACTATCACTACATAGTATAAAACAAAGTAGCTTTCTCTGTCCCTATATCCCTATGTATGCTTAAATCTTTAAAACTACGCAACGGATTTTGATGCGTTTTTTTTAATAGATAGAGTGATTCAGGAGGAAGGTTTTAGTGTTAGCATTGCACCCGTGCGAAGTTGGGGCGGGTCGCTAGTGCTAAATAAATCAAAGGGTATAAGGTTGATTGACCCATTGACCTATATAGAATCATGAATGCAAGTAAAGGCAAATACTCGTAGATCATGAAAAAATTTGCGATTACATAATAATAATAATAATATAATCTCACGCCCTTCATCCCCGCGGGGGTAGGCAGATTACATACATAACAAAATGTACAGAACTCACTATCCGTGAGTAGTACTCGCTCTTTTCCAGTTCGTCCTTAGTTCGATAACACTCAATACCCAATCACGCTACAACAGCTGAACATATTTTGATGGAAGTCGACCGCGTTTAGGCAAACGAAGTGTAGCGCCCTGCGGCACGATGATGGACCGACGACCTAAGAAGGTGGCTGGCAGTGGATGGATGCGGTCTGCCCAAGACTGGAATGGTTGGCGCTCCTTGGGGGAGACGTTACTCCAGCAGTGGACAGCAATTAGCTGAAGTGATGATTAAAACAAAGTTTTTTAAAACTTACGTACATATTCATCAATAGCTCGACGGTGAAGGAAAACATCGTGAGGAAACACGCAGGTCTCAGAATTAATTATGAGGCATGTGTAACACACCCGGTTCGGCCATGGGCTGACCCTATCACGATTAGGGGTCGAATATTCTCGTGAAAAGTGGGTATTTCCAGAAATGGAATACCTCTGTCTACCCCCTCGGGGATAAAAGGCGTAAAATTATTATTATTATTTATTATTAAAACATTAATCTATCTATATCCTAATATGTGAAGTTATATCCCTTTTGGAGAGCGAACGAATTCGAGGGCAAAATCTATATAGAAGGTAGCAAGAAAGGTCGGAAGCACTATGACGCTCTGGTTATGCGTACGCGCATACTTCAGTAGGCTGGTAAATATCGTCAGCTTAGCGTGGATAAGACCTACTTTAATTTTGCTATAATCATTTTATTATCTGTACTCTTATTACATTATGGTGTTGACGATCGGAAGTGGGTTGGAAGTCAAAAGTCAAAAATCATTTATTTTTAAATAATAATAATAATAAATCTTTATTTTAGGCAATATTTACATTAATAGATCTTAAATAACGTAAACAGAGGCCCATATTATATATGCCTTATAACTAACATACATATAAAATATCTAACTAAACTATTTTACACGTAATGTCGGCAACGTGCGAGCGCTCTCGGCAGGTATAGTTGACCCCGGAATTTCCAAAATACAACTCCTCTTATTATATTAAAAGATTACTTAAAAATGTCAATAGTCTAATAACAAGCCACTCTAAGTCTAAACTCTTCCATGAAGATTGGCTAAATATAAACTGCAGCCCATCTCCACCGACGAGTTGCTAGTTCCAAATGTTTTATTTATAAAAACTCTTGTTAGAACTTCGATAGCGCGGTTTAGAACTCGTGCTATCTCTACCCGTCTATCGCCTTTGTTTTCTATGATAGACCGATTATGAAAACCAAATAAAGACGATTGCGATTATTAATAATAAACGCGAAAGTTTGTGAGTATGGATGTTTGTTGCTCTTTCAATCAAAAACTACTGAACGGATTTTTATGAAACTTTACATGTTGTATACAACATGTCACAGAATAAGCGCAATTCCTGAAATTAGTTTGTTCAGTATCGGCTAGGTACTTATTCGATTTCAGCAATTTTTAATAGTTACCTAAAAATGAATCAGCGTATAGCTGAATTTAGTGCTTTCTATGGAAATCGTTATATTATTAATCGATATTTAAGAAAATTGGTTCGACACAACTAAAGTTCGATTGCATCATATTTTTTTTATATTAATATACTAATTGGGGTGTATGAGGAATTGCGCTTTTTCTGTTACGCTTTGTATAGCTTAAACATCAGAATAACACATAGGCTATATTTTATCTCCGTATTCCCACGGGATCGGGAACTACTGTGAAACCGCGGGGCGCTGCTAGTTATAAATGAACAAGAACCCAGATTGCATCACTTCTCAAAATATTTAACGATGACATAAAAATATTTCAACTTGAACATTATCCCTTCTTAAATAAGCTTTTAAATTCCATGTCATATATTAGCCCTAATCTTTTGGTTTTCGCAATACCCATGGATTACTCCAAAAAGGATGCTAAATTATCGTATAACTATAAAAACGATACTTAAACACCCCAAAAAGTGTCTGCGGTCTGTCCCGTCTTGGCTAACGTAACAGCATGTTGTTTACATATCATAAACGGCACAATAGACTTGTATTGTAATGAGATGCGCCTACGCACCGCGACTGTGCACTGGGATTCTTTTGCTGTCCAAGTGATAGGCGAAAAGGGCGTTTAGTTAAAACTAGGGCGCGGATAGACGGCTGACAAAACTGACACGCGCCAGGTTAGTGGAGAACTAAACAACTTTCACAAATAAAAATGTACTAAAAAATTTATACCTTTTGCCATATCTAAAATTTGGCTTCCATAGCACAAGATCTTGAAGCCCAGAACCCGGACATGTCAACAGGTTTTTTTAAACTTAGTCAAGTAATAAAAAAGAGTTGAAAATGTCATAAATCATCTTATTGTTTATTTAAGACCTTAAAATTAAATTTAGGAATCTCTTCGGTGAATTTAGTCGGGTCGTCGGTGCGGGACCCAAGATTTTAAATTTTGAAACCCGGACTACAAATGAAGCCCCGCCCGGACGCTCCCCGGATGTCCTCTAAACTAGGACAAATCCGGGGCTACCCGGACGGATGGTAATGAATAATTGTAGTTAGTGTAGATATAATAATAATATAATCTCACGCCTTTCATTCCCGAGGGGTTAGGCAGAGGTATTCCATTACTGGATATACCCACATTTCACGAGATACATTGGACCCTTATACGTGATAGGTGGTGAGCCCATCGCCGGACCGGGTCTATTTACACATGTCTCAGAATTAATTCTGAGACCTGCGGGTTTCCTCACGATGTTTTCCTTCACCGTCGAGCTAGTGATAAATATGTACGTAAGTTTTGAAAAACTCATTGGTACATGCCAGGATTCGAACCCGAGCCTCACTGATTTTCGGCCGGCTCTTTAACCGTCCGGGCTATCACTGCTATAGATATAAGTACTTGTTTTATAGAATTCCGATAATGAATGAAACTTAAAAATTAAATATATATTTTCTGTAATTTTTTTATTCAACTGTGGCGAGATAAACAGCAGCTAAATATAAAAAGCAGCCCATCCACCGACGAGTTGCTAGTTCCAAATGCATTGCTTGCATACATTGCTCCTCCATCGTCAAAAGGTAAGATTTTCCCTAAGGCGAGGTGATTGTGGCAGCGGTTCAATTCAAAGGGTTTTTTTTTTATAAGAGAAGGGGGCAAACGAGCAGACGGGTCACCTGATGGTAAGTGACTATCGTCGCCCATGGACACCTGCAACTCAAGAGTCACAACAACATTGCCGGCTTTTGAGGTGGGAGTAGGGGTAGAGGGGAGAGGAGGGGAGGGGGGGTTGGGGCCTCCGGTTACCACACTCACTCAACGAAATGCAATGCATTACTTTACGCTGGTTTTCTGTGAGGCCGTGGTATCACTCCGGTCGAGCCGGCCCAAGCGTGCCGAAGCAGGGCTATTTATACAAACTCTTGTTAGAAGTTCGACGGCGCGCTTTAGAACTCGTGACGTCACGTGAGAGAGAATCACCGTCATAACCACCTGTTTTCGTTTTAGGAAGCGTCCCTAACAGCCTGTAGAATAAAAACAATTTGTGATTCTCTCTTCACTTAAACCGCACCTCACAAAGAAGTTACATTACAGTAAGTCACCAGCTTTTAGGTTCGAGTTATCATATTTAGGGTCATTTACAATGTCGTTTTTGTGAAACATTTGGATGTATTTTTGGGTCGCTGTTTTGGATTCCGATTGTTATAAGACGTTATTAGCTTTGAATATCATTGTGAAATGATGTGATGACGTCAGTCTACTCAATATGCTTCAGTACTCTCGACAGTAGGTAAAGGAAAAGATACACACGAAATCAGCAGGTCCCATAATTAATTTTGAGACATGAGTAAATAGCTCACCACCTATCACGTATAAGGATCCAAGGAATGGAGAATTAATTAATTATTTCCAGAAATGTAATGGACTACCTCTGCCTACCCCTTGGGGGAAAGGCGTGAGATTACATAAAACATACTATAAATTGGAGTTTCATTTCGTTTGCAGTTCAATAATTACGTCAGTCGTAATACTCGTAATAAATTTCGGATACGTGACCAAAACACTTTTTTCCAAAATCTAGCCGTGGCTTCACGAGCGAGACGCGTGCGCAATCGATTCAGTCTCGATCTGCCACAGTTATGTCATTTACGCGTTCTTATTTTGAATTTTTGAAACTTCAACTCAATTATTCTGGGATATTTCACATGGACATAGAACGAGGACCGAGTTTTATCAGTCGTCTAGCCCCTCCCCCCCCCCCCCCCTCCAACACAAAGATTTATATTATACTATACTGTCTCTGCTTTTCGTTACAAAATAAAGAAAAATTAAGATTAAAAAAATAATAAAAAAAAACACATATAAACTCTTTGGACCCCTAAACGTGATAGGTGGTGAGCCCATCGCCGGACCGGGATTCTGAGACCTGCGGGTTTCCTCACAATGTTTTCCTTCACCGTCGAGCTATGGTCGAGCTAGTGATGAATTTGTAAGTAAGTTTTTGAAAAACTCATTGGTACATGCTAGATTCGAACCCGAGCCTTACTGATTATCGTCATGTGAAGCAGGCTCTTTAACCGTAAGGCTATCACTACTCTTACCTACCTTAAAAGTTAAAACGTTTCGTCCAATAAAATTGGACGTCATATTTCCAATATACCAATCAGCTGGCTGCTCAAAACACATTATCCAGACACGTTAATCTTAACGAAGTCCTCTCGAGAGCTGTCCAGATGTAAAAAAACAGCTGGAGGGGTCCCCCATAAACATCGGGTGGAAACCAATTAAGCGCCGTCGCCACCGTTCGGGTCCATCAATCCGAATCATCCGAATTACTATTAACACGACCGGAGTCAGGCCGGGAGTTGGATTCATTTCATTCAGGACACTTCATTATACTTTTTTTATTATTGGTCTAGACCTTAATCTAGCAGAGGACACAGATGATGCAACCGATTAGACGAGCTTATCCAGAAGAATGTTCTCATGAGATGAATATATTCGGTGAAGGAAAAACATCGAGAGGAAACCCGCGGGTACCAGAATCAATTCTCGATCGGATATCGATCGGAGATCGGATCCGGCGATGGGCTCACAACCTATCACGTTTAGGGGTCGAAAGAATATCTCGTGAAAAGTGGGTATATCCAGAAATGGAATACCTTTGCCTACCCTTCGGGGATAAAAGGCGTGAGATTTTTTATTTATTTTATTTTTTTGTATGAACTCGGAAACACAAACGCAGGCAGCAAAATTGCACTCCTTTACCCATTATTTTGGGGTCGGGGCAGTAGTTTATATAGTTTTTGGAATTCTGTACAACGGCAACGAGGTGCAATAGCGGATATTTGTAGAACTCACATTATTAACTGCGTTGTTACGTCTGATGTATTTACTGTACCAACACGGAGACTACAGTTCAATTTTTAATTCACAACGCTATTCATATCATGTAAACACGTTATCCGAGCGTACTCTGACGCTATACGATTAGTGGATCAGACGGCATTAAAAACTTTGTAAAAACTCGGCATTATTATACACTCGGACATATTGATCTTGTAAAAATCATACCATGTCTGAATAAACAACGCGTCACAGAATAAGCGCAATTCCTCATACACCCTAATTAGTTTATTAATAAAAAAATATGATACATTCATACTTTAGTTTTATCTAACCAAATTTCTTAAATAAAGAGAAATAATTTAAAAAAATTCCGGAAAAAATTTACACAAATTAAAAATAGCTGAATTGTTTGAGTACTCCATACTGAACTAATTGCGCTTATTCTGTTACATATTGTATTTGTCAGTCAGTCACCATTTCTCATCATGGCTCCTGGTCTATATTCGTGACCATCGCTTATATTTCAGTCTCGCGGATCCGCCCAAAATTTAGATTGGCATACATCGTACATTTAAACTTGGAACTTGGCGTAATTTTTACGAGCCTACAATTAAAGGCCACTTTCCCGTATCAAAGGTGCCATGTTCCGTTGGCTGTGAAATCCAACAAACGTTACTCGCGATATACGATTTCAGCTCTTATCTACGGTCAAATATATTTGGTTAGCTTTAATCATGGTTTGGAAAGATTACATTTCTTGGTTGGTTAGTTAGCTAAAGGCATAATGATATATCATACAGGTTAACCAACTCTGCGATCGAATTTAAACTGAAATGTAATAAATATTATCACGCCTTTTTGGCTGATGGGGAAGGCACAGGTATTCCATCCTTAAGCGTGACACAACCTGCGGGTTTCAAATCAAATCAAATCAAATACTTTGTTTGCATGCCATAGGTTGTACAAGGTGTTACGGTACATAGTAGCTCTATTCTATGGCACCCTGTAAGGGTGTCGCAAAGACAAACGGATTTCCTCGCGATGCTTTCCTTCTCCGTCGGGATAGTGATAAATATGTACTTACTTATGGATGTTCATTAAAAACTCATTGAAACATTATGGACTCGATTCTGCAAACCCGCTAAAATTCCTAATTTCAAGTTAGCCTATCCTTCTTCATAGAATACGGAAGAAAAAGGACAGAAACAAACCATAGATTGAAGAGTAATGTCTAACATGTAAAAATCAACTAATTTGAACCTTATGAACCTGCTTATCTGTCACTTTTATTCATGACCTTTTTACATCGTCGCTAAAATTGCAAAACACGCCTTAGTTGACAGGACTAATTTCAATTTGACAGGACTAAATATCTGTCGTCTCTTTTCTTTTCTAAGAAAAAGAAAATGACAGGACTAAACTTAAATAAGTTTAGTCGCTGTAATGCAGAATCAAGCCCAATGTCACCAGGAATCAACCCGAAGACTCACGCATAAGGAGTAGGCACTTTGCTGTAAATAAGTACTAGGTATATGTTAATTGATGTATTGCAAAGGCAGTAATAGGTATAATTAGTGATAAGAAGAAAGCTAAAGTTTAGAAGCAACTCAGAAATTCTACAACATCACTATTTTTAGGGTTCCGTACCTCAAAAGGAAAAAACGGAACCCTTATAGGATCACTTTGTTGTCCGTCTGTCCGTCCGTCCGTCCGTCTGTCAAGACCCTTTTTCTCAGGAACGCGTGGAGGTATGAAGCTGAAATTTATATCAATTACTCAGGTCTACTGTCCCTTGAAGCTGTGAAAAAATCAAACTTCTAAGCCAACGCAATCAAAAGATACAGCCGTTTGCCGCAAATTTTTGACACTTGCAAGGGAATCAAAACCTACAGGGTGCTTCCCGTGAACTCAGAATCTTGAAATTTGGTACGAAGCAACGTCTTATAGCATAGATAAAGGAAAAATTACGAAAACCATAAATTTGCAAGGTTGTACGGAACCCTCGGTGCGCGAGTCCGACTCGCACTTGGCCGGTTTTTTACACTAGTCAATGTTTTTAGGTGATTAGATCATCCGTGCTTCCGAGGGTACTTTAAGGAATGTGTCATTTTATTTCTGTTCCAGGTGTTTTTAAGTAGACACGTTTATCAGTTGTGTGTACCCACAGCATAGCCTGTACCTTTTGAGAATAAATTACTGTAAATGGTCCCACGATATTTATTTACCCACGAAAACCCCGAGCAACGCCGCGGGGTAGTAAACTATTATTATAATAAATAAAATTCACATTTTGGTCTGTTTGCCTTGCCCAATGCAATCAACGCTGTTATCATCGCAAACACAATCGCTCGAAAACAAATATAGAAATTAAAATCGGCGGCCATTTTGAAAAAATCGTTTTAAAAATGCAACTGTTGGATGGATTCAAGCCGTGATAGTTTACGTGTTCATGTAAATTAAATATGACCAAATATGCTAGACATGCCCCAAAACTAATGTTGGGGAGTGCAGGTATCCTCATGATGTTTCATAGACAATAAATGCCGCCAAAATATTACAAAAATTATTACTTTACATTGTTTTTTTGTGGTTATGGTCTTGCTACTCGACCGTTTAAAAAACTTGTTGCTTTATAATTTTCTTACACGAGTATAAATAGCCCTACTTTAGAGTTGGTCATCGATAGTAAATTTATAGTTTCGTTCGTTAAACCTACCTATATACATTTTTGGATGTTAAGAATGTAAGTATTTTTGAACTGTATGTAATAAAGTACTACCTACTCTTATAGAGTTGAACTTAAGTACATATCAAAATATTTTTTCACATTTGTCTGTATGTTAATAATTTTGCGGGACCCTATTACTAGGTAAGACCCCGCTATCCGTCCGTCTGTCTGTCCGTCTGTCACCAGGCTGTATCTCATAAACCGTGATACCTAGACAGTTGAAATTTTTACAGAAGATGTATTTCTGTTGCCGCTTGAACAACTAATACTAAAACATAATAATATAAATATTTAAGGGGGCTTTATACAACAAACGTGATTTTTTTGCAGTTTTTATAGAGCGAGTCCGACTCGCACTCAGAGGGTTTTTTTTTGCATACTCTAGGTTTTTAAGAAATACATAAATATTCACAGCTAAACTCCTAACCCTCCTTTTTCGGTGGATCTGGTAAAAAGTGTCGGTATTTTATCTTATCCTTCCGGGGATTTATGTTTGGATCGTGACCCATCGACAGTATTCGACAGGCGTCTTAGAGGCGCCAATTTTATTATGTGCTAATCACCATACGGACTAACTGATAGTACGGAATGTAGAGGGTGTTAAAATAAAGAGATCTAAAAAAGAACAGTGATAGCCTTGCCGTAGACCCTGCTTCACATGATGAAAATCAGTGAGGCTCGCGTTCGAATCCTGGCATGTACCAATAAGTTTTAAAAAAACTTACGCACATATTTATCACTAGCTCGACGGTGAAGGCGAATATCGTGAGGAACCTGTGGGTTTCCTCACGATATTCGCCTTCACCGTCGAGCAGAATTAATTCTGACACATGTGTAAATAGAACTAGTCCGGCGATGGGCTCACCACCTATTACGTTTAGTGGTCCATTAAATCTCGTGAAAACTGGGTATATCCAGTAATGGAATACCTCTCCCTACCCCCTGGCGATAAAATGAGTGAGATAATTTTTTTTATATTTTATCTAAAAAGAAACTAAATTCATAAAAAAACATCCTTATTTAACTCCCTTTACGGTTTTAATCGGTCAATATTAAATTTTACTATTATTCAAAAGTACTAGCAGTTTTCCACGGCATCACCCGTGTAAGTCCCGTTCCCGTAAGAAAATTATGGCCCATGTTTTTTTCAGAAAGGTGAAAGAAGCCATTTATTACAAAAACACATATTTTTTTTCCTCTTTATAAAATTTTCAATAGGTATTAGTAGATTAAGTAGTGAAGACTAATAAAAAAATAAAAATATACCTGCCTAGGCTGTTGCGGTTTGTTGAGGAAAATTTTCTGTTAATATAAGTCTTTATATTATAAGTTTAGAACATGGGTTGGAGCACACAGTATTTATTACGTCTCACATTCTTTTTACATCGTCCTGTATACCTACGTAAAGATCTGTGTAGACGTCATAGTGTCAACAATGCATACTAATTTAAACACCAGTACTCGCTCGCATCCGGATAAATAACAAATCAGGTTTTTTTTTGTTGCATAAACTATAATTTTTAACCTATAGTTCTTAGGACGTAGGCCTGTAATTACAATAAAGTTTATTTTGACACCAACAAGGCATAGCCTAAACTATATGTACAACATACTTGCCATTGCAATTGGTCTGTCTAAAATTTTATCTCTTATCGACTCAACGGATATCAATTAAAATTTTGAAAAATTATAAATGGAATTTTAAAAGTAAAATTTTCGTGTATTTTTTTATAATTAAATTAAACTAGCGACCCGCCCCGGCTTCGCACGGGTGTAATGCTAACACTAAAACCTTCCTCTTGAATCACTCTATTTATTAAAAAAGCCGCATCAAAATCCGTTGCGTAGTTTTAAAGATTTAAGCATACAAAGGGACATAGGGATATAGGGACATAGGGATATAGGGACATAGGGATATAGGGACATAGGGATATAGTGACATAGGGATATAGGGACATAGGGATATAGGGACAGAAAAAGCGACTTTGTTTTATACTATGTAGTGATTGAAAAATCTATGCGAGGGCGAGTCGCTTATGTTGAATTAAAATATTTGATTTAGATTTTCCGCCATCTTGGAACCGTTAATTGTGTTACTAGCAATCGAAGACTTATAGAGAACCAAATTAATTAGAAATTCTTCACTACCCTTTCACCCTTTTAGCGACTTAAAATTAAACAGAAACAAACTTGTTTTAGGATTAAAACTCCTCCAATTATTTCTTGTTAGTAACCGTGATCAGTATTCTGTTGGCATTTGATCACTTTATCTGATCAGTGATCAAGACCTCCTAGAAGTTCGTCGAATCATAAATTGAAATCCAATAACAGAAGGTGAATGCTTGGCAATACTTCTAAAATAAGACTGACTTTTTACTAGTAAAGACATGATTAAAAAGATCTGCCCTTGATTTTCTTGCTGGTTCTTCTCGGGGTACTGCATTTGGAACCAGCAACTCGTCGGTGGAGATGGGCTTCTGTTTACATTTAGATAATCTTCATGGACGAGTTTTGAGTGCTTTTTATTAGTCTATTGACTTTTCTAAGTGTAAGTTTCATTTACCTATAGGAATAAATATACATTTCATTTCATTTTTCACTGCCCTAGAAGCGCTCCTAGCCTTGCGATACCGGTGCGTTGGTCGCGTTCACGCTGCGCTGGTTAAATAAAGTTGGGCACGGTCAATCAGTGAATGGGTGACTGACTGGTCATTATATCTAGAGCGCCTCCGTGTTTCGGAAGGCACGTTAAGCCGTTGGTCCCGGTTGGAAGTCTTAAGCCATGTCAGATACCCTTGGGTGGCTTGAAAGTTTCTGACAGTTAGAAGGCCATTAGCCTAACACCTTTCGAATAGAATAGCTCTGCCTACCCCCTCGGGGAAAGAAGGCGTGAGATTATTTAATTTTTTACATTCTCACTAACTCCCAAAGTTCATTCCGAAAGGAATTTCCAATACAAACAACTTTGACGACAAACTCTGGACGTGCGGCGCTGACAGACAAACAGACAAAAAAGTATTTGCATGAGTTAATGTGCCGGCCAGTGTTTTACGAGCGTGTTTGACAACTTTTTACACTTTTTTTAAGCTATTGTGTTGGCAAAGGATGTGGCGCGAACGGTTTTTTATAATTTTATTATATTTCGGCTTCTTTATATGTTAATATGCTGTCAGTCCGTAGGTTTTGAGGTTTTGGGCCCAATAAAAGTAAGGTATATCTTTCTAACTGTATTAATATGTAGTAACTTGAGTGATAGAGTAATTTGTATTTCTCTTTTCTAACTTCTTCTAAATTCGGCTACATAGGTATTTGTATTTTTAAGTAATACCAGCGGCGCGATGACGTCACGCAGTGTGGGGAGGCACACTGCGTGACGTCATCGCGCCGCTACAAGTACATGCGGCTGACCGCCACCCGGCGGTCTATTAGTGGTTGCCGCGCATTTGTTGTATAGATATTGAATTATAATAAACTATTTTTCTTAATGGGTCGATCTGCCGGCAACCCTAGATCTAAGGCTCCGCCTCCGAAAGAGCGCGTCGCATGCGATAGAAAGAGATGGCCACATTTAGGTATGTTTGAAGTACCTAAACAGGGAATTTGTTTACAGAGAACCTTCTGTACGTAGTACTATTACTTATTCTGTGGTAGTATGATGTATTGTGAAATTGTAGATACAAAGAGGTTGGAAGAAAATCATTCTCTTTCCTAGAGAAACTTTTTCTTTAAACGTCTTTGGGTATATATTTATTGTTTCAATAGTTGAGATACTTTAAACTTTTAGTCCTGAAATTTGAGCCTGTTTTGGAAATAAATTAAAAAGTATCTCTTTAATTCGGTAAATGTTAATTATGGCCGCTTTAACTTACATTGATTTGAGTTGGCATATTCTTTTGGCGAAAATATTGCGTTGGCATACTTTATCCTCCGGCGATTTTTGCTGCTGATACAAGTCATGGACTTTCCACAGTTCGCTTTTAGGCTTCCTCACGCAAAACACTTTATGAAAAAGTAAACAAAGGTTCCTCTATAAGAAATGTAAGTGAGAAGAGAATGTGCCCTATTGAACATAGCATGCAAATACGGTTAAGTCGAGCTTATTAAAATAAAGAGCCCAGCGGTTAAATAACCCGCCTCTCATGCTTGAGGTCTCGGGTTTGTATCCTTGCACGTACCAATGAGTTTTTCAAAAAACTTACGTACATATTTATCACTAGCTCGACGATGAAGGAAAAAGGTCCATGAATTAATTCCGAACGACAGACCCCAGTGCGGCGATGGACTCACCAACTATATCAAGTTTAGGGGTCCAAAGATTATACTTGTGAAATGTCAGTATTTCCTGAGATGAATTACCTCTGCCTACCGTCTAGCGTCTGTTGTCCGTACGTCTGTCTGTCTGTCTGTCGTTGGGCTGTATCTCTCTACCCATTAGGTAGAGTTTTCACAAAAGGTATGTTTCTATTACCGCTATATTCCAAGCAAATAAATGTTCTTCTATTTTTCTATTCTATATATAACAAAAAAAATAAATGTAAGGGGATATTTATTACTTATTTATGACAACTGTTCCTCGCTTGCGTAGTCCCATTCCCGTGGGTAAATTATAGTCCAAGACACTTCCAGAAAGTAAGCCTTCCATTTGAGTTTTTTTTTAAATCGGTTCAACATTTCCATTACAAACAAACATTAAAATCTTTTTCCTTTGCAATATTAGTAGACGTAGATAACTTAGGTTCGCAGCAGTTTCTGACTTAGACCAGCCCCCAACACTAAGTTCTCGTTTAAAAGTATATATCAAGTCGAAACTTATTAAAGGGTTGAACTTTTCATACTTTGCAGTGACTGAGTGCCGTGGCGAATAAACCCAGCGGTCTACTTAAACGGTTGTTAATCTGCTTTGTGACCTGGCAAATTCAAATTGAATTATGACCTTTTTGGAATTACTTTTGAAAAAGTTTTTTTATCTTTTTGAAATATTTTTGGCGTGACTTATTTGAATGTGTTGATATGAACAGTCAAGAGCACATGTAGCTTTACACTTGTAGTGTGAGTCTGACCTCTAAGGCGATTGTAATAAGAACGTTACAAAGTCCAATGTATCAAGCTCTACGTGCTCTTGACAGTACTTTTAGAAGTAGGTACTACGCTCGTTACAAAAAGAAAATATGTAATTTAAGTGATTTTAGGTAAGTGAGGTTTCAGTCTTAGCCCTTGGACCTAGGAAGGTCCTTTATGGAGGACTTTTAAGGCATTCAGCCATTAAGAAATGGCTTAGGTCAAAAAGCGGAACTCGTTTCATTTTGGTATATCCAATTCGTAACAAAAGCGTTACTGCAAACCTCCTAGCTAAGTTTAAAGCTTGTAGGCATAGTTTTCGTGATAATGCGAGAAGAATGGCATTTAATTTTTATACGTACACTAGCAACCCGCCCGGGTGCAATGCTGATACTAAAACCGTCCTCTTGAATCACTCTATCTATTAAAACAACCACATCAAAATCCGTCGCATAGTTTTAAAGATCTAAGCATACATAGTGACAGACAAACAGCGGGGAGCGACTTTATTTTATACTATGTAGTGATCACGTAAAACAGTTTTTTTTTCCAAGCTAAAAACACCAGTCATAGCACTTACAGGGACAGGACACATGTTTTCTTTAATAATCATAAAAGTCCTTTACAAAATTGAGTGTCCCTTAAACTAAAAGGTATTAACCGAAGCTGACAGGTTTGTGTAACTTTTCGCGATTTCAAAACTCATATTTAACTTTGGCTTAAAATAATAAAGTTCAATCTGATCGTCTTACAGAGATAAGTAATTTAAAATATGAGATATGATAAAAAAATGGAGAGTTAATAAATAATGTGCGCTTACCATTGAGAAAATCGACACTAATATTATAAAGAGGAAAGATTTGTTTTTTTGCACGTTTGTGTATTTTAAACTGAAAAACTTTAGACAGATTTAAAAAAATCTTTTAGCAAAAGGAAAGCTACAATATCCCTGAGTAACATAGGCTATATTTTATAACCGTATTTCAGATTCATACTCTTCTTAACAAAATATACTTAGTAAGTATAAACGAAGGCAACAGACAAGTTCATGAAGACTACAGTAGCTTCTAGCAGGAATCGAACCGCCAACTCAGAAGGCAGAGGGTCACTAACAATAAATAAATAGGTACGTTATATATTTTTTATTTTCATAGCGTTATTAGCGTCTATTTGCATAGCATTACCACTGCGAGTCCTTTAAATCATCAATTAGTTAAAATAATAGAGGGTTGAGGCGTAAAGCGATATCTTCCAGACTACCATAAGATGTATGACTATGAAACTGACTATAAAAACATTTATTGATGTACAAACAAGATAAAATCCTTCATGTAATTCGTTTGCTGGCGTAGACAGTTCATACACATTATAATTAAGAACATAATGTTGTAATAAATAAAATAAAATTATAGTTCAATAAGTACTTTATGTGTCAGACAGAGAAGTGGGTGTAAAAGAGAAGGAAGACCTGCATCTTGGAAGGTGTAAAGATGAAACACGAAAGTGACGCGAGTCTTAGTGATGGGACGAATTGGCGAATTGATTTTATCGACAATTTTAAACACACTGAATTAAATACCTTTATACTTTCCTCATGTGTGAGGAAAGACCC
The DNA here is from genome assembly GCA_963855545.1 of Ethmia dodecea. Taxonomy (NCBI): domain Eukaryota; kingdom Metazoa; phylum Arthropoda; class Insecta; order Lepidoptera; family Depressariidae; genus Ethmia; species Ethmia dodecea. The sequence continues at coordinate 3,361,980 of OY979463.1, read as the reverse complement.
TTAGCTCAGTGTGAAAGTAAGATAGAATGAAAAAAATCGTGTCAATGTGAATATCGGACTTGCACTGATGAAGTTTATATTTTTTGTTATAGCGGCCATAGCCTTAGGTACATTGGGTATATGCCCGTCGAGTAACACCCCTTACTGTCACAATTGTAAGTGATTGGGAAAAATATTCGTCATCGAGTAACAGTGTCACTGGTTTTTTTTCTTTATGATAAAAAAGGGGGCAAACGAGCAGACGGGTCACCTGATGGTAAGTGACGTCCTTCACCCATGGACACCTGCAACTTGAGTCACAACTGCGTTGCCGACCTTTGAGGTGGGAGTAGGGGGAGGGGGGATTGGGGCCTCCGGTTACCTCACTCACTCAACGAAACGCAATGCATTGCTTTACGCTGGTTTTCTGTGAGGCCGTGGTATTACTCCGGTCGAGCCGGCCCAAGAGTGTCGAAGCATGGCTCTCCCACGTCTAAGCATAGAGAAGTTGGGATAAATTAATTCACATTGGGTAGTGTCACACAGCTACTGTTTCTGGATGGTAATAAAATGTTTCATCGAGTAACAGTGTTACCCGATGTGAATTAATTTTATCCCAACCAGGGACACTGTTATTAAGCTGTTACTCGATGACGAATATTTTTCCCAAACATTTACAGTGTGACAGTAAGGGGTGTTACTGGACGGGCATATACCAGTACATTGTAAGAAAATTTTAAGTTTCTATTTATAACGGCCCAAAATCGAAAGATACGAACCTGTGACAAATGGACAGGGAGACCAAATGGAGACTGAGACATATAAAGACAGTAATTGGGTACCTTTGGGTACAAACAGACCTTAAAAAATAGTTTTAAGTAACAAAAAAAAACACGGGTTGCACTCCGGGAGTGCCGGCAAAAGTGAAAACTTGATTATCGATTTCGGTGTAACACTACCTCTCCAACCGTCTTACGGTTTTTCGATCAGCACACGTGACCTGACGCGAGTTTCACAGTTTTTACCCATCCCACAAAAGTGCTCAACGCCGCTAAAGAAGTTTTCACTTCAACAAGATTACATATTAGAGAAAAACCAAACCATCGATATCCAATACCACACGATCCGCCGAGCCCATCACTAAAGGTCACGGCCCAAACGTCGTCTCACAAACGGGTTCTGTGCGGATACATCGGCGACGCCCAAATAATAATAATATCCGACTCTCCGGCGAGAAAAATAAAGTGTTCATACAATGGAAATAAAAGCAAACTCACACTTCGCTCAAAAGGATTTTAAAGAAAGGAGGTTGAAAGGCTGAGTGATTCCGCCGCCATTGACTGCGAGTGGAATTTAAAAAAGTAAAATTTAAAAATAAAAAAGGCCAGCGCATTCCACTCGAATTTTGAAATGAGATGGATAGTTGAATAGTTTGAATTAAGAATAGTGGTTGTTTTTAAATGGGATCTAGCTTTTGTTAAGTGGCCAGTGTGAGAGGATTTCTTTTTTATCAGGCTCTGCAGGCAAAGGAACTCAGTTATTCAGCCTTTATTTTAATTTCTGAATCACCAATGTTTACAAATGAGAAGAAAATACGAAATAAGAGGGAAAACATACTTCACGGACTAAAACATATTAAATGTTTGTTTCTCCATACATATCCATTATATCGCATCGCTATGATTTATGATAGGAACTCTTTATTACAAAAGTTTGTGGATCTGCAAAAATGCAGACTCAATTTATTATCTCTCTTTGTCTGCTTAGTACCTGTTTCTTAGTCAGAAATCGGTAAAATGCGTTAAACAAAATAACAGAAGAAAAAATGCGCAAATGGATCTGCGCTACTCGCGTCGAGCCATAGTATAAGTATAATAGTTTAATTTTAATAGGTGCCAAATCGCTTCGGTTTCTACGATACTAGCAGCTCTCCGCGGTTTCACCCGCGTAGTTCCCGTTCCTGTGGGAATAATCGGATACAATATACCTAGCCTATGTGTTATTCTGATGTATATGCTGTAACTAACTGTAAACTTTCATCAAAATCCGTTTAGTAGTTTTGACGTGAAAGAGGAACAAACATCCATACATCTATACATCCATACATACAAACTTTCGCGTTTATAATATTAGTAGGATAGGATACAAAACCTTCCTCGTTTATGTATCTTTATATTAGTGATACCACAAAATCCATTGCGTAGTTTAGGAGTTACATGATTATATTGTAGAAAGCGACTTCATTTTATACTGTGTTAAGAAATATACTTAAAATATATACTTGTTTGTAAACCGAGTTCCATTTCGAATCGTTTTTGCTATCTCTGACGATCTCATTAGAATTTAATACGAGCAAAACCACTGGTTGGACTAGTCCATAGTATATTATTAGGCCGAAGGACGCGTTATATCCCATTCAAGATTAGAGGCCCATTCAGCAATAACGCGGCAGAATTTAGTATTAATTTGTCCGCAGAGACAGCGAATATTACAATTTGGTCATAGAGTAGGTAGTCAAGAGGCCTGCCACCATCTTTTAAAACTATCATAGTGAGGACGGTTTTGTTTCAAGCTTCAAACAATATTCGTACCTACGTAAAACAACGCACATTGACCTATTAAAACAATATTGTTTTATTCCTTCATAGTGATGTAAGAGAACGATTGATTGTCTCATTATTGTCTTTTCCCGACTTTAGATGCAGCCTCATTTTCATATAGCGTGATCACTTTTGCACCGTTTTCTGAAACAAACTTAATGGAAGTTTTGACGCAAAACATTAAAACAAGCTCATATGGTCGTCTTGCGAAGATATCAATATAAAAAAAAAATTTTTTGAGATTGTTTAAAGAGATGGTGGTCCCCAGTAATACTACTTATGGAAGTGAGTTCGTTTCTCATGCTAGAAGCTTACTATACTGGCAGCAATGAGTTAGTAAAAATACGTAAACATATTTATCACTAGCGTTCCCGGCGATTTCACTCGCTTACGTACTGCTCCCGAAGGAAAATATACCCTATGTTACTCCCAAAAAAGTAAGATTTCCGTTGGTGAAAGAATATTTAAAATATCTCCAGAAGTTTCGGAGATTCATTGCAAACAAACCTACAACAAATAAATATTTCCTAATAATGTACATTTAGATTTCAATGGACTGTCTTGTCTGCACAAAAACTCTTTGGTCACTATTAAAGGGCTTTACTATGCGATCCTGACTTGACCTATGTAAATGAATCTCAGCCAAGCACCATTAATATATAATATCTCTACCTAATATATATGCAAATTATTGCAGTTAAAATAACTAGTGTCGTAGCTCTTAGCTATCTTATTGTTAGCTGTATTTTAGCAATCATTTATGTTTAGAATTGTGATAAAAATAAAATACAATATTTTAAAGCGGTAAAGCGGGAAACGTAGTGACCTCATCTTGTTTTGTATTTTTGTCTTTTTAAACTAACATAGATATTTATAAGTATTTTTATTACTACATCTTAAGAAGATGTAGGATCAAATAAGTGACTTCCTTCAAAAAGCTAGTGTCTGGAGTGCGAAGAATAAGAGAGCGTGCATGAAAAGGCTTATCAATGTGAAGGAAGCGAGAGAAGTGTCCGGAGATCGGGGCAAAGTGGCGATCCATCGTCTCTGCCTACCCCCGTGGGAAGAATGCATGATCTGTATGTATGTATGTTTATTACTAACAGATCTATGGGCTGCATTCCAGAGCAGCGACTTTCTCGATAAGTATTGCCATCCAACGCAAAAAAAACAAGTTTCCCAATCATTTTTATGTGTCCCTTTTGTATTATCGATACGGAACCCTAAGATATCAATGAATCATAAAACCACTAATATGGCAAAGGTTTACCCATTGAACATGCCATTAAAGACTTCATTAGCTGCAAAATAGTATCATAAACTCGAGGATGTAATAATAAAAACATCTCATAACAGATTTCGCGCCAACGCCATCCTCCATATTGGAAAAGGTTCTTTAAAGCAGCTAATACAGCAATAAGGCGAAAAAATTGTGTTTTTATAAGCGCGTATAATAAAAAACCTACGTTCGGAAGAGATAAGAATGCGAAAAGAGTATTAAAAAATATTATATTCGTGAAAAATAAAATAAAGAGTGTATCTACACGAGTAGCGGCCACCGCAACAACTAGGGCTGTCAGAAGGCTGAAATTCTACTAATAATAAAAATAGTTTTGTTGGTTTGTTTGTCTTTCATTGAAGCAGCAACGAATGGAATGGAAATAGTTGGAAGACCAATAAAGAAAGAAACTTTTTATTCGGCATAGACAACAAAAAAAAAGAAATGAAATAGGCTACTTTTTATCCCACAAAATGGAAGAAGTCACTGGCAAATTTTGTATTTTATACTGTCACAGTAATTAAGTTTAATTTTATGAACAGATTTGTCTTTTTATGCATTCGTAAAAGTTACCCAGACGAATGTAGACCCTTATTATGTAGTCTTTTTTTTTATGATAAAAAAAAGGGGGCAAAAGAGCAGACGGGTCACCTGATGGTAAGTGACGTCCGTCGCCTATGGACACCTGCAATTCAAGAGTCACAACTGCGTTGCCGACCTTTGAGGTGGGAGTAGGGGGAGGGGAGGGGAGGGGAGGGGAGGGGAGGGGAGGGGAGGGGGGATTGGGGTCTTTCTGCAACTTCAAGGCTTCTAATTGAAAATAAAAAAATGTACTTAGGGTAAAAAAATCATTTATTTTCTGTAGGTAAAAAAAATACACTAAAAACAAGGCACTCTAAACTCTTCCAGGTGATTGAACTGCTTATTAGGTATGGTTTAAACGAATAGGTACCTAGTTTTACCTAAAACCTAGGTAATATTCTATGAGTAGGTATGAGTACTTGTAGTATCAGTAGGTACCTACTTATACAATCAATAAAATAAAATAAACAATATATTATAAACTAATACACAAGTTAAATAGGCCTTTATACCTTTGTATCTCAGATTCATTTACCTTAAAGTTGTCTGCAAGAATAGATGTTTACAATAAAACAATGATTTCCGTATTTTAATTTCAGTAGTTTTTCTTCCATAATCACGCTGTAAAATCACATAAATTTAATAATTAAGTACAAAACGAATTATAATTTTAATTTAATTCATTCAGTGTCGCAATATTGGCATTAGAAGGTCCTTGTAATACATTTGAAATAGTCTTTCAAATACGCAAGCTCAACTTTACATGCCTGTTAATAGTAGGGAAGTGACAACCCTAGCTAGCGTTGAACATATCGCACAGAACGCTTGTCGGCTTTCATATTTCTCGCGGCCCTGACTGGCGCAGCATGCCCGCCGACCGCCACAACGATGTATCTCAGTTTCAATAAAAATCTACTACATTCTATATTAATCAGTTAAGAACCGCCGGTTCCAATTGGAACCGAGACACAATTAATAATCAATTGTGTCTGTGATTCATGGTCTGAGAGGTTAAACTAGCGGGTGCCCAGTGCCGTTGAGCGCTCGGATTCAGTTTATTTCCATTCCCGTGGGAATTTCCAAAAATCCCTTTATGGTGGTAGCATACGACGTAAATGAAACCTACATACCATATTTGACACAGCGGGTGCTCAGCGGCGGTGCCGGCGCGGATTCAGATTATTTCCGTTCCCGTGGGAATTTCCAAAAATCACTTCGTAGCGGTTGCCTACGACAAATAAGACACCTACTTACCATATTTAAAGTTTCTAGGTGTTATCGTTTCGGAGTAGTACGTATTTCTCTTTTTACCCAGTTTTATAATTTCCCATTGGAGTGAGACATTCTCCCGCTGTAACACCAGTAGGTACCTATATTCAAAAGAAGTAGCAGTGACACAATGATAAAAAAGTACAATAGGTGGTCTTATCACTTTAAGGGATTTCTTCCAGATGACCTTGAGGATATACCGTAAGATGAATAGGTATTATATTTCATTCATTATTTTTTATTATTTGCGGCCAATTCCGACAAATTATGTCTGCTTAACTTGAGGCATTAAGTTCGCTATGTGTAATTTTTTTTGGTACATGAAGTTAAATAAATAAATATAATACATACACACATATCCTAAACTGACTATAAATGTTTGTTTCTTGAGATACAGCTGTTTTTTACAAGATGTTGGTGAAAAGAAGTCGTGCCCAGAAATGCATGAATGACTACATTCGATTTTACTTTAAGAGTCTTCGAAATGAATGTACTTTGGAAACTTCTACATTATCTACCCGTGATGAAAAAAAAACCATTTTTTTAAATATTTACCAATTATATCCTTCATTGAAAAAACAAGTGAAACAGGAGCCACAAGATTGCATAGCATTCCCTCTCTGGCAAAGACATTTAAATATAATACAGACATAGAGGGGATAAAGCGAACAAAATCGTGATCTAGTTATTAACCTAAGGTCATACTAAGTCTAGTGTGATACGACCGAATGACAGCTCGCGTTCATACTGACGCTTGAGATCAATGTTTTTGTATGAAAATATTCCCAATTGTCCCTCTATGCCCTATTATTTTTAAATATCTTTGCTCTCTCGATAGCTGGGTTGATCCTTTGACAGGCATAACTGCCAGTACTATAGTCTCCTGCCACCTCAAACAAATGGGCTGATATCTTCTTGATAAACTGCCGCGCCTTCATATCCCACGGTCCTATAGTTTCCACCACAAACGGCACAAATATGTAGCTCTCATTGAGGTCGGTATGTTTCGCGCCAGCGCCCATTTCGGTGGCATTGATGAGGAATACCTAGAGCAATGTCTTATCACATCTGGCATCCCACACCAGCGACCTGCCATGTTTCCATGGCCCGATAGTCATGCCATCAGACAGAGATCTATATCTATATCTATATCTATACATATAATAAAACTCTAACGGGGCCGTGTCTGTACATTAAATATTTTTTGAAAATTTTAACGGTAGTGTACATAGTTATCGATATAGATACCGAAACACCAATTTTTGGAATTTTTGTCTGTCTGTCTGTCTGTCTGTCTGTCTGTCTGTCTGTCTGTCTGTCTGTCTGTCTGTCTGTCTGTCTGTCTGTCTGGTTGTGCACGCATCACTCAAAAACTACTGAACGGATTTTGATGAAATTTGGTATGGAGATAACTGAGTACCCGGGTCAACATCTAAGGTACTTTTTATTTCAGGAAAATATCTAATTCCCACGGGAAAATATAAAAACTGGTTAAAAAGAGAAATACGTACTACTCCGAAACGATAACACCTAGAAACTTGAAAAATGGTATGAAGGTGTCTGATATGTCATAGGAAATTGGTATGAAGGGATTTTTGGAAATTCCCACGGGAACGGGAATAAACTAAATCCAAGCGGGAAAACGCCGCTGGGCACCCGCTATTTGAAATATGGTAGGTATGTAGGTTAATATGTCGTAGGGAACCACTATGAAGGGATTTTCGGCAATTCCCACGGGAACGGGAATAAACGGAATCAGCGCGGGCAACGCCGCTGGGCATCCGCTAGTTTAAATATAAGGCAGAGCGGCCACACATTGGCCTTGTAGGTACCCACCTACAGGGTTTACTAAAATGTATGTTCCCTCCTTATTTATGAACACAACTGGTATAAATAGAGGTAGCCCATTAAAGGAGGTCAGATCCGATCACCGATCACATTCTCGACACGAGCATCCACCCCGCAACCCCTAACGACGTTTTCTTTTGCGGCGTCGGTGCTCCGTAGCTTGCAAGTGCCAGTGCTGCTCCAAGTCTACGGCGAGTCGAGACTGAGCGATGAGGGCTGAAGAATGAAAGATGTTGCTCGTGTCGAGAGTCGAGATCGAATGTGATCGGTGATCGAATTTGACCTTCTTTAATGGACTACCTCTTTTTATGTATACCAGTTGTGTACATAATTAATAAGGACGGTATATACATTTTAGTAAACCCGTTAGGTGAGTACCTACAATCTTAAGCGTTAGTTCAGTTGGTACGCGAGCGATATACACACTATACTTATTACCTTCGATAACAAGTTCTTTACTGCGATTTTGTTCGCTTCGGTCACTCTAAGCCCTGAGTATATTGAAGTTTCTTTGGTTCCATACTATTAAACGCTATGTTTATATTTGTTTGTATTCAATCATTTATAAATAAATATAATGTAAGTGGTTGTGATGACGAACAATCGATGTAGCTAGATCGCCCGGATACCGTATCTTTAATTTTCTATGGACAATAAAAAGGTTAGGTAATCAGAAATAAAGACTTACTCCAAGATTTACTTACGAATAATTCTCGAAGTAAAGGTTTACTCTATATTAAACGAAATCAGACTTAAAATTTTCGCTGTGAGCAACGTACTGAATTTTCTTTTGATTTATTATAATTAATTACTGGGATTTAAAATTATGTTTTCGGGATCAACCCGACAATTCTCAAAAGCCTAAGGGCTGCCTCTTCCCAAATTTTACAAGATATTAATTAATCGGAGGAATATTGTGCAGGGACAAAGGGTGGGACCTTTTGTTCTTCTACACGTAAGGCCCCAGTAAACTTGTCGCCGCGTTATGAATTTAGCGAGGAGACGGCACGGGTCCATTGTCGTACGGCACGTTTTCGGTAATTCTAAGCAACATAGACTGAGGAGGGTTGATAAAATTTTGGACATTACATCTCATATCTAAACCAAAAATAGTCCTATGTCTTTATACATAGTTAACTAAATAATAAACATAGATACACTATCTGAATCAATCATAATAATCATAAAAATGCATAAAAATTATAGATTCCACAAGAAAATTGTGGAAAAATAAAACAACTCTACCTGTTACAACTGTACTCGTGCCGAGGTAGATTTTCGTTGGAAGATTTTTTTCTATGGATGCCCTCTTACTAAAAGCTAGGTACCTTAATTCAAAATTTTATCTTCGTGGGTCCAGCGGTTGAGACCTTATGTTTGTAGAGGGATTTCCCTAAGAAAGTGGGACTAAGGCTTTTCCACTTTATTTAATTTATTTCACTCCCCACATAGAGCTCACTTCTATCATCCATTACTCTCTTCTCTCTTCCACTCCTGCCGTCCCACTCGCACACACATCCATTTCCATTACATGAATCCTGCTTACGTTCCATTTCTACTAGTTAATACATTTCTCTTTCCGTATATTATTGACTAGCAGCGGCCCCCAGTTTCACTCGCGTAATTCCCGATCCCGTAGGAATACGGGGATAAAATTTAGCGTATATATTCTGATAAGTTAATTGTGTGTGTTATAGTTTAGTTATTTATTTTTTATGTATGTTACATTTAAGTTATATATAATATGGGCCTCTGTTTACGTTATTTAAGATCTACTAATGTAAATATTGCCTGAAATAAAGATTATTATTATTATTATATATAGTAAGCTATATAACTGTAAAGTTTATCAAAATCCGTTCAGTGATAGACAATGCACAGCTCAAAAAGGTGGACCTCGTTCCATACAAAAATAAAAAAACCAAATACGTCCAGTCGTTTTCAAGAGATGCGCTTGAAGGAACTTGATTAACTCATTTTTATTGACATAATAAATGCTAGTTGAAACAAAATAGTGTCACCAAAATTATCGTTAAAGACAATGGAAACGGTGCCCTCGTGATTTATGTTCACCAGCGCCCGGTGTTGCCGTGTTATGAAAATATTTAATTATTCGCCCGCAGTTCGGCGAGTCACCCAGCAATTTCTGTGTTGCCAGCGAGGTGACGAGAATTACCAGACTTTCTAGTTTAATAACTTTTGACACTGATGTGGGGTGATAGACAGAACGTCGTTAATAGCTAATACTATACATCTATTATAGCAAAATCACTTAGAAACGTCAATAGTCCAATAGCAAGGGACTCTAAACTCGTCCATGGAGATTGCCTGAATGATAACAGGTGCCTATCTTCACCGACGGGTTTAGTTCCAAATGCAGAATCCCGAGAAGAATCAGCAAAAAACTAAAAGACTGCTTGTATAAATAAATAAATAAATAAATTGTGAGACACAATTTACACACGGTTACTCAGTCCCAAACTATGCAGAGCCTGTACTATAATATGGGTACTAAAAAACTGTTAAATCAGACTTAAATAAATATTAAACACCCAGACACGAAGCCAACAGACATGCTTATGTACACAAATGTTGGCTCCGAGCGGGGATCGAACCCGCGACCTCCGATTTAGAAGGCACGGTAACTACAAACTGAGCCAACAGGCCCGTCCGTCGCGTCGTATACCTATTGATGATACTTTAACGCGCGACACTGCGACACCTTTTGTGCTCAGCGTGCGACATTAACAAATTTAACCCTTGCGACTCTCGACGTACTGTTATTTGCCTTTATACCAGAAACCCATAAATTGTCCAGTCCACTGAACACCCGGACAGACAGTATTGTTATGGCGAAATGGTCACCGCTTTAGCGAAATCAATCGAACTGAGAAGTGACCGCGAGCCGCGCCGACACGTTATTGAGTGGAAAACAATCGGAACAGGAGCAATGGAGTCGCTATATTGACTGGCCTGTTGGCTCAGTTGGTAGTGACCCTGCCTTCTAAGTCGAAGGTTGCGGGTTCGATCCCCGCTCGGGTCAACATTTGTGTCCAAAGACAAATGTCTGTTGGCTTCGTTAAGTATGTTTATCAGTTGTCTAGTACCCATAGTACAGGATCTGCCAAGTTTGGGACTGAATAACCGTGTGTATTTAATTGTATCCTACAATTTATTAGATATTCTATTATTTATATGTTCTATACTAGTGGTTCTGGTTTCACCCACGTAGTGTCCGTTCCCGTGGGAATACGGGAATAAACTATAACCTAAATTACTTAAGGGTATTCTAGTTTTCCATTCGTGAAAGAATTTTTAAAATCGGTCCAGTTTTTGAGTTTATTTGTAACAAACATACAAAAATACAAATCCTTTCTCTTTATAATCATAGATTTGGTTTGTGTTTCATAATAACATCAAGACATACTGTTATTAATATTATAAATACGAAAGTGAGTTTGTTTGTTTACGCTTTCACGCCTAAACCAATAAACCGATTTTAAAATTCTTTCACCAATGAAAAGCTACATTATCAGCGTGTAACGGAGTGTTTTTCAGTACTAATAATTAATTCACGGGAGCGGGAACTATTCGGGTGAAACCGCTAGATGCTGCTACTAGTATAAAATTATTAGTAGTACTTACTTTGTTCTAGTTTGGATTGTTGTGCCTTATACGGGTCTATGTTGAACCCTGTTGACAAGAAAATTTAGTACCAACACCCTCTCAACTGATTCCGCGTCCTGCGAACGCCGCAAATAATTTATAATATTAATTGAACTATCAGAGGACCGCAGACGGCCAGAACTGCGGTTATTTCATATATTTGTTTTTATTCAATTACAGTCGCTATATTGCCCAACACCAAAGAGATTAAAATTTAATAGGGCATAGAGGGGACAAAGCGAGGAAATTTTGAAGCCAAAAGTTATTTCCTAATGCCCGCTTTATCTACTATATAAAAATAAGTCGGGTTTTCCTTCCTGACGATTTAACTCCAGAACTGACTAACCGATTTCCACGGTTTTGCATTCATTGGAAAGGTCTAGGGCTCCGCAAGGATTATAGCAAAGAAAATTCAGCATTGCACCCGTGCGAAGCCGGGGCGGGTCGCTAATCTACTATATAAAAATAAGTCGGGTTTTCCTTCCTGACGATTTAACTCGAGAACGGGCGGACCGATTCTGATGAAACTTTTTGTGTGGGTTCGAGTGGGTCCAGGGATGGTTTATAGCAAAGAAAATTCAGCATTGCACCCGTGCGAAGCCGGGGCCGGTCGCTAGTGCCCTATAATATTTTAATCTCTTTGTCTACCACACTGTGTCTGTTTGTACATACATAAATATTCTCACGCCTCTGCGTTGAGCAGGCCCAATAATAGACCCTCAATTTGCAAACGTGACAGGTTTATTTCAATAGAACCTTTTCTTAATTTGCAAAGGACGTACAAATGACAAAAAGAATGTAAAAAAATCAGTTAAGTACGTACTGTGCGTATTCATAATATAAATCAAACTAGCGACTACTAGTGCAATGCTATACTAAAACCTTCCTCTTGAATCACTCTATCTATTAAAAAAAACCGCATCAAAATCTAAGATAATAATAAAAATAAGGATATAGGGACAGAGAAAGCGACTTTGTTTTTTTTATACTATGTAGTGATGTTGATGGGCATGCGTTAGCTCAGTTGGTAGTGACCCTGCCTTCTGAGCCGGAGGTTGCGGGTTCGATCCCCGCTCGGGGCCAACATTTGTGTGCATGAACATGTCTTTTGGCTTCGTGTCTGGTTGTTTAATATTTATTTAAGTATATTTATCAGCTGTTTAGTACCCACAGTACAGGCACTGCCAAGTTTGGGACTAAATACCGTTGTGTGAATAAAATTGTGTTCCACAATTTATTATTATTATTTGTTAATTTTTTTTTTTTTTTTCAATCTTTAGCTAAGAGTTCGTTTTACAATATAACGGTACTTATCATTTAGTGAAATCATAAAAATCTCATTGATACAGTGTCACGAATGCACCTAGGGAAATTATAATACAACTAAAATTGTTTCGTGCTATTGTAGGAAATAGAGACAATGACAAAAGTCCGTACAATTATAATATCACTAGCGGAATGTGTTTTTAATACTAACAATAGTAATTATAAAACACACATAATATTTACAAACTAAACTAAAGATAAAAAATGTCCTCCAGCGCACCATGTTGAGTAAGGCACCCAAAATGGCAGCATTTTCCTCTGGCTAATCCTTTGGGCGAAATAGCCACCAGTCCTTGGGTCGCCAGTAACCTCTATTAGGCGCGCTGAGAGGCTTTTTAAAAATTTCCTTGCTTCAGGGCCCCAGGGGCCCATATTCTCGATTGTTATTATAATATCACGGCTTTTACAATAACTTTGCAACTAATTATAGTTTTATTTTCATAGACAATATTCAAAAAAACCGTCTTCAAACAGGAAACTAAAAAAAGTACTAGTCGCCACTACGATTTTCGAAGGTTCCTCTCGATTTCTCTTAGATGCCATCATCAGATCCTGGTTTCCTTATCATGGTACCACCGCTCGGAAATGACGTTTCCAACAAAAAAGAATCATCAAAATCGGTTCATAAACGACGAAGTTATCTGCGAACACACGTAAAAAAAAAAAACCGGCCAAGTGCGAGTCGGACTCGCGCACCGAGGGTTCCGTACAACCTTGCAAATTTATGATTTTCGTAATTTTTCCAATATCTATGCTATAAGACGTTGCTTCGTACCAAATTTCAAGATTCTGAGTTCACGGGAAGCACCCTGTAGGTTTTGATTCCCTTGCAAGTGTCGAAAATTTGCGGCATAAACGGCTGTATCTTTTGATTGCGTTGGCTTAGAAGTTTGATTTTTTCACAGCTTCAAGGGACAGTAGACCTGAGTAATTGATATAAATTTCAGCTTCATACCTCCACGCGTTCCTGAGAAAAAGGGTCTTGACAGACGGACGGACGGACGGACAGACGGACAACAAAGTGATCTGTGTGTCAAAGTGAAGTGATCGCTATAGATACTTTAATAAACGATTTAGTTAGCTGCCTAGATAAGAAATTGAAGGTTGCTGGCTTGTTCCTGGACTTGAGTTCAGCATTTGATATGGTTAATCATTCTATTTTATTAAACAAGTTAGAACATTATGGAGTCAGAGGCGGGGCATTGAAATTAATTGAATCCTACTTAAAAAATATAAAACAGTTTGTAGAGGTTAGCACAGTGGGAGATAACGGGACAGTTACAAAGAAAACATCTGAGCTTATTAATATCCACAGAGGTGTACCGCAAGGTTCAATATTAGGTCCTATATTCTTCATTATTTTTGTTAATGATTTGGTTAATTATATCACCTCTATAGTACCTAATGCTAAATTGGTTTTATTCGCGGATGATACTAATGTAATACTCTCAGAGTCTAATATTGACGAGTTAAATAAAACCGCTAATATTACTCTGAAGGTCTTGGACGATTGGCTCACAGCAAATGATCTCCGACTGAACGCACAAAAAACACAAGCAATTCTATTTAGATCAACGGCCAGGAAGTTAGAAACACTTGATCTATCCTTGAATAATCAAAGCATTGAATTAGTGCAGGAAACAAAGTTTTTAGGGCTCCATATAGATTCTCTATTAAATTGGAAGGCAGAGTTAGCTTCTCTGGAGGCGTCGATCAGTTCCGCATGCTACGCATTGAGAAGTTTAAGAGATGTGCTGACAGTTGATCAGTTATGGTCAGTGTATTTTGCACTGATTGAATCCAAACTGCGTTACAGCATCAAATGCTGGGGAAAAAGTTATAAATATAATATCACCAAGGCCTTTACTGTTCAAAAAAGAGCCATACGAACTATCGCCAGAATTCCTCCATGGGAATCATGCAAAGACTATTTTAAAAAGTATAAAATTTTAACGGTTCCTTGTTTATATATTTTGGTTCTTTTGGTTGACATAATTAAACGGAGAAATTTATTTGAATCGGATGAGGAGATGAATATGCGTATCAGGACTAGAAGAAAAGATTTAGATCACAAAGCCTTGCCATGTCTCAATATTGCTAAACATTGCTCATCGTATCAATCTGTGGTATTATTCAATAGACTGCCTAATGAGCTAAAATCTATAACTAATGTTCACATATTTAAGAATAAATTGAAAATGTTATTATTTGACAAAAATTATTATTGTATAGATGAATTTGATAATTGACATACTCAGCATTATTGTACTTTTTATTTTATTTTATGTTTTTTATGTATCAATTTCGCACACAGTTGTATATACTGTTTGATGAATAAAGATTGATTGATTGATCCTATAAGGGTTCCGTTTTTTCCTTTTGAGGTACGGAACCCTAAAAAGGTCGAATTGGGAAAAACTCCTCCTTTTTTGAAGGCGTTTTAAAAATATCAAAATAAAAATGTATTTATTCTGTAGGTAATAAGAATTACACTTAGAACAGTCAATAGTCTATTAAGGCACACTAAACTCGTCCATGAAGATTGGCTAAATGTAAACAGCAGCCCATCTCCACCGAAGAGTTGCTGGTTCCAAATGCAGTAGTACCCCGAGAAGAAGCAGCAAGAAACTCAAGGGCAGCTCTTTTTAATCTCATGTCTTACTAGTAAATAAGGTTTATAATAATAATGAATAGCCTTCCATAGCATCTGTCTGTTACTCTAACTGTAGGTTAATCCCATGCATGGTGGTCTAGGTATACAAGCAGTGATAGCCTCGACGGTTAAAGAGCCGGCCTAAAATCAGTGAGGCTCGGGTTCGAATCCTGGCATGTACCAATGAGTTTTTAAAAAAAAAAAACTTACGTACATATTTATCACTAGCTTGACGGTGAAGGAAAACATCGTGAGGAAACCCGCAGGTCTCAGAATTAATTCTGAGACATGTGTAAACAGACCCGGTCCGGCGATAGGCTCACCACCTATCACGTTTAGGGGTCCAATATATCTCGTGAAATGTGGGTATATCCAGTAATGGAATACCTCTGCCTACCCCCTCGGGGATAAAAAAGGCGTGAGATTATACTTATTATATATTATTATTATGGTGGTCTACTAAGTAGTCGTAATTTTATAGTTGCCTTTTGTATGTACCTAATATTTGTTTCACTATTGTTTTTAATTTTTCAGTAGGCAAATTTTGTAATTCAATTGGAATCTTATTGTAAAAGCGTATACATTGACCCTTAGGGTCGCGACACATCTGCGAAACGTACAGCGCCGAAGGTTCGGAGAACAACATACATTGACGTTTCACTTGAAAGATAAATGGATCAGCCACCTGCGTCAACCGTAATGTATGTTGTTCACTGAACCTTCGGCGCTGTACGTTCCGCAGATGTGTCGCGACCCTTATATGATTAAAAAGTGAAACCGTGCAAAGCGGCCAGCGTTAAAATTATTTTTCCAATTTTCCACCCTTAACTTGTAATTTAAGGGCTATAACTTAAAATAAAATATAATTCAACAAACGCACTTATTACTGAAAACAATAATGGTTTCTTGAGAAGCGAACGAACCATTTGAAGCTTATTCAACCCCGAAATGCGTGGTTTGATGATATTAACATGCGCAATGGGCGAAGTCGGCTATTAACCCAAATGTGCAACCGCGTCTACACACGCAAAAGTAGCCTTTGGTGCTTGTGACCACAACATTTGAAATATCGCCGAAGATTCGGTAAGAGTTTCAAGGGTTATTACAGGTCTTATATTATTAGCTATGCGGTTTATATTTTTTACGTTTATAAGGGTGTTTTTTTTATGTATTTTTGTAGTGCTCATTTATTTCCGTGATAGAGCAGTGATAGCCTTACGGTTAAAGAACCTGCTTCACATGATGCAAATCTGTGAGGCTCGGGTTCGAATCCTGGCATGTACCAATGAGTTTTTCAGAACTTAATCTATCACTAGCTCGACGGTGAAGGAAAACATCGTGAGGAAACCCGCAGTTTAGAGAATTAATTCTGAAGCATGTGTTACAGACCGGGTACGGGCGATGGGCTCACCACCTATCACGTTTAGGGGTCCAAAGAATATCTGGTGAAAAGTGGGTATATCCAGAAATGGAATACCTCTGCCTACCGCCTCGGGGATATAACGCGTGGGTTTATTTTATTTTTTTATTTTATTTATTTCCGTTCTTAATTCCTACATCTCTACGGTGGTATGGTTAAGTCCCACCATACCACCAGAGGTATGGCCGGTGGTACGGTGGGTCCGTTCCGGGAATTTATAACAACCTTTTCATAACAGAAGCCTATATTATATAAAGAGCATATACGGCTAATTTTAAGTTTGTAGAATTTTTAATTTCGGAGATTTTTGGATGAATGTCATAGTCAACCGTTTCCAGTTTAAACAAAAAATAAAAATAAAATTACTTGCGCTTTATTTTCGAAGAGGCAAAGGTTTTCCAATCCAGGTAAATTCCCACTTTTTACCAGTTACACCCCAAAATGCCAAACCTGAGTAGGTACTGTTTCAAACCTCAGAATTAATTCTGTGACCTACGGGTTTCCTTCGGAATTTTTCCTTCCTTCGATATAGTGATACCAGTTACAATCAAAACTAATTACATAAAGCTATAGTTTTCAAACACCCATCAACCATCGTAGTTTGTGTAGGTACACTCGCAGGAAAAAGTGGTTAATATCGGTAAAAGTCCGCCGGTGTGCCAAAGTTCGCTCTGTCACAATCAATCACGAAACTTGCTGACGCACTACTCTGGAGTGTCGCTGGCGAAAGTGGCTCGGCAACTTTTGTGTTAGTCTAAGTACCAAAGTTAAGTTGGATAATTTAACACACCAGAATTATAAAAGTAAAAAAAACCGGCCAAGTGCGAGTCGGACTCGCGCACCGAGGGTTCCGTACAACCTTGCAAATTTATGGTTTTCGTAATTTTTCCTTTATCTATGCTATAAGACGTTGCTTCGTACCAAATTTCAAGATTCTGAGTTCACGGGAAGCACCCTGTAGGTTTTGATTCCCTTGCAAGTGTCGAAAATTTGCGGCATAAACGGCTGTATCTTTTGATTGCGTTGGCTTAGAAGTTTGATTTTTTCACAGCTTCAAGGGACAGTAGACCTGAGTAATTGATATAAATTTCAGCTTCATACCTCCACGCGTTCCTGAGAAAAAGGGTCTTGACAGACGGACGGACGGACGGACAGACGGACAACAAAGTGATCCTATAAGGGTTCCGTTTTTTCCTTTTGAGGTACGGAACCCTAAAAAGGAAAATTGAACTTTGAGCCTAAGTTAAATTAGAATATTTTCATTTCAGAAGAATAGTTCATAGAAGGCCTACATTACATACATTCAAATCAATTAATTATTCATACAACAATAAAATTATAACATTCAAACAAATAAATTTAAATCGAATAATTCATTCCAAGTAAAAACAAATAAATATGATATATATAATATAAAATAAAAATATAATATTAAATAAAAATTAAATTATTACTACGAATCGAAGTGGTCATGGCCGAAAATGGTCGGAGCCTATCATTATCATGATAATTTAAAAAGATGGCACATGTATATATTCGTATTATTCGTGTCGTTCGCGTAGGTATGTGTTCGCTATTATACGAATTATTTATTTTATTAAATTTATTAATGAAACTTGAAAGTGAATCAGTGGTCGAACTAGACCCAGCCCAGTGGGAGGGGTCATGACCCCTATGGTTTATAATCCGCCCTTCTTGAACTGTTAATATTTTATTAAGTATATTTTATTCCCAAAATTCTCTGCGCGACAGTCCAGCCATCAATCCGTTAGATATTATAGTGGTGTAATAAAATAAAAGCCAATATTGTTATTGTTGATATTAATGTTTGTTGTTAACTTAACTTTAGTTTCATCCCAACTTTTAGGTCCAACACCTGTCTTTTGAGTTGTCTAGAAAATTTTACAGAGAGTTTTTTTTTGGGTTACTTTGGTCCACACTCTCTTAAAACACAATTATAATAACGCCTTTCCAAAGGGGGTTGAAGATGTATGCGTTTTTTGCGGACTTGTAAGTATGACATCGCCGGAACAGAATGTTGTTAAACACGCCTAAGAATCATTTCTGATAGGTTAGAAAAGTGGGTTTGTAAACTGTAAACGTCAGTCGAATAAAATGGCAAGCGTCAAATAAAATCCAGTCACTTTGCAGCAGTAATGTAGATATAGGTAACGATTGTGTATAGTGCTGTGAGTTGTGCAACGCCATAGGTGCACACAATCCTACTTATTTTGGTATCAGCGCCCCTCGGTTTCACCCGGAGTTTCCGATCTAGTGGGAATGGGAGAATATAGCATTTGTGTTATTCTGATGTATAAGCTATATAATATCTGTTAAGTTCCATTAAAATCTGTTCAGTAGTTTTTGCATGAAAGAGCAACAAACATGCATACTTACAAACTTTCGCGTTTATAATAATTATAGTAGGATAGAATAGTAGGATTTAGTGTCTTGTAGATTTGTCATGTGTGTGTTTTCCGTAGTCTTGAAATAAACATGTTTTTTTTACGTATGGGATTGATATAACCTTTCGACTTGTCACGCGCGCCATTATAGCCCGACCAAGTAACATTGACGCAACCCTCTAATGAGGTAAAGTCACTGACACGTGTTCTTAGTATGCCACTTGGCCGCTGGTTTCTTCACTATGTTCTCGTTCCAATAATATACTAGTCTATGAATATATAATGACTATACCTACCTATATGTATTCATAGACAGTTATCCATTAAAATAATCTGTATTTACGAGCAACATGTCAAATAACTTTACATACAATGATGTTGTCGCGTTAAAACCGAATAAAAAACCTACGCACCACTTATACCGACATAGTGATGTATCAACGAAAACAGTTCATGTTTATATACGATTTTGAACTCTATTTTAAAGGGTTAGAGTATAGAAATAAATGCATAGTTCTTTCTGATTTTTGTGTGCGGACTGTTTAACGGTTAATTATGGGATTATGTGTCTCTTATTTTTGTATGGTTTCCGTAAGAGATGTCAAATAAGGGTAGGAAACTTCGGAGTCGACGATTCAAAGCAGTTGCCATAAAAATATTTCATTATCACATCTTTGATATAAGTACCTATTTATTTAAGAATGTGTTTTAATCTATATATATAAAATGCTTTGTCCTGAATGACTGACTGACGGATCAACGCACAGGACAACAACAACATAAGCACAACTGAAACTTAGAGGATGTGTTCTTTGTATGACGTATACCGTAGGCATCCGATTCCCATGGGAACAGGCCTAAACCAAAAAACGGATTATTTCACCAATGGAAATCTACATAACCAGGGAGTAACATCGGCTATATTTTATGACCGTTGTCCTACGGGAACGGGAACTACTCGGGTGAATCCGCGGGGCGCTGCTAGTCTAACTATTTAGATATAATGAATCGCTAAATGTGTTGTTGAGCGCAAAATTCGATAACAGATGGCAGATCGTCGTCGTAAAATTTATCATTATTCATTTATTTGGGTACAAAAACAGCGTAGGTATTCACGGAGACTCGATACCGTTTCCGTTCGATTCAGATCGAGTGAAAAAATTTCCGATGTCGAATCTATCGACTTCGGAAACTTTATTCTGGGCGTTTCTGACAGTCACGGAAAATTTTCCGAATCCTTATGTCACATATGACATTAGTTTTCAATACCAACATCAGCCCATCTCGAAAGTTTTCGACACCAACATCAGCCCATCTCGAAAGTGTTCGACAGATTTTCCGATATCGAATATCGAAGCTCCCTGAATACGCCTGCAGAATAGGTACATTTATTTACAATATTTACCTAATATTTACAGATAAAAAAATTTAGTCCATAGAGGAACAAATTGTATTAAATTGTTTTTTTATGTTATATAATATTCGAATACAAGGCATAGCTACGTAGTATATTGTACTGTTGTACTTTGGTACATTGTTTATGAACAAATACTTACTTACTACCTACTTCTAGAGCCTACTGGTTTCCTCACAATTTTTCTTGTACCGACGACCCAATAATAAATATGGATGTACTTATATTTTTTTAAACTCGAAGTTTTACAAAAAAAATCTCACGCCTTTTATCCCCGAGGGGGTAGGCAGAGGTATTCCATAAACTAAACGTGATAGGTGGTGAGCCCATCGCCGGACCGGGTCTATCTACACATGTCTCAGAATTAATTCTGAGACCTGCGGGTTTCCTCACGATGTTTTCCTTCACCGTCGAGCTAGCGATAAATATGTACGTCTGTTTTTGAAAAACTCATTGGTACATGCCAGGATTCGAACCCGAGATTCACTAATTTTCGCCCGGCTCTATCACTGCTCTCTCTACTCATAGGTTTATGCCGTAGGTACAGTCAAGAGCAAGTCAAGCTTTACACTACCAGTTTAAGCTGAGCTCTGATTTGTACTGCGCGCCATAGAATAAAGGGCCGGGTCAAAGTCCAAAGTGTCAAGCTTATAGCGTGCTCTTGACTGTACCCAATTAAATTTCCCGGTGGCTAATCAAAATCACTAAGAGTAAAAGTACCGTTAACACAAGATGGAAAAAACAAACACAAAATCAACAAATTACTAATAATGTAGCAATTGATAGTATCTCAATCAACATAAAACGATTTTTCAATTCCACATAAGTTTTACATTAGATTTTTATGCAGATAATGAGACAACATTGACGACAGTCGATGAGATGACTAATTAATATACATTAATACAACCGTTGCTGTATTACGGAACCTAATTTGTTTTATTAACGAGTTATTCATAATTTCTGATTATTTGATGATTGTTACGGAGCCTGCACACTGGCTGCCAGTCTTTTTAGTTCTAACTACATACGAACTTTTTCGTGTATGTTAATTTATTTATTTATATATTGTAAATATCCTTTTCAACACACTTGCTCATAAAGTGGCTCTAATTTCACTGCAATTAGGCACATAATGACACCTATAATCAAACTGAGACTTTTTGTTTGCTATTATTCACTAGTGAGTTATAGATTTTTTTTTTCAATTTTGTTGCTAGAGTTGCTTTGTTCTTAAAAAAGTTTCGATACAAAAAAGATCGTATTCAATCGTACTAATAAATTAATACACAAATATGGCTTGCTCATTTCATGCAACTTCGTATTTAAATAGATCATTTCAACTTGTACGTGTTTAATAAACAAAACTTTCACTCAAATATAACTTTGGTTTTCTCTGTAAAAACTTTAAATACCCCATTTTGTACGTGGCTAAAACGCTATCCACGACAAACCAAAGAAAAAGAAACCTAATTTTTTTAGTCCATGGCCGATCGCCATTGTAAGATGCGAGCGCATAGGAAAACGAGGCTGTATGGGCCTAGATCCTTTTGCCTTTTCCAAATTATATAAATAAAAAATTGGAAAACCAATTAATTTTCCCCGCCATTGCGAATGATTATTTTAAAATGATTTTTTAGTATTATTTATTCACAAGTGTGTTGAAAAACGTCGTATGATACACGTGTGTATTGATGATTACCGTCCTCGGCTCTCTTATGACCCTCGCCTACGGCTCGGGTCTCAATGGCGCCTCAGCGGTAATCACCAACTTTACTCACTTGTACCATAATGTACTATTATTTTATTTTGAACTTACGTTTTCTTATAAATACGTAATAAAATTATTAATGCAGCTTTTTTACCACTTACATAATATGTACCTTGTTTGTTGATTTATTTATGGTCTACCTATCTTATTAGGTACCCGACTTAATTTAAGTCTTGATTTTTAAAATATTACTTCTAAATATGCCCTAACTCGAATGGGATACGTAAACATGGGTCCCCAAATACTGTATAATACTTGAAAAAAAAAAAACAAGAACGAACACTGTATTATCTATATACATATAATAAAACTCTAACGGGGCCGTGTCTGTACATTAAATATTTTTTGAAAATTTTAACGGTAGTGTATATAGTTATCGATATAGATACCGAAACACCAATTTTTGGAATTTTTGTCTGTCTGTCTGTCTGTCTGGTTGTGCACGCATCACTCAAAAACTACTGGACGGATTTTGATGAAATTTGGTATGGAGATAATTGAGTACCCGGGTCAACATCTAGGGTACTTTTTATTCCAGGAAAATATCTCATTCCCACGGGAAAATATAAAAACTGGTTAAAAAGAGAAATACGTAAAAAATGAAAAATGGTATGTAGGTATCTTATACATATGTCGTAGGAAACCGGTATGAAGGGATTTTTGGAAATTACCACGGGAACGGGAATAAACTGAATCCACGCGGGAACGCCGCTGGGCATCCGCTAGTTTGAAAATAAGTAGGATATTTAATAATGATTTTCTTTTCTTGAGTAAAAATAATTGCCCATGGTCCATCCAGGTAGACTCAATAGGTGGACCACGGGCAAGACCCAAAATTTTTAAGTTTATATAATACAAATCAGAGTTTAATTTTGTACACTTACATATTAAGGAAATCGAAGTAATGACCTATTCATGAAAGGTGGAATCTGGATTTCGGAATAATGTGTTGCAGAGTTTCTTGCCTTTCTTCTTCTCTTCAACTATACAATGCCGATGCGATGGATTTGCAATCATACTAATATTATAAACGCGAAAGTTTGTATGTATGGTTGTATGGATGTTTGTTGCTCTTTCACGCAAAAACTACTGAACGGATTTTGATGAAACTTTACAGTTATATAGCTTATACATCAGAATAACACAAAGGCTATATTTTATCTCCGTATTCCTACGGGAACGGGAACTAAGCGGGTGAAACCGCGGGGCGCTGCTAGTGATATTATAGTCCGTAAAATAAAAGCATTTTGATTTAGAGTTTCTTAGTATGACAAAAGTGAGATCTTACTGAGCCACCTTTCCAGTAAAAAATAAGTGTGCATATTCCTTATTAAATTATGAATAATTCCGCAATTTTTTTGTCCGTGTTTACCTAGCATTGTTAGTGGTCACTATGAGTCATCAATAAATTTAATAATGTATATAATATTTTATGAACGTGTATATGCTAATCAGTGGCGATAAGATACATATTTATGATATAAAGAGTTATGATCAGAATTAAATTTGAATGGTTGTCAATAAGATAGATATAGTTTTATGTAAGTAGGTATGTGTGTGGCATATCTTGTAACTTTTAAAGAGTTGACGGAGTTTTATTTAAAAGAGATTAAAAAGAGCTGCCCTTGAGTTTCTTGCTGGTTCTTCTCGGGGTACTGCATTTGGAACCAGCCACTCGTCGGTGGAGATAGGCTGCTGTTTACATTCAGTCAATCTTCACGGACGAGTTCACAGTGCCTTCATAAGGAGACTATTGACTATTAAGTGTAATTTGCTTTTACCTACAGAAATAAATAAATGTTGACTTTTTACAGTCAACTTTGACCTAAGTAAGCACTAAGAAGGGATTGTAGGAAATTCAGTTCTCTGCTCAGTGAGACTTGTTCAGCAGTGGACTGATATATGTTGATGATGATGATGAATAAAATGCCTGTTGGCTCAGTTGGTAGTGACCCTGCCTTCTGAGTCGATATCGTTGGATCGATCCCCGCTCTGGGCCAACATTTGTGTTTCTGAACATGTCTGTTCTGTTTCGGTGTGTGGTGGTTTAATGTTTATTTAAATATGTTTATCAGTTGTTTAGTACACATAGCACAGGCCCTGCCTAGTTTATGAGTAAATAACCGTGTGTGAATTGTGTCCCACAATTTATTATAATAAATATATAATAGTGCAGTTGAAGAAAATAGTAGACCAGGCCCCCTAGCCAAGTGGCATTGCACAATCTAATCGAATGATCTTTTAGATTGACATGTATGGGATTGACATAAAACACTTACCAACGAGCACTAACGCTAATGTCAATCCCATACATGTCAATCTATAAGATCATTCGATTAGATTGTGCAATACCACTTGGGGGCTGGTAATAAGGTGATCATGAGATATTTATTTATTTACTTATTTATTTATTTATTTAACAGGTCTGCCAACAGATTAAACACCATTAACAACTATATTATATAAACTTAAATTTTAGATTGTAAGAGTGTCAACCCAATTATAGGCAAACTCAACTTGAATTTGAACTGCGGTACTATAAGTGAAATAGTTCGTCGTGCCAGTTGGTTGATAATAAAGATACAACTTTGTCGACACGATTACTCCCATCAAGCACTAAAACCAAGTTTCAAGATAATTTTAACTTAAAACATTAAACTTTAAGTACCAGTTAAGTTCTAAACAGCATTTGCGAAGAAAATATATAGACATGTTCTCTGAAACGATCGTCCAGATAAAGTTATGATTACTTGGACTGCGCATGAGCAGAAGAAAAAGCTGTTAAAGTTATTAAAATAAAACGTTTCGATTTTGAGTCTTCGCAGACGTACAGTCGGCGAGAGATTTGTTTTGTCAATGAGAAAAAAAAAAATTACTACTTGTCTCCGCGATTACACTCGCGTAAGTCCGATGTTTTTTTAATAAGTACTTATAGTCCATGACAGTGCAACATTTATACTTTTAATAAGTGTAAGCTACTTCTGATATAGTGACTAGGATTGAAAGAGGAATGCTGAGGGGGTTTAGTCACATTGAGCGGATGAATGAAAGTCGTCTAACGATACAAATATACAAGGGTGTTGTGAATGGGCGAGTCGGTAGAGGACGACCTAGGCGTACCTACATCGACCAGATCGGCGATGTGTTGAAGAAAAGCCAGATAAAGAGTACCCGAAACCGACGAGCATGCATGAGTCGTTTGATGGATGTGGAGGAAGCGCGTGAGATCTGCCAGGTTCGTAGCAAGTGGCGGTCTGTTGTCTCTACCCCAATGGGAAATATTATGTATGTATGTATGTAAGCTACTTCAGTTTGTGACACCTTGAAAAAGGTTTAAAATTAACTATCTAACCGTAAGTGACTTGCTGGAGTGTTACGTTGTTAATCACCAAATAGATTGAACTATTAGGCCCATATTAAAATTTCCTTGATCCTCGCGAACGAAGTTGACGGTTCACCAAAGCGATATGGAAGCGCAGTCTACAATCTGCATCTACTAGAACGCAACGCGACCACCCCTGCGTAAGATATTGCAATCCTTATTGGTAAAATATTTAAATAAAAAAAAATATTTCTGTTACTTGAGATTACAATTTTTGCAGTAAAATTTTGGGAGCCTCCTTTATGCAATTATTTTGCTTGTGCTAAAAGGCTACGCTCTTCCATAAATACAATTTATTTATATCTAAAAGTTAGGCCTCTGAAACATTGTATAAAATATTAAAAATATTCAAAACGGTTATTAAATACTCTTATGAATCTTACTGTTCCTTTTTTAAATAGAAGACTTTCGATAGTATTCTTAATACGTCTTGAGCCACTCTCCTAGACAGCATAAGATCAAGATGCTCGAAATTAACGAAAAGATGAGTTCAGTTGTTTATTCCGTTGACTGTACTCACAGTACTGACGGATCACTTAGCCGATGCCCGGTTATAAAAGTTCATAAACACAGAGCTGGGTTATTGGGTGAGCCGCTAAAATGCTGCTTATCTTGTCGATGTTCAGTAAAATAATAATAATATGTGTTTTCTTGGCCCCCATGCATGCCTCCCAAATGTCGGAGACTTTAGCCCCTTGAATTGTTAAAGAGAAACAAAAATAACATACAGACACACGATTATTAAGTCCCAAACTAGGCAGAGTTATGGGTACTAATTGTAAACATACTCCAACCACTGATAAAAATAAGTACCTACTTAAATACGTAAATATTAAACACCCAGAAACAAAGTCAACACACATGTCTATGCACACAAATGCTGAAAAGAGAATTGAACCTGTGACCTCCGCCTTCGAAGGCAGGGTCACTACAAAGAGCTGCCCTTGAGTTTCTTGCTGGTTCTTCTTGGGGTACAGGCATTTGGAACAAACAACTCGTCGGTGGAGATGGGCTGTTTTTTATATTGAGCTAATCTTCATGGACGAGTTTAGAGTGCCTCATAATTAGACTATTGACATTTTAAGTGTATTTTTTTGTACCTACATACATAAATGATTTCGATTTGAATTCTACTAAGGGAACCAACAGACCCATCGATGTACGCTGATAATGGCATTATTTAGCGAATTGGGATTGACAGCTCGACTAGAAGCGGCTTTATAGCACGACCAAGTAAAGTTGACGCAATACTCTGAATAAGTCAAATTAAAATAAAAAAAACATATATTTTCTGTAGGTACAAAGAAATACATTTATAGAAACGTCAATAATTTAATAACAAAACGCGTCCATGAAAATTTAGTAAATTTAAACAGCATCCTATCTCCCCCGACGAGTTGCTGGTTTCAAATGCAGCACCCCGAGAAGATCCAGCTAGAAACTCAAGGAGAGGGCAGTATAGTCAGTCAGTAAATATAAATATAGGTTAAAGAGCCGGCCTAAAATCAGTGAGGCTCGGGTTCGAATCCTGGCATATACCAATGAGTTTTTCAAAAACTTACGTACATATTTATCACTAGCTCGACGGTGAAGGAAAACATCGTGAGGAAACCCGCAGGTCTCAGAATTAATTCTGAGACATGTGTAAACAGACCCGGTCTGGCGATGGGCTCACCACCTATCACGTTTAGGGGTCCGATATATCTCGTGAAATGTGGGTATATTCAGTAATGGAATACCTCTGCCTACCCCCTCGGGGATAAAAAAAGGCGTGAGATTATATATTAAATATAAATATAAAAAAATACTTAAAATCTGTAAAATTTTACCAGTTAACTTACAACATAAATACTTATTGGCTATTAATAACCTTGGTAATCAGGAGCTTAACCTATCTTCAGTAAACCATAGTCATGTTACAAGGTCGGTGTCCACGGGTAAATTTAATGTACCCAGAGTTGGTAACTACTTTGCTGATAGGACTTTAAAGAAACGAATACCATATCTGCTAAACAGTTTACCCGAGGATATCCGCCTTGAGCTAAGCAAAAATAAGTTTAAAATTTTACTTAAAAACATTTTTTGGAGACACTCACAGAATAAATTAAAATGTAAAAATTATATTGTACCAGAGACTCACTTGCAGACAAACTGTCATAAACAGTTTTGCAGGGAACTGTATTAGTATTTAAGAAAGAAATTTGTTTAATAAATAAAGAAAATAATAAATAAGTGACTAAGTTAGTTTTTAGTTAGTGTTACAACAGCGAATGCCAACAAAGCAAATGAAACCTTCGTTTGCCACTAGGCTGAGGGCAGACCTTTCTTCCATCTTAGACCCACCTTATCAGCGGCATTTTATCGCCGCCCTCGTCTGTGACTCACACGTAAATATTTACCAAGACCGCGCTGCTCGCCAAATGTTCCGGCCATGCACCCAAATATCTCATAGAGGGGTTAATCAAAACAAAATAGTTAAAAATGTTTTAATGGACTGATTACCATACGCCGTTTACAAGTACCTAAACAAACATTATTTATGGAGGAGCGGAGGTAAAATGCTCCTCGATCGTAGAAAAGGAAAATCTTCCGCTAGGCAAGGTGATCGTGTCTTTGAACCGCAGTCTTACGACTGATGTTGGACAGTTGTAAAGTCAAAAGTAAAAAAACTTTTTTTTTGAAGTGAAAACTTCTTTAGCGGCGTTGAGCACTTTTAAGGGATGGGTAAAAACTGTGAAACTCGCGTCAGGTCACGTGTGCTGATCGAAAAACCGTAAGACGGTTGGAGAGTAGTGTTGTAACACCGAAATCGATAATCAAGTTTTCACTTTTGCCGGCACTCCCGGAGTGCAACCCGTGTTTTTTTTTCTGTACTTAGGTAAAAAAAACACTCTTAGAAAGGTCATTAGTCTAATAACAAGGCACTCTAAACTCGTCCATGAAGATTGGCATATGTAAACAGCAGTTTACCTCCACCGACGAGTTGCATGTTCCAAATGCATTACCCCGAGAAGAACTAGCAAAGAATGTATTTATACAAGGTCAATAAATAATTTCGATAGCGCAGTTTAGAACTCGGCCGTCTATTGGCGAGTTTGTCGCTACAGTTTTATTACTAAACCAGCTCTTGCTAGAGATGTGCGCCATCTGAGTGAAAGACGGTTCTGTACCACTGTACATTTTTATTAGATAATATTTGCTATAGCAGACATCATCATCATCAACCCGTAACAGCCCACTGCTGATCTAAGGGTAACCAAAATAGATGTAATAACCTAATAACACACTGAAAATTTCAAATGTCAATTTAATAATTTGGTATCATTGATGGAATGATGGACCAAGGAGATGGGTAATGATTCTACTCTATGCATACTCATAAACCCTTGAGTTAGGGCTCACTTGATACGTGACCCAGCTGCGGATGCACAACCGTGGTGCCATGGCTGGGTCCTAAGCGGCGAAGAGGAACACACCAGGGTTTTTAGTGGGTATGGCAGCACTAGGCTGCAGAGCCCCACATAACCCCCGGTCCCCCTGGGTCGCGTGCGTATACAGTATTCCAGCATTTTCCCTGGTTAAAAAAAAAAAAGGGCTCATTTGATATGTTGCTATGAGTGCCATACATACAAAACTTGTAGTTAGTTAGCTAGTAGTAGTAGTTTTAACCTTGACGGGACGATTTTGCTTCACACCTACTAAAATTATTTTAGTTTAGTCATGTCTTTGTCTTACCTCAAAAAAAGAAAGAGATAAAAGATAACTTACCTAATTGAGTCCTGTCAGAGGCTGTATTATAGTCGTGACTTCTTTACTTAAGCACTAAACACGTTATGAAATGCCTTAGTTGACAGGACTAAATATCTCTCGTCCCTTTTCTTCTCTAAGAGAAAGAAAATGACAGGAGTAAACTAAAATAAGTTTAGTCGCAGTAAAGCAGAATCGAACCCACTGTGTAACAACAAGATGGCCGAAGCAGCAGCTTCCTAATAGAAACCAGGGTCAATTCTACAAGTTGCTAGCTCTGTGCTCACAGCCCCATAAAACACATTACGGTGTTCGAATTAACACCGTTTACAGGTTCGAGTCCCGGGCCGGGTAAACAGCTAAATTCATTACCATCGGGGTAGCTGTGAGATGTACAAGATGCTGAATCTAATTAGAAAATGTTTCGATATACACACTTGACAGGCGTTTTGGATCAGTTGGTGATCCTGCCAGGGCAGATGTAGGGGGAGGTCATGGAGGTCATGGGGGGGGGGAATACTTCTCCGAAACGATAAAACCTAGAAACTTGAAATACGGTATACAGGTATCTTATAATATGTCGTAGGCAACCGCTATGAAGGGATTTTTGGAAATTCCCACGGGAACGGGAATAAAATTGATAGGCGCTAGTTACTTCTGAACGAGAAAACTGATCTGCACTATTGCACACTTATAATTGGATTGCAATAAAGAGTTGTTACTTGCATAAATTTTGCGGCAAAAAACCGAACCGAATGAACCAAAAAAACACACCTATGCGACACCCAATAAATTCCATTCCTTTCTAGACATTTCACGAATTCCCGAACCCTTTCACCTGCGACACAGTCGTTTACTAGCAAGTCTGATAAACGCTCCTACATATCATCACGGCGTGTCCTCCGTGGGGATGGCTGATAATAAATAAACCACCGTAGGGCTCCATCGAGCGCCGTAACGGCTATAGCGCGGTCCCGTTTGGCCCTAAAGCTTGCCATTCACTGTACGATTGGAACTTAAATATTTTATACTAGAAACTAAAAAATAAATATACAACGCGTAACAGAAAAAGCGCAATTCCTCATACACCCTAATTAGGTAGTAGGTATATTAATATAAAAAAAATATGTTGCAATCGAACTTTAGTTGTGTCTAATCAATGTTCTTAAATATCGAGTAATAATGGCACGATTTCCATAGAAATCACTAAATTCAGCTACGCTTATTCATTTTTGGGAATAATTTAACACATAATAAAAATATCTGAAATCGAATAATATGTAGTCGATACTGAACAAACTAATTTCAGAAATTGCTCATATTCTGTTACATGTTGTATACTTTATTTTAGTTTTAGGTTCATTATAATGTTATTTGTTGTAATCTGTAGAAATAAATAAACCTAAAGTTTCTTACAATAATAAATACATATGCTCACATCTTTATCCCGAGGGGTCTGCAAAGGTATTCGATTAGTGTTAATACCCATGTTTCACCAGTTTTTTACCCCTTAACGTGACAGGTTATGAGTCGATTGCCAGACCGGCGCTATTACCCAAATCAATTCTCGACCTCAGTGATGTTTCTTATTGATAAATAATAATAATATAATAATAATAAATTGTGGGACACAATTTACACACGGTTATTCAGTCCCAAGCTAGGCAGAGCCTGTACTATGGGTACTAAACAACTGATAAACATACTTAAGTGAATACTAAACACCCAGACACGAAGCCAACAGACATGTTCATGCACACAAATGTTGGCCCTGAGCGGGGATCGAACCCGCGACCTCCGACTCAGTTGGTCACTACCAACTGAGCCAACAGGCCCGTCAATATACCTACCTACTTTTCACATGATTTTCTGTGAACCCCTAAACGTGATAGGTGGTGAACCCATTGCCAGACCGGGTCTTTATACATGTCTCAGAATTAATTTTGGGAATTTTTGAGGTATGAGAACACAAAACATACGTAGATACTAGTATGTTTCTCAAAAACTTATTGGTCACCAGGGTTTGAACCCAAGTCCTAACCCAGAGCTATTATTTTTTGACCGTCTTCAGAAAGGAGGAGGTTATAAATTCGTATGTTTTTTTTATGTTTGTTCCCTCAGAACTTTCGAATGGATGAACCGATTAGGATGATTCTTTCTTTATTTGAAACATGGTGTTTCAGATTGGTCTTTCGTCCAGTTCTGACACCGGAATTTATGAAAAATACCATATAAGTTAAAGACTGAAGTCGTTTTTTTTTACTCTTCAGAGTAGTTATTTTTAAGATTGTATGTAGATATACACTATCCTTCCAAATTTCATCTACGTAGAGTCTAAAGTCTCCTAATAATACATTTATGATATACGGACGGAGAGATGGGAATTTGGGGTCCGTTTTTGGTATTTTAGACCGCCTCTGAGTTTTGCGTAAGTCGCGACTTCCACAGCTAAAGTACAGTCGCAAATCGCTAGTCTACAGGTCGCTTTAGAACCATTCTATCGTCTCACGCATGAATAAACCAGGCGCGGTGAAAAGAGCCTGTATGGCCGCCCGAAGGTGTTTACTTCCACGCCGCCTTGCTATCACGATGAAGATAGTCTAATGCTGCTTAGGAATTTCGGTGACAGACATCGGAGAAAGGCTCACGTTTTAATAAACCGCGAAACAAAACACGACTAGAAAAAGAAGAAAGCTGTATTCCCGCGTAAGCCTTGCGCTCGTGAACGATAGTAGAATAGTTTGGCAAAAAGTTTTATTGAAATTTTGACCGTTTGAAGTTTGACCCGCGTAGTTCCCGTTCCTGTGGGAATAGGGGAATAAAGTATTACTGTTACTCAGGGATATTTTAGCTTTCCATTGGATAAAAAAAAAATCGGTCCAGTAGTTTTTTGAGTTTTCTAGTAACAAACATACAGAAATTCAAATTTTTCCTATTTATAATATTAGTATAGAGGTATAGATATAATCATAAATAAAACACCTTTTATCCCCGAGGGGGTAGGTAGAGCTACTCAATTTCTGGAAATACCCACGTTTTACCTGTATATTCTTTGGACACCCAAACGTGATAGGTGGTGAGCCCATCGCCGGAACGGGTCTGTTACACATGCCTCAGAATAAATTCTGGGACCTATGGGTTTCCACACGAAGTTTTCCTTCACCGTACGCTGGTGATAAATATATAGGTAGCTTCTCAAAGAGATATTAATTGGAACCATGGTACAGTGCCCGGAAGACTGGCCGCATTCCCTCTCTAGATAGCTAGGCTGATCCTTTGACAGAGATAGATGCCAGCCCTCTGGTCACCGAAGCCTCGACCAAACGCACTGACAGCTCTTTGAGGAGCTGCCGTGCCTCCGGACCCCACGTACCCATGGTCTCCACTCCAAATGACTCACTTCCACTCTGTTTTCTTATATACATACATAAATACATACATAT
Organism: Ethmia dodecea; assembly: GCA_963855545.1. Classification (NCBI taxonomy): domain Eukaryota; kingdom Metazoa; phylum Arthropoda; class Insecta; order Lepidoptera; family Depressariidae; genus Ethmia; species Ethmia dodecea. The sequence goes on along the minus strand of OY979463.1, from coordinate 3,329,196 downwards.
GCATACCTGGCATACCTCACGCGCCTCATCCACATTCATTAATCGGTTCATAAAAGCTCGTCGGTTTCGGGTACTCTTTATCTGGCTTTTTTTCAATACATCGCCGAGCTGATCAATGTAAGTAGGTACGCCTAGGTCACCCTCTGCCGACTCGGTCACTCACAATCCCCATATATATTTGTCTCGTTAGATGCCGTTCATCCATCCGATTGATATGTCCAAACCACCTGAGCATTCCTTTCTCAATCTTAGTCACTACATCCTCTTTCAAGCTACAACGCTCTCGGACTACACTATATTTCTTGTATACTATACATACTATTATATATTACATGTAGATGTTAGAAGACGCTACAATAATCATCACAGTAAGATTTCGTAAAATGAAAAGTCGTAATAATTATTAAATTTTAAACGTTAATTTAAATAGTCCGACTACAATTGTTTGGTCGTCAAAGGCGTGTCGGTCATCAATCAATGTTGATACTTTAAAGCGGATACAGCGCTTCAAGATGAAACAACTGAGCTGCAGTTTTTTTTATAAAAACAGTAAAAATTGTAGTATATAAATCAGCGAAGCATTATTTCGGGGTACGCCAGTAATTATCACTAGCTCGACGGTGAAGGAAAACATCGTGAGGAAACCCGCAGGTCCCAGTATTAATTCTGAGACATGTTTAACAAACCAGATCCGGCGATGGGCTCACCACTTATCACGTTTAGGGGTCCAAAGAATATCTGGTTAAAAGTGGGTATATCTAGAAATGGAATACCTCTGCCTACTATATAGGCGTGAGATTTTTTTAAATTTTTTCAAGTTAGCGTGAGTTGTTTTTATATAAGTTAGATTATCAAAGCCTCCAGCGCTGAACTGCTGAGTGACAAAGCCCAGAGTCGATACGCAACATACAGCCAGAGATAGAAACGTTAACTTTAATTATTGGTAACTCAATTATAACGGCCCTTAACCGAGCCAGGGACCGGCAACCTATTGACTCTATGCCAGAATTAATGACCTGCCCTAGCTTCGCAAACAAAAAAACTACTATCCTAATCGTAATAATTAATGTGAAAGTTTGAATGTTTTACTCAAATACGGGTAAGCGGATTTGAATGAAACTTTAAAGATGAGTTATAAATTTAGAATAATAATTAATTAATAAAGCTATCTGAGCTAATATTATAAAGAGGAACGATTTTTTTTTATGTTTGTAACGAATCAATTCAAAAACTACTGAACTGATTTTAAAAATTCTTTCACCAATGAAAAACTACAATATCCCTGAGTAACATAGGCTATATTTTATCCCCATATTCTCACGGCAGTGGAAACCGCTAGTCCTACTAATATTATAAATGCGAAAGTTTGTTTGGATGGATGTCTGGATGTATGGATGTCTGGATGGATGTTTGTTCCTCTTTCACGCAAAAACTACCGAATGGATTTTGATGAAACTTTACAGTTATATAGCTAATACATCAGAATAACACATAGGCTATATTTTATCAACGTATTCCCACGGGAACGGGAACTACGCGGGTGAAACCGCGGGGCGCTGCTAGTTCTTTATAAACCGTAAAATGTTACCCACCTCTAGCAGTAACTTCCTAATTACAGCTTTTGTCTATTGCACTAGAAATAAATCTTTGAGATTATTTGACGTTCTCCGTGGGAGCTGCTGAGCTATCGTGTGTGGAGTCACGGGTTTGAGTCTCAGACCCGAACGTGTCATTAATTGATAAGATAAAATAAGATAAAAGATTTTTATTCAGGAAGAGCAATACAGAACACTATTTATCAATGGTATCCACACTAGGCTGGGCCTGTATCGTGGATGCCCGTACATCAATAACAAAATTACATAATTTACTGGTCAGTATTACGTACAGCAAGAAAATAACTCATTAATAAATTAAAGGAAAATATGAGACAGCATGATATTTACAAGTTAGTTTTTGTTTCAGGTTACAGAGAATAATATGCTCATAATAATAATATAATATAATCTTACGCCTTTTATCCCCGAGGGGGTAGGCAGAGGTATTCCATTACTGGATATACCCACATTTCACGAGATATATTGGACCCCTAAACGATAGGTGGTGAGCCCATCGCCAGACCGGTCTATTTACACATGTCTCAGAATTAATTCTGAGACCTGCGGGTTTCCTCACGATGTTTTCCTTCACCGTCGAGCTGGTGATAAATATGTACGTAAGTTTTTGAAAAACTCATTGGTACATGCCAAGATTCGAACCCGAGCCTCACTGATTTTCACTGATAATATGCTCACTTAGAAATTAATTTGTTTGTTCTGAATCAGAAGTGTATCGATTCAAAGGGCTTCGGGGTCCTAAAAATACAATAGTGAAAGGTCTGACGACATCTTAGGGTAGTGTCCTATAAATCAGTTACTTTTTATGATCTGTCAAAACGAAATTTTATTATGGAAAATGTACTGAAATAGCAAGGTGTGACGTCATAGTTTCTGGTACTCAATTGCAGCACTTTTTTTAATTGTTTTTCTATTGTTAAATTTGCTATAATTATAAAGTGAAAACCGAAATACATGTTCAAATGTGTTTTGGTATATAATCTTTTTAATAAATGACTACTCGCAATTTAATTTCGTTGCTATCAACTATCCCATTGCCGTTTTGTATTGAGAATATCACGACAACATAATTCTTCATTCTAATGATTTTCTCGGGTCCGAAAAAAACTAAATTTCGCAAAATTGTGTGTGTGTGATAGAGGAAAACACTTAATAACATCATTTTGATTACAGCAATCTCATTGCACGTAGATGACAGTCGTGCCCAGCCGTGGACAGTTAGTCTACACTTCTATACAAATATTATAAAGAGGAAAGATTTGTATTTTTGTATGTTTGTTACTCAAAAACTACTGGACCGATTTGAAAAATTCTTTCGCCAATGGAAAGCTAAAATATCTGCTAAAATCCCTGGAGTAAGATAGGCTATATTTTATTCCCGTAGTCCCAAGGGAACGGGAACAGAACCGCTATTGCTAAATAAGTTGGAAATGTCACGAAACAATAGCAAACGAGACCGGTGAACGTTTAAAACCAGTAAAAACTAGATTACTTCCGCATCCAAATCTACTTTGATTGTTAAACCCACATTTAGGGAAATGAACTTTCGATTGCCAACGACCTATTCTGTAGAACTCTTAGCTTTGTTACAGAGGTCTAGATATACTGGACGAGTTCTATAACGTGACAAATCTTTCGTTCAGTCATGCCCTGATTATTATGAAGTATCTTCAATGACAGTTTTTTTTTTCACAAATGTTGTCAGTTAGAGAGCATTAATCAGAACTAAATTTGTAAATTAAGATTTTAAATAGAATATGTCTGTCTATTTTGATATCTTTAACTGTATATAGCACTATTAGATATCGCTTGCGACTATTCTTTTTCACGATTAAAAAATTAAATTAAAAGCAAGAGTAATGTGAAAGTATCTCTGTCTGTCTGTTACCTTTTTACGGATTATCTGGTGGACTGATTTTGATCAAATTTGGCATGATGATAGCTTCCATCGGAAATAGTGAAAGGTTAGTTTTCAAGCCTGAGTGTGAACTAGTCCGTATTCTTCCTTAAACTACTCTAGTAGGTACTACAATTAACTTTGTCTGTATGTCTGTCTGTCACTCATTATACCAATAGGTAAGCCACTCAACCAAACTTCAAGAAATTTGACCAAAAATTCTTGAATTAATCGCAAGCAATTCAATGTTATCCATATTATTATCCATATATAAAGAAACGTTTTTAAAAAAAGATAATTCCCTAGTACTTATAACATCACAATTTTGGTATAAGACTATTAAATTGCTAAGCACTTGCTAAGGTACTTATAAATTAAGATGACTGAATAGACAACAGCTTATACTATGTCAAAGGGTGTATAATATTTCAAAAAATTATAAAAAATACCTACTGAGGTTGAAACGAGCAAAATCTAAAACAGGCTTAAACAAGATACGGTTCTTTTAACATTGTTAAAGCATCACAATAAATGTAACACTTCAAACGCCCACTCAAACGTCAAAAAACTCAAAGATGCCAGCAACAAAAAAAGCTTCTTTTTACAATTAATCAAGGCACGAAAAAAGACTTAACTCTAAAAAGTTTGCATCGATGCATTGACGTTAGTTCTTTTAGCGGCTTTCAAAATATCAGTTGATTTATGATTTTCCATTGTAGCAACACTGCCGTTATGGCGCGAAACTCATTTATATTGCTAATGACATTTGGAGATATTTAAAATGGCGGGTAATGCGCGGGAAAAAAGGTTGGAGAATTAAGTATTTCGTTGTTACTTTATGGGCTGTATCTGTTTTGTTTTTTTATTTATTCAGTTTTGTAACATGTAAGTATACTTAAACTACGTACATGACTGTAACTGCGGTTGAAATGATCTGTTGTTAGCAGAAGCCCAGTCGAAATCCATTATCACTTCAGACTAGTTCAGACCTATAACCAAAGTTACCATTGCCTTGACATGACCCCATCGCTGGACTGCAGCGCTTATAGATGCCTCATATTCAATTGTAAGGTCTGTAAGTTTTAACGATGTTTTCTTTCTCTGGCGAGATAGTGATGTAGGTTTATTTCTAGCGACGTTTTCCTTCACTGGCGAGATATTATGATGTATTTAGGTTTAAAAACACATTACCAAATGGCAATACCAGGAAATACATGAAACACGGTGGGTCCTACCTACTACTAGAGGTATTTTTTTTAGGAATTGTTGTACATTCAAGAGGTAACTAGGCACCTATAGGATAATATGATTGGATTTATGAGTAATGTGTCTTTTTGGAAAAACTGTAGATGTAAACTTGTAAAGGCTTTGATATTTGAATTCTTTGTATTTTAATGATTGATTTGCTTATGCTTCAGAATGTCGAACCTCTGACCCCGAAACAATAAAGAGTAATTAGTTTGCCACGTAATTGCATGTCCATACGTATTGATCAACAAATGCGAAAATCAAAATTTAATTGCAATAAAAATTCATTCCATTCATGTTGTAAGATTGATTTATTGAGTTGCAAAAAGACGGTATGTAAAAAAAACACGTTAACATATTCTTTTTTATGTTAGCGGCAACACTCGCTATGCCACATATGCGAATCCTATAAAATATAATCTCTACATTCATGTCTATTTATTTGTGCTATCAGATTTTTTTCAGGGAACTATATGGGTATCGGTATCAAGAGGAACAGCTATCGAAAATATAGTTTAGACTATGTACCTATGTACACTATGTACCTATGTACTTAAGGTTAATTTTGTGTACGCAATAGTATGTAGGAGTATGTTCAATATTATGTGATATTAAGTACTTTAGTGCACCGTCTATCTAGTTCTAATCTTTCAATTTCATCCATCCCAAGGTTATCTGGAAGAGATCGCTAAAAGCGATAAGACCGCCCATTATTTTGTTTTTGGTGTACATTAAATGGTAGTTGTTGTATTGTATTGTTTTGTTGATTATTGACTTGCTATTGCTTATAGCAGATCTTGAATCTGACCTCACCGAGTTTAATATTGCCATTTTTACTTCCAAAACAAAACTGAGATCATTCCGAAGCACTAATGCACCCATACATCATTTGCATACTGTACAACTACTCCCTTTGTTATCAAATTGCAATATTTTTGTGTCAAAATTGAGATAACACATAAATGCATTCTCAAACAAAACAATTTTGTGCTTTCGGATTTTATTTTTATGGACATCCGATATAAAAACACTGAATTTTTTTTTTTACGATTTCCTAAAAATCGTAAATAATATGTTGGTATCTGTTTCATCGGAATTTTTAATAACTATATTCTTTACTAGCAGCGCCCGTTCCCAGAAAATAGAAATACGGGAATAAAATATACCCTATGTTAGATACTCTCTGATAATTTAGCTTTCCATTGGTGAAAGATTTTGTTAAATCGGTTTCGTTGGTCTAGGCCCGTTCCCGTGGGAAAATTCTAGCCCATGTTACTCCCAGAAAAGTAAGTTTCCATTAAAAAATATATTTTTTTAAATCGTAATGTAATAGCGTAATTTTCATTTTATTAATTTTGTATTAAACAGTATTATTGGTCTGTATAAAATAGATATAAAACACTGGCGAAATGTAGTCACTTTCAGAAATTTAATACCTGCTACCTCTACAGCAATAAGGTGTGAGTATTTACATCTTTGTCTGTTAAATTCAGTAGATTATTTACACAACTTTCTGAGATTTCCACGAAAATACCCAAAGTTAGTACAAGAAAAAAAGAGTAATGTACTTTTTATGTCTTTTATTATGTCTACTAAAACAAGAAAATGTTTTCGTCGCAATTTTCAAGTGTCTATGTCAAAAGGTCGTCAGTTTGATGTGCTTCGTTTATGAGTATGAATGCATGATTCATTCATAAACTTAATATTATCTTATCTACACATGTAATAAAATTGTAACTGACCAATGTCTGTACATCCTAATAATAACCCTAACCAGGTAAATATTACGAATGTGCAAATGACTTTGTTGGTTACGCTTTCACGACTAAACCCTTTGAGTAATAAACCAACCGGAGACGCCACTGACAGGCGTTCCCCTCTGCCAAAAAAAAGTGTCGGTCGACGCTCGTACCTGTTATATACAAGTAGTTTTTTTGAGTTCACGGAGTGCTCGGATAGGTGAATGAATTTGTGTGCATCTAGTTCAAGCTAGTGTTTAATTGTTTTGTCAAAAAAATCGTTTGTGTTAACATTATTTGTGTGCGTTTCCTCGTCCCCCGCGCAGAAATTGGCAGACTTTTTTGTAAAGAAACTAGTGCGCGTGACGTCTCCTGTTGGTTTAATACTCAAAGACTAAACGATGTTAAAAATTATTTCATTAACGGAAAGCTACATTATTAGGGAGTAACTTAAGCTATATTTTATCCCCGTATTTCCACGGAAACAAGAACTATACGGGTAAAACCATATGACACTGCTAGTAGGAGATATTTACGAAAACTTAATATAGCGTCTTTATAACATCAATAAAAGCCAGTAGAAGATCTGTGTGTATGAACATAATTATTGTTTGTTACGTGTATGTGTGTTAATATAATATTTAAGTACGTTTATCAATTGTTTCGTACCCAAAAGAACTCGGCCTGATTTGGGACCAATACAACATTTAACAGAATAAGCGCAATTCCTGAAATTAGTTTGTTCAGTATCGACTACTTATTCGATTTCAGCTATTTTTAATATGTGTTAAATATTTCAAAAAAATGAATTAGGTATCATAGCAGAATTTAGTGCTTTCTATGGAAATCGTGCTATTATTAATCGATATTTAAGAAAATTGGTTAGACACAATTAAAGTTTGATTGCATCATATTTTTTTATATTTATATACTAATTGGGGTGTATGAGGAATTGCGATTTTTCTGTTACACGTTGTATATTCGTATGTGAATACAAAAATAAAATAAATAACACTTTTTACTCAGTGATTCTACCACAGCTTAACTCCAAAACAACAATATAAAAATTGTGAAACCCGTTCTATTTAGAAGTAGAAATAATAGTCGTTTACAACACACAATGCATTTTTGTCCAGCGGCGAAAATAGTTCATGACGTCATAGGCAGGACCGTATTCAGGGTCCTTTGTCGTCGCAATTTATCACTGTTATTAAAAACCACAATTAAAACCGTCAAGTCTAAATCGGGGTCACGCTAAGGCTCCAAAATCGAATGAAAGAAAATTACTTTAAAAAATACATAACTCAACACTAACCCTAAAACTAACCCGGTTTCCAAATGGCAAATTAATAATAATATAATAATAAGTTGTGGGACACAATTCACATCCGGTTATTTAGTCCAAAACTAGGCAGGGCCTGTGCTATGGGTACAAACACCTGATAAACATACCTACTTAGATAAATATTAAACGACTACAAAGCCAACAGACATGTTTGTTTATGCACACAATTTTTTGGCTCAGAAGGCAGGGTCACTCCCAACTGAGCCAACAGGCCCCTCAAATACGATTCACATTTCACCGATTTTTATATATTTTTAATCCCACCTGGCTCCTTCCCTGTTATCATACGTCTTAATCTAAAAGATAAAACCGTTTTTTACGACCTCCGCCACAAATGGACACAAGTTATCTGGAAGAGTTTTCGGTTGTTTTATGACCCGCTGACACCGTGCTTTAGGTAGAGCTAGGAATACGTACAAGGATCATAACATAAATAAAAAATAATAATTAAAAAAATGATACGACTAAATGAGCTATTTTGAAATTGAATTAGTTTTAAATTGACATAATTTATTCTGTTTATAATACAAAAATATTAGTTTAATATGTTAATATATAACTAAAAACGAAAAAAGAAAACGATTATAATACAAAAATATAACTTTAATATATCAATATACTTATATTTTTTTTATTTCCTTGTACCTACTAGATCAGATAGGTATTTATTATATAATTATTTAATAAAAGTAAACTAAAAGTAAAATTAGGAGTAAAACTAAAACTACGAACTAAACTATATACTTATAACTAAAAATTGAAAAAAAACACGTTTTTTTTTAATTCAATATTGATCGTACTAAAAACACGCATCACATTGAGAACCTCCTCTTTTTTGAAGTCATTTAAAAACAAGTTTTATATGTATGTACAGCACTTTTTGAAATAAATCAAATGAGACAAAAATCCCCGGGGTGTACGCCTTCTAGCTCCATCATCAGATGACATGTGTGTAGGTATTTATATAATATATAAAGCTTTCTCTTATATAATAACTTCAGTAAAAAAATACTTCGTACAGTCGTAAGTGTTATAGCTCTATGGGTTCACCTCTGCCCATAGTCCACAATGACCTCAGTTCACAGTAGAAGCGGTAGCGAGTGTATAAGCGACAGCGATTTTTCAATTCAATTAAATTCAAAAGTTTTATTGCGTACAACAGAGATCCATTAGGTTGTTAGTTAGGCTTAAAACTATGTACTTACTGTATGTACTTATCACTACATAGTATAAAACAAAGTCGCTTTCTCTGTCCCTATATCCCTATGTATGCTTAAATCTTTAAAACTACGCAACGGATTTTGATGCGGTTTTTTTAATAGATAGAGTGATTCAAGAGAAAGGTTTTAGTATAAGCATTGCACCCGTGCGAAGCCGGGGCGGGTCTCTAGTATTCTACAAGTGATTGTGTAATTTGGATTAAGTGCCTCGTCACTGGACACTCAACCCGTTCCGCAATGGTCTTCAGGAGGCTGTGCCACAACCTTCAGTTCTTTATGAGCCCCACCCACTATACAGAAATGACCTCAGTGCAGTAGGTTCGATACTTGAGTTCAATTTGTGGGTGTTAAGAGGTTGTATAGCGCAAGTCATAGGATATTTGCTATGAAAAATGTGATATATTGGTGATGGTTTCTGTTTTCTGACTTCCCAAACTGCAAGCTACAGAAAAGATATAGTATATAGACTCCACTCATCACCTCATAAAAAAAACATATTTTCTTAATTAACATACACAATTTTTAAGACTTGTTATTATCAATTGATATGACAATAATAATAATTTAGAGAATTAAAATGTTCTTGAAGAACAAAACTGTATACGTATTACGTACTTTGCCGTTTCGAAATTATAAGTCGGTTTATATTTTGGAGATTATTTTTTTGTTCTCAATATATTGTAATTGTGACCACGTATGAATCCGAGAAACTTTTCCAAATACGCATATTTGAACCGAAAATCGGGAAAGCTTAAAAAAATAGCTATGCTTATACAAATTGCTCCAAGCCAAAACTTTCATAACGCAACCTTGTACTGATAACAAATGAATTGTTCCAAGTGTACCTTGTTCTGGACCGATTTGGAACCGTTGTAATGAATGGTACGAAAGTCGAAAATGTTCCTTGAAATTATTGGTCGCATTCGATTTACGAAGCTTACAAATTGTCCTGAGTAATAACAGCTTTTGACCGTGATATTGTTCACGTACTGGGATGAAAATTATCCCATATCCTTCTGTAAGATGCAAATTACCTACCTGAAAAATTTCATGATGATCAGTCGATCGGTTTAGCATTGAATTGAACATTTAGCAAACTAATAGTTTTGGTACTATGTCATGTTAGGGGCCTAAAATTGGTGCTTTGGGGTACTATTCAAGGATAGGAATAAATTTTGTAAGGATAATAAGGGATAATAGGAAAAAATGTTGCAAAGAGATTAGGTAAAGCATAATGTTGTTTTTTAAGAGGGACGCTTCTGCCCAGTTTTGAAGTCAAGAGCATAATATGAAGCTTTATACTTGTAGTGCGAGTCTGACCTCTAAGGCGATTGTATTAAGAACGTTACAAAGTCCAATGTGTCAAGCTCCACGTGTTCTTGACTGTACGAGGAAATTGAAACAACCAATCAAGCAGTAAACATATTTATGCTCAAAAAATAAAAAAATAAAATTGTTTCATTACAAAAACTTCAATTTCAAACTTTTTGCCTACCATATTTTAAAATTTTCAAAATTGGCATTTAAACTTTTTCTAATTTTTACTTAATACATTCGGCACATACTTTGGTAATCTTGCAAAGTGTCTAAATATAAATAAACATAAAATATAATCTTCTGTATTTCGTTTAGGACACGCATCTTCAATGCTATTTCTTTTACTTCTTCGGGCAAAGATCCTTTCTCTTTTCCATCTTCAACACAGGAATATCCTTCTCACACGGCAGCCTCTCCCTCATGGCAACGTTTGAAGAGTTGTAAAAATTGTACAACATGAGCAAAGTCTTAGCGCTATTATGGCAGAACTCTCTAAAATACTCGTCAGTCTCTTTTGGAAACGCTAAATACCCCGTGAATAAGGCTCCTATTCCTGCACAAATGAAACTCCTTGTCAAATAGCCCTTCCTACATCCTATATAGTAGCCGACTGTAGCACCAGTAGCCACGAACACTCGTCTGAGAAGTAGGTTATCAGGATCCCGTAGGTAAGCTTTTAGTTCTTTCTTCTTACCTTCAATAGTACCACAGACAGTTTTACAAGTTTGTTTCGCGGTACTAACAGCATCTTTGTAAGCATCTTGTGCATTCTGTCGATATTCACTCACGTAGGGTAGAAGCATTTCATGTAATAGTTTGACTTTGTAATCAGGACATTTTTGATTGTCTTCTAAATAGTTCTTGTAGTCGACATGAGGGTTTTGGTAGATAGGCAAGTCTTTGGTCTTCATTTTGGGAGGCTTTTGTGGTACTTCTTTACTAGCAGCGTATACAGTTTCAGCTTCTACTACTGGGATAAGCGACATCTTTTGGCCAACCAAGCCGATCTTTAGTGCTTCGATCCAGAGGCTACCGATGACATATAGGTTTCCATAGCAAAATCTTGATAACGACTTGGTCATGTCTTCTTGTGATTCGAAGAGGTTGCAATCGCAAATGAGTTTGTTCACGCCATTGGTTCCTGGACACTCTTCAATTTGGAGTGGCATTTTGTTTTCCTTAATTATTTTGAAGATATCGGAAGTTTAAATACAACATAGCTGTTTGCAAATGTATAATTTAGTGTTTTAGTGGCTTGTTGACAAAAAAATTCCAAAAACTGGAGACATTTCCAACTTGACATTTGGGGTTTGAGATGTCATATATTTTTTTTTATTTAAAAATGTTGTGTTGAGTGCAAACTTATTTCATGAAGCAACGAGATTGTTTTGATGACTTAAAAAAATATGACCTAGGCAAAATAAAATTTTATTTCAAGGTTCTGATTAAAATCTATAGGTACATATAATAAAACTGTAACGGGTCCGTATTGCACCTACATGCTACATGGAATATCTTTTGAAAATTTGTGAGGTAGTATAGAAAGATTTCGATTTATACCAAAACACCAATTTTTGAAATATTTGTCTGTCTGTCTGGCTGTGTACGCATCACGCATAAACCACTGGCTGGATTTTGATTATTTTTGGTGTGGTGATATCTGAATGGCTGAGTCAACATTTAGGGTACTTTTTACTGCTGGAAAAATTTACATTCCCACGGGAAAATATAAAAGCTTGAAAAAAAGAGAAATACGTATTACTCTGCAGCGAAAACACACAGAAACATCAATATGATATATAGGTGTCTTGTACGTCGTAGGCAGCCGATATAAAAGGGATTTTTTGGAAACTCCGACGGAAACGGGAATCAACTGGATCCGCGCGGGCAACGCCGCTGGGCACCCGTTAGAGTATACTAAAATTAACGATCTTGAAAGTATTTTTTCTCATACCTGGAGACTGCAAACATAAGCGTTCTTATTTCATAAAAAAAAATACAAGATGTTTTTAGTCTTGAAATTTTGTATTCTTGCATCAACGTATATCAAATGTCATTGATTTGTAAGCAAAACCATAATATACTCCATATCTGAGACGCTTTTGATAGAACAAGATATCGATATGACTATTGAACGACACAAAAAGTGCAAGACCATTTTTCCGATTTCTCATAAAACCGACTAACAAATACACCCAACCAAATACTAGGCCACACCATTTTAATTCTTACCTCTTTGGAATAAATGCCGAAAACAGAGTTTTCAAAAGTGAATGATAACTTGGTGATGTTTCAACGTCGCATATGAATCGATTTTTAACCTTTTTACGATTCCACCGTTGCATCGAGCTTAATCGAGTTTTTCGTGTGATTCGGAAGCAATAGGTTTTCATTGCATTCCTTTTGATCATACTATGCATACATAACTCGCAGCTTATATCCGTAGAGACATTTATCTGAAATATTATGGTATTTGAAGCGTCAATTTGAATAAATTCAAGATTGTTGTGAATGGGCGAGTCGGTAGAGCACGACCTAGGCATACTTACATCGATCGGTGATCTACAAAGGCATAATTATATCGACCAGATCGGTGATCTAAGAGTACCCAAAACCGACATGCATGTTACCAGTCCTTTGATAAATGTGGATGATGTAAAAGAGATCTGCCAGGTTTGTAGGTAGCAAGTAGCAGTCTAATGTCTCTGCCTATACCTAAATGGAAATAGGCAGTGATGGCCTTACGGTTAAAGAGCCCGGTTCTCATGATGATAATCAGTGAGGCTCGGGATTAAAAACTTGCATGTACCAATGAGTTTTTACAAAATTTACGTACATTTTCATTACTAGCTCGACGGTGAAGGAAAACATCGTGAGGAAACCCGCAGGTCCCAGAATCAATTCCGAGACATGTGTAAAAGACCCGGTCCCGGCGATGGACTCACCACCTATCCTCAACGTGATAGGTGGTGAGTCCAAAGAAAATCTGGTGAAAAGTGGGTATATACAGAAATGGAATACCTCTGCTTACCCCCTCGGGGATACAAGGCGTGAGATTATGTATTTTATTTATGAAAGTTTCTTACAGTTAAACACTAACGTTTTAATAACTAAACTAAATAGCAGCCCGTCTCCACCGACGAGTTGCTGGTTCCAAAAGCAGTACCCCGAGAAGAACCAGCAAGAAACTCAAGGGCAGCTCTTTTTAATATCATGTGTAAATATAAAGGATGATCAAAAACCGAAAGGAAATGATGTTGTAAATATATCAAGGGTATTCAAAGACGCAACAATAGCTGCTGCCGGCTATGCGATAATATTGTTCGAGCAAACAAAGCGCCATTATGCCGTTATCATGCGCAAGAGCACCTACGTATTGTTATTTTTTAAATATCTAAATATACAGGATGTTTTATGAAGTGAAAATGTTGTTTTAAAAATAATAATAATAATCTTTGTTTCAGGCAAAAAAAATTATTTAGTACCTACTTAGTTTATATCTTAAATAACGTAAACAGAGTTTTATGCACTTATACTTACTTACTTATGCACTGGAACCTTTAAAACATTACCCATTTTCTAATGCAATCGGGTTAAAACTCACCTACGAAAGTTCAAAAATAATTTAGACTTTTAGACGCTCGACCGATTTGGTGGTTGACAATGGTTGACAATCATAAAACTAAAAATAGCTGTCAAAATTCAATTCGTGGATGGTGCAGTTTTGGGTTCGAATTCAGATAGCAAAAGTCAGCATAGAGTCAAAGTGAACGTTAAATGGTAACTAAATGGTATTTGACGCTGTCTGATATTCAATAATTGTAATAAGTCAGTCAGTAAGTAAAGTTTACCAAAAAATACGTAAGTTCACATTTTATTTTTAAGTTTTAAGTCTTCCTTTCCCAGCTTTCATGCTGCATTGGTTACAGGATATTTTACAAACCGTCAAATTTATTGCTCCTTGCAATTCGCGTGGTTCTGTTCTGCATGATTCGCTTCGGAATTTAAAGGAATCATTGTTGCGGAAAAACTTTGGTGAATCATACGAGTATACTTGCAATAGTGTATGTTATACTACAGAATAAGTAGTAATAAGTAGATAATAGTATTACGTAGTTATACTCAGATCAAATAAAAAGTAAAGATGGAGCGCTGCGAAGGATAAACTGAAGCTTGAAAAAGTACGCCACGCTATCTGCATACTAACTAAATTTCATCAAAATCCGTCCAGAAGTTTTTGCGTGATTCGTGCACAACCAAGACAGACTAAAATTTAAAAAACTACATTAAGGATGTTTTTTTTTTTAAATTTCATGTACTGACACGTTTTTGTTACAGTTTTATTATACCGGTAAACCAGGGTTAAGCCGTATACAGAAAGAAAGCTGAAAACTTATCAGCGCTGACCAGCGTCTGTCGGCACTTATCGGCGATTGTAGGCGCCGGTCTACGCAGGTAACCGGCGGAGGCATTTATATGAACAAGCGCGCGCCGATCGGCGCCGACTCGCGCCGGTCAGCGCTGGTGCCGCCCACCAATCATCGTACGACATTTTGCTCGCTCTGCTTCAATCTGCTTGCTTTATGTAGAATAGACCAGCGCCGATAAGCGCTGATAAGTTTTCAGCTTTCTTTCTGTATACGGCTTAACTTTGATCAATTTTGAAGTTTGATAGCCCATAGCTTTTTAACCAGTGGTCCTAAAAATACTAAAAAAATATATAATAATCGGTTTTAGTAGGTAGTTCATTTAAATAAGTTTAAAACGAAAAATAAAACATTTATAGATTTTGAGATAAAAAATAAAAATAGCGTGATCGAAGTGATAATGATTTTGGGGTTACTTTGATATCCCCCTTTTTATCATTTCATTTGAAAGTAACCACAAAAAATATTTCAAAATAAGAAAAAAAATTCAAATCGGAACATTACCTTTTTTAATGTAATCTAAAGCAGCAACCTCAAGCCCACCTACAGAATAGGATTTGACAGTTCATTAGTGTTGCCATTTCCAAAAAAAAAACTGCCAAAAACAGTTCCTTTTTATGCAATTCGCATTTTTATGTGAACAGGAAGTTTTAATGAAAGTCATCCCGAGGTTCAAAGTATATGTAAAGATGTGTATTATTTCATTGTGGGTCGTATAATATTTGTAAATTTAAGCAGGCGGCCAATTCCACTAAATGTCAATGGTTAAAGTTCGATGACAATGACATCTCAATGTTAGTCAATGGTGTTATTTTGGCACTTTTCAGAGCAAATAACACCATCGACTGACCATTGACATGTCATTGTCATCCAACTGTCACCGTTGACATTTAGTGGAATTGGCCCCCTGCCTGAACTGTTGAAGTGTGGGAAGCGGTGGAGTATGACTGTCTGGGTCAGAGAAGTAATAAGGCGAAGCGTTACAAGATTAAAGTAATGTCCACGGGAGTTGTGGCACCGAAATTTAACATGATATTATTATTATTATGTCAACATTACAATTTGTATGTATGTGTTAGAGTTGATACTATTTTATTGTATTTCTTAGTGAGCTGTCGTCAATGGTTATTTTGAAGGTTAGAAAAGTGCCAAAATCCATACATTTACTTGCAATGAAGTGTAAAATGAGTTTTAATTAAATTTAAGAACGTAATCGTATTGAAATAATGCCAAGAATCACCAATATAGCCACCGGTCCTTGTTTTCGGAAGCATTTCCTTATCACCCTCTATAGTAAAAGAAAAGTCAAAAAGTTATTTATTTTCTGTAGGTACAAAAAATACACTTAGAAATGGCAGTAGCCTATAATGCACATATAACAAGGCACTCTAAACTCATCCATGAAGATTTTCTAAATGTAAATAGCAGCCTATCTCCACCGACGAGTTGCTGGTTCCAAATGCAGTACCCCGAGAAGAACCAGCAAGAAACTCAACAAAACTGTAGTTCTCTCCTAAATGACAATGATGCTTGGAACAGATTTCCTCTAGTCCAGCACAATACGGTAGCGAAAAACAAACGAAATTATGTAACCGAATTTAGTAATAAGTAACAATTGATTAAAAGAATATTGTGTTGAGGAGTTTCTTGCCCCGCTACTTCTCCTCAACCATACATGCTGAAGCGGTGGAGTTGAAATGACGTTCATTAACGTTCAAAAAAGTTGAAAGGACTTGTAAGTTCCTATTTTGTATAAAACATTTTGATTTTGACCTTAAAACTCGACTCAACACTTACTGACTTCGCCTTACGGAATAGTACGTTTAGTAAAATTTGGCTGTCACTGCGCACCCTCACGGTCACGGTGTTTAGCTGCTTATTGGACTAAAAAAGAAAAATGCTGCCATCACGAACGTGACTTAAAGGATTTACTTCAAAATTGCTGTCACCAGTTATGATGACCTGATTATGCGGACATTTAGTAAAAACTGTGATTGCAGGAGTATTACCTATTATTTTTCTGGTTCATCATCACTACATAGTTTAAAACAAAGTCGCTTTCTCTGTCCCTATATCCTTATGTCCCTATGTATGCTTAAATCTTTAAAACTACGCAACCGATTTTGATGCGGTTTTTTTTAATAGATAGAGTGATTCAATAGGAAGGTTTTAGTGTTAGCATTGCACCCGTGCGAAGCCGGGGCGGGTCGCTAGTTTAATATAAACACTTAATTATTTATTTTGTCTTCTAAAATTTTTTAGATAATATCAAAGTCAAAAGGTCTTATTCAAAGTAAGGACTTCTACGTCCACTTGTTATTTTTACTAATCCGACCAGCACTTGGCCGGTTTTTAGGGTTTCGTATCCAAAGGGTAAAACAGGACCCTATTACTAAGACTCCGCTGTCCATCCGTCTGTCTGTCTGTCCGTCTGTCACCAGGCTGTATCTCATGAACCATGATAGTTAGACAATTGAAATTTCCACAGATGATGTATTTCTCTTGCCGCCATAACAAAAAATACAAAAAAAAAACAAGAGAGAGAGAATAAAACTAATATTACAACCAAAGTAATTTTTTTGCCATTTTTATAGATAACGGTATGGAACCCTTCGTACGCGAGTCCGACTCGCACTTGGCCGGTTTATATTCACTTGCAATGGTTTCACTCCCCCTAAAGAAAATCCTAGCTACACCCTTATTACAATAAAGACTACGCAATAATCCAATTTCACGCAAATATTACAGCTATAGTATAGCATTTTTCACCCTATTATGACCCGTATGCATAACGATAAATCCAATATTCTCTTATTAGCCCTTAATGTGATGGCGCAATAATGCAAGGTAATATTCCCTTGTATAAAAGGGAGGATTAGCATTAAGAGATATGCGGGTAAACGAAAATCGAACAACTCTACGTACTTGAAATAGATAAAATAGCTAAATACCTTGACCGATCAAGAGGAACTATGGTGTTATTATCCTCTATGGTACTTGACATTGGCGGAATAATTGTTCTATAACGATGGAAAAACCATAACCAAAAAGTTGAAGATGAAGTTGAACTTCACGTACACTTTGACTCGTGTCAATGCGATTTTACTCGACTGTACCAGCAATCCCAGTGATAGCAGTGAGGCTCGGGTTTGAATCCTGACATGTATGAATGAGTTTTTAAAACTTACGTACATATTTATAACTAGCTCGGCCGTGAAAGATGACATCGTGAGGAAAACTGCAGGTCCCAGAATAATTTCTGAGATATGTGTAACAGACCCAGTCCAGCGAAATCCCCGAGGGGGTACGCAGAGGTATTCCATTTCTGGAAATACCTATATACTTTTCACGAGAATATTCGACACCTACACGTGATAGGTGGTGAGCCCATTGCCGGAACGGGTCTGTTACACATGCCTCAGAATTGATTCTGAGACCTGCAGGTTCCCTCACGATGTTTTCTTTCACCGTCGAGCTATTGAAAAAGTGAGGTAACTATATTTTAAAGTTACAAACTATAATTAGTCCAAAGTAGTCCAAACACGAAATCAAATCGAAACACGGTATAGTTACTAACTATCAGTCGATACCAAATTGGGTTAGTGTTCGTTCATTATTCATTCTCCATTCGCTCTTTATTGACCGATTGCTGAATGTTCGATTGCTTGAAAACATACGGGAGGTTTATTGAGTGAACTGATTCATTATTTATTATCGACCCGCCCCGGCTTCGCACGGGTGCAATGCTGATACTAAAACCTTCCTCTTGAATCACTCTATCTATTAGCCTCTCAGACCAAAAATCACAGACACAATAGATTTTTAATTGTGTCTCGGTTCCAATTGGAACCGGTGGTTCTTAACTAATTAAAAAAACGCATTAAAATCCGTTGCGTAACAGACAGACAGCGGGAAGCGATTTTTTTGGAAGCTTTTATTTTTTGTACTATGTAGCGAAAGACTGTTTCCATTGTCATTGAATGTTACCGATGGCAAATATACCTTCATTGGAGCTTTTTTGTATATCTGTTTGTCTATTTCTGTTTCTCAGTAATTGCATCATAGTTTTTACAAGAATGAAATAAAATTACTTACTATCTTTTCGGAAAAGCTCTGTCAATAAATCTCCCGCATGTTTCAATCGAGACTAATGAAATGAGCGAAACAAAACGCCGTAATCATCTATCTGGCCTTGCTCTCTATTATAACTCGGAAAACTATTGCGCAACTATCTTTATCACAGATCTATCCTTAATAATATCTACATCTAGACTAATATTATAACGAGGAAAGATTAGTTTTTTCGTAGGTACCTACGTTTGCTAGGAATGTGGCTTTACGAGAAAATCGTCAAAGTGGGAAAGTCGACAATAAAGTCCTTACTTATTCTTTGTGACACCAATGCAATAGAAAGCTTAGTTTTGCGGGAGCAATTTAGGCTATCATTACAATACAATAACTCTATAATGTACACCAAAAACAACACAATAGGGATACCAACATTAACTAAAGTAAAACGGGACTAGGATATCACAGAGCTAGTTAGTAATATTACAGTCGATAAACTCGCCAAGTGCGAGTAGAACTAGCAACACAATTTAGGGCCCTGGCTTCGCACGAAACTTCCTTGCTAACATTCCGGAAGAAATTGTCTAAATGATAGCAAAATCCGCTGCGTAATTCAGAACAACTGACCGCACAAACAAACATACGGTTGATCATAAACTGTTAAAAAAAACTCACGCCTTTTATCCCCGAGGGGGTATGCAGAGGTATTCCATTTCTGGTTATAACCACTTTTCACGAGATATTCTTTGGACCCCTAAACGTGATAGGTGGTGAGCCCGGACCGGGTCTATTGACACATGTCTCAAAATTAATTCTGAGACCTGCGGGTTTCCTCACGATGTTTTCCTTCACCGTCGACCTAGTGATATACATGTACGTAATTTGGTACATGCCAGGATTCGAACCCGAGCCTCACTGATTAGCAACATGTGAAGTAGCCTCTTTAACCGTAAGGCTATCACTGCTCTACACTATTTAGAACGCAGAATTAACTAGAAAAAATATTTTTTAGGGTTCCATTCGTAAATGGTGTCAACGGGACGCCATTATATATAGCGGAGGCTTACCTCCGCTATCTCTTTGTCTGTCAGTAACATATTTTTTTTATTGAACGATGATACGGAACCCTTCGTATGTGAATCCGACTCGAACTTGACCGGTTTCTTGGGGTTCCGCTCCAAAAGGCTTCTGAAAATAAGAGCAAGGCTTACTTGAAGATTAAATCAAAGCGATAAGGCAAGTTTAAGATAACAAACCCTCGAACCAAGCCTAGTGTAGCAACTTTCACTACCAAATTATACAAATCACAAAATCAAATGGCGTACAAGTAATAATCATTCACCAGTATGGTTTCCTGGTATTATTTTAAGGCTGTATTTACTTTTTTCTTTCTACAGCCTAAATAGTAAATTCGTGCTATACTTAATAGTGGGTTATTTGGTATCTGTTTTGTGTAGAGCTAGGAAAACTAAGAGCTGACATTCCTACTATAATTTTATGAATGCGAAACTAGATCTGTCTGTATTTTACCTTTTCCCGGTTATACTTGTGGAACGGTCTTGATGAATTTTCAACTCGGAAAAACACATAGGTCAAAGGATACGAAGACACGCGATAACGAAGTCACGGAAAATAGTAAAATAATTAAAAGCAAAATTATGTAACATTTTTAAAAACATTATATTTTGTTGATGTAACATTTTTAAAAACATTTTATTTTGCTTTACAGTGTGTTTTATTTATGTTTGTGTGTTTTATTTGTTTGTAGTGTTATATTATAGAATAACTATACTGCCATCGGATGCATCTACATAGTATAAGAATAGTTTTAAATCATCTGGATAAAAGCAAACAAACAGTACAAAATTCTAATTTTAATATCAGCCAGCATTAGATCTGACATATTGTGTATTTAGACTAAAATTTTATAACCATTGATGCCATAGGTGTGACAAAGAGTTTTTTGTTCTGACAAACCCTTTTTAATAAATTAAAAAATACACCAGTGAAAAGTGTGTATTTACAGGAATATAATACCTCAAAGATAAGGTGTTTATTTTGTTATGTGTCTCAAATAAGTTTTGCTTAAAAAAATTACCAAGTGAACTTTCCGTACCTCAAATGACTTCAACCAAAGAGATTAAAATATTATACATAGGACATAGCCCCTCCATGTCTTATAATATTTTATATTTTCATACAAAAAATTTGAAGCTCAAGCGTCATGTCAGTTATTATGAACGCGAGCTGTCATTCGGTCGAAATCGCACTAGACTTTTTCCCACTTGTAATAACTTTTGTCTTCAAATTTTTCTCGCTTTGTCCCCTCTATGCCTTATATTATAATCTCCTTGAATTTATCATATTTTACCCGTTGCCGCTTCTATAAAAATAACGATTCCTAACTCTACCTATGTGTCATTGGAAATGTGGAACGCCGGAGGATAGTAGCTTTTTGTGGAATAATGAAACGATACAACCTCCACATTAATCGTCAAGGAATTGTGTCGATAGGCACTCGTAAATATTATATCACGAGCATGTTGTACGTGTCTATTCTGTACCTATGTAAAGCTATGTTAGATCTATTTTGGATTCCGTACTAAAGAGTAAAAAAGGAACCCTTAGGGTCTAAACACACCGCGCCGAACTTACGCCGCGGAACGGCCGCGGAACGTCATACATTACGGTTGACGCGGGTGGCAGATCCATGAATCTTTAAAGTGAAACGTCAATGTATGTAGTCACGCCGAACTTCGGTCGCGTATTTTCGGCATAGAGTGTTTAGACCCTTAACACTACATTGTCCGTTTGTCTGTCTGTCTGTGAATACCCTTCTTCTCAGAAAAGCGTAAAGGTACTAGTACACTAGGATTCAGGTCGGTGCCTCACAAGAGAAATATATGCAGCATAAATATTTTATCATACCTTCGAGCATAGTCTCATATAAAGTTATTTTCCAATAGTTGCTTTGTAAAGCGAATTTGTATCAAAGTTACATCTTTGTCAAACTACTTTAAGACCGCCCATTGTATTTTTTTATTCATTGTGTCACTTGTTGCATATTTTTATTGGTGGACAATGAAGAGTTGTTACGTACTTACTTACTTACTTTGTCCAAGAATACTTTGATAATAGTACAAGCATGTATGGGAGAGGCATGTCCAGTAGTAGACTGTAAAGTCAGTATGTATATTATTTTTAAAACCTCTTTTTACATGACAATGAAGAATTCCATTTACACGCACAAGACTGTAGATTAAAAAAAAATAGAGACCATAAGTGCATTCATTATACCTTACAACACTTCGGAATATGGCCGTATACCATAAAATTGCATGTCAAGCAACTCGATCGATTTAAAAACACACGATAAACTTCGTGAATATTCTAACAGACTGACCATCGAAATCAGAAGCGTAAAGTACAAGGTATCATGATAATTTGATGCGATTAAAATGGAAATCCGATAATCCAGTGTTACACTGCTCAATTTTGTGGTGTTTCGAAATTGGTTGGGTTATTGTACATGTTGCCCGTTCGGATACAAGAAAAAAACACTGGCCGAAACAGCGGGACGTCGACTCAGGAGGATGCCAACAACAATCTAAACATAATGACTCGTAATGGACGTTGATAGGGCTTAATAAAAAATATACAAATCAAAAAAGTTTCTTATCGATGGGAATCTTAGCGTAAAACGGAGCCCTCCATTAAATTAAAAAATAAGCAGACACATTTCATAATTTTGAATTTGGAATTCGCGTTCCGTTTATTGTAATGTGCAGTTAGCCAGCGGGTATCGAATTTATTTGGAGTTCCAAAATGATTTCGAATTAAGAACGTATCAATTTTGCATTTTGTAACTTAACTTTTTTTACGAACGACCGCCAATTGAAATGTGTTGTTTTTTAAATTCGATTTGTAAGTATTTATGCAGATTAAAGGCACGAATGTTTCTTCAAATCGTTTTCGTTTTTAATCTGTATTTTATTTGCTGGAAATAATATAAAAAGTCGTTGACATAATCATAGACTACTGTTTTAAAATGTGAATTTCATTAAATTTGAATTTTTATTGCGGGTACAACAAGACCGTCTTTATAAAATAACTTATTTTTCTTTTGTCGATGTTTTTATGGCCGCCATTATGTTTTTGATGAAATAGGTATTGAAAACCAATTTATTTGAATACGCCTCTTTATTTATAAGGAATATAGTTAATTAAATGTTGCTTTTGTAAGTACTGGACTCCCAATAAATAAATGGAACAGTCTATTAACGCCCTATAGGATAAGTCGTCAGAAATTAATATTTAGAAATATGTTGTCTACATTTATATAAACAACATAATACGTCTTATGAAAATATGAATCGAATTATTTACTTAATTAACATAACGCTACTTAAAAAAATACTAAGTAAGTAATCCAAATTAGTAGAAATTTTTCGTAAAGAGAAAGGCATAATAATAATAGGGTAGTTGACAGCACCGAAACTAAATTCATAAAAAATTATATCTCGAATCACCTTGAAAAATATATTTTGATTTTCATTTTATAAAAAAAATGGGTCAGTCAAATTATAAAAATATGTTGACATTCTCTTTTCATTTTTATTGTTATTATAGTTTAAGATTCTAAAACCTTATACCTATGGTTTAAGATGTAACATTATTTAACTGTCTTAACTTTTTAAGATATTTCACAATACCCCAAAACCAGTCAGCTGATAAAAAAAAAAACTTTTCAAATATATAACACCGAAGTTGCGTTCGAAAATATCAGATGGTCTGAAAAGCAAATTAGGTATTCGAAAGCGTTCAAAACATCATTCATTGAAGTTTAATGTAGTGAAAATAATTCGGTATCAATAGACAAGGAGGAAGATAGCCGTTTGCGCAATTAACGGCGCGCGTTTCCAATTTCAAAAGGCTTTCGCAGCCATATTTAGGTTGTAATAATTTCAGTTGAGATTCCAAATTAAATGTCTAACCATTAATGATCCCCACACCTTCATTAATATTAAAGGGATTCGTTACTTTAGCAAAACAATCTTTTGTTTCAGAACATATTTTAGATTTTATTTTTAATTATATAAAAGATAAAAATGATAAAAGATTTCTATTGAGGAAGAGCCATAGAGAACACTTTGTCTATGGTATCCACACTAGGCAGGGCCCGTATAGCGTGGGTGACCGAATATTAATAACAATAATATACTGGTCAGTATTACGTAGCAAGTTGTATTTAATTATAAATTCAAAATCAGATTAGATTTTATAAAAAAAAATAACCTCAATTTCATTCGTGACAATATTTCAAAATAGGAAAGTAATAACGTTTGAAAATCCCAAGCAGAATCACTTATTTGTGTGTGATTATTATCCCAAACACATAAGATTTTATTTAATTAAAAACTATCAGAAAAGATTTCATTTAAAATCATAACCTTAATTTCGAACATTTAAAAGTAATAACGTTCAAAAATCCCAGTTCACATGGCCAGCATGCTTTTTTCGATCGGTCACGATTTTTGACACACGATTCCCAGTTCTAAATTCAAACGCAACACGACAATTTCGTGCTATTTCGCTTCCATTGCTCTGTTACTTGTCTTTATATTCATAAACTTGTCAATATATTCACAATTCTCTATTCAGAGAAAATACTAAGCGAGAAATGGACATAGAATTTTATTTGAGGTTAGTTTTTAGTTTTTGTTAAAGTTAAGGATAGAAACGGTTTTTTGCTAACGCTGGTTTCTTTAGAGGCATATCTAAAGGTGTAACGTTTGAATAAGCTATTTCGCTTACTTTTGTTAGCTTTTTTCAGATTCTAGATTTAAATATCTCGATGGACCTAGATAGACAAATAGACAAAAGCAATTATTTATTTATTTATTTGTTAAACGCCCTATTTCGTTTTTTTAAATTTAAATTGAGGTTTCTGTGTCATATTGAAAGTAACATTTTATAGCTATTGTATAGATTTTTTGATGGACTATCAATTCTAATTGGTTTTAAAGTAAACCGTAATAATGTTATAATACTATTAATAGAGCGCAGTGATAGCCTAAGTGTGAAGATTTCGAATACTGCATGTAGGTAGGTACCAATAAGTTTTTCAATAACTTACTTATATATTTATCACTAGCTAGACGGTGAAGGAAAACATCATGAGGAAGACCGAAGGTCACAGAATTATTTCTGAGACATATGTAACAGACCCGGTCCGGCGATGGGCTCAACACCTATCACGCTAAGCGGTCCAAAGGTGGCATACTGGGGAAACGTGGGTATTTCTAGAAATGGAATACCTTTGCCTACCCCCTCAGGGATAACGGCAACGATGGTGACTGCCAGTGGGTGACGTCGAGGGCGATGAGGGTTGCAGAATGAAAGGTGTTGCTCGTGTCGAGAGTCGAGATCAAATGTGATCGGTGATCGGATCTGACCTTCTTTAATAGGTTACCTCTATTTATACCAGTTGTTTACATAAATAAAGAGGGTAGATACATTTTAGTAAACCCTATAGATGGGTACCTACAGGCGTAAGATATATTTTTTTTGCGTAAAATTTCATGCTTCTAGAGTCTAGGTCTAGAATCTAGACCTTCTAGACATGGCTGTCGGCCTGTGTTGATGGATCAGTCAGTCAGCTAGGCAGTGTCTTCTTTTATATATACTAATACTAGCGGTTCTGCGAATAAACTGTAGCCTATGTTATTGATAGGTATTGTTGCTTTCCATTGGTAAAATATTTTTTAAAATCAGTTAAGTAGTTTTTGAGTTCGTAACAAAGATACAAACACAAACATTCAAACATACAAATCTATCCTTTTTATAATATAAGTATAGAGTATAAATAGAAGCAAGCAAATAAGAAGCATTAAACATGTTTAGATAAGCTAGCAACAAACCTTGCGTCCACAAAATCATACATCTCAACAAATAATAGACATTTTAAAAAAAATCTAAAGAACGGCGCAGATAATGAAAAGACATAAATAAAGGTGTGAAATCCGAAAGAAGATTTGTTAAAAAAAAACGGCCAACTGCGAGCCGGATTCTCACACAAAAGGTTCCGTGCCACCGTACAATAAACAAATTAGAGCAAAATACGCCAATAAACACGTTTTTATACAGGGTTAATTTCATTTTTAACTTTTTATTTATATAGCGACTATAAACATTTCAAGTATTTACCATTTGCCATTATAAAATTAAAATACAGTAAAAAACTTCAAAAAAGATACGTTTCTTGTAACCTAACCTCTCAAACCAAGAATCATAGACACAATTGATTTTTAATTGTTACGGTGCGCATTGGAACCGCGCGGAGCTTGACTAATTTTCTATTTCATTTTTAGAATTGCTCTCTACGCTCAATGACCGTACCTACGCAAAATGAGTAGATAATGACGTGAAATAATTGTTGTTATAGTGGCAATACAAATGCACATTCTGCAAAATTTCAAGAAACAGAAAGATGGATGGCGGCTTAGTTAGTAGTATGGTCCTGGTGGCACAATTTGAGTACGGAACCCTAAAGATGACACTCAATAAAGTTTTGCTACCTGAGAAACAAAAAAAATTGAATAATGGTGTTTGTTGAATGGACTATATTGTAAGTAAAGTATTTAGCTAAGGGTATATTGAGAGGAAAAGGGTCTATACCAGGGACAGCTACTTATGTATGCATGTACCAATACATACCAAAGTTTACTTTGTACTATATTTTATCACTAGCTCTACGGTGAAGGAAAACATCGTGAAACCCCCTGCGGAAATTGAATTGATTCGGTGGGCTCACCGACATTTATGGGTCCAAAAATTCTTGTGAAACTTGGGTATTGCCAGACACTGTACCTCTGCCTACCTTGGGGATAAAAAGGCGTGAGTAGGTATATTATTAACTAGCGACGCCGACCCGCCACGGCTTCGCACGGGTGCAATGCTGATACTACAACCTTCCTCTTGAATCACTCTATCTATTAAAAAAAACCTCATCAAAATCCGTTGCGTAGTTTTAAAGATTTAAGCATACATAGGGATATAAGGACAGAAAGTGACTTTGTTTTATACTATGTAGTGAGTAGTGATGCTACTAGATATTCACTCAATGATTAAACATTTACTGGTATGATTTACATGCACTCAAGCATGGTAAATTTTTAAAGTACGCAACCTTAATAAAATGGTCATAAGTATTATGGAACCCGCCGTGCAAAAGGCCCTCGAAAGACATTCGATCATCCCCCCCTCAAACAGACAGGATCTAAATAGTTGAAAACATTCCCCGACCCGTAAAATTCGTGTAATCGAATCGGACCCCGTGGATTTGCTGATACGGTTATTCGATTTGCTGCGGCTAGGGTTGGTACACGGCAGAATTCAGTTCTTTTAATTTTGCAATAGGTTATTTGACTGCCTAGTCAAATGAGGTACTTTTTATGAACTGTCAAAACGAAAATTTTCTATGATTTTTAGTAAGCTCTTTTTTGCTTTTTTAAAAATGAACATCTATAGCATAATATTCTATAGTTGTAAAATGAAAATTGATGTTAATTTTTAGAAGTGTTTTAGGATAATCTTTCTAATTGGCGATTACTCACACTTTAATATCGATACAGTCAAATACATAATTGTCAAACTAGTCTTTGCCCGGGGCAAAATCCGAGTTTCCTTATTTTTCAGTCCTCCAATTATATTTAGGTATCTTCGATCACTCATAGTCTTCTACGAAAACAAAAGTGAACTTCAATAGAGTGCACAGCTGTTCCGCCATTTACGAGGCGATTATGATTTACATTAGTGATTGTAGATATCTTTTTGCATGAAATCACGTGGATTCGTCGAAGAACAAACCAACAAACACACTTTCGCATATTATATAAAATTTATTACTAGGATTATATTAGGAAATCTATAATAGTATAATGTGTCTACATAAAAAAGTTTGGTTGATGATCTACGCTTGCTATAGCATATTATTAGGTATGTCAGAAATACATACATACTCGTACATAGTCTCACGCTTTTTTCCCATTGGGGTAGGCAGAGACAATAGACTGCCACTTGCTACGAACCTGGTATATCTCTCGTGCTTCCACAATATCCGTCCAACGACTCACGCATGCTCGTCGGTTTCGGGTACTCTTTATCTGGCTTTTCTTCAACACATCGCCGATCTGGTCGATGTAGGTACGCCTAGGTCGCCCTCTACCGACTCGCCCATTCATAACATCCTTGTATATTTATCTCGTTAAGCGCCTTTCATTCATCCTCTCAATATGACCAAACCACCCCAGCATTCAGTCAGAAATACTTAGGTATTAATGTAGAGAAACGGTTAAAAATCGCTTAACGGCTATATTTTTAAAATAAATTCTTTAATATTTCTTTTTGTCAACTTATAAATCAATATTAATACCACAATACCTACGATTTACAGCCCTACAACAAACACAAACGTCAGAACCCATTAAAAATCCAGGCACCTCAAAAACTGAGTTACGAGTTTTTTTGACAACCCTGTCCCACCCCTGGACATAAAGAGATTCGGGGTTACATGATACGCTCAAATCTGGTAATAGTTCACCCTTTATATAATACCAGTGCAGGTCCGTATTGTAATACTCCCTTGAGTGCAATCTGGGGGCCAATACGACCCCCACATTGAATAGTTTGTAACGGGTTACATTGTGTAGATATGTTTGTTAATTTCAATTTATTTATCACCAAACCGTAACCAGTTTTCTAAAAAAGACCAAGGCGTTACAATGTTGGGTGGATGTCATTTTAAAACAGATATGATCTGTACTATGCAAGTGTCTATGTAAAGGATCAGCCTAGCTATCCAGAGAAAAAATTCGGCCAATGGGCACTGTCCCGCATGGCTCCTCTTTGGAGGACATTTTTATCTGTAAATATTGTAAAAAAATATTTTTTACAGTTTTAAACACCCAGACAAGAAGCCAATATACTGTTCATGCATTAATTAAATTGGTTCCGGGTGGAAATCAATTACGAGCTCCGACTAAGAAGGCAGAGCACTATTGAATGAACCTGCAGATCAACATCAACTTACCAATTTTTAAGCACTTCTAAATGGTGCAAGAAAAAAATAAACAAAAACATTTTTTTACATTTAATTATTTGCCCCCTCAAAACAGTTTCTGAATACGTCCCTGTACCATTCCTATTTGATATTTAATTCAATGTTTATTTAAGGTCATCTCATTCATTGAAACACTGATCATCTCAACTTATGATCAGTTGAATCAAGCGATACGCAAAATCAATATACCTATAGTGTCATACGAACCAAATCTAGTGAAACACATCAAATCATACTCTCAAATTCAGAACGCAACGGTCAAATCAAATAGTCGGAATTCCTCAGCCAATGGCCGTGGCTCAATTGACAATTTTTGAAATTGGATCACTGTCACGACTGCGATTCACACGGGTCGGACAGCAAGGGTCATTGTCACGACGCGCGACGTTGATTAAAGGTCGCACCGTTTTTGTTCCTATTTTTGGGGTCCTGCGTTAGTTCTGGTCTTTCATGTACTTGGACTCTTTGAGTATTAAACCAACAGGAGACGTCACGCGCACTAGTTTCTTTGCAAAAAAGTCTGCCAATTTCTGCGGGGGGGACGAGGAAACGCATAAAAATAATGTTTAAACAAACGCATTTTTTGACAAAACAATTAAACACTAGCTTGAACTAGTTGTATAGAACCGGTATGATCGTTGACCGACACTTTTTCTTGGCAGAGGGGAACGCCTGTCAGTTGCGTCTCCGGTTCGTTTAATACTCAAAGACTTGGACTGGAAAATTCTGTAGGTACTTTATGTGCCCAAACGAGTAAGCAATAACAATAATATACGCTGACTTCTTGTAGCGACATGACATGGAACGCGCCAATAGCCGGCCGAGTTCTAAACCGCGCTATCGGAGTATTCTAATGAGTTTGTATAAATACAACTGTCCAACATCAACTGTTGGACCGCAGTCCCCAGGCACGATCACCTCGGATGAAGGAAGATCTCCATTTTCACGATGGAGGGGCATTCCACCTACGCTCCTTCATACATCTAAGTACGTGGCTTGGAAAATTATGTCTTTTAGGTGTCCAAACAAGCAAGCAAGCCTAACTTATATCTTCACTAACTTTCATGTGTTTGGGCTTGGAAAAGTCTGTCCTGTATCTAGACTAAATCTTACAAGCAGAGAGTTACTCGTATGGGTATGAAATTTAATAAAACACTGAAGATAGTTGCACAGACTACATTTAATAAGTGTTGCCAGGTTACATCAGTGTTTGTACATTTTGGTTTTGTTACCATTATAACAAAATTGAGGATCTGATTTGATTGATACATACGGAACACTCGATGCCAACAAAATCTTTTTAATTTATTTTCAACGTTTCGCTTGTAATAAGGGAAGGCAAAGGGTTTCATCTTTATACATCCTAAGACTTTTTGTGGAGGTCGAAGATCGTGATGGGAACACGTTGAAGTGAATGAATGATTTTTTGGATATTCATTGAGCATTTAGTTCCCAAAGGCATAGTTTTTATTAGAATTTTGACGATAGTGTGACCAAAAAAAAGCACCATACAATAAAACAAACAACGTCTCTGGGCACCCGCTCGTTTAACTAAGTAATATATAAAGGTAACAATACTTGGTGTCATATTTTGCCACGTTTGTTTGTTGACATTCGATTATCTGGAAGCACGGTAGTGACCCCGCCAAGACGAGCCAAACGAAGCGCAAAGGCACTATTAACTGCCTTGTGTCCAAGCACTTCGTCGTTTTTTTTTTATTTCTATTAGCAGCGTCCGGCGGGAACGGGAACTACGTGGGTGAAACCCCACGTAGTTCCCGTTCCCGTGGGAATATGGGGATAAAATATAGCTTATGTGTTATTCTGATGTATAAGCTATACATATAACTGTAAAGTTTTATCAAAATCCGTTCAGTAGATTTTCATCCGTTCAGGAGACAACTATTGCGAAAAAATGCATTTCCCGGTGGCAATTTATGGTAATTCCGAGAGAATGTTTATTACGTTACATGTTGTAGACTATTTTCTGTTCAGCCTTAGTACTACAGTCGTGATATATTTCACCTCATACGGTCTACAAACTCATTGACCTTAATTCACAATATTTAATCTTCGATCTAATATTGACTATAAATCAAACCTACAGCAGTGGGTAGTGATAGTAAAAAATGCTATTAACTACAGTTTTTGTTCTGAACTTAACTATAGTTAATGACTAATTGATGTTAAGTCACGGTTTAGAAGAAAAAATAACGGAAAAGTTCAAGAAAAGTTTTTATGAGTCATTGTTACCAGTACATTTTTTCTAACTACGATGATGCAAAAAGGATTTTGGTGTAACGGTTTCTATAGATACATCCATTCTAGTATATTATTTAAGACTTTTAACATATCTACAGGTAGGTACAGTCAACAAAGTTGTTAGGGTTACATGGCCAGAAACTAAGATTTAGTTTTCTCTTC
This sequence comes from Ethmia dodecea, assembly GCA_963855545.1. Classification (NCBI taxonomy): domain Eukaryota; kingdom Metazoa; phylum Arthropoda; class Insecta; order Lepidoptera; family Depressariidae; genus Ethmia; species Ethmia dodecea. The sequence goes on along the minus strand of OY979463.1, from coordinate 3,297,775 downwards.
AAGCCTTAAATGTATTTATAGTTTTTTTTGGTAAATTACATGGTTCAAAGATACCTTTTGTAATAAACATTAATCAATAAGATTTATTTATGACTACCCCAGAAAAATGAGTTCTTAGTTACTGGCCTTACAGGGTTACCTTACTTAGGGTTACATACCCTAACAACTTTGTTGACTATACTATCGATAAACGCTAAGCCTAATACATTTCGAAAAATTGTCGCTTGAAAGCTCAAGTTTTTACTACCGAGCCCCTAATTAGAGTTAAACAATCAGAAGCCAGTAACACTGTTTTTGTCATTCCGATCAAATCATCGACCCGAAATGGTCATATACATGAAAGATATACTTTTTGCAGTTGTCATTGTTAGTAATTAAGATAGGCCTTTGTGACCACGGGTTGGGAAAATATTGCTGGTCGCAAAAATGACACTTACTAGGCAGAAATTTTACTGATAGTAAACATAAAGGATGAAAGAGACTAACTGATTGGCCGACTGATTGATCAACGCACAGCCGAAACCGCAGGTAGCATCATGAAAAGCTTCCTTGATTCGCACAAAGTTTCCTTGAATGACGTAAGGTGACAGAAGGGACTTTTGGAAATTCCTACGGGAAAGGTAATAAAAAAAAGGTTTTGGCACCGTTTCGAAAAAATTGAAAATTCTTGTCGGACATTCGTATTTTTTTTTTTTATTTATTGTGGGACGCAATTTACACACGGTTATTCAGTCCCAAACTAGGCAGAGCCTATGGGCATAAACACTTAAAAATAAATATTAAACACCCAGACACGTTCTCTCTGATTAGATTTCTGATCTCCAAACTCAACCAATGTCGCGAGCCAAAGCTAAAAAATAGATTTGTATTTCATTAATCATCCTTGCTCGTTCATTGATGAATCATTTGGTTATACCGCAAAATAATTAGTATGCACAATTACACATTGAAATTAACATTCCATTCGCATATTGACATACACGTTTAGTTTTCTGAGAATATGAACAGTCATTTATGTCCGTCATTCACAGCATTAGGTACTTATATAATGTGTCACACAAAGAAAATGAATCGATATTTGGCACAAGTGAGTTCACACGGGTTTTTCTGCATCTTGAGTTTTGATTAGTTGGCTTCTAAATACCTCTGAGCTTATTATTATGTTTTTGTTTTAAAAATTTGTATATTTTAAGCATCTTCAATTATTGTTCCTGAGACATGTCTTTACAGGCGGATTGTCACATTTACAACAAGTGTGTATAAAAATTAAGATCATTCCTGATCCGAGAGGATTGGCAGAGGTAATAGGTACACACTTTTTACGAGTGTACTTATCGGACCACTATAGTTGGTGAGCCCATCGCTGGACCGGGTGGCTGTTACATGCCACAGGAACAAATTTGGAAAGAATGAAAATAATATTTATTAGGAACACCATAAAAAGTTTCAAAACCCAGTCCCAGAAGAGACCGTCAAGTTAGAATCCTTACCATTGAATAGTCCTATTTATATGTTTCGGGCACTATTTGGCACTATTTAGGATGAGTTGTTTGGCATTATCAGAAAAGCTCATTTCCATGGTGAGGCTTCTAACTTGACGGTCTCGTCCCAGAATCAATTCTGAGGCAGGGTCGAATATACTTGTGAAAAGTGGGTATTTCCAGAAATGCCATGCATGCTCCCTCGGAGATAAAAGGCGTGAGATTATATTTATTATTTATTACTAGCTTTTAGTTGAATTTTGCAAAATCCTTTCTTAGTGGATGCCTACACTGTATAAGCTATATATGTGCAAAATTTCAAGTCTCTAGTCCTAGCGGTTTAGGCTTTGCGTTGATACATCACCAATCAGTCAGTCAGTTTATCTATCTATATATATAAAAGGAGAAGCTAAATCTAAAAATCAAGGCCCAGCCCAAACCGCTGAACATAGAAACATGAAATTTTGTGTGTAGGTTACGTTTATAGTGTGGATGCTCGCTAAGAAAGGATTTTACGAAATTCAACCCTTAAGGGGGTGAAAAAGGGGGTTGAAGTTTGTATGGGATAGTGTGATTTCTGCGTGTATCAACTTTAAACTTGGCATAAATACTCTTCAAAACACACTATGAAATATTAGTTCTAGGATTTTTTGAAAATCATCCTCCAAGGGGGTGAAAGTAGGGGATGAAGTTTGTATGGAAAACCTTCATTTTTGGGTGTATCAATTCGAAACTTTGTAAAAATACTCCTCAAAACAAACAACAAGACACGTATTTCCGGATTTTTCAAAAACCATCCCCTAAGGGGGTGAAACAGGGGAGTGGAGTTTGTATGGAGACGTGTTGTTTTTTACGTCTATCAACTTCAAACTTTACATAAATACTCTTAAAAATAAATTATGAGACACATATTTTTGGATTTTTCGAAAATCATCCCCTAAACGGATGAAAGTAGGGGTTGAAGTTGATACGAAGAAGTTTATTTTTTGCGTCCATCAACTTGAAACTTGGTACAAATGCTTCTGAAAACAAACTATGAGATATTAGTTCTAGGATTTTTCAAAAATCTTCCTCCAAGGGGGTGAAAGTGGGGGTTGAAGTTTGTATGGAAAACCTTCTTTTTTGGGTGTATCGATTCGAAACTTTGTAAAAATACTCCTCAAAACAAATAACAAGATACGTATTTCTGGATTTTTCTAAAATCACCCCTTAAGGGGGTGAAACAGGGGGTCGGAGTTTGTATGGAGACGTGTTTGATTTTTAAGTCTATCAACTTCAAACTTGGCACAAATAGTCTTAAAAATAAATCATGAGACCCGTGTTTTAGGAATTTTCGAAAATCATCCCCTAAGGGGGTGAAAGTAGCGTTTGGAGTTTGTATGGAGACGTGTTGTTTTTAACGTCTTATCAACTTGAAACTGGGCACAAATACTTTTAGAAATAAATGATGGGACACGTGTTTTTGGATTTTTTGAAAATCATCTCTTAAAAGGGTGAAAGAGGGGGATAAAGTTTGTATGGGATAGTGTGATTTCTGCGTGTACCAACTTTAAACTCTTTACAAATATTCTTGAAAATAAACTTGATATATTAGTTCTAGGATTTATCGAAAACCATCCTCCAAGGGGTTTCATCCCCTTGGGGGTTGAAGTTTGCATGAATACCTTAATTTTTGGATGTATCAATTCGAAATTTTGTAAAAATACTCCTCAAAACAAAAAACAAGACACCTATTTCTGGATTTTCCGAAAATCACCCCCTAAGGGGGTGAAACAGGGGATAAGAGTTTGTATGGAGATGTGTTGTTTTTTACGTCTTTCAACTTCAAACTTTACACAAATACTCTTAGAAATAAATTATGAGACACGTGTTTTTGGATTTTTCGAAAATCATCCCCTAAAGGGGTGAAAGTAGGGTTTGAAGTTAGTATGGAGAAGTTTGGTATTTTGTGTCTATCAACATAAAAACGCCAAAAAAATAACGTTTGTTGTATGGGAGCCCCTTAAATATTTATTTTATTCTGTTTTGTAGTATTTGTTGTTATAGCGGCAACAGAAATACATCATCTGTGAAAATTTCAACTGTCTAACTATCACGGTTCATGAGATACAGCTTGGTGACAGATGGACAGACAGACGGACGGACAGGGGAGACTTAGTAATAGGATCCCTTTTTACCATTTGGGTATGGAACCCTAAAAACTGGTTAAAAAGAGAAATACGTAGGGGAAATCCGGGAGACTTGACCAGTGAGGAGACATGCTCCACAACGTATAAATCTGTTTAAATTTCGCGCTCTCGGGTTCGCTGTCAGGTTGTTGCATGCTCTGTTATTGTTTAACATTTATGCGTGGCCATTTTGGCCGCCATTACTCTGGTTCGTCAGTGAGCGAGGTAAACACGTTTTTGGTAGTGGCAAGTGAAAAAAAAGATATTTTTGTATTTTTAGATTACATCGACAAATACTAAGGTACGTAATGTTTTACATATTAGTTAGATTATTGAATTCATATAATTTTATGAATGCAGTATGCTTTTTTCTTCTGATTTATGCAATTTCTACAATACGTCATGAAGTGATAAAAGTGAGGTTAGGGAGATTTGATCCACAATGCTTAAGGGAGACACGATCAGTGGTTCAACTCTCCCATACGTGTTTCTAACAGTAAGATATTTAAATATGTTTTGTTTTATTTGCAGGTGTTAGTGTCATGCCGTTCCAATATAAAGCTAAGGCTGGTTCTACCCGCAAAAAAGTCACTAAGCAGGTATTACAAAACGCTATTGAAGAAGCAAAATCGAGTGTCTCCCTTTGTAAAACAGCTATTAAATATGGGTGTGGACCACATCTTAATTCATTAATTATTGGTGTAACGACTTATCGTTACACCAATAATGAACTAAAACTGCGGAAGTAAGTAAAGTAAGATAAAAGTTCTATATTTCTTTTTTTATATCGCTATAATGTTTACTCTTTGTTATTCTATTTAAAACTGTTTCTTTGATACCTAAATTTAACGATAATTAATAAGATATAGGTATTCTTGACGTTTGACGTTACTTTTATTAAACAAATTTGATAATTACAACGTGTTTTTCACTACTTCTGCTTTAAAATTAGATATGGTTAAGTCTCCCTAAGACGATGGTCAACTCTCCCTTGCGTTGGGGAGATTTGAACCACAAACTGATTTTTAAAAAAACATTAATATATCTGAAGTTAATTGATCAGCGGAAAATTGTACATTACAAAATGGTACCTATTTGGCAATGCTTTATATACGTTTTTAAGCTGTTAAGGTACAGGTTATAATTACAATGTTATGCGGGTTAAAGTAAAAGGGGGTTCAACTCTCCCGGACTTCCCCTACTACTCCCTATCGATAATACCTACCTAGAAACTTGAAATATGGTATGTAAGTGTCTTATAATAATATGTCGTTCGCAAACGCTCTATGAAGGGATTTTTAGAAATTCCCACTGGAACAGGAATTCGGCGCGGGCAACGCCGCTGGGCACAGGCTATTTGAAAAATAATAAGAACCTATCTTATTATCTGCATAAAGATATATTTACTCTAAGTGCATCCCAAAATGTTTAAAAAACAAATGTCCACCCGTGCGAAGCCGGGGCGGGCCGCTAGTAATTTTATATATATAGATTTGGTACATGCCCTAACTAGGAATCGAACCGGGGTCTCATAGTGTTTATCTATCCACATTCGGGCCACGCCTTTGGGACAGGCGTTTCCCACCGGCGTTGTTTGATGTGGGTTAAACAGTCGTTATTTTAAACAAATAACTAATATTGGACAGGATATAGCTGTGTTGGACACACGCGCCGGTGATATCCTTGTACGGTCGTTAGATTCGATGCTGCATTGAAAACAATGTAACCATTTGTAACAGAGACCGTGGGCACACCAACACTTCATACAACTAGTTAAATACCTATTCTTATTACAAGCAAAAAGCACAGCTTTGTAAGTGCTCGCAATTTTCAAACGACTTCAAAAAAGGAGGAGATTCTCTATTAGACGGTATGTTTTTTTATGTTTGTTACCTCAGAACTTTCGACTAGTTAAACCGATTTTGATAAAAAAAAATATGAAAGAGGGAATCCGAAGAGGGGCGTCAATCGTCATGTTTTTGTAAAAAAATCCTTTTGGTGTCTGTTTTCGGTTTTGGCTCATATTAACGATAGTGTTTTATGTGGAAAATGTCCGTGGACTATCACGTACACCTAGTATAATACTAATACAGTGAATAGAAAATTCGATAAATTGCGGAGAATTTACGATTTCGAGTTACCTCAAGAATCATCTTCAATATAAGTTTTGATAAAACTGATTGTATTTTTGTACATAGACTCTGAAGCAGAGCTAAAAGTTTTGAATTTCCTGTCGTGTTTGATGCTGATGGGTAAATTGCCAATGCTTTAAATATAAGAAAAAAAAATTCTTCATAATTACATAGAAATAAAATTTTCAGTATCAAATATACAGACTTACCCGTGACTGGCAGCCCCAGTATGACACAGCGCAGCGAGGCGCGGTAGGTACATACACAGTTCGTCGAATCCACGCGGGGTCGATGGTGAAATATTAATATTTCATTGTTACATCCGATAATTTTACTGGATTGGATGAGAAGCCAATTGATTATGATTGTATTAATCCTATGTACGACAGTAGAAACAGTAAAAAAACTAAAATAAAATGCATTTATAGTGAGAATTTTGAAAAATGCTCACGTCTTTTAACCCTAAGGGGGTAAGATATTCGATTCCTGTAAATAGGTACCCACTTGTTACCAGTATATTTTTGGGCCCTAAACGTGATAGATGGTAAACCTATGGCTAGACCAAAAATTATTAAATTAACTACAATAAATTATATATGCAAAGTTTCGTATTATACCTATGGAAAGTTGTTGTAGAGATTCGTAGCAAAATTAAAAGAGTCTTGGTTTGAAATTGTTTAAGGAATATTAAAACGATGTCTTTCAGTAATCATGTTAAGTGTGTTAACATACAATTTATTTAGGGAGTTCAAAGAAATGGGTACCTACTAATACCTAATACAGTCAGCTTAGTGTAACTGGGATATTAATAATAATAAAACTTTATTTCAGACTTGTGTCCATAGCTCTGTTAGTAACAATTATTAAAAAAAAAAATTCAACTTTAAAGTAGGTACCATCCAGCAACTCACGATCCGTGCCCTAACCAGCCACTCCAAAACAGCGGGTGTCTTCACCACGTGTGTAACCAAGTTTCATCGTAAAGAGCTCAGTGATTTATTTAGGTATGCCCAGAAATTTTTTGCTTCAAGGTTACGGCCACCTTCGAGTTAGAGGAATTCAGTTGTTATTATAATTATTTGTACATTATCTTTCGATCACTAATCGTTGATATGCAATTTTTTGGGTATTGTATACAACGCGTAACAGAAAAAGCGCAATTCCTCATACACCAAAAAAAATATGATGCCTTCGAACTTAGTTGTTTCTAACCAATTTTCTTAAATATCGATCAATAATAGCACGATTTCCATAGATAGCACTAAATTCAGATATGCTAATTAATTTTTCTGAAAACTTTAACACAATATTAAAAATAGCTGAAATCGAATAAGTAGTCGATACTAAGCTAACTAATTTCAGGAATTGCGCTTATTCTGTTACATGTTGTATAAGTACCTACAAAGTCAAAACATTTATTTTCTGTAGGTATAGATAGGTACTTAGAAAAGTCAATAGTCTAATAACAAGGCACGCTTAACTCGTCCATGAAGATTGGCTAAATGTGAACAGCAGCCCATCTCCACCGACGAGTTGCTGGTTCCAAATGCAGTAGGTACCCCGAGAAGAACCAGCAAGAAACTCAAGGGCAGTTTCCTACCTATAACTACGTAGGTATGTGAATCGAAAAATTATATGTATAAAGTTTATACAAAATCGCCAAATAAATAAAAAAGGTCACTTCTCCAATATCTTTGGGTTTTCCGGTAAAAAGTAGCCGTATTGGGACCATAAGGTCATTCCCATAACAATAGAATTTGGACATGGACCATAAACGATGTACAGACGGACAAACAGACAATTTAACTGCGCGTTTAAAGTTAAACAGAGTTATAAAGATTATCTTTTGTTACGTCTATTAAAAATAACCTTCGTTTGTTTTGTTACGGGAATCAAACTTTTGACCTACTAACAGTTATCTATGCATAACTAGACAATATGTAAAAGAATAAGCGCAATTCCTGAAATTATTTGTTCAGTATCGACTGCTTAATCGATTTCAGATATTTTTAATAAAGTATGTGTTACATTTTTCCGAAAAATTAATTAGAATAACTGAATTTAGTGCTACCTATGGAAACCGTACTATTATTACACATTACAGTTGGTAATGACCCTGCCTTCTGACTCAGACGCGAGACGTATAGCGAGTTCGATTCCAGCTTGGCGCCAAGATTTATACATACATACATAAGGCTCACGCCATTGTCCCACAGGGGTAGGCAGAGACGATGGAGCCACATTGATCGATCTCTGCATACTTGTTTCGCTTCCTTGATATCCACAAGCCTTTTCATGCACGCTCTTTTATTCTTCGTACTCCGGACCCCAGCTTTCTGAAGGACGTCGCTATTAGATCCGTGAACGTCCTTCTGGGGCGTTCATGCACATAACCATACCATAACCATAAATCTCTTTCGTTACTCTTCTTTCATCCATACGTTCTACATGGCCAAACCTTTATGTGCATGAATATGTCTGTTGGTTTCACGTCTGTTCACATCGGTTCTTACAGTATTTAAATTCTAAAGTATAAAACCCTTATGGTATGGCAAAGCTATTTCTGGCGGCGGAGTATAATTTGTCTGACGGTCGAATGCTACACTATTTGTGTTTGCACATTAACAGGGACGTACTAAAGGATCGTGAGCCCCGCTCACCATTTTTTTTTATATTGAAGTACACAAATAAGATAGTCCTGTGGTTAAAAAGCCCCCGGCAAAGTATTACCATCCAGCGCGGTAATGCCGCCTGCGTGATGGGCACCTTGCCACGGGGGCCTCATTTTTTACATCTCTTGTAGTTTAGTTCAGTTTGTAGTTTTAGTTTTACTCTTAAAAGCCCTCTTGTCTTTAGTTTTTTTTTTTTCTTATTTTTATATAGTTTTTTTAAAAACTTTCGTACATATTTATCACTAGCTACACGGTGAAGGAAAACACCGTAAGGTAACCCGTAGGTCCTAGAATTGATTCTGCGGCATGCGTGATGTGTTAACACACCGGTCTCGAGATAAAATAAAAAAAATAAAAATAAATAATCTCACGCCTTTCATCCCCGAGGGGGTAGGCAGAGGTATTCCATTACTGGATATACCCACATTTCACGAGATATATTGGACCCCTAAACGTGATAGGTGGTGAGCCTATCGCCGGACCGGGTCTGTTTACACATGTCTTAGAATTAATTCTGAGACCTGCGGGTTTCCTCACGATGTTTTCATGTTTTGACATGTTCATGCACACAAATGTTGGCCCCGAGCGGGGATCGAACCCGCGACCTCTGACTCAGAAGGCAGGGTCACTACCAACTGAGCCAACAGGCCCGTCAACAATTATAAATAGACAAAAAGGCCCCTGATATGCGCTTAAGTTTCTGACCCCCCCTAATTTGCCTGCCTTAGTCCATCCATGCAGGCAAACACAATATCACTTAGCGGCATATTTGAGCCAAAGCGCCGTACTAGTGCCTCGGAAAATGGTTGGAAACAATTAATAGCATTGACACAACTCTTTGCGTCTAATGAGGCGTTGCTACAAATGAACGTCCAACAACTTTTTTTCATAGTCTATGCAATACTTACTTACGAAACTGGTTGAGTCGTTAAGAGCTGCTCATACTTGCTGATTATTTATGATACTAGTACCTTTTGGCGGCAATTTCTTCCGTGTTTTGTGATAAAAAGTAGCCTATGTGTTATTCTGATTTACAAACTACATTGCTATAAAGTTTCATTAAAATCCGTTAAGTAGTTTTTGCGAGACAGAGTAACAAACAACCATCACCAGAAAATAATCTCACGCCTTTTTTCTCCGAGGGGGTAGGCAGAGGTATTCCATTTCATGAAATACCCGCGGTTTCACCAGTATTTTGGACCCATAGACATGGTATAGGTGGTGAGCCCATCGCAGGGCCGAGTATAATATACAATAGTGTACAATTTGTATAGCAGCTCTTTGAGCCGCCGATGCGTGTATGGCATTGCACTTGTGTTTATTATTTTAAATGTCTGGTCTATGATTACAACAATTTACAGATTGGGCGTTCATCACTGTCCCCTACAGCATTCCATGGCTTTGAGACACGATGCGATAAGATGTGTGTTATGGGGGAGTGCGTTACTCCTGCGGAAATTTGTCGAATATCGGCATTTGAGGGATACAGATAGTTAGAAGTCTGGCTAAGTGTAGTGCAGACTTAAAAATATGTTTTGCTTATAGTTTTTTTAGTAATTTAAGAAAAACAGTTGCGTTGAGTATCGTTACCCTAGCGGCAACTGTTTTTCTTAAATTACTAAAAAACTATCAGCAAAACAAATTTTGCTGATTGTTTTTTTAGTCATTTAAGAAAATGGAGATTTGATGTTCTCTTAACGTTTTATTTGGATAAATTGTGTACTAATCCATAGGTATATTTGTGTGTGAAACATATAGTTATTTATTTACACTTACTTCAATTTTAATAACAGACGCGGTCAGTAAGTATGTGGACCCCTTTACCGCTCGCATTATGGTAATTTCTCTGGCAATTTTTCAACTTTGCCGGCATAATCTCGCTCTTACACGGCCGTATTGATCACTATGCCTATTTTAGGTGTCGCGGTCAGACCATATAATGAGTAAGCGTCTGGCTTGGTGTGTAGATAACTTATGGTTTATTAATATTTATATCTATAATCCTGGCGAATGTACCAATGAGTTCATCAGCAACTTACGTACATATTTAATCACTAGGTCGACGGTGACGGGAAACATCGCGAGGAAACCCACAGAAATAATTCTGAGGCATGTGTAACGGACCCGGTTCGGCGATTGGCTCACCACCTATCACGTTTAGGGGTTGAATATTCTCGTGAAAAGTAAGTATTGCCAGAAATGGAATACCTCTGTCTACCTCGGGGATAAAAGGCGTGAGATTATTTATTTTATTTTACCCATGTCCTAGAATTGGTTCTGAGACATGTGTAACAGCACACTAGTTCGGCTATTGACTCACCCTGTCATACTTAAAAATCTGAAAAATTTTGTGAATGTATTTTAGTAAAAACATTTACTATGTAGGTAACTTTAAGAATGATTTTTACTCAAGGACAAAAATACAAAAATCTTTTAGCCATTTAAAAATCCTTTGTTCAGAATCCTTTCCCATTGACTTGGTACTTTGATGGTACCATAAACAAACCGACAATCGTTGCAATGGATAGTTTTATTCGTTTACTGCATCCCAAACCCGTTAGAGAAAGTTCTGCTAAAGGGTGAGTATCAAAATGTCTGTGAGCAAAAATTTAAGAGACAATAAAAAAAGGTTTGTATTGTTGCATTTCACCGTTTGACTAATAAAACAATTATTCTATTGAGTGTATTTTCTTGGTTTCTCCCAAAAACATTATTATAAAAATATGGTACTGGCGACCCGCCCCGGCTTTGCACGGCTGCAATGCTGATACTAAAACCTTCCTCTTGAATCAACATATCTATTAAAAAACGCATCAAAATCCATTGCGTAGTTTTAAAGATCTAAGCATACATAGGGACAGACAGACTTCGTTTTATACTATGTAGCGATAGTGATACTTACTTTTAAAATTATTCGGCGTTTCACAGTTTTTGTAGATTTGGGATTTGGTTTAAATTAAATAAAGTGTACTTTATCAAAATTTTGCTATTTTTATTTTTACATAAGTTGCAGTTGCAGTCATGATAACAACTTCTGTCCGGTCAGCTGCAGCTAGTCCTATTCTATCCTATCGTACTAATGGCTGCGGTCCGTTTTGTGCAAATAGTAAATACGTTCGTAAGCACGCACACGACTGTTAAAAATGATTACGCTTGTTAGCATGCAAACAATTTGAACAGGTTTTCGTTTGTCAAAAATGACAGTTCTTTTAATATTTAGGTTGATACTGTTCTGAAGTTAAATTCAGTCGTATTTGAGTCGTATAGTGTCCCCCGAAGCTTCACAATGTAATGCTTCTGTTAATATTAATGACGACATACCTAATTTTAATTAATCGATGACTTAACGAATATGAAAAAAGTTCGCGGGAAAAAAAACACCACGCACATTGAAGTTTGACAACTGTTTGACAGATCCGGAGACATTGCACTACCTCCTCGTTGTTAGCACTGTTTGCACCAATCGATGACGTCATTGATGAAGTCACAATGCTCATGTCAGCGTACCACAGCGCAATTTGAACAGTTTTTTGCATGAATATAGCGCACACGAGCCCAGAAAGTGCAATTTGGACCGTACCAAATATCATTCATGATGATGTGATAAAAACTTGATATAGTGAAACATGATCTAACAAGTATCAACCAACCAAATGCTGCGATTTTCGACGTATAGGTACCATAGCAACCAATGATGCACAGTTTTCGATGTCGTGACATTCGATGTAGCGGCTTTCGATGACATAACACACCGCCAATGCAAGTATCAAAGAGGTTAGAAGAAAGTCATTATCTTTCTATATGAGAAAGAAACTTTTTCTTTAAATGTCCTTGGCAGGTATTATAATTCATAAAAGTAAAAATTTCTCCTCGGAATAAAAGAAATACCTCTCATTCGATTCTCTCCACAAACGAAGCTTATCTGTTATCGAATATTCCTCCCGGGAGGGCTTAACTTTTCTTATTGGATGGAAATTTTATTTCCTACTTTCCTTTCGTCCCCTTACTGACACAGTTAAAAAAATGTTTCACTTTGTGTGTGGGTGTATAATATTTACGTATTTAAGTTTGTTTATCGGTTGTTTAGTACCCAATAGTACTGGGTTACTAGTCTCTGAAGAAAAGGATTCGTAACGAATACATCCGACAGAAACAAAAGTTATCGACATAGCTCAAAGAATTAGCAAGCTGAAGTGGCAGTGGGCCGGCCATATCTCGCTACGAACCGACAACCGTTGGGGTAAACGTGTTCTGGAGTGGAGACAGCGACTCGGCACACGTAGTGTAAGACGCCCTCCGGCCAGACGGGATGACGTTCGTTCTGCGAAAGGCGGCAGGCAGATGCTGGATGCGTCGAGCTGAAGACAGGGCGCTATGGCGCTTATTAGGGGAGGCCTATGTCCAGCAGTGGACAAATGTAGGCGGATGATGATGATGACTCGTTTGGGACTAAATAACCGTGTGTGAATATTTTTTTTGTGAGACACAATTCACACATTTCTAGTTAATCCCAAACTGGCCTGTACTTAACAACTGATAAACATACTTAAATAAATGTTTAACACCCAGACACGAAGCCAACAGACATGTTCATGCACACAAACGTTGGGTCCGAGCGGGGATTGAACTTGCGACAAAATTATGTCAAACGATTTATTAGTACTGTTTGTCTGTTTGACTCCTCTATTAATACCTCTAATAATTACATGGCGTAAGTACATAATTATGTTTAAACATAAGTGTTGAAGAAAGTATCTAATTCTATAGTAAGTTAAAACTCATTGTGCCTCTGGAACGAACAGAACCCACAAACAACTAGGTACCGAATTCCTAAGCTGCAATTGAAGTATCAAATTAAGTAAGATGTTCCACTCTAACATCTAAATACAGAAAGAGATAGATATAGTCCAGTAAAACGACCCATAACTGTGATTGCACTAATAAAATTGCAATTAATTGCATAGGAAATCGAAAACGCTACGAGCATGCAAAACGGTTTAGTTTTTCAATATAATAAAGGTGGTTTCATACTAATAAGTAATAACCAAGTGCAGTGATATTTTTATATATTACATTTCTAAAAAAAAACACTCCTTATATCCCCGAGGGGGTAGGCAGAGGTATTCCAATTCTGGATATACCTACCCACTTTTTACCAGATATTCTTTGCACTTCTAAACGTGATAGGTGGTAAGCCCATAGCCGGACCGGGTCTGTTACACATGTCTCAGAATTAATTCTGGGACCTGCGGGTTTCCTCACGATGTTTACCTTCACCGTCTAGTTAGTGATAAATATTGCATTTCTTTCGTTCGTTAAATCAGATACCATTATTATTACAATGATTTTATATGGTGCCCTAATTTTATAGTTTTAACTGACATTTAAGACAGTTTTTTATTTTTATTCGAATAATTGGATTCTAATCCTGGCATGTACCAATGAGTTTTTCAACAAGTTACGTACATATTCATCACTAGCTCGACGGTGAAGGAAAACATTGTAAGGAAACCCGCATGTCCCAGAATTTTTTCTAAAACATGTTTAAACAGACCCGCAGGCGTAGGTATTCAGGGAGATTCGATATCGGAAAATCTGTCGAACACTTTCGAGATGGGCTGATGTTGGTATCGAAAACATTCGAGATGGGCTGATGTTGGTGTCGAAAACTAATTTCATTTTTGTGACATAAGGATTCGGAAAATTTTTCGTGGCTGTCAGAAACGTCTAGAATAAAGTTTCCGGAGTCGATAGATTTGACTTCGGAAAATTTATCACTCGATCTAAATCGAACGAAAACGGTATCGAGTCTCCGTGAATACGCCTGCCGGTCCGGCGGTGGGATCACCACCTATTACGTTTAGGGGTCCAAAGAAAATCTCGTGAAAAGTGGGCATATCCAGAAATAGAATACCTTACCCTCTCGGGGATAAAAGCTGTGAGATTATTTCTCTATTTTTTTATTTTTATTAAATCAGGTATAACTTAGGTATAGCTTACCTCGTGGGCGCCGGCAGGATAATTTTCAGGGAGAATCTAGTACTAGGTAAGTACCATCCCCGCATTATAACTAGCTAAGGCGTACTAATGTAAGTACATATACTCATATGTGGTTATCAATTGTCCTTGATCGCCAGTGAAAGACTGATGCTTGACTGACTACGAATGGTTCGACTAACAATTAGCAATTGTGGGAAGCAATTTACACATCACTACATAGTATAAAACAAAGTCGCTTTCTCTGTCCTTATATCCCTATGTCCCTTTGTATGCTTAAATCTTTAAAACTACGCAACGGATTTTGATGCGGTTTTTTTTAATAGATAGAGTGATTCAAGAGGAAGGTTTTAGTGTTAGCATTGCAGCCGTGCAAAGCCGGGGCGGGTCGCTAGTATCTATTAAGTCCCAAACTAGGCAGAGGTTGTTTTATCGGTGCTTAACAACTGATAAACATACTTAAATACGTAAACTGCTAATACAACTAGTAAAAACTAAAAAGGCTAGTGCAGCAGTGTGGTGACGCCTTTGCTCTGTTAGTTAACTATAGTTTGTTAAACCGAGTTGGAACTAGATTGGTTTTGCGTACCGTCTGTTTATTTTTACTGTGTTAATGAACATGGTGACAAAATGTTTTTAAATGGTCCGATTAAAATTGTCGAAAGTCGTGATAATGAAAACTTGTGGTTGTTTCAGAGCTGCAATTTTGAATTATTTTACTACTCATTTCCGTCGGGCTTGTCGGTAATTCTGAATTCAATATTGTTATAAGTATATAATTGTGGGACACAATTCACACACGGTTATTTAGTCCCAAACTAGGCAGGGCCTGTACTATGGGTACTAAACATCTGATAAACATACTTACTTAAATAAATATTAAACACCCAGACACGAAGCCAACAGACATGTTCATGCACACAAATGTTGGCCCCGAGCGGAGATCGAACAAGCGACCTCCGACTCAGAACGCAGGGTCGAATAGTACAAGATATCTCCTTCAAAATTCCACCCGAAAAATCATACATTGCAAGTTAAATAAAAGCTTGTAAAAACAACCGTGTGTGAATTGTATCCGAAAATTTATTAAAGAAAACTGATGACTGCATTCCAAAATGATACAACAGCTTGTTTTGTGTTATTTCAGTTCATGAATGCTTGATTCATTCCCAAACGAGATCAGTTGAGCAATTGCTCTGCAATCTAGCTAGTTTATTAGTCAGAATATATAGATTCTAAGATTGTTTTTGCCTTGGTTACGCAACCCATGTTTCCTTTGTGGGCTAGACAATAACAAACAAAGATCTAACTACTGGAAAATCCACTGTCGTAACTTCGAGCAACCGTGTACATACAACCGTGGAAAAAAATAAGACATAAGGTATCTAGAGCCGATGTTACACACGAGATTAATGGTTAAAAATAGTCATGTTTAATGCAATTTATAAAATCTTGAAAACTACGCACACTACTATGTAGCAGCTGACGGTTGTAGGTAGATTGCGCATATTTTTATAATACTATTTCAAATATTTTAGTGTGTAATATTGACTACAATTGAGTAATTTATAATAGTTTAAGCTAGAAAAAAATATGGTATTTTTAAGTAACAATGCTAAATGAATCTACTACACTTACCTATCACACCATATTTTTTCCTGACAGTAAAAAAGATCAGGCCGTATATACTTACGCCTCTTGCCCGCTGGGGTAGGCAAAAACAATAGACCGCTGTTTCCTAGGAACAGTTCTCTCGTGGCAAAAGAAAAAATAGGTAAGAAGAGGTACCTATTCCATTTCAGAAACTACCCAGTTTTCACCAGTAAATTTTGAGACCCCATGTTAGTCACTGGACTGGATTATGGTTACACAATATGACTTATTTTACATATTGTTTAAGTTTTATATATGTTGTAATTACTTAATTTGCATGCCTGATTGGTGAAATATGCGAGAACTACATTTTATGTAAACGTTAAAAAATCTATCACGTTTAGGGGTCCAATATATCTCGTGAAATGTGGATATCCAGTAATGGAATACTTCTGCCTACCCCCTCGGGGATAAAAGGCGTGAGATTATTTATTTTATTTTAAAAACTCTATTGTACATACCATATTTCTTGCAAATAAATTATCATTATCGTAGAATGACTACTAGGACCTGTGGTTTCCTCGGTATATTTCCCTTCACTGTCGAGCTAGTGATAAATATGTACATAAGTCTTTGAAAAACTCATTGGTAAAAATCAAAACTGCATTTGGAACAATCAACTCGTCGGTGGAGATGGGCTGCTGTTTACATTTAGTCAGTCTTCATGGACGAGTTTAGAGTGCCTTGTTATTAAACTATTGACCTGTATAAGAGTACTTTTTTTACCTACAGAAAATAATTGACTTTTGACTATTTTGACTTTGAAAGTGATTTAAATATACTAAGGTATAGAGCTACCAAACCTAACAAAATCGTAATCCAAAAGTTATTACCTAGTGGTCATAAGTATAGTGTGATACGCCCGCGAATGACAGCTCGTTCGTCTGCAAACTGACGCTTGAGATAAAAGTTTTTTTTTATGGAAATATTCCCAATCTACTATATAAAAATAAGTCGGGTTTTCCTTCCTGACGATTTAACTCGAGAACGCACGAACCGATTTCCACGGTTTTGCATTCGTTGGAAAGGTCTGGGGCTCCGTGAGGTTTATAGCAAAGAAAATTCTTATAAGCATTGGACCCGTATGAAGCCGGGGCGGGTCGCTAGTGCTCTATGTATATAGACGGGCCTGTTGGCTCAGTTGCCTTTTGAGTCGGAGGTCTCGGGTTCGATCCCCGCTCGGGGCCAACATTTGTGTGCAGGAACATGTATGTTGACTGCGTATCTGGTCGTTTAATATTTATTTAAGTATGTTTATCAGTTGTTTAGTATCCATAGTACAGGCCCTGTCTAGTTTGGGACTAAATAACCGTGTGTGACTTGTGTCCCACAATTATTATTATAGAATGTATATCTAAATTTCATTGGGAAAAAAACCTTACCATGATTCGAACTTGGGACTCACGTATGAGAGGCGTGCTCACTAACAACTGAGCCATCACTGCTCATACCGGTCCAATTGTGGGTAATAGCGTTTTGTAACAATAACTTAGATAACTAGAATAACAGAACATACTATCTATTATAATGTCGACGTCGACCGTGTACGTAAGTTGATTGTATCACGTTTACAACACAATTCGTGTTGTCCTACTGTCTCGCTTTTGAGATTTCCAGTATTAATATATAATCCAGTAATAGTAAATAATTTAATCTAATTGACAAGGGCTTCCTGCTGTTCTAGCAAAATTAATAACCAATAGTAATACTGTTTTTTAAAATATTTCTCGTATTTCATCCCAAATTTTTATTAAAAAAAAAAAAATTATTTATGAAAAAATGTTATTGTGATTTCAGATTTTCCAGGTAAAATACAAAATCACAATTTAGGCTTCGTTTTTTTTGTAAAAAAACGGAAACGTTAAATATTTATTATTTAAATGTTTATAAAACTAGAGTAAAGTCGTCCTGATCATTGTTTAGCCATGTCATAAATAGTTATTTTTACCTTTATTAAAACAATTCATTACTCCGGCAGTTCAGTAAGCATTCAGGATTATATTGTATTTCAATTTCTCCGTTACATTTTTGGTCTTAACATGAAGTTTGACTTCTTGCTACTTCAATGAATGACGTCACAAAAATACGAGTATTAAAAACTTTGAAGCTGCGCAAATTTTGTGTTTCCCGGTAGGCAGATAGTCAATAAGTAGGTGCAAACTTATTCTAGTCTTAAGCAGTGATAGCCCTGACAGTTAAAGAGCCGGCCGAAAATCAGTGAGGCTCTGGTTCGAATCCTGGCATGTACAGTCAAGAGCAAGTCAAGCTTTACACTACCACTATAAGCTGAGCTCTGATTTATACTGCGCGCCATAGAATACAGGGCCGGGTCAAAGCTTAAAGTGTCAAGCTTAGCCAATCTTCATGGACGAGTTTAGAGTGCCTTGTTATTATAAAATATTGACGTTTCTAAGTGTATATTTTAATACCAATAGAAAATAAACGATTTTGAATTTGAATTTTAGCGTGCTCTTGACTGTACCAATGAGTATTTCAAAAACTTACGTACATATTTATCACTAGCTCGACGGTGAAGGAGAACATCGTGAGGAAACCCGCAGGTCTCAGAATTAATTCCGGCGATGGGCTCACCACCTATCACGTTTAGGGGTCCAATGTATCTCGTGAAATGTGGGTATATCCAGTAATGGAATACCACTGCCTACACCCTCGGGGATGAAAGACGTGAGATTATTTTTTTATTTTAACCTTATTCTAATTTCACATACTTTCTGAAATATGAAACTTTGGAATGCTAATATTTTATTTCAAAACCGTATTGTGTACAAAACAATAAAAATAAAACAAAAACTGGTTCTCTCCAACATTTATTGGTCGAAAAATAAATTAAAAACTTTGGATTTCAACAAAGGCCCAAAATCGTACAAATAAATACCTACAGGGTCTACCTTATCGTAACAACATATTTACAGTGTCATTCTTACCGGATACTTAGTAGGTAGGTACATACTCAACCCCCCTTTCCCCCCTTTTACTATTTTACAGATCACGCTTACCGAATTTTCAACAATTTTTCATTTTATTACTATTCGTCCCTTATTTAGGCCCATAGGCAGAGACACGTTAGTTAAAAATGAATTTTAAAAACAAGTTGCGCTTTTTTACAAAATCCAAGATGGCAGAAATATTTATAATTAGAAATAGACGTTTAGTGTAAAGAAATAACAGACGCAAATAATTTGGTTAACAAAAAAGAAGTTTATTTTAAAAAATCGTGTCTCTGCCCGACCAGAAAGTTTATACACCATGATTTCCAAAATCAAACCAGAAATAATACAGAAATATTATGGCCGCTTTTTTTACAGCAATTAACGATATATAGCTGCAAAAAATATATATATCATACACTAAATTGGCAATCACCGCCCTACAACCTATTTAAGTATCGTTAAACCATTTTTTTAAATATCCAACAATATTTTTAGGAAAGTTGAGGTTTTTGAATGTTTTTTAGGAATTCAGTCAATAGGTAATGTGAAGTAGTGTGGAGCGTTTTTTTTATAATATAAAGTTTTTTTCATATAAAAATACTTTAGAACAGTTTAGAGGTAGCTGAAGCTATAGAATTAATAATTAGTATTCTCGCTAAATTTAATAATAATTATTAAAAAACTTAAGTACATTAGCATTAAAGCATAGAAAAAAATATTTCATAATACACTTGTTTCATATTCAGTCTATTAGAAGATATAAATAAAGTATTTAATAATTAACTAAAAATATACAAAGTCAAATAACTAATACATAAAAATGTAATTAAATAGTGAAAAAAGTATATTAGTCTATTTCATTACCAATCGCTAAATAGCACCAATCTGAATTATATTTTTATAAACAAAGGAACTTTTTTTATTAATATGTCTTTTATAAATCCACTCAAAATATATGAAATAAAAAGTATATTTTTATAATTCATTTTAGATACCGCGTCAAAGTAAAAGAAATTTCCAAATTCAAAGTTATAACTTATTTATAGCCCAACATCTACATATTTAGAGGTATTTGCTTGATATACTACCGAACACATAATATAAAACATTTTATTAACTTAGCGAATACTCGATTTAGCCGGACAGCTATAAATTGTGCAACTCTATTAAGCTAAACTAGTTTTTTTAAATAAAAAAATAGTTACCTCGTTTTTTAACTTAGGTATTTCAACGTAGATATTTTTTTCTTTGATAGTTACAGAATACTATACTATTCTTGTTCGCTTAATAAGAATTCATTAGACCAAAATAAAAAAGATTTTATTGTATTCCACCATCCAATTACTAAGTTATTCGCTACCAGTTTTTATATTTCATTAATTGGACTGAAATTGGTTATCTACGACTCAATTTAACAAGGAAAAGAAATAAGAATCGACGAAACGGGTAAGTACTTAACAAGAGAAATATAATATAAAATAAAATTCACTGAATAATTAAATTTTATCTTACAACCTCCACTGAGCAAATCAATACTTTTCATCGAATGGTTTTGTTAAAGCTTTACTTATTTATTTTATTAAACTTATTTAAATAATTGATTCTATTTATATTGTGTACTTGTTCAAGCTAAAAGTACCTACTTAGAAAATACGTTGAGATAATTTATTGTTGAAAGCTCTTTATAAGAGAAAACAAATCGTTTATTTTATTGATTTTTCTATTGGAATTAATTATGATAATCAATTTAAATAAAACTAACAATTCAGCGACAGATTTACCTCCAACCACGTTTAGGGGTCCAAGAAATACACTAGTATAAAGTGGGTAGGTATGTACTCCCATAAAAAGAATACCTCTGCCATCCACCTCAGGAATGAGGTGTTTATTAATTTTATTATAAATTGTAAAGTTATAAGACTGTATAAGACTTATATAGGTGACAAACTGTCTATAAAATTCCACAGAGATTTATCATGCATGCATGCATGTCCTTTTAAGATGCATACATTCGACTTTTATTCCAAAAAGGCGAAATTTAAATTACCGATTTTGTATTTTAAAAAGTGGGCAAGGGGGAAAAGAGCATCTGATGATATATGATCATTCCATGGACGTCTGCAACACTAGAGGAATCACCGAGGCGAGATTTTAAAATTTTTATCCACTTATTTAGTTTTCCTGATGTTTGGAACAGTGCCGTGCACGCGCGGAAGTATTCCAATACCTACCACCTAAAAGATCATATTACGAGAATGCTATATCGTAGTATAATGTTTAAAATTCCTGTAAAGCTTAAACAAAAACATTTGACAAAGCTAGGCACGAGTGATAGGATAGCTCCACTATTTCACATTACCTATTCGTTTCAATAACAACTATAGCATCGTAAAAAGAATTTGTCACAGTTTTAGGCTTATATCAATTTGATTGTCGGTATATTCCAAATAGAAGTGTCTATAGCTTTCAATCTCCAAGTTGGTTCGAGGCCTACCACCATGTTTTCCACTTAGTTCAGGAACGTTTTGTTTTAAGCTGAAAACAACATTATTAAAGTACATTCGTACCATTGGCCTCTTATAACAATGAATGATTATTTCATTATTGGCTATTCCCGGCTATAGAGTAAACGAAATGCAACCTCTTTTTTATATGCCGTGATCAATCATCAATATTAAAACAAGCTTTCTTTTTAAAGACGACATGGTACGAAGATAGCAAAATTAAAACAATACTGTTTTAAGAATCTGTGGTAGACTTCCAGGTTTTTGTGTCTTAGGTGTCGAAAAGTGTTCAAAATTTATGTTTTTCAATTACTTTTAGAGAAATACTGAGCAAAGTTCAAAGAGACAAGTACAGATAATATGTAATACTGTCACCCTTTCCATTTTGAGGGAGTGGTATCTATAGGTATGATGTGTATATGTGTGTATATATCGTCAAAGTACACCACTCCTTTTAAACCTTTTCACACCTTAAACGTTTTTATAACTTAAAACTTAATTAAGTACACAATAAATGTCTGGAGGAGATAGCTATAAAGTTTCAAATATTCGGACGTTACTTAAAATAACGTTAGAAATTCACATTTAATTACATTATACAGTTTAATGACAGTTTATTGAGTCGTATTCAAATATACATTGACGTAAATCTCTTTCAAGGTGACGTAATCGTGCAACACAACATTATTGAGCGTAATTGAACTTTATTAACAAGTCTGATGCTGTTTAAAAGGCAACTCAATTGTCTTTTATTGTAAGGCGAATCACAAATGTGTAACAACGATTTTAGCATCACACTAAATGAAATTATTATATTATTATTATTATGTATGGCGCTGTCAAAAGTTGCTAAAAGTTTCTCCATAATGTGTGATACTATTACGCCTCAATTGTTAATAGGACTATACCAGTTGTTACCACAATATGTTTGTCAATGCAAGGTCATTTTATCGTGCCTTTCTATTTTTGATTGATATAGTCGTATATGACTATATCATGACAATACAAGGTTGATAATTTAGCACAGTTTAATCTTTGTCGTTTAAATAAATAATTATCCTTTAGGTATTTATGACCATTTGAAAGATCTCTTTCATTTACAAACAACACATTGTTTAGTATTTGTTGGTATTTGCTTCCAAAATATACAAAGATAGGTTCTTTTTCAAAAGTAGCACATTCTGTATGTGCACATATTTAGGACATGAAATTGTAAGTGTTGAGTACACAATGCCGACATATTTAATTATTATAACTTAATCCAATTTAATTGAATCGCTTCCAATTGGAATATACCGAGACATTTATTAATTTAAATATAAAATTATGCTTTTCGTTATAAACTAGCGGACTGATTTCTTTTGAGATTCAAAATGAGGTCATATTTTTAGGCAATTATTAGTCTAAGTACACAGCACAACTAACTGAAAACTAAAGTGAGAGAGAATACTAATCAAAATGTCTGTTTCTGTTAGGTTTCAAATTGTATTGGAAAATATGCTAGTTCTTTGTTCCCGTGGTAATTTTTTAAATTCAACCCAAGAGGTTGGAATAAAAACATTCTCTTTCAATATTTGCTTCTTACATTCCTAGTTTTAGCTTACTAATTCCATAGGTGATAGACTAAAATGCCTGTCATTTTCTCCTTTCATGTGTGCAAGAAAGAAGTGAATATATGAATGGTTGTTTTAGGTTATACCTAAGTGAGAAGCGACACTACGAGTACATAGAACGCGCCAATAGACGGCCGAGTTCTAAACCGCGCTATCGAAGTTTTTTAAAGAGTTTGTATAAATACAACTGTCCAACATCAACCTTTGGACCGCGGTCCCTAGGCACGATCACCTCGCCTGCCGGAAGATCTTCCCTTTCCACGATGGAGGAGCATTCCACCTTCGCTCCTCTAAATGGACTGAGAAAACTTACTGCAGAGACCCCAAATAATAGAAAAAGGGCAAGACAATTTCGATACTTGCATGGCTAAAATTTGTTAAGGCGGGATTCTTTCAACCACGAGAAAGTAGTTTTACGTTACGTTCAAATCGCGAAAGGGATTATATGGAAATCGCACAGTAACAATGATTGAGTCATTAAACCATTGTTAATTTCAAGATTCTTACTCCGATAATTAGTTACATGATCAGATGTTATCAGTTCGCGGTAATTTTTGTTATAATTGAAAGTTTAATATATGATTGGTTTTGGGCGCCATCTTTGAGAGACTCAATATAATTAATGTTGAGTCATTGAGAGATATTACTTCCACGATTATTTCCTTATAGGTACCTACATTTATCATAAGATCTATACATCTAGGACAAGGGGCGCTGGTTTTTTATTTTTAATACCTATAGCGACCCGCCCCGGTTTCGCATGGGTGCAATGCTAATACTAAAACCTTCCTCTTGAATCACTCTATCTATTAAAAAAAACCGAATCAAAATCCGTTGCGTAGTTTTAAAGATTTAAGCATACATAAAGTTATAGGGACAGAGAAAGCGACTTGGTTTTATAATAAGTAGTGATGAGATACCTATGTTGATATTAAGGTTTATTCTCAAACGTTATTTATAGTTATACAAATTGATACTCAAAAAATTCGTAGAAATATAACAAAATGAGTCAGAATTGGATTATCATAAAAGTGGTATTTGCATATAAATAACTAGAAATATGCTTATTTCTCATAAAACCTATTATTTATGACGATGACATTATTGTTATTAAGCTTATTGATAGTTGTCAATTTTAAAATCGTATTATTATCGACATTCATTTAATTGGTTACAAATATAAGCAATTAATTGGTTAGAAAAAATAAACAATTAACAGGTTATTTTTAAACGATTTCATGACAATCCAATTAATTAGTTTAAAAATTTTACTCTGCTAGAGAATATTAAACTAGAAAAATAGAAAAAAATGTCCCGTTTTCCGTCATTCTAATAATATGAACCAATTTATCAGGCCTTGGATTCTTTGATGTCTCATTTAACTATATGCCCGCCATTTCCTCTGAAAATTATACGAAAATTTGATAAATAACCGACAATATTTTTTGAAATATATTTAACAATTTTCGGATGAAGCCATTTCATTTAAGATTAATTGGATTTTGTAATTTATTATCTCAAACGTTGTGTATTTAGGTTGAATAGATTTTTTACATGACATGTTATTTTTCTTTATAAAAACCATTTGAATTACTTTCTGTGAATCATTAGAGCATCGGTTTGAATTAGCGAACGAAATATTATTGCGTTTTTTATCTTTAGAAATCATCTCGGTATTATATTGGCGTTCTTTTACTATTTTTTTATGGACTATTATAAACAAAGCATGGATTACAGGACGACTTTGAAAAGAAACCAGACAATATATTTTATAATTACCTATAGAATAGACGTGACTCACGCAGAATCATTCGAATGGTGTCCGATAAGTCCTAACACGTGTTCTTAATACTTTATTTAGTATACCTAAGGAAAGAAACGTATAACACGGTACGAAAGATAAGGTCAACACCTATAGAAACATCGAATGAACCTAAAATTTGTGTTTTACCTCTAAAAGGAGGTAATCAAAATTCTTTATTAGCAAAAAAAACTATATTTTTGTTTTTTGACCATGGAGATTGACTTCCAATAAAGGTATGTACTAAATGATGATCTGCACCAAGTTTCCGGAAATAAACGTGAACATAGTAACAAAGAATTAATTGTGGGTTTCCTTTCTACAAATTTTCACTTGAGTTTATTCTTCAAAATCGCCCATCAGATTTCTCACTACATACTCTGTCCCTACGTATGCTTACATCTTTAAAACTACGTAACGGATTCTGGTGCGTTTTGATTTGGTTTTTTAATAGATAGAGTGATTCAAGAGGAAGGTTTTAGTATCAACATTGCACCCGTGCAAAGCTTATGCGGGTCGCTAGTAGTTGATATAAAGAAGAACACAAAATTATAGTCTTGGTAGGTTGTTATATTTAAAACAAGTGAATTATCAACCAGCCGTACGCTAATCTCATATCCTGAGCCTTTTACAATGTCAGCAAAGAACCCAAATAAACCTGTTTAAGATTACGCCTCGACAATCCCTTCGAACAGTTCTCGAAATAGCCAAAAGACAACGTCTGTACCCAGAACTGCTTAAGTTGAAATTTTAACTGTTTAGTTTAAAAATAAAAATAGATGCACTCAACATCGTGAACGTGAAAGGTAGCCCAACTTAATAGGACATAAAATAGTACATTTTTAAACCGTGTTTAGAAAACAATGCATTAGGGACATCTTGTTTGTCAGCTGCCATGTTTTGTACTATACTGTTTTATCTCTAGTTTGTTTATGGTTCAATTTGGAGAAGAAAACATAGTTCTGAATTTGTAAACGATATGATCATTCTATTTTAAAATGTGAGTTTCAAACGGATTTTGTTAGTCTTAGTCTGTTTTTACTATTATATTTTGTCACAAGCAACAGCTAAGTAACTTAAAAAGTAAGTATCTTTTTCCTTCAAATAAATTATTACTACCTGTGATTAATTAGCGTTAATATCTCCGTTAACAACACGGCAATTAGTTTTAATTACGAATCTGACCTCTTACTGGGAGGTCATTCACCTCCTGACAATTTTTGTGCTTATTTAAATGAATTACTTTTGTCTGAGTTTACTTTTTTAATTTAGTTACATTCAGAGAGTTTATCGTCTTTCTAATCGAAACTTTCTCGGTGCCTACTTCTGAAAGCAAATCTTCAAGACTTCACTTCAAGTTTGGCGAAGTATTTTCTTCCTTTTCTTTAGGTAGGTATGTTATAGGTTTTACTTGTATATCTCAGCTATATTTATATGAAACAAAACACTATATTGACTAATGGTCTTTGATTAAACATTTTATTGCCTTAATGATTTAATTGGACCTGATTCAAGATCAATAAAAATTGGATTGAAAGCATCAACTGATTTACAGCTTCTAGTATATTGTCTTTCCCTTTTCCTCTTAGCTTACCTGGTATTCGTCTCACTTGTTTTTGTATGCCTAAACGTTCTTGTTTAATAGGCAGTTCTTCAAGTATTATTCTTTAAGTAACGTCGATTCCTCAAACATTTTATCTTTTAAAATTACTTCTTCAATACAATTTGAAACCAAAACATTTTTCTTAAAAACTACTTAAAATTATTATTTTAACTGTCACTAAATGCGTATGGCTAACTGAAAACCGGTCTATTTCGATTACTATCAACTATTTGACTATTTCATTTAATCGTATCTATCAATTGAGTCACACATTCGTAATGATGGCACAGACTGTACCCTTTCCATGTACTATGCTTATCCTCAATAAACAAGATAATACTTGTCATAAGACATAAGATTAAATTTCTCCTATACCTTGTTCAAAATATAGGATAGAGCTGTGATTAGTATAATGCGACATCCATTTTTAAAGATGTTCGTTTAATAGATTCACAATTTTGTATTGGCTAAACATTATACATGATAATATCCTCAAAGTTGAATGGTCCTAAACAACTTTTAGTGTCAAACGTTTTTCGAAAGATATTAAAATGTATTACCAATTCTGTGATGTGATGTTTAAAATTAACAAGAAAAAGCTGAAATGCGAAATCAGTCAGTAAAAGTGAGGTGAAAATGCTGGTTCTAATACAATATAAGATTATATCACATAATAAAAGCATAAAGAGAAAAATTACATTCTAAATAAAACCAAAATCACAGTGTTTCTGGACAAGATTCTTAACTTGCCCTGTTTTTTATATAAATAAAATTCTAATTGATACATAAGTCGTAGGGAAAAATAAAAACGTGTCTTTTGAACTAAATTATAAGCTACCTAATTTTCTTTCCTATTATAAAGTTCCCTATAATATCTGTGTTTGATTCATCGAGAATCCTAAGTCTTAGTCAAATATCCTTCATTGCATTAATGAAAATATAAAAAATTGTTTAATTCCTAGTGGTTTAAGAAACCTATAATTACCATTATACATGTTAACATTCTTTATATATATATTTCACTGAGTTCATAACTACACCGTACGCAGTTCTCTGCAATGAACCCGACCATTTATTAAATAATATTAGTTCGATTATTCAGTAGGCCCGATATACTTAGTTTACAATAGTAAAATTAGGCTTCCAATGTTCCTTACAGACTATAACTTTGTCATTTTGGAACTTTTTGCGGGACTAAATAGGATTTTCTGCACAACGCGACATCTAAAGTTTCTTCTTTTCGGCACCAATCTTCGGACCACACCTCTGAACCTAGTCTATCCATGGACATGTCTACTTACTTATAAATCCGATCAGAATCCGAAATAATCCACAATCCTTGGGGCACTCTGCTACACTACACTTGGTTCACAGTTTCCGAACAAGCACTTCACGCGAAGACTAGGGTATCAGGGCGCAAGTGGAGTGATTGGAGGGTCTGAGTGTTGTGAGCTGGACACGGCTTCGCCAGGAGATCGGGACGCGGTGGCCGCGCCGCCCTGGCGCACATTCACCGAGCCAGCGGCGCCAGGACCGCACTCGCTGCCAGAGCCAGAGCCAGGGAAGACGCCAGCGCCGCCCCTCGCGAGTAAGAGAGCTCCTCGCTCTTGACAACCTCATTCGGCGACTTGTCGTACTTGTGCGTCTTTTTGGTCACAGGCTTGATGGTGGTCGTGGAGGTGGTTGTCGTCGTGGTAGTCGGCGGGGGTGGCGGAGGAGGCAGGGTAGGCTGCGGTGGCGGCGCTGGCGACTGCTCCTCCGGCTTACAGCACACGCGGAAGACCAACTTCATGTTGTGGCTCAAGCATCGCCCGCCGATGCGTCTATGCAAGTCGTCTTTACTAGATGTAGATATGAAGTAGTAGTCCTTGCCGGGCAGGAATTCCAGCCCGCCCGGCTGAGGCGTGAACGGTCGGAAAGTTATAGTGAAGAACATCAATTTGTGCGGTTTATCGCATATAGCTATTATCCGCGGGTTCGGATTTGTTATTCTACACGTATCATACTCTTCCTTACTGACATTGTATATTATATACTTTTCTGTGTCCTCTTCAAATGTCCCAGGTGCGTAAACTGGACATATTATATTGACTTGATCGTACTCGAACTGTGCATTGC
The DNA here is from genome assembly GCA_963855545.1 of Ethmia dodecea. Lineage (NCBI taxonomy): Eukaryota > Metazoa > Arthropoda > Insecta > Lepidoptera > Depressariidae > Ethmia > Ethmia dodecea. Next base: position 3,269,082 of record OY979463.1, on the reverse strand, counting down.
CTTTATTCAAGTCGAATACATGATCTGTATTGTCTATTCTAAATATACTATTAGTTGTATTCCAGTGTATGTAGAAAGACTTAGCGTAGTTTCCCATAACGCTTTCGATGAAGAATATGAGGACAAGGACCGTCCATGGCGTCTGGCGGAGCCCGAAATACGCGAGAGACACCATTCTGGCTTCTTTATGTTCTCATATCCGATCGAAGACAACTCCTTGCGACGAAACGTCGTTTTACAGCGATCTTTGTCCACGGAAACACATACACCAATCCATATTTACAGTCACTAGCTCATTTTCATACAAAATTCATAGTAACTCAACTACAATCCACACAGAAAACACAATTCGCTTTCAACACGGGCTCTCGTCCACCATGTTTCCCCGTGCACACACTAGATTCTATTCATCGATAAATGTGGAATTCCATGGGACGTGGCTCGTGAAAACCGTCGATAGATCCACTTTGTTCACTGACACTGTTAAACTGTTGTATTTATTCGTCGGATGGTGATTTAAACTGGTGTTGAAACGTTGGAATTAATCAATACATCACAGATTTTTTACAATAGAGAGTTCTTTGTATGGCGGCGCGTCGGACACGGGCGGGGAACGTAAGCGCCGCGCGGCGGTCGAGCGAACTACTGGAATGCGACCCCAGCGCCCGGCACGCATGCGGCACCCCTCTCCGCGTCCCGCACTCCCACCCGCGTCCTACCGTCGCGTTCAAGCTTCACAGAGCTTTCGATAGCGACGCCATTTTGTATTTCAAACGATATTCGAACTGTTTCCATCCAATTATTTCGTTATATATAACCAATTAATTGAACTTTTTAATCTTTAATTTTAATCCGATTATTCTTTATTAATAATGAAATTCCATTTCTGTTTTCAATTGGATTTTAATATAGACTTTTATGTTTATTTGAACGCATCCGACGCGTCATAAAGAAAAAAGTGCATGCCCCAAACAAGCTCGTAAAAGCTGGGAGGTGAACGAGACATTACATACAGACAGACTTACCTGCTGCATAACTGGGAATTTATATAGATGTAAATTTGACTTCACACCATTGAGAGGGTGTGAAATGTGAAATATTTGAAGGCTAATGATGAATGAGCTTTAGATACCGTTAGCATAAGTTTGGTGAATCGATGTGAAATTAATATTATAAATGTAGATACCTATTAACTTCTATAGGTATTATTAACATTAATTAAAAATACAGTTACAACCACACCTTTAATATTTCCGATATTTCCGTAATCTGATGATTACGGAAGCTTGATAGCTTGGAGGTGGTTAGGGTTGAGACTGGAATAAATAAACACTCAACTCTAGTAGGTAATATGGATTAACACTTTTTGGTACAAATTCCTTGGTACATCGATCAGATAGGTTATAGAGTATATTTAATAAACCGATTAATGCATGTAGATGAATCGTGACAGGTGTGCAAGGATCGTAGCAGGTGGCGGTCTGTTGTCTCTGCCCACCCCCTCCCGAAAAAGGCGTGAGCATTTTTATGTATACTATTCCTTGGATTCCCTTTGTATTTTCTAGCAGCTTATGTGAAGAAGATTGTGCAATGAAATAGGTTACTGAAAATAAAATAATTGAAAGAGATTATACATAAATTAAAAGTAAACAGAAATACCTACTCTACAAATCTTTTTATTTACATTTCAGATTTAGTTAAAAGCCTTTCAATGTACAGAACTCTTACAAAAAAGAAATAGATGACTGTTCATTTTAATATCCAACGTTTCAAAAGGTACTTTTGTTGCTTTGCGTATATAGCTACAAACTGGATTTATTTATGGTCTTACCTGCGTAGTTCCCGTTCCCGTGGGAATACGGGAATAAAATATTGCCTATGTTACTCTATACCTATGATATTCTTTTCATTAGTAAAAAAATATTTAAAGTCGGTTCAGTCGTTTTTGAGTTTATTCGTAACAAAGATACAAAAATATAAATCTTTCCTCTTTATAATATCAGTATAGATATACGTAGTTACCTAGTTACTTATTAATTGAATCATAAAAGTGATAACCAGTTAATTGTTTAATTAATGAAAAAACATTTAAGTTCTTAGCATCCAACTGAACTATTGATTCAGCGATTACGCAAGCATGGTAATTATGAAAGTCTTCAAATGGAAGACTTTTTTTACCCAACTGCACCAGAAGGAAAGTAGTAGTTAAACATACACATATGGAGGAGCGGAGGTGGAATGCCCCTCCATCGTGAAAAGGAAGCTCTTCCTTTAGGCGAGGTGATCGTGCCTGGGGACCAAGGTCCAACGGTTGATGTTGGACAGTTGTATTTACACAAACTCATTAGAAAACTCCGATAGCGCGGCTTAGAACTCGGCCGGCTATTGGCGCGTTCTATGTAACTCGGCCTTCTATTGGCGCGTTCCATGTAGTGTCGCTACACACACAACACACTGGAAACACAGGGCTACGGGCTCTACTAATACTTGGGGGGTATCGCTATCACTATCACTACATAGTTTAAAACAAAGTCCCTTTCTCTGTCCCTATATCCCTATGTATGCTTAAATCTTTAAAACTACGCAACGGATTTTGATGCCGTTTTTTTAAAAGATAGAGTGATGCAAGAGGAAGGCTTATATGTATATAATACATGCATAATACCTATAGTAGAGAAACACTGATTATCATATAAGCCGAAGCGAAGCGGGGGAGGGGGGAGGGGGTCACTAGTTACAATATAAATAAAACGTTTGTCGACGAATAATACCCGATATTATCGCCAAATGTCCCATTAGGAGACAAATCCCTCTGCACTAGTTATTAACTCTATACGGTTTCCGAAATTAGTAGGGTGACTATCATTTGTAAATACTTTCGGACGCCGTTGTAAGAATTACTTACATAACACAAAGTTTTAACGGCAACATTGTTCGAGTTACGGGACAAAAATTATAGTGTAATTATACAAACCGGGTTATCTAGTAACGCAATGCAGGCACAATATGTCCTTGAATGCCCATGGGAGACTGATTTTTGACTGGGCTGCTAAAGAAACTTGTAGAAAATATAGTTTTTAATAAGTTAATGAAAGTCTCTAGACTTGGAAATATTAAAGTACAGGATGGAATAATAAAGTGAATAAGTTAATAACAACTATGTATAACACAGCTCTAAATCTAGTAAAAAATAAACGTACTTTATAGCATAATGTTACTATCGAGGTGCAGGTGTCAATGGGCGACAGTAGTCACTTACCATCAGGTGACCCGTCTGATTGTTTGGCCCTTATCTATACTATAAAAAAATTTCGAAAATGCGTCTCATCATTTTACATAGATTCAAAATAGATCTCCAACGAATTCCTGTGACCTTTTCCAGTTTAGCCAAAGGTGATTGCTAAGTGGCTAGATGGGCCTGAAAAAATTTTGTTTACTGTTTTGTCACGTTCTTTCTCTTGTGAATTCGAGACGAGGTAAGGAGTCTGGTACCCTATGCATGGACATTATTTGCTCTTGCGCAACGCAACGAACACATTTTAATATCAAAAATCTTCAGATTTTAAAACAATTTCAAACGTCTCTGACGAGAATGTCAACGGTACTACATCGTTGAATAACGTGAAGTTAAAAAAACAGGCCAAGTGCGAGTCGGACTCGCGTACGAAAGGTTCCGTACCATTATCTATAAAAACGGCAAAACAATCACGTTTGTGGTGTGGAAGTCCCCTTAAATATTTATTATATTATGTTTTTTTAGTATTTTTTGTTATAGTGGCAACAGAAATACATCATCTGACAATTTTTCAACTGCCTAACTATCACGGGTCATGAGATACAGCCTGGTGACAGTGGTGACAGACGGACAGACAGACAGACGGACGGACAGCGAACTCTTAGTAATAGGGTCCCGTTTTACCCTTTGGGTATTTGATAAAAATGACACAATGTTTTACTAAATGATGGCCACCGCAATTCCGCTCTATTTCCCGAGTGTCACGCTAAACCTATTACCCCCTGTATCTTGTTTTGTAAATCCTGTTATGACGCACAAACTAAAAAGTATTAAAATGTTTACATAAGTATAATAAAACTGTAACGAGGCCGTGTCTGTAGGTACAAGAAATAATTTTTGAAAATAAGTATTTGGGGTAGACTAGATAGTTATATCGATGTAGATATCAAAACACCAATTTTTGAAATGTTTGTCTGTCTGTTTGAACACACATCACGCAATAACTACTGAAGACTCGTCGATTTTGATTAAATTTGGTGTGGAGATAGGTAACTGAGTAACTGGGTCAACATTTAGGGTACTTTTTACTACAGGAAAATGTCTCATTCCCACGGGAAAATTAAAAAACATTTTAAAAAAAGAAATATGCACTACTCCGAAACGATTACACCTAGAAACTTGAAGTATGGTATGTAGGTGTCTTATTAGGTATGTCGTAGGCAACCTCTACGAATGGATTTTTCTAAATTCTCACGGGAACGGGAATAAAACTGGATCCGCGCTATTTGAAATATGATATGTAGTGTTATAATATAAAGTTGGCAACCACTATGAAGGGATTTTTGGAAATTCCTACAGGAACGGGAATAAACTGGATTCGCGCGGGTAATCCCGTTAAGCACCCGCCAGTATAGGTATACTATACAATGCATAAAAGCAGTGATAGTTTTGAAAATGACGAAATCATTAAGCCATGTCAGAAACCTTTGGGTTGGGTGGCTTGAAAAATTTTGACAGTTAGGTGGCCGCCAGCCCAAGCCCATCTCCCAATCCGCGGTGAGCTCGCGTGGGAGATTATGGCCCATACTTCCTCATGTGTGAGGAAAAACCCTTAGCTCAGCCGCGAGCTGTTACGGATTCATGACCAATTATTAATTTAAGCTTATTATTATTACTAGTTTTTTGACGCAATAACGTCTTATAAATCGATGAACGCCGGCTGCACGCACGAAATAGTGTCACGTTCCGCCTGAGCCTAGCGTGTAAGCGAGAGCACGGAACAAGCGATATAAAGGCATCGGCCTAAGCGTTCGGCTTGTGACGCATCTATCTCTCTTCCACTCCAGTATGCTATTTATCATCAACGTTTTCTTGTGACGTTATCACGTAAAATTATCGTCCGTAAACTGACGTTACAGACAACCATTTTTTTGTACCCTTAAACGTAACAATGATCAATGCTATGGATCAATTGCGCACATCAGCTTATAGAGAACAGGATTGACGCTCGCTTCTCACAGTCTGTTTTGATGCGCATACGCAGTCGATAATTTACAAAACATGTAGTAAGTAGTAGTAACGTCACTTGCGTGTGAATTCCAAGTTAGGATTGACTCATTTTGTTTCATATTTGGAAAACAGCAGGCCTAGAAATGGATATCATTCGTAGTGTACAGCCTAGAGCACATTTTACACTTGTAGTGCGAGCCTGACCTCTAAGACGATTGTAATAAGAATGTTACAAAGAAAATCACTTCATAGTAGAAGTTGCTTACAACATATAAGCCAATATTTTATATTTCTAGGTGTTATCGTTTTGAACCGATTGATGGATGTGGATGAGGCGCATGAGGTATGCCAGGATCGTAGCAGGCGGGCTGTTGTCTCTGCCTAGCCCTTCGGGAAAAAGGCTTGAGCATATGTATGTATTATCGTTTTGGGAGTGGGTTGTATTTTCTCTATAATTTTCCCGTGTAAATGAGACATTTTTCCGCTGCAAAAAATATCCTAGATGTTGATCAGCTATCACCACACCAAATTTTATCAAAATCTGTACAGTATTTTTTTTACGTGATGCAGGCAGACAGACAATAGTTTCCAAAATGGTGTTTTGATATCTACATTGATAAAACTACCTATGAAATTTTCAAAAAATATTCCATGTACAGACACGATGTATAGAAGAGTACACAGAAAACCACTTTTTGATTAAATTAGGACTCCATCAAATATTTTGTTTTATAAACGGGTTCTATAGCCAAAAAACTTTGAGGGCCGCCATCTTAGATAGTAGGCCTGCAGGGAGCCAATTCCACTAAATGTCAGCCATTGGCGAGCAATTGTCATCGAGCTATCATTCCATTATCATTCAACTGCTACTATGACATCTAATTTGTATTCCACTAAAATCATAGTGGCATTACAGTGGAATGACTATGGACTACGTTAGGTGTTGCCTACCATATATAACTATTACTACCATGCGTGTCATTAGTTTTATTTCGGGTTTTCGTCACTAAAATTTTTAGATGATTGATTTTATTTATGGTAGGTACATGTGACATTTCGATAAGTTTTGAAGAAACTTGTGTGTTTATGTCCTTTACGCGAGGTGTACCTAATTCGTAAATAGACTAATTCACGTTACGTCTAAAACGTAACGCAAAGTAGGCATAAAGAGAGTTAGACTTAAATCGATGTTGGTATATCCTGAAATAGGCTAAACCCAATAGGCTGTGCATATAGACTCTGAAGCAGAGCTAAAATCTGAATTTCGTGTCGTGTTTAGAGCTGATGGCTAAATTGCCAATGCCTTGAAATAAGGGGAAAAAAGCAATCACTGGACAGCGCCCTTCCATGGTAGGAATAGTAGAATACCAAAAGCGGTGAACAATGATAGTTGAATGACTGTGAAAACTGACAGTTAACAGACTACGAAAAGTGCCAAATAACACCATCGAGTGACCATTGCCATGTCATTGTCATCCAACTATCACCGCTGTCATTTAGTAGAATTGGCCCCCAGGCCCTCCGATCCCTCTAGCACCTGAGTGAGTAGATACAAAAATCGTTATACATTCAAAAATCATGTTCAACAATGTTTGCTCAGATAAGCTACCGACATGTTCATATTTGCTTTCTTATCTATTAAGTAAATAAACAAGATAACAGTATGTACCTAAACACTTTGAAGTTACCTGCTGGCAAAGGTATTCATTTCGATAGGCAGTGTCTACGTGAGAACTAATAATCATCAATCTATAAGTACATGTAAGTAATAAAGAGGGCAGTGATAGCGTTACGGCTAACGAGCCGGCCGAAAATCAGTGAGGCTCGGGTTTGAATCCTGGCATGCACCAATGAGTTTTTCAAAAACTTACGTACATATTTATCACTAGCTCGACGGTGAAGGAAAACATCGTGAGGAAACCCGCAGGTCTTAGAATTAATTCTGAGACATGTGTAAATAGACCCGGCCCGGCGATGGGCTCACCACCTATCACGTTTAGGGGTCCAATGTGTCTCGTGAAATGTGGGTATATCCAGTAATGGAATACCTCTGCCTACCCCCTCGGGGATAAAAGGCGTGAGATTATTAATTTATTATTTATATCACTACATAGTATAAAACAAATCGCTTTGTCTGTCCCTATGTATGCTTAAATCTTTAAAACTACGCAACGGATTTTGTTGCGGTTTTTTTAATAGATAGAGTGATTCAAGAGGAAGGTTTTAGTGTTAGCATTGCAACCGTGCGAAGCCGGGGCGGGTCGCTAGTTTATGATAAATTTGTAACGACACCCTAGGCTAGCTGTCTCTACATGAAATATTTTTTGAAAATTTTAGCTGTAATGTATGTGTGTTATGTGCTTTCACTGCGAAATAATTAGTTAAATACGAATAAGATAAATAATAAAATTTTATTTAGTTCATGATAACTAAACACATGGTTTTTTATGTATGGCAATCATATCAATCATGAAAATCAAATGAGCCCAAACTCGAGGGGCTTACGAGTAGATATTTAAAAGTTACGATATCCATCTCCTGGCTCCATCATCAGATGAGCTCAGTGGTAGGTACCATACTATTATGGCATTGTCACCGAACTTACATAAGTACGCCTTTCAGCTCAATCGGTTGAATATGAAAAAAAAAAACTCACGCCTTTCATCCCCGAGGGGGTAGGCAGAGGTATTCCATTACTGGATATACCCACATTTCACGAGATACATTGGACCCCTAAACGTGATAGGTGGTGAGCCCATCGCCGGTCCGGGTCTATTTACACATGTCTCAGAATTAATTCTGAGACCTGCGGGTTTCCTCACGATGTTTTCCTTCACCGTCGAGCTAGTGATAAATAGTTGAATATGTCTGATTCAAAATTGAGTTGCAAGATTCCGACATGAACAAACACACATTGCAAATTAAATAACAGCTTGTCTGCCTATATAACGGGCTCGATTTTGCTTTACAGCGACTAAACTAATTTAATTTAATCCTGTCACTTTCTTCCTCCTAGAAAAGAAAAGAGACGAGAGATATTTAGTCCTGTCAAATTAAAATCAGTCCTGTCAACTAAGGGGTATTTAGCAATTTTAGCGACGATCTAACAAGGTCATGGATAAAAGTGACAGATAAGCACGTTCATAAGGTTCAAATTAATTGTTTTTTACATGTTTGACATTACTCTTCAGTCTATAGTTTGTTTCTGTCCTTTTTCTTCCGTATTCTATGGAGAAGGATGGGCTAACTTAAAATTAGGAATTCTAGCTGGTCTGCAGAATCGAGTCCATTATACTTATAATATTACAAAGAAGAAAGATTTGTATTTTTGTATTCAGTCTATTCTCTCTGCCTACCCCAATAGGAAATCGGCGTGATATTATGTATGTATTTTAAAAACAATCTTAAATTTAAATATGCATGAATAGACTTTATACTGTCAGACCAATTTTTTTAGCACACACTTTGCACGTCCTGTACAAAACAAACGTGGGTATCGGTAAAAAGTGTTAAAAGCGTCGGCTGTTAGGTTTGGGATACACCGAGGTGATGCTAAATAAATTTTATAATATTTTACGGGATAAAAAGACATTAGGTATCAGAAAACCTAGCCAAGTTGTAATTTTATCAAAATCCGTTCTGTCGATTGTATGGGGCAAACGAAATACACAAACAAACTTTCACATTTATCATATTAATATGATGTGTCATAACTACACTATCTACACTAATATTATGAAAAGAAAAGATTTGTATTTTTGTATGTTTGTAAAAGGTTTGTAAGAAATAAACTCATAAACTACTGGACCGATTTTAAAAATTCTTTCACCAATGGAAAGCTACAATATCTCTGAGTACTTAACATCTTAGGCTATATTTTATTTCCGTATTCCCAAGGAAACTACGCGGGTGAAACCGCGCAGAACCGCTAGTCCGCTAGAGCCGGGGTAGGCAGACTTATTCCATTTCTGGAAATACCCACTTTTTACGAGTATGTTCGACCCCTAAACGTGATATGGTGAGCCCATCGCCGGACCTGGTCAATAAAATATATTTTCTGATAACATAGGTAAATTTTTTTTATTAGTCTCACCTGATGTAAGTAAGTAAGTAACAACTCTTTATTGTACACCAATAAAATATGCAACAAGTGACACAATGATAAAAAAGTACAATGGGCGGTCTTATCGTGGTGTGCTACCAGCCTAACATGACACAGGCTATCAATAAAGCAAACAAACAAACAGACAGGTTTCACGTTACTAATGCATTGTGAATTTATAAACGGGCGTCAGAGACGGGATAGCTTTTTAATAAATTTAAAAAAATATTGGTACCTACTTTATATAAGGTTTTGTTTATTTTTGAATTTATTCACTTTTTCCAGCTTTTCATATCTAACTAGCTGTTCCTCGCGATTTCACTCCCGTAAATCGCATTCCCGTGGGAAAATTATAGCCCATGTTACCCCCCGAATAGTACGTTTTCCATTGGTTAAAGATTTTTTTAAATCGGTCTATTAATTTCGTATCGCATACAAAAAAACTTTCATCTTCTGTTATATTAGTGTAAATGTAGAAGAGTGGAAATGGTGGAATTTTTTAACCCTCTACCACTTAATATATTACACTAATAATATAAAGAGGAAAGATTTGTATTTTCGTGTTTTTGTATTTTTGTATGTTTGTAACGAATAAACTCAAAAACAACCACACCGATTTTTTAAATTCTTTCACCAATGGAAAGCTATAGTAACGAAATAGCTATAGGAAGCTATAGTAACTAAATAGCTATAGGAAGCTATAGTAACTAAATAGCTATAGGAAGCTATAGTAACTAAATAGCTATAGGAAGCTATAGTATATCCCTGAGTAACATAGGCTATATTTTATTGCCGTATTCCCACGGGAACGGGAACGACGTAATTGGCCAGTTTTTTTTTGACTAATCTAGCCGTTCCCGCGATTATACGTGGTAAAAGTATAGCCCATGTTAATCAAAGAAAAGTAAGCTCTAAATTGTTGAAAAAGGGTAGCAAAGGTCCACCCAGAGTTTCGGAGCATATTCATGTCAATAAACAAACAAAATATCAAAACTTTACTCTCTAAAATATTAGTGTAGATATGTAAAAAAATGTTTTCTTTGTAAATAAAAGTATATTGCCCTCTATGCATTAAAAACATTTTTCTCATCACTACATAGTATAAAATAAAGTCGCTTTCTCTGTCCCTATACCCCTATATCCCTATGTCCCTTTGTATGCTTAAATCTTTAAAACTACGCAACTGATTTTGATGCGATTTTTTTTATAGATTGAATGATTCAAGAGGAAGGTTTTAGTATTAGCATTGCACCCGTGCGAAGCCGGTCGGGTCGCTATAGCGTAATAAAAGAAATAGCAAACATTAAAACTTAACATGGCAAATGAATTTAACTGTTCCCCTTTATTGCCTTCAATTAAAACTTCAATTCGAAACTAATTGCTTGTATGCCCATGATTTATTTATTTGGTTGCGAATGGCTATACATGTTTATTATTATTGGGTTACTTACCCAAGTGGTAATAACATTGAACTCTAACTGCCTTGAGCCCGAAGAGATTAAAATATAATAATGCATAGAGGGGACAAAGCGAGGAAAATTTGAAGTCAAAAATTATTCCAAGTGGAATAAGTCTAGTACAATTTCGACCGAATGACAGCTCGCGTTCATACTAACTGACATGACAAGGACATGACGCTTAGGCTTCAAAGTTTTGTATGAAAATATTCGCAATGCCCCCTCTATGCCCCATTATATTTAAATCTCTTTGCTTGAGCCAAACAAAAATAAGTTTAAAATGTAAAAAATATATTATACCAGAGACTTATACCTGCAGACAAACTGTTTTATACAGTTTTGCAGGGGACTGTATTAGTATTTAAGAAAACATTTGTTTAATAAATAAATAATAAAAAAAAAACCGACTTCAACTTATATGGTTTTCTCATGGATGCCATTGTCAGAACTAGACCAAATAAAATGGGACCACACGGGCAAGCACTAGCTTGCAAATAAAAAAGAATCATCAAAATCGGCTCACCCTGTCGAAAGTTCTGAGGTAATAAACATAAAAAAAAATAGTGGAATCCCAAACCTCCTTCTTTTTTGAAGTCGGTAAAAATTAGTATTATGATTGTGGTGCCAGTGTGTCTGTCCCTACGTCATTTCAACTGCATATTATGAGTAAAATATACCCTTACCTCATAGTAATAAGGTTGCGTGTTATTAATTTAGAATTTTAAAGTAATGCACTGTTGAATGATGACGATTCTTTTTTTGTTGGAAAGGTGATGATATCCCAACAGTGGTACCATTATAAGGAAACCAGGATCTGATGATGGCATCCCAGAGAAATCGAGAAAAACCTTCGAAAATCGTAGTGGCATATAGTCCTTTTTTTTAATAAATTGGTACATACCTACATAGCTTAGAAGTAGCCAATACAAGTTGACGAATTTTTAAGAATTTAAAATATAACGGGACATAGAGGGGGCATTGGGAATATTTTCATACAAAACTTTGAAGCTGTCATGTCATGTCAGTTAGTATTAACGCGAGCTGTCATTCGGTCGAAATTGTACTAGACTTATTCCATCTTGTGATACCTTTAGCTTCAAATTTCCCATGCTTTGTCCTCTCTATGCCTTATTATATTTTATTTTGCAGTAGACCTTTCTAGAACACGCATCTGTAACACAAACATTAGCGGTAATGCTGGTATTTTAGTAAGTAATTTGTCAAATACTAACATAGCTTAGAAATGGCCAATACAAGTTGACGAATTTTTAAGAATTTATAAAAGGGTAATTTCCAAACTATGACTAACTGAATTCTGGAATCCTTATGCGTAACTCCAGTTACCCTTTACACAGCGTACCGACAAACACTACAACACAGTTTTATTAGTTTATTGCCTAAAACATCCGTTAGAGAAAGTGTTGGAAGAAAGGCACTAAAATGTCTTTTGAGACAAACGAAATGCTGTTTTTGGGTTGTAAAATAATTTAGTAGGTAAATAAATAACTGACTATTTCAGAAAGAGTTAGATGATACTAGGAATTAGTAAGTAAGTAACAACTCTATATTGTATACTTACCAATAAAAATATGCAGCAAGTGACACAATGACAAAAAGTGCAATGGGCGGTCTTATCGCTTTAAGCGATTTCTGAATGTGATTTTTAGTATTTATTTATTTAACTTTATGTAAAATTTAAACAAGGTTGATTGTTACATATGATTGCTACTTTTAAACCATTTCATTTATTTTTCACAGGATCAATTTCGCCTATTAAATTTCACAAGCTATGATTTTTTAATACTAAGAAAAATTTCACTTGCATTGCTAGTAGTAAATGAAATATTTTTATTTATTTTAGTGAAATAAGAAATGTGAAAAGTGATTTCATAAGTGATATTGGGAGATTTCAAAAAATATCAATATCACTACACATAGTATAAAACAAAGTCACTTTCTCTGTTCCTACATTCCTATGTCCCTTGTGTATATGTATGCTTAAATCTTTAAAACTACGCAACAAATTTTGTTGCGGTTTTTTTAATAGATAGAGTGATTCAAGAGGAAGGTTTTAGTATAAGCATTGCACCCGTGCGAAGTCGGGGCGGGTCGCTAGTTACTAATAAAATAATCCCTGGTAAATACATGTTTCAATGGGTTTTTGAAAACTTACGTCCATGTTTATTATTAATACGGACACCCACAGGTCCCAGAATTGATTCTAAAGCATGTGTAACAGCACCCAGTCAGGCGATAGGCTTACCTGTCACTTTTAGGGTTAACATTTGGTACCTACTTTCAAAAATGGAACGTCTGCGAACACCATCGGGATAAAGACGTAATTTAACAACTCAAATCACTAAAAACATTGCAACTTTCATTACAGTAAATGTAGGTAAACTTAAATACTTATATTTAGTTGCGCAGGAGTTGACAATTTCATTACCTCGAAAGCTAAACATTGTATCTCTCACACTGACGCTTGTAATTATTTGACGCTAAAATACTGTTTAACTAGGTACTCTTCAAGAGTTGTTATAATACAAGTAAGCTAGAGACATTTTTAAGAAGATGGTTCCGCATACTATAATTACGGTGACATACTGTGACCAGTGCTAAAGAGCAGTGATAGCCTTACGGTTAAAGAGCCGGCCGAAAATCAGTGAGGCTCGGGTTCGAATCCTGGCATGTACCAATGCGTTTTTGAAAAACTTAGGAAAACATCGTGAGGAAACCCGCATATATGTCTTGAAATATGGGTATATCCAGGCAGCCCTCAAAAAAGATGGACACAGCCACCCGAAAATCTGCATGAGATGTTTACATCGGTTCAACAGCTTAGAAGCTACAGATACACACATAGTTAAACTTACAACAGCCTTCTGTTTTGCATCGAGTCTAAAAATACGAGTAGGAATGCCTTTTCGTTTGCCTACAGAACCCTAAAACAATCGAAAGTAAACGTCAAACGGACAGTAAATAATCATAGCGGACATTTTACCGCCTACGGCACAGACCTAAGTAAATTTAGAAGGGTCCACGCGTTTAAAATGTAGATAGAGACACGGGAGCGAAGGACGGATCTAAGAAATTATTTGGTTTGCTGTGACGTGATGTGCTTACTGGTTTCGTGAAACATCGCTGTGATTCTAATGAGGGAAATCAGACAGCCACGGAAGCGGTACATAATGGTCAGTTTTTCTTTTGGGAATTTGACCAAATGGGAAGTTTACCTTTTGGGAAGTACACATTAAGTTAACCTTTTTGGAAATTTTTATTTTGATACTTACATTTTTCCTAATCACACATTTTGACTCAGTATTAACAGCTGCGCTATTGTATGTTTATCAAAAATGGAGTAAACCATTTTTACAACGAGAAAAACGCATATTAAAGTTTTATTTTGTTATCGCGGTATTTATTTTTACGACTCGTGACTAAGAAATTGTGAAATTAACGAAACACATTTTTTCTTACGAAAACATAATTTTAGGTAAAACAAGGCAAACACTATGCCTAGACTGAGGTGGCCAAAAACGTTCTTTTTAACCATGGTCGCTAATAACCACGTGTGAATTGTGTCTTAAAATTTAATATTATTATGGTTGTTCTAGTATCGTTATGGTCTATGACCTAACTTCAATTTGCAGAACAATAGATCTGTTTTCTCTAGTAATGCCAATAGTAACGTTTATGCTATTGTTTGGTTATTTGTTTGTTTTTACTGCGTTTTATTCGTTGATTATGAACCATGTTAGAGTCCAGTTCTTTGATAGAAGTGGTGAAGAATTTTTATTAATTTATTTACAATGTATAGCACACAAACAGTATCACACTATATCAGTACCGACTCTACCATAGAAGAAGAAAGAAGGAGCTAGGAGTGACAACGTTACACTAGTACTTACTTACATTATTCAATTAATGCAGAATATTTTATTTTCATCCCCAAGGCAATCGGCAAATTCCATAATCGTCGAATCGAATTGATTGGAAAAAAAATACTGGAGTATGAAATTTTTCATCAATGTTTTAATATGGCGTTATCACGTAAAATTATCGTCCGTAAACCGACTTTACAGACAATACATTTTTTTAAATATTATTGATTTAGCCACAAACAATACATGACTGACACATTGTAGGTCCTGGACATGGATTGAACCTTGGACTTCTGACTAAGGCACAACTCAAGTAGCTATGAACCAATAAGCCAGTCACAATATACCAAAATAATATTGTATTTACAACATTTTGTTCCCATCTTGCTGTAAAGTGTAAGATGACGCATGCGCGAAGCGACACAGCCGAGAACAATAAGTTTAGTGTTGCTACGTCGTTTGGGAAACAACCTTTGACGTTTCAACAAAATGGCATGTTTGTAGGGTGACCACGGCCACAATTCGCGTCGGACTATTGCCGGATTTATACTTTTGTTAATAGGCCATATTCGTTTTGCCGCCCCGTAATAGGTAAAAAACTATGTAACCGCAAGTGACTCGTTTGAGCATTTTTTTACTTCAGGTCCAGGATGTCGACATTTTGGACGAATATTTGGCTGTATTTATTATTAAGCTGCGAATGTATTTGTGCCGTCTGTAATTTTTTGTGTTTTAGTGCTTTAAGTAAGGGTTAAGGGTAAGGCAACGGGCGCTTTGGTGTAAACTGTAAGTCTGTTGCCTAAATGTATATAAATAAATAAATAAATAAAATAAATAAATTACGTTCATAATCGCAATAGAGCTTGAAGGCTTCAACTCCAAAATCTATCCCCCTAGGCCGCGGCCTAAACGGCCTATTGAGAAATCCAAGGTTGCGTCGGACTTATAGATAACTATTGAATTGTTATCGCAGAAACCCACTACTTGACCGAATAAATGCGAAAGTTTGTGAGGATGTTTGATACACTTTCACGCGATCACTACTAAAGGGATTTCGATTAACTTTGCAGTAATATAGCTTATACCTCCGAATAACATATATGCTATCAAACGAATTCGTGAGGTTTACTAATACTTGAAAGTTTATTCAAAATCCAGCCTTTGTACAGTGCAGAGTACGTGGATCTTGACACATTCAACTTTGTAACTTTATTATACAATCGCCTTAGAGGCCAGACTCGTACTACAACTGTAGAGCTTCATGCGCTCTTTACTGTAAAGTAATTCAGAAACTTCTCAATATTATGTCCTATGAAACAGAAAATCGTGTGCACTCTACTCGCGTCGCCTGCGAACATGTTATAATAATATTTTACGATCACTACCTACTGGCAAAGCTGCGAGACGAACTCGCTTATTGTGCATTGTGTACTTACGATATGGCGTGCTTTGTCTTTTAAAAGAGGTGATGCCGTCATCGTCCTGCTCTTTCTACTGAAGGTCATCACAAAGTCATCCCTTGTGGCGACATCTGTCCTTGTAAAGGTAGACTTCGTGGATCGAGGCCGATCGCAGCCGCGCGCGTTCGATCGCATGCGACTGACGCGCGCGGCTGAGGCGACAATAATCAACGTATGGCCATTTCCGAAGTCTGCGACAGACGCGTGCGGCCGACGTCTACCATTTTCATACATTGACTTGTCGCATCAGCCGCAACCCACGGAAATCTAGCTTTAGAACAACCAGCGCTACAAACGCAGTGTGGAGGTTAAATGCTCATACATCGTGAAAACGGAAGATCTTCCGTCAGGCGAGGCGGTCCAACAACTCAAATCAAAAGTAATTTTTCATATCTCATACTCGGAAAGTAGTGTATGTTTGATCTGAGTACCGGGTCGGAAGCGATGATTCCCACCACAGAGAGATTCAGGGCTGTGATTCCCGCCCTCGGTCGGGAAAGACTCATAGTAATTGCTTCCGGCCTTAGGGCGGGAATGAATTTAAAAAAATAGTACTACATTTGGCAAAGACGTTTTAAGAAAAAGTTTCTCTAGGAAAGAGAATGACTTTCTTCAGACCTCTTTGGGTACTTAGTAGGGATACGAAACTTTTTACATCAATTAGAATAAGAAAAAAAGGTGCGGCCTTGTGAGTAGTTGTGAGTGTAGGTATAAACAACAGAAGATAGACCCAGGTACTCGTTTCATATTTAAAATTTAAAAAAGAGTAATAATTTGTGTTGAGGAGAAGAAGCGTGGCAAGAAACTTAAAGAGTCTCTCGCGAGGGGCAATTCTTCTCCTCAACTACACCTACCAACGCGGTGTAGTTGCATGGACTTATAGAAGTCCTTACTTTGAACAAAAACATTTTGACTTTGACAAGGGAGTCTGAACTAGTCCATGGAGGTTGGCTGAATGTAAACATGTGTCTATCTTCACCGACGAATCGGTGGTTCCATAGAATAGACCACTGGGTGAAGGATAAGATAATGGAAAACACGTTATCCCCAGAATTGGTTATGAGGCAGATGTAACAGAAAGAGAGAAACTTCAAAAAAAAACTTAAATTACAGTACAACAATACATAAAGTACATTACGATATAAGTGCGGTAGGTTAAAAATTACAGCCGAGGCGATATTGCTAGCCCGAGCCGTAGGCGAGGGCTATAAGTAACTAGAGGCTGTAATTATCAAAGCGCACGTATGTCATACGACGTTTTATAACACATTTGCGAGGAAATAAAATAAAACTCCGACTATGGTAAACGAATAAAAACAATACAGCGTTAAGAAAAAGCGCGCGGCGCGCATCAGCATTTTTTTTTAGGCAAAGGCACTAAAAACAGCCAGTATTACTAATAAAGTAAATTAATATTTTTGTGTTTTTGTTACAGATTAATTGGTTGTAATTTACTGTCAAAATTAATTAAATTAAATAATTATGTACATGAATATTTCTTTATTATATTTTATCTCCCAAAGTTAATTTTAATCATAAAATGTTGACAACTTTTTTGACATAAAAACTCTTTGCTGAGATTTTAAAAAGTACCGTTCGTTTTAAGACGGAGCATCTTGATAAACCGTGCGTTTTACTTTACACTTACCGCACTTGGGCGTGATGAGATACAATACGATATTGAAATTGGTGAAATAAGACACCTTTTACGAGCAAATGTGTTATTATAGTACATTATGATATAAGTGCGGTAGGTTGAAAATTACAGCCGAGGCGATATTGCTAGCCCGAGCCGTAGGCGAGGGCTACAAGTAAGCAGAGGCTGTAATTATCAAAGCGCACGTATGTCATACGACGTTTTATAACACATTGGCGAGGAAATTAAAAAAAACTCCGACTATGGTAAATGAATAAAAACAATACAGCGATAAGAAAAAGCGCGCGGCGCGCATCATCATTTTTTTTTAGGCAAAAGCACAAAAAACAGCCAGTATTATATTAATAAAGTAAATTAATATTTTTGTGTTTTTGTTACAGATTAATTGGTTGTAATTTACTGTCAAAATTAATTAAATTAAATAATTATGTACATGAATATTTCTTTATTATATTTTATCTCTCAAAGTTTATTTTAATCATAAAATGTTGACAACTTTTTCGACATAAAAACTGTTTGCTGAGATTTTAAAAAGTACCGTTCGTTTTAAGACGGAGCATCTTGATAAACCGTGCTTTTCACTTTACACTTACCGCACTTGGGCGTAATGAGATAGGTAACGATATTGAAATTGGTGAAATAAGACACCTTTTACGAGCAAATGTGTTATAAAACAATTTTATGTCGAAAAGGCTACAACTCAACATGGATGGAATGGAACAGCCTTGTTAACAGCGGGCTAATTCCGCTAGTCCCTATAAAACTGTCCCTCCTGGTAGGGACAAGTGGATTTCTTTTCCACTTTTCCCAATCTGACCGATTTTGTTAATAAGTACAGTCGATAATAGCTCCCCAATCCGGCGAAGGGTTTACCACCTGTCTCATTTATGTAATCTAGAATAGAACTTACTACCTTTCCCAATAAAAGGCAAAGGCGTGAATGTCGATGGATGTCCACTAAATTACATTATAAAGTAAAATTGTATTGACAAAACCGAAAGGTCTCATCACGATGATAAAGAAAAAACAAAAAGCTTTGTAACTATAAAACTAAAACTCCGGAAAGCTTTCGTCTTGTCCGGATCCGGACATTCCGGACAATAACCGTCAAGTTTCCATCACAAGCCGGACATTTTCCGATAGCTGCCCAACAAAAGGTGATTATGATTGATATCAGCGATATAACGTTGCTAATGGCTTTGGTTTAGTGATGTGCCAGTTCGTTTTATCGATAGCGTTTCGATGTCGATACATTTTATATGATTTTGAATAACGCATCGTGATTAGCCCGCATGCTCCACAATTAACTATAAAAATCTTATCGAATATAAATCTTTGAGCACTTAAAAAAACTAGATGATCTGATGTAAAATTAGTGAAATTATTCCGAAAATGTATACAAATGGATACATCATACTGCTAAGTCACATTTTACCAGTCAGACCCATATTATTTGAGAAATGCTTTTAACTGTGTTATTCAGTATGGTTATAAAATTATTTTAGTGTACTTATTTACCTTTTTGATGATGTATCTTTTTTGATTTCAAAAAAATAATCATGTATAAGTGAAACCTATCCAGAAATCTCCCTAAAAAAGTACGAATAAAAAAAAATCTCACGCCTTTTTATTCCCGAGGGGTAGGCAGTGGTATTCCGTTTCTGGATATACCCACTTTTCACGAGATATTCTTTGGACCCCTATAATGTTGTTGAACAACATTATAAAAACGTCTAAAATAAGTGTCACTAAAATAAACATTACAAATTAGTGTTATTCAATACAACTTAATAATTATAAATAACAATATTATAAAAATCAAATTAAATGTCACTAAAATTAATATTACAATTATGTAAAATTTATAACTACCTATTAATAATTATACCCCATTTACCAATTCTCAATGTCACTAGAAAATGTAAATATTTTAAGCGTATAAAAAGAAAAATCATCGATAAACTCACGAGCACATCACTAGACCATTTTTTACTGCTATAACATCGACAAAAGAGAAATTGGGCAGCGTTCTCAACTGCGCAATGATATTTCAATATTTTGTAAGCCGCAATAATTCTTTCTCAAACTTTCTTCCCTTTTGTATGGTGTTTGTATGTACTTTGTATGGTTTTATGGTTGACAATGATACGCTAAAAGGGATCTTTTAACATACACATATTATATTATATCTTTGGTTTAGATTCACAATTGGACCCAATACGACCTGTTGTCTGTGGCATACGTCGTTCTCTGAGGATGGATCAATTGATTGTTAATCTTTTACGCATAATCCTACTGAATCGAATTTGATAAAACTTCAAAGTAATAAGAATATAATATTTAATAAGAATACTAAATCCTACTTTTAAATTTCGAACGCGGATGAAGCCGCGGACAATAGCTAGGCTAAAAATGAAATGCCGTAATCCCTTTACCTTCGCACGACTAATCTCCATAAAGAAAAATGTCCAAGCAATCAAATATGTCCTGTCAGTAATTTGACCACCCATAAAAATGTCCAACTATAGAAACACCCAACTAGATACATGACCAGCTATAATAATGTCCAACTGTAGTTAAAGATTAGTCGTGCGAATCGTCCTTTAGTCTCGCAAAACTCAAACATTTCTCAGCCGATATAAAAAAAAATAGTCCCTCTTATCGAGACATATCGTATGAGTATTATATAGGGTACATACCCAATTATTAACCCTTTATAGTTAACGGTGCCAATTAATTGACACCCCAATAGATTTATTCAAAATTAACGAACTTACGATACGCAATTATATTTAGAATAATTAGATAAAACCACCGTGTTTATTTCATTCTAAATATAATTGTGTACCGTAATAAAACTGTAGGGGTGTCATTTAATTGGGCTATCAGCAGTTGGGTGTTTTATCCTATATTCTGTACTTAGATTTAGGTATTGCAAATAGCTATGAAGTCTGCGATTTAGCATCAAATATTTGTCAGAAGATTACAATGGGATTATCATGATACAGAAAAAACTAACACTTGAAACAGCAATACTTAGGGCAGCCTTTAACTACAAGCATCATTCTGTTCCTAAGGGGTATGTCTAGTTAGAACTTCAAAGCATTGTTCGCATAGCTACCGCGCTTCTGGACAAATAAACCAATGGTGCCAGCGAATGGAACCCGGGTTCAAATTCCCAGACTACTATGCGGATGGATATAGTATTTTACTATAAACAACAAGTACATTAGACTGAAAGAAAAATATGACGACGAATGCTACGAAAAGATCTAAAAGATTTTGCTTATCCGACATTCTGCTTATCAGACATTTTGCCTATCTGACATTCTGCTTAAATTTGTGACATTTTGGTTATCCAACATTTCGCGTATCGGACATTCTGCTTCTCTGACATTTTTTGCTTAATACCTATCTGTCATTTTACGTACTGACTTTCTGAAGAAGGTAAGCAGTGATAGATTTCTAGAACCAAAATTCCCTTTTTAAAAAAATCTTTATCTTGAGTACTTAAAAAATCGTTTACGGCGGCATTCACTTCTTCGTCATCTTCAAATTTTGTGCCTCTCAAGTGCTCTTTCAAATGCAGAAATAGGTAGAAATCACTAGGGGCCAAGTCCGGTGAATATGGTGGATGATCGAAGATCTCAAAGCCAGCATCTTGGATGGCTGCAATGGCAACTGCAGACTTGTGCGCTGGCGCGTTGTCTTGATGGAACAAAACTTTTTTTTGCTAGTTTTCCTCGTCACTTGTTAAGAATTTCTTGACGTAATTTTTTTATTTGTTCGGCGTAGACATTATCATCATCATGATCATCCAGAACAATTTTTTCGACTTTTTCGATCATTTCCTGAGTGACTGATGTCGAAGGGCGGCACGAGCGCGGGTCATCTTTAACCGATGTTCTACCACGTTTAAACTCTGCACTTCACCGAGCCACTGTGGAATATGGAAGAGCCGACTCCCCCAATGTTTCACGTAAATCTTTAAAAATTTGTTCCGTAGTAAAATTTTTCAAGCAAAAGTATTTTGTCACCGCACGAATTTCAATTTTATCCAGTTTTAGCACGAGTTATCGACACGTCACAAACAAATAATTAATACAACTGACACAGACAAGATAGAAAGCTAATTATTTGAGGGTATTATGATAAAGACCTAATCTTTCCGTCACACAAATTTTTTTCTTCAAGTACCCCCCATTACTACGTCATTCTCACTACTTTTTGAACGACGTAGTATTTATCACTAGCTCGACGGTGAAGGAAAACATCGTGAGGAAACCCGCAGGTCTCAGAATTAATTCTGAGACATGTGTAAACAGACCCGGTCCGGCGATGGGCTTACCACCTATCACGTTTAGGGGTCCAATATATCTCGTGAAATGTGGGTATATCCAGTAATGGAATACCTCTGCCTACTCCTCGGGGATAAAAGGCGTGAGATTATATTATTATTAACATATGGTAACTTTATCCCCGTATTCCCTGTACGAGAACTACGTGGTTGAAACTAAATATTTCTAAATTGAATTTTTAAATTCTTGATACCCAGAAATACCCTAAACCTATTTAAACCACCAGACCATGTATCGCAGTCTAGATATGGTAATAGATCTGTCTGTCCCCCAGACAATTTGCAGTGATGTTCAGTGCAGTTTTAGATCTGGATGAATATTTTAAGTCTAGCCGGTGGGTAGACTGAAATGTTTGACGCGTTTTTACCTATTTGAAATTAGCTTCCGTCTGTGTCTATCTTTAGAGTTTGAATCAAATTCTATAAGGTGAGATAGATGCGTTACCTGTGCTTTAAGATAAGGTAATATTTGGTTATCGCGTTATTTGCTTATAAGAAGAAGTGTTTTTTTTTTTCGAGATAAAAGAAAAGGCCACGATCTTCCTCTTGACAAAAACTAAACAGATAGACAGTTACTTTTACAAAAATATTTGCAGAGGTACTTCTTAGACTTCTTAGAGGACATAATAAATAGCCTTATGTTCGCGTAAAGTCGCGGACTTCAACTAGTTCTAAATCAGAAATAAAAGTTATACCTAGTTATCAGGGCCGGATCTATCATATGGCTTTTTGGGCATCAGTCCAGGGCCCCATAGCTAAGTCAATTGACGATAATGCGAAAAAATCTATAATATTATAGAGCCCAGGGCCCCCTAAACTCACGGTCCGGCCATGCTAGTTCATCATCATCATCATCAACCCGTAACAGCCCACTGCTGAGCTAAGGGTCTTTCCTCACACATGAGGAAGTATGGGCTATAATCTCCCACGCGAGCCCACCGCGGACTGGGAGATGGTGTTAAGCTAGTGGTCACTTAACAGTCAGAATTTTTCAAGCCACCCAAGGGTATTTGACATTGCTTAACGAAATTTGACATTGTGCGTAAACACAACGAAAACCGGGACCAACAATTTAACGTGCCTTCCGAAACACGGAAGCGCGCCATGCTAGTTATATATAGGGTATTCCATTATTGAAAATACCCACCTTTCACCTATATGTATTTTTTGGACCCCGAAACGTAACAGCCGGTAAGCCCATCGCCGAACATAGTTCTAGATAAAGTTAATAAACCGCCTTGACTATTGGCGAGGCGTAAATGAAAGATTTAAAGGTCTAAAATAAAAACACTGGGACCCTAAGCAATTAAGAACATCTTAATATCTCTAGCAATTATGTAAATGCAAGAAGGCCGTATGAAAATAAAATAGAGAACTTAGTAAATTTATGGTTGCAGTGTTCCGTACCATTCCGTGTTTTTACTTCCACAAGTAAAATAAATATACTAACACCTTTAAACCCGGAGGGGGTAGACAGTGGTTTTCAGTTACACATTCATCAGAATCAATTCTCGGACCTGAGAGTTTCCTCACTATGTTTTTCTTCACCCTTACAGCTATAGTGATTTCGATGTAGGTACGTAATAAAATTAAACATAAATAAATAATCTCACACCTTTTATCTAGGGGGGTAGGCAGAGGTATTATATTTCTGGAAATACCTACGTTTCACCAGTATATTCTTTAGACCTTTAAACGTGATATAGCCCATCGCCGGACCTATCTACACAAGCCTCAGAAATAATTCTGAGACCTGCAGGTTTCCTGACGATATTTTTTTTCTAAGTTATTCACATTAGTTAACGTTCCTATTTTATACGGAACCCAGAATCGGACTAAGTACTTATACTACAAATGGAAGAGGGCGCGGCGGACGCGCCCGAGGCGGGGTCGAGACGGCTATATCTTGGTTCTGTGCGAAAAGCTTGATTTAAGAATATTTATTGTGCTGGATCCATAACCAGGGAGACTACCTTTTCAACCGACTTCAAAAAACGAGGAGCCTCTCAATTCAACTCTCTGTTTTTATTTAAAAAAAAACTCACGCCTTTTGTCCCCGGAGGGTAGGCAGAGGTATTCCATTTCTGGATATAGATACCCTCTTTTCACGAGATATTCTTGCCGGACCGGGTCTGTTACACATGCCTCAGAATTAATTCTGGGACCTACGGGTTTCCTCACGATGTTTTTCCTTCACCGTCGAGCTAGTGTATGTTTTTTGTATGCATGTTACTCGATTATTTCGCCAATTACGAATCGATGTTGATGATTTTTTTTTTGTTTGATACATCATACTTCAGAGGTGGTCCCATTTAAATTTTATCTTCTTCATCGTCTTGCGGTTTTCAAGAAATAAACAAAAGTCTGAAAATTTTATAAGTTTTTTAGTCTTTAGAGATGTTTGTTATAAAAAATTACCATGGTTCAGAAACGTAATTTTTAAAGCGTACATGCATAGCCTTTTCAATTTCTTTTTAAATCTTATTTTAATCACATAGAGCACAATTTATATTGGCATCTATTCTGCCTTTACCTTAAAAAGGGTTCAAACAATGTACCGATAATAGTTATATGCAGATAATTTACCTCTGTCTTTCTGTTTGTTACTTCTTCCTGAACAGACTGGTCTCGACGGTGAAGGAAAACATCGTGAGGAAATCCGTAGGTCCCAAAATTTATATGTAACAGATCCGGTCCGGCGATGGGCTCACCGCCTATCACGTTAGGGAGTACAAAGATTATACTGGTGAAATGTGTGTATTTCCAGAAATGGAATACCTTTGCCTACCCCCTCGGGGATAAAAGGCGTGAATGAGTTTTTTTTAAAGAATACCTATGACACCTACAGGAAATAGCTTGCATCTGAGAAATGAAGGTTACTTTTTAACGACAAAGTTGTGACGAAAGGTAATTCGACGTGGGAGAGCCATGGAGTGATACCACGCCCTCACAGAAAACCAGCGTAAATCAATGCATTGCGTTTCGTTAAGTGAGTGAGGTAACCGGAGGCCCCAATCCCCCCCCCCCTCCCCTCCCCCTCCCCTCCCCCTACTCCCACCTCAAAGGCCGGCAACGCAGTTGTGACTCTTGAGTTGCAGGTGTCTATGGGCGACGGACGTCACTTACCATCAGGTGACCCGTCTGCTCGTTTGCCCCCTTTTTTATCATAAAAAAAAAACATAATAGTAGCTAAATTAGGTTCATCATCATCAACCCGTAACAGTCCTCTGCTGAGTTGGGCCATAATCGCCCACACAGGCCTATCGTAGATTGGAAGATGATGTTATGCCAGTGGCCGCCTAACTGCCAGATTTTTTTAAGATTAGGGTAACTGACATGACTTAACGAGCTTAATAAAAAAAATGATTCTAACGATGCGATGGGCTCACCACCTATGACGTTTAGGGGTCCAAAGAACGCCTCGTGAAAAGTAGGTATATCCAGAAATGGAATACCTCTGCCCTACTCCCTCGGGGATAAAAGGCCTGAGTTTTTTTTTATTCTAAAGATTGTGTAACAGGACCCCGGTCCGGTGGTGTATTTCTAGAAATGGAATACCTCTGCTGACCCTCTCTGCATGGGATAAGGCGTGAGCTACATTCTGTACACCCGAAAAACAATCATGTTTCTGGTGCAGCTAACCTAACCTATTTAACTGAACCACCAACATTATCGAATTTCTCGATACAGAAAATCGATACGGCACCGATATAATATTCATAATCGGCTAGCCCGGATTGCCGAGTCAAAGGGAATCGAGTAATACCGCTAATTTTACATTCACGACTCGACGACATGCTCCACTATTTATAAGAACCCCTCGAAGCATTATTTACGACCTGCATTTCAGGAGGCATATAATCTGGTAGAATATATATTAAACAATATGTAACAGAATAAGCGCAGTTCCTGAAATTAGTTTGTTCAGTATCTACCTAATCGATTTCAGCTATTTTAAATAGAAATGTGTTAAATTTTTCCAAATGGGTCTAATTATTTTTTCCATCGTCTCGTCAATGGGACATCCAATTGAACTACGGAAGAAGAGTGGAAAAAATAATTAGCATAGCTGAATTTAGCGCTACCTATGGAAACCGTACTATTATTGCTCTTTATTTAAGAAAGGAGACGTTTCAATTTCAATTTGAATGTATGGAGACTGCCTGCACCATGTACACCAGTTTTTTAGATAAATATAAATAAAATAACTATAGTTTTATTCATGATTTTGCTCATATTTGTCTAGTTTAGTTGTACAATAAACTTTAATTTTCATTTAACTAGCATGGCGGCGACCAAAAAAAACAAAATTGCGACCTGACCGGTAAATGACAATTGACATTATTTTGATGTTTGTTGGACTAATTCACAATAACATGGAAATTGCGCTTAAAAAGTTAGAAATAGTGTTATTTCAATATGAATTAATGCGGATCCATAGAAGTTTATAATTAATTTTGTTCAAGTTAAATAGATGGAAATGATTTTATTTTATTTTTCTGATAATCACTAGATTTTTCTCTATATTACACGCTGGTGTACAATGTGCAGGCCCAAAATGAAACGTCTCCTGATAAAACTAAAGTACGAATGCGTATTTTTTTTTATATTAATTGGGGTGTGTGAGGAATTATTATTGCGCTTATTCTGTGACGAGTTTTATAATTATACATTTCGATTTACTATGCCGTGGGAACATAGGCCATAGACACATAAGGCTCGACAAGGCGACGACAAAATTCTATACATTATAAAACACTTGCGTCAGGTTCCTTTAATTATAATCGCAACCGTCATATTATAGCAATACCTATCTAAAAGGTATGTTATCTATGTCAGCTAATGAATGAATGACTATGAAATTGTTCGGGTAATTTCTATAAGTAGAATTTTAACATAAAGACTAAGTTATTTATCATAAAAGTGGTAATAACATGTGTAACAGACCCGGTCCGGCGATGGACTCACAATCTACCACGTTTAGGGGTCGAATATTCTCGTGAAAAGTATACATTTCATGAAATGGAATACCTCTGCCTACCCTATCGGAGATAAAAGAGAGATTATTATTTATTTTTATTGACAACTAGCGACCCGCCCCGGCTTCGCACGGGTGCAATGCTTATAAGATTTTCCCGCTTTTTTGTAGAATTTTTTTTTGCTATAAAACTCACGGAGCCCGAGACCTTTCCAACGAATGCAAAACCGTGGAAATCGGTTCGTGCGTTCTGGAGTTATAGCGTCAGGAAGTAAAACCGGACTCATTTTTATATAGTAGCTATAATAAACTGAATAATATAAATACCTACTTTTATGTGACTCTATCTATAGTTAATTAATTTATTGAAAGTGGTAGTTTGGTCATTGAGCTGATGAATGAAAGGGGCTTAATGAGACAAATATAAAAGGTGTTGTGAGTAGACGAACTTACATCGACAAAGTCGGCGCTGTACTGAAGTAAAGCCTGTTATAGAATACCCCAAAACAGTATGAATGAAGAGTTCGTTGCAAGTCTTCGTAGGCGGTCTATGGTGTCTGTCTAAGATCAACCTACACCAACGGGGAAGAGGCGTGAGATTGTGACATATTATATTATGTAAGTATAAATATAATTATAATTAATAATAATGCCTGTAAGACAGTACTTTGACTGACTGATAGACAGTGAAGCACAGCCTTAGCTGGAAGAACTTGACAATAAAAATTTAGCATAATATGAAAAATTAACAATACAATTTTGGTTAAAATAAGTAGTAAGGTACAAATTTTCGCAAGAAGTGACGTCAAAACCCCCCACTCCTGAACTTTGATGCGATATATTTTCATCAATTTTTATTTAATCGTTAAATCAAAAAATACGTGTTCAATATTTTTTGATAATCTAACTGAGATATCAATAGAATCATTTTCTTTTTATTCAGGAAACATCCCTATTTGACAGGGTAGAATTAGATAGCTATAGCATTTCTAGGAAGAACATAGGCTTAGGACCGACAGAGTCGCCGACAACTGCTAGTTAAAAAATAAATGAGCAACTGACTTCTTTATTCTCAATAGTTTGGAAAACACAAATTATTTGGGAAAAAAATTTAAATTCATTTTTTTATTTCAAACTTAGATTTTTTAAAACGCTGTTTCTTGCATAATTTCTATTATTAGTCCAACTCGGGAATATTAAATATAATAACCTACAAACGGACTTCTTGGACGAGATGAATATTTAAACAGACAACTGTCATCGTACGACCCAAGATGGCCGCCGACAGTAATTTCCCGCCAATTTAAAGGACACGTAACGATCGCCGATCAATTTGCCGAGTAATAATGTATCGCGGTGAAATTACATATCGTCTAGGAAATATGTTTATTTTTAGAATAATATGCTTGGAAAGTTATTATTTTAGAATATTGTATAAACTTCTTTATAAAGTTAAGCACAGATTTATAAACACAAATAGATACAGGTCTGTGAGCTCGACGGTGAAGAAAAACATATCGTGAGAAACCCCGCCGTCCCCAAAATTAATTCTGAGGAGAAATGTGTAACAGCACCTCTCGGCCCGTCGATGGGCTCAACACCTATCACGTTTCGGGGTTCAAGGATATACCTACCAATAATAATGAAACGTGGGTATTTCCAGAAATGGCATACCTCTGCATGCCCCCTCGAGGATAAAAGGCGTGAGATTATTTATTTTAATTTAAGACATCGAACAAAATATTTTAATATAAATAAAATAATATGTATAAGAACAGTGATAGCCTTACGGTTGAAGAGCCTGCTTCACATGATGAAAATCAGTGAGGCTAGGGTTCAAATCCTGGCATGTGAATGTAAATGATTTGGACTTAAGTATATAGTCTGTAAGTTTACATTGTTCTGCAAATATAAATAAATAAATAAATAAATGTACAGTCAAGAGCACATGAAGCTTTACACTTGTAGTGCGATTCTGACCTCTAAAGCGATTGTAGTAAGAACGTTACAAAGTCAAATGTGTCAATCTCTACGTGCTCTTGACTGTACCAATGAGTTTTTAAAAAACTTACGTACGTATTTATCACTTGCTCGACGGTGAAGGAAAACATCGTGAGGAAACCCGCAGGTCCCAGAATGAATTCTGAGACATGTGTAAATAGACTTGGTCTGGCGATGGGCTTTCCACCTATCACGTTTTGGGATTCAAAGAATATCTGGTGAAAAGCGGGTACATCCAGAAATGGAATAACTCTGCCTACCCCCTCGGGGATATAAGGCATGAGTTTTTTTTTTAAATATATCTTAAGAAATTGGAACTGTATGCCAAGAATAGAACCAATCTTTTAAGCTACCTACAAATGATTAGAAATACATACCTACTTTTATACTCCCCCGAAATGTATTAGCATTTTTTCGTTTCATTTTCTATTTCTATACAAGTGTCGGTTCAATCAACTTACCCCTATTCTACTGATACCCAGAATATGAAAAAGGGCAAAGGAAATAATTGAAAAGAATCCTAGGTCATGAAAAAGTAGTAGGTATGTTCTTATATTGCTTCAGCGACACAGTATAAATTATATTGGCAGATTAACAAAATAGCCACAGAATTCTTTTATTGCATATAATATCTATTATCACTAGCTCGACGGTGAAAGAAAACATCGTGAGGAAACCCGCAGGTCTCAGAATTAATTCTGAGACATAATTTATAATTTATTAGAGTAATTTATTTAGACATGTGTAAACAGACCCGCAGACGTATTCACAGAGACTCGATACCGTTTCCAATTGATTCGAGTCGAATCTATCGACATCGGAAACGAATCTATCGAGATGGGCTGATGTTGGTATCGAAAACTAATGTCACATATGACAGTTGGTGTCACATATGACATTAGTTTTCGATACCAACATCAGCCCATCTCGATAGATTTGTTTCCGATGTCGATAAATTCGTTTCCGATGTCGATAGATTCGACTCGAATCGAACGGAAACTGTATCGAGTCTCTGTGAATACGTCTGCTGGTCTCACCACCTGTCACGTTTAGGGGTCCAATATATCTCGTGAAATGTGGGTATACCCAGTAATGGAATACCTCTGCCTACCCCCTCGGGGATAAAAGGTGTGAGATTATATTACATATGATCTTATTATTATTGTAATTTTATACTCGGCTATTTAGTTTCAAAGTGGAACACTTCTCAACTGAGCTATCAGGTCCGTCCAAATAAAAAGTAGTAAAAGTAGAGTGTAATTTTGTCGCAACTTAATCCACTGCTAATTTAATAGTCTGTGGCAACAGCAATAAATATGGCGGCGGTTTCCAGACGCGGAAACTTAACGCAACTCGCTCCAACTCAATTTCCTGAATGAAGGTATCACTAACGCGTTCCTTTCCCGAGTCGAGAGATGTAGTGCGTTTCATTTGGAGTTACTTCAGTGAATTCACTTATTCTGGAACAGTATAGGAAGACATGAGACTAAAAAGAGCTGCCCTTGAGTTTCTTGCTGGCTGGTACTGCATTTGGAACCAGTAACTCGTCGGTGGAGATGGGCTGCTGTTTACATTTAGCCAATCCTCATGGACGAGTTTAGTGTGCCTTGTTTATATTGACATTTCAAAGTGTATTTTTTATACCTACTGAAACAAAAGAATTTTGAGTTTGAGTTTGACTTACCGCTGAGAGCGAAATACTTAGGCTTCAACATTTTTAATGCGAACGGCTAAGGAATGGAACTCCCTGCCTGCGGATCTGTTTCCTCAACGTTATAACCTGGGCCTTTTCAAGGTAAGAGTGAATAGGCATTATCTAGGCAAACATGCTCCATCGTCGTCGGCATCATCACTTTCCATCAGGTGAGATGGCAGACAAATGGTTTGCCTATTATTAAAAAAAAACTTGGCTAAGGGTCGTAAGATTAAGAAAGAAAAGAAGAAACTCAGATTCGACATAAACATAAACACATCGATACCCAGGAGAGAGCCCGCTTCTCATAAATATAATAATAATTGTGGGACACAATTAACACACGGTTATTCAGACCCAAACTAGACTAGACTAAACAACTGATAGAAATACTTAAATAAATATTAAACACCCAGACAGGAAGCCAACAGACATATTCATGCACACAAATGTTGGCCCCGACCGGGGATCGAACCCGCGGCCTGCGACTCAGAAGGCAGGGTCCACCAACTGAGCCAACAGGCCCGTCTAATGAATGAAGTTCGGGTTCGAATGCTGGCGTAGGCATGTACAGTCAAGAGCACATGAAGCTTTACACTTTTGCGAGTCTGACCTTTAAGACCATTGTAATAAGAACGTTCCAAGTCCAATGTGTAAACAAAACCCTTAGATCACGGATATCTATCAACATCCACACTATTTAAAAAGATATAAGTATTTATACCCTTTAAC
Organism: Ethmia dodecea; assembly: GCA_963855545.1. Classification (NCBI taxonomy): domain Eukaryota; kingdom Metazoa; phylum Arthropoda; class Insecta; order Lepidoptera; family Depressariidae; genus Ethmia; species Ethmia dodecea. The sequence continues at coordinate 3,237,519 of OY979463.1, read as the reverse complement.
GGCTAAATTGATCTTAATGTTTGTCAGGGAGATAGGTTGCTATTTGGTAAAGGCTTTGAGTATTAAACCAACAGGAGACGTCACGCGCACTAGTTTCTTTGCTTAAAAGTCTGCCAATTTCTGCGGGGGGGACGAGGAAACGCACAAAAATAATGTTAAAACAAACGCATTTTTTGACAAAACAATTAAACACTAGCTTGAACTAGATGCACACAAATACATTCACCAGTCCGAGTACTTCGTGAACTCAAAAAAACTAGTTGTATTTAACAGGTATGATCGTTGACCGACACTTTTTCTTGACAGAGGGGAACGCCTGTCAGTGGCGTCTCCGGTTGGTTTAATACTCAGAGGGTAAAGGCTAATTACGCTATTTACTGCAAAATTTTAAAATCGTTATCATTATCTTTGCTGTAAAGGTATTCAGGGTGTAACAAAAATTACTTTAAACCACCTAAAGGTTAAATAAAAAAAACTTAACCCATTTTTGAAATTAAAATGAAAATTCAATATTTTAAATACATTATTTTAGCTGCTTCTGCTCCTTACTCTTTTGGCAATTTAATTTTCAGGACCGAGTTGTTGTTACGCATGCCATAGAATGAATTGAGCGGCTACGAGTTTTGATAGACTCACTGGGATTCGAACCCTAGCTTCACGTATGAGAGGCGAGCTCACTAACCATGAGGCTATCACTGCTCTAATGACAAATTGACATGGTATAGTGATATTTATATATTAATGTAGTTTAAATAGTCGTAGTAATATTTTGTTACACCCTGTACATCTTTGCAGTAGAGACACTCGTTAATATCCAAAAGTTGTGAAGTTTGTTAATAAATCACATAAATCTCTATTAAACGATTAAACTTCTTGATAAAGATACGATGCAGAAATTATGGTGATACCATCTATGTGGCAGGATTAAGTGGTGCAATGCTAATTTGTTGCAGGTTCGATTGCCAATCGAGGCAAAATCAGTTTACAAGATAGTTAGTACATACGCGAATTTGATACTGATTTTTATGTAGGTGCGTCCTTACTTCATTTTTTTTATATTTTTATTTTAAAAGGTTTGCTTACAGTTGTTACATTACAACAAAATATATAATACTAGCGGATCTGCACCGTTTCACCAGCGTAGTTCCCGTTCCCGCGGGAATACGGGAATAAAATATAGCCTATGTTACTCAAGGATATTCGAGCTTTAAATTTTTAAAAGATTTTTAAAATCTCTCTAATAGTAGTTTTTGAGTTTATTTGTAACAAACATACAAAAATACAAATCTTTCCTCTTTATAATATTATTATAGATACATTGAGGTCTCAAGGTTAATGTACAAACTAAAAGCAACATACCATGCAAATTTGTTACGATAACATCAGTAGATGTATGTAAAAAAAAATACATTGGAGCACTAACTTTGTCTCAGATGGTGACAGAATAAAAAAAAACAATAAAGAAACATATGTTATTCCTTATTTTAATACAAGTTCCCTTATTAACATTTTTATTATATACAAATTTCATATAATTATATACAAACATTGCTAATTTATTAATAATAACGTGGATTGCGTTTTACTTTATTATCGTCCCGACAACTAACTGTTTAATATAAAAGTAAGTCTGAAAATAATCTCTAATACATATTATTATATTACAAATATCGTTTGACGGTGTTTGTCGTGGCGGCTCCGAAACGGCTCTACCGATTTTAATGATTTTTTTCTGTATAGATGGTAGGTATGAGAATAAGTCGTAAAGTATTTTTAAACCTCCTACCCTTACCCCATTTACATATATGGCAGAACCATAAAAATATATATTTTTTTAATAAGTTACATTATTACTTTAGATTCTGTCCTTCGCTCTACTTAAAGTTGAACTGATGATAATAATAATAATCTCATGCCTTTTATCCCCGAGGGGTTAGGCAGAGGTATTCCATTACTGGATATACCCACTTTTTACGAGAATTTTCGACCCCTAAACGTGATAGCTGGTGAGCCCATCGCCGGACCGGATCTGTTTACACAAGTTTCAGAATTCATTCTGGGACCTGCGGGTTTTCTCACGACGTTTTCGTTCACCGTCGAGGTAGTGATAAATATGTACGTAATTTTTTGAAAAACTCATTGGTACATACCAGGATTCCAACCCGAGCCTCACTGGTTTTCATCATGTGAAGCACGCTCTTTAACCATAAGGCTATCACTGCTCTTCCAAAAAAATTGATGAATAAAACTCTGTATTTTACATTATTATGAGAATATAAGGATATTTTCGAACTAAAATTACTTTAGCACCTAACCAGAAATCGAACCTACGACCATTCTTTAACATTATCTCACACCATTTTGTAGAGCTCTTTAAAATATAGCCTAGTTTATCTTAGGTCTAGAATAAAGACTTTTAGACTTGGGTGCCATCTACTAACGCTTGGATTTTAGAGATTATTTTCCTGAATTGGCCAACGGTTATTACATACTAGCTATTCCGCGTGGTTTCACCCGCGTTGTTCCCGTTCTCTTGGTAATACGTGAAAAATATAGCTTATGTTGCTTAGGGATATTGTATGTAATAGTATGTTCAATAATAAATAGTGCACCGTCTACCCTAGTTCTAATCTTTCAGTTTCATCCATCCTAAGGTTGTCTGGAAGAGATCGCTAAAAGCGATAAGACCGCCCATTGTACTTTAGTTAAAGTTGGTATCCATATTGTATTGTTTTTGGTGTACAATAAAGAGTTATTTTATTGTATTGTATTGTATTGTAACATTCTAATGGAGAAAGAATTTTTGAAATCGGTCCAGTAGCCAAACGATTGAGAATATGAATCCGTTGACATGTCCACGACTAAAGCAATTTCCGACAATTACCTGATGTTGATAGTTTATATTTTAAACACAAATATCGCATCCATCTCTGTACATGTAGAACATCATTGGTTTTATTTTTATTTTATTTATTTAAGGAAGACACAACAGCAGGCGTAATCAATGAGCTTCGATATTCGATATTCGACTCGGAATCGGAAAATCTGTCAAACACTTTCGAGATGGGCTGATGTTGGTGTCGAAAACGAATGTCTTAATGTGACATAAGGATTCTGAAAATTTTTCACTCGATCTGAATCGAACGGAAACGGTATCATCTGTCGAACACTTTCGAGATGAGCTGATGTTGGTGTCGAAAACTAATGTCATATGTGACATAAGGATTCGGAAAAATTTTCACTCGACCTGAATCGAACGGAAACGGTATCGAGCCTTCGTGAATACCCCTGCAGGTCACTACCAATAAGTACAAACGACTAGGCTTACGATCTAGGTAGCAACCCTAAAAGTATTTGCACAGCATGTTAGGGGTTGTGACGATAGACCCTGAAAAATGCAAATTTTCAGCGACTCTCGCCTGACAGACTCACGAGCTCCTACATGGCTCCTACTTATCATTAACGCACCCCATATTTCTAATCACAGCTCCGTTAAAAACCCCGTGGAAAGTCAATGACCTCGCTAGAGAGGGGTGGAGAAGGCTCCGCCCCTTTGCAAAGATATGGTGGCCATGTTTTGTGGTGTAATTAGGAATATATCTCTTACTTTTTAAGTATTGTAATTGTGTTAGTTTGTGTTGTAAAAATCAGATTTACGGATACATATTTTGTGTAGACATTAAGCGACCTTAATACAGGTTACTGGAAATTAATTAAAAATATGTACTAGCTTTTACCAGCGGCTTCTCACGCGCAGGTTTATTTCACTCCCTTAGGGGTTGAATTTTGTAAAATCCTTTCTTAGTGGATGACTACACTGTAGGTATAAGCTATCTATGTGCAACATTTCAAGTCTCTAGACCCAGCGGTTTAGGCTGTGCGTTGATGATCACCAGTCAGTCAGTTTATCATTTTATATAATTATATAGATAGATGTGTAATATGTAGGTATGTATGTTGGTCTTTATTGAAGCTCATTCACAGAGGCATTCGCATTAGGATTTTTTTTTCTCACGTCTTAGGTAGGTATTGTTCATCAGTTTTTATTAAATCTTCTTTATTAAAACTGTGTCACTGATTGACTTACATACAACATACAGCCTAAGCTTTTGGGTTTAAATACTTGAAATTATAAACTTAAAGAAAGTTTTATGTAGGGAGTTGAATAGTTTGAACGAAGACTTGGACGACATGGAAAATACTTTTTATTACATGTAGGACATTATAAAGGTATTGAAAAAAACATAACATTGTCTTTTTAAAGGTATTCTCAATATTATTTCACAGTGCTTTATAAGACAATACAGAAAACTTTCAAATGAGATTTCTTTGACAACAACTCTATCGTGACAAGCGCTCTCTTCACTCTGTCTCTCTCTCTCCCTGTCCCTCATAACCTAATATCATAGTCACCCTATTTAACCGAGACGTTAGTCCGCAAAAGTGTTATTTATAAACCGACATCGATCCGCCGTAGCTCTTTTCCACCGGAGCTAATTTGACGGTCGCAGATTCGATTTTTATTGAGACAAATGTTTGATGAAGTTACAGTCCCCAGGGTGTAAAGCCCCATCAAATCGTTACTAAATCTAAAGCCAGTGTCAGGTCCTACCGATGTAGAATATGGCGGCAGGTATTATAATGGTACGGGCTTTTGTCAATCATTTTGATTTCATACATCACGGGACAATCTTAGTTAGGTATTATAATTTCACTAAGCCGATTCAGTATCATTTTAATTACCCTACTCAACTCTTAACTCGTCGGTGAACATAGGCTGCTGGTTACATTCAAACTAGGACCATAGACGATTTAAAAAAACGATTTATTCCAAAACTATGGAAAACACATGATGAGAAATCAAAGGCGGTAAATCCAAGAAAGTTGAATTATGTGAACCTATGGCGTTGTACAACTCGCAGCACTATACACATTAGCTCTCTATATTATTACCTATATATTACTGTTGCGAAGTGCCTCTATTGGCATCCCCCCCTCGCTATTAAAGTAACGTTTCATATAGTTTCTTGCCTTCAGAGTCCTTTTCTTAGTAAGACTATTGCCGTTTCTAAAATAAGTGTATTGTTTACCTAGAGACATAAATGATTTCAATTGAATTGGACAGGCTACAAGGCTACGGGTTTGCCTCCTGCATCTTCACTTTGCCAATTCTTTGGGCTACGTTGGTTACGTTTGTTCTCTATATACCGGCATTCGGCAAACAGTTTGCCAATTCATTGGATATTCGGCAAACTTACTGCCAGTTCTTTGGACATTCGTCAAATAGTTCGCCAATTATTTGGGCTAAGTTGGTTACCTTGGTTCTCCAGCGGCATTCGGCAACCAAATAGACGTTTGAATAAGTTGATGGAAATAAGTTACGCCTCGCAAAGAGACCCAAAATAAAACTGGGTCATCTCGCCTATAGAACAGTTTTTTTGCGTGCAATAATAATAAATATGGGAACCGAAGGCGGAGCTGCGGCCCCGTAACCTTCTTCAAATTCAAATAAGGCTTGATGCTCAACTGAGAATCTTTTTGAGCACTCAAGTATAACTCTGTAGCCGTACCATCATACATCGTAACATCTAAGTTTCAGTGCAGGATATCTATTTTTTTTTAAACTTACGACTTTTATCCCCGATGGGGTAGGCAGAGGTATTCCATTTCTGGATGTACCCAGTCTTCACGAGATATTCTTTGGAGGAGTTCTCACGACTGTCTTTCGGCTCCAAAGTCAGATTGACTCCAGACCTTCAATAAATAAGTACCTAGTAGTATACGTACTCTTCGTACGTACTTTTCGTACCTAAACGTGATAGGTATATAAGCCTATCGCCGGACCGTCTCTGTAACACATGCCTCAGAATTACTTTTGAGAGCTGCGGGTTTCCTCACGATGTTTTCCTTCACCGTTGAGCCAGTGATGAATATGTACGTAAGTTTTGAAAAACTGATTTGTACATGCCAAGATTTGAACCCGAGCCTCACTGATTATTACCATGGGAATCGGGCTCTTTAACCGTAAGTCTATCACTGATCTTTAATAAATATCTATAATAAATAATTAATAAAACTAAATTACTGCTTCTACAAAATCCGTTCTTTAGTTTTTGAGTAAAATAGCAAAAAATCCATCCGCAAAAACTTTTATGTTTATAATATTAAGTAGGATTTTTCGTCAACATTGTAACCCACCCTTACTTTGATAGCAAACATTGCGCCTTAATCATGCTCCTACCGCTACCCAGAGCCAGAACAACCCCGTACAAACGACCATACAGACCTCATTTACATGGGATTAATATACCTACATTACAGCATATAAATGATTGCCCGAACGTAAGACCTACAATAAAATAGTGGTGAGACTAAAATTATTATTTTGTGCCGATTTACATTCGTGTAAGCAGTTTGAGAAAAAAGGCCAAAAATTATTATTTGTTTTGTATGTACAAAAAGTACACTTACAAAGGGCAATAGTATAATAAAAAGGCACTCTAAACTCGTCCATATGATTGGCTAAATGTAAACAGCAGCCCATTTCCACCGACACGTTGCTGCGAAGCTAGATCAGACTTAGGGCCTATCCCACAATGCCTGAAGACGAAAGTCTTTAACTACTGCGTCCTGTCTACTGGTTGTAAGCAAACAAAAAGTCCCTCAGCCAGCTATGGAGAGAGGTATGCTCGAAGATTCTTGAAAGCAGCCAGCCAGTATTGGAAGCGGATTACCGATTAACTAGATGATAACCCGGCTTCGCTCAGGTAAAATATAGACTCTTAATAATATTTCACATTATTTTTATAACTTGTAGATGATAGGTACTTCTGTAGTTATCGGTTCTCAAAGAATAATATTTTGGCTAGTAGTAGATCATACCATGTTGTGTCGTATCGTATACCTACATTCATTGTGTCTAATTATCATCATCACTACATAGTATAAAACAAAGTCGCTTTCTCTGTCCCTATTTCCCTATGTCCCTTTGTATGCTTAAATCTTCAAAACTACGCAACGGATTTTGATGCGGTTTTTTTTAATAGATACCTAGAGTGATTCAGGAGGAAGGTTTTAGTATTAGCATTGCACGTGCGAAGCTGGGGCGGGTCGCTAGTAGGTGCTTTAAAAAATCAACTTTCAAAATAAAGTAAAAAGAGCATAACATAGTTATATCTTCTCTGTGCTATTACATTCATGAAGTTATTCAATCCAGTGGCATTGGATCGCATGAAACAATGTCAGTGTCAACCAAAGAGATTTAAATTATATTTTAATCTCTTTGCTGTCAACATGCTTGGAAGGTAGGTAGGTACTTACGTTAAACCAGTCCAGCAGGCGTATTCACAGAGGCTCGATACCGTTTCCGTTCGATTCAGATCGAGTGAAAAATTTTCCCAATCCTTATGTCACATATGACATTAGTTTTCGACACCAACATCAACCCATCTCGAAAGTGTTCGACAGATTTTCCGATTCCGAGTCGAATATCGAATAACGTAGCTCCGTGAATACGCCTGCTGTTTTCGTTTTTTCCGTAGTCTACCCCGTCAAGTCGAAAGATCGACAAATGATTGCCCCTGCCTGTAGGAGGCGGGTTAGAATCCCGCTCGAAGCCATCATTTGTGTGTATGAACATGTGTGTTGGCTTCGTATCTTCCATGATTCTAGACCTCGAGGTATTGGCTATGCGGTAATCGGTCAGTCAGTCAGCCAGTTTCTACATCTACACTATCTATGAGTACACTAATATTATAAGGAGGAAAGATTTGTATTTTTGTATGTTTGTAACGAATAAACTGAAAAACTACTCGACCAATTTTAAAAATTCTTTCACCAATGGTAAGCTAGAATATCCCTGAGTAACATAGGTTATATATTATTCCCGTATTCCCACGGGAACGGGAACCAAAACCGCTTAGAACCGCTAGTAATATTTTAGAGAGGATTTGTATTTTTGTATGTTTAAATAATAATAAAAAAAAAATCTCACGCCTTTTATCCCCGAGGGGGTAGGCACAGATATTCTATTTCTGGATATATCCACTTTTTACGAGATCTTCTTTGAATGTTTGTAACGAATAAACTCAAAAACTACTCGACCGAATTCAAAATTTTGTTCACCAATGCAAAGCTTACTTTTCTGGGAGTAACATCTATTATAATTTTCCCACGGGAATGAGACTTACGGGTAATATCAAGCTGAACAGCTGGTATCTTATACAGATAAACTTTTAAAACTTCCAAGCCTTTTTTTTATTTAATTACTAGTGGCAGCAGACGTCGTTCTGCCAACCGTATAAACCATCCCTGGACCCACTCTAACCCACACAAAAAGTTTCATCAAAATCGGTCCAGCCGTTCTCGAGTTTTATTGAGACTAACGAACAGCTTTTTATTTATATATATATACTAGTGGCCCGGGCAGACGTCGTTCTGCCACCGTATAAACCATCCCTGGACCCACTCTAACCCACACAAAAAGTTTCATCAAAATCTGTCCAGCCGTTCTGGAGTTTTAATCAGACTAACGAACATCAATTCATTTTTATTTATATATATATATATATATATATGTGTATATATATATATATATATATTATATATATATATATACATATATATATATATATAAGATTAAACACCCAAATATTCTTAAGGATAAATAAATTGTCCCACAAAACTGTGTCAACAGTTTGACTGTGGGATCAGAAGTCTCTTGGTATACTTATTACAATTTTAATATTTTTACATGGTATATACTTAATTAATATAATCTATAAAGAGGTAATGTTTCTTCGTTCGCGTGTTACAGTTTTAAAACAGTCTAGAACTTTTTCTTTTTAATAAAGTAAACGTAAACCTTTAGAGATAGCGTGAAAATATGCCGCCGTTAATTACAGGTGTTGTGTTACCAATGCAATTCGATCCGAAATCAACAAGTCGCGCAAAATTCGCGTGTGCGATTATTCCGTCACAAATCGTGTGGAAAACTCGATGAGACTTCTCGTCCGAGAATGTAGTGTGGTTAGTACACGTCCTGTTATGTCGTCACGTGTTAAAATAAAGTGTTAAAACAATTTGGTTTTAGAAATGCTCAGTTTCAATTGCGACGCGATTTTGTTTCGTTATTTGTAAATGAAAATCTTTTGTATGAAGACTAGATCTTGCCCTCGACTTTATCCGCGGTCCGGGTAAGAAGTTGCCTATAGTTATCAAAGAAAAAAAATTACAAACCAACTAACACAACACTTTCGCGTTTTATACACTGACAAAAAACCTGTCACTTCACGTTTAGGGGTCCAAAAATATAGTGCTGGAAAGTCGGTATTTCCAGGAAGGGAATACCTCTGTCTACCTGGGGGATGAAAAGCGTGAGCATATATTAAGTAAATAAGTCATTTACTAGTTATTGAGGCGATAAATCGATGAACGCCGGCTGTGTGTAACGCTTAGACTGAACCAAGCGTGCAAGCGAGAGCGCGGAACAAGCGATAGAGAGGCACGATCGGCCTATGCGTTCCGCTTGTGAAACATCTATCTCTCTTCCACTCCATGCAATATTTCATCAATGTTTTCTTATGACGTTATCACGTAAACTTATCGTCCGTAAACCGACTTTACAGACCACCATTTTTTTATTTTTCACACCAACAAAAATCCTATGATCATGAACCTCTACAAGGTATTCGTGACGAAATGTAAAACTAATTGGTACTCAAAATGAACGCAAGAAGCTGTTGCGTTGCGATGACGTGAAATGACGTGATGTCAGATGACAGGCGTGGTTGTAATCCGAGCTGTTGGTAACACACGGCAGTGACCGTCCGGCCATGTTGGCGGTACTAGTGGTTCTCGATCGAAACTTGAAAGTCGATACGAAACCATCGCAGAATGTCAGATACGCAAAATGAAAAATACGTATAGGAATTCTGATTATCCGTCATTTTGCCTGTCTGACATTATGCGTATCCGACATTTTACGTACCTATCTGACATTCTGCGATGGTTCCGTCGATACATCCAAAGTCAAAAATCATTTATTTTCTGAAGTACTAAATAAAGGTAGCCTAGCCAAGTTGCTTTATAAAACATAATGATTAGTCAAATGGATTGACATTTAATTGGTGACTTGTCATGCGCGGCTTCATAGCGCGACCAAGTAATATTTGCGCATCACTCTAAAGAAGAATGCTTACGCAACGTAATCAAAAAAAGCATTATTTTTTTATAATAAAAAAAAAAGCAGACGAGTCACCTGATGGTAAGTGACGTCCGTCGCCCATGGACACCTGCAACTCAAGAGTCACAACTGCGTTGCCGACCTTTGAGGTGGGAGTAGGGGGAGGGGGGATTGGGGCCTCCGGTTACCTCACTAACTCAACGAAACGCAATGCATTGCTTTATTTATTTTCTGTAGGTACTAAACTACACTTAGAAACGTCTACAGTCTAATAATAACAAGGCACTCTAAACTCGTCCATGAAGATTGGCTAAATGTAAACCGCAGCCCAACTTTTGCATGCCAGTTGCTGGTGAAATGTGTGAGACTACATCATCTCTACATAGTATAAAACAAAGTCGCTTTCTCTGTCCCTATATCCCTATGTCCCTATATCATATCCCTATGTCCCTATGTATGCTTCAATCTTTAAAACTACGCAACGGATTTTGATGCGGTTTTTTTTAATAGATAGAGTGATTCAAGAGGAAGGTTTTAGTATTAGCATTGCACCCGTGCGAAGCCGGGGCTGGTCGCTAGTTGTATATAACTGAACATCTTCATGTACCACATTTTGGGCAAAATATTTTTTTCTATTTCTAGTATATATATAATCTCACGCCTTTGTTATCCCCGAGGGGGTAGGCAGAGGTATTCCATTACTGGAAATACCCACATTTCACGAGATATATTGGACCCCTAAACGTGATAGGTGGTGAGCCTATCGCCGGACCGGGTCTATTACACATGTCTCAGAATTAATTCTGAGACCTGCGGGTTTCCTCACGATGTTTTCCTTCACCGTCAAGCTAGTGATAAATATGTACGTAAGTTCTTGAAAAACTCATTGGTACATGCCAGGATTCGAACCCGAGCCTCACTGATTTTAGGCAGGCTCTTTAACCGTCCGGGCTATCACCGCTCTTATTCTATTTCTAGCTTTGGTAGTAAAGGCTAGAATATTATTAAAGGTGGAACTCATACCCCTAAGTTTCAGTAATCGTAGTAGGGGTCAAGTAGTGTATTAACAAGTTCAAATCTGTTAAACCGACACCGTACAAAACGGCCCATACTCCGGTAGCCAGGTGACGGGGACCCACAAAAAAATCTCGTTGATATCAACATTGTTGGTTATGAATTATTTGAAATATTTGGTTGAAATAACATATTGCTGATATAATACTAATATTATGGCGTGAGCATAACCTACGTAAATTTTTGAAAAACTCATTGGTAAATGTGCTTACTAGGAATCGAACCCGGGCCTTAGGTGAACCTTCTTTGGGCTACTATTGTGTCTATTTTAACATCAAAGGAGTTTAAAAAATGATTTTTCTTTCCAAGAAGTTTTTAATGTTACCACTTTTTGTTTAACAAGTGCTGTAGCTTCATCAGAAATCGAACCCGCACCCACACGACACGAGATTACTTCAAAAGCCATACAACTTAATTTCCCTCCTCCAACTCAATTGCCAGCAAAGCAAATATTCCAGTAAACCAGTTGCAGTGTGTTTATTGCAAACGAATTGCTTTCCGCCATAAGTTGCATTTCCATGTCATTTTCTACGTTCGAAACTGGAGTTTTATTTGCAAACCTTTTGCTTGATTTGCTCGCGTATTTTATTTAATTTCATGTACCAAGAAAATGTAAACATGGCTAACTTAATGTCTACAATGAGTATGTTTTTTATAACTGACGATCGATTTCAGCAATTATAAATTTTAAGCAATGTTAAATTTATATGGCTACCTATGAAAACCGTAATATTATTAGAGAACGGTTAGACAAAACTCAAGTACGAATGCATCATATTTTTTTTATAATAATATACTAATTGGGGTGTACCTATGAGGAATGGCGCTTATCCTGTTACGCGTTGTAGTCAACTGTATTATTCTAGCTATTACGGCATATAACTCGGTCAAAGTCGGTGACCAAACTAGTGCTATAAATAAGATAACTATGTCATAGCAATGTTGTAATGTAGAAAGGCATGGCGCACGCACTCGTGACACAGGGCCGCAGGGTTACCGCATTTAAGGTGAAGCTTTGTTTCCGTTGACCTTAATATTTATTTAAGAAGAGATTTATCTATACAAAAATGTATATATTACAAGAGCAGTGATAGCTTTACGGTTGAAGAGCCGGCCGAAAATCAGTAAGGCTCGGGTTCGAATCCTGGCATGTACCAATGAGTTCTTCAAAAACTTATTAACTTATTAACTTATTATATATTTATCACTAGCTCGACGGTGAAGGAAAACATCGTGAGGAAACCCGCTGGTCTCAGAATTAATTCTGAGACATGTGTAAATAGACATGGTCCGGCGATGGGCTCACCACCTATCACATTTAGGGGTCCAATATATCTCGTGAAATTTGGGTATATCCAGTAATGGAATACCTCTACCTACCCCCTAGGGGATTAAAGGCGTGAGTTTTTTAGTTATGGCCACGCCTTTTCTTCCCGAGACAGAAGAAATAGACATGTATATTATAAAAAAGTAAGTATTTGTAGACAGAGGTATTCCATTCAGAAAATAGCTACTTCTCTTCTACATAAATATTTTTTCAATAGTGAATCCTGGTGTATGTACCAATTCGTTTTTCTGTAAACTTACGTTGGTACATATTTATCACTAGCTCGAAGGTGAAAGAAAACATCATGAGAATTCTCAGGTGTGTGTAACAGTACTCCGATGTTTCATAGCTAAATACCTAGGTACTATTATTATCAATAGATTAAATAAGCATCATTGTAACATAAATTTATGAAAAAAAAATCTGTAGATAATTAAAAATTACTTAGAAAAGTCAACATTCTAATAACAAGGCACTCTAAACTCATCCATGAAGATTGGCTAAATGTAAGCAGAGCATCCCTATTTTCACTGAAGAGTTGCTGGTTCCGAATGCAGTACCCCGAGAAGAACTAACAAAAAAATTCAAGGGCAGCTCTTTTTAATCTCTTACTTAGTTATTTTTTTAAATAAAATTTATTATTATAAGGTAAGAAGAGTGGCATACCCTTAACCACAAGTGCTGTAATCAAATTGGCAGTTTGATTGTTGTCTCAACTGATAAGTATTGGCTTGACCAACTACCACCTACACTTTGGACTTGCCTAAATGGATATGTAAGTACATAGAGCGCAGAGCGTTGTCGGTCGGGCGAACATGCTGGCCCGCAGGTTTTCCCGATGTACAGCCCCAGTTAAAATAAGTCTGTTTAAAGCATACGCACATCACTGTACTCGGGGGCCCTGTAAGCAGACTGCGCGGGAGCCCCAACACAATCCTGCTGGCGCTGGCCGACAGATTTGACAGTCCATTCCTATGGACTCTAATCTGTCGGACCAAATCTCCATTAGTTATAAGTTACTAACATAGGTTAAGATAGATGTGTAATGTTTTATGTAACTAACATAGTCTATAAGATACTTTGTTACTAAGAAGTCCGCTAAATAAATAAATTATTATTATTATAGTTATTTTCCAACCTAATCCTCACGGGGAAACATTCCCCTGGCTGCTCTATCTCTCTTACTCTCACAGAACTACGAGAAGATCTGTCCGTTATATCACACAAATAGACACACACATTTAGGGAAGTAAAATAAGAAATGTCTCATATCACAGGTAATCTACAAACATGTGATCTGAGGCTTTCTTATTTACTTCCCGAGGTGTGTATACTTTTTTTCTTTACGAACGGAGGCGGAAAGCAGCAACTTCGTTTAGCGCGGCGGGCCGAAATTTGCCGCTTTCCGCCCGGAGAAATGAAAAAATATTTTAACCATACAAGTTTGTACGGAACCATCGGTGCGCAAATCAGACTCGCACTTGTCCAGTTTTATACAGGGTGACTTTTTTTACCGTCTGGATAAAAATGTGGTGTGATAGGTAAGTGTAATAGATTCATTTGGCAATGTTACTTAAAAAAAAACTTTTTTTCTCAAACAATTTTTTTCTTGCTTAAACTAACATACACGTATATACACACTGTGATATTTGAAATAGTATTTTAAAAAGAAACAGGCTCGTAGCTTCCATTTATGCGCTATCTACCTACAACCGCCAGCTGTGCGTAGTACTGTGCGTAGTTTTCTAGATTTTGTAAATTGCACTAAACATGACTATTTATTTAACAATTAATCTCGTGTATAACTTCGGCTCTAGATACCTTATACGTCATATTTTTTCCAGACGGTAAAAAAAATCATCCAGTATAAACAAAACTGGAGTAAGTTACGCAAAAACAAAAACGCGAAACAAATCTAGTTCCACACTTTCTGTAGTGGTCTATAATAAAATTGTAACAATACAATTGCACGATTGTTGAAGCATTTGTCGGTTACATAGACAACTTAGAGACGTAGACACCACATAGGTTAGCAGACGCACTCCTAGTTTAAACTCTATATCTAGTATCTTGTGATTCCCCTTCTGCATCTTACGAATGTATTTTTTTATAGTATAGGGGCAAACGAGCAGACGGGTCACCTGATAATAAGTGACTACAGTCGCCCATGGACACCTGCAACTCGAGAGTCACAAGTGCGATGCCGGCTGTGGTACTCTTTTCTTAAAGGAGGCAAAAAGTTTCGCGAGAATACTGAAATCTTAGAGCGTTGTGGCTTGAAAGACGAAGTAGTAGACTAGGATAGAAAAGGGAAGAGTGATGTGGTTTGGACATCTTGATCGAGATTGAACGAGAGTAATATGTTAGGCCAACATTTGTGTGCATGAACGAACATGTCTGTGGGCTTCGTGTCTGGGTGTTTATATTTAATATTTATTTAAGTAAGTCTATCAGTTGTTTAGTACCCATAGTAGGTACGCTCTGCCTAGTTTCGAACTGAATAACCGTGTTTAAATTGTGTCCCACAATTTATTCTTATTATTATTTCTAAATGGTTCAATAATCATTATAGTTTCATACAAAATTTGATTATTGCAAGGCCTTTAATAATTCAATGTTGTCTGATATATTGCATCATAACTTCGCATTACTATCCCATTAATAATGCACGGTCACGGTCTGTTTGTTTGTATGTCACTCTGTTATTAGGTCATTAAATTTGGGTATTTACTCTCCCTTTTAGAGAGTATGTATTGTAGTAATTTAGTAATTTGAGATTATTTATTCTTTGTGGTTGCCAATTATGAGTACTTACCCGAAAGAGATTAATAGTCAAAGAGATTTAAATATAACAGGGCATAGAGGGGGCATTGGAAATATTTTCGTAGAAAACTTTGAAGCCTAAGGGTCTAAACACACCGCGCCGAACTTACGCCGCGGAACGGCCGCGGAACGTCATACATTACGGTTGACGCGGGTGGTAGATCCATGAATCTTTAAAGTGAAACGTCAATGTATGTAGTCACGCCGAACTTCGGTCGCGTATTTTCGGCATAGTGTGTTTAGACCCTAAGCGTCATGTCCTTGTCATGTCAGTTAGTATGAACGCGAGCTGTCATTCGGTCGAAATTGTACTAGACTTATTCCACTTGGAATAACTTTTGACTTCAAATTTTCCTCGATTTGTCCCCTCTATGCCTTATTATATTTTAATCTCTTTTTTAATAGTATATTTTATATCGAGGGATTAAACGAAGCCATAATATGCCAGAGGTGGTTTGAAACCGAGGATATATTAAGTTGGCGTTTAGTCTCGAGGTGCAAACTGTACTTTTCGCTTTGAGTGCTAGAAAAATAGTCAATTTAGTACAAATTTATTTAAAACCGAACAAATTTACACTCGACAAAAATTCAGAATTTTCGCGGTCGGTTAGATTTTTCTTCTAAACCTGTCACAGATTAACAAAGAGATTTAAATCTCTTTGCAGATAAACAAATTTAAAACACTCCACAGATATTTACTGGCTGTTTGAGGTTGTCTATGTCTCGTAGAACCGCTAGTGTATAATAAGATCCTAGTGCTAATTATGATACCGTGATGTTCTACCTCGTTTTGTTTTCATTGTTCCGCGGTCCATTACTCCCCGCGCCGTCTGCACTCTGACGTCACGTCTGCGTGTCGTACTACGAGATGGAGTGAGTGCCAAATACTATGTGTAAACGTAGGGCTGTCACCTTTGCATTTCTTAAAAATCAAAGAGATTAAAATATAATAGGGCATAGAGGGGACCAAGCAAGGAAAATTTGAAGCCTAAAGTTATTCCAAGTGGAATAAGTCTAGTACAGTTTCGACCGAATGACAGCTCGCGTTCACACTAACTGACATGACGCTTGAGCTTCAAAGTTTTGTATGAAAATATTCCCAATGCCCCCTCTATGTCCTATTATATTTTAATCTCTTTGTTAAACATAAATATCTATCCTACAAGGCAATGGGGCTAATTACCATTACTGCCAGTGCCATGGTAGATGAAAAAGCGCTAAAAATAAATTCTCACTAAAAAAAATACAAAAACAAAAAATCTTCTGTAGCTACAAAAAGTACGTGCAGCCATTGGACGTGACTTGAGCTTTTTGTAGGGCCATCGTTCCACCTTAAGTCTAATAACAAGGCAACTTTGCATGAAGATTGGCGAAATGTTAACAGCAATCCATCTCCACAAAAATACTAAATAGTCTCAATAACACACTAATTTCCTGATTTTAATAATAGTAAGTATATTTTATAAATCGAGGAACTGAACGAAGCTGCAAGCAGAGGTGCGAGGGAGTCAATGAAACCGAGGGTATAATAAGTTGGCGTTTAGTCTCGAGGTGTAAACCAAAGATATTATAATATCTTTGGTGTATAATAATAATAATATAATCTCACGCCTTTTACCCCCAAGGGGGTAGGCAGAGGTATTCCATTGCTGGATATACCCACATTTCACGAGATATATTGGACCCCTAAACGTGATAGGTGGTGAGCCCATCGCCGGACCGGGTCTGTTTACACATGTCTCAAAATTAATTCTGAGACCTGCGGGTTTCCTCACGATGTTTTCCTTCATCTTTGGTGTAAACTGTATTTTTCACTTTGTGTGCGAGAAAAATAGTCAATTTACTACAAATTTATTTAAAACCGAACAAAGGAGACGTTTCATCTTGGGCCTGCACATTGTACAGCAGCGTGAAATATAGAGAAAAATCTAGTGATTATCAGAAAAATATTAAAAAAAAAATCCATGTATTTAACTTGCACAAAGGTAATTAAACTTCAATGGATCCGCATTAAATCATATTGAAATTATACTATTTCTAACTTTTTAAGCCCAATTTCCATGTTATTGTGAATTAGTCCGACTAACATCAAAATAATGTCAATTGTCGGGCGATGCTAGTTCATTGAAAATTAAAGTTTATTGTACAACTAAACTAGACAAATATGAGCAAAATCTATATCTATACATATAATAAAACTCTAACGGGGCCGTGTCTGTACATTAAATATTTTTTGAAAATTTTTACGGTAGTGTATATAGTTATTGATATAGATACCGAAACACCAATTTTTGGAATTTTTGTCTGTCTGTCTGTCTGTCTGTCTGTCTGTCTGGTTGTGCACGCATCACTCAAAAACTACTGGACGGATTTTGATGAAATTTGGTATGGAGATAACTGAGTACCCGGGTCAACATCTAGGGTACTTTTTATTCCAGGAAAATTTCTCATTCCCACGGGAAAATATAAAAACTGGTTAAAAAGAGAAAAACGTACTACTCCGAAACGATAACACATAGAAACTTGAAATATGGTATGTAGGTGTCTTATATGTCGTAGGCAACCACTGTGTAGGGATTTTTTGGTAATTCCTACGGGAACGGGAATAACGGGATCATTTAGAAATTAATAAATTGGTTATGCTGTCATATCCATACTCTTTTCTGCTTTAATGCTATTTTCTTTTTCATTGATAATGTCTTGGTGACATTTTTGATATTTTTTTGACACAAATACAAAAGGATAAAAGAATTATCAGTTACAAAATGAAATAGTTGAGAAAAAATATTTTCAGAAGACCAAGTTGAAACTGAATTTACAAAACTTGAATAACACATACCTAATACAGAAAAATACTAATGTCATGAAAACAGAAGGAATCCACCTTCAAAGGTCAGCCATCCTTCGCACATTTTGTTAGTCCCTCCAATGTTAAATTTTATTCGTTTGGATGAAAGTTTTATAGAAGGAAAAACCCCGTTTGACGTCCTATTAGTACCGAGAAATACGTACTATTCCGAATCGATTACACCTAAAAATAAAAACTCACGCTTTATGTCCCCGAGGGGGTAGGCAGAGCGTATTCTATTTCTCGATATACCCACTTTTCACAAGATATTATTTGGACCCCTAAACGTGATAAGTGTGTGCTTATCGCTGATGACACCTAGAAACTTTAAATATGGTATTTAGGTGTATTATATGTCGTAGGAAACCGGTATGAAGAAATGCTGCTGAGCTGATTTACAGAAATTTCCACGGGAACGGGAATAAACTGGATCCACGCGGGCAACGCCGCTGGGCACCCGCTAGTCATGAATAAGACTATAGTTATTTTATTTATATATACTTAACTAAAAAACTGGTGTACATGTCAGTTTTTTCTTCTAAATCTGTTACAGGACACATTAACAAAGAGATTTAAATCTCTTTGCAGATTAACAATTTAAAACACATGGTGCCACCTTCTTAGCGGAAAAACCATGGAAATAAAACTCTCAACATTTTTGCAATGAAGATGGTCCACACTCCACAGATATTTACTGGCTATTTGAGTTTGTCTATGTCACATTAGGAAATTAAAAAACTAATTACTTTTTACTCCCTTGGGACTAAAGTGGTCACTCTAGTCCCGCTTCGTAGGGCTATGTTGTCGTACTTTTAGAGCATGAGAAGTGAAAAAATACTTAGTTGAATTCTTTGTGACAACCCTATATTACAATTCGTGATTTCAGCCGCACGTGTAGAATGTGGAGACTTACAATAAAAAGAGTTCTCTTCCAGCCGTCGTTTTGCTATCGGCTAATTATCCGATATCGGGTGCCAACAATTGGAACTATGCTTGCTATTGGTACTTTATTTAGGTTTAGACTAGTCTAGTCTAGACTTCGACCTTAGTTTTTTTATTATTTATTCATTTATAACATCATTTTGTACTTATTCTAAAAATCCTCGCCAAACTGAGTACAGTACAGTTTGTTGGCGAGATAGCGATCTTATATTATTGCATACATCGTGTTAAGATATTTGAAATAACTATAATCTTTACGTCACAACTACTCTGTCTATTTGTTACCTTTTCACGCCTTTTTACTGAGCCGATCCTGATGAAATTTGGCAGGAAGATAACTAAGTTATGCATGGGGAAGGACAGCTACTTTTCACTACAGAACGCAGACGCAGTCACGGGCAGAAGCTTGTAATATGCTCACGTCATTTATCCCCGAGGAGGTAGGCAGAAGTATTCCATTACTGGGTAGGTAATACTCAATTTTCACTTAATGCTTCCGAAGACAGGGAGCAAGTTGAAACCGTTTTGACTAGTCTGGGACTAAATAAGTCTACAAATTGTGTCTTACAAAGTTAATATAATATTAAATTTAGAAAAATTAAATTACCATTTTATTTTATGATAAAAGATTTTTTTTAATATTTAAAAAAAAAATGTAATTTGTAAATTTTTTTATGGAGTGTTAAAATTATAACCATTTGTAGGTATTCGTTTTTGAAAGCGTTTCGTAACACACTGTAGAAGATAAAACTGGCTGGCTGATTGGATGACATGAAGGGATTTTTTTAATTCCGACGGGAACGGGAATGAACAGGTTCTGTCCGGCAACGCCACTGGACACCCTATTGGAAGCTATATCTTAATATTTAAGGAATGTGATAATGTCTTCATATTTCACGAAAATTTAGATTTGCCCGAAATACGTATAATATCGGTCCCTGGTGATAGAATGATGTATGCTGACCAAGAATCAAACTCAAGCACCAAAATAGACCTTTCCATTTTTCGGTAATACCTATCATAAGATATGCTCTACCCTCTTTGTGGCAAATAGGAGCGCTAACCCTATAAAAACAAGATTTAAAATTACTGTTGCTTGCAGAAATCCTTTTCTCCGCTATGCATGGTTATCAGTTTATATAAAGAAAGCTTTATTATTATTGTTATTTATTCGTTGTTCTGATAAAAGTAACATACACACACAGTCATTTTATGTTACCGCACCGCGTGCAGTTACTATTAAAGCTCCCAAAATGTGGTCAGTTGTAACCAAAGAGATTAAAATATAATAGGGCATAGAGGGGACAAAGCAAGGAAAATTTTAAGCCAAAAGTTATTCCAAGTGGAATAAGTCTAGTACAATTTCAACCGAATGACAGCTCGCGTTCATACTAACTGACAATGACGCATAAGCTTCAAAGTTTTGTATGAAAATATTCCCAATGCCCCCTCTATGTCCTATTCTTATTTTAATCTCTTTGGTTGTAACGATCATACCAACTACCTTCATAATTACAACAGCGGGGACAGTCGTTTTCAATAGGATCTGGTAGAAGCCAATTAGGAGTACGAGAGACAGGACAGACTCTCGGCTGACTATATTTGTAATCTGTATTTACTCCTTTACAATGAGTATTGGATATGAAAAGTTTATCAGAAAGCGGTCTGACGTCGAATTTAGCTGAAGTTTTTGTACTAGTCGTCGAATTTTTTGAATTCTCAAGTTCGATAGCCACCAAATCTGATGAAGGCACTCTCAGTGCTTTATTTAAATCAATTTGACTTTTAATCTGATCAGCTGCTAGGTGTTTAGGCTGCTCATTGCTTTGATTTTGTAATTCTTGACATTTTTTATTATCAGCTTTGTCATTTTTAGTTATACTTTTGCAAGTTCTCTTAGCTTCAGCTTCAGCCCCTTGAGTTTCTTTTTTATTTTCGAGATTTTCAGATTTTATGTTATGTTTGAAATTGTTTTCATTTTCAGAATTAGCAACTTCATATTCGGATTCAGGATTCATTTGTTTCCGAAAGTCTTCTACGTTTCCATTTTTACGGGCTTCTGGATTGATTGGATTGATGAAGTAATAGCCTCCTGGCTTAGGTGTTATTACTTCTTGATTTATTTCTTTTCCTAGTTTATCAGCTTCTTCGTCTCCATTTATTTGAATTCGCAGTTTACGAACTCCTTGATCAAGAGAACTTTCTTTTGTTACTTTTTTCTGGTTTACGTTAGAAACTATTTTAAGGACATCATCTTGACTTTGATTAATATTTCTTCGATGTTGAGAATTTTCTTTGTTTCGATTTTTAACAATAGGAACTATTTCATCGCGGTCATATTTTTGGTGTACATATTCAAAATAGGTCTCGGATTTTTTTTCATCTTGTATTCTAATGTCATGGTTTCCTTTATTTCTAGACCGCTCAGCTTCTTCGTTTTGTAATTCATGTGCTTTTAGACTTATAGCGTTTTCTTGTTCTTGTTTTTGGATATCGTAGGCTCCTTCATTGATAGTGATAATGTGTTCTGAATCATCAAAATTAAATTCAGAGTTCGCCCATAAAGACGCAGCATCTGTTTCACGACTACTTTTATGTGATTTCTTGGAACGCATTGATGATGTAGATGTCAGTTCAATACAAATGTGACTTAAAGTTGAATTTGAGACCATAGATAAGCTATTCGTAGTGCCAATGCTTATGCTCGACGAAGGTAACATGCTAGTTGATTTACTGCAAACTGAGTATTTTGACATACTAATAGCATCAGGTGATAGTATACATGTTTTTGCTAATGAGCTGCAGTAAGGACATTCTGTATTTTTAGCATCTTTGGACTGAGTTGGAGATTCGGATTTCCTGAGAATTTTGGAAGGTATAAAACCCTTTAACTTTATCAAACAACTCTTGCAAATTCTTCGATTATCCTTCTTCAACTTGTCATTGTCACTTTTTTGTAAATTTTGCTCCATAAATGTTTCATCACTGTATTTTTGGTATGATTCCACTGATGATTGAGAAGAAATTTTTATTAAATACCTATTTTCATCTTTCCTCCTTATTTTTATTCTCCTTCTGTCACTACCGTCTGACGATAGTGTGTTTTCTTGCATTGGAGCTAGAGCATTAAGCGTAGTTGTATCATTATCCATCTTTTTTTGATCAACTTTTTCATTAGTTTTCTTGTTTTTCTCTTGACTTATCATACATATTATAAGATCACTTGTCGAAGTCCACATATCTCTCAAAATGACATTCGTTGAATGTGATATGAATACTGTTTTTGCAACTTCACTATCAGCTTCTGATACTGCAAAAGGTATAGATTGTAATGTTGAGATAACTATAGTTTTATCATCTGTAAATGATATAATTAGTCAGTGTCTTATAAATTTTTTAGCATATAATTGATCAGAGACCAATGAGTTTTTCAAAACTTACGTACATATTTATCACTAGCTCGACGGTGAAGGAAAACATCGTGAGGAAACCCACAGGTCTCAGAATTAATTCTGAGACATGTGTAAACAGACCCGCTCCGGCGATGGGCTCACCACCTATCACGCTTAGGGGTCCAATGTATCTCGTGAAATGTGGGTATATCCAGTAATGGAATACCTCTGCCTACCCCCTCGGGGATGAAAGGCGTGAGATTATATATATATTGATCAGAGCCAATTGGGAGGATAAGGCTTACATTTGGTGATGGTCTTAAAGAAATAATTTCAATTTATTTATGAGATAAAGTGTTATTTTAACTTTTTTTTCTGCATTCTTCAACCTCCATAATCGTAGACGATATCTTAATAACCTCATTCTTGTTTGCAATTGACTTGTCGGTATATCTATAGGCCTATTTGGTTCATGACTTACAGCTTCAACGGCACTTCTTTGTGTGTGAATAATTTTCGAATGTGACAGAAATGTTGGTGATTTTGAAATCATTTCTTGTTTTCCTTACTTCTATATAATACAAACAGACTCCTAACAGTTACTAAAGGCTTATGGGAATTATCATTGTCGCAGTTTATTTCAATGTGGTTTTTAGGTCTAATATAATTTGTATTATTTTTTCTGTATAGGCGAGTTTGTGGGTTAGCTAAGCTATATTAATTTGAAAATTTACTAGAGGTAGCGATTTCTGAGTCACTTTGGTATAATTTGAGCACCTGACCTTTATTTATGTTGCTCATCTTTATGAAACAATAAATATTAGTTAAAGTAATTATTACTATACCTAATATTTTGCTTTCCAAACTATGGAATCAGAGTTTCCTATCATATGCAACGCGTAACAGAATAATCGCAATTCCTCATACACCCCGATTAGTATATACAAAAAAATATATGATGCCTTCGTACTTTAGTTATGTCTAGTAAATTTTCATAAATAAAGAACAATAATAATAATATATAGCACTAAATTCAGCTATGCTTATTATTTTTTCTGTAAAATTAACACATATTAAAAATATCTGAAATCGATTAAGTAGGTAGTCGATACTGAACATACTAATTTCAGGAATTTTGCTTATTCTGTTACATATTGTATATTATTTAATTTAGTTTCGTTTTCTCTGATCCTCCTCTGAGCTGTAAAGTCTCAATCTTTTTTAATTATTAACAATACTTGGATAATTATTCACCATTTCCATGATGACTGTTTTTTGTATGGAATTTCTGGATAGTTATAACTTGATATAGTTAACAGAAAATTTAGTATGGAAAAAGCAAGCGGCCGGCTACTCACTTGGACAACGTTCTTGATAATTTTTTTGTCAAAACGGCAACAAATTAAAAATGCAACTAGACATTTATTAGTATTTGTAAAGTAATGTAAAATTTTGTTTTAAATAAAAATAAAGGAAATGTAATTTCACTTTTATATTAAGTTCATAAATTATATAAAGTATTTCTTTGCGTTATATGTATTCGGAATTTGAAATATATGTATTAACATAATGTATAAATACTTGAATGCTTCAATCTTGCTTTTTAATTGTCGTAATAGTTTTTTCTACAATAGTGTCAGAATCGTCGTTTATATTACAAACTTCAGCCAAGTGTGTTTCTTTTGGATCATGTCTATTTCTTTTAATAACTGTCACTTTTTTCTTTTCCAATACATTACCGTCATCTTTCAGTGTTCTCGTAACTTTTACTATTTTATGAACGTTCTTTTCAAACAGGCCTAAAGAATTATCATTAGATTCACATAGTTCAGGATATTTTTGTTGACAACATTCAGCAGGCTCTGTTTTTTCTTTTATTTTGATGTTCATGTCTTCGTTCTTGTTATTTTGGTTGTTCTTCTGACAACCATGGCAAACTGGGACGCCACTTCCTGTCGCATCATCAAGTATTTCCGTGTGTTTTGAAAATAGAGTGGTTTCTACTGATGTACTCGTCACCTTATCTTTATTTTCCAAAATATCTTTCTCTCTGACCAATTGTGGTGTCAACTGAGCTCTTAAAAACGTTTCAATACTGTCCGATACCAAAGCGATAGCTTTGAGTTGGGTTATTAAGTCAGATATGTTTTCTTCATTACTTACTTTTGTATTATCATTAAGCATTTTCAGCCGTTTTTTGATTAACTTTTGCTTTAATTTTTCACAAGATTTAATGAATTCTTCGAGACTGTCGGACATGCAACCGTTATTTTTTGCCTCCTTTGCTAAATTCTGTGTTTCATTAAGTTGATCAACTATTTTACTTATGGGATCATCTGAAGAAGGCAGTTCTTTGTTTTCACATTCGTTTGTAGCTTTGAATAATTGTCGATCCCATATCATTTTCTTAACATAACCGAATAAACCTTCATTTTTACTATCACTTGTGGTTAGAGCAGTGTTTACCTGTACATCTCCTTGTTTATCTTTATCAGATCCGTTTTTTTTACCTCGTCAGATTTTTTTCCTTCCATTTTGACTTTGATTTGTTTGCAAGATGACAACAATTGTTGCTTTTTGCTTTCTTCTTCCGATTGCTCAGCATCTGATGTACAGTCACAGATTTTATCTAAGCAACGCTCAGTGTCATCCGTATTTTGTTTATTTCTAATGGCCGGATCGTGAATATGAAGCTTTTTATGCACCTCGTTACAAATTTGTAGAAAGTTTTCATAGCTTGGCGATAAATCTGCATTTGGTCGTAAATTGTTTGACCTTTCTACCACTTGGCTTAAGTGATATCGCAATTGGTCTAAACAGGATTCTAAGTTTTCACCCTCCTGGCTACATGTTTCTTTATTGTTATTCATTTGTGATATATCTATTATATTCCTTCTCCTAATCAAACAGCTGAATAAATTTAAAATTTTATTTGTTAAATAATTTGAAATGGTTCAGTAATTTGTAAATATTAATCTACTTTTTTTAATTCTTTAAAGTAGAAACTAGTAGGGTTGGAAACCCAATCAGATGATGCACGACTTTCGTATTTTAGCCGTCAACAACGGCTGGGTCAAACCCGACGTCCTTAAAATTATTTCTGACCTAACATTTCTAAATGGTGGCATAAAACCTCGGCTTAAATCAGGAACCACACATAATCCGACAGTTCTATTACTACTCCCTTGTCCCATTGAAGGTCCGTTAGAAGCGCCATTGCGAAGATCTACATCATGCAAGTTAATTTCGTTTGGATTATGTGATTCCTCTTTTATAGTTATTATTTCCTTTTCTTCTCTGACAGTACCGTCTTTGTTTCGAGTTCTTGTTATTTTTACGATTTGTTTAATTTTCTTTTCAAATAGTCCTAAAGGAGGATCTGAATCAGGTGGTGGTTCTTCTATCCTGGATGTAAGTTTTGGTTCTGGACATTCAACTCGAGGTAGTTGTTGAGATGGTTTTTGTACTGATTCCTTATCTGATGCATCACTACATGTATTACATATTGGTGGAATTTTTCGTACACTTAATAGTTTTTCTTCATCCTTGTTATTCATAATGTCCTCACATTTTGAACACGTCACAGAATCTGTTATCGGGTTTTCTTTGGCCTTACAAGTGCAAGACTTACCACAAATAGGATATATGATCATACTTTCTGGATCATCGTCCTCATTAGGAGGAAACCTTTCACTAAGTTCAATTTTGTCTTTGGCAGTTTCACATGATTTAACGAAATTCTCTACACTCTCTGATGTAAACCCTTCAACTCTGAGTTCTGACACTAAATCCATCACATCATTTATATTATTTTTTAATTCTTTTAGTATTGGAGGTTGTAATTTCTTTGCTGCTTTTTTCTTTCTTTCTTTATCTTTCTCCTGCAAACGCAATTTTATATTTTCGCAAGATTTTATAAAGTCTTCAACGCTTTCTGATATGTAACCTTTCGTTTTTGCCTCTTTACTTAGACTTATAGCTTCATTAATCTGTCTAATCAATTTGTTAACTGATTGACCAGAGGAAAGTTCCTTACTCTGTTCTATATATTCTGCTAGTTTCTTTTTAAAATCTTTACAAGCTGTCACAAATATGTCGACGCTTGTTGAAGACATTCCTTCGGTTTTCATCTCAGCCAGTACTTGTACATTGCTCAGTTGTTCTGATAGATAATTTATATCTTTTATCTGCAAAACTTCTTCAGTTTTACGTTTCGGCATACTATACGAGTCTATTCTCATTTTTATATTTTTACAGGATTCAAGAAATTCTTGAACTGCAGGCGTTGTCTGACTGTTACATCTGTATTCCTTTGTCAAGCTTTCAATTTCTGAAATTAGATCTTTCCATTCTTGTATGCGACTCGTGCTTGACCCTACTGGCTCTTGGTTTCTTACATAAGTATTAATTTTGATTTCAGTTTCCTTGCATTTTTTTACAAAGTCCTCCAGGCTTTCGGATAAATCGACACCTCTTTCTTTTAGTTTCTGAGATTCTTGCACAACATCACGTATGCGAGTAGTTAAATTATCTAAATTAGACTCTACTATATCATCACTTTCAGTATGTTTCTTAAAAAACTGTTCCATTCTGTGTCTTAAATCTTCGCAGCTTCGCAAAAAAGTACTCAAGTCCAATTTGCTTAATTGTCGTTCCATAAAAAGTTTGCTCTGAGAAATGACTTCAGATAACTGCTTTTTCAGATAATCTATTTTGCCATCTTCACGAGCTTGACCCGTTTCGCAAGGAACTCGATCGCTCATAGCTTTAGAGCTTGTGCTTTCTTTGCTTAACGTTGCATACACTCCATCTTCAGGTTTATAACTCAGCTCCATTTCTGGTTGGAGCAATGTTCGAAGCGGTTCTTGAGGAGTGACTAGTACAAACTCGGGTTTTATACTAACTATCCGTTTAGGCTGCTCAAACTCAATTTCTTTTGGTGGTTTTAGTTCTTTAGTAGGCTGTGGTTTGCTAGCAATCTCAACTACTTTTGGCTTAGGAAATTTTTCTTCAATAGCTTTCATTGCTCCGCTACACACACCACTTACGTTGACGTTTCTAAGTTGTTTTAATTTTTCCTTCCTCTTCAGCTTTGCTTGAACAATCTTTTTTGTTCTGAATAGTTCTTCTCTAGCCATTTCTTCTAGTTCTAAGAGAATATATTTGATTGTCGCTTGTGTCCTTGGTATGACAATTTTTCCCAGAACGTTCTGTTTCCTGCCGACAAGCAAATCGGTGTTTGAAGTATATGTAATGACAGCTGCCGTGATCACCCTTCTTATTCTATCTAATCTATCTGGAACGTCATTGCAAAATTCTAAAAAAATCTAAATGATTTTATTTGAAGTAGTGACTTATAATAATAGTCATTGTTCCACCAATTTGGTACTTGCAGTTTAGGAGAAGAAGCTTCTTAAAGAAATTCTTCTTCATTTATAGGATATTTTATTTAAACCTATTATATTATGGATGTAACATAACTAGTCATATTTGTCCCTTTTCTTCTATTTAGCTGAAAATGTTTAGCTAGCTACACACCTAAACAAATATTCAAGTATCAAATATATGTACTTCAAGCATCAAGACACCGTCAAATAAAGGTCTAATGCAAATCAGTATATTAAGTTATTCCGTTTCAAAACTGATGTGGAAATTGTATGAAATGAAAATAAAACAATTCGTGAAACAATAGATTCTACAGGCGGTCAATAACAAATAGATATTAGATACATAACCTATTGCGTCGCATAGCTGACACTGATAGGTTATCAAAAGCGAAACTAATCTAAAACAGAATACAAGTAAGCTTTTAAAAAATATATAATTTGAGGCCGTTTTGCTTTTAACTTAAACAGGCGTCCAGTCCTTAGACTAAAGGGTGAGTTCACCGGCAGCTTGAGATTAGGTTGTTTTTAGTAAGAAAATAACTAAAAAAATAACTAAATACTCTTAGGAGATAATAAAGATGCTACTTATAGAAAAGACACTAGCAGCGTTTTAGATCATCGTGACCTTGACCTTGTCGATTAGGGCTTATGTCATTGGTCGGCAATAAGAGTGCGTTTCCTAACAACAATCAATAAATAACAGTCCTAGCATACGTAAACAACAGCAGGGCGGTCTGGTCTGAGAGGAAATTAGGTATTTATGATGATGCGTCCTTTCTATATATATATATTCTTATGCCTTTACTCAACATACATAAATTCTCGCTTTTTTCTCGATAACGTAGCCAGCTATAAACAATTTACTACCACCTGCTATGAACTAGCTGGCATAGCTCTCGTGTTTCGTCTACATTATATTAATCGATTTATACATTATTGACCATTCACCATCTTATGAATGTAGATACACCTAGGATGGCCTGTAACGACTTTACCACTCATAACTCTTGCATTTGTCTCGTTAAACGCCTTTCACCCATCTTCGCAATATATTCAAACCACTACAGCATGTCTTTCTCTCAGGCACTATATACTCATTCAAGACTCTCGTGACCTTATAAATCAAAAATCTAAAAAATATTGTCACTATAGTCTAATTATAGTCTCATAACTATTGTAGAGTCCAAAGACTGTTAGAAATAATAATATTTTTGCTTGAATTTGCTTCTGGAAATTGATCTACTTGACCTGACTACCACAATATTGTAAAGGAGACGTTCCATCTTGGGCCTGCACATTGTACACAAGGTAGAGAAAAATCTAGTGATTATCAGAAAAATATATAAAAAAAACATTTTTATCTATTTCTCTAGCACAAAAGTAATTTTACTTCAATATAATGTCCATGGAATCATATTGAAATAATACTATTTCTAACTCCTTAAACCCAATTTCCATGTTATTGTGAATTAGTCCTACAAACGTCACAATAATATCAATTGTCATTTTACCGGTCAGGTCGCTATTTTGTTTTTGGTCGTCGCGTTGCCAGTTTTATGAAAATTAAAGTTTATTTTGCAACGAAACTAGACAAATGAGCAAAATCATGAATAAAACTATAGTTATTTTATATATATTTATCTAAAAAACTTGTTCACATGGTGCTGGCCCAGTCTCTATATATTCCTGAAACGTCTCCTTTATTTTTCATTAATGCATTCCACTCACTTAGTGGCCGAGTTTCTTGCCATCTCCACGCTCTCGAAACCATGTCTCAGTTCCACTATAGAGATCATTTTTTTCAGAATGTTCCTCCACATTTGTTTCACTTCCAGTATTATCTGACCACCTTTTTCTATGCCGAGATGCTCATAGTGATCTTGATCTGTCTGTAAGTAGGAATCGATTAACTCCAAGAGGGAGAGAGACACAAATACATTGTAGCTCCATACATGTGTAAGGTCACTCGACTTGGTGTTACACGCCAAAAGAAGATAGATCGACTGTAGAAGAACAGATAAGAAGGATGGAAAATACTACAACTAGTAGGAGAAGAAGTTGACAATTTCCTCTTCTTAACAGATGGAGAAATACTATAGAGGATGTTAAGACACAAAAATCAATGTAATTCCAGCCTACGTCTACATTCCCGTGTTCATATAACGCGAATTTATTGAAATCACAAGTGTATAGGCTTCTTGTGGGCGAGCTCGTTCCATTTTTGACCTCAACTGTGTTTTCCAGGTTAGACTGAGGTCAAGAACAAATACATTTCTTTAAAAGGTGTATTTAAACATAGACACAGTATGTAATTTTTAACCTGAACTGTGGTGTATAATGTAAAGAGATTATGTAGGTAGGTATTGTACTATGCCACAACTCAAATTCTGTGAAAATTTCAAACATGGATTCTTATTACGGATCAGTAAATAGCCCTTCAAAGGTACAACAGACATACGCAATAGAAAAAGTGACAGCAGTGTGTATATCAGACCCAAGATCCATACCCTACTCTAGGCCATGATCCATAGTGTATAGTCTACTCTAGGCTAAGATCCATCGTCCATGCCCACTCTAGGGCTACATGTAATTATATTCTGTTGGCCTGGCCTGTAGCCTAAACGGTTGAACGGAATGAGAAGTGTCACTTGATTTGCCTTTATGTCCAGAGTGTAATCTACATTTAAACTCGACTGCACTAGGAGTATGGTAAAGTTTTAAACCTTTTCAGTGTATTTACACGGAATCTAGTTTTGTCTTATTCATTAATAACAGTAAATGCGACCTTTATTGTCTATTATGAAGCTTAATAGCAATCGGTTTCTTTTTGACGTACGTCTGTCATAGTGTATAGAGCAAGTATTGGCCGCGTAATAATTGTCAAATAAAGACGATTTCGTTTCCAATTGTAAATACACAATAAGGGCTATGTACTTAATACTGTACTAACTTCTTTGACGTCATAGGTGAGCGTTTTGACACTGGTTACGGCTTTGTAAGACGAAAGTACAGTGACTGCCGCCTGAAACAAACAAAAATCGATTACAAAGTGCACCTTTTTCAATCAGCTTTTTCTTGAAACTGACTTACTTAACTTTGACGTAAATAAATAAGCTAAAACACAATCCTACCTACCTACGCTCCTTTATAGAGTAACGGTCTTCACTCTTATTTTTTTGTAAAGTTGTAAAGTTTTCTTTACATAAGTATTTTTATTTTGGGTTCGGGGATGCTGAAGTATTATTATAAAAATTATTATTATAATCTCACGCCTTTTATCCCCGAGGGAGTAGGCAGAGGTATTTCATTACTGGATATACCCACATTTCACGAGATACATTGGACCCCTAAACGTCATAGGTGGTGAGCCCATCGCGGGACCGGGTCTGTTTACACCATGTCTCCTCAGGTTTCCTCACGATGTTTTCCTTCGCCGTCAAGCTATAGTCTATTTCGCACCAAGTGGGTTCGGTGACAGTTCACTGTTGACAATTAAAGTGATGGTCCTTATAAAATCCAATCGATTTTTCTAAAGTTTCGAGTAAGTTTGTAAAGGAAATGGAATCGATTTTATACTTTATTGATAGAATGATTTTTCAAGATTACTTTTTATTGAATATGTTTATATTTCACAGGTTATGTAAGTGAAAAACATTTTAAAATAAAAAAAAATGTCATCAACTTTTTGATGCAATACGAAAATATCATACATTATCGAATCTACAAATCACTGCACACTTTCATAGACCCCTGCCACATAATACACTATTACTATTTTAAACCCAAAAGATACAAGAAAATGAAAATTTTACAAAAACATTGCATCTTTTTTCGGATTCCAGCCAAAAAGCTTCGATTGATCGATTTAATGTAGATTAAGTAGTGTCAATCCCTATGAGTATAAGTTCCGTTCCACGCAATACGTACTTTTAGGATATCTTTTTTATGTATTGTTTTTTATATTTTTCTTGATTTATAGTCTGAGATTTTAATTTAGAATTTTAGAGTTGACAATTATTGTATTTTAGCAATTACATAATAATAAATTATTCATTATTTTTGGAATCATTTATTTTTCTTACTAGAAAGTTGTATGCGTAAAAAGGAAAAATGTGAACTGTCACCGAACCCACTTGGTGCGAAATAGACTATAGTGATAAATACGTACATAAGTTTTAGAAAAACTCATTGGTACATGCTAGGATTCGAACCCGAGCCTCACTGATTTTCGACCGGCTCTTTAACCGTTCGGGCTATCACTGCTCTGCTCTTGCTGAAGTAATCGAATTAAATCACAATTACAATTATTAACAAAATATTTGTTTAGATAAGGATCTTATCGATAAAGTTTAAGTACCTATTTTAATAAAAATGGCTAATCAAAAAAGATATTGAATTGTAATTATCATGAAAATCAAGTGTTGTAGTGTATTCCTTATTCGTAGTAGGTATATTTTATTTAAACAGATGGATTAGGTGCTGACGATTCGAAACTATTATTATCATTTTAAAATCTATCGCATTTATTATGATTTAATGTGTTTGCGTAATTGTGTAAACACTGCGTAAATATAAATTTAAATAATAATTTATCAACTATTATAATATTTTCTAATACCTCATAATATGATGCTTAGCGGTACCATTTTAAGTACCTAAATTCATCTTCTACAAAGCAATTCTTTTAATTTTCTATTATCGATTTCTTCATGTGACGTTCATAAGAACGTCACATGAAGACATCGATCGAAGACAATTAATTATCATTATCAATATATGGATAACCATATATTGATAATGATAATTAATTGTTTATTTTTTATTGATATCTCGCTCGAATGAGTTCGCGCTTGGCAACCAATGTCGTAAGGCCTCCGTGGCGCAATGGCTAGCGCGTTCGGCTGTTAACCGAAAGGTTGGTGGTTCGAGCCCACCCGGGGGCGTATTTTTTTTCATAAAGTACTGTGGACCCACTCAGATGTCCCGGTTTTTTCGCGAGGATCTTCTAAATGGTGTAGGCCCAGTAATTGTCCTACCCATAGGAAGGATATTATTTTAAAATTGATTTTAGAATGGATCTTTTAAACCCTAATCGTTTTTAATTGTAATACCGAATAAATTGTTCTTCTTGTGCGTACATATTATGTAGGTATTCTTTCCAGAGGACAAGCTACTGCACACAAAATCTGTTTATAAAATATAGCCCACTAGCTGTTCCGAGCGGTATCACCCGCGTATTTCCCGTTCCCGTAGGAATAAGGGGATAAAATACCTATAGATAAAATATAATACATATATAAATATGCTTAGGAATATTGTAGAATTGTAATGGTGAATTTTTTTTTATAAATAAATGCTGTAGTTTTTGAGTTTATTCGTTACAAACATAGAAAAATACAAATCTATCCTCTTTATAATTTTAGTGTAGGTAGATGTAGACATGTTATTCTATAAGCTATATTACTGTAAGGTTTCCTCACAAACTTTTATAATTTAGAAGTATAGGAATATCAAAATCTATTTTCAATAGCATAGGAAGAAGTTTTCCAGAAAATACAGCGACGTACTGAAGAAAGACCATAATATAAAGAGGACAAACACAGGAATCTGTTCTATGGTTATACCTACCTTCTCCTCTGGATTTTCCAGCACCATCTTGTTCAGGTTCGGACAGAAGTATCTCGCCCGCGCCAAAAGTATGAAACCTTCTGTTGTGTCATGAGGAAAATTCTTGTAGGCCCTGCAGAACAGCACATCATCATCATTCTCATAGGTGTAGCTGGGGGGGGGGACCATAGAAAGACGTGGACCCACCCTAGAAAAATACCCTTTCTCATACATAAAATAACTTCATCCTCAACTACACCGAAAACCCTCTTCAAAAAGCTAAACACAGAAAACTTAAAATAGGTTTTCTTATTTCAAGGTCGTGGAGTGGACCGATTTATATATTTTTCAAGCGACCAAAAAACGGACGAGGTTCTTATCTTTTTTTTTATGTATGTACAATAAATAAATTTGATTTGATTTGATTTGATTTGATATGATCTGATCACGCATAAAATTTACAGAGTACCTAGTCCGATTTTGATAATACTTTTTTTATTGGATGTAAGTACCTCGAAATTGGTCCCACATAAATTTGATAAATAAAATGCCTACCCTAAGGGTGGGAAAATAGGGGTGATTTATTGTTCACTCACAGAGTTTAATGCTGAGTTGTGTATCACAAAAAACTATAAAATCAAAACGTTTTAACAAAAAATTTACCCCCGCAAAAAACTGAAAAGCAAAAAATAAAAACCCTTTTTTAATTAACCATTTTAACTAAAATCTGGAAGAAATTTAAGTAAACCTAAGTAATTTTAAGTCAGCGCCAAAATTTGGGCTGGGCCCATAGCCCCCCCTAGGAAAAATCCCTAGCTACGCCAATGATCATTCATCATCCTACTAGGGACCTCCAGCTCAGCAAAGCACTAAACCATGTTCCTTGTACTTTGTATTGTATTGATTGTTTAAAAGAATAATGCGTTGATGAGTTTTCTGCACCGCTTCTTATCCTAAACTATACATACCGAAGCTGTGGAGTCGCAATGACTTTCAAGAAGTAGACTTTTATGCACCTATGACCCTCGGTTTCACATGGGCGTAAAGAGCTTTAAATATACGGCACGAAGGTACATTTTCATACTAAAACTTTGATCTCCAGCGTCAGTTCAGCTAGTACGAACGCGAGCTGTCGTTCTGAGGTACACTCAAGAGTTTATTATACCATACATAAAGCTCACGCCATTTTTCCACAGGGATAGGCAGAGACGATGGATCACCACTTTGCTCGATCTCTGCATCCATAAGCCTTTTCATGCACGCTCTTTTAGTCTTCACACTCCAGATCCCAGCTTTTTGAAGGACGTCACTTATTTGATCGTGACCGTCCTTCTGGGGCGTCTTCTTTCCTTGCATCCTTCAATATTCGCACCATAAAAGTCTTTCGTTACTCTTCTTTCATCTACCATAATGTAAGATTATTATGCTTAAGTAAAAAAACAGTCGGTAATTCTAAAGTTAATTAAGACCTACTGATGTAAATCAATGGAGATCTTCCGAAGTTCCTTGACAGTCGCCATTGCTGTCCACTTCATGAGTTTCTTCCCAAGGTATGCCAGGTGGACTCGGTTCCTCATCTGCTGCAGTGCAACCAGTGAGGGCAAGCAGGGGTATTTGCCCACACCAATATGTCCTGCATCATCGTCTTCGGCTAAAAAATTCAAACAGTAGCGACATCTTGTTTTCTTGTTTGTTGGCTTCGTGGGTGTTTAATGTTTATTCAAATGTTTAAAAGTTTTTCAGTACCCATAGTAGAGGCTTTCCCTAGTTTGGGACTGAATAACCGTGTGTGAATTGTGTCAAACAATTTATTATCATTAATTATTATTATTCACATCCCAGGATCATTGTGTAGATAAAATTGTAGTTACTCATGTGGTTCTGAGGCCAGTGTAGCGTCCGAAAATTCTGAAGCGAGAGCTCGGAACAAGCGATAGAGAGGCACGGTCTTCAGCAATGTTTTCTTGACGATATCACGTAAAATTGTCGTCCGTCAACCGACTTTACAGACAACCAATTTTTTACAAATTTATAACTATATAGCTCGACGGTGATAGAAAACATCGTGAGGAAACGTGCAGGTCCCAGAAATGATTCTGAAGCTTGTGTAACAGCACCATGGTATGACGATGGGCTCACCACCTGCCACGTTTGGGGGTCCACAAAAGTTGGTATTTCCAGCAATAAAATGCCTCTAACTACCCCCTCGGGAATAAAAGGCGTGATTAAATTTTTATTAGTGATGTAATGTTACCTTCCTCTTCATTGGTCATTGTCTATGGATGAGACTTCAAAATGTACTCCTGATTGATGTGGAACTTTCTGGTTCATTGTTGCATTGTATAAAAGTAGTTTCTTTAAAACATTTGCTATAAATTGTGTATAAAATGTATAACTATTGAGATTTTTGCCTTTGAATTTTAATTTACTACAAACGTAGTTTTTGAGTGACGTTAGAATTTTGTTTTTCTATTAGAAATTGTCATCAAGACTTGTATAACGATCTCTTTTTAGATAATTGTCTCTAGTACCTAGATCATATATCGAAGAGGTTGGAACAAAAAATTTTAAAGACAAAACTTTTCCTTCAAACATCTGTATTTGACGGTTAAAGAGCCGGCCGAAAAATCAGTGAGGATCGGGTTCGAATCCTGGCATGTACCAATGAGTTTTTCAAAAACTTACGTGCATATTTATCACTAGCTCGACGGTGAAGGAAAACATCGTGAGGAAACCCGCAGGTCTCAAAATTAATTCTGAGACATGTGATAAATAGACCCGGTCCGGCGATGGGCTCACCACCTATCACGTTTAGGGGTCCAATATATCTCGTGAAATGTGGGTATATCCAGTAATGGAATACCTCTGCCTACCCCCTTTGGGGATAAAAGGCA
Organism: Ethmia dodecea; assembly: GCA_963855545.1. Classification (NCBI taxonomy): domain Eukaryota; kingdom Metazoa; phylum Arthropoda; class Insecta; order Lepidoptera; family Depressariidae; genus Ethmia; species Ethmia dodecea. The sequence continues at coordinate 3,201,042 of OY979463.1, read as the reverse complement.
TGAGATTATTTTATCTATACTTGATCTCGTTAGTATAATGGATATTCCTTTTGCATTTTTCTATAAATCGGCTTTATGTGGATAAATAATTTATTTTCGCTTGGTGTCTATCTGGGGGCACGGCAGTTCCCCCGCCAAGTCGAGCAATTCACTTTACTTGGAGCCAATCCTATTATATTTTAATCTCTTTGCTTGGAGCCTATTTGAGACAAACTTTCAGACAAACAAAATTCTAAAACTTGTAATTTATACCCATTTATACCGGACAGTTCCCGCGTAGTTCCAGTTCCCGTCGGAGTACGAGAATAAAATATGGCCTATGTTACTCTATGATAATGTAGCTTTCCACTGGTGAAAGTTTTTTTAAATCGGTTCTGTAGTTTTTGAGTTTATTCGTTACAAACATACATACCTTTCCTTTTTATAATATTAGTGTAGACGGGGATATAATATTATAATTATTCTGATGTTTAAACTATATAATTATAAAGTTTCATCTAAATCTGTTCAGTAGTTTTTGCGTGAAAGAGGAACAAACATCCATATCTTACATCCATCCATACAAACTTTCGCGTTTATATATTAGTAGGATAACATCGTAGAGAATACTTAGATATATTAAATATGCTCAGGAAATAGTAACTATGCTCTACCTAAATGTTGCTAATCTCTACATAGCACAGCCTTCATTCATATACTCGCTGAGCCAAATCCTCTTAGACTAAGGTTAGGACGCCGTCGTGCCTAACCCAATTATAGCTCAATTTTGAGTAATTACGGAAGGCGTCATCGTATTAGCGGCGTAAGAGCTTCTCCTTAAGTAGTTAAGGCATTAGAGAGGTTATTTATTAACTTACTTTATTAACATTATAATATAAAGCAGTGATAGCCTTTACGGTTAAAGAGCCGGTCGAAAATCAGTGAGGCTCTGGTTCGAATCCTGGCATACCAAGAGTTTTTCAAAAACTTACGTACATATTTATAGGTCGAATGTATCTCGTGAAATGTGGGTTTATTCAGTAATGGAATACCTCTGCCTACCCCCTCAGGGATGAAAGGCGTGAGGTTTTTTTTTTACATTCATAGTCACAAGCCCTGACCTGTAGTGTGTTTGCTTCGAATATCTAGGTTCGACGGTAAGAAAAACTTCCCTAAGTAAATGTTTGACGACGGAGTTTTATTTATAAGGAGCTGTTCCGAACGGTTTCTCTCGCGTAGTTCCCGTTCCCATGGGAATAAGGGAATAAAATATAGCCTCTGTAACTTCCTGATAGTGTGGCTTTCGATTGCTAAAAGAAATATTAAAATCAGTCCAGTAGTTTCGGAGCCTATTCAATACCGTGAACAAAACAATCATTCATCTTTAGGGCCCCTCTTGTTTCAGATCACAAAAAACAACCGATACTTATTACATCCTTTCTTCCTCTTTGACATACTTACCCCATTTCAATTGCCACTTCCACAATTTTTTTTACACACTAAAGAACATTTATTTTTTACCAAATTTCCAAATTACCAAACTTCCCTATAAGCTTTCCAACATTGTGATTTCTTAGTTTTCTTACATCATTCACTGTTTTGGATACAATTAAGTCGTCCCCACTATCCTAATGTGCCCAGGGCCTGCAATAGGTTAAAGACGCCCCTGTCAATACCTATTATTATTAGGGTTCCAAAGAATATACTGGTGAAACGTGGGTACTTCCAGAAATGTAGTACCACTGCCTACGCCGGAGATAAAAGGCGTGAGATAATTTTATCAATAGCCTTATAAACGTTAGAAAGTTATTATAGCTTCACAAAAATAGATTCTCTATTTGGAGTCTGTAAAAAAGGTTGATAACACCTGCAATAGACCACCAAAACCTCAAAATCGCCGCTGCGCAGCTGTCGCCTATATTAGCACTGCCCCACCAATAGGTGAATGGTTCCTGCATCAAATATTGACATTGTCCTGTCTCTGTACGGTATTTGACTAGTTTGGCGGTTTTATCTGCATCATTGAGCTATTGTGACAGTTGCACTAAATGCCCTTTAGATTTAATTTGGTTCGCTATTGCAATGAATTAATGGGTTTGGACTAGTTTGGAGGACGTTGTCCAGTCTATCACATTACTATCATTATTCAAACACATTACTAATCAAACTATCGCATAACTATCGTTATTCACATATTTAATTGTAATAGGTAGGGTTGTGATAAATAGTTACGAGCAGTGATAGCCTTACGGTTAAAGAGCCCGCTTCCCATGATAATCAGTTAGACTCGGGTTTAAATCCTGGCATGTACCAATTAGTTTTTCAAAACTTACGTACATATTCATCACTAGCTCGACGGTGAAGGAAAACATCGTGAGGAAACCTGCAGGTCTCAGAATTAATCTGAGGCATGTGTAACAGACCCGGTCCATCGCTCACCAACTATCACGTTTAGGGGTCGAATATTCTCGTGAAATTTTGGTATTTCCAGAAATGGAATACCTTTGCCTACCCCCTCTTGGATAAAAGGCGTGAGATTATTAATATTATTAGGTAAGGTGGTTTCAGAGATTAGCGTGTACGAAAACAGTGACGAAAGCCGATGTAATTACATTCAAAATCGACGTTAGCTACACCTCTTTTTTTAACAATATTGTGATTATGTCCTACTTATTAAATTCTATTCCCTGCTACAGAGAATTAACGAAATACTTTTAGGCTAAGTTACAGTTTTAGGCTAAGTTCATAGTTCATATGAGCGCGGGTAGCAGCGCGCCGCGATGTAGAAGATAGAAGCTTTTTTTCAAAGCATACATAAAGTGAGTTTTTAGATTTGACACAAAAAAATAAAATCTCAGATGTATATTGAAAGATATATCTGTGGTAGTAGGCCCCATGGTTTCTATGTTCACACAAACATAATTATTTATTTATTGAACTTCATGTACCAAGAAAATGATCACATGGCGAACTTAATTTATCTAAACAAATAAGTTTAGCAGAATGAAACATAAATCGTTTATTCATTTTCAAAAATATATTATTGCAACAAAATAAAAAATCAAGAGTACCCTTTCATGTAAATAGTAAGATGTAGGAATAAAAATGGATTAATGGTAGCTCGAAAGGTATTAACAAATTCAAAATTTTAAGTTACTTTCAGTTTCTTGTTGCAAAAAATACTAAAGTTCATTGGGATGTTTCACTATTTTCTCAAAAGTGGTAGTGATTTTTTCTACTAAAGGGCCACTTATATTGTCATTCATAAAGTCATCTGAATCCATTTCTGATATTTGCGATTGATGCCTACTCCCCTCTTTAATTAAAACCTCTGTTGTTTGTCGCACTTTTCCATCGGCGTCAAGTGTCCTTGTTACTCTTATAATTTTACGCAATTTCTTTTCAAATAACCCTAAAGAGTTATCTATGTCCATTAATTCCCGGCAGTCTGGTCTTAATACCCTAGCCTCCATTTTTTTTAAAGCTTGGCAGTGACTGCTTTCCGGTTTCTCGTCATCAAATGTATTTTTTAGAACTTTTGGTTGACAAACTAAGGCGACATTCTGCGATTTTGGTGTTGGTTCTACAATTTTTAATTTTAATGGAATCAGGTATTCTTCATTTGTAGCATTTGATGAGCAATCTTTAGAATCATTATCATCGGGTAGTTCTATTATATTTCTGGGGATCCCTTTATCATCAGTTTGTTCCAAATTTATATTAGGTGGACAAATAGCAGTCAACAACTTTTGAGCCAGTTGCTCTACTAATGGGTCGTTTGTTCTCTGGCCAATGAAGTTACCATAGATGTTCACTGAAGGAGATGCATTGCTTAATTGTTTTTCTATCGGTTCAATTGTTTGTAAACCAAATATTTCTCTATTTTCATCGTTAGGTGGGCAAACTGTAAGTGATTTTATTAAATTAGTCTTATCTAAGTTACTATTTGGTGGACAAATCCCAGTTAACAACTTTTGAGTCAGTTGCTCTACTAATTGGTCGTTTTTTCTCTGACCAATGCAGTTACCACAGATTTTGACTGAGGAAGTTTCATTGCTTACTGGATTTCTTATTGGTTCAATTATAGGTGGAGCTGGTTCTTTTCTATTTACATCTTTAGAAGGGAAAATTTTTAATTCATTCTCCAGCGTAGGCTTTACTATATTTTTAAGTGTTTGTATTACATCAATCTGATCCAAATTTTTGTCGGGTGGACAAATACTGGTCAATAGTCTCTGAGCTAAATGCTGTATTACTTGGTCATTTTTATTCTGGGCAACGCAAGTATTACATGTTTTCATTGAAGGTGAAACGTTAATCAGTGGTTCTTTTATTGGTTCAATTGTTGGTGAACCGGGTTCTTCATTTCCTTCATCATTAGGTGTGCAAACTTTTAATTTACTCTCTTGGGTTGGTTCTACTTTATTTGTAAGTGATTTTATGACGCCAATCTGATCAAAATTTTTGTTGGGTGGACAAACACTGGTCAACAATTTCTGAGTTAGTTGCTGTACCATTTGGTTATTTTTTATTGGTTCAACGGTTGGCAGACTGGAGTCTTCTCTATTTACATCTTTGGAGGGACAAGCTTTGGTTTTATTTTCTTGACTTGGTTCTTTTTTATTTTCAAACGTTTTTATCACATCAATCTGATCCAAGTTTGTGCTGGGTGGAGATATATTAGTCAACGATTTCTGAGCTAGATGCTCTTGGTCATTTTTTATTGGTTCAAGGGTTGGCAGACTGGAGTCTTCTCTGTTTACATCTTTGGGTAGAGAAACTTCGGTTTCATTTTCTTGAGTCAGTTCTATTTTTTTTTCAAGCGATTTAATTGCATCAATTTGATCCAAATTTGTGTTGGGTGGACAAATACTGGTTAGCAACCTCTGTATCTCTTGTTGGTCATTTTTTATTCGGGCTATGCACGTTTCACAGGATTTCATTAATGGTACATTGCTTAGTGGTTCTTTTGTTGGTTCAAATTTGGTTGGATCCTTAACGCAGTCGCAAACATGCCAATTACATGGTACTTCGTTTTTAATTTGTATCGTGTCAATATTTTCTTTACATTTATCACAAACAGCTGGAACAGGTCTTGATAATTCTTCTAAATCGTCTTTTTTGTCAAAATTTATAAAAGACGTTAATTTACAACAGTTAGGAAAAGCTTGCGGTAGTTTTGTCTTTTGGTTTGTTTGAATACATAGATTACAAGATGACGACGGGAGTAGGTCTCCATTTCGGTGGCTATGACTACTTTTACTCGTTGTACAAGGACTATCCAACTTTTTCTTATTATAGTTGATATCATTAAATTCGCAACTCTTTATATCTTCGGTATTTAAAAATCGTTCGCTAGATATCACAAAGTCTTGATTACCTGTGCAAGTAGCACTGGCAACGTTTTCAGTTTTAGTATTCGTTGCTGCATCTTTCCGAACACAATAGTCATCGCATGTGGCAACATCAATACAACCTTTTGCTATCAATTGAGATCTTAAATAGTTCTCAATACTATCTGATATCAAACCCACCAAATTCAATTTATCTACAACTTCTATAATATTACTTGCATTCGGGACTATATTATCACTTACTTTTTCAGCTGGTTTCATATCCGTTAATTCTGAATTTCGTTTCCGTTTCATATTTTCGTTTTCTTTTTTCAGTTGTTTCTTTATTTTTTCACATGATTTAATGAATTCTTTAGCATTATTAGACTTAACGTACCCTTTCTTCTTGCCTTCCTTTGCCAATTTTTCCGTCTCATTAAGTTGCTGAATAACTTGGGTCAGTGGATCGTTAGAGTTCGAGTGTTTGGTTTTAGAGTTTGATTTCCCGTTAAAGTCATCCACTTTTATTTTGAAGAATTTATAAGCAGATAAAAAGTTCTTTATACTGCCGAAAAATGAACTATCTGTATTAGAAGTATCTGATGTTGACTTTTCACTAGCATCAGACTCATCCTTATTACTTACAGAGCCTTCCTTTAATTCCTGGGGTGTTCCTTCTATATTCATTTTGATTCTTTGGCAAACCTTTATAAAACTATCAATTCCATCCGATAATACACCACGGTTTTTGCATTCTTTTGCTAAAGATTCAGCGCCAGATATTTGATTAATGAATTTTTGTAACTGATCTTTTGAATCAGCTTTCTTGTTGCCACTTTGTTCATGAATATGAAGTCTATTTCTAACTTCTTGGCAAGTGTGAACAAATTTTTCAAAACTTGGTGATAGATCTGCTGTTGTTCTGAAACTTTTAGACATTTGCACCACTTCATCTAGGTGACTTCTTAGGAGGTCTAACTGCTTTTCTAGGTTGCTGTCATATTCCGTGTTAATTCCCTTATTGTTTTGCATTTTTAAGTTTCTATTCTTATCCAGTCTTTAATTGGTTGTTTATTCAGGCTTGACTTCTTACAAAGTATTAATTTTTATTAATTATGTTGATTCATCAATTAGATATTACAATTAATATCAACAATTCTTTAGGCATCACACAATTTTATTTCGTAAATCTTCTTTTTAATTTGCTCTCATATCAAGATTTTATATAAAATGTTTAATGATATTTGATCCAAAAAGCACTTCAACCTGAAAAAAAACAAACATAATTTTTATAACACTCTGACATATTTTAATTACGCTTTTCTTAAAGCAGAAATTGGTTAAATTAAGTACACCTACCTTTTAATTAAATACTTTTATACAAAAATTTACCTTTATTTTCTGTAAAACCATGGTCCATGTAAATGTAAAACCATGGGTCCAATATATTTTTATTCTATACACAACTTTCCCAATTCCCAACTAAAAATAAAATAAATAATCTCACGCCTTTTATCCCCGAAGGGGTAGGCAGAGGTATTCCATTTCTGGATATACCCACTTTTCACGAAATATTCTTTGGACCCCTAAACGTGATAGGTGGTGAGCCCATCGCCGGACCGGGTCTGTTACACATATCTTAAAATTAATTCTGGGACCTTCATCGTCGAGCTAGTGATAAATATGTACGTAAGTTTTGAAAAACTCATTGGTACATGCAAGGATTCGAACCCGAGCCTCACTGATTGTCATCATGTGAAGCAGGCTCTTTAACCGTTAGGCTATCACTGTTGCTTAACTCACTAATTTTAAAGTGAACTATATTACATATACATTAGTGTGGGGTGAGTACTGCAGACGTTCCAGCTTTGTTTAACCGCATATACATTTATAATTTATATGCCCATAATAATTTTTTTATTATCGTTATCGAAATTGAAGCAAATAGTAAGGGAAAGGTCAATGTCCCCTTTTACATTGTGCAAATGGCTTGGCAAATAAATTAGATTGTCACTTACTATGTGGGTCTTCGAGCTCTCTTTTGTATTTTAGTCACTTTCCTTTCCTCGGTAATAGTACCATCCTCATTTCTCTTTCTTATTACTTGAATCGTTTCCTCAATTTCTGTTTCAAACACTCCAAGTTCGAGGTCAACTTCTGGACGTAACTGTTGCTCTGGTAGTTCTTCTATGATTTGTTCCAAACATTCATCAAATAAGTCTTCTTTGAAAAAATCATTAGACAAATCGGATTCTTCAAATTGTACGTTTTCTGATCTCCTTCTCTTTCTGCAACTTATACACAGTTCATCGGGATCCAAATTTGAAGGTATAGGCTGTAGAACGTCATTTGGGGTTTTCTCTAGTTTTTCTATCAAGTTTTTAGTGGCACTTAAAAACTCCTTGACACTACCACTTATCATTTTATTCTCATCTACATCTCTTGTCTTTTCTAGAAGATCCTGTAGTTGAAACTTGTACTCTTGTAATTTTCCGTCATCTTGTCTTGACTTTCTTTTATGCTTTACTTCTTCATCATTTGTCAGTGATTTATTACACACAACACACAGTTTCTCTTCTGGAGGTTCTTCTGAGGGTTCTTCTATCAGTACTTCTATAGGTGTTTCTATAATTTCTACCGTTGGTTTTGGTTTGCTAATTTGTTGAGATAATTTAAGTTTCTTCTTTCTATCTCTCTCTTTTATAGCCATAATCTTCTTTATTCTGAAGAACTCTTCTCTTGCACTCTCTTCTAACTCAGCGAGAATATACCCGATGCTAGTTTTGGTTCTGGGTATGACAATTTTGGCTAATACATTCATTTTCCTGTCGACAATTTAATTATTATTTCTTGAAACTTATTTCTGTGTTTTAGAGCTACAAGCTACCCTCGGGTTACGATGTGATTACAGAACATTAATAAATTCTAAAATTATGGGCGTGTCAAGTATTAAAAATGAGACACGATAATATGATTACCTATTGTTCTCGTCCGCCCAAAAGTCTCTAATTATTTCCGACTACTTCAGTATGTAAATTTTTTCGTATAATAATGCTAAAGAAAAATAGGGCTATTTTTCAAGAAGTAACTTATAGATTTATAGTTATTACCTATAGAGAATCGATGTTATCATTTGACCCCCGTTTGTATTTTTTGAGAACATTTGACATATATACATAAGTATATTAGGTATTTTATTTTATACTTTCAGCGCCCCGCGGTTTCACCTGCGTAGTTCCCGTTCTCGTGTGAATACGGGGATAAAATATAGCCTATGTGTTATTCTGATGTATAAGCTATATAACTTTAAAGTTTCATCAAAATCCGTTCGGTAGTTTTTGCGTGAAAGAGGAACAAACATCCATACAAACTTTCGCGTTTATAATATTAGTAGGATAAGTAGGATGTAATATATATGACTCCACTCACTTGGTAGCTCCTTTATTCTCTATGTCTATATTCATGAAATACTCTCTCAATTCGACTATCAATATAAATTTCCTCAGAAGGTCGCGCCAATGTTTCTTTACTTCCCGTATTGTTTGACCACCTTTATCTATGCCTAAATGAACGTATGGTTCGTCTTTACTCTGCGAAGGGGATAAAATTGTCTTTTAAGAGTGTGTGTCTGTTGCAGGTGCTGCTTTTTTTTTATGATATACCTAAAAGGGGGCAAACGAGCAGACGGGTCACCTGATGGTAAGTGACGTTCGTCGCCCATGGACACCTGCAACTCAAGAGTCACAGTTCGCCGACCTTAGAGGTGGGAATAGTGGGAGGGGAGGGGAAGGGGGGATTGGGGCCTCTGGTTACCTCACTCACTCAACGAAACGCAATGCATTGCTTTACGCTGGTTTTCTGTGAGGCCGTGGTATCACTCCGGTCGAGCCGACCCAAGCGTGCCGAAGCATGGCTCTCCCACGTTAAATGCTGAATTCGCGGCGAGCAAGAAAGAGGAAAATTATGCAGCTCAAACGAACCTACTTATTTGTTCCAGTCGCTTTCGAAACGTTGGGTTCTTGGGGCATAGATGCGAAGCATTTTATCACAGAGATTGGGCGGAGGTTGCGTGACAAAGGGCACGACATTCACTCTGGATACTTCCTGGTGCATAGGTCATCTATAGCCACTAGCGGACTAAGGTAGGGGCGGAAGGGGCGGTCCGCCCCGGGACTCTGGTCCTGGGGGGCCTCCAAATTTAACGAAAAGTTAACTTTATCAAATCCTAAACAAGGATAAAAAGCATTGGGCCACAAAAAAAAAGCAGTGGGTGTTGGTTGGAGGCATCATAGATACAAATATAATTAAAGGTAAATTTGGAGGCCCAGAGGACCAGAGGCCAGCCCTGGGCCTAGGCCTAAGGGGGCCTCCAAATCCAAAAATTGTAAGACCGGGGGGCCCTTATTCATTTTTTCCGCCCCGGGCCTCCGACAGGCTTAGTCCGCCACTGTCTATAGCCATCCAGTGAGGCAACGCAGCCAGCATAATGGGTACCTTTGCACCGGGAATGGTCAGAGTCGAGCTATTAGGGGAATAAAATGTTCAGGACATTGTTTATAGTTTTAAGTTTTGCCTTTTTTTTATAATAAGAATATTATGTAACATTACCTACGAATGAAATCAAGTTTTATGAGTATAGAAAAAAGTACATTCGGTCATTTTAAAGTAGACTCTAGCCCCCCTAGCCAAGTGTCATTGTACAATCTAATCGAATGTTCTTTTAGATTGACAAGTATGGGATTGACATAAGCAATTGCCAACGAGCGCTAACGCTAATGTCAACCCTATACATGTCAATCTACTCGTATAAGGACTTTTTTCTTTAAACGTCTTTGGGTGCAGTATTGCAATGGGGAGTTTTCGGTGACAGCTGTCACTTGAGTATTCAAAGGTGTCAATAGATGGTGCTGATAAGCCTTGGTTTTTTTTTACTTAATCTATGGTCGCAAGAATTTGTCAAACAAAAAAAACAATCTGACTTTTTATCAAAATAAGGTTATGTACTCATTGCCTTGTATTTTATTTATTGTTCTGTTTGTACATTGTTTACGAGTGGTTTGTGTTACAACAAAAGATCCGAATCCACGATAAACAAAAACTCAGTCTCCTTCATCTGCGAAAATGCGTGGACCATGTATAGTGTATGGGTGTAAAATACGGAGGAACCGAAGCTCGACTCGACGCACTAGGAATTTAGGTACCTAAAACAAGATCTGTTTTATTGCGTTGCCTGCTGACGCATTACACTCACTCACACACAACACAACAACGGCACATGACATGACGGACGGATGTGTCACGTAAAGCGACACATCAGTGTTGCCAATTTCTAATTCCCAATGTTGATTAGCGCCATCTAGTTCAATTTTAAGAATGTCATTGAAAATTCCTCATTTACTTACTTCAATGATGTCATAACCGATTAATTTTACACCAGTAACGGATTTGTGAGTCTGAGTAACTGTCACGGTTGCCTGTGAATTAAATTCATTAACTTAGTACTTTATCATTGTTTTTATTTATTTACAATAAGCATTAGATACAAATTGCAGCTTAAAAATTGCAGTTTGTTGGCAAACGTGCACTCAGTTTAAACAATGAATAATACCTTCTTGTCTTATTTAAATATCTTGTAGAAATCGCTTAAAAAGATAAGTACAGACCGCCCCTTGTAAGTACTTCTTTTTAAATCAATGTTTCACTTATTGCATATTTTTATTGTTGTACATTAAAGAGTTTTTACAAACAGTATAATACAGCACCGTCTTTAATTTTTGCTGGTGACCTTACGTTTAGTTCGCGATTTCGTTCTAGTGTAATTTAGATTCGATTTTCATAGATGTTTTGTTGAGCTCTTAAATCAATATAGGGTGTGAAGTTGAGCATTCAAACATCTAAAACTCTCAAGTAATTTGAGTTGGTTTTTCTTATCACTACTCCTCGTTGGAATTGCGTGAAGATACCTTTTTTGATTTGTATTTTGGGTGAGAATACAGTTTTTTCGTGATGCATCTACTAAAAAATGTTTTTTTCTAAATTCCCACAAGAACAGAAAAAACGGGTTCTGGCCACAAGCTGCACTAATGAAACGTTTACTCTAAATTAAACCTTAAAACAATACCTGAATACAGAGCAGTGATAGCCTTCACGGTTAAAGAGCCGGCCGAAAATCAGTGAGGCTCGGGTTCGAATCCTGGCATGTACCAATGAGTTTTTCAAAAACTTACATAACATCGTGAAGAAACCCGCAGGTCCCAGAATTAATTCTGAGACATGTGTAAATAGACCCGGTCCGGCGATGGGCTCACCACATATCACGTTTAGGGGTCCAATGTATCTCGTGAAATGTGGGTATATTCACTAATGGAATACCTCTGCCTACCCCCTCGGGGATGAAAGGCGTGAGATTATTTATTTATTTATTTTAAACAATACCTTTGGCTCGGGGTTCTGTATGACCATCATATGCAGGTTGGGGTAGAAGTATCTGGCCCTCGCTAACAGTATGTAGCCTCGAGTTGTAGCTTCTGGGAAGTCTACATACGATCTGGAGCAAAGAATAGCTGTGTTAGTCCCGTTCCCATGGGAATATTATATCCCATGCTACTCCCAGAAAAGAAAGCTTTCTATTGGCGATAGAATTTTTCAAATCGGTCCTTTAGTTTCCAAGTTCAGAAAAACAAATCTTTCCTCTTTATAATATTAGTGTCGATGTAGAATGAAAGACGGTTAATGAGACAAATAGGTACACGGGTGTTGCAAAATGGGTGAGTAGGTAGAGGACGAGCTAGGCGTACTTACATCGACCAGATCGGCGATGTTCTGAAGAAAAGCCAGATAAAGAATACCCGAAACGGGTACTCGACGAGCGTGCATAACTCGTTTGATGAATGTGGGTGAAGCACGAGAGATCTGCCAGATTCGTAGCAAGTGGCAGTCTGTTGTGTCTGCTTACCTCAATGGGAAACAGACGTGAGCGTATGTATGTATGTAAAAGTAAAAAATCATTTAATTTATGCAGGTACTAAAGGAACACTTAGAAAGGTCAATAGTCTAATAACAAGGCACTCTAAACTCGTCTAGTTGTTTTAACGCACAATGCGGCAGCCAGCAGTTATGGGTTAATGATGGATGTGATATCTGGCCGTCATCTAGAAGAATAACGAAAGAGATTTATGGTGCGAATGTTGAAGGATGCAAGGAAAGAGGGCGCCTCAGAAGTACGTTCATGGATGAAATTAGTGACGTCCTTCAAAAAGCGGAGTGCGAAGAATAGAAAAGCGTGCATGTAAAGGCTTAAGGATGTGAAGGAAGTGAAAGAAGTATAGATAGAGCAAAGTGGCGATCCATCGTCTCCGCCTACCCCCTGTGGGAAGAAGCCGTGAGCTGTATGTATTTATCTCACTCTTGTAAACTCATGGCTGTCTTCCGGAGTTCCTTGCCGGTGGCGACTGTTGTCCACTTCATCAGTTTCTTCCCGACATGAGCCAGGTGGAGACGGTTCCTCATCTGCTGCAGAGCTACGAGGGAAGGCATGCAGGGATACTTGCCCACTCCAAATCCTCCACTGGTGTCGTCATCTACAACAAATGTCATGTTTTTAGTATATTGGCACCAAAAATATTATATATAGAAATACGTAGATATGTTACTAGAGCGCGGAAAATGAAGCCGACAAATGTAGTTAATTAACCACATTTTATTTAGTCGCATTGTATTTCAAGTCGTATTTCAAGCGCAACTCTTGACAGATGGCTGTCTATTTCTTGATTATTCGTTCCGTATCATCTTTCCCCGTCATTGTTGTATGCTATAAATACGTTAAAAGTAAGTAGGTAGGTATGTAAATGTTGTAGCCACTCGTAGCGGATCAATTTTCAAACGCCCGCAGTATGAATATAGCTCATCCTTAGTTTAATATCTTTGATTGGCACAGTACTTACGTACGTGGCCGACTTAAGAACTTTCCTTTGAATATTAAAAATAAAATTTAAGAAATAAATAGTCTCACTCTTTTTATCCCGAGGGGGTAGGCAGAGGCATTTCTGGAAACACTCACTTCACGTATATATTCTTTGGACCCCTAAACGTGAAAGGTGGTGAGCCTATCGGCGGACCGGGTCTGTTACACATACCTCGGAAACTAATTCTGTTTTCCTTCACCGTCGAGATAGTGATGAATATGTACGTAAGTTTTTTCTAAAAACACATTGGTACACGCCAAGCTTGGAGCCCGGAGCCTCTCTGGATTATCATCATGTGAAGCGGGCTCTCTCACTGAGCGTGTGTTTAAGTGTCAGGGCCTGGCAACATCATCAAGGCGCGGCGGCCACCGTACAACGGCGCGGGCGCCGCGGCCGTGCCGTGAAACGTTGCCATGCCGTAAATATACACGAGTCACTTTTCAATTTATATACTTTTCGAACAATCCGTACTGAATATTATTACTAATTTGTTGATATAATACGTCTAGTGCGGCCCATATCTAGAAAGAAACTACAACTTTACTATCTCCGGACTAAAACATCACACCGGAATATAAACACGACGTGACGGTGCGGCGCCGTGTATTTTCACGGCACGGCAATGTTTCGCGGCACGGCGCCGCGCCGTAATGATTGGTCCAGGCCCTTAGTAAGACAAAAAAACTAATATTTAATAAAACAGCAATATACATTTGCATTAACGGTCAACGCTTAGTATGTCGCCACCGAGCGCCCCTTGCTACTTGCCTGATAGCAGGCGAAAATCCTTTCATGCTTCCTTACGTAATTTAAGTTACCTTTGTGCAAGTTTCCGTGTTTCTTGGCCATTTTCAAGATACCTACCTACTTATACAAGAAATTTCGTAGTTATGTACAATGGACTCACCACCTATCACGTTTAGGGGTCCAATATATCTTGTGAAATGTGGGTATATCCAGTAATGGAATACCTCTGCCTACCCCCTCGGGGATAAAAGGCGTTAGATTTTTTTTTTATAATGCACAATTTACCCGAGGCCAATGGCCGGGACAATCCACTGAGCGGAAAAAGAGACAGTGTTTATTTTGCGGTTTTCTTTAATTTAGTTGAGTTCAAAGAGAATATTATAACCATTGAGTTATAGAATTACGCTGTTACGGGTTGATGATGATAAGATTAGAGATGAATCATACCTTCATCATCATTGTTAGCCATGATTGGCTATAGAAGCTATTATAGTAGGGCTCGTCTATTGATGATGGTCAGGATGTCAAATTCAAACTACGTGATTTCTCTCATTGTTACGTCTTCAAATACTTAATTGTTTTTTTAGTTTGTTGCACTCTGGATTTCTACGAATAGCACACATTTTGCTGTTTCAAACTGCAATTTATTTACATTTTGGAGGCTGAAAATGTTTAGATTTTCATTTAAGTAATTTATTTATTATGTCTATCGTTTGGATTTTTTATTTGATGTGACAGAAGAACTTTTTTTTTATTAATATGGTTTTCCAAATAGATGTGACTACGCTTATTCTACCTTTTTGTATTTTACCTTTGGAAAAACGCAAACAAAAACATTAGAAGATAATCAAAATTTTAAACAAAAGTACAAACCGACTTCAACGAATGAGCATTAAAAAACAATTATTTGCTAAATTCAACATCTATTGCCTATTGCTACTAAACCTAAGGTATTTTGCTGTGATGCCCGTTGAGGAGTGACGTTCTCCACCTAAAGTTCTTTATCAGATTTTCACAAAACTCATATGCGACCAGCCTTGACGTATACTCGATAAAACGAAAAAAATATTTTCGAAATCGGTTCCAGGTATGAGGAAGTTATGGAGTTACGAATATAACTTCAAGTAACTTATACTTACATTTAACAAGCTTTGCCAAAGAACAAGAAAAAAGATAAAATGTTAAAAACAAAAAGGCAAAGGCCATGACTGCATACAGCCCTCGTCAGGAACTCATGTAAAAATAATATGGAAAACGGGCCTCGGAGTCAAGAGCTCTCCACATATAAAGTCATTGAAACTGAAGGAAAAGAAAAAATGCCTTTCCCGCGTAAAATAAAATGCGTACTTACAACGTAAGTGGCTATATGTAGGTACGTATATAATAATATAAAAAATAACGTTCTATAAGAACGTTAAAAAATCTATGGTTATACAAACATAAGCATATCTATCTAGAAAAAGAATACAAAATGAAGAAATAAACATAAAGAAGGTAACAGTAGTGCCTAATGGTAACTCAGTTTGTGCTGCACCATTAGCCTGACTATTTTGCCTTTATCAGAAAATGTACAATTTAACTTAAAGTGAAGTGACACTAACTCAGTAAGTAATACATAATTAAATATACCTATATGATATCTTTTGTGCAGTTTTATTGATCAGAAGTTGTAGTTTAATTTGGTTATACATTTTTTTCAGAAAAAACCAGGCACTAAAAGTGCCTTCAAAGTTTTTTGATTGGCGCTGAGTCGAGTCGCCTTTAACTGTCGTTATGAAGAAAGGGTTTTATGGAATTCCTACGGGAACGGGAAATTAACGGAAAATACCTCTGTAAGCTAGTTTACATACAAATTACTTATTTAAATGCAGTGTTGAATTTTCAATCGCCATTGGTCAATCTTAAAACTATTGGAGTACTATTATAACGATAACCAAACCATTTTTACCGTTCTCGCAAGCAATATTATTTTCATACAAATATAATATAAAAAACATTTTTTGACTGTAATAATAACTTTGCGAAGCATCGAGTGGAAACAACCCCACCCAATCGTGCATAGACAATGAACAATTATTTTTTTCTACAAAACGCACTGACCGTAGTGGTCAAAGCTAATAAAGAAAAATGTTGTAATAGGAGTTTGAATTTGGAATCAGTTACTGGCATAGATTAGGCAATTTAAAGACATGTCAATCTTTTTTGACCACCGCAGCAAACAGATTCACGCGTTATTGTAGCACCGTGCTACAATAACGTGTGGATCTGTGTGTCTTTCTTTGGCATCGTAAATCCCGAAAGACTAAGCGGATTTAAATTTAGTTTTTTAGAAAGGTTACCTAATCGAGAATGTTTTTAGCTATCATTCAAGAGAATCTGTTCAATCGTTTGAAGATTATCAGCTCTTTCCTTGATGAAGGGATGCAATCAACTTTCACATGGCTGATCGATTCGAAATCTGGTATAGGTAGGTATGACAATGATAGGTACTGCAAGAACATGGTAATCTTAGCCAGATGCTGCCAAATTTTTTTGTAGGGTTTTTTTTTTTTAATAATTAAGTAGTAACTATGAAATGTTAAATTTATTTCAAATTCTCCGCAAAGAACAGCAACTTCGTAGCTAGGAAACGATATTCCCAACCACTATGGCGAATCTCAAGATCGCTTGCGACCCTTCTACTCTCACTTAATCTATGACCTGCCGGACGTCAAACAATGAATCAGTACGTAAACAAAAATGAATATTTAAACCTCATTCAGTACATTCAGTGGAAGGGTTAGTAGTACGTACTTGCCGGACCCAGCTGCTTTGCGAATATTATATTAACCCTGCGACTGCCTAGGTCATGGCGGGGTCTATAAAATGTTTTGCTTTTTATTAAAAAACATGAGAAACTATTTAAAGGGTTTTGTAGCAAAATGGTCAAAAAAAATTGATGTCAGTTTTTTTTAGCAACTCTAATGCGATTTAGTACGTAGAATGTTTAAAGATGTTTTCCTGTCTTTTGTGCAAATGAGGGGTCGTTAAATTATCTAAAAAGTACTATGCATTCACCAAAATCAACGAAATTATAAAAATAAAATGAATGTCGACGCCATTTTTTTCAAATGTCATATACATTTTTTCCCTCCAAAAGACATAGAACCCAAATACCAACCTGACATCATGTTTTTTAAGTAATGTAACTTAAACCTAGTTTTAAGATGAAACCGAGTATACTCGTACCATCTCTTGTAATAAGGCTGAAAAACTTTGAAAATCTATAAAAGGCTATAGATTATCCGCTGTCGGCGGCCATTTTGCGCATGTGAGTACTATGGAGTGGTAATTAATTAGAACCGCCTTCGTAGTGGAAAAGTGGTCGAGGGGTGACCCAAGATGCAAGCGTTTAACAATTGGCTATACAGACAGATATATAAGCAGAAAAACAGACACAAAGAGAAAGACAGAGAAAAGCGGACGCGAAAAGCGGGATACACAGAGAGACAGATGACTGATAGAGACTGATTGCAAGGTTTTCTAATTAAAACAAAATTGAACATCTTTTTATTTAATGTAGTGGCGTCTAAGTCCACATATTAAAAGTCATTGCAACTCTGCTTCGGTATGTATATTTGAGGAGAAGAAGAGGGTAAAGAAACTCCTCAAACCACTATTCTTTAAGCAATCAATACAATGATCTTGTGCCCTCCGCCAAGTGCTACTGGCGCAACTGAGAGAGTTTTTTCTGAAGATCAATTTGTGAAGGAACCAGGAGCCAGGCGTTTTTGTGATAGGATCACCGTCTTTCACTTTTAAGATTGGTGGAAATTAAACCTCTGTCAACTAGGTGAATGAGGCATGAGCCGAGTAAAACATACACTTATATGTATATCCGTGAGGGTGTTTATGTCAACACAAACTAGTCCAGGCAATGAAGCGAACTTTTGTATGAAGACCCCAACATTAATTCCTCAGTCGATGAAACTTTGCAGGATTGTAGTATAAGTATGAGACAATATTTGCATAAAAAAATCCAAAAAAAAAACCTAACCGAAGTTAGGTATTTTTACTGAAATACTTATTTATTTGATATCTTTGTTGGAAAAAATGCACAGTCAAAATTTTCTTCCTCAGCAATATTCATGTGTGTTAATAAAGCTATATGCGAAATATTACCAAAAAAAAACTCCTGGTAGAAACAACAAAACTCAGACGTATATGGGAAAATTGCTCAGTCCATTTTTTTAACTGGAATGTCATTTAATAGTCGCTGTGGACTTACAATAGGAGAATCCAAAATAAAAACCGTCTCGCTACATTATTTTCAGAACATTTCAAATTATTAACAAAAAAAAATTATTTTTTTAGTATAAAAACCTAACTTCGGTTAGGTTTTTTTTTTGGATTTTTTTATGCAAGTATTGTCTCATACTATACTACAATCCTGCAAAGTTTCATCGACTGAGGAATTAATGTTGGGGTCCACTACCTTTATTGCCTAGACTAAACGGACTGATTGATTGACTGCGCAGCAGTCGTACCGACTAAGTTTTTTTTTTAACTGCGTTTTGCATTTGGCAATGTTAAGTAATTTAGTTTTTAAGTCTTTATTTTTTACTTCTGCTTCAGAGACTATGCACAAAAATTCTGTCTTCAACACTTTCTACATCCCTCTCTTGGTTATCACTTTTATAGAAGACTTCATTGTGACTTCTTGAGGCAATCCAAAAATGTCATTCCCTCGCATTTTATCGAATTGCCCATTCACTGTACACTTTTGCGGGCACTTGCCACATAATATACTATCACTAATATGAGTCAAAACCCGAAATATACAGCAAAATGAAAATTATACAAAAGAATGACGTCCCTCTTCGGATTTCCGCCAAAAGGCCTCTAAGTGTCATTATTTTGCAATGATAGTGGACTCGATTCTGCATTACAGAGACTAAACTTATTTTAGTTTAGTCCTGTCATTTTCTTTCTCCTAGAAAAGAAAAGAGACGAGAGATATTTAGTCCTGTCAAATTAAGATTAGTCTGCTGTATGGCGTGTTTAGCAATTTTAGCGACGATGTAACAAGGTCATGGATAAAAGTGACAGATAAACACGTTCATAGTTCAAATTAGTAGGTTTTTAGATGTTTGACATTAACTCTTCAATCTACTTAGGGTTTGTGTCTGTCCTTTTTCTTTCGTATTCTGTGGAGAAGGATAGGCTAACTTAAAATTAGGAATTTTAGGTGGTCAGCCAGAATCGAGTCCAATAGCCAATCTACAAAAGTACCTAACAATTTTTCTCTGCGCGAACGCAAAACGTCAAATTTAACCTGAAATACCAAATTACTTTTAGACGTTGTCGTATATTCAAAGATTGTGTTAGATCGCTTGCTTATCTAGCAAGCAATGCTCGGTTTCACTCATCGAATTGGGAATGCAGGTAGCCGTTAGGCGCCAACCAACGAACTACTTTTTTAAATTCCCATGGGAACGGGGGAGAAATCAGCTTGCACATGCTAAAAGTTTATAACTTACGCCATTTAGAAGGGTATCAAGAGCCGCAGAGCCGTTGAACCAATAAAATTGTGGCTGAAAATATGCAATGGATAATTCAATCTGTGTTAATTAGGCATTTGACCGACGAGCAAGTATTTTTAGATTCATTCCATTTTTATTGCAAAGTTTTCTAAATGAAAGCTGATGTAATTCTGATTTAAATTAGTCTTGGATAAGATATGAATGGGTTTTTATTATGATACCGCGTTATTGTTTTATGTAGTGCTCCATTTTTAAAAATCGTTACAATTATAGTCACAATAAGTGGCGACTTGCAGAGAAAAAAATTACCCAAAATTTAAATAGTGCACACTTAATGAGACTCCCTTTCCAATATAACATAGAACTCTAAAGAATAAGAAAACCGACTTCAACGAATTATACTAAAAAAATACAGTTGAATTGAGAACCTCTTCCTTCTTTAAAGTCGGTTAAAAAAATAATAATCGAAATCGGTTGGAGTGATATCGAGTTATTCGCCAATTTGTCGCGCACATACTTAATCCAAATTTAAGACTTATATATGATTTTCTCTTATATATATACTTCTATACTATACATATACAACGCGTAACAGAAAAAGCGCAATTCCTCATACACCCCAATTAGTATTTTAATATAAAAAAAAATGATGCAATCGAACTTTAGTTGTGTCTAACCAATTTTCTTAAATATCGATTAATAATAGCACGATTTCCATAGAAAGCAATAAATTCAGCTACGATAATTCATTTTTTTTTTAATTTAACACATATTGAAAATAGCTGAAATCGAATGAGTAGTCGATACTGAACAAACTAATTTCAGGAATTGCGCTTATTCTATTACATGTTGTATTTATACTTGTATACTAATATTATAAGAGAAAAGATTTGTATTTTTGGATGTTGGTGTAACGAATAAACTCAAAAACTACTGGACTGATTTTAAAAATTCTTTCACCAATTGAAAGCTTACTTTTCTGGGAGTATCATGGGCTATAATTTTCCCACGGAAACGGTACAAGCGGGTGAAATCGTGAGGAATAGCTAGTTTTTAAAATTTTTATACTTATACCTTCGAAACAAAACCCTCCGTCTAGTGCAGTCGAACAAAAACTAGTAAAATTCATGTGCCAGCAAGCCATTGTTGTCTTCATAATATGGGTATCACAAATTATTTACGCATAACGCCTATGAAAGCACTCAAACAAAACAACTGGGATGTCTAGATTTGAACAATGGTCTAGCTAGGCGAAGCTTAGGGACGTGTGTAATATCGATAGCACGCGACCGATGTCGATAGAATACCGATAAATATGTACAGTAATTACAAAATCTAAAAACTCTACACTTCGTACTTCAAAAGGCTTCAAATTGTTTAGCAGCATCCAAAGTAGGCGTACAGTCAAGAGCACCAGGAGCTTGACGCATTGGACTTTGTAACGTTCATAATATAATTTCCTCAGACTCTCACTACAATACAAGTGTATAGCTTCATGTGCTCTTGACTGTACAACCTACATTTCATTGCGGGATATACAATTCGATGCTGCTTTATTTAGCAATGTTAGACAATTATAAAACAAAAATAACATTTGATCTGTAGTCTCTGCGCAGACGGCCATTTTGGATCCCATCCGAATCTTGTAACCAAAAGCATTGACGCTGTCAGTTATTCAAAGATTATCTTTAGTAGACATGGAAGTAGTATAATATGTATACCTTGTTAATAGCTTCATGTTAGCAGAATTGGTTCAATGGCATGTGCAACAGCAACTCAGTCCTGCTATGAGCTAACCATGTATAAGAAAGTAGGGTGAAGGGTTTTTCCAGCTATATACCTTTATAACACATTTGCTCGTAAAAGGTCTCTCATTTCACCAATTTCAATATCGTATTGTATCTTATTACGCACAAGTGCGGTAATGTAATGTAAAACGCACGGTTTATCAAGATGCTCCGTCTAAAAGCGAACGGTACTTTTTAAAATCTCAGCAAAGAGTTTTTATGTCAGAAAAGTGGTCAACATTTTATGAATAAGATTAACTTTGGGAGATAAAATATAATAAATAAACATTTAATTCTTTAATTTAACTAATTTTGACAATAAATTACAACCATTTATCTGTAACAAAAACACAAAAATATTAATTTTCTTTATTAGTAATACTGGCTGTTTTTTGTGCCTTTGCCTAAAAAAAATGCGCATCGCTAATTCATTTTAAAAATTATTCCGCGCGCTTTTTCTTTTCGCTGTATTGTTTTTATTCGTTTATGAAAGTCCTAGTTTTATTTATTTCCTCGCAAATATGTTATAAAACGTCGTATGACATACGTACGCTCTGATAATTACAGCCTTTGCTCTCTTGTAGCAATATCGCCTCGGCTGTAATTTTCAACTTACCGCACTTATATCATAATGTACTATTGCGCAACTCGTTGGATATACGGCGTGAGAGTTCTTTCTATAACTAGCTAGGGCAATAGATAATATAAATCTTTCAAATATTTATATGTGAAAATTTTTGAGGATTGATGGATGGTTTTACGCTTTCACGCAAAAGCTGCAGAACCGATTTTAGTGAAACTTTACATACATAAAAAAAACACATAGTATCAGACTACTTTTTATCCCGGATCGCGAACGAAATCACGGGCAAATATTAGTAAGGTACGTCGTATTTAATAGTCGAATAAAAAAATCGTCTAGTTTTCAATTACAGCTTGTGATTTGTGAACACTTAGTCTCATTGAAGTCTTTTGTGACCTCACCCCTGCTCGCTTTCACACCTATCTGGAAGCTGAGAACTGTGGGATACCGCGTGTCTCAATCACTTTCAATATAATGAGTCTACACTATATTTAATTGTTTTGCTCTCTAAATGAAAAGGGAATGAACTCTTTATGTAAATCTCAGTATCGCTAACACGGTATATTGTTCCATTGCTGTACCTTTTAGGGAGACAAAACAAAATGGCGGACCTCTAGGCCTACTCTATAAGACAATACCTGAACATCTGAAAGCGTCAAATGGCATTTGACTATCATTTACTGAATTTGAACCCAAAATGGCCGTCCGCGCATAGAGAATACATATCAAGTTTTTTAGTTTTTTGATTGTCTATCATTGCTAAATAAATCGGCATCAAATTGGGTCCGTAATGCAAACTTAGGTGATGCGGCTGCTGAACCTCAAGCATGTATTAAAAAATAATCAGAAAAAAAAGTTCGTGAAACATCTTCAGCACAGAATAATGATATAAATAAACAAAAACCGCAGTCAGAATCAAAGCGAGGTGTGAAAGAGGGTTCCGTGCTTTGTACTAACATAATAGGCATTGTACAACACTGACACGTTCGCTGAGGCACTAGTGATGGGAACTGTGACGAGAAATATCGACATTTGTAATTATAAAAAAAAATATGATGTATTTTACATTAAAAATAAAAATATAAATAATCTCACGCCTTTTATCCCTCGGGGATACAAGTATTTCATTTCTGGATATACCACTTTTCACGAGATATTCTTCGGACCCTTAAGCGTGATAGGTGGTGGGTAAGCCCATCGCTAGACCGGGTCTGTTACACATGCCTCAGAATTAATTCTGGGACCTGCTGGTTATCTCATGATGTTATCATTCACCATCTAGCTAGTGATTAATATGTACATTTTACACTGTTTTCAAATAAATATCACACCAAATAAAACATGTGTAACAGTGCATAGAAGCCGGGGTGGGTCGCTAGTTACAATATACAGGGTGACTTTTTTTACCGTCTGGAAAAAAATGTAGTGTGATAGGTAAGTGTAATAGATTCATTTGGCAACGTTACTTAAAAAAATTTTTTTTCTCAAAAAAAATTTTTCTTCCATAAACTATTAAACACTACTCAATTGTATTCAATAATGCACACTGAAATATTTGAAATAGTATTTTAAAAAGAAACAGGCTCGTAGCTTCCGCAATATATATATATGCGCAATTTACCTACAACCGCCAGCAGCGCGTAGTACTGTGCGTAGTTTTCTAGATTTTGTAAATTGCATTAAACATGACTATATTTAACAATTAATCTCGTGTATAACTTCGGCTCTAGATACCTTGTACGTCTTTTTTTTTCCAGACGTTAAAAAAAATCATCAAGTATAGCCGCCCTTTCCGGCTTTCCTCTATAGCGAAGTTGCGTGTTTGAAGACTTTTTGTATTATGGGCCTAATCACATTTGACCTTGACTCTTACCGCCATACGCGTAATGGTGACGGACAGCATTCCCGAGGAGCATTAGTGTATTTTTTTTCATACACGGCCTTTAATTTTTTTTTTTTTATTTTCTTAGTTAAATTTCTCTCGTTTTCTACATGGCCTTTAAAACTATTTTTTTATTTTATTATTTTCTTAGTCAAATTTCTCAGATTTAGAGTCATCAATTATGTCTTTTTTTATAATGTACTTTTAGTGAAGACTCCATTGAGGTAATCCAAAAATGTCCGTCAAACGTACGTTTTAATTTCCCATTTGCTGCACGCTTTCGCGGACACTTGCCACGTATAATATACTATGTATCATATTTAAAATCCAAAAACCAAAATATTCAGCAAAACGAATATTTTAATAAAACATAACGTCTCTTTAGATTCCCTCCAAAAAGCCAAGCGATTTACGAGAGTAACTGACGAAACGGAAAATTTGCCCAAAAATTAATAATAATATCGATAATAATTTATCTGAACAGAATATCTATCACATCACTAGAACCATTCACGAAGATCTTTGGTATACTTTCAACTACTCCGTTTCCAGTACAATTTCTCCGATATACGAAAGGTGGTGGGTCAGCTTATGATGGTCACGATTTATTTCCTATACTCAGATTGCATGTAGATATTTTATATCCGAGTGTTAGTGCGTTTTGTGACGTGAGCTTCGAGTGATTCCTGAGATGTGCGAATGGGGAGTGAAAAATATAATTTTTGACACGTTAAAGTAAGGAACTAGAGCCGTTTTAAGCCGGATTGTAGTTGTTGCAGAGTAAAAAAAAATTTAGTACAAAATACTGTCTCCATTTATTTATTGCGATAATGGACTTGATTCTGTTAACCAGCTAAAACTCCTAATTTTAAGTTAGCTCTATTCTTCTCCACCGCTTTGTAAAGGAAAGGGACAGAAATAAGAGCGCCATATTTATTTACAATGTCACAAATGTCAAAATAACAAAATTTAACCTTATTCACATAATCAAAATGCACGTATGTAGCAATTTTAGCGGCGATATAACAAGGTCATGGATAAAAGTGACAGATAAGACATAAAATTAGTTTGGTTTTTACACTACATGTTTGACATTACTCTATAATCTATGGTTTGTTTCTGTCCTTTTTCTTCCGTATTCTATGAAGAAGGATAGGCTAACTTAAAATTATGAATTTTATAGCTGGTCTGCAGAATCGAGTCCAATGAGTATAAGATGTCTTCCTATAAAAATCATTATTTCTTTTCCCCTATAATAATACTCGTAGATAGGTGAGTTTTCTCCAAAGAGATTAAAATATATTATATTTTAATCTCTTTGGTTTTCTCGTACTTCCGAATCAATGAATGTGGAAAATGTGGAATTTAAATAAATTATTATTATTATTAATGAGACTCCTTTTTAAAAACTGTCGCTTAAAAATCAAACAAAAAAACTGTCAACTCGTCACTCAAAAAAGTCACCGAAAATTGTAATCCAATATAATTCACAGTAAATTTTCTGTTTATTTTATATACTTACCAAAATGAAAAGTGTGAAGTAATGATAGTATTCCATAGTTTGTTACAATGATAATGCACAGATTAACCAGAGAATAAATATTGGGAAATCATTTATCTATAGCTAAGAATGTCCACTGAAGATGAAGGTACAACCACAGTACATAACTCACCTTTTCTCAGTAGGTTTATGGGGTCCAAGTAGAATATAGACAAAGAGAATCTCTTTGAATATAGATATGAAATAAATAAACAAAAATTAATATTCTTACGCTTTTTTAACCACGAAAAAATATATTTTGTATTACAAATGATTGGTCAGTCGACATAATTATCTATATTCTCATAATATACCTGCAGTAAAATTAAAAGTGGGTATTTCCAGAAATGGAATTCCTCTGCCTACCCTCTCGGGAATAAAAGACGTGAGATTTTTTTTTTTAGTCTGGGTTCTTTGCAGAAGACGATGATGCAGGTGCCATGGTCCTCAGGTCTTGGACCACGCCGGTTGCCTTACAGCAGAAAATCACGAATTTTACCACAATGGAAACCAGCAAGGATATCCAGAATATCACCATTGGAATGCAAAAGTATGTCTTTGAGGTCTTCAATTAGGAACAAGATAATTCTCTCTCTTCTCTTGGTATCGTAAGCCCCGAATGAAAGCCATGAAAGAAAGGTAAGTATATAATAATAATATACAAATAATAAATTGCTTATATATTAATTTGACAAAAATATAAAAAGAAAAGATAATATAATGTAGGTTACATATATATAAGGTAAGTTAAGTTTGGTAGTTTGTGCGTGTGTGGGGGTGAAAATGTGTAAGTATGAGGACGCATTTAGTTTAGTGGATGGACGTATAAAAAACATGTTTGTAGTATGGGTATCTGCAGTTCTTTATCATTTGTTAGGATGGAACAAATATTCTGAAACAAATTTCAACTAGCTACCCATTTATCGTTCAAAATATACAGCCTTATATAGGTGTGACAGATGGATAGACGGCATGGGCTTATTAATAAAGTCACTTTAACCCTATAGAACCCTAAAAAATAGATAAAAAATATATTTACAATACTTAAAATTTATCTATCAGACTTATTTAATAGAAATTAGCGTACACATCCTCAGTAAGACTAAAGCTTCATAGCCAAGTAGGTCAGTAAACAAAATCCAGATACCAGCTATCGATTTTACAAGACTATAACATTATACAATCATTATTTAATTGGACCCATCAGCAAACTGTGAACCCTTGTCTTATTGACGTTGAGTACGACCGCCTAACTTTTAAGGTAACCTTAATAATAATAATAAATTGTGGGACACCATTTACACACGGTTATTCAGTCCCAAACTAGGCAGAGCCTGTACTGGGTACTAAACAACTGATAGACATACTTAAATAAATATTAAACACCCAGTCACGAAGCCAACAGACATGTTCATGCACACAAATGTTGGCCCCGAGCGGGGATCAAACCCGCGACCTCCGACTCAGAAGGCAGGGTCACTACCAACTGAGCCAACAGGCAACCTTACAATACTGATTAGGGTATTTTCTGTTTAGGTCGCAGAAGTTTACCCCTGCTCACGTAACTGACGGCTATACACTGTCTCCACGAGCGAGGTACTTATACCCTAACCTGAAGATGATCCTAGAAAACCCGGAGCAGACGGTAATAACACTTAAAGAAAACTATGCATAATGCTAGTGATGAAGTAAGTATACACTTGTGTGAAGAGTACACGTTTCTGGTAAAACCGGTACACGGTAACCTAAAGGGTACCTATTGCTGGTGTAATTGGTACACGTTTCTGTTGTAACGAGTCTACCTTTCTGATGTAACCGGAAACTAGTACACACACATTGTCTTAACGGATCGAGTTTATGTTGCTCGTGTAATAAGTAAACATTCTTGGTGTAATAACAACACACGTTGACCTGTTTAATACACATTTCTGGTGTAACTGGTACATATTGAAGTGACGAATACACACTGCTAACGCGACAGTAGGTACATACTGCTGATTTGTCTTTAAATACTTTCATATGGTCTGTTAGATAGTATCAATAAATTCTTATCTCTGCTCATCCTTACAGGCACATAGACTAGATCAAAAAATAATGGCATACTCTCCATTTCAGGTAGTACCCACTTATTACCCATTAGAAATAAAATGAACCCGAAAATATGACATACGTTAGCAAAATAGTCTCAAAGACGACTAGGTACTCTCCAAATATGGAAAATTTAAAAAAAAAAACCGCCCCCGGGTGGGCTTGAACCACCAACCTTTCGGTTAACAGCCGAACGCGCTAACCAATTGCGCCACGGAGGCTTGACGACACAGGTTCTCTGATGCATACGTATTCGAGCGAGCATTCAAATCTTACTTATCTTTACTAATATTATAAAAGGAAAGATTATATTTTTGTATGTTTGTGACGAATAAACTCAAAAACTACTGAACCGATTTTAAATTTTTTTTCATAAATAGTAAGCTAGAATATTTCTGAGTAACATAAGGTATTTTTAATTACCGTATTCCCACGGGAACGGGAACTACGCGGGTTAAACCGCGCAGAACCGCTGGTTTGTAATGTGTTAGATCGTGCTATATCGCCCGACATCCCTGGAGACAATGTCTCCCGTCAGGATCCGTACCCTCTACACAAAAAAAGTGTACCCTTAAGTTATCCCCTAGTGAACACGTGGCTTTACTGGTACACGATTCTGGTGTACTGTTACACTTTAGGTACTATTGTAACAAGTAAGTTACAAGTACCAAGTACCCAGGTTTTATTAAATATGTGACAGATGCTGGCAAAATACTCACAAAAAACTTTAAATGAGGAAAATTGAAATAAAATATTCCGCCCCCGGGTGGGCTTGAACCACCAACCTTTCGGTTAACAGCCGAACGCGCTAACCAATTGCGCCACGGAGGCCTTACGGTATAGGCCATCCGACGCGTACTCATCCCAGTGAGATATCAAATTAATATTTTCCGTACCGATCTGTGGAAGAAATTGTCACCTGCTGTATTTTCGGACCGATACGACCTTCAAACCTTCAAGAAGAGAGCATAGTCCCACTTCAAAAGCAACGCACTTGTGACTCTCGAGTTGCAGATGTCCATAGGTTACGGTCGCTCGTTTGCCCCTATACTATAAAAAATACACCTTATACTTACTTTTATTTATTTATTTATTAGGGTAATCAACAGGACATACATTACAAAACACTTATTCTACAATACATTAAAATTTAAATGCTGTACTACTTAAAGACTACATGATCAATCATTGACATGATTAAATTGATTTAGAAGTTACATACCTACTTTAAAAACAAAACAAATACAGAAAATAGAACAATTTTTGAAAAGATAAATAAATTAACAATTGACTTACCTACCTTACTTTTTTTTTTTTTTTTTTACTATGGAAAATGTACTTTTTGTTTTATTATTAAATTAAAATATAAGCATTAAATTAACTCCGACGCAGTACAAATACCCATCCAATTACCGGATCTTGGTTACACAAGCATATGAATATTATACCAAAAACAACACACACAAAATATATCTATTAAACTGTACTAATGTTATAAAGAGGAAAGGTTTGTATTTTTCTATGTTTGTTACGAATAAACTCAAAAACTACTGGACTGATTTTAAAAATTATTTCATCAATGTAAAGCTAGAAGATCCCTGAGTAACATAAACTATTTATTTCCGTATTACCACGGGAACCGCTAGTCATAATTAAATTACAATGGGCTAATTAGCTATTATATCTTCGTTACAACCTAGAGATGGATGAAACTGAGAGATTACAAGATGTAATCTATATATATAAAAGAAAGTCGTGTTTGTTACACTATTTATAAAGATGGGCTGAACCGATTAGGCTGAAAGTTGGTGGGGAGGTAGCTTAGAACCAGGAGACGGACATAGGATACTTTTATTCCGATATTTCCATGGGAACGGGAACTACTCGAGAGTGGAAACGGGAACTACGCTGGTGAAACCGCGGGGCGCTGCTAGTTAATAATAATTAAGAATTATCAGATACCATATATACCGTATACCACAGAAAAAAAATACCTAGTTATTAAGTTATATTTTTTGAAAATTAAAAATGTCAATCAGCTAATCACCACAGTAACAACAGATAAACATCAAATCAGCAAAACTAATGATTTAATTGTGGATAATAAATTGATACACAGCCAAATTGATGCACCGACGTCATTTGACAAAGCAGTGTTTCGCTGATAAACCCGGGGTTCGAGTTCGAATCCTGGTAAAGCCATGTACTATTCAATTTGGTAGGCATACTTACGTTCACATTTATCATTCCTCGACGGTTAAGGAAAACATCGTGAGGCAACCCGCAGGTCCCAGAACTCAAAGTCAAAGTCAAAATTCTTTTATTTCAGTAGGTATAAAAAATACACTTTGAAATGACAATATAAACAAGGCACACTAAACTCGTCCATGAGGATTGGCTAAATGTAATCAGCAGCCCATCTCCACCGACGAGTTGCTGGTTCCAAATGCAGTACCCCGAGAAGAGCCAGCAAGAAACTCAAGGGCAGCTCTTTTTAGTCTCATGTTCAATTTCAACTCATGTTCAGTTCAACTAATTCTGAGGCATCTGTAGTGATCCATAAAATTTATCTACTGGTAAAAACTAGGTATTTCCAGGGATAGAATACCTCTGCCGACCCCCTAACGGATAAAGGCGTGATATTTATCCTTACAAATCTACTTCTACTAATATTATAAATGCGAAAGTAACTGTCTGTCTGTGTGTTACGCAATCACGCTTAAACTACTGAACCGATTTAAATTAAATTTGGTACAGAGATAGTCTAAGGCCTGAGAAAGGACATACCTAGGCTACTTTTTAGTCAGAAAAAAAGGCTGTGAGGGGTTGAAATAGGGGATGAAAGTGAAAAAGCTTGAGCTTGAAACTACAACCAAAAAGTCAAAAAATAATGGACCGATTTTAAAAATTGTTTCACCAATGGAAAGCTACATTATCACTGAGTAACATAGTCTATATAACATTCCCGTATTCCAACGTTAACGGCTAGTTTATTATAAGTATTTAAATCTGTTTCATTCGCAGATTGGCATAGAAGCTGAGCATTCAGATATAAATAAAGGTGTTCTAGCAATACACGAAATAAAGACACTATGGAGAGATTCGCTGAAGAGAATGATACTCATGCTACAGTCAAGAGACAGTTTTGCAAACGTAAAAGCAGCCAATATCTCCGCACACAAGTAAGTCAAGTACATGTACCTTGAGACGGGAAACTTGCAATTTTTTTTTAAATTATCTTAAAGATTTAAGGATTACTTACATAAACATACCAAAAAAAATGCACAAATAAACGATTTATTGCAAATCAAGAGAATCAGCAAGAAGTGACGTCATCTACAAGACGTAAACTTTTCATGGCGCGTGAATATTTTTTAGTACAGAAACAAAATATTTTTAGTTTTATAGAAGGTTTCGCGAGTCGGCTATAATAAACCCTTTTTGCCGTTTTAGATATTTGTCAATGTTTACTTTGTTGAACAGCTGAACGGACTTACGGAGTGACATCACTTTGCGCTAAATAGTGTTACTAATTACGTTTCGTTAATATAATTAAAATACTTCGAAATAAAATCATAATCTTAGAAGAAATAGTTCACCAATGCACTTTTAGATACTTTCATAATAATAATATAATCTCACGCCATTTATCCCCGAGGGGGTAGGCAGAGGTATTCCATTACTGGATATACCCACATTTCACGAGATACATTGGACCCCTAAACGTGATAGGTGGTGAGCCCATCGCCATTACTTTCATTACTGAACTATTAAGATAATTTTTCAATATAATTTTAGTGCAAATTCCCCATTGCAGAAAATTTAATTAGCAGTCTAGAATTTCATCATTTAATAGGTACAGGAGTTATTTGCGGACATTTGTGATAGCAAATTATTTACAAAAAGCAAATTTTATAACTATTGCACATTATGAGGTGGATACATCAGATCAGAAACAGCTTAGCTGAATGATAAATAAAATACAACCTAAGTTACAAATACAACCTATGTTACAAATACAACCTAAGTTACAAATACAAGCTAAGTTACAAATGTGCGTTACTCTGTGTGATGACATTTAAGTCTTGAATTTTTAAATTTTTTATATATTGTCATTAAATTTTCAAAAGTCCTGCCTGACGGGGCTTCCATGAATGTCCTAACCTAGACTTAAGACCTTTATAACTAACAAATAGGTACTCAAATAAATAAATTATGAATTAAGCAAGCTGCCGGTGATCTCACCCTTCTGTCTATAACAGGGTTGGCGAACCTTTTTGTATCAACGTGCCATTTTTCTAAAGTAATGTCAAATGACCGCAAGTTAGGGCCAGCTCACAATATAATAATAATAATAATAAATACTATAATTTATAACTCAAAAGTCTTTATTTACAACAAAAAAATATTTTTTTGCGATTTCACAGATATACGCGTAATTTAAATCAAAGTAAAATTTGTGTGACTTCTGTTATTGCAGATTAGATGAAAAGTAACTTATGTTAGGGTTGTAAGATAAGCGGATAAATATATGTGTGCGTAACTATAGGTAGCGTTGGCGTTGACTGATTGCTTCTATGACATACATAGCCCAACGGACTTCGCGAAATAGAATATCTGTACCTACTCCACACTTTTTTTATAAGTGCATTATGAGATTTTGTGATAGGTGACGTGCCCAAAATATTGTGTCACGTGCCATTCATGGCACGCGTGCCATTGGTTCGCCATCCCTGGTCTATAAGGACTGGACGGGCCTTTTCTTTCTTCAGATGTTCAAACCTGTCCAATGTTATCTTGGTTTTGATTTTCAATTTAAAACGGTTCGGAATAAAAATAAAGATCAATATAATTAGTTTTGAGCTTAGACACACAATATGGAAGCTCATCCATGGATACGGTAAAGGATGTAGGTATACCTAATTGCGGCAATACAACTGTTTATGTCATGTATAAAGAGAAGATAATGAAAGAATGTAATCAAGAAAGTATAAAGAATAACAGTAATCTGGTCAAGGAGTATAGACACGTACAGTCCTTAAGACTGGATTAAAAATACAGAGAAAGCGGCAGCACCAGCAGTAATAGAACTAAAATATTAAATTGTCAACAGGAAAATGAACGTACATGACAATATTGTCATACCCAGAACCGAAACTAGTGTTGCAAAAATCCTCACCGAGTCCGAAGAGAAAGATAGAGAAGAATTCTATAGAATGAAGCAGATAATTTGTGGTGAGTTGATGACCTATGGTGATGGTAAAAGAAGCAGAAAGCGCAAACCAGCCGATGGCAGGTTACTGGATTACAAAGAACAATGGAAGGATTCAATAGAAAAAACAAGAGATGATGGCGTTTATAACATAACATCTGTTGATTTCAGTGAGTTTTCCAAGTCACTAAACAATTGAGACATAATCTAGAAGAAGTAATAAAGAGAACTATGATGAAAGCAAAAGCAGACGATGCCAGGCTACTCGCATACAAAACACATCTAAAGAATATAATAAAAATTTAATAGATATTGACGAAAAAGTCATTGTCAATTCCTTAACAGCAGCAGAAGAATTAAAGAAACTCGATCAGAAAGGTAAAGAAGACTTTAAAGAAAAACAATCTAGAAAACTTATTAAATATGTAAAAGTTGTATAAATGCATATGATCTTATATCCAAATCACATGAAAAAGGCGATCAACCTGATTGAGACAGACATTGTTTATATTTGAACTACAAAAACAGTTCAAGATCAAAATATACTTTAAACTGATAAATTAGTATAAAATAAGTATCCGTATAAATTATTATTATTCTAGACACTAAAAAGACATGACAATGACGGAATCTAAAATCCCACAAAAAACAAAATATATGTCATCGCAAATTTACTCAAAGATACCCAAAAACATTGAGTTTGGAAATAAGTCTAACGGGTTTAAAACAGTAAATACTAATACATTTCAAACAGATCGCAAACCGCAGTTTCGACTAACTAGCAAGCCTGACAACAAATCAAATGATCGACCTTATTCACTTTTAGCAGAATTAACAACCAAATTTACTTCAACTTCCTCGAACGTTTACGAAAATAAAAATTGTGACGACAATATTTTGGATCTCCTAAAAACACAACTGAACGAACTAATAACACTGTGCAACCAATTTTTGGAAAAATATTTAAGTAGATTGAATTTGCACCAGTTTTTACACAAGTGTCAAGATGTTCGTTTTAAGATGGACCAGTTTATATATGCAGACAGAAAACGACCTGTTATGTTAGATAATACTAATAAATTCATTTTAGAAAAGTTGAAAACTAATATTAGCGATGTAGTAGATGAATTAAAAGGATTGAAGGATGAAATGGAATTAACTCCTAGTATACAGAGTTTCCTAAAAACGTCTAAAAAAGCTGAAAATAAACTAAATATTTATGTAACTCAAAGCTGCATACCACAAACATCAGGCCGTATTCAAGAAATAAAACAGCATATAGCTGCAGTCAATAACTTGACCCAAGAATACAGAAACCAGGGCATAATGAAACCAGCCCTTAAAGAATTTCTTGAACGTTGCAAATACTTTAAAGGGAGACTAGATTTGTATACCAAAAAGGAACAAAACAATGATGAGAGAAAAAATATGAACGATTTAAATATTAAATTCTGTGATATAAATGAAATTACATCAAGACGTGTCAACAAAGTGTCATCATGGACTATCAAAACCTTCATATCCGCTTGCAATGACTTTAAAAAGAAGCTAGGAGAATTTAGATATAACGACAAACCACTGAGTTCAAGCCAAGATGTGCACAAGCTAGTAAAACAGATCGATGATGTGATTAATCTGAGCACTGAGGCAAAAAATAAAGAATTTATATTAAAAAGCGTTGATGACTTAGTAAAACCTTGTGAGGATATTAAAGAATATTTTCAAAAGAAACAAACTGGACGACAATATGATAAAATTAATGAAGAAAACCAGCCACTATTGCATCAATTGAAAGCTGGTATTAAAAAGTCTGCAGTGAATTCAAATTCTATATCCAAAGGAATCGTAGCGCATAATGCTGAAAATTGTAATATATCAAAAGGTAGAACAATATCAGCAATTTTTTCTCAGAGCAATGAATCACAAAGAAGTATACTATTTTCTAGTAATCCCCTTTATCAAGATCAACTAGACTCCATAATGCTAGAGCGTGAGGACATAATGACTTGTAAATCAAAGAATGTTACTAATGTAGCGCCTAAAATCGATAAAATATTTGAAGAAATACCACAACCGGTATCATCTGAGCGCATGGTATACAAATCCTATTCACATTTTAAAGAAAAAGACCCAGCAGAACTTGCTATAGTAAATTCATTTTTGTCAATTTTCATTAATCCTTTTAAACAGTCTTGCGAAACACAAGATAATAAAGAATATGCACCAAAACCTCAAACTGAAAGTGGTTTAAGTATACTGCACCAGAAAAATGAATCAATTGAAGTAACAAAACGTTTGTTTATGAACGACGAAACCACTAAAAAAGAAAAAGATGTAATAACCATTAAAAGATATAATAAGCCAGACGTAGAGTGTTACCGTAATTATGTAGATTTTAAAGGTGGTACTTCAGACTATAGTTTAAACGTTTCAAATGAGGATCTTTCTGATGGTTCTGATTTAAGTCATGAAGGTTATATTTTGTCGCCATTCAGGAATGCTCTATCAGAAATTATGTTAAGGGTTACGTCTTATACTAAGCTGACACTGAGACAGTGTATTTCTTTTATCATAGATAAAACGAAAGATGGTAATAGTCAAACTTTGAATGACCCGAATATGGTAATTTAAAAATTCTAATCTTATTTTTAATAGTAATATTCTTCAAGTAAAGTACATACCACTAACAACGAAAACTCAGAAAAATAATCATGATGACATAAAGGATAATTTTCAATAACAACCATTTGCCAAGGACACTCTATGCCGGTCTGGTATCACGGAACTGAAAAATAATTGAATATGTACGGAATGAAAGTTATTGACATAAAAGTCGTCGCCTAAGTACCTAAAGTCCAAGTCCATTCTGATCTTTGTTTAATTGATTTAGCGTTATTTAAACAAGACTGTTATTTTAACATTCCTTAACATCTTTCTGTAATGCAGTTTCTTTGGTTCTAACTCTCTAAATATACGAATAATCACACCATGATTTTTATTTTTTCCTGCTTCCAATCAACTTAATTTTGAAGTTAAATTGAAATAACTAGACGGGCGAGTCGCCGGCTACTTGCAAGGTTTTTTTTTTTTGGTGAATTTACTTTTAATAAAAACAATCTGATTACAGGCTGTTCTACTCTATTAATAAAAGAAGCTTCAAAACTAGATGTTACACCACTATTTCCTCTTTTGATCCACTCTTTAATACAAGATGCTATAGAGTCACTATTTGATGCTGATTTAGTGCTAACAAAGTTACTGAAGCAGCAATGGCTAACCGTAAATCTGAAGATTCTAAAAATCTGAAAAGTGCATCTAAAGCAACGGTAATGGAACCCAGAACATCTGCAGCTCAGAATATTACAACGGAAAAATCGGAAGAAAGCCTAAGCGTTTGTGAAGATCTAGACTCATTTACAGTTTCTGTCTCAGAACCACTGTCTAACATATTGAATGAAAGTCAAATCACATTAGGAAATAGTCCGGAAAAGTTAAAAAAGGTTAGTGTCGTTAAGAAAGTTATGAATGGAAATAAACTTGTAAGTAAAGAGGAAAAGGTAACGACTATATGGACAGAAGTGAGGAACGCCAAAATTGCAATCAGCAAAACACACTGTTTGCATAGAAACAGCAAAAAGAATAACGTTTTTAATGATATTGAGATGAAAAAACATGATAATGCAACTCATGATCGCATAGTGTGTGAGATAAAACGTTGCGACTGTAGTGTAGAAACTAGTAATACAGACTTGAGTTGTAGTGTTAGGCTTCCAACATCTAAAAATAGTCATACAAAAACCCTAAAATCGGATATTAATCATCCAAACTATAAAATGCCTCCACCACAAGTTAAGCCATGTATTTCCATTAGCTTAAGCTCAAAAAACAATATCAAAAACGGTGTTCATGATTTTAAAGCTAATTGTTTCGCAATTACTAAAAAACATAACACAACTGTATCCTCTAAAAACGTAAATGGTCCTTTGATTGCTTTATTAAACAATATACTACAATTAGCAAACCGAATTAAAAATAAAGTAGCACCAACGTCAACATCGATTCAAACAAGTATTGAAAATGTGGCAGAGAAAAGTTGTGTAGCAAATTTATTAGAGAGATCAGTAAGCAGGCCTAAGTTATGTCGAAGAGAGGATATATTTGATCAAAGTAGGAGTGAGGTAACATCAGAAAATATTCAGCTTGAACTTGAAAGAGAATTGGAAGAACTGAACGAACGGCTGCCTTTGTTAAGTCCTTCAATAGACCTGCAATCACTATCAGGTAAAGCTTTTCTTGCTCACAGCTGTAAAGTTAGATGCGAAACAAAAGTGCCAAGCAAATATCTCTGTAAATACAAACCAACATCTCATAACACTCTTACAATCACATGTACAGAACCTACCTCAAAGAAAACGAAGCCATTATCAAATGAAGAAACATCTGTGCTTAACTGTATCAAAAAAAATAAGAAACATATGGCTATAATGTGCAAAGTGAATCCAATATTTTTTGGTATTTGTGGGTTGAAGCCAAATGCTCCAGTCTCTGTAACAAGCTGTGCACGGTCTTGCAAAGAAGTACTGTCTACAAACTTAAAAAAAATAGATCTTAAAACTGATACCAATGAAAACAAAGAAGCAGTAATAGACCGTTTGTTTTATATAATTCCTCAGCCAACACCGGCATCCAGTTGTGCTACAACATATGACTACAACTTCAAAACTCAAAGAAACTTGAACCTTGATTCAACACCTAATGCAGCAGATAAAACTAAATCCGTAACGAGTACTGCTTCAAAAGATGACAAAACAGCTTCATCTAGCAATGTTTGCTCTTGTAATGCTAATGAAGATGTATCCAAACCAGCAAATAAAACGAAGTCTACAAATGCCATCTGGAGAGACGCTGGTACTTCAACAAGTAATTTAAATTGTATGCCAGGTCAAATGCCAATTAAAAATCCTTTAACAATTCGTAGTTCAACAAAAATCAAGAGCAACACAAGTATCTTAGAAATAAAATCAACTGAAGGAAATACGTGTATATCATTGCAAAGTAGTGAGTATATGAAGTTAATAATAATAAAGAAAAAAGATAAGTGCAAAATTGAATCCGAAGAATCTCAAAACAACCGTAAAAAAAAGAAATCTAGCATGGACAATACACAGAAAAATGATGAAAAAACCAAACCGCCGAAGCAAAACATATGTAAGAAGTGCTTGATGAAATTAAGCTGCTATAAACCTTCGAAAATATTTGAGAAGTCGAGTTATAAGTGTATTGCCGAAAACTGTCCCTTTTGCGAAGCATTAGCAAACGACGCACCCAAATCCTCGAATTTCTCATCCGCTTCAATAGGCAGTTCAGTATGCAGTAAAACTACAAGTATGAGATCTTCATCAGACGCAAGCTGTATTTCAGGACGCTGTAGTTCAGGCTGTACACATGTATCCTCATCAAACCACATTTGCACAGAACTTACATCACCGTCATCTACACAATCAAAAAAATCTAAGAAAGCTTTAAGTGACGGTGCAATTGACATAAAGTCGTGTGGAAAATTTGATTCTGCAAACAAGACAATTAAAGAAGACCCATTTTGGGAAGCATATCGCCGAAAATTATTAGATGATCCAGAAAATACTTCCCTCAAGATCACAAAAGATGCAGCTACATCGACTAAGAATATTGCTAGGTATGACACCCGTAGCATTGCCGACTTTCCTATATCAAAACGGGCTTCGAGAGTCTCCACACAAACTCGCTGTAATTCATCTACCTACCATTGTATTACTGACATTCCTTTTCCGAATAGTACACTAACTTGCTGCACTCGATGTATTTCTGATAATACATTGCCAAGACGTACTTCTTACATTACCGGCTCTCGTGGCCCTAGGAACATGTGCTGTGATTCAGGCTGGTTGATGTACTATAAAGTCAAAAGTTCTTTATTACGTCAATCTCTTTCTGACAACAACTGCTGCTATTATAATTGCCATTCGTGATTTGTTAGTAATGGAATTCACTAAGTTTAGTACAGGCAGCTCGATGTAGCCTCGTTTTCACGCGCAGTCTACTCGGAGGCCATTCGTATCATGTAAACACGAGATCAGAGTGTACTCGGACGTCTTCAGCAATCCGTAAATTGCATGATGTTATTATATACAAGGGCACTCCGTCCGTTAAAAACGTGGCTGCAATAGTGTTTTTAAGCGTGAAAGAAAATATGGGTTTGATTTGGAAATATAAGCGAATAAAATGAACTTGTCTTTCAGTTTTTAGTCATCAACATCATCATAAATAATTTGCGCCCTTTTGCTTGAAGTGGATGCTTATAATAAAGCGGCACAAATTAATAATTTTAATCAAATGTGTTGTGCAAATGCAATGCTAAATAAATAAATATCTCCCATTGTGTCTGCTTTTCTTCTCGGGACGGCTTAGAATTTATACCGAGAAGCTATTAAAATATATCTGTCGGTGTGGCCCACGCGTTTATTTCCGTTCCCGTGGGAATTTAATAAAATCTCCTTAGTACACTGGGTACTCAAGGAATATATCCTTTGGTTTACGGTGTGCTTTGGTCGATCAACTTTCTCCTATTATGGTTTCAAAGTTTTTTGTAAATTTTTAGTCTTAAAAATAAATAATCTCACGCCCTATATCTCCGAGGGGGTAGGCAGAGATATTCCATTTCTGGATATACTTACCCACTTTTCACCAGATATTCTTTCGACCCCCAAACGTGATAGGTGGTGATGCCCATGCCGGACCGGGTCTGTAACACAT
Source organism: Ethmia dodecea (assembly GCA_963855545.1). Classification (NCBI taxonomy): domain Eukaryota; kingdom Metazoa; phylum Arthropoda; class Insecta; order Lepidoptera; family Depressariidae; genus Ethmia; species Ethmia dodecea. Next base: position 3,161,613 of record OY979463.1, on the reverse strand, counting down.
GCCTCAGAATTAATTCTGAGACCTACGGGTTTCCTCACGATGTTCTTCCTTCACTGTCGATCTATTGATGAATATGTAACGTAAGTTTTTAATAATTCATTGGTACATGCCAAGATTCGAACCCGAGCCTCAATAATTTTCATGATGTGAAGCAGGCTCTTTAACCGTAGATAAGGCTATCACTGCTCTTGCGAATAAATACTCATATACTCGTAAAGTACTTCTTATAGATAGTGTGACACGCATGCGTGTTGGCACCGCATTAATGCATCCCTGTGTTCTAATTTAACTACAAAAGTGCGCTTAGCGCAGCCTCACGATCAAAGCAAATAGACTTAGGAAACGTCTAGAATCGTTTACCTGATGTAAGTACTACCAACAAGCGCTAAGCCTGATACCAAAGAGGTTGGAAGAAAATCATTCTCTTTCCTAAAACTTTTTCTTTAAACGTCTTTGCCTGATACATTTGAAAGAATTGTCGTTTGAAAGCTCAAGTTTTTATTGCCCCGACCCTAAAATTAGAGTTATCAGAACTCTGGACTTGTTTTCCATTTAAATCCATTCATACATACATACATATGCTCACGCCTTTTTCCCGAAGGGGTAGGCAGAGACAACAGCCCGCCACCTGCTACGATCCTGGCATACCTCACGTGCCTCATCCACATCCATCAATCGGTTCATACAAGCTCGTCGGTTGCGGGTACTCTTTATCTGGCTTTTTTTCAATACATAGCCGATCTAATCCATTCATCGACACTAAATGGTCATACACATGAAAGAAACACTTTTTGTAATTATCATTATTACTATAAAGAGTAAGTATGTGGTAAAAGATAGCTGCTCACTAAAATGACACTTACTCTACATGCTCTTGACTGAGCGTATGTTTTTGAAAAACTTATTGCTACATTCCCTCGCCAGAGTACACGAGCCCCACGCGTGCGAACAACAGTGATATTCTTTTTAAAAACTTTACACGCATGTCCGAAAGGAATTTCGATAGACTTTTTTTTCTTCATCTGCCATCTTGTTGTTGAACGCTTTTTGGCACAGAACAGTAGCGTAACTAAGGTGGTGCGAGCTGCTCCAGGGTACAGAACGCAGACTCAAGAGGGGCGCAGAAATGGCCAGACCAGGAGTGCGATTTTTGAATCTCACTGGTGATAGCAAAATTACCGGTGACTAAAATTATCAGCAATGACTTTTGAAAATGGTGACATTTTCCAAAAGCCGTATTTTTGAAAGTCACACACTGTTTTCAATAAATCGTCGCAATCACAAAATATCACAATCGAGCCCCGCTGCTAATTCTTCCGAAAAACATACTTTGGCACTTTTGGCAGATTTCACATACGTCAACTGTCAAAAACAATCGCAAGGTGATTTCAATTACGAGTGGGTAGGGGCACTCGTAAATCGATATCATAGGTATGACAAATGTAAGTCACCGATGAGTTTCAAAAATACGAACTTTCAGAAATCACTCACATCGGTGAGAGTTAGTCACTTGGTGAGATTCAAAAATCGACCCCCAGGACTAAGTTTTGGGTCATGCGTGGTGGATATTGGTCACATAATATGGATGTAGTAGTAAACGCACTCTACTATCAACTTGCAAAATCATTTATTTTTTAACGATAGATGTAGATATATCTACATAAATACACTTACATACCCTAATATTGTAATGAGGAAAGATTTGTATGTTTGTAACGAATAAACTCAAAACTACTGGACCGATTTCAAAAATTCTTCCACTAATAGAAAGCTACAATATCCCTGAGTAACATAGGCTATATTTTATTCCCTTAATCCCACCCGGAACCGGAATCACACTGGTGAAACTGCGCAGAACCTTATTTCTAAATAAAAAAAATGAAATAGATTTTATACAATCGATCTATCGTGTATGAATTCGCCGATAGAGGCGCTAATGTAGCGTGAGGTCTCAGAAATGTCAAATGTCACTATTTGTGGGGGGACTACGTGAGTTTATGTTTTTAACTAGAATGATGTTGTGAATATACATATTGCAATACCTACCTGAGACTTATTTTATAGCAACTGATTTGATTTTCCCGCTTTTCTGTTGAATTTTTTCCTGAATTTTCTTTGCTATAAACCTTACGGAGCCCGAGACCTTTCCAACGAATGCAAAACCGTGGAAATCGGTTCGTGCGTTCTGGAGTTATAGCGTCAGGAAGGAAAACCCGACTTATTTTTATATAGTAGACTAGCGACCCGCCCCGGCTTCGCACGGGTGCAATGCTGAATTTTCTTTGCTATAAACCATCCCTGGACCCACTCGAACCCACACAAAAAGTTTCATCAAAATCGGTCCGGCCGTTCTCGAGTTAAATCGTCAGGAAGGAAAACCCGACTTACTTTTATATAGTAGATATGAGTTACGGGACTTACGGGTCAATGAATATCAGTACTTAAAAAGTTTTAAGGCATTCAATATGATTTTTATAAAGACTTTGTTTTCACGACCGTATTAACAAACTGACAGCTATAGTTCTGGGGGCCTACCACGACCTCTTAAAACAAGACTGTTTTAATATTACTTTCAAAATTCGTACCATGAGCTCCTTATAGTAAGCTTATTTCAATGTTGTTTTGTTAGGCAATCTTGTGACGTCACGCGAAAATCGTTCAATCAATTCTTACCATGAGGTGCATTTTTGACAACCAGCAATATTGTTTTATGTCAAATTTGTGTCAAACTTAGCAATCATAAAAAAGTTACTCGCTAGCGATTGTAACAAGATCGTTTTCATGTTTTCTATTAAATTACTCGTAATTGTATAATAAGAACTAGTACAAACGTTTTAGTTTTTGCCAATCTTTGTATTATAGCTGTGATATGAAATTTTGAAGAACATTAATACTTACAATAACTGTGATACAACCAAAAATTTATATTTGTAAAGCAAATAACGTCGGAAATATTTCGTCAAAGATGCAGCATTGAAGAATTTTGCGAGGAATATTCCATGGAGTGACCCGTGATCTTATTATGGTGCAAATGAGGCAAAAATACCGAAAATTAGCACAGTAAGTCAATTATTGTTTAATACCATCGTACCCTGTAATGAGCAGTGATAGCCCAGTGGTTACATAGCTCGCTTCTTATTCGTGAGGCTCGAGAACTAATCCTGGCATGTTCCAATGAGTGTTCGCAAAAACATTTTCTATAAAATCAAACAATGGTCATCTCTAAGTTATGTATAATAATAGTAATAATAATAATCTTTATTTCAGGCAATATTTACATTAGTAGATCTTAAATAACGTAAACAGAGGCCCATATTATATATACCTTAAATCTAACATACATAAAAAATAAATAACTAAACTATTTTACACGAAGTGTCGGCGACGTGCGAGCGCTGTCGGCAGGTAGTTGACCCCGGAATTTCCGAAATACAACTCCCTGCGGCCAGAAGTCCTCCTTCATGAAGGTTTCCAGATGATGGGTTGGTACTCTCACCACAAAAGAATTAAAATTCGTTTTGCGACGAGACTCCAACCGTTCAACCCTCAATGAGAAAGTGGACTTCTTTACTATGTAGTCTACGACGTCTTGGACCTTCGTAGACCAGTGCAAACGGGACACATACAGCTGCGTCGACGGTACAGCAGGACGCAGCAGATGGTTCGGTCCGGTCGGAGCAGTGCCATGGGTGTTGCGGCTAGAGGGCTTCTTCTTCTTCCTCTCTACTCTTTGGAAGCCCTCCTCATCACACTGGTTTTTCCTGAAAACCGGTGGGGGCACTTGCTTGCCAGCAGATTTGCTCCGGCTCTTCTTCCCTTCCTGGGAGGGCCGCTTCATTCGCGGCGGGGCCGTGACCGCGCTCGCACGCGACGTCATCTGCGGAGGCGGGGGCGGGGCGGGGGTTGTGGGCACCTCAGCAACAACCGGCGACGACAAACTGCCGATGGAGGCATTTTGCGCGCCGCGACGTGTGTTTACGTAGGCGGTCTCCGGCGACCTACTTACCGAATTATTACCTTTTAATGATAATAATTCGGTACGTAGTTCATCGATGGTACACTCGGAAACCTCCATCTTAAACTTCATCTCGGCCAGGTCAGCTTTCAGGGTGGTGATGTCCCTCAACAGCCTGGTGATGTCGACGTGGTCAAACGTGACGGGAGGCAGCTTGTGCAACTGCTTCGCCACGAAGGCTGGCACGTCATCAGGATCGGTGATCTTCAGGAGGTTAATAATGTCCTGAAGACTTCTCTCCCCTTTCTCGTCCCTTCTGCGTGTGGGCATCTTATCCGCCTGGCCGAGGGTCTCATAGAGCAGCACCTTGCTGCTGCAAATCTCCTCCGGTTCGAAGTTCGACTTGCAGATCTGCATGATGCTGACCTCGTCCATGGTGTCGATGGCGTGTTTTATAAACGCCAGCAACTCGTTGGCTATGAGTTTTTCGGAACTCATAGCGGCGATTCCGGGCAGCGGCTAAGCCGCGCAATTCAACTAATATAATATTAGTGTCAGTTGGCCGAAACGCGAGCGGATCGGAGCGCTGCGCGTGGCAAACTATAAAAATGCATAAGTGTGTAGTAGAATAGTATTATGGTTTTATTTGTCATAAATAATGAAAGTACATTTATTTATTTTATTTTCTTCTTTCAGATTCTTGCTGCAAAACATTCAAATTCAGCAGATTGTATATGCAAGACATCGTGGAGCTACCCGTCACCCATGACTCTCTGCGACATGTTGTATCAACAGAGGCACTAGGACGGGTTTGTCCTTCTTTAATGGACTGGAAGCTCTAGAATGCTGCACTTCGACAACAGCAGTAGATACTTCGAGGCTGTCAAGAAATAATTAGTATAAGTTCTAAATAAATTGTTAATTATGTTCCATTGTAGCAACCATAATCAATTATCTTTAAATATATAATAATTCTTCTGTACATGTGTTTGTCACCTAACTCCTCCTACACGGCTGTAGGTATCTACCGATTTGGACGAAATTTTGTTTGTATGTTTGAGGGAATCCCTATATAGTTTAGATTCACAATTCGACCCAACAGGTGGTGCTGTTGTCTGGCAGGACAACGTCTGTAATATAATATAAATTTAAGTGAAACACTACTAATATTATAAACGCAAAAGTTTGTGAGGACGAATGTATGGATAGATATGTTGTTCTTTCACGCAAATAATACTACTTAAATGGTTTCATCATGGATCATGTAACTTACAGTAACATACAGCTTATACATCTGAATAACTCATAGGCTACTTTTTATCCTTGAATGCAGGAGAAGTCGCGGGAAAAAGCTAGAAATTTTACATTTATTTTCTCAATTTCTCCAAGATTCTAATTTTGTTTGTTATCGGCCAAGGACTGTTGGAAAGCCTCCGGATTTTGAAAGGAAGCAGCAGGGAATACACAGGGAATACAGCAGGGAATAGACAATCATGAGACAATCATTCGTTCTTTCACATCACTAAGCACTAAGCAGGAATAAAACAAGATTGCTTTAAGAGCTCATGGTACGAATTCGAGTAATGTTGTTTTAAGCTTGAAACAAAACGTTCCTAAACTATGATAGTTTTATAAAAGATGGTGGTAGGCCCCCTGGACCTTACTCGACAGTGGCGCCAACTGGTGAGCAGGAAAACGATAGCCCTCATCCAAAAGTGCCGTGTCTAATAGAACGTACACCCTCGAATAGGGTGTATGCCCTACCAAGTGCGTCAGTAATAGGTGTTTAGCGCTCGCTTGAGCTGTCCTAGTAACGGGGACGCATGGTCAACGCTTCACGTACTTTTTGTTTTTCTGACACATTTTGTGACGAAAACGACCTGCGGATATTGCGGGAGACAAAGACGCTTAAAGAAAAAGTTTCAGGAAAGAGAATGATTTTCTTCCAACCTCTTTGGCGGGAAAATTCGCCGTGGTTACGCCTGCAAGCTCTTCAATCGACTTAAAAAAGAGAGGTTATCAATTCGACTGTATGTTTTTTTTTATGTTTGTTACCGCAGACCTTTCGACTGCGTGAACCGATTTGGATGATTCTTTTTTTTATTTGAAAGTTGCAGTGCTGCAGCTGGCGCTTCCCGTGTAAACCACCATTTCAATCTGGTCCAGTTTTGACAATGGCATCCATGAGAAAACGATATAAGTTGAAGGATTTGACGTTATAGGACAAGTTCTCTTTAAGACCTTTTCTGCATTTTTCCATTTCTTACTATGCCCACTTCTGGTTATGACTATTTCTGTTTGTGACCAATTCTGTATTCGTCGACTTCTGGATTGGTCGACCCTCGGTACAGCCAGCATTATAGCTCTTGTATAGCAACTTAATCCATCACTTTAAACAAGCTAACATTCTTGTGTGTAAATATGTATTTATATTTCTGGTATCTCGGAAACGGCTCTAACTTTCGATGAAATTTTGTATACAGATACAGTTTTGCGTTTTAAGTTCAACTGCATAGTTGAATTACAAGAAAAAATACGCCGAGCAGAGCAAATTTAAAAAATATTTGAATCCCAATGGATTTCCCTGGATCCGAAAATATTAAGTTGTGCATACCTGCGTCATATGACAACAAATGCTTTGGAAGGCTGACCTCGCAGGCTTAATTCCCGTATCCCTAAAAAATCCAAGTTTTTTGCTTTTGTAGACAAATTAAAAAAAGAGGCGATTCACCACGATTTTATAATCAAGAAAAGCTATTTCGCAACTCTAAACAAAAACAGAAAACAGCGGGATATAGTATTCGACAAAAAGTTAAAAAAATACCTGAAAAAATTAGAAAACAATGATATAACTGAATTTGAATTTTTGAACAAAGTGAACTATTTGAAATTTTTTATATAAATAAAATTTTGCTTAAAGTATAAATAAATAAATAAAACCAAAAAATATTTTAGCTGTAAGGGCAGTTAAATACTTAGTATGATAAGTAATATTTATGTTGAACATTGAGTTTTGAGTTTGAGTTTTTGTTTGATTATTTATTTCATAAGATAAGTTGTTTTTTGTTCAATAAATAGTTGTTGTTTTAATGTTGTAGTACGATTTAAGTTTTACTTTAGCAATAATTTAAAATACAAGTTTATTTTAAAAAAAAAAAAATTTTTTAATTTTACAACTCTAAAGGTTCTGTCCGTCCAACTGTCCGGGGTTAAAGGGTGCGTTATACGGCCAAAGGTAATTTTCCAACTCTCATGCACATGCTGGCTGTACCGAGGGTCGACCAATCCAGAAGTCGACGAATACAGAATTGGTCACAAACAGAAATAGTCATAACCAGAAGTGGGCATAGTAAGAAATGGACAAATGCAGAAAAGGTCCTAAATAAAACTTGTCCTATAACGTCAAATCCAAGTTGAAGTCGTTTTTTTAGAGTTCTATGTTATTAAAGTACCAGAAACACACTAGACCGAAGTAGCAACGATAGCCGTGTTTGACCAATGACATACATACATAAAGCTCACGCCATTGTCCCACAGGGGTAGGCAAAGACGATATATCGCCACTTTGCTCGATCTCTGCACACTTCTTTCGCTTCCTTCGCATCCTTATGCATTTTGATGCAAGCTCTTTTATTCTTCGCACTCCTGACCTCAGTTTTTTGAAGGACGTCACTTATTTATTTATTTATTTATTGGAAAGTCTACGGCGTACATAACATGCCAGAGCTTATAGGTATAATTATTAAATAAGGCTAATTACAGACTTCCACTTTAAAACTAAACAGGTAATTGTGCTTATAAAACTAGTAAGAAGAAAAAAAAAATGTGCGTGAGGGTGTGTGCCGGTTATAAATACTTCGTTTAAATGTGGATTTAGAGAGATTAAAGGGGTCAATATCATCAAATGCATTATCGTAGGTTCTGGTAACACGTGGTAATAGGGAGTTTTGGGCATAGTTTGTGGAGTAAAATGGTACTTGAAGTAATTTTGTGTGTCGAGTGCGACGAGTTGGGGTGTTGAGATTCATCTCATTCAACAGTGCCGGACAGTTCAGTTTTCCTCTCAGTATATAATACAATAACATCATATCATAAACTAGTCTACGATGCTCTAATTTACAAATTTTATGATAAGAACAGCTTTCATCGTAAGAATCAAAACTTTTTCGAGCTTTAAAGTTAAGATGTTTTACAAATTTTCGTTGAATTGATTCAATATTTTGCTTATGTATAACATACTGAGGGGACCATATGCTACTTGCGTATTCAAGGACGCTCCGAACGTAGGCATTATAAACTACCTTAAGGCATGTGAGATCATTAATTAATTTGCATGACCGAATCACAAATCCGAGGCTTTTATATGCCTTACTAGTGATGATATCTATGTGCTCCACAAAGTTCAGCTTACTGTCCAGATGTACACCTAAATCGCGAACACAGCTAAATCTGTCAAGAGGCTTACCTTGGATATTATAAGAAAACAAAAAGGGTTTGGTTTTACGGGTAAAGGTGATGAGTTGACATTTTCCTACATTAACTTTAATTCTATTTGTAGTATAGTATAATGATAGCCGATTTAAATCATGCTGGAGGTCGATGCTGTCCTGTTCATTTTTGATGTTCATATAAATTTTAGTATCATCTGCGTACATTAAAAATTTTGAATGATGGAAGCACGTATATATATCATACAGATAGACGTTATAGAATAGAGGACCGAGATGGGAGCCCTGGGGAACACCTGACGGAATTGTAACATAGTTTGATCGAAAACCGCCCACTACCACAGCCTGAGATCGATTCGACAGATATGACTTGACCCATCTAAGAAGATCGCCATGAATTCCAAAATGCTGGAGCTTTAGCAAAAGGATGACGTGATCCACACGGTCGAAGGCTTTTTCGAAGTCAGTGTATATCACGTCAGCCTGTTTACCTCGGCTCATACATTCGAAAACGAAATTTGTGAAAACTCCCAGGTTAGTTACAGTTGAACGCCCTTGTAAAAAACCGTGTTGCTCGTCAGGTATTCCGTTGAGTACCGTGGTGTATATATTCTTATAAACGAGTTTTTCGAAAAGCTTACTAAATGTGTTCAATATTGAAATCGGTCTATAATTCTCCAACTTAATCTTTGACGATTTTTTGTGTATTGGGACTATGTGAGCTTCTTTCCAAACCTGAGGAAATACACCCTCGTTTAGTGATCTATTGAAAATTAGGCAAAGCGGAGACGCAAGAGCTGATGAGCAACGCATAATAAAAGAAGATGGAAAATTATCGCTTCCAGGTCCCTTAGTTATATCAAGATTTTGCAATGACTTTAAGACTTGTTCTTTATTAAGGAGAATTGAGTTAATGTTAGAGGCTATTCCATGTTGCGGCGGAGCTAAATACATTACTGGGTATTCCTTAGCAGGTTCAATAAAAACGCTTTTGAAGAAATCATTAAAAGCTGTGCATATATCAGTACCTGCACTGAATTTTTTATCTTCGTAAGTTACTAATTTCGGATAAGACGAGACGTTGCGTTTAGATTTAATGAATGACCAGAATTGTTTTGCATCCTTTTTGAAATTTGATTTGATCCATGAACGTCCTTCTGGGGCGTCCTCTTTCCTTGCATCCTTATATATGTCTATGATCCTTATACATTCGCACCATGAATCTCTTTCTTTTCTCATCTTTCATCCATACGTTGATCAATGAGTTTTTCAAAAATTTACTCTATACTTCGTCTTCTAAAAACTTATACCATTGCTGTTACAAAGACCCCTCATACACAGTTTTCTTTAATATACGTATGTCTGTACACGCAAAAACTATAATATAAGTACCTCTGAATGCTGGTTTTAGAGTTGTATAGTTGCCGGACTAACTTAAATTCAAATCTGTTACAAGTTTCGTCTAGGTAGATATGTTTTTGACGTGACAACGTCTTATAAATTGATGGAGCCGGCGGCATTCCCGAAAAAGTGTGACGTATGCGTCGTTCCAGTGCAAGCGAGAGCGCGCAACGAGCGACAAATAGGCACAATCCATTCCATCAGTATTTTCTTATGACGTTGTCACGTTCAACTATCGTCAGTAAACCGACTTTACAGACAACCGATTTTTGGTATGTTAATCCACGGATGGTTAATCCATAACTCCCTCAAATCTGTACCGATTTAAAAAAAAACGTTTGATCAAGTATGTTGTCACGGTTGGTCACATAAAAGTTTTTTCTAGGTTTGTAATGGGACGACGTTATGACCATAATAGAATTGACATAGATAAAATACCTTTAGGGGTTTGACGTCTGGCTCCCACCACGTCTGGTGGGTATTTAGGCCTCTTCCCAAAAAATAGATATACTAGATGATTTTTACCGTCTGGAAAAAAATATGACGTATAAAAGGTATCTAGAGCCGAAGTTATACACGAGATTAATTGTTAAATATAGTCATGTTTAGTGCAATTTACAAAATCTAGAAAACTACGCACAGTACTACGCGCAGCTGGCCGTTGTAGGTAGATTGCGCATAAATGGAAGCTACGAGCCTGTTTCTTTTTAAAAAAATTATATTTCAAATAAGTCAGTGTGTATACAATTGAGTAATGTTTATTAGTGTAAGCAAGAAAAAAATTTTTTTAAGAAAAAAATTTTTTTTTAAGTAACATTGCCAAATGAATCTGTTACACTTACCTATCACATCACATTTTTTTCCAGACGGTAAAAAAAGTCACCTGTATGTAACAACTGTGAAGAGTGTGAAGTGACACTAACAAAAAATAGACTTGGTCTTATCAGGGCAGTATTCTTAAAGAAATATTTTAGGCAATTGAGAGCGAGAGTGTACTCTCTCTGTATTTCAGAAATCACGGATTTTTCCCACAAAAGCACTTTATAGAATATTTTTCTGTGCAAAAGAACAAAAGTTCTTTGCTTCATTGAAATATTACGAATATAAACGTTTATAAAAAGGTCGTTCCGCACTTCATGACAGCTCGAAGGAAAGAGTGGAGGAATATTATGGATCCCTTTGTTTCAAGGTTTGTTATTCATCTACGAGGCAAGGAACGGACTGACCTTTCAACGCACTCTCCGCAACAGACCACATGCCATGTTTTATTAAATTAAAAAATAAAATATGCTTACGAGTATAATAATATAGTAGCGCTCGTAGCTATACCAGTGTGCTTATAACGATCATGCCGGTTAAGCAAAGTTGGGCGCGGTCAGTCAGTGAATGGGTGACCGCCTAGTGGCATAACGAGCACGAGCGCTCCCTTGTTTCAGAAGGCACTGCATTAAAATTTTCATTGCAGACAGAAAGACAAATAAATTTTTGTATTAGTTACTGACATGTAATCTTCGTAAAGCGCCTTGAAAGTCACAGTATTCGCTAGTCAAGTATCACCGTAAGTCTCTAAACACTAAAAAACGTATAATTCCTAGGCACCAAGCTAGGCTAGGTCTTAACTAGGCGAGGGGAGTCCCCCTATGTAATGCATTCCTTTGATCTATGTAGAAATATGTCAAGAGGTGTGCGTAGACGTCTTGTCTATGGCTGCGTGGAGGGGACAGAAAGAAAAAAATCCTTTTTTTTACAATTATAAGTAATGAGTTAAATTTGTAGACGTTTGTTTAGAATTGCGTCCTTCAAGCACTAATATAAATCTTTCATAAGTATTACACCAGCCTTGAGTTCGATTCCTAGTGATAAATCAAATAAGTTTAAGGAAAACTTGCATATTTATCACTGGCTCGACGGTGAAGGAAAACATCGTGAGGTAATCTGCAGGTCCAGAACTGATTCTGAGGCATGTGTTACTACCCCCATCTGACGAAACGTGGGAGAGCCATGCTTCGGCTCGACCAGAGTGATACCACGGCCTCACAGAAAACCAGCATAAAGCAATGCTTGTATTTCGCTGAGTGAGTGAAGTAACCGGAGGCCCCAACCCCTCCCCCCCCCTCCCCCCCCCTCCCCCCTCAGAGTCCGGCAACGCAGTTGTGACTCTTGAGTTGCAGGTGTCCATGGGCGACGGTAGTCACCATCAGGGGACCCGTCTGGTCGTTTGCCCCCTTTTTTCTTAAAAAAAAAACGATGGGCTTTCTATCTATCAATACCTCCGCCAACCCCCTCGGAGATAAAGGCGTAAGCATATGTTTTGCGAGCAATTAGTAATGATAGGCAATCCAAAAATAATAAATAATTGATTCTCTATTTGTGGCGTAATAATTCGTTTTCGTTTTGTTTACGCACAAAGAGAGTCGTTAAGCCATGTCAGATAGGTGTACCTACTCTACCCCTGAAAAATTATGGCAGTTAGCTGGCCACTATAATATTAAAAAAAAAAAAAAAAAAAGTATGCCCCCTCTAATGTCCTATTATATTTTAATCTTTTTGATAGTATGTATCTATACATAATATACACTCCCGGACACATCTATCGGGCTAAAAACGTTGTCACACGAGATCGCGGTCTTGCTTGACAACAAACGAAGCCGCCAGTCTCTAAGTACCTTTAATAAACTCTTCGGACAGTAGTACGGCTTAAATTCAGTTGTGCACTCACATTTTTTTGGCTTTGCCCGGCCTGCAGAAGTGCTACAGCTTTGGCGGCAATTTCAGGCCGAGTATCCATATTTTTTGGTCAAAACTGGCTCAAAGTTTGCAGTAGATAAATTATTGAACCACTAATCAGAAACATAAATTAAAAAATCCAACTTTCGCAAAATTAAAAAAGTTTTCTCCTTCCTTGCATCGTTGAAAACAATGAACAGACTCGAATTTTCTTATTTTTTTTCACAATTTTGAATTCTAAATTTAAAAAAAACATACTAAAAGTTTGACGAATAAATCAGCTTCAAAACTGCATACCAACTTATTGCTCCACCTAACATTTATTTTTAGCTAGGGACCGTCAAAACTTAAAACACTAGGTGGCCCGATAGATGTGTCCGGGAGTGTATGTAGTTTCATTAAACGTCTTAAAAAAATTTGGAACTCAATTTGATGTTTTTGTTGTGTGATTCCATACTTCCTTCATTTGAACACCGAATTCGAAAAAAAAAAAATTGAACTGGTATTACCAACTATTTTTGTATACAAACTCAAGGGTGGTCCCATATAATAAGTTTTATAAAATTCTGATGAAGAAATTCAGGTGGAGAACGGGACTCCCTTTGAGCAAATTACTCGCTATCAGTGTAATTAATATGTTTTAGTAACAGTAGGCAATGGATGTTGATATGAAAATATTAGTCTTTTTAGTGCTATTCGTAGAAATCCGTTTTGCAAGTTTGTTTAACATTTTGTTTATTTATAAGTAGATCACTGATAACTCTGATGCCTCAGCATATAAGGCATATTTGCGGTTCATGAAACTATTAATCGATGAGGAATTTCACTTCAAAATTCACTAGAATTTAATCTCAGAATTCTTGCTTAATCAATTTAATTTGCTCATATTAATTTCCATGTATTGTAATAGTTTACGAAAAAACTTCTTGAGGCGATACGAAAAATTCATCTTAGTTGATTGTGCTACGCAGTACCTACATAGTGTATACCAGCTATACTCAATCTGCGGCCCGCGGGCCGCATGCGGCCCGCCGGACCTTTGTTGTTGGCCCATCTGAAGTTACAAATTTATTGCAAAAAACATTTTAAATTGCGTGCCCATCAGAGAATGGGTGTATCAGAACGGGAAAGTGAGCCGAGCGCTATCAGCTATAGCTAATCTCGCCCAGTAATTGCAGTTAATTGTGGTTTTAGTGTCAATATAATGTCAGGAGTGTCTTCTAAATATAAAAGAAAAATATCTAATCGCCAGCCAGACCTTGATAAAGTACTGAAAAAGTGTTCACAGTATCAAAAATCGCATTAAAACATATAAACATCTTTGTTAAAACTTCTTTTTTAGCTACATCGTTAACTTGGAATCACGTTTTTTTAAATAAGACCTAAATAATTTTTGCTTGCGGCCCTCGACACCATGACTGAAACGTGTTTGTGGCCCCTATAAACAAAAGGTTGAGTATGGCTGGTGTATACCATTGGTAGACGGGCCTGGTGACTCAGTTGGTAGTGACTCTGCCTTCGTTCGATTCCCGTTCGGGGCAATATTTGTGTGCATGAACATGTTTGTTGGCTTCGTGTCTGGGTGTTAAATTACCTACTTAAATTGTTTATTATGTGTAGAGTACCTATATAGTTAGTAGTTTAGTATCTAGTAGTTAGTTTCAGGCTGTGCCTAGTTTAGGACTAGATAACCATGTGTGAATTGTGTCTCACAATTTATGTATTTATACCATTATCTATACTAATATTGTAAAGAGGAAAGATTTGTATGTTTGTATCTTTGTTACGAATAAACTCAAAACTACTGGGCCGATTTTAAAAATTATTTCACTAGTGGAAAGCTCGATCCCTGAGTAACATAGGCTATATTTTATTCCCGTATTCCCACGGGAAAATTAACTACTCGGGTGAAACCGCGCAGAACCGTTATTATTATTATAATTATATATTTACACGGAAAAAGTATGGCTGAATGAATAATTATACATCCCTCTTCAGAATCCCGTAATAAAGCTTTACTTATAAAGAAACACGTGTTTCTATTTAATGAATCAAAATATATTTTTTCCGAATATCTCACGAAAACTAGGAACAAACAGGAAAATTCAGAACACAATTAAGTAGAAATAAAAACGATATTTTTCGCGGAAAGTACTTATTTGTGTAAAGAGATCTGTATCATGACCTTTTTGCTCCGAGCTTCGTCTTTGGACATTAAAAATATTATAAAGAGTTCTTGAAAAAGCTTGAGGACTTTCCTTGTTTGAGTACTAAGATTATTTTGTTGGATAAGGCATCAAGTGCCTACCAATAGAAAAATCAAATAAAACAACCGCTACTACCGTAACTAGAATACATTTACTTTATTGTCAACTTTTATTTCTTCTATATCTATACTAATATTATGAAGGGGAAAGATTTGTATGTTTGTATCTTTGTTACGAATAAACTCAAAAACTACTAGAGCGATTTTAAAAATTCTTTCACCAATGGAAAGCTAGAGTATCCCTGAGTAACATAGGCATATTTTCTCACGGGAACGGGAACCACCGCTAACCGCTAGTCCTACATAAAATGGCAAGGGGGCAAATCCGCCGCTGACACTAACAGAGGCAAAAGTAGAGGCTTTGTAGAACGTAGATAAAGATAATTCGAATAGAATGCATAATATATATGGGATGAACTTGTCATAAGCGCTATTTGTTAGCGCGACTGAGTAAAATTGACGCAACACTCTCAAAAAGAGTTCCTTCCTCGTGGTCAAACTTAATGGTCAAACTGAGTGTAGGCACTGACACATAGTTCTTCTTATCCAAATATTGATTTCTATGTAATTGAAATAAGATTCAAAACCAATTAAAAATTAATAATAATAATAATAAACTCACGCCTTATATCCCCGAGGGGTAGGCAGAGGTATTCCATTTCCGGATATACCCACTTTTCACCAGATATTCTTTGGACCCCTAAACGCGCGTGATAGGTGGTGATCCGCGCGGGACCGGGTCTGTTTACACATGTCTCAGACTTAATTCTGGGACCTGCGGGTTTCCTCACGATGGTTTCCTTCACCGTCGAGCTAGTGATAAATATGTACGTAAGTTTTGAAAAACTCATTGGTACATGCCAGGATTCGAACCCGAGAATCACTGATTATCATCATGTGAAGCAGCCTCTTTAACCGTAAAGCTGTCACTGCTTTTTCTAAGTTATTCCCATTGTAATAAATCGAATGCTAACTAAGTGAATGAAACCTTCGTGTCACATCCAAAAGCGATGATTCGCTTCACACATCTCCACCGTTCGCAGCGCTGGGAATATTATGTACTGCATATTCAGTGGGATATAAAGCCCCTCTGAGGAACGACGCCATTTTGTTTTTTTCCCGCGTTCGGATGGAGCTAGCAAACGTGTCCGCTGTAATATGACTCTCTTCTCTACGCTGCTTTTAGTATAAGTGTTATGAACAGTAAGATTCCTTTACATCTTGTCATTGGTCCTAGAGTTTGTGCCGATAAGTTTTTCCAAAACTTACGTCATATCTCTTACTAGCTAGGTAGTCACCCGCGTTTGACGTTGACTTACATGGGTGACCGTGACCGCAGCTATACCTAGTTAATTTCACATACCATTAGTTCTATCAACTATTGTTGATCGCTGAGATCAAATAAAAAGTAAAGATGGAGCGCTGCGAAGGATAAACTGAAGTCAGAAAAACTACGTGACATAATTTTTTTTTCCTACGTTTTGCTTCAATTGACGAACTAGTTCTAACTGATCGGTGTGGGTTGAGTAGTTAGCTTGTAAATTTGTGCGTGAGCGTGTATGCACAGTGCGTGGCGTACTTTTTCAAGCTTCAGTTTATCCTTCACAGCGCTCCATCTTTACTTTTTATTTGATCTGAGGTTGATCGAAGGCTGAAGTCAATGCTGCGATCTGCTGGTTTCCTTGCATTGTTTTCCTTCATACATCTACACTAATATTGTAAAGAGGAATAGTAGATTGTTATACAAGGGTCGGAAGGAATCAATTCCCATACGAGGTATTTAGACGCCCGAGCGCAGCGAGGGCGGATATAGTCCGAGTAGGAATTGATAACTTCCACCCGCGTTAAACACTCTACTTTTCATTTCGAATTCAAGGAAAGTAAACAAAAAAAATTACAATTTTACAAAAATTCTAACATGCAAAAACGCAATAATACCTAAAAAAAAAAACAAAATTGTCAACAATATAACCAAAGAGGTTGGAAGAAAGAGAAACTTTTTCTTTTAAACGTCTTTGAATACTACATCATAGAGTAGATACCTAACCTAAATAACATTACAAAAATAATATACAAATCCTTCCTCTTTATAACACTTTTAGCCGAGTAATAGTGTTCTGTGCTTAATTAGTGTCGATGAAAAACAAGATTTTGAATTTCGGAACAGATTACCAAATTATTACTGTTTTTTTAATTTTAAATATGGAACGCGTACCGCCCCGCGTGCGGGCTATTTTCTGTTGTTTATACCTACACTCACAAGGCCGCACCTTTTTTTTGCTTATTCTAATTGATGTAAAAAGTTTCGTATCCCTACTAAGTACCCAAAGAGGTTGGAAGAAAGTCATTCTCTTTCCTAGAGAAACTTTTTCTTTAAACGTCATTGCCAAATTTAGTACTATTTTTTTTTATTTATTCCCGCCCTAAGGCCGGAAGCAATTACTATGAGTCTTTCCCGACCGAGGGCGGGAATCACAGCCCTGAATCTCTCTGTGGTGGGAATCATCGCTTCCGACCCGGTACTCAGATCAAACATACACTACTTTCCGAGTATGAGATATGAAAAGATTTTTTTTGTGCATGTCTATATGTTGGTAATGATTTTGATACTGGATTGATTTTAAAAATGCTTTCACCAATGAAAAGCATAGATACTTCTTTTTTCTTAAGTATTCTTCCGTATACATCTGTCATTACAGCCAGTGAAAGAAGAGCAAGCACTGGTCGCGTAACAAATGTCAATTAGATTACGATTACAATTATAAATTGACAATAAGGCCCCAGGTCTGTGCACTCAACCAATCATACTTCTCATTCAAGGGTGTATTTTCAGCTCACATCTGCGCAAGCGCCGTCATAGGGGCGCTCTGTGTTCAGGCGTTGAACCGTGCCTATTAGCTATTGTCTAGGATTGAAAATACTAGTCCTAGTGATGGGAAAACGTTGATATCGATATTGCTGGACGAGGTGTTCTTAGGAAACTGGCAAATTCACAGATTCTATACGATTTTGTTAGTTGCATAATGTTCCTTTATCAGTTGGACCTACGACGGTTACAAGAAAGGGGGGGAAGTTAGGTGGGTCATGACCCCCTTCTAGGCTGGGTCTAGGTCGACCACTGATGATTTTTGAACCGACTTCAAAAAAGGAAGAGGTTTCCCAACTGGACTCTCTTTTTTATGTGTGTTTCGTCGTTGTTTATGAACCGATTTTAATTATTATTCTTTTATTGGAATGGTGATATCCAAACGGTGGTACCATGATAAGGAAACCAGGATCTGATGATGGCATCCCAGAGAAATCAAGGGGAACCTTCAAAAATCATAGTGGTGAAAAATCCTAGTGCTTTTTTACTTTTTTTAGTTTCCCGTTTGAAGTTGTTTTTTTTTTGTTTTGGAGCCTATTCAATAATATAATATAATCTCACGCCTTTTTTATCCCCGAGAGGCCGAGGTATTCCATTACTGGATATACCCACATTTCACGAGATATATTGGACCCCTAAACGTGATAGGTGGTGAGCCCATCGCCGGGCCGGGTCTGTTTACACATGTCTCAGAATTAATTCTGAGACCTGCGGGTTTCCTCACGATGTTTTCCTTCCCGTCGAGCTAGTGATAAATATGTACGTAAATTTTTGAAAAACTCATTCAATACAAACAAACAAAAAAACTAATCTTTCTTTTTTTGTTAAAAATATTTATTCCAATTTTTATTGATAGGTACATTTAATAAATAAAATATAGGTACTTCGTATGATGGAAAAAAAATACGCGAAGGAAGGGCATAATACGACTTTACCCACTTTTCACGAGAATATTCGACTTCTAAACGTGATAGGTGGTGAGTCGCCCAACCGGGGGGCCAATTCCATTAAATGTCAACGGTTACAGTTGGATGACAATGACATATCAATGGTCAGTCGATGGTGTTATTTGCTCAGAAAAGTTCCAAAATAACACCATTGACTGACCATTGATATGTTATTGTCATCCAATTATAACCGTTAACATTTAGTGGAATTGGCCTGTGGTTGTCTGTTACACATGCCTCAGCATTAATTCGGGGACCTGCGGGTTTCCTCACGTTGTTTTCCTTCACTGTAGAGCTAGTGATGAATATGTACGTATAAGTAAGAAGATTATAGGTTACATAAGTAATATAAGCATACCTACACATGGAATATAATAAATGCAGTCGACAGTAGCAAGAGCACTTTAATGACATATTGCTCTCTAGACATAGAATTGTCGTCATCTAATTACTAACAGGGTGCACTGTGTCTAGTCCATAGTCCAGGCTATGAGCTGTCTTCTCTTCTTCTTCTTGATATTTATTCTTCTACACTAACAGAAGAAAATATCAGTTTTAAAATAAAGGAAATAGTTAATTTCCTTCACGTTCAAAGTTCTCGATTGTAAATGAAAAACTTCGTTAAGAGAAGCGAATTTCCCCGAATTGATTCTGAGGCATGTGTACAGCAACTCGGTACGGCGACTGGCTCACTACGTGTAACATTTAGGGGTCCAAAAAATACTATTTAAAAAATAAATGTAAGTAATAGCTTTACCCAGAAATAGTCATGAAAATATATTTGTCTAAATTTTCTAATAAAATTTCATTACTGTACATTAGATTGCTACTTTTAAATACGACAATACTAATGTTAGAAGACCTTATTGACTTTAAGACCTTATCATAAAATTATAGAGGTCTACCTCTAACTACCGTGTGTAGACACCTACTGCTTTGTAGTAAAATTAACTATTTATGACCAACGAGTCTATTAATACACTACCTCAACCGACAGATTAACAGACAAACATCGAAGCCTTAAATAAGGTCCCGGTTTCACACTTTGGATACAGAACCCTAAAAATACTACAGCGACCACACAGACGACTGATAAACCAGCGAATGTGACACCAAATTCCAATTAGAAGTAAAAATATATCTTTAACGAGCTTTTTACGACAACATTAAGGCGTGACTATAAATACGGCTATACGCGTATTTCTCTATTACCGTGGTAGGACCCTTTGACTGACTGAACCTTAGTTCGATAGCACATAGGGCTGTCGTCTCTCAGGAAACTAGTCTGATATAATTTGATCTTGACATGATATAGTTAATCACATATGAGTTTTAATGCTATCAAAGAGCTTAAAATATAATACGGCATAGAGAAGACAGAGCGCCGAAAATTTGAAGATAAAAGTTATTACAAGATGGAATAAGTAGTTAGTGTGATTAGAACGGGAGTCGAGTGAATGATAGCTCGCGTTCATACTAACTGACATGATGCTTGAGCTTCAAAGTTTTTGTATGAAAATATTCCCAATGCCCCCTATATGCCCTATTAGGTATATTGTAATCTCTATGGGTGCAATGCTGTTTTGAGATTATAAAAAAACTAGCGGTTCTACGCGGTTTAATCCGCGTAGTTCCCGTTCCCGTCGGAATACGGGAGTAAAGTATAGCCTATGTTACTCAGGCAGGGATACTGTAGCTGTAGTGATCACTTTTACGTCACTAGACGTGACAATAAT
This sequence comes from Ethmia dodecea, assembly GCA_963855545.1. Lineage (NCBI taxonomy): Eukaryota > Metazoa > Arthropoda > Insecta > Lepidoptera > Depressariidae > Ethmia > Ethmia dodecea. The sequence continues at coordinate 3,141,267 of OY979463.1, read as the reverse complement.
TCTATAGAACGGCTAGTCGTACAGGGACTTCAACCGAGGGAGAGCCATGCTTCGGCACGCTTGGGCCGGCTCGACCGGAGTGATACCACGGCCTCACAGAAAACCAGCGTAAAGCAATGCATAGCGTTTCGTTGAGTGAGTGAGGTAACCGGAGGCCCCAAAGGGAAAAGTAGAGATCTCGTGGCAGATCACCTATGCTCTGGGCTGATCAAGTGAAATCCGTAGTAGGAACCCGCGTGTCAGACTGCACCAGATAGTCTGCAAAAGAGAGAGAGATGGCGAGAGATCGTGAGGAAAGCCGCATTGTGTCCGCCTCCAACACTAATATGGACGCCTCAACGTGACCACGACCGCTCTGCCAAGAGCGAAACGACAGAGAAGAAGATTGGTGATAGAATTTTTAAAATCGGTCCAATAGTTTTTGAGTTTATTCGTAACAAGCATACAAAAATACAATATTAGTATATAGTACCTATAATAATAATATTAGTATTAGTTATCTACGATATTTGATCGAAAGACACTTTCGACATTTGATCGATGACAATTCGTTTAACATAGTTAATATACATATACAGGGTGGATATTTGAGATGGGTCGGCCAGGGCAGCTACCTTAACCGTCGTAGCTAGACGAAAATGGTCTGAAGAGACTATCCACCATTTTTGAAAATATTTAGAACTGCATTTAAAGATTTTTGAAAAATTTTACAATCAGCGAGAAAATCGTCTATTCCCACAAAAAAATTTTTTGATGCCATTCGATCCAGTTTCAGATAAGGATCATAACTTATAAATCTGAGCAGCGTTCTCCTTGGAAAACATCGCGCCAATTTGCCAAGTGGCCAGTAACGTATTCTAAAAAAAGAGATCTTAACTGACATTTAAAATTGTGGCAAATAAGAAAAAATTGTATACCATGTTTTCCAAGGAGAACGCTGCTCAGATTTATAAGTTGAATCACCACTAAAGAGATTTTAGCATTTCATTGAACTTTTTTTCCGGTTGAAGTTTTATTCCTTACTAAATGTATGTAAAACGTTTTTTGCGTTTCCTGACTTTTCTACCCCCTTGACCTCAGTTAGTCTCTTAGAGACTTTTGATCCTTATCTGAAACTGGATCGAATGGCATCAAAAAATTTTTTTGTGGGAATCGACGATTTTCTCGCTGACTGTACCATTTTTCAAAAATCTTTAAATGCAGTTCTAAATATTTTCAAAAATGGTGGATAGTCTCTTCAGACCATTTTCGTCTAGCTACAACGGTTAAGGTAGCTGCCCTGGCCGACCCATCTCAAATATCCACCCTGTATATGTATTACTTATATAAGTAATTCTTATTGTAGGTTTATGGATTAGCAATCCATCATCTTAGTAAGTACTTTACCTACATGAAGGACCGTAGGTACCTACAGTCATGTCTACCTTCCTGTAGTTTTTACCTCACTGCACCTGAAGAAGTGTAATGCTTATAGGTATCTTTTCAGTGCACGCAGTCGAGTTATTGTGATTTTCAAATCTAAAAAGAGATAGCCCAAAAATATAGTAATTTATGAAAAGTGGGTACGTATATCCAGCAATGGAATGACTCTGCCGACGCGACCCCTCGGGGATAAAGGCGTCAACTTATTTATTACTTGTACGTAGAAGGACCATTAACTATTTTAACTGCAGCGTGTTGGAAAACACACGAAACATGAATTTGTTGTTTTTTTATGTAAGTAAGTTATTTATTATTTTATATTTTTTTTCTAATCATGCACTAGCAACCCTAAGCCTAGACCCTCCAACTAGGGTTGTACAACAATAGCGCTGCGGGGTCATAATTAAAAAAAACGCGAAAACCCGCACGGGGTGTGAATTTTCACGCGCCGAGCTCAATGCGTGACGTGTGATACTGTCAAGTGGGGGGTGAGAAGGTGTGAGTAATGTACTGGGTTGTAATTGGGAAATCGTATTACTTAGTGCTACAAATTAATTAATTTTATATAAAAAATCTATTTTAAATAATTGGTAGTTTGGTTGAACCTGAATTGGCAACACATTCATTAACATTATTTAGACATAGCAACACCAATGTAAATGACATCATAATTTTAATGTCTTCAAATGTTTGCAGTTGCGCAATACGCTAGCGGCAATTAATTGTTAATACCTATATAATGTTTGTTAAGTCTCCTTCACCTAGCCTGCAATATAAGTATGAAATATAATATGAAATCGCATGTCATGCTAATTTCAATGCACATTTCATTTCCAGTTTTCAGTAGCAAGTCCCAATCTTCATCGAAACCTAAATTTCAACAGGTAAAATCCTTTGATTATTTACTCAAAGGTAAAATCATGTAAAAAAAATCATCAAATGAAAATTATTTAGAAGTACCTACTAATCATAACGACTCTTTAATGAAGTATTTGACCTCAGAACTTGATGCACTTGAGATCGTGAAATTATTTGTTAGGAGATGCCACCATCCTACAAAATACCTAACCTATTTAATTTCAACGTCTGTAGCGTTATTCAGATATAGTTTCTCCTTCTAAATTATAATCCTAACTGTTAGGGTTCTTGCTTTGGTTCTGTGGAGACCGTTTGTTACCTACCTACTGCTTCGAGATGGAAATTATACGCCACTAACTACACTGGTTATAATATCTACAGAACATAGTGACGAGACGAGGGGTCTTATAGGCTTCCACCACAGACTGACTATAGAGAGCTGGCATAGACAAATATATATTTTTTAAATAAAACTGACCATTCTGGGCCATCCATGTTCGTCCTTTTAAAACTTTTCCTCTGAAGGACATTTAAGCAGATGGACACATGACTACTTCGGATTTTATGTGTTTGTCTAAGCTCACATCGCACCGTAACAACCATAAACTTTTCATCTGAACGAAACAGGTATATATTCTATGTATCTAATAATAATAATAATCTCACGCCTTTTATCCCCGAGGGGGTAGGCAGAGGTATTCCATTACTGGATATACTTACCCACATTTCACGAGAAATATTGAACCCCTAAACGTGATAGGTGGTGAGCCCATCGCCGGACCGGGTCTATTTACATATGTCTCAGAATTAATTTTGAGACCTGCGGGTTTCCTCACGATGTTTTCCTTCACCGTCGAGCTAGTGATAAATATGTACGTAAGTTTTGAAAAACTCATTGGTACATGGATTCGAACCCGAGCCTCACTGATTTTCGATGTATCTACTTATACAAATTACACGATTAAAAACCAGCTATAATTATACATAGATAACTTCCACGTACAGATACTGGCATGGCGGTGGCTAGTGGGTAAATAAAAGTGCAGGCCACCTACAATCCTACACATACACAAGTGTAAGTGTAGGCGTAGTGTAGGTATGTGTGGTGTAGTGCGTGAGCGTGTCGGTGAGTGGAGGGTTGCGTCCTCGTTAAGAATGGCTCCGTGTTACCATTGTATTCCGTCACGAAATAATTTTAAAGCAGACGTAAACATTTTTTTTTTAAAGCGTTCCGTTTGCTACAGATATTCTTAAACCATAGATAAGAACACTCTTGATTAAATCACCTATCAAACAAAACAGCCGTTTGGGAGCTACGAACGAACGAACAGACATACATACAGATACATCGACACACAGAAACACACGTCAAACTTATAACCCCACTCTGTTTTTCGTCGGGGTAATAGACTTAACTTCAAAATGTAAAGCTAATTTGAAGAGAACATGGGCAAAACAAGATATGTCATAAAAACAAAAAGTTGTGTAATTAACATTTTAATTTTTCAAAGGTTATTTTTAAGTGTCACTTAAAATTATTAACTAGTAATAGGAACTTTAGTTTACCTTATAAAGTCTTATTTTCAGGAACATAAAATGAAATTTGATATTGAAATGTTTTTTTTTTTTATAAATTTTGACAGCTTGGACATTCCTTCTTACGTTCCGTTACACTATGGACCTTCCCTGTTTTGTTCCTGTATACAGTTTTGAGACTTAAGTAATACATCTGTCTATACTTGTTTTTACGCTTTTTGTGTAATGCCAAATAAAAATACGAGGGAAAATGAAAATATTGCCATCAAAACTTAACTTTTTGAATTTTAGTGACATTCCTAGTTCTGCACCTGTACCCTTCATTTGCGTTTGTGAAGCCCAACAAAAAATGTGTAATGGAAACACGTATTCTTCTTGAAAAGTGCGTAAAGCGAGACTGCAGTGCGAGTTCTTTTTAAATCTGGGGGATGTATAATATAAGTATAGCTTATATTATACATAGCCTACCCTTATAATTATGATTCTATCTAGGGAAGAAGAAGGTCTTACTTGCGTCCTTACCGTAGCACGCAAGGTGGATAATGTTTCATTATATCGTTATAACCGCCGTATATTATGTGGAAATTTATGTATGGATTTCACTGAGATTTTATGATGACGCTTATGTACCTAACTCATAAAATTAAAAGTATCTTCAACTGTATATACCTAGGTACTTACATACATACATAAAGCTCAAGCCATTGTCCCACAGGGGTAGGCAGAGAAGATGGATCGCCACTTTGCACGATCTCTGCATCTCTCTTTCGCTTCCTTCACATCCATAAGCCTTTTCATGCACGCTCTTTTATTCTCCACACTCCGGTCCCCAGATTTTTGAAGGACGTCACTAATTTGATCCGTGAACGTCCTTCTGGGGCTTCCTCTTTCCTTGCATCCTTCAACATTCGCACCATAAATCTCTTTCGTTACTCTTCTTTCATCCATTCGTTCCAAATGACCAAACCAGCGTAACATGCCCATTTCTATTCTTGTCACTAGGAAGGTACATCTTATTTCAAACCACACTTCTCTCATATATCCGCATTCCTCTAGGTCCTTACTAACTATGACAAATTTAAATTCTTACCCAATGTTGTTAAATGCTATTTAAACTATTAAATAGGTATGTGACTCTGTCCGTCTGTCTTACTTCTCTTGTTGTCTTTGATTGAACCGATCTTAAGTTGAACGCCGACGACATTGCGGGCAGAAACATATAAGTCCTACATAGGTATACAAGGCGATACAAAAAATGCTGTTGTATTTAGACTTACAAAAGTACCGATTGAATAAAAGTAGATAGGTACTTACCGATTCCAACAAATCGATACTTTTAACTAACCGTCTCTTTTCCTTTTGAAAATTCGCTACCGGACTCTGATACTAAGTACCTAGGTAGCAAGAAAATTGTACGTTTCCTAAAACCTAAATTATAATTCTAATAACAACTTTATACTGGATACCTACTGCTTACTTATTACCTACACATGAAAATTACAACCAAAATTTCGCAAATCATGAATGAGAACTAATTTCAAACCCCAATAGCCGCCTGGAGCGAAATTGATGAGGCTTCACAGGGTGAATGGAAACTGTTTAGAAACTCTGCGTGTGGTTCGGCGTGGAGTTTGGTTTGGTTTCTGCCCTGCTTTTCACAATATTCGGCCCCTAAAATGTTGCCAGCTAATGTTTATAGGAATTATATATTTTCCTGGCTTTTTTAGCAATAACTTCTCGCAATCCGGTACCTACCTAGGTACCTATTTAGTATTAGATTTCGAGGAGGGGAAAGTAAAGAACGAACATCTTATTCAAAATGTGATACCTTCTAATTTAATAATGTAAACCAGCAACATAAAATGTACCTACCTAAATACATACTACCCAAGGTATTGTACCTACCTACTTATCGTACACGTTTCGTACCTACATTACGTAATGTACCTACCTACATAGCTAGTGGTCCTCAAGAAAAAATTTACGACAGTTTTCTTTAATTATTTGGCCAAAGCGTAGAAACATAGTCAGATGTTTTGTCATTCTAGGATTTTTATACTAATCAACTTAGGCGCGGTAATTTTGAAATACCTAATAATGACAACTCTTTTGGGCCTATTTTTTTTTGCTGTAATATTGTACAGTGCAGAAAATCTGTTCCAAGAAATCATTTACAATATTGTAATACTTACGCCATTTTTCAGAGTTTTGAACATGTTTTTCCACTTGGTAGGTATGCAACCTTAAAAGCATCTTTATTCTTTAAAGTACTGCAATAACACACGACTTGATAGGTTACAGTATGCGAGAGTACAGTATCTCGTATAGGAAATAGATCACACCTTCCGGTGCTGTCGGAGTGAGGAGTGCCGTGAAAAACAAAGAGCAGTGTAGCCCGGGGTGGGTTTACACGGCTGCGACTCACACCGCTGCGAATTCCTGGCCTGTAGAGAATGAGTCATCACCCACGGCACTGAGCTATTTTAGACGAGATGTTGTGTATTTTTTCCTGAGAGAAAATCTACCTTGCGTAGGTACTGGTCACAGGGTAAATTTTCTTAACCGTACAGTAGGTACCTTTGGCCGTTTTAACTTGGCTTTTCTGAACATACCTAGGCTTTGCCTTCGAAAACCCCCCTTACCACCAAATGGTCGCTAAAAAATGTTATTGCACAGCCATTTGCGCAACTTCAGAGCTGACAAGTTAAAACAGCCGTACTGTACCTTGAGGCAAAGTACCTATCTACCCTAAAAAGTGAAGACAACAAAATTTGTCTGAAGAAAAAATCTTTATTTTAAAAATAATACAAAACTACATTCAAAGATTTTGAAATTACGCTTTCTGCACTCGGGAATAAAACCAACACTAGTAAAACAATTACATAATAATGTACTCACTTTTATGGCACAAATTGATATGGTCAACCATAAAAATCTATCTATCAAACATGGTACCTACTTATCTTAAATTAAAGGAAGTACCTAAATCTTAAAAACTTGTAACATTCAATTGGAGAAGACAAATCACTTTTACTCGGGTCCATCGAAGCAAGCGTATTTCAAAATCTGTAAATGCAGTTTAGTTTCTCTATAAAAGAAAGGCATGTTTGATTATTATACATACCTACCATTCATAATCGCAAACGTACTTGACTACTTACCAAAGCGAGTGAGCACTCTGAAATCTAACGCCACTAAGGTACTAGGCCGCGGCCTATACGGCCTATTGACAAATCGAGGGCTGCATACCAAACGGTGTAAGATGAGGTCTCTGTAAGTAAAGGCATGCGATGCGACTAAGTGCAAGCAGGAAGTGAGAGCGAGCCTTCAAACGCAATTTGTCGGCGCTGTGCTGTTTATGTAGGTAACCGAGTTACAGTAGGAAGCTTTGGATGCTCGAGTTTTATACCGCAGTGCATTTAATTTATTATTGATTTTCACCTGAGAGTCAATTCTATCAACCTGTACCTATCTAATGGCAAGGGCGCAGACATGGCGCTTGCCCCATCTTGAATGTATGTTTTAGGTTACCTACCTACGAAGGAGAATTAATTTTTATGTATCTAAGCTTCTATATGCTAGCTAATCTTCGATAAGCTATGATCAGTTTTGGACTTACGTAGGCAACACAATCTCTATTACTATAGATGAAACGAAAACATCGTGTGGAGATCCGGAAAAACCGCAAACTCCTAAATTTATTTAGTCAGTTAGTCATAGGGCTTAGATAAAAGCAAAAGAAGAAGATACGGTATAGTCCTCTTTTGCTTTTAATAAATAATATGATAAGTCCTTTCAGAAATGGAATACCTCGATAAAGGTAAAGATGTTGTATTTATTTAAGTATGTTACTTATGTATGCTCAATGAAAAAAGTATTACTATTAGTGTGTACTAAATTCTATTCTATTATGTACAACATGCTCATAAACAAAGAGATTAATTTATAACTGGATAAACACAGTATGTACATATATACATACATATTCTAATATTTGGCAATAATTATTCATAGCTTGTCAACACTGATTTCGAAATGTCAAACAGACACGTTCCTTTTTACAAAAAAACTCCGATAATATTAACATATATGGAGGTATGTACGTACAATGCGGATTCGTAGAGCGCTGCCTTTGTTTTACAACCCAAATGAACTTAGCTCATACAAACACACACTCAAATACAAAATACAAATCAAATTTTATTGGTCGAATATAGATAGGCTTTGGATTTAATATTGTATCCTTCAATATGTAACGCAGGCGGATAGCTAAATTGCCAATGCCAAAAAACGTAGATTAAAAAAAAGAAAGAAAACGTTCATTCGTCAGCGAAGCGCATTAAATTGCGGTTTTCTTGCAAATTTCCTAAGTTTTCCATTTCCAACCAAACTCTCTACAAATAATCGTAAGTACCTTGGTATCCTCAGTTTCTAAAAAGTATATTTTTACGCTGATCGTACGTTTGGAATAAGTTAGGTTATGTTATCGGGGCAGCTAGAGTTTTTATTGTTTTTAAATTAAATCTTTTATTGCAAGAGGCACTTGTTCAGACCGACGCATTTTAAGAGTTAATTGCGTCGTTTAAGGCCAAGTGCTAGAGTAATTTCGAATGGAGTCATATTTTATATGAACATTTTCTTTTGACTCCATTCGTACATGCGCACTTACAATGTAACACAAGACTCGCTTTTTTATGTGTTTTAGACTATATTGTTCGCAGTTTTCATCTGCTAATAGGATTATAGAAGAAACATTTGTAATAAAAAAATGTTTGTAGATGTCTGGCCGTGAAGGTGGAAAGAAAAAACCTTTGAAGGCGCCAAAAAAAGAGTCTAAAGAACTAGACGACGATGACGTAGCACTAAAACAGAAGTTAAAAGAACAGCAAAAGGCCCTACAGGTAAGTAAATCCAAAAGAAAATTTTAAAACCAAAACACCACTGATTGCTAGCTATCTCTATAAACACACATTTTCTTTTACAGGAAGCAAAAGCAAAGGCTACCCAAAAAGGTCCCCTCACTCAAGGTGGAATAAAAAAATCAGGCAAAAAGTGACAATATTATGTTCTTTTCCATTATGTTAATTTTATAGACTATTAATTCTATTGTAAGACTTAAAGATGATCTTGGTTGTCTTTCTTCGTTTCTTTGGCTGTATAGCAAATTTTATAGAATTCATTGAAGTTGTTGAAATGCAATGTAATAATTAGAGAACCACAGTAAATACTGCAGCACTGCCATTTGGTGTGTCTTAAATATCATTTTTTTAACAATGAGCATCGCCCCATGTATATTTACAATTACGATAATTAAATAAAACTGGATATTTACAATTTAGTTTCTTTTTATAAACCAATATTTGGGCTGTATGGAATTAAATACATTTGCAATGACAGTAAAATATAATAATTCCCGCCTTTTTGCAAATACAAAAAAAAATACCTAATTTGTCCACTTGCATTTTATTTAAAACTCCAATAAAGTTGTCTAAACCACTTTTGTTAAGCCGTATACAGAAAGAAAGCCGAAAACCCATCGGCGCCGACCGGCGCCTATCGGCGCCTACAGGCGCCGGTCTACGCAGGTAACCGGCGGAGGCATTTATATGAACAAGCGCTGATGGGCGCCGACCGGCGCCTGTCGGCGCCGATAGGCGCCGATCGGCGCCGACTCGCGCCGGTCGGCGCTGGTGCCGCCCGCCAATCATCGTACGACATTTCGCTCGCTCTGCTTCAATCTGCTTGCTTTCTGTAGAATGGACCGGCGCCGATGGGCGCCGATCGGCGCCCATCGGCGCCGACAAGCTTTCGGCTTTCTTTCTGTATACGGCTTTACACTAATGTGAGTAATTTATACTTATTGGTGGAGTTATTTACTTTGCAAATGAGCTATTAAGTGTTTCTTAGTGTTGGTACAGATTGGATAATAGTGTGTTACTTAGTACTTACTTACTAACAAATAAGTCTGTCATATTAGTTCCGACTAGTAACATTAGTATAAATTATTTACTAAGTACTTAAGATATTCAGAATAGATGTAGACAATCCTATTGTTAATGCTAATGAGTTTTATTTCTATAAATGGAACATGAAATAAGTTATATCTTACTAAACAACATTATGGGGCTAACTAGATTGAGACCAAGGTAGGAACTAAAATATTATATACAAGCGGGTCTGCGCGGTTTGACCCACGTAGTTCCCATTCCCATGGGAATACGGAAATAAAATGTAGCCTGTTACTCGGGGATCTTGTAGCTTTAGATTGATGAAAGAATTTTTGAAATGGGTCGTTTAGTTCTTGAGTTTAATTGTCACAAAAATACAAATTTGGTAGCTGGATATGAGGTCTCTTTCAGTTATCATGCAATATAACTTACAACATGTAGCGAGTATTGTCGGTAGGTACCTAGTAGGTATAGGTAAGTATAATATCTTAATTGCAGGGTATCTTTAAGTAGGACTTCAGAGTAATATCATATTTGTGATTGAGTTGCATAAAATTTTGGGTATTATAAATGCGAAAAAAAAGTACGTACTTGAGTATCTCTGTCTTTAAGTCTGTTGGTCTATTATCTCTTCACACGGCTATACCAATGAACCGACTTTGATTAAATTTGTCAGGAAGATTGAATATTGAGTTAGGACAGGGTTACTTTTCATTCCGAAAAAACAAAATTTCTAAGGGGTGCGATAACTAAAGCTTCACAGGGAAGTAGTCGCGGGCAACAGCTAATAGGAAATATAATAGGTAAGTATGTAGGTAGGTCACCTACATAATTTCCACCTGATGAGTAGAAACTCTAAAAATCTTAATTTTCAGTGGTATGAACAATGAATTTCATTAAGAATTTTTTTTCACATTTTCAAAATAATGATGGAAGCTCAACTAAGACTCCTAAAGCAGGAGAATTAAATCCAGCCAATGTTTCTAATAATATTAACCACATAACTGATGTAAATGAAGACTTACTTACTTCACAATCTTCTGATGAATTACCAATCGACCTAGAAGCTAGTGAAACTAATAGTAACGATGATGAAAAGCTTAAAATTGTTAGTGAAAGTCTTGTCATTGATGATGCTAAATCCAAAAAGGTTTTAGAAAACTACAATATTCATGAAACATTGACAAATCTAAATGACTTCGAGGATTTGTATAAAGATATTGGAGACATTGAAGATGTTATAGCAGCTGATATTCTGAATAGTCAAAATAATGAAAATTTTATAGAAAATGAAGAAAATATTGTTAATTTGGATGAATTAGAAAACATTTTTGAGCCTGTAAATGAAATTGAAGTAAATCCAGAAGTCACTAAGACAGAATGTAAAGCTTCTATTACAGAAGAAGCTAATTTAGAAGACATTGTAATTGATGATTCTACTGAATCATCGCATGTGTTAGAGATAGACGGTAATAAAGATAACGTTGTTGACATTCAATTTGCTGGCCGTGTCACTAACGATGATCGTAATTATTCTGTTTGCAATGACAGCCATATAAAACATCCAAAGCACTATATAGATGAATTTAAAAGTTTTTTGAAAAACAAAAACTTAGAAGCTAAAACAAAAACATATTTTGTAATGACCAACGTTTCTCCTCATCATTTGAATGTAAACATTGACAGTGAGAATAATCTAGAAACTTCAAAATTTGGACACAATGCTTTAGATGCTGGAATTGATACATCTGCCAATCAGGGTAAAATAATACATGAAGTGATTGAAACGCAAAATGAAACTAGCATCTCAAAGGGGAATGAGGAGATAGGCAAAGAAACTAGTGTCATAATATTGTCTTCGGAAGATGACACAAATTCAAAACTGAACGAAACAACAGCATATGATAATATATCTATTAGTTCAGCTGAAGACGAAAGAGAAAGAGAGAGGGTGGACTCTGATTACTGCAGTGGCTACAATTCCTCAGACTTCGAATTCATAACTGAAAGCGAAGCGAAATTAGACGGTTTAATTATAAATGTAACTTCAAAATCTCTAAAAACGCCGGAAAAAAGACACAAACCTGAAACGTACACCGTGGAAATAGCTAAAGATGGAAATTACGCTTCTGGGAGCTCCCAAGAGTCTGTAAAAGAAGTAAAACCTGGACCTAGTCACTCAAAAGACCTCAGTCATGCTAAAGAACAACATTACAAAGACGGTTTATTAAATAGAAATGTACCTGTAGCCAGTACAACTAAACCGAAAGATGGTACGTACAAAGAAAGGAACTACAGTTATGATTACAGACGTTATTTGTTTCAAGAATCAAGGAAACAAAGACAAAATCACGTACTGCCTCAAGGAGAAGAGTACCTGAATCTTTTTCAAGGAATGTGCATGCCCTTGTTATCGGAGATGCATTTTTTGGAGAATAAATCGGTTAGACCGAGGACTTGCATGAATTTGGAGTACGAAGGCATTGGTTTCGACACGCGTTTGGTGAAAATAATTAATGATTCTGACGATGAATGTAAGTAGGTAACTTAAATGTAACAGCAGTGATAGCCTTACCGTTAAAGAGCCGGCCGAAAATCAGTGAGGCTTCGGGTTCGAATCCTTGAGTACATATTTATCACTAGCTCGACGGTGAAGGAAAACATCGTGAGGAAACCCGCAGGTCTCAGTATCAATTCTGAGACATGTGTAAAATAGACCCGGTCCGGCGATGGGCTCACCACCTATCACGTTAGGGGTCCAATATATCTCGTGAAATGTGGGTATATCCAGTAATCGAATACCTCTGCCTACCCCCTCGGGGATAAAAGGCGTGAGATTATTAATTTTATTTTTTTAGGTAACTTTATAGTAGAATGACAATTGTCTTGTGTGCTCGATAGTATTTGGAAAAATCCTTTCCTAATGCTCACCTACTTACGGAACTCCTATGTAAAATGAGATTCTCAGATTCTCGAGTGTTGTCTGTCAGAGCGTTTTATTAAGTAATTTGCTAATCAAGTTTAAAATTATTTCCTTCCTAGACAATACGTTGACTTGCAGGAAATATAATAAATAATTTGAAGTCTGAACTTCAATGTGTAGTTATACTTACGTAAAATACTATCGTCAGCCGATAAAAACTTGACAAGAATCAAGCATTTCACCGTGTTACTCTTCCCTTCTTGTTGGTTGTATCTTGTGTATTAAGGTATATAAATACTACATCGTCATCTGACTACCAAATTATAATTTACGGAATTAATGATACTATAATGCATACCATGGACGTAGTTATGTATTACTAAATCATATAGCTTTTTCAGATAAGGACGAAGCAGAGGAAACCACAAAAAAGATTATATCCATGTATCCTGGTGAAAACAGAAAGAGGCGTCGCAGATACTGAAATTTTCACTTAGAATTAAGTTTTTTTTATAGATTAGAAGTCAATAAAATTAATAAAAAGACATTTGTAATTTGAAAAACCTTGTAATCGTTGCATCAACATAAAAATAATGTTGTTCTTAACACGCACGTTGTATCGAGACTAAAATACCAATTGTACACAAAAAAAACCATCCAAAGACAATTAAAATATTCTCTTTACACATTGCATGCGTGAGCGTTTCAAAGTCTTAAAAATATATTTTAATCTATGCTAAGGTTTACGTTTATAATAATTTTATGTTACAAACTTATATGTATAACTAAAATATCCGTGATATAATGCATTCGGCAATGCAAAACGTACGTAATGTACTTATTTATGAAAGAACCTATGTAAAATAGGGTACTAAAACTTATGAACTGCGCTCCAACTAACAATTCAGATTCTTCCGATCTGGTGATTGGCTATCGACAAAGAGATTAAAATATAATAGGGCAAAATGTCCTATTATATTTTAATCTCTTTGGCTATCGACGTCCGAGCAGACTCGGTTCATGTTTAGAGGATAGCGTCCGAGCAGAGAAACGGAACGAGCGCATAAAACTCAGTTGCATTGAATATGAAGAAACTGACATTTTTATTCTAAAGAATACGTTCACAGGACTGCGCAGATTGATGCCGAAATATCTATAAAGGACCTCGAATATCGATAGCACAAAATCAGTAGATCAGAAGATTTTCAGAGTAAATTTTCTTGTTTTGCATTCGATACTATTGATGCTTATGGTGCTACTGCTAACTATTAAATGTACTATCAACCAACATTCCTTCTGATACACATAAGGGTCATTTTCGCATGCAGCTATTTTTTCCCACATCGGTATAGCGACCAAAATCTTTGAGGCACCCCATGGCGACAGTCTTCACTTATAATGACATCTTTGTTTATGACCATTTCGTATCGATATGGAACGGAATAAAAAGGAAGGTGTCATTGGCGTCTAATTGCTTAAAGAAAATTAGGAGCGAGTAGTAACAATTTCAGCTTTTAAGCGTAAATTCTTCCCAATGTATCAGGCGGAATGTTTGTTGCTAGGACTATCGACTCGCTTGAAATTATTACTGGTTTTGGGCTATCGATAATATAAATAGTACCCTATCACTCGGCAACCCTTGTAAGAGTAATCTGTTCATACTTTTGTATTCAATATATATTACTTACTGAAATTATTATTTATTTCATGTTGTTGCAGTTTAACTTGAATAAAATTTTTGAGCAAGCAGTGTCAAATCAGAAATCTAGTTAATTGTATTTACAGTGTCAAAACATAGTAAATTATGTACAGGGTTCACAAAGAAATTATTCTTTGTGGCAACACTTTGCAGATCTGTCATTAATGTCAAATCACATTTTAACTTTGCCTCCGAATTCACCCTGCACAGCTGTACTTGATATGATAATCGATGCTTACAGTTAACAGTTAAAAACTAAAAATACATGCAACTTTTTAAATGCCGGGAAAATTTTAAATGAACCTATACTTTAGTCTAAGTACCCGCAACGAGAAGCTATAACTTATACATCAACGTACTCTCTCTACTGAGGTACAGTCAGGAGCACGTGGAGCTTGACACATTGGGCATTGTAACGTTCTTAGTACAATTGCTTTAGAGGTCAGACTCGCACTACAAGTGTTAAGCTTCATGTGCTCTTAACTACGTAACGACAGATTTGAGTTAAACAAACTAATAAACTTGAATTAATATACGAGTAATACGAAACTAAAAAGCTATTTGAATTAGTCGATTTATATTTTAGCGATATAAAACGCTCTCGTATAATGTTTTGTGGTACACGAGGGATTGTAAACGTCTGTTTGACGTGGAGGCGTCATAGTGAAATAAAAATTAAAACGAAAATAGTTTTTTTTTTTTTAATTTGTCCCTTTAGGGAAAGGCAAAGGGATCTAGCCCATACAGCCTAGTCTGTTGTAAATTTTAATCTTAGATAAATGGCTCTGCTTCAGAGACCATGCACAAAAATTCAGTGTCTTCAACACTTTCTACATCCCTCCCTTGTTTATCAACAGTAAAATGATAGCACTTTTACTGAAGACTTCATTGTGACTTTTTGGGGCAATCCAAAAATATGCATCCCACGCCTTTTATCGAATTTCCCATTCACTGCACACCTTCACGGACACTTGCCACATAATAAAAATAGTATTAATTTAATCCAAATGTTGCAAGCCCCACATAAATTATAGCTTCTCCTTACGGCGAATTTTAAAGTCTGAATTTATTAGAAACTCAATGAGAATATAAAAGAAACGGACGCACCGCACGCAACAGATAGTTATTTGTCAAAGAACTGCGATTATGATCAGACTCGGAGCGGATTTTTTTGACGTGATGACGTCTTATAAATCGACGAACGCCGGCTGCACAGTGTTGCCAGTATGATTTCCCAAAAAGGAACGCTTGGCATTCTTAAAAAGGACGCTTCTTATCTTCAAGGTACGGTTTTGCCAAAACGTTGAAAAACCCTAGTCTATAGTGAAAACAAGTTTTTTGGCAAAAAAATCTAAGAAAATAATGTTTTAGGAACTAAGAAAATTCCATATAAGTAATTTGTGTCCATATTTTAGTGTCATGTCAATGTGTCAGAAATTAGAAGAAAGTATCAGTCTCATTATTTTTCACTAGTTTCACAACTGCAATTGTAAAATAATAACCGCGAGGTTATAAATAAACAAAAAAACCGGCCAAGTGCGAGTCGGACTCGCCCACGAAGGGTTCCGTACCATTATCTATAAAACGGCAAAAAAAACGCGTTTGTTGTATGGGAGCCCCCCTTGAATATTTATTTTATTTTTAGTATTTGTTGTTATAGCGGCATGTTATGTTATAACAGAAATACATAATTTGTAAAAAAATTAATTGTCTAGCTATCGCGGTTCTTAAAATACAGCCTGGTGACAGAAAGCCAAGTCTTATTAATAGGAACCCTAAAAGCCTAGACAGCTGTGAGCGGCGAGTGTCTAAGAGCATTACAATGCAAAGAGCAAACATAACATTTTAAAAGAAAATTTTAATATAAATAACAGCCTAACCGAAGCGAAAAGATTTGTTAGCGTTTTGTTTTTTAAAATGTATCGCTCCTGAGGAAGGAAGGCAAGGAATGTAGTCCATACAGATAAGTCTTATTTGGTTACTTTTTTTTAAAACTCAAACTCAGAATATTGAGAGAAACAAGAGAAGGCGATGTTTTTTTTCTTACCCTTTGTAGTTTGTAGTGAAAAATAAATCACGAATACTTATATAAATACACTTCACTTCCGTTGCGGTGCGTCCGTTAAAAATAGACTTGTACCATAGACATAACGAGGATGAGTCATGAATGCATACTGCTTGTTCCAAAAAGTTAAGTGGTCTCTTTTGTATGTTTGCACGATCCAATCTCGGTAATTAAAAAACAGACTTGTTACAATACAAATACAGTTCAATTCGAACTTTTTAAAGGCAGTGTTGCCAGCACGTTTTTTCTACCGTTTAGCCTAACCTCAAAAGCGGGGTCCGTAATATAAAAATAACATCCAGCATCCCTTAGGCTTTTGCCTTCCTCCTTGCAGGGGACCGCGGAGGTGGTTCAGTCTTCTTACTCTGAAAAATATCAGTGAAAATTCAGGAATTACACAATGTTATGTAGGATATTAGTTTCCTAAAGGCAAATTGAACTGAAATTAGATGACTTAAATCTCAAATCTTAAAACTTACGTACATATTTATCACTAGCTCGACGGTGAAGGAAAACATCGTGAGGAAACCCGCAGGTCTCAGAATTAATTCTGAGACATGTGTAAATAGACCCGGTCCGGCGATGGGCTCACCACCTATCACGTTTAGGGGTCCAATGTATCTCGTGAAATGTGGGTATATCCAGTAATGGAATACCTCTGCCTACCCCCTCGGGGATGAACGGCGTGAGATTATTTATTTTTCTTTTTAAATCTCATTTTGACTTCTGATTGGCTGACATGAGATTGTACAGTCTGTCAACTAATTTTGTTTGATTTGCCTTTCGGAACCAGGGGTTAATGTAACGAGAAAGTATAAAGTATAAAAGTCAGTGGTTTGCAACATTTAGATTCAATTATAAAAACACGTAAAATTTTTTGGGTATATTTTTGGCAAATAAATATTTCGTTTCATATGACGCGTCTACGAAAAACGACTTCAAACAGAAAACTAAAAAAAGTAAAAAAGCTTTCTGTATCCGTAGTCAGATCGCTTAGTCAGATCAATCTAACCATGGACCACTTTTAGTGTCCATGGTTAGCTTTTGTTACCTAATATAACCACGGACACCTAACCTAAAAAAGCATTAGTAGCCACTACGATTTTTGAAGGTTCCCCTATATTTCTCTGGAATGCCATAATCAGACCCTGGTTTCCTTATCATGGTATATCCTTTGAGATATCTCGTTTCCATCAAAAAATAATCATCAAAATCGTTTCATAAACGACGCAGTTATCCGCAAAAAACACACATAAAAAAAATTTACGGGCGAATTAAGTAACCTTCTCTTTTTAGGGTTCCGTACCTCAAAAGGAAAAAACGGAACCCTTATAGGATCACTTTGTTGTCCGTCTGTCCGTCCGTCCGTCCGTCTGTCAAGACCCTTTTTCTCAGGAACGCGTGGAGGCATGAAGCTGAAATTTATATCAATTACTCAGGTCTACTGTCCCTTGAAGCTGTGAAAAAATCAAACTTCTAAGCCAACGCAATCAAAAGATACAGCCGTTTATGCCGCAAATTTTCGACACTTGCAAGGGAATCAAAACCTACAGGGTGCTTCCCGTGAACTCAGAATCTTGAAATTTGGTACGAAGCAACGTCTTATAGCATAGATAAAGGAAAAATTACGAAAACCATAAATTTGCAAGGTTGTACGGAACCCTCGGTGCGCGAGTCCGACTCGCACTTGGCCGGTTTTTTTGAAGTCGGTTTAAAAATTATAGACCGAAAGTTTACAATCCCGCGTTTCTACCAACCAACCAACCAACTATTGTGGTATAGTAAGTTGGCAGCGCTTTATATCGCAACAATGTAATCGGACTAATTAAATTGAATGTTACTTTTGTATTACTCGTATGGATTTCGCTAACTCATACATAACTGTCACTACGTAACTCAAAGTAGAGATGTAAAAAAATTATCGATTAATTTCATAATCGATTATAATCGATTTTTAACTAATGGATTAAATACAAATATAAAAGATTTTTTTTTGCCAAAATTACACCCATTTATCGATTTATGTAAACTGCACCATCGTGCGACGAATGAAGAAATTTGAAGTAAGAATGTGAAAATATTATCATTTTTCTTATTTTGTAATTGTTTTTTTTTTTGCGTAAAATAGATTTTTAAATTTTTTTTTTTTTTTATTAATGTCACATCCCTACTCAGAAGTTGTTTGTTTACTAATTTTATATCTTCTCGTGACGCGGACTTTATCTAAGCTACCGCTTAACTAAAGCCAAGTTCTCATGGTACGAGCCAATGGTTGGATGGCGACGTCCGTTTTGACTCGTACCGTGAAAATTTGGCGTCAAGCAGTTGAAATGTTTAATTTAAATAAAGCTTATTATAATATATATATAATATATAATATAATAATATATAATATAATCTCACGCCTTTCATCCCCGAGGGGGTAGGCAGAGGTATTCCATTACTGGATATACCCACATTTCACGAGATACATTGGACCCCTAAACGTGATAGGTGGTGAGCCCATCGCCGGACCGGGTCTATTTACACATGCCTCAGAATTAATTCTGAGATCTGCGGGTTTCCTCACGATGTTTTCCTTCACCGTCGAGCTAGTGATAAATATGTACGTAAGTTTTGAAAAACTCATTGGTACATGCCAGGATTCGAACCCGAGCCTCACTGATTTTCGGCCGGCTCTTTAACCGTCCGGGCTATCACTGCTCTTATAGTACGCTTATTATAGTACGATACATTCACCATCATAGTTTACTGTCTGTTAGGATATGTTGTACTATTATTCTATGACACAGTATTTGTCTAATGTCTTTACACCAACCTCTCCTCTCGACCGCTTGGCTCTCGGCTCATCTTCTTTATCCTTCGGCTTCTCTTCTTTATTTACTTCTGGGCTCTTCTCTTTTTCACTGTCATTCTGTTTCTCTTCAACTTCTTTATCTTCTGTATCCTCTATTTTGTCTGTTTCTTTGTCTTTTGTTTCGGATTCTGGCTTTTTAGATTCTTCTACCGTCTCGCTTGAGTTCTCTTTAGGTGTTTCACTATTTTCGGTGATTTGTTCTGGTTCTTTACTGTTTTCTGTTTCTGGGGTTTCTGTTGATTCTTTGTTTTCAGCAGGCGGCTCTTCCTCGTTCTTTGCCGGTTCTTCTTTCTCTGGTTCCTTATCTACTTCTTTTTCTTTCTCTTTCTCCTTTTCCTTCTCATCTTGCGTATGTTTTCTAGACGACTGCCTTTTTAGCGGTGGTTTGGAGGGCGTGCTATTCGCAGCTTTCTTTGATTTTGCTGAAATAGAATTTATGTTGATCAGAATTTCGGATACCTAATTTTTTTCTTATTCTAATCGTAATATAGTATTGTATTTTAGTCTTAAGAATTCAAGGTATTCTAATAAAATATTTTCTTTCTATCTTGCTTAGTAGTTCAATGCTGAGCTATGGGGCAATCCACACATAAGTCTGGGCTATAGCGGATTAGCAGTTGACCATCTGTCAGAAGTTTAAAACATTCAAGGGTATCCAATCATCAAAAAAAAGGAACCATGTTTTATAAGAATAAAATATAGCCTATGTTACTCAGGGATATTCTGGCTTTCCATGGGTGAAAGAATTTTTAAAATCCATCGAGTAGTTTTTGAGTTTATTCGTTACAAACGTACAAAAATACAAATCTGTCCCCTTTATAATATTAGTATGTATAGATAGTATAGACTGAACATCCTTTTTAAAAAAGCTGTATATACTATAATGCTCTACCAACCTGGTGGTTTCTTCTTCTGTGATACATCTTCTTTTAATTCTTCTTCTTCTAGAGGAGGTTCTTCTTCATTCGCTGCGTCTATTGCCGCCTT
Organism: Ethmia dodecea; assembly: GCA_963855545.1. Taxonomy (NCBI): domain Eukaryota; kingdom Metazoa; phylum Arthropoda; class Insecta; order Lepidoptera; family Depressariidae; genus Ethmia; species Ethmia dodecea. The sequence goes on along the minus strand of OY979463.1, from coordinate 3,120,972 downwards.
CATCGTGTGGGAAGTGGGTATGGTCATTTCTGGAAATATTACCTTAAATTTAATGCCGGATTAAGTAATCTTTCCATTGGTGAAATAATAGGGTTGTGCAGCACTTTTTTGATTGTTTTATTATTTTTAAATTTGCTATAATTGTAAATTGAAAATCGAAATACATATTTTGAGGTGTTTTGGGATAATATTTTTAATGTATGACTACTCGCAATTTAATTTCGATGCTGTCAACTACCCAATTGTTAGAATCGGTCCATAAATTTTAGAGCTTATTCATTGCAAATGAATCTATACTAATAATAATATTATAAACAGTAAAGATTTGTATTTTTGTTACGAATAAACTCAAAAACTACTGGACCGATTCAAAAAATATTTCACCAATGGAAAGCTAGAAGATTCCTTAGTAACATAGGCTATATTTAATTCGAGTATTCCACCAGGAACGGGAACTACGCGGGTGAAACCGCGCAGAAACGCTAATATATAATAAACTAATCTTTCCTCTTTATAGTATTATTATTCATCATCATCAGCCTACATTTGTCCACTGCTGGACATAGGCCTCCAAGGCCTCCAATAATGAGCGCCATAGTGCCCTGTCTTCAGCTCGACGCATCCAGCATCTGCCTGCAGCCTTCGGCAGATCGTCATCCCATATTAATAAAAATAAATAATCTCACGCCATAAATCGATAAATATATATCATAATCGATAAATCCCCGAGAGGTATTCCATTACTATATATACCCACATTTCACGATATATTGGACCCCTAAACGTGATAGGTGGTGAGCCCATCGCCGGACCGGGTCTGTTTACACATGTCTCAGATTTAATTCTGAGACCTGCCGGTTTCCTCACGATGTTTTCCCTCACCGTCGAGCTAGTGATAAATATGTACGTAAGTTTTTGAAAAACTCATTGGTACATGCCAGGATTCGAACCCGAGCCTCACTGATTTTCGGCCGGCTCTTTAACCGTAAGGCTATCCCATATTCTATCGTATTATTATTGTTTAATGTTTATAACTTACCTAAAGGCTCGTGCACCATCTCCAGTAGTTCGTCGGCGTTGAGGTTAGCTGTCGCCTTCTTAAATTGCAAAACTCGTTCCGAGAAGAATTCCCAGAAGGAGAGACCTTCTGGAGTCGTGAATAGGTCCTGGAAACAACAATTTATTTAATTCTGTAGAATTCAGAATGATGATTTATTTACAACTTACTGTCATACATAATAATAATCGCATAATCACTACATAGTATAAAACAAAGTCGCTTTCTCTGTCCCTATATCCTTAAATCCTATATGTATGCTTAAATCTTAAAAACTACGCAAGGGATTTTGATGCGGATTTTTTTAATGGATAGAGCGATTCAAGAGGAAGGTTTTAGTGTTAGCATTGCACCCTTGCGAAGCCGGGGCGGGTCGCTAGTTATAAATAAAAGACTTCTTTCAACGCATCACACAGAGGCAAGGTTCCCAATAAGCTGGCAGCAATCATTCTTTGTATTGCCAAGCTTATTCTTTTTCAAAAATAGTTGCCAGCTTGGGTCACGGGTTGCCTCGATAAGACGCGCTGAAAGATAATGTCTGTAGGTAATTGCAAATTACACTTAGAATAGTCTAACTAGGCACAAATCTCGGTTCCAAATGCAGTACCCTGAGAAGAACCAGAAATAAACTCAAGGGCAGCTCTTTTTATTATCATGTTTTACTAGTAATTATGGTTTATATTATATATTATTAATAAATAGAATAGTAGTCTGTAAATGTGATAAAAAAAAGTCATCTCATGGAGCCTTTTAGCGGTAAACCAACCAGCCAAAAATAATTTCGTTTTTAACAGTTTTTTACTACGAAAATAGATATAAATGAATTCATTAATACTATTCTGGTAAATATTTCGCCAACTAGTTTTAAAAAAAATGTTTTTTTGTCTATGGTTTAAGATTTTTTTTTTATATATGGGGATGAGAACTCAAGGCCACGGCAAAGGCCATGAAACAATAGTACAGCTCACCTTCATGCTCTTGTACAGTGTGTCTGCTTGCTTCCTGATGCGGTGGGCCTGCTTCCCGAAGACTAGAGCCTCGCTCTCGCTGAGGTCCCACGAAGGTGTATTGCCGACGTAAGCACGCATACGTTTCACCGTCTCCAGGCAGGTTGGGTGCTTTAGCAGCATTAGCGGTTTCACGTCTAATTCTGAAAGAGTTTGAAATCTTTGAAACTTATCTATACTATTATTATTATATATTTATTTATTTCATATCTTAAGTTAGGTTTTTTACAATATGTATATAAAAGTATTTTTATTATTATTATTATATTATTATTATTTTTATTATCTATACTAATATTATAAAGATTTGTATTTTTGTATGTTTGTTACGGATAAACTCAAAAAATACTGGACCGATTTTAAAAATTCTTTAGCCAATGGAAAGCTTGACTATCCCTGAGTAACATAGGCTATATTTTATTTCCGTATTTCCACGGGAACGGGAGCTACGCGGGCGAAAGCGTGCAGAACCGCTAGTTGTTTAGTAAAGTTATGTCTTTTGGCATTAAATTCGCGATGTGTAGCAAATATGGCGTCCCTTTTTGGATTCCGGAGAGCAGTGATAGCCTTACGGTTAAAGAGTCTGCTTCATATTATGATGATAATCAGTGAGGCACGGGTCCGAATCCTGGCATGTACCAATGAGTTTATCAAAACTTACGTACATATTTATCACTAGGAAGGAATACATCGTGAGGAAACCCGCAGGTTCCAGAATTCAGAGACATGTGTAAAAGACCCGGTCCGGTGATGGGCTCACCACCTATCACGTTTAGAGGTCCGAAGAATATCTCTTGAAAAGTGGGTATATCGAGGGGAACAAAAAGGGTGAGATTTTTCTCGGATTACCGCCAAAAGGCCGAAACAAGCTTGTTTTCGCCCCCAATGTCTTTACCTATCAGTTCGTCAAGCAGCTTGAGGCACAGCTCGGTATCTGCCTTCTCGAGGCAGAGGCAGGTCTTGATCTTGGCGTCCAGCTCGATCAGCTTCATCTCCGTCTTCAGGAACTGCACGCGCGCTTTCTTCTCTTCTGTTGGCGAGATTTGGTAGCATTAATTTCGTTCTATCATTTGGCGAAACGGAAATTTACTATGAAAAAGATACTGAATATTAAAGTGTAAAGTCATACTATAATAATAACAGTCTAATAATTGAATTGATGATAACATTTATTTACAAAAAAAAATATACTTTCATTAACAATAATTATTAATTACAGATAAAAAAATGTCTTCCAAAGAGGAACCATGTGAGACAGTGCCCAGAAGAGGAGTTTCTTGCCCCGCTTCTTCTCCTCAACCATACATGCTGAAGCGGTGGAGTTGAAATGACGTTCAATAAGTGGACTTGTAAGTTCCTATTTTGAATAAAACAATTAGATTTTTTTTCTTTTCACTTTTGAAAGACTGGCAGCACTCCCTCTAATAATTTATATTTCCTTTTTGCTATCATACTGATGAATGATGATATTACTCTTATATTGCTCTTCTCGGGGTACTGCGTTCGGAACCAACAACTCGTCGGAGGAGATGGGCTGCTGTTTACATTTAGCCAATCTTCATTGACGAGTTTAGAGTGCCTTGTTATTAGACTATTGACTTTTCAAAGTGTATTTTATATACCTACTGAAAATAAATGAATTTGAATTATAATATGTATTGGTGCTGTCTTTAATGTGCTAGTGGCAAGGCAAGGTCTTTATTTCGGCTTCTTCTCCTTTTAGGGGCAGCGATGTTGACTGCCACTAAGCGAGGTCGAGGGCAATGAGGGTTGCTCAAATAAAAGATGTCGTCGAGAGTCAAGATCGAATGTGATCGGTGATCGTATCTGACCTCCTTTAATGGGCTATCTCTATTTATACCAGCTGTGTACATAAATAAGGAGGGTAGATACATTTTAGTAAACCCTGTAGGTAGGTACCTACATCCTCAGCTAAACATGCTGAAGCATTGGAGTTGAAATTACTTTCTATAAGTGGACGTATAAGTCCCTACTTTGTCTAAAACATTTTGACTTTGTTACCGATCTCTCTCTCCTTGTCCAACGTGGCTTTCTCCTCGTCAGTCAGGTTGAGATCCATCACCAGCTGCGCAAGCACCGATTGCGGTGTGATATGTCCTTTTTCTGCAAAAGAGGAAGGGAATACGATACACTATTCCGCTCTCATACCATCCTATCATGTGAAGCAGGCTCTTTAACCGTAAGGCTATCACTGCTCTCCAGGATCTCAAAACCGACGCCATATTTGCTACACATGGCGAATTTACTTTACTGAACAATAAAATAAATAAATAAATAATAAATAAATTGTGGGACACAATTCACACACGGCTATTTAGTCCCAAACTAGGCAGGGTCGGTACTATGGGTACTAAACAACTGATAGACATACTTAAATAAATTTTAAACGACCAGACACGAAGCCAACGGACATGTTCATGCACACAAATGCTGGCCCCGAGCGGGGATCGAACCCACGACCTCCGGCTCAGAAGGCACTACCAACTGAGCCAACAAGGATGTCAATCTTACTGAGCCAAGTATTATGGCTTGGTAGGACAAGCTGATTATTCCCCCTTTGCCAAGTTATCAAGGTGCCAAAAAAAAATTATATTTATTTGTGGCAACAAATATATTTTCTTTCTTTCTTTCTAGATATTTTATACTGGAGATAGTTAAATTACATTGTTGAAAATTAACAAGGTTGATGACCATTCCGTAAATGAATCTCGAAATCGTACTGACGAGCGCCCTTCTTAGTACGAGATCCGGCTGCAAATAAGTGTAGGGATAGAGTATGCTACAAACCAAATTTTTACGCATATTTATGTTTAGGAGAATATATTATATCTACCAGGGTGCCCTATCAAAAAATGGCCGCTATTATTTTTAATAAAAAAAAATGATTTTTGGCACGAAATTTCATTCAGTTGTTTTTTTACACAAAATATCTTCCACCGTCCACACGGCAATATACATAAAGACTCGGAAAAATAAGCTGAATTTTCATGATTTTTCAGAGTATGTTGCCGTATATATTGCCGTGAAGTGGACGATATTTTATGTAAAAAACAAGTAAATGAAATTTCGTGCCAAAAATCTATATTTTTTTTATTAAAAATAATAGCGGCCATTTCTTGATAGGGCTGGTAGATATATATTCTCCTAATCATAAATATGTGTAAAAATTTGGTTTGTAGCATATACTCGATCCCTACTATCCCTATTATTATTATGTCTTTTCAAATTCTCGGGACTATGGAGTCCCGGACATTTGGGAGGCGTGCATGGGGCCGAAGCCAACATGTAGAGGCCCTTTTAGACAACTATGCTATAAACAAATGTGAAGATGTGACACCAACCGGCGACTATCCCTAAAATACATTATAGGAATGCATCTAAGGATAGTCGCCGGTTAGTGTAGGACTATTGAAAAATGGAGTAAAAATCTACAGTTACTTGGACTATTGAGTTGGAGTGCTAATGGCCGAATACAGAATCTATGGAAAAACTACGGCGCCTGCCAGATGGTAACAATGTTATAAACACGTAAAAAGGGCAGGCGGTGACTTGCCATCTTACTGGTCTGGGCCCCACAGAACGGCCGCACGCTGGGAGCGACAAGGAGGCAACAGAATGTAAGCGGCTAAGGGTCTCGAGAGGTGTACACCGCTTTCTACCCAGGGTGCCAGCCGCAGCCGGGTCCCCGTGCCCACTCGCGTCTTACGCATGTTTCACTTCGACCCTTCGAGCACGTAGCTCTTGCGACTCCACTCCGGACGGCCAATTAAGGCAAGCCAGAGGCGGGGGACCTGTTCGTCGTCAGTTTTCACTTAAGCCGGCCAGTTAAGGCAAGCCAGAGATGAGGAAAGGGGCCTTCCTCCAGGAGTAATAGGGTGCGTGGGGTCGCCACTCCCCATCAGCTCGCCACAAGCTGCCCTGCGCAGACTGACTGCATCGCCAATAGGCGATGGGCGATGGGGTCGTCACATCCCGACGCCTCATTATTATTATTATTATTAATTTGCAGCCGGATCTCAGGCTATCTAAGGATGTTGATGGAGATGATGGATGGAGAGGCGGCCAGAGCCATCAAGTTACCTAGTTGCATCTTGAGCTCGAGCGAATTGGCGGCGGCTCGTTTGTCCCACTGCAGCCTCGCCGCCTCCGTCTTGAGCGAGGGTCGAGTCTGGAACAGCCTGATTCCCACGTACTGGCCAGCGGGGAGGTAAGCTATCAGGATGTTGTCTTTCTCTGCGTCCGCTGTGGATGACAGTTAACTTTATACACTGTGGCTTTTTGGCGGGAACCCGAAGAACGTCATTTTATTTGTTTATATAAGAAACACCAACATATACACATTAATTATACAAAAAAAACTAAGACAGTGTGTTATGCCAATTACATGTGTCTACAACATTCTTGAAAACATAATAAAATATACAGGGTGACTTTTTTTACCGTCTGGAAAAAAATGCGGTGTGATAGGTAAGTGTAATAGATTCATTTGGCAATGTTACTTCAAAAATTTTTTTTTTCTCAATAAAATCTTTCTTGCTTAAAGCAAAGAGATTAAAATATAATAAGGCATAGAGGGGACAAAGCGAGAAAAAATTGAAGTCAAAAGTTATTCCAAGTGGAATAAGTCTAGTACAATTTCGACCGAATGACAGCTCGCGTTCATACTAAACTGACATAACAAGGACATGAGGCTTAGGCTTCAAAGTTTTGTATGAAAATATTCCCAATGCCCCCTCTATGCCCTATTATAATTAAATCTCTTTGGCTTAAAGTAATATACATTACTTAATTGTAGTCAATAATACACACTGAGATATTTGAAATAGTATTTTAAAAAGAAACAGGCTCGTAGCTTCCATTTATGCGCAATCTATTATCTACCTACAACCGCCAGCTGCGCGTAGTACTGTGCGTAGTTTTCTAGATTTTGTAAATTGCACTAAACTTGACTATATTTAACAATTAATCTCGTGTTTAACTTCGGGTCTAGATACCTTATACGTCATATTTTTTTCCAGACGGTAAAAAAAATCACCAGTATAATAAAAATGTGTGTCTAAATGTCCAAATGTCATGTCATGTCATGTTCTTCTTAAAATTTTAATTTTATTATGTGGTTTGGGTTTTGACTCACAATAACGATCGTGCATTATGTGGCAAATGTCCGTGCAAGTGTGCAGTGAATGGAAAATTCGATAAAATGCTAGCTAGGGACGGACATTTTTGGATTGCCTCAAGAAGTCACAATGAAGTCTTCAGTAAAATTGTTATCATTTTTATGTTGATAACCAAAACGATATAGAAATTGTTAAAGACACTATATTTTTGTGCACGGACTCTGAAGCAAAGACATTTAAATAAGAATAATATAATATAAAATAAAGACTTGGTTTGAAGGCCTAATAGCCAAACCATAAACCCCTAAAAAAAACAAAAAGGACGTCATGATTTTTGTAAAATTTTCATTTTATTGTGTTTTGGGTTTTGACTCTTAATAGTGATAGTTTATAATGTTGTAAGTGTGCAGCGAAAGAGAAATTCGATAAAATGCCTAGGATAGACGTTTTCGAGTTACCGCAAGAAGTCACAACGAAGACACTGAAATGTTTGTGCATGGTCTCTAAAGCAGAGTGATTTAACTTAGATTAAAGTTTAAAATAAAGACTTGAAAGCTAAATTACTTGACATTGGCAAAATGCGGTGCCATAATATATAAAAAACACAGCATGGGTAGGCTATAAGCTATTGTTCAGAACGACGTCACTGCTACAAATAGTGCGTACACAGCCTCAGTGCTAAACGCGATAGCCGGGGATTGGCCACTTATTTATTTGGTTTACCAACAGATTAATACACTGATAGCAGTGATAACCCAGTAGTTAAAAATCCCGCTTCTCATTAGTGAGAACATGTCCCAGGCTTGGGTTCGAAATCTGGGATGTATCAATGAGTTTTTCTAAAAGATTACGTACATATTTATCACTAGCTCGACGGTGAAGAGAGACGGTCCCAGAATTAATTCTGAAGCATGTGTAACAGCACACCGATCCGGCGATGGGCTCACCACCAATCACGTTTAGGGGTCCAAAGAATATACTTGTGAAACGCTTGTATTTACGGAAATGGAACATTTAAATTTCCATTAACTATTTTAAATATAAATTCACGCCTTTTGAGATGGTTGGCAAATGCAGTGGCACTGCACCAAATTTGATGCGGTTTTTCACAATTGTATTGTTTTAACTGGCTCAGTATGGGGAAAAAGTTGAGGGGAAAAGCTAGTTATACAATAAAGTCTTGATATAAAATTTTATTAATTAACAAAACAACCAATTCATTTCAAAATGTTCATTTTGATCAATGCAGCATTCTCTTTCGGATACATATGCAGTATTTTCCAGCATGTCTCCTTTTCCTCGTCCCGTAATTCAAAATTATATCCAGAATCCTTGATATAGTCACTATATTTTCTGTTCGGTCCTATATCTCCAAACTCTGTGGTCATCGCAATGTATTTCATTGTTTTCTCTTTAATTTTTGGACCCCGAAACAGATTTAAAAACTCCTCCCCTTCCGGTATTTTATGAGTTCTTTTAGCGCCATTTTCTTCGGGTACTTTTTCAAAACTCCTTAAATCTAAATTCTTGTAAGTCTTATTCAATGAGGTGACCGAGCAAAAAGATTCTATGTGTTGTAGGTTTTTAACACTAGACTGATCGGATGCGTGGGATTCTTGGCTTAGAATTTGAAATTCATCATTGAGTACATTTAAAGAACCTAATATGACACCGCCTAGAAAGGATTCTTTAGGTTTTTCATTTTTGGCTGTGTCTTTTACTGATTCTTGTGTAAATTTAGCACTGTCTTGAGTACTTTCGTTAATAAGCATATTACTATTTTGAACAAAGTTATCATTGTGGTAATGAGCTAGTTCAAAACTCTGGTTCATATAACTTTGAGGTTCAATGTATTCACTATTGTATAACTGACTTGTTTCATTTGCAGTTGCATTTTTTGGTTCAATTTCCTCGCTTACGATATTTTTATGAGTAAAGCTAGGCTTAGTAGGCGGCACAAACTTTTTCGGTTTGCTACCAGTTTGACGTTTTTTAGAATTATTCTGTGTCTTACCAAATGTAGGCACTATTTTACTTGTGGACGGCGTTGGATTATCATTTGGTATAATGTTCTTTGATTTTTCATTGGAACATACATCTGTAACGATGTGAATACTTTTTAAGTTGTTTCAAGAAATGACGATAATATTTAATCAGTATTACACCAAATTACTCATTGAAAAAGATGTGATTGCTCTCTTTCAGGTAGGATAGAACAATTTAAGGAAAATATTTTCATAACAATTACTAAATTTTTACCTGCAGTTGTTTTTCCAACATTTTCATAAATAATATGATCAGATCCAAAATTACCATTGCTTCCTTCTAAATTCGTGAGTGCAAAATTGTCGTCATACTGACTAAATATATTTTCGGGGAATAAATTAGAATCCTGAATGTAATCCTCCATTTTAAAAATACCACTAAAATGTTATAAAATAAATTTTGTTTCGTTATGTACAATACGTTCAGTTGTTTCGTATTTGCGCGGTTTCAATAATTTGAATTTAGAATCCAAGACATTCTCTTATTTTCTTTATTTCTTTTTTACGAAAAAGTTTTATATGTTTGCTTCTAATTTTAAATGATGTTATTTTCTTATTTTAAATCTGCTCTGTAAGTTATTTGTTTTTTTTTTTATTGTTTATTGGCCTTTGGATTCTAAGTTATTTGTTTTATTTGTTCCTGTTGCCAGTATTGTGTTCTTCAAAATACTGATGTTTGATTTTTGTGATAAAATGTTCTGTTTTGTTTATAGAAACTGGTTGGTCATACCTACATATTATGTACTTAATTAATACAAAGATTCATTAAATCTTACCTGGTTTAAATGGTTCCTTTAAGTCTTCCAATTCAGCCTGAAACCATAAAAGAAACAAAATAGCAAACCCTTTACATGATTTGACGTTAGACTAATAATACAGTCTAATGAAACAAACTATTTTTGTAAATGCACTTACTATTAGGAACAAAAGTGTTTCTGAGGCATGTGTAACAGCAGTCCATATAAAAATAAAAGGGTCTAAAAATGGACTGGTGAAAAGTGCGTATTTAGAAAAATCACGTAGGTTTAGCCGTGAATAAGTACAAATAGACAGTGTACTTTCGCATATTATTTTAATATATAGGTATTATTCATTACTTTCTCACCTGACTAACGTTGTTGAAGTATTTAATATTTTTCTCGGACGGTTTTTCTTTTGGCGTCTCTTTTTCTTTTTCCTTGTCCTTTTCTGTCGCTGGAGGGGGGGAGGCACCGCGTCGCTTCTTTGGCGCTGGCGACGGTAGTGTCGTGTTCTCTTCTGTGTGTTCGTCTATGTATCTGCAAGGTTAGGCTGTATGGGTTAAGAAGTCTTTGCCACCACTGAATAGTCTTTCTACACTAATATTATAAAGAGGAAAGATTTGAGTTTTTGTTTGTATTTATTAGGCTCCGAAACTACTAGACCGATTTTGTAAATTACTAAACTTTCGCGTATATAATATTAGTAGTATATTAAAAAAACTGTATTTCTTCTCTATAAAATAGATTGAGAGATCCATAATTATAATATGTATGTAACATAAGTAAATGTTCGTAGACCTGCCGTGCCAGTGTATTTGGAACGATCACACTAGTTAAGCAAAGTTGGGTGCGGTCAGTCAGTGAATGGGTGACCGCCTAGTGGCATTTATATTACGAGCGCTTCCGTGTTTCAGAAGGCACGTTAAATTGTTGGTCCCGGTTTTCACTGTGTTTACGCACAATGGAAGTCTTTAAGCCATGTCAGATACCCTTGGGTAGCTTGAAAAATTCTGACTGTTAAGTGGCCACTAGCTTAACACCGTCTCCCAATCTGCGGTGGGCTCGCGTGGGAGATTATAGCCCATTCTTCCTCATGTGTGAGGAAAGACCCTTAGCTCAGCAGTGGACTGTTACGGGTTGATGATGATAAGTAAAAGAGTAGACCTATGTACATTTTGTTCGCCACAAATCGCAAGTGCGGTTTTTAGCTCCAAAACCGCACTTCGGCAGAGACGGTTACTCTATGGACTTCACGATCAGTGGTTCTATCTTTAAAACCACTGTACGTTTTTTTGTGGGTCCAATACAACAAGAGTTCATACTCCCACAAACATGTATGTCTACGAAACATGAGGCCAATTCCGCTAATTGTCAACGGCTGAAGTTGGATATACAATGACATGTCAATGGTCAGTCAATGGCGTTATTTGACACTTTTCAGAGCAAAAACACCATCGACTGACCATTGACATGACATTGTCATCCAACTATAACCGTGGACATTGGCCCCCTGTGCCATGACTGGTTGACTGACAGCCCCCGCGCATTAGGCGGCCAGGTCGCTGCGGCCAACTTAGTATTCCGTGACATATGCAAGTGCGCGCACTAGGCGACCAGCGGCCACGGAACAATTGTTGGCCGCAGCGACCTGGCCGCCTAATGCGCGGGGGCTTTGACAAAAGCACATTCTACTACCCATTTAGCCTGAAACATATGAAATCGCAAATCGTAATAATTTTATTGCACTTTCATAATTAATTTCTTAGCAAATGTGATTTTTCATCGCAATTAAAAATCTTTGTCTGTCAAATTTCAAAGTTAAAATCATGTGAGAAAAATATATAATTTATCTACACTAAAATAATAAAGAGGGAAGATTAGATTTTTTTTTGTTTGTACCGTATTAAAATTTCACCAATTGAAAGCTTACATTTCTGGACGTAACATGGGTTAAAAAATTCCCAAGGGAAGGAAAACGGTAGTATTGAATACATGAAAATTATTTAAAAGTAGCGATCATACCCTAGTACAATCAAGAGCACATGAAGTCTTACACTTGTAGTGCGAGTCTGACCTCTAAGTCGATTGTAATAAGAATGTTACAAAGTCCAATGTGTCTAAGCTATATGTGTAGCCTCTCTTATCTCTTTCCTACTCACCTCTTCGGCCGTATCTTTCTCCCGCTCCGACTGACAATCTCCTCTGTCTTTTCCTCTCCCTCTTCCTCCTTTTCTTCCTTCTTGGCTTTCCCTCGTGGAGTCTTTGGCGCCTTAGGAGCTTCCTTCGCTGGGGTTTTAGCGTCTTGTTTTGATTTCTTTCCTTTTTGTTGCTGAAATTGTAATTGGGTATTTGACTATTTTAAAATTAAATTCTGAGTAATAATTAATTTAAAAGCTTATCCCAAAACATCTCTAAAAATGTATTTTGATTATCATTTTAAAATTATAACAAATTTTTAAATAATAAAACAATTAAAAAGTGATGCAGTTGAGTATTAAAAATTATGACGTCACAACTCGGTATTCAGTACATGTTCCATAGTAAATTTTCGTTTCGACAGATCATAAAAAGTAACTTATTTAACTACATAACACACCTACAAACCATATTTCAAGTATCTAGGTGTAATCGTTTTAAATATACAAACAAAAATTTAAAAAAATATTGTTTTGGCTTCTATTGATGTTACAAGAAGTCTTTATATTTTATTAAGTTTTCTAAAGTATTCCCTATGTACAGTGAAAAGCACATGAAGCTTTACACTTGTAGTGTGAGTCTGACCTCTAAGGCGATTGTAATAAGAACATTACAAAGTCCAATGTGTCAAGTTTGACATTCTCTTGACTGTACAGAAGCGAGCCTGTTATTTTTTATTATGTTTTTTCTATAAATGCAATTATAAAACTGATTTATTTACCGAGCCTTTTCAGTAAGTTTCTTCAGATGAAAAATACATACCTTTCCTTCATCAATGACGAGGTTGCCAGCTTCATCAGAATCTTCCACTGCCGTGTCATTCTGTGTGGTATTCGCAGTTGTCTGTAAGGATGCATTTATTTAGACGTTCAGGTCAAACAGTGCAAATTTTTAATGCAGTATATTGTATCACTAGCTTGACAGTGAAGTAAAAAGGGGGGAAACCCGCATGTCCGCTGATAGGCTCAACCCTTTTCACGTTTAGGGGTCCTAAACAAATATACCGGGGATAACCACTCTAAAGAGTAAAAAAACCTACTTCAATCTTCAACTTATATGGTTTTCTCATAGATGCCGCTGTCAGAACTGGACGAAATTTCAATGGGACCAATCTGGAAGCACCAGCTTTCAAATAAAAAAAAGAATCATCCAAATCAGTTCACCCAGTCGAAAGCTCTGAGGTAACAAACTTAAACGAATTGATAACCTCCTCCTTTTTGAAGTCGGTTAAAAAGTGGGTATTTCTAGGGTAATTACCTCTACCTAGCCCGTCAAGGATAAAAGACTTGAGCATAATTATAATACTGTATGTTTATAATGCCATTGTCTTAGAGTTTGTGAGCTGTGCCATGTTTTTGAAAGATATAGACTGAACTGTAGCGAAAAAGGTTACTTTTTATAAAGCTGGGGATACACATGCTAGTAAATCGGGAAAGTAGCTGGTATGAAAGTTACTGGCATGTCCGAGTAACTGGCACACTGCGGATACATTTGCAAGTAATACTGGCATGCATACTGTGCCCTTGCATGCCAGTATTACCATTGCGTATACACAGGACAGTTCGTGGGAGTATTTCATACCTACCTATTCTTGCGCGCCAAACATGGATAACAATCGAAGTGAATAAAACAAAATTGTGTTGTAACTATCAATTCAATGTGTATCTAGCACATGTTATTTTGTTTTTGTAAAGCGAGCTAATCGGCATCCAACGACATTCGTATTATCTGTACATATGAATGAACAGTATATATAGTTCTCTCTCATCTCCCCATAGTGCCGTTTTCAATACAAAAACCAACAAAAGAAAAACTTTACCTTCGAAATCAAAACAAAAAGCGTGCGCCTACCTAGGTACCTACGGCCACAACGAGTCAGCTTCTGGCATGCCCGTAGCTGTCGCGTCTGTTCACACATGCCAGGTTAACAGCCCCCCGCGTCCCCTCCCTAACGGGCATGCAAGAAAATCAAATGTTGTGCTAGCTACTCGCAACTAGCTAGCTTCCAGTTACAGGCATGCCAGTTAGTGAATACACATGACTGGAGCTGGTACTTGCAAGGAGCTGGTATGCTTGTGTGCAAGCTACGGGCATGTGTTTCCCCAGCTTTATATTGAGGGCAAAGGAGCAGACATGCCCAATGATGGTAGGGGACTACCTCGCCGTCGCCCATGACAATTGGCCACTCGACTCGAGAGTCACAAGTGCATTGCCGGCCTTTGAGTTGGGAATACGCTCTCTTCTTCAAGGCTGTGGTATAGTGGACTTACATCAGCAACGGTGTCATCTGCAGTATCCATGGCTGACTCATCCATGGTATCGTTGATTGCGGAGTCATTGGCTGTGTCGTTAGCCGAGTCCAGCGCAGGGATGGCCTGGAATAGTAAGTAATAAGTTACTTTTTATCGTCTTACAAAATTACAAGTACATACTGAATATTACACTGTATCGTTATTGTTTTGGTGACTCAATTGATTTAGTTTTGTTATAGCTTGAATATTTTAAAATTTGCTATAATTCGTCACCATCATTTTCTTGAATATGCTTAAATTTGCTATAATTGTAAATTAAATCTTTATGAGGTACCTATCTAAGCATCATATTTGAAGCATCAAAGTCTGGAGTCGAGCTCACAAAGATTAGAACTTCTAGTGCTGGAAGATTTCTGCCATCCTTTGAGGACTAAAGTATGAATAACTAGCTATTCCCAATTTACCCGCGTAAGTTCTGTTCCCATGGGAAAATTATAGCCTGAAAAGTAAGCTTTCAATTGGTGAAATAATTTTTTAAATCGGTTCAGTAGTTTCGAAGACTATTACTCTTTAATATATTATGGTAGTTAAGTATCTCACCTCAGGGTCAGTCCCGATGACTTCCTCCAACGGCACATTGTTGGCGAAGTCATGTTCTATCTGCTTCACGCCGTCGTTGAAGTCGCGTCGCTTCACCGTCTTAGTCAGAAACTTGTCTTTGTTCTCTGCGTAGTCGAATATCATGTTTGGTGGTAGATTTGCCCTGAACAAAAGAATGATGCACGAATGTTCAAAGAACTGTGTTTCATAATATAATCTCACGCCTTTTTTATCCCCAAGGGGGTATGCAGAGGTATTTCATTACTGGATATACCCACATTTTACGAGATACATTGGACCCCTAAACGTGATAGATGGTGAGCCCATCGCCGAACCGGGTCTATTTACACATGTCTCAGAATTAATTCTGAGACCTGCGGGTTTCTTCACAATGTTTTCCTTCACCGTCGAGCTAGTGATAAATATGTACGTAAGTTTTTTTGAAAAACTCATTGGTACATGCCAGGATTCGAACCCGAGCCTCACTGATTTTCGGCCGTCTCTTTAACCCTAGATCACTAAACATATTTTGGTGTAACTTTGACACTAAACATTCGACTTACAGACGAACAAATTAAAATGCATGTATTTAATTTATTTGTTATATTTAAGTGAAATAATGAACAACATAGCCAAGTTAGTTATCTAAATATTATTATAAGAAATAAAGTTTTTTTTTTTCAATCTTTGCAGTCATTACATGTAGGAACTGTGTGCTCGCCGCAAATTGCCTTTCTGCACTAGTGGCATAAATACTCAGTGATTCTGCGTTTTTTGTATGGACAAAATCCACATATTTTGCTATAACTCCGGAACTAGGAAGGGTGCGCCCGCGTCGTCTCCACATGGGTCACTAAATTGCCAATCAGGAAGGTACTGAGAGGGGCGGGGCGAGAAAGTGTCGGGAACATACATAAACATCGAACGCGACAGGTGCTGGTCGACTGTGTGACGAATGATTAGTGATCTAGGGTTAACCGTCCAGGCTATCACTGCTCTGCATATCATAATAGGGAGATAATGGAATCGTTGCCAAATTGGTTGGTAAATTGTGTCTGGGAATGTGTTGATTGGAAGATAACAATCTCTGCAGACTTTTTTACTTTTATTAGAATACATGCAGCCTCGAAACCGCGTAGTTCTTGTTCCCGTGGGAATACGGGTATAATATATTTTTTAAATTATTGTCATAAGCTAGACTGTAAGTCTCCCTAAAAATATTAAAATAAATAAATATACTCACGTCTCCCCAGTGCCGTAGAAATATACGAAGTATTTCTTTCCATTCATCCGCTGCACCTGCATTCAAATATCAATATTAATTCATCTAAGCTTAGAGGCCCTCATAATTAATTCGGAGGCATTTGTAGCGTCACTCCGGTCCAATGATGGGTTGATCACTTGTAACATATGGAGGTCTGGTGAAAAGTTAGTGTTTTAAGGAATGGAATACCTCCTTGCGTTGTCAGCAAGGCATTCACAGTACTGCTATACAGCGCATAACAGAATAAGCGCAATTCATCATACAACCCAATTAGTATAATGAAAAGCTTTACATTCAATTTCCAGTGTTATATCATTATACTTATCAGAAATCAGTGGTTATACAATCATTTATATACATTAATTTTGGCGATTCTATGTGCAAATTGTAATCATTATTTACTATATAGCTGACCTTGGATCAAAAGTACTGAAGCGTCGGGCATCATGCCTTCCCGCGCAAATTGATTACAATAGCACTATTGGCTTCACAGATTGAGCTCTGGACTATCGCAGCGAAAACTTCACGCTTATCTTACTTACCCTAGCAGGCCAAGCTGGATACCCCTTCACTTTGGCAAATATAAAGTCGCCTGACTTATATTCTTTGACCTTTTTACCCATTTTGTATAGGAACGCCGCGAAGTCGACAAAAACCAAATTTATAATTGACTGTTAGCAGCCTCTTTTTACCTTCGGGAACTGAAATGAATCAAAATAGGCACCAATGAGACCCGTGTGTTCAGGTTATCGTGCATATAAATACTAATAACAGTAATTGTTTCAGAATTCCAAAACGACGCTAAAGATAAGAAGTAACCTTAAAAAATCTTACCGCGGTAGCAAATGACAGAATGATAAACATGGCGGGCAGGGCAATCCATAGAGTAACTTTTATACATGTATACTCTTTGGGCGATGCGACCAGTGTTGTTCTATCGACAAAAAGGTATGAAGATACTCTATGGTAAAATTTGCCCTTTAGCTGGAAACAAATTATCGGACGCGGCTAACGGACGCGGCAGACAGCCGCGACTGATACGTGTAGTGTGTACACCGTCTTTTGAATTCAGCACGCCAGATTTCTGTCGTACGTCCGAACGCTCAAGGTTACGTCCAAGACTTACGTCCGATAGTTTGCACAGCTCTGTGTACATTTATTATCTAGATAGCGATTCGCGGCTATCAGCCGCCTTCGTAAGCCGCGTCCGTAAGCCGCGTCCGATAATTTGTTTTCAGCTTTTGACTTCTAAGAAAGTAATGTTGAAAGGCGAGTGCTTGACTCCTATAGGAGTAATAGTGTTCTGTGGTGCTTGATATGAATGTGGAAGGCTATAGGAAGACGGGTAGACCAAAGAAAAGATGGATGGATTGTGTGAAGGATGATATGTGCAAGATGAAAGTGAATGTAGATAGGATAGGAATGTAGGAAGGAAAAATCATACTGCGCCGACCCCAAATAATGAGCAAGTAAATGATGATGATGAAAACAACCTCAGATGTTCAAAACGTCTTTGCCTCGACCAAACGCACTGACAGCTCTTTGAGGAGCGGCCGTGCCTCCGGCCCCCACGGTCCCATGGTCTCCACCCCAAACGGCACAAATATGTAGCCCTCATTGAGATCGACATATTTGCTTTGCGCCGCTTTAGACGTTCAGCTCAGCAGCCGCAGCTGCCGCGCCAGCCAGCGCCCACAGAGGTGGCATCGATGTGGGATGGGGCAAATGTCGGCACATGTGGCATACCACCATCGACCTGCCATGTTTCCATGGCCCAACAGTCATACCATTAGAACTTATAATTTTGTGACTTATTGCTTATTTGTATACAATAAAGAGTTGCTAGTACATACATACTTACCATCATAATAAAATTTCAAAAAGTGTTTTAGCAGCAGCAGTACAGTCAAGAGCACGCTAAGCTTGACACTTTGGACTTTGACCCGGCCCTGTATTCTATGACGCGCAGTACAAATCAGAGCTCAGCTTAAACTGGTAGTGTCAAGCTTGACTTGCTCTTGACTGTACCTATTGATTGAATGATTTATAGTTATTTTCATCAATAACAACATTAGATAAAATCAAAAGAGGTTATCAACCCGTACCTAACAAAACAACTCAATACCCGTACTTATGTTAAGGGTCTTTTCTCACCTTTGAGTTTTAAACCAACTTCCTCACAGATGAAAAAGTATGGGCTAAGTTGGGGCTAAGGGTATCTGACATGGCTTAAAAACAAAGTAGGTCTCAGTCCCAAAAAGATATTTGAACAAAGTACTTACCTACATAAGTAAATACAACAAAAAAAAATATACAAAATCAAAGATTGTATGGGTACTTATGTATGTGACTTAAAATTAGTTTTTGTTTGCTGGTGGATGGCGATGCACGATGATGGGCGTAAAGTGCCACATACACGGAAGTCGGAACGATCCGTCTGTACGATCCGTCTGTACGATCGGTCCTTTGAGTAAAAGGATCGGTCGCAAGCGATCTATCGTGTTGCCAGACCGTGGGCAATTACAAAGTTGCTGCCAAGCCATGCCCTGATATTTTTTCGATATAGCAACTCAGTTACTATGAGTGGTTGTGTCAGACGGATGCTTCTGGCGAAGAATTTCGAGTAAATTAATTGATTTCTCATAATTAAATTAAAGTGAATCAGTGTGTTAGCGATGAAACTGTGATGTTAGCCATGATAATTATTTTTGTGCACACATTTACTCGTAAGACTTCAAAATAGGGGGTGTAGCAGGAAATCAAAAATGGCTTCTGGTGACAGTGATAAAATAGAAGTTATGGATAGTTCTGTGTCTAAAAAGACGGACAGTGCAACGGGGCCGTCGGGCTCGGAGGACGATGGTACTACACTTCTAAATCCAATATTCAAATATCGCATTCCATTGTTGATAATCCCATTTCAATTCGAGTAGTGGTAGCCAATTTCCGTGTCTTTATTTCGCGTTGTTTTGCTCTTTTCAGATCGCGACAGGACTTCGATCGCAGAGAAAAATGTTCCGTACGATGTAAGTGACTCTAAACTACGTTATTTGTAAAGTTTCATTCATGTTTCGTCTGTAAAAAGTTGTTACTTTCTCTCATACAAGTACGCGGTTCTACTAATTAATTTGCAACGTTCATTAATGTGTTTTACGCTGCTTAATTGGTAGATATTACAGTTTGTATACCTTGCAGTCACAACATGATAGCATACTAGGTGTTGCCTACAACTCCATGCCTACATGTCCATGTGAACTTTAGACTATGTCTATGGATACACAATTTACAGCAAATTAAGTTATATACATTTGAAATGATTATTAATTTATAAAAAGTACTCACAATATTAATAGTGTAGTGTCTAAACAGCTGATTTTATAGATAAAATTAAAGTAAGGTTGTCTGGGAGGAATTTGTTAAAGCAATAAGACCACCCATTGTGCTCTTTTTCTCATTGTGTCACTTACATCATTACATATATTTTTAATTGGAATACATTAAAGAATTGTTAAAAAATAAAAATAAATAAATAATCTCACGCCTTTTATCTCCATGGGGGTAGGCAGAGGTATTCCATTACTGGATATACCCACATTTCACGAGATATATTGGACCCCTAAACGTGATAGGTGGGGAGTCCATCGCCGGACCGGGTCTGTTTACACATGTCTTAGAATTAATTCTGAGACCTGCGGGTTTCCTCACTATGTTTTCCTTCACCGTCGAGCTAGTGATAATAATGTACGTAAGTTTTTGAAAAACTCATTGGTACATGCCAGGATTCGAACCCGAGCCTCACTGATTTTCGGCCGGCTCTTTAACCGTCCGGGCTATCACTGCTCTGTGCAAAAGCTACTATAAATCTATTTGTATAAATTTCAGAAAAACAATTCATATTATTCAGCTGCTTAGTCACAATCCAGACCATATGTATATTAAACTGATAAACAAAGTTGATGCACATCACATTAATGTTGGTGAGATGTATCACACTCACAACTTCTGACTTATATGACAGAAATGTAATTTACATAAGAAAATAGAAATATATAAAATAGGTAGGTATGTAATATACTAGCAACCCGCCCCGGCTTCGCACAGGTGCAATGCTAACACTAAAACCTTCCTCTGGAATCACTCGATCCATTAAAAAAAACCGCATCAAAATCCGTTGCGTAGTTTTAAAGATTTAAGCATACGTAGGGACATAGGGATATAGGGACAGAGAAAGCGACTTTGTTTTATACTATGTAGTGATGGCACTCGAAACTCGTCCATGAAGATTGGTTAAATATAAACTTAATACGAAGAGTCTTTGACAGCAATAGAAGCCAAAACAATAATTTTTAGATGTTTTGTCAAAACGAATACACAAATTTAGATGTGGTTTTTACAGTTGTATTGTTGCAGTTCCAACTTAAAATCTGGTACATGTTTCATCTTGATACACTGCCTAGAAGCCAAGTTATTTAATAGTATTTAAAAAAAATACCACTTAAATATTGGAATAGATACTAGAGATAGAATTTCTAAATACTCCCTTTAGTTTGCTTCTTTCTTAGTTAGAAAAGGACAGCATTATGAAATTTATATAGCAGCATCTTTTTCTAACCATTCTTAAGTGGGGACTTATTCGTACGTTACATTTTGTAATATATACCACCCTTAAGCTAGACTTCGGAAATGCCATCCATTTTCATATGTTGACTATTGTCGCATCAGCCGCGCGCGTCAGTCGCATGCGATCGATCGTGCCCGCGGAAGTCGACCTTAAGGGGCCATTTATACAAGACCATTCCACTGAGACAATCCACTAAGCGCATCCAAAAAAAAACTTGAGGACAATCCATTGCAGTGGACTCTCCATTTATACGAAGCCATTTGTGGATTGTCTTAGTGGAATGGCCTCGTGTAAATGGCCCATAAGTCGCCTCTTACACCACCTCTGAGTCGAGTGTGATTAATATAACATGCAATTTTTATGGTATAGTGGGCATCCATTCAATGTGCTACCATGCCTAAATAAGTCTCATTGCTACAAACATTAGTACAGTTACAAACACCATAATAACCTTGTTGGCAGTAAACGCTAAAACTAGACATTTATTAGGCAGATTAGGTTAATTATTTTCATGATGACCCACTGCCATTAATTCCCACTTAGGTATTGGACACACTAATCCCGTAAATAAGGATTTTATAGGCGTCATATACTGTAGAAATATGGGTGAGGCTGTATCATTTTGTCATTTGTAGAGAAAGAAAGAAATAAATATTCATTTGAATTTCTAAACTGTTGCCCGAGACATTGTATGGATGGAGTTTTACTATTTTCTTATAGGAATGAGACACTTTACTGCATTTAAAGTGTCATTGATCACCAATACAAATGCCATCAAAATCTGTTATATATAGTTTTTTTGTGATGCCTGCACAATTACTATGCAAAATAAAAACAGACAAAAATTTTTGTTATCTAAATCTATAACTAAGTATTGATTCTACCATAACATTATTCTTAAATATTCCATGTACAGGCAAGAGCACATATAGCTTGATGCATTGGATTTTGTAAAATTCTTATTACAATTGTTTTAGAGGGTAGATTACATAGAATGCACTACAAGTGTAAAGATTCATGTGCTCTTGACTGTACAGGCAATATCTTGTTACATCTTTAGATACAGTTTTGGCTCCTCATATGCAATCAAATATCGCAATAGTAACCTATAGGCCATAGAGCAAATAATGCAGCCTGAGAGATTTATTCTTCTGGCCATTTTGACGTTTCCTCTCACTGAATTAAATGAATCTGAGCGCTGTTCAAGGACATAGACTATCAATTAACCAAATAACATGCAAATTGGCTGAGTTTTTGTGATTGTGTAAGAAACATTATAAATTTTGCATTTATAACGGGCCTGTTGGCTCAGTTGGTTGTGATCATGCCTTCTGAGTCGGAGATCGCGGGTTCAATCCCTGCTCGGGGCCAACATTTGTGTGCATGAACATGTCTGTTGGCTCCGTGTCTGGTCGTTTAATATTTATTTAAGTATGTTCATCAGTTTTTTAGTACCCATAGTGCGGGCCCTGCCTAGTTTGGGACTAAATAACCTTGTGTAAATTGTGTCCCACAAATTATTATTATTTAAAATAGAGGGAGGCATGGAAAAAATCTGTCTGATAATGCCTTCCTAAGAGCGACTACAAACATTATTCACGTTTTATTAATTTGCTCCATCCATTAGACCCATCACTAACTACACAAGTAATTCCGTAACAATCTTAATGACCTTTGTACACATCCAAGGCAAACTTAACACCTGGCGAAAGGCCAGTATCCGCAAAATGGTTTTACCTCTGTGAGTCATACATATTTAAAAAGTTGCCTGCAAGTGGTAATCGTTTTGGGAGAATTAAAATAGGGGAGCCCAACCCTCTTGTGTTTGCTAGTAACAGTAAAGGCTAAATAAAGGGTGCTAAGGCAGATCAAAGAATTAGCAAGCTGATGTGGCAGTGGGCTGGCCATATCTCGCGAAGAACCGACAACAGTTGGGTAAACGTGTTCTGGGGTGGAGACCGCAACTCGGCAAACGTAGTGTAGGACGGCCTCCGGTAGATAGGATGACGATCTGCGAAAGGCTGCATGCAGATGCTGGATGCGTTGAGCTGAAGACAGGGCGCTATGGCACTCATTAGGGGAGGCTTATGTCCAGCAGTAGACAAATGTAGGCTGATGATGATAATGATGAAGCCAGATAGAACGATATTGTGTGTGTGTGACAATAACTGCATCAGATTACTCTGTCACATCATCATCATCAACCCGTAACATCCCAGTGTTGAGCTAAGGGTATTTCCTTATAGGAAATATGGGCTACAATCTCCTCCGCGAGCCTACCGCGGATTGGGAGATGGTGTTAGGCTAGTGACTAATGTGATAGTGACAATATCATACCAGTCTGTCACAGTACGCTGTCGCACCAACAACATAACACGGGGTAGTCTCACTAATGTGACAAAGTGACATGGTGTAAGTACTGTGTCACATTAGTACCACAAAATTGCACTTGTCAGTCGAATTAATGCAAAGTAACAACATCACATTTCATACTATTCTGTCATATTGTGGGTAGTGTGACACTAATCATCACATAGCTGTCACCTGCTGCATAATCTCGCTGGATAGCAAAAGATAAATGTCAGTCCTCTGATCACCTCAACAGGTCTTCGACGATAGTTAATGTCTAATGGACGTTGTCTCTATGCAGTAAGCATTGTTTTGGAATGTATCTCGTAGTCGTAACACTCATAATTTCGGTGGCAAATCGCCTCGGAGGTCAGAGGCGACGCGCGAGCGTGGGAAAACATACTCAGTTATATTCAAGTTAGATCTTATGTTGTTCTGGTACATTCGCCTTAAACATTGCTGACCTTTGTGCCTTAGGGAGGAACAGAAGAAGAAGAATAGGACAGATTAAGAATAGGACACTGATCACATGACGATAAAAAGAGCTGCCCTTGAGTTTATTGCTGGTTCTTCTCGGGGTACTTCATTTGGAACCAGCAACTTGTCGGTGGAGATAGACTTGTTTAGATTGAGCCAACCTCCATGGACGAGTTCAGAGTTAATTCTTATTTATTTATTTATTCAAATAACTTAAACTAGCATAACAGATAAATCTAAGGCGCTAGACAAGGTAATACAAATTATAAAAAAGTACAAGGAAATAAGAAATAAAGTAAGAATAAATTAAACCTTTTGTACATCTTAATAATATAATAATAATTGAATTGATTATACTCCAAGAATCACACTCTTATTAGACTACTAGCGACCCGCCCGGGCTTCGCGCGGGTGCAATGCTAACACTAAAACCTTCCTCTTGAATCACTCTATCCATTAAAAAACCGCATCAAAATCCGTTGCGTAGTTTTAAAGATTTAAGCATACAAAGGGACATACGGATATAGGGACATAAGGACATAGGGATATAGGGACATAGAAAGCGACTTTGTTTTATACTATGTAGTGATAGTGATTGACGTTATAAGTGTAATTTTCTTATCTTCACGAAGTGAAGTGAAGTTGCTCAAAATTGTCTAAGCGTCCGGCTAATCTAAACAGCCAATCGATATGAAACAACGAGATGTTATACATTCAAATAGATCAAATAGAACTTCAATCCGGAGCATTCGCAGACCGTTACGCTTCAATTGTCAAATGGATGGAAACGACGCACATCTAGCGCTTAGTGGTCAGGCAACATTTTTGTGAAATAATGGCCTATGTGCCTCCTCTGGCCATGTCCTCGAGAAGGCGTCAAGTGCATCCCGCCATCTCGGGGTCTGCCTCGGCGTCGGCGGCCAGTCGTTGGGATCCAGTTGGTGCAGATTTGTGCCCATCTTGTCGACTGCATACGACAAAAGTGGCCTGCCCATTCCCACTTTAGCTTTGCAGATTTTTTGCAGACGACAATGAATTTGGTTTTGGAGCGCAGCGCTGTGTTCCGGACTCGGTCAATCCTTTTTACGCCTAGTATGCGGAGGAAGCACAGGATAGGGATAAGTGGAGGGAGGGAGGAGAGGCCTTTGCGCAGCAGTGGGACGATATATAGGGTAATAAAAAATGGCTTATGTATTGTTATCTTGCACCGCTGCGTATCCGGCTACGTGGAAATCTACAGATTGCACTTCGGGGAGTGTGCCCAAGAGCTGCACGAGCTCATTCCGCCTTCCCCTTTTTACAATCGGACTTCCAGACGCACGGCTGGGCTTCATCCCTACTTGGTGGATATCCCATCTATACGCACGAAGCGGTTTTCACTCCTGCCGGCGTCTGTATTTCCGAGTTCATATACCCCGTCAGCCTTTAAGGATCGAGTGAACAGGCATCTTCTGGGCAAGCTCGTCTCATCGTAGGTCCTTCTTTGCTCTCTGTCTAGTCTGGGGTCAAAAGTAATAATAAAAATTATTAATAATAAATATATATATATATATATATAAATAAAATATAATCTCACGCCTTTTTATCCCCGAGGGGGTAGGCAGAGGTATTCCATTACTGGATATACCCACATTTCACGAGATATATTGGACCCCTAAACGTGATAGGTGGGCGAGCCCATCGCCGGACCGGGTCTGTTTACACATGTCTCAGAATTAATTCTGAGACCTGCGGGTTTCCTCACGATGTTTTCCTTCACCGTCGAGCTAGTGATAAATATGTACGTAAGTTTTTCTTATATATATAATATATCACTTATGAACCCTTTTAAAGGGCACAACAAAACACAAACAGACGAATATTTCATATTCTTAACCAAAACATAGGTAGAGTAGATACAAAACAATTAGCTAACAGTACCAGTCGCCCCCGTTTCACCCACTTAGCGTTATAAATATCCCGCACCTACGCTTGGCCGTTTTTGTGACTAAAATTGGTAAGTTCGACGCTCCGACGGAAGTATCATTACGATTATACCTATACATGTAGGTATGGGCAGAGCAATTTGGTTTGCGAGGATTAGTGTGGGTCACGTTTTTAGAAGTCCAATAATAATTCATTTTCAGTAGGCATAGAAAATACACTTTGAAAAGTCAATAGTCTTATAACAGGCACTCTAAACTCGTCCATGAAGGTTGGCTAAATGTAAACAGCAGACCATCTCCACCGACGAGTTGCTGGTTCTAAATGCAGTAGCAAGAAACTCGACGGCAGCTCTTTTTAATCTTATGTCTTACTAGCGACCCGCCCCGGCTTCGCACTGGTGCAATGCTAATACTAAAACCTTCCTCTTGAATCACTCTATCTATTAAAAAAAACACATCAAAATCCGTTGCGTAGTTTTAAAGATTTAAGCATACAAAGGGATATAGGGACAGAGAAAGCGACTTTGTTTTATACTATGTAGTGATTAGTAAATATGGTTTACAATAATAATTATAATAGTAGTTGGTGGCTATAGAGGCAGAGGTCACGGGTTCGATGGACATATTTTCCGGGTTTAATCACACGCTATCGCTAGTCGGAACGAAAACCGTCAAGGATTATAGAATCGTCACAGAATAGCTAATATGTAGTACAGTATACAGTAGTAGCAATGATAGCTTGCGGTTAAAGAGCTTTTATTGTTATTATTATTTTTTATAAGAGAAGGGGGCAAACGAGCAGATTATCGTCGCCCATGGACACCTGCAACTCAAGAGTCACAACTGCGTTGCCGGCCTTTGAGGTTGGAGTAGGGGGAGAGGGGAGGGGGGGGGGGGGTTGGGGCCTCCGGTTACCTCACTCACTCAACGAAATGCAATGCATTACTTTACGCTGGTTTTCTGTGAGGCCATTTCGCTTCTCATGATGATAATCAGTGAGGCTCGGGTTCGAATCCTGGCATATACCAATAAGTTTGTCAAAAACTTACGTACGTTATCACTAGCTCGACGGAAGGAAAACATCGTGAGGAATCCCGCTGGTCCCAGAATTAATTGTGAGGCATGTGTAACAGACCCGGTGAGGCGATGGGATCACCCACATATCACGACTAGGGCCTAATATACACGTGAAAAGGGGGTATTTCCAGAAATGGCATGCCTCTGCCTAACCCCTCGGGGATAAAAGGCGTGAGTTAATTATTATTAGTAGTAGTAGAAAGTAGTGATGTTACGAATGTCATATTTTTCACATTCGCGAATGCGAATGCGAATGCGAATGTTGGGAATGCGAATGTGCGAATGCGAATGCGAATGCGAATGTTTAGGAGTATCATTAAAACACTTTAATCTTTTCAAGTGATCAGTTTATTATTACAAATTGTAAAAGTAATTTTGATGAAAACGCAGTTTACATCGCAATTTTTGTCACAAACTCTGGGATTTAGTGCAAGTTACGATCTCGTAATTTACAATAGGAGTAAGAAAAACATATTAGGTCAATAAATCAGTGTTTTATACAATAATTATAATGTTATACTAGTATTATTAATAGTCAAAGGTCAATAGAGGCATATTATACTTCAGAAACAGCAACTTTGCCGCCTTTTCGCCCATGAGGCGACTTCTATGGGGCTCGTATATAAGGCCGGCTGCACTGAACAATTGCTCGCTCGGAACGCTGGCTGGTGGAGCACTTAGATATTTGCGTGCCAAATCTGTCAATTGATCGTATTTTAATTTAGTTTTCCACCAGTCCAGAGGGTTTTCATCGAGAGAAGCTCGTTTTTCCTTTAGATAAGCCTTCAACTGAGTCTTAATTTCAAAGGTTTTAGTGTCTTCAGCAGATTGGGATTCTTCGGCGCCCTCGCTTTCATCTGAGGAATCTAGAATGCCTGCCAGATTGCATAAAAGACTTTTAGCAGAACTTGTCGAAGGCTCACCAATGTTGCTTGCTAAACTTCTCGACCTTTTAGCATCTGAAGCTGAAGGGTGGTCATTACCAGCATCCCGGTTCGCCAGACTTCCAGCCAATTCAACAATATCGGTGTTGACTTTATCTTTCACGATATCACTAAAAAATTTATGCTTGTATCTTGGGTCCAGAAAAGTTGACATTGTGAACAAGGAATCATTCTCCAAATCACAAAACTTCTTATTTATTTCGCTTTTAATAACGTCAATAAAGCTGATTATAATGTTATCAACAGCGTCGCCCTCATTAGGTAGCCGTGTATCATCAAGGCTTTTTTTCAAAGTGTAAATAATCGGAATCACTGATGAAATTAAAGTGTGTGAGCTGCTCAAATTGCGTGTAGCTTCTTCAAACGGCTTAAGAATGTTTACGCAATACTCCATAGCTTTCCATTCTTCAGGTGTCATGTTAGCAATATTATTATCGTTAGCATAAAGGCACAAAGCATCTTTGAGTTTTAAACACCTTTCGAGCATGTAAAACGTGCTATTCCATCTCGTTGCACAATCTCCAATAACAGTCAGTGTATTTTGATCTGGGTTCAGTCGCTGTTGGATTTTGGCTAATTGGCCTTGAGCGATAGTCGAATGATTGAAATGAGTGGCGATCTTCTTACATTTCTGAATCATGTCCACCAGAAACTCTTGAGAATTTAACCCATTCCTTAAATTTGTCTGAAGCTTATGAGCTGTACAGTCTACATCATTAAATCCGGCCAATTTCATAGCACGCTTCATATTTGAGCCCTCATCTCTCACCATGCAATGTACTTGATCCTTACTTATATTCCATTCACTAAGCATTGATTCAAATTTGTTTGTAATAGCTTCACCAGTATGTCGGCCTTCAAATTCCTCGCATTTTAAAACAATATTTACACGATTGAAGTGGGCCGTTATGCCGTGACAGGTTAGGCTGAGAAGTGATACGTTTGCACTTGGCTCTGACCATATATCAGTCGTGAATGATATATATTTGAAATCTGCTAACAGAGCTTTGATTTTATCAGCAACTTTACCGTACAAAACTTGACAGGTATGCTCAGTAAAAAAATTACGACCTTTCAGAGTATATTGGGGAGCGACTAACTGCATCAATCTTCGAAACCCAACGCCTTCGACAAAATTAAATGGCAAGTCTTGAAATGCTATCATTTCGCTAATTCGGAAGTCGATTTTTTGCGATAACGGATGCTTGGAGTCCCATTGTTTCTTTTTCATTATAGTTTCTTCAATAGATAATTGTTTACTAACCTCTTTTAGTGGAGTTTCTTGTAGTGTTGCCTGTTTTGAAGCCTGGACCTCCGCTTCAGTCTTGATTAACATTTCGTATTCGTTAGAATGTACGGTCTTTAAATGTGTGCGCAACGCCGAGGTAGTACGCCTAATTGTGGAGTAACTTTTTTCACAAACATTGCATTTTGCGTGGTCTCGATTAATAGGCGTAAAAAATTTCCAAATTTCACTTTTCTTTCCCGGTGCCATCATAAAAACTGCTAAACAATCTCCAAAAAAATCTTATCTTATATTGTTACGTAACTATTGCAATAAATGACTGAATGACAACCAAAACAAAACAGACTAAACTTATAAAGCAATCACAAACAATCAGCGAGAATGAACGCTTCCCATTGGTCGCGCCAAGAGACGCGCGGCGGTCGGGCCGGTGGCGGGCGAGACACGATTCGACCTGCACACATTCGCATTCGCAAAACATTCGCATCGTTTAATGCGAATGCGAATGTCGATGCGAATATAAAAAATCATGCGAATGATTCGCATAAGCGAATGCGAATGCGAATATTCGTAACATCACTAGTAGAAAGATAAATCTATGATACAACTTTTTTTTGGCGGAAAACGCGCGTTAGGTTCGACGCCCGCGTCGGACCCGTATTGAATTTAGCCCCCTGCAGGAGGCCACTCGGCGTACTATAGGTAAAAGTTCTGCCTGATACACATTTGTAATTTTTGCGACCAGCTATCTTTTCCCACCCCGTGGCCACAAAGCCCTCACTTATAATAACAATGATAATTACATAAAAACCCGGCCAAGTGCGAGTCGGACTCGCGCACGAAGGGTTCCGTATCATTATCTATAAAAACGGCAAAAAGTCGCGTATGTTGTATGGAAGCCCTCTTAAATATTTATTTTATTCTGTGATTTAGTATTTGTTGTTATAGCGGCATTCTTCCAACCTTTTTGGTGGTGACACTTAATCAATTGTAATTGAATTTATTTGTACTACAAGTAACTACATGATACTTGTTGATACAAGAGCTTCGTTTATTAAATATTAAATGCTCGCTGTGGTTTGCGGTTGGTTGAAAAATTCATGTGTTCATTCCCTAAAATAGTAGTCGGAAACCGATATACCTATTGTTTGTGTCAGTTCGCTATTGGATTTAATAGTGGAGAGTGTATTTTAGTGCTTAAAGGTGGAGAAAATAATTAAAAGCTAGGAGCCTACCACCATCTTTAGAAAGCTATCATTATAGTAGAAAGAAGATGTAGTGACAAGGATAGAAAAGGGTATGTTACGCTGGTTTGGTCATTTAGAACGTATGGATGAAAGAAGAGTAACGAAAGAGATTTATAGTGCGAATGTTGAAGGATGCAAGGAAAGGGGACGCCCCAGAAGGACGTTCACGGATCAAATAAGTGACGTCCTTCAAAAAGCTGGGGTCCGGAGTGCGAAGAATAAAAGAGCGTGCATGAAAAGGCTTATGGATGTGAAGGAAACGAAAGAAGTATGCAGGTTATGTATGTATGTATTATTATAGTCCAGGAACGTTTTGTTTCAAGGTTAAAACCAACATTACTGGAATTTGTACCCTGACTTCTTAAAACAAGACTGCTTTTTGCTGAATAGTTATGTAAAAAACTACTGTTTGTCTAAATTATTGTCAATTAATTTTCTTATAGGGGTCATCAACTTATAACTTTCGCGCCGTGATCCGAAACAAGCTAAACATTGGGTTTTATTCTGCGACTAAACTTATTTTAGTTTAGTCCTGTCTTTGTGTTACCTCAAAAAAAATTAAAGGCATAGCATTTAGTGTTTATTGTGTCAGAGGCTGTATTTTAGTCGTGACTTATTTACATAAGCACTAAACACGTTATGAAATGCCTTAGTTGACGGGACTAACTTTAATTTGACAGGACTAAATATCTCTCGTCTCTTTTCTTTTCTATGAGAAAGAAAATGACAGGAGTAAACTAAAATAAGTTTATCGAACCCAATGTTAATGCAATCTTACTTTATAAGGAAGTTATGGTACGAAGAAAGTAAAACAAAAGCAATACTGTTTTAATTAAGCTCGTGTTAAGAAATGGTGGTAGGATCCTAGATACACAGTCAATGCCTTAAAAATGGAGCAAAAATTGTGTTCTCAGTTTAAGATATGCAATTTTAATGTTGTCGTATTGTGTTCAAGTGGACAGTATTTCACATTTTTTATGTGATGGTTTTTAGTGATCGAAGTTTGTGGGACGCAATTCACACATTATACGGAGTGATACCGCGGCCTCACAGAATACCAGCGTAAAGCAATTCTTGCATTGCATTGAGTGAGACAACCGGAGGCACCCCCCCCTCCCCGCCCCTACTTCAGCCTCAAAAACATTACCCTTTTCATATTGCATTCGGGTTTTGCTTGCACATTTTGACAAATAATAAAAAGTTACCCAACGATGGAGATTTTGACTTGTAAACATAGTGATTTCATAGTTCTAGTTGTTCCTGTTAATGACCTTATATTTCTTCTCCAGCCGGCGGTGGGCCCCTCTGGGGCTATCAGCAAGGTCCACAAGTCGGACCGCAAGATCGGTCACCGGCGAGTTGGGGAAGGCGGTGAGATCACATACAAGAAAATCCAGTCTTCCCAGATTATGGGATCGATACAGCTTGGTGAGTCTTAGATTTATGCTTCAATTTAAGAAAAAGTAGTGATAGCCTTACGGTTAAAGAGCCCGCTCCTTATTATGGTAATCAGTGAGGCTCGGGTTCTTAACACTAGCTCGACGGTGAAGGAAAACATCGTAAGGAAGCCCGCAGGTCCCAGGATTAATTCTGAGGCATGATGTGTAACAGGCTCGGTGGGGCGATGGGCTCACTACCTATCACGTGTAGGGGTCCAAAGAATATACTAGTGAAACGTGGGTGTTTCTAGAAATAGAATATAATTAAGCAGAGGTATATATTCCATTTCTGGAAATACCCACGTAGGAAGAGGCCTACCCCCTTGGGAATAAAAGGCGTGAGAATATTTAATTTTTATTTATGTGTGCGTAACTTTCTCCCAACCAGATCCCCTAGTAGAATGGCAAAGAAATGTTATACCACTATTAAGAACTATTAAATACCCTCAGAATTACACAATTTGCCTTTTGAACATTTTTAATCAATAGTTAAGCAAAAATTACATAAAAAGCTACTATAAAATTACAGACTACTTAGCAGACCAACATGCATGGGATTAACCGACTCGACAACGCGCTATTAATCATGATTATTATTGTAAACCATAATTACTAGGAAGACATGAGATTAAAAATAGCTGCCCTTGAGTTTCTTGCTGGTTCTTCTCTACTGCATCTGGAACCAGCAACTCGTTGGCGGAGATAGGCTGCTGTTTCAATTCAACCAATCTTCATAGACGAGTTTCGAGTGCCTTGTTATTAGACTATTGACATTTCCATTTGTACTTTTTGTACCTACAGAAAATAATTGTTTTTTTTTTTTACTGCGTCGCGTACTTAAGTAATCTTCTTTAGAGTGTTGCGCCAATTTTACTGGTCGTGCTCCATTCCGGGGCTTCGGTCGG
Organism: Ethmia dodecea; assembly: GCA_963855545.1. NCBI lineage: Eukaryota > Metazoa > Arthropoda > Insecta > Lepidoptera > Depressariidae > Ethmia > Ethmia dodecea. The sequence continues at coordinate 3,088,443 of OY979463.1, read as the reverse complement.
CTTTTATTCCATTTTTAAATTGAATTAATTGTTATGTTATCACAAAACGTCCAATATCAATTTGTTAATTATCCTCAAATGTGTAACTGGCACGCCCGCTTTGGCCAGGAAATGGTGATCGATTTGCGTTTACATTTAACATAATTTACATTTAACTTTCAGATACATTTGGATAAGGAAAATACTTTCTTTGGCGAGCACAGAGTATTAATGGGATGTGACCTCGCTGTGTGTGTCATTTTGTTGACGAAAATTCAATTCAATTTATTTCCATATCATTGTTTACATGCAAGGCGCTCGTAGCCCTGCAACACAAGTGTGTTTGTAACTCAATGAGGTTTTTTTTCTTACAAGTAGGTACAGGAAAAAATCTAAAATCTATAATTTGTAATTAAATCACTAGTAAGAAATATTTATTTTTTATTAAGAAAATATTTATTTTGGTAAACTTAAAAATATCATTATATAATCTACTAGAGACCCGCCCCGGCTTCGCACGGGTGCAATGCTAACACTAAAACCTTCCTCTTGAATCACTCTATCTATTAAAAAAAACCGCATTAAAATCCGTTGCGTAGTTTTAAAGATTTAAGCATACAAAGGGACATTAGGACATAGGGACATAGGGATATAAGGACAGAGAAAGCGACTTTGTTTTATACTATGTAGTGAAGACAGGGTTTCTTAAAGTGGGGTCCACGGACCCACTGGGGGTCCGTGGCGTATGTGTCAAGCTGGGGTCCCACGGTCCGCTATTCTACGGATCAGCTACACTCAGCCGACGAGCACGGACGGCGACGCACAACAGGCAGGGCCGGTCCAACGGTGCGTGTCCGTGTGTGTAGATGTTTTTATGTTGTCATAATGCAAAGCGAAAGAAAGAGAGAGAAGAGCGCACCTTTGAAGTTACCGACTCACGATGGATACGGGCGCACCGCCACAGACGTTCTGTGCTATCACGGACGAGGCCGGTCCCACGGTGCGTCGTGCGAGCTGGTCTGCGTGCATCCGCGATTTTACGGACCGTGGGACCCAAGCTTCAGCGGTCCGCGGTAGCTCAGTTAAACCTTAACATACTTATCAGGAAATTATTTAACCACGAAGCAGTGTCGAGCGAAGGGCTAGCGAATTTAATAGGTACAGTCACGGGCAGGTGCAGTGTTCCGGTTGGAACACAGCTTTAGCCTAACATTTCAGCGAGCTATGTCCATTCTGATACCATTTGCTACGACGTATATTAAATTCTGTAAAGGGGTCCGTGACTGCAAAAAGCTTAAGAAACCCTGATCTAAGATATAAATAATAATAATAATATAATCTCACGCCTTTTATCCCCGAGGGGGTAGGCAGAGGTATTCCATTACTGGATATACCCACATTTCACGAGATACATTGGACCCCTAAGCGTGATAGGTGGTGAGCCCATCGCCGGACCGGGTTGTTTACACATGTCTCAGAATTAATTCTGAGACCTGCGGGTTTCCTCACGATGTTTTCCTTCACCGTCGAGCTAGTGATAAATATGTACGTAAGTTTTGAAAAACTCATTGGTACATGCCAGGATTTGAACCCGAGCCTCACTGATTTTCGGCCGGCTCTTTAACCGTCCGGGCTATCACTGCCTATCTAAGATATAAACTAATTAATTAAGCTACTAGTCTATCTCACATAGCATGGGTTCGGTGACAGTTCACATTTTTCCGTTTTACGGTTACTACTTTCGACTAATAAAAATATTAGGATTAAAAATAGTAATTATTTTATTATTTTGTCATTGCAGAAATACAATATTTTTTATTAGTCGAATGTAGTAAGCGTCAAATGAAAAAATGTGAACTGTTGCTACGTGAAATAGACTATAGTTAAATCATAAAAAATATAGTCTTTATTTAAAGCAAGTAATCAATCATCGAGTTATAATATGTACCTACAAATTTGTACGGAACCCTCGGTGGGCGAGTCCGACTCGCACTAGTCCGTTTTTTTTAAATTCTAAAATTAACACAACGCATTGTTTACTCCACATAAGCACAACAAATTCACAGTGCATGCATCGCATGAAATTAGCGCGTCGCGTACCCCAGTAACCTAGAAAGTCGGACGCGTGCCGTCCTTGTCTGTCGCATTGTCGACTTCCGTTACCGGTGTATACCTGTCCCTGTCTCACATGTGAAATGTAACAAGATTTGTACCGGATGCCTTCGAATGGAGTGTCAGGAGTTAGAATTGTCTAGAAATAGTCGGTTTTCTTTCCGACTGCACCAGAAATAGGGGTATGTTTTTTTGGTGTATGTAATATCCTACTTATTCAAAAGACAAGCTGTTTCTCGCTATTACACCCGTGTAACTCCCGTTCCTGAGGGAAAATTATAGCCCATGTTACTCCCAGAAAAGTAAGCTTCCCAATTTTACAAACCGGTCCAGTAGTTTTTGAGTTTATTTGTAAAATACTAATCTTACATCATTATAATATTATTACCAGCTCTTCGGCGCGAGTCACAGGCGTAGTTCCCCTTCCCGTGGGAATACGGAAGTAATGTATAACCTATTTGAGATTATTCTTTACAAACATACAAAAGAACAAGATTACAGAAATACAAATCTTTCCTCTTTTTAACTTTTTTTTTTTATTTAAATCTTTCCTCTTTATAATATTAGTGTAGATAGTGTAGATAATACTTCTTACTACTAACGTACTGAGGGTTCCCTCACGATGTTTTACACACCGGCTAAAACATAGCTAAACATACTATAAAAACATACAATACTGGGTGTTGTTTACTATCAAACATGAGTCATACTCAAAGATATTATATATAGAAAGACAAAAGATATGTTACTAGAGCACGGAAAATGAGGCCGACAAATGTAGTTAATTAACCACATTTTATTTAGTCGCCTTGTATTTCAAGTCGTATTTTAAGCGCAACTCTTAACAGATAGCTCTCTTTTTCTTTATTATTCGTTCCGTATCATCTTTCCCCGTCATTGTTGTATCCTATAAATACGATAAGAAGTAAGTATGTACATGTTGTATGTAGCACACTCGTAGGGGATCAATTTTCAAACGCAAGCAGTATGAATATAACTCATCCTTACTTTAATATCTTTGAGTCATACTGTACCATGTCGTAGTCATCAATAAGTATGTTACCAAAACACAGTGATTCATATACTATGCGCTCGTCGAGTTAAATTGGTAGAATTGTTTTTAAGACAGGTCACTCTTCTGAGAAATGTCATCTGAAATTCGGTGCATCAATTTTGGTTAAGCTCCGCGGAAGAGTGACTGTCTGGCTAGTGGAATTATATCACGAGCGTCTCCGTGTTTCGGAAGGCACGTTAACTGTTGGTCCCCTTGGCACTCCATACATGAAACTGAGGAATGGAAAAAAATGTACTGTAAACGTAATATAAAATATAAATGACTTTTGTGTTAACTGTAAGGCAATAGCCACCCAAGGCGCGGTACATCTCTAGTACGCGTACAAAGTATGTATATTGAAATTTTCAGAATATTATTTCTTTAAATACCGGTATAATCTGCTTCAATTTAGGAAAAAATAGCATCGTGATAGTGAAAGGGTCAAGCGCCGCTTTTTGACTTAAAAATCGCGCGTTCAACGAAAAAATTATAAAAATATAATAAATCATCTCACGCTTTATATCCCCGAGGGGGTAGGCAGAGGTATTCCATATCTGGATATACCCACTATCTCACCAGATATTCTTTGGACCCCTAAACGTGATAGGTGGTGAGCCTATCGCCGGACCGGGTCTGTTTACACATGTCTCAGAATTAATTCTGGGACCTACATACTTAAAAAATAATATATACACGTGATATAATCATAAGTCATTACATTCAAACTTCAAATATTTATTCATTATTATATTGATACATAGATGGCGATAGGCATGTCATAAAAAGAGTTCTAACAAGATATGCCCTTTTGCTAGTGTATGAATATAAATTAAAATAGTAATCAGTAATAGTACGAGCCTCACGGAATTAATGGACGACCCCTATCGGTCAAGTCATAATACTAATACCTACCTATAGTCGGTAATTTACTATCTGCGCATTGTTAGAAAGCGGATGCGGTGATCTCAATTATAGCAGGATGCTGTCTTCGATCTATTGTCCTGGCTATCAGCGTTTTAGTGCTCAGCTGATAATGACATACATACAGGGTGTTCGCTCAAGATTTCTCGTCCTGAGAAAAAATTATCCATCCATCCATCGTCTCTTCCTACCCCCGTGGGACAATGGCGTGAGCTTTATGTATGTATGTATGTAGAAAAAACTAGAAATCTACTGAAAGTCGAGGCGATTAGAGAAAAGTCAGATAAAGAGTACTTACCCAAAACCGACGAGCATGTATGAACCGATTAATGGATGTGGATGAGGCGCGAGAGGTGTACCAGAATCCAGTTGGAGGTCTATTGTCCCTGCCTATCTTTTCGGAAAAAAAGCGTGAGCATATGTATGTATGTATTTATTTACTAAGCTCTACTGAGCCAAGTATTATGGCTTGGTGGGACAAGCTGATTATTCTTCCTTTGCCAAGTTACAAAGGTGCCGAGAAATGTTTTCAATTTATTTGTGGCAATCAATATATTTTCTTTCGTCTTTCTTTCTTTAAGCGGAGGACTTCCCAATGATTTTAAATCAATGCAGCTAATGGATAATGCTCGCTGCATCCTTTCCTGTGTGTCGCAACGCTATTGTCTGCGGACAGACGGGGTCGGTCTCGGTAACACGAGAGTATTAAAACATCGTAAATAAAGTAACGAGTATTTTATAGATAGTGATAGCCCGGACGGTTAAAGAGCCTGCCGAAAATCAGTGAGGCTCGGGTTCGAATCCTGGCATGTACTAATGAGTTTTTCAAAAACTTACGTACATACTCGTATTTATCACTAGCTCGACGGTGAAGGAAAACATCGTGAGGAAACCCACAGGTCTCAGAATTAATTCTGAGACATGTGTAAACAGACCCGGTCCGGCGATGGGCTCACCACCTATCACGTTTAGGGGTCCGATATATCTCGTGAAATGTGGGTATATCCAGTAATGGAATACCTCTGCCTACCCAAACGGGGATAAAAAAAAAAAGGCGTGAGATTATATTATTATTATTTTATGGCGTATTGAAGCTCCATTCATTGGGTTGATGACGTAGGGCTGCCAACCGCAAATTTCAAATACTACAATTTGAGTTTGGAAAACCCAGGACAATTCATTTTAAAAACAGGATGCAATAATAAAATGAGATATCCGCCCGTAATGTAAGAATTGTAAAAATTGCGCGCGAGTTTTAAAATACGTGACCTTATCAGGACGCTGCTTAAAAATTTAGAACAACATCCACAAACATCCCAGGACACTACAAAAACTAGGACTTGTAATGAGAAAACAGGACGGTTGGCAACCCTAACTTAGTGTAAAGTAGCATCCACACAACAGAGACGAGAGTGATCGGTCAAACTATCCAGGACATCCCAGCACATTACAAAACTAAGACATGTCCTGGGAAAACAAGACGGTATGGCAACAAAAAGACAATCTCACGCCTTTGTCCCCGAGGGCGTAGGCAGAGGTATTCCAATTCTGGAGATACTCACTTCTCACGAGAATATTCGACCCTTAGCCCCTTGTCACACGTACCGGTTTCCGCCGGGCCGGCGGGCGGCAAAGTATTTGGCCATGTACGTTCGCTTTCATACGTACCGGCGGGCAACCGGGCAATCGCCCATATATTTCGCCGCCGGGTAGCCGGCGCCGGCCCGGCGGAAACCGGTACGTGTGAAAAGGTGCTTAACGTGATAGGTGGTGAGCCCATCGCCGGACCGGGTCTGTTACACATGCCTCAGAATTAATTCTGAGACCTGCGGGTTTCCTCACGATGTTTTCCTTCACCGTCGAGCTAGTGATGAATATGACCCAACCTTAAAGCAGTGTAAAGTAACATCCACACACAACAGAGACGAGACTTACCGGTCACGGGCAAGATGACAATAAACATGAGACTAAAAAGAGCTGCCCTTGAGTTTCTTGCTGGCTCTTCTCGGGGTACTGCATTTGGAACCAGCAACTCGTCGGTGGAGATGGGCTGCTGTTTACATTTAGCCAATCCTCATGGACGAGTTTAGTGTGCCTTGTTTATATTGACATTTCAAAGTGTATTTTTTATACCTACTGAAACAAAAGAATTTTGAGTTTGAATACATCAAGTATCATCTCACAGGAATGTTACCTGTGTTTTTTTAGTTGCCGGCCGATCCAGGTCCTGCCCAGTTTTTGAGTTTATTCGTCACTAGCGGTTCTGCGAGGTTTCACCCGCTTAGTTCCCTTTCCTGTGGGAATACGGGAATAAAATATAGCCTATGTAACTCAGGAATTCTAGCTTTCCATTTGTGAAAGAAGGTTTTAAAATCGGTCCAGTACCTAGTTTCTGAGTTTATTTGTAATAAAGATATAAACATAAAAAATACAAATCTTACCTCTTTATAATATTAGTATAGAAGTATAGAAAAACATACAAAAATCCAAATCTGTCCTCTTTATAATACCTATTAATAAAATAATGCAGTGATAGCCCGGACGGTTAAAGAGCCGGCCGAAAATTAGTGAGGCTCGGGTTCAAATCCTGGCATGTACCAATGAGTTTTTCAAAAACTTACGTACATATTTATCACTAGCTCGACGGTGAAGGAAAACATCGTGAGGAAACCCGCAGGTCTCAGAATTAATTCTGAGACATGTGTAAACAGACCCGGTCCGGCGATAGGCTCACCACCTATCACGTTTAGGGGTCCAATATATCTCGTGAAATGTGGGTATATCCAGTAATGGAGTACCTCTGCCTACCCCCTCGGGGATAAAAAGGCGGGAGAATATATATATATATATATATATATATATATTAATAAAATAAAAGTGTAGATGTAGACTACTGCTTTAGTGCTCTCTGAACACCCATTCGCTGACTGACCGCGACCACAGAAGATGTAGTATAGTAAAGTAGTAGTAGTAGTATTATAGTGTAGAAGCAGTCAAGTCAAAAATAATTTATTTTCTGTAGGTATAAAAAATACACTTAGAAAGGTCAATGGTCTAATAACAAGGCACTCTAAACTAGTCAATGAAGATTGGCTAAATGTAAACAGTAGAACATCTCCACGATCGAGTTGCTGGTTCCAAATGCAGTACCCCGAAAGGAAGTACCCAGCAAGAAACTCAAGGGCAGGTTATAGTATAGTGTGCCGCGACTAACATCATTACAAACACCGGCATCGCAGGTAGCCCTAATGAACGTATTTCGTAGTTTCGCAACAAATCGCTTTCGCCGTGACCCGCGGCCTACAGCAGAAGACGTAATTCATCAGGATTTTAATTAAATAATTAATTTGCCGGTTGATGTTTAATTAAGGAGAGAATTAATTACAACAAATCTCGTTGTTAGGGTCTGGTTATATTTTGTAGTCGGGCTTGTGTTTTTCGAACGTAGTTTCTTACGCTCAGGCGCCAGAGGTCTACTTCTCAAATAGCCCATTTCGCATTTTGACTACTTCTCATAAGTGACTACTTCGCTATCGGCCCACTTAGCAAACAGTCTATTTCGTATTCTGTCTATTCTCGAACTACCTATTTCGCAAACTGTCTACTTGTCAAACAACGACTGAAGTACAGATGGAGTCAAAAGTTCATTATCTTTTAAAAACATAACATCTTATCTATCCTTCCGAGTACCTAAGGATTATACGTAAACTAGAATCGCCTTGCGGTCTCATTTGCGGTCTGGTCTCTCAAAATCTGTTTAGTAGTTTTTGCGTGAAAGAGCAACAAACATCCATATACTATTAGTAGAAATTATGTAAGTAGGTAATACTATAATAAATAATGTTATGTAAATAATATTTTTAATAATAAGCTATTTTAATGTCGTCAGAGGTCTAATCCCTAACTTAAACAAACATTTATACTTCTTTAGTCCCACAGAGTTTCGCTAATTATTTTAAACAAAAATCATTGTTCTGAAAATCTAAAACAAATTAAAACTTCAACCGCATATAGACTACCTACATGTTATAATTATGCATTATTATTATTTATTTTTATTTTTACGTTAGAAAAAAAGTAGACAGTTTGCGAAATAGGTAGTTCGCGAATAAGACAGAATGCGAAATAGACTGTTTGCTAAGTGGGCCGATAGCGAAGTAGTCACTTATGAGAAGTAGTCAAAATGCGAAATGGGCTATTTGAGAAGTAGACCTCTGGCGCCTGAGCGGTTTCTTATCGCGTTGCGAAAGGGGGCTAGACGGAAAAAATTAAGACCAAAAGTTGTAACGACCGACTCTTTTTGCTATAGTTGAAGCTCCATGATAAATCTAATAATGATGATCAGATGATGATGGAACTTAGTTCCATCCGGGTGTCCCTTGACACCTCTCAAGTTTTTTTTTGTTGTTAATGACGGGAATACTTTCGACTTCAGACTAACCCGAGAGCAAAGACGGGGCCCTTCGATGGGACGAGCCTAGAAGATGCCTGTTCACTCGATCCTTAAAGGGTTATATGAACTCGGAAATACAGACGCCGGCAGGTAGTTCCACTCCTTGGCGGTGCGCATAATGAAAGATCTTGAAAACCGCTTCGCGCGTATAGATGAGATATCCATCAAGTAGAGATGATACCCAGCCGTGCCTCTCGATGTACGATCGTAAAAAGGGAAGGCGGAATGAGCTCCAGCTCTTGGGCACACTCCCCGAAGACAATAGGATATTGACGGAATTTTAGAATCATAAGGGCAGGGGTATTTCATTCCTTGAAATACCCACATTTGAACAAAATATTTTAGACCCCTAAACGCGACAGATGGGAAGCCTATCGCCGGTCCGCACTGTTACACATGCCTCAGAATCAATTCTGGGACCTACGGGCTTTCTTACGATGTGAGGACAAACCAAATTTCCGGAGTAGTCTGTAGATTCGTTAGATAACTTCCCCGAAATCTTATTTCTTTTGCTCTGCGGGTGATAAAGGACGTGTATAAGTGACGCCATATAAAAATCAATATGGCGGCCGCCATGGTGTCGGCACTGCCAAAAAATATTCTAATATAGACTGTTTCACAGACCAGAGGCTAGAAGAAATGTAGGACATCTATACTAATATTATAAAGAGGAAAGATTTGTATTTTTGTATGTTTGTATGTTTGTTACGAATAAACTCAAAAACTACTGGACCGATTTTAAAAATTATTTCACCAATGGAAAGCTAGAAGGTCCCTGAGTAACATTGACTATATTTTATTCCCGTATTCCCACGGGAACGGGAACTACACGAGTGAAAACGCGCAGAACCGCTAGTAGTTTATAAGCACATTTAGGACAATCAATAAAATGAATTCTTCTGTTCAATATGTAAAAACCACTTCAGCATTAGTTTTTCTATCATAGTCATTAAATTAAACAAAATGAAAATGCAGTTGTTTTGGTTGGTAAAAAAATCACTTAGCCCCTTTTCACACGTACCGGTTTCCGCCGGGCCGGCGCCGGCTACCCGGCAGCGAAATGTATGGCCGATTGGCCCGCCGCTACGTATGAAAGCGAACGTATATGGCCATATACTTCGCTGCCCGCCGGCTACCCGGAAACCGGTACGTGTGATAAAGAGTAAAAAAACCGACTTCAATATTCAACTTATATGGTTTTCTCATGGATTCCGTTGTCAGAACTGGACGAAATTAAAATGGGAATCTGGAAGCACCAGCTTTCAAATAAAAAAAGAATCATCCAAATCGGTCCACCCAGTCAAAAGTTCTGAGGTAACAAAAAAAAAAAATAAAAAAAAATACAGACGAATTGATAACCTCCTCCTTTTTGAAGTCGATTAAAAAGGGGCTTAGAAACGTCAATATCAAGGTATAAGTCAAGGTAAGGTATGTACCTAATGGTAGCCACAGACCTGAATCTATCTTATGGCAACCCGAGGAGCGGCCCTTGAGTTTCTTGCTGGTGGTTCTCGGGGTACTGCATTTATAACCCTTCTTTTTAAGTGTAATTTTCAATTACCTACAGAAAATAAACACACATTTTCATTTTCCTAATTCGAAGTGTAACAGTAGTATGCTGAAATACAAAGCGTCCAATCCACACTACAATTGTTTTTGTACAGGTCCTCTTCGGAAGCCCTGGGATGTATAAATTTTTGATGAACGCACAGTCCGGGCTATGCATAAAAAACGTGTGTGTTGCCTAACATGGTTTTTAACTATGTCTGAATTTGCGAAATTCGGCTTCTATTTAAAATTATATTTTATAATTAAAGACTTTAAGGATAGATATACAATCTTACAAAGAAACATAGTATTCTTAAAATAAAAAATAAATATAAATAATTTCACGCCTTATATCCCCGAGGAAGACGTATTCCATTTCTGGAAATACACACTTTTCTTTGGACCCTTAAACGTGATAGGTGGTGAGCCCATTGCCGGACCGGGTCTGTTTACACATGTCTCAGAATTAATTCTGGGACGTGCGGGTTTCCTCACGATGTTTTCCTTCACCGTCGAGCTAGTGATGAATGTGTACGTAAGTTTTTGAAAAACTCATTGGTACCTACATGCCAGGATTCTAACCCGAGCCTCAATGATTTTCATCGTAGTATTTTTACTTTATTGCAGAAGAAATTGTTTTTCGTGTTTTTGTTGTGTTTATTGTGTATGTACTCGTATATGATCTTAGCGTAGTCGGTTTCGTAAATATTGAAGTTTTTTATTTTACCTAACTGCGTTAGAGGAAGGGTAATGTTATAATTTATCTGTTCCTTTTACGCTTAGACGGGGTTTTTTGGTATTTTCATTGTCATTAGCAATACATGTTTGTTAAAACGTTTTTTAGAACGTATGGATGAAAGAAGAGTAACGAAAGAGATTTATGGTGCGAATGTTGAAGGATGCAAAGAAAGAGGACGCCCCAGAAGGACGTAGTGACGTCCTTCAAAAAGCTGTGGTCCAGAGTACGAAGAATAAAAGATCGTGCATGAAAAGACTTATGGATGTGAAGGAAGCGAGAAAAGTATGCAGAGAGTCAAACAAAGAGGCGATCCATCGTTTCTGCCCACCCCTATATACGTAATGTATGTTGGTTATAGCTCACGCCTTACATACATACGTATGTATGTATGTTGGTTAAAAATTTAAGAAAAGCTATTTTATTTCAACGCTCTTTTCTTTCTGCAGCAAGCTCTTTGTCGGTGCCAAATTGAAATCGATAGCACATGTTGCTGCTGAGGAAATCTTGTGTGAACTACAGACAGTTTAGTTAAGGGGCAATTCCCTTTCTAACCAGTGTTTGTATTTTCCCGTCTGAAGGAGACACTTTCCCAAAGAGTAATATATTTTCGATCCAGTAACTAAGTTATCACCACACCTTTCACCAAAATATATCAAGTAGTTTTTGCGTGACAAGTGCACAGACAGACACTCAGATATAAATTTAAAAAACCTGCCAAATGTATAGCGAACCCGTAAATGAAGGGTTTTGTACCAGCGTACATTAAAAAAACGATTTATGTATGGGGATCCCTTTTAATTTAGATTTTATGTAGTTATAGTGGCCATAGATATACAATATGTGAAAATTTCAAGTGTCACCCTATTGCGGTTCCGATGCCACCCTGTGACGGACAGACAGACGAACCGGACGGTCTCGTTTGCACCCTGAATACTAAAGTCAAAGGTCAACAAGTTTTATTCAAGGGACTTAGAGGTCCACTTATTGAACGTCATTTTATTCAACTTGTATGGTCGAGGAGAAGAAGCGGGGCAAGAAACTCCTAAACAGTATTCTTTGAATCAATTCTTGAGTTACATAATTTCGTAATTTTTCGCTGTCGTATTGCGCTGTGCTAGAGGAAATCTGTTCCAAGCTTCATAAACGTATGAAACCATAGAAATATACATACACGGCTCTGTTAGAATTTTATTTCATACCAGCTGTTCCCCTCGATTTCCTCCTCAAGTCCCGTTCCCGTGGGAAAATTATAGCCCACGTTACTCTCAGAAAAGTAAGCTTACCAATGGTGAAAGAATTTTTAAAATCTGTCCTACTAGTTACAGAGCCTATTCAAACAAACAAAAAAAAAACAAATATTTCCTGCTTATTAGTGTAGATGTAGACTTATGTCTCACACCTCTTTCTCATTGGGATACATAGACAAGTTTATATATTTGGGTATTCTTAGATTCTGAGTATATAAATAGGTAGTGCTGAATCTAGTTTTTTGCACACGGATGTGCGTAACCAAGGCTCTTAGTTGTCGGGTAACTTTTTACGTCATTTTTTGTTTGTTATCGCATCAAATTACGGGTTGTTTGAATTCAAATTGTTTGGATCTTTCGAGATTCTCTGTTAGATTATGCTAACGGCTCAAACGATTGGTGCAGCCAAAGAGATTAAAATATAATAGGGCATAGAGGGGGCATTGGGAATATTTTCTTACAAAAACTTTGAAGCTCAAGCGTCATGTCAGTTAGTATAAACACAGAAACTATGAAGCTCAAGCGTCATGTCAGTTAGTATGAACACAGAAACTATGAAGCTCAAGCGTCATGTCAGTTGGTATGAACACAAAAACTTTCAAGCTCAAGCGTCATGTCAGTTAGTATGAACACAAAAACTTTCAAGCTCAAGCGTCATGTCAGTTAGTATGAACGCGAGCTGTCATTCAGTCGAAATCGTACTAGACTATTCCACTTGTAATAACTTTAGTCTTCTAATATTCCTCGCTTTGTCCCCTCTATGCCCTATTATATTTTTATCTCTTTGGGTGCAGCCAATGCCGGATAAGTATAGTCAAGAGCACATGAAGCTTTACACTTGTAGTGCGAAACTGACCTCTAAGTCGATTGTAATAAGAACGCACGTGCTCTTTATTAGACAAGGATAGATAGAAAAAATAGTAAGATAGTATCTAGGATAGTATTCCTTCTTGTTTCCAGCTTTTTAGGCAGTTGAATTTTTAATTAGGGTTCCGTACCTCAAAAGGAAAAAACGGAACCCTTATAGGATCACTTTGTTGTCCGTCTGTCCGTCCGTCCGTCCGTCTGTCAAGACCCTTTTTCTCAGGAACGCGTGGAGGTATGAAGCTGAAATTTATATCAATTACTCAGGTCTACTGTCCCTTGAAGCTGTGAAAAAATCAAACTTCTAAGCCAACGCAATCAAAAGATACAGCCGTTTATGCCGCAAATTTTCGACACTTGCAAGGGAATCAAAACCTACAGGGTGCTTCCCGTGAACTCAGAATCTTGAAATTTGGTACGAAGCAACGTCTTATAGCATAGATAAAGGAAAAATTACGAAAACCATAAATTTGCAAGGTTGTACGGAACCCTCGGTGCGCGAGTCCGACTCGCACTTGGCCGGTTTTTTTTTAAATAAACTTACATAGTTGTCTACAGAAATATAATCGAGCAATGAGAGAGACTTACAAGATTAGCATCTCATCACGGGTTTCTTAATTAGTAACATTAAATAAATAAAAGCCTATTCTAATCTAATGTACTTGACATTGCTTGGAAGCCTAACAACCATTTCCCATACACATGAGAACCGAAAACAATGCTGTGTAGCACACAATTAGTTTCTAAAAACCAGTTAAGTAAGTGTAAATGGCACTAGCGTACAGACAGTTCCGTACCACCACCATCATCCCTTTTTCCATTATTTGGGGTCGGCGCAGTTTGCTTTCTCCTTCTTTAGACTTATCATACGTCATATACAACGCGTAACAGAAAAAGCGCAATTTCTCATACATCCCAATTAGTATATCAATATAAAAAAAATATGATGCCTTCGTACTTTAGTTATGTATGTCTAACAAATTTTCTTAAATAAAGAGCAGTATTACGATTAGATATAGAGTAATATTACGATTTCCATAGGTGCAGCTATGCTAATTCATTTTTCTATATATATAATTTTATTAGTCAACAGTAGTATCAGTAGCTAATTCATTTTTCGGAAAAATTTAACACATTAAAAATAGCTGAAATCGATTAAGTAGTCGATACTGGACAAACTAATTTCAGGAATTGCTAGTAAATCATAATATAGGCCTCTATCTTCCATAGCATCAAATTTTTACCGTAATAAAACAAATGCGTTACTATTACTAGCTTTTGCCCACGACGTCGCCCGTGTTCCGGGATTACAAGTATCCTATGTGTTATTCTGATGTACGAGTATAAGCTATATCATTGTAAAATTTCATCAAAATCCGTTCCGTAGTTTTTGCTTGAAAGAGCAACAAACATCCATCCAGGCAAACTTTCTCGTTACAATATTAGAAGGATTAATTAATCTTCTGAGACCGTTATAACCACTTTCGTTTCAGCGCCCACAATATGAGGTATCGTCTACGCCTATTCAGTGTCTAGACAGACAGATAAATAGTGAATCTATGTCTAGGAAAACAATAGTTCTTGAGTTGATTTGACTAGAGCAGTGATAGCCTTACGGTTAAAGAGCCTGCTTCACATGATGAAAATCAATGAGGCTTGTGTTCGAATCCTGGCATATACCAATGCGTTTTCAAAACTTACGTACATATTTATCAGTGCTCGACGATGAAGGAAAACATATTGAGGAAACCCGCTGGTCCCAGAATTAATTCTGAGACATGTGTAAACAGACCCGGTCCGGCGATGGGCTCACCACCTATCACGTTTAGGGGTCCAATATATCTCGTGAAATGTGGGTATATCCAGTAATGGAATACCTCTGCCTACCCCCTCGGGGATAAAAGGCGTGAGATTATATTATATTATATTAAACTTACCTGCATGGCAGGGCTACGAGTTTAACCTATTGGTGACCTGTAAAACCAAAAAAATGCTTTCCAAAAACCGACAGTTGTGTCCTCAATAGTCAGTTTTGGGGTCGCCATGTTATACCTTTGGTGATTTACATACATCTTTTATTTCCATAACGTTTTCCAATTATTTCTAGCTGACACAGTCACGATTGTTTGTTGATGTTTGCGTTATGACTTCTGCCCAACTTAAACCCGACTACGGAAAAAGTAGCGTTCGGTGACAGTTCACATTCTCCCGTTTGACGTCTAATAAAAATATTTGATTAAAATATAATTAACTAGCGACCCGCCCCGGCTTCGCACGGGTGCAATGTTAACACTAAAACCTTCCTCTTGAATCACTCTATCTGTTAAAAAACACCGTATCAAAATCCGTAGTTTTAAAAAGCGTAGTTTTAAATATAGGGACAGAGAAAGCGACTTTGTTTTATACCTACTATGTAGTGAAATTTTATTATTTTATCTTTGCAAAAATACAATATTTTTGTTAGTCAACAGTAGCAGTAGTATCATTAAAATGGAAAAACTGTCGCCGAATCCCTGCTACGTGAAATAGACTATAAAAGTTAGTTTTTGAAAAATTCCATGTATGTAACGACTAATGACAGAGATAGATGGAGTTTACTTTCTGTTGGAAGCCGTATCACTATTTCTTTAATCCAATACCCGTGCATATTTAAAACTCTTTTTACAACATTTTGAAGGCTCACAATACTACCTTGGATCACTAATAAATAAAATAAGGTTACGAGTCTCATACAAAATCACAGTATTTTTTTTAATCTGACTTATTTTATCCCCGAGGGGGTAGGCAGAGGTATTCCAATTCTGGATATACCCAATTTTCATGAGATCACACAATCATCACAGAAATAAAAACATCAGAGAAAAATCACAGTAAAATACTTTACACATGCACTTATAAACACGGCTATATCGAACTCTACTAAATCAAAAGTGCACTCAAATCTTCACTCCATATATTTTCCGCCATTTATTAAGTGAATGTGTATCAGATGTTATTTACACACAATCGTAAATCGATTATCTTTTGACACATGTAATAAATCGATTATCTTAATGATGAATAGTATATTGACACCCTAAGCCGACACGGTTCCGTGGATTAAATGGAGAAAGTATGTTAATTTTGGAACCAGTTTTTTGTCGTGATCAGATCAAGGGCAACGTTAAGTGCCGAAGAATTTGTGGTTTTCTGCGAGTTCCTCATTCGAACTGGTATGGAAACTAGCAAAACTTATAATTTCTGGCTGTCCCTATGTCACGGCTGTTATACTGGGATACTTTGGTACTGTATTGACGAAATTTGCGAGGTAGATGTGTTTTACGAAGTCATGCAATCGTGTAGGGTAAAATCATATATCTTTAAACATATATCTTTGATATTCTCAGTTACAACCATCCTAAGGTTTTCTGGAAGAATTCGCTCAAAGCGATAAGATCGCCCGTTGTACTTTGTTTTGAGACTGTGTCACTTGTTGCATATTTTTATTGGTGTACAATGAAGAGTTGTTATTTACTTACGTACCACGCAACATACACAAACTGCTCGGCTCGCTCCTTAGAAAGGGAAGTTAAATCTGTTTTTTTTTCTGTGGGACTTTTTGCGAATGGGACGTTCTGCGCCTAAACCGTTGTTACAGAGGCAGCCTGTTAGAAGGTTCTATAAACACGAAATACTATTTTCATCACTCCGGACCGAAAGCGGCAAATTCCGGTACGTTGCGCTAAACGAAGTTGCCGCTCTCCGTCGAGAAGAAACAAAAGTATACACACCTCGGGAAGTAAATAGAAAGCCTCAGATCACATGTTTGTAGACAATTACTTGTGATCTGCGACATTTCTTATTTTATTTCCCTAGGTGTGTAATATACTATTTTACTTCTCATCCTCTACAAGTAAGCCAATATAGCCCTACGAAGCGGGACTAAAGTGGGTAATTACCTAGTTTTTTAATTTCCTTAATAAGATGTAGACAAACTCAAACAGCCAGTAAATATCTGTGGAGTGTAGACCATCTTCATTGTGAAAATGTTGAAAGTTTTAGTTTCATGGTTGTTCCTCATATAAGGTGGCGCCATGTGTTTTATAAGAGATTTAAATCTCTTTGTTAATATATGACAGGCTTAGAAGAAAAAACTGCCCCCGAAAATTTCAGAATTTTTGTCGAGTGTATTTGTTCGGTTTTAAATAAATTTGTACTAAATTGAGTATTTTTCTCGCACTCAAAGTGAAGTACAGTCAAAGAGATTATATTTTAATCTCTTTGAGTACAGTTTGCACCTCGAGACTAAACGCCAACTTAATATACCCTCGGTTTCCACCACCTCTGGTCTATTATGGCTTAGTCCCTCGATATAAAATATACTATTCATTGGTCCGACCGTTTTATAAAGCCACTTGGCTGAGCCTCAAGTCAAAATTTCCAATAAACTCCAAATTCAACTTCTCGGCTCCATGGTCGATTAACTAGCTATATAAAACAGAGTGTAACAACGACAGCTTCCTGCGAGGAAGTCACCATTACCGCCAAGGCCGAATGTTATCTGCATCACAATGTCAAGTGTAATTCTAACGAATTCGCGTGTTCTGAACGGATGCTTCTGTGTTTAATCGTTTACATTACAATAATAGCATTACCCACGTTCATAAATGAAGACTTAGGATTTTCTTTCGTAATTATTATACAATAGCGGTTCTGCGCGGTTTAACACGCGTAGTTCCCGTTCCCGTGGGAATACGGGAATAAAATATAGCCTATGTTGCTCAGCGATATTCTAGCTTTCGATTGTTGAAAGATTTTTTAGAATCGGTCTAGTAGTTTTTGAGTTTATTCGGAACAAAGATACAAACATACAAATCTTTCCTCTTTATAACATAAGTATAGATATAGATAATCATCCGTCATGTCGGTAGTCATAATGAGCCCAAACAATGGGAAGAGGGCAAGAAAATGATGAAATGATGATGATGTAGGTGTCATCATCAGTAATGCACTGAGTCAGGCACCGATTTCTTTTCCGCAACCATACATGCTGAAGCGGTGGTCAAGACGTTCAATAAGTGGACTTTTAAGTCTCTACTATGAGTAAAACATTTTGACTTTTTTAGGGTTCCGTACCTCAAAAGGAAAAAACGGAACCCTTATAGGATCACTTTGTTGTCCGTCTGTCCGTCCGTCCGTCCGTCTGTCAAGACCCTTTTTCTCAGGAACGCGTGGAGGTATGAAGCTGAAATTTATATCAATTACTCAGGTCTACTGTCCCTTGAAGCTGTGAAAAAATCAAACTTCTAAGCCAACGCAATCAAAAGATACAGCCGTTTATGCCGCAAATTTTCGACACTTGCAAGGGAATCAAAACCTACAGGGTGCTTCCCGTGAACTCAGAATCTTGAAATTTGGTACGAAGCAACGTCTTATAGCATAGATAAAGGAAAAATTACGAAAACCATAAATTTGCAAGGTTGTACGGAACCCTCGGTGCGCGAGTCCGACTCGCACTTGGCCGGTTTTTTTTAGTTTTGACTACTATTTGCTAATTATCACAAATGTTACGAACTTCATATAATATAATAATATAATATAATCTCACGCCTTTTATCCCCGAGGGGGTAGGCAGAGGTGTTACGAACTTCCTTTCTTAAAAATTAAGGTTTTAACTAAACAATAATCCAGCTGCTTTTCATGTCCAGCTGAGACGCCGTGCTTAGATATTTCAGTCAGTCAGCAAGAACATTTATGTGTAAATAGCTTTTACCCGCGGCTTCGCTCGCGCACGTTTATTTCACCCCCTTAGGGGTTGAATTTTCCAAAATGCTTTCTTAATAGATGCCTACACTGTATAAGCTATCTATGTGCAAAATTTCAAGTCTCTAGACCCAGCGGTTTACGCTGTGCGTTGATACATCACCAATCAGTCAGTCAGTTTATTATTTTATAAATATAGATATACCTATATAGATAAATAGGTTTGATTTATTTATCTATTGACTACAAATAACATAGAACTCCAAAGAATAAAAACCGACTTCAAGTATATGGTTGTCTCATGGATGTCAGAACTGGACCAAATTGAAATGGCACCACACGGGAAGCACCAGCTTTCAAATAAAAAAGAATCATCAAAATCGGTTCACCCAGTCGAAAGTTCTGAGGTAACAAACGTACTGTCGAATTGAGAACCTCCTCCTTATTTGAAGTCGGTTGAAAATGAATTTTTTTACACAACCTTGAACAACCTTGAACTTGATATCTCGGCTGGAAGCAAGTCTGTGTGAAGCTTAAAACAACTACCTCCCTATAGCAAAGATGCCATTAAAAATAGGCACAAGGTTGGTTGTTAAACAGACGGGAATAGTTAACATGTTTACGTACCGTTTAGATTAATGTTCCGTATCAAAACAGTGATAGCCGTGGCGGTCTTGTATTCTACACAACACGGGTAGCACTAAGCCGGTAGACAGTATGTCGCGCGGATTAGGCGCACAATGCCACATTCGCAAAATGACACATTCGATTTTCGCAAAATGTCACATTCTCAAAACGCCACATCGCAAAATGACACATTATCAAAACGTCACATTATCAAAATGCCATTTTTGCATAATGCCACACTCTCGAACATACTGCAAGAAAGGGGGTTGAACAAGTACATTATGGCACTTTGTTAGTGTGGCATTTTGCTGTGTGGCATTTTGCTAATGTGGCATTTTCCGAATGTGCCATTTTGCATACTTGGCATTTTGCGCTTAATCCTGTCGCGCGTCAGTTAAATCTTGTCTTGTTAGTAGAGCCATTAGTTACAGTTGAAGGTACAAATCTCTTGTCTACCGGTTTCTTACTGAGCCTGTAAGTTTGGTCGTGCCGTGCCAAAGGACGACTAAAGGGCCTCACTTACTGTCAGCGCTGTACAGTCAAGAGGACACTAAGCTTGACACTTTGAAATTTGGAATAGGCAGAAGTATTCTATTTATGGAAATACCCACGTTTCACCAGTACCCTAACGTGACAAGTGGTCCATCGCCGGACAGGGTCTGTCATGTCTCAGGATTAATTCTAGGATCTGCGGGTTTCCTCACAATGTTTTCCTTCCAGTCAAGCTATTTTAGAAAGTATCATTGGTACATTCTAGGATTCGTACCCGAGTCTTACGAATGAAAATGATAATGTATTTATTCCAATAGCTAACTAAAATTACACTTAGAAAAGTCAATAGTCTAATGACAAGGCACTCTAAACTCGTCCATGAAGATTTGCTGAATGTAAACAGCAGCTCATCTCCACCGACGAGTTGCTGGTTCCAAATGCATTACCCCGAAAAGAACCAGCAAGAAACTCAATAGCATCTCGTTAAAATCTCATGTCATGAAAAGCGGACTCTTTAATCATTGACGAAAACTGTTTTTCATTACAGGAATCCAGCACGCGATCGGAGGCCTCGCATCGAAACCAGAGAGGGACCTCCTCATGCAGGACTTCATGACTGTGGAGACGACCAACTTCCCCCACGAGGGATCGAACCACACTCCCGCGCACCACTACTCCGAGTTCAAGTTCAAGACCTACGCTCCGATCGCGTTCAGATATTTCAGAGATCTGTTCGGGATACAGCCGGACGATTTCCTGGTGAGTTCAGAGCGTCTAATACGCAGAGTGTCTAATACGCAAACCTGTTAACACTCGAAGCGTTAAATGCGCAATGCATTTAAAGAAAACTCTATAATACATTGTCAAATATGCAGAGCCTAATACCCAAATTGTCTAATATAATACGACTTCCAGTGTGCGTAAACAAAACGAAAACCGGGACCAACAATTTAAGCGCTCGTGCCACTAGGCGGTCACCCATTCACTGACTAACCGCGCCCAACTTTGGTTAACCAGTGTGATAGTTACAAATACACTGGTACCGCAGGGCTATTGATGAGCGCTTCCCTGGACTGGATGCTATAAATAAGTACAGGTGATAAATAAAAGAATCCAGTACGGAGTTAGGAGTCCAAAAATTTACCGGTGAAAATTGCGTGTATCTAGAAATGGAATAGCGCTGCGTAACCGTGCGTGAGAATACTTATTTTTACTGGATTCGTTTACACGGTGCACATTTAAGAATAGTGCTGCACTTATCAACGAATCCATAGATGATGAAGTCCACAGCCAAAGTTAATACTTTTAGGTTAAGTGTCGATTTGTCGAATGGACTTACAACACATTGCAAGCTAGCTCTACCAATATTACCCTGACGATAGTTTTATATAAATAAAAAACCGGCCAAGTGCGAGTCGGACTCGCGCACGAAGGGTTCCGTACCATTATCTATAAAAATGGCATAAAACACGTTTGTTGCATGGGAGCCCCCCTTAAATATTTATCTTATTTTGTTTTTAGTATTTGTTGTTATAGCGGCAACAGAAATACATAATTTGTGAAAAATTCAACTGTCTAGCTATCGCGGTTCTTGAGAAACAGCCTGGTGACAGACAGACGGACGGACAGACAGAGATCGAAGTCTTAGTAATAGGGGTCCCGTTTTTACCCTTTGGGTACGGAACCCTAAAACTACCATCTTTCGCCAGGTGAAGTTATCGTACCTGCCGTGGTCTAACGGTTGATGCTGGACAATTGTATTTATACAAACTCGTGTGAACGCTTCGATAGCGCGGTTTAGAACTTGTGCCGTCACGAGCTGTCCCCGCCGTCGATGGCGCTTTAGTTCTATGTAGAATCGATAGATGTCGCTACAGACTGATAACAGTAGTGATAGAAAATTTAGAGTAAAAAACTTTTTTAATAAACAAGCTTTTTTGAGTTATTACTTCTTATTACATCTTAAAAAAAAAAAGAATTACACTTTCGATGACATCGCCATCTAGCGATAATGAATGAACTAGTTTTTTTTAAGAACGCCTCTTATGTTTCTTGTCTAAGTTTGGTAACACCTTCCACCTATCTTGTAAGAAGAAATAGTTTTATTTGAAGATTTTTTAGTAGCGGGTGAAGTATATTAATTATGATATTTGGAGTTTTTATTTCTAGTCTATAAATATAGTGGAGTTTAAGTTGATCAGCGGGTACTGTCCACTGCTCAACTATTCATAGTTGAGTAATTATCGGTTGAGAAGTTGGTATTAACCCACTGCTCAACTCACTGGCGGACTAAGGTAGGGGCGAAAGGGGCGCGCCGGGCCTCTGGTAATGGGGCCTCCAAATTCTACGAAAAGATCTCTTAATGAAATCCTAAACAAGGATAAAAGGCAGTTGGGTGGTATAAATACGATTAAAGCTACACTAAATTTGGATGTTTCCCAGTACCAAAGGCCCGCTCTGGGCCTGGGGGGGCTCCAAATCTCATTCAGTTTTTCTGCGCCGGGCCTCCACCAGGCTTTGTCCACCACTGGCTCAACTGTTACGTTTAGGGGAGCTATCTAGTCGAGCAGTGGGAAGTCACGATTTGATTTGGTAGGAGTGAATTAACAAGAACTAGTCGGCCATGTTGGAGTTAGAATGACGTCACACAGCAATCATGTATTGTCATCCCAACTAAACGTGTATACTAAGTTTCAGTTAAATCTGTTATACCCGAACAAACATACATGGCAAGTTAATGAAAAGCTTTTAAAAACAAAAAATGATGGCTTGTTTCTAGATGTCGATGTGCAGCGCGCCATTACGAGAGCTGAGTAATCCCGGTGCGTCCGGGAGCATCTTCTACCTGACCAACGATGATGAGTTCATCATCAAGACCGTGCAGCACAAGGAGGGGGAGTTCCTTCAGAAGCTGCTGCCCGGCTACTACTTGAACCTCGATCAGGTGACTTCTTCTTCTTCTTCTTCGTCGTTCATGACTGAGGATCGTGACCAAGAACTATATCCCTCCATTTAACGCGATCAAGGGCTATGTGGGCTGCCCTCTGCATGGAACCACATGCTTGTCTAATGGAATCCGACCATCTTGTGGGAGCTCTTCCTCTAGCGGGCTTGCCTTGGAATACCAAAAAAACGTGACTGCTGAAAATTGCCGATATCACTACATAGTATAAAACAAAGTCGCTTTCTCTGTCCCTATATCCCCATGTCCCTATGTATGCTTAAATCTTTAAAACTACGTAACTGATTTTGATGCGGTTTTTTTTAATAGATAGAGTGATTCAAGAGGAAGTATTTAGTATTAGCATTGCACCCGTGCGAAGCCGGGGCGGGTCGCTAGTTGATAATATTCCATTATTCACCCTCCAGTTTTATGATATGGGTTCGAATCTGAAACACGGAATCGAACACGGCAGTGATAGCCCGGACGGTTAAAGAGCCGGCCGAAAATCAGTGAGGCTCGGGTTCGAATCCTGGCATGTACCAATGAGTTTTTCAAAAACTTACGTACATATTTATCACTAGCTCGACGGTGAAGGAAAACATCGTGAGGAAACCCGCAGGTCCCAGAATGAATTCTGAGACATGTGTAAACAGGTCCGGCGATGGGCTCACCACCTATCACGTTTAGGGGTCCAATATATTTCGTGAAATGTGGGTATATCTAGTAATGGAATACCTCTGCCTACCCCCTCGGGGATGAAAGGCGTGAGATTATATTTTTATATTTTTTTTCAATTTCATACTAATTCATTATAAATCCTATTATCAATCCAAGTGCCAGCCACGGGCCCAAGGACAATATATAATCCTACTGTGTCTGAGGTGTGTTCCATTACTTGACTAAGTAAAATATTTGAACTTTACAGAACCCCCGCACGTTGCTACCAAAGTTCTTCGGGCTGTACTGCTATCAGTGCAACAGCAAGAACGTGCGGCTGGTCGCCATGAACAACATTCTGCCGTCGTACGTGAAGCTGCATCAGAAGTACGATCTGAAAGGGTCCACTTACAAGCGGAAGGTAAGTCTTCTAGTCAAAAACTTCAAAAATATATATTTTTTTATATAAAATAAGGGGGCAAACGAGCAGATGGTAAGTGACTACCGTCGCCCATGGATACCTGCAATTCGAGAGTTACAACTGCGTTGCCTTTGAGGTGGGAGTACGCTCTCTTCTTGAAGGTTTGAAGGTCGTATCGGTCCGGAAATACCGCGGGCGAGAATTTATTTTCTGTTGGTACAAATAGTACACTTATAAAGGTCAATAGTCTAATAACAAGGCACTCTAAACTCGTCCATGAAGATGGCTAAATCTAAACAGCAGCCCATCTACACCGACGAATTGCTGGTTCCAAATGCAGTACCCCGAGAAAAACCAGCAAGAAACTCGAGGGCAGCTCTTTTTTTTCTAGTCGTTCGTTGTCAGAGATTCATTTATTTATTTTCAAACATATAATAAACTGGTCCGCGCGTCCATGGGAAAGTTATAGCCCATGTTACTCCCAGAAAAGTAAGCTTTCCATTGGTAAAAGAATTTTTTAAATCGGTCCAGTCGTTTTCGAGTGTATTCGTTACACACAAATGTTTCCTCCACATAATATTAGTGTATATGTAGATGTGTAGATAATGTTTAATTTTTCTAAAAAAAACTACGAAGCAAATTGTCTGCGAGAGTGACGTTGTGTTCATTACGTCATGGTTATAATAAATTATTCTTATTATGTATGTATTCATTAAACTGTTTAATATTTCATGTATAAAAATTTTAATAACAGATTAATAGGTAGTTTTATTGTAAAATTTCTTCACAAATGCATTCTATGTTAGCAACAGGGGGCCTACCACGACCTCTTAAAACAAGACTGTTTTAATATTACTTTCAAAATTCGTACCACGAGCTCCATAAGTAAGCTTATTTCAATGTTGTTTTGTTAGGCAATCTTGTGACGTCATGTGAAAATCGTTCACTCAATTCGTACCATGAGGTGCATTTTTGACAACCAGCAATATTGTTTTATGTCAAATTGTGTCAAACTTAGCAATCATAAAAAAGTTACTCGCTAGCGATTGTAACAAGATCGTTTTCATGTTTTCTATTAAATTACTCGTAATTATATAATAATAACTACTTCAAACGTCTTAATTTTCACCAATCTTTGTATTATAGTTGTGATATAAAATGGAGAAGACCATTAATGGAGAAAACCAAATATTTGTAAAGTAAATAACGCCGGAAATATTTCGTCAAAGATGCAGCATTGAAGAATTATGCGAGGAATATTCCAAGGAGTGACCCGTGATCTTATTACGGTGCAAATGAGGCAAAAATATACCTATTATATTATTGAATGTCCAACCCCGGAACTAAATAATAGCATAGTAAGTCAATTATGACAGTCAATTGACAGCATTACACATTCAGCAATTTTTACTTCACTCCAAAAACAGCAAATCAATCCCACTTATATCAGTCTCATCCAAACCATATACAGCAAGAGCACAGCCAGCATCAAACTACAAAGCACTGGTCCAACGTTTCGAGTGGACAGGGGGGTCAAACAGGGCGACCCGTTATCTCCGAAACTGTTCACCAGTACTCTAGAAGAGGTTTTCCAGAAACTCTCGAACCAATGGCATAAAAATGGAATCGACGTCGACGGAAAAATATTAACAAATCTCCGATTCGCAGACGACATCGTATTGTTCTCCACTTCAGCCAATAAACTTGAGGCCATGCTTCAAGAACTAAGCACGGCTAGCCTTGAGGTAGGACTGAAAATGAATACAGCCAAAACAGAGTTGATGACCAACAGCAGAAAAAGTAAGGTCGAGGTAGACGGGCAAGAAATACACTGTCGACGAGTATATTTACTTGGGCCAGATAGTCTCCTTCGAAAACAGGCAGGATAAGGAAGTTGAACGCCGAGTTCAAAACGCCTGGAAGAGCTACTGGTCCATGAAGGAGCTTATGAAGGGCAACCTTCCACTGTCGCTGAAACGGAAGCTCGTCGACATGTGTATTCTACCCGTCCTAACTTACGGTGCTCAGACTTGGTCACTGACTTCTATACAGAAGTCCAAACTCAAGGTTTGCCAAAGGGCGATGGAGCGCAGCATACTGTAAAAAGGATTGACCGAATCCGGAACACAACGCTGCGCTCCAAAACCCAAATCGTTGACGTCGGCGAAAAATCTGCCAAGCTGAAGTGGGAATGGGCAGGCCACGTTTGTCGTATGCAGTCGGACAGATGGGCAAAAATCTGCACCAACTGGGTCCCAACTAATGGCCGTCGACGCCGAGGCAGACCCCGAAGGAGATGGCGGGATGAACTTGACGCGTTTTCAAAGACATGGCCGGAGGAGGCACAGGACAGAGATAAGTGGAGGGAGGGAGGAGAGGCCTTTGCTCAGCCGTGGGACAGCGTATAGGCTAACAAAAAAAAAAAGTCAATTATTGTTTAATACCTATCATTGTACCCTGTAATGTAAAAACAAATCGGGGATAGCCCGGTCAAACAGCTTGCTTCTTATTCATGAGGCTTGGGTATGAATCCTGGCATGTACCAATGAGTGTTTCCAAAAGCTTATGTAGGTACATATTTATCACTAGCTCGACGGTGAAGGAAAACATCGTAAGGAAAATTGTGAAACATGGGTATTTCCAGAAATTAAATACCTCGGCTTGCCCGCTAGAAGATAAAAGGCGTAAGTTTTTTTTTAAGTGCCCTGTAATTTTTTGGGAGAGAGCAGCTTTGTATCCCTTACGCTGACCACTACAACATTTTCCATGAAATGAAACAATGGTCATGTCAAAGTTATAATAAAAATGCATAATCTATGTTGGCTTAACATTTTTATTTGTGTAATGTAGCTAAAGTAAATAATTTTCTTTTTCAGACTCTTGATGCAAAGATTCAAATTCAGATTGTAGATGCAAGTCATAGTGGAGCTACCCATGACCCATGACTTTCTGGGACAGATTGTATCAACAGAGGCATTAGGATAGGTTCGTCCTACTAAAATGGACTAGAAGCTGTAGAATGTTGCACTTCGACAACAGCAGAAGATACTTCAAGGCTGTCAACAAATAAGTAGTATAAGTTTTAAATAAATTAATGTTTATATGAAACACTGTTTAAATATTAACTTACATATCCTACTACTAATAATAAAAACCCAAAAGTTTGTGGACGGATGTATGGATACGATGTTGTTCTTTCACGCAAATATCGCTACATGGTTTCATCATTGATCATGTTACTTAGTTACATACAGCTTATAAATACATCAAAATAACTCAAGCAGAAGACGTCACGGGAAAAATCTAGTACTTTATAATTGTACATTTATTTTCTCTTACTTACAAATGATTTCTCCAAGATTCCAATGTTGTTTGTTATCGGCCAAGGACTGTTGGAAAGCCTCCGGATTTTGAGAGGAACATACAGCAGCGGTTCTTTTACATAGCGTCACTGATAAATCCATAAATAAACAATTTACAAAACATTTCGTCATCAACAGTTATTTACGATGCGTTGCTATGGTTACAGAATAACATAAAAAAGTTCCATTTCACAAAATGGTAACAGACTAACACTGACATTTCGTATTACTTTATTATTTATCGATGTTTCTAAGATAAAAATGAAATCATGAAGTAGTAGGTATAATAAGTTTATAGTAATAAGTAATTTAATCAAATAAGCACTTATAATAGTTTTAAAAATATAAAAAATATATATTATGCTTACAAAAACCGGTAAGTCGCCTAAAAATTATGCGTGGATCGGAACGATGGTGCGAAAGTGATGACGCTGTACGAAAAAGTTGCGTTATCTCGCTCACTCTTACAGCAGGGAATAGACAATCATAAGACAATCATTCGTTCTTTCACATCACTAAGCAGGAATAAAACAAGAATGTTTTAAGAGGTCATGGTACGAATCCGAGTAATGTTGTTTTAAGCTTGAAACAAAACGTTCCTAAACTATGATAGTTTTATAAAAGATGGTGGTAGGCCCCCAGAACACTTGGTTTTATCAGTAAAACTATATATTATCAGTAAATCATTAACAATTCTCAACTTATCAAAAGGCAAACAAAACGGAGCGGCAGAAAAAGTCGCCGACATACAAAGACCTGGATTTTATGGAGCATCATACCGAAGGCATCTTCCTGGAGGCGGACACGTACACCGCTCTCGTGAAGACCATGCAGCGGGACTGCCGCGTGCTGGAGAGTTTCAAGGTGAGTGGGAGAATGGACTGAGCGAAATGGGATGAGAGTAGTAGTTTGAGCGAAATAGGGTGAGCGTAGTAGGTCCAGTGAAATAGAGTGAACAATCCCGCTGGAAAGCCGCGTACCAGAAAGCTTCAAGATGATTGGGATAAATGGGTGAGCGGAATAGGGTAAGCGATCCAGCTGGACTGTCCGTGTTGGAGAGCTGCAATGGGAGTGCGAGAATGGGGTGAGCGAAATAGGGTTAATAGTTAGGTTGAACGAAATAAAGTGAGCCACTGTCGCGTTCTGGATAGCTTCAAAGTGAGGGGGGACAAGTTTAGTGAGCGGAGATAGTGGGATGGAGTAAGTAGTGTGAACGAAATAGAGTGAGTCAAGTAGGATTACGGAAATGGTTTTGAGCTATCCAGCTGCTATCTATAATAGATAACTTGAAAACTGAGTGAGCGAAAGTAGTGGGATGAATTAGCTTGAGCGAAGTAACTGCCGTGTGCTGGAAGGTGACTTCAAAATGAGAATGGAGTGAGCGAAAGGGTAAGATGATTACCGATATGTTTTTGCTCCAGATCATGGACTACTCCATGCTGGTTGGTATCCACAATCTGGACGAGGCCCAGCGGGAGAAGACCGAGGCCAGGAAGCGGACGGACTCGGGGGCGAGCGACGACGAGGCCGACGGCGAGCCCAAGAAGAGCGGCCTCAACCGGACTAGGTCAGTTTTTGTATTTTTTTCATTACTCTCTCTCGCACACACACACTCACATGCGGCCAAAGAGATTAAAATATAATAGGACATAGAGGGGGCATAGGGAATATTTTCATCCAAAATTTTGAAGCATGTTTGAAGCTCAAGCGTCATGTCAGTTAGTATGAACGCGAGCTGTCATTCGGTCGAAATTGTCCTAGACTTATCCACTTGGAATAACTTTTGGCTTCAAATTTTCCTCGCTTTGTCCCCTCTATGCCCTAATATATTTTAATCTCTTTGCATGCGGCCAGCAATGTATGAAAATGACAGACGTCGGCCGCACGGGTCAGTCGCAGACTTCGGAAATGGCGCTCTACATTTTCATACGTTGACTTGTCGCATCAGCCGCGCGCGTAAAGCTGCGTGTCCATTAGAGGCAGCCTCAGGTCGAGCGGCTGCCTCGGCCTGAGGCCGCGCAAGTGGAGACACTTGCTCAACCTGAGGCTCGCCGCGACACGAGGCAAATTCGTCGCCGCGAGCCGAGCCATATTTTGTCGTTTTTTTTACCGTGTTCAAAGGAGCCTCAATCCGAGCCATGCATTTGATGGAGACGGTCGTTTAAACTGCACACGCTGCGGATCAAGCTGAGGCGATTCGCCTCGAGCTGATCACAACGTGCCTCGAGCCTTTGCCTCAGAGCGAGCAGCCTCAAACTGAGGCTGTTTGCTTCAAGTTGAGGCTGCTCGACCTGAGTTTGCCTCTAGTGGATACGCAGCTTCAGTCGCATGCGATCGATCGCGCTCAGCTGTGATCGGCCGCAACACACGGAAGTCTACATTTACGGTTAAAGAGTCCGCTCACATGATGATAATCAGTGAGGCTCTCGTTCGAATTCTGTCATGTACAGATGAGTTTTTCAAAAACATACGTACATATTCATCACTAGCTCGACGGTGAAGGAAAACATTGTGAAAACCCGCAGGTCCCAGAATTAATTCTAAGACATGTGTAACAGCACCCAATTTAATGCTTACCATCTATAACTTTTACTGAAAAATATACTGTTGAAATGGTTTCTAGAAATCGAATACCTCTGCCTCTCCCCTCGGGGATAAAAAGAGTCAGCATTTTTTTTCTTATTGTGAGGTATCGTATTGCATTTTATGTATATTTGGGTGATGGGCTTATATTTCCCATACAATTACAGATCGGACCAAGGGAAAG
Source organism: Ethmia dodecea (assembly GCA_963855545.1). Taxonomy (NCBI): domain Eukaryota; kingdom Metazoa; phylum Arthropoda; class Insecta; order Lepidoptera; family Depressariidae; genus Ethmia; species Ethmia dodecea. The sequence goes on along the minus strand of OY979463.1, from coordinate 3,058,514 downwards.
AAGATTTCAACATCCAAGTGAAAAGGACACAGTAGGAGTTATTTTATTTATTTCGTGTTTATTAAACCTTCTAACAGACTGCCTCTGTACATAACTATCAGATTTTACTTCCCTTTCTAACGTCCGAGTAGTTTTTTTATGTTGCATGGTGTTCATAATGATAATAATTAGTGTCCGACCGAAACTGGTTTTCCGGCCGAAACCGAATGTTCGGCCGTGGCTTCAGTTTCGGTCGAAACCGAAACCGTAACTCACGTGGTCAAAAATAAAACTCCTTAAAATACGGCAATTTGGTGCATTTTACCCACTATTCTGCATTAATTAGGACATCAAATTTAAACATGACATGTGTTAACAGACCCGGTCCGAAGATGGGCTCACCACCTATCACGTTTAGGGGTCCAATATATCTCGTGAAATGTGGGTATATCCAGTAATGGAATACCTCTGCCTACCCCCTCGGGGATAAAAGGCGTGAGATTATATTATTTATTATTGTTATTTATCAAATTTAAACACAGTATATTAATTTTGTTGTAATAGTTGCCGCGAGAAACGAAGTTAGGCGAGCGTGCACGACAACTTCCGAAATTAGTTTCGGTTTCGGCAAAAGTTGCCGAAACTGGTGCCGAAACTTGATTTTTGGTCAAAACTCGGCCGAAACCGAACTTTCGGTCGGACACTTAATAATGTCCCGATCCCATTGATAATGCATTCGATCTGTCTTATTGTAATGTTACTAATCTATTTATTCTAGCTTCTGACTTCGTCCTTCTGACATGAAAAGTAGCCACTGTCCTTTATCAAGATGCAAGTTATTTCCTTTTAAATTTCTTCAATATCGATTCTGCGGCTAAGCCGTGAAAAGGCAACACACACGTGATTTTATTTGTAATGTTATTAAGCACTAGCGACCCGCCCCGGCTCCATACGGGTGCAATGCTAATACTAAAACCTTCCTCTTGAATTTCTCTGTCTATTAAAAAAAACCGCATGAAAATCCGTTGCGTAGTTTTAAAGATTTAAGCATACTAGGGACATAGGGATATAGGGACAGAGAAAGCGACTTTGTTTTATACTATGTAGTGAAGTGATAGTGATAGTAAAACAGGACTATGAATCTTACGTGCCATTAAATTGGGTAGTTGACAGCATCGAAATTAAATTGCGAGTAGTCATACATTAAAAAGATTATCCCAAAAAACCTCAAAATATGTATTTCGATTTTCAATTTACAATTATAGCAAATTTAAAAATAACAAAACAATCAAAAAAAGTGCTGCAATTGAGTACTACAAACTATGATGTCACGGTTTGCTATTTCAGTACATTTTCCATAGTAAAATTTCGTTTTGACAGATCGTAAAAAGTAACTGATTTGACTAGGTAGGACACAACCCTATTGTGAGATGCTTTCTGTTTCAGACTTTAAGAAGTATTTAATTTTTGTTAGTTTTCATCATACTTCGAACTAAAATATCCTTTCAGTGCATGTATTTTTTATTTTATTTTATAGGACTGCCAACAGATAGCACACTAATAAGACATAAAAATCATACATTGAGTACATAATGATAGTGTACACCCAATTACAGGCAACCACATCTTGTCTGATGTATGTATGATGTCATGCTAGAATGTTTCTGATTCCAATTCTGTTAGACTCTATCTGTTAGAAGCCGTCGAAACCCGTCCTAGGGCAATATGTTTGTGTATGAACATGATTGTTGGTAATACTGTCTGGGTGTACTTAAATATAGGTGTATGATGGTTTTGTATGTCAGTAGTTCATTGCCAATATCACTTACTCTTTAATTTTGGACTTGTGCGTATTGGTGAATGCATGAAGTGTTGCTCTCAATTCCTGATTAGGGGATGTACCTAGTTCCTGATTAGGGGATGTACCTAGGGGTTTAAAAAAATGCGTACATATTTATCGCTATTCTGTGTTACCGCTGAAAGAACAGCATACCTCTGCCAACCTATATTTTTAAATATTTGTCTTATAAATTACTATCGACCTGCCCCGGCTTCGCACGGGTGCAATGCTAATACTAAAACCTTCCTCTTGAATCCCTCTATCTATTAAAAAAAACCGCAACAAAATCCGTTGCGTAGTTTTAAAGATTTAAGCATACATAAGGACATGGGGATATAGGGACAGAGAAAGCGACTTTGTTTTATACTATGTAGTGATGATGTTGTTTCCAGGTCTATCAATAGGCAGAGGCTGGTCGCGCACTCCACGGCCATGGAGAGCATCCAGGCTGAGAGCGAGCCCATAGACGAAGAGGAAGACGTGCCGTGAGTACTTTGTATTGGATTGATTGTATAACCTCTCAGACCATGAATCACAGACACAATAGATTTTTAATTGTGTCTCGGTTCCAATTGGAACCGGCGGTTCTTAACTGATTAAAATAATAATGTGTTGAGGAGTTTCTTGCCCCGCTTCTTCTCCTCAACTATACTTACCGAAGCGGTGGAGTCGCAATGACTTTCGATAAGAGGACTTATAATTCCCCACATTGAATAGAAACTTTTGACTTTGACTTGACTTTTTAGTACTACTCCTGTATTCCCTTGTAAGTCCCGTTCCCGTGGGAAAATAGCCCAGGTTCATCATCAACCCGTAACAGCACATTGCGGAGCTCTCATTAAGAGAACTTTTGTTTATTTAATTTCGATTCTGCGAACCGCTATATTCCCGCTGACCTATCTGTCAATATCCTATCTAAGTTAGGTATGCGCAACTTTGTAGGAGCGTGAGAATATAACTAGCTTTAAGTTTTATATTTACTTACATATTTATCACTAGCTCGACGGTGAAGGAAAATATCGTGAGGAAACCCGCAGTTCTCAGAATTAATTCTGAGACATGTGTAAATAGACCCGGTCCGGCGATGGGGTCACCACCTATCACGTTTAGGGGTCCAATATATCTCCCCCCTCGGGGATAGAAGGCGTGAAATTATTTATTTTTTATTTCATTATTTTAAGTTTTATACAGTGTTTGTATGTATAATAAATAAATAAAATTTATTAAAAAAAAAACAAATGACACTATTAAATCAAAACATTTTATTTTACAAATGATGCTCAATAGATTTAGTTGCCTGGCTCCCAAACTAGGATTCCCTGTACTATGGGTAGCCAGTCTTTCATCGTATACATAAATTATACATAAAAGTGTGTATGTATGTTACCTATGTATGTTACCTGTATAGGTTTATTATTATGTTCTGTAGTAGCTTAAAGTTTTATGACTTGAGACAATAAATTATTATAGCTTACAGATTGTAACGATTGTATTCCTCCAGACCCGGCGGTATTCCGGCGAGGAACGCGCGCGGCGAGCGTCTTCTCCTATTCCTGGGCATCATCGACATCCTTCAGTCGTACCGGTTGCGGAAGAAGCTGGAGCACACCTGGAAGAGCATGATCCACGACGGGGTGAGTTCTGGAAATACTGGTACTGCTGGCTAGAGCAGTTGATCCGCGACAGGTTGAGTTCTGGTACTGCTGGCTAGAGCATTTGATCCACGACGGGGTGAGTTCTGGAACTGCTGGTACTGCCGGCTAGAGCAGTTGATCCACGACAGGTTGAGTTCTGGTACTGCTGACTAGAGCATTTGATCCACGACGGGGTGAGTTCTGGAACTGCTGGTACTGCTGGCTAGAGCAGTTGATCCACGACAGGTTGAGTTCTGGTACTGCTGGCTAGAGCATTTGATCCACGACGGGGTGAGTTCTGGAAATGCTGGTACTGCTGGCTATACTACCCTGTGGTTGGAGCTAGCTCAGAATCTCAGAAGTTTGTTCACAGGTCATAAATACTAGTCGGAGCACAGTCGATTAACATAAAGGAATAAAAAATTTACGATGTTGCCAGCGTAAAATACTAAATTGTGGTGTGAAGTTAGTTAACTCTGACTTATTTTTCATTGGCTAGAACTAGTTTGCATAATTTCGTGCTTCTACTTCTTGAAATATTTAAAAACTACAAAAAACGAAAAAAATTACAAACTTCTATTACATCTTTGGATTGATGGAAGTTTCACTGTCTTACTCCTGTATTTTTTTTATTTAGTCTAGTTATAGTCGTTATTACTATATGGTTTGTTATAGTCTATCACAAAGTTTTATACATTAAAACATTGTTAGAAGAATATGCAGTCAAATAACGAGAACCCCATCAAAACTTCAAATTTAAAAAAAAAAACCCGAACATAGATACATACGGCGGGTCTAAAAAGGCCGTTTCGGGTGAATCATAATAGAATTCTATTTCGATTCATATTCGAAATTTTCACCAAATACGAATCTGCTAATGAATTGAATAGTCAGTGAATCACTAAATTATGGGACCATTTTACGAAATTTAGAGGAATTGCTTAGGATTTGCTGGGAATTCAGAAAAGCAGAATTGCTCAGAGGAATTGCTCAAAGTGACCAACTTTTTTAAAGTAGGTAGGGTTTTTTTTGTCTAGACCCCTATTATTTTACTTTTACATTTAGGCGCTATAATTGAAATTTTCTATAAATTTTCGTCTGAAATAAACCAATGATATTCCAGGATACTGTCTCAGTGCACAGGCCAAGTTTCTACGCGCAAAGGTTTCTCGACTTCATGGGCAAAACTGTCTTCAAGAAGATACCTTCGTGTGAGTATACTTCCTTGATCCGCAAACTCTTTTGTTTGCAAAGAGGTTTTATATCTAAGTTTTTAAGCAAAGAGATTGGTTTGTTAGGATATTGGGTTGTTTAGGTACAGGCTGGTCCAAAAGATTGTTGTTATTTAAAACTATTGTAACTAACTGCCTGTCCAAGTAAATAAAACTTAACTATTATATCATTGTCATCTCTAAGGAGGTTGGTAAAAGTATTATATTTCTGGATATACCCACTTTTTAACAGCGTAGTCGATTCAGGGTGCTGTTACACATGCCTGAGAACTAATTCTCGAGCTAGTGATAAATATGTATAATGTTAATTTTCATGGTAGATTTACCGCATTATATGTCTTTTCTTAGACATGCTTATGAAAAGTGAACTTTAATATGGAGTGTGTAGAGTATTTTATTGCAAACAACAATCTTTTTGACCGTCCCGAAAATATAGGATAGGCCAGAATACTTCTACGTTCTATCCATCTCTTTCTATTCGAGTTCTTTCCCTGTCATTAGATGTTGCTCAGAAAACATCTCGCTATGAATATTGTAGCTTGGGTATATCCCGTAATATTGAAATTTGAAGTATCAAACCCTGATAGTAGTAATACAAGTGTTTATATAATGTGTTTAAACCTCCAAATAAGGATTTAGTCGCTAACTAGGCGACTAATAGTTAGAATAGTAATGTTGTCGTAATCTACACGACTAATTATTGGTCATCTTTATGTGAATTGGCGACTACTTTGGGGAAATTTTTTCTTGTTATAGAAGCTACCAAGTGTTGGTAAAAGTAAAATCCTTAGTCGTTAGCTTGGCGACTAACAATTGAGCAATTTTAGTCGTTTAGTTGACTAAAAGACAACTAGTTTTTTTTATGACTGACAGTCGTTTCGCAATTTTTGGTCGCCGAATACATGACGTCACTTATTTGGAGGTTTTAAGTAAATAAAAAAGTCTAATAAGTAAATTTGCTAACCTATGTAACAATTGACGTTATTACTATATAATTGTGTGTCCTAGGAATAGTTAATCTATAGTAAATAAAGAGTAAAAATTAAATAAAGTTTTGTGGCAAGTCTGATAATGTTCAGACACATACTATTTCTAGGACAAAATGTTTTCACTTATCCTCTATACTAAAAATAAACGTGTCTTAATAATATAGTATGACACTTCCTCTTATCAAGGATCGGTCGTATGGAAATATCAGTAAACGCAGTTGTCCAAAGAAATACATTTTAAAATTCTTAATTTGTTCATATTAAATTTAAAAAATGTTTCGTATTTGACATTTTATCTTCGTTCCGAATGTTGATATTTTGACGAATTGACACTAAATCCATTGCCAAGAGTCATACCTACCATATTAATATAAATATATTAGAAAATTTTAAATTAGAAACATAATAAAAATTTAAGAAATAAACCACTATTCATATCCCTATGAGAGGGGTCAGTAAAGAAGTAGGTAGCAGTGTCGACGTTACATTGCTCATCTTAAGGCGATGGAGGGTTTCTTGCACTGTACTATAAATATGTTGCCAACATAATGCCCCTGAGTTTCTTGCTGGTTCTTCTCGGGGTTTGGAACCAGCAACTCGTCGGTGGAGATGGGCTGCTGTTTACGTTTAGCCAATCTTCATGGACGAGTTGAGTGTGCCTTGTTATTACACTATTGACTTTTCAAAGTGTATTTTCTATACCTACTGAAAATAAATGAATTTGAATTAATGTTGGTCCCAAGTTCTTGGTCGTTCTAAACTGCTAATGAGGCGAATTCATCATGTTTAATCCCCTCCTGACCACAGCTTTTGGAAATGTTTGCTTTTAGTTTAATTTCATTCATCTAATGGGTCTTTCATTGGTCAATATTTCAGTTACGTATTATATAATATATAAAGCATCTTAACTTTGATGTAGTTAATAATCCAAAGCCCTTGATGAATTATCCAATAGATAAAAAAAAGATATTCAGTGACGGTTAAGGGCTTATTAAAAAATTATGTGACCGTCATATAAAGATATAGAGCTCGGCTTGTATGTGTACGCGGTCTAAATATTCGCACACGGCATTATTTTGGATAGGTACTTCTGATTTTCATTTCAAAATATAAAAATGCTGTCTAAAAAAAAGTGACCAACTAAAAGTCTGAATTAGCTCTTTGAGTACCTCTCTATGTTAGTTGTTGTGTTGAAATTTGTTTTCAAAATCTGTTAATGTAGGGTACAATATTTCAAAAAATTTACCACTGTATTCTACGAATAATTCCTTATTCGTAGATTGTATTATAACTGGTTGTGCCTCTAGCAGTGAACTGTAATATACAATTATTTTTACTTACGTAATATACTATTGTTATTATTATATTTAATATATTGAACGATAATGCCTTAAGAGGAGGTGTCTATACTGTGTCCAAATATAATATAATTTATGTTTTAACCTTGATGTTTAGTTGGTGTGGATAAAAATGGTGTTTTCTGGTGGTTTTTCGTGTTACTATTCAAGCATGATATACTAAAAATTGTCATAAAAAAATATAAATTTAATAAAAACCAATTCTTTAACGAAACTGAACATTTCTTAATTTGCACTAATATAATAAATAGTATATATTTTTTTGAACGTACTGAATGAATAGCCTTTAAAACTACTGGGTTATATTTATTTTAAAAAATCTTTCTCCAATGGTATTACTGAGAGTAACATGGGCTATAATTTTACGGGAACGGGTCTTACGTGGAGGAAAATTATATAAAAATAACATCCCACATTCAACAATCCCTTTTTGTAAAGACGACATGATGCCGCGCATATTGCGTTCATTTAAAAAAAAAATCTGTTGTCATTTTAAAACTAAATCAAATAATTTTTGCAACTACACAAAACACTTTAAGTTTGAGTTTGTTATATTAGAATCCATATATCTTTTATATGTATGGGATCGCGTAAATAAAGAAAAACCGGCCAAGTGCGAGTCGGACTCGCGCACCGAGAGTTCCGTACAACCTTGCAAATTTATGGTTTTCGTAATTTTTCCTTTATCTATGCTATAAGACGTTGCTTCGTACCAAATTTCAAGATTCTGAGTTCACGGGAAGCACCCTGTAGGTTTTGATTCCCTTGCAAGTGTCGAAAATTTGCGGCATAAACGGCTGTATCTTTTGATTGCGTTGGCTTAGAAGTTTGATTTTTTCACAGCTTCAAGGGACAGTAGACCTGAGTAATTGATATAAATTTCAGCTTCATACCTCCACGCGTTCCTGAGAAAAAGGGTCTTGACAGACGGACGGACAGGCGGACAACAAAGTGATCCTATAAGGGTTCCGTTTTTTCCTTTTGAGGTACGGAACCCTAAAAATCTAAAGTAAAAAACAACCTTAATAAAAACCAACCTCCAACACGACCAACCACCAGACCACTAACATAAATAACGAAGCTAATATGTTGACCCAGTGGACCTGCCAGAGATAAAGGGAAACCATCGCAAGTTCAGAACTCTGGTCACCAGCTACATAGGTACAGCGAGTAGTTTGTGTTGTGTGCGTGTTGTAGAGGGGGGTGTTGGTGGTGCTGATTTGTTGGACAACGTTTATATGTTGGTCATAACATAAACTTGTCCTTTGCGAAATTTGTCATGAAAAGTGGGCGTAACTTATGGCTTACACTAAGTTCAGTGAGTGTAACTTATGGCTTACACTAAGTTCAGTGAGTGTAACTTATGACTTACAATAAGTTCAGTGTGTGTAACTTATGACTTACAATAAATTGGAGTGTGTGTAACTTATAACTTATGGCACAATGTCGCCTTATTATACAAGGGACAGACTATTTATAGAGTTGGTCTTATAAATATTAGTATAATAGCTTAGCAAAAGTTAGTACCAATATAACAATATGTTTTCTTAGATTCACTTTTAAACACAATTGATGGCAATAATTCTCCGTACACCAACACCCCTGTATTACAAGTAGCCATTTACTGGTGAATGTGATTTTAATTTTTATTAACAATGTTTAACAAACAAATATTTTTATTGTTTACTTTATTTTTTCGTTCAACGCAATTGATAATTTTATTAGGCATGTTATTAGAATTTTTAAATTTCGTTTTATTTTTGGATTGGATGCTGTATTTTGTTGGTTTTTGAAATTCCAAATTTGGCATGGCAGTTGTTTTGCGACGTGCACGTCCCTTTTTAATTCCTGGCTCTGGGTTCCCGCCGTCTGGTGTTGCCAATAGAGAATAATATCTGTGTTTTTTCCCTTTTTTTTACACAATTGTCCGTAATCGGATGCTCGCGCGTCTCTCTGGAGGTCTGAGTAAGTCCTCTTGTCCGTTCAAGTTTTGAGGCATGGTTGTGTGTTCGTATGTTGGAACTATTTTTTTGGATTCCTGATGTTTTGTTTTTATAAAGTTGTTATAAACGTTAGACTATCTATGTATTATTGTAAGGTACATAAAGGTACATAATATGAAGACGTTATAAGATCACTATAAAAAACAATTGAAAATCTGTAAAATTATTTTAAATGTGACAATCAAAAGCTACGTCTATCTCCAGATAACCATAATCATTGTACAAAGTGGGTCACTACGGGTTACTTTAATGTGACCTGAGTTAGTAACTACTTTGGTGATATAATTTTAAAGAAAATCGTTCCATACCTGCTTCATAGTTAGCCAGAGGATATCCGCCTTGAGCCAAACGAGAGTGACTTTAAAATATTACTTAATGTGGATGTGTAGCGCCCCAGCTTTAGTTAACTGATCTGTGAGACCAAATAGGATGTTTCAGTGTATCGACATTAAATTGCAAATAATCATTAATTAAAAAAACTTATCCTAACGCCACGTTCATTTTAAAATTATAACAAATATTTACATAATAAATAATCAAAATAGTTATGCAATTGAGTACTAAATAATATTGCATTGTCACAAAATTTACATAAGTATACTAAATTTCAGCTCAATCGATTGAAGATATTTGCTTCAAAATCGAGGTGCAAGATTCCACCCGAACATACATAGTTACATACATACATACATTGCAAGTTAAATAAAAGCTTTTAAAATAATGACGTCACAAAAGTACACATTACATCTTCCATAACTAATTTTCGTTTTGACAGCTCATAAAAAGTAACTCATTTGACTAAAATAAAAAATAGTAGGCAGTAAAATACCCTATTGTCATACGTCGCATTTATAACAACTTTTAAGTTTGAATTTGGTAAAGTAGTGGACTTACCGCTGTCATTCATCGCTCAGTGGGCCATACTGCATCCCGACATCGATGTCTTGTCTCTCTATCTTACGACTGTAGTTAGTGTCATCTCTGTCTACCTTCTAAAGAACTTGTGGTTTTTTAAATATATTTTTTTCTGTAATTTTTTTTGTGAGTTTTACGAAATTTGGTTTCGAGATATTCTAGCTTGTTTATTATTTATTTTGGCTCTATTTAATTCTTTTTTTTAATGTCATTCTGTCTTTCTGTCACTCTAGCATGATCTTGAGTTTTTATTTTAGGCTTTGAAAACTTCTTTTGCAATCGCCGTAATGGCACGCAATGAAATTGTTTCAGCAACGCTTTTATAGAGCATTTTTAATACACATCTGACAGTTGTTTTATCAGTTTTAAAGTATTATTGTGGTGTTTGAGAGAATACTGTGAAACTAAAGGCAGGACATGTTTTTGTTTAACGTTTACAGGTGTAAATGTATTTTGTATTTCCACAGATAACATCATATAAAACTTTCAATATAACAATTTTTTATCAAATGTTTCAGTATTTTTATGAATTAAATGCATCCAAAACATGTTATTGTGAAAACCGTATTTAGATATAACAAGATTTTTAAATTATTTAGATAGACGTGCTATGTTTTGTATTCTAAAAATACTACAATTTGATTAAAATTTAGTTTTTTATTTTAATTATTTGTGTGTTTGTGGAAATATCATAGTTTCATTTCACTCTTAGCTGCGTTTTAAAGTAAATTGCTAGTCCAAAATGATAATGTTTCTTAAATTCCACAATAATGCTTCAACCAGTCTAAAACACAACAGTGTAACTCATAAAACTCGATTTTCCAGCATTGAAACACTCCCCGTCGAAACGGAAGAGCATCACGAAGCCGGCGCGTGCGACGGAGGAGATCGATATGCCAGGTATGCTAGGAAAAATAGGGTTGAGTCGACAAAGTTTTATAAAAAAAATCTTCTATGACAGTTTGTTCTATGCGTTTAGTATACAGTGTGATATTGTCGACTCATACCCAAAAATCTATAATGAAACTAATAATTATAACGTTATTTGACCTAATTTTTATTTTTTTAACCATGTAGTGGATCCTTAACATTCCTAACCTAACAAATCTAAGTGAATGCAAGAAATTATTTTGGTACTTATGTATTATTATATTATACATTTCAGTTTGTTTTGTCCCAACCCTAATCCTGTCCGGTGCTTGTGACCCTACCTGTAATTCTTCCTTTTTCTTTTTTTGGTCTTAAATTAAAATAAATATTCTTTTTCAAAAATTGGGACTTACTCCCTTTTGCCTCCGCGCCGTGTTTGATCGTTTCCCGAAACTGTGATGTGTTTATGTGCTAACGGTGTTGGTATATGCGACCCGACGGTAACGGCATGGTTTGCAAAATTGCGCCCCCGTGGGGACGAAACGAACTGAAATGTACCAAAAACTGAAAAGTTTCAAAACTCTACTTACGACGTTTTCTAACACGGCCGTCTTTACGCAGGACGCAAGTACACTGGCCGCCCAATCATGGACTACAATCCAGATTACCTAAAACAGTCTAGATTATCGCCTAGGTCTTCGATGAGATCTAGCATGAGCGATTTCACAGACACGACGATTTCGACGTGGAACCAAAGACAACCGCAGACCACAGAGTACCCTTCCGTCCTGTCTGATAGATTAAAAGTTCTCGACAGAGACAGAATCAACTTCCCTAGACGCATAGATTTTGACACGTCCAATATGGCGGCTCCGGGAACCTCATACGCCGATAACGTATATCGAACTTCCCTCATCCAAGAGCGTATGGAGTCGTTATCCGATCAGTTAACTAAAGTATTGAGTACCGGAGCAGGTAGCTCCCACATTAACGGCAGTTTAGCAGACAGCGGCATACAAACAGACAACACTAGCACCAGCGTCCCACAGATATACATAGCGGACGTACAAACATATACTCCAACCGTCAAAATATTGAAAGACGCGGCAGTCGACACGAGAAACGAAAACAACCTCCAAGACATACCCTTCATAGACGACGAGGATGAAGACTCGAAGCTGTTGAAGCGACGAACGAACATTCTAGAAAAGCATAAAAGCATGTCGAATATTCCAGAACGAATCGATGAGGTTAGCTCGAAAGAGCACTCGAATGAACGTCTCTCCAGCAGCTTCAACCGAGCTAGGTCGCCGACCTTCGTTGAGAAGTTCAAGAAGTTCTTCGTTGACATTGGTCTGGTTAAGTCTGAGAGTACGCCAGACACAAACCGAGAGGATAAAGTCAATACTCTGCCAAAAAGCCTGAACTCTAGTTACAGAACTAGGAGTGTGACCCCTACAGGCCTAGATAACAGAGACGCCTCGACTTTGCCCAAAGACATGAGGTTCAGGAAGGTCAGGTCAACACAAACGGTGTACATAAAACCAGAATCTCCGCTACTGCAGAAGGATGTAGAGGTACAAACCAAAGAGCACGTATCTGTTGTTCAACTGAACGGAGACGAATACATAATAGATTCACAATCGGAGAGGTTCGTAAAAGAAGTTGTTTATGTATCGAGTATTGAAAATTCGGCGATATACAGCGGTAAAGACAGTGGGAGCACCATTATTGTGGTCCCACCGGCTGATTGAAGATACGCCGATGTTTCCTGGACTGAAACTGGACACATACAGAGGGCTCTCGTAACGCCCGGTGTGTTTCAAGCTTAACTGTCAAACGTCAAAGTGACAGCTGTCAGATTTGACGTATGCCTAAATTAACTGGAATTGAAGGGCGTAAATTAATTATTATTACTGTTGATGTGTTTATAGTTAGTTTATGATCTGAATACAAGTAATTATTTATCATTACAATGGCATTAGTGTCTCAAGTAATGTTCACGTCAAAATTGTTAATTAAGGAATTGATTGTAGTAGAGAAAATTGCCAAAATCGTAAGGGTTTTATGGAAACATTATTTTGTATGGTCAGTTGTATGTCAATAACATGCGTGGTGTTCTTTTTGAGGTTCTAAGCAGTTTTCGGCTGTATGTTTATGTTATCAACCCTCTGAGTGTATGCTGGATATAGCATTTATATGAAATAATGTGTAATGTTCATGTTCCACATAATTAAAATACCTAAATCATCAAACGACATTCCATATTATTTCATTTGACATTTAAAAAAAGTCACAAAGGATGTATTATTTATTTTCTGACCTTAATAGGTTATTAAAATACATTATAAAAGATAATATATTAATAAATTTTAAGGGGGATATTTATAATAAGGGCTGATTTTCCAATCGTCAGATAAAACTTGTCTGGAGAATATATTGATGCTGTCACTGTCCGACACAATAGAGAGGAAAAGTGACAGGTGATGTTTATTTTTCAGATAACTTTTAACTGACTATTGAAAAATCAGCCCTAAATCTATAAAATCTCTAACTTTCACGAATAATAAGGAATTGAATATATTTAGACCTCAAATGCATGGGTTATTTGATAGTATGATAAAAAAAGTACTAATTTTTGAAATATACAAAGTAAATTATCCCAAAAGAACTTAAAAAACAGAAAAAAACGTTTTGGCGGTTTATTTATATATTGCATTTTTGTATTTAATTCTGAAGTATAATTCTTAGTGTGCTTGATCCATACCATTTAATAATCCAAACAAAAACTGTCAAATAGCCTATCATAATAATAATTATGTATTATTAAATCCAGGTCATAATTCTGAGTATGTAATTATTTTATTTATTGATGAGACAGCCACTTTTAGGAGACATGGAAATATCTTTAGAGGTGAAGAAAATCCCAATTAATACAAATATTTTTTTTTTGTCACAAATATGTAAAAATTGGTGGACGGAGGAGATTAAATGGACTGCAGAACAGGTAGAATAACAACTTTATTTACATTAGGAAAAGGTTTAAAAAATATATTTATTAAAATTTTAGGAAAAAATTATATAATTTTCTGGTTATGGTTCCAGAAAATTATACAATCTTTATATTTCTCCGTTCTGCAAAAATATTGTTAAATGAACTTAAGTAGGATATAATTAATTATTATTTATTTGTGCTATGATTATTATTTATAATATAATTGTATAGGAATTGGTTTTACGTAGGTGAATCTTTCAATTTTGCATTTTGGGGGCGATGTGATTATAAAGTATATAAGGCTATTCTGGGCTAATAAATAACTGCTATACTTATACTGGTGGGCTTAAGTGGGAAAAGCCCATATCATATGTTATTTTCATTAGTCAGATCAGCTGTTTAGTGGGCTGTAATGGGATAATGGTATGGCTTGTAACAGTCCGTAGCAAGACTTCTCGAATAAGGGGAAAATGCTGTAATCATCAAGCTTGGTAGGCGGGGGTGAGCAGTGATGGTTAGTACAAGTGGACCCTGTAGGATATCTTTCATATAACTCACTACATAGTATAAAACAAAGTCGCTTTCTGTGTCCCTATGTATGCTTAAATCTTTAAAACTACGCAACGGATTTTGATGCGGTTTTATTTAATAGATAGAGTGATTCAAGAGGAAGGTTTTAGTATTAGCATTGCACCCGTGCGAAGCCTGGGCGGGTCGCTAGTAAATAATAATCTCAAGCCTTTTGTCCTCAAGGGAGTAGGCAGAGGTATTCCATTTCGGGATATACCCTCTTTTCACGAGGTATTCTTTGGACCCCTAAACGTGATAGGTGGTGAGCCCATCGCCGGACAGGGTCCGTTACGTACTACCTATGCCTCAGAATTAATCCTGAGACCTGCGGGTTTCCTCACGATGTTTTCCTTCATCGTCGAGCTAGTGATAAAGCTACATGTTAGGATTCGAACCCGAGCTTCACTGATTATCATCATGCGAAGCAGGCTCCTTAACCGGCTATCACTGCTTTCACCTTTCATAATGTATTTCTTTATTTATAAAAAAATTACGTAGGTATTTATATAAAATGCCAGTTTTAATACCATTGAGATACGCACAATATAGCTTTAGGTCTAATATACCTTTTGAAATACTAGTTACCATGTCACTATAACAGTCACAGATATTTTAAATGATTAGAAAAAGCTTGTAGTTTTGAAGCACGTGGATTTGATGAAAAGTTGTATAAAGTTTTGTCTATGTCATTGTTACTTTGTTAAATAAAGACTGTAATCAAACTTTGTATGTACCATAGATAGATCATCGAAATCGATACTTTCACCACACTGCTACTAGAACTGACTCTAATACACGTATGTTTTTTTTTGTATAAGTTTGTATAATGTACTGTCAAACTTATAAAATTACGTTTTATATTCTCTGTTGACTACGAGCTTTCTGTATTTTGTATATTGGTAGTACTATTTTAATATCATAAACTTCTGCCATCCTTTCCAACGTGATAGCCCACATACACTCTAAAAAAATCCTGCTTCTGATGCAGTTGGGTAAAATATAAAGGTCATTCCAACATACTGTGTCAGTCAACATTTTGCTATGTCAGTTCTAGTAAAGTACGTACAGATCTACCACATTTATAAGTTACGAGGTTACACCTGACCTGCGCAATGGAACGGTTTAGTGATTGGTAGTGTTAAAACGCTCTCAGCCAATGGGTAAGCGACAAGTTTGCTCGCGAAAAATCTACTTCTATTGGACAATGCGCGCGCTTTTATGGATATCTCGGCCAATGGTAAAGTACCAAGTTTGCTCGTGAAGAACATATGTCTCCTATTGTCCAATATATTAGCGTCCGCCATTTTGAGATATGTTCACTGTTTTTGTTTTAAAAACATCGTTAAGGTGCTTACAATGCTGTAAATTCTAAATGTAGTTCATCTTTGACAGTATTCTATGATGTAACCAAATTGTATTGGTGCCTTATTACATAAGTAATAAAAGCTATGTTTCTGACCAAATTATGTATATAGAATGTTGAAATAAATTGAAATTATAATTGATTATGTTGTTTTATTTGTATTTGTTTTGAGATGGAAAAATTTTGGTGAGGGCGAAATTGCAATGACAGTACCTATATACTAATTAATTTCAATAAGTTCTAATTTCACACGTAGAAGTGCCTGAATCGGAGTAGTAGTAAGGGTATTTAATACTTAAATAAAAAAATAGGGTAGTTTCCTATGAAATCTTCTAGTTCGCAGATTAAAAATATTTATTTATTTATTTTATTTTATTTATCTTCGGAAGACTTACAGACTAATACATTACAGTAAATATCAGATGTAATATAAAAGGTAGGCTAATTACAAGTCTCCACATATATATATTACAATATTCACTTAAAATGAAAAAAAACTATGGTGTACAGTGTGCTGTGAAAATTAACCATTTAGATTTTAAAACAATAAAACATAATAATAATAACATATTAGGGACATATTATATTACATCACTAAGGTGGGTTGTGCAGTTCGGTATCATTTATGAAATAAAGTTTAGCCAACTTTCGCCTTACCGCAGACGTACCTGTGCAGAATAAATCAACGTCAAGTTCCAACGGAAGGCTATTAAAGTTGTTGACACTGCGCAAGAAGAAGGAATTACGTCTGTAGTTAGACTTTGCAGTTTGCAGATGAAGCAGTGGTCGCTGCCTAAGACTCAATTGATTGGTACGAAATTTAATATTGGAAAGCAAATAAGGGCTATCAATAGATCCATTGGCAATGTTCATTAGAGAGCAAATGTCGTTTATATAGCGTCTTTTTTCAAGTGGTAGGAAGTGATAACGCTTACATCGGTGTTCATAACCATTAGACCTCTGTTTTGCCTTAAAGTCTAGATAACGTAGGAATCTCCTCTGAATGCCTTCAATACGGGATTTGTAGATCTCATACTGAGGATTCCATACCTGAGATGCATATTCTAGGTGGCTGCGAACAAAAGAGCAATACAAGATTTTTATAGATTTCAGTGTAGTGAAATCTGCTGACGATCTAATTATAAAGCCTAGAGCTCTGGATGCCTTATTGACAATGTAGTCTATATGCTTGTCAAATAAGAGCTTACAGTCATGATGAACTACTCCTAGGTCTTTAATTTCATTTACCATGCGGATATTTTGTCTAAGAAGTGTATATCCATGACCTGTAATTCTTTGTTTCCTTGTATATATATATCCAGTAAAATTATTATTATTTACTTAGATTTACAGATAAACACAAGTTTTATAGTCCAAGCAATGAAGCGGATTTTTGTATGAAGACCCCAACATTAATTCCTCAGTCGATGAAACTTTGCAGGATTGTAGTATAGTATGAGACAATACTTGCATAAAAAAATCCAAAAAAAAACCTAACCGAAGTTAGGTATTTTTAATGAAATACTTATTTATTTGATATCTTTTTTGGGAAAAATGCTCAGTCAAAATTTTCTTCGCCAGCAATATTCATGTGTGTTAAGAAAGCTATATGCGAAATATCCAAAAAAATCTGGTAGAAACAACAAAACTCAGACGTACATGTACCTTGCACGGGAAAATTGCTCAGTCCATTTTTTTAACTGGAATGTCATTTAATAGTCGCTGTATACTTACAATAGGAAAATCCAAAATTAAAACCGTCTCGCTACATTATTTTCAGAAATTATCAACCAAAAAAAAATTTTTTTTTTATGTATAAAACCCTAACATCGGTTAGGTTTTTTTTTGGATTTTTTTATGCAAGTATTGTCTCATACTATACTACAATCCTGCAAAGTTTCATCGACTGAGGAATTAATGTTCGGGTCCACTACCTTTGTTGCCTAGACTATTATAGGTTATATTTGTAGTCAAGACGTCATAATTATAAAAAGATTATCTTTGAACCATTTGTTTAAGGTTAGTAACTATTGAACTAATGCTTCACTGGATGTACAAACTAATGCTTCACTGGATGTACAATAACAAAAAGTTAAAATTATTGACATAATTTTTACTTACAAATTATACAAAAGTTAAAAACCAATAGTAATAATGATATCCCATACTTTCACGCCTTACACTCGGATAGGATCGGCGAGCGCGAGCGGGACAGCGAAGGCAGGTGAGGATACAACCGTTGCCTAACATCTTTTGAGTGCTACCACAGTTTTGCCACGAGATGGCGCTAAAAATGAGTTGTAGGCAAAAACGTTTGAAAAAACTTTTGTCAAACGTTAGTTCCACATGATGGCAAAGAGCATAGACATACACTGAAGTCTATGAACTAGGAATGGAATACCTCATTAGATCCCCGACCCTCTCGGGGAATAAAGGCTTGAACACCTAATGCCTTCTGTTGGTGAAACTGCTGGTAACTCATTGTCCTGGGCTAAAATCTCGTTAACCTACCGTCATATGAAAATAGGGAAAAGTGTAGCAAGGTGTAAATATTAATGTCATCCGTGTATGTTGTTATATTTATCGCATCGCATTTTTTAAAGAAGGCTTTTTGCTGCTTTTATTTCCCCGAAATAAAAAGTGTAAAAAAATTTAACCTGAAGTTACTGAACGAAACAACTTGTGTTTTGAAATGCTTGAAATTTGATGAGAGCAAACTACCGATTTGTTGGTTGATTTCGGACTGGTTTTGTTTTATAAGTAAAGAAATTTTATTAGTTTCACATCTCATACCAACTTTATAAATATTCGATATTTTCACTATGGATGCTAATTTCTAAATTGGGAAAAAAAATCTACTGTGTAGGTATACAACAGTGTGTGGAGTGGAAATGGAATACCTCCATCGTGGAAGCTTCATGTTTTAACCTAAAACTCGTATGTGACACAAAAAATATTTCACCTGTCCAATCATTTTTTTCACCTATATTTTTGCCTTGCTACGCTTTGCTTGAAGATACATTTTAAAGGAAAGAAATTAATAGGCAGACAGGAATAACAAATCGTATAGTTACCTACAACATTTATACGAAACGATTTATGCGTGAAATATAAGTAGGTACCCCCAATAAAGGTTGAATAATGTTTCAATCAATGATATTATATATTCTCGTTTTTTTTCCATGCCGCTCTCGACCTATCGGATCTTTCTTGGTGATTTCCACTTCTGCTTACACCCCGCATGCTACACTAACGTAACTATCACTGCACCAAACCGATGTATTGGCCGCGAAGCCCAATCCAAAAAATACAAATACAAACACGCCATTCTCGACATATGAACTTAACCGCACAAACCCTTATACTGTTAATGTACCGTGCCAAATTTTCTTTCACTAATAAAACTTATACAACCCTCGAGTGTTTTCTTACCTGTAGTTTCACTCTCCGACGTCACAGCTCATATTACGCCGACGTCCGTGACGTCACCAGTCGCAACAGCCGCTAAAATAACAGTCTCGGCCGCCACGGGGTCGGATCCTGACGTGGCTTTCCCAGCCGTGCTAAAAGGCTCCCAAAAACAAAGGGTCCCTCCACCAGTCCCCCCCCGGGGCTCGCCAAAAACGAAACGAGGAGGCGGTAACTCCCATTCATCCATAGATACTAAAGGTGAATATAACATAAATGTATCTGTTAGCGATATCCCACCACAGACTCCTATAACGAGTAGTGATGATGACTTTGTGTTCTACGGTCATGATTTCAAGTTTAAACAGCCTGCTGCATGCCGCATCCCGCCTTCTATCTCAGACCATTCAGTTAAAATGACCAAATTAGTTGCATCCAACTCTTTCTTAGACTTCGCTGAGGAGGGAGACAGTATTACTGAAAGATCTTACCCGGGAAAGGATTTGGTTGCGCAGACGACTATGATGGCAAGGTTTAATATCGATAAAGCAGTTAGAGAGCATTTAGACTCGGGAGATTATAATGATACTTCGTTAACTGAGTCTAGTAGCGAAGAACAGATTATCGTTCACGAAATAAAAGATGACAATATTGCTGAGGAAAGAGCGAGGCAGAGTAAAAGCCCTTCGCAGTTTATCAAAGGTGTAGTGTCGCAGATAGGAGACAAATTGTCCAGGAAATCTCCGACGAGAAATGATTCTTCAAGCGAAAGAATTAGCGTCCATAATGTTAAGTCTTCAGACCTAATCTCCGCTGCCAAAACATTAAAAAAGACATCACGCTCTGAAAATTTACAACAGGATCTACAAAAAGAACCTGCGGATGCTAAAGTCGACAAGAACGGCAAATCTGGCATCATGTCTGGTTTAACCAAAAGACTTAACTTCAATCAGTCTAAAAGAGACAAAACTCGCAACCAAGAGAAGAGACCAACGCCAAAAATCCAAATCAAAACCTATTCAGAAGAACATTCAAAGGGGATTGCTAAAGACGATGTTATATGCCATCAAAAAGCAAAGACCAAAATTGATATGTTTCAAAAACACATTTGGAAAGTGCAGTCTGACTCCGAAAACAGCTCACGGCGCAGTTCCGTATCTTCGTCACAAGAGAGTCAGAAATCCCACAAAGTTGACTTGTCCAGGCATGTCTTGGTGAAAGAAACTAAAAAAATGTTTGAGCCAAGATTTGAACCCATTGAATATTCGCATAGTAGTACCAGCTCCATTGAAAGAAAGCACTATACCGTAGCTTCAACCGCAGCTAAAGCTGTTGTAGCAAAATCTATCACTGGCAATGTTCACGATAAAATCAAGAAGTTCTCTGTAGTTCCCACTCCTGCTCCCACAAAAGTTCCACGGCAAAAGAAGAGAAGTTTCAAGAAGAGATCAGAGAAGAAAAAGATTTATAAAATGAAGAAAGATGTAGAAGAAATCTTGTAAATTCTACAGTTATTTCGTGTCGCTATAGGAAACTGAAAATAATGCAATGGGAATTGGAGATCAAATTGAACTATATAATTACTTAGGAGTAAAGAAGAAAAAAATTCAAATGATTGCCAAATAGAAACATCACAATACTGATTATGAATTGCCAGTAACAAAAAAAATAACAAAACTGAGGATAATAAGATGATTACAAAAAAGAAAGAACGAATAAGAATCCCAAAATATCGTAAATTGAACTGTAGAAAAGTAGTCTTCTAGTGTTGAATCAGGACAGATGTTCAAAATTGTATTTTTGATAAAATATTGAAAGTTATCTTTAGCGTAGCATGTTGCTTTTGTATTTGTCGTTAGAATGTGTTGTGATTTGTTATTTAGATTGAAAACAACTGCCATTACTAACTAGCGTTCATTAGCTTAGAAGAAAGTTTGTTCTGTACCTACTTTGTTTTAATACCTTGCGTTTTATTTTCCTGTGTCTCACCATTTACCTTTACCTCGTCTGTAGCTAACATTATCGCTAATATATTTTCTATTTCAATTCCTTTATACAAATACCTACGTCAGTTAATTCCAACTGCTCAAAAGCTAGTACCAGTAGTAATGCTAGTCTATGACAGCCGCAGCGCCGCTGTCTTGCTGTTCGACACCCCCTCCGCCGTTCGAGGAAGCTCCTCCCCCAAGGACGAGTCGCACCAACTCGTCCTCGACGACGTCGTCGAGTGCGTCAGGACGACGTCGTGGCGCGTCGAGTGCAGCTAGCGTCATGACGACGTCGTCGGCGTCGTCGTTGGCGTTGACGCCGGCTGCGTTGAGCAGCGCGAGAAGCAATGAAGCTAGGTATGTTGAAGTACTGATATACGCATTTGTCTTATGTCATTTTTGTATAATAATAATATTTATTTGCTTTGAATGTAGTATATATGGTATGGTGTCAGTACAAAATAGACATACTTACATTCAGATTTTTTAAAATAAATCATGAAAAATTGGGTAGTTGACAGCATCGAAATTAAATTGCGAGTAGTCATACATTAAAAAGATTATCCCAAAACACCTCAAAATATGTATTTCGATTTTCAATTTACAATTATAGCAAATTTTAAAATTATAAAACAATCAAAAAAAGTGCTGCAATTGAGTACTACAAACTATGACGTCACGGTTTGCTATTTCAGTACATTTTCCATAGTAAACTTTCGTTTTGACAGATCGTAAAAAGTAACTGATTTGACTAGGTAGGACACAACCCTATTTCAAGGTAACTACTTAGGTACCTACAAGTCAGATAATTATTCAAATATACAAAGTTATTGTGTTATCGTTTCAAAGATTAGGTGTAAGCAACTTGTTTGACACGACTCGTTTTATAATTACATAAAAATGTTACGACGTGCCCTCCAAATGACGTCATGTCCTTGACCTTGGGATTGACATGTAACAACACATCTGACGTGGTGAACCAAAAATAAATTTCTGAAAATGATATTCGAGCTATGGCACTCATTATCATATTTTTATTATTACAATCAATAGCCTTTCAATGTAACAGAGATTTTTTTATAGAAATTAAAATCAATTTTAAGAAAAGCACTAAAAACTAAAATAAAATAATTTTAAACTTCATAGTATTTCTTGGAGACCTGCGATCACGGTTATTTTTTCCATACTGTATACGACTGGAGTTACACATATTCGTATTTCATGTTATTTCAGCGTGTGTTGGACACCACCAGCCTCCGTAGAAGGATCTACCCCCACCTGGACGGAAGGCACTCCCAGTTTCACGGAGTCCAGTAGTAGTGAACAAGGTAATAATAATCTTTATATCCTCATCATTGTCCCGTAGAACACTGGTGAGTAATCGAAATATATTTATTCAATGTAGGGGCAACTCCACCGTTTCGGTATGTGTAATAATTGAGAAGAAGAACCGGGCCGAGAAATTTCAACACATTATTCTTTTAAACAATCAATACATTACAAACTAATTCATTTATCAATAACTTACGTACATATTCATCACTAGCTTGACGGTGAAGGAAAACATCGTAAGGAAACCCGCAGGTCTCTGAATGAATTCTGAGGCATGTAACAGACCTGGTCTGGCGATGGGCTCACCACCTATCACGTTTAGGGATCGCGTATTCTCGTGAAAAGATGGAATACCTCTGTCTACCCCCTCGGGGATAACAGGCGTGTTTTTTTTATTCATTATTTATTTAGAAATTGCGACGTTAGAAAGTGCTTGCCGTTAGGCGCTTGTTCGTTCTTTAGAGCACCGATAGATGTCGCTACAAACCGACTATTAATATCCTGATTTTATTTATTTATTTTAGCTCAAAAGCAACAACCTTTGACCTATAAATTTAAACAAGAAATACAGCCATTCACAGAGCTTCACTCGTAATATTTATTTATTATTTTTTGGGGAGCTCACAGCTAGCTACATTTACAAATTAATAATCCTTGTGGACAAGTACGTGCTAATCACAAGCTTCCATATATAAATAACAAAACTAAATACAACATAGTAACTAAATACATATAATTACACATAATATTGTAATAAATTTACTTTTATAGAATTAAATCATATTCGACTCAAGGTCTGAAACTTGTTATAGGTACAGGGTAACCGTAACGTAAGGGTAACCGCAATATTCAAAGTTATTTATCTATTTTTATAAGGGTACCCCATAACGCCGGCGCGTGGCGCTACGCCCTCCGACGGCCGGCGCTCCCCTCGCCCTCCGCCGCCGCCCGCGCGCTCCTCTATCAACTGTCTTACCAGCGAAGTGGTGAGTAGCTTACCATTTTTTCTGGTGATAGCAATGACAGTTGAGAGAACGCTTGAAGTAGGCATTTAAGCATACAAACATGTGAGGAATAACTCAATTTTTTATCCTATTGCTTTTGTATACAGAATGAATGAATTTTTCAAAACGGCGTGGAAAGCTAAATCAGAAACTATGAGGAATAGCGAAACTCAAAGGAGTCTCGGGCTCGATTTTGATGAAAACTAAAACTGCATGTTTGAATTCTTGAAAAATAAATATTCCTAGCCAGGAATCGAACACGTTGATTTTGGAAAAAAAACACATTCTGTATTATTACACCATTCGGTAGTGTCTTCGCTAATAAGGACATATACAGGGTGAATTTTCGGGTATCTCGGAAACGGCACTAACGATATGTTTTGTATACAGATATAGTTTTGCATTTTTATTTCAACTTCATAGTTGTATTTCCTGTAAAAACAAAATTTAGTACGGCCACTTATCGGCAGATGGCGTTAGCGACATCAATGTGTTAGAACGAGCGATTCTTGGTCTCCCACGTACTAAAACTATAATAGTTTGTCAACAACCACATTACTCTGATTCGTTCCATGACTTCTTAATATATAGTGATGTAAAAGAACGAAATACGATCTTATTAATGTCAATTCCCGCTATTGAAAAAACGAGATACCTACAGCTTCATTGTCATAAAGCGTCATCACTTTCCTAAACTTTATGTAAATAAATCAATTTATTGAATTTGTTTCGTTTATGTTTCTACTTCAAGCGTTGTCTGATGTGATCAATACTGACAAATATTGAAATGCTATATTACAAAACAAAATCACTGAATACACAATCACTTTCTATTAATCTTGTAGTTTTTAAATGGCAATCATTTTATTTTTTATTTGAAATGCGAAATAGCATTTCAGTATTTGCTAAAAATTAAAATTAACTTTGGTAAGTATATTTATTTTGTCTTTTTAACACCTGGTGGTGGTTATTAACTTTTTTGCTAACAAACAGTATGTACAAAGTCTTTTCTAGCATTAACACGCTTTTAAACGAACGGTACAATACAATACAATAACTCCAGAAAAGAAGAACTAACTCAAAAAACGAGATTGTTGATAAATTGCTACCCACATAACAGTTTTTCATAATAATTTGAGAAGTATGTTTTTGTACCATTCGTTTTTTGCAATACATAACAACATTATGTTTATGCATCCACTACACGCATTATTGCCGGTTTTACACGTGGTTGTTGCCAGATAATTTGAAAAAAAAAATGATAATGCTGATGATTTTGGTAAAAAAAGTTTACTCTGTTTGATATACTCTGAAGTCTTTGAGTTACTGTACTACGACGATACACATAAATGTTGAAATGTTCCTAAAATATGATCATGAACTTCTGTACTAAATTGTAGGATAGTTAATTTATTTATCCGCCTGTTATAGATACTGCAGTATCTTTTCCAGGTTCCAAAGTAAATTACCTATATGATTCCCTGGCTTAAGAAAGGCTTGAAAGCGGAAGTTTATTCTTTCTTTACCATATTGACATTTAATTTTTTAAATCTTGGCGAAGACTATCCAAGTGTATAGCCGATTTTATTCCTACAATGAATGCAATTATTTTACAGCATCTGCGACGTATAAAAATTAATGCTCATCTTTTTATTTCGGACGCTGCTTTCATGGTGGGTTTATAGTTGCACTTAAAGGAGCGCGTAGAATATGATTACAAATGATAATCACACGTCAACATTTATTATAATCGCTTAACTTTTGTAACGTCTCGACGCTAGCTTCTAGAAGTTGTTTAAAAATTCGTGACATTGCATTTTTTGAATACAATTTAAAAAAAGAACACAAAATTGGGTGCTTCCATTTTAGGAATGCGAACGAGGATTATGTGAAAACAAAATGGCGGTTCTTTGAAAACTTAGCAATAAAAGTTCAATCGTGTTGGTCGATACATAAATATCCAAATATTTAAACATAGGTGTTATTCATAAAGTTAAATAACTATTGAAATCTAGAATGAATGTATTTTATTTCGTTTAAAAACATGCCAAAGTTACGGTTCGTTTTGTTTATAGATGTGTGTCTTTAAATACTTAGCAGCTGTAGTAATATTTAAATATGTGTGCGAAAGCTTATCTTATAGGTATGTACTTACAGAAACCATTGTCCGTGGCATAAAAAAAACCCTGTCGGGAAGTAAAATCAAATTTTAGTTACGAGTAGCAAAGACTTTACGTGTTCCATAGTACAAAATCGCGCCCATAGATGGCGACTTGAGAATCATGAAACACATAAGACCTCTTTGTCTTCCTCTTTCATTTGTTTGCGCGCCTTTTCCTCATGGCGCGTGAAATGGAATAAATTTTACACCAATGAATAGGTACATGATTATACAAGTATTTTGTGCCACTATAAATGTTAACAAAGAAATAGACAATAAAATATCTTGCATTAATATTCGCTGTTGTCCACAGCAACATCTATAAGTATTAAAGAACTATTCCAATTTTAGATTTTGTTTCCATTTCATATAATCTTTTAGAAATTTAAATTTTAGGAATGAAATATTTCTTTAGATATTTTTAATTACTTACCTACGTATAAAATAAGCTCTCGCATAAGATATGACTTTATGACTGAATAATGTAACATTCAGCTATGGACTGATACTGCGACATAGAGGGTAGTCTCATCATCATAACCATCATATATCAGAGTGAGTGAAATGTCCGTGTGTTCGAGAAATAACGTTATTGAAGTTAATTCTTAGACCGGAATCATAAGGCATTTTTAATTATTAAGACGGCATCACAGCACTTGCGTGTGACCATAGATTTAATATACTAAAAAAATATCTACTAGAGCGTTAGATTGGCAATAGAGCCAGTACGGCCAGACCATAAACAATTTACACTAGTGTGCGTGTTCTGTGGATTTTCTTTCCCAGATGAATTACAACCAGGTACTGCACACGTAACCATAGCTGTTTACGTCTATTAAACATCAAACTTTCTCTTTTAAAACACGGGATTAATAAAAATAAGCGAGATTTGTTTCGTTCGCAACTGATGTTGGGCCGATACAGGCCGCTAGCTTGTACGCGAGTGGTCTCACCTATCTATCTCGCTCTAACACACGAGTACCTATGTTATTTCTCCCTCGCATTGCCGATCTAACGCTGGTATATTAAATCTATGTAACGTTGCAACCATCAAGGATGCCGACTTTTAGATTGACTTGGATATAAAAAATACTAGGGTGCTTTTGCTGAACACAAAAAAACCCGACCTATAAAAATACCCTGAAATATTATACCTCACACTTCAAAATCAAAAAAATACAGTGAGGTGGTAGAAATGCACACCGATGCATTATAATTACCTACATAGTGGTGAAAACCGCATCAATATAGAACATTTATAAGCCAACAGACAATCACTAGCAAGATGTTGCATTTTAACCTATAAGACCAAGCATCCGAGACACAATAGATTTTTAATTGTGTCTCGGTTCCAATTGGAACCCGCGGTCCCTTACAGATAAAGATAAAGAGGTAATGAAAGATAAACTCAAACTCTTAGCAGCCAAGCATTGATCGGTTTTGTATGTCTATGGTCATGGGTGCACCCTGGTGTTTGTGCCCCTAGTTGCAATGCTAGCCCTCACAAATCTTACAATAGCGCTAAAACATTTTACGTATCTTCCTGTCAAGAAATGTCAAATATGTCCTTGCGAAGTGAGATGGTTTTTGCCCCCCCCCCCCCCCCTTTTTCTATGGCATTCGGTGAAAATGACAGAACCAGTTTTTTTCCTACATAGCAATAGCATCACACTCTGCAGCCAATCTTATTGTCTTAAATAATTGATCTTAAAGATTAAAAGGACCCTTTATTGAATCGTCAAGTTCTTTGATTCCGGTCTTTCACTACTTAAAGTGAGGATTTGATTGTTAAATAGATACTGATTTTGGTTCGAAGTTTGTATAAATACTTAAGTATGTCGTATCAAAATCATATCAATTGTTTTCATAGTACAAATTTCAAAAAAAATAATGTTTAGCTGAACTTCTTAAACGTTACATTTACAATAGAAACTAGTATTTTTTTCATGGCTCTGGATCCTGTGATTCCAAGTCTTAAATACCACTGTTACCAGCGTAGTCGACCAAAAATTGCTAATAAAACCATGTATACTGCAATATATTGATAAGTTTAAAAGGTTGTCTGACTAACGAAAGCAATTTAACTGTTCGCTATTGAAATACTCGTGTAACCTGCTTTCTTGTGAGTGTAAATAACCTGTATCCATGGTCTGTAAGTATTTTTAAAAGTAATGGTATGTAAAGGCGCGCGGTCATTCGCCGGCAATGGACGCAATGCAAGCTCCCTGCTCCTCTCGCAGCGGATTTTATTAGAATTTTGATTGTCCACTGCTCTTATTGAGGCTTTATTTTTACTATGCATTTAGTAGAGAGCTGGAAACAGATATTTTGCACCCTGACGGTGGCGCACATTGTTATAATTTCGTTCTAGTTGTTTGAGATAAGATATAAAGGCATATGTGTTAAGTGACTTAGCGTTTTTTGCCTTAGCTAAAAATCTGCGCCTGCATTATCATAGTGGATGCTCTTATCAGCAACATATAAACAAATATGTTATTTTACTCTACAAATTAAATGGTTGTGAGCTGAAATAATAAAGCGTTGCTCTGTTATACATTATTAGTGAGTGTTTCTTCACCGTGAAAAAACTAATAGATACGCAGCAATCGACTGTAACCGAGTATTTTACAGTATCGCCGCTATTTTCTGTAGATACTTGCCTAAAATTTATCTGGTGCGTGCGCAGCGTCTGTTAACGGTTAATGAACGCGTACCATTACCGAAAACAAAAGTCGATATTCTGTAGTCGGGAATAGAAACAAAATTATTGTAGGTTTTGTAGGACTTTTAACTATAATAAAGTGAGTTTTATACACCAAAGCTATCTTTAAACTGATCAGATGAAACTTCCTCACTGTTGATATGTTAACACAATAAAAAAAACTGAAGTTGAAGAAATACTTACAGATCAATCTTTTATATTTTTTGTGAGCGGTGACTTTTCATAGTTTTGCAATCATTTAGAAAATAGTTTAAGTACATACAAAGATAGATCTAAAGTTTTTAATCGGTGTTCAATTCAGAAACATGAAACATTTTATCAAATCACCATTCGTACGTCACCATAAAGTCGGTTGCCATTTTTATCAAATCACCATTCGTACGTCACCATAAAGTCGGTTGCCATTAAGGTTGTCAATAAACAATAAGCCTGGAACTTAAGCCCTATTTTCGTTTCAGTCAAGGCTCATTAATATCAGTCACCGCCCACAAAGATTGAGGTACAATACAACGGAGACCGCTGCTGAATTATCTACAATGTACAGTACAAAGAGATTTAAATATAATAGGGCATAGAGGGGACAAAGCGAGGACAATTTGAAGTCAAAAGTTATTCCAAGTGGAATAAGTCTAGTACAATTTCGACCGAATGACAGCTCGCGTTCATACTAACTGACATGACAAGAAGGACATGACGTAGGCTTCAAAGTTTTGTATGAAAATATTCCCAATGCCCTGCTCTCTATGCCCTATTATATTTAAATCTCTTTGGTACAGTACGACCGTTCTAACTTGACAGCTCTGAAGTTGCGCAAAAAGCTGCGCAATAAAAAAAATGCTACCATTTGGCGGTACGAGGGGGTCTGCGCGCAGGCGAAGCCTATGTTCAGAGAAGCCAAGTTAAAACGGCCGTACTGTATTCAATGGTTTTGTCTACTGTCCGTATTTGACTGACAGAAATTAAGGGTTTTGCAGTTAAAATCAAATGAACGACAATCTATCAACATAGAGCAATTTAAGATCAAGAACTAGTCGTGGCGGTATACCTCCTGATTCATAAGTGTAATATTGACAAGCCATTCAAATATTTTATATATAATTAAACATAACAAAAGAAAATCAATCTCAAAGTTAAATAACTGAACGGTGAAACCAAAGACAACATGTAGACAAAATCGAGGTAACTATTTATGAATCTGACGGCAACCTAGCCACAGAATAAGTAATAGTACTACGCGTCACTTAGAAAAAAATATCATGTTGAAAAAAATATAGGTAAGTAGGTACCTACAACTATTATTTTTAATCTATTAAAATACAAATTACAACACTGTTCGCAATTTTTTCCACTTGTAAAGATAAAAGTGTTATGTTTTGTGTTCTAAAAGTTCAAGAAACTTAGTTTTTTAGTGTTTTAAGTGGTGCTCCTTTGACACCTGTCAACGCCATCCTTTTATTTGTCCAGACTAAAAAGATACGATTATTGGCATTTGACCTTTTAGTACATTAAAGTTTTAATAGGTAAGGTAAGTAAGGTACCAGACCTTCATAAAATATATCGAGTTATATAACAAAATCACCATAGGATATAATTCTTAAAATAGTTCAACAGCGGTCCGTTTGTATTTAAACAATTTGTTATTGTCGTTGTTACTATTATATCAATATTGTATATTTTGTTGTTGTTAACTATTTAAGGCAATCAAAACGTAGAATAAACATTTGAAGAAAACTTTTTTTTTTTACCTATTGATTAATTGTTGCGTCTAGGTTAAATATAATTTGTTAAGTAGGTACGTACATGTTTACTTAAATGATCTTTTAGGTTAGTTTTATAATATGAAAAATCTTAAAAAAAAATCTTTTTCGGTTTGCGGTTTCGTAATGCAAATAAAACAAAAATTATCTGAAAGACCTTTTAATATGTTGGCATGTTGGTTATTCTTATTGGTTGATTGAACTCATAATGCTTTTCGAATAGTTGACAAGAGGTTTAACAGTCTGTCAGCTATTTTTTGTTTTATTTTGCCTTTCGAAAATTTAAAAGATTTTTTAAATAGGTGGGTATTTTAAGCACCCAATTAAATAAAAGTGGGATTGGGAACACAATATAATATCAATATTGGAGGGAGAAAGAGATACCTTACCTTCGCTTTCGCTATCTCTTCTGTCAAACTGACAGTGACATATTATGAATCTGTTGACAATATTCACGTCACAACGGCTTTGAAATCATTTCGATCTATGGATTTCTATTTCAACAGCATCCTCCTACTTAATAGTCATTTAAAAAAAAACTTGCTTTCTTACTTTAATAACCTTATCTTCAGACTTAGACGGCGGCTGCTACATATTCGCTTTGAGCTTACAAACCATGAATGGCTTTCTGAAAGTGCAATAACTTGAAAAGGTAAGAGTTTTCCTTTTCTTATCTAATAAAAATATCAGGTGCTTGGCAGTAACATAGAAATACTGTTGCGTTACAATATTTTGGTATTGTAACAGTTAATTATCGCTAATATTTAACACTTCTAACTTTTTTTTATAAGTAAATTAAAGTCATAGACAAAGGGTATCAATAACAAAATGGCAATATTGGCAATTAATTTCAAATAATAAAAATTATATTGAATATGTACCTATTATGTAATATATTTTATTAATTTTGCATGTATTAGATATAATTTCGGCTCTATATAATAAAAAGATGCAACAATTTTGAAAATTGTTTACATCTCATTCTATGTTATTTTTCCAACTATAAAAAATACTGTATTTGACATAGCTGTCACTAATCTCAGTTGACAATATTGACATTTTGCTATTGGTGATAGAGTTGCTATTATTAAAAAAAACATTGTTTTGTGTGACAGGTGGAAATCACACACTTAGCATCGGAGACGTCGAACATTACTATATCTTCTTATGAAGTCCACCAACATATGCAGAGCGAAGAAAAATACTGTTAAACAATAATATAAGAATGCTAGAATAGTGTTTGATATTACATATTATGTCTACTCTCGAGTTATACTACTCAAATAATATTGAAATTTCGGAATAATATGCAGGTACATACAGCGGCGTAGTTAGTGTCATCAGCGCCCCTGGCAAGATTCGAACTCGAGAATTATTTTCTAGGAAAAAACTTGTGTTGAGTTGGGGGCGCCATTCCTTATTCAGTCCAGAGGCCTTATTGTCTATTTATAATTGTAATCGCAATCTTCATTTTGACATACGTTGCTTTTTCCGTACATCTGTCAATACAGCCAGTGAAGGAAGATCAAGCACTGATCGCGTAATAAATGTCAAATAAAGACGATCACGATTACAATTATAAATAGACAATAGGACCCCAGTTATAGAACCTATTCATTACAAACTCTTTATAATATTAGTGTAGAAAACCATGGATTGCAATTTGCAAATCACATAACGATCTCCTGAAGCACAATTGCTTCAGATCGCAACATATAATTTGCTTTACATTTTAAAAAAAGTGACTTTAATTACCTTTTTCGTACAAAATACTATCCTATGCGTTAATTTATTTCCACTTACTTTTTTATTTTGATTTTAGAATTACGAATACTCAGACAGAATCTTGTCTAGGAGGCGCTGGCGTGGTAACAGTCACTATTAGTTGGTACCTTTATATTAATATTTACGCATAGTCAAAATGACAGCTGTCAAAAAGGCCGCCTTCAAGTTGATGATGTTGTTGGTGTTTTCTTCGTGAAAACTGACATGGTAGCTTTTGGGGACTGGGTACCTAAGTACCTCCAGTGCATCACATATTATTAAAGATTAATTTTTGTATTGTGTTGGCAGTACTGTTGATTTTCATACGAGATGTCTTCATCTTAAAATATTTGAAAGTAGGCAACTGCGTAGAATAATATACTATCACAGATTAACTGTGAAACTGTAAGGTGCATCTATGTTGTTAAGTATTTAAATACTAGACAATATTATACGCCAGTTATGTATGAACCTATAAAAGTGTTACTTCCTATCAATAGCCAAATAATCTATCAAATCTTGGTAGGTGGAATACGAATATAATATTCTTGAAGATATGTACCCATTAGAGATAATATGCTGAAATCTTTGAGTATTAAACCAACCGGAGACGCCACTGACAGGCGTTCCCCTCTGCCAAAAAAAAGTGTCGGTCAACGCGCACACCTGTTAAATACAACTAGTTTTTTTGAGTTCACGGAGTGCTTGGATTGGTGAATGTATTTGTGTGCATCTAGTTCAAGCTAGCGTTTAATTGTTTTGTCAAAAAATGCGTTTGTTTTAACATTATTTGTGTTTGTTTCCTCGTCCCCCCCGCAGAAATTGGCAGACTTTTTTGCAAAGGAACTAGTGCGCGTGACGTCTCCTGTTGGTTTAATACTCAAAGGCTGAAATGCTTATTTATTCATATTTTTTCGAAGCGACAGCTTACCTTTGCTTTTTTTAAAAACACCGAAATTGAAATCAACTAAGTACATCTTTATAGCTACTTACTTTTTAATAAAATCATCTTTTAATTTTTTAAACCTAAACAGTAGGTACCTACATACGTAACAGACGTCGGAATAATATAATTACTGGGTATTTCCAGAAATTGAATACTTCTGCCAACTGTGTACTTTTATGTACAAAATTACCTTTTATCTTGAGGTAGAATGCATTATTTACCAAAAAAAACGTAATCTCTTTAACTGCCAATATTATTCAAATGTAATATTAAATTAAGGATAATATTAAATTATTTACAATTTAGATGAATCTACTTCAATTATGTATTGATGGCATTATATACTTAGAATTTGGAATTGGTAATGAAATAATATAATAATATTAATTAAATTTGATTTTTGGTTTTTTCATATTTATAATTTCGTCAGACTGAGTAAATATAAAATAAGATCTGATAATATAACAGTATTTAATTTTGTAATTTATTTGTAAAACAAGGTTCTTTTCGTCACAAAGTATATTTTATTTTATTTTTAGGTTTTAAGTAGACCAATCATATCAATGCATTTTTTTAAATTAATTTTATTATGCGAGCCATTTCATTGAATGCTAAAATATTTATTTAACACGGTATGAATTTGGTTAGTTTTTTGTTGAGATATTATTAGTCGTATTTTTACATAAAAGCTATCTTCTGTCATGACAAAAATTGAATATTCTATGCTATTTATACCAATGATATTCTATATAAACTGAGGTAGATGCGTTACTAGTGCTCAAAATACGGCAATATAAATTCCATGTGATAATAGCATTTCGGGCAATATTCTTTAATCTCGCACGAACCTGTCCAATTCAATTAAATTTGGGGGTGCTTATTCCAATGTAAGCTAAATTTAACTATATAACAACTATGGTTTCACCTGGCAAAATATGATTCCTGTTATTTTCGCCATTCATTAGTTAGTGCAATATGTAAGAGTATCTAAGAGTAACTTGTCTGCCTATAAAATGTGAAGTTATATAGTGACTGCCTTTCTTTAATTAAAAGATTTTGTATAAGATTTCTAGTTATTTATATTATGATGTAAAACATAACGGAGGTACCGGGAATTTATATTTGGGTCTAAACGTGGTTTAAAGCATTTCGTTGATAAGAAATTGTTGTCTAAATGTATAAATCTGTGCAGCATTTTGTATGTCACTTGTTGAATTTGTGCTTTTGTCGAAACACATAATATAACTATTTTCATTGATTACGACTCATATACGATTAGATTTCTTATAGTAGTAATAATCACATACTATACAGTGTAAAGATAAAAAAAGTCGTACATAAGTAAAATTCCCCCCTCTATTTCAGTAGATAAATATACATTTTGTAGATATACTTATTTACAGAGCAGTGATAGCCCGGACGGTTAAAGAGCCGGTCGAAAATCAGTGAGGCTCGGGTTCGAATCCTGGCATGTACCAATGAGTTTTTCAAAACTTACGTACATATTTATCACTAGCTCGACGGTGAAGGAAAACATCGTGAGGAAACCCGCAGGTCTCAGAATTAATTCTGAGACATGTGTAAATAGACCCGGTCCGGCGATGGGCTCACCACCTATCACGTTTAGGGGTCATATGTATCTCTTGAAATGTGGGTATATCCAGTAATGGAATACCTCTGCCTACCCCCTCGGGGATGAAAGGCGTGAGATTATTCATTCATTCATTCATTTATTTACTATAAGTTTAATACTTATCTACTTACCTTAATTGCATTAATATAAATAAATAAAAAGAAATAAATATAAAAATATGGTGGTCTGCTATTGATACAGATACTTGACAGATGCATACTCATTCGGCTATTTTTCTTTTATATTTTTTAACATCTGCCCAATGATATTGTATATGAACTGAGAGAGACGCGTTACCTCTGCTCAAAATATGTCAAAAAGCCCTTTAATTATTGGAAATTGCGTATTTGCGAAAATATATTTTTTCGCATTTTGGAGTACGAATAGCCTAAATTTAAGTTTATTTCGCGATTTTGGCTCATATGTAAACTAAAGTTAACAATCGTGCATGTAGGTATTGTCTCTCATACATAGGTACCTGGAAAAATGATAGGTAGGTATTATCGCTGTTTATTTAGTGCTCAATGTAATAGTATACCATGTCTACTGTAAAATTTCATTGCATTTAACTGTATTTAAGAGTCGCTATCATAAAAATAGTTATATAATGTTCGACATACCTACCTAAGTTACGTGTAGTATCAGTGTATTGTATCTTTAAGGAAATGTATGGAGTTGAACATGTACTTACTGTGTGTATATCGCGAGATATTAATAAATGCATATTTGGAGTTGTATCTTTATTTTAAAATATTTTCCTTCAAACACAATGCAGTAATTGTCAAAGATATTTGAGTAATGGTAGGTTTTTAAAATGTTATCTATATGAGGCATTGTCAAGCTAGCCATCACCCCAAAAACTAGGTAGGTATACTATTTGAAAGATTTCTGGTTCTGATGCATTGCTTAAAACTCAATATCGTAACAACATCGTAAATAATACTTGATTATTTGGTAATCTACAGTAAAATTTCCGGATTCCCGCCAAAAAGCCTACTAAAAATACTCTGGAACTTTTAAATGTTTTTTTTTTGGTGGCGTTTGCATTTTCTGCTATAATGCCAGTGTCGAGTAAAAAATTTTTAATCATAAGGTGGATAATTATGGGCTACCAGCGTCAAAAATACACACGATTATGAAAAGAGTTTAAATGTCAATAGCATCAAAAATAGAAGAAGTAATAATATAATTTTAAACAACCTTCTTAAATTCCACAGGGACCTAGTATGTTGTCTTACCTATAATTTGTGATGTGAGCTAACCATGAAGTGATGATAAGGTAAGCTATTTTATGTGTGGGCATGTGTTGATTATTCGTTGTTTGCAGTTCTGTGTAACTAACCGTTTTTGGTGCACTTTAGAATATGATCGGAAATTTGCATGTGGAGTTTATCATTCTAGTCCAAAAGACACAGATGAGGCGAACAATGGAACGGGCTGACTCCAAAGAAGCCTAATAACTCATGTATATACTCAGGAACCGCCGTAGGCAGGTAATTCCACTCCATAACTGTGTCTATTATGCATAAAGATTTACTAAATGTTTCGCATTTCACAAAAAAAAAAAAATCTTAATTGAATTATTGCTGGCTGGAATTGGATCGACTTTAAAATTATTAAAAAGCAAGTCCATAGTCTTTCATATAAACACTTTGAAATATATCCCTCCGGACCAGCTGATATTTCCAGCGCCTTACTAATTCGTAATAGCAAAGTCAAATCATGCATACATTGCTATTAATAAAAGGCAGGCAACGCAGTGGTAATATCAACTATAGATATTTGCATAAGTCACTTTTGAAGCTTAGATAAAGATCCACCCAAATTTTCGATCAGTGAGTAAAGCTACTACATTGCGCCAGCATGGTTTGGCGCAGAGCGCCCTTCCAGCATATCGGTTTCACACATTTAGTATGGTAAGAACTAGGTCCACTTTACCCGTGTGGTGTCCAGACGAAAGTATGTATTTCTCTTTCTAACTGTATGAAACAGATAAAGTCAAGTCATTTCGCTGATAATCGTAGTGATTTTTCCCACCTCCCCTTCCGTTAAAAGTACTGAAATATTGCTCATATGTTTGTAATAATTCATATCTTTATGTATTTCAGACTCGGCTGTGAAGCGGTAACATAAGTGCAATAGAAGACCTTATACCAAAAGAGATTGGATCTATATTGCTTTAAATCGGTATAATTTATATAACTATGTTGCCTTAATGCATTTACCATTTACCTACTTTAAAAGCATCACAATATTTAAAATTACTTAATTATATAACAATAAAGGGTCGACCGTAGTTCTTAATACTTTCTTAGCGCATGCTTACCTACTTAAAGGAGTAGGTGTAATATAGTATATACATATTTATTCTTATAAATATCGTGCCGAGTGATATAATATTAATAGTCAGTGGTATTTCGTTTATATGTAGGAAGATATAGACGAGTTTTATATAATTATAATTAAGATCATAAAGCTATGATGCCAAAAATATATATTTAAAATAATTGTATTTCATTTTTCTCATCAAACGTTAAACTTATTTCATGATTTTAACGATTTTTTTACGGATCCAGAGAAAAGCTTTTGTTTTTATATTATTTATGATTAGTGTGATCTCTATATATTAAGATTCAGCCTTTTTATACAACCATTTTGTGTATATTGATATGAATAAAGCATTGATAGAATATTTTATTATTTAATTTGCCTCTCATAACTAACCGTCAATCGACACTCGACAATATGTAAACTGAAATTAGTTTGTTCAGTATCGACTACTTAATCGATTTCAGCTATTTTTAATGTGTTAAATTTCTCCGAAAAAATTATTTACAGTTTTCAGATTTACACTCGACCACACTGGTGTGGCGTGTAAATAGCCATACCTGGCGGGGAGAAAAACCCTTGGGCAATTATACGAGGGGGGAACCGGTGGCGCAACACAAGTATCTACGAAATGAAATATACACAAGTGTAGCAGATAAGCACTCACCAGCTCCAGGCGTCGCACAATTATGGACTGGCCAGCCCCTTTAGATGAAATATTTATTATTATAATTAATTATATTGTCCAGTGCATCAGTCACTATTTTTCTTCGTAATGTCAATTCCATTTCTTCTTTTACTTACCCAGAGACTAGCGAGGGCCGCACGTGCAAACAGATGGTATATTGAATTAAGTAAATAGATTATGCTGCGCAACCACACACAGTATCTTCACCGAACTATCGAATATCGCAACTGTACCATGGGTAACACACGAATTTAGGGCTACCTATGGAAATCGTACTCTTTATTTAAGGAATTTGGTAAGACAAAACTAAAGTGCGAATGTATCATATTTCTATTATAGTAGATTATATAACAAAGGAATAAAGCACTGTTTTATGTCACGGGCGCGACATTGAATCCTGAACGTAACGAAGGACTTCCAGTTTTACTCCTGAGCGCAGCGAGGAAGTTATGATTTAATTCCCGAGCGAAGCAAGGGAATAAAGACTGAGTCCTGAGTTTAGTGAGGGATTTAAGCGCCCAAGACAAAAACGGTTTTATTTCCGAGTTATATACTCTGCTTTTCTCACCTTATACGAGACAATAAAATGCAATTGCATGGTAGAGATTATTGACAATGCCTATGGCATCTAGTATAATAGACTCTGAAGTCAAAGTACTTTCATCACTCGACATTTTCGATATTCTTTTTGAAATGTTAAAGCTATAAAATGGATACAGCAACTTGTTTCTGCCGGCGTGACCTAGGTACTTGATTTAACAATTGAAGATCGTGCGAATCTAGTTGGTCGCGGCTTCGGTTTTCGAAAATCGAGTTGGCCACGACTGCACCACATTTTGCTTAAGGAAATTAGACTTTATCGTAATAGCAATAAGGATTATGGAAAGTGAAAATTACATTATTGACCTAGGGTTATAATGAAATTCCATACAACATTATAACCCGGTAAAAGCCAAGGAATATAATGTCTTGCTTTCGGTGACGTTTATATGATATATAATCCGGCTTTGTCGAGCATGTGGTGTGAAAGTATACTAATTGGGGTGTATGAGGAATTGCGCTTATTCTGTGACGCCTTGTATAGAGGAAAAGCAGTCCATGTCCTTACATTAATCATAATGCAAGTTATTTTCCTGACAAATTGCATTAGGACTGGCTCAGGCGCGAACAGGTAACAAACAAACAAACCAAATGGAGTTACTTTTGTATTTATAATGTTACAAGGGAAGTAGAGATGTACTCAAGAAACAATATAATATATATATATAATAATAATAAATAAAATATTGTTAATGGTGACCGATAATCTCATAACAAATAGGTTAAATTTGTTAATAGAAAAAAACGAATAGTACGATCCGAACCCTTTAGTTACGTTTTTGTAGAACCCACTGTTAGGACAGTGCGAGTAGAAACCTAAACACTTATACGAAAACGAAATGAAAGAAGATTTTATACAATAACAATATTTTATTAATTTTAAAACCGAATATACCATTTTTACAAAACAACTAGATATCGCAACAAATATAAGATATCTAAAAGGTAGTTAAAGAAGTATGTTTTTACGAGTAACTACCCAAAAAATTACATTTAGACGAAAAACGACGAGTCCTAGAATCATTGTCTTATCGACATCATTACAATATTTCTTTTACACAAAGTTTTGTAACTATTCTTCACAAATTTTTCGTAATTGCGACAAATTTCGTTTTCTCTGTCGTACCTGAATTTCGGTAACTTCGCCACTATATGTTCTCCGTCTTCTGTCTCTGTCTTCTCTGTATAAATCTCAAGTACTGCTTTCTTTGTCTCGTACAGTTGCAAAACATCTGTGGTATGCGTGAAACTTGGGTTCTGGTTATGCTTATATGTATACTTTGAGCTGCTCATGGACAGTAAACTTTGTTTAGTGGTTTTCGTCTCCAAAAATACGATCTTGTCCTCATCATTGATACCTAATTTGGTGCCTATGTTCAGCTTTTTCATTTCACACTCCTTCATGTGACTCGGTCGAGGTGAAAATGTCTTTTTTCTCTTTCCGATATTCCTGGGTTCTTCTAACGCTAGCTTGATTATCATGTCTGAAGCATTTTCGTCTAAAGTTGTTAGAGGTTTACTTTCGTAATCTTTGCTTTCACTAGATAATTCTTTGCTGTGGGTCGATGCTGTTTTACTGGTTAAAGACGCAGTTTTACTATGTGCAGATTCGGTTTTGCTTTGAATAGATGCTGTTTTGCTGTCAGTAGATCCAGTCTTAATTTGTAAATAGGCAGATTTACTTTGTATTGATACTGTTTTGCTGTTATTAGAACCTGTCTTGCTAGTAATGGAAATATTGGCACAGTCAATTCTGCTGTATTTAGAGTTCTGAACTTCAACGTCGACAAACTCGGTTCCATTGTAATTTAATAGGAAATAATCATCTTCGTTCCTGATGTCGCAAACAGTTTCTTGATCATTTTTGGTGATCTTTTTCCTACAACAACACCCGCCGCCTTCGGCATTGCTTATGTTAAGTCTAGTAGCCAACGCACTGCACAGACAGCCCCCTGGAGCCGACTTAGCGTCATCTTCCGACCAATCTTCACTATTTTTGCCACTGCACACACTGTTTATCTCCTCGGTCGGATATTTTATTCTAATATTACTGCCTTTCTGAGATTCAACGGTACTTTCAGTCCTGTAATAGTTGTTCAGACTATCAGAGTTCTTAAAGAAATTAGGTTTGAGGCATTCATAGGTAATATCCTTTGCTAACTCGTTGCTGGGAACAACTATATCATCGGGGTCACTGCTGTCTGATGTTAAAATTGCTTTAAGCATATTTTTTAGCTTTTGTATTCGGGTCTTGGTCTTTGGTTTCTTCAAATAGTTTGCATTCTCGAACACTTGTTTCAGCATTTCTTTTTTCTCTTCGTCGCGTGATTTCGAATAATCTTCGAGTACTGTTTTTTCGTCGCTAGTGTTTACCATGATATCCGTGTCTTGCTCATCGCTAGTATCTTTCTGCCTTATATCGGACTGTTCTTCACTAGTTCTATTGTCTATGTCTGTAAATTCGTAACATGTTTTATTACATAAGATAGTGGGTTCACTTGTGTTATTTATTGTGTAAGTTGGTTCTTCGATCGTTTTGTTACATACATCTATGGATTTCTGTTTATTTTTATCACACTCATCCACTGGCTCTTTACTTGATTTATGATTTATATGTAATGGTATACCACTTGTCTTGTTATCTAGTTCACTGTGTTCTATACTAGTTTTAAGATCCAAATCCTTGTTTTGGCTGCCATTATTATAATAAGGTTCTGATTCATCAATATCAGTAGCCGAAAAACGTGAATCAGATATCCTCCTCTCAAATAACTTCTGTATATTATCTCCCGATGCACTTTTAGGTTTTACTACTTCAAGGACCTTGTCAATGTCAGATTTTGTTACTGCATTCAGTTCTTGTGATAATACAACACCGTGATCTTGAATGCTTGAGTTAGTTTTTTCTGCTGTAATTTTGTAGTCGCTCTTTAATTTTGGAGCGATGCTTGTTACACTCAGATCTAGATGGGTGTTAGATATTTCGGGTGAAGCTGTTAAATCTATGGTAGCCCTGTGTACGGAGAAAACATGGCTGGTTCCCTGATCTTCGTCGCTGAAGTCAATACAGTCGTATCCAGTGGATACTGTTTGAAACTTTTCAGATATTTTGTCAGAAAAATCACCAACGTGAGACTTTTTAACATTCCTACTCTTCTCAGGTTTGAAATTTTTTATTAGTATGCGTATGTTAATGTCATTTTTTGGTTCTTCCACAGTCGAATTTTGGGCGTCGTCTTTTAAAACAAATACGTCTTGAGATGTCTTTCCAATTTTGCACTTATTATCCAATTTATTTTTCTTTTTCTCTTGATCGTTTCCAATATTAATTTCCGTCATCTTATCACCTTGAGAAACTCTGAGTTTGAAGTTTATTTCAATTAAATTGGCTATGCTAACGTCACTTTTACTTTTCGCTATTTCGTCATCCACGTTTTCACCACTTCTTTCAATAGATTTTACGTTGTTTACTGTAAATGGCGCAGTTACCCTGCTCACATTGGAGCCTTTGTACACTCCGGGTATGTGTGGAGTCTGTACACCACTTTCGTGCTTACACCAGCTGTTCGAGAGTTTCCCTCCTTCAGTCTCAACTTGTCCAGCTACGTAGTCTTTCCTTTCACATATAGTTTTGCCATCTTCATCGCGAATCTTAATCGCCTTTTGGTGCCTAATCTCGTGTGTACTTGGTGTACCTTCTCTGAGTCGTATAGTTATTTTTTCCTTGGAATTCAGTTGTATTACATTGGGGTTTCCTATCTCATCCCAAGCCATGCAATCTCTAGAACAAGTTTTCTTCTTCGATGGTAGTTTCTTGAGGTACAAGCCAGTAATCTTTGATCGGGTCCTGCATGTTTTGGGGCACTCTTGCTGTTGCTGAGAAGGTATAGTGCGTAAAGTTGGAGGAGGGGCTGGTGGGCATTCTTTTATAGGTGACTTAGCTTTCGCTTTAATGCAGTCTGGAAGTTTGGGCTCTTTTTTAGGTTCTATCCTGGTTGTAAGAGGACATTGCTTCATGCATTCCTCCTTAGGAGTGCAAGGAGTACCCGTCGGGATTGGTGGTGATTGTATTCCGCAAGGTAATGGTTTACAAGGGGGCGTACTACATCTAACAGGAGGTGACTTCACAGGCTCGGGTTCAGGTACATTTCTACAAGGCGACAGGTTGCATCGTGTTAACTTAGGTTTTGGTTTCGGTTTTTCTACAGTAGGGTATTGCACACCGCACTGAGAATTCTGTTTAAAAGGTGGCGGTGGTGGTGGTGGTGGTGGTGGCTCGCATTTGGGCGGTGTAGGGTCACACTGGGGAGGTGGGGCGATACAAGTAGGAGGCGGGGGGCCACATCTGGGTTTAGGTTTGCAGGATTCGCACATAAGCCGTGGTAGATTAGGTTTTGCTGGAGATCCACCGACACATTTCTCCCTGTATGTGGTATCGGCTGACGCTACGCACGCCACTTTTGGTTTCGTTACATTGTTGTTTGGAGCTGACAAACAACGTGCTGGAGATCCGCCTGACGATTCACTGGAACTAGATCGCTTCGGTGATTTCGGTGGCGATGGAACTCGTGTGCAGTTCTGTGGCTTGGGTTGAAAGCATGGCGCTGGTTTCGGTGGACAGCATTTCTTTGGTGGGGGACACGCTGGCTTTAGGGTAGGTGGCTTAAGGGTAGGGCCATCACAAGATGTGTCGCATGGCTCTCCAGGATAACAACGATCTAGTGATGGAGAAGCGTCTGAGGACGTCGAGCATGGTTTCGATTTTGGACACGGAGGGGACTTTGGAGGCGAAGGTGACGGTGATCTATGTTCAGAGGATGCTGGAGACGGTACTTCACAGCTTGTACATCCAAAATGCTTACAACACGATGTCTTGGAGGTACCGGGCGGACTTAGTGGGCACTGTGGTCGTTGGCAACACTGTGGTGGCTTTGGAGAAGGTGGTGATTCAGATCCGGCGCATGGTGGACGCCCTGGCCGCATACAACACGATGGCTGCTTCTTTGGATGTGATGGAGAGCTAGGCGGCGATGTTTGTTTACAACATGATTCCTTCCGTGATGGCGGTGACTTTGGGAGGCATGATACTGACTTCGGTGGACTCACTGGTGATGATTTTTGACATGATGAACACGCTGGCTGTGGTAAGCACGGTGGTGTTGTTTTAGCGACTGGAGATTTTGTTCTGCGGAGTCGTTTCATAAATGACAACTTTTTTGGTGGAGGGATTAATACCGGTGACTTCGCTGGACACGGTGGCTTTGGTAGACACGGCGGTGAATTCGGTGGTGACTTCTCTGGACAAGGAGGCTTTGCTAGACATGGCGGTGACCTTGGCGGCGACTTTTTTGGTCTTGTCGGTGACTTTCTTGGTCCAGGTGGTGACCTGGGTGGTGACATTCCTGAACATGGAGGTTCTGGTGCACATGGTGACGACCTTGGCGGTGAATGTCTTGGTCCCGGTGGTGTCTTCCTTGGACTCGGTGGTGACCTTGGCGGTGACTCTCTTGACCTTGGTGGTGACTTTCTTGGAGACGGTGGTGACTTTCTTGGAGATGGTGGTGATTTTCCTGGACACGGTGGCTTTGGTGAACTCGGTGGAGACTTCCCTGGACACGGTCGCTCCTGTTGACATGGCGGTGAATCCGGTGTTGACTTCCCTGGACATGGTGGCTTCGGTGGGCATGGCGGAGAACTTGGTGGTGATTTTTCTGAACCCGATGATGACCTTGGCGGTGACGGTCCCGGACACTGGGGCTTTGGTGGACATGGCGGCGGTGAACTCGGTGGTGACTTTCCTGGACACGGTGGACATGGCGGCGAACTAGTTGGTGAGTTTTTTTGACAAGGTGGCGACTTTGGTGGACACGGAGACGGTGGACAAGTATTAGACGATTTTGTTTGACATAAAGGTATTGGTTTCGACGGCTTTTGTGACAAACAGGTAGGCTTAGAAGCTTTGCGACAGCAAGGTGGAGGTATAATGGGAGGCTTACAGGGCTTGGATCCCTTCTGAATACACGCTGGTTTAGGTTCGTTGAGGCAAAATGACCTGCATGTTGGGTCTGGAATCTCGCAGGGTTCTTCGTCGGTCAGTTGGACATGTTTAAGGTTAGGGCATTCGTGACCTTTCTTCTTACACCAATCACAGGCAGATGATCCCTTGAAAGTTAGGATGCCTGGAATTGAATCAGATGGCTGTTTGACAAGCAAATCACACTCGGCCATAGACACGTGTTTGCCGCAGCCGCCTTTATGCCTCACTTCTTT
Organism: Ethmia dodecea; assembly: GCA_963855545.1. Taxonomy (NCBI): domain Eukaryota; kingdom Metazoa; phylum Arthropoda; class Insecta; order Lepidoptera; family Depressariidae; genus Ethmia; species Ethmia dodecea. The sequence goes on along the minus strand of OY979463.1, from coordinate 3,014,165 downwards.
GCGCCTATTGCCTTGTTTCTTCTTGAGACATTCTGTTCCATCAGAAGCTCCTTTTTCATCAAAGCTTGGCACTGAATCCGGTTTATCATGACAGCATTTCCATTGCGCTTTATTACTTTTGGCGTACAATTTCCTCTTTTTTAGTACTTCCAAAGAGTCTTTCGGCTCCACGCGTTTCTCTATAGACTCTTTATCTTTGGATTTTTTCGTGTTTTCTTTTGATCCCTTGTCTTTGACTTTTTTCTTGTCTTGTTTTTTACTTTTGTCTTCCATTGCGAGTTCCGTTTCGACTGCAAGACATTGGCTGCAAGAGGAGTTGGGGCAAGAGGATAATGGAGGCGATGTGGTGTACTCATCGTACATGTCGGGGCAGGATTTGGTGGTATCGCCGTTGTTGAAGTTAGTTCGAGAGTTGTTTTCAGAACAGCACTTCACGTGGGAGTCACTCATGCACCACGAGAATAGGTCGACACCTAAAGGCGTCCAGTTGCGGCAGTAGTCTTGGAGGTAGCTTTCAGCAAATTCGCATTTCTTCGGAACGCTATGCAGACTCCTGTCAGAATCGTCATCCGATTCATAGTCCGCAAACTTCAGTCTGCAATTGCAATAAAAAAGCTCCTTAACACGTTCGCTAACTACTAAAATATAACAATAAACATAATAATAGGTACTACGAGTATACTCGTAGTTAGGTAGCGAACGTGTTAATACACCTTCATCAGTATTAACAACTCTATTTTAAAATACCCCGGAACTTTTTCGCGTCACAATTTTCACCAAATTTCATTTAATTCTCTAGATCTCTTCCATACCATTTAGTACTAAAACTGAATATTTATTGAATGTTACTATGTATTACAAGAAATACTTACATTGGCTTTTTTACTTCTCTTATATCCCTTTGCGTTATAATACCAACACCGATAACATCACATTTCTTAGGTATGTATACAGTGCTGCCCTGAGTGACAACATCTCTATGCATCGGTGGTCGTTTTATTATTGTTTCTAGGATCTTTGATTCATTTTTGCTATCTTTCACGCTGATTGTAACTTTTATGTCTTTATATAAATGGTCACCGGCATCTAAGTCGCCTTCTTTCTTTTTAACCTTTTTTAAATCGAAACTAGATTTTATTGTTTCATATTCAACTATCTTATAAACTTCCTCGTCGCTCGTTTGTTCTGGTTGTGGTTCGTCGCTGCTAGAATCCGAAAAAAAACCCTTAGGTATATTTATTTTTAAATATTCTGAATTAGAATCCATATTGTTTAGTTCAACTATATTTTTCGAATGCAAAACGACTTCGATCTTATGAGCGAATGCCTTCGACTTTTCAATCAACCATTTTTGATCAGATATAGTTACTTCCATGTCGTTTTTATTTTCTATTGCTACTTCTGCATTGTCAACTGTAATTAAAGGGTTGTCTGGAACCAGTTTTGGTATCATCCAAGCTTCAATATTCTGGACAAAATTCACGTTTTGTTTCGTGTACGACTTGTAGTACGATGATTCTACTGTCAATATTTCGCTTTTGGATTTAAATACGACCCCTGTTTCTTTGTAAACGTTCTCCATTAACTCGAATACTGTGCTACTGCTTGTAGTATAAGTTTTGTTATTCCATCTCACTTGGACACTATTTCTAGATTCTGTTGGGTTAGTCAGATATTTCATTAACCAGGCTTTTCGTAATATTTCTGAATCAGGTTGTTTATCAACTTTCTTTGTAGTTTTAGTAGTAGGTGCTGGTGGTACTGCGGGAATCGCTGCACCAATCTTAATCATTAAACCATCTCTTACTTCGCAGCGTCCAGCCGTCACCCCTTTCTTCTGTTTGTTATTAGGACCAGCCTCTTTTGGTTTTTCTTTGGGTTCCTTCTCTTTATCTTTTGTTTTCTTTTTGAAGAAGAAGAACTTTTTTCCTTCCTTTTTTTCTCCAGGCAAAGGTTTTTCTTCCGTTTTTGAAGGTTCTGGTTCTTTGATTTCAACTTTGGTCTCTTCATCAAAAGAAGTATTAGGAGACTCGGCCTTCCTGTAATAGTCTTCATCTAGATTAAACTTTTTGCCCCACAATTTGAACATGCCTTTGACGCCTTGAGCATATTCGCTGTCTATTGCATTTGCACGCGACCGGTTGCCACTATAATCCTTTTTACCAGTATAAGACTTCTTATACGAATCCTTATGATGTAGCATGTTTCTATTTGCTGATGAATAAGGAGTGTACCTATATGCTCTAGTGTTGGAATAAGATCGTCCTTCCAGAGAAGGCGGATCGGATGTCACAGAGGCATCTCTATGACTTGGTTCATTGATAACTAGAACACTCTCTTGACTCGAAGTTTTCGAGGTTTTAGATGTTTTTGATGATTTCATTATTAACACAATATTTCTTCTTGAATCTTCTTTTTTTCCCAAAGTTCGTCGCAAAGCATCAAACCTACGCCTTAACAAAGAGGCGCTTTTAAAATCTTTTATAACTGCTTTTTCCATGCTGCTACCTTTTGCTTCTTTGCTTTTTGTATCAAATATCTTCCTGTATTCCCTTTCCAGTTTATTTTCCATTGGATCTATCGATGGATTTGGTTTGTCTTCACTAGGATTTTCTAGGTTATGAACATGCTGTACGAGGGAGTCTGACGAGAAACTCTTTACATCTTTAAATTTCTTTTCTACTGGCCTCTTTTCTGCAGACATTTCAGTAGTAATCTCATCAGTTTTTCCTTCCTTCCTTGTTTTATTGGAGAGTATCTTTACCATTGGCTCTGGCGGAGGTATATTTTCTACTGGTTGCGATTCTTCTGTATTTTCTTCAGCATAATCCGTCTCGATCTGCGTTGTGGTTGTTACTAGTTCTTTTTCTACAGTGTTGCTACCAATTTCTGTGTTTTGTTTCTCAGTTAAAGAGTCTTTAGGAGTAGGCGCATTGGGACTAGTAGTTCCAGATCTAGTGTGGATTATGGGTGATACTTTCGCGCTGATAACGCCTTGTACATTAATTTCGAGGAGTCCTCCAACGCATTTTGATGATGTCTTCTTCGTGTCGTAGTAGCCGTATGCTTTAGGATGTTTTGGTTTACCTTAAAAGTAATAGTGTCTTTATTTAAAAAAAACCTTCAATAATGTCAGAATTGGCTTGTAGGGTGTACTAGCATTTAAGGGCTATGTTTTCGCGATCATTGTATACTGTACAGTAGAGACTATGACTACATGTTATCGACGTGATATGTAGCGTACATCTGGATCCCTATCTATAGATACGTGTTCATCTACGACTTCGTTGAAACGTGTTTGACGTTCTAAAAATAAACAAGTTTATAAACAAATCTTTAAAAAATATCTTTATTTTGCATTCACTTTGTTTGGGGTCGATGTAGGTCTTCTTCTTCCATTCTCCTATCTGCCTTTCTATATATCGACGGTTGAAAGGCTAATTGGTCTAAGCGACATTTTTTGCGATATTGAGTTATATACAGATTCGGAATCAGCAAATTTTTCTCCGTCGTTTGAATCAGGTTTCAAATTTTTTTGACAACTTTTTTGGCGCTTAGCACCCACAGCAAAACAGGCCTCATTTCTGAGCTCATTGATCTATACGACACAAAATTAGACAAATTTGAGGACTCGATGACTTAGGGCATTTGGCTTTTTCGCCATGGTTGTGGTTTCGTCGTTTGGCCTATTTTGCATTAAACCAAAATAATAAGCTATGTCGTTTGGCCCATTTTGCATTCAACTACAATAAAAAAGCATGTCGCTTGAACCATTTTGCATTAAGTTCTATGAATTAAATAAGTCTCTTGACCCATTTATCCTCTATTAAGGATAATGAGTGATGTCACTTCGGCTTTTTTTACCTAAATATCTCATTAGTGTTATGGCATTTGAAACATTTTGATTCAATTCAGTATACGTAAAATTGGCATTTCCATTATTTTATCAAATCGGTTTTAACACATAGGCCGTCCAATAAATTATGAGATTAGCTACTCCTTAGTCGCTTGGGAGTATAAAAAAGTAAAAATTATAAGTTCAATTTATTGCGCGCGCTGTGTAAGTATCCGTTACGAATATCTCACCTACACGCGCGGACGCGTCAGTCAGCTGTTAACATTAAAGGAACTGCGAAAGGCTTAGGGTGATATACCACCTTCTTCTATCTTAAGGGTTTGGTTTCCGCACTTAGTCCCTAAATTGGACCATTGTACGTGAGTGAGCCATGGCAGCCGATTATTCCAACCAGCCCACCTCCCTACAGAAGCAGATAAAACTTCCGAGTCTACTCAGGACATCCGCAAAGGATTCTAGTGTTCCAAGAATTTCCTTGCGGATCTGGGCAACAAAGAGATGGTAGTGCATGTGCTCTTCGAGTGCGTTGGGCACTCTAGGAGCACATGCGCTACCATTTCTTCCACCTCGATGCACGCTCAGCATAGAGGACTGTCAGTAATACCTAAGGTGTGTCGGTGTTTATTCAGTGAGCAGTGTCCGGTGATGGTCCCCGAAACAATTCATAGGCTGTCTCTGTCCAGGCGCTGAATGCGTTTACTCAGCTCGTGTCCAGGGATGGCATAGCCTCCTTGGATTGCCTACATCCTGGCGTTGAGGTCTACCATTTCTCCGCTTGCATTTGTGTGTATTCCCTAAACCAGTTCGTAAGCTGGTTAAACGGAATGGGTACAATGGGTTCGGGTTCGATGGCCTTCGTGTCAGAACCTCTCCTGGCGAGTTCATCCGCTGCATCGTTTCCACGCCAGCCAGTGACAGTTGAAGTGTCACTGTATTGTGGTTTAGTACCGTAACGTGTTCTAGTGCATGATGGCACTCCAATATCAGTCTCGAAGTGATCTAGTTTTTCTTTAAGGATTGAAGGACTGAGGCACTGTGGAAGAGTATACGGATATGGGTATCCGTGACTTCTCCAGAGAAGTCACGGATACCCATAGTCCAGGCCAGCCTCTCTGACCACACATTCTGCTTGATAGACAGTGTTGAGCATTCCTAGTGGTCTGGATATTCTACTATTTAGATCATCTGAGTAGACTTCAACTCCAGTTCCAATGTTGGTTTTTGATCCATCAGTGTAGATCCTTAGCACTTTTGGACCTGCTGTAAGTTCTACGTTGTAGTGTTTTACGAAACAGTGTATTTTCTGGGTCCTATCGCTCGGTGATGCCATCACCGGGTGTCGCGAGATTGCATCCTCTTTTAAGTTTTTTTTGTGTTTGATTCTGGAATCTCTTTACACCTGCCTGAACGTCACTAGGGATGCTTCTTCCCTTACGACAAGGTGCAGGGGCGGCTACCCCACCATCGCCTGTAGGGCAGCAGTAGGTGATATTAGCATAGGCAAATCTTTGCCTGCGTAACAACTAAAAATGACCGGAAAAATGGAAATTTCCGAAGGGGCCCGTCCCAAATATCTCGGTCACAAGATTCTCTCCAGGGTCTTCTGTAGGAATGATGTCAGACTTATTGGCCTGTTCGCCTTGGGTTGTGTGTAATCGGTTTTGCCTGGCTTAGGGATGAAAAGCCATGGTGTGAGGAAATCCACTCCCCATTGCAGTAGGGCAGGGAAGATGCCGTCTAGGCCTGCGGATTTGTAAGGCTTGAAGGCTGTAATTGCCCATTTTATTAGTTCCTCTGTTACTACGGTACGGGCTCTGGACCTTTCTTGGTTATTAGGTATGTGTGATTACTTACTTGCCCATGTATTGTCCTTGGAGAGGCTGCAGTCTAGGAAGTGTGTTTCTAGAAGCAGTTTACTTATTACACGGTCTGATTTAGTGTACTATGTATTGTCTGGGTTTTTCAGCGAGCGAAGGGTGCGGTCTTGATCCGTAAATAGGCTCTTTCTTTTTTTATATAGGTCCATGTCTTCTGGAAGCCTAGAATCTTTGCATCTGTGGAATTATTTGCGCACCGTTTGCCTGAGCTTACTAAGTTCTGTGTTCCACCAAAAGTTTCCCTTGCTTTTGGTGTTTGAACCTATTTGTTTACAGCAGTCGTGGTACCTATGCTTCTGTTATATACTCTCGGTGTTTTCGAATCATTTGGGCTATCCAGGCACCCAACACCCTTAAACCTAACGGACGGTTTGAGTGCCAGAAGGCGTTTGTATAACCAAGTATGTCGGTTCGGCGTGGGTAGCGTCTAGCTTTGGTCTTTTTTGTGTTAGCTGATAGTGAGAATCGAATCCCCGTATGTTCGGAACAGCAAGGTTCATTAGATACATGCCAGTTAGAGATATGATTCGTTAAGTTTTCTGAATTATTTGTCCGCGAGCTGTGACCCTAGTGGGTTTCGACCCGCGATTTAAGATGTTAAGGTTAGTAGAAAAAAGGTTTATACTATACCACTTTATCTAATACTTTGCTCCAAGACACATTGAATCAACAACTTGAATGATTCCTCTACACAAAAATGATTTTTTTTTATACAGAATATACAAAACACTGTCTAAAATAGTATAAAGTGCCATACCAACCTCAAAAATATCTTATGGACGTTGCTGAATTACGATGGCCTAAGCATCAATATCTACTATAATCTAGTAAGGGTTCATTTTGTTTCATCCTGCAGTCCCTCTAATGGGCATCTGTATCAAACTACTTCATTCTGGTGCAACACCATCATGTTGCTTCGGCTCATTGGGCATATTCTTCTGTCAGATGAATTGGCACTAGATTCATTTTCTCTCGTATTATATTATTCTAGGTCGATGCTTGAGCCAGTTTACTTTCAGCTATTTTATTTACGGTAGGCATTTGAACCATTTTGCCTTTCTCAAAAAAATACTAAATTTGATGCATTTTGGGCTAACCAACATAAATTTTCTAAAATAATACACAATTTTCAACAGTAGTAACTTAAAAAACTTCCTAACTTAATTAGGGATATACTGTATTAAATAAATAAAAGTCTATCAAATAGTTGCTTTTTTATGATTTTTTTTTCAAAAAAAAAAACTTTGAACCCTCCTCCTGCAAGTTTTACAAAATGTCGCTTAGATCAAATAGCCTTTCAACCGTCGATATCATCTTTCACACAATCCGTCCATATTTTAAATGTACGGATTATGGCTGCAGGCAGTTGCTGAATGCGTCAAGCCGAAGACAGGGCGCTATGGCGTTCATTAGGGGAGGCCTATGTCCAGCAGTGGACTAAGATATAGGCTGATGATGATGAACACAAACTTACGGGCAATAAAAGATGACAAATCAGAACTTCCAACGCCTCTGTCATCTGTCTCTGGCAAGTATACCCTCTTCACTTTCTTCTTCTGCAAAGCTTTTACGCTTCCAACACCTATGTCTGTGAAACTACGGGATCTGAAAAAAAAACTCAGAAACGTGGTTCTTCAATCCCAAACAAGGCAATCTAAACTATATTTTGGTTAAAACAACTGGTGAGTAAACAGTTAAATATCCAGATACAGATCAGACGAACTTGTCGGGGACTCTACTTGAGATACCACTACGAAAGCGGCAAATTTCGTTTCTCCGGTCGGAAAGCGGCAAATTTCGGCCCGCTGCACTAAACGAAGTTCCACCTCCGTCGAAAAGAAAAAAGTATACACACCTCGGAAAGTAAATAACAAAAGCCTCAGATCAAATGTTTGTAGACATCGGCTTCGCCTCGGTCGACTATTACATGTGAATTGTGATATGCTACGTGATATGAGACATTTCTTGTTTTACTTCCCTAGATGTGTAATATACTCCATTTTCATTTGGCTCACGGTTCATTTTTGCTTTGTTCGTTTCCATAACTAACTTTTAATGTGAGAAATTCTAAAGCCGGGCAAAAATAAAACAGTAACAATAAATTGTTCTCTGATGTAGGTAGTTGCCTTCCCGTAGTATAATATTCTGGAGCATGCAGTGATATCCCAGTGGTTAAAGATTCTGCTTCTCTTTCGTCAGGCTCAGGTTCGGGTGGTGGCGGGTAAAAAGGTTACGTACATGTTTATCACCAGCTTGACAGTGAAGAAAAACATCGTGAGGAAACCCGCAGGTCCCAAATTCTGAGGCATGTGTAGTAGACCCGGTAGCGATGGGCTCACCACCTATCACGTTTCGAGGTCTATATAATAACTACCTACTGGTGAGATGTGGGTATTTCCAGAAATGAAATTTATTTTGTAATTATTTAATCTTCTGGAAGACTTATTATTAAATATCTTAAATTAATCAACAATTTACCTACAGCTATAATTGTTGCAAACCTGTGGTAATTGTAAATTTGTTTAGGCATTGCATTGAAATATCTAGCCTCATGGTGTCTCCTTAGCCCATTAAGATTCCTGCATGTACATATCGGGTTATCTCTCTTGCTGTCGTATTGAACACCCACATCGTGTGATTGTTGACCATAGTTAGGCCCGTCAAACACCCCAGCTATAATTTTATTGGAATACAGCTGATATTCTCTGAAGGTTGGGTTCAAAAGGTTCTCTTTTATATCTTTTTTTGTAACATAAACCCCTTTGCTTTCTTTCATTCCTTATTTTTTTCTAGCATTTTATTTTTGATCGCATTTTCAGCTTCTCTCTTAAGCTTTATTTGCTTTTTTGTTTTATTTTCGATCCTTTATTTTCCTTTACCGGCGAAAAACTGTAAAAGATACTTTTTCATGTTATAAAGATGTCAAGATCAGACATCTTATGGTAAGTGGTCATACTGATCGCCCATAGACAACTGCAACACCAGGGGAATTACCGATATGCTGCCAATAAGTCCGTAGAAATAACAAGTAATAAGGATATGTAGGTAATCATATCTTTCTCTAAGCTTTATAAACAAGTATATTGACACAGGCTGCCTGTACCGATACTATTGTTTTATTCTGTGTCCTAAACGTGTAAATCGATCCAAGATATTGATTTGTGGAACACGTAATGAGGTAAAGTTGAAGGCAATTATCATTAACTTGTAAAGAACTAACAAACTTTGGGAAAACCAATGGTTCGAGGATCTAACTACGATATGAAGACCGCAAAACATATGTCTGCTTATCTACATTCGCATAGAATGAGAATAATAGTATCGAGCTAAAATAGAATGTTCACATCTATCTAATCAAAATCGAGCCTTACTTACGGAATCTTACAAAAATTGCTCTAATAAACTTTAACTGAATTTTTACAAATAAATTAACTAAAATTTTCTTGAATTTTTATATACGCTTTAATTTTTTTGAGGTTTCCTGTCAAAAATCTGTTTTGAAGAACTTGTCAGAAAAGCTTCGCGTTTTCCAAAAGGAAAAAAATACCGAAATCTGCCAGAATTTTAATGAAGTAAAGTAGATAAAGATTTAGATTTTTTTACAAACTTATGTAAAGAGATTTAAATATAATACCTAGGTCTTATTATATTTAAATCTCTTTGGACTTATGTAATGTATCTTCTCTTTGAATGTCATAGTTGATGCCTTGATGTTTGATAGGATTTTTTGTATTTTAATTTTGTGCTGCATTTTTTATTTTACACGTATTCAATGTGAACATTTTACGTTCATTTACAATATAAAGAATGTTGATCTTCATTTAAGTTGGTAAGTCACAGTTTTGGTACAGATATATAGTTCCCGCCACGTTTTTTCTTCCATCGTGGTACCTTTAGCCAATGATTAATACATCGCATACACCAGTCCTCAAATAATAACGGTGTTACCACAATACTATCCCTCGATGTAGAGAGATTATCAACTCTCTCTTATTGCAAGCAAAGGATTCATAGTGTGAATACTTTTATCTATTTCAGTCGTATATTTAGCTAGATATAAGAAGCATGTTGTCAGAACTGTAAAACATCACATACCTACTAACCAAAGAGATTTAAATATAATAGGGCAATTATATTTTAATCTCTTTGCTACTAACATTGTTAATTTTCTATCATTTCAGACCAGATCGTGATTTCTTATGAAATCAACTAAAACCTTCAAAAAGATACGCATCCATATAACCACTTACAAGAAAGACGAAATAAAAGATTTTGAAGAAAAAAGTAGAATGAACGAGGATAAAAATGATACCAGAAAGAATTGTAAGAAGTCGCACGCCTCTAAATTTATTTGCTCAATCTGTTTAAACAACAAAGCAGGTTACAACAATCTTAAAAATGGTAAAAAGAAAGTAACCCCATGCCCCATCTGTCAAAAAAACTGTGATACAGGCATGGTAAATGATATCCATGCCTCGAAAGATAAAGAAAAAGCTAAATCGTCCAAGAAAGACATAAACATAGGTCATCCCAATTCAAAAATCGTGCAAACATCAGAAACTCACGTTGGTCAAGGACTGAATCTGCTTAATGAAGTCTTAACTGTATTCCAAAGCAAGAAACATATAGAAATAAGCAAAGAAAATAATGCTAAAACAGTAATCTACAAAGATGCTGCAGTTGAAACTGAATTTGGATCGAAAAGCAGCTTTTTACGACCAAAACTGACGGTCAGTAAGATCTTCCAGTACTCCATTGAAGAAGAACAAAACCAAAAAATTCGCGCCTGTAACATGTTTGTTGTAGTTAATAGCTGTCAGCCAGAAACGACGAAATCTCAGTTCTCAATCAAACTAAATAAGCATAAGTCCTCTTCGATCCCTCAGATGAAAATGGAAGAGCTGAAAAAATCTCTCAAAGATAAAACCAGGTCAAAAGACGCGATAGAAGAAGTGAACAGAATGTTCGCGACTGTTAAAAGAAACGACAGCTATTACGATACTGAGGATGATACGAACAGACCCCTTCTGCGGAGTGGTCCGAGAGTGTTGCCAGTTGTCAAAACGACATACGAAGCAGATCGGAACTACAAAAAGGAATCTGTTTCCGAGGACAACGTATCACAACCCAGTCCAAGAAAACAAAGGGTCTGCAAATGTTGCCAGACTAATAACTACTATTTGTCCGGTGGCGACTCTTCTAGAGAATTCGGGTGTTGCCACGGTCCAGGAAATAGGGGAAAGGAGAAATGCGATAAATGCGTTTACATGATGTGTTGCCAGCATAATAACCACCAGAATAAAAACTGGAAAACTGGCGTAATGATTTGTGAATACTGTGGGAATAAGAACAAACATGACAACGATGAAGAGAGTGTTACTAGCTTTTGATGTTTTTATACATTTCTTAGTATGTAGTTATATTTGTTATTTATTTTAAAGTAAAACATTACTAAAAAGTGCTGCATCTCATTGAATTCAGGGTTCATAAAGATAGAAATGATATACTGAAGGATCGTTTAAATTAGGTACATATTATAATCGATAAAATTACATCAAAACTTTAAAAGATATCAGAAGAAGAAGCTCTCCGCAGCTAACTTGGGTTTGTTCCTGAAAAATAAAAAGTACAATATAGTTTATTGGAAATACAATATTTTATACGTGGACTATCGACTCGAACAAGTTTTTGTATTTTCCTGTGGGAATGAATGAGATTGTTCCTTCAGTAATAAGTATATATTGACTATTATTGACCCAAGTAAGTTATCATCACACCAAATTTAATTCAAATCCGTCAAGTAGTTTTTGCGTGACTAATTGTAAACGTAATAAAAACAACTTTACAGAGTCCAATGTTTCAAGCTCTACGTGCTCTTGACTGTACAGCCGCTTAGAGCTTAATGATGAAACTGTTGAAGATGACATAATTAAGTAAATTTTATGTTTACCTGCTCTTGTCATATTTATTTCTGTTTCTCTCCAACTTCTCACTATGCGCCCTTTCCCACTCACGCGGTGTTTCCATACTGGAACATCAACATCATAAGACAAAATGTTGACATTTTGCTAAAAGAACATGTGGTAGAAAAGAAAAATACCAAAAATGTCGGTATCTGAAGATTGAAAGTCTTCGATCATTAATAAAACAATATAACCAACCCATATTCTGCATAGTGCCTAAGTGCATCAATTTATCTTTTCCTGCTATGTTTATGATAGTGACTGGCAAACATTAACAATAATCTTTTAATTACTTAGTACTCTTACCAAAATATGAATGAATAATTCTTTTTTAAAACGATTATATTGATGTCACTCACTCTCCCAATCTCAAATCGAAGATCGGCTCATCACAGCTGAAGTTTTCTCTAGTCCTCGTTCCATGCTTATCAAACTCCTTACTCAAAACCTTCTTCAACGTGTTAGATGAATCGACAAACTTGCACATGCATTCGTTCAACGTCTGCATTTTCACCATCAGTTCGTCCTTCCCACATTTCTCCATTGGACATTTCATCAGTTTGTCCAATTCTTGGGATATCATTCGACAGTTCAGCTTCATATTCGGATACACTGTTTCAACGAGATCTGTGTTTGTTGTCGCATGTTTCAGAATCTTAATCTTTGGTGATACAGTCTCTATTATGAATTCTCCCTCCTCTATTATTTCGTCAATTGGCTTGTAGTACGGCTGACGTATATCAAACAGGATGTTATTTTGATGGTCCTCTGTTAATCCGTCCTTTGTTTTCGCCATGACAAGTTTCAGGAGGTTCTCTAGACCGATTTTGTGATCGTTGAGGAGATGGCGGTCTAAGACTGTTATCCTGAAAGAAATAAGTATTTCTAGCTTGGTGCGCATCGATAGGATAATATACCTACATAAAATTAAAAAAGATTCACGCCTTCATCCCCGAATAGGTTGACATTGTTGGCATTCCTGGATGTACTACACACTTTTCACTAGTATATTTTTTGGAGCCCTAAGTCTGTGTGGTGAGGCCATCCCCGGATCGTGTTGCTGTGGCACGCGCCTCAGAATCTATTCTCAGACCTGCAGGTTTCCGAAGTTCTTTACAGGACAATATGACAAAAAAAAATTTGTAATCTAAGGCCTGATAGTCAGTTAAAAGTTATCTAAAGATTAAACATCACCTGTCACTTTCTTAACCGACTTGAAAAAGGAGGAGGTTATCCTTTCTATTGTGTCAGACAGTTACAGCATCAATATATTCTACAGATAAGGTTTAAGTATCTGACGATTGAACAATCAGCTCATGCACTTGCGCATCGATTGTCACATGACCATAGCTTGGCAATGAACTTTGAAGGGACAATACAAAGTAATAAGATGAATACCTATCAGCATCGAATTCGCAAAGGTGACAGCTGTAAATTTCTTTCTGATCTCTTAGAGACGTTGTGATCCCACTGGTCCTGGACAAGCAGTCTATCTTCATGGCTTTGGAAGTGCATTCTGTGTTGGCTGTCAGGTCCTGAAACATTGTCATTCGATAACTTATACCTACTGTGGAATCGAAAGTTGTTTTGAAGGAATTACTAGATCCATCAGATAAAGGCGACAGACTCTTTAATTTCTAGATAACTTTGTCAAATCAATTTTCTTTTTATGATAAAAAAGGGGGCAAATGAGCAGACGGGTCACCTGATGGTAAGTGACGTCCGTGACCCATGGATACCTGCAACTCAAGAGTCACAACTGCGTTGCCGACCTTTGAGGTGGGAGTAGGGAGAGGGGAGGGGAGGGGGAGGGGGATTGGAGCCTCTGGTTACCTCCTCACTCAACGAAACTCAATGCATTGCTTTACGCTGGTTTTCTGTGATATGATATGCAATCTTAATGCAATGATATGATGTCAGAAATAAATATGTCATTTGAATTCACATTTAATTATAATTAATTATTCATACATTACAGCTTACGCCTTTTTCCAACAGGGGTAGGCAGAAACGATGGATCGCCACTTTGCTCGATCTCTGCATACTCATTTCGCTTCCTTCACATCCATAAGCCTTTTCATTTACACTCTTTTATTCTTGGCACTCCAGACCCCAGCTTTTAGAAGGACGTCACTAATTTGATCCGTGAACATCCTTCTGGGGCGTCCTCTTTCCTTGCATCCTTCAACATTAGCACCTTAAATCTTTCGTTACCTACTCTTCTTTCATCCATACGTTCTAAATGGCCAAACTAGTTAATTAAGTATGAACCCTGTTACGCTCCAATCTCTAGATGGCGACAACAATCGATCCCATATCAACACTAAAAACACTAAGTACCTACTTTGGTAGCAGAATACGAGGTAAGTAAAAGAATTACCAAATTGTTGATATTCGGTTCCATTTCCTCAGGATGTGCGAACAAGGTCTTGCTCCTACAGATCCTCGCTCGAAGCTTGTCGAAAAGACGTGTGGCTGATGATGAACGGCCACCCACTGGAGGTTGCAAAGGTTCTATTATTTCATCATCTACCTACATCATTAACCTTACTGCGATGATAAGGATCCTCACGTATGAGAAAACGAGTGCCCAGCGACGTTGTACGGGTTGAATCCGTTTTTTTCCCGTTCCTGCAGGAATTCTCATTTTTCATATTATATGGGGCAAACAAGCAGATGGGTCACCTGATGGTACGTAACGACCGTCGCACATAGACGCCTGCAACTCGAGAGTCACAAGCGCGTTGCTGGCACTTAAGATGGGAGTAGGTACGCTCATTTCTTGAAGGTTTGAACGTTCTATCGGTGCGGTAATACCGCATGGGATAGGCAATAAATATATCTCTTCGTAATGCTTACTTACGTCATTTAAGGAACCTTTGTGCAAATTTCATGCTTCCATCCCCAACGATTGGGGCTATGCTTTGATCCGCGGTGGGCTCGCGTATACCAGCATGTTATGCAACTGACTTTCATCGTGTTTGTAGCTAGTAGAAGTAGTAGAACGATAATGTACTTACATTTTAAACCTCTGCTGTTTGCTTTCCGAGAAAAGGACTGTTCCAGGGTCGCAGCTCTGGGGACGGTACCAGATTTTTCCTGGAATTTTAATAAATACTGTAGGACCTAGCTGTATGCTGTATCTGAAGATCCGGTCGTGAATTCTCTACGTTTCTCCTCGCTACGTCTCCTTCCTTAATTTCTTAATTTTTTTTACAATCTACGGTGTCAATTTAATTCCTCGTAAGTTGTATCATATTGGACGATACGTAGCACTAAATCGCCATTTGAGTTGGTCAGTTAATTATAGAATATCTCAAGTAAAGTTATATTTATAAGTAAAGGTCCTAGAACTGATTCTGTGGCGTGTGTCACAGCAAACCAGTCCGATGATGGGCTCACCAGTATAATGGTCCAAAAATTATACCTACCTTCTTGTAAAAAGTGGGTATTACCAGGAACGGTCACACACTTTAAACGCTTGAAGTCTTCAAGTGTATCTCTGGCTTTAATGAAGTTCTAGTTGAAGAACGGTACTTCAAGTTGAAGACAAATGTCCTGCGGCACGTGTCGCCAGCGATGTCGGGTGAAGTAGCGCGACGTTGCCAGTCTTCGCTCGACATGTCTGGCAACATCGACTTCGCCTGACTTTGCTAGTCGCGCGATGTCCCCAGATATGTCAGGCGAATTCTGCCGGTTTCGCTTGAATTGTCGTGAGACATTTGTTTTCTTGTGTATCCCTTTTTTTTGCCCAGGTTAAATGCATGACTGCATATGCACCCGACCCGTGGAGGGCCCAGGGTTATGTGGGGCTCTGCAGCATAGTGCTGCCATACCCCCTAAAAACCCTGGGGTGTTCCTCCTCGCTGCTTTGGACCCAGCCATGGCACCGCGGTTATGCATCCCTGGGTTAACTCTTAAAATTATCATTAAGGTCCTTACCATCACCATCTTGGAAGGCAGTTCGGGGAACTCGTCTGCAGTTTCGTGGTGCAGCTGACGGTGCATGATGAGTGCGCTTTCGAACTGAGCTGTGAAACTGCATTGCGAACAGCTGGGGAAAGGGACTGAGGTTTATTGAACACGGGAGAAAATGGTTAGAGGCAAGAGGCGTGCACTGGTTGATAGTACAGGCACAGGTTGGACACTAGCGATAAAATTTATGAAACAAACGCGTTCCTGCGCACACAGTCTAAGCTCGTGTAGGTGAATGCGTACCATGCTTGTGTGAGAACGCTCTCTCTCTCACACTCATGCTCTGCGCACCTTGTCGTCGTCTCGTCCTAGCCAGCCGGTAACTGTGAGGTTACCAGGCGCGGGGTGGCGGCACTTTTAGCGGGAGGCAGGGAGTGGCCATACTGTACGCTAGTACTATTCATTATACTGTGGACTGTGGTACAGGTCATGCTATTTAGAGGTACGTTGAACAGCTGCAGACAGGATAAGTAGTTGGCTCAGAAGTCAGGACTACCAACGGAATCAGGACCTCGTCAAATAATAATTGTGGGACACAAGTCACACACGGTTATAGTCCTAAACTAGGCAGGTCCTGTACTATGGGTATTAAACAACTGATAAACATACTTAAATAAATATTAAACGAGCAGACACGAAGCCGACAGACGTGTTCATGCAAGCAAATGTTGGCTCCTAGCGGGGATCGAACCCGCGACCTCCGACTCAGAAGGCAGGGTCACTATCAACTAAGCCAACAGGCAAGTCGGTCGCAAATCACATAAAAACGAAACTGAAAGAGTAATTAACACGCAACTTCTAATCGTCGTATAAACTTGACGAATGTATTTAGATTGAGTGACAATACAATAACTTAATATCATCTAACTTAATATCATCGAGCTGATCTAAAGATGGAGCCAGACGGTGGAAAGAGGAACTTTTTTGAAGGAAGGAAGGTTTTTTGAACTATAAGTCAAAGTTAAAATGTTTTATTCAAAGTAGGGACTTGTAAGTTCACTTATTGAAAGTCATTTCAACTCCTGTGCTCCAGCATGTATGGTTGAGGAGAAGAAGCAAGAAACTCCTTAACACACAGGGTTACATTATTTGGTTGTTTTTCGCTGTCGTATTGCGCAGTATTGAAGGAAATCTGTTCCAAGCATCATTGTCATTAATTTTATCAATTCACTTGGGAAATTAGAACGTAGGTACTTAGAATGTTGTAATAGGTGTGAATGATACAAAACTGATATCCAATCAAGCTGTTAAACTAATGATACAACGGTATTATAGTAGAACCAAAAACATTACTTTTAGTACAGTGACTATAGATCACTGTTTAGCACAAATTAAATGAAAATTAAACATTACTTACCAATGTGTCATACTAAATATAACTAAATAATATCAAATGTGCTAAACAATATGCAGACCTAAAACATTTAATGATTTTTTAACTGAAAATCTGAATATGAAGTTTGTGACACGGAAATTTTGTCAAGAACGAGCAAGAAGTAGAAATGAGTTTCTGTCATATTTCAGAAAGAAGATACCTACTAAAAAGATTGATATTTAAAAGAGTTTTCGTTAACCCTTTAGCAGCTTGGTAATGATTTCTTAACAAACTAGCTTTTTATCCGTCCTTTTAGCGTTTAGGAATAAAAAGTAACCAATGTGTTTTTCTGATGAATAAGCTATGCCTTTTATTACTCTGTGAAGTTTCATCAAAATCCTTGCTGTAGTTTTTGCAGAAAAGAGTAGCAAACTGTTTTAAAAATAGACTTGATAAACATTTTTAACAATGAACACAAGTGCAGTGATATACCTACACGCATCAGCTCAAGAGCTGCTAGTGTATTAATTAAATAATAATAATAATAAACATTTAAAAACTTTCGTGTGTTTAATATTAGAAGCATTCTAAGGTCTATTGAAATTGAAGCTTTGGTGAAAATCCACAGTACCAAAAAATGGATTTTTTACATGTTCCCATTTCTGTTCCCAAGGAGATTATATTGTAAACATTTACCCTCATTTACCGGTCTACGTTCATTCACCCAAACCACTTTCTGGGTGGGATATTCTATGTACACTTGGTATTATTAAATTCTTTACCGCAGTTACGCTTTATACAAACAGTTCCTGGATCTGTTTAGACTAAAAATAAAACCTAATAAAGTAACAGTTAATAAGGGACATTGTAGTTAAAAACGTGTGAATCCTAAGATTTTCCAACACAAATTGAATGTAATTATGTATTTTTCTTACTTAAATGCCGATAAATATTCTTTTGTACGCGGTTTATCGTGATTTTAACGAGCAAAATTAAGTTTTGCGCGCGACAAAATGCATGTGCATCCGATTTTGTGTCTTAAGCTTGTGCAGCAAGACTGTGAATGTTGATAATCAATTTCTGCCATCGGAAGGTTGTATTTGCACCGGTATACAGGCTGCATTACCTGGTAACACCGCTACACAACTAGCCCCAACCAGTCACCGACCGGGCTTCGCTACATCGAAACGCGTCGTCTCTCAACTGATTCCTCGCGTCAACTCTTTTCCATCAAACAAAAAAGGCCAATGACCAAGGAATTTGCATCCAAACTAACGATTTGTGAGTGCAACATCTATTTAAAAAGTTAAATTCGTGATAAAAACGGTTGTGGACCCACGGAAGTATGTGCAACTGTTATATAAAAGTATAACAGGGATTTCTTTCACAGTTTCCGTTCTCTGTTTTGTTAAGTGAGTTTCGAAGCTTAGTTTTTGTGTTGAAAAGATCAATCTTGAGTGAAATCGAGTGGTGGCACGGAATAAATCAGGTGAGTTGGTAAAAAAGTAATTTTTTTACTACTCCGCTTTCTCTTACGGGGTTGGCGGTGACTCATTGAGTGTTAGATTTCGCTTGTTTTTGAGTTAGTGCGTTCACCTACATACATCTTGAATCCATTTCACTTATAATTTTATTACTTAGTCATAAAGTTCAAAATGGAATAACCGTCAACTTTTGCGTTATCTATCAACAAAAACTTTGTAGTGATTTATTAAATAAATGAGTGGTGTCCTTATTTATGCCATCTACCATTCTTAACGTAAAATACCCCTATTTATTTTTTGTGTAAGCAATTTAAAAGAAACGCTAACGTACCATAGAAGGGTTAATTCGAGCGATAAAAAAAAATCGGAACTACCTAGGTATTCCTTATACCTAATGACAATTTTTACGAAAACTTGGCTACTATTTGTTGAAATGAGAATAGGTACTTTGGTTTCTCTAAGATTTTGCAAAGAAATAGCTACTTCTAACTTTGTAACTTATCATGAAAATACTCCTTTGAATGTAAAACACAGGAGCGCACTTTACAAACAAACTTAACTAGTTGAAAGACAGACATACCTACATTATTTGCAATGTTAATTAGGGATTGCATCACAGAGAACTAGCAACAGATGGACAGACACAACAACTATATTACTTACTACCTATTCCCTGCGATTTCACCCTCTAAGTCCCGTCCCCGTGGGAAAATTACAGCCCATTTACTCCCAGAAAATTAAGCAATTTTTAAAAACGGTCCAGTAGTTTCGGAAATTCAATACAAACAAACAACAACCAAAAATCTCTATAAAATTAGTGTATCTAGATATCATTATGTACCTACTAGCGACCCGCCCCGGCTTCGTACGGGTGCAATGCTAACACTAAAACCTTCCTCTTGAATCACTCTATCTATTAAAAAAAACTATGGTCAAAAAATATATGGAGGAGGTCAAGAAAATATATATAAATAGCGGATGCCCAGCGGCGTTGCACGCGCGGATTCCGTTTATTCCCGTTCCCGTGGGAATTTCCGAAAATCCCTTCATAGTGGTTGCCTACGACATATTTAAGACACCTACATACCATATTTCAAATAGCAGGTGCCCAGCGGCGTTTTCCCGCTTGGATTTAGTTTATTCCCGTTCCCGTGGGAAATTCCGAAAATCCCTTCATATTGGTTGCCTACGACATACTTAAGACACCTACACACCATATTTCAAATAGCGAGTGCCCAGCGGCGTTTTCCCGCTTGGATTTAGTTTATTCCCGTTCCCGTGGGAATTTCCAAAAATCCCTTCATACCAATTTCCTATGACATATCAGACACTTTCATACCATTTTTCAAGTTTCTAGGTGTTATCGTTTCGGAGTAGTACGTATTTCTCTTTTTAACCAGTTTTTTTATTTTCCCGTGGGAATGAGATATTTTCCTGGAATAAAAAGTACCCTAGATGTTGACCCGGGTACTCAGTTATCTCCATACCAAATTTCATCAAAATCCGTTCAGTAGTTTTTGAGTGATGCGTGCACAACCAGACAGACAGACTGTTCACGCGTGAACCGGAACATCGCAGGGGCGCAGGCGGCGGCGGGGTGCCGGCCGCTCTAACCACTCGACCTTTACCCACCGGCGCGAGCACACACGACCAAAGTGCCTCGTCGATTAATCTCAAATTTATAATATATTTTATACAGTCCACTTATCGTATTATTTGTTCAACCACTGAGTAAGGAGAAAGGTTAGGAGCCAACAAATGGTCCTTTTACCGTCTTGAAGATCAAGAGAATCGCCGTTACTGAGATTACGTAACCGAACGCACAAAATGGTGGACTTCGCCTTATGAAGAATTGTGTTGTCATCTATCTGCGCTGGTCCTGGTGTAAAGTGAAAGTCGCCTTGTGGATAAGGATCAGACGTTCCGAGTGAGTTCGTTCCAATTATTTCCTTAAATCCCCTATTTTTAAATTTAAATTTTCATCTATTTGCCCACCTCCACTTGCAAACATATATCTTCGCCTTATTTTTCGACATCGTTTCTACACGCTGCTTATTTTACCCTCATCATATTATATTCATTCGCATTCCATCGGATAACGCATCTAATTGCATTGATTCAAACCAGTTATGCAGTAGGCATAAATCCGCTCGGCTGTTGCCACCGTTCATACACGGTCAAGGTCGCCTTATCGCTGAGCCCTTTGTCTTGCTGCCTGCTTGCATTCCTTTGGCCTTATTCAATAGAATCGCAATATATTACGTAGTTCATCTGCTCTTAAATAAAGTAGGGTCTGCATTTTCATTCTACGTATTTTAATTTAAAAGTAATATTTCTTTTTACTTCTTTCTTATAAATATAATACATTCACCATGGCCGAAAAATCGGACGCGGTAGCTTTAAAAGAAATTAAAATACAAAGACAGATTAGTGCCATGAAGGGCAAGCTTACACTTTTTAATAATTTTTTGGCCAAGCTTGAGAATTTAACTTCTTTGTCAGACCTCTTTAGAATCGATCTGGAAGGGAGACTATCAAAAATTCATGCTTTATATGATAAATACGATGAATTACAGACGGAAATCGAAATGAATGCTGAAATAATGGAAGAGGCGTATGCTGCACGAGAAAAATTTGAGGATGATTACCACTTCTCAGTTGCCCGAGCGCGGCATCTGCTCTCAACTAACGTCGGCAAAGCCGGTGCAGGTGTACCCAGCTCCTCAGAATCAAGACCAGGTTGTACCAATCCTAATAACAACTTTGTTCGTCTACCCAAAATTGATTTACCCCGTTTCGATGGTAGCTTTCAGGGCTGGCTGGAGTTTAGGGACACATTCCTATCTTTAATTCATAACAACGACAGTATCGATGACATAAACAAATTTCACTATTTGCGGGCGTCTTTAAAAGGAAGCGCATCCGAGATCATAAAAAACCTCGACTTCAATAGTGATAATTACGAAACCGCTTGGAGTTTGTTATGCGATCGATACAACAATAGTCGTCTTCTAGTAAACAACCATGTGCAGGCTTTGTTCAACGTTGAACCCGTCTTAAGGGAATCGAGCAAATGTTTACGTCGTCTTATTGACGTGACTAATAAAAACATTCGTGCACTTAAAACATTGAACGAGCCTACGCAACATTGGGATACTATTATTATTTTCATGATATCTTCTAAATTAGATACTATTACGAATAGACACTGGGAGGAGTATCGTAATACATTATCATCACCTCCCACCATGTCTCAGTTCTGTACGTTTGTGAGCAATAGGGCTGATCTTTTAGAAACCATTGAGGAAAGTCATTCCATCAAAACAAAACAAAATAGTGACTCAACAAAATCTAAAAGTTTTATAGTAGCTACAAATAACAGTAACGCCAATACAGTTAAAAAGACACAATACAATATATCGTGTCCTTTGTGTTCAAATAATCATTTACTTTTTACTTGCGAAACATTCAGAAAGCTAACTATTGAAGAGCGTATTCAAAAGGCCAAGGATTTTAATGTTTGTCTCAATTGCTTACGTTCAGGACACAATGAAAAGAAGTGTAAATTATCCCATTGTAGATATTGCAAAAATAAACATAACACTCTTTTACATCTTGAATCTTCTCAGCCTCCTGTTTTCCAAAATCCTCTGCCTTCTATTCAAGACAATGTAGCATTATCAACAAATGTGAAATCGCCTGCTATTTTGCTTTCCACAGCTTTGGTGCGAGTTGTAAGCCATGATGGACAGCAGCATCGCGCAAGAATATTATTGGATAACGGTAGCACCGCCAATTTTATTACTCAAGAATTTTGCAATCGACTGGGGTTGTCGCGGCATGGTTCGAGCTCCACAGTAACGGGTATTAACAATCAAACTTCTTTTAGTACACAGTCATGCAACCTCAAAATTGAGTCTTTATATAGTGAATTTAAGATAGATATTGATTGTCTAATATTACCTGAAATAACTAAGGTTTTGCCATCTTCGATGGTTGACATCTGTAGCATTCCTCTTCCTAAAGGACTACAATTAGCGGATCCTACTTTTTACATCCCAGCAGCTATCGACATTCTCGTCGGAGCTGAAGTCTTTTGGAATGTCTTAGGCCGCTCCACCGTCAACTTAGGCAAATCTCAACCAAAATTGTGTGAGACAAAACTGGGATGGATCGTATCTGGTCCCATAGCTCGTCTTCAACGTGCATCCGCTTCTCATTCACCGCATTTTTGTAATCACTTGTCTACAGATGAGAATTTCGATCTTACGCGTTTCTGGGAACTTGACGCTGTATCAGCACGTCATGCCTTATCCTTAGAAGAGCGTGAATGTGAACGTATCTTCACTGAAACGACAAAACGCGACAGTGAAGGCCGCTTTATTGTTACTATTCCCTTTAAAGAGTCTCCTGAAGTCCTGGGTAACTCTTATCCTATGGCTAAACGATTTCGCCAACATAAGTATGTCGTCACCGCGGACATCGAAAAAATGTACAGGCAGGTAGTAGTAGACTCTGATCAGCGTCATCTACAACAAATATTGTGGCGTTTTGATCAATCAAAGCCCATCAAAATCTTTACTCTAAACACTGTGACGTACGGTACAGCGTCAGCGCCTTTTTTAGCCACTAGATGTTTAGTTCAGTTAGCAAGGGAATGTAGCAATGATGATGTTCGTAGAGCTATTGCTCATGATTTTTATGTTGATGACTATATTTCGGGGTCCTCTTCTATAGAAGAAACCATCAGCATATGTCAGAGCGTCATAGACAATTTAAATTCAGCAAAATTCAATTTGCGAAAATTCCATTCTAATAACTTAACAATTTTAAAGGCTTTATTTCAAACAAATGACAGCGATGATCAAGTGAACTTAAGTAATAATGAGATGTCTAAAACTCTAGGACTTAACTGGCAATGTTTTAAGGATATTTTTGTTATTTCCATTAACATCACTCGTTCTAACAAAATAAACAAAAGACACATATTATCTGTAATATCGCAAATTTTTGATCCTCTAGGTCTAGTTTGTCCATGCATTGTCGAAGCAAAACTCTTAATGCAGAGACTGTGGATAGATAAATGTTCGTGGGATGAACTTGTTTCTTCAGAAGTTCAAAAATTATGGCTAGACTTCGTTCAAACTTTACCACTCTTAAATAACATAAAAATACCTAGATGGATTACCTGTGACTCACCAGTAGACGTACAGCTTCATATATTCAGCGACGCATCTGAAAAAGCGTACGGCGCAGCGGCGTACATTCGTTCCTATGACGGATCCAGTGTCAAGGTTCAGTTACTCACTTCCAAAAATCGTGTAGCACCTATCAAGCCAACCACGGTTCCCCGGCTTGAGTTGTGTGGCGCCTTATTAGGTACAAGACTGTGTACTAAAATAAGAGACTCTCTTACATTAAATATAGACAAAGTTTACTTCTGGTGTGACTCAACCATTGTACTCGGTTGGTTATCTATGTCTCCAAATTTACTCAAACCTTTTGTACGCAATAGAGTAAACGAAATTCAGGAGAGTTCGTCAAATTGTACTTGGGGCTATGTACCATCGTCGGACAACCCAGCCGATATTGTATCTCGTGGTCTTAAAGCTGATCTCATCGGAGACTGCTCTTTATGGTGGACAGGACCTCCTTTTTTAAAATCTCATCAAAATGAATGGCCTAAAATGCCTACTAATAAAATAAAATCCAATTTACCTGAGATTGTATGCCATTTTAGCGAAAATAACAAAGTAAATAGTAATCCTAATAAAACAGTAATCCAAGATTTAATTTATAAACATTCAAACATACAATATTTACAAAGAATAGTGGCATATGTACAAAGATTTATACACAACATTAAAAACAATCAAAATAAAATAACTGGTCCTCTTACTGTACAGGAACTAGATAATTCATTGAAATCTATATTACATAATGCTCAACTAGAAATGTTTCCCATCGAGTATGATATTCTTAAATCAGGCAAGCCATTGCCGTCAAAAAATAGACTCATTTCTTTAACTCCTTTTTTAGACTCAAACGATCTTCTTCGCGTGGGCGGAAGGCTTGATAATTCGCCTTATGACTTCAATATCAAGCACCCAGTCTTACTGTGTACTAAACATCATTTAAGTAAGATTTTATTTTGGTTCTATCACAAGAAGACTCTTCATGCAGGCCCACACCTTCTTTTAGCTAATTTAAAGCAAAATTATTGGCCTCTAGGTGGCCGGAATTTATCTAGGTCTGTGGTAAAAAAATGCATGAAGTGTTTTCGTAGTAGGGCTCGGCATGTGCAGCCTATAATGGGACAACTTCCTTCCACTAGAACTTCACTTGAATTCCCGTTCCTAAATTGTAGTGTCGACTACGCAGGGCCAGTTCTGATTGCGGATCGAAAGGGTAGGGGATGCAAACTTGTTAAATCATACCTGTGTATTTTTGTCTGCCTCGCAGTTAAGGCTGTACATCTGGAGCTGGTTACGGACCTCACAAAAGAGGGCTACCTGGCAGCTGTAAATCGGTTCATATCTCGTAGAGGAAAGCCGCAAAGTATCTTATCCGATAATGGAACCAATTTTGTAGGCGCCTGCAATGATTTGCAGCTCTTCCTTGATAATGAAAATGCAAACCTTACTAATGATATGGCCCAGGAAGGCATAAAATTCATATTTGCTCCCGCTTATTCCCCCCACTTTAACGGACTTGCCGAGGCTGCGGTACGTAGTACCAAGCAAACATTAAGAAAATTACTTCAATTAACTCATCTCACATATGAAGAAATGGCAACATGTTTGGCTTCCATAGAGGCAATTCTTAATTCTCGCCCTTTGACTCCTCTTTCTTCAAACCCTTCTGATTTTACTGCGCTTACTCCTTCTCACTTTTTAATTGGACGACCACTCACGGCTGTTCCCCACCCACAGGTGACTGACGCTAATATCACCAGGCTGGAGCGGTATCGACGGGTTCAGTACATCCAACAACATTTTTGGCAGCGTTTTAATATGGAATATGTTTATCTGCTTCAGCAGAAGACTAAATGGCATAGCTCAACAGCAGCTCTTACAGAAGGAACCCTGGTTCTCATCCGAGACAAGACGCAGCCTCCACTTTTGTGGCTTCTTGGACGTATCGTACGGAGCTTCCCGGGAGCAGATGGCGTTACCAGAGTCGCAGACATCAAAACTAAGAGAGGAACCATAAGGAGGGCTTACAACAATATATGCCCGTTACCTACTTCTTGAATAAACCCTGCTGGATCCATTCAACGCGGGGAGTATGTTCACGCGTGAACCGGAACATCGCAGGGGCGCAGGCGGCGGCGGGGTGCCGGCCGCTCTAACCACTCGACCTTTACCCACCGGCGCGAGCACACACGACCAAAGTGCCTCGTCGATTAATCTCAAATTTATAATATATTTTATACAGTCCACTTATCGTATTATTTGTTCAACCACTGAGTAAGGAGAAAGGTTAGGAGCCAACACAGACAGACAGACAAAAATTCCAAAAATTGGTGTTTCGGTATCTATATCGATAACTATATACACTACCGTTAAAATTTTCAAAAAATATTTAATGTACAGACACGGCCCCGTTTGAGTTTTATTATATGTAATAGATATATTACTTAAAAGTACCTACTAAGTAAATAAGTACCTACTTCCAGATATGAAATATCTCTGCCTATCCTCTCGGGAATAAAATGATAATACATACTTCATTTATTCGATAGATTACAGTGATCTAAGTATAGCATGTTAGTAAACTTGGCCTATATTATGGGCCATTTACACGAGGGCAATCCACTAAGACAAGCCACTGAGACAATCCACTAACTGCATACAAAAAAAACTTGAGGACAATGGAATGGATTGTCCTCAAGTTTTTTTTGTATGCAGTCTTAGTGGATTGCCCTCGTGTAAATGGCCCATTAAAGTTGTAAGCATATTTTTATTTATTAATAGCAGCGCCCCGCAGTTTCACCAGCGTAGTTCCTGTTCCCGTGGGAATACGGGGATAAAATATAGCCTATGTGTTATTCTGATGTATAAGCTATATAACTGTAAAGTTTCATCAAAATCCGTTCGGTAGTTTTTGCGTGAAAGAGGAACAAACATCCACCCAGACATCCATACAAACTTTCGCATTTATAATATAGTAGGATAGAATTAAAGCGGGCCATACAAAAAGGTTCTTATTTTGCGTTTTTATTGCATGTACGTTGGTACGGAACCTGCGAGTTCGACTCGCACTTGGCCGTTCTTTTTTCTTTTTTAGATGGGTACCGAATTTGGATCATGACGCTATACCGCTTTGTGTTATGTCCGCGTCTCGATGTATAAAAACAAAAACCTTTTTTTTTAACAATGTGTCAGATATATTACGTCATTCCCAATGAATGTGTTGTAACTTGAATATAGTGAGTTCACGTTGCATTCCTCGTGTTGACTTCATACATGCTTCATACTCACGAGATTTAAAAGTACCTATAAGTACAAAGAAATTTAAAAGTATACTAGAGCCAAAGAGATAAAGAGATTAAAATATAATAGGACATAGAGGGGACATAGCGAGGAAAATTTGAAGCCGAAAAGTTATTCCAAGTGGAATAATTCTAGTACAATTTCGATCGAATGACAGCTCGCGTTCAGACTAACATAAGAGATTAAAATATAATAGGGCATAGAGGGGACAAAGCGAGGAAAATTTGAAGCCAAAAGTTATTCCAAGTGGAATAAGTCTAGTACAATTTCGACCGAATGACAGCTCGCGTTCATACTAACTGACATGACGCTTGAGCTTCAAACATGCTTCAAAGTTTTGTATGAAAATATGTATTCCCAATGCCCCCTCTATGTCCTATTATATTTTAATCTCTTTGACCAAAATCGTAATACAAAACTTATTACAGTAGGTACGGCGGTTTAAACTTGACTGCTCTGAACATAAGCTCCGCCTGCGCAAACCGCCTCATTCATACCGCCAAATGGTCACTAAAAATGTTAATGCGCAGCCATTTGCGCACTGCCAAAACGGCCGTACTGTACCTCAGAGTCCAGTGTCCAAATGACAGCTCGCGTTTGTACTAGCTGAATTGATGCTTGAGATCAGTGTTTGTATCAAAATACCTAAGTACAACGCCAGCTCTGTTCCAGGCGCGGCCGCAGCCTGAAATTTTAGAGGGGGTCACTCACTAGGTACACTAATAAAAAATAGGTATCTGGAATAAAATAAACATTATTGCACAAGACACAATTGTATTTTATAAATTACCTATAAAACAAATGGAAGTCGTCTTTTGGTATTTGCGAATCGGGTGATAATATTTGAGACATCTTGGTACTATTTCCGGGTCAATGTTTAGAAGAGCTAAACCTGTTAAATGTCCCCTGTGGACCCTTCGGACCGCGCCTGCTGTGTTCCCTAGTACAGTCAAAAGCATATGAACTATGAAGCTTGACACTTGTAGTGCGAGTTTGACCTCTAAGACGATAGTAATAAGAACGTTACAAAGTCAAATGTGTCAAGCTTCGCGTGCTCTTGCTAGATTTAAATATAGGTGCAATAGTATATTACACATCTAGGAAAGTAAAATAAGAAATGTCCCAGATCACATGTAATGATCTGAAGCTTTTTTATTTACTTCCCGAGGCGTGTATACTTTTTTTCTAATGGGGGAAAGCGGCTACTTCGTTTAGCGCAGCGGGCCGAATTTTGCCGCCTTCCGCCCGGAGATATATAATAGTAGATTGTTATACAAGGGTCGGAAGGAATTGATAACTTCCACCCGCGTTAAACACTCTACTTTTCATTTCGAATTTAAGGAAAGTAAACAAAAAAAAATACAATTTTACAAAAATTCAAACATGCAAAAACGCAATAATATCTACAAAAAAAAAAAATTGTCAACAATACAACCAAAGAAGTTGGAAGAAAGAGATACTTTTTTTTTTAAACGTCTTTGAATACTACGTCATAGCATAGAGTCCTACCTAACCTAAATAACATTACAAAAATAATATACAAATCCTTCCTCTTTATAATACTTTTAGCCGAGTAATAGTGAAATGTGCTTATTAGTGTCGATGAAAAACAAGATTTTGAATTTCGAAACAGCTTACCAAATTATTACTCTTTTTTTAATTTTAAATATGTAACGCGTACCGCCCCGCGCGCGGTCTATTTTCTGTTTTTTATACCTACACTCACAAGGCCGCACCTTTTTTTTCTTATTCTAATTGAAGATGTAAAAAGTTTCGTATCCCTACTAAGTACCCAAAGAGGTTGGAAGGAAGTCATTCTCTTTCCTAGAAAAACTTTTTCTTTAAACGTAATTGCCAAATGTAGTACTATTTTTTTTAAATTTATTCCCGCCCTAAGGCCGGAAGCAATTACTATGAGTCTTTCCCGACCGAGGGCGGGAATCACAGCCCTGAATCTCTCTGTGGTGGGAATCATCGCTTCCGACCCAGTACTCAGATCAAACATACACTACTTTCCGAGTATGAGATATGAAAAATTCATTTTACATGCAAACTACTCTTTTATAGACGCAATAGGTCAAACACAAAGAGATTAAAATATACCTATGTCCTATTATATTTTAATCTCTTTAGGGCTGATTTTTCAATCGTCAGATAAATCTTATCTGGAGAATATATTAATGCTGTCACTGTCTAATACAATAGAGAGGAAAAGTGACAGGTGAAGTTCATTCTTCAGATAACTTTTAACACTGCTTTCAACTGACTATTGAAAAATCAGCCCTTAGTCGAAGTCACTGTAAAAGCCTATAAATAGGTTTAGAAAATATGATCTCGGATTGGTTTCGAAATCAAAGTTAATTTATTAACTTTACGGTACAATGAAATTGCAAAACACAGTTCTCACGACGTGCCTTGATTTCGTACGACATCCTACGAATAAAACTCGTCACAACTCACAGAAATAGAGTCAACTGTAGTAATTTAACGGTAAATACATGACCAACTGCAAATAGTGCGACAGGGACGCAGATACGCGTCACCGCGAGTGCGAAAGAGACGCATCACGGCTTAGAATTAGTATGAAATTACTGTCCTGTTTAGGATAAGCAAGATGGGCTGAGAAAGAAAATTTGAATTGCATTGCAAACAGTATTATGAAACTAACCTATTAGTTTTTTTTTATGGCTTGGCTACTAGGCCTTTAAACAAAGTAAGTATGAGTATTTAGTTTATTATTTTCTAACTCGAAAAATTTAACTTAAATAGCCCGAGTCCATACACAAAAATACAGTATCTTTATCACTTTGGTCATCGACAGTAAAATGATAATGTAAGTAACAACTATTTAGTGTAGCTATATTCAATAATAGAAACGATGATTTAAAAAGTACTTACAATAAGCGTTCTTCTCGCTTTAAGCGATTTATTTTGTACAACCTTAGGCTGGATGTAAATCTACGATAAATAGGCGGTGCTCTAAAGTTTTCAATGGATGAAGGTACTTATATGTAGACGGTTCTCTATAAAGTTTTTAAATGGGTTAAGGTATTTACTATTTATATGTAGGTATACACATACGTAGTTTTAAAGGTTGATGTGATTATAATTAATGTTTTTTTCTAACATAAACACATAATTTTGTCGAAAAAGTTATAAAATGTTAAAGGATGAATTATTTGGATTTCTTGAAAATCTCCATACAAAACCCCAGTTATATCTACAATATACGTAACAGAATAAGGGCAATTCCTGAAATTAGTTTATTCAGTATCGACTACTTAATCGATTTCAGGTATTTTAATGTGTGATACATTTTTCGGAAATATCAATTGGCTCAACTAAATTTAGAGCTACCTATGGAAACCGTACTATTATTGCTCTTTATTTAAGAAAATTTGGTTAGACAAAACTAAAGTAGGAATGCATCATATTCTTTTATAATAATATAATAATTGGGGTGTATGAGAATTGCGATTATTCTGTGACTCGTTGTATAGGTAAAGTGTAGATGTATTTGTACTTACGAGTACATGATAGTGTCCATGGCAAGCGGAACAATTAAATACTGTCATCTATTGTGTTATCAGCTGGTATCATCGCTACAAAGTACTGTAATGACCGTTATATAATGGCTAAGTGAAAAAACGCAGACAACATTTTGTAGACGATGGCCCTGTTGGTCGTAAGGCCGACTCATGGGTAAGGTTCCGGTTTGAGTCCTGGACAGGGCATTGAGTTTTTCATAAGAATTGGTTTCTATGGAGTGTGTAAAAGCACCCAGGTCCGGCGATAGACTCACCGCCTGTCACGTTTAGGGGACCAAAAATATACTGTTGAAAAGTGAATTTCCAGGAATGGAATATCTTTGCCAACTCCGTTGGGGTTAAGGCGTGATCATATTTAGTAGGTAACTGTTTTATTTATTTCCACAATATCAAGTTTGAAACTCAACATATTTACATTACAGTATCAATATTTTAAATATGGATGTTTAACACCGTACCTCCTATGTAAAAAGTTCGAAAAATCTACATAATCAAGTTCCCGCGCAACTAGCGGCCCTTTTATAAAGTAATTATGCATTATTTTTGTATAACGTCGTTATTTGGGTGAAATGTTTTTTTTTATGGCATAAATGATTGTTAATTTTAATGTCGTTAAATTAATGTTTAAAATGATACTTAATAGTCCCATCACCATAGATTCTGAATGTGATTAAAAGTGGTTTAAATTATTATTTTCCGAAGGTGCGATTTTTTTGACGCCGAGTGTATGTAGTGATAATAGCACGATTTCCATAGATAGCACTAAATTCAGCTATGCTAATTTATTTTTCGGAAAAATTTAACACAATATTAAAAATAGATGAAATCGAATAAGTAGTCGATACTGAACAAACTAGTTTCAGGAATTGCGCTTATTCTGTTACATATTGTATAAGTAGGTATCTAGTTTTAAAAGTGATGATCCTATTCCTAACCATATCACTGAGGAATCGTGAAAGTAAAACCGCGTTACTGCCGTTTTAATGCGCAGTCTGCTAAATTAGGTCTCTGATTGAAGTCTGCCCATAACCATTAGAAAACAAACGTAGCGAAAGCCACAATTAGAGAAAGCAGCATTGTATGGTATTGTCCAATTACCAGGTCGCCTGGTTTGTGCTCCAATCACGTAGCCGGAAAGCCGGTAACGCCAATTTTGGTGGTCTCTGATTGGCTAATAATGATTTAAATTTACCACGCGTACTTTAGTCTGAATCTGAATAGGGTTGTTGAAAAAATATGTAATTTTAAAATTTTGCTTTGTGTGTTCTTTAAACGTTTATGAACAAATCACGCGATTGCGATGCAACTTTAATGA
The DNA here is from genome assembly GCA_963855545.1 of Ethmia dodecea. Classification (NCBI taxonomy): domain Eukaryota; kingdom Metazoa; phylum Arthropoda; class Insecta; order Lepidoptera; family Depressariidae; genus Ethmia; species Ethmia dodecea. The sequence continues at coordinate 2,982,337 of OY979463.1, read as the reverse complement.
GTTGTTGACGAAATTCCCACGGGAACGGGAAAAACAGATCAGCCCCTAACCAAGATGCATAGTGCCAACGAAGCTCATTAATGTATAAATTAAAATTGACATAAGAACTTGAGGGCTAACGTTTATTTAAAATATGTAGGTACATTACACATTCGTAGAAAATGTTAAAGGTTTACTTATTATGGTTCATTAGATATAGCCCACTGCTAGACAGAAAAACAGACCAAACAGTCCCGTTGGCAACATTTGAGTACGGAACCCCAAAAACATATTGTTTTGAATAAAAACTCATCTGTCAAAATTAGGGCATGGAATACCGGAATGATTTTCATACCGGTATTGATACCGGTATTGAAATTTCAATTACCGGTATACCGAAATTTCGGTATTTTTTCGGTATTTTTTAAAATACTGCTGGTTACTGTTTAAATGATCACAAGAACTATGCTATATGTCAGAAACACAAACTATTTATCAACTCCCTAGAAACCACAAAATGAGTTATTAAAGTAAAGGTAATACCTTAAAAATACCAAAGAAAATACGAAAGAAAATCCAAAAAATATTTACAAATATTGTTTCATTGACACAAATATCACAATCAAATAGGTATTAAAATCACAGTATTAACTCAGGGTGGATGAAATGGCGACTGGATGCCCCTCAAACTAAAGGGAAAAGTATGAAAGGCCATGATAAGATCTGTCGTCATGTATGTATTGGAATATTGGGCCCTTAACAAGGGGGATGAAAGGAGACTGCATGCAGCGGAGATCAGAAAGTTGAGATGGATGTGTAGATTAACCAGAATGGATAAAATTAGGAATAAATACGTAAGAGGAAGTCTGAAAGTAGCACCCGTGATGGAGAAGTTGAGAGATAATCGTCTTTCTTGGTATGAACATATAATGAGGAGGGATGAGAGTAATATTGTAAGGCGAGTGCTTGATATTAATGGGGAAGGCTATAGAAAGACTGGTAGACCAAAGAAAAGATGGGTGGATTGTGTGAACAATGTTATGTGCAAGATGGAACTGAATGTAGATATGACGTATGATCTAAATGGAAGGAAAAAACATACTGCGCCGACCCCAAATAATGGGAAAAGGGTGTAAAGTAAAGGGTGAAATAGGTATTAAAATCAGTTTTACTCTCTAATGATAAGAAAACTTGTAGTAAACATTTTGAAAATCTCTCTTGATCATAGCCGATATTATGAATACAAACGTATTATTAAAACCAAATAAAATTGAAAATGAAGGTATCGTCGAAAGATATTATTTTAAAATAAACCAAAATGTAGGCGCAGGCGCAGATTAACTCAACGCCATCAATCAGGAGATCGCGTTTGTTGGAACATCGAACGAAGGAAACACAACGCGCTCAAACTTGCGTCGTTGAGCGATGATCTTATTTTGTTACATATTATGTAACCTGCAGCTGAAAAGGCCATTTCTGATTCAATGCTTGTGGTATGAGTAAAACATTAGATTAACAACTAAAAGCAATATCATAAAATACCAGCTAGAGCAGAAGTGTATAGCTAGTATAATATGTGCATGCAGTGTTTTGCGCAGTTGGTTTTGTAGCGATTTTTTTTCTATAATCGTGGTTATTCGTGTCATGAAAACTCATCTGCAGTATGAACAACACTATGAACCATAGAAATCGAGGGTTCTGCATGGTTTTATAAACCCTTGCAAAAAAGAGCTCTTTTTTCCAAATACCGAAATAACGGTATTTCATCCTCAAATACCGGTATGAAAATACCGAAAAAATTGACCGGTATACCGGTATTTCGATATACCGGTATACCGGTATCCATGCCCTAGTCAAAATAGTTTTCTTCACACAACTTTTTATTGCGTTTTTGTAAGAGCAGTGATAGACGGTTAAAGAGCCTTCATGATGATAAATTACTAAGGCTCGGGTTCAAATCCTAGCATGTACCAATGAGTTTTTCAGAACTTACGTACATATTCATCACTAGCACGACGGTGAAGGAAAACATCGTGAGGAAACCCGCAGGTCTGACAACGGAATCACCAGTCATTCATTACCTATCACGTTCAGGGATATATCTACTCGTGAAAAGTGGGTATTTCCGTTCATAGAATACCTCTGCCTACTCCTTGGGGATAAAAGGGATGACTTTTTATTAAAAATTTCAAAAGGTATCAATGTTGTTTTGCTGTTTTGGCCCCTGCACTTCAATCCGATTATCTCGAATAACAAAAATCCCGCAGTGATTAATTATCTATTTTCCGGAATAACAACAAACACTGGGTTCCGTTTACGTAAATTTGTGGGCAGTGTAGGAAATTGTTATCTGCAACAGGTTTCGTGACACATTAGTTAAACAGAAATTAAAGATAATGCGAGTGGTAAACAATGGAATGGGGCGTCCCACGCTGCGGTCTGGACAAATCTACATGGTATATGTCGCAGGATTATTTTATTTTATTTATTCGGAGAAAAAAACAGTACTTAGTGTATGAAAATTCTTATAGAATATGTATTTCACTTACATAAGTAACACTATGCCCATGAACATTTCTCGCTAAGATGTAACAAAGAAAAACTTAAAGTAATCCAGTTATAATTTGAAAAGATAGAAATGCAAAGTTCGCGCGAACATTCACCCACCAACCTAAGTATAATCATAGAGGTTTATGGTGTGTAATATAATATGGGAGTTATTGTAATAATACATCAGAAAAGTGGTACTATAGATAGAACGTCTGCCAAAATTGAAACATCCACATAAAATCAATTCAAAACATTGCAAAACTCTGCGCTATAGTGTAAAATAAATAATCTCATGCCTTTTATCCCCGAGGGGGTAGGCAGGGGTATTCCATTTCTGGAAATACCCACTTTTCACGAGAATATTCGACCCCTAAACGTGATACGTGGTGAGCCCATCGCTGGACCGGGTCTGTTACACATGCCTCAGATCACGATGTTTTCCTTCACAGTCGAACAAGTGATGAATATGTACGTACGGTTTTGAAAAACTCCTTGGTACGTGTCAGGATTTGAACCCGGGTCTCACTGATTATCATGGGAAGCGGGCTCTTTAACCGTAAGGCTATCACTGCTCTTTACTTGTAAAACCGTGATATCATAGTTTCACCAGTGGTATTACAATTGCACTGACTTTTGTGAATCGACTCAGTTTCAAACAATATCACGGGACAATCTAAGTTAGGTTCGTTATAATGCTACTAAGCAAATTCAGTGGCATTGTAATTAAGTATTGTTGTCCTAGTAAAATTATCACTACATATGTACTAGCAAAACTTCGATATGGTAGGAAGCCTCGATACTGACAGACAAGAGATAGATGACAAAGCTGTAAAATTTTTAATAAAAAAAAATAACCACAAAAAAAATATCTTTGTTTTTTTCCGATTCTTTTGGATTCTTTGAGTGTTTTGCAACAAAACTCAAAAATTTAATTGAGACTAGTTCGCCTCTCAATCGGTGGTTTAATTTCTGATGTGAAAAAACCCATAACTGATGTCTGTTAAGGTTGATAATAAATACCCACTAATAGATTCACGTCATACGTTTTTTATAATTATTTATTACAAATAAGTGCATATTAATATACGTTTTGACGTCATATCAGTCCGACCATTGCTTTTATCTTTATTACTATTTTTTTTTTGTCATTCAGATAACTATGTTTTGCAAGGGGAATATCAGTAAGAACATACATACATACAGCTCACGCCATTGTCCCACAGGGGTAGGCAGACGATGAATCGCCACTTTGCATACTTCTTTCGCTTCATTCACATCCATAAGCCTTTTCATGCACGCTCTTTTATTCTTCGCACTCCGGACCCCAGCTTTTTGAAGGACGTCACTAATTTGATCCGTGAGCGTACTTCGGGGAAAAACATAACTTATACAATATACTTAAGAAGTTCAAAACTATGTATAAATGTTTTTCAAAAACTTAAGCACATATTTATCACTAGCGGATGCCCAGCGGCGTTGCCCGCGCTGATTCCGTTTATTCCCGTTCCCGTGGGAATTGCCGAAAATCCCTTCATAGTGATTGCCTACGACATATTAACCTACATACCTACCATATTTCAAATAGCGGGTGCCCAGCGGCGTTTTCCCGCTTGGATTTAGTTTATTCCCGTTCCCGTGGGAATTTCCAAAAATCCCTTCATACCAATTTCCTATGACATATCAGACACCTTTATACCATTTTTCAAGTTTCTAGGTGTTATCGTTTCGGAGTAGTACGTATTTCTCTTTTTAACCAGTTTTTATATTTTCCCGTGGGAATGAGATATTTTCCTGGAATAAAAAGTACCCTAGATGTTGACCCGGGTACTCAGTTATCTCCATACCAAATTTCATCAAAGTTCGTCTAGTAGTTTTTGAGTGATGCGTGCACAACCAGACAGACAGACAGACAGACAGACAAAAATTCCAAAAAATGGTGTTTCAGTATCTATATCGATAACTATATACACTACCGTTAAAATTTTCAAAAAATATTTAATGTACAGACACGGCCCCGTTAGAGTTTTATTATATGTATAGATTATCTCGATGGTGAAGGAAAACATCTTAAACCCGCAGGTCCCAGAATTAATTCTGAAGCGTGTTAACAGACCCGGTCAAGCGATGGGCTTACAACCTATCACGTTTAAGGGTCCAAAGTATATACAGTAAACGTAGGTACTAACCAGAAACCGCTGCCTACCCCGTACGGGGAAAAAAGGCGTGGGTTTGGTTAAGTTAGGTTACATTTCTATCTATTTGTTTATATATTGTGGTGTGTTTAATATAAATTAAGTTTTTCTTCTAATTCCTTTCTGCATTTTCCACCGCCCAGGAAGATGTTTTAGTTTTGAACAATAAAATTCAGGGAATAGGTGTTTTTTTCCAATAGGGAAAAGCAACGTTATCCTATATACTTACTTAGTGACGTCACTGTGTTTTGGCGGTCAGCTAGTGACACTGCATGGTACAAAGTGGTACAACATACAATGAGCCACGGATGTTTCGCGCGAGAGTGACGCAAGACGCAACGATCGAATATAAATATTTTTTTTTATTCCTTTTTTTGTTTCAAGGCATTATCAATTTAGCCATTAGCACTAAACAAGACACGAAATCAAAGAGTTTTAGCTCTTCAGAGTTACTGTACAAAAACACAATAAATGTTTTCGAAACTTATCAAAATTACAAAAAACATGACATCCCTTTTGTGATTTCCCCAAAAAGAAATTTTAAATTCCACGTTACCTATTTTTTTAAATGGTGGCTATAACGGCCTTAAAGGTCTTCTATTTTTAAGGATAATAGAGAAGTTATTAATTTAAAAAACTATATTGCTTACTTATTATGGTTCTGATGTAAAGGGAAAACGGAATTAAACATAGATTAAAAAACACTTCTAATTACGCTGTTAGTTTTTTTGGGATTATGTATCACGTTTAAGGTACCTAGCGAAAAATATGTAAGTAGGTACTTACGTACGGTAGGTACCCGATACGAAATAAGTACCTACTTCTTTCGTTTTTAATTTTTAAAGTAAGTTTTTAATTCTGACTTAACTTGATTGGCATGGTCAGAGATTCATTTTATTTAAATGAATCTTCAACCCTTCCAGTCAAGCAGTAGGTTCCCACGCGCGGAGGAGAACAATAAATAAACCTATTATGTCTGGGAATTGTTACTAGTCCGACTAATACGTATATACCTAGTGCGTGACTTAGCAAAACTCTATGAAAGCACTTACTTAATGAGTTTTCATAAACGTGTCATGTTAGCAGATTACCCATAAATGGCTACTTTACTGTTTACGTACAATGTCGAATGATATGACAAATAGTACTTAATTGCACTATCAGCACAATGAATATTATATCAAGTTCATAAATCAACTAAAAAAGGCGGCAAACAGCTGTCAATGCCATTTACTTTTTTTTCTTCAGTCATTGTCGTTTAAACCTCTCCAATTATCACCGGCTGAAGTCTGAACAGTCCGAGCGTCCGTCACATGTTGTTATCTGAACCCAGAGCTCATCATTAAATTTACATCAATAAAATAATCGACCAGTCCGTCAGTGCATCGTCGAACGTCGCGCAGGCGCGTTGTGCGCATTTATAACGAAATCCTCGCAAACTTGCATAATTTTGACGCTTGCAAAACTGTGTACTTTAAAGAACCTAGTGGCTGTGTTTAAAAATATATAAAAAATGGCGGACGGTGACGTTCCTCTAGTAAAAAGTTTTAGCGGAAACGAAATAGAATTTGGTGCGAATGGCACGAAAGTGAGCAGAGCTAACTCAAGGTTGGTATTTTTAAAACAACTGAATGTTACTAGATTTAGCTGAGTGCCGTGCTTTTGTTTTTAAACTACGCAAATGAGTTTTCTTGAAAATCTGGCTGTTTCATTTTGAGTCTTCAGCGAGGTCGCGGCAAAGAGGTCGCCTACAAAAAAGGGTTTAATGATGCACAGATTCTTCATTGAACTTTTAAAAATAAAACTGACATTTAATTTTTCTTATAACTTTTTAACAATACAATCAAATTAGGGACTTCCTAAAAATGCCTAAGTACTTTTTTTGTTTCTAAACGTTACGTACCTACCTCCTGTTGTCATCAAATAATATTGTAGTATCAATTTGAACAAAATAGGTGACGTATTGCGGAAAATTACAGTCGACCTTCACAATACAACGCTTACACCTCGGTTTTCTTGCTTTGCCTTCACTTTTACCTATGCACCCTATTCTGGCAAAACGTGCTACCATAAACTACAATAGTGAAAGTACCGTCTATGTTAGGCGACCAAACATAAACCGACTTTTGTTTATGGCTATGCCCTAAAGTTTTTGCAAGGCACTTCTTGTTTAGCTAGGGTTGTCAATTTTTTTTGTTATAAAAAATTACTTACAAGGGTTTTTTTTTACACCAAAACACTGTTTCTCAGATAAAATACTGACTACAGTAAATACAGATTCTTGCTGAGATACTGAAATAATAATGTTATACAGAAATAAACTTTAGACAACATTGGGTCCATTAGCACTGTATTGGTACTTAAACAGTAAATATAAAAAAGTATACGAAACAATAACTTTATTATATTTTTATTTCAATTTGTTGAACCGTTACGGAAACTATTCCAAACATACAGACAGACATTCTAAAAATGGTTATTTATGAGGAGACATCAAATTATTTTGAAATTACATACATACACTTGAATTTTATTATTGATAGCGGTTCAGCGCGGTTTCGACCGCGTAGTTCCCGTTCCCGGAATACGGGAATAAAATATAGCTTTTGTAACTCAAGGATATTGTAGCTTAGCTGTAGCTTGCCATTGGTGAAAGAATTTTTGAAATCTGTCCAGTAGTTTTTGAGTTTACAAACATACAAAAATACAAATCTTTCCTCTTTATAATATTAGTGTAGATATAGATAAGTAAAATAATCAAAGAGATTTAAATATAATAGGGCATAGAGGGGACAAAGCGAGGAAAATTTGAAGTCAAAAGTTATTCCAAGTGGAATAAGTCTAGTACAATTTCGACCGAATGACAGCTCGCGTTCATACTAACTGACATGACAAGGACATGACGCTTAGGCTTCAAAGTTTTGTATGAAAATATTCCCAATGCCCCCTCTATGCCCTATTATATTTAAATCTCTTTGAAAATAATAGTACCTATTTGCATAAGCAAGCAAGCATGCATTGGGAACATTTTTTCATACAAAAACTTTGAAGTTCATGTCAGTCAGTTATCATATCAGCGTCATGTCAGTTAGTATGAACGCGAGCTGTCATTCGGTCGAATCCAAAGAGATTTAAATGTAATAGGGCATAGAGGGGACAGAGCGACGAAAATTGGAACCCAAAAGTTATTCCAAGTGTAATAAGTCTAGTACAATTTCGACCGAATGACAGCTCGCGTTCATACTAACTGACATGACGCTTGAGCTTCAAACATGCTTCAAAGTTTTGTGTGAAAATATTCCCAATGCCCCCTCTATGTCCTATTATATTTTAATCTCTTTGGTCGAATCACACTAAACTTATTCCATCTTGTAATAACTTTTTTCTTATAATTTTCCTCGCTTTGTCCCTATTATATTTTAATCTCTTTGATGCATGGTAACCCTATGTTTGGCAGGTTGCAAATACGGTCCGCATGTTTCTAATGCATCGACCTTGTTGTGCGCCCGCGCAGCGGTAGCGTGCAATGCCGTGCATTTAATTTTCATTGACTACAATAATCTTTTAGGGCACAGCCTGTTACCTACATTTTCAAAAACAGGCCAAGTGCGAGTCGGACTAGTACACGAAAGATTATAATTATTAGTTTTTGTTGTTAGTAAATACTGAAAATGTCAAGCGTCTTCCTATTGCCATTATTAAAACGTGGCAAGTTAAATAAAAGCTTGTAAAAAAGCATGGACACAAAACATTATTGATTGTAACTAAGTACTTTTTGCTAGCGTTTTCTCCGTATACCGGAATTAAAAGTTATTCCAAACTTAAATAATTAAAGAAATTGTGGGAGGCAGGGCCAGTTATAAAGGTAGGTACTAAAACTGATAGATGTCTATCAGTTTTAGTACCTACCTTTATAACTAAGTATATATATATTTAAGTATGTACTTAAATAAGTAATAAACGACCAGACGCGAAGCCATTCGACATGTTCATGCTCACAAATGTTGGCCCCGAGCGGGGATCGAACCCGCGACCTCCGGCTCAGAAGGCAGGGTCACTACCAACAGAGCCAACAGGCCCGTCATGGCATAGATAATAAAACCAATTTTCCTCTATAACGCTGTTAACATCATACCTAACCAGTGAACAATGCGGCGTATTTCGCGTGTAGCATGATATAATCGTAATTAACCAATATAAATACACATGAACACCTATTTTTTAATTTATATTCACAAAATAATACGAAACTGGGCAAAACACCAGATTTCAATGCACCAGATATTCCAAGTTTTCATTTTACCAAAAGTAGGTAAAATGACAAACAATCTTTCCAACGATATTTTAGACCAGCAGCTGTTTTGCCCCATTTCACCCTCGTGGGAAAATTATAGCTCATACCTACTACTCCCAGAATAGTAAGCTTTCCATTGCTGAAAGAATTTCTAAAATCAGTCCAGTAGGTTCGGAGCCTATTCATTACAAAAAAAAAGTTTTTTTCCTCTTTTTAATACTTATTAGTGTAGACAGGAAGCAGTATTTTCAACAAATAACAAGAAAAACATGAGGACATTTAAGTAAATCATAATAAATACATTATGTTAAAGACATTATCAAAGAGCTGTCAGTGTATTTGGTCGAGGCTTCAGGTGAGCAGAGGACTGGCAGTTATCACTGTCAAATATCAATCTAGGTATCCAGAGAGGGAATGCGGCCAGTCTTCTAGGCACTGTCCCACATGGTTCTTCTTTGAAGGATATTTTTTACTTTTAAGTATTGATTTTTTCAGTACATTATACTATTACTACTTAAACCTATCACATCCGTAGAGTCAAGTGCGACATCTTTTACGTCAACCTCTAAGGGTTGGCTATTTTTGGCTGTTTTGTTGAGATGGTATAGTTTGTTGTTAATGTAATCTCGGTTAGTATCTGGTTTTATCTAATGTGGTAGGGTATGCCAATATTTAAGTAGTAAGTACATAATTCAGATTAAAAGTACAACAATAAATAACGATTCAATAAGGAATAGTAGGTACAATATTGTACTTTAAAATAATAATAACAAAGTCAAATGCTCGCTGCTTATTTTGTGACAACCACTATATGTTGGCAAAGGTTATTTTAGGGACTTTTTTGGAGTACTTTGTTGGTATTTGTGTTATCTATAGCAGAGTATACCACCGTTATACACCATGTAGTTTTGATTAAAAATAGTAGAATTAATAATGAAATAAGAAACAGAATAAAACTAACCTAGTATTATAATTCCTTTACGAATTACGGTCATGTTTTGCATAATGATGATTAAAATTGAATGCTTGTTAAAAATTTAATTTGCTTCATGCATCTATGCAAGGTTGGAACGGCTATAAAACTTGTGATTTTGACCTGATAGTCCTGATACCAACAAATTGGCAGAATTATTGCATTTTTAGGGTTCCATACCCAAAGGGTAAAAACGGGACCCTATTTCGCTGTCTGTCCGTCCGTCTGTCTGTCACCAGGCTGTATCTCAAGAACCGCGTTAGCTACACAGTTGAAATTTTCACAAATTAGGTATTTCTGTTGCCGCTATAACAAATACTAAAAACAAAATAAGATAAATATTTAAGGGGGGCTCCCATACAACTAACATGATTTTTTTGCCGTTTTTAAAGATAACGGAACCCTTCCTGCGCGAGTCTGACTCGCACTTATCCGGCTTTTTTATTTTTCATGAGTTTTTGCGCATCGTAACAAAAGAAAAACAAAGTTTACAAGAAACATAGTTATCCTTACTTCCGTTTTTATCGTGAACACGAAAAAATGAGAAATCTGCAACATAAATCATTATAATTACCTACCTTTTTAACTTTTAAAAGATCTTTGGATTGAAGTAGAGTTTTTGTTGACAATTCCAGTAGGTATGCCTTAATGGATATTTTGCATTCAAACGAAAAGTCACGAGTTCAATTCCCGCGTCCGAATAAATATTTGAGCAAAAAATACCAAAGCGACGCAAAAACTTCAAATATTTTTCTGCAGTTGGATTAACACTCACAGATAGACAAAGCAAATAATACCACTGAATAAAATAATAGTAGTTAGGTACATATAAGATAATATAAGTGAACGCCAATCAGGAAAACAAATATGAAAAAGATAGAACTCTAAAGAGCTAAGAGATTAAAATATAATAAGGCATAGAGGGGACAAAGCGAGGAAAATTTGAAGTCAAAAGTTATTCCAAGTGGAATAAGTCTAGTACAATAGGGTTGTGTCCTACCTAGTCAAATCAGTTACTTTTTACGATCTGTCAAAACGAAATTTTACTATGGAAAATGTACTGAAATAGCAAACCGTGACGTCATAGTTTGTAGTACTCAATTGCAGCACTTTTTTTGATTGATTTATTATTTTTAAATTTGCTATAATTGTAAATTGAAAATCGAAATACATATTTTGAGGTGCTTTGTCAACTACCCAATTGGGTAGTTGACAGCATCGAAATTAAATAGCGAGTAGTCATACATTAAAAAGATTATCCCAAAGCACCTCAAAATATGTATTTCGATTTTCAATTTACAATTATAGCAAATTTAAAAATAATAAAACAATCAAAAAAAGTGCTGCAATTGAGTAGGTACTACAAACTATGACGTCACGGTTTGCTATTTCAGTACATTTTCCATAGTAAAATTCCGTTTTGACAGATCGTAAAAAGTAACTAATTTGACTAGGTAGGACACAACCCTATTTCGACCGAATGACAGCTCGCGTTCATACTAACTGACATGACAAGGAAATGACGCTTAAGCCGTATACAGAAAGAAAGCTGAAAACTTATAATAAGTGCCGACAGGCGCCGGTCAGCGCTGATAAGTTTTCAGCTTTCTTTCTGTATACGGCTTTAGGCTTCAAAGTTTCGTATGAAAATATTCCTAATCCTACCTCTATGCCCTATTATATTTAAATCTCTTTGCTAAAGAGTAAAAAAACCGGCTAAGGCGAGGCGGAGTCCCGCACGAAGGGTTTCGTACCATTATCTATAAAAACGGCAAAAAAATCACTTTTGTAGTGTGGGAGTCCCCCTTAAATATTCATTTTATTTTCTTTGTATTTGTTGTTATAGCGGCCACACAAATACATAATTTGTGAAAATTTCAACTGTCTAGCTATCGCGGTCCTTTAGATACAGCTTCGTGACAGACAGACGGACAGACATACAGCGAAGTCTTAGTAATATATAATCTCACGCCTTTCATCCCCGAGGGGGTAGGCAGAGGTATTCCATTACTGGATATACCCACATTTCACGAGATACATTGGACCCCTAAACGTGATAGGTGGTGAGCCCATCGCCGGACCGGGTCTATTTACACATGTCTCAGAATTAATTCTGAGACCTGCGGGTTTCCTCACGATGTTTTCCTTCACCGTCGAGCTAGTGATAAATATGTACGTAAGTTTTTACTTCATTTTATAGGTTTTCTCATGAATGCCATTGTCAGAACTGGACCAAATTTAAATGGGACCACACAGGAAGCACTATTAGCTTTCAAATAAAAAAAGAATAATCAAAATCGGTTTACCCAGTCAAGTTCTGAGGAAACAAACAAAAAAAATACAGTCGAATTGAAAACCACCTCCTTTTTGAAGTCGGTTGAAAAGATACCACATCATTAACTCTTAAAGAACATAGTGTACTGTAGTGTAACATCGATTACTTTCTACACTAGGTACCTCAGATTTCACGTACATACACGGCCCCGTTAGAGTTTTATTGTATGTATAGATAGATGTATTAGAACTAATTTTGAGGCCTGCGGTTCCTTACAATGTTTTCACGTCGAGCTAATAATAAGTATGTACGTTTGGGTTTCAAAAACTCGTCGAACCCGGGTTTCACGTATGCAGATTCACAACATGGCTATCAGTGCTATCACTAAAACATGTGATTCACAACTTGTTTTTATAATTCCGTTGTTTGCAAATCTGACGCAATACGATACAGAGATTTAATTACTTGTATTGATAAAGGTCTACAGAATCATCATGTTTACGGTGACGTGATGTTCAATGTTGATTGTTGAGGCGTAGTTTTTAGATGGGTCTGGTTTCTACACTATCTTGCTTTCGATTATTTGGTCTGCACCGGGGAACATTTTTTTTTTCTGGGTCGGTCTGCAGTTCTAAGTATTGTTGTCTACCAGTAAAATAATAAATTGTAAATCGGGTTCGAATCCTGGCATGTATCTACCAATGAGTTTTTCAAAACTTACGTACATATTTATTTCTAGCTCGATGGTGAAGGAAAACATCGTGAGGTCCCAGAATTCTAAGACATATTGTGTAAACAGACCTGGTCCGGCTATTAGCTCACCGCCTATCATGTTTTGGGATCCAAAGAATATCTGGTGAAAAGTGGGTATATCCAGAAATGGAATACCTCTGCCTACCCCCTCGGGGATATAAGGCGTGAGATATATTTTTTATTATTTTTCAATAAATTGTGGGACACAATTCATTACTCAAAGCAATTTACACACGGTTGTTTAGTCCCAAACTAGGCAGGGCCTGTACTAGGGGTAGGTACTAAACAACTGATAAACATACTTAAATAAATATAAAACAACCAGACACGAAGCCGCCAGACATGTTCATGCACACAAATCTTAATCCCGAGCGGGATCGAACCCGCGACCTCCGACAAAAAAGTCATGGTCACTACCAACTGAGCTAACAGCCCCGTCAAAATACCCATACACGAAAAAACCCACTTTTCACCAGTATATTCTTTGGAACCCTAAACGTGATAGGTGGTGAGCCTATCGCCGGGCCGAGTCTATTACACGTGCCTTAGAATCAATTCTGGGACCTACGGGTTTCCTTACTAAGTTTTCCTTCACTGTCGAGCTAGTGATAAATATGTACGTAATATTTGAGAAACTTATTGGTGCAAGCCTTCACCAGGATTCAAACCCGGGGCTTATGAATGAGAAGCGGGGTCTTTAACCTAACGCTATCACTACTGCCGACATAAATCTTTACATACAACTTTATAAGGTCATTACCACATGTTATTACCTACCACAATTCAAAAACTAAATAATTGAATTGTTTATTGACAGTCAATAATTAATGGGGGCTGATAAGTTTGTTAGTTATTTAATTATTAATATTATGTTTGTTGATATCGGTCGTTACCGGAGGCCCTAACCCCTCCCCTTCTCTACCCTCTCCCCCTATTCCCACCTCAAAGGACGGCAACGCAGTTGTCACTCTTGAGTTGCAGGTGTCCATGGGCGACGATAGTCACTTACCATCTCCAGACGTATTTCACAGAGACTCGATACCTCGACATCTATCGACATCACATTGGTATCGAAAACTAATGTCATATATGACAGTTGGTGTCACATATGACATTAGTTTTCGATACCAACATCAGCCCATCTCGATAGATAGTTTTCGATGTCGATAGATTCGACTCGAATCGAACGGAAACGGTATAGAGTCTCTGTGATACGTCTGCAGGTAAGCCGTCTGCTCGTTTGCCCCCTTCTCTTATAAAAAAAAAATACCATGACTTGAAAATATTATAGTAAAAGAAAATATTAATAATAATAATCTTTATTTCGCTTGAAATGTGGTACAAGAAGATGGTCAGTAAAATGATATGTTTCACACAATTTCACCAGAATCTGGCATGCAAAATTCATAGGTATTACAAAAGTATGAATAATAATTCTAAGAATAAAATTTCCATAACATAAAATAATTAAAAAAAAAACAAAACAGTAAAAATGTCATAATTTAAGAAAACAATACAAATGTCATAATTTAGTCAAATAATATTATATTAAGCAAGAATTAAAATAGATTTGTTAGCATTTTATACACTTTCTCATTTCATGGAATTTTGAATTTGGTCATATGTCTCGTAGCATTTTTTGCACTTTATTAGAGTCATCAACATTTATTCGCAATCCCTACACTTTATAGGCTTTCTTTAGAAGGATTAGCAAAAAATAAAATATTGAATTTCACAAAGGAAAACATCGCAATAAATAACTTTTGTACAGTTAGCCTGATATCGAATCTACTTTAATCCATAAACTTATTTCTAGAGTCATCTTAACTTTCTACAATAAATTTCAATGTCATCAAAACGTCTGTCATCATAGCTTAGCTTAGCTAGCATAAGGTCCAACTTTCAGCGCTTACTCTTGGTAGTAGAGGATCCCAATATAAGACGACCTTCACCGAGTTGCTTATTGGATGGAAAGTATTTTATATCAAATTTAATATGTTAAAAAGATATCGCGAGTGGGTTGGCTGAAAATATTCAGTCCATGATATGATTAGTTATATCTTTTTTTTAACATTGCACTGGTTTGGTTAATAGACAAATTACATACTAATCGAAAGTATGAAGTCTATAGAAAATGAAAACAGTCTTAAAATTAATGAATTCCGGTTGTTAAAAATCAAAATATTGCTGCGAGTGAATATAACGTACGACTGAAAAGTCTCAGCGTACCATCATTGAATGAAAGAGTGCGCATGCTATGAACATATTCCGTGTAATAGAAAAGAATAGCGATACACACATATTTTAAATATTTAATTAATCATATCCTGGACTTAATTTTTTCAGCCATATCTTACTCGCGATATCTTTTTTAACATATTAAATTTTACATAAAATACTTTTCATCCAATAAATTTCATTAATTCCTTATAAATGATTTTACTAGTTTTATTGTGTGATTAACTGTACTTACACTGTACCAGATGCGAAAAATGACGCGACTCTGAGCTATTTCATATATTCTGCTAATGCTCACATTGTTTGCACTAAAAGTGTAAATTTTGAGAAATTTTGAGAAAGTGTACAGATTGCGAATCGATATAAGAGACTCTATAAAAGTAGAGTATTTGCTACAAAATGCAACGATTAATGTAATAGTTAATGAAATGAGAAAGTGTATAAAATGCTCACAAATCTTAAAATAACAGTAATTAATTAAAATAAAATATATCAATAAGGGTTAACTTCCGAGGTGTCTGAAAGTCAATATATTCATTCACAGAATAGAAACAATTTTGTACAAGCCAACTTTTTAACCTGGCTTTGAACAGGCTCATAGGCAGTGTCTTTAAATCGTCACCTAACCGATTATAAATATTTATTGCCATGTGATAAGTGTTTTTGCCGTATAACGTCGTTGTTCTATTAGGTGGTAGCAATCTTTGAGGGTATCTCGTATTAAATTTACAAACTTCTTTCATTTTGCTGAATAGGCCTGTGTGGGTTCTTACAAATAAACATATTTCATATATATACATACAAGGAACGGTTAAAAGTTTCAATTCCTTAAATAGTGGTCTGCAAGATGTTAAGGCATCAACATTACAGATTGCTCGAATGCATTGTTTTTGTGCTATCAGTACTCTAATTGCGTGATGTGCGTTGCCCCATAGAAGGATGGCATATCTACATAAGGAATTATTATATTAATATAGCGGGTGCTCAGCTACGTTGCCCGGATCCAGTGTATTCCCGTTCCAAACTCTGCAGTATGAAAGGCAGTACTGTATGTACTGCGTAAACTGAGATTGGCTAAATGTAATGTACTGCGTAAACTGAGATTGGCTAAATGTAAACAGCAGCCCATCTCCACCTGCCTCATCAAGGCACTCTGCCGTAATCCAATTTGTAACCCAATTTAGTGTTAAGTAACAATTGATTAAAAGAATATTGTGTTGAGAAGTTTCTTGCCCCGCTTCTTCTCCTCAACCATACATGCTGAAGCGGTGGAGTAGAAATGACGTTCAATAGTTCCTATTTTGAATAAAACATTTTGACTTTTGATTTTTTGACTTTTGCCTTGATTAGACTCAGACTTTTCTTGAGGGTATATTTTTATTACCTACATATCAATTATTTTGAATTTTTAAATTATCTAAATCAATCTCTGAATATCGGACTTCGAATTGACGTTGACAATTTGAAAAATGGCGCTAATTTCGGGTCCAAACTGCCAAATCGGTGTCAAATTAGATACCGCGTAATTAAACTTAGGTGGCACAGCTGCTGATAAGAATACTACACAATTATTCTGCTGATTTCTGTACGTCGCAATTCGTAGATAACCTTTTGTCTGTCCGTCTGGCTTTGTCGGCTATTTTTATAGCTATAAAACCGCCCATTCACGCCTGTTACTGCGTATGAATGCATTTGGCTGTTGCTTTAGTGCCAGTGCCAAGTTTCTGTTAGATAAAGTATTGTCTTACTATATTAACTTATGTGTAAGATAGTATTATTACGATCAATTTAACTGAGACTTAACTAAATTCAATTTAAAACTTTTATTGCAGTTAACATTAGGTTGTTAGCTATGTTCATGAATTTTGTAAACTATAGGCTTTTTGATATTCTTTCTTTGAAAATATATTTTTTTCTTTCTTCATTACCGCTGGCCATGAAATGGGTGATAGCCTGATAGGTAACATTGTTTTCTCCATCTTCTACTTTACTCTCGCAACGACTTGCTTGTATTCTAAAACTTCTAATAAGTATTTTATGTACCTACTTACGAGCGTAATCAAAAACTGTGTATCATTTCCCTGTACCGTACAGTAATAAATTTACTAGTAACATTGACGGGCCTGTTGGCTCAGCTCAGTAGTAGTGACCCTGCCTTCTGAGTCGGAGGTAGCGGGTTCGATCCCAGGGCCAACATTTGTGTGCATGAACATGTCTGTTAGCTTCGTGTCTAGTCGTCTCATATTTATTTAAGTATGTTTATCAGTTGCTTAGTACCCATAGTACAGGCTCTGCCTAGTTTGGGACTAAATAACCGTGTGTGAATTGTGTCCCACAATTTATTATTGTTATCACTACTCGACGGTGAAGGAAAACATCGTAAGGAGACATCAGATTAGTACGCATTTAGTGATGTGACTATCTTTTATTAGTTCTTCGTGACAGAAAAGCCTTGATAAAATACTAAAATCTTTACTGCTTTATTAAAACGCAGTTGAGTAACAGAACTATGCAGTGCATTCATAAATAACATCATAATAGAAGCGCATCAGACTTGTTACACAATAAACGTAAGTAGAACGGTGGGGCAATACTATATCCTGTTGTCTTACACTTCTTGAATGCATGCAGTGTTATAATTTAACAATTTTTTAAATTCTAACATCCTACAATATTATAATATATATATATATAATCTCACGCCTTTCATCCCCGAGGGGGTAGGCAGAGGTATTCCATTACTGGATATACCCACATTTCACGAGATACATTGGACCCCTAAACGTGATAGGTGGTGAGCCCATCGCCGGACCGGGTCTATTTACACATGTCGCAGAATTAATTCTGAGACCTGCGGGTTTCCTCACGATGTTTTCCTTCACCGTCGAGCTAGTGATAAATATGTACGTAAGTTTTGAAAAACTCATTGGTACATGCCAGGATTCGAACCCGAGCCTCACTGATTTTCGGTCGGCTCTTTAACCGTCCGGGCTATCACTGCTCACAATATTATAAACAAGCGGCGCAAATACGCCGACCTCAATGAGGGCTACATATTTGTGCCGTTTGGGGTGGAGACCATGGGACCGTGGGGTCCGGGGGCGCGGCAGCTCCTTAAAAAGCTGTCAGTGCGTTTGGTCGAGGCTTCAGGTGACCAGAGGGCTGGCAGCTATCTCTGTCAAAGGATCAGCCTAGCTATCCAGAGAGGGAATGCTGCCAGTCTTCTGGGCACTGTCCCACATGGTTCCTCTTTGGAGGACATTTTTTATCTGTAATTATTGTAAATCAATGTATATTTTCTTTGTAAATAAATGTATATTTTCATGGTCATAAACAAGTTTGTACGTATGGATTTTGTCTGCCTCGGCGTCGACGGCCAGTCGCTACCTACTCACTGTGCTATAATTTTCTCACGGGGACGGGTCTTACGCGGGTGAAAACGCGGGGTACAGCCAGTGGACACTGATAATATTACAAAGAGGAAATATTTGTATTTTGTTATTTTGTATGTTTGCAACGAATAAAATTTAAACCTACTGGACGGATTTTCAGAAATTCTTTCACCAATGGAAAGCTCAATTCACACTGAATAACATAGGCTATATGTTATTCCCGTGTTCCCACGGGAACGGGAACTACGTGGGTGGAACCGCGTGGAACAACTGTCATAATATGACTTAAAAAAATAAAAAAACCTTTTTTCTACATACTTGCGTTCGAAAATGGCATTAGTATTCTTCAAAATTAAAATCTTTTTGTTGTTGAAAGTTCTCAGAAAACAAGACAAAGCACATTAACAGTATGCAGTGCAGCCTTGTCTGATGTATGATTCCATGCACAAAAATAAATCACGTGTCATCATTAAAATACAATTCACTTTCCGTATCCGTTATTTTTTGTTTCTTTGGAGTCAAAGAAGACTCCTACTTTATTCCCGAAGGGATCAGCAGATCAAATAATATACCCTGAATATACCCACTTTTTTTCCAGAATTATAAATTGAATCTACAAATTCTTCAATATTTTAATATGTAACCATACAGAAATAGAACCTGCGACCTCGCCTAAGCGCCTCGCCTCAATAACTGAACTATTACTAAACAATACTATCACCGCTATATCCTTGGGCGTCTGCGAATCCGGCTCCCATTCACTTTTTATAGCCATTGTATTATAATATTTAGGATTTGAAACGGTGATTTCAAATCAGTAGTCGCCAATCGGCACATGCTCACACCAGGACTCGAACCCTGGCCATGCATAACACAAAGGCTCACTTCCAAAAGGGGAACCATCGCAAAATGTCAGATTCGCAAAATGTCGGAATTCTGACATTCTGCTTATCTGACCATTTGCGTTTCGCAGAAAGTCAGATTCGCAAAATGACGGATTCGCAAAATGACGGATTCGCAAAATGACGGATTCGCAAAATGTCGGATTCGCAAAATGACGGAATTTTAAAGATACTTCCCACGACACTAGGATGAACAAGATAAAAAAGTTTTTGCGTGAAAGAGGAACATACACCCATACATACAATCTTTCGCGTTTATAATGTTAGTAGGATATAATCCTTATTATAGGAACTATTTAAATTGCGCGAATTGCAAACTGTACTGATCTTACTCTGTACTGAGCAGGAGTGGGCATTGCATGGTATTTATAGCATGCCGTTTCCGTAGCATGCTTCCTGATTGTGGTATGTATAATATATTTACTAGTTAAGGGGAATTTATACAACGCGTAACAGAATAAGCGCAATTCCTCATACACCCCAATTAGTATATAGTATAAGTGTATAGATACGTGATAGATAACAGACACAATGACTTAAGGAGTACCTACCTTCAAAGGGAGGTGTTATAGCTTAAAGTAATTTCATAGGTAGGTACTTGCGTCGTACTCATACATTATTTCACTAGCGGATGCCCAGCGGCGTTGCCAGCGCGGATTTCGTTTATTCCCGTTCCCGTGGTTCATAGTGGTTGCCTACGACATATTTAAGACCCCTACATACCATATTTCAAATAGCGGGTGCCCAGCGGCGTTTTCCCACTTGGATTTAGTTTATTCCCGTTCCCGTGGGAATTTCCAAAAATCCCTTCATACCATTTTCATTAATGACATATCAGACACCTTCATACCATTTTTCAAGTTTCTAGGTGTTACCGTTTCGGAGAAGTACGTATTTCTCTTTTTAACCAGTTTTTTTATTTTCCCGTGGGAATGAGATATTTTCCTGGAATAAAAAGTACCCTAGATGTTGACCCGGGTACTCAGTTATCTCCATACCAAATTTCATCAAAATCCGTCCAGTAGTTTTTGAGTGATGCGTGCACAACCAGACAGACAGACAGACAGACAGACAGACAAAAATTCCAAAAATTGGTTTTTCGGTATCTATATCGATAACTATATACACTACTGTTAAAATTTTCAAAAAATATTTAATGTACAGACACGGCCCCGTTAGAGTTTTATTATATGTATAGATATAGATATAGATATGTAAGTATACTAGATATACCTATCTACTTATTACTAAAATTTAAATGGCTACCGTTTCCCGCCGAGCTAATGGCCCCTTTGGTAGAAACCATAGATTTACTTATCTAACTAATACATATTTCTGACTTTTGTGTTATACCTAAATCAATTACAAAAATTATTTTGCTGGATAATGTGATTTTGGTAAATGATATTCAGCACCTAATTGTGTTTGTAATTATTTTTTTTGTTTATGTGATGAGTGTGTATATGTTGCACAAATAAATTCTATTCCACTTCCTCCTAAGTGAATGAATGTATAACTATTCTGCACTGCAACCACAATATTAATCACACAAGCCCGATATCACATGACCTATTTAAATAGCCCGTTGCCGCGAAACTAACGCACGATTTACGTAACAATTCAACACGGCTGCGTTGTAGGGCGATAACCTCATGTTTTCCTCCCGGCCATAGATTTGCGATTAAAGGCGGACGTTCACTTTCCTGATAAAAATTGCACATGCTGAAGAAAGCGGGTGGATTGACTGGCACTATAATCCGTTCATCGATAAAAAAAGATTGCTTTGTTATTCTCCCATTATTAATCATAGTAGGCCGCCACCTGCTACGATCCTGGCATACCTCACGCGCCTCATCCACATCCATCAATCGGTTCATACAAGCTCGTCGGTTTCGGGTACTCTTTATCTGGCTTTTTTCAATACATCGCCGATCTGATCGATGTAAGTACGCCTAGGTCGCCCTCTGCCGACTCGGCCACCCACAATCCCCTTATATATTTGTCTTGTTAGACGCCTTTCATCCATCCGCTCGATATGTCCAAACCACCTGAGCATTCCCTTCTCAATCTTAGTCACTACATCCTCTTTCAAGCCACAACGCTCTCGGATTGCACTATTCCTCATTCTATCAATCAATCGTACTCCACTCATGCTTCTGAGCGAGCGCATTTCTACTGCATTTATTCGAATCTCGTGCTTCTTCTGCCATACCCAACTCTCACTTCATTCTTAATCAAAGTGAGAAAATAATCTTAGCTCAGTGGGATGCTACGGGTTGATGATTTTGCACTAAAATTTAAATATATTGTATTCTTATATTTTGGTATCTATTTAAGCTTAGCCATGTCATTTAAATATGTACTCATATACCTTAATAAAAGTACTAACTCTACAAAAACTACAAAAACGGCTACCTCAGGCACCGCCGCAGAGTAAATAATAATTAATTAATGTCATTAGTTTGACAAGACACAATATAAAAAAACTACAGCCAAAAAGACGCTCAAACGCAAATCCATGGCTCGCCTTTTGTAAGCTATGAAAACAGCTGTTTAGTTTAGCGGTTTCTCAGCTAAATTAACAATACCGCGTATTGTGGGTCATAGCTCAGTTAGACTGTTCTCATTTCGGTAGTCTTTTGCCTAGTCAAATAAGTAACTTTTTATGAATAGTCGAATCGAAAAAAAATTAGTATGGAAAATGTACCTACTTACTGAAAGGTTTCTCAATTCGATCGTGTTTTTTTGTATATTCGCGGATAACCTCGTCGTTTATGAACCGATTTTGATGATTTTTTTTTTGTTGGAAAAGTGATATCGCAAGAGTGTTACCATGATAAGGAAACCAGGATCTGACGATGGCATCCCAAAGAAATCGAGAGGAACCTTCGAAAATCGTAGTGGCGACTAGTGTTTTTTTACTTTCTTTAGTTTCTGTCAGTTTTTTTGTTAAAAATTATTGATTGTTAAATTATTTTCAATACAATACAATAACTTTTTATCGTACTCCAAAAACAACACAATATGGATACCAACATTAACTAAAGTACAATGGGGGGAGTGATCTCTTCCAGACAACCTTAGGATGGATAAAACTGAGAGATTAGAAAATGTTTAAGTCGGTTTTTTCGTCTTTAGAGTTATATGTTATCTATGCTTTACGACATCGCATCGCGTCGCTGTGATGTGTGTCGTCCCTTATAGTCTTTTATTAATTAAAGAACGCAATCGAATCATTGATGAATGAATGAACCGCAATGAATGAGGTTCAATTACCGATCTAAACCGGTTTTGGTGAGTTGCAATTTGAGTATTCTGTGCAACGGAGTAGGTACCTACTTATTTTTATGCAATCATTTATTAAGAACAATAAATAATATTTGTATTTTATTAGAGTAGAGCAGTGATAGCCCAGCTTTTAAAGAGTCAGCTCATTCGTGAGGCTCGGGTTCAAATCCTGGTATGTACAGTCAAGATCACATGAAGCTTTACACTTGTACTAGTGCGAGTCTGACCTCTATAAGGCGATTGTAATAAGGACATTACAAAGTCTAATGTGTCAACCTCCATGTGCTCTTGACTGTACCAATGAGTTTTTTCACTATAATTTTTTTATAGTTTGACGGTAAAGGGAAACATCGTGAGTAATCCCGCAGGTCCCAGAATTAATTCTGAAGCATGTGTAACAGACCAGATCCGGCGATGAGCTCACCACCTATCACGTTTAGGTGTCCGTAGAATATACTGCTGAAACTGGTATTTCTAGAAATAGTATACGTCTGCCTAGCCTCGAGGAAAAAAAGGCGTGAGATTATTTATTATTTTATTTAGGGGGCGGGTCTCTAGTAAATAAATAAATAATAACCGAATGTTTTTGGAGCGGAAAATCCAAATGCCAGTAGCGTAGCGTGCCTTGGCGGGACCCCATATAAAAATTAGTTTTGGGGGCCTTATGAAGGTTAAAGATTTCTCACAAAAGAAAAAAAAACATTTTGCATAAAATTAAAAGAAATATTTATTCATCATAATTATCTATCTGTCACTTTTTCCAAATTTTCTTGCCTTTTTGCCGGCAAACTGATTTATTAAATCACTTATAGCTGATGATGAAGTTTCTGCCTCGATGCACAATAGTGACAGGTCTGACAGGCGTTCATGTCCCATCGAAGTTCTTAGGTAATTTTTAAACATTTTTAAGGTTTTAATAATCTAACTTTTTTACAAGTTGACGTATTAATACAGGTTATTTTTATTATTCAGTTATTAATTTCTTTTATTCTGTTACAGGTAAATACCCAGGACGCAATCTAGAAATAATTTAAGGTAAATATGGTAAAAAAACTTCGAAAGAGGAAGGCTATTTATAATAAATCAATATAATGTGTTAATAACACAAACAGGGCCCCAATTCGGGCCCCAACCCAATGTGAACGGTTATATTTGGATGACAATTATATGTCAATGGTCAGTCAATGGTGTTATTTGGCACTTTTCGTATTCAAAGACCGCCATTGACTGACCATTGACATGTCATTGTCATCCACCTTGAACCGTGGGGCCCAGTGTCTGTTGTTTATAACATCAACATTCAGATTTCAAGCTACAAAAAGATTTAGAAAGAGAACAGAACTTCTCGCGAACATCGTAATAGGTTTAGTAACAGTAGGTAATGGATGTTAAATATGCAAATAATAGTCTATTTAGTGCTATATTCGTTTAAATCGGTTTGTATTTTTGTTTCAAACAAAGTCGCTTTCTCTGTCCCTATATATCCCTATGTCCCTATGTATGCTTAAATCTTTAAAACTACGAAACGGATTTTGATGCGGTTTTTTTAATAGATAGAGTGATTCAAGAGGAAGGTTTTAGTATTAGCATTGCACCCGTGCGAAGCCGGGGCGGGTCGCTAGTTAAAAATAAATGAATGTTGAATTTGAAGTATTTTCCCTATACAATTGGGGTTTTTAAATTCGACCTTATTAAAAACGAAATTAACTGATTGATCACGAAATCTCAGAGAATATAAATATCTATTTAAATTTCTTCCTGAGATTCCTCATAACCCGCCAAGAAAGGATTCTGAAAAATTCCCACGAGAACGGGTAAAACGGGATCCGCGCCTGCTAGTTAATTATTAAAACTGTTTACAATTAAATAGTGTTCTCCCGCCATTTTTTTTAGAAACATAATACAGTTCTGTTCGATTGCAAGTATCGGTTGCATTTCAGCCAGTGTGTCTGGCTGCATTCGTTTAAGACGAATCGAATCGGTTAATGTCCGTTTTCATTGTGATTTTATTTACAAGTCACGGATTTAGTTTGATTGATAAATATATGTTTGTAGAACACGCTTGTCTTATGTAACCTACAGTACCTACCTACAACATCTCTGTTAGAATATTTCTTTGTTTTAGGGGTTCCGTTACTAATATGTACTTACCTACTGGATGTTTTTTTTACTGTCTGGAAAAAAATATGACTTATAAGGTATCTAGAGCCGAAGTTATGCACAAAGTCTAGAAAAGTACGCACAGCTTTCGGTTGTACCTACTTAGCGTGCCCTGGCGGGTCCTGTAACCTGTTATTATGTGTATTCCCGTTCCCGTTGTAATGTAAAAACCTTAGCGATCACAGTAGCACCGTTGCTCCATTGCTTCGTTGCTGCGTGAAAATAAATAATCAACAAACTTTCGCGTTTATAATATTAGTAAGATTATGCGTAAATGAGGCGTGTAAATTAAATATAATTGCATTATAAGTTGCGGTGTGGCGTACCGACTTTCATGGCGTCGCATCGCCGCCGCGTTTTGAAAGTGCGTTTTACAAGGCACAAGACTCTAACTTACATAGATTTACGTTAGATAGAAGAGACAATGCCTAGCTATCTTGCTATGCTCTTGATTGTTTTTTTTTCTTACAGTTGCACTAGTCCTTTACTAAAAACCGGCTAAGTGCTAGTCGACTTTCATTCCATAAAACCATACAACAACAACATCTAGAAAAAATACCAAAAATCACTTTTTTTAAATTATTTTATATAGCTACTATAAGAATACAAATTCTGTTAAAATTTTTGGAGTCTACCTGAGGACAGCAAAAAATACGTTTCTTGTGTGGGCAAATTTTCACAATATTAAAGATTAAAGGGGAAATTTTAATTTTGAGAAAATTCTACATCCACACTATAATATAAATTACTAGCTTTTAGGCTTCGCTCGCGCACGTTAATTTCACCCCCTTGGGGGTTAAATTCAAAAAATGACAAAATCATTTCCTGTATAAGCTGTACATACATATAATCTCACGCCTTATATCCCCGAGGGGGTAGGCAGAAGTATTCCATTTCTGGATATACCCACTTTTCACCAGATATTCTTAGGACGTGATAAGTGGTGAGCCCATCGCCGCGGTCCGGGTCTGTTACACATGTCTCAGAATTCATTCTGGGACCTGCGGGATAGATATAAGCTATCTATGTGAAAAATTTCAAGTCTCTAGACCCAGCGGTTTAGGCTGTGCAGCGGTTTTGTATTGAATAGGCTCTGAAACTACTAAAACGCTTTTAAAAATTCTTTCACCAATGGAAAGCTACATTATCAGGGAGTGTTATAGACTATCTTTTATCCCCGTATTCGTACGGGAACTGGAACTAGGCGGGTGAAACCGCGCGGAACAGCTAGTGTATTAATATTTCGGTTCATGAGATACAGCTCAATGACAGATGGACGGACGGGCAGTGGGGTCTTAGTGATACCCGGGTCCGGGGGTCCCGTTGTGTCCGGAACCCTCAAAAGTATAAACACATGTACTATCGAGAAACGCTAAAAATTATACATTTGGAAGAATTGTCGCTTGAAACCTAAAATTTTTACTACCCCGACCCTATATAATTACAGATATACAATCAGAAGCCAGTAACAACGTCTTTTATCCATTCATCGACACTAAATGGTTATAATCATGAAAGAAACACTTTTTTGTAACTGTCATCACTACTTATTATAAAACAAAGTCGCTTTCTCTGTCCCTATATCCCTATGTCCTTTTGTATTCTTAAATCCTTAAAACTACGCAACGAATTTTGATGCGTTTTTTTTAATAGATTGAGTGATTCAAGAGGAAGGTTTTAGTATTAGCATTGCGCACCCTTGCGAAGCCGGGTCGGGTCGCTAGTTGTTACTATAAGAGAGGGCTTTGTCGCCACGGGGTGGGAAAAGATAGCTTCTCGCAAAAATGACAGTTTGGTGTATCAGGCAAAACTTTTGCTGATAGTACCTATATTTCTTTTTGCCACATCCATTCCCAACGTAGTCTGTGTATTCTGAGTAGCCGACCCACTTGGGCGTGCGCCCTAACTCGAAAGAAAGTCGGTCATAGCAACCGCTGTCTATCGGATGTCTTGTTCGACATTATTCGGTATTTATTGTTATCCCCTCTAGTGTGGCGAGCCCCGCTGCGGGGTTCTGTCAAATATCAATCAAGTGTGGCAAACCCCGCTGCGGGGTGCTGCTTACCCGCTCATATTTCGCGCCCATACACACTGGGAGACTGTTTTTATCTCTGTTTCACTAATTAAAACGTGTTAAGCGAGAAGAGAGACAGCTAGCAAGCCGTCGTTTATGTACTTTGTAGAGGAAAAAACCCACTTGAGGCTGTTTTAAAGATAGGCACCATTTTTGTTCTACTGTTAAATCTTTGATTGTGTAAAATATTTGTATGAGAGTTATAGATAAATTGTGCTTTTTATTTGTAAATAGTATTATAAGGTTTTCATGAAAACGGTCACTAAGCTCAAAAGTGGTTTGTTTAAAAAATATAGTCCAAAACCTCTTCTACATTTAGGTACCCCGGTTATACCACCTGTACAACTTTATTACTACACAAATATTACAAAAGTACTTATTTCTTGGTAGCAAACTTAATTATAAAAACGTTCAGTTCGATAAAAGGGCTTCTGCTAGACCAAGGGATAATAAAATGCAGTTTTAGTGGAGGTTGGGCCCCTAAAAACCCTTGACTGTGGCGAACCCCTCTGCGGGTTCCACACTCAATGCAAATCGGCCATTTTGACTCCCACACTTGAGGGGATATGTAAAGTAAATATTGGGTGACATGGCTAATGGGTAGAGCCCTAGAAGAATATTGGGCAACCCTAATGCGGTACAGTCAACAAAGTTGTTAGGGTTACATGGCCAGAAATTAAGATTCAGTTTTTTATTAAAGCCTTATTATGTAGGTACCTATTTTTATATATATATATAAATAAAAATAAAAATATTGTTACGTAAATCCACTTTTCTTTTACTTGTAAATAAATGTACCTATCGTAAGTTTCGCAATATATATATAATCTCACGCCTTTTTTATCCCCGAGGGGGTAGGCAGAGGTTCCATTACTGGATATACCCACATTTCACGAGATATATTGGACCCCTAAACGTGATAAGTGGTGAGCCCATCGCCGGACCGGGTCTGTTTACACATGTCTCAGAACTAATTCTGATACCTGCGGGTTTCCTCACGATGTTTTCCTTCACCGTCGAGCTAGTGATAAATATGTACGTAAGTTTTTGAAAAACTCATTGGTACATGCCAGGATTCGAACCCGAGCCTCACTGATTTTCGGCCGGATCTTTAACCGTCCGGGCTATCACTGCTCCTTAGTTCTTTGTTACTGGCTATGTAACCCTAAAAACTTTGTTGAGTCTCCTAAGAAATATTAAAAAGAGCTGTCCTTGAGTTTCTTGGTGTCTTCTCGGGGTGTTGCATTTGGAACCAGCAACTCGTCAGTGGAGATGGGCTGCTGTTTACATTTAGCCAATTTCCATGGACGACTTCGGAGTGTCTTGTTAGTGTCCCTAATATGCTTTTACTTAGAAATAAATAAACATAAAGCTTGATTTTGATAAACGCGAAAGTTTGTTAGACTTCTGAACTGATTTTGATGAAACTTTACTTTTTATATCAGAACGCCGGCAAAAGATAGTTTTTACATAGGGGATAAAATATAGCCTATGTCTTCCTTGATAATGTACAGTTCCACTGGTGAAATATTAAAATCGGTTCCGTAGGTTTTGAGTTTATTCGTTACAAAAATACAAATCTTTGTTCTTTATAATGCAATACATAATAATAAATTGTAGGACATAATTCACACACTGTTGGTTAGTCCCAAACTAGGCAGGGCCTGTACTATACGTACTAAACAACTGAAAAACACACTTAAATAAATATTAAACAACCAGACACGAAGCCAACAGACATGTTCATGCACACAAATGTTGGCCCTGGGATCGAACCTGCTATACCTCCGACTCAGAAGGCAGGGTCACTACTACTGAGCTGAGCCAACAGGCCCGTCAGTAATAAATATGTATATAGTCTAGATAGACGAAGATAACCTGGGTAATTTGTACTTTGACGGAAAAAAAGCTCACGAAAACTCCGAGCGGGGATCGAACCCACGACCTTCGACTCAGAAGGCAGGGTCACTACCAACTGCGCCAACAGGCCCGTCATATATATTAGTGTAGAGTGTACATAGATTACATTATTCTCAGAGATATCTTCCTATTATTTTACTAGTTATTTTCCTCAAGCATGTATCTCGATGATTTATGTACTTACACTATTAATAGGTGACATCTTTATCACAATGCACAAATACAAACGGATCTTTCTTAGTTATTGTTAACCGTGGCTGTAACAATACAAATTTGCATAATTCAATTATATACATTTACGTCTTCCCAAGAGGGTATTTCAATAGAAATATAATAATATTTCATATTATTTTTAATTAATAATTAAATTAATAATCTCACGCCTTTTAACCCCGAGGGGGTAGGCAGATATATTCCATTTCTGTATATACCTACCCACTTTTCACGAGATATTCCTTGGACCCTAAACGTGATAGGTGGTGAGCTCATCGCATGATATTTTATTTTATTTAAGCAGTGAGTGGTTGTGGTTAGTGAAACACATATTTATCACTAGTTCGACGATGAAGGAAAACATCGAGAGGAAACCCACAGTCCCGGAATTCAGAGACATGTAATATAATAGCCACCGTTCCGACAATGAGCTCAACTAGATTTTAAGTTTAGTATTATTTGTATGAAACTCCCTACTGCAACGCACTCTAATCAGCATTGTATCAGCATGCCTCGTCTCGGCAGTGTACTGCTGCAATACCGACCAAAACCTTTGGGGTATTCTTTCTTGCCGACTCGGACTTGGCGAAGAGGGACTCCCCAAAAGCTACAGCTACACCCTTGCCACCCAGCTATAACCTAATCATAACATAACATAACCTAACCTTAACGTAACCTAACCTAAAAGCGATTCAACACCATATCCAATTACCACCTTCTTACACGATTAGAATGAATGCGTCAGACTAAACCAACCGAATCGATCTCAAATTACGGACGTATCGTTAAACGGAACGTATCATGTATTGTGTTACCGGATGCCTTAAACTTTTGCGATGCCTCACAAGTTCACTTTCTATTAATTAGGATTATGTATTAGGTAGTCAGCAAGTGTATGCATGTACGTATGTTCAAAGGCGAACGGATCATTTTCCTTTGTATTACGTTTCCATTGCCAGACTGTGATGTCACAGGATCGTACGTATTTGAAGCTGCAACTTTTTTTAACCTTCGTTTATGACCATGGATACATACATGCCCTTTACTAAAAAACCTCCATGCAATGTGTTTAATTAATTTTTTTTAATCACTGCATAGTCTCACGGACATTTGACACACAATACATTATCAACACTACGAGTAAAATTCCGAAATACCGCAATACAAAAAACATGACATCTCTTCAGATTCCCGGAAAAAGGATGAGGAAAAACATATCAACAGAGAAGTGATAAATGGAACTAAAAGCTTATGTTTGTTCTTCCCCCTCAACGTATTAAGAAAGACGTGTTAACGATAAAATTGTTTATTTATTTTATTATTTCTTCAACTTACAAGTACCATTACAGGTTTAACACCAAATGCGAGAGTGCCATTTTTCTATTTGAACATTGATTATTTATTAAACACTATAAAAACAACATTTCATGTATAACTTAACTATTCGGCTTTTGGCTACCATCTTGCCTATAATAATAATAATAAAAACCTAACTTAAGATCTAAAATAAATAAAGAATATAATAATAATAATCATTTATTTCGGATAAACATCCATAGTGTTAATAATACAAAAATATTACTTATGAGTTAGTATGTAATTAGACATTATTAATTAAATTCTGGGGACCTTTTATGGAGGTCCATCCATCTCGTTAGCAGGGGAAAGTCCCATCTGCTACCCAGTACCGCCAGGATGCAGTTAGGGCTGCCGCGCGCAATTATGCACATTATATTATTATTTACTTTTGTCTAATCCTATTTAAAACATAAATCAATTATGTACCTATAGTTTACAAATTCCCGAACACAAACTGAAATGTCAAACGCGTGAGTCAAGATGGCGGAGCGCGCGAAAATGGCACCGTTTGAGGTTAAAAGTGAAAGACACACGCCCCCCATTGTCAGATTTGCAATCATGAGAATAGAGCGACATAATTGGAATGGAATTGTCGCCGAGGGGTAAATGGCCTGGGAATCAGAATCAATTTAAAGATATTCGGATGACACTTTTGCCGCCTTTTTACTGTCGCGATTAAAAATGAACTCTTTATTTGTCTGTTACCTTTTCACGGTTAAACCAGTAGACAGACTGAAAAAATTTGTCAGAACATTTTGAGAAAAGCTACTTTTCATCCTGGAAATAATATAGTTTTTAGGTAAAGCTATAAACTAAAGTTTACCTGGTTCAAAACGACTAAATAAAACTGTTTTACGTTCAGTCATACTTAGACCGATCATTGCTGATACTGATTGTGATGACATTTACACTAGGTATATGAATCGATCACTTGACGAAATTTTGAATAAGTAAATTTAAAACTACGAAAAAGAAATTCTTATCTGGAGGCACGGCAAGTCGAGCAAAAAAGCGATATTTTTTACGTAGGTACCCTCATTCTTTTAAAATGAAATGTTAGACGGGCAATAAGTGCAATAGCAGATGGGATTCCCCCCTGCTAATGAGATGGATGGACCTCCAAAAAAAGGTCCCCAGAATTTAATTAATATTGACTATTCACCTACTAACATTAGCTCATAAGTTTTTAGTTTTGTATCTACCTAACACTATAGATGTTCATCCGCAATAATATTATTATTACATTAATAAACACTAATATACCTACGTAAACAAAATTCACAAGACTTCAGTTTTTACATATTGAAAATGAAATCTAACGTGGGTAGGTAGTCTAAAGTAGGTAGGTCATAACCTTTTGTTTATTAAAAAAAAGTAAAAATAGTTTATTAAATTTTCGAAAATAGTTTACAAATTATAAGTAAATAGTTTATCATTATTTATTTTTAGACACAATACAGATTACAATTAATGAAGTATTGCAATGAAACAGTTCTGGTATGGTATGAAACAGTTTAAGAAAATAACGAAATAAACTCTGTCAAAAGTTACACATGAGTAGGTAGGTAAATAGCTTGTGACAAATAATTTGTGTTATTTATCCTATTTGCAGACCTACAATCAAAGAGATTAAAATATAATAAGGCATAGAGGGGACAAAGTGAGGAAAATTTGAAGTCAAAAGTTATTCCAAGTGGAATAAGTCTAGTACAATTTCGACCGAATGACAGCTCGAGTTCATACTAACTGACATGACAAGGACATGACGCTTAGGCTTCAAAGTTTTGTATGAAAATATTCCCAATGCCCCCTCTATGCCCTATTATATTTAAATCTCTTTGCCTACAATTTAAAATAATGATTCTTTAATGATAAAAGTAATCGTTATGAAATTCATCTAATATTTTGGGGATATTATAATGTATTGTAAAGATCCGAAGCCTATTTTTCGTCAACAACCGTATTAAAACTGGCTTTGTAGATATAACTAGTTTCTAGTGTCTCATACATTATGAATATCTCCATTACCATAATCATAATTGTCATAATTGTCATAATGTTCTCCATTGTCATAATTTCAACGATGGAATCCTAAAAACCGCAAAGAAACGAAAGAGGCCGCAACTTGTTATGGCGATTGTCGAATTATGATGAGTAAATATTATGTTGAGTTCCGGCTAAACCGCAAAATAACGTAACCGATTATCTCACACTGTTTATTTGTTGTCTTAGTGCTTCCCTTTAACTTTCCCTTGGTTTTTAGGGTTCCGTAAATAGATTGTCAAGTAGCAAGCTATAATACTTTGAAGTTTCATAAAGAGCAGTGATAGCCCGGACGGTTAAAGAGCCGGCCGAAAATCAGTGAGGCTCGGGTTCGAATCCTGGCTTGTACTTACCAATTAGTTTTTCAAAACTTACGTACATATTTATCACTAGCTTGACGGTGAAGGAAAACATCGTGAGAAAACCCGCAGGTCCCAGAATTAATTCTGAGGCATGTGTAAAAGGCCCGGTCCGGCGATGGGCTCACCACCTTTAGGGATCCAAAGAATATCTCGTGAAAAGTGGGTATATCCAGAAATGGAATACCTCTGCCTACCCCCTCGGGGATGAAAGGCGTGAGATTATTTTATTTTATTATTTCATAAAAACTGTTTAGTAGTTTTTCGTGAAAGAGAAACAAACCTCCATCCATCCTCTAAATCTTTTGTTTGTATAAGCTGTGTAACTGTTAAGTTTCTTTAAATTCCAATCAGTAGTGACAGACAACCTGACAAACTATCGTGTAGTTTACTAGCGGCGCCCCGCGGTTTCACCCGCGTAGTTCCCGTTCCCGTGGGAATACGGGCATAAGTATAGCATATGTTACTCCCTGTTATTGCAGCTTTCCAATGGTGAAAGAATTTTTAAAATCGGTTTAGTAGTTTAGGCATGAAAGCGTAACAAGTAACAAACAAACAAAGAAACTAATTCGCATTTATAATTTTAGTTAGGGTGAGGATGAATACTCCCATAATCATTTGTCATACCTATAAATAGATAATTGAAGCCAAAGGTTTTATAGCAAATACCTAAAGATTATCTAACGCTGTCTCGTAAATATCATCTCCGTCATCACGCGAAGGTTTTTTGCGAATCATGACCAAACAAGAATCGAAGAGATATAAAAAAAGAGCATTGATAGACCAGCGGGCGTATTCACGGAGATTCGATATTCGACTTGGAATCGGAAAATCTGTTGAAAGGTTTCGAGATGGGCTATTCACAGATGTCAAGGATTCGACAGCTTTCCGATTCCGAGTCAGATATCGGATATCGAATATCGAATGCTGACCGAGCATACAGAACAGAATATCAACATTTTTGTTTTATGATTGTGTACTTTTGCTAAATAAAACGGAATCAAATCAGAAGGGACGTACACATGAGTTTTCTAAAACTTACGTAGATGCAATGATGTTAAATACAGTGGCGTAACTATCATAGGGCCAGGTGGTGCAGTGCACCAGGGCCCTCGAGCTCAGGGGGCCCTCTAGCCTCAGCTTTGAAAAAAAAATGAAAAAATTAAAAAAAAAATAAAAAAATTCTTGTGAGCAGGCTCGAGCCTCGAGTCTCGAGGCCTGCTCACAAGTTTTTTTTTAATTTCTTTTTTTTTATTTAAACCAATGATAAAACTCCTTATTTAACATTTTCAACACATGCGCCAAGCGTCCTCGATAAGCATATTGTGCTGTTTGTTTGTTATCGTTATTTCAGTTTTAAGGTACCTAGTTTGGATGAGTACGCCCGTGGCAGTAGCAGTAGTATACGGTTAGCGTTGTGCTGCAACTTGCAGCAAAACGCCTACCGTAAACCTAATCTATGACAGCACGGCGGGACCGGCGGGACACGAAACGATCTACTATCATCATTACGGGAGTCCCGTGTGTTAATATGTCTATGATAATAGCTCTCAACCTGGGGTCGATTTTTGAATCTCACCAAGTGACTAATTCTCACCGATGTGAGTGATTTCCGAAAGTTCGTATTTTTGAAACTCATCGGTGACTTACATTTGTCATACCTATTATTTTTGACAGTTGACGTAGTGCCATTTGCCAAAAGTGCCAAAGTATGTTTTTTGGAAGAATTAGCAGCGGGGCTCGATTGTGATATTTTGTGATTGCGACGATTTATTGAAAACAGCATGTGACTTTCAAAAATACGGCTTTTGGAAAATGGTGACATAAAAGTCATCAGTGATAATTTTGGTCACCGGTGATTTTGATATCACTAGTGAGATTCAAAAATCGCACTCCTGATCGGCAATAAAAATGAATTAATATTGATTTTATCGCATCATTACCAAACAAAACAAGCTGTTTTATGGTTCTTTTCTGTTGAGCTTCCTGTAATCTATACTAAACATTGACAAGCAATATAGGAAAATCTCAGTAAGTACTCCGAATTTCTTAATTTTCGATAGTACCAATTGAAAATTATGGAAAGAAAAAGGAACGTAGCTGTGCCGCAAAGCGGAAACAACGTCAAGAAAGAGAAGAAAGTAAAAAAAAAATTGCCCAAGCTAGATAGCTTTTTTACGAAACCACTTTCTGCTACAGTTCCTTCAACAGCCGAAACATCGGTCAAAAGTGACAAGTGTTCATTTATTGATAGTTCCGACGCAGCTGTGTTAATTAATAAAGTGACTCGAGTAGATCAGGATCCAATAACTACCAATACTACCATCAATGCCCCTGCTGAAAATGACTACCTCGACGCTTCCGTGTAACCTACAGTAGAGGAATCATCCATTTCTACATTTTCAAGTTCTCGAAATTTCAAATGACTTGGGAAATTACATCTACAAGAAACTGAGTGACTCCGTTTCTTGTTGATGTAAGGGAAAAATTTCATATCAATAAGTTCAAACTACGCGGAAAGAGGGGAGGAGGGCCCGATTCTGTCCCTATGCACCAGGGCCCTTGCTCCCCTAGCTGCGCCACTGGTTAAATATATAAAGATTAACAACAACACAAGTCCCAAAATTGATTCTTGAAAGAATGCCAGTTACTTAAAAAAAACTATAACACTAAATTAAATTATTAGACAACAAACATATACCTACATAAATAGGTAAATTTGTGTTTATTTTTAATTTCGCTTACTCAAATTCATACCGCTCAAGTAATTAAAACAGTATGTCATCATCAGTCGCTAAGTTTTTTTTTTTATTCGATCCTTTTTAAATGTTTAAATGGCTACTTGCTTCTAAGAACCCTGGATTACTACACTTGTATTTTTTTCTAGTGTCATAGTGCATAATGATTAGGAATTGGACACTAAGGTTATTATTGATCTCGTGCTTATTTTTCTTGTTAGCATCTCCTCTCGAAGTCTGACTGAGCAATGACCTAGACACACTTTGGCGTGAACGAGGCTTAAAACAACAATGATGTGGCTGTAATACTTAGTGCCAATGTCGGCCGGCAAATTAAAAAGAACAGAGAATTTTACCGCGAGAAATTGTTTGACAGTTCGCGTCGAATTAGGGCTGAAAGAAAAAGGTTAATATACTCAATCGATATCGATAAATATTTTAAAAGAAATTAAATATTTTATTGTAGTTTTGTAACATTTACTTAATTAATATATACAAATAGCAAAATTTTGATATGTACTTACCTGTGCGCTTGTGATGTTTTGACTTTATAATTTGGTATTTACAGAATGATACGACAAAAATAGATATTTTACTACCTAGTACTTAAAGTGGCTTCTAAAATAACTAGTTTGCGCGGTTCAACGTTCAATTTGATGTTTTGTTATGTTTTTTTTAAGTATATTTGGCCTTGAGGCAGTTTTGACGAGCGAAGTTTTTATTTCCTTTTTGCATTATTGTAATTACTGTTTTGATAGCCAATTGTGTTGGGTAAAATCGATCTGATTGATATGGAAGATTTGTAAGTGTTGATAAAAAAGTAATTTGTATTTAATGTTTGAGTAATAAATTTTTTGGTTTGTTATATATTTTTTAAATAAATAAACTACATCTCGCTCTTCTATCAAAGAAGGCAGAGACAATAGACTACCACTTGCCTCAAACTTAAAATCTCGCTTCCCACACTCATGGAACTTATTTCAAAATTATTAATTAGGGTTCCGTACCTCAAAAGGAAAAAACTGAACCCTTATAGGATCACTTTGTTGTCCGTCTGTCCGTCCGTCTGTCAAGACCCTTTTTCTCAGGAACGCGTGGAGGTATGAAGCTGAAATTTATATCAATTACTCAGATCTACTGTCCCTTGAAGCTGTGAAAAACTCAAACTTCTAAGCCAACGCAATCAAAAGATACAGCCGTTTATGCCGCAAATTTTCGACACTTGCAAGGGAATCAAAACCTACAGGGTGCTTCCCGTGAACTCAGAATCTTGAAATTTGGTACGAAGCAACGTCTTATAGCATAGATAAAGGAAAAATTACGAAAACCATAAATTTGCAAGGTTGTACGGAACCCTCGGTGCGCGAGTCCGACTCGCACTTGGCCGGTTTTTTTTTAAGTTACCCAAGAAAATTTAAGTCATCATCGATATTTCTATGGCAATTTATAGATTTTGCAACCAAAACAAGCTTACATCAGTCCACCTTTAGACATACACTCCGATAACTCATAGGATCACCCCAATTCTCATATATCCCTTAGGAAAGCCACTCATAATGCCCTATACAAACATTTTGACCTACATAAACACAAAAGCCGCTCTACTTCGCTGGCTCCTTCACCAGCCCATTGAGGTTAAAGGACATGTCGTAACGTCGGGGTCACGTCGGGACGTCACAATTGTACAAACATAGTACCTAAATTGTACCCAAATTATTCAATCATATTATAAAAGTTTAAATTCTGTGGCTGGTACGGTGTGGTTCGGGTCGCTTATGCTTTAAGGTACGGTCAGTTTCTCAGTAGACTAAAAATAAAAGTAAAATTTTATAAAATAAAATGGCAACCTTTTGTTTTTATTTTTGTGCAACTGTACTTTTACATTTTGTAAACTATGGGTTTTTTGGAACTCTAAAGCTGCCCTTGGGTTTCTTGCTGGTTCTTCTCGGGGTACTGCATTTGGAACCAGCAATTCGTCGGTGGAGATGGGCTGCTGTTTACATTTGGAAAATCTTCATGGATGAGTTTAGAGTGCCTTGTTATTAGGCTACTAACATTTGTAACTGTACTTTTTGTAATTACAGAAAATAAATGTTTTCTGACTAAACAGTTACTGATGTTACTGATGTTCGTCAGAGAAATGTCCTGCAAACAAATATCCGTAGAATAGATGAACGAAGCTTCGCTGAAAAGTGTCGATTAAACAAAGTACCACCACAGTACCACTCAAGCATGTCTCGTCGTAGTACGAGATCCGGCCGCAAAATTGTGTAGGGATCGAGTACACGCTACAAACCAAATTTTTACGCATATTTATGATTAGGAGAATATATATTTATCAGGGTAATAGGGTCGAAAAATGGCAAGTAAATAAATTTTTATTGTACTCTTTTTTTATTTTTATTGCAGCGTGTACTCGGTCCCTACACAATTTTGCGGTCGGATCTTAGGCTATCATGACAAGCAATAGATAAATTAGAAATTCAACGAGTCGACGAAATGAGTTTCAATCAAATGCGATTCAAAATACCATTTCGATTTCGCTAATGGTTGTGGTGGCCATTTTAATTGCCCACAAATTGAGTTCTCACGTCTCGCCTATTGTTTTCCGTCTGCACGACACACAATGGTGTATGTTTCACACTGGTTGTTACTAGTTGTTAGAAAAACTGCATGTTGCAGTCTGTTGTGCCTAGTTAAATATAGAAGTAGGTACCTACGTGTGTTACGAAATAACGTCCAAATAAACAGAAACTGTACAAAAAAATTGCTTGTCTGTGAAGTCGGTTTACGGAGGATAATTTTACGTGATAACAGAAAAATTGCATACTGGAATGGAAGAGAGATAGATGCGTCACAAACGCTTAGGCCGATCGTGCCTCTCTATCGCTTTTTCCTATTTACGACCCTGTTACTAAGACTCTGCTGTCCATCCGTCCGTCTGTCACCAAGGCTGTATCTTATGAACTGTAATACTCGCAGTTAAACAGTTGAAATTTTCACAGATGATGTCATGTATTTCTGTTGCCGCTATAACAACATATACTAAAAAATTTTATAAAATAAATATTTAGGGGGGACTCCCATACAACATAAGTGATTTTTTTGCCGTTTTTATAGATAATGGTACGGAACCTTTCGTGCACCAGTCAGACTCGCACTTGGCCGGTTTTTTATGTTTAAAGTTCATGATATTATGAGATGGAGCTTATTTTTAAGAAAATCTATTTAACGATTTCACCTCCAAATGAGATTATAATGCCAGCTGATGACACTGGGTCAAATATCAATTTTACATAATATTAAAAAAATATTTCCTACAAAAAAAACTTAGGTAAGTAACTACATACTTACCAAATAGTAAAAGATACAATTGTATCTATTTGCAATAGAATAATACAAGAGATAGTGCACAATTGCAGCATTATACAATTATCACATAGCGGAAACATACGCTAATTAATAAAACAGTATCGATTGAATGACACTGCGCAATAGTGATGTGCCCACGTGGCATTTTATCGATAATACAGCAGACTGGACGTATAAATGACAATAAACAAAGATATAATATATAAAAACTGGTAGATATCTTAATGGCCGACAAATGTAGGTAATTGGTCTAATTTTATTTAGTCGTATTATACCAGTTTGCATTTTTCACATATGTAGTCGTATTTCAAGCTCAACTTTTGACAGATAGCTGTCTCTTTATTTATCAATCGTTCAGTATCAATCTTTTGTCATTGTTGTACACTATAAATACGCTAATTGGTACCTAAGTATGTAGTAGGTACACGTTCCCCTCGTAGCGGAACAATATCCAAGCGCGCGCATTATAACTCATCCCTAATTTAATATATTTGACAATAAATGTGTTACTGTTTAGTAATAACGACCTTTGCCTGTGGCGAATACTAATTACTATTAATTGCTATTGTACCTATTAAGTATAGCGGGATAACTAGTTTCTAATACTTATTAATGTAAGTCGCATTCTGATTCTACATTAGGTAATTAGACATACAAAACTATTCCCGAGGGGTTGGCAGAAATATTCCATTCTTGGCAGTATACAGGGTGAATTTTTCAAGTGGAGTGGGGAGTGGAGGAATAGCGAAATGTACTCAAAGGAGTCACGGGCCCGATTTTGATGAAAACTAAAACGGCATCTTTGGATATTTGAAAAATCATTATTCCTGCCAGGAATTGAACACGTTGATTTTGGAAAAAACACACACCCTGTATTTTTACACCATTCGATAGTGTCGCTAATAAGGATCAAATTCTGGAAAAAAATGACTGAGCCATTCACCCACACCCACTTGAAAAATTCACGCTGTATATTTCACCAGTATTTTTTGGACCCCTGATGGTGATATTCGTGATAGGTGAGACACAGCTGGTTCTGTTACCAATGTCTCAGAACGAATTCTGGGGCCTATACGGATATCAATATTATGTTTTCCTTCACCGTCGAGCTAGTGCTTAATACCTATGTACGTAGGTTTTTGAAAAACTCATCGGTACAGTCAAGAGTACGAGTGCTCTTGACTGTACTTCCTCATCAGGAATTGCAAATAAGCTTTATGGGCTA
Organism: Ethmia dodecea; assembly: GCA_963855545.1. Classification (NCBI taxonomy): domain Eukaryota; kingdom Metazoa; phylum Arthropoda; class Insecta; order Lepidoptera; family Depressariidae; genus Ethmia; species Ethmia dodecea. The sequence continues at coordinate 2,942,038 of OY979463.1, read as the reverse complement.
ATAAAACATTTATCAATTATATTATTAATAATAGAATATAAGGAAAAAAACACTTGCTTTTATCACTTTTTTTTTGTTCTTTTCCTACCCCGCAAGGAAAAAGACGTGTGTAAATGTATTTGTAATATACAATAATTTTAATATGTACACATGACTTTGAAACACCTCTGCCTATTCCCTCTGGGATAAAAGGTGTTAGTTTTTTCTTTTTTTTTTAATTTTGAATGATAATGCCAGCATATTATCTGGGGGCACGGCAGTGCCCCCGCCAAGTCGAGCAAAAAGCGGCACGGCCGTACCATCCTTTTCTCGAAGCAATTCACGCCATTTTCGACCCCCTATAACTTCTTTGTAGATAAACCTAGAATACTTATTACTGTTTCATTGTTTACATTTAGCTAATCTTCATGGATGAGTTAAGAGTGCCTTGTTATTAAGACTATTGACATTTCTAAGTTTAGTATTTGAACCTACAGAAATAAATTATTTTAAATTTAGTGGTAAATGTTTAATTATTATTATCAATTCCATTGCTTATCTGCGCATGTGCGCAGCTTAAACCAGGTCAAATGAAATTACTAATAATTTTAACCCAATTTGTAGTAGTATGTTGGTGTTATGTTATCTTCATTTTAGGTCAAACGAAAATAGTATTGAAAGGCTGATTCCGGGCGGAAATTACTAAACCCACTTAAGATTAATTCTATTTTTTATTAATTTTATGAACCGATGGGACTCGGCCCGGATTTAAAAAAAAACTTTATTTTATTCTAGACCGATCCCAACTGACTTTTTATTATTATTGTTATTTATTGCAGCAGGAAAGATTACTATTATTATTTATTTATATATTTGCCATATATTGTATCGAACCTGAGCCTCACGAATGAGAGGCGGCTTGCTACCAACATCAACATCTTGCTATCTCTGCTTGGAATATTTTTACAATCTGGGCAAAGCTGATCGAAATTTTAAAATCTAGTTAACGTACGCTATAGGAAGTGTTTTCATTTATTTTTAAGTGTTTACATTACGTAAAGAGAAACTAAAGTTTGTATGTCGTGACTACTGCCACTGTGGCTGTCCGCAAATTATTTTAATCTCATACAATTACGGCGTTATAGAATGTACTAAGCAAACATAAGTTGGTGTGATTATGGTCATCTATGTTGGGAATTTCCACAAACAGACCGTCTTTTAAACATGGCATTAACCAATTTTTAACTGATAGCTGTTAAAAATCCCGTTCCCTGGAGAAAATTATAGCAAATGTTACTACATAAAAGCAAGCTTTTTATTGGTGAAAGAATTTTTTAAATCCGTCCAGTCGTTTCCTTTTATTTTATTTATTATTATTATTTATTTATATTTATTAGCGGATGCCCAGCGGCGTTGCCCGCGCGGATTCCGTTTATTCCCGTTCCCGTGGGAATTTCCGAAAATCCCTTCATAGTGGTTGCCTACGACATATTTAAGACACCTACATACCATATTTCAAATAGCGGGTGCCCAGCGGCGTTTTCCCGCTAGGATTTAGTTTATTCCCGTTCCCGTGGGAATTTCCAAAAATCCCTTCATATCAATTTCCTGTGACATATCAGACACCTTCATACCATTTTTCAAGTTTCTAGGTGTTATCGTTTCGGAGTAGTACGTATCTCTCTTTTTAACCAGTTTTTTTATTTTCCCGTGGGAATGAGATATTTTCCTGGAATAAAAAGTACCCTAGATGTTGACCCGGGTACTCAGTTATCTCCATACCAAATGTCATCAAAATCCGTCCAGTAGTTTTTGAGTGATGCGTGCACAACCAGACAGACAGACAAAAATTCCAAAAATTGGTGTTTCGGTATCTATATCGAAAACTATATACACTACCGTTAAAATTTTCAAAAAATATTTAATGTACGGACACGGCCCCGTTAGAGTTTTATTATATGTATAGATAAATAGATAGATTTATCACTGCTGACCTGTCGTCTGCCCGCGCAGATCCTGATTTTCTCACTCCTTTGGGAAATTATTTTCTTCTAGCAACATTCCGGTCTTGCGCTCCATAACTCACGAAAACCGAACAAACAATTATTAACTTTTAGGTTTCCCTACTCTGAGAGTACCAACGGGACATGTTAGCGGTATGCGCAGTTGTCTTTCTGGGAAGTGACCTTTTGGGAAGGACCATCACGAGACATGTTAGCGATTTGGGAAGATGGCGTTTTGGGACAAATAAGTCTTATTAAATTATTAGTGGGCCAGTGCCTCAAGAGCCGTTAAGCAGTAGGTTTTATTTTTGATTTTATAACCTACATGACCTACTGATCAACTAAGGTGAGCAAAAAATAGTTAAGCCATAAAATGTTCGGAAACACAAACTATGCCCTGCTGCTCAACTAGTTGAGCAATCTGGTTGAGCAGTGAGGAGACGGTTTTGGGAAGTTGGCGTTTTGGGAAGTTGACGTTTTGTCACAGTTGTCCATATGAACCCAAAGGCCCTATTCTATGCCTCTGCGGTCCAACCGTTAATTCATTTTAATATTACTTTTGCATCACCTTGAAGCGATAAGACCGCCCATTGCTATTTTTTTAAGATTGTGATTTATTGGTGTAGGTACATTCAAGATCAAGTCAAGCTTTACACTACCAGTTTAAGCTGAGCTCTGATTTGTACTGCGCGTCATAGAATACAGGGCCGGGTCAAAGTCCAAAGTGTCAAGCTTAGCGTGCTCTTGACTGTACATTTGTACAATAAAGAGAACTTAGGGTCAAAACACACTTGCGGAAACTACGCCGCGGAACTTTCCGTCAACAACATACATTGACGTTTCACTTTAAAGATAAATGGATCTGCCTCCCGCGTCAACCGTAATGTATGTTGCTCACCGAAAGTTCCGCAAATTGTGTTTGCTCACTTAAACTTACTTACTTGTAATGCCGTCGAAATAGTCTACTGTGCTGAGTACTGAGCAGTGATAGCCCGGACGGTTAAAGAGCCGGCCGAAAATAAGTGAGGCTCGGGTTCGAATCCTGGCATGTACCAATGAGTTTTTCAAAAACTTACGTAGGTACATATTTATCACTAGCTCTACGGTGAAGGAAAACATCGTGAGGAAACCCGCAGGTCTCAGAATTAATTCTGAGACATATGTAAACAGACCCGGTCCGGCGATGGGCTCACCACCTATCACGTTTAGGGGTCCAATATATCTCGTGAAATGTGGGTATATCCAGTAATGGAATACCTCTGCCTACCCCCTCGGGGATAAAAAAAATGGCGTGAGATTATATTATTATTATTATAGTCTACTGTTTGTGATTCATTGTAGTTTCTGGTGGGTTTTCTTTTAACAATGGCAGGCTTACCATGGAGCAGCGATCACTTTTACCCAATCTGCTAGCGCGCAGCCAACCGTGACATCGTGCGCAGTCGAGGGTGACAGCACTTTCCTATCTCGGTGTTGTAACTCGGAAGATCGGTTATTTGCGTGCGTCTTCCCATTATGCTAATTTATCTGTCATATACAACGCGTAACAGAAAAAGCGCAATTCCTCATACACTCCATTTAGTATATTAATATAAAAAATATATGATTTAATCGAACTTCAGTTATATCTAAGCAATTTTCTTAAATATAGATTAATAATAGCACGATTTCCATAGAGAGCACTAAATTCAGCTGCGATAATTAATTTTTTTGAAAAATTTAACACATTAAAAATAGCTGAAATCGAATAAGTAGTCGATACCGAACAAACTAATTTCAGGAATTGCGCTTATTCTGTTACATGTTGTATATGACACAGAAAAATACAACCGACATTTTTGTGCATTGCAGACTGTAGGTATTATAGAATATAATTTAAAAAAACCGACTTCAAACAGGAAACTTAAAAAAGTAAAAAGCACTAGTCGCCACTACGATTTTCGAAGGTTCTACTCGATTTATCTGGGATGTCATCATCACATTCTGGTTTCCTTATCATGGTACCACCGTTGGGATATCACCTTTCCAACAAAAAAAAGAATCATCAAAATCGGTTCATAAACGACGAAGTTATCCGCAAACATAAAAAAATACGGTCGAATTGAGAAACCTCCTTTCTGAAGTCTTTTACAATACGACTTTTACAATAAGATTCCTATTGAAACTCTCTTAAAAAAAATTATAACAATAAGTGGTTAATCAAAACTTGCTTGAAAATGTCTACTCTAGAATTACAGACTAGTTACCTACTTAGTAGACGATGGATCATCATCTCAGCTAATTGCTGTCCACTGCTGGACAAAAGACGATGGATGCATAGGATTAAATGACTCGATAGTATGTCAAGCTATCGATCATAATTATTAATTAAGTGTGATTTAATCGTAATCCATGGCGTTAAAAAGAGCTGCCCTTGAGTTTCTTGCTTGTTCTTGCTGGAGTACTGCATTTGGAACCAGCAACACGTCGCGGTCGGTGGAGATATGCTACTGTTTACATTTAGCCAACCTCTATGGTAGAGTTTAGAGTCCCTTGTTATTCGACTATTGACGTTTCAGGTTGAGCATATTTATCAATTTATCAAAATAAATTAAACAAACGACAATAAGTAAAGAAACAACGCGCTACAATTGAAGTAATACAAATGTGTCATATCTCGGCCTATTGTTTTACTCGAACACAGATGATGAATGATGAAGATGAAGTCTTATTAAGAGCTTAAATCACGTACCTACAGGATTTAATCATTTAAGAGTTAATGCTTTAATAATTAATACAACAGAAACAATTGCTATTGGAAAACAAAATGGTAGATGTTATCAGAAATTTTAATCGACTTTTGCCAGTCCTCGCACGTGCCATGGCTGTTTCTATGAAATTATTATTGTTTACAATCGAAAGTAATGATTGTTAGGAAAGGCATCTCTAAGTTTTTCGAAACTTACAGACTAGCGATCCGCCCCGGCTTCGCAGGGGTGCAATGCTGATACTAAAACCTCTCCCTTGAATCACTCTATCTAATAAAAAAATCTCATCAAAATCCGTTGCGTAGTTTTAAAGATCTAAGCATACATAGGGACAGACAGCCATCGGAAAGCGACTTTGTATTATACTATGTAGTGATAATGATATAAGTATCACTATCTCGACAATATCAACGGAGAAGGGAAAAATACGGATTCATAAAAGAGGTTGGCAATGGTACTCAATTCTTAGAAGTAAGTAACTCCCTATTCATCAGGATATTTTTGGACTCTATAAACGTGACAAGTGTTGGTTGAGCCTATTTTGCGAACAAGGTCACATCATGTCTCAGAACCATTTCTGGACCCTCAGGTTTGCTCACGATGTTTTCCTTCACCGTCGAACTAGAAAAACTCATTGATAGTACTAACCTATAGGTATTCCATGTTGCATCATCGAACCCAGGTATTTTTTTTGTATATCTACAGGAACGGACTCTGCCGACTCCCTCGGGGAGAAAGGTGTGAGCACATTTATTTATTTAAGTGTATTAAGTACTAACATTAAAGCCATAATACCATAAAGTCGATATAAGATGCATAGAGTTCGCCTTGCTGCAAACATTATCACTTTCGATACTCTCGGTCCACTTTCTCAACTAGTGTATTAGTATTCTTTCCGTACGTCCGTCCGTAATGACTGACCTCTGCAACTCTCTCTCTATTATCGGTAGCTGTGAACTGAGCAATGAACTTTATATAGCCTTTATTCAAGATACTCTATTGTCTATATGCATGTGAATTTAAAAGCGCATAATATTCGCCTTGATTTATTCTCAATTTTGACAGCAAATTTCTTTGATTTATTTGCAGTTTTGACAGTTAATTTTCCAATAATATAATAATTTCTTACATAAATCTGTTTGAGTAATAATTTTCTAAAGGATTTCGAATTTGCAAAATTAATATTTTCTATGTGAATTTGCAATTCAGCAGACGTATTCACAGAGACTCGATACCGTTTCCGTTCTATTCGAGTCGAATCTATCGACATCCTTTCCGATGTCGATATATTCAGTAGGTAGGTATTTGTAGGTATTTTTTTAATGCAAAAAAAAACATTTATATAAAAATATATAAAATAAATGAGCAGTGATAGCCCGGACGGTTAAAGAGCCGGCCGAAAATCAGTGAGGCTCGGGTTCAAATCCTGGCATGTACCAATGAGTTTTTCAAAACTTACGTACATATTTATCACTAGCTCGACGGTGAAGGAAAACATCGTGAGGAAACCCACAGGTCCCAGAATTAATTCTGAGACATGTTGTAAACAGACCCGGTCCGGCGATGGGCTCACCACCTATCACGCTTAGGGGTCCAATGTATCTCGTGAAATGTGGGTATATCCAGTAATGGAATACCTCTGCCTACCCCCTCGGGGATGAAAGGCGTGAGATTATATTATTATATTATTATATTATAAAATAAAAAAGTCTTAGTATTTTTTATATTATATCTAATGTACAAAAAATATCAGACACGTAGTGTACCTTAGTAATTTAATTGTTGTGAAAATAAGAATGGGTACAATTACGTGCTCTAAAAATCTTATAAAAAACATGACAGCTTTAATGTCAAACCAAACGCTCTAACTGTTCACACAAAGCTTTTTTTAATGCACATTCCGTACGTTTTCCACGTATGACTCACTTGTCAACACACCTTGCTCGGCCGCGACGTTTCAACCGTAAAACAACTAAATATAGCGATTACCAACACTGGTTTGTTTCGTTACCTTATAATTTACAACCTATTGTAACTGGCAATGTATTGAGAACAATTCATGGCTAAGGAATAAAGTAATCGGTTTATAGTCTGTGGTGTCTAGTCGACCTTTCACTTGGCCGGTCGACCCGATCGTGACCCGAGTTCAGTGTTCGAAATTTAAACGTTATGAACAGTATTTTTATATTTTTCGTTTAATACCGGATGTAGCCGCTTGGTATGTTTTTTTATTGGCCAACTTTACTTTTTTGACATCCACTCACAGTAGGTACAATCAATTAATTAATTTAACCAATCAATCTTCACATTTTGTGTCGAGTTTTGGGAATGTGGTAGAGAAATGTAGCTAAAGGCTCCACCGGAATCAGCAATTTTTTTAAAGTGGTCTATGAAAAAAAAAAATTTGAACCTTTGGTCTAGAAGCATGAAAACAAAGGTTTCTAAATGACGTCAGTGAGCGAGCAATGAGAACGGTTTTTTTTAAATTCCTACGGGAACGGTAATAAAAAAGATCCGCGCTGGCTAATAATCTATTAAGTACATTACAGAAATAGTTAGTTCTAGTGTTTTCATGAGTACCTCATTTATAATAGCAGTGATATGTTGGAAGTGATCCCGTCTTTCAAATACAAGGCCCGGGTTCGATTCCAGGTCTGAAATTGTTTCAAACACTTGTGTATGTACATATATGAAATGTTTATCACTAGTCGTATCGTGAGAACACCGGCCTCAGAATCATTTCTGAGGCATATGTTTGGTGATTCACCATCTGTTATGTTTAGTGTCGAAAAAACAATAATGAATATATTGGGTATTGCCAAAAATCAAATACCTGTTCCAATCGCTCGAGGATAAGGTAATAATGTATTTATTTAATAATAAACTTATTAAAAATATCCGTATTTTTTTTTACTAACTTCTATAAAATGTAAAAACCTTTTTATACTTAACTGTGTAAATAATAATAATAATAAATTGTGGGACACAATTCACACACGGTTATTTAGTCCCAAACTAGGCAGGGCCTTTACTATGGGTACTAAACAACTGATCAACATACTTAAAAAAATATTAAACGACCAGACACGAAGCCAACAGACATGTTCACGCACACATACATATATTGGCCCCAAGCGGGTATCGAACCCGCGACCTCCGAAGGCAGGGTCACTACCAACTGAGCTAACAGGCCCGTAAATAGCAAATTAGTGTTTTCTCCTACTAGCTTTTGTCAACGTTTCGTACGTCAACGTCACATAATATTATGGCGTTCCTCAAGAACCAAACTATCGGTCTGCCAAATTTCATCAAGATCGATGCAGCAGTTTGCCCTATGCACACACTTTTACACTATATATTACATACCTATTATATTAGATTAATAAGTAGAATGTAAGTTACTTATATAATAAAATAAGTTTGTACTTGTTTATTTTGTATGTGGTCATCTGGCCTCATTAACGGCTGCAGCTGAAAATCAGCGCCTCAGCCCAGGCTGTGGCATTATGCTGAGCTGTGGCCCTTTCGGTATAAAATTGTTCTTATGCGTGCTACCGGAATTTCTATTTACTTTTGTTTATGCCGAATAAAGTTTATTTATTTCTTTCTTTCTTTCTATAAAACCTAACAAACAGATTACTTCGCATTTATTTAGTTCATTAGTAGGGAAGTTTATGTGTGTTTTTTTCCTCAAAAGAGTTTCTTATTAGTTTATTACACATTTAATTTATTTTTATAACTTGTTTGTTGTGTAACTAAAAACCTGTTCAGACGTCTTGTTTATTTTGGTAACATCAATTGAAGATTGAAGATTTGCGAGCAGATATTAGGTATAATATTATTTTCCTTCCTTAATCAGAGTTTGACAATTTAGCGAGAATTTGTACAGGATAAATATTCTTAGGAAGGGGATCGCCCATTTTTTTAAATTCAGACAATAGATACACGAGGTAGAGATACACAATAGAGACAAGAGGTAAAGGTACTTATGTATGTTTCGTTTTTTTAATAACTGGTAAAAAATCGCAAATAATGGCAAAACTTCAAAAATAAGTATAAGTATTACAAAATATATAAAAAAGAATCCATAAAGGGAATGCGGCCAGTCTTCTGGGCACTGTCCCACAGGTTCCAGTTTGGAGGATATTTTCTATCTGTAATTATTGTAAATAAATGTATATTTTCTTTGTAAATAAAATTTAAAACGTTTATGAGCGAAAAAAAAATTATACGATATGGATAGTTGTCAAAATTTTTTTATACGTTAGTTAAGTAGTAGGTAGATATACAAAGTATAATGTAATTTTTAAGCATAGAAAAAACATGTGTTCTTGAAGATTGTATGTTCTACATACAGTTGTGCAAATGAATAAATCATTAATATTTATGTGCACTAATATTATTTGTGTAAGTATGTCGGTCATATTTTTGTTTTTCTTTTAGTTATAAGGCCTTAACATCCTAGAAGAAACAGCAAGTACTTAAGTAACATTATTAAAAAAAATTGGTTGTCTGTGAAGTCGGTTTACGAACGATAATTTTACGTGATAATAATAATAATAAAATAATAATATAATCTCACGCCTTTTATCCCCGAGGGGGTAGGCAGAGGTATTCCATTACTGGATATACCCACATTTCAACGTGATATCGTCATAAGAAAACATTGATGAAAAATTTCATACTGGAAGAGAGATAGATGCGTCACTGCGACTGCGTGTTGGTTAGAAAAATATTATTATTAAAATCTATTAAATACTAGCTGACCCGACAGACGCTGTTCTGTAAAAATGTGATAAATGAAGAACCACTCGACAGATTTTAATCAAACTTCACATTAGTTCACATAAACCATCTGCTAAATAGTCCAAATAAAGCCTAAAAATTTGGTCGAAAAGTGGCATTGATTTTTATATTATATATAGATTTAGGCCACAGATGCGCTACAGGCTGCCTTGAGTTATTTATTAGTGTTATTACACTCAAACTTATCAAAGAGATTACAATACGTAGGGCTTGTATATTAAAATCTCTTTGCTATTTACAAACATGCATACAGAAAATCATTAACGTCACGGTGTTAACAAAAGTAAAAAAATGCTTGTATTTTTTGCATGACCTTACGGTGTCATGTACGAGCTACATCTTTATCTATACTAATATTATAAAGAGGAAAGATTTGTATTTTTGTATGTTTATTACGAATAAACTCATAAACTACTGGACCGATTTTAAAAATTATTTCACCAATGGAAAGCTAGAAGATCCCTGAGTAACATAGTCTATTTCCGTATTCCCACGGGAACGGGAACAACGCGGGTGAAACCGCGCAGAACCGCTAGTATTTGATAAATCTAAAACTATGAATCTGTTAAATTTTAATTTACGAAACAGGTTAAATATTTGTTTAATTACCTATTGAAAACAAAAATTCTACGGCGGAACGTAAAATTTTAAATAAGAAGTACCTACCTACCTACTTAATTTGAAATCGTTTCAATAGACAATAAAAGAGATAGTGACTGATGATGAGTGATGACCATGGAGACGTTAACAAAAAATCAAGCTGAATAAGTAAAGTTTTCTTTTCCTCCTACTTTTTTGCTCGGCAAAAGACCTTCTCATCTTAAAATATCTTAATTTAACTATAACCGTTCGACGCTAGTCTTTCCTGCAAGTCACATCAAAAGGATAGCCTGGCCTGTCCTACCTTTAAATGTCTGTCCGTGTGTGTGTAGGTGCGTTATGCAAGCCATTGAAGTAAGCCAACGTTTATCGACAATTCTATCGATAGGCACGTAACTATTATCGGAAGTCAGCTTTAGAACCGAGTTTCCACGTTATGTAGGCGACCGATTGGCGATTATTATGTAAATTTCAAAACTTTTACTACCTATATGATTCTATTCCTCTGCTAGAACGAGATTTTGGTTACGCAATTATGGGGTTAAATTTTATTGCAGTTGTAAATTAATTAATTAGGTGCTGAGAAATAATTGTGTAATTCTAATTATTCTGCCGTTTGCAATATAGACGATGGGCCCTTGGGGCCCTGAGGCCAAGATGTTTTTAATGACATATCCGCACGTCTGATCGAGGCAAGTGGCGACCCGAGGGCTGGCAGTTACTTCTCCCAAAGAATCAGTATAGCTGTTCAGAGGGGGAATGCTGCCAGTGATCTGGGAACATTGCCCCGATGCGGTGCTTTGGACGTTTTTTTAGGGTTCCGTACCTCAAAAGGAAAAAACGGAACCCTTATAGGATCACTTTGTTGTCCGTCTGTCCGTCCGTCCGTCCGTCTGTCAAGACCCTTTTTCTCAGGAACGCGTGGAGGTATGAAGCTGAAATTTATATCAATTACTCAGGTCTACTGTCCCTTGAAGCTGTGAAAAAATCAAACTTCTAAGCCAACGCAATCAAAAGATACAGCCGTTTATGCCGCAAATTTTCGACACTTGCAAGGGAATCAAAACCTACAGGGTGCTTCCCGTGAACTCAGAATCTTCAAATTTGGTACGAAGCAACGTCTTATAGCATAGATAAAGGAAAAATTACGAAAACCATAAATTTGCAAGGTTGTACGGAACCCTCGGTGCGCGAGTCCGACTCGCACTTGGCCAGTTTTTTTTTATTTTTAATAGTTTTTAAAAGTGTAATAATTTATTTATAAATTTGTAAAATTATCGTAATAATGTTAATAATAAATTCAATTATTGGTTTCATTGATTCTTTAAGTTAAATGTTCAACATGATTCTACCTGTTCTTAATTTAAAAAAGTTGCTACTTTAGATCCTGCAATACCACTCGATGGATTATTATGTATTTTGAGTGACTACATGCAAACACTCCTATAGGACCTTATTTATCACATAAATGAAAACTTTTTTACGTTGCCAACCCTACGAAAATTATTAAGTCTCAGAATATACATTACGGAACTATAGTCAAATATAATTATTAAATTTCATAAAACTTAATACTATAATGATGTGTATGTTAATGTTATGAAAACTTTAACATTCACAATACCTTCTTTAAAAAAACTTATCATAATGTCGATACTCAACTATCGACATGCGCCCATCTCTATGGACGCGAGTGTGAATGGCTTTGCGCATGTGTGCGTCCCGTGTCAGCCCGTACTAAGTACGGGTGGCGGCGCGCGCGCAACGTAAGTCGACGCCTCAGTATACCGCCGATACTACAGCCAGTCAGTGCCGCATCCAATATTGTTTGTAAATAAATAAATACTGTGATTATAATGTTGAATGATGATCGGCGCACGGAGCTGGTTCAGAGGTATGTGGTTTTACTTTTAAAGCAAAGTTGAGTTGTTCAACCTCAAAAATATTGGTTTAATGAACGGTACTTGAAGACTCGTTCTACATGTGGTCATATAGTATTTGTAGTCGTTAACAAAGACTCTTGTTTGACTAGTTTTGTTTGTACTTGCAAAAGATGCACTGTGTTTATTGGTTAAACAATATTACGTTTTTAAACGAATTTACGTTGATTTACAACACTAACGTCTGTAAAAACATAAATATTACAAAGTACCTACCCCCCTTTTAAAAAAATATAACGGACGATTTTTAAAGATGCACAAAAGTGTTTATTACTTCACATTGTAACGTTCTTAAACGTTTTTTCGTTGATTTTGAAAACTGTAACATCCTAAAATAACTAAATTTAAAGTACCCCCATTTTCATAAACATATGACTAACGATTTTTCTAAATGTTATTTTTGCTCGCGTTTTATGCTACAATTGCATTTTGCCGAGTATCTCGTTGAATAATGCACTAGCATTATATAATTGTCACAGTCCAGTAGTCCAGAAGATACACTTTTAACTCAAACATTCCAGCATCTTTTGAAATTTTCCACGATTTCTCTTCAAAATCTTATCCGCCTTACATTTTTGCGTCAATTTTCGGACGGATTGACTACACAAAATAACTACCATAAATTTTCCAATAGTTTCTAAAAAAACATCAATACTGACATGAGTCAGTATTGATGTTTTTTTACCGCAGGTGTTAGTTACTAAAAAAAGTGTCGAATCCAAACTACTCCATTATGCGTTACCATTATGTAGGCATTGTTGGCGGGTACAACTCTGTTGATAATAAATTTGAAGGTCAATGTTAGCAAATCTAACCACTTTCCGTCTCTTAAATCAAGTATAAAACGTATTTTTTTAATATGTATCTATCTTCGAACCAATGACGTCCTGAAGTAAGACTGTCTTAATATTGTTTTGTATCAAATCCGACATCTTGCTTTGTTTAAGCTTGTATCGGTGCGAAAGTGATCACGCTATATGAAAATGAGGCTGCATCTCGTTTTCTCTATAGCAGAAAATAGACAATGATGACACAAATCATTCGACTTTTACATCAATCTGCAGGAACAAAGCAATATTGTTTTAGGAGGTGTCATACGAATCTGAGTGTTGTTTTAAGGTTGAAACAAAACAGTTCTGAACTATACCTGAGTTTTTTAAAATCCTTGAACCTTCATTCAAACATTAGACTCGGGAACTGCTTTTCAAAGCCTAGACAATGTAGATGCATCATTATCATTAACCAATGTGAAGCTAATAGTCAAAGGCAAGGTTCATTTATTCCTGTAGAAACCAAAGTACACTTATAAACGTCAATAGTAATAACAGGCACTCAAACTCGTCCATGGAGATTGGCTAAATGTAAACAGCAGCCCATCACCAACGACGAGTTGCTGGTTCCAAATGCAGTACCCCGAGAAAACCAGCAAGAAACTCAAGGGCAGCTCTTTTAAATGTTACTCTTACTAGTAGTTATGATTTACAATGCATAGAAATTACCTAATAGTCTGACCAAAGAGGTTGGAAGAAAATCATTAGAGAAACTTTTTCTTTAAATGTCTTTGAGTCTGACATAGAGTCGAGTCGATTAATCTCATGCATGTAGGTCTACTAAGTATAGTCTGCAATTTTAAAGTAGCATCATCATGTCATTTTTGATACCCTAAAGAAAAATAAAGTATGGGCAATTATCTCCCCTGCGATCCCATTGCGAACTTTAAGATAGTGCTAGGTTGCTGCACACCAACCAGGAAGCCGAAGGTCTGTATTTGAATATCATACGAGGTGTCTTGGTTGAAAGAATCTTTCTGATACTTAATTCAAGAAAATTGTTATAGCTGCTCTTTTGATTAAAATCCAAACAAATATTTGACCTTCACACTCTTATGGGGACCAAAATGAAAACCATGACCTGATGAATATCAATACAAATCAACATTGAGATATAAGTTATATTAATAGCTAAATCAGTATTTCCAAACTAATGTTTCTATTTCCATTTATAAACCAACCAAATTACGCAACCACCACTAACCTTCAGTGAAACTTGGGTAGAACCCCATTTCCATACACCAAAAAATTAAATAAACACAAAACCGTGGATAATGGCATTGATATTCTGATTACTTACTACCTACGCCGTATGGTTTCATCCACATCAATCTAACATAGCCGAAGTGCCAGTAGGTATAGACTAAGATGTAGAAAACTATCCGCGAGTGACATGTTTGAGCATTATGTTCTTTATGTGAACTGAACTTAAAAAAGCCATCAAGCTAACATTGAAATCGACGGCCCTTAGGCCACGGCCTATACAGTGTATTGACAAATCCAGGACTGCTTTCACTCTTCAATTTGCAAACTTACATTTGAAAATGTTGAGGCTTCTCCTTAGGGCTCAAGATTTTGCAATTGGAACTTTATAGAATGATCTTATCGCACAAAGTCAGACAGGACTGATACCAAAATAAAACTTATTTTGTTTACAGTTTCGGATTTATTTTTATTGCAACTGATGTAGGTATTTTGGGTTTTATTGTATTTCAACCTTAGGACTAGGTTTCTAATTAGGAGAATCCACCTAAAAATACCAAGTTTGTTGCGTCACACATTTGTGGTCATTGCAAAATTTACAAGACGATCATGAAGTAGGTTGTAGATGCAGATGCTTTTGCGGTCAATAATGAAGTCGCAAATTATACATTTGAAGCCGTGTAACTTTTTCATTTTAGTAGATATTTTTAAAATATTTTTTTATGAAACTTTGGGCTTTTGTGGTGTCTGTAAATACGCGCATAATTTGTAGTATGTTATGAAATATAACGTAACGTTTAATTTTATACTTAACTAAGGGTTCTGCGCGGTTTCACCCGCGTAGATCCTGTTCCCGTGGGAATACGGGAATAAAATTTAGCCTATGTTACTCAGGGATCTTCTAGCTTTCCATCGGTGAAATAATTTTTAAAATCGGTCCATTAGTTTTTGAGTTTATTCGTAACAAACATACAAATCTTTCCTCTTTATAATATTAGTAAATACGAACTAACTCACAGATTTTAAAACAAGCTGTAGGTATATTCAAATTGCCTTTTTGACGGTATTGCAGATATGCCTGCTTTGATTAAACACCCTTTATATAGCAATGTAGTCTTGCATAGTATACATATACGTTAAAACAGAATTTAAGTATATTCGAAACACTACTTTAATTTTATAGTATTTAATTTCTAATTGCTATGACGCGGGACGAATTGTCAGTAAAGATAAAACATAAAAAACAATCTTCACCGGGAAACACAAATTGCTGTGTAATTAAATAAAAATTGCGTCTAACGCCCGTATTTCCGTTTTTTCTGTGAATCAAATTGTTTTTTATCTGTACTTGTGCAATTACTAACAATGAAAAAAGTCTGTGTACCTACTTTTAATTAAAATTTGGTGATTAAGAATATAACTAGTGAAAAATATGCTTATGTCGATATCAACAGAAGTGTTCCCATCCCTAATTTTGCTAATTTGCGACTATGGATGCTAAAAAGGCTGTAGCAGCCGAGCCGTAAAATCGAAAAAAGGGAAAATTAAGAATAGGTATGACTTTAAATAATTTAATATCTATTCGTACTCGCAAGATCGATTACAAGCACGAATGTAAGCTTTTCTTCGATTCATGCGTTTCTGTGTAAATAAATTACCTAATTCTTTAAAAAAAATCAATTACTTACTTGGTTTTACCTATTCGGCTGTCCTTCGAATGATCAGCCAGTCAGTAGCTTAGTAGTTCTCGTTCCCGTGGGAACAAGAGAACAAAAAAAAACTTGAGAGGTGTCACGGGACACCCGGATGAAACGAAGTGTCAGTGTCACTGGCTTGCTTTCTATGAGAGAGAGAGAGAGGCAGACAGAGTTGTCAAAAAGTGTCGTTACAACTTTTGGTCTTAATTTTTTCCGTCTAGCCCCCTTGCGCCACGCACGATAAGGAACTTCGTTCCAATATAGCCTATATTGTAATCTCCCTGATTATGTAGCTTTCCAGTGGTGAAAAAAAACTAGTTTAAGTATGAAAGCGTAACAAACAAAATAGTCACTTTTGCTTATAAAATAATAATAATAATCTCACGCCTTTTTTATCCCCGAGGGGGTAGGCAGAGGTATTCCGTTACTGGATATAACCCTCATTTCACGAGATATATTGGACCCCTAATCGTGATAGGTGGTGAGCCCATCGCCGGACCGGGTCTGTTTACACATGTCTCAGAATTAATTCTGAGACCTGCGGGTTTCCTCACGATGTTTTCCTTCACCGTCGAGCTGGTGATAAATATGTACGTAAGTTTTTGAAAAACTCATTGGTACATGCCAGGATTCGAACCCTAGCCTCACTGATTTTCGGCCGGCTCTTTAACCGTCCGGGCTATCACTGCTCATAAAATACTTATTAGTTAGGATGTGGTGGATATAAGTATTATCTGTTCGGCCTAAGTCGCCTGCCTACACTTTTACCCACAGACCTATAGGGAATTTAATGGGTTCGATTCTGCATTACAGCGACTAAACTTATTTTAGTTTATTCCTGTCTTTATTTTACCTCAAAAAAAGAAAAGGGATAGAAATTAACCTACCCAATTTAGTCCTGTCAGAGGCTGTATTTTAGTCGTGACTTATTTACTTATTAAACACGTTATGAAATGCCTTAGTTGACAGGAATAAATATCACTCGTCTCTTTTCTTCTCAATGAGAAAGAAAATGACAGGACTAAACTAAAATAAGTTTAGGCGCTGTAATGCAGAATCGAACCCAATATCTGCGTGCGTAATACATAGGTATTTAGGTACATTCAAGAGCACATGAAGCTTGTAGTGCGAGTCTGACCTCTAAGGCGATTGTAATAAGAACGTTACAAAGACTGTACCAGTGCCACAAAAGTTGCGTTGCGTGTACCTACTCTTTGTTTTCAACACGAACGCTTGTTGTAGGAAAAGGTATAGTGACTATTGTGCCTAGCGTTACACAAGACAGTACGAGTATGTAACACAGCTATTTATTCAAGAATGATTTCAAAGAAGTAGGTTGGATATAAAGAACCTAACATTGAATTTAAAAAAACAGTTAGGTATACAAAGATGATGATAATGTTGTTTGTTTTAAAAAAATACTATTTACATAGTACTTATATTTATTTGTTCTTCGAGGATTTAAATGATCTAAAAAAATTTTTTTTTCTTTTTTTTTTTAAAGTCTAAAATTATAAAAACTTATAAGTAGTCTATTTGTTTGTAAGTTGGTGACACCAATTATCTTTATTGCAAGGTTTGTAGACTTGTTTGGTTTCGAATAAACTTTACGAGTGTGTTTTATTATTAGGTTTAAGGGCTTTGATTATTTAGTAAATAATCAAAGGTTAAGGGAGCTTCCACTGCGAGCTGCTCCTCCCCCTCAAGTGTCAGCCGACCTCCTAGTGGCCGTTAACTGGTTGACAATTGAGGCATAAGTTATGGTAACAACTGACCAACAAAGTCTCCACTACAATTTAAACAATGTTTAGTAGACAGGTCATTAAGTATTTTATTAGAAAATGTGTAGTTTTGAGAAAAAAAACTCATTTATTACAAAAGTGTAAAATGGCATTTAAAGACAAAACTACTTAGAAACAATTTGCATAAATCCTAATGACTAATAATTATCTTCACAATAAAATTATAGTTATTTTAAATACCTAATTGCCAGCATTGCTTCTTCTTTATATTAGGAAAACTTAGTCATCAAACCTCCTTTGTTTGTAAATAAACATTCAATTTTCGAACGTGCCAAGAATAATATCAATATTGAAATGACGCGGAACAGTTACAAGGATTATCTGATGACCTTTGGAGCGTCACAGCCGAAGACGCAAGGTTTTTTTTGTTTATCAACATGATAGGCGAGAGATGTGATCTTTTCTGGTTGCTATTAGTGCTGATTTAAAAATAGAATATTATTTATTAGCAGATAATTTTTTTTTTATTAATTTAAACATTTTTGGCGGGAAACTGAGAGAGGCACCATAATGTTTTTCGCATATTTTTATTTTGCCGTTTTAGGATTAGTGATTTCGTATTATGTAGTATTAGTGTTTCGTATGTGTAGTGGACATGAAATTCAATTAACACATGGGTTGAACATTTTCTTATTGCCTCAAGAATAGATTTCTATCGTTATACACCACAGGTACTAATGAATATTAAATAAATACCCATGTTGTATTTTGGTACTCTAAAATATTTTAAAAATATAGTAAATTTATATGAATATCTACTTTAAAAGTATGATTATATCTACCTACAACAAGGTATCTAAAGCTTATGTAAAGTGCTTAACTATATAATTTTTTTCTCGTCACTGTTATTATAGATCGTGCTAGATCTACCGATAATGCCAGTAATAGGTATGCTATACTATAATGAGCAATTAATTGTAACATTATAAATAATTACGTCGTGTCCGCAGACCACGATCTAAGAAGGATGTTGATATAAATTAATATACTTACGTAAACTACCTACAGGCTGCCCAAAAAGATCAGAATGTCACTTTCACAAAATTTCATACCGCAAAATGTCACAATGAAAACACAAAGAAAAATGTTCAGGAAAATGTACCCATCAAATTGAATATAACCTAAAAAACAGAAAATACATTTCGTATTTAAAAGTCCACCTATTGACATTCATTGCACATCAGCACTAATTCGACATGTGTTATTGTTAAGAAGAAGCGGCGCAAGAGACTATTATTCTTTTAATCAATTAATAATTTCAAAATTGGTTTACAATATGATTTATATACAAGGTATCCGCAAAAAACAAATAAATTACCTACTTTTTTTTTATAAAAAATTAAACTGACAACATAAGAACAAATACCTAAATAAAAGTCGATATTAAATATGGTAATGGCCCAGCATCAGTTTTATATTTATTGAGTGGAAATATAAAACAACTTATAGGTACCTACCTAAATACCTAATAACATAAACACATCGCGATCTTCTTTCAATCTTTATCTATCAATTAAATCCACGTGTCATCATAATAAACAAGAATGTTTATTGGCTAGAATAATGTACGCACGAATGCTTTTGCGTAGGGTTTTCCGTAAACATTGCACAATTAATTTCCTTTTACAGTAAGTTCTGACGCTAGACTATTTCTTTTTTTACTATGTATATCTACTAGCGATCCGCCTTGGCTTGGCATGGGTGCAATTTATGAAGGTATAACTCAAAAACTCAAAACTCATTTATTTTCTTTATGGATTCAATATACTCTTAGAAACGTCAATAGTTTATAATAGGGCACTCTAAACTCGTCCATGAAGATTGGCTAAATTTAAACAGCATCCCATCTCCACCTGCAAGTTGCTGGTTCCAAATGCAGTACCCCGAGAAGAGCCATCAAGAAATTCAAGGGCAGTTCTTTTTCTCTCTGTATATAAGACGACTCTAAACAATTATAGGTTAGGTTAATGGCAGTTATCTCTAGCTTTACCTTGCTATAAAACGTACATGGGAGATTATCAGATTACCCATACTTATTCTTCGTGAAGAAAGACCCTCAGGTCAGAAATGGGCTGTTACGGATTGATGATGATGCTGATATGTTTTCTTTGTCAATACATGCCTATTTATAGTAAAAAATACGCTGGTCCGGAAATTGGTTTAGATCCTGTCTTGTTTAGGGGTCTAAAAATGTACCTACTGTTGTAAAGTAGCTATTTCCAGTATCTAATGGAATACAGCATATTTATTACATTTCTTATAATAATAAATAAATAATCTTGGGCCTTGTATCCCTGAGGGGGTAGGCAGAGGTATTCCATTTCTAGATATACCCACTTTTCACGAGATATTCTTTGGACCCCTAAACGTGATAGGTGGTGAGCCCATCGCCGGACCGGGTCTTTTACACATGTCTCACTAATTCAGGTCCCAGAATTAGTTGTTCTGGGACCTGCGCTGCGGGTTTCCTCACAATGTTTCCTTTACCGTCCAGCTAGTGATAAATATGTGCGTAAGTTTTGATAAACTCATTGGTACGTGCCAGGATTCAAACCAGAGCCTTACTGATTATCATCATGTGAAGCAGGCTCTTTAACCGTAAGGCTATCACTGCTATAATTTTTATGTGTTTTAAAAACTTAATAAATAACCAACATATTTATGTTGTTTCAGGATGTCGACCCTGCTGTTCTGGCAGGGCCGCGGGAAGGCGAATGGCGCACCCAACGGCAGAAACTGGATACACGCGCCGGACGCGCTCGTCAAAGGTCACGTCGCTTACCTCGTCAAGGTCAGTCCTGTCATCTTCGTGACGTCACAAAGTCAATAGACTATCAACATAAATAGGTTGAAAAAAACAATAAGTGACTAATTAGCGCTAACCCATATGCACTCAAATAAGCTTAAAATTATGTATCTACTTAATTGAATAGAGGCTCGGGTTCAAATCCTGACGAGGGCATATACAAATAAGTTTTTTAAAATTTACGAACATATTTATCACTAGCTTGACGGTGACGGAAAACATCGTGAGGAAACCCGCAGGTACCAGAATTAACTCTGAGACATGTGTAACAGACCCGGTCCGGCGATGGGCTCACCAACTATCACGTTTAGGGGTCCAGAGAATATACTGGTGAAATGCGCGTATTTCCAGAATTGGAATACCTCTGCCTATCGTCTAGGGGATCAAAGGAGTGAGATTATTTATTTATTTAAAAATAAGTTATTTCATCAATTAAAAATAAGTCAAGCACCGTGTGGTTCCAATGCGCGACAGATCATTTAAAAAACAATTGTCTCATTTTTTTAACCGACTTCAAAAAGGAGGTTATCTATCAATTCGTCTGTATTTGTTTTTTTATGTTTGTTACCTAAGAACTTTCGACTGGGTGTACTGATTTTGATTATTCTTTTTTTATTTAAAACATGGTGCTTCCAGATTGGTCCCATTTTAATTTCGTCCAGTTCTGACAACGGCATCCATGAGAAAACCATATAAGTTAATTGAAGTCGGTTGTTTTAATCTTTAGAGTTGTTATTGACTTAAGTAAAAAGTAGCATCGTAGCCATGTTCAATAATATATAGTGCACCGTCTACTCTAGTTCTAATCTCTCAGTTTCATCCATCCTAAGGTTGTCTGGAAGAGATCGCTAAAAGCGATAAGACCGCCCATTGTACTTTAGTTAATGTTGGTATCCATATTGTGTTGTTTTTGGTGTACAATAAAGAGTTATTGTATTATATTGTATTGTACCAGTCCCTATATTAGAAACCCAGTGGTAAGAAACGTAGGCTATTGGATAAACCAATTACAATCAGAAATGTTCACAGAAACATTCCGTTTCCGTAAACAAATCGATTCTGTTGATTGTTACGCCCCCTATAACCGGTAATAAACATGTGTTTGATAACAATGTTATTAGCGAGTTCGTTTGTTTTATATTGGCTTATCTTCTCGGCTACCATCTGTAGTAACATTATACGGATGGGTATTATTTGAACTTTCACTTAGATAGGATACCTAACTAATAATTTTTAACAAAAACAAACAGACTTCAAACAGGAATCTAAATAAAGTAAAAAAACACTAGTCGCCACTACGATTTTCGAAGGTTCCCCTCGATTTCTCTGGGATGCCATCAGCAGATCCTGGTTTCCTTATCATGGTACCACCGTTGGGATATCACTTTTCCAACAAAAAAAATATCCTTAAAATCGGTAAATAAACGACGATGTTATCCGCGAACATACATAAGAAACTACGGTCGAATTGAGAAACCTCCTTTTTTGAAATCAGTTGAAAACCTACCTAAAATGAGGAATCGAAATCAGCTGGCGTATTCACGGAGACTCGATACCGTTTCCTTTCGATTCAGATCGAGTGAAAAATTTTCCGAAGTCGAATCTATCGACTTCGGAAACTTTATTCTAGACGTTTCTGACAGCCACGGAAAAATTTCCGAATCCTTATGTCACATATGACATTAGTTTTCGATACCAACATCAGCCCATCTCGAAAGTGTTCGACAGATTTTCCGATATCGAATGTCGAAGCACCCTGAATACGCCTGCAGGCCTGGAAATAAAATAAATACCTAATAAATGAATATTTTCTTTTCCCTATCTTTTCGGACTTAAATGTGATTGATAGTGAGACTTAGTGCATGGTCGCGCCGGACCGAGGAGCTATTAAACATGCACCATAATTAATTCTGGAAAATCAGAGAATAATAATAATAAATAAAAGATGGGACACAATTCACACACGCTTATTTAGTTTCAAACTAGGCAGAGTCTGGTACTATGGGTACTAAATAACTGATAGATAATACTTAAATTAATATTAAACACTCAGACCCTAAGGCAACACACAAATGTTGGCCCTGAGCGGGAAGCGAACCCCTACCTCCGGCTTAGAAGTAGGGTCACTACCAAATAAACCGACAAGCCCGACAGAATGTAAATAATAATACCGGTATAAACATTTTAGTACTATTTTATGCTTTATGTAAAAAAGTTTATGTTCATTTTATGCTCTTAGTTGCTACAAGGGTTCACGACCTATTTTCGAAAGCTAATATGTCGATAACAATTTAATCGACGCCAAGAAAATAAAAATAAATAAATAATCTCACGCCTTTTATCCCCGAGGGAATAGGTATTCTATTTCTGGATATACCCACTTTTCACGAGATATTCTTTGGACCCCTAAACGTGATAGATGGTGAGCCCATCGCCGGACTGGGTCTTTTACACATGTCTCAGAATTAATTCTTTGACCTGCGGGTTTCCTCAAGACGCCAAGTAATCGAAACAAATTTGACCGAAGTGCCATTTGATCGATTTAATCGAAAGATCAAATGTGCGACGGTACATTTCACCAACAGGCCATTGTTTCGAATGATACACGTCGTCTTTTCGTTTATCTAAATAATGAAGATACAGTCAAGAGCACATAGACTTTGAGCTTGACACGTTTGACTTTGTAACGTTCTTATTACAATCGCCTTAAAGGTCAGACTCGCACTATAAGTGTAAATTCTAATTCATGTGCTCTTGACTGTACCTAAGTTACATTAGGTATTTGTCAACAATCAACAACCTTATTTTAATAGCACGCCAGTGGTACAATGTCTGTACTAAAGCGAGTTTTACATAAAACAATTATACATTTGACCCCGTCCTTAATTTTGTAACAATAATCATTGCAATTGTCAAGCAATTAAAATTACAATCATCAATTATGTAATATGCAAGCTATTGTTTTGTTTTTGTATGTTTTTTGTTGGAGTTTTTGTATTGTCACATTGTTTTCTCTTGGTTTGACTAGCGTCAATACAACAGCTTGTGACACAGTAATTAAAAAAACGTGCAATAGGCAGTCTTATCGCGTTAAGCGTTGTAAGACACACAACAGATGAATGTAGTTAATGCACGCACTCTGGCTTGGGTTTTAAGGTGTTATATTTATTAATTGTTAAAAGAGCTGTTCTTTCAATTAGGTACAGTTCTTTTTTCTATTGTCTGTGCCTACCCCAATAGGAAATAAGCGTGAGATTATGTATGTGTCTATGTATTTTTCTGTGATTTGGATAAATTTCATTTGATATGTGTAAGTACAGCAGTGATAGCCCGGACGGTTAAAGAGCCGGCCGAAAATCAGTGAGGCTCGGGTTCGAATCCTGGCATGTACCAATGAGTTTTTCAAAACTTACGTACATATTTATCACTAGCTCGACGGTGAAGGAAAACATCGTGAGGAAACCCGCAGGTCTCAGAATTAATTCTGAGACATGTGTAAATAGACCCGGTCCGGCGATGGGCTCACCACCTATCACGTTTAGGGGTCCAATGTATCTCGTGAAATGTGGGTATATCCAGTAATGGAATAATACCTCTGCCTACCCCCTCGGGGATGAAAGGCGTGAGTTTTTTTTTTTTTTATGTGTAATTTCATTTCCTTTTAGTGTCCGTGCACTCGGCCGTAAGTATGATGTCCAATTAGTTGAAAGAGCTAAATAAAATAAATAATCTCACGCCTTTTATCCCCGAAGGGGTAGGCAGAGGTATTCCATTTCTGGATATATACCAACTTTTCACGAGATATTCTTTGGACCTCTAAACGTGATGAACCCATCGCCGGACCGGGTCTTTTACACATGTCTCAGAATTAATTCTGGGGCCTGTGGTTTTCTTCCCGATGTTTTCCTTCACCATCGAGCTAGTGATAAATATGTTCATGATCATGTGAAGCAGGCTCATGCTCGCGATCATGTGAAGCAGGCTCTTTAACCGTAAGGTTATCACTGCTCTTTAAAAATAAGTAGTTATTCTTTCAATTACAGTTCCTGGGCTGCACCCAAGTGGACCAACCGAAAGGCATCGAAGTGGTGAAGGATGCCATCAAGAAACTGCAATTCACGCAGCAGCTCAAGAAGTCTGAAACCAAAGATGGCGCCAAGTGCAAGAAAGTTGAGATCACGATATCGGTAGATGGCGTTGCGATACAGGTATGTTTAAAATAAGACAAATAACAAAACACAATCCGAAATGTAAATCATGAATTTCCTAGTGAATTCACAGTATGAGATATTGATATAATAGATAGCTATGTGATTCGTAAACTCGATAGTATTATTGTTACAAACTTTGAGAATGTAGGTAGTGACTGCAATATTTAAAATTGAATTTTTATTCCATCTAATATCAACTTGATTCCTTGAGGCGGATTAAAAGTGGTTTTATAAATTACCCTCAGCAAACAATATACCTACCTCCAAAAAGCAGGACTAACTAATTTCATGTAATCAAAACATAATCAAAAGCATGGACTAAATCATCTATCTGACCACACCTTACATTGCTTAACCTATAAAAAAGATTCTCGACTAAGCCTACGCTAAGCCTACAAAACATCGTGTAAATTACAAAGAATTACAGGAAGCGATTACAGTGTAATCGGTGTGATGACACGATTATTGCGGATCTGGGTAATAAATTACGAATCACACATCTGTTTTGTAAAGTCGGTTCGTATTTGCTCACATTAATTTTGTATAAGCAAATATTATTTGCGAAACTTAAATTTTATATGTAGACACATTGTAACTCTTGCACTATCTAAATAAATGGCGACAATACCAGGTGCAGTATGGCCTGTTTAACTTGGTTGCTCTGAACGTAGCCTCCGCCTGTGCAAGCCGCCTCGTACCACCAATGGTCGCTAAAAATGTTATTGCGCAGCCATTTGCGCAATAACATTTTTAGCGACCGCCATTTGGTGGCGGGCGCCATTTTGGGTCCGACTTCAAATCGCAAACGTCAAACCAAAGAGATCGTCAAGTTAGATGCCTCACCATGGAATTGAGCTGTTCTGATAATGCCAAAAAATTCTACCTAATTAGTTACAAATAGTGCCCGAAGTAATCCCACTTTCGGCGATATTCAGGTCGTTCAGTGAGGCTGCTATCTTGACGTCAAGATAGCAGCCTCAGTAGGTACACAAAAACTACGGTACTGTTCTTGAAGAACTAGGTATATACCATAAAACTTCTTTAACACTGTCTTGGATTTGCAAAGTTTCAGGATTAGTGCTTGAAAGGAACCGATAATATTAGGGTACATTGGTGAGGCTTCCAACTTGACGGTCTCCAAACCAAATGCAAATTGACACTGTCGGATATTCAAACTTCAAAGATAGTTTTAGATAAGGCCTGCAGAGTTGAACATTTTCCGTCATTGAGTATGCAAAATTGCAGTTTTGATTGAGTAACAGAACAATACTCCAATGACTTTGGTTACAATTTCCTGATATTGTTCTACGATTATAATGTTTATTTTAATGCAATTATTACATCAGCCATTAAAAAAATTTTTTCTTGCTTTAACTAATATACGTTACTCAATTGTAGTCAATAATACACACTGAAATATTTGAAATAGTATTTTAAAAAGTCCGAGTCCTTGATTGTTTATAAATATGTTGTAAACTGTCTCAAGATTAGGTAGTTAGGGAGTGTAGAAGATATTTGTTTTTTTTTTGTGTGTATTGCATCCCTAGTTTTGCCCAATAGGGCTGACATAAAGGTTTTTCTTTAAAAGCCCGTTTAAATAAATGATTTAAAAAAATATATATATTAAAAAGAAACAGGCTCGTAGCTTCCATTTATACGCAATTTACCTACAACCGCCAGCAGCGCGTAGTAACCTACTGTGCGTAGTTTTCTAGATTTTGTAATTTGCACTAAACATGACTATATTTAACAATTAATCTCGTGTATAACTTCGGCTCTAGATACCTTATACGTCATAATTTTTTCCAGACGGTAAAAAAAATCATCCAGTATGTGTCTATACTCTAAACTAATATTATAAAGATTAAATATTTGTATTTTTGTATTAATAAAATCAAAAACTACTGGACCGATTTACCAATGGAAAGCTAGAAGATCCCTGAGTAACATAGGCTATATTTTATTCCCGTATTCCCACTGAAATGGGAACTACGCAGGTGAAACCGCAAAGAACCGCTAGTTGGTGTATAAGCACATAGGAAACAGAAAATTTAACTTTTGAATTATGTAGCAGTATGCAGGGTACCTAGACGATGGTATCGTGACTCGTGACCACAAAATTTGTTTAGTCATTTGTCTCTGTCATTTTGCCGCCGGTCAACCCGGTAGTCTGTTATTATTATAGTTTTGTTTGTCCCTAACCTTCGGCTAGAACAACGCCTACGATTACAATTATTGATTACTGTAATCTAATATTCATGTTTAGTTTGAAAAACAACGGAATAAGTAGTCAGACATATTTACCACTAGCAGCGCCCCGCGGTTTCACCCGCGTAGGTCCCGTTCCCGTGGGAATACGGGGAAAAATATAGCCTATGTGTTATTATGATGTATAAGCTATATAACTGTAAAGTTTCATCAAACTCCGTTTAGTAGTTTTTGCGTGAAAGAGGAACAAACATCCATCCAGACATCCATCCAAACAAACTTTCGCGTTTATAATATTAAGTAGGATATGTGAAAACGCAAACTTGTTGTGAAAAATTGGTAGGTACAGGGTTTATCATGGCGTCATCATTTTTAATATTTACATTGTTAAGACGTGCCTGTTGGCTCAGTTGGTAGTGACCCTGCCTTCTGAGTCAGAGGTCGCGGTTCGTGTCTGGTCGTTTAATATTTATTTAAGTACCTATGTTTATCAGTTGAGTTGTACTTATGAGTTGTTAGTACCCATAGTACAGGCCCTGCGTAGTTTGGGACTAAATAACCGTGTGTGAATTATTGTGTCCCACAATTTATTTTACACCACATAAGCTATAGAGACACAATTGATTTTTAATTGTGCTGGAGCGCATTGGATCCGCACGGTCCTTGACTGATTAGAATGATCAATCGTAATTAATCGATCGATTTAATTTTGATGGCAACTCACTAGTAAACAGCAACACAATCCCGAAAAAAAACACATTTAAATTTTAAACCTATTTCAAAGGTAAAAAATTAATTTATTTTTATTGTTGACTCAATGCATCGGAGAACATTCTGTTCACGAATAAAATTTAAAACATGCTTTATTATTTCTAAATCTTTCAAAGTTCGTAACACCCTGGACAGTTGTATAGTATTCCTTGTTTTAACTGGTACACATAATTTATTTTATTATTAGACTAGTGGTCAGGCCAGACGTTGTGTTGCCAGTTTGCCACAGACAACAGCGCTACCTATCGGGCTAAATAACCTCAAAACACACATAAACCTCAAAATCTGTGCGTTCGTAAACAAAGGAGAAGTTCAGTGATAGACAACCGTACAAAAATTGTTCATAAAAAGATAATATGAAAGGAAAAGTCATTCCTAAATTACTGATAGTCATTCTTAAATGATTAAATTTTGTATATTTTGAAAATGACCATAGAGTAAACGCTGATTCATGTTACAACGGAACGGGCCCCGTCCGGGCCCGGGCGTGCCCCGTCCGGGGAATGGTCAAATATTTTTTGTAAGAAGCGCTGGCCCGGACGGGCCCCGTCCGCGCCAAATGTCGAGGCGTGTTGTAGGATGGTTCGCCCTGGACGGGCCCCGTCCCGTTGTAACATGAATCAGCCTTAACGCTCTTTTTACTTTTTTCCAGGAACCAAGAACGAACAACATAATGTACCAGTTCCCGCTCCACCGGATATCGTACTGCGCTGACGATAAAGGCGCGAAGAAATACTTCTCCTTCATCGCTAAAGGTGGCAGCACTGTGAACGGGGTGAACGGCCACGACAGCAGCGAAAAACACGAGTGTTTCGTGTTTATTTCTACTAAATTAGCATCTGAAATCACGCTCACCATCGGCCAAGCTTTTGATTTGGCTTACAGGTTTGTTTTTTTAATTTTGAGTGAATTTTATAGAAGGTCGTGTACTTATTGAAAACAAGTACTTACCTAACTATAAAGTACTTACTTAATTAAAACAATATTTAAGTAGGTAGCACATAGCAAGCGATTACCCGCTTATGATTGAACCTAATTTGGTTTCTATAAGTTTATTTCTGTTCTGTATGTTAAGTCTATTAAAATTGTAGTATCCGATTTAAATAAAAAGTCAATGCCATTAAAAACAAAACTTGTCAAAAACCCAAGCCTTGCAACTCAGTTCTTCTACCGTAAAAGTTGTGAGATCCATGTACCTACCAAGTCGGATAATTTATTCAGTCCCTACTAAAGGACCTACTGTCTTAAGTAATTACGCAATTATCTAATCTAACAACCTCTTATAGTGACCATAAATATTAAAAAAATTTTATGTTTTAAATAAATAGATTGAGAATCGATTTTCTGCCAAATGTTACCATATTCCAAGCGAATAAAGATATTTAAAGTGCTGTTAAGAAAAGCCTATATTTTCTATAACAATTTTAAACAAAAATACTAGGTACCTCTGTGTTCATGTTGTTAATTTATTAATAACATTTCTTGTTTTTGTGTTTCAGGCGGTTCTTGAACGACAACGGCAAATACATAGAGATGCAAAAACTTACGCTTCAGAATAAGAAGTTAGAGCTACAAATGAACACGTACAAAAATCGCTTACAGGCAAGTGTCAGATTTACGGATTTTCAAATTTTAGGGTCTAAAAACTAAATTTTAAGGACTGAATCAGAAAATATCTTGCTTCAAAATAGAATACGATAGAAGACTATATACACCGCAGCGAAGCAAGATCCGGCTAATCTTTTTTTTTAATTAGTCTTTAATAAAAAAATAAAAGTTTTGTTATTTCCAGGAGCTGTCAAAAATCACGTACAAAGATGACCTCTCGTCGTACCTAGTGCGGAACAGTCTGGCCGACATAACGGAGTTCAAAGTGCCGGCAGAACTAGAGAAACAGATCTCCTCTCTGACACTCGCGAATGGATTTAGCGCTATGAACGGGAACAAGACGCCGGAAATAGGTCAGTATCTATTTAGGTCTGTTTTGTTTTAGTTTTTCAGCGCCATCTATTGACACCTTTATATACTCAACTGACACATGTCACCGAAAACGCCTCATTCGGTTATAAATCGAAATTAAAAAGTCGTTGTATTGTAAAGGGATTAGGCGCACAATGCCACATTTGCAAAATGACATATTGGAATTTCGCAAAATTTCACATTCTCAAATTCTGTTTTTTTTGTTATATTTTGGACGTTAATTACAGTTTAATATGAGTTTGTGTGGCATTTTGCTAGTGAGACATTTTGCTAATGTGGCATTTTGCGAATGATGCATTTGCGTCAATGTGTCATTTTGCGACTGTGGCGTTGTGCGCCTTATCGTTTAAGATATCCCATTTTGAAACGTGCTTAGATAGTACACTTGCAACCTAGTTAAATACAAGCTAGTGCACGACAAGTTTTCTACTTACAGCCACAGACGCGATGTCAAACAACTCGACGGACACATTCAACTCGAGCAACGACAACAACTTGCTGTTGTCGACGCCGCCGCCCGCGCACAATGGGAAATCCAGCTTTAGTGCCAAGTGAGTGATCTTTGACATATTTGAGACAGTTTTTCAAAAGCTTACGTACATATTTATCATCAGATCGACGGTGAAGGAAAATGTCGAGAGGACACCTCGCAGGTCCCAGAATTAATTCTGAGGCATGTGTAACAGACCCGGTCCGGCGATGGGCTCACCACCTATCACGTTTAGGGGCCCAAAGAATATACTGGAGAGAAACATGGGTACTTATTTCCAGAAATCTAATGCCTGCGCTTTTTATTTATTTTACCCCCTTTTATTTATTTTATAAATTTTTTATTGAATAATAAAATGTAAACCAACCCTTTACGAAGCCGAACAATTATAAAAAAAATCAAATCAGTCCTGCCATTTTCGGTCGTTCGTTTTTGCGATGGGATCATAGTACGTCCACTAATCTATTCGGATATAAGACAGATCTACTGAACACTGTATCTATTAATTTACATATAACTAAACTTATATATAATTATATCTTTATTTGATATTACAGCAAGCTCCTTAGCGACATGTCGTCAAGCAAGAACCCCGTAGTAGGCCCCCAGCTTGAGAACCTCCTACTCAACTCGGATTCTGACAGTGGTAAGAACAAAATTTGTTACAGACTAGTTGTTCCCCACGATTTTACCTAGATAATTCCCGTTCCCGTGTGAAAATTGTAGCCCATGCTACTCCCAGAAAACTAATCTTTCCATTCGTGAAAGATTTTTTGAAATCGGTCCAGTACTTTCGGAATTTGTTCAATACAAACAAAAAATCAAATCTTTCCGCTTTATAATATTAGTGTCGATTTTTCTTATACTAAATTCTGAAATTGCCTTTTAAACATTGAGTAACTCAACTCTGTATAATATTTTGGTAATATATAAATTAACGTACATATTCATCACTAGCTCGACGGTGAATGAAAACATCGTGAGGAAACCCGCAGGTCTCAGAATTAATTCTGAGACATGTGTAACACACCCGGTCCAGCGATAGACTCACCACCTATCACGTTTAGGGGTCGAATATTCTGGTGAGAAGTGGGTGTCTCCAGAAATGGAATACCTCTGCCTAACCCATTGGGGATAAAAGGCGTGAGATAATTTATTTTTATAAATTTGATATGACTTTTTATTTTTCAGAATTCGACCCCCGCGCGTATGAGTCTGAACCAATGACGCGTTACGCGACGCCCATCACCGACAGCGTTGCGCCCACGCCGCCATTGCGTACGTATTTATTTTTTAGCGTCATCTGTCGGTGCAACATTTTGTGTTATCAAAGTTCTCACAGCAGTTTGTATAAATAGAACAGTCCAAACGTGAGCCGTTGGACCGCCGGTCAGGTACTATCACCTCACGGCGGAAGATCTTCCCTTTTCGCGATGGAGGAGCAGTCCATCTCCGCTCCTCCATGATTTCTATTCATAATAGTGTAATTACTAGAACATAAACTTTAACACTTTAAGGACGAATCAAACGGACGTAGTTGCGGCGAAGCGCCTTGTAGCGACACCTAGCGGTACTACATAGAACTACCCAAAAGTGCCAATAGACGGCAAAGTTAGTGATCCATTCATCAGATTATTTTGCTACGGAATCCATCCAAATATAGTTTACAAATATAGTTAGCCTCTGTTTACGTTATTTAAGATCTATTAATGTAAATATTGCCTGAAATAAAGATTTATTATTATTATAGTGACTTCAACACTGTTTGCATATTTCACTTAGTATTAAACTTTAAAATGATAGTGCACGACTTTGAAGTGACTTCTTGAGGCCACACAAAAACATTTTTGTGTCTTAGACATATATTTGAATTTCAATTAAATATAATATTAAATTCTAATTCACTGCACACTTTCACAGACACATGCCTCATAATACCTTCCTATCTCTAATTACTATCTATCACTACTAGTACATACAAACCACAAATTAAGAAATAAAAAGAAAATTTTACAAAAATCGTAACTGTTCTCATCGGATTCCCGCCAAAAAGGCATCATCCGCCATGACAATTGACAATGTACAAGTATTGCCAACCAAAAATAAAAATAAATATTCTTTTTCAGTGGCACCGCCCCCGAAAGCGTCTAAACGCCACAGTCCACAACAGTCACAGCCGCAGCCCCAAACTACGCTAAACGGGAACGACATTTTCGGGTCCACCCCCTTCTCCGTGCCCAGCCAAGCCCAGCCCGCTCACTCTTCCCCATTCGCCACCCCTATTAAGCCCAACTACGACATATCCGACTTCAACCTTCAAACTTCGGTGTTCAACTCTAACACGAACTCTTTCACGAATGGGCTGAGTGGCTATGATCCCTTTGACACGCAAAAAAGCGGGAATATATTTGGGAACAGCTTCGGGAATACATTCAACGGCTTCGGGAACCTCAGTGAGAAGCAGACGGTCGAACTCGATAGCAGTTTCAATGGGTTCTTAGACAAAACTATTACGGAGATGAAGGTTGGTATAAAAAAAATCCTATCAATGTTTTTATGTAAAAAGAAACAGTGCTCTTTTTATTACGCTGTCCACAGTACCCATGCTTTTATGTCTTGAAAAAAAAAGGGCTTGAACCCAGAGCCATAAAACAAAAAAAATAAGTTTGTTTTAGGCGGTACATTTAATTCATAATTTCACATAACTTGTTTATAATTTTCATTACATAACTATGTTGTATTGGATTAAAAAGTAATTCACTTATTCGTTTTTGACAGCTTGAAGATTGGTAAGTTTTAGTTAGGAATTAAAATTCATTTAGGGGTCCAATATATCTCGTGAAATGTGGGTATATCCAGTAATGGAATACCTTTGCCTACCCCCTCGGGGATAAAAGGCGTGAGATTTTTTTTTTCATTCAAATGAAAATTATTTAAAAGTAGGAGTCTCACATACATACATATACAATACATCACTAGCTCGACGGTGAAGGTAAATATCGTGAGGAAACCAGCAGGTCCCAGAATTAATTCTGAGGCATGAGTAACAGACCCCGTCCGACTATGGGCTCACAACTTATCACGTTGGGTCGATTATATTCGTGAAAAGTGGGTATTTCCAGAAATAGAATACCTGTGCCTACCCACCCCCCTTGGGGATAAAAGGCGGAAGTTTTTTTAGCCATCATCTCTCTTTGTAGTACCTTACCAACTTAATGTTATGTTTCTCCGCAGGATGGATTCAGCAGGGGAATCACCTTTGGAAACGATGATTTTTCAATAGATAACCTCGATCCCCTGAAGAAGAATTAAAAAACCTTGTTTTTCTACAATAAATAAATAAAATAGGTAAAATTATAGAAAATATTATACAAAGAAACTTCGTTATAATTCACACGACTTTAGTTTTAAACGAATGCAATAAAATATTATTACGTGGAAAAATATTATTTTTGAGTAATTATGAAATCTTAGATTTTAAGTGTTGTGTGGGTTCCAACGATGTTTGAATTATTGATAGTATATGTATTGCCATGTTATTGGTTACGAATATTCGATGATCCCGTGATATTTTATGGATTATTATGAAAATAGACTACTAAGTATAAATTACTACCATAAAAAAATCAAGGGTCTCCCACCATCTTTAAAAAAACAATCGGAAATGAAATAAAATATTTATTTGCCGAAAACATACGTGTCTTTAGTTCAGGAACGTTTTGTTTCAAACCTACAACTTTACATATACTCCTTCCTACGTTTTATTCCTGCATAAGTAGTGATGTAAAAGAACGAATGATTGTTTCAATATTGCATATTTTCTGTAGGTACAAAAGATACACTTAGAGCTTAGAGTTTTGAGAGATGGTAGTAGGCCTCCAAATCTAAGAATCTCAATATACAAAACCAGTAATGTGACAAAACGTTGCGATTTTTACTATAAAACCCTTTGAGTATTAAACCAAAAGGAGACGTCACGCGCACTAGTTTCTTTGCAAAAAGTCTGCCAATTTCTGCGCGGGGGACGAGGAAACAAACACAAATAATGTTAAAACTAACGCATTTTTTGACAAAACAATTAAACACTAGCTTGAACTAGATGCACACAAATACATTCACCAATCCAATCACTCCGTGAACTCAAAAAAACTAGCTGTATATAACAGGTATGCGTGTTGACCGACACTTTTTTTGGCAGAGGGGAACGCCTGTCAGTGGCGTCTCCGGTTGGTTTAATACTCAAAGATAAAACCTAAGTAAACATTTGGTGATAATATTTAAGATATTATGCGTATATGTATACAAGACGCTCAATGTCATTCCTAAAGTGCCTTATATACAGTAATATTAAAAATAATAATGAAAAAAAAATCTTTATCCTTATGTCAGGGTTTCCCAAAATGGAGTGTGCGAACCTTTAGGGGTTCGCACTCTGATGGTGTGGGGTTCGCGACGAGATTTTCGTAAAGACGGATTTAAGTATTGCTGGCTGGAGTATTAAGCGACAGGAGTCATTACTATTAATGTCCGCAGATGAAACTCTTCAAGCTGATTTAAAAAGCATGTATTTAATTTATTTTTGAGCAGTTTGCCAGTCGATTGGGAACTGTAAGGAAGTTAGCAGACGGATCGATTGATCGACAGGTCTAGTAGGTTTTGCTCTGTTAGAAACTATCGATCTACGTCGACTAATCGATTCTACCATCGATCGATTTGTCAGGTAACACCGTTACAGAGGTAAGTCGGACTAAGTTTGAGAAACCCTGCCCTTTAATATTAAAATTTATAATGCATGATCATTTCACCAATAGATTTTTAAGACTAAAAATGTATTTTGGTAGATGACAATCTAAAATCTCAAAATAGTTAGTAATAAGGGACCAAAATTGTACCAGTTCAAAGCAAAATTTGAAGGTCGCCTCAAATGTATTCTGTGATAATTCTCTTCAAGTTGAGGTACTTCAAATAGTATAATATAACTTTTATATAAAAAACAACGTCCTATACGACTGAATTAAAACGTACACTACGGGGAATAAAAAAATAACGTCACTTTTAACCGAATGTAAATAAAAAAAAACTATTTTTTAAGGTCATTTATATACAATTTATTGATGTATACGGATGACATTGTAGCTTTGTAAGGGTCAATACATTCCATGAACATATTATTATTTTAAATCGATAACTATAAACTTTACTCCTGATAATTATAAATATTTGATTTATTTTTAGTTGTGTATAATATAAAAGTTCTCGTTATAAACTGTTGTATCGCAATGTCTCATTTGGATATTGTTTTAGTACTGTATACACTAATGTTACGATAAGGCCAAAAGATATACATAATTGTGTATTTTCAATAATAAAATTTATGTTTATAATGAGCTGTTTCATTGCCGCTGCTGCTGTGTCAAATAAAGCTTATTTTTAAATCTCACTCCATTTATCCCAGGATATTAACCAGAGGAATTCCATTTCTGGAAATAAGTAGGTACCTATCTACGTTTCACTACTTTATGGACCCCTAAAAGTGATAGGTGGTGAATCCATCATCGAACCGGGGTGCTGTTACACATGCATGCATTTCGGGGACCTTCGGATTTCCTCACGGTGGAAATAGTGATAGCTTTTTTGAAAAACTTATTGGTACATGCCAGGATTCGAACTCAAGCCTCACAGACTGATTCTTTGACAGAGATACTAACTTCGAATCTGTACGCCTCGAATCTAGTAAACTGGTCTAAGTATCAATGGTCATGCATGATTATTAGGAGGATTACACAACTGTCAAAAGGTCAATCTGATATGGGCTTTTTAGCGGGAATCCGTAGAGGGACATCATGTTTTGTGTGTGCACGTGTTTGTTTGCATGCATGCATGTGTTTAGGGGTTTGGATCAGAATAATGATAGTGTACTGTGTGGCAAATGTCCGTGATAGTGTACACAGTGTATGGGAAATTCGATAAAATGCGTGGGATAGACGTTTTCGAATTGCCTCAAGAAGCCGGTTCAATCTTTAGTAAAAGTGCACTATCGTGTTACTGTCGATTACCAAGTTACATTTCGATATGAAAGTGTTGAATACACTGTGTACATGAACTCTTAATCTAGAGCAGTTTAAAGATAACTCAACCGAAGACGAGGCAGTATGGTCTATGATTCTAGCCTGTCCCAATACAAGTTGGGCAAAATAAAGAAAAAAAATCTTCTGATCTGTCAATTGCCAGTGTTGCCAACTTAGCTACTTTCTAGCTAGATCTAGCTATTTTTGGGTGTCAGGCAGCTACAAATTACAAAATCTTGTAGCTAAACTTTTTAGCTACTTTTTCTAGCTACTTTTACGCTTTTACAAGATGTGAGTACTTTCGAGACTTTATCGTAGGGTATCAGCCATTAAATTGTACCTAAACGTGGCTGGCTTATCTATTTTATTATTATTACCTGGATAAATAAAGGGGATAAACAGATTTCTTCGTTTAAAACTTATTCTGCGTTCTGCCTTGTCTTATTTTATAAATTTAAAATGATTGCTCGCTGTTTGAATAAGCTGAAAATGTATTTATCTATGAAAAAATACACGTAATCTACTTACTTTACCTACTTTAAAGTTTTAGCTACTTCTAGCTACTTTTTTGTGTCAACAAATCGGGCAATCTGGCTACTTTTCGCAAGGTGTCTAGCTACAAGTTAAGGGTAGCAGTTGGCAACACTGCCAATTGTACGTCAATTGCGTTAGCGATTTCTCTCCTCTGAATAGAGAAATTTCGCGATTTTCTCACGAAAACCTTAATTTTCCGGGAAAAGTATGATCTCTTTCATGATCTGATAAGATAAGTCACGGATTCCTGTACAGTATTAGTAGGAAACGTCTCAGTATTTAGCGAAAATGGTTGATTTAAGTGGTGGTCAAGACGGGCCTTTGGAGCATGCATTTTCTAATACAGTTTTTATCATTCCTGGAATCGTAGTCATCAGCTTATCAGGTAAGACTACAAGTTGATTAAATCTCCTCTAATATAGCATCTAAAATTTGCATTTCAAACTTTATTTTCGAATGTTTTGGACGTTAATATTTAAAAACAATATCTTGGTAGAAATCAGTTTACAAACCAATTGGAGAATGAATTCTTCATGTAGAAAATGTTATTTTTAGATTAAATTAAGGCAACATATAATAATCTACACTCTTATATTTTAAAGAAGAGGTAAAGTTGTTTGTTTATTTATGTTTTACTAAGAGATAATCTTTGGTATCTACTACATACTTATTAAATACTAAATAATCCTGTACTGACAGATAACTAAACTATTTCTTAGTAAAATATTCATTTCTGATAGATTAACACTCTACTTATTGGGTAAAGTATCTCGCGCCCCGTTACGTAAAGAAAATATGTTTTGCCACCAAATAAAATTCTTTTATTTTCATTTTTTACATTTTTTACTTGATGGGACAACAGTGGACAACATGTAAAATCTGACATTTCTAAATTCAAACTGACTATTACCTCATTATCAATGGCCAGTGCCAACAATTTCTCATTGACACTGAAGAAATTGCGGGCGCATCTAGTTACTAATGAAAACAATAAAATGTTTTTATGTAAATCATATTAAACAATAGAGTAATGTTTGTGATGAAATAGTTGAGGTTCATTATGACGCGCCTAGTGCTTGGTGTATTAATACTCAAAGACCTAGTGGTTTATAAAATAATTATAGAACTTTACAAGATATACAAAATACAAATGAAATAAATGGTTTATAAAAATTTAATAAATTAATAGAGAGAAATAAATTCTTTAACGCTTACGGACTTGCACCTCTGTTTTTAGCATAAGTAGTTGCTACCGGGTCCCACAGACCCATTAGTTTTTGGTATATAATTACCAAGTTTCTTTATGTACCTATTTAGGAAAATGATATTGTTTTTTAAAATTATAAAACAAAGAGTTTTGGTTCAATTGTTTTTATTGTACTACTTTTCCTTATTTTTTAAATAATAAAAATAATCAGTATTTCGTACCCTTAAAGGCAAAACCAACTAACTGCAGTGAACATAGTTTCGAGTAAATTAGTTTTTAATATTTGATGAGAAGTTTATATAGGTACCTAAATAGTGCATTTTGTCTTTGTGAGTTGTTTTTTATATTACGCAGTCTAATCAGCTATGGTATAGTGTAATAAAAAAACCGGCCAAGTGCGAGTCGGACTCGCGCACCGAGGGTTCCGTACAACCTTGCAAATTTATGGTTTTCGTAATTTTTCCTTTATCTATGCTATAAGACGTTGCTTCGTACCAAATTTCAAGATTCTGAGTTCACGGGAAGCACCCTGTAGGTTTTGATTCCCTTGCAAGTGTCGAAAATTTGCGGCATAAACGGCTGTATCTTTTGATTGCGTTGGCTTAGAAGTTTGATTTTTTCACAGCTTCAAGGGACAGTAGACCTGAGTAATTGATATAAATTTCAGCTTCATACCTCCACGCGTTCCTGAGAAAAAGGGTCTTGACAGACGGACGGACGGACGGACAGACGGCAGACGGACAACAAAGTGATCCTATAAGGGTTCCGTTTTTTCCTTTTGAGGTACGGAACCCTAAAAATGATAAAAAAATATAAAGATCCCAAAAAAAAAATTTGGGAAATCTATCGCGGGGGGGGGGGGGTTCACTTAGTTGGTTTTACCTGAATTATGTAAAATTGAACTTATTTCTGAGTAGTAAAGGATGCAGCCAAAATAAAAATAAAATAATTTTAATTGAGAGGGTAGGTAGAGATAATAGAACGTTGCCTGCTATAAACCTGTACGAGCTTTGCGCTTCACCCAAAAGATGTACTCCACCAAGTGACTCATTCAAGCTAGTATCTAGATGTCTTCAGTACATCGAAGTTCTGAAGATCATGTAGGCCTAGGTCAGCCACTACCGACACTCCATTCACAACCCCCTTTTAATACTTTCATTGTTACGCTCTAGAGGACTGTTTTGTCTATCTTTTTTTGGAAAAATGTAGGAATTTTACTAAAAACATTAGATTTTTACGGATTTTATATGTATAGGAAGATAGGGGTATGCAGAGGTACGCAAAATCTAGCTCTACATACAAAAATAAAGAAAATGAAGCCCTAATAGATTCCGAACTTGTAGATAACCGCACACTAGTCTTAATTTTATTCAGGTAAAACCAAGTATAAAAATTATTTTATTTTTATTTTGGCTGCTTCCTTTGCTATATCTGTATTGCTGTTTTTTGTAAATGATCTATTTTTTTTAATTAATACGTTAATATTCAACTCAAAAGCGTACAGGTCTACCTTTCAGAAATAAGTTCTATTTTATATAATTCAGGTAAAACCAACTAAGTGTGATAGATTTCCCCCCCCCCCCCCGCGATAGATTTCCCAATTTTTTTTGGGATCTTTATATTTTTTATAATTTTTTATTACACTATACCATAGCTGATTAGATTGCGTAATATAAAAACAACTCACAAAATGAAAAGTGCGCGATGCACGCACGGCGTGCGAGTGACAGAAACTATTAAACGCGGATAGTTGGTTTTAGCTGCAGCAATTATCAAAACTGCAAAACTAATACCTACAGTAAAAAACAACTAAAGTGAGGATAAATTGTTTTACCAGTATAAAAATTCAAGACATACATGTTATATCAGTTAAAAACAAATAAAGTTATTTATTGCAGCTATAGATAAAGTCTCTTTACTGTTAAACGTTTGGGGAAACAATAGTTTAAAGTAATGTTAGTTGCTTTTCCTTGTAGAAATTCTGAATATGTTTGCATTTAGCTGGTTTTTCGCCTTGCTAACTTTGAAACTAAGCGGGATAGCAGATAACCGGTTTTACTAGTAGATAGAGCTCAAAAAGACGAATCGATTGGAATATTTAATTTAACTCATTTTTGAAAAAAGTGTCGGTTAGTTGGTTTTGCCTTTTTAAGGGAACGATTTGTTCTTATAATTATGACAACTTTTTAAAATAATATGTTTAAAAAAAATTGTTAACATACTATGTCATGTTAAATGTTACATTTTTAGATACTACAATTAATATTATCTTATTGCTACAAAAAGAGATCCATATGACTTTTTTTAAATATAAATCAACTTTCAAAATCAACAAAAAAACTTGGCAATTTCTTTTGTTTTTTTTTTACGTTTTGGTGTGTCATTTGTGGAAAATATTTGTCAAAATGACCATGAAAACCCATTAGCGAGCCCTTAAGTGTTAAATAGGTGACTTTGTTATAAACGTCTAAAGCTCGGGTCCCACGGTCCGTAAAATCGCGGATGCACGCAGACCAGCTCGCACGACGCACCGTGGGACCGGCCTCGTCCGTGATAGCACAGAACGTCTGTGGCGGTGCGCCCGTATCCATCGTGAGTCGGTAACTTCAAAGGTGCGCTCTTCTCTCTCTTTCTTTCGCTTTGCATTATGACAACATAAAAACATCTACACACACCGACACGCACCGTTGGACCGGCCCTGCCTGTGGTGCGTCGCCGTCCGTGCTCGTCGGCTGAGTGTGGCTGATCCGTGGAATAGCGGACCGCGGGACCCCAGCTTAGAGAGCTGACCCGATACAAACTGCAGGAAAAGATTAGATAACTGTCACTTACCACAAAAATACAATACGTATCAATAATAAAAATCGATGCTCAAAATAGTTTCTTGTTCATTTTTTTGATCTACCCTTTGAATATCTGCACTTAATTTAATTCAAAACGCAAAAAAACTCAATTCATTTATTTCAGTAGGTATATAAAATACACTTTGATTCGTCGAGCACCGCCCGGTTCCAATAGGCACCGTAACAATTAAAAATCTATTGTGTTTTATTTTATTGGCTTAAAAAATGAGTAGCTATAACAAAATAATCACTAGTCATTTCTGTGATGAAGCAAGAAACTATGAGCTGTCCTTCTTTACACATAAATGCTGAGTAAGCTCAGTTAATTTGCTTCAAGGTAAAACAATGGACTTAATGATGCTTGCTACGACTATAATAATATAGAATCACATTAAAACATGATTGGTTAAGTGAGCCAAGTCACAGATAGATAGTTACTTCGTAAGTTTGGCCAAATTTTTTAACAGAATCGTTGAAATCGAAAGCATTGCTACAAAAATGTTTTTTTTTTATCTATCTGCAATCAGCTGTTAAGCCTTTATCAGATCTTGTCGTCTTCGTCCTCATCGTTACATGGAAGGAAGCAGTCCATTGACTACATCCTTTTCATTTCATTTTCCTCTGTTATTGTTAATTATGTTGTAGGATTTGACGCCTTTTAAGTACGCAAAAATGATGACAAGAAAGAAATCTTTCAGTTTCGACACCTTTATCTAACTTTTTTATATTTTTTTAAACAGTTTTGTTGATAATGATAACAGATGTTTGGAGAAAAAGTTTATCTTTATAAATACTTTATTTATTTTATTTTGACAGATCGATGCTTGTAACATGCAAAATATATACAACAGGCTTCGTCAACATTAAACTTACACCTCAAATAATACACCACAGGCTTCGGTAAATTTCAAAATTACATTAACAAAAAAAAACATTTAATAAGTTCACCACTAATCGTTCCTGGTTCAAAGGACCCCAGTATGCAAGCTGCATTGACAAGCTGGATAGCTATCTTTATAAATTAATAATAAATTTTATTTCTTTCTTCTTCCAAAACACCTTATTATTATTTTCAATCGATGGTTAATTTAAGCCGTACCTCTGAATTCTTCTCTCGTTTCTTATGTGCAGCTGTTTTGCGATGTTTACTATCATTTTTGAACTTGCTACATTTTCAAGGTGACAATCTTGTTGGCAAAGCTATAATAACAAGACATTAAATACCGAATACAATCATCCAATAACATTACTAAGTAAGTAAGAAAGTGTATGATTAATAAATAATTTATTATAGCGATAATATATGCTTGCAAAACACTTGTCAACACAAACGATAATTTGGGTGAGGGACAAGTTAATAGAGTCTAGACTGGACTGTATGTAGATATATAAAAGACTAGCAGTTCCGCGGTCACCCGCGTAGTTTCCGTTCCCGTAGGAATACGGTAATAAAAAATAGCCTACTATTAGCCTACTATAGCGACCCGCCGTCTCTATAGAAGCCTTTGGTAACACACCGCTACCTCTCTCGATTTGGGCCACGCAAAACATGGCAACGTGTGTCCACGTCTGCAGCTAGTAGATAGCAGATACGATCGCCATCGGCACCTACCACATTCGAGTCGGATTTCAAAAATGGCGGATGTGGAGACGGAAAATCTGGATAATATCGAGGAACTCCTGGCTTCTGCCGGGGGGGATGGGAAGGCACCTTCGAGGAAACAGCTCCTAGAGATGCTGGATTCTTCGGAGCTGAGTGATGAGCTGAAAGAGAATATGAGAGGCATGCTGGAAGGAAACGTTCCGAAACTTTTTGGCGGATACGGCAGCGGGACTATGGTTGGAGTTGTGTTCATTCTGCTTATATTTGCCGTTCTACGTAAGTTTTGTTTGACTTTCAATGATAAGAAATTTGCTGATGTTGATGCTGTGTCAAGAAATTACAGATTGACAGACGGTCGGTAGACGTGCGCTGATGATATGACTGTATACCTATAGAGTCTAGAGGCATGGAAAATTGAGATCATTTGTGACTAACTTTACATAAGATGAGAATGTAGCTTATACATCCTAAGGTTGTCTGGAAGAAATCGCTTAAAGCGATAAGACCGCCCATTGTACTTTTTTTTATCATTGTGTCACGTTGCATATTTTTATTGGTGTTTACGAGTTGTTACTTAGGTACTTACTTATATAATGTATATATGGTAGACGGAAGTGGTGTGTAAACTAATGTGACATTTTGCGATGTGGCGTTTTGAGAATGTGACATTTTGCGAAATTCCAATGTGTTATTTTGAGAATGTGGCATTGTGCGCCTAAACCGCTCTGAGTATTTTGTTATCATCACTGACTTTTTTGGTCACTTCTAACCGGCCCTAATACCTGCCTTAGGGCAAATCCGGCAGTGAGTGAAAGCGTAACAAACAGACAAACACTTTTGCATTTATAATATTTAGGGGGGAAGAAGAAAATAGCATAGCACAAACTGTACCTAGTTTTCCACCAAATAACCTTGTGTGAATTGTGTACCTACCACAATTAATAAGTTCTTATGATACTTTCTTAATCTATCCAAGAAACTTATCGCTGTTATCAGTCAAAAGCTTAAGTTTACGTAATTTCGATGTTTATAAAAACCGATTTATCGACACGTATTCAGCAATTACGTAAACAAAATGATAACACGTTAATCGTAAAAAAACCTATTTTCATGGACATTGGTATTTCCATTGTTAATATTGCTATCAAGTATAATTATTGGGCTCACCACCTATCACGTTTAGGGGTCCAATATATCTCGTGAAATGTGGGTATATCCAGTAATGGAATACCTCTGCCTACCCCCTCGGGGATAAAGGCGTGAGATTATTAGTATAATTATCGCGACTAATACTATTAACGCGACATTTGGATGAATGTTTGTTAATCTTTCACTTAAAACTAGTGAACGGTTTTTTATGAAACTTAACAGTAATATAGCTCATACATCAGAATAATATATAGGCTATAATTCATAAAGATATTGTGTAAAAGACAGGTCCCTGATGAACGAAGCCGCGCGTGTTCATACATACATACATACGCTCACGCCTTTTTCCCGAAGGGGTAGGCAGAGACAACAGCCCGCCACCTGCTACAAAATTCAAAATCGTTAATTTTCTATTGGTATAAGATATACACTTAGAAACGTCAATATTTTATAGTAACAAGGCACTCTAAACTCGTCCATGAAGATTGGCTAAATGCAAACAGCAGCCCATCTCCACTGACGAGTTGCTGGTTCCGAATGCAGTACCCCGAGAAGAGCCAGCAAGAAACTCAAGGGCAGCTCTTTTTAATCTCATGTCTTACTAATAAATATCGTTTACAATAATAATTATAATTAATAGCCTTACATAGCGTCGCGCGTCGAGTCGGTTAATCCCATGCATTTTGGTCTACTAAGTAGTCGGTAATTTTATAGAGCCTTGTTTATGTAATTTTTGCTTAACTATTATTTTAAATTTGTCAACAGGCAAATTTTGTAATTCAATGGGAATCTTATTGTAAAAACGTATACATTGACCCTTAAAGGATTTGGTAACTTTAGATAATCGACTAACACAAGCAGCCAGTTCATTCTTATTTCTAGTGTTTATACAATGTCTGTCACAATTTTTTTTGTAAAGTGATATATTCTTTTTAACATACAATACGTTTTTGTAAATATACTGTGACGCCAGTGTCAGTATATTAATTTCCTTGAATTTTTCATTTAAAGACATCCTAGACCCCATTTTATAAATTGCACGAATGGCTCGTTTCTGCAAAATAAATATTCTCTGGACATCAGCAGCATTCCCCCACAGTAGAATGCCATATGAAGCTGTGGAAGTAGCTAAAATAGACAAGTCTAGCTGTTTCTACGCTTGACAAATTACG
Source organism: Ethmia dodecea (assembly GCA_963855545.1). Classification (NCBI taxonomy): domain Eukaryota; kingdom Metazoa; phylum Arthropoda; class Insecta; order Lepidoptera; family Depressariidae; genus Ethmia; species Ethmia dodecea. Next base: position 2,897,389 of record OY979463.1, on the reverse strand, counting down.
TATTTTTTTACGGCATATGCAGCAGAACTGAGCCTTTTCGCCAACGTATCAATGTGCGGTCCCCACTGTAACTTAGAGTCTAGAGTTATTCCTAAAAATACTGTAGTGTTTACACATTCTAATTTTTTGTTTTTAACTGTAACTGAGTTTAAAGTTCGTTTAACATTTGATAAAGAAAAATGTACACATTTAGTTTTTTTCTCATTGAGAAGTAAATTATTAACGTTAAACCAACTGACAACATCATTAATTGCACTGTTCACTTCGTCATAAGACTTAATAGGTCGTTTAATTTTAAAAAGTAGAGATGTATCATCTGCGAACAGTACGATCCTGGCATACCTCACGTGCCTCATCCACATCCATCAATCGGTTCATACAAGCTCGTCGGTTTCGGGTACTCCATATCTGGCCTTTTTTCAATACATCGCCGATCTGGTCGATGTAAGTACGCCTAGGTCGCCCTCTGCCGACTCGGCCACTCACAATCCCCTTATATATTTGTCTCGTTAGACGCCTTTCATCCATCCGCTTAATATGTCCAAACCACCTGAGCATTCCTTTCTCAATCTTAGTCACTACATCCTCTTTCAAGCCACAACGCTCTCGGATTACACTATTCCTCATTCTATCAATCAATCGTACTCCACTCATGCTTCTTAGCGAGCGCATTTCTACTGCATTTATTCGACTCTCGTGCTTCTTCTGCCATACCCAACTCTCGCTACCATACATTACGTGTTCGATAGTTATAAATGGGATAACTCTGTTTGTCTTTAAACGTTTCACGGCTAAACCGGTTGACCGATCTTGATGAAATTTGGCAGGAAAATAGTTTACAACTTGGAGAAGGAAATGGGCTTCTATCAGTCGGGTAACAAGACACGGTTTGCGAGTATTTTTGCGGGAATTTACAAACCGTTTTTTAATCTAAAACACGGAAGATCCTAAAAACACACATTCAGGCACACGATAATGGCCCCGGGAATCGAACCCGCGACCTCTGACCCAGAAGGCAGGGACACTACCGACTGACAGGCCCGTCCACCAATGGCATACAGCCAATATTGTGTAACTGCATTTAATTTAAAACTCGTATTAATAGTTTCGTCGTCGATTTCGTACCTGGATGAGAAATATAACTATGTTCGGTATGGCAGGTAACATAACATTTACATAACAACATTACATTCAAAGTAACAGTCTGGAGCAAGATTCTGACTGAAGCCGGCGAAAATTGTTTTCCAGGATTTTTTTGCCATTTGAATCGAATTTCATAAATAAAACTTATTTTAAATAAAAAAAACTTTTTATAAGTAATATTGTAGAATTTTTTTTAGTCAACAATGAGGTATATTGTTATTTTAGTTTTGACGTGACGTCTTATAAATCGATGAACGCCGGCTGCACTCAAGAAAAATTGTCACGTTCTGCCTGAGCCGAGCGTGCAAGAGAGAGCGCGGAACAAGCGATAGAGAGGCACGATCTTATGACGTTATCACGTAAAATTATCGTTCGTAAACCGACTTCTTTTTTATTTCTATTAAAGTTAAAGAATACTTTGTAAACATAACAAGTTATATTGTATACCATAACTAGCGACCCGCCCCCGCTTCGCACGGGTGCAATGTGGATACTAAAACGTTACTCATGAATCACTCTATCTATTAAAAAAAACGCAACCAAATCCGTTGCGTAGTTTTAGAGATCTAAGCATACATAGGGACAGACATACAGCGGGAAGCGACTTTGTTTATGCTATGTACTTTGATGAGGCGCCCCCTGGGGGCCAATTCCAGTAATTCCACTAAATGTCAACGGTTATAGTTGGATGACAATGACATATCAATGGTCAGACAATGGTGTTATTTAGACAGTTTTCAGAACAAATAACACCAACGACTGACCATTGACATGACATTGTCATCCAACTATAACCGTTGTCGTTTAGTAGAATTGGCCCCTGTTACACTGGCGCGACGATAGCAACAGTTGCTATCAATACACGTGATGGCAATCGCGAAACAGTGTTGCACTTACGATAATTCCTTAGCGTCGATAAACGAAATTAGTTTATCTAAAGGTGTCAACTAGTCGTGTGGTGAGTTGTAATTTAAATATAATATAAACATACACTCACGCCTTATTCTCGAGGGGGAGGGCAGAGGTATTCTGTTCCAGAAAATACACTTTGAACAAGTTGCGAGTTTCCTCACGATGTTTTCCTTTACTGTCAAGCTGGAAAGCCATGTATGTAGGTACGTGGGAGAGCCATGCTTCGGCACGCTTGGGTCGGCTCGACCGGAGTGATACCACGGCTTCACTAGTCACTTACCATCAGGTGACCCGTCTGCTCGTTTGCCCCCTTCTCTTACAAAAAAAAATAATACACACTTTAATCAAGTTGCGAGTTTCCTCACTCCTTTACTGTCAAGCTGGTGATAGATAGTGTATGTTAGTTTTTGAGAAACTCATTAGTGATGGATCGAACCCCAGCCTTAAACATTAGAGGCAAACTCGTGAAACGATGTGATCACTGCTTTCTTCAATTTAAATGTATTGGGTATTTGACTGTGTCAAATGAGTCACTTTTTACAAGCCTTTATTTAACTTGCAATGTATAGTTTAGGCTCGGGTTCGAATCCTGGCATGTACCAATGAGTTTTTCAAAAACTTACGTACATATTTATCACTAGCTCGACGGTGAAGGAAAACATCGCGAGGAAACCCGCAGGTCTCAGAATTAATTCTGAGACATGTGTAAACAGACCCGGTCCGGCGATGGGCTTACCACCTATCACGTTTAGGGGTCCAATATATCTCGTGAAATGTAGGTATATCCAGTAATGGAATACCTCTGCCTACCCCCTCGGGGATGAAAGGCGTGAGATTATATTATTATTATAGCTATAATTGTAAAATGAAAATCGAATAACATTTTAGAGGTGTTTTGGGTAATGTTTTTAATTAATGATTACTTGCATATTATCTACCGAATTCCGATACAGTAATGTATACCCTAATTGTTATTTAGCTCCTACCGAGTTGACCCTGTTTGATAGGTTATCGGAACTAGTGACACATATACCTACACGGACCAAAAGTTGAACCAAACATTTTTATCTGTTTAGGTATCTACTTATATATTATTTTATTACTTACACTTTTTTGGGCTCACCACTTGTCATTTACAAAAATATACCTACTGGTAAAACGTGGGTATTTAGAGGAGTGGAATACCTCTACCAATCAGGGATAAAAAGCGTAAAATTTTTTTTTTACAAAAAGTACCGAACTCATTTGACTAAGCAGTAAAATACACTATTTTACATTCCCTCACCACACGTCTTAAAACCTATTTCCCGCCAAAACAGAAACAAAATGGCGGAAGACCCATCTCCCAACATTGGCGCGGCGATCAAGCAGAAGCTCGCGGAATCCGTCAAAAACATCGATGTCGTCTCCATGATGCAAAAGATCGTAGCCGTAACTCCTGAGGACGAAGAGTCTGAAGAAGTGAGGGAGAAACTGCAGGGTGTATTGCAGAAATACAACGAAATGAGCGACGACGAAAAGCAACAGTTCACCAGTCAAATGCAACAGCTGTTAGCGAGTAAAGTCTCTTTGAAGTTGCAAGACCAGGACATCAACTTTGATGGCTTGCAAGAGGCGATTGGTGAAGCTATCGTGTATAGATTGGCGCTTGTAGGAGTCGGTGTTCTGTTGTTGGTTTTGATTTTTGGTATGTTGGCAACACCGGGCTATTGCAATGATATTTCGCGGTATTATTAAACTTTAAAATGCAAGATGTCACGTAAATTAAGATGTCTCAGTCGCTGTGCCTAATGGGAATTGGAATAAATAAATAGAAATGGTTGTCTGTAAAGTCGGTTTACAGACGATAATTTTACGTGATAACGTCATAAGAAAACATTCGATCCGAGTCGATCGTGCCGTTTTAACCCTAAAAACACGCCTTTTATCCTCGAGGTGGTAGGCAGAGCTATTACAATATAAATAAATAACTTATACAACATGTAACAGAATAAGCGCAATTCCTGAAATTAGTTTGTTCAGTATCGACTACTTATTCGATTTCAGCTATTTGAATTAATGTAGCTGAATTTATTGCTTTCTATGGAAATCGGGCTATTATTAATCGATATTTAAGAAAATTGGTTAGACACAACTAAAGTTCGATGGCATCATATTTTTTTTATATTTATATACTAATTGGGGTGCATGAGGAATTGCGATTTTTCTGTTACGCGTTGTATAAAATATCTATTAGTAGGTAATACTTATTATTGAGTATATTTTACACCGATTACACAACTTATCTTCTAATCCGGTAATCAATCCTAATTTGGCCGATGTTATATACTTAATCGCAGTTTTTAAACCGACTTCAAAAAAGGAGGTTTCTCAATTCTACCGTTTTTTTATGTGTGTTCACGGATAACTTCGTCGTTTATGGACCGATTTTGATGATTATTTTTTGTTGGAAAGGAGATATCCCCAGGGTGTTACCATTATAAGGAAACCAGGATCTGATGATGGTATCCAAGAGAAATCGAGGGGAAACTTCGAAAATCGTAGTGGCAACTGCTTTTTTACTTTTGAATTTCTTGTTTGAAGTTGTTTTTTTTGCATTATTAATTTTAGTTATTATTAATGAAGTACTTGCATAAATATTTATCACTAGCTCGACGGTGAAGGAAAACGTCGTGAGGAAACCCGCAGGTCCCAGAATGAATTCTGAGACAGGTGTAACAGTCCCGGTCCGGCGATGGGCTCACCACCTATCACGTTTGGGGGTCCAAAGAATATCTGGTGAAAAGTGGGTATATCCAGAAATGGAATACCTCTGCCTACTCCCTCGGGGATATAAGGCGTGAGATTATGTATGTATGTAAGTACTTGCTAATTAAAACACACAAACAGACACACACGCAATTAATATTTCCCATCGGATCCCTGCCTTAAGCCGTATACAGAAAGAAAGCTGAAAACTTATCAGCGCTTATAGGCGCCGATCTACGCAGGTAACCGGCGCAGGCATTTATATGAACCAGCGCCGATAAGCGCCGACAATCTTCGACAGGCGCCGGTCAGCGCTGGTGCCGCCCGCCAAAAATCGTACGACATTTTGCTCGCTCTGCTTCAATCTGCTTGCTTTATGTAGAATGGACCAGCGCCGATAAGCGCTGATAAGTTTTCAGCTTTCTTTCTGTATACGGCTTTACCCACTGGCCTATCACTGCTCAAATGATTAATTCACTAACAATTTCATTGTTTTCTCTTTACAGTATTCTTCGGGTACAAGCTGTACAAATCAATAAAAGAGAAAGAGGTGAAAAGAGAAGAGAAGAAAAAAGCCAAGCAGATGAAAAAGAAGAAATGAAGTTATTAAACACACGGTAAGGGCGACTCGATCATGGCTAAATGACCTAAAAATATCAGAGAATTCTATCGCCTATCATGGTGGTATAAGGTCTTCATCTGTGAAATTGTCGTTTTGGTACAGATACTTAACTATTCTCATAAGTACCGTTCCCGTGGGAAGATGTAGTCCATGTTACTTCCAAAATAGTAAGCGCTCCTCAAAAAATACAAATCTTTATCATATTAGTGTTGAATTTAAAGAAAAAATCGGGATTTAAATATTTAGTCCAGCACAAATTGTATCTGTAATGTATTAGATAAAATTATTAAGAAAAACTGTAAATATAAATCTAATATGAACATCGAATCGGGCAACACATGGCATGAAGTATTTTCTAGCAGGCCAATAAACAATTAAAAAAAAACTTTTTTATCGAGCATTGCACTCATACAAAAACACTTTTTGCGCAGTATTATATAGATAATCAAATTTAGAATTAAATAATAATAATATTCGGACTTCTGGGAAAATTATAGAAATTAGAAACAAAACAATATCAGCAATTTCACAGGTAAGGACCTAATATTTATAAACGCACACAATTATTTTTGTATAGAAATTATAATAAATATAAGCTCTGATGTGTCAAAGTATCAATTACTTATCATTTTATAATAATACAATAATTTGAGTGTTGATTAAAGTATAGCTAGGAGTTTTCAAATAAAGCGTATATTGATGATCATTTTCCCGCGTATTTTTATAAGATTGGTGTTGCCCTTATACAATTTATAAATCACACATCCATGGGCGATGTAAACATATTTTTATTTTATTTTTAAATATCTAAAATTGTCCAAGAAATACTTGTTATTTTTAACTACTTACTTTTAGAAATATTGCAGCTCAAATGATTATTTTTAAATAACATCGCCCTTGTGTATTTCTATCTACATGACTTGGCTTAGAAATATGGTGAATGCCTGATAAATAATGCGTTTTTATACCCATAATACTCGATATTACAAGGTAACCTTGTAACGGGATGCTACCACAGTCTTCTGATTTACAATTTACGTACCTAACTAATGATGACAGTTGCTCGGTGTCACTCTTACTAGGTTGCGCGTCACTTTTTGACACCGATTGGTTCGACCAAAGAGATTAAAATATAATAGGGCATAAAGGGGACAAAGCGAGGAAAATTTGAAGCCAAAAGTTATTCCAAGTGGAATAAGTCGACCGAATGACAGCTCGCGTTCATAATAACTGACATGACGCTTGAGCTTCAAACATGCTTCAAAGTTTTGTATGAAAATATTCCCAATGCCCCCTCTATGTCCTATTATATTTTAAACTCTTTGGGTTCGACACATCGTAAATGGGAAGATCATTTAAATTAAAAGGGCATTTTAAAATTAAAATAAGTTGTTACCGCATTTTTTTAAACGCATAATCGTCAGGTATTTAAAAACGACTGATTTTAAGAATTCCTTGTAAACGTAGGTCAACGTAATTTATATAATTTATTTGTAATGTTAAATTGATGTATTCAGTTGTAAAACCATAAAATTTTACTTATGAGAGTAATTGAAGATATACATAGGTACATAGATAAATATCATTTATTTTTGTCGATCTTTATAAAAATGTCATTCCAATGTGTGCAATGATAGATGTGTTAAATGTTATTTTTAAAAATATAAATATAAATTTTACAAAAGTACATAGTTGTTGTATTTTATTCTTTTGTAAGGCAGACCTGGATTTCTCAGTAGGCCTAGGGGGGGCGGATTACAAAATGAGCTTGCGTACTTTGGGTCAACATCAAGTTCGTTCGCGATTTCAATGGCTATCATATCATACAAGTCACGCAAACAACGCCACATGATCATGACATTCAGTCGTAAAAGGGGCCATCCATAAATTAGGTACCCACAAATGTTTTGACCCCCCCGTCCTTTTCACAGCTGGTCACATTTGTGATTTTGCTATTTTACATCTAGACTTTGAATAAAAACAGTTCCGAAATTGGTTTTATTTCCATTTAAATATTTTTTTTATAAAATAAAAAACAAATTAAACATTTGAATAATATTCCCAGAATCTCTATTACATTTACTAATTTAGGTATCTTTGTAAACTGTCTCACGGTCGAGGGCTGGCAAAAGGGGGCTCTCCGGGCGGCGACCATTCGAACACCGAACTCTAAAAGAATATCTAAGTACATAATTTACCTACTTCTTTTATGTAATCAGTAATCAAATCACCAATCAATCATAAAAAGAAAATATAAAAATAATAAATAAATAGGTAAGTAAGTATTTTGTAATTGCATTTTAAATAGAAGTAGTTACTTATTTCAAATAAGTCGTATTAGGTTTTCAAAAGTTTCAAATCCACTGAAGGTTTACTTATTAAGTATATAGCTTTTTAGCGACTAGTTGTCCACCTATAAATTGTCATTGCGTTCACGCCCAAACCCAGGGATGACGTCATCCTTTCCACTTCTGCTAGTATACACCGAATCTCCGTAGCGGGATGTCGTTTTGCGTCTTTTATCAACATTTTACATTCTATTTCCTTTCTGTGCTCACCCATTTTTATACACAGTGCCAGAAATAGTGATTAAACTTAGTAAGTATACCTAATGCTGTTGAGTACTTAGAATAGACTGAAGCAAAGAACATTTACAATATAGAGCGTTATCGGTGGCATATATTATAGCTAGTTTTGGACGCCGCTGACGTCATAAGTGAGGCCAGAAGGGAGGTCGTCTCGTCTATAAGAAGATTCTTTCGTTGCAACAAACATTCAATTTGATTGAGTGCTACTACTTTTTATAATGCCCACTTCAAACGAAGATGACTCAGAAGAGAGCTACAAAGAACAAGAGAGCGGTAGCAGTGATGGTGAATACGAATGCACATTGAAAATCCCAGAGCGATCAAATGTTGAGCCTATAAGCTCGATGCTTCTACAAATACTCGGTTTGAGGACAATAGCAGCAAATTCTTCTAAAAACAGCGAGACTGAGAATAGTAACAAGCAGGCCAACGAACATGCTTCTGCAATGAAGAGAAAGAGGCGCAAGAATCTTTACCCTTATACGAAGAAAAGAAAAGGTGCAAAGAAAACCTCTTCGAAAGAACAAGTGGACCGTGCACCAAGCGAAAAGTCCCCAAATACACCAAGGTCGCATAAGCTTGTGGCTAATACTCCTACTGATGAACCGAGCATCAAGAAACCACGCCGAGATGTCAAGCAGCACATGAAAGTATCGTCAAGGGAAGAAGCATCTTCATCCGTAGAGGCACAAGTGAATATAGCCGAAACGTCTGCTCTAAGTACATGCTCGAACAGCGGTAGTACCGACCCCAGTTTCTGGATTGAGACATTAGAGAGTGACTATAATTCATCGGAATACAAAACGCTATTGAAAACCCAATTCACCGATGAACAAGCTAACTTAATACAGCAGTCGTTTTACCAATTGAGCCGGAAGTTATCAGACATGACAACAAGTAGTGATCGATTTGTGAAAACTCATAAGTGTTTAGAGTGTCCATTTTCGATATCCCATCAGTGTATAGCCATAGATTTCAGACAACATACTCCGTTCAACGATAACCGTTCACGTGTAACTAGAATTATGCCTGACTCGAATACCATGTGCACCTGTAACTTCGCCTTTTGTCATTCCCACACTACTAGAACACGATATAAAGTAATCGTTAGCGGCCAACCTTGCGTATCTAGAGATAGTATGATAGAAATAAAACGTTACGTAAGCTTGAGTTGCCCAAAGTGCTACATGAATGTTGTTATACAAAACAGAAAAAAAGACATTTGCTGCGGACTGAGGATCTGGATCAGTTCAGATGGAGTTCATCGTAGAAAGTTCTGGAAATTCATCGCTGATCAGATGGATGGTGCAAAATTTGATAGATTCGACTTTTATTCTTGCTTAAAAGACTGTTGCCTGCTATTTCATCGTTGTTATAAGGAGGCTATAGATAATAATGCGATGCCCATGCAGCCGTGGGTGTCTAACTTAGCAGGCCCTAATCCCTAAAGTACCCCTTAAGCTCAGGGGATTCCTCGGACCCTGGCCCACAAACCTCAAACTGAACTTGCGACAATTTAAACAACATTTTCGTGAACTAGCGATGATTCGCTAATGACCTTCAGATTTAGGTGTTGCTAAGAGTGGAGTCTGTCCCAAATATTTAATTTTCGACAGTACATGTATGAGTCGATTGATGGATGTGTATGAAGCGCGAGAGGTTTACCAGGGGGACAATTCTACTAAATAAATAAATGACAGCGGTTATAGTTATAACCGCTGTCATTTATTTATTTAGTGACCTTATTGTCATTTATTTTAGTGACCATTGACATGTCATTGTCATCCAACTGGATGACAATGACATGTCAATGGTCACTCGATGGTGTTATTTGCTCTGAAAAGTGCCAAAATAACACCATTGAGTGACCATTGAAATGTCATTATCATCCAACTATAGGTAACCGCTGTCATTTATATATTTCTTATTTAGTCATTTATTAGAATTGGCCCCCAGGTTCGTAACAGTTGGCTGCCTATTGTCTCTGACTGTCGGAAAATGACGTGAGAATATGTTTTTATTTAATTCACACACTGCAATTTAGTCCCAAAATAGGCAGGGCCTGTCTTATGGGTACTAAATAACTGATAAACATACTTAAATAAATATTAAACGACGTGCACACAAATGTTATTGGCCCCGAGCAGGGATCGAACCCGCGACCTCCGACTCAGAAGGCAGGGTCACTACTAACTGAGCCAACAGGCCCGTCATGTATGTTGATCAAAGATGTTGATACCAAAGAGATTAAAATATTCTCTTTGGTTGATACAATGTTTAGATTATTATTATTTTTTACACCACATCCTTTTTGTTTCTAAGCAACGACACTGTCAAAATCGTTTTGGTCAAAATGTTATTTGGGATCTCAAACATTGTTGAGTTTTTAGATACCTAACTACCTATTATTTCACGTGGTTCCTCTTTGAAGGACATTTTTTTCTGTAGGTATTGTAATAAAAATGTTTTTTCTTTAAGTCTCGTAAACATTTTTTTAATGCGGATGGGTTGAGTGAAGACCAGTAAAGTTTAAAATTATATGTCATGCAAAGATATTATATATAGAAAGACGTAGATATGTTACTAGAGAACGGAAAATGAGGCCGACAAATGTAGCTAATTAACCACATTTTATTTAGTCGCATTGTATTTCAAGTCGTATTTTAAGCGCAAATCTTAACAGATAGCTCTCTTTTTCTTTATTATTCGTTCCGTATCATCTTTCCCCATCATTGTTTTATCCTATAAATACGCTAAGAAGTAAGTATGTACATGTTGTAGCACACTCGTAGGGGATCAATTTTCAAACGCAAGCAGTATGAATATAACTCATCCTTACTTTAATATCTTTGATGTCATGTCAGTCAGTGTGCATTGAGCCCATGTTACAAAAAAATTTAAAAACTATCTTGTACATTCCATAAACTTTGTGCTTACTATTCTATTAATACTCTTCGCTTCGTGCTTAGGTACAGTCAACAAAGTTGTTAGGGTGCATGACCAGTAAGTAAGTAAGAACTAAATAAATCTTATTGATTATTGTATATTTCAAAAGGTATTTTTGAACACTATAATTTACCAAAAACAAAATATAAATACTTTGTTTTTGGTAAATTATAGTGTTGTTTGTTATGAAATGTTTTAATAAAAATTTCAAGTAATAATAAGTTTTTACTTAACTTACCCAATCCAACCATGCCGATAATTATTCCAATTCCTAGTCCAGTAAAATTATACATCAGAGCTTGCGTGAAATCTGGTACCTAGCTAGGTAGTTCAGATTTTTTGCAGACTTGTTCATGATGTTTTCCCAATGAATAATCCAAGTTTGTGACCTCGAGCGCCGAACGCATCTTTGTCAAAGATCAGATATCTTACCTGACGAGGTATTTTGTAGTTAGTTTTTTAAATACTTACCTATAACTTCAAAATATATTTGAACACACTATAGGTACCTACAGCTAGTTCCAAATGCAGTATCGCGAGAAGAACCAGCAAGAACAGCTCGATTTGAATTTCGAATTCTCGAATTGAAAAAAAATTAACGGACCACAAGCCAATCAGTGGGCGTATTCACGGAGACTCTATACGTTTCCGTTCGATTCAGATCGAGTGAAAAATTTTCCGAAGTCGAATCTATCGACTTCGGAAACTTTATTCTAGGCGTTTCTGACAGCCACGGAAAATTTTCAGAATCCTTATGTCACATATGACATTAGTTTTCGATACCAACATCAGCCCATCTCGAAAGTATTCGACAGATTTTCCGATATCGAATATCGAAGCTCCCTGAATACGCCCATAGAAGCAGTGGCGGTGCTGGAATGACACTTCTAAAGGAGGGTATTTAAAAGAAACAAGATTTCAGAAAGAATGCTTATATTTAAAATTACATCCTATATTTACAACATCAAAGCATTCCTCCAGCGGTTTTTCTAAAAAAATAAATTCAGAACATACATCTTTGGAAAAACGTATAATATGTAGGTAGGTAGAACTTTCGTGTTTTTGCGATCGCAAAATAAAGTACAGGGTTGCCGCCTTAGAAAAACGTGACTTTTAGAACTACATAACTGGCATACAGAAAATCTCTTCTATAATACTTTTTAATAAAAAAAAAAACGCATGATTACTTTATAAATGTTGTAACGACAACCCTTCAAAAACTGATAGATAATAAATAGATACTATGTCCAATCTGCGCCACATTTCAAAAGCAAAATAGTTACTTTTGAGGTTATTTTGCGGATGAAACATGGCAGCCGCTATAAACAGAAACCAGCTGACAAGCCTTACAGCTAACGCAAGCAAGGCCGAGTGTTTATTATAACTGCAGTATAAAATACAGCACAGTAAATATAAAGAAATGACGTATTATCAGTAACCGCCTTCTAATATCAGTGCCAAATTTCATATAGGTACACATATCAACTCTGAAACGGAACTGCACAGCCTCTAGAGCCGTTTAGTACCTACGTATGCTTTGTATAAATAAATTGTGGGACACAATTCACACACGGTTATTTAGTTCCAAACGAGGCAGTGCCCGTACTATGGGTACTAAACAACTGATAGACATACTTAAAATAAATAATAAACGACCAGACACGAAGCCAACAGACATGTTCATGCACACAAATGTTGACCCCGAGCGGGGGTCCAACCCGCGACCTCCAACTCAGAAGGCAAGGGTCACTACCAACTGAGCCAACAAGCTCGTCAAATCGCTGGTATCACTATATAGTATAAAACAAAGTCGCTTTCTCTGTCCCTTTGTATGCTTATATCTTTAAAACTACGCAACGGATTTTGATGCGGTTTTTTTTTAATGGATCGAGTGATTCAAGAGGAAGGTTATAGTGTTAGCATTGCACTCGCGCGAAGCCGGGGCGGGTCGCTAGTCTTAGATAAAAGCAAAAAAGGAAGATATGGTACATTCATAGAAAGAATCGTTTACATTTGGACTACACGCGTCCGTGGGTTTTATTTTATATTTTGGTGCTATTTGAACACTTCTTAAAAGTCCATGAAAGCATTGTATAGCGGTTAAACCATTCAATAATGTATTTCCTTCTCGTCGACTATAACATACCGACTGACGAATCTGTCGATACGCCGTCCCGATTGAGACTGCACCGAATAACGTTCTTTGGACCTAATTTAAGTGGTCCACGTGCGAGAAGTTAGTACCGTATCTTCCTTTTTTGCTTTTCAAAGCGTGTGCTTTAATAAGCATCGGAATGGCATCGATCCATTGCAGAGATGATGAGTGCTATAAGTGTGTATAAATAATAACGGAACGCAATGATATTATTTTACACATTACAGAATTATCGTGAGTTAGTGCACTCACGCGGTACAAAATATATTTCTGTTTGTGATTCGGAACTGCATCTATTGTAATGCAGAATCAAATCCGTGTGTACTAACTGCGATTAGACTGTATTCATCATTTCTTTAGTTTCACTGTGCACAATAAAGCCCTGTTTCTATGCAAGGCAAAACGTTAAAGATATAACTTTAGACATTTTGTTATACATACTTTTTTTTTTAGTTTTTCCTTTATAAAAACGCCTTGTAGTTCAATATTATATTTTGGATCATATTGGATTTCTAGTAAAACAACTCGAGTGAAATTGAGTTTAACATTTCGTGTTATGAAGGTCAGTTATTTATGTTAAATATTTTTCTTTATCTAAGTTTCAAAGTTAGGTCGACTGATTTACCTCGAAAACTAACTTCACAAAGAAAGGTTTAAATTTTAGACTAAAAGATATGTATATGGAAAATGTACTGAATAGACGTGACCATTTTCAGTATTCAATTGCTTAGCTTTTGTAGGTGTTTTTGAGATGAATGTTTTTAATGAATAAATGGTGGATTAGGCGCAAAATGCCACATTCGCAAAATGACACATTCGATTTTCGCAAAATGTCACTTTCTCGAAACGCCACATTCGCAAAATGCCACATTCTCAAAATGCCACACTCTCGAACATACTTTGCGCCTAATCCTAAATGATTAGTCGCAGTTTAATTTCAATAAACAACTGCCCTATTGATGTTCTCCTCAGTTAACCTGATAATTTTTCAATTAATTCGTTTTATTTCATCGTGGCGCAATATGGAAAAACAAACATGGTAATTAATGAATGGGTGTAAGTTTGTGAATGGGCGAGTCGGTAGAGGACGACCTAGGCGTACCTACATCGACCAGATCGGCGATGTGTTGAAGAAAAGCCAGATAAAGAGTACCCGAAACCGACGAGCATGCATGAGTCGTTTGATGGATGTGGAGGTCCTCCACTGGAGGAAGCACGAGAGATCTGCCAGGTTCGTAGCAAGTGGCGGTCTGTTGTCTCTGCCTACCCCAATGGGAAATGGGATTATGTATGTATGCATGTAACTTTGTATTGCTATTTATCGCCATCTAGCACTTTTTCAAGTCTCCCAGCTCGTTGCAGCCGCAGTGTTCTGTCCAACCCCCGGTTTCAGTAAGTCAAATCAAACTTAAATTATCTGACGAACTGTTCAATCTCATGTTAAATGTGCTGATAGGTTGAAGAAAAGCTTTATTTATTTTATTCAACCGGAACAGCTAACAAAATTTTTCGGTCAGTCAGGTAATTTTAGTTTGATTGTAACGTAATTCTTAACTTATGCTGTCGATTGCACCAAGAGACAAGTGTACTGATTCTACCTAGCAACACATTCAACAAAACGGTTTGCGAAAGATGTTAGATACACCATTCGATAACAAAAGTTACGGCGCGTTTTCAAGGTACCCGCGCCCTGGGAAAGTCTCAATAAGTGTGGTCTGACGCCAGCATGCAACAGACGCTACTCGTGTCATGTAAAGCTGAAAACAAATTATCGGACGCGGCTGACAGCTGCGACTGATAAGTGTACAGTCTTTTGAAACCATCACGCCAGATTTCTGTCGGACGTCCGAACGCTCAAGGTCAACCCAAAGTTACGTCTACGACTTACCTCCGATAGTTTGCACAGCTCAGTGTACATACATTATCTAGATCCCTATAAGTCGCGGCTGTCAGCTGCGTCCGACAGTTTGTTTTCAGCTTAACAGATCCGAGTGAACTCGGTCGCCGGCGGCCTATCAGTGGTTAAGATGTTCTATTTACTAGCGCGCTCGTGCCTTGATCGAAAATGGCGGGAAAATGTGCACTCTTTAAAGCCGTATTCTGGTGGATAGTACTTCTTTTCTTTTACCTGAAGACGCCGTCACGAAAAGGTATAAATTTAGTATACAAATTTCTACTAAGTACGTTATGTAAGTAACCACATCCAGTCAACTTTAATTTATAATAATATACGGGTAATACCAAACTATCATACAATTTAAATTGGAATTATTACATTCGATCGACATTCGGTCTGTTATCTTAAAGGAGACGCAAAATAAGATAAATAAATTTACGAAAATAGTATCTTTATATCATCCAAGTTGCAAAGCACCGAATGTTTGTTTACATAATTTATACCTTCTCGTGAGGGACCTTAAGTTTTTATTGTTACTGATAGTGGGATGTGTCTAAAGACGTTTGAAGAAAAAGTTTTTCTTCATACCTCGTAAGAGCTTCCCTGCGAAAATGGTGGTTGAACTCTACACCGGCCTAATATATAGGGTGAATCAAAACCGACGCTTCCGTATACACATATACAATATAATTATACAACCTCGTTACACCTGAGTCGAACTATCATATCACATTTTAGTTAAGAAACCTGGCCGATACTTTTTTATTGCGTTATAATAATTGTATTACCACCACATATACAGGTTGGTCTTTCAAATGGAGAAACTTTTAAATAAGGAAAACCAATTTTCTTATACAAAAAATTTGATTATAAGAAAAATAAATGAGACTGAAGTATCATCTAAACTATATAATAATCTCCCAGGCGGATTTATATAAGATTATTTTATGAAAGTTCTTGCTATCCCAAATACATGAAAATGCTAGTTGCGTGCTTTGACAAGTTGCGAAAACGTCATTTATAAATATGCCATTAACAATTTTGTCTTCAACTTTGATACTGTGTGTTACTTATACAATCAAATAACTTATATAAAAGTAACATTGATTGGATAAGGCAAAAGACAGTATACTATAATACTCTCAGTATATAATATTTCGTTTTTCTTAGACCTGTATAAGTGGTGATCTATTTATATTAGCAATATAAGTATTTTATAATTTGTATTGTTTAGATATCAGTTTTATATATAGTTACAGTTTAAAAATCTATACAGCCATTCAGTGAGACAGGACGATCAAGCGCAAAAATGTCACATTAGCAAAAAAATGATTTTAGCAAAATCACATAGCATTTATTACTATACCAGTCACCGTTCTTAATATTTATCTATTATATTAGTACCTACATGTATTTAGAAATTTTGTAAAATGTCATTTTGCGTAGCTATGTGACATTTTGAAAAATTACATTTTGCTTGTCACATTTTGAAATTAAATACGTTTTGTGTATGCGACATTCTACGCGTGACCCCATACGATGACTTTTTATATCGTCTTTTCCGCAAAACTTGAAAGAGAATAGACTGTAGAGATTCTTACACTATATTAAGTATACTATAATTTGTATTGTTAAGATATCCGTATCATAAGTTATATCAATAAATATACATTGGACTAACACTTGTTTTCGTTTACCGGCGAAGTCATTCTCAAATGGTACAATTCACTACTAAGAATGTTATTTCAGAAAATGTCCATTCCAGAACAGATACAGGTGCGATTTTAACGCTAGTGACAAAAACCCATTGAAATTGTCGCTAAATGTACAAAATATACACCCTTAACGCTAAAAACCTTAATAATACAACGTAACGGACTTTCTATAACGAATTACTAAACCTACAGTTAAAATTAATTGCTTAATCTGTTAAAATCTTATTCAAAAAAAGGTTCTAATTAAATTAATCATTAAGAATATTTTATGTTACCCACTCATAAAGCTATCGATTGGACTGATTGATCTTTTAAATTGTTACAATCCAATGATCTTGACCGATGTCGGATGTACAAAATGGCTGACTGACTACAGATTAAGGCTGTCACATACAGATAAAGGTTGGTTAACCAAAGCTGAGACCTTCACAGTACAGTCAAGATCAAGAGCACGTAGAGCTTGATACATTGGACTTTGTTACGTTCTTATTACAATCGCCTTAGAGGTTAGACTCGCGCTACCAGTGTACAAGCTTCATGTCTTCTTGACTGTACTAACACCAATGCTATTTTATTAGGCTACATGTATTTAAATGCAATATATTTAACATCTGTTAGTTCTGTACAAAATAGAAAAAACACGCTATACTTTCAAAGTAGTAGAAACAAAACAATAACAATCTCGATCATGAGCATAACAAAATAGTAATAAATTTGTACTATAGTTTGTTTTTCCAAATAAAATAAAATAAACTGGGTGCGAGAGCCAGTTTTAATGTAGTGTGCTTTTATTCACAGACACTACAAAAGCTCAAGCAAGTGTGAATATGTTGTACAAGACAGCTTTAGTTAATATGTAAATCAAAATATATTATTACTGATTCAGTATCCCCCTCTTTCTTCCTAAACAACGTGAATTAATGTCTAAAAGGAAGTTATGAATTTTAGATAATCTATTTTCAGTAATTAAATAAAGTAGGTATCTCAAATTTTATTTTTAGACAACAGCCACAGACAATAACATTCCACGTTGTACATCAGACATCGGTCTTCCCGCCATTTTTCATTTTTATGTTTTTTTTTATCAATAAATTTGTTCAACAATCACTCAACAGTACGTCAGTATTTTTATATATTTATAGGAGTTTATATTTAACCTAACTATAATAGTCAGAACTAATCATAAGAATTGTTACTTAACTTGAAACTCTAAATCATTTAGATTCCAGTTGAACTTGTCAGCATTCTGCGCATATACAGAATATATTTGGGATTTTTATAGCTCAAGACTCCAGCCAGCATAAAAGTCGATGAACACATCACAAAACATTATTTAATACACTAACTACTTGACGCAATATAAATAATGAAAAAAATTTGAAGTTTAGATGTTTAGCTCAATAATGTATGAACAGATTTGGATGAAAATTTGATATTAATACGTAAGGTCAGAGGCAGGATCGCGAACCTACTTTGAAATACATGCTACAGAATAGATTCTATCCATTTTTTCAAGTCCCCAGGGAAATTTCTTTTAAAATAAATTTTTTCAGAACTTTTTTCGTAAAGACGAACAACTCACTTAAGCTTCAACGCAATGGAGTGGACATATTTAGGAACACATAGAGGACAAACAAAATAACAAACGTTATTTTTTATATATTAGACAGATGATTTATGGGCTTTTTCGCTGACTGGTTCCCAAGCCGTAATTTGCGTGATTTTCGTTTAGAATAAACGCAATAACGCTGTACTGGAGGTACCTTTAATGCCAGAGCTCGCTATGAAACTAAAAATACTATTTATAATGCAGACCCTATTCTTAATGATACTTTTAAAATCTCCTATAACTTCGAAGGAAGAAATCGCCAAACTAGACTTTCAAATTGACTATTTTAACTTTTCAACCAAATTATTTTGATGAAAAAAATCATATTCGGAAGAAAGAAACTCCATTTGCCCTCCCGCCGCTAACGAAACGAAAACGGCCATTTTTTAAATTTTATTAACATATAGCTTTTTTTATAGGCTCGTTTTCGAATCTGCAGCATACAAACATTTCAGCGACTCGTTTCTTAGAACTTGGGAAATGCCACCCAACTACAGGCCTTGAAACATTTTTTTGTGTACTATTGAACCGTATTCCTGCTGTTTATTCGAATCTGCAAACACTATACACTACAATTTTATAAGGATACAGAAACCCAAAAAGTGATATTTCGCAAATTCTAAAGTTCGGGTTAGTCGCATTATGTCTAATTCGCAAAATGTCTTGTCTGCTCAAAATGTCCAATTCTCACAATGTTTTAATCTTAAATTGTCCAATTCGCAAATTGTATAAACATTGTGAGAATTTAACATTTTGAGCCCACTGGACATTTTGCGAATTGGACATAATACGACTAACCCTAAGGTTCATCGATGACAAACATTTACAATGGTCAAATGACGTGATGACTGTTTTAATAAATGCATAACTGTTTAAGTTTAAGCTGTTGAGGGTCCGACTCATAAATGACACAAATTGTGTAGTTGACTGCCTAGTCAAATCCACTGCCTAAATACAAATTTACTATAATTTTCAGAATAAGTTTAACATCCTACTAATAGTAGAAACGCGAAAGTTTGTATGTATGGATGTATAGATGTTTGTTCCTCTTTCCGCAAAAACTACTTAACGGATTTTGATAAAACTTTACAGTTATATAGCTTGTACATCAGAATAACACATAGGCTATTTATTTTATCCCCGTATTCCCAAGGGGATAAAATATAGCCTATGTGTATCAGAACGGAAACAGCGCGGGTGAAACCGCAGGGCGCTGGTAACAGTTTTAAGATCACAGGTATAACGTCATTTGACCATAAAGCACCCTACCCATGGTAGTGTCGGCGTCAGAAGCCGCTTTAACTCCATTACAGTTACATTGACTAACTAACGTATAACCGCACCTGATCTCACCATGTCGGCACGATTTTGGCTCCAAATAAAAAAAGATCAGTCTCTAATTTAAATATACTACCTATTACTAAAGCGGACTATATTATATTATTGCTATAAATGAGTGTAGCTTGTTGAGAAAGGCATTTTGGACATTATAATATTATTTTAACTTTGTTAAATCATATTTTAATCAATAAATTGCCTTGAGTTTGTATATCACTTCGCAAAATGTCATATTGACAAAATGTCCGATTCGCAAGTCTCATGAATAGCAATAATTGCTATAATTATCCAGCAGTGTCCTGTTTATAAAACGCAATTTTTAGTCAATATTACCATTCATTAGTATTGTGAATATGACATTGAGGGAATAAGGAGAAGTTATTATTAGAACATTTTTTTGAAATATTTTTGTTGTTCTATATTAAGTCACCCAATAATGTAGTAAATTCAGATACATATAAACATCACTGTCAATTTTTTGCAACTGTCAAAAATATTCGCTTAAAAAGTGCGAGGATACAGCATACTAAATGATTTTCAAACAACTCATATATACATTTTGATTAATTTTTAATATTAAAGTTTATATATTTACATTTATATATGCCTAACATCATGTTAAATACTTTTATAAAGTGCATACACTCACTCGCATCGAGAAAATCGAGCCAAAACCGTCCGTTATAAAAATAATCGGAGGCCAGGTCCACATATTGACAACGAAAAGTGAAAACGGCCACAGGAATGGTCGACTAAAAATTTTCTACGGGGAATCCCCCTTTTCTCGTACAAAAACAACAAAACAGTTTTTTGAGTTGGTTAACACACCACTTCCTGGCCATCAACAAAAAAGAATAACATGGACCTTACCCCGAGAGAGTGAAAAAAAACCGTTGTTACACTACACTAGTGAGGTCCGTAAGTTGATGCTGAGGAACGTCGACACACGCAGCGCTACGGAAGTGACGTCACTTGCCGTTCCCCACCGGATGCTCGACCACCTGCAAAGCGAGCGACGTGTGAGCGCGCGCACAGCCGTGTGTCGTCGTTCCTAATGAGGCCGTTACGCGTGGCGAGGGTGAAGTCCGGCTCGAAGGACCAAAAATGAGGACCAATGAGATTTTCCGCGGCTGCTTCCATTCATATCACACAGATGGCACGGTCGGTAAAATCTTTTTAAATTTTTATCAAACGTCTTGTCCTGTCTTCTATGATTTTCAAAACGTGATTTAATTACTTGCAATCAAATTTATGTACGGAAAAATATTTTTTATATAACTAAAAACTGTGACAAGCATAAATAAAAATTATCTCCGTACATAAATTTAATTGGAAGTCATCAAACAACGTTTTTGAAAGGCAAGGCAACATAACAAAGACGTTTGAAAAAATAATAGTTTTTACCGACAGCGCCATCTATGTGACATTAGTGGAAGCAGCAGTGGAACAAAAATTTATTTCAAAAAATTACACGCCACCGCCACGCGTACTATTTACACTCACAATTCATATCACTTTCAACTGAAAATTGTTTTTTTTTTCAGCGATACAAATTGCAAAGCGCGTCCCACCCGCCACCAGGGTTTTTTTTTTATTAAGCGAAATTCCCAGCTGTAATGTGGTGCAACCCATTTAACTCCCAGCCCAGAGGCCTTATTGCCTATTTATAATTAGAATCAGAATCGTCTTCATTTGACATCACGGCAGAATGTACGTCAAGTGAAGCCGATTGCGATGAAAGTTGTGAATAGGCAATAAGCCCCCAGAATTAGTGTCCAGTAATAAAATGGGAGGGGGGTGTAAGATAGAGCCCCACAGTAAACGATAAACACAGCTGCGCTCAAGCTCAGTGTAGCTGTTACATTCAAGTAGACATTTATAGCGGCAGAACTGCCACCTAAAATTGAACTTTATCTCCTTGAAATAAGATTACAATTTCAAAACAATGAAATCCAAAGGTGTTCTATTTATATATGTATTCTTAGTTTGAAACACTAGTGTTGTACTGTCATCAATGACGTGTGACGTCCTTGTTAATTTGAAAGTTATGACATAATAGAGCACCTTTTAAATAATCATGTAAATTGATACCATAAAAAACAAAAAAAAACACATAAAGTACTTAAATATAACAGCCAAATAAACGTGTCAAAAGTGAAAAAAAAACAATAACAAAATAGTGATAAAGCAATAATTACATGCAGGTTTTTGTCAGACTGTATATAAGACGAGCTAGATTAAAAAAGTGCTAAATTCACTTTTACTTTTTTGAATTTCTATACACCAGTAGTGCCTCGAGTGATATTCCAAAAGACAGTGCATACCTACATGGCGTGGCAAGAGATCTGACTAGTATAGAACTGAAAAGTATTAAAAATATTGTCAGATCCCATGCCACGCGAATGCAATAGACGAAGCGTAAAAAAAATTGTACATGTGTATACGGTAAACAAATCTATACAAATCAAAAACACACATCTGAAAAAAGTAAAAAAAAAATTAAAACTCTGAAAATTAGAAAAAATATCGGTTTAATTCGAAAATGATCCCAAAAACAAATTCGAAACTAAAAAATCATCTATACAATAATTAACTACTAAAATAGACTTACATGAAATTCGTAATAATAATCTCAAAACATTTAAAAAATAATACCTACTAAGTACCAAAATAGAAGCTTTTTACACAACGTTATTTTTAACATGTTCAAGAATACAAAACTGTCCATAATAGAGTGAATTATTCCACCTATAAATAAGATATAGAATAGAAAGATGAATGTTGGGCATTGACATTAGCTTTAGAAAGTTGTGACAAGACAAAAGAGCTAAAAAATTATTGAAATTGATGATACTTCACAAAGAAGTTTAATATCTTTATTATACGTTAGTGACATTTCAGAGACTAGTTTTCGGAGGATCAGAATATCGTACTAAAACGCCTCCATAGTCTAGCCAGCTTTACTTTTTAGAAATGGAATAGATTTTGACTTGTCTATATTTTTTGGGTGGTAATAACAGACTTAATTTCCTTGAACATGTTGTTTGTAGGCATGCAGTATTTTACAACATAGATCAACAATTCAACATAATATAGTACTTGCTATATTTCGTACATAAGAGCAGATGATAAATAAACTTAAGTGCAGACCTACCAAATAAAAAAAATTATAAAACTCAAAATTAATCTTTATAATCTGAAACAATATAGCTGAAATTGGCATAACGAACTAATACGACTCTGTAAATGTTAGGGGCTCGTTTGTTACAATTTCAACTGTATATCTAAACAGATAGAGTTGAATTTCATAGGTCACTCTGTAAATCTGCGCCATTGCTTATGATGGTGAATGAGGTTAACTATTTATACATATATTGTTTTAAATACATTCCATATAACGTGGCAAATGCAATAGAAAAATATAAGCTTGTAAACACACAGACACAAGCTACGAATTCGACCAACAAAGAGTAAGAGTTACTCGGAGATTAAGTCTCAAAAATATACTGTATTATTTCGACGTTTAAGTTTATTATTCGAAAAAAAAAAAGTTACACCTTATCCCCTGAGAAATGCAGCCCACATAAGACAATGGATAAGGCGCACAATGCCACATTCGTAAAATGCCGGATTAGCAAAATGTCACATTAGCGAAATGCCACACTAACAAAGTGTCATATTTGTAAAAACATTACCGTCCAAATTAAAAAAAACATTCGAGAATGTGACATTATGCGAAAATGGCATTTTGCTAATGTGACGTTTTACTAATGTGATATTTTGCGATGTGGCATTTTGAGGATGTGACATTTTGCGAAATTCAAATGTGTCATTTTGCGAATGTGGCATTGTGCGCCTAATCCAAGACAACCACGCTTCATACCGTTGTTATTTTGAAATGGCCAATCACAGCTTTCTTTAATAAAAACTATACCCAATAGTATGAAGCTATGCACACAAACTACTGACAATTTTATTTAAAAACTAAATTTGATTAAATAAGGTGCGTTGGTTGTCTATGTGTCCACGCACAGTTAGTGCATGCATATTCATGTATTATTTTTCTTCTTATACCGTACCACTACCGGACGCACTGCACGTACCGAACGCTATTGTATAAATTGATTTGTATCGATGCTTTCAGCAACGTTCACTATCTGTCAAACCGGTGGCATATTTGATCCAATCATCCGCCGCGTTCAGTGCGTGCAATGCGTGCAGTGCGTTCATCAAAGGAGCGGAAGTTTTAGAACATAGCTACCAACAGCATTGCCGAGTTTACAAGTGATATTGTATTAACTAATTATTAGAAATTTAAGTACTACAATATTGACAAAAAATAAGTACATTCAGTACTGAAAATATCACTAAAACAAATTTAATTTGTCGAATACTTTTTCGATAGCAAATTTACAAAAATAACAGTACATTTCATGTATATCCTATATTTATTTAATATCTACTACAGAAAATGGTAACGGGGATGGCACCACTATCCAAACAGTTGTGAATATCTCATCAATATAATTATTATTATATACAATCATAGATATCTTTATTACATCTATAAAGGACAGACAGCCAGACGGGTGGGCCGCAAGCCTTAGTACTTTCCACCCTTTGGGAATGGAACCCTAGTGAAAATGGCAATTGCTATTTTAGTCTGCAAAGGCATGACCACATTTAGAATATGATGAAATAATATAGACATCTATTTAGACTATACTAAATAAACTTTGTGATAAGAAAATTGATTTTATATATCTATGTAACGAACAACAAAACTGTGATGGTCGTGTTAAAATATTTTTGAAGGTTTTTCTTTTTGTTTGCTCCTTTTTTTTTCTAGACTATTTTGGATTTTTCAAAGTTACTAAAATAAAATATATAATACTTATTCCGACTTAGAGATACTAAGCTCTAGATGAGACAAGGAACATCAAATTCGTACCCTGTATTATATAATGTCATATTTTATTAGATTATTATATTTTAAGAGGTAAACAGTGCTATGAAAGTGAAAAACTCTTAACTGTCCCACACTGTAATAAGCTACCAAAATATATTTAGTTTTGCCACGATTTTCAGTTGCGTCTATATAAAAGTTTTCAATGATAATTCCACCCCTTAAAATACCTAATAAAATTTGAATTTATATATGTTTTTTATTTTTCCATTTTTCTTGAGCAAGCTACCCTATTTACACTTAACTTAAATTGAACTTAGAGCAGGTCATTTGTTTTAAAACTACAGAATTAAATTAAGAATTAAAGCTGATATGGTAATGTTCTTTTTGTGTTTTCATTGGGCAACACCACAAAACATATTTTTCAAGTTGGTAACATTATTATCTATTAAATAAACAGTGGCGCTATCTTTTCATTATTTGCCCGTAAAGTAATATTGATAATATTTTAGAACGATATTATACAATATTATATTATATTATATACCTGGAATCATGATTTAGAAATTAGGTACTGTCACAGCACCAGTCATTAACATAAGTAATAAATAAAATATAAGTCAACGTCACGAGAAGTTATAAATTAAGTAAATCAACGAATTTCTACTGAGTTGGGTAGCGACAGTTATGACTCAACCAAATCCAAATACATAAATTAATAGACGCATAATACGCAACTAAAAAGCAATTTTTATTAGTCAGATTATATTTAAGCGATATAAAGCGCTGTCATTCAATGTTTCGTGGTACAGGGACGCGGGATTTTAAAAATTCGGTCCGCCATTTTGAAGTAGAAGCGTTATTATCACTACATAGTATAAAACAAAGTCGCTTTCTCTATCCCTTTGTATGTTTAAATCTTTAAAACTACGCAACGGATTTTGATGCGTTTTTTTAAATAGATAGAGTGATTAATGAGGAAGGTTTTAGTGTTAGCATTGCACCCGCGCGAAGCCGGGGCGGGTCGCTAGTACTCAAATAAAAATAAATACGAAAATATTTGTATTTCTTTATTCCGAACTAGCAGCGCCCCGCGCTTTCACGAGTCCAGTTCGCGTGGGAATTTTTTCCCCTTTTTTCGCATTAACAAGTAGCCTATGTCCTTTCTCAGGTTTTAGACCATCTTTGTACCAAATTTCATTTAAATGGGTTCAGTAGTTTAGATGTGGTGGGTGATTGCGACACACACACAGACATAGTTACTTTCGCATTTATAATATTAATAAGTAAGGAAGTAAGGATGTTGCAAACCATTGAATGCTTGTTTACATAATTTATATCTTCTCGTGAGGGGGACTTTAAGTTTACACCATACCGGAATGTCAAAAAGAAATGTATTCGTTAATTTTAAAGGTATTTTTATAAGAGAGATGTGTATGACCTATATTGGCATTAAATACTAAATAAAAATGATCACATTGTGACTATATAACTTTCTTTCGTCACAATACATATTTACATGTATAATTACGTAACACATATACTTCACGCCGCACACCGCATAGGTAAGCAGAGAATAACTTAGATATAACATACTTTCTTACTACTTTTGTAAGTACCTTTAAAAAGATAGTACTTGTTATAAATATAAATTACATACAAAATGTCCCAAAAATCTATTTGTAAAATATTTCTTTTTAAATAAATTCTTTAAACATTTTGTATATCATGCATCATGGTTATTATGTAATGATTTTAAAGGCCTTAATGTACCTAGGTGATTAAATAAGTTTCTTTAAGTAAATATTGTATTATATCTAAGTAACAACAGACGCTACAAATTTTAAATTGAAACCATCTATTTAAAATAATTTTTATTCGACATAAAATTTACTGACCGCTTGTTAAATTTCATGTTAACTTCTGATTGGTCGTTGAAAAATCTAATTATTGTATTCAATAGCCAACACAAGAATTTTTAGTTCAATTTATCTTTTGTCTTTTATTTCTAAGATAATGTGATGATGATATAATGTGATTTTTATACCTTTATTGTTTTTGGTGTACTATAAAGAGTGAATTGTATTTTGGTGTTGAAGTTTAGACGGAATACATCCAATTTTAAAACGTAACGAAAATCTGACATAGTTCAGATTCGCGGATACATTGACCTCTTAATATTATATCTTTAATCATAACAGAATAACCTTGTATATTTAAGCGACATTGTAAATAGCAAAAAGCTTTATAAATATACATTAATATAGTATACTATAATAACGATAGAAAATATATGATTATAATATTATATTATATAGAACATTTACTCTAACACACTACGGAATATATGTATAACATGCCCTGTACTTTTACTGTAAATTGTCAAGTTTTTGTGATGTGATATTTTTTTGTCCCAATCAGAAAATCATTTTACGATTCGAAAGGAAAATAGGAAAGATTTATTAGATAAATAGTACTACAGGAAATAGTAAAAAGCTTGTCTGGCAGTAGGTAGGAAATATCACGCCGATTCACGCCTTATCCAAGAGCGGGTAGGCAGAGGTACTGATATATTCTTTCCAGTTAATATTTCGGACCCCTAATCGTGACACAAAGAATTGAAAATCTTTATGAATCAGTGCACATTGTAAATTAGATAGAATATATTTTAATATTTCGTATAACAAAGAAAAAATATAATCACACAAAATTGTGGATCCAAAAAAAGTATGACCACTTTTATGAGTTGTCCAAAACACATATTTTGTTAAATTTAATACTAACTAACATAGACAAGGAAACAAGAAAAGTTAAAAAAGGATTTAAAGATATAAAAAAAACTTAGCTTATACAATCTGATTAGGACAAAATGTATATACGTAATAATATGGTGATGCAACATTGAAAATTGTAAATAGTAAAATTTGTACATTAGAACAATAATAGACTTTAGTATATATCTAATAAAAACATCCAAAAACGAGTACCATGACTCCAAGACTGTCCCAAGACTAACTTGACGAAGTTGTTTGACTTAGGTTGGAATTGCCCTACAATAGTAACTTAATCGGACTTAAATTAGGAACCATTACTTAGGTTTGCGAGTACACCAATTGATTGACAAGTATATATTTATCCGTTTCCAACGGATTCAGTTAAGTAAATGTTCAATTTTAATATTAATCTTAACCGCATAAGGACCGTTAGCATCTTGTAGAGGGCAGGTCCAACCCATATCGGTTTTATGCATATTAAGTACTGACTACTACAGAGATGATAAGTTAAAACTGCCGTACTGTAACTAAAGTATGGGCACACTATGATGGCCGTTAAGACACATTACAATAGTGACAAGAAAACTTATTGACACAAATTTGGCAAGGGAAGAAGTAAGCTGAAGAAAATTAGCAGGCTTTTAATTAGAACTTAGTTAGCTGACTTTCATTTTTTTAAATTTTAAACTATCTTAAACTCGGCCGTCTATTGGCGCGTTCTATGTAGTGTCGCTAACTAATTTCGGAACAGCTGTTTTAATTCAATGTCTAAATATAAAATTGCATGTGACGTTAGCCTAGGCCTCACAAATGTGACCAGCTGTGACAAGGACGGGATCAGACCGCTATAGAGTATAGACTATCACTTAACGTAAACAAGGGCCATCATAGAATGCCTACTCTATCATGCAACGGGTTATTCTCGTGGCCATCATAGGACGCCAATACTTTATCATGCGAAGAGTTATTCTGGTGGCGGTGGCGGGACTTCGGGCGGCGGCATCGCTGGCAACGGCGGCTGCGAAGGCTGCGGCATCGGCGCATACATCGCCCCGAAGAAGTAACCCTCCATGCCCATCCCGAAGTAGAGGGGGGGAGGGGGCTGAACCATATAATACGGGAGAGGCCTATAAGGTGGGGGGACATTCCAGTTGCCTACCTTGGGAGCTCCGTTGTGCCGCGCCATTTTCTGCGGCGGACCCGGTTCGTTGACGGCACTCCTTTTCCTGGACGTTTCTAGGACTTCTTTAGATATCTTGATCTTGAGTCCGGACGTCTGGGGGGGTGGGGGAGGAGCAGCTAATCGCTCTTTAGGTATCTTGATCTTGAGGCCGGGACTGGACAGTTTGTCTCTGGGTATGGTTATCCGCAACGCCCCGTCCGTCTGCTCGGTCGGCTGCGGATTCGCGTTCGCTTCCTTCTTCTCTCTCTCCTTGTCTTTTTTATGCTTCTTCCTCTCCTCCTTCGACTTGTCGCGGTCCTTGTGTTTGTGTTTGTCCTTCTTCTTCTTTTCCTTCTTGTGTTTGTGCTCTGTGGGTTCCTCTTGTTGGGGGGGCGGTTCGGGGGGGTTTAGAGCGGGAGGGGCGGCCGGAGGTTCTACGACTGGCTCCTTCTTGACTTCTACGGGGGACTTTTTCTCCGTTGCCACTGTTATAGGGGCCGGTTTTGCTAGGCTCTCCTTGAGTAGATTGGACACTAGAGTGGGATCTGTTTCTATGCCGTTCAGCGCTCTAGTTGGCGGTTCCGGCTTCCTCTCCTTCACTTCCGGGGGACGAGCTTTAATAGCGTTCCCTCTTTGAGAATCTCTAATCACATTCTCGTATCCCGGAGTCTCATCTATCTTCTTGACCACAGGCACTAATTCCGGCTCCGAGCTGGACTGCTGTCTCTGTCTCTTCTCTTTCGCAGGAGAAGAGAAAGGCGACAAGATGGGCGGGGCTTGCATTTCTCTGATAGCAGTTGAAGGATCCGGCCTCTTCTTGTGGGGGCTTGGTGGTTTCTGTTCCTGTGGTGGTTGAGGGGGGTTAGGTGGTCGTACTTCTGGCTTTCGAGGGGGGGGCTGAGAGGGGGGCCTTCTGGGGGCCGCGGCTGCTACTGAGGGGGTTGTCGCGTTCTCCGGCGAGAACAGCGACGGGGGCCTCGTTCTTTGGGGGACGTCCGGCTGAGTGTGGGGCACTGTGGCCGGTGTGGGGGCAGCTGGGGGGTTCGTTGACCCCGGGACTTGAGGCCTGTGGTGTCTCTCGTGTGGCTTGTGGTGTGGCGGCTTGTGGTTCGGCCACGCGTGGTGGGGTTTGTGGTGGGTGCTCGGCCTTTGGTGGTGGGGGGGGACTTGCGAGCTACTCGGCCTCGGCTGCGGGGCTCCGGGCCTCTGCATGGCTTGCTGCCGTCTCTCTCTCTCCTCCCGCCTCTCCCGCTCCTCTCTCTCCCTCTTCTCTCTGTACAGGTTGTAGTCTTTGTAGTCTATCTTCTGGGGTGGGGGTTGAGCGCTGGATGACGACGTGGCGGGGACATAGCCCCCGGGGACGGGCTGTCGACGTCTCTCGCGTTCGTATTCTGTTGGCAAAGGGGAAAATAATTTACTATCTCTGAAAGAGGATTTGACAGACCTTATGTGTTCTGTTTCATCTTAAAAATTATCAAAAATAACGAAAAGAATTTTTTTTATTATTTTGATTAAAGGTCAGTCACACTGAAGCATCAAATATATCGCTACTTTTACAATCAATAAATAGTGAAATACCTCAACATGGGGTGCCAAAAAAAAAACCACAAGAAATAAATAATAATAATAATCTCACGCCTTTTATCCCCGAGGGGGTAGGCAGAGGTATTCCATTTCTGGTATACCCACTTTTTACGAGATATTCTTTGGACCGCTATACGTGATAGGTGGTCAGCCCATCGCCGGACCAAGTCTATTTACACATGTCTCAGAATTTATTCTGGGACCTGCGGGTTTCCTTGTTTTCCTTCACCGTCGAGCTAGTGATAAATATGTACGTAAGTTTTGAAAAACTCATTGGTACATGCCAAGATTCTAACCCGGGCCCCTGATTATAATCATGTGAAGCAGGCTCTTTAACCTTAAGGCTTTCACTGCACTCAAGAAATAAAATAGAAACCAACCTTTGTCGAAGGACTTGTCAAAGTCGTCGCTGCTACCAGAAGCGTGTTTCTTGTCGAAGGGCGAGCCGGCCACTCCCGCGGCACCTGCAGAGTGCGGCGAACTTCCACCTGCGAGAAAAACACTGTGTTACTCATTTCAAAACATTAGGTATAAATAAAATAAATAATCTCACGCCTTTTATCCCCGAGGGGGTAGGCAGAGGTATTCCATTACTGGATATACCCACATTTCACGAGATACATTGGACCCCTAAACGTGATAGGTGGTGAGCTCATCGCCGGACCGGGTCTATTTACACATGTCTCAGAATTAATTCTGAGACCTGCGTGTTTCCTCACAATGTTTTCCTTCACCGTCGAGCTAGTGATAAATATATACATTAGGTATACTTTTCATTTAAACGAAGTCGCCGCTTTCCGCCTCCGACAAAAAGAAAAAAAGTTCACAAACCTCGGGAAGAAAATAAGAAAGCCTCATATGCTCAGCCGATATGAGACATTTCTTATTTTATTTCCCTAGATGAAAGTACTGTTTCAAGCGTCTTCAAATAACATAAAATTGTAAAGATACACCGACTTCAACTTATATGATTTTCGAGGAGGCCATTGTCAGAACTGGACCAAATTGAAATGGGATACATAAAAAACATAGTCGAATTGGTATCCTTTTCCTTCTTTGAAGTCGGTTTCTCAATCCGACAGTAAGTTTTTTTAACCTCTCAGACCATGAATCAC
This sequence comes from Ethmia dodecea, assembly GCA_963855545.1. Classification (NCBI taxonomy): domain Eukaryota; kingdom Metazoa; phylum Arthropoda; class Insecta; order Lepidoptera; family Depressariidae; genus Ethmia; species Ethmia dodecea. The sequence continues at coordinate 2,866,175 of OY979463.1, read as the reverse complement.
AGACACAATAGATTTTTAATTGTGTCTCGGTTCCAATTGGAACCGGCGGTTCTTAACTGATAATATGTTTGCTACCTCAGAACTTTCGACTGGGTCAACCAATTTTGATGATTCTATTTTTATTTGAAAGCTGGTGCTTCCCATGCTGGTCCCATTTTATTTAATTTCGTCCAGTTCTGACAATGGAATCCATGAGAAAACCATATAGTGTACCTTTAGTACCTACAGAAAAGAAATGATTTTTAAAATCTTTTATTTAACTTGCAATGTAACATGTATGTTCGGGTGGAATCTTGCAACTCAATTTTGAAGCAGATATCTTCAACCGATTGAGCTGATATTTGGTATACTTATGTAAGTTCGGTGACAATGCAATATTATGGTACCACCGAGCTGATCTGATGATGGAGCTGGAAGATGGCCATAGAAACTCGGTAATTAAACGACACAACCCCATCGAGTGGGCTTGTATGATTCGTCTTGACGAGTACTTTTTTTTATTCTTTTTAGCGCATTAAAATAAAAGATGGTTTTAAAAATATTTTTTACTCTAAATTTATTGACTTTCACAAAGCTCTTTGACCACATGTCGACTACGTCCCATAAGAAGATTATTAGTGTTAAAAACTCACTGTTGGACATAGTCATCATCTTGCGCTTGAGTCGGGAAGGACACTTGTCGAAAATATGAAGGAACTCCGCTGTTAGCCGTTCTAGCAGTTCCGCTGTCACGCTTCGGTCCACGTAGGAAAACCAGTGGCGACCCTCGTTGGACTGCGGTATCTGCCATAGACAATAGTATTATTGTTGAGAAAAAATCCAATATATATTTTTTTGGCACGGCTTTATTGCATTTTGTCAATGTCGAGTAAGTTACAGAAACGGATAGAAATTAAAGAAATTTGGAATTAAAGGGTAAATGATCAAATAGGATCAAGGAAATCCAATCTTTTCCCAACAGTTTTTTATTTGATAGTAAAATTGGACTAAGGAAAAAATGTATAAAGGTTAAAAACAAAGAGGTTGAAAGGAAATCATTTTCTTTCCTAGAGAAACTTTTTCTTTAAACGTCTTTGGGTAAAAAGTTCTAAATTTAAAATAATTATAAAATATAACTGCCAGCAACACCATACTATGTACAGCAACATAATATACTATGTTAAAATCGGGCTTTTGGACAAGAATCCGAAGAGAGGTGTTATACTCTTTGTTAAAAACAAAAATCTGCACCTTCTCTAATCTGTGCTCAACCCTATTAATTTATACTGTCTATGTTTTCGCTCTCTGCTCTGTGGTCATTACTAGGATGCAGTTGTATTTCTTTAAATAAATAAAGTTTCGTCATAAACTGTCTGGAAACCGTTTATTTTCATTTAATAATAATAGGTTATGGGCCCAGGAAGCCCGACAAATAAAATCAGTGCAAAAAGTTTTCAATTACTGTGTGAAAAACATTCTTGTAAAAGACATAACCTATAAAGTCAACGTGCTCAGTTTACAGAACAAAATTTTTCGTGCGATTCGAATTCATCATGTCCTCAAGTAATCAATTGGCATTAATTGAGAAATTAACCGGCCGTGATAATTATTCCACATGGCGTTTTGCTGTTAAAACGTATTTGCAGCATGAAGAATTATGGGATTGCGTGGAATGTGAAAACTCGAGTACAATTGACAAAAAGCGGGACACTAAAGCCAGATCGAAGATAATACTTCTTGTCGATCCTATAAACTATATTCATATTCAAGAATCAAGCACTGCGAAGGAAGTTTGGGAAAATTTATCTCGTGCTTTCGATGACTCCGGGCTAACACGCCGAGTTGGTCTGCTGCGAGACTTATGCAATACTACCCTAGCTGAATGCCTAAATGTGGAGGATTATGTCAGTAAAATAATGACAACAGCTCATAAGTTGAGGAACATTGGCTTTAATGTAGACGACGAGTGGCTAGGCACACTTTTGCTATCCGGCCTGCCAGAAAGTTACAAACCAATGATAATAGCCATTGAGAGTTCAGGTATGAAGATTTCCTCCGACTCAGTGAAATCTAAAATATTACAAGATGTCAAACAAACTCAAAGTGATTCATCAGCTTTTGCTACAAGTCAGAAGTTTCACAATAACAACAAAAGATTTTCTAAAGGCCCCCGCTGCTACACATGCAACAAATATGGTCATAAAAGTCCTGAGTGCAAATCATCAAAATCCAAGAAGGATCCGAAGAATACAAATAATCAAAACAGTTCATCTTATGCCGCTGTATTTATAGCTTCATCTGAATACTCCGATGCCTGGTATGTTGATTCTGGCGCTTCTGTACACATGACCAAACACAACGATTTGTTCATCGAAGAAACAACTCCACACATAAGAACCATTAAAGTTGCAAATAATAAAACACTCCCTGTTCAAAGCTCTGGAAAAATAAGCTTGGGTGTTTATGATGAAAGTGGCCAACAAAATGAAATATTGTTTACAAATGTGCTATATGTACCTGAACTAGCTACGAACCTGCTGTCAGTAAGTCAAATTATTAATAATGGTGGCCAAGTAAGGTTTAATAAGAGTGGCTGTGTTATTCTTAACAGAAAGAAAGTCATAGTAGCAACGGCTAGCTTAATAAATAATATGTACCGATTGAACATGCCTGGTGGGTATGCATGCATATCAGACATTATTGAGCAAGACACTTACCTGTGGCACCAGAGGATGGGACATCTGAATTTTCAGACAATGAGGAAATTGGCTGAGAATACCGCAGATTTAAACTTAAGTCAAGTTAAAGATAATGTTAAGTGTATAACGTGTCAGGAAGGAAAACAAACACGTCTGCCTTTTAAAAGTCAAGGATCTCAGAGCAAAGATCTACTTGAATTGATACACTCAGATGTCTGCGGACCGATAGAAACTCAGTCTTTAGGCAAAGCCAGATATTTTGTCACATTCCTTGATGACTACTCAAAGAAAATATTTGTGTATACTATGTACAACAAGTCAGAAGTCTTTGATAAGTTTAAAGAATTTAAAAATCAAGTTGAGAATCAGTTAAATCGCAGTATTAAAATTCTCAGATCTGACAATGGACTTGAATATGTTAATGAAAAATTTTCAAATTTTCTCAAAGATGCTGGCATTATACATCAAACAACTACTCCTTACACACCAGAACAAAATGGTAAAGCCGAACGCATGAACAGAACTTTAATAGAAGGGCAGTTCTTACAGTGAAGGAATTTTGGTGGGCTCAGCTCGTAGCTTCTAAAGTTTTAAATATTCTTGATTTATTTTTTATCTGAGACAGTTAACTAATGGTCTTCTATTTGGGCACTGAAATTCAGAGAGGTAAGAAACTTATTTCTTGCAAAAGAAAGCCCAAAAGTGATCAAATTTGTCACTTTCCTGTGGGGCGATTTTCCAAAACTCAAGCTTTCTACCGGAATAATAAGCAAAATATGTACATAATCAAACAGATTAGCAACAAATTACAGTAAGAATTAATATAACTTTGCTAATACATAAAAAAAATATACGTAACTCCTCCTTTTTAACCATTTTTCCTTAAGAGAATAGAGGCAACAAGAATTTCGTATCACATTCCTGTGAGCTAAAAAACATGATAAAACACCAACAATTTAAACGATAAGCGAAGTTGCCAGACTTTCGATGCAAAGTGCCTACCTCAATGTGTCCATTGCCGCTCAATACGAAGCCGATTAGATAATCAGCCAGTCGGGACGGAGATTTCTTCTAGCGCAAACGTGTTCGGGTCAGACAAGTTCTCACTCGTATGGTAAGTACTTACGTAATCAATATTTTTTTTTATTTTTTTTAAATAGTTTTAAATACTATACCTAGTGTAAATATAATAAAAAGCTTTGAAATTGCAATCAAAGACAGCATTTTTGTAGAATTCATGAAAAACCTTAAAATTATCACTTTCCTGTATATCACTTGTCTGAATCCACTTAGACAGAAGAATGATAACACTGCAGGAATATAATAAAAATTCACAGATTTGTTGTTTCTGTATCTACTAACGTACCTAAGAGATGAAAATTAGGTACTTTAAAGGATTTAAAGTACGTATACGTATAGGTGTTATTGTTTTATTTGTATATTACCAGATATAACTTAGTTACCGGGAAGAAACAAATATATTAGATTCCAATTGTCTTCTAGTTTGTGTGGTTAAATATTATTAACTTATTGAGGACTTTTTCACAGAAACCAAAATGCCACCTAAGAAAAAGAAGAGCCGGGAAGAAATAACTAGTAATAGTAGTCAAGAACTACTGCATAATCTTTAGACACTCGAGAGCAATGAATCAAATTTCGGAAACTAAGAATGCTAGCTTAATTAAATAAATTGTGTTCAATAGACAATATATTACCCCTTAAATGAAAGTAATAAAATTTCTGAGTCACTACATTTTATTTCATGTATTGCATAAAAATAGCATCCTCACCAATTGACCATAAATGGATCAATGTGTTCATTGAGGATTTCTTCCACATATCTTTCGCTAGTTAAAGAGCCATTTTCTTTAAACACCAGTTTTGTGCGACTCTCAGAAGCAATCAAGTACAGACCCATTTTCCTGGATGCATGCTTGCTTGAATCGTTCCCCTTGTCTTCTACACACTCTGTGTCCTCCATCGTGCTTGTAGCACATACATTTTGATTCGACGGAGAACATAACTTTTGACCAATCTTCAACACTCGAATTTAAGTGGTTATAAGCATATCTTAGTCTTGAAATACGATACCCATGATCCAGTTTAGGGTAAGTGGTCTGAAGTTACCTTCAGCAAGTGGTAGTCTTACTGTCCATATGTTACTTCCTCCAAGGCGTCGACATTATGTTCAGTTCTTCGATTACGAAGCATGGAGTTCACAAAGTATCGATCTTCTCGTGCTCTGGGACACCGGTTTCTACCTGTTCCTGGTCTGCGTAGGTTAGAGCCAGTTTCCTCAAAATGTCAGAGAACTCTTTGTACTGTTGATAGTAGCACACTGACAGTCCTGGCTGTATTGCGCTGCCTCCGGCCGGTTTCCAGCATTTTGACAGTTCCGGTGCATTATTCAGGTGTAAGCGACATGATTACAGCTTGAATAATAAATATTGAACACTATAAACATGGTTTATATATCCACTTAAATCACAGATTAGAAACAAAAGCAAAAACAAATGCCAGTACCAAATCTTCGAAAGTATCCCTTTTTGAAATTTGATTTTCTATGACATAACTTCACAATTACTTAGATGTTTTAATACCTTCATTTAAGGAGTATTTAAATGTCTATTAAACAAAAAATATTTCATTTAGCTGGTACTATTAGTTTCCAAGATTTTCAAGTATCTTTAAGTGTACCGGATTCTTTACTCTCGAGTGAATTTTTATTATACAAAGAATTGTTTAAAACGCTGATGATTGCTAGTGCTCCACTGTTTACTCTTTGTGATTATTTGTTTCTAAATAAACAATAAATATGGACATTTGTGTGTGATAATTTAACTTTCCTGGTTCTCCTCATTTTCCTGGTAGTAAATTAATGCTGTCATAGTTGTATTTTATATTGGTTTTCAATCCAAGGATAAAACATATATGTTAATTACTATGCTATTAACTTATTATGCATTTCTATTTCTAAACATTTTAAACCATTGATTTCATTTTCCTGCGCCATGTCTCACTTGCCTGTCGTGTAAAAATCTTAAAACGGCCATCATTAGAAAATTTGCAAATATTTTGTCTGACCCGCAATACTTTGGCTTATTTAAGTCATATCCTTGATGTCTGGCTAGTTTGTATACTAAATCTAGTAAAAAAAAGTATGGAACCAAAAAGGTCCAGTTTTATTCCTTCATAATGAGAACTACCCAGAAAGAGCGAGATGTATGTTATTAAATGCCAATTTACCGAAGATTTATTGGGCTGAAGCAATTAATACAGCTGCTTATATTATCAACCGATCTCCGACAAAAACTCTGACATATAAAACCCCAGAAGAAATGTGGACTGGTCAGAAACCTAAAGTCAGTCATATGCGTACGTTTGGTTGTGAGGCAATGGTTCATTTACCAAGAGAAAAGAGGAAGAAGTTAGATTCAAAATCACAAAAATTAATTTTTATTGGTTACTGTGAAAACTCGAAAGGATACCGATTCATATTACCAAATTCAAGAACAGCAATAAAAAGTAGAGATGCAATGTTTTTGGAGTCAACAGTCAAAAGAGATAATGTACCAATAGAATTAACTTCAAATGAAAGCAATATTAAAATTAAAGATATAGAAGCTATTTCAAGTGATGACTCCTTTGACACTGTGAACGATGAAAAATCACAGTCAGAAAGCGAGTACATCCCCGATGAAAGTATAGAATCTTCACCTGAAAGAAACATAACAGTTAGAACAAGAAGACAATGTTTAAACGCTCAGAAACAAGAAGACAGTTCTTACCTGTGCTGTGAAAACCAATTATCAGAAAATGAAGTTCCTGATAACTATGAAAAGGCATTAAAGTCTGTTGATGCTACAGAATGGATAAAATCAATAAAAGAAGAGCTTGATTCTCATCACCGTAATAATACTTGGACATTAGTTGATAAAACTCCCAATATGCGATTGATTGGATGTAAATGGGTGTTTCGCATCAAAGAAGAAGAACCTTCAGGCCCACGTTATAAGTCGAGGCTATGTGCAAAAGGATTCTCGCAAACCAAAGGTATTGATTACCAAGAAACATTTGCTCCAACTGTCAGGTATGACTCCATTCGTCTATTACTCTCCGAAGCTGCCCAACACAATCTTCAAATAATTCAGTTAGACATTAAAACAGCTTTTTTATATGGTGAGCTTGAAGAAGACATATACATGACAATACCCGAGGGGTTAACCTGTGATACTAACAAGGTATGTAAACTGAATAAATCACTATATGGTTTAAAACAGGCTCCTAGATGCTGGAACTCAAAATTTGATGCTGTTTTAAAGAAGTTTGGGCTAGTCAATAGTAAAGCAGATCAGTGTGTGTATGTTGGTAATAGTAATGGAGCAAAATGTTACTTGTGTTTGTATGTCGATGACGGACTATTGTTTTCAAAAGATTTATCTACTTTAAAAGAATTAGTTAATGACTTACAATCTATATTTGAAGTAAAAACTTGTTCACTTAAGAATTTTGTTGGTATTGAGATACAGAAATGTGACGAGTACATTTTTATACATCAGTCAAACTATATTGAGAAGCTATTAAATAAATTTCATATGTATAATTGTAAACCTAACAGCATTCCAGTTGACCCACATATGAAGTTGGAAAAAGAAGAAGGAGAAACAGAACAGAATATTCCATATAGAGAGGCAGTGGGATCGTTGATGCACCTAGCTACCGTAAGCAGACCTGATATATCATTCGCAGTAAGCCTGGTGAGTCGATTTTTAAACTCTTACAATGAAACACATTGGAATGCTGTTAAGAAAATTCTCAAGTATTTAAAAGAGACTAAAGATTACGGTCTGTGCTACACACCAATGTCAGGACCAAATGTAGTTATTGGCTACAGTGATGCCGATTATGCTAATGACCCTAGCACAAGACGTTCAGTCACAGGATATGTCTTTACTAAAAATGGAGCAGCAGTGACTTGGGCTTGTCAGAAACAACAGACAGTGGCCCTTTCGACCACTGAAGCTGAATTCATGGCAGCCTGTGCAGCCACTAAAGAGGCTATGTGGGTAAAGCAATTGCTATGTGACATTGGTGAATTTAATCAAAAATCTGTGTGCTTAAATTTAGATAACCAAAGTGCTATAAGTGTAATTAAAAACATGAACTTTCACAAACGGTGCAAACATATAGACATCAAGTTTCATTTTATTAAAGAAAAATATTATGCTAAAATTATAGAATTGAACTATGTGTGCAGTAATGAGCAATTTGCTGATATTTTTACCAAACCATTGTGTAAAATAAAATTTTGTTATCTTAGAGATAAAATTGGTATGAAATCTTGTCATGCAGTGAAGAGTACTTAAATACTTATGTTTGTATATTTTTGCTTTATGTCTGAAATGTAAAGTTTTTTTTTTATTAAAGGAGAAGGTATTAATTTGGGGGGAGTGTTAAAAACAAAAATCTGCACCTTCTCTAATCTGTGCTCAACCCTATTAATTTATACTGTCTATGTTTTCGCTCTCTGCTCTGTGGTCATTACTAGGATGCAGTTGTATTTCTTTAAATAAATAAAGTTTCGTCATAAACTGTCTGGAAACCGTTTATTTTCATTTAATAATAATACTCTTTGTATAATTTTAATTTTGCTGTAATCGGGTTTTGACTCATATTAGTGATGGTATATTTCGTGGCAAGTGTCCGTGAAAGTGTGCAGTGAATGGGAAATTCGATAAAATGAGGGATGGAATTTTTGGGGTACTACACTGGGAATCAGCAACTCGTCTGTGGAGATGGGCTGCTGTTTACATTCAGCCAATCTACATGGACGAGTTCAGAGTGCCTTGTTAATCAAAATCCGTTCAGTAGTTTTTGCGTGAAAGAGGAACAAACATCCATACATACAAACTTTCACGTTCATAATATTAGTAGGATTGATAGATGTCGCCACAAGTATAGACTTACCGCCCAGTTACTCCATTTGGACGCGAGATGTATGCAGAAGCAGGCGACGACCGTCGGCCGGTACTGCAGGCACATCGTCGTCAGGTGCAGGCTGTTGGAGGCCATGAAGTAGGAAGTCTGAGCGAGGTCCTTCGGCGCTGGAACCAAGGCTTACTGTTAATAATAATAATAATATAATTTACTAGCTTTTATTTGGCCCCCTTAGGGGTTGAATATTGCAAAATCCTTTCTTAGTGGATGCCTACACTGTATAAGCTATCTATGTCAAAAATTTCAAGTCTCTACACCCAGCGGTTTAGGCTGTGCGTTGATACATCACCAATCACTTCGTCAGTTTATCATTTTATAAATATAGATTCACTCATGGACTTACTTATAGCTAATTACAATATAATTTTATATCAATGGACTATTCAGTATGAGAGTCTGAAGACCGTGATAGGTTGCAAGACCAGTGTTACTTGCTAGTTAGTGTGTGACAGTGTGTGTATGTTAGTTGCTATTGTTCCACGCTTTGTGCTGGCTTTTAACCCTTTAACTAGCCGTTTGATGGATGTGGATGAAGCACGAGTGGTTGCCAGGTTCGTAGCAAGTGGCAGTCCTTGGGGATGAAAGACAAAAACATTACCATCCTTCTCATGCAGGTGGGTATAAAAGACAGTTTTATAGGAAAAGTATTTTGCCTGTATTGCAATGTATATCTGCGACGGACGCATTAGTTTTAATAGTATTCAAAAACGATAACTAATAGAAATTAAAACAGCAATTAATTTAAAAAAAAACAGACCCGGCTTGGCGATGGGCTCACCACCTATAACGTTTAGGGGTCGAATATATTTGTGAAAAGTGGGTATTTCCAGAAATGCAATTACCTCTGCCTGCTCGGTGATACAAGGATTTTTTAAACAGTAATAGTTCAATTGGTAGTGATCCCGTCTCTCAAGTTGGTCTAGATTAGATTCCAGCGTAAGCAATTGTATGTATAGTTATGTTACAATTTTAATATGAGTATAATAAGTGTGTAACACTATACATAACCTACATATCATATTATCTAAGTAACGTTAATCACGACACATGGCATGTACCAATGAGTTCAACGGCAAGTTTGACGGTAAAGAAAAACATTTTGAGGAAACTCTGGCCCCGTAACAGGTTCAGAGGCATGAGTAACAGCATCCTAACACACCTGCTACGTCGGGAAAAAGTATAAGAGGTGAAGAGTTGGTGCTTCCAGAAAAGAAGTACCTCGGCCAAAGTCTTTTCAATAATAACAATCAAAGATTTCAATAATACTATTATGAAAATTTGACAGATTTTGTATTCAACTAAGTATAGGGTGAATTATATGACAATATAATAAATGCCAGTTGTATAAGATGACAGAACTTAGCTTATTGCGTGTATAGGAATTTTCTATTGGGACTTCGAACCCAACATAAATATGTAGTCTATCTAATACACATTTCAGAAAGAAAGCAATATTCACATGAAATGAGGCGTGGTGTGTAGCCGTTCTACTCGTCATAGGGAATTTATAGAGCTATCTGTGGTATACTACCACTGACGATCAGAAATAAGTAGTCAGTTACATAAATGACAATATTTCCTAAACTAATAGATAATATCTGATTGAAGTAAAAAGTCAAATTGTAGTGTATTTTATGAATAACGCATCATCATTAACTCGAAAATAAAATCATCACTACATAGTTTTAATAAAACAGTCGGTTCCCGCTGTCCTTATGTATGCTTACATCTTTAAAACTACGCAACGGATTTTGATGCAGATTTTTTATAGATAAGAGTGATTCGAGAGAAAGGTTTTAGTATCAGCATTGCACCCGTGCTAAGCCGTATAATAACAGCCTTCTACCAAGCTGGTCCTCGTCACACATCAGGAAGTGGGACAAAAAACTCCCACGCGAGATCACCACGGATTGGGGGTGGTCTAGCTATTGGTCGCATATTAGAACTATTCTAGCCACCCAAGGCCAAGGACATGGCTTATGTATGCGTCAACACGACAAAAACCTGGACCAACGGTTTAACGTGAAATATCATCATTTATGTGACTACTTATCTTTGGTCGTCAGTCTATTTTATACAGGATGAACTTGGTTTCAAATATCCAAACACATAATAAATATCTATCCATAGATCACTCACGTTGGCCAACAGCGCGCAACGTTGCCAGATAGCGAGAAACAACTAAGTTCCTCGTTATCGGATTTGTTCTAGTTATATGGATTGAATAAAATATTTTCTATTTTTTTTGCTTCAAAAAACTTTGTTCAAACTAATATGTATTTTGTCTTAAAGTTCTATCAACATTTAGGACTAGTTAACACCGTTCAAGTAAAATAGCTATAACCTGAACTATAGACATCATAATATCTTACAAAAAAAAAATCAACCAACTTTGTAAATGATTAAGTTTGACAATGGTTTGATGTTTTTCAGTATTTTCACTATTGAGTAATGTAAATATGTACTATAAATTATTATTATATTTGATTCAATTTCACCCTGGATAAACCCCCCTCCCCTTCTACGTGCTCTAAATGAGGTGACACTGCCGTGAGGGTGACACACAAACATACAACTAAAGATTATTTCCACATACCTGTGTTTTCATTGCAATAATGGGGTATACATTGCCTGTAGTATCGCGTTCGGTTTTACGGACGAGGAGTGGCCGTTATTTTTGTTGATTATTAACTCATTGACATGCTTTTAGGGTTGCTTTTGGTTTGTACTATGGAGTTTGGAGCGTGTGCCTCCCTTTTCGGGCCTAGGGTAAGTTAATTTAGTTAATTATAATACTGTATTTTACTGTATTGTAGGCCATGACAGATATCAAAGTAAAATGAGCAGTCTTATCGCTTCTCGCCTCTTCCAGAAACTATTAGTAGGACGGAAGTGAGATCAAAACTGAGATAGGCAAGGCACTATAAAATATGTACCTTATGTATGACTCAAATTGAAACTGATAATGCAATGAAAAGATGGCTTCATTGAATAAAATGAAGAGACAACATTACATGACACAATAATAAATAAATATAAATAACCAGAGAAAAAAACACCACTATATAGGTATATCATGGGACCAAATTAATAAAATAACAAATTTAAATATTTTTTATTTTCATAAATAAAATATAACAATCAATTTAGAATCGGAAGCCAAACGCAAACAAGAACTCCATTCCAAAAAACCGTCAATTAAAAAACAAAACCAACCACTCCCGCCAACTGCCCGCATTTAAAAACCGAACGCCGCGCGCAAACGTCCCCGTTCCTTTCCACGCAAGACCTGGCAGTTCGCGCGTTCCGTTTCACGCAAGACCTGGCAGTTCGCGTGTAAGCGCGTGTCGTTTCACGCGACACAACCGAACGCTTGTCTCACCTTTGACAAGGTGACACGTTCGTACGACGTGCGTGTGCGGGTGGTCGATGGCTACATCGAAACCTAATGTCTGTAGGAGTACGTTCTCGTTGAATACCAGGTCCTGCGCCTGTAACAATAGAGACCATTATTGAACAACCAAAACGTACATATAGCTTAATACATCAAATAATTGTCAACATGTATATTTTAATTGTGCGCTAAGAGAAATGGGATCTAATAAGGTTTAAGTTTGTTAGAATAGAGCAGTAGCAGACCTTACGGTTAAAGAGCCCGGGTCTCATGATGATAATCTTAATCAGTGAGGCTCGGGTTCGATCGAATCCTAGCATGTACCAATGAGTTTTTCGAAAACTTACGTACATATTCATCACTAGCTCGACGGTGAAGGAAAACATCGTGAGGAAACCCGCAGGTCCCAGAATTAATTCTGAGGCTTGTGCAACAGACCCGGTGATGGGCTCACCACCTATCACGTTTAGGGGTTGAATATACTAGTGAAAATTGGGTATTTCCAGAAATGGAATACCTTGGCGTACCCCCTCGGGAATAAAAGGAGTGAGATTTGATCGTTTCGAATTGCATTGTTAAGATAAGTTTTAGATTAAGTTCTTTTCTAGGCTATGGCAGAATAACAGCTGTTGCTGGACCCCAGTGACCATTCAGCTGAGTCAGAGACCTTTTTGTCACGGAGTACCTACTGTTTCTACTTAAGTTTTTGTACCTAGTGTTGTTGTTCCTATAGCAAATAAATACTTTTATTATTATTATAGATTCTTTGTTAGAATTTGTGACGCTTAAACAAAAACAAGGCTTGAGTAATGTACTTTTATAATCACCTGTTCTTGGTATTGTTCGGAGGTGAGCGCGTTGACGCCTTCCCCTCTGTGGAGGCACACATGTGCCACTTTTATCACATATTCTAATTTCCTTGGCTGTTCCTCCACCTGAAACAACCATACAAAGTTAGTATGGCTTTTGGCAATTGCAAAGTGATAAATTAGTATGTTCAAGACCTAATAAAAAATGACCTGACACCGGATTAGGCTCACAATGCCACATTCGCAAAATGACACATTAGATTTTCGCAAAATGACATATTCTCAAAACGCCACATCGCAAAATGACACATTATCAAAATTCCATTTTCGCATAATGCCACACTCTCGAACATACTGAAAGAAAGGGAGTTGAACAAGTATGGCACTTTGTTAGTGTCATTTTGCTACTGTGGCATTTTGCTGTGTGGCATTTTGCTAATGTGGCATTTTGCGAATGTGGCATTTTGCGTCAATGTGGCATTTTGCGAATGTGGTATAGTGCGCCTAATCAATCACTGACGCCAACCCACTCTCTAACATGTAACTTATCCGATAGTTTTGGATATTGGATTTTTTAAGTATGGTCAAAGAAAAACTACAGTAAACACTAAACACCCAAAACTTTACTTTTTTCTTATAATATCAATATTATTATGTCTTACTAGACCTACTGTAAATATCAGTGTGTTAGAATTAAAATTTTAAGGACTAAAAAGAAGTATGCCATGTAATAGCAATAAATATTTTTTATCTACACACATATCGTAATATTCGAAGTATGATTCCAAAATTTGACAAATGTCAACGATCATTATGCACATACAACCGTAAAAAAAATAAAAAATACATGACGATACAGACTTTGTATGGGATTTCCTTAATACCGGTTGCGTAATATTTCACTTTTTAATTCAGCCCGGCCATGTTAATAACCCTTATTATATGACAGTTGCATAAACTACTATATTATCATACCTTGGCAGCGAGGAACAGCGCAGCAGCAGCTATAGCGTTCCTGTGGAACTGCGTGAAGGAGTGGAACGCGTAGAACCGGTGCATGTACACAATAGCCGTGTTTATACATAGTTGCGAGCTGTAGGGGAGCTGAGTCAAGGAAAATTGGCGCTTATGGGGTGGACACAAAATTGAAAATCATTTTTGATTATAATAAATAATAGGCATTGTAAACAAAAATCTATAAATATATGTGCTGTTTTGGTTTTATACACGAAAATACATTAAAAAAAATGTGCAATGCTGGTCGATACTGTAACTTTTTTATCATCTGTCAAAACATGGTGAAAAGTAGTCAAAACACACATTTAGTATGGAATATGTACCGAAAATTTAACCACGAGGTCATAATTCCATGGTTTCATTATTTTGAAGAAACATTTGTAACTATTCTCTAACCTAACTAACTACCCAAGATTCTAGAGTCACAACGAACGGCAACTTGCTGCTTGGATCCACCGGTTGCCCGCGACCTTGACGATGTCATCGGTAGGGATATTCGATATATGTACATCGATGCATCGAATTCACTCGATGTTTACAATACGATACATCGAATCAATCCGATGTTTTGAAAAGGTATTGATTTACTTGATGTATCGATGTATTTTCATAAAACATCGAATAAGGGAAATTCGATAAAATGCGTGGAATCAAAGAGATTAAAATATCATAGGGCATAGAGGGGACAAAGCAAGGAAAATTTGAAGCCGAAAAGTTATTCCAAGTGGAATAAGTCTAGTACAATTTCGACCGAATGACAGTTCGCGTTCATACTAACTGACATGACGCTTGAGCTTCAAACATGCTTAAACGTTTTGTATGAAAATATTCCCAATGCCCCCTCTATGTCCTATTATATTTTAATCTCTTTGCGTGGAATGGACATTTTTGTATTGCCTCAAGAAGTCACAATCAAGTCTTGGGTAAAAGTTACTATCATTTTACTGTCGACAACCAAGAAGATAAATAAACAGTGTATTGTATTATATGTATTGCATTTTGTTTGTACTTTTTCTAATAAAAACAAAGAATGTTCTCTCATTGCTTTATTTTTTTAATTAACAACAACTGAATCAACGCGGGTTTGCATGAAAAGTATTTTTTTGTTAGTAACAGGTAAAAATACTCGATGTTGAAAAAACATCGATGTTTCTATCCGATATATCGGAAAACATCGATGTACAGTCTCGATGTATTGCATCGAAAAAAAACATCGATGTATTTTCTAAGTAGACACCCCTAGTCATCGGTCCACCTGGTGGGAGGCCTACCAACGCTGCGTCTACCGGTTCTTGGTCGCCACTCGAGAACCTTTCTTCCCCATCGGTATCGGTACTTCGAGCGACTTGGCCTGCCCATTGCCACTTCAACTTGCATATTCTAAGTGCTGTGTCGGTGACCTTACCCAGCGCGAGGAAATAATGCTAGCCTATCTCTGTAGTTTGCTTTGGTTCATATAATAATAATATAATCTCACGCCTTTCATCCCCGAGGGTAGGCAGAGGTATTCCATTACTGGATATACCCACATTTCACGAGATACATTAGACCCCTAAACGTGATAGGTGGTGAGCCCATCGCCGGACCGGGTCTATTTACACATGTCTCAGAATTAATTCTGGGACCTGAGGGTTTCCTCACGATGTTTTCCTTCACCGTCGAGCTAGTGATAAATATGTACGTAAGTTTTTAAAAATGTCATTGGTACATGCCAGGATTCGAACCCGAGCCTCACTGATTCACATTCTATTAAATTCCGTAAATAATAAGCTTCTTACCGAACAGTATGTCTAAGATCTTAAATCATGGTTTAGAAAAAGAAACATGGTTGGTAGAAAAGAAAAACTTTGTAAGCAGCTGCGTTTAAAATCAACACCTTTGTTTCCAAAGTTCATTCTTGTATTCAACCCTTGTACGAACATAACTTCAACCAATCTCTATGTCTGATTTAGGTATTTACTTTAACCATTACTCTAACCGACTTCTGTTACTATCCAATAAAACTTATACTATATTTTTTTATTAAGAACTAGCCCTTTGCTTGGAATTAGTTTGTCATAAAAAAAATTAGTACCTACTATATTTTATACTAGCTGATCTGCGCGGTTTCACCCGCGTATTTCCCGTTCCCGTTAGAATACGGGAATAAAATATAGCCCATTTTACAGGGATTGTAGCTTTCCATTGGGTAATCTGTTTGTAATATTAGTGTAGATTCTCAATAGTAATAATTTCATAAACAATTTATAAAAATCGTGTTTGAAATTACAGAAATAAACATTAATTAGCAAGTTACATACACAAATCACTACATAGTATAAAACAAAGTTGCTTTCTCTGTCCCTACATCCCTATGTATGCTTAAATCTTTTAAACTACGCAACGGATTTTATGCGGTTTTTTTTAATTGATAGAGTGATTCAAGAGGAACGTTTTAGTGTTAGCATTGCACCCGTGCGAAGCCGGGGCGGGTCGCAAGTACATTAATAATGCAATTGTGAGTGAGTAAATGTCATTAAATTTATAATAATAATCAATTTCAAATAAGATATAGGTAACATATTATGTCAAAGATTTGAGGCTTCCGTTAAAATTAATGGTTTATATAAAAATATACTAAAATAGAAAATTAAAAGTTTACGTCAGAGTCATGAAAATCTGATGAATAGTTACGAGTACATACATATTACGAACATAAATACACGTGGATCCAACACTAAAGTCCTATATAAAACATATTTTAACCACAGAATAGACAAAGTGAAATCACCAAAAATAAACTAAATTCCACTAAGGCATTTTTTTATCAATGACTTCAATAACTGTATTAACTATGTACACATTGGAAATGTATAAAGAGTAGATATTAAATATTAATCATGAGTATCATGACTAAGGCAAAACGGTAGTTTGCCGTTACCGCGAACTCCGCATGAGTCATTGCCATATTTATTTACGCACTTGCAATAACGTGGTGACATTCTAAAAGCATTCCAGTCTGTACACATAAAGTTGTTCAATAGTTACATTCCTCATAATTTTTCCTGTTGTGTATGCTTATTTTATTACATGTTAAGTTTTCAAAAACATACGTACATTATTTATCACTAGCTCGACGGTGAAGGAAAACATTAAATCTGAGACATGTGTAAACAGACCTGGGGGCCAATTCTACTAAATGACAGCGGTGATAGTTGTATGACAATTACATGATTGTGGTCACTCAATGGTGATATTATGTCAAATTTTGACACTTTTCGTATTCTGTTAACTGTCAGTTTTCACAACCATTCAACTATCATTGTTGACCACTTTTGGTATTCTACTATTCCTACCATGGAATGGCGCTGTCCAGTGATTGCTTTTTTTCCCTTATTTTAAGGCATTGGCAATTTAGCCATCAGCCCTAAACACGACACGAAATTCAGATTTTAGCTCTGCTTCAGAGTCTATGCACAAAAATACACAAGTTTCTTCAAAACTTATCGAAATGTCACATGTACCATAAATAAAATCAATCATCTAAAGATTTTAGTGCCGAAAACCCGAAATAAAACTAATGACACGCATGGTAGTAATAGTTATATGTGGTAGGCAACACCTAACGTAGTCCATAGTGATTCCATTGTAATGCCACTATGATTTTAGTGGAATACAAATTAGATGTCATAGTTGCCAGTTGCAGCATAATGGAATGATAGTTCGATGACAATGGCTGACATTTAGTGGAATCGGCCCCCTGGTCCGGCGATGGGTCACCACCTATCACGTTTAGGAGTCCAACATATCTCGTGAAATGTGGGTATATCCAGTAATGGAATAGCTCTGCCTACCCCCTCGAGGATAAAAGGCGTGAGATTATATTATTTATTATTTTATTATAAGTATTATATCGTCAAAATCTATTGCCGCATGTATGAAAAATCATCAATTGTATTCTCTACAAAAAAATCTATCAAATCAGTCAAGCAATTCGGCTTTTTTTATTGTATTCGCAACTGCCAGGATAAGGTTTGTGTGAAAGATATTTTTTTTTGGAAAATCCACAAGAAAAGAAATGGACGCGGGCGAAACCGAGGCGGGTCGCGAGTAATAACCACTATCTCTCTCACTCATCAGTCATCAGGAAATCTTCACTGTTATACTGAAAATTTTTAAAAGTGTAACAGACACCTATCATGTTAAGGAGTCCAAAGATTGTACTGGTGAAATGTGGGTATTTCCTGAAATGGAATACCTCTGCCTACCCCTTCGGTAAAAGAAGGCGTGAGTTTTTTTATAAATTTGAAATTGGTCAGAAAAGAAAAGCAACGATTTTTTTTTTGTGTGGGGCTCATGTTAGCTACACTATATTTTGAAACTAACACAGAAATCAACCTAAATTCTTTTATTCAAGAAGGCCTAGTTACAATGACAAGTAACAGTTAAAAAGCCCAAATTCAAAGTATTGAGTCCATGACCCAGTGACGAAAGACAAAGGAAACTAGTGTTAGGTCAGCAACAAAATTGCAAATGAAAAATGCCCAAAACCCAGTTGGTAAAATGTAACTTATTTTTTAAGTAAAAAGCCTATAATAGGGTTGTGTCCTACCTAGTCAAATCAGTTACTTTTTACGATCTGTCAAAACGAAATTCTACTATGGAAAATGTACTGAAATAGCAAACCGTGACGTCATAGTTTGTAGTACTCAATTGCAGCACTTTTTTTGATTGATTTATTATTTTTAAATTTGCTATAATTGTAAATTGAAAATCGAAATACATATTTTGAGGTGTTTTGGGATAATCTTTTTAATGTATGACTACTCGCTATTTAATTTCGATGCTGTCAACTACCCAACTGTTCTTATTAAAAAACCAGCCAAGTGTGATTCAGGCTCGTTCCTTACCATCATATAATAATAAAAACATATCTTGTATGGGTACCTCAATTTTAAACATTTTTAAATTATTTGAACTACAGCAAATTATCTGCTTATGGTCTATATACCGATCACAATAGAAGGCAAAATAAAAAAATATTTGAACTGTCAACTTCAACTGTCGACCTATTACGAATCAAGAGATACAGCACTGACAAACAAACAGACGGACGACAATGAACCTAATTGGTAGCACATTTAGTAAAAAGCCTAATATTGTTGACTCATTAAAAACTGAATAATTCAGATAACAATGCCCTTGGATTAAACTTTGTTTAACTTTAGATAATTTTAATTATTTCAACATTAGACTCACTCAGGGTTATTCCTAGTAAGATTATATCCAAAAGTACAGTACGGTCGCAATAACATTTTTCAGTGACCATTTGGCGCTACTAGGGGGCAGGCGAAGCCTATGCTCAGAGAAGCCAAGTTAAAACGGCCGTACTGTAGCTGCGTGTCTTATTCTTACAACTTCATGGCTCAAGTTATTGTCAAGAAAGGCAGACAGATAGCTTGTATCACGCCAAAATACCTACCACTCTCTATTATTACTAGAAATGCTAACATAAGTCTGGCTGACCTTTGTTACGTTTTTATGGTTAAAATGGTGGACTGATTTTGGTGAAAATTGGCAGGACGACAGTTAAAATATTGAGGAAGGACATACATATTCTACTTCTTCTCTCAGAACAAACTCCATGGGGAAGTGATTGCCTAAAGTTCTCTAGATAATGTAACAAATTCAATCGTGATGCAGAAAGATATCCTAACTTACAGGTATCCGAGTGATTTCATCCTCGCGAGTCCCGTTCCCGTGGGAAAATTGTAGCTCATGTTACTCCCAGAAAAGTAAGCTTTAAATTGGTGAAAGAATTTTTTTAATCAATCCAGTAGTTTTTGAGTTTATTTGTTACAAACATACAAATCTTTCCTCTTTATGTTACTAGCGGTCTGCTCGGTTTCACCCGCGTAGTTCCCGTTCCCGTTTCCTACGGGAATAAAATGTAGCCTTTGTTACTCAAGGATCCTCTAGCTTTCCATTGGAGAAATAATTTTTTAAATCTAAAAACATACAAATCTTTTCTTTTTATATTATTAGTGTAGAAGTGTAGACTCAACGCGTTATCGCGTCAACTCAAGGTCCTATGATCGGTGACCCTGTGTGTCAATGGCCTTACTAATTCAGAAACGTCTGGTTACAATGACATTGAGAGTTTAGGAAGATTCAGTTGAAATATTAGCATGTTCGCCACTGTGTGTCGGAACTTCGCCCAAATGTCGTAGCAACAAAAATAAACAGAATCTTGATAATCATAATTTTCTAATTGTACATCTTTTTTGCTATTTTATCTTGATTATTCCCAAATTTTATCAATTTAGTCCTAGATAGGTAACAAGCAAACAGCCAGACAGTTATTTTCGTATTAAGTAATAGGTACCTACCTACTAAACTAGTCTAAAAATAGCAAAAAACCTTTTCACAGCATTTCACAATAAGGATACCTGCCAATCTTTTGTTAATTCCACTTCAATGGATAATCTACAAGGGTCGCATGGTCTTTTTGGCACCTTGTTTTGTTTAGCATGTTTCTTTGAGACTTCCAGGTAAAAATTCATTGTAAACACCATGGCCCGTGCAAAGTACAGTAACCCAACTTCATGTAACCTGTCTGTACTTGTGTGGCAGTTTTTTTTTCTTATTTAATCTGCAATCGGCTGTCCAGCCATAATCAGATGGGATGGATATTAAGTCTGTCTTGTCTGTCTCCATTGAGCATCATACCCTTATATTTAATTTCAGATATCATCATCATCTTCTTTGATCAAGGTCTAGTATGTGCCATCTCTTCAGTCTTTTATCTAATGGTAATAAAGGTTGGAGTAGGTTCCTCGCCAGCTCATCGCTATGGTGCTTTAGGCACAGTGACAAATATTTTAAACTGATTAAACATATGTACTTAGCCCGTCGAGTAATGTAATGCAGACACAATATGTCAATTATCATTGAGTGTCCATGGGACACTGATGCTTGACTCAAACATATAAACACCCAGACACAAAATGTTGATTTGTGTGGATAAACCAGCACCCCAGGCAGGCAATGCTGCTGACTCTGCTTTACAGTGACTAAACTTATTTTAGTTTACTCCTATCATTTTCTTTCTCCTAGAAAAGAAAAGAGACGAGAGATATTTAGTCCTGTCAACTAAGGCATTTCACACGTTTAGTGTATGTGTAAAGAAGTCATGACTAAATACAAACTCTGACAGGACTAAATTTGGTAGGTTATCTTCTACCCCTTTTCGTTTTTTGAGGTAAGACAAAGACAGGACTAAACCAAAATAAGTGTAGTTGGTGTAAAGCAGAATTCCAATGAACTCACAACCGCCTCCAAGGCAGGGTCACTAACAACTGAGCCACACCAGTCCTATATGCTATCAACTTGTCTACATCCATGACTAGTGCATAGGGCTTACTGTCTATTCAGAACCTTAATCGTAACCGGCTTCTATTTGGCGTTCATTGCTTCTGACGTACATGTGTCTTTACTGTCAGCGTGTACAGTGCAAGCACTGTAGTCCGGTCAAATTAGACCAAAAAATAGGGGTAAGGTTACAATAATTCCCACTCGGCTGAAAATTGGTAGGATTGTTCAATACACATTTATCTCTTTCACTTGTTGCACCTGGGGCCTTATTGTTTTTTTATAATCGGAATAGTAATCGTCTTTATTTGAAAATTATTACATTTCCAGTAGTCCGGTCAATTTAGACATCAAAGGTTACAATAATTCCCACTTGGCTGAATATTGGTGGCATTGTTCAATACACTATTATAAAAGAAATGTGAAAAGTCCTCATCGATCCAACACTGCACTTTTGTTGAACCGTTTTTGTGACCTTTTCACATTTCTTTTATAATAGTGTATTGAACAATGCCACCAATATTCAGCCAAGTGGGAATTATTGTAACCTTTGATGTCTAAATTGACCGGACTACTGGAAATGTAATAATTTTCAAATAAAGACGATTACTATTCCGATTATAAAAAAACAATAAGGCCCCAGCTGCAACAAGTGAAAGAGATAAAATTACAATAAAAGAACAATGAACTCTTCAATATTCATACTGTTTTCATGACTTTATAACATTGGAGGGCAAAGAACTCGAAATATACCTTTATCAAATTAATATGCAGATGGACAATCTATATTTCTGTATAATAGTGAGGTAGCCATTCAATACTGATTAGATATTGTGATGCAGTTTCTAATAACAATAAAGTATTTTTTTCCCTATACATAATTATTTTGTTTACAAAGAGTTAGATGATAATGTTTCAAACATCTGGTGAATGGCAAACTGTATTAGTAAAGTATACTTCAAAATATAATAATTATAACAATTTTACAACTTTCATCTGTCAATTTGACTTCCTTATGACGGGCCTGTTGGCTCAGTTGGTAGTGACCCTGCCTTCTGAGTCGGAGGTCGCGGGTTCGATCCCCGTTCGGGGCCAACATTTGTGTGCATGAACATGTCTGTTGACTTCGTGTCTGGGTGTTTAGTATTTATTTAAGTATGTTTATCAGTTGTTTAGTACCCATAGTACAGGCTCTGCCTAGTTTGGGACTGAATAACCGTGTGTAAATTGTGTCCCACAATTTATTATTATATTATTATCCTTGCAAAATCAGTAATGAAAGACTTAACAATAACGATCTCAATTTGGGTCAGACATATTCCTAACTTTCACCTATGCTTTTACACTAGGGCCGCGTTCCAAAACAGGTAAAATTCACTCGGTGAAGTGTAAAGTGAAGGATAGTGTTGTGCAAAACAATAATGTGTGACTGAAACAGACTACTGTCATGTAATAATTAACTTGGTTTAAGAACGCAGCCTAAGTTACCCCCTTTTTTCCCTTTGAAACTTCATGCTTAGAATTTCTATTAATCTTTATTGAAACTAGTGATGGGACTCGAATCGAAAATTAATATTCGAATCGATTCGAATAACCTGGTGAAAAATTCGAATCATGATTCGAATAAACCTTGGATTCGAATCGATTGATACATTCGAATCAATACGAATTTATACGTTGATTCGAATCACTAAAATCGTTCAATAGATAAAAATATACTAGTCAACATGTTCAAATTACTTCTGAAAAATTAATTAACAAACCTCTATTATCCACTTTGACCACTTTCTAAAAAAAAACTAAGGATGGTGTTAGAAAAAAATACAATATACTTACCTAATATCACTTTTTAGTTTTCACTACAGGTACTTTTGAAGAATAATTATTACCTATATATTTAAACTAAAAAATCTTGATAGAAATGCAAAAAAAACGTGAACGAATTTTAATCGTCTCATCTATAAGGTAAGCTTACCGCGCAATATAAGATTGTAATCATAAATGTTAATTCGAATCATCGTGTGATTCGAATTGTAAAGATGATTCGAATCAACTCGGCGATTCGAATCAACTTTGAATCTCATTCGAATCAACTTTTCACCTTCATCATTCGAATCATTCGAATTAAATGTGATTCGAGTCCCATCACTAATTGAAACATTTTATAAAATACTAGTGACCCGCCCTGGCTTCGCACGGGTGCAATGCTAACACTAAAACCTTCCTCTTGAATCACTCTATCTACTAAAAAAACCGCATCAAAATCCGTTGCATAGTTTTAAATATTTAAGCATACGAAGGGACAAAGAAAGCTACTTTGTTTATACTATGTAGTGATAGTGATGAATAAAGTGCATTTATGCTTTAGCTTGAGGTTATAAAATCTGCATGAAAACATTGTAAATAAACTCATAGTGTGTTTCGGCTAAATATAAATGGACAGGCCTGTTTGCTCAATTGGTAGTGATCCTACCTTCTGAGTCGGAGGTTGCGGCTTTGTTTCCCACCCGGGGCCAACATTTGTGTGCATGAACATGTCTGTTTTGTCTTGGTGTTTATATGTTGTTTAGTACAGGCTCTGCCTAGTTAGGGAATAAATAGCCAGCTATGGAATCACAGAGTATACAATCAACACGACTATGCTAATGCACTGTAAACAAGGAAAACTGAAATATCAAATATGATGTAGGTACGTGTTTTAGTTTCATGGATGGAACACGCATTATCTACAATACCTACGTATGTTTTATACGAGACGTGATTGTTTAAAATCAGGCAAAACATGATAGATAACACAGCGCTTGAAAACTTGAGCGCGCGAATTCTGCGTAAATGTAATTTTAGCGCGGGCAGACGGGTCGATCTCCAGACGTTGCTACGTCATTCGAGACGGTTCCCGCTTTAAAAGCAGCTGTCAGGAGCACTGACCTACAAAAAACCACGCCATCATGTTTGACCCTAACCTAAATGTTATTAGATCACGTTTTTACTAACTTATTATGTATGGAGTTCACTCTTACCTGTCGAAAGTAGTGCATTACTCACGGGGAGAGCGGGAAATCCCACAGTTCCAAGCGAAAGTTCCCAGACCGACGCCATCCACATAACGATGTTTCAACGTTTCATCATACTTTCCACACGACAAACACCTTCACAGCACTTTTTATACGTTTCTATACTTGTTATTTATGAAATTGATGATGTTTTCATAAATAAAAACACATTTTTACATCGCGAAATGCGCGTTTTGACCACATGACTCGACAAAATCATTGCACTTGAATCACCACATTTTTGAAAAGGATACACTTGAAGCCTCTGGCCCATATCCTGGATGAGATTTGCGGCCTGCTGCCGGTATGCCAGCTCCTTATCTGCATCTAAACCGCATTTTCTGCTTGCTGAATTCTGTAGTTGCTCTTTTGTAAAATACCATTTTTCTTGTCCACCAGCCATTGAACGGATGTTCCAATGACTGAAGAAGCACGACGGATAGCTGTGCTCCGTCTACGTGCGTGAGTGGGAAAGGGACAGCGCTATGACAGCGGCGACCGGATGCAGACCACGTTAACATTTGAGTGATTTAAAAACTAATAAGTTCTCATTTCGAAGCTAATAAAATTAAATTCGGTTTAAATAACAAAACTAAAAATAAAATAAGATTTTTGAAAGTACTGTTACAACTAATACGCAAATAAAAGATTTCGTCACAAGTTGAAATGCTGATAGGTATTTTCAAGCGGACGCCATTGCAAAACTTAGTGGTTAACGTAGTGAGGTCTCCGGTGACAGAATGATGATCTGGAACAAGCACAGGTATGTTTCACTTTATCACTATGTTTATTATTGTAGAACAATCCAAGGTCTATCTTTTGTGCATATTTTTGTGTTGATTCATTAACTTTTTATCGGTAAATTAGGACTTTAAAATTACAGACCTAAAGTACTCTGTCCGACCGTGCAAATGGCCGACCCACCACTGTTTACAACACACTTCATCATTTATTTCGTGGAAAACATTAAGATATCACATAAAAGACTGATTATAATGTGATAATTAAACTAACGATTTTTTAGAGCTGT
The DNA here is from genome assembly GCA_963855545.1 of Ethmia dodecea. Lineage (NCBI taxonomy): Eukaryota > Metazoa > Arthropoda > Insecta > Lepidoptera > Depressariidae > Ethmia > Ethmia dodecea. Next base: position 2,840,847 of record OY979463.1, on the reverse strand, counting down.
GAGTAATTCTCTTGTTGTTATCGAGTTTGTTTTAAATAATTAAAAAATTATATGGTATTCGGTTGACCAATACGAAAATTTTCGCGGCCAATCTACGTGGTTTTTCCTGGAAAACTCAGAGAAATTAAAATATTGCCACGTAAATACCCAACTAGTAAACATCATTGAAAATGTATCAATTCAGAAGTGAAAATGTTAATTGCTTATATTCGCATAACATTAGACTTTCCACCCGTAAGTTTTCCATATGTTACGAAGTTTTCTTATTTATTTTATTTTGAATTCAGTGTTATTTTATTAAATAATCCTATGTACATTTAAACGTCCTTGCCTATGTATCGTAAATTCAATGAAATGTAAAATAAACTCATTATAACTGTACATACCCTCAATCAATATTTATTAAATAAAACACATTGTATACATTACTATGTAGTTCATTATAATGTAGGTATTTTACAAATTACCTATACATATATTATATACCTACCTAGCACTAGTACCTAATCAGAAAGTATGTTTGATTTACCTGCAGCGCCCACAAGAGGGCGTTATCGCCCACCTTGGGAACCCCTGCCTTACAGCATTACTCTATTAATTATAAAATTCATATTTTCAGTTAAAGAAACCCCAGTCATGTCACAGCCTCCTAAGAAAGTGATCCACCTGCCAAAGGTGAGGCTGGTGAGCCGGGGTGCTCGGTCCTCCACTGGCCTCCGGATCACCAACGTCAAGTCCATAAAGCCCCCGGACCCAGAGATGATCAAGAAACATGAAGAAGACAAGCTCCGGGCTCAGGTAAGAATAATCAGTAGTGCATGAGCCGTAATAGTAAAGCTGAAAACAAATTATCGGACGCGGCTGATAGCCGCGATCTAGATAATAAATGTACACAGAGCTGTGCAAACTATTAGACATAAGTCGTGGACGTTACCTTGAGCGTTCGGACGTCCGACAGAAATCTGGGGTGCTGAATTCAAAAGACTGTGTACACGTATCTGTCGCGGCTGTCTGCCGCGTCCGATAATTTGTTTCCAGCTTAATAGTAATAATTTTAACATAGAACATAGAAGGCTGTTTCTATTACAAACCTTATGTTTTACATATTTAAATAGTTTTTACATTTTTGGTATCAATGAGGACCTATACGATACTCATGAGATAGAGATAGACCAGTGATAGCCCGGACGGTTAAAGAGCCGGCCGAAAATCAGTGAGGCTCGGGTTCGAATCCTGGCATGTACCAATGAGTTTTTCAAAACTTACGTACATATTTATCACTAGCTCGACGGTGAAGGAAAACATCGTGAGGAAACCCGAAGGTCTCAGAATTAATTCTGAGACATGTGTAAAGAAGACCCGGTCCGGCGATGACCACCTATCACGTTTAGGGGTCCAATATATCTCGTAAAATGTGGGTATATCCTGAAATGGAATCCTGTGCCTACCCCCTCGGGGATAAAAAAGGCGTAAGATTATATTATTACGATACTCATGACTGTATGTACGTAGATAACGGGATGATAATGATCTTACAGCTTCAAAAAGAGATCGTGTCGCGGTCCAGGCCGTGCGCATACAAGCGCTATGTCTGCCCGCTTCCTGTGTTGGGGGGTAGGCAGTACTGTTCGCGTCACATCCTCCTCGATCCTGCGGCTCCCTACCGCCGCTGTGCCCACGATCGTTGCAACGCCCCGGCGAAGACCACGCCAGAAAATGACCACCCGTGAGTATCACTACATAGTCACTACAAAACAAAGTCGCTTTCTCTGTCCCTATTTCCCTATATCCCTATGTCCCTTTGTATGCTTAAATCTCTAAAACTATGCAACGGATGTTGATGCGGTTTTTTTTAATAGATAAAGTGATTCAAGAGGAAGGTTTTAGTGTACCCGTGCGAAGCCGGGACGGGTCGCTAGTTAATAATAAAGCCTTTTATTTCCAACTAGCTTTTACCCGCGTTTTGCTCGCGCACGTTTATTTCACCCCTTTAGGGGTTGAATTTTGCAAAATCCTTTCTTAATAGATGCCTACACTGTATAGGCTATCTAAGTGCAAAATTTCAAGTCTCTAAACCCAGCCGTTTAGGCTGTGCGTTGATACCTAACTAATCACTTAGTCAGTTTATCATTTTATATATTACTAGCGACCCGCCCCGGCTTCGCACGGGTGCAGTGCTAACACTAAAACCTTCCTCTTGAATCACTCTATCTATTAAAAAAAACCGCATCAAAATCAAAGCGACTTTGTTTTATACTATGTAGTGATTATATAGATACACAAATTCTTATTATTACCTACATGCATTTTAAATCACTATAATTGATAAATCGGAACCCCTTCTCGGGTATAGGCCTCCTCCAGCTTTTTCCCGTTGAGTAACCAACACCTTATTATAACTAGGTGTTTACTAGTTTCACCCGCGTAGTTCCCGTAGGAATAGAGGAATAAAATATGGCCTACTAGCAGCGCCCCGCGGTTTCCCCCGCGCCAGTCCCGTTCCCGTAAGAAAAAAATCCCTTTTTTCGCATTAAAAAGTATATAATATAGTATATAAGCCTATGTCCTTTCTCAAGCTTTAGACTATATCTGTACCAAATTTCATTTAAGTCGGTTCAGTAGTATAGGAGTGATTGTGTAACACACAGACATAGTTACTCTCGCGTTTATAATATTAGGTAAGGATGTTACTCAGTGTTTAAGAATCTAAACATAAAATAAAATACTTTTCTTGTGTTATTTAGTGGGTAACACTTTTTGTATCTTTTTAAACATGCAACACTGTCATTTTCTACTGTCTATGCTTTTTCTTCTTGTCTGCGCTATGAGCAGTTCGTTGTAAATTATAATTTAAATTAATACAGTCCATTTGAAGTTTCAACTTGCATTTTATTTTGTACACTCAGTGATAATGTAGCTTTCCATTAGTGAAATAATTTTTAAAATCGGTGCAGTAGTTTTTGAGTTTATTCGTTAAACCAAATCTTTCCTCTTTATGATATTAGTGTAGACCAACGTCCAATTTATTCCCGCTCCCGTGGGAATTTCCAAAAATGCCTTCATAGCGGTACGACATATAAGACACCTACATACTATATTTCAAGTTTCTAGGTGTTATCGTATCGGAGTAGTACGTATTTCTCTTTGTGATAAGTTTTTTATATTTTTCCGTTGGGAATTAGACATTCTCCCGCTGTTAAAAGTACTCTAAATGTTGACCCGGTTACTCGGTTATCTCCACACCAAATTTTATAAAAATCCGTCTAGTCGTTTTTGCGTTTAAGCGTGCACAAACAGACAGACAAAAATTTCAAAAATTTATGTTTGGTATTTAAATCTATAACTATATAAACTACCGCTAAAATTTCCAAAACATATTTCATGTACAGACATGGCCCCGTTAGAGTTCTATTATACAACATGTAACAGAATAAGCGCAATTCCTGAAATTAGTTTGTTCAGTATCGACTACTTATTCGATTTCAGTATGTTATGCTATTTTTAATATGTGTTAAATTAAAAAAAAATGAATTAACGTAGCCGAATTTAGTGCTTTCTATGGAAATCGAGCTATTATTAATCGATATTTAGGAAAATTGGTTAGACACAACTAAAGTTCGATAGCATCATATTTTTTTTATATTAATATACTAATTGGGGTGTATGAGGAATTGCGCTTTTTCTGTTACGCGTTGTATGTATAGATAATGTTGTGTTCTACTGTGTCAGGCTGTGCTTCGAGCACGCCCGGGCGGCCATGTACCTGCGCCAGCGCAGCGCGGCCCCCCCACCCCCCGTCACCACCAGCGAGACTCTGCTCAACCAGCTACAGCATTACGTCAGGTACTGTACAAATAGTGTTAAGTCAAAGTCAAAAGTTTTTATACAATTGGCTCGATTCTGTATTACAGCGACTAAACTTATTTTAGTTTAATCCTGTCATTTTCTTTCTCCTAGAAAAGAAAACAGAGATATTTAGTCCTGTCAACTAAGGCGTGTTTAGCAATTTTAGCGACGATGTAAAAAGGTGATGGATAAAAGTGACATAAGCACGTTCGTAAGGTTCAAATTGGTTTTTACATGTTTGACATTACTCTTCAATCTATGGTTTGTTTCTGTCCTTTTTCTTCCGTATTCTATGGAGAAGGATAGGCTAACTTAAAATTAAGAATTTTAGGTGGTCTGCAGAATCGAGTCCACTGTAGGCTTATAAGTCCTCTGAAAGTCATTTCGACTCTACCGCTTCGGTATGTATAGTCGAGGAGAAGCAGGGCAAGAAACTCCTCAACACATTATTCTTTTAAACGTGTATTAAGTAAATATTAGGTCTTTTTCATTTATCAAGTGTAAATGTTATAAGGGTAGATTTAAATATAAAGAAAGTAAAACCGGCCAAGTGCGAGTCAGACTCGCGCACTAATGGTTCCGTACCATCATCTATAAAAACGAAAAAAAAAAACGTTTGTTGTTTATTTTATTTAGTTTTTTTTAGTATTTCTTGTTAACAGAAATACATCATGTGTTAAAATTGCAACTGTATAACTATAGGTTCATGAGATACAGCCTTGTGATATACGGACAGACAGACAGACGGACGGACAGGCAGCGGAGTCTTGGTAATAGGGTCCCGTTTTAACCTTTGGGTACGGAACCCTAAAAACACAAATCAAAAAATTATATTATGATGGTAATTGGTATTTTAATAACTAAATTATGTTAGGGCTTGCTTCACCCTCTTTTCCGTTTGTACAGTCAAGAGCAAGTCAAGCTTGACACTACCAGTTTAAGCTGAGCTCTGATTTGTACTGCGCGCCATAGAATACAGGGCCGGGCCAAAGTCCGAAGTGTCAAGCTTAGCGTGCTCTTGACTGTACCTGTAGAATATATTTCAAATTTGGTTTGGTTTGGTTTACTTTGTTACTTTATAGTTTTATATAAAAAAGGGAGCTATAGGTCTACACTTAATATGTTAAGTTTAAGTTAAAGAGACTGTTTTTTTTTCTAAATAAATAAAATAAATAAGTGGTTGTTGTGGCTTTTTGGCGGGAATCCGAAGAAGGACGTCATATTTTTTGTAAAATTTTCGTTTTGCCGTATATTTTGGGCTTTAGTTCATAATAGTGATAGTATATTATGTGGTAAATGTCCGTGATAGTGTGCAGTGAATTGAAAATTCGATAAAATACGTGCGATGGACTTTTTTGAATTACCTCAAGAAGCCTCTTTAAAATCTTCAGTAAAAGTGCACTATCGCTTTACTGTTGATAACCAAGTGACATTTCGAATAGTTTTGAAAAACTTATGTATTTTTGTGCATAGCTCTGAAGCAGAGCTGAAAATCTTGAATTTCGTATCGTGTTTAGTGCTGATGGCTCAAAATGCCAATGCCTTAAAATAAGAAAAAAAAAAAAAAAAAAAAAATAACACGTTAGTTTACTTCTTGTTCTTTTCTAAAAAAAAAATTTTTTTTAACAAATGCTTTGCTAGATTTGAAGCCCTGATAAGGCACGGCTCGCTCCCCCCTTTAGTCCGCCACTGACACGTGATCATCGCCGGACCGGGGGGTCGATTTTTGAATATCACCAAGTGACTAATTCTCACCGATGTGAGTGATTTCCGAAAGTTTGTATTTTTTAAACTCATCGGTGACTTACATTTGTCATACCTATGATATCGATTTACGAGTGCCCCTACCCACTCGTAATTGAAATCACCAGGCCTTTTTTTTATGACAGTTTGACGTAGTGCCATCTGCCAAAAGTGCAAAAGTATGTTTTTTGGAAGAATTAGCAGCGGGGCTCGATTGTGATATTTTGTGATTGCGACGATTTATTGAAAACAGTGTGAGACTTTCAAAAATACGGCTTTTGGAAAATGGTGACATAAAAGTCATCGGTGATAATTTTAGTCACCGGTGATTTTGATATCACCAGTGAGATTCAAAAATCGCACTCCGGGTCTATTTACACATGTCTCAGAATTAATTCTGAGACCTGCGGGTTTCCTCACGATGTTTTCCTTCACCGTCGATCTAGTGATAAATATGTACATAAGTTTTTGAAAAATTTAAATTTATATTCTATGCGTAACTGCATGCGTGACTGCCTGAATAAAGATTTATGATTATTATTATTTTTCTAAAGTGTATGTGTACGTTTTTCTTGTAATTAAATACTATCGCCATTTAATAATGCAGTCGGTCATATACTCGTACATTATAATTTGATCAGTCGCCGTACTACCAACGAATGCCTTCCAGCATTTCAACATGAACTTAACAGAGGGAAAATTATTTTTTCTTTTCTTAATTTTTCTTTTGTTATTTTTTTAATTTGACTAGTATTTATGTTGTTGAATGCACAAATGACAATTAATTAATTATGTTTGAATGTTAAATGACTTAAATTGTGAAATTGTAATTTTAAATGTTCAATTAAATTTTATAATATTATTATACATCCGCACTGTTGGGTCGAACCTCCTTATGTATAAGATCTTAATTAAGTACAGTACACAGTGAACAATAAAGATTTATTATTATTAATCGTGTTCTGCGAAGAAGCAGTGCTTGACTTTGATGACCAGAGCCCTTTGAACATAACAAATCTAGACAAGTCATCATCTCATACTGCAATGCCCTTCTCGAATCCCATCAACCAACACGGAAATAGCAATCGAGCGACTTTACTCTTAGATTTGCGAAGTGCGCTTCTGACCCTCCCTGAAGCGCACTTCGCAAATCTAAGAGTAAGGACGCTCACCATCACGACAACGACTGGAACCAAACTTCCTGAACCCTCTGACCACGACCACGATGGCTGTGTCAAACATGGTGTTGTTGTGACGTCACGACTCGTGCAGATCTCGTTGAGCAATGGGAGTAAGGTGCAATAGGCCACCCGCCTAGGAGTTAGAAATAGAAATCATTTATGTTGCCCAAAATGTGGTACATGAAGATGTTCAGTTATAATGTGTAGTCTCACACATTTCACCAGCAACTGGCATGCAGAAGGTTACTTTACAACGCTCAAAGACTGGTGTGATTCAAATATTCATATATAGAGTAAAAGAGCAGTGATAGCCCGGACGGTTAAAGAGCCGGCCGAAAATCAGTGAGGCTCGGGTTCGAATCCTGGCATGTACCAATGAGTTTTTCAAAACACTTACGTACATATTTATCACTAGCTCGACGGTGAAGAAAACATCGTGAGGAAACCCGCAGGTCTCAGAATTAAATTTGAGACATGTGTAAACAGACCCTGTCCGGCGATGGGCTCACCACCTATCACGTTTATTGGTCCAATATATCTCGTGAAATGTGGGTATATCCAGTAATAGAATACCTCTGCCTACCCCCTCGGGGATAAAAAAAGGCGTGAGATTATATTATAAAAGCAGTTTTGTAACAGCCAACTTTTAAGTTTGTTTTTAAAAACCCTAATCGGCAAAGTCATAATGTCATCACCTAGTTTGTTAAAAATTTTGATGGCCATTGAGTAAAAATTTTTACTAAACAGCGGTTATTGTTGCTGTTGGTGGTACCAGCCTATTAGGTATCTAGTATTAAAACTGCATTTTACCATTAGAGTTTCTAAAATTACAGCAGTGGATTGTTGAGGGTTGAATCTACTACACCGTGCTTGCTTTGTCCATGTTTGTGACGATAATTAATTAAACAATATTTTTTTGTTACCAATAGGGTATTGACTGCCTATTCCAATGAGTTACTTTTTATGATCTGTCAAAACGAACGACTAAAACGAATTTAATATGGAAAATGTACTGAATACTTGGTTGTGAGTTGTGACGTCATCATTTTTAGTACTCAATTGCATCACTTTTTTTATTGTTTTATAATTTTAAAAAGTTTTATAATAATAATAATATAATCTCACGCCTTTCATCCCCGAGGGGGTAGGCAGAGGTATTCTATTACTGGATATACCCACGTTTCACGAGATACATTGGACCCCTAAACGTGATAGGTGGTGAGCCCATCGCCGGACCGGGTCTATTTACACATGCCTCAGAATTAATTCTGAGATCTGCGGGTTTCCTCACGATGTTTTCCTTCACCGTCGAGCTAGTGATAAATATGTACGTAAGTTTTGAAAAACTCATTGGTACATGCCAGGATTCGAACCCGAGCCTCACTGATTTTCGGCCGGCTCTTTAACCGTCCGGGCTATCACTGCTCTATAAATTTTAAGTTTTATAAATTGTAAAATAATTGGAAAATAGAAATAAATTTTTAGAGTTGGGTTGGGATAATCTTTTTAATTAATGATTCACACAATTGAATTTTGATCCAGTCAAAATACCCAATTCAAAATACCCAATTCAAAATTCCAAATTTTATTGCACGGTTCATTTTTGGTTCACTTTTTTATTGTTTTTTTTTTCAGACCGGAACGCACGCGAACGACTTCATGTGCTTCGTCGGTGTCGGTGGTCAGTGACCCCGCCGACCAGGAAGTCACCCCACACGCTGTAGACCCCTTCAGTAAGATACCATGACTACATTCGGCGGCCATATTTATTCCACTGGGCTCGAAATGTCCAATTCTCACAATGTTCAAATCTTAAATTGTCCATTTAGCAATTTGTCTAATTCGCAAACTGTCCAAACATTGTGAGACTTGGACATTTTGAGCCAACTGGACATTTTGCGAATTGGACATAATGCGCCTAACGCGCGCTTTGTCTAAACGTGATAGGTGGTGAGCCCATCTTAGGACCCTGTTACACATGCCTCAGAATTAATTTTGGGACCTGCGGGTTTTTCAATTTTTTGTCAAGTATCTCAATTGACTACCTACTCGAATACCGAGGAATGTGTAATTCTACTAATATTATAAACGCGAAAGTTTGTATGGATGGATGTTTGTTGCCCTTCCACGCAAAAACTACTGAACGGATTTTGATGAAAATTTAACAGTTATATAGCTTACACATCAGAATGACACATAGGCTATATTTTATCCCCGTATTCCCACGGTAACTACGCGGGTGAAACCGCGAGGCGCTGCTAGTTTCATACGAGGGTTATAATATTATACTTTAAATGCCACATCTTCGAAACTTAGAGCAAATCGACGCGACGGCAGTGAACGCGGCCAACTCAGCGGCCATGATGGAGTGCGCGAGCGCAAGCGACAGCGACGGCGACAGCGTGACGTTGGGCCCGTTGGGGGACTGTCGCGCAGGCGCAGAGGACGAGCTCAGCGACGCCGAGGACGCGCCGTGCGAGGAACGGCCGCTGTGGTGAGTGGAATGCGCAAAATGCCTAATAGACATATTATGATGTATACTGAGAAAATGTCTAAATGACAAATTTTGACATTTTGCGAAAAAAGAGCCATAAGAATTTCCATGGTAATGGAAAAAAAAGTGCATATGGTCGGACTTTATCCCCTCGAGGGATTGCCACGCAGGCGCAGATGAGATCAGCGACGCAGAGGACGCACCGTGCTAGGAGCGGCCGCTTTAGTGAATTTTAGCAGAATGTCTCATTCGCAAAATGTCTAAATGTCATAGTATGTCTAATGAGCAAAATGTATTTGTCTTATATCTAACGAGAATATGTCTAAATGTAAAACAAAAATGTCTTAATGCGAAACACTAAGCCTTCGGCTTAGTGTTCAACCACCTCAGTGACGCAGAGGATGCGCCGTGTGAGGAAAGACCTTTGTGATGAGTTGTAGCTAAATGTCGCATTCGCAAAATGTCTAATGAGAAAAATGTGTAAATAAATAATAATAATAAATCTTTTTTTCAGGAAATATTTACATGAATAGGTATTAAATAACGTAAACAGAGTAAATAAATAAAATTGTAATCTCGTATCTTGGTTACAGGCATGCGGGCGTGTTTACGGCCGAAGAAGCTGTGAGCGAGGCGAAAAGTACCCTCCGGGCATTGCAGGAGGCCTACGTAGGCCAGATGGGCCGACTGCGGGTGCTGTTACACGCCGGAAGGCACCACTACCTAAAAGCACTCAAGGCGGAACGGGAGCAGTACTGTGAGCTATATTTGTTATTTATTAGCGGTTCTGAAATGAAATGAAATAATTTATTTTGCTCAAAATGTGGTACAGTCAAACTGTGCGAGATGATGAGTGATATAATTAAACTGATTATATGAAGTAGGTAAATGTATTTATTGCGAAATTATAAATTTTATGAAGTATTATAATTTATTAGTATTTAAAGAGCAGTGATAGCCCGGACGGTTAAAGAGCCGGCCGAAAATCAGTAAGGTTCGGGTTCGAATCCTGGCATGTACTAATGAGTTTTTCAAAAACTTACGTACATACAGTGGTGGTCAGATAATTAGAAACACTGCCAACGGTCCTTGACATTATGTAAGATACTTCTCCGCAATCGTTTTTATTTTGAAAATAAACAATAAATAGGACAACAATATGTTCAACGATTTATCATTGATTAGAAAAACAATATAAATTCCATTGCACAAGGGCAGTTTCAATATTACATTACGGACAAACATTTAAACCAATTTTAAGTTATAAACAATAATGGTCAACTAATTAGAAACAACAACAAAAAAGTATATTTTTTTTTTTTTAAAGTATTAGTAATTAGTATTGTTATTTAAGAAATAGCTACTATCCCAAACCTATCAATAGTTATAATTAATATTAAGTGGAGTATCCCTTAATGCCAATAACAGCACTGCAACGACGTGGCATTTTGATTCAATCAATTTCGTAAAATTTTCTAGGGGGATTTAATTCCATGCTTCAAAAAATGCTTCATTTAGTTCGTTTTGACTGGTGTTACGTTTGTTTGAGACTTTCTTTTTAACAATAAACCAGAGATTTTCTATCGGGATTAAATCCGGACGATTTGCTGGCTAGTCTAAACTGGATATACGCTGTTTGCTAAGGAAACATTTGACGCTATTGGGCGTGTGTTTAAGGTCATTGTCATGCTGAAAGATCCAGGTTACAGGCAAATGATCGTCCGAGTATGGAATCATTGTGTGCTCTAAGATATTTTAGTATTGCCATTGATCCATTGTACCTTCAATCTTCCGAACGGGTCCAACTCCATATCCGGAAAAATACCCCCAAACTTTAATCTTACTGCCACCGTCCTTGACTATACTCCTTGTGTATTTATAATTAAAAGCATTGTTTACAGGACGTCTAACATAGCGCTTTGCGTCGGAATTTACCATATTTATTTTTGTTTCATCTAAAAATAACACTTTTTTCCATTCTTGTACCGTTCAATTAATATATTTTTTTAGCGTATAATAATCGCTTCTCTCGGTGCTGCTTGGTAAGAAGCGGTACCTTTCGAAAGATTCTATCAAACAATTTAGCTTCTACTAATCTTCGGCGTATCAATCTTGGCGAGATGTTTCTCGGGTCATCAGGCGAAAAAACTTCATTTATAATCTGGTTGGAGCCTTTAATTGGGTCTTTTTTAGAAACACTAACAACAACTTATCTTCTCTGGGAAATGTTTTTCTTTGCCGCGCCTTTCTAAGAACATTTTTTCAACAGTTCCATGTGTTTTGTAATGATCAATTGCATTAAAAACTTTCTTTACAGAACAATTTAAGTGCTCAGCTATTCTTCTGTACGCCCACATATGATCTATACGTAAATAAACAATGATTTGCCTAGTTGACGCGACACATCTTTTTTTTTTGGCCCATTTTGAACAAAATAAAATTCAGATTAAATTTTGAATTGCCGCTACAATAATAGAAAAAGCCAAGAAAAAAATGTTATTCTCCAATTTCTAAAAAAAGAATGAGTTATGGATACTTTTTTTAAATGTTTCTAATTATGCGTCCAAGCGGCAAGTTACAGAAAATAAACTCCTACATGTGTAAGACTCATTTTGTAATTAAAAATAACATATGTTTTATATTTTATGCATTTAATGAGTTTTTTATTTGAGTGGTTATATTATTGCATAATTATTAATTATTGAATGTGTATATTTTTTACGAACATTTGTACGTTGAAGTTATACTTTCCTTATTCATAAGAAGTGTTTCTAATTATCTGACCACCACTGTATTTATCACTAGCTCGACGGTGAAGGAAAACATCGTGAGGAAACCCGCAGGTCTCAGAATTAATTCTGAGACATGTGTAAACAGACCCGGTCCGGCGATGGGCTCACCACCTATCACGTTTAGGGGTCCAATATATCTCGTGAAATGTAGGTATATCCAGTAATGGAATACCTCTGCCTACCCCCTCGGGGATAAAAAAAAGGCGTGAGATTATATTATTATTAAGTATTATGTGAACAGACGTAGAATCAAGAGAGGATTTAGACGAGCGCGATCAAAGATCTTAATTAACTTTTAATACGCTCGTTGTTTGCCGATCATACATACATACATACATATGCTCACGCCTTTTTCCCGAAGGGGTAGGCAGAGACAACAGCCCGCAGGCCGTTTGCCGATCATAAAAATGATGTATCGAGTAGGGTACATTCTGTTTTGGATTTATTGCTTTTTGTTTGTCCTTATTGTATTTTGTAAAGTGTGTATCCAGTTTTATGAACCAAAATAAAAAAAAAAGACAATCTTACAAAAAGTCTGTCGTCATAGGATACAGGGCCGGGTCAAAGTCCAAAGTGTCAAGCTTAGCGTCTCTTGACTGTACATTGAGATGATAAATTATATTATTATGTAGTCTCACACATTTTACCAGCAACTGGCATGCAAAAGTACACAGTTTTTTTCACCCGCGTAGTTCTCATTCCCGTGGAAATATGAAAACAAAAATATAGCCTGTGTTTAGGATATTGTAGCATTCTAAAGGTGAAAGAATTTATGGAGGAGCGGAGGTGGAATGCTCCTCCATCGTGAAAAGGGAAGATCTTCCTTTAGGCGAAGTGATCGTGCCTGGGGAGTGGGGACCAACGGTTGATGTTGGACAGTTGTATTTATACAAACTCATTAGAAAACTCCGATAGCGCGGTTTAGAACTCTGCCGTCTATTGGCGCGTTCTATGTAATTCGGCCTTCTATTGGCGCGTTCTATGTAGTGTCGCTACAAATTTTTGAAATCGGTCCTGTAGTTTTTGGGTTTATTCGTTACAAAAATACAAATCTTTCCACATGATATTAGTGTAGATTACTAGCGGTTTCACTCGCGTAGTTCCCGTTCCCGTATTGGGATAAAATATAGCCTATGTTACTCGGGGATATTATAATAATAAATTATTTATTTCCTCTCATCAGGACTTAGAGCTATGTACAATAATTTCGTATACAGTGTATCGTTTTCGTACACAAGAAAATAGAGTTATAAATATTTATTTATGTAATTGTTTTTGTATGTGTAGGTATGAGTGTGCGATGTATATTGGGGTCTGACGCAAAATGTGCACTTCGCAAAATGAGCATTTCGTAAAATGTGCATTTTGCAAAGTGCTCATTTTGCGAAGTGTACATTCTGCGTCAGACCTGTATGTAGCATTTTAAATGTAAAAGAATTTTTAAAATCTAATGACGTTAACACGTAAAATTTTCGTCCGTTAACCGACTATACAGACAACCAATATGTTCGTTGCAGGCAGCATAAACTCTCAGGCGCTGAGCGGCCCGTTGACGGTGCGCGAGCGCAGGCAGCTGCGCAAGCTGAAGGCGTTCGCGGGGTACAGGCGGAGGCACGGGACCGACGCGGTGCTCGCCAGGAAACTGCACAGGAAGAGGGCCAAGGTATTTCAATCATCACTATGTAGTATAAAACAAAGTCGCTTTCTCTGTCCCTATATCCCTATGTATTCTTAAATCTTTAAAACTACGCAACGGATTTTGATACGTTATTTTTTTAATAGATAGAGTAAGTATTAAAAAAAAATGTTTGTTCCTACTTATTTACAACAATGTAACGGCATCTATAAACGCTGTACTATTTTAGTTGAATAAAGTTATATATTTATTTATTTTATATCTTAAGTTAGGTTTTTTACAATATGTATATAAAAGTAAAATATATAAAAACATTTACAAAACAATATAAAAATTACACATTATTATTATTATTCAAGAGGAAGGTTTTAGTATTAGCGTTGCACCCGTGCGAAGCCGGGGCGGGTCGCTTGTTGTTAATAACTTCAAACATTTATTCATTATTATGTTTACCTATTGATACATAGATGGTATGTCATAAAATAATAGTTGTTATTTCTGTGGCAAATAAATACTTTTATTATTATTATTAAAAAGAGTTCCAACATAATTTGCAATTTTGCTGGCGCATGAATATAAATTAACATAGCAATTGATATGTCAAGAAAAAATCAAGAAAATGACAAATAAAATAAAAAAAGACGTGTGGCACTCGGGGACTGCCGCGGTAAAACTATTGCATAGCATTTTGTATTTATATTTTGCACGGCCTTCAAGCCACACCTCCGTGCCCGTCGGAGTGGGGAGCGTGAGGTGTTTTTCGTTACGGAATTTCTGGATTCGGTCCCCGCGCTCAAGGCCCTCGATAGAAGCTATGCAATAGCTTAAAAATTTCAAATCAATTATGGTACAGTCCAGAGCAAGCAATCTTTACACTACCAGTTTAAGCATAGCTCTGATTTGATGTGGTGATCCCATCCCCAAACCGGGTCTCTTACACATGTCTCAGAATTAATTCTGGGACCTGTGGGTTTTCCTCATGATGATTTCCTTCACCGTCGAGCTAGTAACAGGCCAAGGTATTTCAATTGTTAATAACAATAAAGTGTTTTAGCGCCTATTCAAGATCGACGGGATTGTTGGCTCAGTTGGTAGTGACCCTGCCTTCTGAGTCGGACGTCGCGGGTTCGATTCCCGCTCAGGGCCAACATTTGTGTGCATGAACATTGAACATGGCTGTTTGCTTAGTGTCTTGTCGTTTAATATTTCTTTAAGTATGTTTATCAGTTGTTTAGTACCCATAGTACAGGCCCTGCCTAGTTTGGGACTGAATAACCATGTGTGAATTTTATCCCAAAAATTTATTATTATTTTATTTTTATTTTCATAGGAAAACCAACAGCACATTTACAAATATGGGTACATTAAATTTTACAACTAAACTTAGAATGCAATTACATATTTTAACAAAAACAAAAACATTAAAAAAATGCTTACTACATTCTTCTATTTTTTCTATGCTAGTGCTGATTCACGCAATTATGTATGTATGTAAAAAATGCTTGTTTAAATTAATGGTATAATGTATAATTGCAGGCGAACGAGCCTGTTTGGACGCGCCCTTTGCCCCTCCAAGGGCGCTGCACTTTCTCCGAGGGCGGAGTCCGATGCACCACGCACGTACTGCCTGCTGCCAAGCACTGCCTCAGGCACATCATGCACGACAGCCACCAGGTAACCACTACACGACCACTACAATATACACTGATAGCCTCACGGTTCAAGAGCCCGCTTCTCATAATCCATGAGGCTAGGGTTCGAATCCTGGCATTACCAATAAGTTTTCTAGCTCGACGGTGAAGGAAAACATCGTGAGGAAACCCGCTGGTCCCAGAAATAATTCTGAGACATGTGTAACAGACCCGGTTCGGCGATGGGCTTACCACCTTTAGGTGTCCAAAAATTATACTGGTAAAAAATGGGTATTTCCTGAAATGGAATACCTCTGCCTACCCCCTCGGAGATAAAAAAGGCGTGAGATTATATTATTATATTACTTAGTACTAAATTGGGTTACATAATTTCGTTATTTTTGCTGTCGTATTGCGCTGTGCTGGAGGAAATCTGTTCCAAGCAAAGAGATTAAAATATAATAGAGCATACTCGTAGAGGGGACAAAACAAGGAAAATTTTAAGCCAAAAGTTATTCCAAGTGGAATAAGTCTAGTACAATTTCTACCGAATGACAGCTCGCGTTATACTAACTGACATGACAAGGACGTGACGCTTAGGCTTCAAAGTTTTGTATGAAAATATTCCCAATGCCCCCTCTATGTCCTATTCTATTTTAATCGGTTCCAAGAATCATTGCCCTTCATATAGTCGTCTAGTTAGTACGCCATTTGTTTAACATGGGTTTTGAACTCAGTGATAGCCCGGACGGTTAAAGAGCCGGCCGAAAATCAGTAAAGCTCGGGTTCGAATCCTGGCATGTACCAATGAGTTTTTCAAAAAACTTACGTACATATTTATCACTAGCTCGACGGTGAAGGAAAACATCGTGAGGAAACCAGCAGGTCTCAGAATTAATTCTGAGACATGTGTAAACAGACCCGGTCCGGCGATGGGCTCACCACCTATCACGTTTAGGGGTCCAATATATCTCGTGAAATGAGAGTATATCCAGTCATGGAATACCTCTGCCTACCCCCTCGGGGATAAAAAAGGCGTGAGATTATATTATTATTATATTATATGAACGCAGTAGTTGTTATTTTAGTATTCTATTGTGTAATAGAGAGTAATTCCCTATATCAGGTCCTGTTCGTGTCGTGCGGCGACATGCGCGGGGGAGTGCCTTGTCGCGAGCCCACTCCGAGGCTCCCTCTGCCGGCCGCTTGCCGGTACCACACCGACCCGCCCCACTACACAGTATTCACGCTCAAGGCGAGTTACTGCTTACAACTTTATTTATTTGTTAACTCTTGGGTACGGGGATAGAATATAGCTTAAGTTACTCGGTGATCTTCTAGCTTTCCATTGGTGAAAGAATTTTTTAAATCTGTCCAGAAGTTTTTAAGGTTCATAACAAAGAGGAGAAAAAATTTGATATTTTTCGGAGTAGAAGAGACTGAAAACAGCTACTATAGCTTGCAAAATAAAATCCTAACTATTATTCAGTCCACCATAAAGGTAGAATGTCAAAAAGGAGATATTGAATATGTTACTAGAAGGGGAAAAAAGTCTGAAAAAATTAGACCAATAATTGTCACCCTAACTACTATGGGCAAAAAAATTGAAATACTGAGAAACAAAAAAATGCTAAACGAAACCACCTCTTACTACATAAAACAAGATTACGCACCTGAAATCCTCGAAGAGAGAAAGAAATTGAGTGCCCAGCTAAAAAGAGAAAAAGATCAGGGGCAAAATGCGTACATAAAACATAACAAATTAATTATTGAACCAGACAACGAAAAAATACAACACCAAAATCATCAAGACCGACATAAGAGAGTTTTATCACTGTCACCCGAAACAAACGATGTCGATGTCAAGAGTGGAAAACCTTATGCCGCAAAGAACCCTATCAAGAAAAATAAACTGGACCAATATTTAATCAAAAACAAAGATATGAGCATACCATCTACTTCTCTTTTACGTCATAAGACAGACAGCTCCTCATCTGCCAGCGAATGACATTCAGCAGCGACCTCTCAGCGTCCCCCAACACGGCCGGTCACCGCGGGGGTCAAAGACTACAACCCTCCTCCATCCACTTAACATATGTACATACAACGTACGATCTCTACTATCACACGAAAGGCTACTAGAACTTAAACTAGCATTATCCAAGCTTAATTCTGATATAATTGGTCTGGCGGAGGTCAGACGGACAGGATACAATATTGAAGAAGACAATGACCATATATTCTGCTACTTCGGAGAAACAAAAGGTCACTATGGCGTAGGTTTCCTTATTAAAAAACACCTAAAAGAAAACATAGACAGTTTTACTGCAGTTTCCGAAAGAATCTGTACATTGCATCTGCATTTTGGAAATGTCCGCTTATCTATTATTCAAGTTTACGCCCCTACCTGCGACGCTAGCGATACAGAAATAAAAGATTTTTACGACCAAATACAAAACTGTCTAAATCATTGTAATAATAACCTTATAATCATGGGCGATTTCAACGCTAGAGTAGGCGGTAAGTTGAAAGGTGAAGACAGAATACTGGGCAGCTCGTGCTTCGGAAAAAGAGATAAAAGGGGTGAAACTCTACTTCAGTTTTGCTGGCAAAATAAATTATTTGTAATCAACAGCCTCTTCCACAAAAATCCCAAGAAATTATGGACATGGCTGTCGCCTAAAAACAAAAAAAGCCAGATAGATTACTTCCTATCTAACTTAAAAGAAAAAATCATCAATGTTGAAGTCATACACAAATTACCCTTCTCAAGCGATCACAGACTTGTCAGAATTAGTCTCCTGTTAACTAACATTAGAAAATCTAGAGCAAACTACAAAAACAAAACCTATACACTAAACACCACGGAAGAACAGCAGCAATATACAGAAGCTCTAAAAGCACACTCTTCAAACATAAAACTAGAGGACGACGACAATGTGGAGATGTATTATAAGAAAATCAAGAAAGCAATCGAGGAAAGTTCCAAGTCTACAACTACTAATAACAAGAAGCGACAAAGACAAAACACTATTTCAGCTAGCACAAAAATGCTTATAAATAGAAGAAATGAGTTAACAAATAAAAAACACATAACAAGAAACGAAAAGCAAGAGAGAAGCCATCTTTACAAAACCATTCACAAAATTATTAAAAAAGAATATCAAGAGCAAAGATTATCAACTATTGAAAGACACTTAGTCAAATCAGGAAGTATGAAAAAAGGCTTAAAAGAATTAAGAACATCAAAGAAATGGATTCCTTGCTTGCAGACGAATCCTACTAATAATACTAAAACGTTTTCCAGATCAGGAATAATAAAAGTAGCCACTGATTTCTACAAAGACCTATACTCTATCAAAACGCCGCCACGACCAGTGACTCTAACACACAAGCAAAATAGTACCACAAAGCTTCTCACTCCAGGAAATCGCAACAAAAATAAAAGCGCTAAAGAAGGAAAAAAGCAGCGGACAGTGGCGTAGCTAGGGGGGCAAGGGCCCTGGGGGCCAATTCTACTAAATGACAGCGGTGATAGTTGTATGACAATTACATGATTGTGGTCACTTAATGGTGATATTATGTCAAAATTTGACACTCAATGGTGATATTATGTCAAAATTTGACATAATATCACCATTGAGTGACCACAATCATGTAATTGTCATACAACTATCACCGCTGTCATTTAGTAGAATTGGCCCCCTGGTGCATAGGGAGAGAATCGGGCCCTCCTCCCCTCTTTTCGCGTAGTTTGAACTTATTGATATAATTTTTTTCCCTCCAAAATTTGGCTCTTTGGGAAGTTTCTATATTTTAAATGTCTAGGTATATTGACCTGTCTAATTGATAAAATAGATTACATAATGTCGGTATTTCAAAATCGAATACATTTTCTTACAGTATGTATAATCTTACGCCTTTCATCCCCGAGGGGGTAGGCAGAGGTATTCCATTACTGGATATACCCACCCATACATACCCATTTCTTACAGTATACATAATTTAATTTTGTATAATAAGTCCATAATACTTCATTCGTTCATATCGATATCTTTTTATCAATAACGGCAATCACTAATAGTCCCCGGAGGACTTTAGTCCTCCGAATCGTAAAAAAACTTGCCGCGGACTCAACGCACACGGTGTTCGATCATTTGTCCCCCGAAAATTTAGAGAGGCGCACGCTATGGAAGCGAATACTCTGAGATTACGTTGTGTTGTAATTTACATGAAGTTTAAGAAAAAGAGAAGTAGTTTTAAAAGAGAATACTGAGTCCATCCCTTTATATCAGATCGATGAATGAATGGATATTTCCATGCGAAGCATGCTCAGTTGAAACCATAAATTTAGAATTATTTTTGCTATGGTTGAAACAATGTCCAAAAAGATTCTTCAAATATTATAAAACGTCGGTTGGAACATTTGAAGGGTTGTTCTCAATTGTGAAACCCTCTTAAAGTTATTCTGATAATGATGAGGATGTGCATTGGTCCAGAAGAAAGAATTGTTGTTATTAATTGGTTAATAATAATAAATAAGCAAAAAATACCATATTTAGTTTTTTCCTAATTCGACATTAAATCCCTAAATCATAATTTTTCATATAAATTGGTATTTATTTTTCATATAGGTAATCAATTTTTAAATATCGAGGCTCGGGTTCGGAATCCTGGCATGTACCAATGAGTTTTTCAAAAACTTACGTACATATTTATCACTAGCTCGACGGTGAAGGAAAACATCGTGAGGAAACCCGCAGGTCTCAGAATTGTCTTAGAATTAATTCTGAGACATGTGTAAAAAGACCCGGTCCGGCGATGGGCTCACCACCTATCACGTTTGGGGGTCCAATGTATCTCGTGAAATGTGGGTAGGTATATCCAGTAATGGAATACTTCTGCCTAACCCCTCGGGGATGAAAGGCGTGAGATTATTATTATATTATTTATTATAAATATCGATTATTTTTAAGAAAATTAATCATTTTTCAAAAATCCATTAATTATCAAAAAGAATAATCGTAATTTTTTTGGATCAATGTCACATCCCTATCGAGCGCGCAGCGAAGACTAAAGTGTGCCGTGTGCGTTGCAGCGCCTAGTCACGTTAGTTCTATTTTTTCAGGGACTGCCGCGTACTTTTTTTCCTGTCCCGCCCCTCGGTGTCCGCGATTATTCGGGGGACTTTTTGTACGCTATACTTTTAATACCTCGTGTGCGTTACTCGATGCAGTTGTAAGCGATCTATTTTGGCGGACAAAAAAATACGGGGACAAAAGTGTTTTGTCTGCGCAGGCTATAATTGATGTGAAATGTAATGAACGAATGAAACATTGACCGGTATAATCCAACTAGTTCCAAGAAAACAGATTTTTCATTACAGTGCATTCTTTAATGAGTATTTTTAAATTTATCGTTTTATTTGGCAATTTTATACCGAATTTTATTGATTTTAGCAAAAAAAAATCACTAAAATAAAACAAAATTGTACTTATTGGTGAAAAAAAACATTAGGTGTTCGATTGCTGTAGTTTTTGCAGAACAATACACCGCATTTAGTCATTTTAACAATCTGTTGTTATTACGGACGCTCAAATCATACTGAGTACCTACACTGACGTTACAATTTCACCTGCCAAGGTAAAAAGTTCCTGGTTTGTGAAAAAAGTACTGTAGGCGAGAACGACGACGTTTCGTGTCCCGTGTATTAATAGGTCTATGGTCCCGCCGTGCTATCATAGATTATACGGTTAGCGTTGTTCTGTAAGTTGCAGCACAACTTAGCGTTGTGCTGCAACTTACAGAACAACGTATACCTACTACTGCTACTGCTACGGGCGTAATTATCCAAACTGCTATACCTATAACTGAAATAACGATAACAAACAAACAGCGCATGCTTATCGAGGACGCTTGGCGCATGTGTTGAAAATGTTAAATTTAAGGAGTTTTATCATTGGTGATGTTGATTTAAATAAAAAAAAATAGAAATTGAAACAAAAATCTTGTGAGCAGGCCTCGAGACTCGAGGCTCGAGCCTGCTCACATAAATTTTTTTTTTTCAATTTTTTCAATTTTTCATTTTTTTTTCAAAGCTGAGGCTAGAGGGCCCCCTGAGCTC
The DNA here is from genome assembly GCA_963855545.1 of Ethmia dodecea. Classification (NCBI taxonomy): domain Eukaryota; kingdom Metazoa; phylum Arthropoda; class Insecta; order Lepidoptera; family Depressariidae; genus Ethmia; species Ethmia dodecea. The sequence continues at coordinate 2,819,400 of OY979463.1, read as the reverse complement.
GAGGGCCCCGGTGCACTGCACCACCTTGCCCTATGATAGCTACGCCACTGGGACCAGACGGCATACCAAACGAGGCAATTATTGCAGGAGAGCCCATCCTAGTACCTCTTTTGACCACATTATTCAACCTAATACTAGAAGAAAAAACTATTCCAGACGAGTGGGCAAAATCAGACATTATTCTCTTATACAAAAAGGGAAACCCCATGGATATTGGCAATTACAGACCTATTAGCTTACAATCAAATCTGTACAAGCTTTTTGCATCGTGTGTAGAAGAGCGTCTCGCGGAGTATACGGAAAAACACCAGCCGGTAGAGCAAGCGGGCTTCAGAAGAAACTATTCAACAATAGATCACATTCACTCTCTAGAACTAGTGATAGAGAAGTACGAGGAAATGAACCGCCCACTCTACCTAGCGTTTCTAGACTATGCCAAAGCGTTCGACTCTATCTCCCACGACAGCATATGGAGAGCTTTACAAGAATGCGAGGTACCATCAGCAACCATAGAACTTATACAAGATATTTACAAAAACAGTAAAAGTAGAGTAATACTAGATAAAACAGGACCCGAATTTGCCATTGGTAGAGGTGTACGGCAAGGTGACCCTTTATCACCCAGAATATTTATAACCGTACTGCAAAGCATTATGAAGAATCTGAAATGGGAAAACAAAGGCATCTACATAAACGGTATTTTTAGGGTTCCGTACCTCAAAAGGAAAAAACGGAACCCTTATAGGATCACTTTGTTGTCCGTCTGTCCGTCCGTCCGTCCGTCTGTCAAGACCCTTTTTCTCAGGAACGCGTGGAGGTATAAAGCTGAAATTTATATCAATTACTCAGGTCTACTGTCCCTTGAAGCTGTGAAAAAATCAAACTTCTAAGCCAACGCAATCAAAAGATACAGCCGTTTATGCCGCAAATTTTCGACACTTGCAAGGGAATCAAAACCTACAGGGTGCTTCCCGTGAACTCAGAATCTTGAAATTTGGTACGAAGCAACGTCTTATAGCATAGATAAAGGAAAAATTACGAAAACCATAAATTTGCAAGGTTGTACGGAACCCTCGGTGCGCGAGTCCGACTCGCACTTGGCCGGTTTTTTTAAGCAATCTGAGATTTGCAGACGATATTGTACTCTTTGCAGAAAGTGCACCAAAATTAGAAGCTATGGTAAAAGAAATTCAAGCGGTTAGCCAGGAAATTGGCTTGCAACTGAACACAACAAAAACAAAAATTATGTCAAACAATAAAAAAAATCCCATAAGCGTCGACAGTGGTCCTCTGGAATATGTTGAAGAGTATATATATCTAGGCAATCAAATATCTTTCAAAAGATCTAGACACCGAGATGAACTGACTAGACGTGTGAACTTGGCCTGGAACAAATTTTGGAGCCTTAAAGAAGTTCTTAAGTCAAAGATTCCTGTAAGACTGAAGAAAAAAATCCTAGACTCGTGTATATTGCCTTCTCTTTCATATGCTTCACAAACATGGATATTCAACAGACACACCAACAGACCACATAAGATACAAACCACGCAAAGAGCCATGGAAAGGAGCACTCTAAATATAAAATTGAAACATAAAAGGACAAATGCTTATGTGAGAAATACAACTAAAGTAATAGACGCTCTACAACACTGTAAAAAACTAAAATGGAAATGGGCTGGCCATATTGCACGTATGAACAGCGATAGATGGACAAAAAAGATAACCACCTGGAAAGGACCATGTGGAAAGAGAAAAAGAGGTAGACCAACGGAGAGGTGGCTCGACGAAGTACTAAAAACAGTGGGAAATGACTGGATGAAAGTAGCAATTGATAGAGAAAAGTGGAGGGAAATGGAGGAGGCCTTTACTCTGTAGAGAGGTCCTTTATAATAGCGATTTGTTTTTTTTTCTTTTTTGCATGCAATGATTAATATAATTGTATTTTTGAGCTGATATATATTTTTATTATTGCAATTTCAATTTAATTTATTTTAAACTGTCAAATTGAATTAGTCAACAAATTATGTACTTTTTAAAATTTTATGAAGGAATAAATAAGGCTATTATTATTATTATTTTAACAAAGATACAATCATACAAATCTTTCCTCTTTATAATCTACTAGCGTTTCTAAATATAGCCTATGTCACTCAGGGATGATGTAGCAATCTAATGGAGAAAAAATTTTTGAAAAGTAGTTTTGAGTTTATTCGTTACAAACATACAAATCATTCCTCTTTGTAATATTAGTGTAGATGTAGATTTATGTGATTATAGAGCAGTGATAGCCCAGTGGTTAAAGAGCCTGCTTCTCATTATTATAATCAGTTTGGCTCGGGTTCGAATCTTGGCATGTACCTACCAATGAGCTTTACATATTTATCAGTAGCTCGACGGTGAAGGAAAACATCGTAAGAGAAACCCGCAGGTCCCAGAATTGATTCTGAGGCATGTGTAACAGACCCGGTCCGGCGAAGGGCTCACCACTTATCACGTTTAGGGGTCCAAAGAATATACTGGTGAAACGCGGGTATTTCTAGAATTGGATTACCTCTGCCTACCCCCTCGGGGATCAAAGGCGTGAGATTTTTTTTATATTATTCACTACATTTTCCATAATAGAATTCCGTTTTAATAGCTCATAAAAAGTAACTTATTTAATACTCATTCAAAAAATAAAATATCCTGTTATTTATGTATTGAGATCTATAATTTTATTTATCACTAGCGGTTCTGCGCGGTTTTACCCGCGTTGTTCCCGTTCCCGTGGGAATACTTAATTAAAATAAAGCCTAGATATTCTAGCTTTCTATTGGTAAAAGAATTTGTATAATCGGTCCAGTAGTTTTTGAGTTTATTTGTAACAAACATAGTAAAATACAAATCTTTCCTCTTTATAATATTATTATTTATCATTGTACAGAAAGACGAATCAGACAGCGATTCTGAGTCGGACATAAGCAGCGATTCCCAGGTCACGATACCTGGTGACCACATTGAAGACATTCCCCCGTCTGAGCTGGCCCAGGTGGCTGGATGACAGCCGGACCTGGACATGTTTCACGTGTTCGGGCTGTAACTGACTGCGGACTAGTGTTATGACTAAATAGTGATGTGACGAAGTGAACTAGTGAAGTGAAGTGTTTTCTACGGCTGCTTCATAGATGGTAAAATAAACTTTCTTTAAATGTCGTTGTTATGTTCCTTGCTTTACAAGAACGTTTTTTCATAAATTTCCATTAAATAGATGTATGTAGTTTTTGACATTTAATTATGGTTCTGCGTGATTTTATAAACAGACTACTTATTTCGTTTATTTAGTTTTGCAATAAAGCAATAATATTCTGTGGATGTACGGAGAAACATATTTTACACAGTTTTTACTGCCTCTCATGCGTGCGGTCTCGGGTTCGAATCATGGTATGTACTAATGGGTTTTTCAAAAACGGACTTACATATTTATCACTAGCTCGACGGTGAAGGAAAACATCGTGAGAAAACCTGCAGGTCTCAAAAATTTATTCTGAGATAATTATGTGTAACCGACCCAAAATACGCAAAGTATTGAAATTGCTTGATAATTTTTCAAAACTCATGTTAAACAAGTATTACAAACTAGATGATTATTTAAATGACAATGTTGTTTGGAGTAAAAATCCTCCAGCACAGCGCAGTAGGACAGGGAAAAACATAATACCCATAGTGAGAGCCATCTATGTGATATTAGTAGAAGCAGCAGTGTAAAACGCCTCACTGTGATGATCACCAATACACTGGATGTGATACTAATTAGTGATATTATTTCACTGTTGGCTTGTTCCAAAGATAATTCAATTGTTCAACTCTTCAACAATTTAAGAGTGTAGAATTATCATAAATATTTAGTACTTCTCCTCAAACGGCGACTCTGAAATATCAATGACAATCCAGAACTAGATTCGGAATATATAATATATAAAAAAATAATGCCAAGAATATAAAAATGATACTGTTATAGATTCGTCCGATTTCGTAATTTCTTAAATAAGATAAATGTTTTTAATTAATGTAGGGGCAATAGTAAGTTTATTTAAAAAAAAAAAAAATCCACTTGTTGAAAGTTGCTGATTTGTCGTATTGATTGAAAACGTTGGCCCCAGAAGACTAAATCATTTATGTGAAATAAAAAATATTATGTATGAGAGGAAAACTCACTGACGCACAACCATAAACGCTAGAAACGAAGCTGAATTTCCCCTTCATTTTCAAATTTCTACGGGAACTACGAGCCCTATCAGAACCGTCAGGGTGATAGTTTTAAATATAAATATTGGCAAGTGCTGTGAGCTCTCTTACTAGTATTATCTGTATTTATTTTAGTAAGACTATAAAGATCTGTACATGAAATATATTTGAAAAGTAAAATTGTACCTTATTTCTGTAAGAAAATAAAGACGTTACTATATTTTTGTGCTTTTTTCTAAAAACCACCCTTCAACTCCAGTTGTTACGGGTTCTACCCTACAAAAGGTCCAGATAGCTTGGGACAGATAGCTTGGTCTTGCTGGAGTGGGGCAGATTTTATGCTGCTTTTACCTACGAATGCTTTGACACTTCAATGTGCGTTTGGATAGTGCACATATGGCACCGCGATCACAACACACTTAGGCCCAGCGCACACCGCTGGAAGCGCATTTGAAGACAACAATCTAATATAAGCTTAATGACTTGGACATGCGGTCAACAATTGCATGAAAAGAATAAATACGGGGCGCTTACATTATTGTATTATTGTTGTCTTCAAAGTTGTTGCTTGACCGGGCTCAACTTTCAAATTGTTAACCCTTATAATTTATTTATTTGCTTACTGTTGGAACGATGCATTCCAGTAGGGTATTTGACTGCCTAGTCAAATGAGTTACTTTTTAACCGACTTCAAAAAAAGGAGGAGGTTATCAATTCAACTATGTTTTTTTTTTTTTATGTTTGTTACCTCAGAACTTTGGACTGGGTGAACCGATTTGGATGATTCTTTTTTTATTTGAAAGCTGGTGGTTTCAGATTGGTCCCATTTTAATTTAGTCCAGTTCTGACAACGGCATCTATGAGAAAACCATATAAGTTGAAGATTGAAGTCGGTTTTTTTTACTCTTTAGAGTGGTTATTATGAACTGTTAAAACGATAATTTACTATGAAAAATGTACCTACTGAATACTAAGTTGTGACGTCATCATTTTTAGTAATCAATGGCATCACTTTTATTGTTTCATTATTTAAAAATTTGTTATAGTTGTAAAATGAAAATCGAAATACATTTTTCGAGATGCTTCAGGATAATCTTTTTATTTAGAGATTTCTCAGAATTTAATTTTGATACAGTCAAATACCCAATTAAGAGAGTTGTAATGATGAATAATAATAATTATAAGTGAAATAAAACCAACACATTGAAACAGAATCGTCGCTTTATTCAGCAATTTCCGGTTGAAAAAAAATAATCAACAAAATACACTGAAATTCTGAACATGACTATTTTTACAAACAATTTACAGCGATTTTTTTTTATTTAATTGCAGCGCACGTTTTGATTGCTCCCGGTGGCGGCCGTCGGGTCCGACGACCAATTAAAAAAAAGATTAAAAAGTAATATTTACATGAAAAAAAAAGTATTGCATTGGTTAGCTAGAAGAAGCTAAGAAAAAATACATCGCGTCTCGGGGAGCTATCAAAATGTCCGCGCCTTAACTACAAATCAGAAACTTATGAGGTAAACATCCTATCCACTTTACTAAGCGTATGTTACCGACCCCAAAAAAATGGGGCCAATTTTTTTTTACATTTTTTCCCAAATTTGCAGCCTTTTGTACAGTATATGATACTTACTAATTATATATGTATAGACATAGTTAAAACCGATACTTTTTTTGGTCGCGAGCAATTTTTCTTATCAGCACATGGATATGGGCTGCTACCAAAAATCGCTCGCAGAATTTTTTAACGTTGAGACAACAGTACACTGCGTAACACGTGACGATAAGTTTCGCATAGCTAGATTTAAACCCCAATGTTAAGTTTACATTAATTACATATTCACGATATATTTATTTAACTTTTATTTTTTCTGCAAAATCGCTAATTACAAGTGAGCTGAATGGATAGCTTCTATGTATTTTTAGTTTTTATTCGAAAAAGAAACTACTTTTTAACTTTTTGTGTTTAGAGTAAATACAACAAAATATATTATGACATTGATACAAAACATTTAGACAAAAAAGTGAATTATATAGACAAAATACACGTTTATAGAAGCAACACTCGGATTATTTTTGAAGTGAAAATTCAAATCCCTCTGCCCTGTCTACAAATAAAACATTTGCTTTTCATTCATTTTGAATTATAATTTACCTAACTCCTCGCCTCTAAGCGTAGTCTAACAATGTTGATGTCATCACCTCTAAATCTACATAATACCGATACATTTTTAGGTTTCCGTACCCAAATGGTGCCAACGGCACAGCATGTATAACAATTAAAGGGGGTCCCCATAAAAGAAACGTTTTTTTACTGTACGGAACCTTTCATATGCGATTCCGATTCGCACTTAGCCTGTTTTTATATATGGAAAACTGACAACCGTATTGAAAAATGCATCTTTTCGCAACATCACTTTCAGAGTACCTTAGTAAATTACAATTCAATGAATGATCCACCCCTTTTTAAAGCGTTTTGCTTCACAGTTACGTCTGTACTAAATAAAGTATATTTTATTCTGAGTTAAAACGTGTTTTATATGGTGCCAATCGGATCTTACAACTTCCATTTCAGAGTTACAATGATTACTGAAGAACAAATATGAGCAGTTTCAGAGTCTGCTAATAATTTATATATCTTCAAGAGTTGTGTAGTTTGTTTGCAAGTGTAAATCACTTCAGCAGGACTTTCGTCATATTGCCAGCCTTTACTGCTCCATTTATGCCCGATTTTCAGAATATTTGACTTATAGGACCGATAATCTCGAAAAGTACTGTGCAGCTAGCATGAGCGCCGTTATAAAATTTTGTCAACGCATATCATAAGTATCGCACGAGAAACAGTGAAACAAGGCAACATTTTGTCGTGGCACTCATGTTAGGTACACTGGGCACAGATTCTGAAACTCAGGCACATAAGGTGCACCAAAGGCTGCCAAAAAAGCATAGTTGTCCTACCGCAGTAAAATATACACTTTATTTTTGAAATTAAATTACAATATTGCGAAAAAATATTTTGTCAGTATCAATAAAATCCATATTAACATCACCATTTGTGTTACAGAGGGAATACAATTGTTGCAACTACGCCTTCTAAGGAAAGCTTCTAATAACGACATTTACTTTCGGTAAGCCGATTACGTTAGCTATTATTTATTAAACTTTATAATGTAGTCTTTTATTCACGGTTTTATCAAAGATTGTCCTTTAAATTCAAAATCGGTATATCCTATGTACCTTGAAATCATATTTTTATCAATATTAATTTATTACTCAAACCATATTTATACCTGTTTTTATTGTAGGTATTTATTTGATGTAATTACAACCAAATGGTGGTATAAAAAGCTACACATGCCACGGCTATTTTTGGCAAAAAAAAAGTTTAATCTTCTTCCAAGTACTTAGCAGTATACCGATAAAAATTCATTGCGAATATTACTTAGTCCAATGTTAACAATGTCACATCTAAAATACATGCTTTCAAACGAGTAAAATTCGTAACTTTACGATTTCATCAAACAATCGCGGATTAGCGTAGACTTTTGCGGGTCCATCGCATCGCAATAACGAGCCATTTACACGAGGGCAATCCATTAAGACTGCATACAAAAAAAACTTGAGGACAATCCATTCCATTGTCCTCACGTTTTTTTTGTATGCAGTCTTAGTGGATTGCCCTCGTGTAAATGGCCCGTAAGGGTCAGCGCAAACCAGCAGAGGTAGGGTGAGGCAAGTAATCCGTAACTATCGAAACTCATCTCTAATGACTTGTATTGTATTTGGTTAAAATTTGCAAAAATAGGATTTTTTAGAATTTAAGTCGTCCGTCCATTTAGATAAAATGAATTAATTCTCACACATTATCCCCGAGTAGGCTGAGGTATTAAGTACTATTCGAAAGTGGATCTTTATACCCCTATGAGTATACTGAGATACATGACATGTCTCTGTTATGTATAGTTACTAGCGACCCGCCCCGGCTTCGCACGGGTTCAATGCTAATACTAAAACCTTCCTCTTGAATCACTCTCTATTAATAGAAACCGCATCAAAATCCGTTGCGTAGTTTTAAAGATTTAAGCATACATAGGGACATAGGTACAGATAAAGCGACTTTGTTTTATACTATGTAGTGATGATGCATGGAAACCGTACTAATATTTCACTTTACTTAAGAAATATGGTTAGGCAAAACTCTAGTACCTACTAATACATCGTATTTTTTTTATATCAATATACGAATTGGGGTGTATGAGGAATTGCGCTTATTCTGTGACGCGTTATATAAATAAAAAACGCACCTTGGGCCAAGCTCGACCAATATATCATGCGAAGCGCCAACGATCCGTTCCAGAGTTGATATGTCTGCTGTTTACATTTAATTTTAATCTGAGCTTCCACAACTCAAACCAAATTAGGTATATTAGAAAGAGACAGCGTGAGCTACTTATCTCCTCCCATCTGAGCCAATAAGCGGAAGAATAATTGCGATGCGATGAGCTATATAGAGTCACCACAAACCTTATAGAAATTACGCGATATTTTAACTTTTTTTCTTCAATAAATGTTTTATATAACGTCCCATTTCATTAGACAATGATATTATAAGGGGTCAATGTATTCATGAAACCGATATTTTATTATGACAACATATTAATAGCCGATCTAGTTACATTCTTGACCGGCTGCTTATTTGGTATCCCACGTTTTTTACAGCGACTTGTAAACTGTAGAATGAGCTAAGGTTTTCCCGTTGCGTTACGATATGAACTTATCCAAAAGGCGTGCTATCGAATTGGTGACTGGTGCCGCAGATTTCAATGGGTGACGATGACCTCATATGGCTTGTCTGCTCGTTTGCCACTTTAATAATGAAAAGAAAAAAACTACGAAATGTCTGCGACTTAGTTAAAAAAAATCGCTAGGTATAAGAGCAGCCGTAAAGCCTGGATATCTAATTTGACGCATTATTTAGCAAACATAAAAAAAATCTCTATGCAATGACGTCGCCATTTTGGGTCTCAATTCAAATCGCAAACGTTAAATGGTAACCAAATGCGATTTGACTGTCAGATTAGTTTCTGTTTAGTTACCTGAATATATTATCCCCTTAAAATATCATTACATAATGGAATAGTACAATTTCTGTCAACTATTCCGAAAGCATTTTAACCTGTATACCTTCTGCGTAGTAATAAATTGAATTAAAAAAACCTATGCCGTTCATATCACTGGGCCCGCCAGTTATTTCGATATTAAGTAAACAATTATTTTACACATAAGCCTATATAGTACACAAATTATGTGAACGCACACCGTATAACAGTAGTATTGTTTATTGTATATACTTTTAGTATAATGTTCCGGAAAATAAAGTCGATTTTCACTGTGTCAATAGAATACCTTCCGATTGGATTGGCTGCCGGAGTCCGAGTACACTCGGATCACGCTTTTGACTTGATTTACTTTAAGTAAGTATTCCATATCATCGAAAAATAATATTTCTTCAAGTTAACGAGTACAAAACGGCATTACACACGACCTCTGTCACACGGTGTACAAACAAATGGTTATAATACAAGACATCGTACCAAACACGATTATATACAATCGCTCTTTATATTTCCGTTTTATTTCCATAACTTCATTGAAATAATAACTAGAGAAACGTTTTCTAGGGGACCCATGTAGCGTTTGCCAGCCGATTTTGTTTGAAAGGAATTCCTTTTCGCTATTATGAAATGTTTACATGTTATATTTTTTTTATTACATACTAGCACTAATGCAACATGTAGGTTTAGCGAGGAGTTTTAGACCCTTGAAACCCCGTGGGTTTAATATACCGTATATATAATGGGGTTCGCCTAACCAAGAGAGACTTACTTATAAATTCAATCACAAATATTTTGTTTTATTTATCGTTGGAATACTACGCTGGACAAGCCTGGAAGTTCCAGACTATATCTGGTCAAGTATGGATTTAAACCTCTTCTTGGCTTTGATCTGGCATTATTTTTAATAAGACCTATTCTTTATGCAGTTGATTGACTACTGTTCCACGCGATTTCACCCACATAAGTCCAGTTCCTGTGGAAAAATTATAGCTAATGTTACTTCCAGAAAAGTAAGCTTTCCATATGTAAAAGAATTTTTGAAATCGGTCCAGTATTTTGTGAGTTTATTCGTTACAAACATACAAATCTTTTCTCTTTATATTATAACTAATATTTTAGTGCAGATGTAGATAAATAATGTCTTAAGTCTGTTACATCCGCTGTCGCCTAGTGAACGCGTACCCTTATAGTACAAGGTGCTAAATTTTGAGGGGTCAATGCAAACATGAATCGTAGGAGCTACTAAAACGAATCACTAATAAAACTGTACTTCAAAACTGAAAATACTCAAAATTTCACATCGGCAAAGTGTCACTGAATAGTTGGCGCTTATTGTTAAGTCAGTTACCGTTATCTTTTTCAATTATGATAAGACATTCTGCCCCTTGCAAAAATGCAAAATCGAAAATTGCTTTTTCGTACTGAAGAACAGTTAATTTTCAATCTCTTTGATGCATCCGTAATACAATTTATACTGATCCATGGCTGCATTTACCTTTTATAAAATAGCAGCGCGTATACTTTCCTGTTTAAGTCAAAAATATAGCTTCAAATGATGATATCGGCCAGCAACAGCTTCAGGGTATAAATGTATTAACTATGTCACAGCCACTTAACATAATCTGATGAGTCTCGTACTGGAACACCGTTTAAATATTAAGTACACAAGCTTTGATGTTACTTGCCTATTTCTAGTAACGGGCTAGTTGAAAGTAACTTAGTATGTGCTGGAAACTAGCTACTTGGCCATGTCTAGTCGCTTACCAGTGTTTGGATCACCAGTAACTGGCTAGCTACCAGAAACTAGCCATCTAGATAGAACTGGCTAGATTCCAGAAACTAGCCATCTAGATAAAACTGTCTAGATACCAAAAACTAGCCATCTAGATAGAACTCGCTAGACACCAGAAACTAGCCATCGATAGAATAGAACTGGCTAAAAAGTAACTATGTGTACTCCAAAAACTAGCTACACAGCAGAATCTGTTTGCCTACCAGTACCTAAACTATCTACATGGAACTGACTAGCTAACAGAAAATGAAAATCTAGCTTTGACAGACTGACTGCCTTACGAATCGACGTGATTTTATTGTATTTCTGACAAAGGCAATCCGTTTATGCGATAGACTTCTCATTAATCGCCCATCGATTAAAAAGATCATAATGATGTAAATAAATACCAGTTTTGACCATATTAATGTTGTTTTTTAGTGTCACTAACTTCATCTATTTGAATGTTTCAAAGACCAACACTAGATCGCTATTCAAGATAAGTGCAGTTGGAAAGAGAAGACGCTATTTGCAAATATAAAGCTGTCACTTTCTAATCATCCTTAAGCCGTGATAGAATCCGAGTGGGGTTTCTGTATTCGGCCAAAAGCACACTTAATTCTTAAGCGATGTTCCAATAGAGACGTAAATGAAGGTTGTTTATACTAAGACCTCTGTCGGGGCACCACATAAATAAACTAACATATTCTCCTTAGGAAATTTACAATGAATATACTATTTCATTACACACGCGAAGCCGCGGGGCGAAGCAATACCGTAAGTTATAGACACAGAAATTTACAAATACCAAATAAAACTACTTTTTTTATATAACTTACAAATAATTCCTTGTAGATCATTACTTAGTTTTAGCGCTTAACATACATTAGAGCCCCGAGTAGGTCAAATTAAAAGTAACTAAACGTTATTCCGGTTTAAAAATCCAAATATCGAATGTCCATTTCCAAATTCAAAAGCGGCGCAGTGTTTCCGCGCCATCCGCCATTTTGTTTTCCCAACATATACCCAAAATGGTCACCACAAGGTCGCTGACAAAATTGGAAAATAACTAACTATTATCATTATATCATACAGTTTAATCACATTTTACAAAAGAAAGTAATGTACAAACGCAAACGAACCTCATTTTGACGTTTCTAGAAAGAACATGGGGGAACTAACTTCGCAAAGAGGCGGGAAACACTACCCCGCTGGTATTATGTTCGGTTTAACCAAAGAGATTAAAATATAATAAGGCATAGAGGGGACAAAGCGAGAAAAATTTGAAATCAAAAGTTATTCCAAGTGGAATAAGTCTAGTACAGTTTCGACCGAATGACAGCTCGCGTTCATACTAACTGACATGACAAGGACATGACGCGTAGGCTTCAAAGTTTTGTATGAAAATATTCCCAATGCCCCCTCTATGCCTTATTATATTTTAATTTCTTTGGGTTTAACGAAGCCTAGTCTACAACACTAGTATAGGCAGCACTGATTCGTCGACTATTTCAAATTCAGCTTGCGATGCGACTAATTCTTGTAATAAGTCGGTGGGCGAGGTTGCTTGTCCTGTGACTCCATCTTTTACATTATTTACCACTTCAACGATGCCAGTTGAAACTGATGTAACACTTTCTTCGATTGATGTACCGTTTTTCATAGCAGTTTTACCATTTGTAAATTTTACCGTTCCGTTTATCTTCATCGGTAATATAAGACTCTGTGCCAGATTTTGATATTGTATTTCCATCATTTCTACTTGCGTTAATATTTGACTGTATTGGATCAGTATTGCTACTTCTAACATTGACCATTGCAATTTTCACGTCTAGAGAAGCGAAATTCGTACCTATAGAGTCCACTTTATCAATTTCCGCATTTTCATCAATTGTTTCTGTATTTAAGTTTTCTATAGATGCTTTTACATTTCCTTCGTTATGACTTTCATTCTTTTGTTCTGTATTAACAGAATTGAATCTTCTCACAATCGCCTTATAATTTACACTTGTTGTATTTGAATCTTGAGTAATTTCCGAGTCCAATACCATCTCTTTAAGATCGTGAGTACTGTAACTACCATTTTCAGTGTTAAAATCCTCACAAATAGATTCAAATTTCGCTCCACCACCGCTATCATCATTGGCTGTAGTAACATCTTTAACGGTATCATCATCAGCTGTTGCGTTACTTGTGGTATGTGTGGTCAGATCTCGCCTTTTAGGTTCGCCGTGGTGTATGGCGGTCTGTCGTCACGTGACCTCCATGGGCAGGGTGTCTGTGGCCCGTCTCCTGACGGCGCCGTTGGTGGTCGAGTCTTCGCCTTCTTCGAGAGGTGCTTCTGTGGTCGAAGTTGACGCCGGGGCTGTCGCCTCCACGATCTCTCTGCGGGAACAAAGTTGGCATTAAAAAAAAACACGCCTTTTATCCCCGAGGGGGTAGGCAGAGGTAAATACTCACTTTTTACGAGAATTTTCGACCCCAAAACGTGATAGGTGGTGAGCCCATCGCCGGACCGGGTCTGTTACACGTGCCTCAAAATTAATTCTGAGACTTGCAGGTTTCCTCACAATGTTTCCCTTCACCGTCGAGCTAGTGATAAATATATGTAAGTACGTAAGTTTTTGACACATCTTAGTATACGAGAAGTAATATTCATTTTTAACGTCTTATAAATCGATGAACGAAGGCTGCACGCACAAAAAATTGTCACGTTCCGCCTGAGCCGAGCGTGTAAGCGAGAGCGCGGAACAAGCGATAGAGGCACGATGACGCATCTAACTCTCTTCTCTTCGAATTATACAGTATATTTGTCTAGCATATTTTTAAAGGGACCTAAAAAATCAACTCACGGGACTGGCGTCGGCCTCGGCTGCGCGATCAGCCTCTGCCTCGCCTTCAGCTGGGCCGTACTGAACGCGATCGCCTGCACATTAGCTGACAGCCCCCCAGGCCCGGATATGGCTATCTTCTGCGCTTTCGGCAGCTGCACATTCTTCTGGAGAAGATTCGCGACCACCGAGCTGGGGATGGACGTCGATACGGCTATTGACGTCGAGGGCTCCGAAGTCCTGGGCATCGGCTGGGCGACTTGAAACGTCCTGTTCTTCAGCTGGATCTGGTGGCGGAGCTGGGGACCTCGAACAGCTGGGATTGCAGCTCGGACTATCTGTCGGCCGTCGAGGCTCACGTTGACTCTATGGGGGCGGGTTACTGTCTGGATGTTCCCTTTGAGGGCGGTCCCGTCGAATGTGGCGACGACCTGATTGTAAGAAATGTTATATGAATTATCAAATTATATGAATTGTCAAAGTTAAAATCATTTATTTTATGTAAGTATGTACAGAAAATACGATAGTCTAATAACAAGGCACTCTAAACCCGTCCATGAAGATTGGCTAAATGTAAGCAGCAGACCATCTCCACCGACGAGTTCCAAATGCAGTACCCCTATAAGAACCAGCAAGAAACTCAAGAGCAGCTCTTTTTGTCAAAGTCAAAATCATTGGAAGTAGGACTGTTTGTCCGAAAATACTTCCACCTATTTAAACAAATAAAAGACGTCCACAACCGAAATGTACAGCACAAATACAAATTAGCAACATTACCAAGTAGATTGACAATGTTTAATAATAGTCCATTCTGTAAATTTATAAAAGTTTATAACAAACTTCCCGAAAGCATAAAATCAGAAGAGAAGGATATAATATATAAAAATAAGCTAAAATTGTTACTCCAAAGCAAAAGCTATTATTCTGTAAACGAATTCTTGCAGGAAAACCATTTATAGTTAGTATAGGAAGACGAAATTTTATCAGAGGAATATTAATAATCATATTTTCTTATTATTAATTTTAGCAATCATAATTTATTTTAATGTTTATGTTTAGTGTTCACATTTGTAACTGTATTAGTTTTTTGGTTGCGAAACGTAGCAACACTCGTTAGTAGTTATGTGTAATGTTAGACTGGCAACTCGGTCAGTTTGGCGCCTTTCGTGAGATCGTTAAGATATAATTTGTCGTCGTGAACTAAGTTAAAAATCGAAAAACCCTTCTTCGTGGTTCGGTGTGCGTTTTAATACATCTGCCTTCGACCCTCACACCTTTGAGAAGCTCTGCATCAAGATTATCCTCGGAATACAGCAAGTAAATGCGACATAGTGGTATCGTTTTGCACAATTTATAATTCCTGGCCAGTAATTGTTAAGGGTAGGCGATATTTCTATGCTCGTATTCCTCGGCGGAGATCCGGCTCCAGAACAAGTGAGGCATCTCTAATATTAATCTTATTAAAATAAGAAAGTTTCAATTTTATCGTAGCCATTTTGCCAACCCCCATTTTGTAGCAACGAAATTACACATTAATGTTACAGTTCTACTTAACATTTAGTATTAGGTATTCGCTTCTAATCTCTAGTTATAATTTTAATTTTGTTATTTGCTGTGCCCGACAGGGTGTTATGTGTCATTTTAATGAAATGTAACTTGCAATATAAATAAATAAAAAAATAAAAAATGATATTTTTTTTGTTAAGGCAGACGAATTCCATTTCTGGATATAACCACTTTTCACGAGATATTATTTGGACCGTCGGTGGTCAAAGTCCCCCGAATCGTAAAAAATATGTTCGTCTCTTTTTGTCCTGTGGGCGGTATCCTGTCCTCCTCCTCCTCCGTCCTCCGGGGACAAAGTCCGTCGTCTGCGCAAGCTATTAGGGGTCCAAATAATATCCGTTTTTTTTGTCCTGTACCGCCCCTCGGTGTCCGCGATTATTCGGGGGACTTTGTGTACGCCATAATTTTAATCCCTCGTGTGCGTTACTCGATACAGTTGTAAGCGTTCTATTTTGGCGGACAAAAAAATACGGGGACAAAAGTGTGTCGTCTGCGCAGGCTATAAACGTGATAGGCGGTGAGCCCATCGCCGGACCGGGTCTATTACACATGACTCAGAATGAATTCTGCTGGTTTCCTCACGATGTTTTCCTTCACCGTCGAGCTAGTGATGACTATGTAATAACGACTTAAGACTTATACATAACTGACCTGTCGTTTCTTCGCGTCGTTGATGTCCAGTCTCGCGACTGGGGTCTTCACCGGCTGCGGTTGGCGGACGACGTTCACCAGGTGACCTTTCCCGAGCTGACCTCCCTTGATCTCGAAGAACTGGGTCACTGACCCCGGGGCCGCTTTCAACAGGGCCGTGTTGGGAGCCTTCGCCTCCCCTAGGGTCGCCAACGACACTACTGCTGGGAGCTGGGAGATTCCCCTGTTCTGGGACAACAGCTGGGTTCTTTGACTGAGGGTCAGGGGGTGGGCGTGGAGCACTTTCAGCTTGTTGGGGGCCACGTGGTGGATCGTGTGGGACTGGGCCACCACCACGGGCGGGTGGGCGTGCTGGGAGTGGGGGTGGAGTTGGAGCGGCTTGTGGGCCAAAGCGGGGGCCAAGTGGACCAGAGGGGCGGGGACGCGGCGGGGGGACGATGTGCTCGCCACAGAGACGCCGGATACACCTGTAAAGGCGAATTGGGGAGTTAAATACAAGTCAAGTCGAATATTTTTCAAATGACTTAGAAAAGGGAGGAGATTCTTAATTCGACTGATTGTTACCTCAGAACTTTCGACTGGGTGACCCGATTTTGATTTTTTTTAATTTGAAAGCTGGTGCTTTCCGTGTGGTCCCATGCCCATTTCAATTAGGTCTAGTTTGACAATGGCATCCATGAGAAAACCATATAAATTGAAGTCGGTTTGTTACTCTTTAGAGTTCTGTTATATCAATACTAGCTTTTGCCTATGACTGGCAACTTTGTTATACTTTTACCGTCTGGAAAAAAATATGACGTATAAGGTATCTAGAGCCGAAGTTATACACGAGATTAATTGTTAAATATAGTCATGTTTAGTGCAATTTTCAAAATTTAGAAAACTACGCACAGTACTACGCGCAGCTGGCGGTTGTAGGTAGATTGCGCATAAATGGAAGCTACGAACCTGTTTCTTTTCAAAATACTATTTCAAATATCTCAGTGTGTATTATTGACTACAATTGAATAATGTATATTAGTTTAGCTGAGAAAAATTTTTTTGAGAAAAACAAAATTTTTTTTTGGTAACATTGCCAAATTAATCTATTACACTTACCTATCACACCACATTTTTTTCCAGACGTTAAAAAAAGTCACCCTGTATACATATTTAGAGATATTTCATTAAATTTAATCTTAATCATTTATAATATTAGTAGGACATTGGACTCGATTCTGCAAACCACCTAAAATTCCTAATTTTAAGTTAGATCTATTCTTTTCCACCGCTTTGGAAAGGAAAGGGACAGAAATAAGCGCCATATTTATTTACAATGTAACAAATGTCAAAATAACAATAGCAATTTTAGCAACGATGTAAGGAGGTCATGGATAAAAGTGACAGATAAGACATCAAATTACTCGGTTTTTCCATGCTTAACATTACTCTATAATCTATGTTTTGTTTCTGTCCTTTTTCTTCCGTATTCTATAAAGAAGGATAGGCTAACTTAAAATTAGGAATTTTAGATGGTCTGCAGAATCGAGTCCAGTGAGTAGTGAATTAGGTTAGCTGCGTCACTGACCGGGCTCCCTCGTCGGCTGATGCTGGTGTTGCTGATGCTGGTGCTGCTGGTGCTGGTGCCTCTGCAGGGGCATCACGGCACTGAAGGGCCCGTTCTGCACCAGACCCACCACCGCGCCGGAGGAAGTCGTCGCCTGCTGGGTCGACAGCAAGTGGTTCTGGAGACGGACCTGACAGAACAAACACGATTTAATTGACACGCGGATATGGAGGAGCGGAGGTGGAATGTTCCTCCATCGTGAAAAGGGAAGATCTTCTTTTAGGCGAGGTGATCGTGCCTGGGAACCGCGGTCCAACGGTTGATGTTGGACAGTTGTATTTATACAAACTCATTAGAAAACTCCGATAGCGCGGTTTAGAACTCGGCCGTCTATTGGCGCGTTCTATGTAACTCGGCCTTCTATTAGCGCGTTCTATGAAGTGTCGCTACACGGATATAAATAGGTGGTTTAACATTGCTCTTGGTCACGGTATCACGCGTGAACGGATGGACCAAATTCGCGAATTATTTTGTTGTTGTTGTAAGGAGAAGGTTCTAGTGAAAGAAAAAAAATAAGAAAGTTGCGCGAAACATTAGAAAATATAACACAAACTTAACAACCATAATAACTTTTCTAATTTCATCTTTAAGACTTATGTAAAGCTGTTCCTAATAAATATTTTTCTTTCTTTCTTAATGTAACGATATGGTGTTTGACATAATACACAATCGGTCACCTTATAGTGCCTTTTCACTATTCAATTGGGGGTTTATTCTATTGGGAATAGTATATCATCATCATCAACCCGTAACATCCCAATAATGAGCTCAGGGTCTCACACTGAGGAAGTATGGGCTATAATCTCGAACATGAGCCCACCGCGGATTGGAAAATGGTGTTAGACCAGTGGCCCCCTAACTGCCAGGATTCTTCAAGCCATCCAAGAGTACAGTACGGCTGTTTTAACTTGGCTGCTCTGAATATAGGGTCCGCCTCATACTGCCAAATGGTAGCTAAAAAACAATATTGCGCAGCCACTTGCGCAACTTCAGAGCTGCCAAGTTAAAACTGCCATACGGTATCTGACATTCCAATTGGGTAGTTGACAGCATCGAAATTAAATAGCGAGTAGTCATACATTAAAAAGATTATCCCAAAACACCTCAAAATATGTATTTCGATTTTCAATTTACAATTATAGCAAATTTAAAAATAATAAATCAATCAAAAAAGTGCTGCAATTGAGTACTACAAACTATGACGTCACGGTTTGCTATTTCAGTACATTTTCCATAGTAAAATTTCGTTTTGACAGATCGTAAAAAGTAACTGATTTGACTAGGTAGGACACAACCCTATTGTGCGTAAACACAACGAAAACCGAGACCGGTGGATATAAATGCTCGCTACAGCGTCCAAGTACCTTGAGGCTGTCGGACACAGCGACGGTGAGTATCTGCGCGTGGTCAGCCGCGTCCCTTCGGGGCGCCGCCGTGATGATATGCTTCTTCAGCGGCGAATGCTTAGTCTGAACGGTCTTCAGCTGAACGCCGTGAGCTAGCTGCACCTCCTCTACTGTGTCCTGGCTCTTTTTCTTCTCCATTTTTATCTGTAACAGATGATGATATATCAGTTTAAGGCCAGTTATTCCTGCAGCAGTAACGTAGTGACTAATTGCTCAATGAGTAGGCATTTTGTAGGTGTTTTAACAGTGATTATAAAATCATTTTATCAAGTCAAACTCTGCGAATTTGTTTAGAAATATTTAGTATCTTTAGCTTAGTACAAAAAAAAATGAAAAATATCAGTAGTTCAGTCATAATATTGAAAAAACAAAACAAAAAGGGGTTACTTGCGAGATTTTTTTCTAACGAGTGAAGTTCATTCAATCTTGTAACTGAATGCGACTTTGACTAGACTATATCCTTAAGTATTTTCTATGTCTCAGATGATTTTAAAAATCACAAAAGCGCGGCATCTGCTTAACCCAGTGAATAGAGAGCTGATACCTTACAAACGGTCCGGTAGTTCTAAATTTTTTATATGTTGTCTAGGATGGTTGTTAAGTGTTTAAAATGCAAAATGCATAATTCCCCCCCCTCCGCGACCGCCGCCATTTTGAAAAAACGGAACAAAATCGGCACTTTTTTTAGATTTTCACTTATATCTTTGTTTCGGTGCATTTTAGCTACAAAACAGTTCTATTCAATGTTGTAGAGAATGAAATTTCCTATAATATACGTGTTAAATTTTGTTTGTAGGGCAGATAGTTCACGAGATATGATATTTTAAAAAAGTTAAAAAAATACGCATTTTCCTGAAATTTTTCAAACTTCTAACTTTAGAACGCTGTAATTCAATTTTGGCCTATTTGAGAAAAACAAGTATAAGAATAAAAATTGTAGGGAATTTAATAACCTACAAAATGGATGTATATTTTTTTTAACCAACCTTACGGAGGGAGCAGTAAACATTAAAATGAAAACAACGGCATATTGCGTTTTTTGTTTTGTTGTAGCAATTGTTACTCCACAGTGTATTATTTTCCAGATGTGGCTTGAATTTGGAGTTTATACCAATCTTATTTGGGTTTCTTACATGTATAGCGCAATGATCATCATAAAGGTACTATTTCACTTGAATATTTCACTATTTCACTGGTGATATATGATCAGCCTATCAGGATGAGTAGAGACGCGGCTCCCCCAAACCTGCTCAAGACTATTTCATGCAGATGCAAAACTGGCTGTATGGCGATGTGTGGCTGTAGAAAGGCGGGCCTTAATTGTTCCACCCTTTGCAAATTCTGTGCTGGCCAAGAATGTGACAACAGGAATGAAGTGATCGTCGACGACGAAGACGACGCCGATCAAGTAATTTCACTATGTTACGAAAATTAAGACCCCGACTTCATGAACTCACCACCTACAAAACGAGCGAAGCGCTTATAATTTTTTTTTTCACCAATTAGTACAATTACTAATGATTATTGTATGATAATTACTGCTTTTTGTTCTCACTATGTTTAAATAAATGAATATTATTTAAAAAATGTATCTGCTGTGTTGGTGGCTTATTTGAAATTGAACATCCCCTATCACCAGTGAAATAGTGAAATATTCAAGTGAAATAGTACCTTTATGATGATCATTGCGCTATACATGTAAGAAACCCAAATAAGATTGGTATAAACTCCAAATTCAAGCCACATCTGGAAAATAATACACTGTGGAGTAAAAATTGCTACAACAAAACAAAAAACGCAATATGCCGTTGTTTTCATTTTAATGTTTACTGCCCCCTCCGTAAGGTTGGTTAAAAAAAATATACATCCATTTTGTAGGTTATTAAATTCCCTACAATTTTTATTCTTATACTTGTTTTTCTCAAATAGGCCAAAATTGAATTACAGCGTTCTAAAGTTAGAAGTTTGAAAAATTTCAGGAAAAGGCGTATTTTTTAACTTTTTTAAAATATCATATCTCGTGAACTATCTGCCCTACAAACAAAATTTTACACGTATATTATAGGGAATTTCATTCTCTACAACATTGAATAGAACTGTTTTGTAGCTAAAATGCACCGAAACAAAGATATAAGTGAAAATCTAAAAAAAGTGCCGATTTTTTTCCGTTTTTTCAAAATGGCCGCGGGCGCGGAGGGGGGGGGAATTGTGCATTTTGCATTTTAAACACTTAACAACCATCCTAGACAATATATAAAAAATTTAGAACTACCGGACCGTTTGTAAGGTAACCCCCCTTATTTGGTCTCTATTCACTGTACTAGCTAGAATAACATGAAATATGTGCGTATGTAAACAAACAAGACGGCTTTCGTACCAACCCTAAATAATGGGAAAAGTAATTATTACAAGTTTTATATAATTTAAAAAAACAAATTTAAACAAAGAAAACATATCTTTTTACAATGCCCACAGATAAAAAATGACCTCCGATGAGAAACTATGCGGAACATTGCCAAAAAGATTAGCTGCAATTCCCTTTCTGGATAGATAGTTTGAAAGTGCGATCTTTCTTTCGAAAAAAAAATACAGTTACAACAGGGTATTTCCATTAATAGAATCATGGTCACATTTATTTTAAATAAATAAATAAATATTATTTTATTTAGATCTTTCTGTGGCAGTGTCATTTTGGGAAAGCAAAATTCTTGTCAAGGAACCTTATGGAGAAGGGTCATTTTTAAACCAAGTTACATTTTGTGACTTTACGAGCCAATACGAGAAAAAGCTGCAACCAACCTGCGGCACCTCGTTGACTTCCTCGACGATGATCCTGGAGGTGGGCACTGGCGACGGCTCGCACTTGACCGCCTTCTCCGCCTTCACCTCCAGCTTCAGGGGCGTTTGAACCTTCTTCGGCGGCGTCGGCGGCCTCTCAATCTGGGGGAAATCGCTTCCGTTACGAATTGTGTCCATTACGAAACGAGTCCTTAACGATATACGTCCTTTAGGAAACCCGCCGAATGGATAAGGTTTACGAAGACAGTAGGCATAGTAACTCAGTAACTCGCTCGTTAGAGAAGTAAAACATCGGGAGGAAACCAAAGCAATAAGAGTAAATAAAAATAAAAAAATAAATAATCTCACGCCTTTCATCCCCGAGGGGGTAGGCAGAGGTATTCCATTACTGGATATACCCACATTTCACGAGATACATTGGACCCCTAAACGTGATAGGTGGTGAGCCCATCGCCGGACCGGGTCTATTTACACATGTCTCAGAATTAATTCTGAGACCTGCGGGTTTCCTCACGATGTTTTCCTTCACCATCGAGCAAGTGATAAATATGTACGTAAGTTTTTTTTTGAAAAACTCATTGGTACATGCCAGGATTCGAACCCGAGCCTCACTGATTTTCGACCGGCTCTTTAACCGTCCGGGCTATCACTACTCTAGAAGCAATAAGAGTTCAAAAATAAACTGGTGAAAAATTTGCATGTTGGAGGAACCGAAAAGAAGTTTTTACTAGCGGATAAGTCAAGTAATAAATAATTTGTCTGACACAATTCAGACACGGTGATTTAATCCCAAACTAGGCAGAGCCTGTACTATGGGTACTAAACGACTGATGAACATACTTAAATAAATAGGAAACGTCCAGACACGAAGCCAACGATAAGACGCTCATTTTCTTTAGTAAATTTTGGTATCTATATTGTGTTGTTTTTGGTGTACAATAAAGAGTTTTTCTATTTTATTTATTATTATTACTTATTTAATTAACAATACAGACAGAATGCATATTATGCTTATAAAAAAATAGTCCTCCAAAACCGTCTAGCTAGACGGTTTCACTGGGGGATCATACAGTCTCCTTTATATTTGTAAATTAATTTAGATATGTATTGTATTGCATGTACTACAGTATACGGCAACTAACCTTGACCTCAGCCTCGGGCCTCTGAACGTATATCTGCTCCCTACCCGCGGCCACTCGCACGTGCGAGCTGCCGAACGCGTCCCTCCTCGAGCCAGGGCTCGCACGCCCCTCCCAGCCCTGGCCCTGCCATAAAAAAGGATCCTTCGCCAACTCCTCCAATATATCCTCCGCTATCCTCTTATCCTTCAGATCCACGTCGATCGCCTTCAGATCCGTCTCCGTCAGACCCGTGAAGTTCTCGGTGAGTTCCTCTGTTGTGTCCGGATCCGGGATCTGCACGTCCGGATAGAGGGTGGACAGAGTGAAGTCGGACGTGGTGAAGGGGTCGATGTAGTGAGAGGGCGGAGGCTCGGCCGAGTGGAGTTCGACGGTGATGGGCGCGTCCGGCGATAGGGGGAGGAGGTCGTCGCGAGGCGGGGGCGACGCGGGAGGCGTTTTCGGTCGGAAGTGAAGCCTGGAACGATACGATATGGCGGGTTATTTGACATTTATGAGGTGCTAGCTGTTAAGCGCGGTTTCACCCTATAGCTCCCCTTCCCGTGGTAATACGGGAATAAAATATAGCCTATGTTACTAAGTGATAATGAGGCTTTCCATTGGTGAAAGAATTTTTAAAATCGGTCGAGTTCATTAGTTACAAACATACAAAAGTACACATTTTTCGTCTTTGTAATCTTAGTGTAGATTATTATAGTGTAGACTAGTGGCGTTGTCCGTGATGAATCCGTTTTTTTCCGTTCCCATTGGAATTTTCAAAAAACCCTTCTTAGTGCTCACTTACGTTATTTGACTGCCAACTACGAGTACACTCGTAGTACACTATTTTTATATTATAATTTACAGCGAACATGTTAAATCAGTCAAGCACAGTGTAGTTCCAATGCGCGATAGAACAATTAAAAATCAATTGTGTCTCATTTTATAAGGAACCTTTGTTCAAAATTTCATGTTTCTAGACCCATTCGGCGATTCATTGATCGATAAGTCAGCCAGTCGGTTTATTCGTTTATATATGCAGACTAAAGATTGACGAGAGTAGAATACTAACAGTAAAAATACATTTTCGGTAGTTCTTCATGCGGACCTTTGCATTTCTTTACACTTATGTATATCAGAAAATATGTATTTTTTTAAATCTACAATAATATCTTAATTTTATTATAAACTGCTATGACATCTACACTTGCGTTGCCTAACTTTTTTTATAGTTTCAAAATTAAATTTGCGATAGCTGTTAATGAAGATTGAAATACATTTTTGGAGGTAATCTTTCGAGAAAGTCTATTTAAGGAATCATTACTCGCCTTTTGAAATGATTTGATATGACAGAATAACCTGAACTTCTTTTTAGAGGCTCCACCTATCAATAATAAGTTTAACTCACCATTTCTTATTAACCTCATCGATGAACTCCTCGAATTCCTTCTCGACCGGATGCAGGCTTTCGTCCGAGTCGTAACTCGCGTCGCTGCATCCGCTCCACGACCTCTTCCTCATCACCGACGTCAGGTTACTCCTGACGGCGCAGTCCAACGCCTCCCTCTCATCCCCACTGGCTACATTACTCACAGCACTATCTTTGACGCTCACATCAATAGTTCTTAAACTAATATCACTATCTTGAGGTAAATCACTGACACTCTTGTCGACGTCCATTTTGTATTCGGCGTCGGCGGCGTCGAACGTGACGTCGGCGACGTCGAACTTGACGTCGGCGTCGGGTTTGACGTCAGGCTCGGCCACGGTCCACAGGTGGGGGTTCCTGGCGAGGTGCTGTCGAAACGCGTGCCGCCAAGGGTACTTGCCGCTCGTGTGGTAGTCGCGAGACATCTCCTTCGGACTCCGGTGCGGTTTCGTCTCGAGCTCCACCTGTTTGTATGATAATTAATTTTGTCAGATTCAAGCCTCTGTATTAAAACTGGTAGAGTAAAAAATAATTCTTACCCTCTCTAATGATAATAAAAGCAATATTACGACTCAACTAAATACTAATCTTATGAACTTTTTAGTAATTTGTAGATCGTGGTAATTCGACAGGGATTATTGACAAAATTGTATAGAGAAATAAGATGAAACAAAACTAAATTCTGATTTATAATCCTTTGCGTCAGGTCTTATGAACTTTTAAGATTATTATTGGCCTTAGACCTTCATACCGAATTATAGTCCTTCGAACTAAGTTAAGATTCAAAACAAATCCTGATTTGTGTCAGTTTCCATGAACCTGAGAGCCATATCATGGACCATCAAGGCGGATAATAGTCCTTCGAACTGGATCATGGTCCTTCCAACCAGATCACGATCCTCCCTGCCGGATCATGGTCCTTCGAGCCGGATCATGGTCCTTCGAGCCGGATCATGATCCTTCCTCCCGAACAACTGTTCCTACGTACCTCCTCGAGCCTCTCCCGGCGGTATGCGGCGGCGTGAGGGTGGCTGAAGGGCAGCCTCGGCCAGAGGTCGTCGAGGGGCGTCCGCAGGCGGTCCAGCGCCACGCGGCCCCCTCGGCACACGCGACGACGACCGAACCCCACGCACCGCTCCGGAGTGCCGATCGACACCAGCGTGTACCTGCAACCAATAATAATAATTTATTTATTTTAAAATTGTGGGACACAATTTACACACGGTTATTCAGTCCCAAACTACGCAGAGCCTGTACTATGAGTACTAAACAAACGAATATCACTACATAGTATAAAACAAAGTCTCTTTCTCTGTCCCTATATCCCTATGTATGCTTTAATCTTTAAAACTACGCAACGGATTTTGATGCGGTTTTTTAATAGATAGACTGATTCAAGAAGGTTTTAGTGTTAGCATTGCACCCGTGCGAAGCCGGGGCGGGTCGCTAGTTGAATAATAATTTATTTATTTCAGACTTCTAGGTCCATACAAGTTCAATTAAAGGTATATTAAATATTGGAACTTGGGTCCTTATTTTCGAGGTCGTAATTTAGTGACCGCTAAGTGTTCTGGCACGTTTCTGAAGGCAATTATGCCGTATACCTTCCTTCTAAATATTTTCTTACTTTTTAATTATTTTGCATTGTTGTCTTGTATAAATTTTAAGAAATTTCTTGCAACGGTTTACATAAAGTGAAAGTTAAATGTTCTTACTACTGGTCCCCACGATTTAGGCTCGGCCTAGTGTGGGGACCCCTGTATTATTTTAAGTTGTGAAACTGTCCCTATTAAATAAAGATTATTATTATATTATTAAATAAACAGAGAGAAAAAGTTATTTGCTTGATTATATATTCTTGTAATTTCCATATTTAGATACGTCCGTGGAACACGACTTGAACTTGAACGTAGTATTGACCTAATTTTAAAAATACCGAAATTAGTTTATTGGTTTAGTAATTTTTTGGCTAAGGACGAATGCGCGGACAAAAGCTAGTAGTATAAACGCAGTGCCCACCTGTGCCTCTCGTCCAACTCGTGCTCGAACGTGACGTTGGTCCCACTGGCTGGGTCCACTGGGTCCCCGCAGAGGGTCGCCGTCGGCTGAAACAGAGTAACAATTGAATAATGCACCTAGAATAAAAAATAAAAAACTAACGCCTTTTATCCCTGAGGGGGTAGGCAGAGGTATTCCATTTCTGGACATACCCTCTTTTCACGAGATCTTCTTTGGACCCCTAAACATGATAGGTGGTGAGCCCATCGCCGGACCGGGTCTTTTACACATGTCTCAGAATTAATTCTGGGTCCTGCTGGTTTCCTCACGATGTTTTCCTTCACCGTCGAGCTAGTGATTTTTTTTTTAATAATAATAATACTTTTATTCAGTAAAAAGTGCTTATATCTAATTGTCGAACATGCTGTCAAACCATACCATGGTTTGTTGACAGACGAGGCTCCAAATAATATTATCTATTACTAAATATAAGCTGTGAGTGATTCTTAGTTAAGTAGACACATTCAATCTTTCCTACCTGTGCAGTATGACTACTAGGTTCACTATTCTAATAACTTATAATTATGATTTTTGTATCTTATCTTTTATTCTATTTATAAGGCAGTTATTTACTTTCTTTTTAAACGTTTGTTTCGTTACATCTGTACATTTTAACTCTGACGGAAAGTCATTATAGATTAAAGGAATAAGGTACTTTCTACATCTTTGGCCGAAATAATTAGTAAAACTAGGCAACGTTAACTTATTGTTATCTCTATATCTTGTAAGTCTTTGGGCGGCGACAGGAATTTTAAACTCATCGTTACAAAATTGCTCAATAGCCAATAATAAAACTACTCTTTCATGAACTGGCAATATTTTACACTCTAAGAATAATTGTTCATAAGTATTAGGTTTACATTTTATTTTAGTATTTTTGTCAACCATTATTTTCATAAATCGAATTTGCAATGCCTTTAATTTATCTAATAGTACATTATGATATAAGTGCGGTTGGTTGAAAATTACAGCCGAGGCGATATTGCTAGCCCGAGCCGTAGGCGAGGGCTATAAGTAAGTAGAGGCTGTAATTATCAAAGCGCACGTATGTCATACGACGATTTATAACACATTTGCGAGGAAATAAAATAAAACTCCGACTATTGTAAACGAATAAAAACAATACAGCGTTAAGAAAAAGCGCGCGGCGCGCATCATAATTTTTTTTTTAGGCAAAGGCACAAAAAACAGCCAGTATTACTAATAAAGTAAATTAATATTTTTGTGTTTTTGTTACAGATTAATTGGTTGTAATTTACTGTCAAAATTAATAAAATAAAATAATTATGTACATAAATATTTCTTTATTATATTTTATCTCCCAAAGTTAATTTTAATCATAAAATGTTGACAACTTTTATGACATAAAAACTCTTTGCTGAGATTTTAAAAAGTACCGTTCGTTTTAAGACGGAGCATCTTGATAAACCGCGCGTTTTACTTTACACTTACCGCACTTGGGCGTAATGAGATACAATACGATATTGAAATTGGTGAAATAAGACACCTTTTACGAGCAAATGTGTTATAAATAAGTTTTAAAAGTACGTCCATAACTTGCCAGTCCATATGACAGCAATGAATCTACGAGCGCATAGTACACTGTGGCTCTATTTAAAATGAACTTCAAGTGGTGGAATTTTACCAGTGCTGATCTTAATTTGTTGCATACGCTATTTACGTGTGGTTGCCATGAAAATTTGCAATCTATGAGAAGGCCCAAGTACTTGTATTGTTCCACCACCTGGAGCTCGCCACACATTATGTACGTAGGTTTTTGAAAAACTCATTAGTACATGCCAGGATTCGAACCCGAGCCTCACTGATTATCGTCATGTGAAAGAGGCTATCTTATAAATTTAAAAATAGGATGTAGGTATTTTATTTGTCGTAGGCAATCGTCTGAAGTTATTTTTTGTATATTCCCACGGGAACGGGAATACACTGGATCCGCGCAGGTAACTATTTTAAAAATTCTTTCACCAATGGAAAGCTACAATATCCCCGAGTAACATAGGCTATATTTTATTCCCGTATCCCCATGGTAACAGCTAGTTGTCAAGTTAAATTATATTCTCACCAAAGAGATTTAAATATAATAGGGCATAGAGGGGGCATTAGGAATATTTTCTTATAAAACTTTGAAGCCTAAGCGTCATGTCCTTGTCATGTCAGTTGGTATGAACGCTAGCTGTCATTCGGTCGAAATTGTACTAGACTTATTCCACTTGGAATAACTTTGACATCAAATTTTCCTCGCTTTGTCCCCTCTATGCCTTATTATATTTTAATCTCTTTGATTCTCACCATCTCGTAGAAGCAGCCGGGCTTTCGTCGGAACGAGAACGGCCCGTCGTCCGGCGGCGACGCTGTCTCTGCTCTCCCACCGCTCTCCTCCTCCGACGAAGTATACACGCCAGAGTCTGCAACACACACGGACAGACTGCTTTAGCTATGCACTCTAATGTTAACATAACGCGCCCTGTAGAAGCTGAATCTTTGATGGTAATAGTAAAAAAATATATATTTAGTTCTACTTTGAAAAGTTAGCCTATATCATATAGGGTACTCTATAAAGTGCACCTATTTAACATGTCAAACTAAATGGTGGTAAATTTAAGTACGTCTGTCAGAAAGAGAACAAATCGGTATTACAGTACCGCCGTTTTAACTTGGCTGCTCTGAACATAGGCTGCGCCTGCGCAAACCGCCTCACACCGTCAAATGGTCGCTAAAAATGTTATTGAGCAGCCATTTGGGCAAATTCAGGGCCAAGTTAATACGGCCGTACTATAATTCTATTTTGAAAAGTTAGCCTATATAGAGTGCACCTATTAAACATGTCACACGAAAGGGTCGTATCACAGAATTAAATTTAAGCTGTCAGAAAGAGATGGAACTATACGAGTGGCGTAAAGTTGTCTCCTTCTAACTGCGCTCAAGTGGAAAGCTCCAATTAAGTTACATTCTGTAATAAGGTACGGTAAGGTTACGGGCTACGTACTGAACGGCCAGGCTCACTAAAACCAAGATTCCACTATGCCAATAATTTAGTTTAAAGCAGTGATAGCCTACTTTCTAAAGAGCCCGCTTCTCATTCGTGAGGCTCGGGTTTGAATCCTGGCATGTACCAATGAGTTTTCAAAAAGCTTAAGTACATATTTATCACTAGCTCGGCGGTGAAGGACAACATCGTTAGGAAACCCACAGGTCCCAGAATTAATTCTGAGGCATGTGTAACAGACCCGGTTTGGCGAATGGGCTCACCACCTATCACGTTTAGGGGGCCAAGGAATCTAACGGTGAAACATGGGTTCCAAAAATTTAATTCCTCTGCCTCTTCGGGGATAAAAGGCGTGAGAATATATATATTTTAGTTTATCTAGTTGAGTTTAGTCAAAACTGTTTCACAGTTCACATCTCGTTTGTCTTACTTCTTACTAATGTAATGTTGCAAATTGTGCACAAAAGTACTGGCATAGTGGGAAATAGTTTTTAATACAAATGCTGTTGTTTAACTCCAGAATTAAAAAGCTGTCCAATATAATTGAATCTTCATAAACTGGTATACTCCTTGGCATAGAACCTAAACTACTATACCACGCCACAATATACTCCCCCTACGAGACCCTATAATTTATATACCACCCGCTATCCTACACTATGATCACTAACTTCCTCTGGACTTACGTTTAAAAGTCACCTAGACGATAAAAACATACATTCAACAAAAGCGTTGATACACTATTCCCGGCTATTCTAACTAACTTTTTACATCATTCTTTCACTATGATTCTTGAGAATGAAAATCATTTTGAGTCAATAGAAATTACTACTTCTCTAACTTTCTAACTCCAAAATCAGTATTTCACTAACCCTCATCTCCAAAAACCATTATCTGACTATCCTCCACTTTCAATCTCCACAAATTATATACTAAGTATCCATATCTCGTCCTCATACAAATCATTATTTTACAATCGCCAATTTCCACAAATCAGTATCTTACCATCTCTATCTCCACTAATCATTATTTCACAATCCCCGTTAATCATTATTTCACAATCCCCAATAATCATTATCTCACTATCCCTATCTCTACAAATCACTATTCCCCATTTATACAAATCAGTATCCCAGTAACTCCACAAATCACTATCTCACAAACTCCCATCTCTACAAATCACTATATCACATACTCCCAACGTTCACAAATCACTATCCCCACAAATCATTATCTCACCATACCTATTTCCATAAATCATTATTTCACAATCCCCAATCTCCACAAATCATTATCTCACTATCCCCTTGCTCCACACATCTGTATCCCAGCTACAACGGGTCCGAAGCGCGGTCCGGGGCCGGGATTCGAACAGCACTCACCTCGCAGGCCGGGCGCGGAGCCGGCGACGTGGTGTCTGTGTTTCCGTCTCTTGTACGGACGTTTCTCGCGCTGCAAGGTAAGTACCAGCATAACACCCAGCTTTTTAAGCTACTCTATATAGTAATTCCAATACTTTGTTATGGAGCAATTTTAGAGCGGTTGGAACAGTAGTTTGAGATAGGCGAGATCAATTGACGTGATTATCTTACAATTGGGCGTGTGTATATTAAGTTTTCGTTGTAGTTATTTAAATTTATAAAAGAATACTCCGGCTGATCCGGTATAATATGTATAATTGTTGTTTTTTTACTTAAAGCTTTCTTTAAAATCAGTTTTGTCTATGTATTTTTTCATGACAAATTTAGTAATTAATTATTCGACTATCATATAATAGAATCCAATCTAAAGCTGTATTCTCTCAACGTGGAGTAAGCCTTATCCCAAGAATAGTTCGTAAAAACTCTTATAGTATTACGATTTAATCTCCGAGTAAGTTTTACTCTTCGTTAGTATACACATTATTGCTTAGTCAAATGAGTTACATTTTATTTTTTTTATAAGGTGAATACTGAGCTGTGTCGTCATCAGTGTTAGCACTCAATCAAGGCGATAGTGCTGACTCTCCAACGAGGTTGGACGGTTATATTTACACAGACTGTCGCGAAAACTTCTATAGCGCGTTCTAGGATAGCCAAGTGGCTTCTCCACGTGTATGTGTGTGTATGTACCTGTCTCGGCTGATCGACGGGCGTGGGCGGAGCTCGAGGCGGATAGTGCGCGAACTGGTCTCGCCTGAACACGGAGCCTGCGCCCGCGCCTGTTCCGGACAGCGCCACGGGCGTGTACACCGGCCTGCGGGACAATATCATCATCATAATACATGATAAAGAGCAGTGATAGCCTTACGGTTAAAGAGCCTGATTCGCATGATGAAAATCAGTGAGGCTCGGGTTTGAATCCTGGCATGTACCAATGAGTTTTTCAAAAACTTACGTACATATTTATCACTAGCTCGACGGTGAAGGAAAACATCGAGAGCAAACCTGCAGCTCCCCGAATTAATTCTGAGACATGTGTAAATAGACCCGGCCCGGCGATGGGCTCACCACCTTTCACGTTTAGGGGTCCAATATATCTCTTGAAAAGTGGGTATATTCAGGAATGGAATACCTCTGCCAACCCCCTTGAGTAGGGCATGGAATACCGGAATGATTTTCATACCGGTATTGATACCGGTATTGAAATTTCAATTACCGGTATACCGAAATTTCGGTATTTTTTCGGTATTTTTTTAAATACTGCTGGTTACTGTTTCAATGATCACAAGAACTACGCTATATGTCAGAAACACAAACTATTTATCAACTCCCTAGAAACCACAAAATGAGTTATTAAAGTAAAGGTAACCTTAAGAATACCAAAGAAAATCCAAAAAAATATTTACAAATATTGTTTCATTGACACAAATATCACAATCAAATAGGTATTAAAATCACAGTATTAACTCAGGGTGGATGAAATGGCGACTGAATGCCCCTCAAACTAAAAGGAAAAGTATGAAAGGCCATGATAAGATCTGTCGTCATGTATGGATTGGAATATTGGGCTCTTAACAAGGAGGATGAAAGGAGACTGCATGCAGCGGAGATCAGAAAGTTGAGATGGATGTGTAGATTAACCAGAATGGATAAAATTAGGAATAAATACGTAAGAGGAAGTCTGAAACTAGCACCCGTGATGAAGAAGTTGAGAGGTAATCGTCTGTCTTGGTATGAACATATAATGAGGAGGGATGAGAGTAATATTGTAAGGCCACTCGCCTTACAATATTACTCTCATCCCTCCTCATTATATGAATGTGGAATGCTATAGAAAGACTGGTAGACTAGGAACATCGAACGAAGGAAACACAACGCGCTCAAACTTGCGTCGTTGAACGCTGATCTTATTTTGTTACATATTATGTAACCTGCAGCTGAAAAGGCCATTTCTAATTCAACGCTTGTGGTATGGGTAAAACATTAGATTAACAACTAAAAGCAATATCATAAAATACCAGCTAGAGCAGAAGTGTATAGCTAGTATAATATGTGCATGCAGTGTTTTGCGCAGTTGGTTTTGTAGTGATTTTTTTTCTATAATCGTGGTTATTCGTGTCATGAAAACTCATCTGCAGTATGAACAACACTATGAAACATATAAATCGAGGGTTCTGCATGGTCTTTATAAACCCTTGCAAAAAAGAGCACTTTTTTCGAAATACCGAAATAACGGTATTTCATCCTCAAATACCGGTATCAAAATACCGAAAAAATTGACCGGTATACCGGTATTTCGATATACCGGTATACCGGTATCCATGCCCTACCCTCGAGGATAAAAGGCGTGAGATTATTTATTTTTATTTTTTATACATACACGACAATTTGTTCCCTTTCATGTTCCATTTAGCAGTAACAACTATCGCCGGAATTCTTTCATCTATAGAACTAGCTCACAATTGAATAAGTTTTTATCTAATAATGCTTCCCTTAATTTTTACAGCTATACCGGCTTCTATAAGACGAACACTAGCAAACTCTTATTTCAACTCACAGTCCGAATAGCCTGGAATCTATCGATTTACTCTTGTGCATCACTGTACTACCGTACATTATTGTGTTGTTGTTTGTACTTTTTTTACTATTCTTTTGAGTGCTACATTCGATTTTAGATCTACAATATGCAAAAAGTCTGTAAATGGCTTTTAGATGAACATATCTTTTTATAGCTGTAAATTTTTCAAAACTATTAAAATAATAAATTAAATATATCATCAATCTGAGTGCTGAGCTAAGGGTAAGTCTCACACATGAGGAAGTATGGGCTATAATCTCCCAAGCGAGCCTACCGCGGATTGGGAGATGGTGTTAAGCTAGTGGCCACTTAACAGACAGAATTTGTGATGGCTTAACGACTTCCATTCTGCGTAAACACAACAAAAACCGGGACCAACAATTTAACGTGCCTTCCGAAACACGGAAGCGCTCGTAATATAAATGCTAGTATTCTGACTGACCGCACCCAACTTTGCTTAACCAGTGTGATCGTTACAAACACAGGCACCGCAGGGCTACGAGCGCTTGCAGTAAGTATTAGTATAGACTAGCGACCCGCCCCGGCTTCGCACGGGTGCAATGCTGATACTAAAACCTTCCTCTTCAATCACTCTTATCTATTAAAAAAACCGCATCAAAATCCGTTGCGTAGTTTTAAATATTTAAGCATACATAGGAGGGATATGGGGACAGAGAAAGCGACTTGGTTTTATACGATGTAGTGAAGATCAGCTGAGAAAAATAACTTACGTATTGTCCCTTTATGTATATTGTCGCTTTATGTATATTGCCCCTTTATGTATACTCTGAATTTTCAGTGTTTATGTATATTGCCGTGAATAAAATATATCGTCCACTATTTTATGTAAAAAAACAAGTGAATGAAATTTCGTCCCAAAAATCTATTTTTTTTTTATTAAAAATTCTAGCGGCCATATTTCGATAGGTAGATAGATATATATTCTCCTAATCATACTCGATCCCTACACTAATTTGCATCCGGATCTCGTACAGTACGGCCGTTTTAACATGGCTTCTCTGAACATAGGCTTCGCCTGCGCAAATCCCCCTCCTACCGCCATATGGTCGCTAAAAAATCTTACTGCGCAGCCATTTGCGCAACTTTAGAGATGTCAAGTTAAAACGGCCGTGCTGTACTATTAACACAAGACCCAGGCACGGAATAGGGTTGTGTCCTACCTAGTCAAATCAGTTACTTTTTACGATCTGTCAAAACGAAATTTTACTATGGAAAATGTACTGAAATAGCAAACCGTGACGTCATAGTTTGTAGTACTCAATTGCAGCACTTTTTTTGTTTGTTTTATTATTTTTAAATTTGCTATAATTGTAAATTGAAAATCGAAATACATATTTTGGCGTGTTTTACGTATGACTACTCGCTATTTAATTTCGATGCTGTCAACTACCCAATTCCACTGACCTCGGCGGGGGGTCAGGCAGGAGGTGGTTGGCGAAGTCCCCGGCCGCGTACCGCCTGTCGGCCAGAGCGGCCGTCAGCTTCACCAGGTCGCGCTTGGCCTGCTCCCGGCGAGCGACCAGCTGGAGCAGGGTCAACGCCCTAGCGAGGTCCCGCCGAAGCTTCAGCATCTTCTCGTAGGAGCTCTCGTCGTTTTTCCTGGAAATAATTATAGATAGATAAATATAACTTTATTTTTTACTAGCGACCTTGGCTTCGCACGGGTGCAATGCTAATACCAAAACCTTCCTCTTGAATCACTCTATCTATTAAAAAAACCGCATCAAAATCCGTTGCGTAGTTTTAAAGATTTAAGCATACATAGGGGCATAGGGATATAGGGACATGGGGATATAGGGACAGAAAAAGCGACTTTGTTTTATACTATGTAGTGATAGTGAGACACACAGTTGAAAAACCAAATAAATGAAACAAACAAGCGATCGTGAATCCAAACTAAAAGTATAAATGCAAAAGTGAGTTTGTTTGTTTATTTGTTTCGTTATTACTCTTTCACGCCTGAACCACTAAACCGAGTTTAAAAATATATTTCACTATTTTAAAGCTACTACGCTGGTGAAACTTCGGGGCTCTGCTAAACTAAAAGAACATCATCATAATTTTGTAATAAAAATAAATCGTATATTCATCTAAGTAGTAGTACTTTTGGGTGTGATAGAGGGTATAAATCACTCCCAGAGACAGTAGTACTTAGATGGGGCGACTAATGTCCAAATCATAATAACAGCCAAAAATAAAAATTACATTAGTCGCTTAGGTATGAAAGTAGACAGTTGTCTTTTTCATCCGCGATCCGTATTTCCCTTTCACCGGCCTGAGATTCATTCCAAAAAATATCCATAATTTTTGAGGGTATTTTCACATTTTATGTTAAAATTATCTCTGTCTAGCTATCACTCTCTCATCACAAGAAATAAATTTTACAAAAGTCACTTACCTCAGTCATCTAAACCTCATTACCACGGGACCTCAGAGTCAATTCACATCTAGAACGTTTGTACTCTACTCGGAGCTTCTGGAATCTTCTAGAATGGTCGAGAAGGCGGCACAGTTCGCTCACCTGTTCTTTCTCGTCTGCATCTTCTCCGTGCGCCGTCTGAACGCGAGGTAGGGGTTGTTGGTTGACTGCCCGGGCCGGCTTTCTGTCTTCACCGACAGTATTAGAGGATGTTGCTGCGGGAGAGAGATAGATGCTGTCAAAATGTATTCTAGGCTCATTCATCTTAATCATCACTAATGTAAAATCAGATACCTTATTGTATACATCGCGTAACAGAATTAGCGCAATTCCTGATACATCCCAATTAGTATAATAATATTAATATAAACAAAATATGATGCGTTCGTACTTTAGTTGTGTCCAACCAATTTTATGAAATAAAAAGCAATAATAAATTATTAATATAAAGAGCAGTGATAGCCCGGACGGTTAAAGAGCCGGCCGAAAATCAGTGAGGCTCGGGTTCGAATCCTGGCATGTACCAATGAGTTTTTCAAAAACTTACGTACATATTTATCACTAGCTTGACGGTGAAGGAAAACATCGTGAGGAAACCCGCAGGTCTCAGAATTAATTCTGAGACATGTGTAAACAAACCCGGTCCGGCGATGGGCTCACCACCTATCACGTTTAGGGGTCCAATGTATCTCGTGAAATGTGGGTATATCCAGTAATGGAATACCTCTGCCTACCCCCTCGGGGATAAAAAAGGCGTGAGATTATATTATATAATAAATAAATTCAGCTATGCTAACTCGTTTTTCGGAAAAACTTAACACATATTAAAAATAGCTAAAATCGATTAAGTAGTCGATACTGAACAAACTACTTTTAGGAATTGCGCTTATTCTGTTACATATTGTATTTATAATTAGACTACTATTTATAATTGGACAACTATTTATAACTTCTTTATTTGACATTTACGGGCAGAGCTCTACAATAGACACTGATGTTAGTGATAGTTTTAGGACAAAAGCAATGTATATGTAAGCGATTCAGATTGTCAATAGACAATAAGCCCCTGATCACATTATTACATATTAAGGTGAGTATAGACTACAATATTTACTTGTATCAAAACATCGAGCATTCTCCATTTTTAAATTTACTCGAACCGCTCTTCGAACACGACGCTCGATGTTTTGTTACAGCCTTTTAAAAACCAACGAGCATATTGGTGTAATATTTCGTCGAGCCTTATAGCCGTATAGTACGCCGAACATTCGTAGGAACGTTACATTACATGGAAATGCTTAGGCTAACTGAGCTTTTGCCTGTATTGTACCATTCGTAAGAACGTTACATTACACCGAAACGCTCGATGAAATGCTCAAGTGTATACTCACCTTTAGAAACACTTTTTACAAGCTTTTATTTAACTTGCAATGTACGAGTTCGTTTGTACGGTGGAAATCTGCTATTAAATTTTGAAGCCGATTGAGATGATGATATTTGGCATACTTATGTTACTTCGGTAACATTTCAATATTATGGTACCACCGAGCTGATCGGATTATGGGGCCAGGAGGGGGATATCGCAACTACTCAATGGCTGCTCATAAATAATGTCTACTCAGTTCCATATTGGATCGGGCAGACTGCCCAGTTGTGCGGCACTGGAACTCCATACATTTCGAGTCCAGGCCGATCATATTTAATGTTAAATAAGATTAAGTTGTTACTAACGTGGTTTTAAGATCTTTACTAACACATTATCGATAATAATTTGTCTGAAATAAAAATTTATTATTATAAACCATTCGAGTTTGGGCTAAATTGATATTTTATGACGCGTGCTATACATACAAAAGCTTGTTTTTAGGGTTCCGTAACCAAAGGGTAAAAACGGGACCCTAGTACTAAGACTTCGCTGTCTGTCCGTCCGTCCGTCTGTTTGTCACCAGGTTGTATCTCAAGAACCGCGATAGCTAGACAGTTGAAATTTTTACAAATTATGTATTTCTGTTGCCGCTGTAACCACAAATACTAAAAACAAAATAACATAAATATTTTAAGGGGGCTCCGAAACAACAAACGTGATTTTTTTGCCGTTTTTATAAAAAAAATGTACGTAACCTTTCGTGCGCGAGTCCGACTCGC
Organism: Ethmia dodecea; assembly: GCA_963855545.1. Lineage (NCBI taxonomy): Eukaryota > Metazoa > Arthropoda > Insecta > Lepidoptera > Depressariidae > Ethmia > Ethmia dodecea. The sequence continues at coordinate 2,781,230 of OY979463.1, read as the reverse complement.
ACTTGGCCGGTTTTTTGTTTAGTTTTCGTTAACTATAATTACTTTTTGACGTGATATTGTCTTATAAATCGATGAACACCGGCTGAAAAATTTCACGTACCACGTAAAAACAACGTTCGTATACCGACTTTACTGACAACCAATTTTTTTTTACTTAGGTAATGATTTTGTCTACTGACCGTATTGAGCCGCTTATTCAGCCAGTAGTCGTAGACGGCGATGACGAGGTCGTCCTTCCGTTCTAGGAGCAGCTTCGCCTCGCCGAGCGTCACCACCGTCTGCCCCGAGCACTTCTCCAGCTTGTCCATCATCTGCTCGAAGAGGAGCTCTGGAACGACACAATCTTCAATTAAGCTTCAAGTTTATAACATCACTACATAGTATAAAACAAAGTCGCTTTCTCTGTCAATATATCCCTATGTCCTTATGTCCCTATGTATGCTTAAATCTTTAAAACTACGGCAACGGATTTTGATGCGGTTTTTTTTAATAGATAGAGTGATTCAAGAGGAAGGTTTTAGTATTAGCATTGCACCCGCGCGAAGCCGGGGCGGGTCGCTATAGTACAGTGAATAGAGACCAAATAAGGGGGGTTACCTTACAAACGGTCCGGTAGTTCTAAATTTTTTACATGTTGTCTAGGATGGTTGTTAAGTGTTTAAAATGCAAAATGCACAATTCCCCCCCCCCCCTCCGCGCCCGCCGTCATCTTGAAAAAAAGCGAAAAAAAAACAGAAAACTTTAATGCTTACTCCCCCTCCGTAAGGTTGGTTAAAAAAGTATACATCCAATTTGTAGGTAATTAAATTCCCTACAATTTTTATTCTTATATAGCTATCTTATATGTTTTTTCTCAAATAGGCCAAAATTGAATTACAGCGTTCTAAAGTTAGAAGTTTGAAAATTTTCCGGAAAATGCGTATTTTTTAATCTTTTTTAAAATATCATATCTCGTGAACTATCTGCCCTACAAACAAAATTTAACACGTATATTATAGCGAATTTCATTCTCTACAACATTGAATAGAACTGTTTTGTAGCTAAAATGCACCGAAACAAAGATATAAGTGAAAATCTAAAAAAAGTGCCGATTTTTTTCGGTTTCTTCAAGATGGCGGCGGGCGCGGAGGGGGGGGAATTGTGCATTTTGCATTTTAAACACTTAACAACCATCCTAGACAACATGTAAAAAATTTAGAACTACCGGACCGTTTGTAAGGTATCAGCTCTCTATTCACTGGGTTACTAGTAGAAGTATAAAGAGTGAAAAACCGACTTCAACTTATATGGTTTTCTCATGAGAAAACATTGTCATCCATGGATGACATTGTCAGAACTGGACCAAATTGAAATGGCACGGGAAGCGCCAGCACTCTAATAAAAAAAAGAATCATCAAAATCGGTTCACCCGGTCGAATGTTCTGAGGTAATAAACATAAAAAACAAACTAAAAAAATTTCAATACAGTCGAATTGAAAAACTCCTCCTTTTTAGAAGTCGGTTGAAAAGACACTGAAGATCAAAAATAAACAGCCATCTTTGATGACAAAAGTTTTTTTTTTTCAGGGATAAAAAGTAAACTACCTTCCACGAGGTGTAAAGTATACTCCTGCCAAATTTTATCAAGATTACTGTGTCGGTTTAGGTTGAAAAGGTAACAAACAGACAGACAGCTATACAACTGTCTATACAACTAGTTGTCTATACAACTGGGAAAAAAGGTCACGCTTTATAAAATTACCGAGGTTTCACCCGCGTTGTTCCCGTTCGAATACGGACATAAAATATAGCCTTTGCTACTGTACGCGGCTGATGCAAGAAGTCAATGAAAATGACAGACCTCGGCCACACGCGTCTGTCGCAGACTTCGGAAATGACGCCACACATTTTAAATTTTTCATACGTTGACTATTGTCGCATCAGCCGCGCGCGTCAGTCACATGCGGCCAATCGAGCGCTTTATGAGCCATTTACAGGAGGCCATTCAATGAGCCAATCCACAAATGGCCTCGTGTAAATAGAGACAGTCAACTGCGTTGGATTGTCCTCAATTTATTAGTAAGACATGAGACTAAAAAGAGCTGCCCTTGAGTTTCTTGCTGGCTCTTCTCGGGGTACTGCATTTGGAACCAGCAACTCGTCGGTGGAGATGGGCTGCTGTTTACATTTAGCCAATACTCATGGACGAGTTTAGTGTGCCTTGTTTATATTGACATTTCAAAGTGTATTTTTTATACCTACTGAAATAAAATAATTTTGAGTTTGAGTTTGAGTTCAAGCTTTTTTTGTGTGCAGTTTGGATTGGCTCATGGAATGGCCTCGTTTAACTGGTCATTAAATGTAAAAATTATCTTTAACACACCTGTGAGCTCGGGATGCCTCTGCTGCTTCAGCCACCTCTCGTCCTCCGAGTCGATGTCGTACTCCGGCGCCTCCTGTTCCTCCCATAGCGCTGCAACAAACAAAAGCAGTATGATAATGACTGTACAAATATATTTTACGAACTATAACAAAGGGTGGATATTTTTCTTAATTTGACTATCCGGAACTGAATTCCTCGTGGTTCCTCGAGTTTGACCACGAGGAAGGAACGCTTTAATTTAATAAAAAAAAGACGTGTGGCACTCGGGGACTGCCGCGGTAAAGCTATTGCATAGCATAAAGTTGACTGTCTTGGTTGGTCTGACTATTTCATTTCATTTCATTTCATTCGATTCGATTCGATTCGATTCGATTCGATTCGACTCGACTCGACTCGACTCGACTCGACTCGACTCCGACTCCGACTCCGACTCCGACTCGACTTTCGACTTTCGACTTTCTACTTTCGACTTTCGACTTTCGACTTTCGACTTTCGACTTCGACTTACTTTACTTTACTTTACTTTACTTTACTTTACTTTACTTTACTTTACTTCACTTTATTTTATTTTATACAATGCACGGCCTTTAAGCCACACCTCCGTGCCCATCGGAGTGGGGAGAGCGTGAGGTTTTTTCGTTACGGAATTTCTGGATTCGGTCCCCGCGCTCAAGGCCCGCGATAGAAGCTATGCAATAGCTTAATAAAAAATAAAAAAATAAATAAAAATGTTTTATTTCAGAATTAAAATCTATAATGTGTTAGTACTTATTTAAAGAAACAAAAAACTTAAGGCTAGTGTTAGTAATGACATAAGTTATTATGATCTATTTTTGTTGACGTGGGCTTGTACCCAATTCTGAACGTATACCGAGTGTCCAGCCGGCTAGCTATAACGGCCAGCACGGTGTTAATAGGTCGGGAGTGAACTTTTTAGATCTCAATACTCAATCCTTTATTGGATTGCGTGAGATAAGCGTAAGATCGATTGGGTAATTGACTGCTGTAGCAAAATCCAATCAACTTAAATTAATATACACATCTACACTAATATTATAAAGAGGAAAGATTTGTATTGCTGTATGTTTGTTACGAATAAACTCAAAAACTACTGGACCGATTTTAAAAAATATTTTACGAATGGAAAGCTAGAAGTAACATCCCTGAGTAACATAAGCTATATTACACGGGTGAAACCGCTAGTATAATATAAATACGAAACCCCTCGATTTCTCTGGGATGCCATCATGAGATCCTAGTTTCCTTATCATGGTACCACCGTTGGGTGATCCCAACCCTTCAAACAAAAAAAGAATCATCAAAATCGGTTCGTAAACGAAGAAGTTATCCGCGAAGACACATAAAAGAAACGGTCGAATTGAGAAACCTCCTTTTTTGAAGTCGGTTTAAAAAAGTGGGTATTTTCAGTAATGGAATAACTGTGCTGAACACTGCTGACTCTCTCGAAAAGACGAAAGCCTATTCAATTTATTTTTTCTAATATTATTCAGTTAGGCTGAGTTTTCTGGTTATATCGTACAAGACTACCCTTCAGTGAAGCAGTGAGCGTTCACGTGACCACTCGCTATAATGAGTGACTCACGCAATGCTGTTTTCCTGTCACACATGTTTTGATACGAGCAGTGCTACCCAATTAGGTATTATTACATTCGTGTATTGTTTATTCATTTGATTCTGGCACTGATATTTTGGAAAAGGAAAATAATTATATTTTTATGTGTTCTTGTAGTTTTTTAAGTTAGATACTTATATCTACAGACAAGGGTGTAACCCCCGGGGGGGCAGGGGGAGGGGGGGTACCTGTCCAATCCTGAAAGCCGTAATGAGTAACCGAAAATTATTCTTTTTTTATATATTCAAAATCACCCTGTTTTGATCGTGTTCAAAAAAAACCTCGAAGGCGTATCTATGATCTATATATGAATCCGGACAAAGACGGTCCAAAAAGTACAGAAAATCTAGCATAATCCGGACCGGCTGGTAAACCTTACCCGCGACCCGACCGCATATAATAATATGTCCGTGTTCAGATCAATCTAACCATTGACACTAAAAGTGGTCCATGGTTAGATTGATCTGACCAAGCGATCTGACCACGGATACAGAACGTATTTAACCTATATCTCGAATCAGAGGCAGACTCTGCATTCCTAATATACCTCGAGGTTTCGAAAGCATTCGTATGCACAGATTATGTAAGTAAATGTGTACATTCATCGCAATAGCTGAGACGCTTGGCACGGAGAGACAGTCTGTTCCCGTCGACCGCCGCCGCGAGTCTGAAGGCCGGCGCTCAGCTGATGGCTAGTAATCTAATAACCGGAGAGGACTGGTATACGAGAGATTAGGCTACGCGGATGCAGTCCTATGATGAACAAAATATTTCAAGGAAACGGAAAACGGGGGGAGGAAAACAGCTAAGAAGTAAATAAAAACAAATACGCTTATCTATCTCAGAGTAGATTGAGATTGGAATATCCACTGGACTGTCCGTATTGTAAAAATATTTTTTTGTAGAATTTTAACCAAAAATATGAGTCATTATTTTTCGCCAAATTTAACCTTTTCAGGCCATCTGTAAAATATTATTTGATTTTGACGTTGGCGTGGCGCGGGGGTTTATGGAACTAATATTTATTATGTGCTTTTACTAAAGACAAAAACTTTGACCCCTTATATCTTGGAAACTTTGTTATTTTTTGTTTCAATTTAGTCGACTCGATGTACACCCTCCGGATCCATCATACAACGTCTTGGCAATGTGTTTGGGTACACCTTTACGTCGGTCGTGTTCGATATTTATAATGATTAAGTTCTCAACTAAGGCCTCAAGATTTACCTAGGTTGAGGCTAAACAATGCAGAATCACATTTATTCATTACTAGTGGCCCGGGCAGACGTCGTTCTGCCACCGTATAAACCATCCCTGGACCCACTCTAACCCACACAAAAAGTTTCATCAAAATCTGTTCAGCCGTTCTGGAGTTTTAATCAGACTAACGAACATCAATTCATTTTTATTTATATAGATTTAGGAATATGTCTATAGTTATCCCGCGATCCCATCCTCCGTTCGATATCTCGTGTGGTGCGCACGCGATGACGTCACACACATAAATTAAACGCCACCACGGCCCTCCGGCGGGGCGGAGTGATGAAATACTTCGTAATTCCTCATTGGAACTGTATGCGATGGATAAAAATTAATATTTTTCTACAAAATTTGTCAGAAACCAATTTGTAAAGAGTACTTGAACATGTACGACAGTTTGATGTATGTGGATGAAGCGCGACATTTGTCAGTTTTGTAGCAGGTCGACTTCGATTCCGATATGTCGGAACTTCCGATTGATCTTACACCTCCGGTTCCGACTTCGGTTCCTATATTTTTAAATCGGAGGTAATCGGAGGGCGCGCGGCGGCTCCAGTCAACGTGTACGAACAGGTTTACGCATCTCGCCGGGGAACACGCGTTCTGTCATCGATTAATGTTGTTACGCCATGCATATAATATGGTTTGTTTTGTTTTGTGCGGCGTGTCAATTAAATTATTGCGTCCAAAATCAAGTGTTATTAGGACACATCTTTCTTAGACACCATCTCCGACTCAGATTCCGATTCCGATTCTGACTCCGAAAAACCAAATTTAAAAACTCCGACTTCGGTTCCGATAAAACCACCTCCGTAACATCCCGTCTCTACCTACCCCAACGGGAAAAAGGCGTGGGTTTATGTATGTGCGTTTCATAAATTGTGAGTACCTACAGCTCGAAAGTTTGTGTTAGAACTGAAATTCTAAAAGGAGAAACTTAGTACAACCTACAGCTTTCACTTAGATAAATAGCTACCTATGTAGCTTTCAGAACCTAGGCAAACCCTCTAAGCGAGCGATGTCTTTCTAATTTTCCACGGAAACGGGAGGCAACAGAAACTACGCAAGTCAACATTAATATTATAAATGCGATACTAACTAATAACTCTATTTATTGCCTTTTAATAGATAAACCGATAATAAAATCTATGTATATATAAAATGACTAGCGACCCGCCCCGGCTTCGCACGGGTGCAATGCTGAATTTTCTTTGCTATAAACCTTGCGGAGCCCGAGACCTTTCCAACGAATGCAAAACCATGGAAATCGGTTCGTCAGTTCTGGAGTTAAATCGTCAGGAAGGAAAACCCGACTTATTTTTATATAGTAGATAAACTGACTGACTGATTGGTGCTGGGTAATGGAAATCTAGAATATCCCTGAGTAACATACGCTACTTTTATTCCCATATTCCCACGGGAACGGGAACTACGAGGGTGAAACCGCACAGAACCGCTAGTATTAAATAAATGTCCTCACAATACCAATAGATTGTATGCTGTAAAATTGTCAGGAAGAATTAATAGGTACGCTACTGCAACATTGATATGAAAACCACGAGATCTGCCAAAGCGTATTACGTAGTCTGTCCTTGCGTACGGATTCAGTGAACAAGTGAACATACATAAGTCCCTACTAATATCATAAATGCTAAAGTAACTCTGTCTGTTACGTTCTCAAAGCTAAACCAATGCACGATTGTTATATCTTCAAATAATACACATCTACACTAATATTATAAAGAGGAAAGATTTGTATGTTTGTAACTAATAAACTCAAAAACTACTTTTTTTTTATAAGAAAAAGGGGGCAAACGAGCAGACGGGTCACCTGATGGTAAGTGACTACCGTCGCCCATGGACACCTGCAACTCAAGAGTCACAACTGTGTTGCCGGCCTTAGGGGGTGGGAATAGTGGAAGGGGGGAGGGTATTGGAGGGGGGGGGGGGGATTGGGGCCTCCGGTTACCTCACTCACTCAACGAAACGCAATATAAGCATTGCTTTACGCTGGTTTTCTGTGAGGCCGTGGTATCACTCCGGTCGAGCCGGCCCAAGCGTGCCGGGCCGTGCCGAAGCATGGCTCTCCCACGTATGAACTACTTAACCGATTTTAAAAATTCTTTCACCAATGGAAAGCTACAATATTCCTGAGTAACGTAGGCTATATTTTATTCCCATATTCCCACGGGAACGGGAACGACACGTGTGAAACTGCGCAGAACCGCCAGTTAAGTATATTGTGGAAATTAATATAAACATGAATCCCTATCTCCCTTAGCCTCGCCATAACTTGAGAACGACTAAACCGATTTCGATTACTTTTTTAGAGTGAGTGACTGAGTTTTTATCCACAATTAGCCCTGATAGGTGGCACTGTCGTCTGTGCCACGACAACGCCTGCCTGGGCCACAGGCCACTAGTTTGTGATGAAGACCAAAGAAGATGGCGTATCTTAGTTTATTACTTATTAGAGAGAGAAAGATATAGGTACTTTTTTAAACCAAATTATTAAATTAATTTTAAGTTTAGGAATAATATTGTTTGAAATTGTAGTGGGAGATAAGTTTTAATACGAGGAAGAACATAGGGTAAGTACTTTTGATCCTGAAAAGTCATATAGTTCCTAGGGGAAGCAATAACCTAGTTCACTGTGACGAAATCGCGGGCAACGGCTACAGTAAATAAATAAATCGGAGGACAACTTTCAACATACCTGCAGTTATTTAGTTTCTAACTATGCAGTGATAGCCTTACGGTTAAAGATCCCGCTTCACATGATGATAATCAGTGAGGCTCGGGTTCAAATGCTGGCATGTACTATGTACCAATGAGTTTATCAAAACTTACGTACATAATTTATCACTTGCTCGACGGTGAAGGAAAACATTGTGAGGAAACCAGCAGGTAAGGTAAGAAACTCCAGAATTAATTCCTGGACATGTGTAAAAGACCCGGTGCCTCGATGGGTTCACCACCTATCACGTTTAGGGGTAGGTACAACGAATATCTCGTGAAAAGTCGGTATATCCAGAAATGGAATACCTCTGCGTACCCCCTTGGGGATAAAAGGCGTGAGATATTTTTTTTTTATTTTTAAACTAGACAGTCTTGCTTTTTTGCTGTTGCTTACAGTTACAGTTGCTTGCTACCAACTGACCCAACAGACATATCTTCGAATAGACAGCTTGCTTTTGACAAAGTTACCAAAGTATCTTATGACCAAGATTTTTCGTAGCTTGTCAAGTTCTGCGCCTTTGGATCTAACTACCGTGGCCATGCCGGTTTTGAACAAACGGGGCCACGGAAAACCATCTATTGGAAGGCAATTGTTTTTCTCACACCAATGCCCTGCGGCCTCTATTATACACGATTTATCTCCAATGTTTTCCTACAATGTACGAGCGCAAACAACGTTGCGGCGGTTATTTTGATACTTAGTTTGCTCAACTACATTGGCGTAACATTGAAAACATGATTTTCTGTTGTTCGCCTTGTTAGTATCGAGAAACATTTCAAAACATTGAATGAACGTTGTTCGATGAGCCGTCTGGCACATTCATTACCCTGATATTATATTATTTTGGGGATAACGGGGCTGGTTGCATAGCTACTAATACGTAAATTAAGATTATAAAGTAAGCTGTTAATGTGATTGTTTGTTGTCAATAAATAAATACAAATCAAACATAGACAGACGACTAGTTGACTGGTTTCATGGTCACTATTGGCCATAGTGAGAAACTGGGAATCTAGAAGTGGAATATTTGGGGAATGGGAGACACTGTGGAAGGAATACGAACCCATGGGCTTAGGCAAGTCATTTTCTATATTCAGTTATCCCTATACCAAAATTCATCAAAATCAGTTCAGTAGTTATGGCGTGATGCATGCACAGACAGGACAGACAGACATAAATTTCAAAAAATATTGTTTTGATATCTATATCGACAACTATCTACACTACCACTTAAATTTAAAAGAAGACGATCTCGTTAGAGTTTTATTATATGTATAGAATGTTACGTATAGAGTGACATAGAGTTGAGTTAGTTAATGTATTGATATTACAATAAAGCGAATGGGGTAATAGAATAGGAAAGTTTCGTGACAGAGACAAATTCGGAGAAAAGTTATAATTCCTTTAAATGTTCATTTCGACGCGAGATACGTGAGAACCGACTGTCATTACTATTATAGCAAAGTCCTTTCGAAAATGAATCTTAATGTAGTTGAGTAAGGCTCATCCGAATACGAAGACCCGTAACTGGAGGCGATATCACGCATATTAATATAACATTAACAATAATAAATAATGGCATATTGGGCGTAAAAGTGATTCACGTATTTTAAGAAAAACATGATCTTATCGTTGATTCATAGAGCTCAATTTTTATTCACTCATTCCACTATGTAGATAAAGGTGTTCAGGGTCCTCAGTCATCAACTCATCATCATCATTTCAGACACAGGACGTCCAGTCCTGAACGTAGGAATTTTTGGAAATTCCCATGGGAACGGGAATAAAAAGGATCCACTCTTACAACGCCGCTGTGCACCCGCTAGTATTTTATAAAAATAACAACATCGGGAAACAGGAACCTCTTTTGCTGTGTAATATCAATTTCGGATAATACGAGGGGACGAGCACGGTAACTGTACACGAAAAATGAATCTTATTGCTCTGATTTTAACGTCGAAACTGACCTTCATTGTCACAGTGTTAATGTCGATATCAAAGGGTCAGGATGGAAACAGGGCCGGACAAATTCATACAGGAGAATAGATGCCTCGGGGCGCTTAAATTTGGGGGCACCTTATGGAGAATACGTGTTAGGGCGTGATATACTCACATCTGACATATTTTTTTATTTACCTTTTACTAGCTGTAGCCCGGGAAATAGAATACTTCTGCCTACCGCTCGAGGAGAAAAGCCGTGACATATTTGTGACGGGCCTAGTGGCTCAATTGGTAGTAGTAGTTGGCCTTGTGAGACAGGTCGCGGGGTCGATTTCCGCCCGAGTCCAAAATTTGTGTTCATGACATGTCTGTTGGTTTCGTGTCTGTCTATTTATATGTATTTAAGTATGTTTTGTTAAGTACCCATAGTGCAGGATCTGCCTAATTTGGGACTAAATAAATGTAAATGGTGTCCTACAATTTATTTATTATTATTAATGTCTATTCCCCTATTTATCTCTATCAACATGGTCCATAGCGGTAGTGAAGTCTTAATTTGTTTCGAAATTTAGTTTGAAGGGGCGCTATTTAAGTAATTCGTCGAGGGCGCAATTTGCTTGAACCGGGACTGTCTGGAAAGCTCGAAAGGGAAAATAACAAGTGGATACAACTATGATTTATTTAATTGTGTTCGTTGTCGATATCCGACCGGGTATTGCCGATTACGTAACATGTTTTGGCGTACGTGGGCAGAAGCCTCTTTAATAGCCGATTGCACTAGAAGGAGAGTAATGTTTTTCGAGTTTGTGTAGGAACTAGCGACCCGGCAAGCGCCATCTTGCTGGAACCACATGTCGTTCACGTCCATATTGTTCAATTTAAGTAAAAAAAAAATGTTTATCATTGCCGTTGCCATCTCGCTCAGATTCAGCCGAATCTATGCAGCCGAGTCATTAAAAATTGGACCTCTCGGATTCGTGCCACAATACGAAGCCACGACGGACATTTGAACGATGTCATAAATTCCATCCATAATGGCATAAATGGGCCTTTCAAATATAAAATAAATTTCGTTAATATCTCACACAGATCTTGTTTTATTCAATTTTAACAACGACCCGTCCTTGTTGAAAGACCCTTTATTATTTTAATAAACTAAATTTAAAACTAACAAGCAAACCAAATAAATAAAGATAAAACCAAAATTAATAAAGATGTAAGTTTATTTAATGGAGCGAGTAGCTAGCCATAAGGATTGGTAGATTTTACATTATATGTGTATTTATGTGTCGTTAGATTTGTCTGAGATAAGAGATTTTGAATCATTGCTACTGAAAATATATAAGACATTACCCTTTTCCTAAAACAATCGTATAAAAATTTTGCCTATCTATAAAGACACTATGGAAATGGAAAAAATAAAATTAAAAATGCACAGAACCGTCAAGGCAACAGGAAGTACTTACATACATACAGTAGAAAAACATTACTTTCCTTTAATGCGGCCGGGTAAAACGGCAGTTTCATAGGTTTACCGAAGACCTATTATTAGCTTTGTACGAACAAAAACCGCATATTGGTTTTCCTTGTTCGCTAGACGACAACTATTTACGTGCCCTCCGTCCATGCCGACAGCTTTGGTATCTATAGTCTACTTTGAATATTAAAACAACTGGAGACGTCACACGCACTAAATTCTTAGCAAAAAAGTCTGCCAATTTCTGCGCGGGGGACGAGGAAACAAACACAAATAATGTTAAAACTAACGCATTTTTGGACAAAACAATTAAACACTAGCTTGAACTAGATGCACACAAATACATTCACCAATCCAAGCACTCCGTGAACTTAAAAAAACTAGTTAGGTATGCGTGTTGACCGACACTTTTTTTTGGCAGGGGGGAACGCCTGTCAGTGGCGTCTCCGGTTGGTTTAATACTCAAAGATAGTCGATACTATTCTAAACATATTTAAAAAATCAAAATTCATTTATTTCAGTAGGTATATAAAATACACTTTGAAACGTCAATAACAAGGCACACTAAACTCGTCCATGAAGCTAAATGTAAACAGCAGCCCATCTCTACCGACGAGTTGCTGGTTCCAAATGCAGTACCCCGAGAAGAGCCAACAAGAAACTCAAGGGCAAGCTCCTTTTAAGCTTTTTTATAAAATGCTTTGTCCTGAATGACTGACTGACTGATCAACGCATAGCCTAAACCGTTGATCGTCGAGATCTGAAACTTGGAGGGTGTGTTCTTTGTATAACGTAGGCATACGATAAGAAAGGATTTTCCGAAATTCTACCTCTTTTACGCAAAAACTACTGAACGGATTTTGATGAAACTTGACAGTTATATAGCTTATACATGAGAATAACACATGCTAGCATATTTCAGTTAAAGTAAAAGCAGTAATTTTATAATTTCACTAATGGTATTGTAATTCCACGAACTTTTGTAAATCGTTTCCATTTCGTAAGTTTCAATTTCAATGCAAATTGACGTAGAAACGAATTTATTACTAGGTATGTTTTATTTTAAATCGCGATAACTGAAGGGTCATTTTGACCGTACATCTGTCAAGTTATCTAGTAAATAATAGTACATTATGATATAAGTGCGGTAGGTTGAAAATTACAGCCGAGGCGATATTGCTAGCCCGAGCCGTAGGCGAGGGCTACAAGTAAGCAGAGGCTGTAATTATCAAAGCGCACGTATGTCATACGACGTTTTATAACACATTTGCGAGGAAATAAAATAAAACTCAGACTATGCAAAACGAATAAAAACAATACAGCGTTAAGAAAAAGCGCGCGGCGCGCATCATCATTTTTTTTTTAGGAAAAGGCCCAAAAAACAGCCACTACTTATTACTAATAAAGTAAAATAATATTTTTGTGTTTTTGTTAGAGATTGGTTGTAATTTACTGTCAAAATTAATTACATAAATATTTCTTTAATATATTTTATCTCCCAAAGTTAATTTTAATCATAAAATGTTGACAACTTTTTTGACATAAAAACTCTTTGCTGAGATTTTAAAAGTACCGTTCGTTTTAAGACGGAGCATCTTGATAAACCGTGCGTTTAACTTTACACTTACCGCACTTGGGCGTAATGAGATAGGTAACGATATTAAAATTGGTGAAATAAGACACCTTTTACGAGCAAATGTGTTATAAATAAATAAAATCAATTGCTAGTTGATATAAACACCCCATTGACTCCAATAAACACTCAAGGGCAATATAATTCAGACGGACTGATTGATAGATAGAGCAGATAGCACAGTGGTCAGTCGGGACGGAAAACTATAGTTACCAATACTGATACTGCACAGCCACTAGCCTAAAGCCATCTCATAGAGTAAATAGGGGGAAAATGAAAAACAGCTCAACGCAATTTACAAAGTCTAGAAAAGTACGCACACTACTACTCGTATGTAGCACCTGGCGGTTGTAGGTTATAGGTTTAGGTAGGTAGATAGCGCATGAATGAAAGCTACGGGCCTGTTTCTTTTTAAAATACCATTTCAAATATTTCAGTATGTAATATTGAATACAATTGAGTAATGTATATTAGTATAAAGTTTTTATACGAGTTATGTAAAAAATATATTTTTTTAAGTAACAATGCCAAATGAATCTATTACACTTACCTATCACAATATTTTTTTTCCAGACGGTAAAAAAAATCAGGCTGTATACATGTAAGCTATTAGAACAAATCCGCGAAAAAAAATACCAGTTATAAATATTTTCGTAAATTGCAAGCAAGAAACGCGCAATTAATTGAAATAATACGGGGTGAATTTAATGAAATTAGGGGTGTTCGTTCGGAGCGGAAATTCAGTTAGCATATCTCAACTGCTCTCAAAGCAGTCTAGTGTGGCTATACAGGGTTGTCACTCGGGTTTTGTTATCAAAATTTATAGCGCCACAGGCAATGAGATTTAAATATACTAGCTTAGAGCGCCCATTGGTAATATTTTCAGGTAATAACTTTTTTTGACGTGATAACGTCTTATAAATCGATGAACGCCGGTTGCACGCACGAAAAAGGGTCACGTTCTACCTAAGCCGAGCGTGTAAGCGTCTTATGAGTAAATATTATAATAAAACATTTTGATTTTGAGATGTTGAACTAAGGGATTTCTGAACTGCAAATTAATTTTACAAGTTGCGCTTAAGTTGGTTGGTAAGAAACTAAAATAACAAATTAATTAAACTAAGCAAATCATTCACAATTTTTGTGTATAATTAAACACAACATTCGTTCTCGGCATCTTAATAAAAAATCGTCATTCTCAACTCGCATAGAAACGAAATACCTCCCGGAGACTACCAAAAATAACAATCTTATCACACAAGGAGAAGAGACGAACCGGTGTTAGAATTAACATACTTGTGGCGCGGCGACGTCTGCTGAATAGTAATTATGGCGCGGCGAGCGACCAAACACTGTAGAGTGATATCAGTTATATTACCCTTTATTCGATATTACTTTTGCCTGTGAATTTGTCCGCGTTCCCGATAGAAAAGTTGCCTATGTTACTTTTCCGTCCCTCAAGTCCTTGTTCAGTATGTAGTACAGGAGTACTAGCAAAGGAACGTGGGAGAGCCATGCTTCGGCATTTATTTACTGTAGCCCTTGCCCGCGATGTCATCGCAGTGAACTTTAGGTTATTGCTTCCCCTAGGAACTATATGACTTTTCAGCATGAAAAGTACTTACCCTATGTTCGTCGTATTAAAACTTATCTCCCACCAAAATTTCAAACAATATTATTCCTGAACTTTAAATAAGTTTAATAATTTGGTTTAAAATAAAAATAAGTCGGGTTTTCTTTCCTGACGCTATAACTCCAGAACGCACGAACCGATTTCCACGGTTTTGCATTCGTTGGAAAGGTCTCGGGCTCCGTGAGGTTTATAGCAAAGAAAATTCAGCATTGCACCCGTGCGAAGCCGGGGCGGGTCGCTAGTATGTTATAATATTAACGGGGCTTGAGAGGCTTACAACAAAATAATAAATAATAAAATTCAACAGAAAAGCGGGAAAATCTTATAAACATTGCAACCGTGCGAAGCCGGGGCGGGTCGCTAGTTTGGTTTAAAAAACTACCTATATCTTTCTCTCTCTAATAAGTAATATACTAAGATACGCCATCTTCTTTGGTCTTCATCACAAACTAGTGGCCTGTGGCCCAGGCAGGCGTTGTCTTGGCACAGACGACAGTGCCACCTATCGGGGCTAATTGTGGATAAAAACTCAGTCACTCACTCTAAAAAAGTAATCGAAATCGGTTTAGTCATTCTCAAGTTATGGCGAGGCTAAGGGTGATAGGGATTCATGTTTATATTAATTTCCACAATATACTTAACTGGCGGTTCTGCGCAGTTTCACTCGCGTCGTTCCCGTTCCCGTGGGAATATGGGAATAAAATATAGCCTACGTTACTCAGGAATATTGTAGCTTTCCATTGGTGAAGGAATTTTTAAAATCGGTTAAGTAGTTCATACGTGGGAGAGCCATGCTTCGGCACGCTTGGGCCGGCTCGACCGGAGTGATACCACGGCCTCACAGAAAACCAGCGTAAAGCAATGCTTGCATTGCGTTTCGTTGAGTGAGTGAGGTAACCGGAGGCCCCAATCCCCCCCCTCCAATACCCTCCCCCCTCCCACTATTCCCACCCCCTAAGGCCGGCAACGCAGTTGTGACTCTTGAGTAGCAGGTGTCCATGGGCGACGGTAGTCACTTACCATCAGGTGACCCGTCTGCTCGTTTGCCCCCTTTTCTCATATAAAAAAAGGAGCCTAATTGTCGAGTTGTATAGGTGTATGTGTACAAAGAACATGGACTCGACTAAATTACTGGCAAAGTGCGAACTAGACTTTACGCGGGTGAAACCGAGCAGAACAGCTAGTATAAAACAAACGTGCTGCAGACTGTACACTTGACTTCACATGAAACATAACAGCGTCGGCGTCGTTGTATTATTTGACGGGCCTGTTGGCTCAGTTGGTAGTGACCCTGCCTTCTGAGTCGGAGGTCGCGGGTTCGATCCCCGCTCGGGGCCAACATTTGTGTGCATGAACATGTCTGTTGGCTTCGTGTCTGGGTGTTTAGTATTTATTTAAGTATGTTTATCAGTTGTTTAGTACCCATAGTACAGGCTCTGCCTAGTTTGGGACTGAATAACCGTGTGTAAATTGTGTCCCACAATTTATTATATATTATTATTATTATTAAATTGCAAAGGACGCGGGCTCCATTGCCACCATATGCCGCGCCATCTGCCTCGCCTCTCTTGCACGGACGTAAAAAAAGTAAGACATACCGTTATGGCTGAAAATCTGTCCCTATGTACTATCGAAAAAAGTTCTGCCTGATACACCTAAGTGTCATTTTAGCGAGCAGCTATCTTTTCCCACCCCGTGTTGACAAAGCCCTCACTTATAGTAACAATGACAATTAGAAAAAAGTGTTTCTTTCATGTTTATGACCATTTAGTGTCGATGAATGGATCGCAATAGAAAAAAAAGAGGGTGCTACTTGCTTCTCATTGTGTAACTCTAATTAGGGTCGGGGTCATAAAATTTGAGCTTGCAAGCGACAATTTTTCCAAATGTATCAGGCTTAGCGTTTGCTGATAGTACTATCAGTAAAAGTTCCACCTAAGTGTAATTTTTGTTATAGTTTCCCACCCCGTGGCCACAAATCCCTCTATTATAGTATCCAACTAGTCATTCTGGGCGGTTTCAACCGCGTAGTTCCCGTTCCCGTTTGAATACGGGAATAAGATAGCCTATGTTACACACGGATCTTCTAGCTTTCGATTGGTGAAATAATTTCTAAAATTGGTCCAGTAGTTTTTGAGTTTATTCGTAACAAAAATCCAAAAATACAAATCTTTCCTCTTTATAATATTAGTATAGATGACAATAATAAAAAAGGGTTTCTTTTATATTTATGACCACTTCGGGTCGATGAAAGAATCTGAATGGAAAAAGAAACTGTGTTACTGCCTTCTGATTGTTTAACTCTAATTATGGTCGCGGTAATAAAAACTTGGCAATTCTTCTAAATGTATCAGGCTAAGCATTTAGTACAGTCACACCTTGGACACAAGCTATAAAATGTATGAAACAAACGCGTTGCTACGCACACAGTCTAAGCTCGTGTAGGTGAACGCGTGCTTGTGTGAGAACGCGTACCATGGGTACCGCGTCGTCGTCTCGTCCTAGCCAGCCGGTGACTGTGAGATTACCAAGCGCGGGGTGGCGGCACTTTTAAGGGGAGGCAGGGAGTAGCCATACTGTACGCTAGGACTATTTATTATACTGTGGTACAGTCAAGAGCACAATATGACGCTTTACACTTGTAGTGCGTGTCTGACCTCTAAGGAGATTGTAATAACAAGCTCCACGTGCTCTTGACAACTTGCTCACTAAGACTACATTGACGAGTAAAACTAAATAGTCACTTGTATGATTGATGATATTTAACTAGTCAAAATATCTGGTTGAAGTAAAAAGTATATACTTATAGGTATTTAAAAAAGAAGAAACTGACTGGCTGTTTGGCTGACTGACTGATCGATCAAGGCACAACCGAAACTGCTTTCCAAATTACATATAAACAAGATCCACGCAGGCTACGGCACTGGGCACACGCTAGTTTTAAGGGTTCCGTATCCAAAGGGTAAAAACGGGACCCTATTACTAAGACTAGTGTGATCCGAGAGCTTTGCGGCTTGAAAGATGATATAGTGACTAGGATTGAAAGAGGAATGCTCAGGTGGTTTGGTCACATTGAGCGGATGAATGAAAGTCGACAAACGAGACAAATATACAAGGGTGTTGTGAATGGGCGAGTCGGTAGAGGACGACCTAGGCGTACCTACATCGACAAGAAAAGCCAGATAAACAGTATCGACCAGGGGGTCGATTTTTGAATCTCACCAAGTGACTAATTCTCACCGATGTGAGTGATTTCCGAAAGTTCGTATTTTTGAAACTCATCGGTGACTTACATTTGTCATACCTATGATATCGATTCACGAGTGCCCCTACCCACTCGTAATTGAAATCACCATGCGATTGTTTTTGACAGTTGACGTATGTGACATCTGCCAAAAGTGCCAAAGTATGTTTTTCGGAAGAATAAGCAGCGGGGCTCGATTGTGATATTTTGTGATTGCGACGATTTATTGAAAACAGCGTGTGACTTTCAAAAATACGGCTTTTGGAAAATGGTGACATAAAAGTCATCGGTGATTATTTTAGTCACCGGTGATTTTGATATGACTAGTGAGATTCAAAAATCGCACTCCAGATCGGCGATTTGAGGAGAGGCCGGATAAACAGTACTCGAAACCGACGAGCATGCATTAGTCGTTTGATGGATGTGGAGGAAGCAAGAGTGATCTGCCAGGTTCGTAGCAAGTGGCGCTCTGTTGTCTCTGCCTAACCCAATGGGAAATAGGCGTGAGATTATGTATGTTACTAAGACTTCGCTGTCTATCCGTCCATCTGTCTGTCACCAGGATGTAAATCAAGAACTACGATAGCTAGACAGTTGAAATTTTCACAAATCATGTATTTCTGTTACCGCTATAACAACAAATACTAAATAAGTTATCCCATATTATAACAAATGTGTTTTTTTTTTTGCCATTTTTGTAGATAATGGTAAGGAAACCTTCGTGCGCGAGTCCGAATCGCACTTGGCCGGTTTTTTAGATAAAATAACCATGTTTTAACTAAATATTATAATGATTTGCCACCGCCTGACCTTTTACGGCCATGATCCTTTCTAAATCGCATTAATCGACATAAGCTTACATCACAGTATCCAATGTCAATGGCTAAGTGGGACAGCGCGAACGCTAAAGGGTTTTAAGTTTTATTGCCGCGTGAGAAAGACTATTATTCTAAGCAATTCGACGTGTAGACTATGTACATTTGTTCAGGGATGTCAAGTGATGGAAATGACTTTTTAATACGACAAAAATGATCTGTATTAATTGTATTAGGTAGCGAATTAATCAGATTAATTGAGGCACTTTGGTAGTTCACTCGCGGCGGTGGGTATAGATAGGTCGAGTTGTTGGTGCGGCAACCCGTCGCCCGCGAATTTGCGGTTCACTCGTGAACAGAACCTCCTGCTACACCGGAGAAGAATATTATTCATTTTCATGAATAGATTAATTGAATAAATAATTTTTAAAAAACTCTCGCCTTTTATCCTCAAGGGGATAGGCAGCGGTATACCCACTTTCCACGAGAATATTCGACCCCTAAACGATAGGCGGTAAGCCCATCGCCGGACCGAGTCTGTTGCACATGCCTCAGAATTAATTCTGGGACCTGCGTTCACCGTCGAGCTAGTGATGAATACGTACGTAGGTTTTGATTACTTATTGGGACATTTGAACATTAACCTATTAAATTAAAAGGGATTTGAACCCGAGCCTCACTGATTACCATAATGAAAAGCGGGCTCTTTAACCGTGAGGCTATCTGTAGAAATAGACTTTTGTAGTGGATGATGCAAATCAAAGCCTTGTATTAATTAATCTGGATTTAATTATAGCGGACACGTTACACAGCAGTTTTTCCATAAAGCAGAGAGAGTGTTGCCACAGACTACTAAAATCTTTATGTCTTGGACACTATCACTGACCTTAGATTAATCATACCCCAGCAAAACAAAAAAAATGGAAAATTCACGTCGCTTTTCCAGTCTTACTTTACATCTACAAAGAATAATAATAATAAATTGTGGGACACAATTTACACAAGGTTATTCAGTCCCAAACTAGGCAGAGCCTGTACTATGGGTACTAAACAACTGATAAACATACTTAAATAAATACTAAACACCCAGACACGAAGCCAACAGACATGTTCATGCACACAAATCTTGGCCCCGAGCGGGGATCGAACCCGCGACCTCCGACTCAGAAGGCAGGGTCACTACCAACTGAGCCAACAGGCCCGTCAAATAATATGACGTCTGATGGTTACGCAACGGCATTGACTCCGAGACTAGTGCATTAGGGCCGTGTCTATACCAAACATATAGTGTAGCCAACGAATGTGAGATTAAGGTTAGGTGTGTTAATCAGAGATCGGCATTAGGTAGTGTGATTTGGTACCATAGTAGGTAAAGTTGCTACGAGGATGTAATATGAAGTTGTTAAAACCACCACTTTATTTGGGACTAAATTTCCCGGGAAATTTCCGGGACTAGATTTTTCTACAGTATCATATTTACTTACTAAATATAAACTTATTTTGTTCTTAGGTGATTTTCTCTACATTGGCTGGTTATGGAGATAAGCAACAAAATCTAAAAAACAAAATTTGTAACAGTAGTACGGCTAATTAGTTAAAAAAAAAAATGAGTTTCGGTCCCATCCGACACAAAGCACACATATGAAATTTGGCATTTCATATGTGTGCTTCGATTTAAAAGTAGGAACAAGGTCGTTTTAACAACTCCATATTATATCCTCTACCTACTTTGGTACCTAATCACACTACCAGCTAATGCCGATCTCTGGACTTATAATATATATTTTTATACGTATTTTATATGTATTTTGTTCAAAAATCGGACGGCGAAAGTCAGCGACTACGCACAGCATACTTATTTGGTTCAGTGTGAACGTACCAAAAGTTGTAGATTTTGTATGTAACCGGGGAAAGCTATAAATAGGTCCCGAATTGTATTGTTATTTTGCTTTCATATTAATTATATCAGAATGTTTGTTTAACAAGTTATGTTGTATACCATCATAATATGGTAGACTGTCGAGTCTTAATATATTTTATCTAAAGAACAATTTCAAACATTTGTAGCGACACTACATAGAACGCGCCAATAGAAGGCCGAGTTACATAAAACGCGCCAATAGACGGCCGAGTTCTAAACCGCGCTATCGGAGTTTTCTAATGAGTTTGTATAAATACAACTGTCCAACATCAACCGTTGGACCGCGGTCCCCAGGCACGATCACCTCGCCTGGCGGAAGATCTTCCTTTTAACGATGGAGGAGCATTCCATCTCCGCTCCTCCATACATTAATCAATATAATGTTTGAACATTATTTTAGGATTTTTCTCTTTAAAATCTATAGCCGTATCTTTTCATTTCAGAAGTGGTGCCTTGAATATTTCATATTAATTTCAACATGATACGTCCACAACTACCTGAGAAAAAGGGTCTTGACAGACAGACGGACGACCGCGACGGGGTGATCCTATAAGATTACCTTTTTTCTTTTCGAGATACGAAACCTTAGAAAGGGTGCCTGGCGAAAGATACACCTTTTCACGATGGCGGAGCTTTTTATCTCATCGGTAAGGACGTGGGCAGGAGTAAGGGTTCTTCTCACCCTAGACGTCTAAATAAGGAACTTTCAAAATAACCGCGTCTAATCAAATTCAATTCGCAGAAAAATCCTAAAATAGGAAAGATAGATAGATAGATAGATAAAAGATTTATTTACTTTTACAGCACATATAAACAGGTTCATAATACAATCATTAGGTACCTACTTTTTTCAAATTTCGTCTGTACATGTGCTGCTGAAGCAAAAGGGTCCCAACTCAGCATGATGCCGTGCCGGAAACAGCTTTGGACCGGGAGAATTGTTGTTTTAAATGAGCTTTATTTATTTATGTATCAAAACCACGTACACAATGACATGGCGAACTTAATGCCTAAAGGCATTATGTACCAGTCAACCATTGGACAACAATAATAAAAACAATGAGTGAAATGTAATACTCGTCTTATCTGGCCAATACAACATTTTCAAAAAGGTTTTTTTTTATTTTCTTTCCTTGGTCATTTAGGCGCATTACCTATGTCAAATTCGCAATTCGTCCAAATCGCTACATATCCAATTTCTAATAGGTCTATCAGATTAATTTATTCGTTTAACCCTAGAACCAAATCCTGACCCTCGTATAACGCTACGAAATAAAAGCGGTAACACTCACGCTGCATGTGTATATGCTGCTTGGGCATTTTGTAGTCGGGCGGGTAGCATCTCTCGTAGAACTCGAGGTCGCTGACCGCGCAGACCTCCGGCGTAGGAATGATGAGCCCCGTGCCTGATATCGCCCTCTGGAGGTGGTGCTCCTGTGGACAAGTTTGTTTGTTAATTTATTTTCATATCCGACAAAAATTACATATAAATAAAATAAATAATCTCACGCAGATGTATTCCATTTCTGTATATGCCCACTTTTCACGAGATATTCTTTGGACCCCTAAACGTGATAGGGGTGAGCCCATCGCCGGCAAAACACAATGGTACAATGGTACTAGTGGTATAAGACTATACCACTTGTACCATCAATGGTAAAACTCAATGGTACAGCTGGTCCGGAGGGCTGTTTACATATGTCTCAGAATTCATTCTGGGACCTGCGGGTTTCCTCACGATGTTTTCCTTCACCGTCGAGCTAGTGATAAATATATGTACGTAAGTTTTTGAAAAACTCTTTGGTACATGCCAGGATTCGAACCCGAGCTTCACTGATTTTCATCATGTGAAGCAGGCTCTTTAACCGTAAGGCTATCACTGCTCAATCAATTTAAATTACATATAATTAAATTATATACATGTAAAAGTATCATCATCATCATCAATCCGTAACAGCCAAAAGTCAAAAATCATTTATTTTAAAAGTACGCTTAGAAATGTCAATAGTCTAATAACAAGACAAGAATAAGCTCGTCCATGAAGATTGGCTATATGTAATCAGCAGCACATCTCCACCGACGAGCTGCTAGTTCCAAATGCAGTACCCCGAGAAGAACCAGCAAGTAACTCAAGGGCAGCTCTTTTTAATCTTATGACGTCATAAGAGCAAGCCCATTTTTTAGTAAAAAAAAAAAAAAAACTAGTAAATATGGTTTAAGCCCACTGAGCTAAGGGTCTTTTCTCACACATGAGAAAATATGGGCCATAATCTCCAACGCGAGCCTACCGTCGATTGGGAAATGGCGTCAGACTAGTGGCCACCCAACTGCCAGAACATTTCAAGCTACCCAAGGGTATCTGACATGGCTTAACGACTCTCATTCATTTCATTTATTGCACATTGTAATACAACAAGAGTATGGTATGTATGTACAGATAGAACCTGTCAGGGTGTAGCATTCTAGTCATCACTACATAGTATAAAACAAAGTCGCTTTCTCTGTCCTTATATCCCTATGTCCTTATGTCCCTTTGTATGCTTAAATCTTTAAAACTACGCAACGGATTTTGATGCGGTTTTTTTTAATAGATATTAGAGTGATTCAAGAGAAAGGTTTTAGTATAACTATTGTACGCGTGCGAAGCCGGAGCGGGTCGCTAGTTGTAAATAAATTAGTATATGTTGTGTGTGTAATGGAATATACAAAATATTCTAAATAATATTAGCAAACTAGCGACCCGCGCTCGCTTTGATTGGGTTTATCAAAATACAATATATCTTCTAGACATCGAACTGAAACATACTTTTCCGATCACAGCTAAAAATCACAGATAGATTCTAAAGACACGAAACGAACGAAAGAAAATGTTCAAAACTTACCCGAAACAAAAATTTAAATGCTTTTCTCTGATTTTGACAATTTTGAGATTAGTTTAAATCTTAGATAAAAGCAAAAGAGGAAGATACGGTATAGTCATAGAAATCATCGTTGACATTTGGACTACATACAACTACACGCGCAAATAAAAAAAGAGATAGAAAGACGTACTCGGGCACAAGCGCGAACGAGTTGACTACAACGAATTACGCTACTTGCACCTAATTTAAAGGATCCACGCGCGAGGCGCCGGTACCGTATCTTCCTCTTTTGCTTTTATCTAAGGTTTAAATTCAACATTTTCAGAATACACCATTTTGAGATTCAACATTATGAGAATTCAAGTTCCCGAAGGAGTCTTTCGAGTCAGCTAGTACCGACTGAATAAAAATATTAGTTTTTATACCTCCATGGCTGATTTGGATTATACTCTTTAACCACATCGTGACAATGGTTGTATTATGTATAATATCCACTATGTGCATAACAATACGTAACAAGTTACATAACTTTATGATTGACTGACTCACTCGCCGTAATACCATCCGCATTGGCAATAAGAATAATAAAATGCCATAGTACTGGGAAAGTATGACATAAGGAAAAGATTGAAAGACTTTTGTAATCCTTATCTATGACATTGTCGAAAGTTCTGACTAATGTATTAGTTTCCAATTTCATAAAAATCAAACAATCATTTTAATTAATCCCGAAGATTAATATCAAAATTGACTAAGGGCTGATTTTTCAATAGTCAGTTAAAAGTTATCTGAAGAATAAACATCACCTGTCACTTTTCCTTTCTATTGTGTCAGACAGTGACAGCATCAATATATTTTCCAGATAAGATTTATCTGACGATTGAAAAATCAGCCCTAAATTGTATAAAATACATGGACAAAAATATATACAAAATATATATAGACAAAAGAGCAGTGATAGCCTGGACGGTTAAAGAGCCGGCCGAAAATCAGTGAGGCTCGGGTTCGAATCCTGGCATGTACCAATGAGTTTTTCAAAACTTACGTACATATTTATCACTAGCTCGACGGTGAAGGAAAACATCGTGAGGAAACCCGCAGGTCTCAGAATTAATTCTGAGACATGTGTAAATAGACCCGGTCCGGCGATGGGCTCACCACCTATCACGTTTAGGGGTCCAATGTATCTCGTGAAATGTGGGTATATCCAGTAATGGAATACCTCTGCCTACCCCCTCGGGGATGAAAGGCGTGAGATTATATTATATTATATTATTATACAAAAATATATTTTTATTTGAGGTTAATGCGTGATGAATAATATAGAAAAGAATTCAAACTGTGTTTTTAATGATTTAATTACAAATGTATAGGTTTCAGATTTTTACCTGTACTTGTAGTAGGTATAAGACTATATTACTTGACAAATTTCATAGTCCTTTGTCAACGGAAACTACCCTATAAGTTTTGATTCCCTTGAGAGTGTCGAAGTATGTAACGTTTTTTGCTGCATAAACCGGCGTATCTTTTTGACTTCGAAGTGCAGTGATAGCCCGGACGGTTAAAGAGCCGGTCGAAAATCAGTGAGGCTCGGGTTCGAATCCTGGGATGTACCAATGCGTTTTTCAAAAACTTACGTACATATTTATCAATAGCTCGACGGTGAAGGAAAACATCGTGAGGAATGCCGCAGGTCTTAGAATTAATTCTGAGACATGTGTAAATAGACCCGGTCCGGCGATGGGCTCACCACCTATCACGTTTAGGGGTCCAATATATCTCGTGAAATGTGGGTATATCCAGTAATGCAATACCTCTGCCTACCCCCTCGGGGATGAAAGGCGTGAGCTTATTATTAATATATTTTTTTAACTTCGAAGTTTGAACTTTTTTACAGCTTCAAGTGACTGTAGACCCGAGTACCTATATGGTTTTAATTTCAACTCGATACCTCTACGCGTTCCCGAGATCAAGGGTCTTGACAGACATACGGACAACAAAGTGATCCTATATGGATTCAGTTTTTTTTTTCTTTTATGGTAAGGAAAGGGTACGTACGGAAACCTAATTAGTATTTTTTTTTCTTGATAAAGACGCTGATCACTGTTATTTTTTATTTATTTATTCGTTAACAAAATATATTTGTGTTCGAAAGAAGTTAACAAAATCCTATCGCACTCCGCATCTGCTAAATCACTTTCGATTTTTTAAATATTGCCCTAATTGTAAACTGACATTTAAATACATTTTGGAGATGTTATGAGATTATTTATTTATTTCAGATTTATGCAACATTACAGTAAATAACCAAAGCGTTACACAGACGAGAACATACAGTTAAAAATTAGCATTACTTTAATTAATATTATAAATAATTTAAAAATTATCATTGTCGGTGTCAGATAAGTTTCTATATTTTTTCAAGGACTTTCACAATTATCTTTTTTATTAATTATTAATTAAATTATGTGCCAGGTTCGGAGCGGTCTGTCGCCTCTGCCTACCCTATAGCGAAAAAGGGTCGAAAAATGCCTGAGCGCAAGAGAATAGAATTATCTATTTCACCAATTAATCATTTTAATGAAGCCGCATTATAAAGCTCCATAATTACACTATAAAAGAAACACATTGCCGACCACCGAACACATATCAAAGGGATATCCGTAATTTCCCTAGCGGATACCTGGTACCGGCGTAAATGTTCGGATTATTCGGGGATTCACCGGTTATAATATAAGGTACCCTACCACCCTCTATATTTCCACAGTATTACTCCTTGTGTTATCTTACCGAATTTCATATATAGAATATCATTCACATTGTATAGTACTACATTTATTCCTTACTAGCTGTTCCGCGCGGTTTCACCGTTGTATAGCCGGATTATGCACACAATGCCACATTCGCAAAATGTCACATTCTCAAAAGGCCACATCGCAAAATGTTACATTAGCAAAATGCCTTTTTCTCATAATGTCACATTCTCGAATGATTTTTGTTATTTTGAACCACGTTATTTTGATAATATGGCACTTTGTTAGTGTGGCGTTTTGATGTGTGACATTTTGCTAATGTGGCATTTTACATCAATGTGTCATTGTGTGCGCCTAAACCGAATAGCCTACTCGTTGATAATGTAGCTTAGTGAAATAATTTTGAAAATCGGTGAGTGCTAGAGAAGTAGGGAATCAGCTATTAGAAGTTTCATGACACACACTTTCAATATTGAAATCACCAAAAACAAGAACCACGTACAACTCTTACAATAGGTAAATTAATCTTACAATCTCCTACACTACATAACAAATTCATCCTATCACAAGGAGTGAAGGTCTATAACCGTCTAACGTAAGGCAGACCACACTATAAATTGCTTAGGCTCAAGCATTATTCACTGTTGCTATCTTGAGAATGGGCGGGTGTACCCAGAAACGGTATGCATGGGCATATTTTAAGGTTACAGAGTGGGCTCGGACCCTTTCGGTGTCGAGGAATAGGTACAATAAATAAAAGGGACCCTTTATTGTGCACAATGAAAATAAATGACAAGAAAAGAAAAACAAAATAGAGTCACAAGTCTTTATTGTCCAATCCTACTTTATAAACACGAAAGTTTATGAGGATGAATGTTTGTTGCTCTTTCACTTAAAAGTTACCTCATACACCTTAATTAGTACCTATATTAATATAAAAAATATGCAATCGAACTTTAGTTGTGTCTAACCAATTTTCTTAAATATCGATCAATAATAGCACGATTTCCATAGATAGCACTATTAAAAAACATATTAAAAATAGCTGAAATTGATTAAGTAGTCGATACTGAACAAACTAATTTCAGGAATTGCGCTTATTCTGTTACATATTGTATGGCATCATCCATCCGGAATAAGCGTTTGCCTTAGTCGCCTCCACCCTTTGAGTATTAAACCAACAGGAGATGTCACGCGCACTAGTTTTTTTTTTCAAAAAAGTCTGCCAATTTCTGCGGGGGGGACGAGGAAACAAACACAAATAATGTTTAAACTAACGCATTTTTGAAAACAAAACAAGTAAACACTAGCTTGAATTAGATGCACACAAATACATACACCAATCCAAGCACTCCGTGAACTCAAAAAAACTAGTTCTATATAACAGGTATGCGTGTTGACCGACACTTTTTTTTTTTGGCAGAGGGGAACGTTTGTCAGTTTCGTCTCCGGTTGGTTTAGTACTCAAAGCCTCCACCCCGCTACCGCGTCTGTGTTGCGCTTCAGTAATACACTGAACGACAAAGAAATAAAGACGAAAACTGAACACAAAATCCTTTAAATAAAGGGTAAAAAAACTTGAGACGCAATTAGAGGTCGTGACTGGAAAAAATACAATTATCTATGGTAAACGTAGCGACGCGGACGGGCAAAAACGATAGGGGAGGCTATCTACTATCGGGCCATCGCATCGGCGCAGCTTTCGTATCAGCTCCTCTAGAAAAGACCCGTACACAACCTCTTAATCGGGGACTTATTGTACAGTCAACAAAGTTGTTAGGGTTACATGGCCAGTAACTAAGAATTCATTTTTCTGGGGAAGTCATAAATAATCTTATTGATTAATGTTTATTTCGACAGGTATCTTTGATCCCTATAATTTACCAAAAAAATACTATAAATACATTTAAGGCTTTAAGAGAAAAGTGAATCTTAATTTTTGGCCGTGTAATACTAACAACTTTGTTGACTGTACCTTAACCTTAATTGCAATTGCCTTCATTTTAACTTACATTGCTTCTAACGTACATCTGGCATTACCGTCAGTGTCTATAGAGTCAGCGATGGCCGAGTAATAAATATACTAATATTTATAAAGAGGAAAGATTTGTATTTTTGTATGTTTGTTACGATTAAACTAAAAAACTGCTGGACCGATTACAAAAATTCTTTCACTATTAGAATGCTACAAGATCTCTGAGTAACATAGGCTATATTTTATTCGCGTATTCGGACTAACGCGGGCGAAATCGCGGGGAACAGCTAGTCTACTAATACAACTTAACTAAACAGTGTGTAAGCGTAAGATGTTTTTATATTTTTTATAGGATTGGTAGGTATGGTATGTTGGAAACGTATGTTTCTCAAGGTATGTTGAAAACTATCTACAAATCCTAATAAAAAGTTATTATTAGGAGATTTTTCACGTACACTTCTGGGCCGAAGAATTAAAACTCTAACAGCATTACTAAACCTCTCAAACTAATTTGAATGTTGCTAACAGAATGAAGGTGGAATTTAATTAAAATCTGAAACTAAGGAGGCACTCACGCTTGCATCATAATTATGCGCTCGAGTGGTTAGAGCAATTTGGATACAATTAGAGGAGTCCTAAAAGAGAAACCGTAAAATCTTTGTTTGGAGTTTAAATTGACGTAATTTCATTAGTTCGTCTTTTCCCTTTTGCTTACCTTATTGTCAATTTCAATTTCTTTGGCTTATTACATCGTACTTAGAAGATATTACAAATTATTTAGATCTATGATATGTGATACCCTGGAAGATTGGTTGTATGATTATAATTATAAAATTTGGTATAATAAATTCTAACTTAAAAATTAACAACACAATGGACTCGATTCTGGCTGACCAGCTAAAATTCCTAATTAAAATTAAAAACTTCAAAGTCAGTTCTATTCTTTTCCACCGCTTTGGAAAGGAAAGGGACAGAAATAAGCGCCATATTTATTTACAACGTCACAAATGTCAAAATAACAAAATTGAACCTTATGAACGCATTCACATCATACACGTGTTTAGAAATTTTAGCGACGATGTAACAAGGTCATGGATAAGTGACAAATAAGCACGTTCATAAGGTTCAAATTAGTTGTTTTTTACATGGTTGACATTAACTCTTCAATCTATGATTTGCTTCTGTCCTTTTTCTTAAGTATACTATGGAGAAAGAAGGATAAGCTAACTTAAATAAAATAAAAATAAATATCACGCCTTTCATCCCCGAAGGAGTAGGCAGAGGTATTCCATTACTGGATATACCCACATTTCACGATATATTAGAACCCTAAACGTGATAGGTGGTGGTGAGCCCATCGCCGGACCGGGTCTATTTACACATGTCTCAGAATTAATTCTGCGACCTGCGGGTTTCCTCACGATGTTTTCCTTCACCGTCGAGCTAGTGATAAATATGTACGTAAGTTTTTAAAAAAACTCATTGGTACATGCCAGGATTCGAACCCGAGCCTCACTGATGCCCGGCCGGCCGGCCCTTTAACTGTAAGGGCTATCACTGCTCTAACTAACTTAAAATTAGGAAATTTATCTGTCAACCAGAATCGAGTCCGACTATTTACAATTGTAATCGCAATCGTCTTTGAAATTTGTTACGCGGTCAGTATTTGATCTTACACTGGTGGTAATTGCAAATGTACGAAGCAACGGCATTTTTCCATAAATACTTTTTTTAAGTTTATATTTCGCCAAAGAAATGTTGGAACTTCTAGTACGGAACCATAAAAAGCAATATTGTTATCATATCGTTCCTCTAAATAACCCAGTAGCTTCCAGAATAAGGTCGCTTCTCCCCTAAGGCCCAGACTTCTCATCTCACTCAATCTAACCATACTAGACTTTAGAGTAAAAGAGAAAGCAATATATTTATGGAACCATTAGTTTTCATAAAGAGGCATCCGGCAGATTTTATATTACATTTTCTTTGTGAAACTTTCTTGAGTAACTTTCTAGATGTTTAGTATGATTTATAGATTCAGCTTATTACAGTTGATACAATCTCGTATTGGAGTAAAATCTACGCTTTAACAGTTTCAACATAATCATGAGTCATGATGAAAAGAGAAAATGCTTTTTTTATTTATCTTACTTTTCCAGTTGCGTCGCTCGGTTATCCCGTTCCCGTGGGAATTTTGCAAGATGCTTT
Organism: Ethmia dodecea; assembly: GCA_963855545.1. Lineage (NCBI taxonomy): Eukaryota > Metazoa > Arthropoda > Insecta > Lepidoptera > Depressariidae > Ethmia > Ethmia dodecea. Next base: position 2,750,777 of record OY979463.1, on the reverse strand, counting down.
CATAGCTGGTGCGCACACAATATTAACCTACCTGCCTTTTATTTTGATGGTTTCAAAGATTTCGTAACGAGTAAGTCAATGATATTTCTCTTTTAATATAAATCTAGCTGTTACGCGCGGATCGACCCGCGTAGTTCCCGTTCCCGATGGAATACGGGGAAAATATAGCCTATGTTATTCAGGGATATTGTAGCATTCTAATAGTGAAAGAATTTTTGAAATCGGTCCAGTAGTTTTAAAGCCTAATTATTTTCAACAAATATACAAAATTTTCTGTTAAATAATATTAGTTTTTTTTTTTGTTCTGCGGCTAGCTATACACAAGATAGAGAGTCGACACGTAATCCGGATATGAATTAGTGCGGTCTGCGGCAAGAGAATTAAACTAGCAGTTAAGAGTCCCCTGGGAACCAGTGCAGGACTACAAATCCTTAGTGTTCATTGATTGAAATGGTATATTCATTCATCAATTCAAATTTACTCACTCATCAACTTCAGAGTTATTCGTTGAACTTGACAAGGTTATTTATTCATACCATTGCGATACCACTCGAATCTCCTTTCTAAGAAAACAGCTCTTAAATTCCGTCGTACTTGACGCCTTATCACTTTTTAGAGTACTCAGAGGATATAAACCTGTAACTAAGCTTACGCCGACTGTAACATTTGTCTGTATAAAGGTCTGTAGGTTCGTCAGTGAAACTAAAAAAAAACATGGCTGATTTTTTATCTATACCTATAACTTTTATCTATATCTAAAACTCTAACGTGTCTGTGCATGGAATATTTTTTGAAAATTTTAGAGGTAGTGTGTTACCGATGCAGATTACTAAACATCAATTATTGAAATTTTTGTCTGTTTGCGTCTCTGTCTGTCTGGTTGTACGGATTTTGATGAAATTTGGTGTGGAGATAACTGAGTAACCGGCTCAACATCTAGGGTATTTTTTATTCCAGGAAAATATCTCATTCCCACGGGAGAATATAAAAAGTGGTTAAAAAGAGAAATACTACTACTCCGAAACGATAACACTTAGACACTTGAAATATAATATGTAGGTGTCTTACATGTCGCAGGAACCGCTATGAAGGAACTTTAGGAAATTCCAACGGAAACGGGAATAAACTAGATCCACGCGGGGAACGCCACTGGGCACCCGCTAGTATATCATATATTTGATATAAGTGTAGATTATAAGCACATTGGACACGTGCGAAGCACTAGCGGGTCTCTGATACAACATATTGCATTATAAAGAATTCCCTGCAAAGTCGTTAGATGTTAAAGGTCGAGTGGACAACGACATCGAGAGCTCTCACGTCCCACGGAGATCAAATACTGAGAGGGTGATGGAAACTCGAGAGGGGAAACTCCAAGAGATTTTATTATAATAAAAAGTTGCGGTCGGCAACCACGAGAGGATAGCCTGGTTTACTCCTGGTTATGGCTATATGATTGCTACTTTATAACATAGAACTCAAAAGATTAAAATAACCGACTTTAATTTTCTTATGGATGCTATTGTCAGAACACATAATATTTCTTTTTATAATAATATACTAATTGGGGTGTACGAGAGTCGAATAAATGCAGTAGAAATGCGCTGGCTAAGAAGCATGAGTGGAGTACGATTGATTGATAGAATGAGGAATAGTGTAATCCGAGAGTGTCGTGGCTTGAAAGAGGATGTAGTGACTAAGATTGAGAAAGGAATGCTCAGGTGGTTTGGACATATTGAGCGGATGGATGAAAGGCGTCTAACGAGACAAATATATATTAAGGGGATTGTGAGTGGCAGAGTAGGCAGAGGGCGACCTAGGCGTACTTACATCGATCAGATCGGCGATGTATTGAAAAAAAAAACAGATATAGAGTTCCCGAAACCGATTGACAGATTTGGATGAGGCGCGTGAGGTATGCCAGGATCGTAGCAGGTGGCGGGCTGTTGTCTCTGCCTACCCCTCCGGGAAAATGGCGTGAGCATATGTATGTATGTATGTATGTATGAGGAATTGCGCTTATTCTGTTACACGTTGTATATAAACTGAGGTATGTACTGTTAATATATCCCCGAGGTTGCATTACTGGAAATACCCACTTGTCACCAGTATATTGTTTGTTAAACTTGGCAGATAGTAAGGATCGCCAGACCGGCTTGTAAACTAGTCTACGCTGTGACGCATGCCTCAAAATAAATTCATTAATTTATTCATTGATTGCAAATTGTAATACAACAAAGGTATATACAGACACTGTCGGGGTGTAGCAATCTATTTTAATATTAGGTTAAAAACCATACGCCCCTTAAATGTAGGACATACTAACAGACAGAGGCTTAGCGAATGAGTTATATAGAACTTGTATAAAGCCACGAAAATGAATTACGAACCCCAACGGCTTACAATAACACAGCGACGTTTGTTTTTAATATCCAGGTACGAGTGGAGGATTATTATCAGTTATGTTTTTGTTACAGCGAAAATATACAGCAATATGGCAACAAGAGCAGGTTAAAAGAATCCTCGTTTTTAATATAAAAAATTAAATAATCTAACGCCTTTTATCCCCGAGGGGGTAGGCAGAGGTATTCCATTACTGGATATACCCACATTTTACGAGATAAATTGGACCCCTAAACGTGATAGGTGGTGAGCCCATCGCCGGACCGGGTCTATTTACACATGTCTCAGAATTAATTCTGAGACCTGCAGGTTTCCTCACGATGTTTTCCTTCACCGTCGAGCTAGTGATGAATATGTACGTAATATAAAAAACACATTGGTACATGCCAGGATTCGAACCCGAGCCTCACTGATTTTCGGCCGGCTAAGGCTAATTTTTAATATCTAATTGCTATTATTTTAAAGTTGTCTAACATTTTAGTCTACACTTATAATGTACTAGGCTCTGCGCGGTTTTACCGGCGTAGTTTCCGTTCCCGTGGGAATACGGTAATAAAATAGCCTATGTTACTCAGGGATCTTCTAGCTTTCCATTGGTAAAAGAATTTTTAAAATCGGTCCAGTAGTTTTTGAGTTTAGTCGTAACAAACATACAAAAATACATTCGTCTTTATAATATTAGTATAGATATATAGAAAAGAGGAAAGATTTGTTTGTTAGTAATGAATAGCCTGCAAAACCACTGGACCGTTTTTGAAAATTCTTTTACCAACGGATATCTTAATTTTTGTAGGAATTACATGGACTTTAATTAAAGTGGGACATCGCATTCGCGGGGAACAGCGTTAATTATACAAGGACAATTCTAAGGGGTGCTTTGACATAAAAAAATGCGAAATTCCTACAGCAACGGATAAAAAACAGGGTTTCTGGCGGGCAACACCGCTGGAAGCCTATTAGTTTATTTATCTATTTAGGACAACAAAAAAATACATAAAGAGAATCTTCATAATCATTATTTACGTTAGTTATTACTCTGTTTACTAGCTTTTACCTGCGGCTTCGCTCAAGCACGTTTATTTCACCCCCTTAGGAGCTGAATTTTGCAAAATCCTTTCTTAGTCGATGCCTACACTGTATAAGGAGGTATTGGTCGTGGTACACCTCGTCAGTTCACCTAGGTGTACCACGAACAATTTTTTTTGTTGGTGGGCCACCTTTGTCCACCTAGGTGATCCACGAACACAATTTATTGTTCGTGGTACACCTAGGTGAACTGACTAGGTGTACCACGACCAATACCTCTGTATAAGCTATCTATGTGCAAAATTTCAAGTCTCTAGACCCAGCAGCTTAGGCTGTGCGTTGATACATCATCAGTCAGTCAGTTTATCATTTTATATAATATAGATTTTGGGCGACAAAACTCAAGGGCACGCGTAAACACGTAGGCTTTTTTTTCTCCTATCAGAACAAAGGTGGGGTCAGTGGGGTAATCAACGCAAACTCGGCCAGGCGTGGGAGCAATCGATATTTGGGTTCAGCGGGTGACGCGTCGCGCGCGATTCCGTCGCCCTAGCACGTAGAGCTTGACACATTGGACTTTGTAACGTTCTTATTACAACCGCCTTAGAGGTCAGACTCGCACTACAAGTGTAAAACTCCATGTGCTCTTGACTGTACCTTACGACACGTCCATTACCTTGTAGTTTAAAAGTAATGTAAGCCTACTGATTGTTTAAATATGTTAATGTTTTACATCGTTATTTTCTGTTAGAATATACCCACTAGCTGTTTCGCGCGGTTCCACCCCCTTAGTTCCCGTTCCCTTGGCAATACGGAGATAAACTACGAATAAGGTAAAATATAGGCTATGTAACTCAGGGATAGCATATAATGTAGAAAGAATTTTTAAAATAGGTCAAGTATTTTTTGACATTCGTTACAACATACAAAACTACAATATTTATAATATTAGCGTATAACACTTTCCGAAGCGATAGCAGTAATGAGTAGACTTTTAATTCTGTATAAAAAACATTCTTTTTTTGTGCAGTACCTATTTGTTTCCTATTATTCTCATACCATTCATCCTATTGTCATAAAACCGCTGGGTCTAGAAGCATGAAATTTGGCACAAGGGATTTCCGGAAATTCCCACAAGAACGGGAAAAAAACGGATTCAAAGCGGGCACCGTCTGTTAACCCGCTAGTACATACATAATCTCACTCCTATTTCCCATTCCCACTAGTACACTATAAAAGAATACCGCTAATCCAACAATGAATAAAAGGGTACAATGTTTTGCATAGCCAGCGATGCCACAAACGCAAACACCGTCCAAAGGTACGTTAATCTCCATAACTCAAATTTAGAATTAGCAAGGACGAGGTAGCGCAGGTTAGGTGTTGGGGGGAATTATTTTTGTATGCAAATTATGTGCTCGATGTAGGTTTGCTTGTTGCCAGGTAAATGCTTAACATTCTATAATAATAAGTAATACGAGTATTACTTATTATTATAGTTCATGAAAACTTGGCTGACTGATCTAAATCGAAATTTTGCACAAACGTTCCTTAAATGACCTGACCTGAATGACAAAGCGGGCCACGCTGGCACCCGCTAGTCTAATATAAAAAAAAAGGTAACGAAGCCACTTACACACGAAACGAACATAAAACTGGTCCAACATCCTCCATTATTATAACAGTAAAAACGAAATGGCAGGGCAAAACTGCTCCGAAAATACCCAACCTTTTAACTGAGTCAACAAAAAAGCTTATCAGAAATATCTCTGCAGATTATAAAAGTCAACGAATCTCTGTTCTTTGCAAAAGCACGGAGCGGTAAAACAGCTCAACTCCAAACGGAATGAGATTGAAAGTTTTTACTAGATTATGCTTAAGACTTCTTCTCGGCAATTTTTTTTTTTATAAGAGAAGGGGGCAAACGAGCAGAGGGGTCACCTGATGGTAAGTGACTATCGTCGCCCATGGACACCTGCAACTCAAGAGCCACAACTGCGTTGTCGGCCTTTGAGGTGGGAGTAGGGGGAGAGGAAGGGAGGGGGGGGGGGCATGTATTGAAGAAGTCAAAATCTTCTTATTCAATGTATGGGCTTATAAGTCCACTTGTTGAAAGTCATTGCGACTCCACCGCTTCGGTATGTACAGTACGGCCGCTTTAACTTGGCAGCTCTGAAGTTGCGCAAATAGCTGCATTTTTTAGCAACCATTTGGCGGTACGAGGGGGTTTGCACAGGCAAAGCCTATGTTTAGAGAAGCCAAGTTAAAACGGCCGAACTATAGGTAGGTATAGTTGAGGAGAAGAAGCGGGGCAAGAAACTCCTCCTCCAGAAGCAAGATAGAGTACCCAAAAGAGTACCCAAACCGAGGGTATGTATGAATCGATTGATGGATGTAGATGAAGTTTAGTAATATGAGGAGTACGATGTTTCAAGGCTCAAAACCTTGCATCAGATATACTTTTAACTCCACATTCTTATTCGTAGTATTAAGTAATGATTCTGTATAAATAACTATGTTTGCATGTGTGTTTATGTCATAATATGCACACAAGATTGTATTACTACGTATATTACTACTTAGGAACCTACTTTAATTGTGCACCATGTTAGTTCTAATCTCAAGTTTCGTCCCACTCAGGGTTGTCTAGAAGAGACCGCTTAAAGCGATAAGATCGCTCACTGTACATTATTTTAATATTGTTTTAACTGTTTATGGTGTTCTAAAACAAGTTATTGTATTTCTGAAATTGGTGGATACCGTGAAAAAAAAATATTTAACACTACGCTTTATCAGAGCTATTAAGATAAAAAAAAAGTTCCACGATTAATTATAACATTATATCCATTAACCTTGAACTATGTCGTTACTCGTTAAGCATGCCGGGTAGTAGGCAATTAGGGGGCAAATTCCACTAAATGTCAACGGTTACAGTTGAATGAAAATGACATGTCAATGATCAGTCGATGGTGTTATCTGCTCTGAAAAGTGGCAAAAAAGTAACACCATTGACTGACCATTGACATGTCATTGTAATCGAACTGTAACCGTTGACATTTAGTGGAATTGGCCCCCAGACTACAAACCTAAATGCGAAAGTTTGTGAGGATGTACGTTTGTTTTCTTACTTTTTTTTTCTCAAACTCAAAATTAATTTATTTCAGTAGGTATACAAAATACACTTTGAAATGTCAATAACAAGGCACACTAAACTCGTCCATTCTTTCTTATTCTTTTACGCAAACACTACCTACCTACTGAACGGAGTTTCATGAAAATTAACAGAAATATAGCTTATACATCAGAATAACACATAAGCTGGTCTACATTGACAACGCGTAACAGAATAAGCGCAATTCCTCATACACCCCAAATAGTATTTTAACCTCTTAGACCATGAATCACAGACACGATTGATTTTTAATTGTGTCTCGGTTCCAATTGATTAATATAAAAAAATGAACTGATTAATATAAAAAAAATATGATGCCTTCGTACTTTAATTGTGTCTAACCAATTTTCTTAAATAAACAGCAAAATAGTACGATTTTCATAGGTAACACTAAATTTAGCTACGAGTATGCTTACTTATTTTTCGGAAAAAATTACACCTATTAAAAATAACTGTAACTGATTTAGTACTGAACAATCTAATTTTAGGAATAACGCTTATTCTGTTATATATTTATGGAGGAACGGAGGTGGAATGCTCCTTCATTGTGAAAAGGGAAGATCTTCCGCCAGGCGAGGTGATCGTGCCTGGGGACCGCGGTCCAACGGTTGAAGTTGGACAGTTGTATTTATACAAACTCATTAGAAAACTCCGATTGCGTGGTTTAGAACTCGGCCGTCTATTGGCGCGTTCTATGTAACTCGGCCTTCTATTGGCGCGTTCCATGTAGTGTCGCTACATCACTCCCCCTCCAAGACCGGAGGTCGATTCGATTTCTTGTGCTGCGTCGTTGTTTCGTAGATAGCTTGCAAGTGCCAGTGCTGCTCCAAGTCTGCGGTGAGTCGAGACTGAGCGGGTTGCTGCGACTGTTGAAGTGCCCGTAGTTCAGTGTGCAGAGACCGCCACGCCGGTGAGGGTGACCAGCCGCTGTAGATCCGGACGTGGGCTGCGGTGAACTGTGCGTGGGCCGAGTGCTGTCGCTGTGAGTGATGAGCCTGCAGGACCAGGTAGCACGGTGCGTCGGCTACGTATGGACCTGATTGGGCGGATTCTGGCTTGCTGTGCGACTGCTGCTGCTGACCTTGAGTGAAGGTTGTTGTGGGAGTGATGAGTGATGGCGATGCGATGCTGCTTCTGAAGTCCAGGTGTTCCAGAAGGTTGCGCTGATGTCCAGGTGTCGAGGGTCACCAGTATGGAGGAGCGGAGGTGGAATACTCCTCCATCGTGAAAAGGAAGATCTTCCGCCAGGCGAGGTGATCGTGCCTGGGGACCGCGGTCCAACGGTTGATGTTGGACAGTTGTATTTATACAAACTCATTAGAAAACTCCGATTGCGTGGTTTAGAACTCGGCCGTCTATTGGCGCGTTCTATGTAACTCGGCCTTCTATTGGCGCGTTCCATGTAGTGTCGCTACATATTGTATAAAAGAAGAGACTGCTGGCTTTCATTGAACTGACGGGTTGATTGACTAATCGATCAACGCAAAACTGATGGGTTTACTCATGAAATTTTGCACAAATGTTCCTTAAAGTGAGCACTGAGTGTTTTTTTAATTCCTATGGGAAGGGGAATAAACATTCTGCGCGAGGGCAACACCGCTGGGCAACCGCTAGTAACTAATATTTTAGTCACATAATTGCGTGAAAAGTATATTATATATCACAAGGCAACGCGTGGCGAAATCCTTAATTTTGGAAGTTACGCAATGGGGTCATCGGCCTGAGGCCCGGCCGGCGAGCCGCAGACCGTTGTCAGGCGACGGAGTTTGGTGGACAAGCCATATTTTCAATTATTACTATCAGGCTATTGGCTTAGTCAACTATTACTTAGTTTTATTAACTGACTCGACGCTATGTTAGGCAATCATAATTTTATTATTATTGTAAATTAATTAATTGCGGTACACAATTCACACACGGTTATTTAGTACCAAACTAGGCAGGGCCTATTCTATGGGTACTAAGCAACTGATAAAATACTTAAATAAATATTAAACGAACAGACACAAAGCGTTTATACATTTGTGCTGATCCTGCTTTACAGCGACTAAACTTATTTTAGTTTACTTCTGACATTTTCTTTCTCCTAGAAAAGAAAAGAGACGAGAGATATTTAGTCCTGTCAAATTAAAATTAGTCCTGTCAACTAAGGCATTTCATAACGTGTTTAGTGCATAAGTAAAGAAGTCACGACTAAAATACAACCTCTGACAGGACTAAATTCGGTAGGTTATCTTCTATCCCTTTTTTTTTAGGTAAGACAAAGACAGGACTAAACCAAAATGCAAAAGTCTGTGTAAAGCAGAAGCGCCCCCATTAGATAAACGTAATGGACTATTCACGAACGCATTAAAAAATGCCAGGAAAAACAACATCTTTTAATTGGAAGCATTCCTCCGAAGAGATACCATCAGCGAATATTCCCACTTATCTTGAGACCAAACAAGGTATATCTACGTTATGCTATCTGAACCAGCTGACATTAAGTCTTGCACGCTACTTGAGTACTTGGCAGATCGGTTTCGCGCCAGTATACCGTGACCTCTGCCGCCCCCTTAGCGTTATGGGATGGAGATATTGTCCGTGAGGATAGTAGCCATTTTGGGGTCAACTTACGCTGGATAATGAGGTGTGGTTTACAAATGACCTGGCCGTGAAACTTGAGTGTAAGTATTAAAATCCTTTTAGGGTCTTATTTACTTAGTTGGCCCCTAAGTTTTATTTGAAGCTGCTAATGGTTGTTTTACTTACGTAGGTTACTTACAAAAATATAAATACATTTAAGCGTTTTCCCTGGCTGCTGCCCGAGCCTCACTGATTATCATCATGTGAAGCAGGCTCTTTAACCGTAAGGCTACTATTGCTCTTCTTTTTTTAATAAAATTTAATATTTTTTTATAATAATATATAATATAATCTCACGCCTTTTATCCCCGAGGGGGTAGGCAGAGGTATTCCATTACTGGATATACCCACATTTCACGAGATATATTGGACCCCTAAACGTGATAGGTGGTGAGCCCATCGCCGGACCGGGTCTGTTTACACATGTCTCAGAATTAATTCTGAGACCTGCGGGTTTCCTCACGATGTTTTCCTTCACCGTTTGGACCCCTAAACTTGATAGGTGGAGAGCCCATCGCCGGACCGGGTCTGTTTACACATGTCTCATTCTGAGACCTGCGGGTTTCCTCACGATGTTTTCCTTCACCGTCGAGCTAGTGATAAATATGTACGTAAGTTTTTCAAAAACTCATTGGTACATGCCAGGATTCGAACCCGAGCTTCACTGATTTTCGGCTCTTTAATCGTTCGCGCTATCACTGCTCTTTATATATTTTTTTATAAATTGTCTTTATCTGTTAAGGATAACAGAATCTGTTAAAAGAATAACAAAACAAAAGAAATCCAATTAAAAGAGTCTACTTCACAAAAACGTAATTAAAGAATATCCAATAATGAACGTATCCAATTAGGATCTTATTTTTCATTTAACGAACATAATAAATAAGGAACTTCTCAGAAAAATCCACTTCCATTTTGTTTTCGTAACAAAGCTGTCTTAAGAGAAATATTTATTTGTGGATGTACTAATATATAGGTAGGTATATAATTATTTCACCCCTTATCCATAAGACGTAAATTTTTTTTGACTCTTGAAACCGCGCAGCTATAACCGCGTCATTGTCGTGAAATTTTGTTCCACGACTTTCCTCTTTTAATTTTGGGAATAAGTGAAAATCACTTGGGGCTAAGTCCGGAGAATATGGTGGGTGGTCAAGGAGATTAAAGCCGGCACAGCGGATTGCGTTGAGCGCAACTTCCGATCGATGAGCAGGAGCGTTATCTTGAAGAAACAACACGCCCAACGTCAGTTTTGCACGACAATTTTTCTTTAATCGCTTCACGCACTTTCGGGAATAAATTTGCATAATAGGGTCCAGTAATCGTCTTGCCTTTTGGCATGTAATCAATAAAAAGGATTCCTTCACTATCCCAGAACACAGAGGCCATAACTTTGCCAGCGGTAGGAGCAACTCGAAATTTCTTAATGGATGGAGAGGATGGTCGTTTCCAAGACACGCTTTGTCTTTTAGTTTCAGGATCGAAATGGTGGACCCACGTTTCATCCATGGTGACAAGGCGACGGCAAAAATTATCCGAATTACGCTGGAACATTTCAAGATTACGCTTGGAAATTTCCAAACGTCGCTTTTTGTTTTCGTCGGTTAACATTCGTGGCACCCACCTTGCCGACACTTTTTTGAACCCCAGTGAATCAATTAAAATGGATTAGACGCTACCAAATGATATCTTTAGGATCTCAGCTATATGTTTTATAGTCATTCTTCTGTCTTCCAAAACCAGATTCTCAACCTTTTTGACATTTTCTTCCGTAACAGAGGTTGAAGGCCGCCCTGAACGCGGGTCATCTTTACAGCTTGATCTACCTCTTTTAAATTCTGCCACCCAGTACGCAACCATAGAATAGGGTACAGCATCATCCCCTAATGTCTGCTGAATGTCCAAAAAAATTTCCTTAATAGACATTTTTTTCATACTGAGATATTTTATCACCGCACGTAACTCACTTTTATCCATAATTTTGACTTTTTAGCAACTCGTTGCACAAAACAATTTATTACGTGCGAAAGAACAGACAAAAACAAGTGACAGTCTGCATAAGTAATGTGTGATAGACACTCTTTAATTTGAATATCGAACTTCTCCCAAAAAGGTTTTATATATATGCACTTCTAGGAACTTTTTGATTCACCCTCGTAGTATCGATGAATGGATCGGAATGGAAAAAAGACAGTGTTACTGGCTTCTGATTGTTTAACTCTAATTAGGGTCGGGATAGTAAAAACTTGAGCTTTCAAGCGATAATTCTTCCAAATGTATCAGGCTTAGTGTTTGTCGACAGTACATGCCCTGACCTGGGGGCCAATTTTTTATATGGGTTACAGTTGGATGACAATGTCATGACAATGGTCAGTCAATGGCGTTATTTGAAACACCATTGACTGACCATTGGCATGTCATTATCATCCAACTATTACCGTAGACATTTAGTGGAATTGGGGCCCTGGAGTCGAACTCATGAGGCAAGCTGAATTCCAACATTACTTTTCTTTCTAGTAAGCAAAAAGAGGTAACATGCATGATCATAATTGGTACTCAGTGTCAGCCCGGACTTATGAATGTGCACTTCCAGGAGTGGACTATCTCTGCTTACCCCACGGGGTCTTAAATGTAAATTTCTTCACGATGAATAGATGTCAAACCTGTCAAAGGCTCATAAGGTTCCTTTCCCAAAGGGTCCAGTTTCTCAGAATATTGCTTATCCATAATGTCACTCTCCCAAAATGTGGCAATAACTTGTATCAAACTCGATTTGAGTTCGTAACGAAGTTAGAACCAATCGCTACGAATTATTTAATCGCTTAATAAAACAAACACAATTCAGTGGAAGTTAGACAAGGAGGCAATTCAATTGCTCTTTCATTGACTTCAATGCGAAACTCATCTCGCTACACTCTCTCTGTCTCTCTCTGGCTAGGGTTAAGTTCTAATCCGTCCCATCCGTTCTTGAACAGATTCTAAGCTCGTCATTTAGTATAAAGGCCCGAACACACTAAAACAGCATAGCTACTCTGCGCTACACAGGCGCAACGCATTGAAGCTGTTAGCTGCCTCCAGTGTAACATAAGCTGCATTGCTTATCAACTACTCTGCTCCTCCATCGTGAAGATCTTCCTTTAGGCGAGGTGATCGTGCCTGGGGACCGCGGTCCAACGGTTGATGTTGGAGAGTTGTATTTATACAAACTCATTAGAAAACTCCGATAGCGCGGTTTAGAACTCGGCCGTCTATTGGCGCGTTCCATGTAGAGTCGCTCTACAGACATGTCGAGCGGATGAATGAAAGGCGTCTAACGAGACAAATATATAAGGGGATTGTGAGTGGCCGAGTGGGCAGAGGCGACCTAGGCGTACTTACATAGATCAGATCGGCAATGTATTGAAAAAAATCCAGATAAAGAGTACCCGAAACCGACGAGCTTGTATGAACCGATTGATAGATGTGGATGAGACGCGTGAGGTATGCCAGGATCGTAGCAGGTGGCAGGCTGTTGTCTCTGCCCACCCCTTTGGGAAAAAGGCGTGAGCATATATATGTAATATACTATTTCGAAAACATACCCTTGCGAGGTTGAATATGAAATGCAAAAGTATGTATGAAAGTGTAATTTTTCTAAAGCCCATCGGTAACACTGCTAGCGACAATATAAAATACATATAAGATTTCGAAAAAAGTATTTTGTATTCAAAGTCAAAACAGAAAAATAATAAGCTTCATTTGTATTATGGGCCGGTTGTTGTAGAGTGGGCAGTGAAAGCGATGATGCATTCTGGGAATCCCCGGCCCTCCTCGAGGCCTGGGAAATCGCGGAAATTTCCCCAGTCATAACAGATATACTAGCTCAGTAAAGGGCTGAAAATAGAAATGATCGCGGTCGCGCTTTGGTTTCTTTGAAAACTTGTTGTTGTGCGAAAAATCTGTTTTTCCCGACGGCCTTAGATTTGTAATGTTTTCCGGATGTTTGTATATTTTAAAGATCGAAAACAATCATTGAGTCACTGTAAAACATCCACGTCGCCAAATTCGAGTTATGGCTCATAATATGAAAAAGCTCACGACTCGTTGTGGCAATCACAGAAAGACCACATAGCGAAATTCGTATCGTAGCTGTCATGTTATACGACCACAGCGCATTGTGGCAATGAATAAAAGCCATAGCCAGAAATGGAATACTTCTGCCTACCCCGTCGGGTATAAAAGGCATGAGTTTTTTTTGTTCTTATTCAAATGTAAACCAACATAAACGATCGCGTAAATATTATTTCACATACCTCACAAAATGTCACACCTGCTAATAGTCGCAATTTCTTTAGTGCTCTATATAGTACTAGCGGTTCTGCGCGATTTCATTCGCCTAGTTACCGTTCCCGTAGGAATACGGGAATAAAATATAGCCTATGTTACTCAGAGTTACTCGTTCTAGTAGTTTTTGAGTTTATTCGTAACAAAGATACAAAAATACAAATCTTTCCTCTTCATAGATAACGTATCTCTACCTATCACTGATTACTAATATCATTACAAGCTTGTTGTTTTAAGTTTATGTACCAAACGAATGCCACCCTGCCCTGAATTTACGTAACTCTGAAATCCCGCCCCGCACACGTCACGTACATCGTCGCGTCTACAGCTCGGCGCGCTCGAAAATTCACCTAATATTTAATGAAAATGAAAATACTCTTCGCCGACGTATTACGGAAAGGAGACATTCCATTTTGGGCCTGCACATTGTACACCAGCGGAAAGATGGAGAAAAATCTAGTAATTATCAGAAAAATATTTTAAAAAATCATTTCCATCTATTTAACTTGCACAAAAGTAATTAAACTTTAATGGATCCGCATGAAATCATATTGAAATAATACTATTTCTAATGTCTTAAGCCCAATTTCCATGTTATTGTGAATTAGTCCGACAAACATCAAAATAATGTCGATGGTCATTCTACCGGTCAGGCCGCAATTTTTTTTTCGGTCGCCGCGATACTAGTTTAATGAAAATTAAAGTTTATTGTACAACGAAACTAGACAGATATGAGCAAAATCATAAATAAAACTACAGTTGTTTTATTTATATTTATCTAAAAAACTGGTGTGCATGGTGCAGGCCCAAACACATTCATGAAACGTCTCCTTTCTAAATGTTCCGCCGGTGCCATTTTGAAACAGAATGTGGCTCAAATAGAGCTTTATCCCCAGGAGGTCGGCAGGTATTTCATTAATGGAATTAGGTACATTTTTCGGCCCTAACGTGAAAGGTGGTCTCCTCCGGACAGGGGCGATGTTAATCATTCCTCGGTACCAATTTTGGGGCCTGCAGGTTTCCTTACAGTGTTATCCTTATCCTTAACTTACTAACAATAATAATCTACGATTCTTGCATGTTTTTCAAACCCTCTTTAAATTATCTTACTATACATTTATCAGACATACAGTGGTGGTCAGATAATTAGAAACACTGCCAACGGTCCTTGACATTATGTAAGATACTGCTCCGCAATCGTTTTTATTTTGAAATTAAACAATAAATAGGACAACAATATGTTCAACGATTTATCAATGATTAGAAAAACAATATTAATTTCATTACACAAGTGCAGTTTCAATATTACATTACGGACAAACATTTGAACCAGTTTTAAGGTATGAACAATAATGGTCAACTAATTAGAAACAACAGCAAAAAAGTATAAAAAATAATATTTTTTTAAGTATTAGTAATTAGTAGTGTTATTTAAGAAATAGCTACTATCCCAAACCTATCAATAGTTATAATTAATATTAATTGGCGTATCGCTTATTGCCAATAACAGCACTGCAACGACGTGGCATTTTGATTCAATCAATTTCGTAAATTTTTCTAGGGGGATTTAATTCCATGCTTCAAAAAATGCTTCATTTAGTTCGTTTTGACTGGTGTTACGTTTGTTTGAGACTTTCTTTTTAACAATAAACCAGAGATTTTCTATCGGGTTTAAATCCGGACGATTTGCTGGCTAGTCTAAAATGGATATACGCTGTTTGCTAAGGAAACATTTGACGCTATTGGCCGTGTGTTTAAGGTCATTGTCATGCTGAAAGATCCAAGTCACAGGCAAATGATCGTCCGAGTAGGGAATCATTGTGTGCTCTAAGATATTTTTTATTGCCATTGATCCATTGTACCTTTAATCTTCCGAACGGGTCCAACTCCATTATCCGGAACAACACCCCCAAACTTTAATGTTACTGCCACCGTCCTTGACTATACTCCTTGTGTATTTATAATTAAAGGTACCTATTGTTTACAGGACGTCTAACATAGCGCTTTGCATCGAAATTTACCATATTTATTTTTGTTTCATCTGAAAATAACACTTTTTTCCATTCTTGTACTGTCCAATTAACATATTTTTTAGCGAATAATAATCGCTTCTCTCGGTGCTGCTTGGTAAGAAGCGGTACCTTTCAAAAGATTCTTCCAAACAATTTAGTTTCCACTAATCTTTGGCGTATCAATCTTGGGGAGATATTTCTCGGGTCATCAGGCGAAAAAACTTCGTTTTTAATCTGGTTGGAGCCTTTAATTGAGTCTTTTTTAGAAACACGAACAACAACTTATCTTCTCTAGGAAAGGTTTTTCTTGGCCGAGCCTTTCTAAGAACATTTTCAACAGTTCCATGTGTTTTATAATGATCAATTGCATTAAAAACTTTCTTTACAGAACAATTTAAATGCTCAGCTATTCTTCTGTTCGACCACATATGATCTATACGTAAATTAACAATGATTTGCCTAGTTGACGCGTCCCATCTTTTATTTTTGCCCATTTTGAACAAAATAAAATTCATATTAAATTTTGAATTACAGCCAGAATAATAGAAAAAGCCAATAAAGAAATGTTATTCTCCAATTTCCAAAACAATAACGAACTATTGATCCTTTTTTTAAATGTTTCTAATTAAGCGTCCAAGCGGCAAGTAACAGAAAATAAACTCCTACAGGTGTAAGACTCATTTTGTTATTTAAAAGTAAGATATGTTTTATATTTTATGCATTTAATGAGTTTTTTATTTGAGTGGCTATATTATTGCATAATTATTAATTATTGAATGTGTATATTTTTTACGAACATTTGTACGTTGAAGGTATACTTTCCTTATTCATAAGAAGTGTTTCTAATTATCTGACCACCACTGTATATCAGACCCGGTTCGGCGATGGGCTCACCACACCACCTATCACGTTTAGGGGTCGAATATATGTACTCGTGAAGTGGGTATTTCCAGAAATGGAATACTTCTGCCTTGCCTACCAGGGATAAAAGGGGTGAGATTATTCACTTTATATATACCTAAATTTAATAAAAAATCTGATGAAAAAGTCGAGCAGCAGGACTCCACGGGTGGACAATGACAATAGATTTACTATTATGTCTGCGAAATGTTACTGGAATGGTACTTGTATTTATGTCTATTATTATGACTGTATGTTTTCGTGAACAAATAAATTAAAATGAGTAGAAAACAATTCACATTGGTTGTATTTATACAGACTCTTCCGAGAATTTCGTAATTATAATAAGAAAATTACATTCTAAGATGGAGAATTCCATTATTTCACCCACATTAATGGCCTCAATGTGATCCTATATGAGTGGGTGCTTTTATATTAATGACAGACCTGTTTCTAGTTATCCTGCCTCCTGAATCAGAGGTTGCGGGTTCGAGTCTGTTGACTAGTTTAAGAATAATAATAAATAATAATCTTCATTAATATAAATGTTTACAAATTGTTTGCGATTAAATAATATGTAAAATACTACTCGTCATAAAACATAGTGTTAGCAAGATATACTTTACTATGTATGAGAAAAATATATTTTTTATTTGACATAAACTTTCTATTTCTGCTAAGCCTGATGGTCGACATATAATGCCTTTAGGCATTAAGTTCGCCATGTGTACATTCTCTTGGTACATGAAGTTAAATAAATAAACACAAACACAACAACACACATACACTCAAACAAGTCTAAGTCCTGTCTGTAGAATTGGAACAGCGTCGTTTGGCGCACTGGGTGTCTATTTTAACTACTTAATTAGTAAATTGGATTACGTATGAGACCCACTTTTTTTCGCACTTAGGGGCCGTCTCTACGAGCGAGAGAATCGCGGCGATTCTATACAACTTCTCGCCGCGATAACATCGCCGTGTCGAGACGCGTGCACAGAGTGTATAGAAATACGTGGCACGATGAAATTATCGCCGCGATTCTCTCGCTCGTGGAGATAGCCCCTATGGCATACAAAAACTTAAAAAACAAAAGACATCCTTGAAAAAAGTTACA
This sequence comes from Ethmia dodecea, assembly GCA_963855545.1. Lineage (NCBI taxonomy): Eukaryota > Metazoa > Arthropoda > Insecta > Lepidoptera > Depressariidae > Ethmia > Ethmia dodecea. The sequence goes on along the minus strand of OY979463.1, from coordinate 2,733,202 downwards.
TACATAATCTCACGCAAGCATATTAAAATTTCATTCCATTGAAGTTGGCAGACAAAAAAATGTTTACATAATAACAAAATATTTAAAAAAAGTTTATCATATTGTTTTAACCGACTTCACAAAGGAGGAGGTTATCAATTCGTATGTTTTTTTTTATGTTTGTTAACTCAGAATTTTCGACTGGGTGAACCGATTTGGATGATTCTTTTTTATTTGAAAGCTGGTGCTTCTCGTTTCCCATTTCAATTTGGTCCAGGGGGCCAATTCTCATGGATGCTATTGTCAGACCTGTGGGCCAATTCCACTAAATGTCAACGCTTATAGTTGGATGACAATGACATATCACCAGGCTTCCAGATTGGTCCCATTTTAATTTCGTCCAGTTCTGACAACGGCATCCATGAGAAAACCATATAATTTGAAGGTTGAAGTCGGTTTTTTTACATCTTATCTTATCTTTAGATTGGTTATTATAATCTCTTAAACAGCTTGTTTACGTTTCAATAAGCATTGTTTAACTAAATGTTAAGGCATTCGGTCGTCAGGTATTTGAGGGCAGTGAGCTTTGATGCGGTTTACGAGTAAATTTTAAACAAGAATTTCCCCTACGCGGCCATATGACGACCTTCAATCTAGGGTAAATCCGCAAAAACGCACTTACGGTATGCAGCCCTTTTCGCATTGAATGGTAACCTACCGATGTTCTACAATTTACGATATTTTCGCTGTTACTTAGGGTGTGGGAATGGGCAGGCCACGTTTATCGTATGCAGTCGGACAGATAAGCAAAATTCTGCACCAACTGGATCTCGATGTTGAGGCAGACACTCGAGGACATGACTAGAGGCGGCAGAGGACAGGAATAAGTAGAAAGAGAGCCCTTTAGTTTATTAATAAAAAAACTACGGACAGATCGCTGTCAAAAAGTGACACTACCGCAGGGTCGTTAGTTACAAAACTAAGTGTTTAACATTTTTACTAAAAATATATTGTAAAATTATTTGTAGACAAAAAAAAATCGGTTAACGACTCCGGTTTCAATGAAGCAAAGTCCTTTCATACAATGCGAAAATTCTCGCCTACCGCCTCTAAATCCAATACCGAATCACCCCGTTTTAACTTTATAGCCTTACTAAAACGTTGTTAATACTGTTAGCTATTCTGTGCTGAATCTTAAAGGCCAATCTTTATTTGATGGCTTCCACGAGACCTCCAAGGGCTTCTTAAGTAGGGATCGACGGTAATGTTAGGCAAATAAAATTTGACAAAAGTTTAGTCACATATGAAAACCGGACAAGTACAGTCACGAGCACATGAAGCTTTACACTTGTAGTGCGAGTCTGACCTCTAAGGCGATTGTACTAAGAACGATAAAAAGTCCAATGTGTCAAGCTCCACGTGCTCTTGACTGTACGCGTCGATCTTTTTCGTAAAAATCATGAAAATGTATATGATTTGGTAAACATTTTGTTACAAAGGGGACATTTAATCCCATTTGGTAAACTAACATAGTTTACCAAATGGGATTAAATGTATGAAGTAACAAAATGTTTACCAAACGCAAATTTTTAGTAGGTACAGTTTGAGGTTTACCAAATGGGATGTAGCCGACTAACCGCCGTTCCCAATATTCAATCTATCTCTTGATTTACCCATACTATTTAATTTTTCTGCTAGCCGATAAATATCGATTCAAGCGAACTCTAGTGGAGCTACGTCTCTACGCGTGACGTCACGAGGAACAATCCCGCGCATAATGTCTGACGAGCTTGGCTGTGGCGCGTATAGTTAATTAATATAAATGTTTTGCCAGTGTCTCTGAAAGTCTATACCTTCACTACATAGTATAAAACAAACTCGCTTTCTCTGTCCCTATATGCTTAAATTTTGAAAACTACGCAACGGATTTTGATGCGGTTTTTTTTAATAGTAGTTATTTATGAGGAAGGTTTTTAGTATAAGCATTGCACCCGTGCGAAGTCGGGGCGGGTCGCTAGTAAATAATAGACCATAATATGAAAGGCTATCGCGTTATAAATTAATCCTACTAATAATACGCTGGGCTTGCGGAGAGCTACTCTGCTTACTGTACTGCCTTTACAAAATACGAAGGCTGGCTATACAGCCAGCCTTTGCCTTTGCCAACAAACTGCATTTGGAACCCGCAACTCGTTGGTGGAGTTGGGCTGCCATTTAAATTTAGCCAATCTTCATGGACGAGTTTAGAGTGCCTTGTTATTATATTAGACTATTGACTTTCTAAGTGTATTTTCTACGCCTACAGAAAATAAATACATTTTCAACATAAAAAATATATTTACTACTAGCCTTTACACGCTACTTCGCTCTGGCACGTTTATTTAACCCCCTTAGGGGTTGAATTTTACATAATCCTTTCTTAGTGGATGCCTACACTGTATAAGCTATGTATGTGCAAAATTTCAAGTCTCTTGACCCAGCCGTTTAGGCTGTGCATACATCACCAAACAGACAGTCAGTTAATCATTTTATATATAGATTAGCCAGTACCAACACAGACAAAGACGGGGATAAAAACTAGTCAAAGTAAATAAATTACTCAAACGTAGCCGGCGAGTTCCCTCGGGACGTTAGCCGCAATATATTACCAGGAATATCCGTCTGTCTGGTTCACTGTGGAATTATGTAGCTTTAAATATGTAAAGTTACAATGTTTTGTTTGAAATTATATATTTTTAGAGGCGCACGTATTTGTAATTATAAGTTCAATCTATATAATAATAATAATCTTTATTGCTTTCTTGTTGTACAAAAAAGAGGTCTTATATAATTATTCATAAGAATGGGTTATGGGTTTCTAGGGGCAAAAACTCGCTCAGGCTGAAATTTTGGTTGTGTTCATAATTGTCTTGACAAGGTTTGTATGGAAGATATTTTGCAAGTTCCCAAACGAAAATACGGGAGACGAAATTACTAAGTATTGTGTATTTAATCTCTACGATAAACGATAACACCTAGAAACTTGCAAAATGGTATGTTGGTGTCTTATATCTCGTAAGCTTGGGTCCCACGGTCCGTAAAATCGCGGATGCACGCAGACCAGCTCGCACGACGCACCGTGGGACCGGCCTCGTCCGTGATAGCACAGAACGTCTGTGGCGGTGCGCCCGTATCCATCGTGAGTCGGTAACTTCAAAGGTGCGCTCTTCTCTCTCTTTCTTTCGCTTTGCATTATGACAACATAAAAACATCTACACACACCGACACGCACCGTTGGACCGGCCCTGCCTGTGGTGCGTCGCCGTCCGTGCTCGTCGGCTGAGTGTAGCTGATCCGTAGAATAGCGGACCGTGGGACCTGTAGAAAGCGGGTATCGAGGGATTTTTAGAAATTCCCAAGGGAACGGGAATAAACTAGATCCGCGCGGGCAACGCCGCTGGGCACCCGCTAGTATAAAAATAAGTCGGGTTTTCCTTCCTGATTCTATAACTCCAGAACGCACGAACCGATTTCCACGGTTTTCCATTCGTTGGAAAGGTCTCGGGCTCCGTGAGGTTTATAGCGATTATAGAGAATATATAGAGATATAAAGAAAATTTAGGAAAATCTTATAAGCATTGCACCCGTGCGAAGCCGGGGCGGGTCGCTAGTCATTGTATGTTTTTTTTTGTGTTTGGTCGACTACATGTGTGTGACTGAAGTTTATAACTAGCGACCGGCCCTCGCTCCGCTTCGGTTTATATGGTATCTAAAAACCTTCCTCTTGAATCACTCTATCTATTAAAAAACCGCATCAAAATCCGTTGAATAGTTTTAAAGATCTAAGCATACATAGGGGCAGATAGACGGGAAGCGACTTTGTTTTATACTATGTTGTGATAAACGTTTTATCTATGTATATATATATATATCTATCTATACAGATACACTTAGGTGTCCGGGAAATGAGGTAGATTACTTTTACCCGTTTGTTTACGCACAATGGAAGTCGTTAAGCCATGTCAGGTACCCTTGGGTGGCTTGAAAAATTCTGACTGTTAAGTGGCCACCAGCTTAACACCATCTGCCAATCCGCTGTGGGCTCGCGTGGGAGATTATAGCCCATACTTCCTCATGTGTGAGGAAAGACCCTTAGCTCAGTGGGCTGTTACGGGTTGATGATGATGACTTTTAATCGTTGAAAGTGGATGAAATCGTAGCCAAAAGCTAGTAGACATGAACACAGAAATGCCAAAATTAATTCTAGCTAATCGAACTGCAGAGCCGTTCCGTACAGTTTAATATCGCTATTACGTACTGGAATTGCTCCAATAATAGTTATTGGCGGTAACCGTTGCTGAATATATAGGTACTAGCTTTTGATCGCGACTTCGCCCTCTAATAATTTGAAGTAGCATACCTATGTTGTTATTCTGTTGTATAAGCTATATCACTGAACAGTTTCATTTAAGTTCGTTTTGTTTTTTTTTCGCGTGAAAGAGCAACAAACATCTATCCATACCTACATAGATCCCCACAAACTCTCGCGTTTATATTAGTGGAATATCGTAAGCCTATGTTTCTCTATGCTGCGGAAAACTGGACCTTAAGGAAAAGCTACAAAAGAATTATTGGAGTAACTTGGACCGAGTTTCGCTAAAGAATCAGTGTTTCAAGAACTTTGCAACAAGCAACGTTTATCCTCTACAGTCCAATCTCGAATCTTCAACTGTGGGCAAGATCCCTCGCGTCTTATAATGCAAAGGAAAATTTCCCCTTGTTCACATACACTATCGTACAGATTTTGGTAAGTCACGAAATCACGTATTATGTAACGTGAATGTAAATCGCTGGCTATATACGTCGCGTTCTGAAACCTACATGTATCCAACTGAAACTTTTATTTCCCACTAGCGGTTCTGCGCGGTTTCACCCGCGTAGTTTCTGTTCCCGTGGGAATACCGGAATAAAATAAAGCCTATGTTACTCGGGGATATTCTAGCTTTCCAATGTTGAAAGAATTTTTAAAATCGGTTTAGTAGTTTTTGAATTTATTATTAACAAAGATACAAACATACAAATCTTTACTCTTTTAACATACGAGTAGTATAGATGTATAGATTTATACAACACAAGCTGTTTTTTTTTGTTGTAGTTCCCGTTCCCGTGGGAATACGAGGATTAATCTAGCTTATGTTACCTACTTCTAGATAAGTAAACTTTCCATTAGTGAAAGAATTTTTAAATCGGTCTTTACTCTTTATTAGGTACCAATATTATTGGTGTAGAAGTGTAGATTAGTATAGATAAAGGCAACATGACTAACACTCACTAATTTCACCGCGCTATGGTCACATACAAACATGAATACAAAAAAATATTCCGTCAATTTACAAAAAAAGATACTAGATTATCATTTCTATAGCACCAATCAAGACCAAAAATTCAGTGTGAAAGTGCTATTCAAATTGAACCTATTGAGTTAAAATCAATTACTTACTCGAATAGCTGACTAATTGATTCGTCTAGAAGGCAAATTGAATTTGAGCATAGCCGAATACCCGAGTTTCAATGGAGTAATTTCAATAGTGACCTAGAATTTTCAATTTTCTGCAAATGGGCGACATTCGTAGGAACAATATTCGTTAAAAGAAACCGACTAGTTGACTGACTGATCGATCAACATCCGAAACCGCTGTCTAAATTTGTACAAAGGTTCCTTAAAAGAAGAATAAGCTTTAAGAAGGAATTTTTGGGAATTTTTACAGCAACGGGGAAAAAACTTATTAAACGCGGGCAACGCCTCTGATCCTAGTACTTATGAATGTAACTCGTGAAGCAACTCGTCGGTGGAGATGGGCTGCTGTTTACATTTAGCCAATCTCCATGGACGAGTTTAGAGTGCCTTGTTATTAGACTATTGACATTTATAAGTGTACTTTTAGTACCTACAGAAAATTAATGATATTATTTTAAGTTTAAAGAACACGCTTATTTTAGTAACGTACTAAAAATACAAAAATACACCATCCAGCTCTCGTCTGTCCTCATGGCCGTACTTATTCTATCCCACTCGTCGAAACAAATTTAAAATGAGCCAAATCTCGAAGGGTTTATGAGTTCCTCTATAGACTTTCTTTCTGACTCCATCATAAGACACTCATGCATGAGGGCGGATGAACAGATGCTAGTTGCTCTTTCACGCAAAAACTACTAAAATGATTTTGATGAAACTTTCCAGTAGTATAGCTTATACAATACCTACATCTCAATAACACATTACCGACTTTTCATCCCAGACAAAGACACACAAACAGACAAAGTCGCAGCCAAAAGCTTGTACATCATATAGGTCCGCTATCATATACAGATAATATAGGTACCTATATAATATACAGACATATTATGTCTGTAGGGCTGTATAGGTTCCAAGTCCAAAGCCATCAGTCAATATGCAAGTCTGGGCCGAAACATTCAAATGAACATTTCCAGTCAATGACATCATTCGTTCACTCACTTTATGAGGGAATGTAAAGCACGTGCGTGGATTGCTTTATTACTTTTTACTTTACGACCACAGATCTACAGAAACTGGAAGGCTCATCGTATTAAAGTGTCATCGCCACCGCAGACCTAGAAAAATGTTGTTATGGTAATGAGTAAGTAATAAGTAAGGTAAGAGTAACATACATACATAATTGACGGGCTTGTTGGCTCCGTTGGTAGTGACCCTGCCTTCTGAGTCGGAGGTCGCGGGTTCGATTCCCGCTCGGGGCCAACATTTGTGTGCATGAACACGTCTGTTGGCTTCGTGTCTGGTCGTTTAATATTTATTTAAGTATGTTTATCAGTTGTTTAGTACCCATAGTACAGGCCCTGCCTAGTTTGGGACTAAATAACCGTGTGTGAATTGTGTCCCGCAATTTATTATTTATTATTATTATTTATAATCTCACGCCTTTTTCCCATTGGGGTAGGCAGAGACAATATGCTGCCACTTGCTACGAACCACATCCATCAAACGACTCATGCATGATCGTCGGTTTCGGGTACTCTTTATTTGGCATTTCTTCAATACATCGCCGATCTGGTCGATGTAAGTACGCCTAGGTTGCCCTCCGGCTCGCCCATTCACAGGTAAGAGTAAGTTTTAAAAAAAGACTTGTTCTTCAAGGGTTCTCTTAAAGCGAACTTATTTTATCAGTAATTAAAAAGATCTAAAATAAAATTAATTGACGCATGTATGAAAGATTATCACCCTAAAAACGGGTCGACCGATTCAGCTTATTTGAATCATATTATGTTATAATGTAATGTGTAATCTATACATATAATAAAACTCTAACGGGGCCGTGTCTGTACATTAAATATTTTTTGAAAATTTTAACGGTAGTGTATATAGTTATCGATATAGATACCGAAACACCAATTTTTGGAATTTTTGTCTGTCTGTCTGTCTGGTTGTGCACGCATCACTCAAAAACTACTGGACGGATTTTGATGAAATTTGGTATGGAGATAACTGAGTACCTGGGTCAACGTCTAGGGTACTTTTTATTCCAGGAAAAATATCTCATTCCCACGGGAAAATAAAATAAACTGGTTAAAAAGAGAAATAAGTACTACTCCGAAACGATAACACCTAGAAACTTGAAAAATGGTATGAAGGTGTCTGGTATGTCATAGGAAATTGGTATAAAGGGATTTTTGGAAATTCCCACGGGAACGGGAATAAACGGAATCCTCGCGGGCAACGCCGCTGGGCATCCGCTATTGTATGATAAAATTACACCTCTTCCACCACATGCAAATATATTTTTTTGTTGTCATTCTATTCTGGGACGTGCTGGTTTCCTCACGGTGTTTTCCTTTACCGTCAAGCTCAAACTCAATAACTTTATTGCACAATAATGAAATATCATACAGATAGGGGGTCATTATGGACCCTGTGAAGGGCACAGCAAAAAAGAGACGGGGACTTTTCAAGAAATAATCTAAATACAATATATAAGAACAATATATAAGCTTAGTGAATAATATACCTACGTACATTTTTGAAAAACTCATTGGTGGATGTCCTCACTAAGACTTTGCTACCTGCGCTCAAAAGTTACATTCAATCTTCTATAGCTGTGTATACGGCAATATTTTGAGAAATTTGTCTTGCCTTCAAAAGTTAGAGAGGTGCTTTAATAAACGACGTGTCGTCTGTTTTATTTGAAGAACAAAAAAGAAGGAAAACTTTGTCGTTAAGACTCAAAATCCCTCCATTTCTAATGTAAAATCCAATCAAATCGTTTTACTTGATGATGATGACTCACAGTCCTACTAATATAAACGCGAGTTTGTGAGGATGGATGTATAGATGCTTGTAGCTCTCACAGAAAACTACTGAACAGATTTCGATGAAACTTACAGTATATAGCCTATAGCTGTTTATTTATTTATTTAGGACGACAAACAATTACATAAAGAGCATACTTTATAATCTTAATTCACGTATAAATTGTGAAAAAGTGTTCTATTTAAAAAAAAAACTTACGCCTTTTATCCTCGAGGGGGTTAAGAATAAGAATAAGAAATCTTTATTTGCTTCAAACATGGTGTAAAGATGTTATAAAATATGTATGTGCATACATGTTCAGCTAAAAAAAATGTAGCATGCAAATATAAAAAGGACAATAAGAAAAAAAAAAAAAAAAAAAAAAAAAAGAACTTCTTAAGATTTACGCATATCTAACAGTTCGCGAATATTGTAAAACATTTTATTTATAAGCCACTCTTGCAAACTTTTTTTAAACAATCTTAAATTCAATGTCTTAAATTCATCTGGTATTTTATTATATATTCTTACACACAATGTTAAACAGTTTTTGTCATATTTTGCGCTCTTTGGAGCCTCTTCCAGCACAAGTCTGTTAGGGTTTCTTTGTAGTCTGCTATTAAGATCACATGCTTTTTTAAACATGTTGATGTGTTTTTTAACAAACAAACATACTTCCAGTATATAAAGAGAAGGTAATGGCAACAATCCAAGTCTAGTAAACAAAGGTTTGCAAGAACCATCTGGTGGAACGCCACATATCGCTCTTAGACATTTTTTTTGACCAATAAATACCTTGGACAGCATATTACTATTTCCATTTCCCCATAAAATAAGTCCGTAACGTAATATAGACTCTATATATGCGTGATATGTTATTAAAGCTGTTTTGGTATTAGTAATATGTTTTACTTGTTTTAGGGCGTAAACAAATCTATTCACTTTTCTAGCTACGTTATCCAGATGTGGTTTCCAACTTAAATCTCTGTCAACAGTGATACCTAAAAATTTCATTTCATTGACCTTATTAATAATTGTATCATCATATTTTATATTCATGTCAAAATTATAATAAGATTTACTTGACTGATTAAATTGAATATAATGTGATTTATTTAAATTAATTTTTAGATTATTTGTGACGAGCCATTCAATTATAGTCTTAACCGTATTATTTATGTCAATTTCGTGATCACGTATTGAAATATGCTTCTCAGATGTCACAATAATAGATATGTCATCAGCGAATACAATACATTCATGGTTTGTTATTTCAGTTATGTCATTAATATATAAAATAAATAATATTGGACCCAAAACACTTCCCTGAGGTACACCAGCTCTGACGTATTGAAAATCAGATAAGAAGGAGACCATTTCCTGAGATTTATTTATGTTAGAGATTTCTACGCATTGTTTTCGACCGTTCAAAAACGATGATAACCAATTAAATGCCGGGCCTCTAATACCAAATGAGTCCAGTTTCCTTAAGAGAATGTCATGTGCATGTGTCATGTGTCATGTTAGACAGAGGTATTCTATTTCCGAAAATACCTACTTACTTTTCACCAGAATATTCGACCCCTAAACGTGATAGGTGGTGAGCCCATCGCCGGACCGGGTCTGTTACTGTTTTATTTATTTATTTTTAGAATGAAACATAGGCTTCCTATTAACCCGGAAAAACACGTAGTTCCTACGGGACGCGCGGATGCATTCGCAGATAAAAGCTAGTTTTTGTATAAGAATATCTCCTGTCCATTATAGAGATAAAGAAACTGAAATGGCGCATAATACCGTTATCAGATTAGTTGCGTGACTAGTCGTCCAGCCAGTGGCATTGATAGACTGCTAAGGTTACCGACCTGGCTTCAGACATTTTTAAGTAACATTGTAGAAGTTTATTCTTGTGTTATATTATAATGACTAAATAAACTTATTGTATTAATGACTAGCGGTTCACGCGGACGCTGTTTTTTCCCGTTCCCTTGGGAATATCTTAATATCCTTTCTTAGTGGATCCCTACATCGTATAATAATAACAATTTATTAGAACAAAGATTTCGTACAACAAAAAATGTACATAGGGTATCGAGTACAACCAAAAACATATAAAACTTCTGACTTCCAAACTAGAATAAATCTGTATTATGGAATTCAGTGTTCCTCCATACTGCGCCTTACATACCTATACTATACCATATAATTAATAACAATTTTAAACAGTTGTTGACAATAATTTCGCTTGTTAGTGTGTGTGTGAGTGTGGGTGTCGTATAAGGAATCTACCTATACGTATACTGATAGTATGTAGTTGTAATCAAATGTATTATTATAAAACCATCTACAAAATCCGAGCTTGGTTCCTTCAAATTTTCTCTAAAGACCTAGTAGAGAGAAAGAAAAGAAATTTATTAGACACTGAAAAATAATGATACAAAGGCATTTTCTGCCAAAAGTTGTAGCCAGAATTTTCCGTATCGTTCCCGTGGATCAACAATCCGCGGTGGGCTCGCGTGGGAGGTTATAGCCCATACTTCCTCGCGTGTGAGGAAAGACTCTTAGCTCAGCAGTGGGCTGTTACGGGTTGATGTTTTCCCATGGATCCGCCTTATTTTTATGATAAATTATGTATTACTAGCGACCCGCCCTTGGATTCCTTCCTCTTTAGTCACTCTATTAAAAAAAAAACGCATCAAAATCCGTTGCGTAGTTTTAATGTAATTATAATATGCTATGGTATCTATATATTTACTTACTTTATGTATGTATTGTGTATTTTTTTATATATATTTATAGGAAACGGTTTATGTATTTAAGTACCTTAATCCATTGTTAACTTTAGTGCACCACCTACCTTCATCTGTTTATCTCAGTTAAATCCATCTTAAGGTTGTCTGGAAGAAATCGCTTAAAGCGATAAGACCGCCCATTGTACTTTTTTGTATCACTGTGTCACTTGTTGTATATTTTTATTGGTGTACAATAAACAGTTGTTACTTACTTACTTACTAAACATTTAAGCATACATAGGGATATAGGGACAGAGAAAGAGACTTTGTTTTATACTATGTAGTGATTAAAAATATTAAGGTACTCCACTCAGCTCATTCTATAACAACTTCGCCAATTAATTCGCCTATTTGCCACAGGCAGCAGACACGGAATCATTATACAGTATAGAAAATAACGATTTAAATACACAGCGACGTCAATAGCTATCGTTATAAACAATATTACCATCGCAAATTTCATACACACATACAAGTAACTATTTCTACTTTCATCATTAAATATTGTGTCATTATATATCGTGTCATTTAATTTCCGCTTAATTATTTGAATAGGTTTCCGCTTTTTTTTTATTATCCGGCGGGCATAGCTGTGGAATTATTGGCTAACAGCCAGTCTGGACCGTTACGTCATCATACACGTTTCGCTTTATGGATTCACTCGAAAACCTTTTAATGCGGCCAGTATCACACTGTTTAGTCTGTGGTACCAAAACTATCTTTCTCCGAATTTGTATGAGTATCCCGTTAGGCGCTATCGCTGACTTGATAATGAATTGATAAGCTGTCATGAAAAACGCCGCGGAATTACTGCACAACGATTACATTTTGCGACCGTAATACTTATGAGAATTATTATTTACTGTTCGTTCGTTCGTTCGTTCGTTAGTTCGTTCGTTCGTTCGTTCGTTCGTTCCCAGAGCGAGCAGACTTCTAAATTGTCACGGAAAGTTGACAGATATCCATGCTGTAAGTCTCAATACATTTCGCAAGCATTTGCAGGAAACCATGGTCGATGAATAGATTAGTTTCTTTTCTGTTTCTTTTTTTTTGTTACTTTATAAATATATAAGGACTCTTTTTACAATTAAGTAGATGTTACTAGCAGTTACTTTGCATGTGGTGTTTACCTTAAATTAATTGTGCATTCAGTTACCTTCAGTGTATGAATCTTGTGCAATGTATGATTGTAACAATTGCTGGTAAACCAAATAAATAAAATAAAATAAAAATTTACTGTTTACTATATGCTTGTTTTGCATGGACAAAGAATAAAAAAGGATATATTCTGATTTTTAAGGTTTAGGCTGTGTTGCGAAAATAAAAAAATCAAGTTAAGTTGACGTACAGTCAAGAGCAAGTCAAGCTTTATACTACCAGTTTAAGCTGAGCTTTGATTTATATTGCGCTCCATAGAATACAGGACCGGTTCAAAGTCCAAAGTGTCAAGCTTAGCCTGTTCTTGACTGTACTAACCAATTAACAAACTATGGAATCATGCATGTCTGAAATAAAGTATTTTTATATTTTTTTTTATTCAATGTAGGGATTGTAATTCCACTTATTGAAATTCATTGCAATTATATCTATCACTTATTATTACTACATAATATTATCACTACATAGTATAAAACAAAGTCGCTTTCTCTGTCCCCATATCCCTATGTCCTTATGTCCCTATGTATGCTTAAATCTTTAAAACTACGCAATGGATTTTGATGCGGTTTTTTTAATAGATAGAGTGATTCAAGAGGACGGTTTTAGTATTAGCATTGCACCGGTGCGAAGCCGGGGCGGGTCGCTAGTGTACTATAAAACAAAGTCGCTTACTTAGCTTAGTCGGTCTGTCCCTATGTATGCTTAGATATTTAAAACTACGCAACGGATTTTGATGCGGTTTTTTTTTAATAGAAGTGATTCAAGAGGAAGGTTTATATGTATATAATACATCAGCATTGTACTCGTGCGAAGCCGGGGCGGGCGAAGATGTACAGTCAAGAGCACATAAGCTATACACTTGTAGTGTGAATCTGACCTCTAGAACCATTGTAGGTAATAAGAACGTTACAAAGTCCAATGTGTCAAGCTCGTGCTCCACGTGCTCTTGACTGTACACTATCGTTCTACCAAATTTATCAAGATCGATCCACAGACAAATAGATTTACTTTTAAATAAAAAAAAACGTATAATTAAAGAAAACAATATAGGTACATAAATTTACAGCAGGAAAGGAGGGATAAAATAAACGAACAATATTGAAAACTTGTCACAACAAGATAACGCTATAGCATTCAAGGAAAACACGGTTTTTAAATTAATAATACTCTTACACGTTCCTGGGTCTGCAACAGAGGGGATGACGGGGGGAGGGGGAAAGCTACGCACCTCGTGTATTATGCGTACTTCGGCGAAGCGCGTAGACTATGGACATAGACTATATACGATACAGAGGAGACACGTGTAGGTAACAAGTATATAAACAAAGCAGTTAAAAAAACCTTTGTTCGCTTTGTTCCGTCTATTGCTAATTCGATTACAATTTAACATATATCAAAAATAGCTGAAATCGACGCAGTAGTCTATACTGAACAAAATAATTTCAGAAAAATACATTGTATAATGCCGCAGCCACATCTACCGGGCGCCGTAGTCTATGCCCGCACCACGCCACCAGCCACGTGACCGGGCGGCCTGACTCATCGCATTCATTCAGCGATATCTACCGTCAGCTGTTTTCTTTGCCCGGCGCGCAATATTCTTATCGAATCCGCCGTGTCACCCTTGTGGCGTTTTCGAGTCAAATATTAATATTACGAAAACTTGTGCAATAGTCTCGTGTTGAAGAGTGCAATAATGTTGAAAATCAAATTTAAATAGGTATAGGTAATACATTGTGTTGTGGGATATATTATGTGATACGATTCACACACGGTTATTCATTCAACTAGGCAGTGTACTAAATAAATATTAAACACCCAGACAAAAAAGACCCGGTCCGGCGATGGCCTCACCACCTATCACATTTAGGGGTCCAAAGAATATCTCGTGAAAAGTGGGTATATCCAGAAATGGAATAACTCTGCCTACCCACCCCCTCGGGGATATACGGCGTGAGATTTTTTTTTATTTTCCCAACTATTAACGTCTCCTAATCACGAATTAAAATGTCAATTAGGATTTCAAATCAAAAAAGGCATTTTTGCAAAAATATTTTCATCAGTTAGAAGTACATAATATATATATCTGGACATGAAAAGCATAAGGTCGGATGTCGAAAAAGTCAGGTTTTCAGGAGAGCAAAAACAAAATTGAGAAACAATTTTGTGAATATTTTTTATAATATAAGGAAATTGAACAGTTTTTTGATACGTATTTATTGTAAACATGTTCACCTTTAGTTTTATGATAACTGGACTTATCTAAAACTGCAATAAAGTGGTAAATTATTACTTTTTTTATATTTTCGCCGATACCCGACCTTATGCCTGAAATAATATAGTTCATCATAGACTCTACGTACAATATGTTAAAATACGACTTTATGCTGACAATTTGTGTGACAAACCCATTGGTCAAGTCAGTACTAAACTGTAATTTTATATTTAAATGCAGCATTATGGCTTAAAATTCTCAACCATGATAAACGTCTCATGTCAACATAACCTTGGTCACTACAAACAATTATCTCAGGTATAAGGTTGGAAGTACTTGGAAGTGCTGATAAAAACCGTTAAAGCCTTTCCTAATTTGTTGGCACACTTACTCTTCTTAGTCTATTATCTTTAAAACAACTGAACTGATTGTTATGAAGCTTAAACTGTTCCCAGCTGGGGTCAGAATACTAATTTATGATTATGTATACATACATAAAATTACCTATATTTTGTAAAATTGTGTACATTTGCTTGGAAGTCCTATTCGCTAGGAAGTCTCATTTTTAAAAACACTTTTTACTAACAGTACCTACTGTCTATAAAACATTTTTTTTTTTCTTTACGAGGCGTCGTTAAACTTCAAAATAAATAGATAATATGATAATTTTAACAAATGAAATAATGCGTGCGAACCGCCTTTGTTCAGGTTGTGACAAATTTGCAATCATTTCTGTAATAGGGTCTGGATGTAGATTATTCCAATATGCTCCAATTATAATAATTCTTTATTCAGGCAATAGTCCCATTACATACATACAAAAATACAAAAAATATAAATTAGAGCATACATGACAAAACTTTATGTACTTCTATTTACAATGTGCGATACACAGCAAGCTGGTACTTATGATACGGACAGTTGTAGCTGTCAGCTATCATCCTCAGTATGCTGTTTTTCGATGACCGTAAGCAACACCGAAAGAAAGCTATGCGTGAACTTATAATCGCGTAGAAGTCAGGAACCCCCATCCGCAGCAAACGTGCTTTAGATGGTGGAATGTTTTACTTTGGACTTAAGTGACATTTACAATGTCTGCAAGTGATTAAACAATTTCTTTGCTTAAGTTCATTGGGAAAATAAGGAGCTGTGGTTGTGTTTATATTCCAATTAGAAATCTGATGCAGATACAAACGCTTGGTGCAAATTTCACATATTTTATCACAAACTGTGTTATCCCCTGTAAGAAACCTGTGAGACTTGCGTTATGTAATCATCTAGATTCCCCATTATGCTGCCGCATTTGCTGTAAGCGAGCTACTCAATCTTATTCAGATTGTGAAGCTGGGTATTCGGCATTATGCTGACTCATTTGTTGTAAGCAAGCTGCTCTGTCTTTTTCGGAGTGCGAGGCCCGATATTCGGCTAAAGCTCGTGAGGTTTGCTATAAGCGGACGGCTCTTTCTTCTTCAGATTCTGAGAAGCTCGGTATTCGGCATTATGCTGACGCATTTGTTGTAAACGACATTCTCTGTTTTTTTTTCCAATTGTGAAGCTCTATAATTTCTCATAATAGTCTCTCCTGTTCTTCTTTGCCTCTTCTAAATCTACGCTATATAATTTTATTTTTTGGTCTTTTAACTTCCGTCTTTTGTTATCCAATGTTTTTTCTTTATCCTTTTGTTTCATTTACTATTTTTTATCCCACGAGAAAGTGACAAATAAACCGTCAACCCTCCTAGAGGGCTGATAGAAGGGTAAGGTTCTTAAAAAACAGGGTGTGCCCGGTTCTTGAGGTTGACGCTAGCGACACGACATTTTTAACCAACCTTTGCCATTCATCCATCGGCACGTTTCTTAACTTATATATCGGATTGGGTGGAAGTTCAATTTTTTTAAATGAAACTCAAGTGATCCTCAAGATAAGAACTTACACCGTTCAGCATACATGAGTGTTACGACTCGTTAAGTTTGACGGGACGAAGCAATCTGAGATGCTGTATTGTAAGTCCAACTTCAATTCTATGCTATTTCCTAGCCTTGTAAGTTTACTATTCTATATACATAGGAGCAACGCAAGAACCTGTATGATTAGAGGTGATAATATACAATTCCCTAAGCGGGGGCGGATTCTTCGCTGCTGTCAAAAGCTCAAGTTGCATCTATTGACTTAGAATAGCTGCAAGTTACTTCCCACATGTACACGAATATTTTGCGCAAGTATGTTAAGCTGCGCGAGCATGATTTTCCTAGTAAGGATTACGGGTCTGACTGTTTAAAATATTGAATTGTCATCGATCCTTGATAATTATCGAAATTTTGAGTTAATCCAATGTTTGAAGGGGGTCAAAATAATTTTCAAAGTTTTCGTTACATACTAACATACATACGTATGAAGATAATAAAAGTGTGTGGAGCAATTTTGTTTATGATGAGTAGGTATTCAAAACCAAATTACCGGCCTGGCACGTGCCATCTACATTTACTATCTTACTTTAACACGTGTGACCTTTAATATGAATGCACAAGACAAGATACCCCATGAATTTGCCTCCCCACTTGCTCCCACTGGTGCTTACTAGCGACGAAAAAATCCGAAGATATCCGACCTATCTTTAGTACCGACCGAGACCCGCCTTGAAAAATTTAAAAAAGTTGGTAACATAATGCTTTAAAATGACATATGCCTAAGATTTCTTAAGTAATAATAGTATATTACAGCTAGATTGTCTCATGATTACATTCGTCTTTATGCTATAATAGTTAAAAACAATATTTTACTGGCATAATGGCGTAAGTTATGTTTAATACATTAATTCCGTTGCAAGGTTTAGCGGCATAAGTGCGTATCTGTTGATACACCCAACGCGAAAGTTCATGAAGAAACAGAATACTTTAAATGCATAAGGGTGTATGTTTGTTTACGTCTCCAAAATAAATTAATAATTTATGGAATAAAGGTATCAATACAAATAAACCTCTATGCTTCCTAAATTTTTCGGAAAGTAGTCAGATCCGACTTTATGTATGTATTTATCTCTGCAATGAAGAAGGATAGAAATACAAGAGTGAGTTTGCCAGAAAGAGCACAAAAAGTTTAGTATGAATATGTTAAAAAGTGCTTTTGGTCGTATATGCAGATCCAGCCTAATGCTTTTCAGGTCCAGATATATATAAATCAATGTCACTTTTTTTTATAACTCAAGAACGGGCTCACCTATCCAAACCAAATTTTTAGGCTTTATTCGGACTATTTAGCAGATGGTTTATGTGAAGTTTACTTGTCGAGTGGTTCTTCATTTATCACATTTTTACAGGACAGCGTCTGTCGGGTCAGCTAGTACTACATAACTCCCTAAGTGTAATTAGGTTTAGTAACAATAACATGAAATAGTAGCTTATGTACTGAACGGAACCCGGTGTTGACCGGTCCATACTGTTCCAAGCATGCCCATTGTTTACGGACCCCTAAACTGAAGCCAAACGATGCCAATTAATTTAACCGAAACAGTTTCGCAAACGGGAGAAGTTTTTTTTTACATTAGACGGTTTCGGTGATGAATTGAGTTTGTTTACGAAGTTGAATTTTGTTGTTACCATTTAGAAGCTTTAGCGAAAGTTGCTTACAATGAGAGCGGGTTTCATAATTATTGAAAGAATCAAGGTGGACATTTTCCTACCTACTTTTAAAATATTCTATTATGTTCTGCTGTAAGTTACGCGGAAACAATCATATTTCTGCTCTAACGTCTCTTCCTGTATTTGCAAGGACTCTGACTAACCTATGAGGCAACGGATGCGAACACGGACTTATATATCCTGTTTATATACACGGAAAAATATTTATAGCGTAAGTTATGTATTCCATAAGCACACACGGCAAACGGAATCAACAAAAAAGCTATCTTGTCTCACGGCAACATAACTCCAACAGTAGAACAGTAGAGTCGGCAACAAAAGCGAACGAAGAAATTATTTTGTGTAAAAAAATTTGAATAATGTATATGTACAATAAATATATGTTTAGTTTGTTAAAAATAAAAATAATATTAATATCTGATATAAAAATACAAAGCTTAAGATTTTTATAATAAAGCACCGGCAGTAGGATTTATAATGTCATTTATCAAAATGTTTACAGATAAATAAAATAAAAATAGGCACTAAAATAAATAAATCAAATAATTTCACAAATCCCTTTTCCCTGTAGCCTGTGTCATTGCACTATATGAGAAGGTACCTAACAAACCGACTTACTTTTCTAATTATAATATTAGTACAGAAACATTATTCTGCTAACTGGCAAAAAAAAATTACCATCACATTTTCAAACGGTACATTACGTAAATAAATAAATAATCGCACGGATTTTATCCCCGAAGGGGTAGGCAGAGATATTCCATTTCTGGATATACCCACTTTTCACGAGATGTTCTTTGGACCCCTAAACGTGATAGGTGGTGAGCCCATCGCCAGACCGGGTCTTTTACACATATCTCAGAATTAATTCTGGGACCTGCGGGTTTCCTTACGATGTTTTCCTTCACCGTCGAGCTAGTAATAAATATGTACATTATTTATTAAACACAAAAGTTCACTGAACTCATTTTATTTGCTGACAGTACGTACAGTATCGGCGCAAGCATCACGCGATACGGAGCAGTGGAAATAAGTTTCCTTTCCACCCTCAAAGAGCTCTACTTAGATTACACTTGGAGTCTCAGAGATGCTCGCTGCAGATGCGATACAACCGGCGAAAGTTGAAAGCGGTTTGTGTAATCAAATATGGGAGAACATCAAACTACGCTGTAGTTTGTAACAGATATAAATATATACACGCCGTATCCCCAAGGGATTTGGCATACGCCTGCATTGCAATAAGTAACCACTGTACGCAGTGTACTTTATTTATTTGCATGTCACATGGTGAGAAAGGTGTTACATTATAAAAATGAATTTGTTTTACATAGGTACTTGAGTAAAAAATGTATTACCTATAATTGTCATGTTTTAGTGTTTTTTATAATGTAACACCTTACTTACTTTTCAAACGGCTACAAAAAAGGAGGTGGTTCTCTATTCCACACGTGTTTTTTTATGTTTGTTACCTCAGAAATGTCGACTGGGTAAAGCGATTTTGATGATTCTTTATTTATTTGAAAGCTGGTACTTTTCGTTTCCCATTTCAATTTGGTCCAGGGGGCCAATTCCACTAAATGTCAAAGGTTACAGTTGGATGACAATGACATGTCAATGGTCAGTCGATGGTGTTATTTGCTCTGAGAAGTGCCAAAATAGCACCATTGACTGGCCATTGATATGTCATTGTCATCCAACTATAACCGTTGACATTTAGTGGAATTGGCCCACAGGTCTGACAATGGCATCCATGAAAACCATAATATAAGTTGACGTCAGTTTTTTTATTCTTTTGAGTTTTATGTTATAAATCGAAACAAACACTGGCTAACTATCTAATACGTTTAGTAGAGAATAATAAATCCATTCTATAGCCCCATTTCCTCCTAAATTACAGATAAATTCGACCTTTGGCGAGCTTACGTCATCGGAGCAGGAACTACTCGTATTATGGCCCGGCGCGGTCCCTACTCCCTAGGCAAGGTGGCGGAGAGCGGATATGCATAAAATTAGGCACCTGTACTTTAGTATCCGGGCTATTCCGGCCGTAGGGTTGGTTGTTGCTTGGAACTATTTTTAATAAACTTCGTCGATATAATCAGCTGTATCACAAAAACTGCATTCAAAAATTAAATACATAAGTACCTCTTTTCTCTAATATTAAAATTTGTAGTCAGTCTCATAGCGGAGAACATATAA
Source organism: Ethmia dodecea (assembly GCA_963855545.1). Lineage (NCBI taxonomy): Eukaryota > Metazoa > Arthropoda > Insecta > Lepidoptera > Depressariidae > Ethmia > Ethmia dodecea. The sequence continues at coordinate 2,712,918 of OY979463.1, read as the reverse complement.
AAAATAATAATTCTTAAATTTAAGATCACTACATAAGCGATAAGACCGCCCATTGTACTTTTTTATCTTTGTGTCACTTGTTGTATATTTTTATTGGTGTACAATAAAGATTTGTTACTTACTTACATAGTATAAAACAAAATCGCTTTCTCTGTCCCTATATCCCTATGTATGCTTAAATCTTTAAAACTACGCAACGGATTTTGATGCGGTTTTCTTTAATAGAGTGATTCAAGAGGAAGGTTTTAGTGTTAGCATTGCACCCGTGCAAAGCCGGGGCGGGTCGCTAGTAAAATATATAAGTTAACTTATACAAAAAAAATGGAGTTGGCTGCCAACAAACTGCAGCATTTTGGCGGAGGTAATAATGTGTCTTGAAAAAAATATTTCTAGTATTAAACACTTTTTCTTTCTTCTTTCCTCACTGGTAGTAATTACACGCCTGACGTCACATACGCGTTATGTCATCAACGGTCTGATTTACGCAATTCCTTAAGCGCGTCACACACGGTGAAGATAATATAAAATATATATTATGTGCCTTTCTAAAACACACAGCGTTGAGGTGAAGAAGCAGTCTGTGATTTGCCTTATTGAGATATATTTATCTATGCTAAAACATACCTTTGGTTATGGTCTACCTTTCTTTTCCATTTCATCTCACCAGGAGGCGCTACCATCTATGTCGTAAGCGCGGTGACAGCTCTCAATTGTCATAGCGTTTGTGATTTTTGCCAACGGTAACACGTGCAAAAATTTTCTCTACTCATTTTTCACAAAAAACGAGATAAATTACTAGTTTATTTGTGTTGTAAGTGAGACACACAGTGTTCAAAGTTTGTGCATAGTATTTTTGAGTGTTTTTACCATGAATCCGCCGGCGCCGGAAGGAGCTGCAGACGACCCGGGGTCGGACTCGGCTGCGTTGGTGGCGAGTGCCGCCTCGGGCAGCTCGGAGAGCAGCTCTTCCTCCTCTGCGGAAGAGGAGGAGAGATTGCCGCCAAACAAACGGCCCAGGCGAAACAAACATAGAGACGAGGATCCGCGTATCGACGCGCTGGTACAACAAGTAAGTGCTATCACCAATTACGTTTCTCAATTCTCTCAGTCTAACTTCGCTAATAATTTACCCGGCCCAAGTTCCTATTTACACGATCCAACTCATAGCGCTAGGAATCTTAGTCTTGGTCTGATTAAAACAGACTTGGACGAAAAGAGTGTTATACCGCAGGCTGATAGTCAACGACTAGAGGAGCTGATGCGTCTGCAACAGTTTGATTCACCAACCTGGAAGGCCATTAGATATAAGAGAGCTTTACATGCATACACTGCTTCACCGGGTTTCATGGGTTTAAAGGTAAATGAAGAATTGTGCCATTTCAACAAAAACAAAGATTACTTAGAATCTACTGAACATATTTTAGCAGTGCTGTCAAATTTAATTTTGGAGCAGCGGCAATTATTGCAATCAGAACTTCAGAACATTATTGGTTGGGCATCATCAAATCCGACAAATTTAAATACCAGCACTCTGTATGAGAAGTTTCTGACCACATTTGGTCCTGGATCTTCAACATATAAAAACTCTGAGAACTTGATGCAAATTGTATGTGGGAAGAGATCTGAAAGCATTGAGACACGTCGAAACCGCATATTGCGAGAAATTGGCAATGTTAATCTCCGAGCTACACTAAAGACAGTCCCTCCAAGTGCGGAGCATTTGTTTAGCAAACAAGCCTTACTCCCTATCATTCAATCCCTAGGAGGAACGCAGGTTTGGCTGAATACACCAGCATATCTGAAGGAGAAAAGAGTGAATTCTTCTCGAGAGAGATATTCAGCTAATAAACGACCTCACCATCATCATTCTCAGAATAGAGTGAACAAACCAGACAGGAAGTCTAAATTCAATCCTAAGAGGAAGCAGCCCTTTCGTGGAGGAACCTTCAATCAGGCCTCACAGAAATGACTACCAGATGAAGAAGTTCAGGGGGGGGGGGTGTCTACAAGACTATACGGAAGCATGGGAACAGCTACATGCCAATCAATTTATATTAAAGACAATATCCAATCATCGCATTCCATTCAATGTCAAACCCCCACTTTACTATCCAGACTGGAACATAATAAAGAAATTTTCGACAAATTCTTCAATGGAAATGTCCCTAGTAATCAAGGAGCTCAGGGATCAGAATTTACTAGAAAAACCCAGACACTTGAATGCCGGATTCCACTCCAAGATATTCCTGGTGAGAAAATCAGATGGCGGAATGCGCCCTATTTTCGACTTGAGGGCCCTAAATTGTCATATAGCAACAAAGCATTTTCAGTTGATATCGCAGACAAATGTAACAGAGTTTTTACAGGACCAGGATTGGTTAGCCAAGATAGACCTTCAACAAGCTTACTTTCATTTGCTAATTGCAGAGACACACAGACGCTTCCTTCGCGTCATTTACAACCGAGAGATCTTGCAGCTAACCGCCCTACCCTTTGGCCTTTCATCTGCCCCGCGAACATTTGCTGCAGTGACAAATTGGACGGCAGAGATTCTTCGAACCCGGGGTATTCGTCTGCTAGTTTATTTGGACGATTTCCTGCTTGTCCATCAAGACCGTGCCACGTTGGTCATTGAAGTCACAGAGACATTGAAGATTTTACAAAGTCTGGGTTGGCATATAAATTTTCAAAAATCTGTTCTGGAACCCAGTCAGGAAATCGAATTCCTAGGTCTGCTTTAGAACACACAGAACAATATTGTACAACTACCGCAGAAAAAGATAACAAAGGCAGAACACAATCTCATGCATTTACTCAAAAAAGACCGTTGCTCTCTACAGGAAGCTCAGAGTATACTAGGCCTATTAAACTTCGCAACCTTCTGCATCCCAGGGGGTCGACTGCGCTGCCGCAGAATGCAAATATTCCTCAGACAGTTCACGAAGGGCAGAGCCAGAGAAGTGAGAGGATTGCCTCGTCTAGTAGTCGAAGACCTCAACTGGTGGTTGACTTCGCTCCACAGCACATCGCCGTTGCGCAAGAAGGATGTCACTCATTTCCTGACCACGGACGCCACAGATGCGGGCTGGGGAGCCCACTTGAATGGACACTACCTATCCGGAAAATGGTCCCACAAACAGGCGTCTTGGCACTCAAATCTAAAGGAGATGTACGCGGTGTATGCCGCCTTGAGCCATCAAAAGGATCACCTGAGAGGTGCTCATATCCTAATTCAGACCGACAGCCGAGCAGCTCAACCTTGTTCTGTCGGCGTGCTATCTTCCTGGACGGTACAATGGCCTAGCGGATCGCTTATCGAGAGGCCGCCAAGTTCCCGAGTGGCACCTTCTGCCCCCGGCCGCGGAGGTCGTATTCGGAAGTTGGGGCGTCCCCGACGTCGATCTGTTCGCTTCGCGAAAGTCGGCAGTCGTACCACGGTACGTAACATTGGACTCGAAAGATGGCTGCGCAATATTTTGCGACGCCTTCAGTCGTCCATGGGACTTTCATCTGGGATGGGTATTTCCCCCGCCAAATCTAATACCACAGGTGTTAGCTCACCTAAACAGCGCCAGGGGGACGTACATCATAATAGCACCTCAATGGACACAGTGCTTCTGGCTGCCAGATCTCCAAGCAAGGGCGCTGACAAAACCGTTGAAAATACAGAATCTGAGGAATGTTTTAATAGATCTGACAACAGGTTTGTGCCCACCTCAAGTAGATCAACTAAATCTTTTAGCTTGAAAAATTGGGGGTGGAGCGATCAGGTGTCCCACTGGACAGCCGAAGAGAGACATTTGCTCAAGAGCAGTTGGAGAGATTCCACCCTAGCCACTTATGGACCACCTATCAGGAGATGGCTAGACTGGTGTGGAGCAAATAACATTAATTCTGGAGCACCGGACGGTAATGAGTTAGCCAGATTTTTAGGAAAACTCTATCTAGAAGATAATCTAGCCTACAGCACCATCCTACTGCACAAATCGGCGATTTGTACTTATTGTGCAACAACAGGAGAGAATCTGTCAAAAAATTTTTTTGTTCACCAAGTTTTGAAAGCAATCTCCATTGCAAAACCTAAACCACAGAAATTACCTATTTGGGATACAAAAGTGCTATTTGACTGGCTACAGGGAACACCTGATCGAGGAACACTTTTTGATTGTTCTAGAAGGACTGCCCTAATTTTGTTACTGGCATCCGGTCGCAGAATCCATGACTTGACACTATTACAAATATCAGAGGACTGTCTTATTCAAAAGGAAAAAGAGATAATACTGTGGCCGATATTCGGGTCCAAGACTGACTCTGCCACACATCGACAATCTGGCTGGCATTTGTCTGAACATCCAAATCCTCGGTTATGTCCTGTGAAACACATAAAACAATTAATTCAATTATCTGACCAAAGACGAACTGAAAAAGACAAACTAAATAGTTTGTTTATCACAGTGACTAGGACTATTAAGCCTGCAACAAGAACTATCATAGCAGGATGGATAAAATCAATCTTTAAAGAAGCAGAGGTTAAGGCTTCTCCAGGAAGTATAAGATCAGCTGTTGCCTCCAGAGAATGGCTTGATAACCGACCTATAGAAGAAATTCTGCGACGAGGAAATTGGAAAAGTGTGGAAACATTTAGTAAATATTATTGTCGACAGGTACAGAGCACTGATAATACAAAAAGTGCCGATTTACTGAATTCAAATTTTTCTGATATATGATTAATCTGTTATTTTAATTTAGATTCCTTATTGGTTAGTTAGTAAGGTAGATTTTTAAATGTTTTTGTTATTATTACATGGTTCAATTAGTAGAAGTATAGAAATACTTCTTACAGAATTTAAGTAAAGTGAATTAGTTATTCACAGTTAATTCAAGTACATTATTACTGTTACTAATAAGAATTTTAAAGAATAATTGTTTCTTTTTACAAGACTTCTTTGTTTTGAAGTTGGATCTCACTTAAGAATAATTAAAAGTTTGATCCCATTTAAGTACCTTATTTTTGTTACAAATAAGAATTCTTGAGAAGAATTGTTGCTTTTTATAAGAACTTTTTAAATTTGTATTGTGAATTCTGATCTCACTCATGAAGAGTTATAAGTTTGATCTCATTAAATAATTGAAATTGATCAAACATTGTTTCAATCTGTATAGTTTATTATTTTCTTTATAGTGAAATTTATTTAAAAATTCCTCTCTTTCTTTAGATCACATAGCATTTGTGCAATCACCAGCAGATATCAAACAGGTCTTCACCTCAACGCTGTGTGTTTTAGAAAGGCACATAATATAACTGTTTTGCATTACAACAAAACAATTATTATGTGTTGAATAAAACACACAGCGTTGCAGCAAGCTGCTTGCTGGTGGCGAAGACACTATGACAATTGACAGCTGTCACCGCGCTTACGACATAGATGGTAGCGCCTCCTGGTGAGATGAAATGGAAAAGAAAGGTAGACCATAACCAAAGGTATGTTTTAGCATAGATAAATATATCTCAATAAGGCAAATCACAGACTGCTTCTTCACCTCAACGCTGTGTGTTTTATTCAACACATAATAATTGTTTTGTTGTAATGCAAAACAGTTATATTATCTTAAAACATATTTTAGAATATCGCTCACCATACAAATCCTATGAACCATCACACACGACGAAGTTAATTTATATTTTATCTTCAGTACGTTTATACGCAAATATGGAAATATATATTTCGTATCTTAAGATAAAATATTATAGCATCTGCACCGTGTGTGACGCGCTTATACGCATTTCTTCACCTTCACAGTTCGTCAAATACAGGGATTGTCATAATCACTGTTCGTTACACACCCGGATTTCTTTAAGACAACCTTAGGATAGAGCTGTGGGATAGAGATAGCCGAGATGAATGGATAAATGTAACATTTGAAATGTTAGATGCTGTAAAGTATCCTAAATAAAAAAATAAAAAATTCTCACGCCTTTTATCCCCGAGGGGGTAGGCAGAGGTATTCCATTACTGTTTATACCCACATTTCACGAGATATATTTGGACCCCTAAACGTGATAGGTGGTGAGCCCATCGCCGGACCGGGTCTATTTACACATGTCTTTCTGAGATCAATCAATCAGGTCAATTCTGAGACCTGCGGGTTTCTTCACGATGTTTTCTTTCACCGTCGAGCTAGTGATAAATATGTACGTAAGTTTTTGAAAAACTCATTGGTACATGCCAGGATTCGAACCCGAGCCTCACTGATTTTAGGCCGGCTCTTTAAATTATCCTACTAATATTATAAACGCGAAATTTTGTGAGGAGGAATGGATAGAAGGTTTGATACTCTTTCACGCATTAACTACTGGACGGAACCCTATGAAATACACTAATATAGCATCATGTGAGTAAAGACCCTTAGCTCAGCAGTGAGCTGTTACGGGTTAGTGGTGATGATAGCATCATAATAACGCATAGGCTACATATTATTGTCCTGGAACGCAGTAGAAGTGTTACTAACAGGCCCCTCGCTTCGATCAAATCGGTCAAAACATTAATACTAATACGAGCATTACAAATACAAAAGTAACTATCTGTCTGCCAGTATGCTCTTCATGCCTGAACCGCTCAACCGATATTGAATCAATTTGGCAGGAAGATAACTTGCGTCTCGAGGAAAGATATGGCCTACTTTTCATCCCAAAAAGGGGACGAACGGGCCCAAAAGCAAGTCTATACTTCTATACGATTATTTTAAAGAGAGAAAACCCGATTCACTGACTACCACTGAAGCTCGAGACTGGAAATTTTGACAGTAGATTCGTTTGATGGCTTAGACGTCGGATAAGAAAGGAATTTAGCGAAATCCCCAAGGGACTGGAAAAAATTCGCGATTTAAACGCCGCTTAGCCCTTTCTAGTATGGTATAAAAAGTAGGATTCAGCCCTACACCAAAACTAACCACGTATAGACAGAGAAACATCGTCTATCTCTTTCCCCCACCCCTCTAGACCTCTGTCTGCGCGATTAAAACTAGCCGCGTGGCCGGATGTTTTTTATAGCAGCCCTAGCAGCTCTGGTATTTCGATTACAGGAGTCGACAACCCTAGTCGAGGTATTGAGTGGAATATGAATCAGAGTGTTTTGTGTTGAGCTGGATCTCTATAATTATGAGGGCTCCGTTTTTTTCCTTTTGCGGTACTGAACTCTAAAATAGCGTAAACATTTCTTGGAAAGTCTGTATTAGGGGTAATATATTCGGAAAAATTTTTAAAATGATAGGTTTACCTATGAAGTTGGCTATAAATTCTGACTAAAATTTTCTACTGCTGGAATTAGATGTTTCAATACCGAAAAATAATGTTAATTCCTAGAATTCTGTTTTCTTGTAATTCTATGTACAAAACGGCATTATGTCGACTAAGATGATTGTTCAATTTGGCAAATATGTAAATATGTACAAATTGAATACATGTACTTTGTAGTAGTCAGTATCCAGTCTCCCACAATAAACACTTTGCACTGTATCCCATCATAGTAAAATGTAAACCTATTGTGGAGAGAAAATAAAAATACTATATTATCTATATATTATATAGGTAAAATAATGATAAACTGACTGATTGGTGATGTATCAACGCACAGCCTAAAACGCTGGGTCTGGAGACTTGAAATTTTGCACACAGTTAGCTTATACAGTGTAGGCATCCACTAAGAAAGGATTTTGCAAAATTCAACCCCTAAATGGGCGAAAAAAGTGCGCGAGCGAAGCCGCGGGTACAAGCTTGTTATTAGTATAATATGCCTTCTGTGTCAAAGGTCTAGAGTTCTATGCACGCCCGGGGCTAACATTTAATCTGTTAGTAGTTAAGTTAGTAATGTATAGGGAATGCAAATCTCGCGAGATTGGGGCTCAACCGAGATCTCGCGAGTTTATGAATAACAATACTGCGAAATCTCGCACATTTCGAGATCTCGCGAGATTGGCAGTTTTGTATGTTTTTTATGTAAATAATAAGATAAACATTTATTTTCACTAATTTCTGCATCAAATATTGTTTAAGAGCAGTGATAGCCCGGACGGTTAAAGAGCCGGCCGAAAATCAGTGAGGCTCGGGTTCGAATCCTGGCATGTACCAATGAGTTTTTCAAAACTTACGTACATATTTATCACTAGCTCGACGGTGAAGGAAAACATCGTGACGAAACCCGCAAGTCTCAGAATTAATTCTGAGACATGTGTAAATAGACCCGGTCCGGCGATGGGCTCACCACCTATCACGTTTAGGGGTCCAATGTATCTCGTGAAATGTGGTTATATCCAGTAATGGAATACCTCTGCCTACCCCCTCGGGGATGAAAGGCGTGAGATTATTTATTTTATTTTATTTAAATATTGTTTGACGTATCTGTCTATAATTTTTTAATAAACTTCTAAGTAGTAAACTTTGACGTATGCATCTTTCAAATATCAAATAAAAGAAACAACCAGTCATCTAATATCGTATCTCTTCATCTTCTTCTAATACCAAACAACAATCTTTTAGTAATAAAACAGTTCTTTTATAACAAACAAAACAGAGAATTAAAAAAAAATGAAATTGGTTTTCTATGTTGAGTTGACTATTAAATTGAGATATTATTATCAATTAAATAAAACTATATCTACTTTATATTTACTGTTTCAAAAACGACTATATCATTCTCGTGATTTACTAAACCCACTTATTTAGCCCACCCCCGTCCGAGCTTCACTATAAAGTACCTGACAACCAGCCTATACTGTCTCAACAGGACTTTTGGTCTAATTTGGACTTCGACGAAACCGGCAAACTATATATGTATACTTATTAGAACCATTAGATATTACAGATTAATTAACAAAATATATCAATTAGTCAGACTATTAGAAACTATAGATTAATTAACAAAATATACCAATCAAATGAAGACGTTTTTATGCTCGAGTGCAATCTCGTTAAACTCGCGAGATCTCGCCCTTTTTTCGTCCGAGATCAATCTCGTCCTTTTTTCGTCCGAGATCAATTTCGCTTAAAAAGGCCGAGATCTCGCGAGAACGAGATCTCGCGAAATCGAGATTGCATTCCCTAGTAATGTATGAAGTCAAATCCAACGAAATTATTTAATGCGTTTAGAGTACGTTTGTAGGACATTGACCACTTTATCCAGTAAATTACAAATGACGAGCCTGTTGGCTCAGTTGGTAGTGACGCTACCTTCCGAGTCAACAGTCGCCAATTGGATTCCCGGCCGGGACTAACATTTGGATTAGATGTGGGTAAACATGTCTGTTGGCTTCGAGTCTGGTTATTTAGTTATTAAGGTACGCTGTAACGTACCCATAATACAGGCCTGCTTTTGAGTTTCTGGCTCTTCACGGGGTACCTCAAATTTTCAAATTCAAAATTCAAAATCGTTTATTTTCTATTGGTATTAAATATACACTTAGAAACGTCAATATTTTATAATAACAAGGCACTCTAAACTCGTCCATGAAGATTGGCTAAATGCAAACAGCAGCCCATCTCCACCGACGAGCTGCTGGTTCCTAATGCAGTACCCCGAGAAGAGCCAGCAAGAAACTCAAGGGCAGCTCTTTTTAATCTCATGTCTTACTAATAAATATCGTTTACAATAATAATTATAATTAATAGCCTTACATAGAGTCGAGTCGGTTAATCCCATGCATGTTGGTCTACTAAGTAGTCTGTAATTTTATAGTAGCCTTTTTTATGTAATTTTTGCTTAACTATTATTTTAAATTTGTCAAGAGGCAAATTTTGTAATTCACTACTGCACTGTACTGCATTTGGAACCAGCAACTCGCCGGTGGAGATGGGCTGCTGTTTACATTTAGCCAATCTTCATGGACGAGTTTAGTGTGCCTTGTTATTGACGATTCAAAGTGTATTTTATATACCTACTGAAATAAATCCCCTCCTAATTCCTACTCCCCTCCCCTACTCCCACCTCAAAGGTCGGCAACGCAGTTGTGACTCTCGAGTTGCAGGTGTCCATGGGCGACGGACGTCACTTACCATCAGGTGAGCCGTCTGCTCGTTTGCCCCCTTTTTTATCATTAAAAAAATGAAATTTGAATTTGACAGGCATAGTTTTTAACACTACGTAGCCGTGTGTGAATTGTGTTTATAGCAAGAAATATATAATTTTCTCATTTCGTAGCAAGGCAGTTTCCTATGCGTTTGTTTTTCCACATTTTTATCTTCGTCCGAAGGCGTGTCCCAGCCTTGCATGTGAGCGTAATCTGTCACTTTGCTGCGTCATTCATTTAGCAGCAGCGGAGGTTGACGGCGCTATTAATCATGCTCAGAGCTCGAATTACGCATTAGCTCTGCAGATGGGGGCGCCAGGAGACTGCATACGTATACGGGGGCGCAGAATTGAGGGATGAGTAGATGAGGCAAAGTCCTATTCTAATAACGTAAAAAAATACACACGCCTTTTATCCCCGAGGGGGTAGGCTGATGTATTCCATTTCTGGAAATATCCACTTCTCCGTCCTTCTTTAGACACCTCAACGTGATAGGAGGTGAGCCTATCGCCGGACCGGGTCATAACGTAAAATTTGGATATAAAAATAGTCATGTAGAATTGCGTTCCTGGATATAGCATTTTTGCAGCAGTATATTTTTTAGACCCCCTAAACATGACAGGTGGTAAGCCCATCGCCGTACCGGGTTGCTGTTACACTTTATTCATTTTTAAAACGGTGTACGGAACCCTTCGTGTTCTAGCCCGATTCGCACACAACCGGTTTTTGAAATGAACGTCTCAAGAATTAGAACTCTTGCTAATATTATGAAATGCGTTTAATCTTGAAGACATCAGTAATGTAATACTTTCAGATGCCATATAAAAAAACTTATATCGAGTAATCAGATATGTTAGGCGCTCGTATCCCCACGAAATATGTTCGTAACATCGTAAGGGGCGCATGTGAAAGAACTTATTCGAAGTAATATGAACGAAAACGAAATATTTTCAGACGTTCACGTAAATTCGTAAAAGCCTCAGTAGGGATTCGTGTTTCGAGATTTATGTACTGGATTTATAGATTATAGATATGTGATATGATATGATGACAGTCTACACAAATTTATTTTATCTTATTAATTTCAGGGCAAATTTTATGACAACAAATTTACAGACTAAGTAATCAAGTTGCTGTCAAAACTAACTATCTACTAAGTACCTACTTATTAAGATCGTTTGAGATCCAAAAATGGATGAAGAACATAACAAATATAAGGTCAAAAATTTTATTACATTAATAAAAACTACAAACACTAATATAATATCAGGAAGCAACATTGTCACTTAGTAACATAGGCGATATTGTATTCTCGTATTTAAACGGGAACGGGAACTACGCGGGTGAAACCGCGAGGGACAGCTAGTGTTTAATATTTTACAATAGTATGAGAACTCAGATTCTCAATTTAAGAATGTGGACGAACTCGCGGACAAAGCATAGTTTTAAATAAGTCAATCATCAAACTTAATTCTAAATCAAATTTTCGTTAATTCCAAAGAAATCGTTTACCTAAAACAACGTAGAAAATATCAGATGGTACACTCTACCAGGGATGTTGCGAATATTCGCATCCGCATCCGCAAAAGCGGAGCTTCCGCATAGATTTAGACATCTGAATCCGCATCCGCATCCGCATTAATCAATGCGGATATTTATGCGGATGCGGATGTAATACAAGTTGCGACAAGAAAGAAATTGGCGGGACCCGCGAATGGCACGTGCCGTTCGCATGAGACAATGACCAATGGGAGTGAAAAAAATTGGTGACAAGATCCGACGCATTTGTTGTGGTACATCCTTTGTTTTTTGTAAATAAATTATTACGTGTTTGTTGGCGCTGTGGGTTACTTATCGTGAAGATAGATATTTTGAGTGTTATTGTGATACAGTGATCATTGTGTGTAGATAATTGAGTATTGGGAAATCTTTATATTAGTCTTAGCTCAGCTTATTAAATTAAAATCGGCAGGAAAATGCCATTATGTTATACCGGTAAAACCTACGTTTTATTGTAGGTAAAGTTTATAGTTTTATAACAGTATTCTTAATTTTTCCAGTGAGGTTCCTGTTATTGATTGAGTAGAATAGAATATTTCTTTATTTGCGTCAAACTTGGGTACAGATGAAAAAATACAGTTTTGGCAGTGCATACATGTTATTATAATTAAAAGACATGCAAACACCTTTGACATAATGGACACACTTATTTTATTTTTTAATAAATTTATTAATATTGTAAAAAATACGTTTATTAAGCTATTTATACAATTTTCTTTTAATAATTTTAACGGATAAGTCTTTAATGTCATTCGGGATTTTATTATACATAATAATATATTATTCTAATACTCAAAGCCAATTTTATCATAATTTAATAATTTTTGGAATTTTTCAAAGACAAGAGTGTTTGGGTCTCTGGGACTACGAGGGTTTATTTTACAATTTTTTCTAAACAATTCCCCATGCTGTTTAGCAAAAACGCAAATCTCATTCATGTTAGATGATAATGTCAATAAGCCATTATGGGCCATTTACACGAGGGCAATCCACTAAGACAATCCACTAAGATTGCATACAAAAAAAACTTGAGGACAGTGGAATGGATTGTCCTCAAGTTTTTTTTGTATGCAGTTTTAGTAGATTGTCTTAGTGGATTTCCCTCGTGTAAAAATGGCCCATTAAGGTCTTTAAAGAATGATCTGCAAGAATCAAAGCGAGATATTCCTGTTATTGCTCTAATATTTTTTTTCTGCTGAATGAATGCTTTACCTACCTATGTTTTTACTGTTGCCCCATAAGATGATACCTTTACCTATTGTAAGATAACTCTTCATTCATATACTATATTTATATAAGATACCAAACATCCGCATCCGCGGATGTGAGCCTTCAAAAATCCGCATCCGCATTCGCATTCGCGGATGTGAAAAAATCGGCATCCGCAACATCCCTGCACTCTACCACATCTACAAATACAAGGCTATAAAAGTTTTTACTTTGCGTCACCTTGTGATAGTATACTACGATACGCAATTGTTGTGTACATTACTCTGGCGCAGTTTCTGATAGCAGAGGTATGCGAGCGGTCTATAGCGATTGTGGGAATTTGTCAAGCCAAGTCAAGCCTCAGACATGGCCTGACATTTTTATTTTTAGCTAGAGCAACGCGGTTTTACCCGCCTAGTTCCCGTTCCCGTGGGAATACGGGGATAAAATATAGCCTATGTGTTATTCTGATGTATAAGTTTTATAACTGTAAAGTTTCTTCAAAATCCGTTCAGTAGTTTTTGCGTGAAAGAGGAACAAACATCCATCCATACAAACTTTCGCGTTTATAATATTAGTAGGATATTTGTTGTTATTGAAGCATAGGTACTCTTCAAGTGTTTATTCTATTACGATTCAAAAGATTTATTTATTTATGATTATCATATCTCAAATGTTGTCATCACAGATAAAGCAATCTGAGAGAAAAAACGATTGACAGACAGATAAATAAATAAATAACTGTCCTTGGAAAATGTCATCAAAATTGCCTCAGCGGTTTAGCCGTTAAGCCGTAACAAAGTCAAAAGTTTTCATTCAATGTAGGGACTTATAACTCCTCTTATCGAAAGTCATTGCGACTCCACCGCTTCGGTATGTATAGTTGGGGAGAAGAAGCAAAAAAAACATTTATTTACTTTCGCATTTAATCCATTTTGATAACCAGATGTTTAAATAACCCCAATTAACCTATAACGTGCGAAAACCAAGTAGGTATCCAATATCCATCCAGTATCAACATCCATTATCTACAGCAAAACATCCGCGTTATTTGGGCAAAACCGACAGTTACAATACGTTTCTGTGCGACATGAGTCAGCTTATCACCGGATTGTTGCGGGCCAAATCAAGCAACACAAATGCGGAATGCCTCTCGTCGGTTTCGATGAGATCACAAAAACTGGAGTAGACAAATTAAATATTTTTTTCCTCCTTCACTAATCATTGGGAAATAAGGAATAGGGTAGTTGACAGTATCGAAATTAAAAGTTAAAGTTTCCAAATTAGAATGTTGATTTAGGTAGAAGCAAATATTGCTGTTGGTGGTAGGTACAAAAGTAAACCGTGAATAAATTTATCATGACATAAACTTAAGTTATAATATAACTAGTTTTAACTTCAGCTCAGCTGCATTTTAAAAATATGGACACAAGCTTTAGCTACATTGCGCCCGCGTCGAGTATCGTGGGCATCGTGGCGTTATCTGTTTCATACATTCATTAGGGTTAGAAAGTGAAAGATATACCACAAGGCTGAAGTGCACTTACTTCTTTCTTACCATACTAAAGGTATGAAACCCATAGGCTCATGGCGAGCTAGGATACACCACGCCGGCGCAATGTTGTCCATCTTTTTAAAATGGAGCTACTATTTTCAGCATACTATGTGATTTTGGATTTTTCTTTTTTTTTTAACTGCAATCAGTCTCTTCACTATAACCAGGTGTTAGCAGGGTATATTAACAACAATATCTTAGTGATGGCCTTACGGTTAAAGAGCCCCTTTTCATGATGATAATCACTAGCTCGACGGTGAAGGAAAACATCATGTCCGGTGGTGGGCTCACCACCTATTTACGTTTAGGGCTCGAATATTCTCGTGAAGTGGGTATTTCCAGAAATGAAATATCTCTGCCTGCCCCCTCGGGGAAAAACGGCGTGAGATTAATAATTTAATTTTATCTTAGTCTATTTAAGTGTAGGATAAAGGTGCCCAGGAGGATTACATGTGCAGATTCCGTATTATCCTACAGGATGGTAATACTTAAATAAAAGTGTTAAAACTGTATATATGTAATTACATATGAACTGCAGACTCACGAAAAACTAACTAGGTATGTACATGTGCAGAGTCATGGTACTAAAATCACTTTCCAGTGAATGTTATAAATTCTTTGTCAGTTTGTTAGCTATACCACTGAATATAATGTAGGTAGCTTGCATTTTAAAAAACACAATTAGCTAATTTTCTTCCTAGTACAAACAAAGTGCCAAGCAAAGGCTAATTTATATAAAGTTAAATGTAGTTCACAGGTTTCTTAAAATGCTATGCTTATCTACATCTGCTATAAATTCTTGCACTACAAAGTCAGTCTTACTGCATTAATATAATTGACAAGTTAAAAGAAGAAGCAGTATCAGTACTAAATGTTAATCAATTTAAAAATAAACCTAACATATATTTATCCCGAAATGAAAATGATTGGGTGGAGTGGAGAACACCTGGATACATGCATTTATCAGTTCTAAACTGCTTGCTTGATTAATCTACTATATAAAAATAAGTCGGGTTTTCCTTCCTGACGATTTAACTCGAGAACGGCCAGACCGATTTTCATGAAACTTTTTGTGTGGGTTCGAGTGGGTCCAGGGATGGTTTATAAAAGAAAATTCAGCATTGCACCCGTGCGAAGCCGGGGCGGGTCGCTAGTATTATATATTAATTATAGTTCATTGTGAGTTTTTCAAAAACTTATGCATTTAGTGAAAAGTATGTGGATCTTTTCAATTTGTACTTTGTCGGAGGTCGGTTAGAGGTCAGACTCACACTACAAGTGTAAAGCTTCATGTGCTCTTGACTGTAATTTTTGATCACTATCTTGACAGTAACGGAAAACTGTGAGCATACACACAGGTCTCAAAACAAAATATGCTGTTGAAAAGTGGGTATTCATTCACAGGAATGGAATACTTGTAGTAACAACGTCTGTGATAAGGCGTGACCCATTTTTATTATTGTTGTGTAATTTTAAGAGCATGTTAAGGTATTACATCAAGCGTAAGGAATGCAGACATAATAGATTCCTTGAAAATTCTTGAGAGCTTAACTGGCTATTTTTTTATTTTTATTACTCTTTCTATCTGTGATCGGTATAGATAGACTATAAGCAGATAGTTTGCTGTAGTATTTGTAGTTTGGAATGAGTGATTCATTGACTACTCTCTTCCTTAATTAAATAAATAAAAAATAAATCTCACGCCTTTCATCCCCAAGGGGGTAGGCAGAGGTATTCCATTACTGGATATACCCACATTTCACGAGATATATTGGACCCCTAAACGTGATAGGTGGTGAGCCCGGACCGGGTCTATTTACACATTTAATTCTGAGACCTGCGGGTTTCCTCACGATGTTTTCCTTCACCGTCAAGCTAGTGATAAATATGTACGTAAGTTTTTGAAAAACTCATTGGTACATGCCAGGATTCGAACCCGAGCCTCACTGATTTTCAGCCGGCTCTTTAACCGTAAGTGCTATCACTGCTCTTCCTCTTCTCTTGCTCGTCTTCCTTAATTGTTAACAAGCATTATGCTTTTCATTAATTTGTATTTATCATTAAATGATTCTGAGTCTTTTCAGCCTTCTAACATAGCTGGCTGTGTTAGCCAATGAGTGTCCAAGGATGTTCTTGTGATAGGTTAGTATGCTCTTATAGCGTTCTCTGTGTGATGATATATCTTCCGTTATTGTGAGAATCTCTATGTTTGAGTTACTTGCGGTACCCCACAGTTCAAGGGCGTAGGTCAAGACAGGTTTGAGAATAGTTTTATAGATAAGCAGTAAATTTTCTAATGATAGTATAGATTTGCTTCCTAATAGCCACCGCATAGATCGAAATTAAATATTTATGTTTAGACTGGCTAATTGAACTTACATACAGAATTCCTCTGAAAATCTGGCTAAATTAAGCTGTGACTACCTTGAACAATCTGCTATTACGGCATTCTACAGTACCTACTTTAAAAATAAAATAAGATTTACGCTTTCTTAACAAAAGTTTTAATGTCTAATCACTAAATGTTAGGACTTGTGTTATATTAATTATGTTATTTCCTTAGATAAAAGCAAAAGAGGAAGATACGGTACCGGCGCCTCGCGCGTGGATCCTTTAAATTAGGTGCAAGTAGCGTAATTCGTTGTAGTCAACTCGTTCGCGCTTGTGCCCGAGTACGTCTTTCTATCTCTTTTTTTTATTTGCGCGTGTAGTTGTATGTAGTCCAAATGTCAACGATGATTTCTATGACTATACCGTATCTTCCTCTTTTGCTTTTATCTAAGGTTATTTCCCATAAGTTCTTATAGTGAATTGATATTTAACTTCAAAAGTTAAAGATACTCGATTCTTAATGGGTAATTAATAAATCAAAGTTAATAGCTAAGTGTAATTATCCGTAATTTGTTTCAGTTATAAGTAACAGAACCACCTTGAAAAAAGATGTACGCCAACGCCAAAATATACTTCAAAAATAAAAAATATGGAATAGTCAGCATTCACAAATGCAAATGTTTCGAGTAGATAATTAAATAAAAGTCGATGCAATTTGCCGGTCGGCGCGTCCCGGCACAAACGATGTTTGTAAACAAATAACATATGATCCACTGCCCGGCGTCATTTCATATTTTTAATTGGTTTTCTACACATTTTCGACGAGCCACCGCCAAAAAATCAGCTCAAAATACCCCATAAATACAGAGAAAACGAATTTTGAGTAACTTATGGACCACTGTGCTTTTGATAAAACACCATGTGCAGTTATCGCGCCAAAATTTGACATTAAATTCGAGCACGTTTTCAGAGCGGACTATGTTTTTCAGACTACAAATGTATTGTTTTGCACCAAAATTTAATTCATTATAGCCGTAAATGCGTTGAAAAGTAAGATATCCCGAAAAAAATATTTCAGACAATATATAACGCCCCTGGCGGTGGAAACAAGAAACACAAAACACATAATGGCCGACGTACAGTAGTTACGATGACCGATACCTAAATGCGCAAAATACTTACGCTTTCCTCCTCTTTTTCCATTCCAGAGGGCATCTGAGGAACTGCACGATTAATCGCCGAGTAGTCCGGTAGATCCGGGAGCTCCTCGGCGAGATATATGGGCATTGGTTTCGACGCATCCAGGGCCCTCGCCCTAAACGAGAGCTTCGACATTTTGTTGACAGAACAAAACACGCTAGCGTCGACACAAAAATGCACTCATAAAACACTTTATAGCTCCTCTAGGAGGTCCCAAAGGACCGCAAACTGCACTTTACACACTCTAGTTCGTTCCCATGGTTAATTTTTGCACACACTCAGTCACAATTAATGAAAAACAATAACGAAAATTCACATATTGAGCGTACTTTGCAGAAAGCCATCATGGCGGCTTTCCGTTTGGCGGACGACCATGACCAACTTCCACCTCGGACGACGTGCGCGGGAAGGAAACACGCGGGAACTACACAGATGATTTGTACACTTTTATAATTTTATATTTTTTTTAACACTTCACCAAATATTTTTATATCGATATTATTATTTTATGAATTTTAAATTAAATAGTTTTAAAAAATTAACAATAAATTAGGGTAAAATACCAAAAAAATACTAAAATTACGTCGGTCGCCTCGTTGTCACACCATAGACAACCCTGTTTAGTTTCTTACGTTCCGATTCACGTTTTTTAATTTGGGAATTTCTTTGTGTTTTTCTAAAATAAAATATTTAAATACATGATCTTACAATATTAGATTTCACATTGAAATGAAATGAAATATTAATTGTTATGGGCCATTCACACGAGAGCAGTCCAGTAAGACAATCCTGTAAGACTGCATACAAAAAAAACTTAAGGACAATCCATTCCACTGTCCTCAAGTTTTTTTTGTATACAGTCTTACTAGATTGTCTTACTGGACTGCCCTCGTGTAAATGGCCCGTTAAAGTTACTAATCTATGCTTTGAAAGAAAAAAATATTAACTATAGGAGGAGTAAAACGCTCCTTCATTTCTAGGGTTAGAACGACAGTATCGATACTTGTAATTCAGATATAAAGTATCGGGTCGGTATAGTATTGACCGTCTTTAATAAGTATTAAAAAATAAGTGTCATTTAAATGTTCTGATAATGATAGTAATTTTATACTACTCAGTGATTTGATTATTAGTATTAACATAAAATTTTGAAGATCTACTTATTACTTTATGGTAACGAAACTGAGAGCCTAACGAAGAAGCCTAGAATCTTTTGAAAATAATTTGCTAGGAAATGAATATTATAGTCAACTGAACACATGCTTACCCACACAAAAGTCAGCTATATAAATACCACTTTTTTCATATACTTACACCCATTTATTGTATCACGAGTTTCAACCACATTACTTGATATTTTTTTATGTATTAAGATCATGATGACGTATTACACCGCTTGTAAAGTTTGTGGTAAGGAAATACATGGTATCGATACATACTAAATGATATCGAAGTATTCAGTATCGATATTGTACTTCGATCGATCCCTATCGATGCCGTTAGTACTATTATGCGTAATTTACCCGAGGCCATTCCATTGAGCCATTTCACTAAGCCAATTCACTAATGGCTTCGTGTAAATGGAGACAGTCCACTGCAATGGATTGTCCTCAAGCTTTTTTTGTATGCAGTTTGGATTGGCTTAGTGGAATGGCTCATTAGGTCGATGCCTATGCCAGTGTTGCAATTTTATTAGATGTTCTAAGGCTTTTATCCACCAGAGATATATACAATGAGGGGTGGATAAAGATGAGAAATAGAAGAACATTAGGTGTCGTGTATTATCGCTAAACCCTAATTAGTCATGGAAAGTTTACTAGATTCTGCAGATTAGCTCAATGCGGCAATATCTTATATCTTTTCGCGGTCGTACTTGGTAGGATGCCTGCGGGCGTATTCACGGAGATTCGATACTCGATATCGGAAAATCTGTCGAATCCTTATGTCAAATATGACATCTGTGTATAGCCCATCTCGAAACCTTTCGACAGATTTTCCGATTCCGAATCGAATATCGAGTATCGAATCTCCGTGAATACGCCCGCTGCCTCCGGAACACAGAACACTATTACTGCTCCGGAATCAGAGGTTGCAGGTCTGATTACTGCCCGGGCCAACCTTTGAGTGGATGATTATAATTGTTCGTAACTGAACTTGCTAATTTAAGTTTTCTACTGTTGTTTTATCTAAACAAAAGACCTCTGCTACCTAGCTTGGAATTGAGTGCAAATTAATTTGCTTATAAGGAGCCTTTATGCAGTTTCTTTTTTAAGACTTATAGCCTGCGCAGACGACACACTTTTGTACCCGTATTTTTTTGTCCGCCAAAATAGAACGCTTACAACTGTATCGAGTAACGCACACGAGGGATTAAAAGTATGGCGTACAAAAAGTCCCCCTAATAATCGCGGACACCGAGGGGCGGTACAGGACAAAAAGAGACGGACATATTTTTTTACGATTCGGGGGACTTTGTCCTCCGGGGACCAAGTCCGTCGTCTGCGCAGGCTATTAATTAGAAAAATAAATAAATATATCACTAAAGGGTTTGGAAGAGACATTCCATTCCTGTGTATCTAACAAGAGCGCTGACAAAAATTTGTAGGCGTTTATTATTTCGTGCATTTGTCTCGTATTCGCACGAGAAAGAGCGAGACAAAACAGTAGACTTTAGTCGTGGCGAGCATGTCACTGGAACACTTTTAAAAAGTGAGTACCAAAGGTTTAATACATACGAGATTATTGTATTATTTTGTTCTATGATGACGGTGGTAAAAAATTATAACAAAAAAGTAGTTGTCATGACTTTTATTACATTATATTACAGCTTAATTTCAACTTTTAGTAGACAGGTAAAAGGGAATAAAATGCACTTTAACATACTGTGGAATAACTATGATATAAATAGATCCGTAACTAAAAATATTATGACATCCTTAGCTTTAGATTTTCAACTTTGGGTCTAAAATTAGTTTTTTTTTCTAATTATACAATATATATTTCATATTTTTTAGGCAGTAACAATTTAAAATTCTTGATGTACATTGAGTTAAAAGTAAAATTGTTATCTATCCCTCAAACACTGATTTATTTTTCTATATGATGAATTAATCAAGAAAAATATGTTAACCGAACACCATTCACGATGTTTGGTTTGTAGAAATCAGTGGTTTACGGGTTGATGATATTTTAGGTAAGATATTATGACCTCTAGTTGCTCTCTTACAATAAAATCCACACTACAATAACGAACCTTAAAACACATACAATACAGTACAAAACGTAACAAGCACATCATTTAACAAATTTTTACTATACTGGGTGTTTTGTGGAATATTATCACTGGTTTCCTCCAACAAATGAAGCCGTAAAATGCCAGTGACTTTTATCATTGGAATGAGGGTTGATGAGGACCAATCCAGTCTATAAACTACTTTTTTCGGTCGTTAAATGTGTGCAAATGCGAGATACAATTACGTTTGTCGTCTTTTTGACCACTTCCGAGCATAATGCGGACAAAATGTGCACCACGCTCACAAGCTGGTAAGGTCTATGGCGGTTAGCTCCAGAATGCTCAAGTTGCAAAATGTCCAGTGATACCAAACTGTCAAAGTAGCAATATGACTTGAAAAAATGTCTATGTAGCAAAATGTGAGATGTATGTATTATGCTCCGAAGCACACACAAAAAACTGAGAATAATCAGTACAGGTTGTGACAACATTCATTTTCAACTTATAAAAATACGAGAAATTTTTCATCGTTCATTCTTGCTTAGAATATTTTGGTTTGAAACAATTCTTAATTATAAATAACATGCCGATAAAAAAGGTCTTATTTATTATTTACCGCCAATGAGTTTATTTTTGCAAAAACATCCATGAAAAAGCTGTTGGTATAAGGAAAATTTTACAATATCACATTTTTTAATTTCCATAGTTTTTGTACAAAAGTTTTTACATATAATTTAATTATTATTCAATTATTTGTAGAGAAATCATTGTTTCCAAAGATTGCAAAAAACAATACAAAATTATTTGTCTCAGGACATACTGATTGGAAATTAACACCTATTGAGCAGTATAAATTATTAGTACTTTACTTAAAGTTACATGCACAGATAAAAATTTAAAAATAGAAACCAGAGATTACAACAGTTTAATTCATCCATAGACAAAATATTACTTTATACATGCGATGCCAATGTTTCCGAAACTTAAAATAAGTGTGTTATACAATCTAAGAATAATTATTATCATCAGCAAATATACATTTCATTATTCTCTAATAGTCTATATTCTATTTTTAACAAAGCAATACATTCGAGGAAATCAAGCCGTTACTTCGTATTGCTGGCAACACTGAAAGACGAGTTTGTTGCTGGTACATTCAGCCAACCTCCATGGACGATTTTATAGTGCCTTGTTATTTGACTATTGACGTGGCTGTATTATTACCTACCGAAATAAATAAATTTTGATTTGATTTAGAGTATGCTAAAGTTTCTATTAACATCACGATCAGTTTACTGATTTGACATATATTAGTAGGATAATGGACTCGATTCTGCAGACCAGCTGAAATTTTAAATTTTAAGTTAGCCTATCCTTCTCCATAGAATACGGAAGAAAAAGGACAGAAACAAACCATAGATTATAAAGTAATGTCAAGCATGTAAAAACCAACTAAATTGATGTCTTATCTGTCACTTAATTCATTTTATACATGACCTTCTTAAATCGTTACTAAAATTGCTAAGTACGTGTATTTGAATAATATGTGAATGCGTTCATAAAGTTCAATTTTGTTATTTGTGACATTGTAAATAAATATGGCGCTTCTTTGTCCCTTTCTTTTCCAAAGCGGTGGAAAAGAATAGAGCTAACTTAAAATTAGGAATTTTAGTTGGTCTGCAGAATCAAGTTCAATGTAGGCATAAATTGTGATGTATTTTCAGTGCTTCATATTTGCAATGAAATTATTTGGGAGCCCATTTCATAAGTACTTAACCGACCCATTCCATCCGACAGCCAAATCAGTATACTGATTTAAAAAATCGGTATTGATTGTACTACATGAGCGTATATCTCATAATAACATAATCTATTTTCTCAAAATGTTGCCACACAATATAAATAATTTGCAATAATTTTAATAATAATTCGGTGTATTATCCCTGATATTAATTTTCAAAGTGCACGAATGTTACTGGCAATACTGAACGTAATGATAATTCTTGTATAATCTGTAGTCGTCACAGCTAAAATAACCTAAATAAATAAAAATCGCATTTAACAATTCAATTTTGAGACCATTTTTTAAAATAAAAATGGGTGTTACAAAATAATTTACATAAGAATCAATACAGTAAGAAAATGTAAAAAATACGAATTTTAATATTTAGTAATGCAAATTGAGTATCATGTAAAATTTTCTACAATTGTTATTTATTTTTTTAATTACAAACAATTCCTGTCAGTTAATTACAAAATAAACATAGTGAAACATTATAATGATTTTATTCTGGGTTCTAACTCGCAGATAGCACTATTATATAAATAAATAAAGTTGATTTTCTGTTCATCTGTATAAAAAAAATACACTTCAGATCTAATTAAAAAAATAAATAACACCATCTCCAAATTATAAAAAAACTTGTCTATAACGCTTTTTTACACATACACATTTATACTACAATATTTATAGCATTTTTATATAGCTATAGAAACAACATATTTTATAAAACTTTTAGCAAATAATGGGGAAGAAAACTGACTTTTTATCCCGACAGAGGGTGTATGGTCGAGACCGCCTAAATGATCTGTCAAAGCTGTCAAACTCCATACATTTTTTTGCTTACGTTAGCGTTTTTTCTAAACTCTGTCTAAAATGACGTTATGTGCTGCCTTTGGTTGCAAAAATAAAGGAACTCATGCATTCCCGAAAGACACTAAACGAAGAAAGTTGTGGGAAATGGCCCTAAAACGGAAAAAGCTTTTTTACCAGCTGCAGAAGCTTTCCGTTTTTTTAACTCATCCTTTAACTGCGGCACCGTCATCAAGGAGTACATTTTCGTCATTAAAAAGCTCAATGCGAAAGGAAAACAAAAAAATATGGTCGTGACAAGGACCTCTCGCTGGTGGCGACATCTGTAATTAGCTTTGCGTTTTGTTCCCCTAGTGGTTAAAACCTGTCTTCTTAATTGAGCATGACAATTGCCGCGTAATATTGGCAAAAAGTATGGATATTAGACCAACTAAAAGTACATATCGTTGAAAGTTCTGGTTAAATTCAAAATGGTGGAATGGTATCTCATTTTTCTGTAAAAAACCAAGTAATAGATTCTTCTATGATATTTTGTAGGTAGACAAGTTTTGCACTGAATAGATGGCGACAAATACCAGTTATCAACGAGAAATAATACTAGCACTACTATTCAATGGAAATCAGTTTTGCTAAAATTTTAATCTCCATATTTTGGGTACTGATAACGCATCTACCTCAGTATATATCAGCTAAAGTCTTTGAGTATTAAACCAACAGGAGACGTCACGCGCACTAGTTTCTTTACAAAAAAGTCTGCCAATTTCTGCGGGGGGGACGAGGAAACAATCACAAATAATGTTAAAACAAACGCATTTTTTGATAAAACAATTAAACACTAGCTTGAACTAGGTGCATACAAATACATTCACCAATACAAGCACTCCGTGAACTCAAACAAACTAGTTGTATTTAACCGGTGTGCTCAAAGACCGACACGTTTTTTTGGCAGAGGGGAACGCCTGTCAGTGGCGTCTCCGGTTGGTTTAATACTCAAAGGCTAAAGTGGTCAATATTTCATAGATAAGTCCCAAATGGTGGTAGAATGTAAAAAAGCGTAATAGACAATCATCGAATGACGGAATCAGCTGTGTTGCGAGATGGAGTCATCCGAGTGAGCGCTGACGCAGTCACCACGCGGCGCCACTTTCGACGTCTTCGCTGCTTTACCGACGAATATTTCTACCTCCTAGAACAAAAGAATGGTTTTCAAAAGTGAGATTATTTACACTGATAGTATTTATTTGCTCATTGTATTTATTGACGGCCCTGTTGGATCAATTGGTAGTCACTCTGCTTTTGAGTCTGAGGTCGCGGGTTCAATACCAGCTCGGAGCCGTTTGTGAAGCATAAGCATGTCTGTTGGCTTCGTGTCTGGTCGTTTAATATTTAAAAAATAAAATAAATAATTTTAATATTTAAGCATGTCTATCATTTGTTTAGTTCCCATACAATACAATACAACAACCCTTTATTGTACACCAAAAACAACATAATATGGATACCAACATTAACTTAAGTACGGGCAGTCTTATCACTTTTAGCGATCTCTTCCAGACAACCTTAGAATGGATGACACTGAGAGATAAGAACTTCGGTTAGACGGTTCACTAAAGTAGTAATAAAAATGATTAAACAAACTCATATATACTGTAATAGCAATAATTGGGTCTCATATCTATTTAATAGCTATACATTTGTTTTGGCAGCTCATAAAAAGTAACTTATTTGTCTAGGTTGTAAAATACCCTATTTAATTACAGTCAACTACCCTATTATTTTGTTATAATGCTTTCAAGTTTAGTACCTGGCTTCCCTCGATGCCCATGTCGTGCCCCCTTTCGTGGCTGGGCCCCGGCGCCGCCGCACGAGCAGCCAACTGCCTCTCGCGAGCCACGCGCCTGCGAATAACAAACATTACTTTTTATTTATTACTGTTATTTCCAGAAAAGTAAGCTTTCCATTGGAGAAAGAATTTTAAAAATCGAGCCAATACTTTGAGTTTGTTTCTTACAAACATATAAATCTTTCATTTTTATAATACTAGCGTAGATGTAGACTAGCGACCCGCCCTCGCTTCGCTTCGACGACATCACATTACAGATCTTTGAAATTCTCGGATTTTCTTTACTATATTATGTTGGACTTTTTCTGCTGTTGTGTATTTAATTTTAATATTTTGTGTTCGTGTCTGTTTGTAAATTGTGTTAGCAATAAATAATAAATGAATAATAATCTCACGCCTTTCATCCCCGAGGGGGTAGGCAGAGGTATTCCATTACTGGATATACCCACATTTCACGAGATACATTGGACTCCTAAACGTGATAGGTGGTGAGCCCATCGCCGGACCGGGTCTATTTACACATGTCTCAGAATTAATTCTGAGACCTGCGGGTTTCCTCACGATGTTTTCCTTCACGGTCAAGCTAATATAATAATATTAATTACGGTCAAGCTAGTGATAAATATGTACGTAAGTTTTTGAAAAACTCATTGGTACATGCCAGGATTCGAACCCGAGCCTCACTGATTTTTGACCGGCTCTTTAACCGTCCGGACTATCACTGCTCTGCTGCTGTGTTAGCAAATGAACACATTAATTTCTGAATAACGACCATTCCGTCAATTACCACCTGAACAATTTAACCGAATATAATGCGACCTATCACAATGGCATAAGACATAATCTTCCGTACCTTCGATGGTCCAACATGGCCTTGCGGTCAGCCTCCCGCTTCTCGGCTGCCACTCGGGCCTTCTCGTTGAGCTGCGGAGAGGCGCGCGGCCTACGGGCGGGAGTCGAAGACTGAACCGGCTTCTTCTCCGGCTGGGTTATCTGCAACACGCGGACTACACATTAGCAGGGCCGGATTCAGGGGAGGGCAACCGGGGCGAAAGCTCCGGGCCTCCACAAACGGGGGCCCCCACAATAGAAACTTCGGAAAAAAAACTTTCAAATTCTCAAATTTAAATTCAAAATCGTTTATTTTCTATTGGTATTAAAATATACACTTGGAAACGTCAATATTTTATAATAACAAGGCACTCTAAACTCGTCCATGAAGATTGGCTAAATGCAAACAGCAGCCCATCTCCACCGACGAGCTGCTGGTTCCGAATGCAGTACCCCGAGAAGAGCCAGCAAGAAACTCAAGGGCAGCTCTTTTTAATCTCATGTCTTACTAATAAATATCGTTTACAATAATAATTATAATTAATAGCCTTACATAGCGTCGAGTCGGTTAATCCCATGCATGTTGGTCTACTAAGTAGTCTGTAATTTTATAGTAGCCTTTTTTACGTAATTTTTGCTTAACTATTATTTTAAATTTGTCAAGAGGCAAATTTTGTAATTCAATGGGAATCTTATTGTAAAAACGTATACATTGACCCTTAAAGGATTTGGTAACTTTAGATAATCGACTAACACAAGCAGCCAGTTCATTCTTATTTCTAGTGTTTATACAATGTCTGTCACTATTTTTTTTGTAAAGTGATATATTCTTTTTAACATACAATACGTTTTCGTAAATATACTGTGACGCCAGTGTCAGTATATTAATTTCCTTGAATTTTTCCTTTAGAGACATCCTAGACCCCATTTTATAAATTGCACGAATGGCTCGTTTCTGCAAAATAAATATTCTCTGGACATCAGCAGCATTCCCCCACAGTAGAATGCCATATGACATCAAGCTGTGGAAGTAGCTGAAATAGACAAGTCTAGCTGTTTCTACGCTTGACATATTACGTATTTTTTTTACGGCATATGCAGCAGAACTGAGCCTTTTCGCCAACGTATCAATGTGCGGTCCCCACTGTAACTTAAGAGTCTAGAGTTATTCCTAAAAATACTGTAGTGTTTACACATTCTAATTTTTCGTTTTTCACTGTAACTGTGTTTAAAGTTCGTTTAACATTTGATAAAGAAAAATGTACACATTTAGTTTTTTTCTCATTGAGAAGTAAATTATTAACGTTAAACCAACTGACAACATCATTAATTGCACTGTTCACTTCGTCATAAGACTTAATAGGTCGTTTAATTTTAAAAAGTAGAGATGTATCATCTGCGAACAGTACAATATCATGTTGCACTCGGTTGGGTAGGTCATTTATATAGACCAGAAATAGAAAGGGGCCTAAAATGGAGCCCTGCGGTACACCAATACAAACCGCCGATCCAGACGATCTTGAACCGTTTACATCAACACACTGTATCCGGCTTCTCAAGTAGGACTTTATTAAATCAAGAGCGCGGCCTTGTACTCCGTAATGACGTAGTTTTCTGATGAGAATTTCATGATGGACACAATCGAATGCCTTAGATAAATCACAGAAAACCCCAACAGCATCCTGCGACTCCTCCCAGGCATCAAAAACATGATTTACTAGCTCAACACCGGCATCGGTTGTCGAGCGACCCCTAGTAAATCCAAATTGCTTTACAGACATTATACTGTTGATAGAAAAATGTGCACTCAACTGATATAGAATAATTTTCTCAAAAATTTTACTAAGAGTCGGTAGAATTGATATTGGTCTGAAGTTAGAAGGGTCTAATCTACTACCGGCTTTGAATAATGGAATAATTTTACTATGTTTCATCAGATCAGGAAACACGCCATCATCAACGCATTTATTATATAAACAAGCTAGAGGTGAGGCAATTAAGTCTATTATGGATGATATGATTTTTACAGATAAGCCGTCGAGATCGGCAGTATTTTTCATTTGTACTGATTTGAATGCTTTTAGGATGTCCCAAGGATTTACATGATCGAATACGAAATTGCGTGTATTACATGCAGCGGTATGTTCTTGTAGTAGCGATTCAGCAAGTGCGGGTGACGAGTTAAGTGACTTGGTCGTAGAGACTGGAATATCAGAGAAAAAATTTACAAACACTTCAGATATATCTTTATCATTTCTTAAAATTCTATTGTTAACTTTCAACTGAAAGTCAAAATGTTGTGATTTTAATTTTCCAGTCTCGCTATTTATAATTTTCCATGTAGTTTTTACAATGTCTGTGCTATTTTTGATTTTTATTACTTACATGGTTAGCTTTAGCCGCGGTACAAATACGTTTAAAGACTTTTGAATATTGACGAACATAATTGCAAAAGGCATCACTAGTGTTATACGTCCTTTCCTCGTATAGTTAATATAATCTTTGTCTGCTTTTATGAATTCCCACCGTCGCCCAATCACTGAACATTAGATTGTTATTGATTTTTACACTTTTTGTTTTAAAAACATTATTACATTCGTTCTTAGCTAGTGTTAATACTGACTTGTACAAATCATTAGGGTCATCACAGTATGAAAAATCTAAAAGTTTATTTTCTATGTTTATATTTCTGACTAATAAACACTAGTAAACATCTTTTCCTTTGATATATATATATATATATTGCTGTTTCACTGTTACCTACAGTACTTTGTACGCATATCAAATATGTTTAAGAATACTAAGAGAATCTACTTGGATCCACAATAAATTATTTATTGAAAAACTCGACTGAAAAATTTTTTTCATTTTATTTAGACAATAATTTGGGACGCGGGGGCTCTGCTCCTTTGTTGCCCCGAGGCCTCCAGACCTCTAAATCCGGCCCTGCACATTAGAGATGAGTCAAGAATAGTATATTGCATAAGAAAGGGAAGTAAAATAAGAAATGTCTCAGATCACATGCAATTGTCGAGCGGGCCAAAAGTTGATGAACCTTCGACTCGGCGCGCTAAGGGAAGTTTCCGCTTTCCGCCTCCGTTGAGCAGAAAAGAAGTATACACACCTCGGGAAGTAAATAAGAAAACCTGATTGATTCCAGATGATTTCAGCTCGTAAGTGCCCTGCCCCACCATGGCTACGGCTCTTATCAATTTGCCCATCCTCAATCAACACCTGGAAAACCTGCAACACATGGAGCGTACCTCCTTCCAGCCGCCTGCATGGTTCCGTCCTTGCCTTCCACCTGTATTATATATTAACGTAAATTTTCCCTACACCTGGGAAACCTTGAACACCTGGAACGTACCTCCTTCCAGCCGTTGAGCTTCAGCTGCCGCAGCTGCTCGTACAGCGCGTCCACGTTGCGGACCTGCAGGCAGACCATGTCCCAGAAGCCCTGCAGGTCTTCGTCCGTCGTCGGGAACGGCGTGTCGAGCCGCTCGTTTATGTTGTTGTAGCAGAGACCTGGAATTTGGGAAGTATACTTTTAGCTTCTTATAATAGGATATTTGATTGTATCCATATTAAATTGCGAGTTTTCATCTATACTTCTATACTAATAATATAAAGTCAAATGATTTGTATGTTTGTTACAAAGAAATGTATTTTTGTATGTTTGTAACGAATAAACTCAAAAACTAGTGGACCGATTTCTAAAATTCTTTCACCAGTGGAAAGCTAGAAGATCCCTGAATAACATGGGCTATATTTTATTTCCGTATTCCCTAGGGGACGGGAACGTACGTTGATGTCCTGTTGACTACAATTTCTTTGTCAAAATTTTAATGTAAGTATAAAGTGAAAGTCAAAATGTTTAGATTATATAATTTATCTATCTGCTCCCTGATTAAGATGGGGTAATCTGTAATTGGCTCTGCCACTAGTTTGCAATTACCTGTTAAATAGATATAAGAAACTAGCGACCCGCCCCGGCTTCGCACGGGTGCAATGCTTATAAGATTTTCTTTGCTATAAACCTCACGGAGCCCGAGACCTTTCCAACGAATGCAAAACCGTGGAAATCGGTTCGTCCGTTCTGGAGTTATAGCGTCAGGAAGGAAAACCCGACTTATTTTTAAAATAATAATAATAAAACTTTATTTCAGACTTGTGTCCATAGTTCTGTTAGTATGTTAGTAACAATAGAGCATATGTATTTATGTTAGTATTGTTATTTCCATTTACTTATTTATTTATTTTCTTAAACCTATGACTGTCTCCATCCAGTGTCTCTGAAAGGGACAGTCTGGTCTAGCCGCAATCATTTTCAGAATGCTGTTGTTACTACCATTTTACCTACCTTAATAAATAAATAAATAAATATCTGTAGGTCTCCTTACAATTTAGTAAATAAATACCTTGGAACTGCTGCATCTTCTGCGTGGCCAGCAGACGAGCCTTTCCTGATGCAGCTCGGAGCAAGCCCATAACTTCTTCCCCTACATCCTGATCCTGAAAAATGTGTAATCATTGTTTAAGTGAACTGAATTTGAGGAGTGGAAAGCACTTAGTCATTTGTCGACTAAACGATCTATCTTTACATAATTCTGTAAAGCTGTTTTTTAAGTATTTTTTATTTGCATTTTCATTAATAAGAATCTCATATATATTTCATATAAATAGTACAGTAAGCCAACAAAGTCTCCACTAATGTTTAGCACATAAATTTGTAATGAACACAGTGGCGTAGCGTGGCGGGGGCAGGGGGGGCGGTCCGCCCCGGGCGGCACTTTTTGGAGGGCGGCAAAATTTGACAATAAAGAATAAAAATATTTAAGTTAACTATAAATATATTTTTATAGATATAAACTGAATCCGCGCGGGCAACCGCCAGTTGTTAATAAACGTGATTGTAAAACTTTGATAAACTTTTTTATTTAAAATCTAACCTGTATTAAGAAGAATTTATGACTGTTTATTGCCGAAAAGTTCTCCAGAATTAATGTAACTATGTACTCGTAATGTATAATATACATTTGAAACACATAAATAAGAGGGCGGCAAAACTTTCTTTCGCCCCGGGCAGCCGACACCTACGCTACGCCACTGAATGAACACAATACTACACAAGCAAATCTACTAAAGTCTTTTAAGCCATTTAGGGGAGACTAAATTCGATAAAAACATGGCTTTTTTATTTGTAGCAAGCAGACGTATTCCATTGCTGGAAGTACCCACTTTTCACCAGTATATTTTGTGAACCCCTTACGGTGAGCCTATCGTCGGACCGGGGTACTATTACACATGTGTCAGAATCCCTTCTGGGACCGGCTACTTGCCTCAAGATGTTTTCCTTCTCCGTCGAGTTAGTGAGTAATATGTAGGTACGTAAGTTTTGGTTAAATTCATTTGTACATCCCCTTACAAATTCGAACCCGAACTGGCCAGAAGAAGAAATTATTTGAATTTTTCTCGCCGTAAAAACCATCTTTGAACTTCAACGAACATTTAAAAAAAAGAATTGGCCAAATCTTTCCAGGCATTGTTGAGTTATGCGCTTACATTTTGCAATTCATTTTTATATTATAGATTGAGTAAAACTCATGATACTTAAAAATATATTTACAGACATACTCAACACACAATCAATTAATATTTTGCATAATTTAAAATAAATTACCCAAGTTATTATTACCAGGACTTCAAAGCTGTCTTTTCAATGGACAAACAAAAACTACAACTAATTGAAATTAGATGTGGCACAACTAATTGAAAATAAACTCAAGGTGTTTTCAAACTTACAAATAACAAGACATCACTGATTAATAAATATGAATTTTCCATGCAAAATATTATTAATCATAGTTAGACCTCTTTAAAGTGACTTTTTCTCTTCTGGACAAGTTCGTTCGTAAGTTTGATTCCCAGGCATAACATAAAAATAAAATAAATAATCTTACGCCTCTGGTATCCCCGAGGGGGTAGGCAGAGGTATTCCATTACTGGATATACCCACATTTCGCGAGATATATTAGACCCCTAAACGTGATAGGTGGTGAGCCCATCGCCGGACCGGGTCTATTTACACATGTCTCAGATTTAATTCTGAGACCTGCAGGTTTCCTCACGATGTTTTTCTTCACCATATAGCAAATATACCAGGCATATACCAAAGAGTTTCCAAAATCTTCAATAATAAAAAAACTATCTCAAACCTTTAGCCCCGAGGGGGTAGGAAGAGGTATTCCATTTCTGGAAATACCCACTTTTCACGAAAAAACTCGTCAGCGAATGCTCAATGCGATACCCTTGGGTGGCTTGAAACATTCTGACAGTGACAACTTCCATAACTGCGTTGGACTCGCTTGGAATTTTATGACCCAGACTTCCTGTGAGGGAAGACCCTTAACTCAGCAGTGGGTTGATGATGATGAAAATAAAAATGTTTTATTTCTATATGTAATTAAAAGTTACACTTAGCATAGTCAATAGTCTAATAACAAGGCGCTCTAAATTTGTCGATGAAGATATGCTAAATGTAAACAACAGCCCATCTCCACTGACGAGTTGCTGGTTCCAAATGCAGTAGCCCAAGAAGAACCAGCAAGAAACTCAAGGGCAGCTCTTTCTAATCTCATGTCTCACTAGTAAATATGCTTTACAATAATAATTATAATTAATAGCCTTAAATAGCGTCAAGTCGGTTAATCCCATTCATCTTGGTCTACTAAGTAACGATGACTATGGACAATTGCATACCAGATGATATAGTGATATCCTTACCTGTAATTCCTCTAGCTCCTTCTCAGCAGTGGCAGACAATGCCAGCAGCCTCTCAGTCTCCTTCTTCTCCAAAACTAAGAAGTAATGTCCATCCTTCACTACATCCCCGTTTTCCCCATTCAAACCGTTCACTGAATCATTCAAATCTATCACAGAAACACCGTTAGTTATCGACACATCACTGGTCTTCTCTATAGCTTCAGTCTTCTCCAGGATTGGAATGTCTTCTGCCTTGTGCGGAGACAGCTCTGCCTTAGGACTTTTCTTTGGTGATAATATTGTCAACTGCGCCCTGAATTCCGGTCTCAAATGCCTTAACACCGGCAAGGATACACTGCCATCGATATCTCCATTGGGACTAGTATAAACGTTTTCTGTTTCTGGGGTTTCTAAGGACTTCCTTGACGAAGTAATTCTATCACTTGGGCAGTTCAAAGATTTCTCTGTTAAAACTTTTGGGTCTTCTTCAGAGCAACTTTTCTTCTGTCGTTTCTGCATTAAAAAGCCTTGAGCTAATGCTCCTGGGCCGTATAGTCTTTCCACGCGCTGCTGTATGAAGCTCTTCATTGGACTTGTTAATTGTTCTCCATTTTCCTTCGTGATTTCGACGCGTTTCGACACGCCATTTGAGGATATAGTGTAGGATTCCGAGCTGAATTTCTGATGGTTCTGTGTCTCTTTGCCATTAACAGTCTTCCTGAAATTGGTCTCTGAATAGCTCGATTTGAAGGTCAACTCCTTGGCGTTGTCAACCTCGTCTTTCTGATGAAGCATGGACGTTGCGAAGTTCTTGCTCTCCGACGAGATGTACGGTCTACTTGTGGTCGTCATGCTGGGTCCCAGGAAGTCGTTCTTCAATTGTTTATTCTCCTCTGCCATGTAGACATGTAACGGAGCGAGGTACGGGTCCGTATGCGCCTTTGTAGGCGCTTTAGTCGTCAAATCTGTCCGCGTATCATGGGGACCGAACGTAGGGACCAACAGCTTATTGGCGCTGACCGGTACTGGGACGAGAAGAGAATTATTCTCACTTTTGTACTGGTATGTGTGTGTAATTGGCCTTATAGGGGACGCTTCCCTGCTCTTGTTGATGTCCTGACGGAGTTTGGAGTCGTAGGTTGTCAGGTTCGTATACCCGTTGACCGAGCAAGCCAGATGGAGATAACTAGGTTTTTTCGAATCCTCGCGCTTCTTCTGGCGGGAGCGGTGGCTAGCAGTGTCTCCGTAGACTTTCTGAGGTGGCTTCAGAAGGTGATCAGTCCTCGCTGAGGCTTCGGACCGTGCAGGTCTTTCCTTTTTAGGAGTTGGAGTCGCACTGGGATGTTCTGGGGTGCGGACTGGGGTGATAGTTGGAGTGTGGAAGGGTTGCAGGTTCGATGCCCGCTCCTGGATGCGGGATGTGAACTCCCTGATGCGACTGGTGGTAGACGATGGAGTGAGAAGATTTAAACTGCCTGAGGTGGTATCTGCAAAGAAAAATAGTTATTAATATCGCTGATGTTATAAAGAACATGGTATAGTTATAGGGGTTAACCTCAAACAGGATGGATTTGGATAGCTAATATTAGCTTAGGATGAAAAATAGCCTGTCCTTGCTCAAGATGCAAGCCAACGGCAAAAGCTAAGGGTAAAGTAGAATGACAATTTTACCATGCACAAAATTTTTATCGTTAAATATATTTTAGTGTCTCAAAATATCAACCATGTTCTTAATAAGTTTAAAATTGAAGTTTTATAGCCAATGTCAATATTTACACATATGTTAATTAATTGAATAATAACATATTCAATGCAAAGTATAGTAGTCACTCTGTGTCCTTAAAGTAGCAAGTATTGACATACTATATGTATGAAAGACATAATAAGCTAATGATGATGCTATACTGAAAACAATAGCTTTAGCACATTTCACTTAATGTTTCTATTGGCATGCAGCCTTATTTACAAGTCAAAGACAATTCTTAAAAGAATTAGTCACAATTCTCATGAGATTTGTTAACCAAAACGCTACTTGGAATTTGTCGCCGAAATTAAATAAACACGCAGTTTAAATTTAGACTCAAACTAGAGCAAAGACGAGTTAGGAAGAGTTCTACTTAAGAAGTAGATGAGTTAGAGAGGGAATGAATTAGGAAGTAGGCTTTTTAATATATATATATATGCTTTTGAACGAGCCTATCGCCTGAAACACATGCCTCAGACGTAGAAGAAGAAATAGGCTTTTTAAAATAGGGTATTTGACTGTATTTAAATTAAATTGCGAATAATAATAAATAATAATATAATCTCACGCCTCTTATCCCCGAGGGGGTAGGCAGAGGTATTCCATTACTGGATATACCCACATTTCACGAGATATATATTGGACCCCTAAACGTGATAGGTGGTGAGCCCATCGCCGGACCGGATCTATTTACACATGTCTCAAAATTAATTCTGAGACCTGCGGGTTTCCTCACGATGTTTTCCTTCACCGTCGAGCTAGTGATAAATATGTACTGCGAATACTCCATGGTTAAAAAGATTATCGTAAAACACCCGTGAATACATACATACATACATAATCTCACGCCTATTTCCCATTGGGGTAGGCAGAGACAACAGACCGCCACTTGCTACGAACCTGGCAGATCTCACGCGCTTGCTCCACATCCATCAAACGACTCATGCATGCTCGTGAATATCTTTTTGATTATACATTTAACACGTTGGTTGCCAACGAAAATATATAAATACATACATACATACAGCTCACGCCTTCTTCCCACAGGGGTAGGCAGAGACGATGGATCGCCACTTTGCCCGATCTTTGCACACTTCCCTCGCTTCCTTCACATCCATAAGCCTTTTCATGCACGCTCTTTTATTCTTTGCACTCTTGACACCAGATTTTTGAAGGACATCACTAATTTGATCCGTGAACGTCCTTCTGGGGCGTCCTCTTGCCCTGTATCCTTCAAAATTTTGCACCATAAATCTCTTTCGTTAGTCTCCTTTGATCCATTCGTTCTAAATTATTATTATTATATAAATAGCAAATTTTTCAATTACTAAAACATACTAAAAAGCATAACAATTGAGTAATATAAATGGTGGTAAATTTTCTTTGGTCAATAGTTTTGACAGATCATACAAAGTTACTCATTTGAGTAGGCAGTCAAATACCATATTGTGATGATGATGGCAAAGAACTACAGACACAGGAAAGTGGACCAGTCATCCAGAAGGAACTGACAAAGGTTACAAACACTTACAACTCAAGAACATAGGAAAATAATCGCACATGTTTACAATACACAACACTACAAAAAAGTCACACTGATGAAAGAAATATTTATTTGAAAAATATGTTTCACAATTATCAACAGAATCGTTATCTTATCAGGAATTCAAAAGATTGATGTAACATAACAGCATAGAATATATAATAGTCATTAATAGTGGCAAGATAAGTTGATTTATTTTTTCCTGTGTCAAACTCAATACCAAATTCAAAATCTTTATTGCAATACACTGGTGAGTTACCGGCAGTGGACAACGGTTTAGTAGATCTCTGTGAGCTGCCCTTGAGCATGCAATATTTCAGTTGAGAGAGTTCTTACATTTTATTAATGAATACAAATTATAACATAACAATAATCATTATTAAGTCATCACTACATAGTATAAAACAAAGTCGCTTTCTCTGTCCCTATACCCCTATGTACCTTACCTATGTATGCTTAAATCTTTAAAACTACGCAACGGATTTTGATGCGGTTTTTTTTTAATAGATAGAGTGATTTAAGAGGAAGGTTTTTGTGTTAGCATTGCACCTGTGCGAAGCCGAGGCGGGTCGCTAGTATACTAATAAATAGCTGTTTTTTTTTTTCAAAAATAGCTGTTCCCTTTCAACCGTGTAAGTCCCGTTCCCGTGGGAAAATGTTACTCCCAGAAAAGTAAGCTTTAGAAAGATTTATGTAAATCGGTTAAGTAGTTTCGGAGTGTATTCAGTACAAACACAAAAAAAACTTGCCTCTTTGTAATATTAGTGTAGAGAAAATATTTTATTAATGCAACACTTTCTATGCAAAAAGCGGGCTTGAAATTTTAAGAGAGGGTAAAAATATAGGTACAATTAAATGGCCAAGAAAATATTTACTATTGAAATAATAAGAGGATATCGATGCTACAGAGTAGTCCTTGGTAAAAGTATGAATTTATTATTATTAATCAATGTAATTCGGTTTTCTATGATTATAAATGTAATGTAATACTGTTACATAATGATGATAGATGTTAATGTGGCCTACATTAATGCACTATTGCATAATTAACCCCTGCTTTCCTAAAGGAAGGTTAGCTGTTCTGCTGATTCCTTTAGTACAATCATTAGGTTTTTCAATAACCAATCAGGTCAAATTAACATGAGATTTAACAGCTCGTCAAATAATTTCCCTTTTTTTTACTTTAGGAAATTAGGGGTTATTCTGTTTAACTCTGAAAATATCAATTGATGGCTAACAATTATATTAAGGACTATTAGGATCAGTGGCGTAGCACGGTTGTCGGCCGCCCGGGGCGGAAGAAAATTTTGCCGCCCTCTTATTTGTGTTTCAAATGTATATTATACATTACAAGTACATACATTAATTCTAGAAAACTTTTCAGTAATAAATAGTCACAATTCTTCTTAATACAGGTTAGATTATAAATAAAAAAGTTTATCAAAGTTTTACAAGCACGTTTGTCGTTTATTAACAACTAGCGAGTTTATATCTATAAAAATATATGCTACGCCACTGATTAGGATGATATTCATAATGCCAAAATAATTAATTTCCAAAGGCAAACTAGAATTAGCTGACTAGAATTAAATGATAAGTTAATTGTCCTGATTGGAACAACAACCAATCACAAATTAGTATGAGATCCAAACAGAGAATCATAGACACAATTGATTTTTAATTGTTACAGTGCGCATTGGAACCGTGCGGTGCTTGACGAATTAACTGTCAGCTAATTTTATTTTGCCTTTTGCAAATCGGGGTCACACTAACGGCTTCAGTAAGTAATTACTAGCTCAATGGTGAAGGAAAACATCATGAGGAAACCCACAGGTCCCAGAATTCGTTTTTGAATGTTCACAACTTGTTTCATTTAGGGTTTCAAAATACATTGGTGGAGAAGTGGGCTGGTTGGAATAATTGGCCGCCATGGCTCACGCACAATGGTCCAACTTTAAGGACTAAGCGTGGAAACCAAAACCCTTAACATGAAACAACATAGAACATAATTTGGTGGATTGGAATGCCTCATAACTCGTGGTGACCACCGTGGAGATAAGGCATGGGAGTATTTTATTGAAAAATATACTCTCCCTGAGAAAACATAGCAGTTGTTTCAATCGGAACCGTAAATTGGTGGTGAGCCCATACTAAGCTTTGGAACTAATCACAATGTTTGTCTGCAATTTGTGATAACTACGACCCTGAACAATAAATAAATAAGGAAAAATAATAATCCAATTTGAAGTATAATATTTACCCTTTTACCTACATCTTTTTTCACATAAAAATCTTGACAACATTTACATAATAACCGATCAATATTATCTTCAAATAAAGAACTGTTTGTAGAGTTGGCGGCGTGTACGCGGATAAAGAAATAAGATGCTTGATGCTACACTCTGAGTCAGATTGAGATTGAAATAAAAATATTAGTCATCTTAGACACCAAGCTATATGTAGAGCTGGTACTGATGAAAAACACGAATTTTAGACCTGAAAGTACTTAACAGACCAAGTAATTTCTGAATAAAATTGCAAAATCGTTCGAATTTTACGAAACTCCAAAAGGAGGTAGGAATGTTACGATGAAGTTTGAAACTAGATTAACTTGAACGTAGCCTCATAAACACCTCCAAAATCAACTTACCGATAAAGAACACAACACGATTCACAAATTAACCCCAAATCACGGCAAATAAATATAGTTAACTATTATTTTTCACTATAGAACAATTTTTTACACAAAATTTCATGACATCACTTGGTAAATGTCAAACTTTTTCTTTTATATCGCGGGACGTCAACTCGATGCGGCTTTTTACTGCCAGTCTGCCTTGCGTTCCGATTCACGGTCACTGCGCTCCAGTGTTTACTATAAATTCTTTTGTAACGGCTTTTTAATCGCGAATTTATATACGTAAAATCTCTCAATAGGAGGTAAACATTTGAGGACGAAGGCTCTTCGGATACTGAGGTTAGACGACTAGTGGCGACAACGACCGGTGCAATAGAGCGCGTAGGTGGAATCGAGGCCAATACATCGATTATCCATATGCGTATCGTATGCATATTTTATTGTCTTTTGTGACTTGCATTTTGCAACCTGCATTGTCAAGAGTTTCTATACGGCCTAGATATAAATAAATACAATGAGCAGTAAGTTATGAATTAATTTATTTATTTATTTAAGGAAAACCAACAGCCATATTTTAATCCTATTGAGAGATTTATATTTGATATTTAAGTAGTTATATACAATACAGTTAAAAAATTAGTTATATAACAGAGAAATCTGAAGTAGGGGTTGTAAGAGGGATGATGCGCATTATTAAAAAATACAGAATGTTTAATATTCTAATAATATCTTGCATAAAAATACCTAGGTACCTCTATACAACGCGTCACAGAATAAGCGCAATTCCTCATACACCCCAATTAGTATACAAATATACTTAAAGAAAAATGGTGACGCATTCGTACTTTAGTTTTGTCTAACCAAATTTCTTAAATAAAGAGCTATGACAGTACGGTTTCCATAGGTAGCCCTAAATTCAGTTACCTATACTAATTCATTTTTAGGAAAAAATTAACACATAGGTAGGTACTTATTAAAAGTAGCTGAAATCAATTAAGTAGTCGATACTGAACAAACTAATTTCAGGAATTGCGCTTATTCTGTTTCGTTTTGTAGAAATATAGTCTTATTTTGTTACCTAAGACTGTAGGGTTTTTGTAGGTAGGTACAACTTCTAAAATAAGTATAAGATAGTAAAATTTAAAGAAATCTGGAAAGCACGATACGACGTAAAACAGAAGTGAGAGTAAACAGACGCGATATTTACGGCATGAGAGCGCTGATTGAGTTGGTATCACATAAGACCGTTATTCAAGTTGATCCACAACTTTTTGGTTATATTTAATGGCAGTATCTATATTAATTACATATTTTATTTACCAAGAGAACTATATTTTCGTACTATAACATAACATAAAAATTCTTCCAAAGCGGAACCATGTGGGACAGTGCCCAGAGAAAATTGGCCGCATTCTCTCTTTATCCTGCTAGGTGATTCTTTTCTAAGTCATGCCCATACATATATTAAAAACCTAATGGAAAGTTTATCTGCCTTATTACATGGATACTGCAGAATAATACAACTGATTGAAAACTCTTTCAAGAAGATTCACAATGCTCAAAACAAAAATGGCGACATAAAAAAATGCTGAAAAAAAAAGTTGTTACTGGCGGCCCGTTTGTTACACAACAATGCATCGAATAATATAATAGTATTTTCACCGTATCAAACCAAACCTGGAGACAGTGTGTTGATTAATGGTGCATTTTTAAAAAACTAAATGAATATTGTGTAACTGGCGGTAAAAACAATGATGACTAAAATTATTATGTAATGTGCGTACCTAATAATGATATAGGAAAGTAAAGAAAACACAAATCGATATGAAAATGACAGATACAGATTTAATGAATAAGAAAGTAATTAATAAAATACATGATAATGAATAAGAATACATAAGTACCTACGTATTATAAAAATAAATATAATTACATAGTTTAAGTACCTACTTAATTTGGTAACAAATAATAGAAAGACAGAAAAGAACATTGAAATTATAGATTTTATTCGATTTCATTCCAATCAAAGTAGAATTGTTAACAGAGATGATAAAAATAATTTTATAAATGATATTTCAAGAACTTGAAGACATGCTACCAGAAGTAATAACTTGATTCATCATTTGATCTGTAAATTAGCAAAATCACTTATCTGTGCAAGTATCTAGACGCCAATGGGATATAAAAAAAAGTAGGTATAGGTAGGTGCTTGTAACAGGCTGAACTTGAAGGCAGCGACCATTTCACAGATGTTATTCAATCACCAGGCAGTAAGCATTAAAATGAAAACAACGGCATATTGTTTATTTGATAGGTTTGAAAAATTTCCGGAAAATGCGTATTTTTTTATAAGTATAATCTCACGCCTTTTTTATCCACGAGGGGGTAGGCAGAGGTATCCATTACTGGAAATGCCCACATTTCACGAGATACATTGGACCCCTACACGTGATAGGTGGTGAGCCTATCGCCGGACCGGGTCTATTTACACATGTCTCAGAATTAATTCTGAGATCTGCGGGTTTCCTCACGATGTTTTCCTTCACCGTCAAGCTAGTGATAAATATGTACGTAAGTTTTTTTTTGAAAAACTCATTGGTACATGCCAGGATTCGAACCCGAGCCTCACTGATTTTAGGCAGGCTCTTTAACCGTCCGGGCTATCAACGCTTTGTATTTTTTTCTTTTTTAAAATATCATATCTCGTGAACTATCTGCCCTACAAACAAAATTTAACACGTATATTATAGGGAATTTCATTCTCTACAACATTGAATAGAACTGTTTTGTAGCTAAAATGCACCGAAACAAAGATATAAGTGAAAATCTAAAAAAAGTGCAGATTTATCTCGGTTTTTTCAAGATGGCGGCGGGCGCGGAGGGGGGGGAATTGTGCATTTTGCATTTTAAACACTTAACAACCATCCAACCATTATAAGGTATCAGCTCTCTATTCACTGGGTTAACATAGGAGTGTCTCTTTCACTCAAAGCAAAAAAACCCTTGAATAAAACATTACGAATTTTTCAAGAAAACCTGTACTCGGCATATCCGACTAGGTATAAGTTTGATAATGAGCTGGATAAATCAAGTTACTACTCTCATTTTCTACATCGACTGAAATAACGAACACAAGAAGCTTTAAAACACTTCTAATTACCTGAAAAATCTGTACTGGCGTCCACATCCAGCGAGCAACTACCTATCGAATCCACGGACTTATCCATCACTTTCACTGTTAAATC
Source organism: Ethmia dodecea (assembly GCA_963855545.1). Taxonomy (NCBI): domain Eukaryota; kingdom Metazoa; phylum Arthropoda; class Insecta; order Lepidoptera; family Depressariidae; genus Ethmia; species Ethmia dodecea. Next base: position 2,670,570 of record OY979463.1, on the reverse strand, counting down.
TTTGGAAACCTTATGCAAATCTGATTCCTTTACTTCTATTTCGTAAGCTCCTATGCTATCAAGATCATTTTCCAGTCTCAGATCGTTAGATCTCGGTGATACAGAACTTGGCAATTTAATATCAGTCTCATCTGTGTGTATAGTAAGTCTAGAATCAGGTTTCGTATCAGGAATGTTTTTGTCAAGTATCAAAGTGCTTTGGCTTGTAAAATTGCTTCGAATCGGTTCTATATACTCAACGTCATCATCATCGACATAAAAATGATTAGTATGCCCACTTGGGCCCTGCTCGTAGGTAGCGTCCTTAGGGACAGCATCTATAACTGTTTGGGTCTTTGTTAGGCTTCTGTAGTAATGGCTTTCTAGTTTCTCTAACTGCCTCTTAGCATCGGATTGCTTTTTTCTAACCGAATCTATGATAACGGGTAAGTTTAGCAAATCAGGGGTTTTCTCCCTTTGGTTTTCCCGACGTAATACAGGAGAATCATCACTTTCTAATTCAAAACGTTTGTATTTCGATGAGCAGTAGTCATCCACGGAGGAAGTGTCCGACTTTTTTGAATCAAAGAATGTGTCTAGAGAAAAGAAGGACTTCCGTTTCTTCTTAGGCTGGCTGGCTTTATCAAAATTTGAAGTTACGAACGGATCTTTGTACTGTTGAACACAAATACTGCTGGTATTCACAAGAGATTTAGGCCGAGTTTCCTTTGGCAGGCTCAAAGGAACGCGATTGGTTTCAATTTTTCGAGAATCTAAGCTCAGTGTCTTTCTGAACCTTTCGTTTAAGTTTGAAAGCAAGAAATGTCGTCGCTCAGTTGACTTCGGAGTTACGTTGTAGGAGTTTTGCTTGCTGCTACCAGGTTGGGGATTCGGAATGTGCTCCGTGTACTTAAACTCGATTTCATTTTCTGAGAAATCTTTCGGCTCCGGTTTTTCGTAAGGCTCAGAGGGGCACAGAGAAGACTGTCTTTGGTCTGGTCTGTGAAAGGTGAAGGAACCACGATTTGAGCTCTTCTTCCTGTCACATATGCAGTTTCCAACACAATTAAGCTTTAGACATCGCCTCTCATCAGGTTCTACTGACACGTCGTGAGATTTTGGAATGTATTTCTCTGGATTTTTATGAACTAAGAGGTCTTGACGGATCTTTTCCAGCCTCTCATCTCCTTGGAGACCTCTAGTGTACTTTGATTTAGGAGGCCTAAAGAACCGGATTGAACCGGTTGTGTGCGGTTCTGTGGATCTCCGTCTGATAAAAGAAGGCGAGTCTGAGATCTTGTTGACTCCTAAAAGCAGGACCGGCGATTTTTTGTCCTCTTCATCAGGGAGGTCGCTGGAAGAAACAGATTTGATTAGAATATGGTCTAAAGCTTATATTTGAGGGAATTTGGCAATTGGCATCTATTTTAAATGGTTAGCTATAAATATTATTGGAATTGTGACTGTGCAATTATTTTTAATTTTATATAAATACAGTCTGATTTAATTAGTGTACAAGTTTGAATAATGAAATCTTTCAGTACATATACCTGTTGGAACAAGTTGCAATTTTTCAAGAGCAGTTAAATATAATTCAACAGATAACAACGTTTAAAAGACAAAAAAACATTAAAAACCACAAGAAAAAATGTTTATACTTAGTTACTATGTTATTTGCAACAACAGACAAGCAGTGAAATAAAGAAATAAAGCAATAGAGAACGAAACAAAACATACTCACGCTCACGAACACACCAACAGAAAAGACACAGAAAAAGTTACAAACACAGAAAATTGGTTAATGAAGATTATTAAAAACACGACATTATAATTTATTATAACATGAATAACCATTAAAGTTTTTGGATTGGTTCATGATCAGTTTTTCCTATAATATACTAAGTAGAAATAGGTACAGTAGGTCGAAAGGTAGGACGGAGGAGTTGAGAACTAATCGTTTGTCGTAGCATGGACATACAATGTGGTTTGATGAGAGTAAGATGAGTGCTTAATATGAATGTGGAAGGTTAAAGGAAGCAAGGTAGACCAAAGAAAAGATGGATGGATTGTGTAAATGGCGATATGTGCAAGAAGGAAGTAAATGGACTTGAAGACTCAATAAGTGGACTTGTAAGTTCCTATTTTGAATAAAACATTTTGACTTTGACTTTGAATGTAGAAATGTCGGTGATAGGGAAGACTGGAGAAGACTTACTGAGCTGTCCTACAAATAATGGGAAAAGGGCAAGAACATGATGATGGTATACAGAATATTTGGAGGTACAATAAGGTACATGCAACAAAATTAACTGTACTTTTTTTTTATATTTACGTCTTAGGTTTGGTCTTTTTAGCAAAGTTTAGAAAGTTGAAACAATGTGCAAAATTTCATAGGTGCTTTTTTTATTTTAAAAACATGGAAGTATTTGGAGCTTCTGTCTTGTTTAAAAAACATATTTAAAAATTATAGTAAAATTGGGTAACCTACATTCAAAATAGCTTTACTGTAAGGCTTAGGTTGCGTGCAGGTCTAAATGAAAGGGCAAAAAATATGTCACATAATTGGCCTTGATGAATTTACTTAGGGAGTGCCATTACGTATCTACCAGGTAGTGCACTATAAACACTTAAAAAAGTTTTTGTATTTTTTCTTCATAAAAAGCAACTGCTGTTTTAGTCCTACATAAATGAAGCCTTTCTATAGCTAGCCTATTCTTAGGATAAATCGCACAAGTCCTAATTCTTTTTTGGACGAACACTGGCTAAGTATGTTTTCGCAAGAACGAACAAAGATTAAGGTTTAAGTACTTAAATAGGTAGGGTCGGAGATTAAATGGGTTTAATTTAAAATGGCATATATTATAAGTTCGGTGAGTATTTGAATGACAATGATGTTTGGTATGTGTTTGGTGTAAATTTTCTCCAGAACTGTAATAACGACGTACCTACCTACCGAACTTGTTTGTATTGTATTGATAGGATAAAACAATAATGTGTTCAGCAGTTTCTTCGCTCCTTCTTCTATCTCCTATGTCATTTATTGTTGGCTTACTCCACTTAAAGCACGTTGGGCGAATCCGGGCAAAGGTGCATATTTTTATAATATTGTGAGAGAAATAAGTCGATGGAAATATCATTTTAAAACTCCACTAATCGCATTCAAATAATTCCAAGAAACGAAACGTCTCTCAAAAAAGTATTATGATTACCGTATTATTAAGAATCCGACCGATCATAATTTGCAAGCCAATACGAATGACCTACAAACAAGAACATTTGAATATTTAGCAATCTTGTTGAGGTTATTAAAAGTATGTGAATCAGAATTAATATAACTCGTTTTTTAGATTCCATCTCGATCTCGTTCAATTTTAGTGCAATCGATCGTGGGAAGTGCACAGAAATAAATTTTTTTTTTTTTTTTTTTTTTTTTTTGGCGTTTGCACATTTTGTGCTTTATGCCAGTGTCGAGTAAAAACGGGGAAACGAAATAAATTAAAAAAAAAGGAGAATTTGGAATTTGGATTGGAAAAAGGATCGGTTGAGTAATAAGATAATATAACTTACATAAAATATCATATAGATACAAACAAATAATATAATAATGTGCTTGCTATAATAAATAAATTTATTATATTTTGATATTATTAAACAAAATAAAACGAGCTATAATTTTATAAATACACATATCTAAATTATATAGCAGACAGGATACGGATGAGGGTAAAGGAACTTCAAGGAGTATGAGTTCTGTATAAAAGGAAGAATGATCGTATAGGGGACAGGAAAACAAAATGTGATTCAAATTTCCCACGTCAGTACCACAAGCACAGGCAGGACTGTCCAGTATATTCAGCTTAGCAAGGTGGACTGGAGTGCAAGTATGTCCCAAACGCATACGGATTAAAATTGAGGTGACAATCTTACAAAATTTTACCCTATGGAACCAAGGTTTTACCGGAATAGTTGGTTGAATATTCCGATAAAATTTCCCCTTCGAAGTACTTCCCTCCCACAATCTATTCCAGGACTCCTGTAAATAAATTTTGGGTAAGGTAGCCAGATCATGCCAATAGTTCTTATACGGAAAAATGTCACCACATCTCACTGCGTCCTTTGCCAGAAGGTCAGCTCTTTCATTACCCGAAATGCCACAGTGGGCTGGTACCCAAACAAAGTTTATTGAAAAGCCCCTTAACGAACATTTGCGAAGTAACTGGCGAATATGAAAAATTATTGGTTGGTTTTGACAATAAAAAGGAAACTTTGCCAATGACTGTAAAGAACTCTTTGAGTCCGTTATAATTAATGATCTTTGTAAGCCCATTAACAAAATATATTCTACAGCTTTATATAATCCGTAACACTCCCCGGTAAAAACCGAAGACTCTGGAGGAAGTTTAATTTTTTGAACAATATTATATTGGAGGTGCACCACTCCAACACCCACGCAACTAGAACCCTGCTTAGAGGCGTCGGTAAATAAGTAGTGCCATCCCTGCCAATCTTTGTCTATGATATAGTTGAAGTTATGGTTTTGACATATGTCATCTTTAAAAATACCAAGGTTAAATTGAATGTTGGGGGACAAAATTAATTCATTATAATTGCAATGGAAAATAGGCAATAGTTCGGATTGATGAGCTGGAGCTTCAATAGCTTTCCATTTTGAGAAGCTCTCAACTAGACAAGGGACAGTTTTTCTAGACCAGTAACCAGGCAAGGTAACTTCTTCAGAGAGGCGCGCTATTCTATTCGATAAAGGGTGATTTAGGAACTGCTGGCATCGAAATAAAAATCTATCTGACAAATATTGGCGTCTTAAACGGAGTGGAGGGTCTCCACATTCCACTTGTAAGCAGTTAATAGGACTTGACTTCATTGCACCTGAAATGACTCTCAGAGCCTTCGACTGCACTCCATCCAATTTCCCGAACCCAGCAACACTACCAGGCTCCAACAAAAAGGTTCCGTAGTCAAGAACACTTCGTATCAGGGCATTGTAAAGCAACTTCATTGAAAATGGATGGGCACCCCACCAAACCCCCGAGAGACATCTCAAAATGTTTATATTCCGTTCACATTTAGCTGCTATATATTCACAGTGAGGGAGTCCTGTAAGATGAGAATCTAAAATTACACCCAAAAACTTGACTTGATTTTGAACAGGTATTGGTTTGTTATCGTACTGTACATTAATTACTGGTGGTTTACGCATTCTAGTAAATAATACAACATTACTTTTATTTACAGATAAATCCAAACCATTTCTAAATAACCATGACTTTAATAACGAAAGGGATGAAGATAAATTATCACAAATACTGTTGACAGAATGCCCACAGCAGTATAATACTAAATCATCAGCATACTGAAGCACCTGCACCGTTTCATTGAGAGAAGATTCTAAGTCATGAGTGTATATGTTATAGAGAAGTGGACTTATAACAGATCCCTGAGGAAGACCCCTCCATACCAGTCTGGTTATCCTAGTGTCATTGATAAGAAGACTAATAGACCTTTCAGATAACATATTTATAATAAAGTTAGAAAGCATAGTGGGAACTTTCAATGCATGAAGTTTCTGTTTCAGTACTGACAGTAAGACACTGTCATATGCTGAACTAATGTCCAAAAAAGCTGCAATTACCGATTCATTTCCAGAAAAGGCCAAACGCACATCAGTAACAAATACACTTAAGCTATCCAGAGTACCCCTTCCCTTTCTGAAGCCAAATTGGGAGGGAGCCATTAGTTTTCTACTTTCTATAAACCATTCTAAACGGATTTTAATAAGATGTTCTGCAATCTTGGCAAGAACAGATGAAAGAGCAATAGGGCGATAAGAAGAAGCTTCACAAGAAGGTTTATTTGGTTTTAATATTGGGATTATATTCTGAAATTTCCAAGAATAAGGTATATTACCAGAAGTCATGACAGTATTAATAAGATCAAGATATTTTTTTAGAACTGAATCACTCAAATTTGCTATGAAAGAATAAGGAATGCCATCGTCACCTGGAGCAGAATCCTTAACATGGGTCAGAACTCCCTTTAATTCTTGCAAAGAAAAAGGTGAATTAAGTCCTGTGGGACCATCATCCAAAGAGATGCACAATGGTGAAACAGAACTATATTCAGGAACAGAAGGGGGAGCAAGACGGTCCATAAATTGGTTAGCCAATTCTAGTGGAATTTTAGTGGACGAGGAGTCGTTAAAAGCAGATCTAAATCGCCTTATATTCCGCCAAACAACAGATGGGCTCACATCAGGACAAATTGAGGCACAAAATTTTTGCCAGCCATCAAATTTCTTTTTTTTAAGAAGTTTCCTTGTATCGCGGGAAATTTGCAGGAATATTTCAAAATTTTCAGCAGTCATCACAATGGTGTAATTCCTTTCTGCCTCCTTTCTGCTTTTGATAGCCTGTGTGCATTCAGCATCCCACCATGGTGGAGAAGGTATTTTGCCAGAAGCTCCGTTTTTGATGGGGAATGTTTCATCTGCAGCATCTATTAGAATCTTTGTCAAAGCATCAGAACACTGTGTCTCATGCCCTTGACAAATATCAGGTATGGCATGCATTTTATGTTCCACACACTGTCTATAAGAATCCCAGTCTGCATTTGAAAGTCTATATTTAAGGCGGGGGGCAGAAATGATACTTCTTGCTTTATTATAGGGAAATGAAATTATCAAAGGGAAATGATCACTACCGTGAGAGGAGGATAAGGGCGACCATGACAAAGATGATGCCAGATCGGGTGTGCAGATGGATAAGTCTGGGGCACTTATACCTTCATCAGGATTTGTGTGACGAGTGGGAAGGCAAGTGTTTAAAATACACAAATTATTTGAATCTAAGATTTCTAAAAGGCGTTCTCCATAATAATTTGTACTGGAGCTACCCCAGGATTGGTGCTGAGAGTTGAAGTCTCCCATCACCAGAAATGGTTTAGGTAATACAGAAAAAATTTGATTTATTTCAGAAAAAATATTTACAGAAGGACGAGAAAAATATACAGATACTATACACAGATTATTTACAACAGCAGCAACGACAGACATGTCATCGCCATGGGGGGGAACAGACAGAGATTTAAAAGAGAGGCTATTTTTAATGAGTATGGCGACACCACCATACCCATCAGCTCTGTCATCTCTTAAACAGGCATAGCCAGGGATTCTAAAGGAGAATCCTGGTTTTAGCCATGTTTCCGACAGGGCAAATGCAAAAGGTTCAAATTTATTTAATAAATGTATCAATTCACTTTTCTTGTTGACTATGCTTCTGCAGTTCCATTGCATGATCTTTGCTAGATCCATTATTGTAAAATAATTGAATAAAAGTTTCAAAAAGTGAAGCAACGTTGGACGGTAATTGGTTTGTTTCAGAAAGGGATTTAAATAAAGCTATTATAACTTCTAATATTTGGTCATTATTATTCCTTGTATCATTATTTTGTAAGGCACATCCATTAGAAGGAGATGGACCATCATAATCTTTTATGAGAGACTGATGAGCCTCCACATCATAACCTTTCGTGAATTTTGGGGGTGTTCGTGGCTTTAAAAAGACAGTTTTTTTATAGGATTTGGTGTTTGGTGGAGAAGAAAGTGTTAATAAATTTGGTGGCGATCTTACATGGTTAAATGTGTTTGTAGGAGAGGAAATTAACACATCTGCATATGATTTGGATGGAGCGGGGTGTAGTTTTAAGGCTTCAATGTAGGAAACACAATTTTGGGCCATATAAGCTTTAATTCTTGTCTGCCTTTCAAATTCTTGGCAAGTTCTCCTGGTAGCAAAATGAGAGCCACCACATAGGAAACAGGATGCACTATCTTCCTCAATATCACAAGTGTCAGCAGAATGACTCTGCCCGCACTTGTAGCAACGAGGAGCAGACCTACACTGTGTTTTAGTGTGACCGAATCTACAGCAATTAAAACACTGAATCGTTGGGAAAGTGTACAATTCGACAGGAAGAGAATTATAGCATAAAAAGACTCGCTTAGGTAGCACTTGTCCATCAAAAGTTAGAACGACTGTTTGTGATGGTTTCCAAATAGGAGTTGTACCATGTACTTTATAGTTCAACCTCCTCGCTTTTATCACTTTTCCACATCCTATGGGACCAGAGATGTTCTCAATTAAATCCTCCATGGACCATTCAGTAGGCACACCACGGACTAGACCCATCCGTGTTATGCTGAATGTAGGGATGAAAGCCTTGAAACTTTGCTTTTTCAAACAAGGATCATTAATAAAAGAATTCGCATCTAAATGATTGTTGAAAGACAGTGTTAGACGGTTCCTTCCTATACGCTTCAAACTACCATTAATAATGTTTTTAAAGGAGCTTTTCTTTAAGAAATGGCCAAAAGCAACTGGGTGAAGTGTGGTAGCATTATCAACAGATTCTCTCTGAATGTGCACAATGAATGGGGAAATATCAGTTGATTCATACAGAGTCCTGCCTACATGAGATGACTGGTTGGAATTTGGATCATTGTTAATAGTACTGGGAATTGTTGGTTGAGAAATTTCATTAAAAATCGGAATAGGAGATCTTTCCCTATGAAAGTTACGACTTTCACTATCACAGTGGCAGTCAGACAATTTAAGTTTTCCTGAATCCTGAGTATGGTTTTTCCTTCTTTTATTACAATGTTTGCATAACTTCCGGGGAGCCCGAATTCTCTTTCTATCTGCTCTTATAGAGCCATCGGTATCCATACTGGAGTCATTGGTAGAAAAAATTGTAACATTTTCACCGACCGGGGGGACTGTGCCCCCCGGGTCGGGCGGCTCGTCCATGAACAAACAAAACAAAAATTAGTAACTTACCGAATAAGCGAAAATATATGTACAAAAACAAATAATAAAAACAAATCTACGAATATATACACAAATTTACACAACTGATCTATGTTTATCCAATATTAAATAAAATAAATTTCCAAAACACGAAAAAACACTCCCGCCAAACTCAACGTTTCCCGCGCTTTTTCAGAAATAAATTCCCGCGTTCATAAAAAAGTATTGTGCGTTCCGGATCTCGCAGTGGAGGTTTAAAAGTTGTCAAATTATAAATTTTTTTGGACGAAGTAGCTTACTCAGGCTTTTTTCTTCTTAAAAAACCTAAGTTTTCGAATCAGTGTTTGTTACTTAATCACTCAAAAATGAAGCAGTTTGGATTACATTTGGCACACACATACCTATTTTATAACATAGAATGCAGGTAGGTATGTATTTGAGACTTTGAGTAAGATTTGAGATAATATCACAGAATAAGTTATAGTACGATAATATCTTTTGTCTCGAATCTTTTTCCCATTAATATAACAGACAGTAGTTCCATGTAGCTATTCTATTGTCTGTCCAGATAATCTACTTTTGCGTGCAATGGAACAATTTGCACTGTCTGACCAACGGGACGCGTAGTGATGTGCAGTAAATTCTAAACTTCGATGTTTTAATTAAAAACTTAATCTTCCTTTAAAGTAGGTATAGCATGTACATTAGGGATGAGTATGATTGCTATTTTTAAATAATTTGATGAAATAACAATTTAATTACAGACAATGATTTTTCATTACTTTGAAAAATCACACTTGCTACTGGAAATGAAACATGAAAATTTTAAAAAATATACAAACCGACTTCAACGATTAGCACTAAAGACTATTGTGTGTTATTACCTATTTGCATATTAAACATCTATTACCTACTGTTACTAAACCTATTACGCTGATAGCGAATGATTTGCTGGTGTCCGTTGAGGAGTTCCGTTCTCCACCTGAAGTTCTTCCTGAAGGTGTTAACGGCTTTGTATAGTAACATTTATGTTTATGTATTAGGTAAAGAATCCAATTTGCATGATTTTGCTGATTACGGTTCGAAATCATTGCCTTTGCTGGCCTTTGGAGCGCGATCATGAAAACGAAGGTCTAATATATAATTACTTTTCTGCTACCATATTATTCAAGATACCAACCATACTTCTATACTAATATTACAAAGAGGTTATGTGTTTGTTTGTGTATTGTGAATAATCTCAGATTTAAAAAATCCTACTGCTAACATTAAGATAGGTACATTATCCCTGCTAAATTTAGACTACATTGTATTTCGATAAACCAAAGCGAACCGCGGGCGGTTCTCTAGTAGTAAATCTTGTCAGGACAGCCAATTTTGCCTAGTGCATAGTTTATCGATATTAATTATCATCGATAACGTCTCTTCCCTAGTCCTGTCGTCGCTCTGAATCGCACGAAGCTTCGCTTGATTGGCTTTACTGTTATTTGTGCCAGTGTGCTACGGGTGAGGATATATTGCTGGCGGAAGCGATAAGCATAATAAAAAAAAACCGACTTCAATCTTCAACTTATATGGTTTTCTCATGGATGCCGTTGTCGGAACTGGACGAAATGGGACCAATCGGGAAGCACCAGCTTTCAAATAAAAAAAGAATCATCCAAATCGGTTCATTCAGTCGAAAGTTCTGAGGTAACAAACATAAAAAAAAATATGACGAACTGATAACCTCCTCCTTTTTGAAGTCCAGTTTTTCAGAATTTAGTTCAGTTCTGACAACGGCATCCATGAGAAAACCATATAATATTATAAGTTGAAGATTGAAGTCGTTTTTTTTACTCTTTATCAATAGGGATGTTTAGCTATACAATTTCAGATCTATACAACGCGTAACAGAACCTCTCGTGGGTCCGACTAGGCCAACGGATTTTTGTAAAAGTAATGTGGCATAGACAAAAAGATTTTTTTTAATGTTGTACATACCTACTGTAACTTCTAATTCAAAGTAATGGATTATAATCCATTAATTTAAAAATTGCTTTATTAGCGATTGTAAATTCGCTGTAATATAATACATGGCCTTAGATAGTTTGTTTGATTACAGTTTTGTCGTACTTAATGTACAATGCAGTTTACGATTTTGATGAAGTTACTTTTTCAGAATAACTATGGTAATGGACTCGATTCTGCAAACCAGCTAAAATTCCTAATTTTAAGTTAGCATATCCTTCTCCTTAACAACAATAACAATTTCTTTTATAATGGCGGTCCTTTTTGATTTCGCCAAATAGTACATTATGATATAAGTGCGGTAGGTTGAAAATTACAGCTGAGGCGATATTGCTAGCCCGAGCCGTAGGCGAGGGCTACAAGTAAGCAGAGGCTGTAATTATCAAAGCGCACGTATGTCATACGACGTTTTATAACACATTTGCGAGGAAATAAAATAAAACTCAGACTATGCAAAACGAATAAAAACAATACAGCGTTAAGAAAAAGCGCGCGGCGCGCATCATCATTTTTTTAGACAAAGGCACAAAAAACAGCCAGTATTACTAATAAAGTAAATTAATATTTTTGTGTTTTTGTTACAGATTAATTGGTTGTCAAAATTAATTAAATTAAATAATTATGTAAGTACATAAATATTTCTTTATTATATTTTATCTCCCAAAGTTAATTTTAATAATAAAATATTGACAACTTTTTTGACATAAAAACTCTTTGCTGAGATTTTAAAAAGTACCGTTCGTTTTAAGACGGAGCATCTTGATAAACCGTGCGTTTTACTTTACACTTACCGCACTTGGGCGTAATGAGATACAATACGATATTGAAATTGGTGAAATAAGACACCTTTTACGAGCAAATGTGTTATAAATCAAGTTTACAGTACAGAAACAAACCATGGATTGAAGAGTAATGTCAAACATGTAAAAACCAACTAATTTGATGTCTTATCTTAGTGATAGTAAAATATGATGATAATATGTTGCAAATGTCCGTGAAAGTGTGCAGTGAATAGGAAATTGGATAAAATGCGAGGGATGGACATTTTTGGATTGCCTCAAGAAGTCACAACGGAGTCTTCAGTAAAAGTGCTATCATTTTGCTGTTGATAAGCAAGGGAGGGATTGTTAAAAGTGTTAAAGACACTGAATTTTTGTAAACTAAAGACTTGAAAACCATTAAGTATATATAAAAAAAAAGTATTGCCTTCTAAATATAGTAAATACTTCTTTCTTTCTTTTATTCTATCCGCCTTCTTTCAAATGATTGACTTTTGGTGTAGGATCCTATACTAATATTTTAAAGAGAAAAGATATGTTTGCTTGTAATGAATAATACCTAGGCTCCTAAACAACTAGGACGATTATTCACTGGGAGTAACATGGGCTATAATTTTCCCACGGGAACGGGATTTACGCGGGTGAATTCGCCAGACAGTTACCTATCGACCACTTATATAAGTTTTTTTATTGTAACTTTTATATTTAATAGGTTAAGTAATACAATGGGCTCGATTCTGCATTACAGCGACTAAACTTATTTAAGTTTAGTCCTGTCATTTTCTTTCTACTAGAAAAGAAAAGAGTCGAGAGATATTTAGTCCCGTTAAATTTAAATTAGTCCTGTCAACTAAGGCGTGTTTAGAAATTTTAGCGACGGTGTAAAAAGGTCATGGATAAAAGTGACAGATGACACTAATATGAGTCAAAACACGAAATAGCAAGCAGCAAAAGGAATATTAGACAAAAAACATGAGGTCCCTCTTCGGATTCCCGCCAAAATGCCTAGGAAATACTTTATCCTACGCGACGTGAATGAAGATTTATAAATTTTTTTTTTTACAAATTTAGATAACATTATTTTTATTTTACTTCGGCCAGTGTCCGTGCCCCTAATCTTCGCTAAATGGCCATGATAAGGTATTTAATATTCTGTTGCAACGATTTCATCATTGGATTTAGATACGCATAGTTTCCGATTTAATACGTCAATAGAAAATGTCTAGATGTCCGTCCATTCGGCGAAGAACAATGAAACAATAATAACACGCAACGGTCTGTACCATGCTATCATAAAATATAATGAACGAAGTCATACGATTTGTCACGGTTGAATGGGACCGGAAAATAGAAAAAATAGACCTTCCTGGGCCAGAAAGAAAGAAAATTAAAAAATGATGAGATGATGAGTTTTTAATTTTTATTAAAAATACAGAAGGATTTCTTTTTAATAGCCTTCATACTCACCACAGAACAAAAGAATATTATTATATTGTGATTAAAGATATTAGCAATGTACATAAAATATTATGTACTAGCGCCCCGCCCTCGCTACGTTCCGGTTTATATGGTATACAAAAATCTTCCTCGTGTATCGGTCTTTCTATTAGTGAAAACCGCATCAAAATCTGTTACGTGGTTTAGAAAGAGTTAGCGGATATATATAAGGAGATATATTAAAAATATTTTGTGTAATAATAATATTAGAGTCCCACTGACCTCTACCCTTTTTTCCCCATCCATATTCTATTTAATTTTGTAATATTTTTTTCTCGGTTATACCACAGAATAAGTAATGTTATACCTACTCGACATTGGCATAAAGCACAAAAAGTGCAAAAGCCAGAAACAAAAATAATGGTTACTTTTAAAGTCGATTTCAAACGGATTAAAATTCATATTTCACGCATTTTAAAAAGTAACGACTAGAAAGCACAATTAAAAAGTTTTTACTACTTCAACTTTATGGTTCAGATTACTTCGGATTATGAAGGCAATGAGGAATCGATTTTTTCAACATTACGTAAAACACTTCCTATTATGTAAAATATCGAACGGATAATCAAATTAGAGTGCTCTCGATATATGTAACGGTTTTTATAACAGCTATTAGTAGTCAGGCATTATGTAGGTCTGTTTCATTTGCAATTTTAAAGGATTGTCAACTTGAAGATTTATTATCTGTTGAATTTTGTGCCTACGCGCCCGCCTGGCCTGAATCAACATGCGAGAATTATAGAAATCCTACGAGTTAACAAGAAAATTTGTAAGGATGGATGGTCGGAGTTGTTACACTTCAATGTGTAAAAACTACTCACCGGATTTTTATGAAACTTTACAGTAACAGCACCTCAGAATTTCATAGGGTAGTAGGTACAGTGAAAAGTACATTCGCCGGCAAAATTTAGTATTTATTTATTTATTCATAAGATACACCTACAGCATAATATATATTACGTTGTTATAAAAGAGCAGTTTTGACAATAATTCCTATATACAATATGCCTATTTCAGGTATACACAACATTTAAAACTAAGTTTATTTTAATTATTTAACATTTAACAACGAGAAATAAAATAAAATATACAAATAAAACATGGACTCATCATGGATATTACTTAAGGTAGTATTAGTATTAAATATAAATATGATTTTGTGAGGATGGATGGATGGAACCTAGTACCTACCTACACTAATGAACGGATTTCGAATAGAATAGAATAGAATAGAATAGAATTTTATTGTTCACTGTGTATGTACAAAAGGTCTTAAAAATAAAATAAAAAATGGCTCAACAGTGTGCCCATTTCGGACGTACAATATGGTATTATGATCATAAATTGTAATACATTATTCTACATTGACAATTAGATAAGTTATAACTACAATTAATAAGGTCAAGTCAAATTCATTAAAAATAATCATGTCAAATCCAATTAATATCAATTTCTTATCGGTTATAAAAGTTAAATAGTCAATCTACATTCATAAAATCATTTAAATCGTAAAAGCCCTTATTAATTAGCCAATTCTTTAAGTTGGTTTTGAACCTGCTACCGGTTAACATTTTAATACACTGAGGCAAATTATTAAATATTTTTACCCCTCGTACAATGGTGCTCTTACTCATAATTGCGCTCTTAATACTGGTGTTTGTAATACATAGGTCATATTTATATTGAGAACGAACGTTACTTTTAATATCCATGACACGACTGATACCATCAATCTGGTTCTGAACAAAAATACAGATTTCCAATATGTAAATAGACGTTAAAGTTAGTATTTTTTTATTTACAAAAGTGTTCCTGAGAGTTTCAATACTGAAGACACTTTATAATATAGCTTTAACAACAGTATAACTTAAAGGCTATAATTTATAAAGATATTGTATAAAACACGGTTTAACGGTAAATGAATTTGCAGTAGCTAGTTCACCATTAATATTGTACCTAGCAATTTTTAAATAAGATGTAAGTATTTATGCAATAGTAATCGGTTATTGCGAAATATTTAAGTACTAACAATTTATACTGCCGAAAAAGAAAAGAAAAGGATCGCACTTTTCACATATGAAAAGTATCTTTTTTAAATCTAAAATATTTTGTAGTTCGTCAACTTGCCCGCTGAAAAATATGTCATGTCAAGTCAAGTACCTAATTTTAAAATGGCGCCTAAAACACTTTTTTTTATAACAAAACGGTTTTCTTATTAGTTCAGTACCATAGACCCTATAATTTAACGATAAGCTCACGTAGGTACAACTACAATGTACCATGACGATCAGTCATTCACCCACAAATTCACGTAATGCATTACGCCACAAGGTTCTTTGACCGGTGCCACAGATACTGTATCAGCTACCGTCTCTAAAACCACAAGAAAACTTAAACAACTTCATATCAACAGTGTCGCTACTGCCGGATTCCCAAAAAAAAAATAGGGTATTTGTCTGCCCAGTTCAAAAATAGGCTATTAGTAACTTTTTATGATCTGTCAAAATAATTTCTTAACTTAACCTAACAAAGTCGCTTCCCGCTGTCTGTCCCTATGTATGCTTAGATCTATAAAACTACACAACGGATTTTGATAAACGGTTTTTTTAATAGAGCGATTCAAGAGGAAGGTTTTTATACAAGTACTATATAAAGCGAAGCGAAGGCGGGTCGCTAGTGCAATATAAACTTTGCTCATTCGGTTGTTCTAACGGCGAATTTATTATCATATAATTGTTTTCTTCTCTTATTGATTTTACATGTAGATATTTATCTAATCCATCCATACATTACCTTATTTTCCCCCAATAAAATTATCTGGTTCCCCTCCTCGACTGACCAATCTTAATTGGGCAATCGCTGGCCAATTGGGTGGTAATTAAATTGAATTAGCCACCATTTTGTACGGCAACCTACAAATTGAAATGGGTTCGGCGAAATAAAACTGGAGTTTTTATAAGGTGCTGTAAGTGTAGACACAGTAGATATAACGAAATGACGCGGCAGAGTCTTATGTTTTTGACGTACACAAAGTACCTACAAATTAAGAACTAAAAAAAAATATTTTTATTTCGCTCAACTTTTGTTGGACTATACCTACCTACTGCCTAAGTTATGTTTATCTTTCAATGGTACTGCATCAGAGTCCATGCACATATACAGATGACACTTTCTATATCTTTTTTTGGTCATCTACAGTAAAATGAAGAGTTCAACTTTTACTGAAGACTGCATTGTGACTTCTTGAGGTTATTCAAAAATGTCCATCTCACGATTTTATGGAATTTTCCATTCACTGACGCTTGCCTGCTTGCTTAACATAATACGTTATCATAATAATATTATGAGCCAAAACCCGAAATATCAAAGATATTATAAGTAGGTGTATAAAAAGAGGTATACCTATGTCTTACTAGATCGTGGAAACTGAGGCCAACAAATATAGATAATTGATTTAATTTTATTTAGTCGCATTGGAGCAGCGAATGTTTGCATTTTTCGTAATTCGTATTTCAAGTGCAACTCTTGAAAGATAGCGAACAATATCCAAACGCGCGCAGTATAAGTCATATTTATTTAATATGTTTGCGAAATATACAGCAAAATTAAAAATCTATTAATACTCGTATTTACGTAAGTACAAGACTTACATAATTATCACTAGCTCGAAGTTGAAGGTTAATATCGTTGATTTTACATAAAAAATGTGTTGCCTGCAACCTATTAATACTGACACAAAATCTTCAATAATGTAGGTTGTCCGACCTTTTTACCCAAATGTCTAGCCAAACTGGCTGGTCTGTCTGCAGACGTATTCACAGAGACTCGATACCGTTTTCGTTCGATTCGAGTCGAATCTATCGACATCGGAAACGAATCTATCGACATCGGAAACGAATCTATCGAGATGGGCTGATGTTGGTTAGAAAACTAATGTCATAAGTGACACCAACTGTCATATGTGACATTAGTTTTCGATATAGTTCTTACCTAAACGCTTAGACACGAAGCCAACAGACATGTTTACATATGCATACCATACACGTATTGGCCCAGAGCGGAAATCAAACCCGTGACTCAGAAGGCAGGGCCGCACCAACTGAGCCATCAGGCCACAATAATAAAAATAAACTTTCATAACTGTGTGTTTGTTTATTTATTTAGGACATCAAACAATTACATAAAGAGTTTACTTTATAATCTTAATGTGTTTTTGGCTCTTTTGCTTGATTTTTCTATTCTTTAGTGGTATGGAACCAAAAAGATTTAAATACAATAGGGCATAGAGGGGACAAAGCGAGGAAAATTTGAAGTCAAAAGTTATTCCAAGTGGAATAAGTCTAGTACAATTTCGACCGAATGACAGCTCGCGTTCATACTAACTGACATGACAAGTACATGACGCTTAGGCTTCAAAGTTTTGTATGAAAATATTCCCAATGCCTCCTATATACCCTTTGATATTTAAATCTCTTTGTACGGAACCCTTCGCGTGCGATCCCGACTCGCATTTGGCCGGTTTTTAAATAAAAGCTCGTACTTCTAAGTAATTTGTCCAGGATACCTTTAACCTCAGACCATGAATCACCGACACAATAGATTTTTAATTGTGTCTCGGTTCCAATTGGAACCGGCGGTTCTTAACTGATTAATTAGACAACCTTATTTTAAATAGAGGCTCGCCTTCACTTCGCTTCGTTCATATGAGTTTACGTATTCTATTACCTTGAGATTTTCAACTGGAAACTCATCATTAGTACCTACAAGTGTAGCCTCTATTTTATTTATTTCCAGAGAACAAGATTACATACATTCTTGACACAATAGATAACACAAAGAGAAAAAGTTTATGAACTTTCTATTAGTGAAATAATTATTTAAGTAGTTTAGTAGTCCCTGATATTACTGCCTCTACCTCATGTGTGAGGAAAGTCCCTTAGCTCAGCAGTGAGCTGTTACGGGTTGGTGATGATGATGATATTACTAACAACATACAAACATTTTACCTCTAATATTAGTACAGACTAGCTTTCGCTTACAACTACTGCTTCGAAAAAATAAACATTGATATAATTTACTAGCAGCGCCCCGCGGTTTCACCCGCGTAGTTCCCGTTCCCGTGGGAATATCGGAATAAAAAGTATCCTATGTCCGTCTCCTGGTTCTAAGCTACCTCCCGCCAACTTTCAGCCAAATCGGTTCAGCCATTCACTCGTGATGCCGTGACCAAGGGAAAAAGGGATTCATTTTTATATATATAGATTTACAAACTTACGACCCGCTTTCGCTGTGCGCCAAAGCATGTTTTTTTACGACATCACATTACAAATCTTTGAAATTCTTGGATTGTATCTACTATAATATGCATGTATTATACATGTAGGTAAACCCTCCTCTTGAATTCCCGCAATTTTTTTTAGAGTAAAAAAAAGTTTTAAAAAACGTTTAAAAGATCTAGGCGTACAGACAGCGGCAAGCTACTTTGTTTTATACTACTTATGTACCTTACCCATTTTTATGAACACAAATTTTACGAGTAAATAGGCTACTAAAAGTTCTAAAATGCAAGTCAAGGATAGAAACCAAAATAATGCAACTCACAAACGCAAGATCCAACACAATGGTGCAAACTGCTTCTGCAAACATCTCTTACAAAATCTAGATTTTGAGGCCATGTCAACGACACTACATAACTTATAACAATTAGCATGTTGACCAACTCAGACTGTAATAATATAGACAGGGGTATGAGAAATGCTGTGACAGATAAAAGATAGACTGTGATTTTGTGTTGATTGTGTGAATTCTTGATCCAACTGAAAGGATCTAGAACATATGGGTTAACGTGCTACAAAAGTAAGTACTTATTTAGTATTTATTGAGAGACATCAACATTTAAACTTTTTTCTCAAGTTTTATGTCAGCTTCACTTGTAACAGTTGTAAGAAATCAAAAAAATCAAATGTTTTTATTAAATGTAGGAGCCTATACTCGGAAGTCCTCTTACTGAAAGTCATTGCGACTCCACCGCTTCGGTATGTATAGTTGAAGAGAAAAAGCTAATGTAGGTATGCAACCAAATCTCAGAAGTCCAAGTTGACCTACTTCTAATTGTCGTTTATACATGAAACTTTGCAAGTGTGTAGTTAGGATGACAATACAATAATATGGTATCATCAAGCTGACCTGATGATGGAGCCAGGAGGTGGACACAGGAACTCTTCAATGGAACTCTTCGCTAGATTTTTTATAGTGCAATACATAAAAAGCGTGTTTCAGATTTTTAAAAATATCTAGAATAGACTCGGGAAGTGACTATTACCACAGAATATTATTATGTAATAGTATATTACTATAAATCCCGAAACGCGGTCGAAGTCACAGACAAAACTTAGTTGATTATATAAGTGGAATCCGTTCCAACGGTAAAGTTAGATTTGACCTTACCGTTTTGACCTTCGTCATGATTGAATTAAAAAGGTGACAGTTCAAAGATCATGATGGAATTTCAAGAGGCCTACTCAGAACTTGACGTTGAAGAGCGTGAAGATGATTATTTATTGATTATCATTTACAATGCTTAGCATGACAGGCAAAGACAATCCAGACAACATTTACTCGTAGGTATAGTAAAAAAGTGAAAGTGAAAAATTAAACCTTTACATTACCTACGTTTTACAGTCTAGGCTCTCTGATCGACAAAAAATTATGATTTACACAAATTCATTATTTCTGTTTCATCTGTTTTGTATTATAGAAGAAAAACGTAATTTTCTTCAAATCTAGAGATTGTACGAGCTCTCGCAGTTTAATTTTGACATTCAACTACTTCACATTCTGTAATTATGAATCCATGCAGAATGTATATAATAAAACCAACTAATTCAATACCTAACAGCATTAGTAAAACTTCATAAATAGGTAAGTATAAGTAGGTAGCTATTTCCCACGGCCGTCATGAGAAAAGATGAAATCGGCGAGACAATAATAAAATTAACATAATCGCTATCTTAATCTTAACATAAAATAGGTATTCTTATAATTTATGAACACTTTCAGCCTACACGGATCTAGCATGCCTAAAAACGTGAGAACTGAAAACGAACATGTTACAAGTACAAAACTTCTTTTATTTCGTCGATTACATGGTTGTTCGTGAAACTGGGTGCAGAAAGTCGCTTGTAAGATGACACCTAAATTTTTTTGTCATTTTCGCTGAATCACATCCACACACTCCCAAGTTTTACTTCGAAATCCACACGAAAAAAGCACAAAGCGTTCGCAATATTACATATTATTTAAGTATAACCGCCGAGCTAGTGATAAATATGTACGAAAGCTTTTTGAAACACTGATTAGTGCATGCCAGGATTCGTACCCGAGCCTCTCGAATAAGAAGCTGGCTCTTTAACCACTGCGCTTCATCTGCACTTATTTCGATACTTATTTATTGATGGGTAGAATACAACATAGTCTATGACATATTATGACAATTTATTATGCCACAAATGTAGTTCAAATAAGTAATAAATAATCTTCGAAGTCGGGTAAACATTTCTTAAAGATTCTGATTCGTAAAAAAACATCCGTCTGCGTATATTAAATACTAGCGGTTCTGCGCGGTTTCACCCGCATAGTTCCCGTTCCCGTTCCCGTGGGAATACGGGAATACAATTTTACTCAGTGATAACGTAACTTTCCATTGGTGATTTTTTTTTTAAATCGGTCTACCTAGTAGTTTTTTGAGTTTACTCCTCTGACAAGGCGAACATTATTTTGACACCATCTCTCAATCGGCATTAGACACCAAAGTAAATAGCTATATAAAAGAAAAAACTGACTGGCTGACTGACTGATCTATCAACCCACAGCAGAAACAGCTGGTTCTAGAAGTATGAAACTTTGCACAAAGGTTCCTAAAATCAGGTAAGATAGCACTAAGAAGGAATTTTTGGAAATACCAACGGGAACGGGAATAAAACTGATTCATCGCGGGCAACGCCGCAGGGCAACCGCTAGTATTCTATATACACAATATCCAATACCCCTACAGAACTACAAACAAATATTGTAAACATTATCTTATCTCTACAAAAAGTGTTAAGAAATTTCCCTTGAGCTTTTGAATGTATTAGATTCTGATTCACTGTTCGTCTAAGCGCATAATTCATAAAACAAACCTTATTGTAATAACCGTACGAGTTACATTACTCTAATTAGAGAAACGACCTACTTTTTTCTTTAGCTTAGTCATTGAACCATTGCCTACAGTATTTTAATGCTTTTAAACTTCACGGTTTAAGTTTGAAATAAATCACTTTAGACAGAACAAAAAGAAACTTTAAAAGTACTTACACATCTCATTCATGTTGACTGTGTTGGTAAACTTCAGATCATAGTTGAAATATTTTCTTTTGTTTACAAAATGACGAGAACAATCACAGTTAAACAATAACTATGGGAATCTCAATAGATTTCACTTGAAAGTAAATGTCTGTACAGATCAATTGCAATTGTAATTTCACTTTTAGAAATCCAGCTCCCTTTGAACACTCTGGCACGACCACATAAGAAGTAAAAAACTTAATGTTAAAAGCGGACCAAATATGGATCCTTGCGGTAGCCCACAATTTCTCTCGCTTTTGAAACTGTTAATGCTTTTGCGCACGTCTACCTTCCCGTGGGCGTTACGGCCGTATGACGTGGACTCGGAATTAACTAACCAACTGCATTCTTTCATGCTTAGCTTCTAACGGCATCGTGTTGCTTGCAGTCCAATGCTTGCGTCTAATCCAAATGCCTGTTACTCGCATTTATTAGTGCAGCAATGGTTATATTACGAAGCAATGGGTACCTAGACCAGTTTTAGGGACCAAAGAAATGGTGGAGGTCCAAAAGGAGGGACCAGACGTATTGACGGTGATGTTAAGTACAGTTGTTTATATTACCAGACGATGGCACGTGCTATGGGTAGCGTGATGATTATCCTATGGCAGATGTTGTTTAGACGCAGTTATTTTTGTACCGAACAGTACACAACCGTATGACAACTGTACCTAGTGTTATGATCTTGATTGGAACGGAAGACGCGCTGGAGTGGAAAGGTCGAATAGTTAAATGAATCGTTAAAAAAAAACTAAATAAATTACTTTGATTACAATAATGTGCTGTAGGGAATCTTGCGGACTGAATAGTGCAAGAAACTTATAAGTATATTTCGACAGGAGTAGAAAACTACAATTACTTACATTTTTGTATTATGTATTTTAATCAGGAACAAAAAACCGCTGTCCCAAAAAAAGTGCAATAGTATTCCATCAAAATGTTCTAAACAGTCTGTAAGATTTAGAGGTGGATTCACCCCTACAATCATAATATCCCTATCCCTTTTCCCATTATTCAGAAAATTTATTGTTAATTGGTTTATGTGATCTTGAATTAACTATTTTTATAGTTTATTCCCTTTAATAATTGGTCAGGTAGTCAGTAAGTTAGTAAAACAGATTTTTTTTGTTTTGTAGAATAAAATTTTTAAAATGTGTCAATGTCTGTAATTCTTTGTTGATTACTCTAATAAATGAATTAGGCACAGTATGTCGTCTCTTTTCATTTATCAACAAATGAAGATTATTATTATTATCTCTATCAACCGTCATATTATCTACATTCACTTCTTTCTTGCACAAATCGTCATTCACACAATCCATTTTCTTTCCACTTTCCCTCCCTATAACTTTCCACATATCTAGAACTCTTCTTACAATATTACTCTCACACGGTACATTACAAGTTCGAACCAACAAACGATTTCCTCTCAACTTCTCCGTCCCTGGTACTACTTTTATATCATGCAATAGTTATGAATGTGGAAGGTGGTAGGAATAGGAAGACCTTCCACATTCCTAAGCATTCAAGCAACATTAAAACAAAGGTCAATGTAGTATTTGTATACTTATTTTGATTTCATATTGACCACAGGCGACCGAGCTCTTAGCCCTGCAATACCAGTAGTGTTTGTAACGAACGATCATACTGGTTAGGTAGGAATAAAAAATATAAAAAATCTGAGGTGTTTTTATCCCCTAGGGGGTAGGCAGAGGTATTCCATTTCTGGATATACCCACTTTTCACGAGGTATTCTTTAGTTAGGAATCATTAATTTTGTTTTAGGTAGGAATCTGATTACCTATTACATATTAGGAGACTATCAACTGTGTGACACATGTTGTTCTTGCAGTGTGACGTGTTTCCACGGAAAAAATATTGCACATCATTTTTTTTTAATTACTCACAATCCATGGAATGTAAAGTGGAAGTTTTTCTCATAATGTAATCACAAATTTAGTGACTGACTGAATCGTGAGTACAGAACCCCTTTTAATCGAGATTCAGCAAGATATACCGTTCTAATATCAAAACGGTAATTTCTATAGAAACACTTCGTCATCAACTCACTGAATCGCATAAACGTTGTACACTATAATAGAACGATTATTATTAGTGTTGGAAGACAATACAGCATTGTATCAAGGCTTTTGCTGGCGAAGACGACAATGACAAGATCAACTAGGCGTTGCTGTCCCTGCGGCAAAGGCAAATAGACGAATAACTCAACTCAACCGATTTCGATGATTCTTTTTTTATCCGACTTCAAAAATCTGTGTTTTAGTATTATTTGTTGAAATTGGTTTTTTACTCTTTAGACTTCTATGTATCATCTTTTTACTTGAGGGACAGCCGTCCATATGCTGACGGCAACTCAAGCAAGTCACCGCGCAGGACAAAGAGATTAAAATATAATAGGGCATAGAGGGAACAAAGAGAGGAAAATTTTAAGACAAAAGTTATTCCAAGTGGAATAAGTCTAGTACAATTTCTACCGAATGAAAGCTCGCGTTCATACTAACTGACATGACGCTTGAGCTTCAAACATGCTTCAAAGTTTTGTATGAAAATATTCCCAATGCCCCCTGCTATTATATTTTAACGTCTTTGATTAATACATAAACTTTTTTGTTGTTGTGGTAAAATTGAACGTCGTGTCATCACGTCAATGAAACCATGTCATTCACTAGGGATAGCCAAATGAAAAAATAAATTGATATTTATCGTATCGACATTTCTAAATACTAAGATAAAAATCGAGTGAAAAATATCGATATATCGTCAGTTTTTACATTATTATTTATACATATTCTCAAATTCGTAAAAAAGGACGATGAAAATAGTATTTTTTATAAATGCTTGAGTCTAAACAAGTATCTAGTACCTAACATGAAATGAAAGTGTGCATCTGGATTGAGGGCCCACTTTTTAAATTATTGCGAAACGAAATGATACTTACAGGGCATTTACTTAAAATTTTGTAAAACCTAAAGCAAAGATTCTTAAATTTCTTAAACGTGAATCAAAAGAGTTATGGTCAAATAGCTTGGGCCCTCAATCCTGACGCCTGCATAAAACGGCATAGTCGAATCTCAGAAAGTACTATCCCTGGGATAATAATTTTTATTCGAGTATTTAGTTAGGAATTTGTTAAATACATTAAGAAATTGTCAAGTCTTAAGAATGCGACAATACAGATTTATGGCGGTTTAGCTTGGGCCCTCAATTCAGCAATTTTGATATTGTAGAATCAGCAAAAAATATGAGTTTTTCTAAGGAAAGATATTAATACGACTTTAATATATTTGAGTTCCATATCTCGGAAAATTTGTTAAAAAGAAATAACGACACAAAAGTTAATTGTTAAAAAGTTATTGAAATTCGTATTTTTTCAAAACGTCTGAACTGAGGGCCCAAGGTTTTTGTCAGTATTGACTAGACTAAGCTTTCTACACTACCGCACTTTAGGCTAAGTATTTTAACAAATTCTTAACTAAAAGGCTACAAAGCGTCCATTCTTCTAAATGCCGTACTTTAGGATAAAATTGATTTTCGATGTTTTATATGAGAAAATTCAGTAGGGTGACCATAATGTTTATCGTAAGTATAAACAAGTATTCGTTGTGATCATGTAAGTAGTATTTTGTAAAGCGCAGATACAATATATATAATTATACAACGCGTAACAGAAAAAGCGCAATTCCTCATACACCCCGGTTAGTAAATTAATATAAAAAAAGATGCAATCGAACTTTAGTTGTGTCCAATTTTCTTAAATATCGTTCTATAATAGTACGATTTCAATAGATAGCATTAAATTCAGCTATGCTAATTCATTTTTCGGAAAAATTTAACACATATTAAAAATAGATGAAATCGAATATGTAGTCGATACTGAACAAACTAATTTCAGGAATTGCACTTATTCTGTTACATATTGTATATAATATATAAAGCTCGATATAATTATATACGATTAGGTGTGCTGTGCCTTTACCTACGTATGCGTGGAAAAATAAAATAAGAAAGTGCCAATAATCAATGAAATTATGTACCTATTGGACGTATTAAAATTATAACCCTGTATATTAACAACTAGCATTGCCTTGCGGTTTCATCCGCGTAGTTCCCGTTCCCGTGAAAATACGGGAATAAAATATAGCCTTTGTTACTCCCTGGTAATGTATCTTTCCATTTTTAAAAGAACTTTTTAAATCGGTAACGTGGTTTAGGCCTGTTCCCGTGGGAAAATTATAGCACATGTTACTCCCAGAAAAGTACGCTTTCCACTGGCAAAACATTTTTTTTAAATCGGTAAAACCGGTAGTATTGGAGCCTTTTCAATACAAAAAATCAAAAAATTCAAAGCAGAGCCATTTTACTAAGATTAATAATAATAGGAAAGTAATAAGGCTATTAGGACTAGAATCCAAAGGCCGCTAAACAATAAAAAAAAACCATACAAGTATGGAGCGATTGTGGGTCTTTTTTTTTAACAAACTTTTTTCAACAGTAAAATAATAGCACTTTTACTGATGACTTCATTAAGACTTCTTGAGGCAATCCAAAAATGTTTATCCCTGGCATTTTATCGAATTTCCCATTCACTGCACACTGTCACGGACCCTTGCTACCACAGAGCTAGATTAATGATCTGTGCTTGCCACATAGGTATAATATACTATCACTAATATGAGTCAAAACCCGAAATACACAGCAAAATGAAAATTAAACAAAAAACATGACGGGGACGCGCGTACGTCAGGCGTCAAAAATACGAATACTATGATAACCATTTAAATAACACCTTTTATTAATTTTGGATCACACAAAACGTAATCGCTTCCGACAACAACTTATGAAATATCTTCTAAGAGGGTACATGCTGATTTGTCTCAAAAAAGTAACAAAATCATATACACCCTACTGAATTTTCTCATATAAAACATCGAAAATCAATTTTCTCCTAAAGTACGGCATTTAGAAGAATGGACGCTTTGTAGCCTTTTAGTTAAGAATTTGTTAAAATACTTAGCCTAAAGTGCGGTAGTGTAGAAAGCTTAGTCTAGTCAATACTGACAAAAACCTTGGGCCCTCAGTTCAGACGTTTTGAAAAAATACGAATTTCAATAACTTTTTAACAATTAACTTTTGTGTCGTTATTTCTTTTTAACAAATTTTCCGAGATATGGAACTCAAATATATTAAAGTCGTATTAATATCTTTCCTTAGAAAAACTCATATTTTTTGCTGATTCTACAATATCAAAATTGCTGAATTGAGGGCCCAAGCTAAACCGCCATAAATCTGTATTGTCGCATTCTTAAGACTTGACAATTTCTTAATGTATTTAACAAATTCCTAACTAAATACTCGAATAAAAATTATTATCCCAGGGATAGTACTTTCTGAGATTCGACTATGCCGTTTTATGCAGGCGTCAGGATTGAGGGCCCAAGCTATTTGACCATAACTCTTTTGATTCACGTTTAAGAAATTTAAGAATCTTTGCTTTAGGTTTTACAAAATTTTAAGTAAATGCCCTGTAAGTATCATTTCGTTTCGCAATAATTTAAAAAGTGGGCCCTCAATCCAGATGCACACGAAATGAAACACGAAACCAGAATTGCGTTAAAAATATATTTAAATTGATACGAATTCGATACTGTAAAATAAAAGTCGATATATCGCCATTAAAAATATCGAAGATATACATATATAATAATTATGCTAATTATGTATTTGGAAAAATATCGATATTTTAATATAGGTATCGATATTTTATGCCCAAGCCATCATTTACTGCCAATATGTGGCATAGAGTAACTTATATGGCATGTGGTAGGCAGTGCTATTTTCTAACAAAGAGGTTGGAAGAAAATCATTTTCATTCCTAGAGAAACTTTTTCTTTACACGTCTTTGGTACCTAAAATCTCATAATAACCTACAAAATACACTAGGTAACGATTAACTTTTAAACCGCAACTTATAAAAATGTGGTATGATTACATATTATCTTAGTCTGTCCAAGAACTATCGATTTTACACGGTTTCGTCTTCCGTGGGCAGGTGTAAGTGGGGTACCCAAAACACATGGACTTTTGCCATTGTTTTTTCTGAGGTGACCAAAGAGATTAAAATCAAAGAGATTAAAATATAATAAGGCATAGAGGGGACAAAGCGAGGAAAATTTGAAGTCAAAAGTTATTCCAAGTGGAATAAGTCTAGTACAATTTCGACCGAATGACAGCTCGCGTTCATACTAACTGACAAGGACATGACGCTTAGGCTTCAAAGTTTTGTATGAAAATATTTCCAATGCCCCCTCTATGCCCTATTATATTTAAATCTCTTTGGAGGTAACAAACATAAAAAACAACATACAGTCGAATTGAAAACCTCCTCCTTTTTTAAGACGGTGGAAAAAGGAACGTTAGTACTTAATTTCAGATGTATTCTCCAACAAGTCTTTGTTGTTGAGAGACACATAATAGTCATGTTTCCTATGTCGTTGAACCTAAGATTTTCAATTCAATGATTTAATCTATACTAATAATATAAAGAGGAAACATTGGTATTTTTGTATGTTTGTATCTTTGTTACGAGAAAACTCTAAAACTACTGAACCGATTTTAAAAGTTGTTTCACCAATGGAAATCTAGAATATCCCTCCCAAGTAGCACAAGTAGCATTATAAGAGACTACTTTAGGTGTAAGTCGGAACTTTAAGTATTAATAAATACTTACTATGGTTCAACCGTAAACTTAAAGCTGCGCATTACGCTTTAGCCTGTAAAGTAGAATCATAAAAGCTGGAACTAATACTATTGTTACGGGATTACAGTAAGTATAGACTTCAAAAATGCCTTCTTACAATCTCTACCGCTTTTTATTAAATTGGTTGCTTAAGAGCATTTTAGTGATAGTAAAAGATGATAATTGCTGTATAAAGCCGTATAACTATACCTCTGAAATGCTAGCATCTTAAAAAGGTCACTGTGAACTACTGTACAGTCAACAGTTTTAGAGTGGTGTACACCTAGAGTGATTTAACGCAAAAAGTTGATGTGAAACCTATTAAAACCAATAAAAGCCGACAGGCTGCATATTGGTACACTTGAACTATTATTTACGGGAATAAGCATACTACAGGAACTGTGGTGAACTGTTGTACAGACCTAGTAGTTAATTCAGAATTAAAACAATGCACATGGGTTCTATACGAATGTCCCCATTTTGACTACCTATCCGTATCAGATAGGTTTTGTTTATATGTTTTTATTAATGATACTGTCTTTAATTATACGTTAAATATACACTTATTCTAATAAAAAATACTGAGTATTACACATACTTACTTTGTAGAATTTTATGTAAATTACTCAAAAATATGTACTTCAATATTTTGACGTGTTATCTTCTTTACAATATTTTTAATTAAAACCAGATATTTTCGAGGCGCGTCAAAATTTTACTATGAAACTATATAAATATTCACAATGAACTTGCTTTCCCAACTGTTTTTCCATGCTGTTATGTTAAATAATAGATTACCTAACGGAGAAAACATAATTCCACCATTAAAAAAATTCACCCTTCACCCAATCATTATCGGCGCACCAACTTAAGACAGCTGACAAAATAAAATAACTTTATAAAAAAGTTCACGTGGATACCAATAGGGCTATCAGAACACCATCTCGAGTGCCAAGTCTGTATAACAGTACATTCGTATTCTGTTAAACAGCTGATAAACAGCCTTGTGAACCATTATAACTGCAATATAATGCTACTGTAATGGCCTTAAGCAGAAATGAGAACCAAATTAGAACTAAAGGCTGAATAATTTGTGCCCATTTAAGAGTTATATCAGCATTACCAGCACTCTTAACACCCTTGTAACACTGTCTTGTACGGCTTTTACTTTCCGTGTTACACCTAAAGTGGTCTCTTATTTAATGCTACTTGTGCTACTTGGGCTGAGTGACATAGGCTATATTTTTTTCCCGTATTTTCACGGGAACGGGAACTACGCGTGTGAAACCGGGCAGAACAGCTAGCTTTTATAAAGCACACAAAACAAAATTAACAATATTCATATTTCAAGGCCTCATGAAGTCAAGACCAAACCTACAGGACATGGCAATTATCTGTACTCCAATGGGCGGAAGATCCACAATGGTCTATTAGCCTCGGTACATTGTGTAACTGTCCTTCATAACGGAAAAGAGATTAAGGATCTTAAGACATAATACGTACTATGAGATCATCGCGGCAGTGTTGCCACAGATGCTGGGATTAGAAATTTGGTAGGTTATCCTTATAAATAATAACACTCACACACGGTTATTTAGTCCCAAACTAAGCAGGGCCTGTACTATGTACTAAACAACTGATAAACATACTTGGGACTTTTCGCCAAAGGGCCAAAAACTGGTTGCAACCTGATTTTTTTTAAATTACGTTAATAAATGTGAAATTTCTGTTGCGATACCAATTAATGCCTTAATAATTTACTTTTCATAAGATTGTCTTTCAAACAACTCATTTAAATTGGAAGTAATACTGGACTGAAACAAAAAAATCGGGGTGTAACGTGTGCTGCATTTCGACTTTTAAAACTTTGACTCAGTGTACAAAAAAAATACTAGCAAATTTACACTTACTTATGATTTTATACATTAGAATATGGTTTAAGCATTAAGTAAAAATAGAAAATAAATTTGTAGGTGCCTCATAAACATGTTATTTACAACGATACAACTTCTGATAGCAATTTTTGTCCTTACCGGTTTTCGTAACAAAATGTTAAAGCTTAAGTAAAGTATGCACCGCACACATACAAGCGCATCACTGTGCATAGGCAAGCTCGTCATTCGTCCCTTGAGCGTAGAACTGTTACATAGCAGGCCTTTGTTTTTGCTGTACAAGCGTTCCTTCTGAAAATTTGAAAATTTGTCCACACCGGCACCACATCCAGATTTAAGGTAAGTACTATTTATATA
This sequence comes from Ethmia dodecea, assembly GCA_963855545.1. Classification (NCBI taxonomy): domain Eukaryota; kingdom Metazoa; phylum Arthropoda; class Insecta; order Lepidoptera; family Depressariidae; genus Ethmia; species Ethmia dodecea. Next base: position 2,640,092 of record OY979463.1, on the reverse strand, counting down.
TGTCTGAGTCCTAGATATATTATGAAGACACCTTTTTTGTGCGTAATACGTCTAAAAAAACTGGTGAAATATTGGAAAGTTTTAGAAAGAAGTCACAAAAACCCTCTTATTTCCTTACCACAACTGTCCTCACCGGGTCCTGTTAAGTAGAGCGGTAAGGACAGTTGTGGGATGGTAATGACATTTAATTTTTTTATAGAAAGAATTATCCTAGATACGATAGCATTTGTGACTTTTGAGACAACATTTAGAACGACAAAACAAAGGTTTATACCAATTTACAGCTTATTATCTTTCATTCCGAGCTTAAACCCCTAATATGACTGGGCTATAAAGGATAGCAAGGTATAATATAAATATTTAAATACTAAATGTTTTTTTTTTATTTAAGGACATCATTTAAAACTAAAAAATAAAGACTTATTGTTTGATATTTGTTTTGTATCTTTCTTTTACATTTTGGAGAAAATACGTTTTAGTTAATTCAAGTAAAAGTCTTTTATTATTACCTACTTATTTCATAAGAATTTTCAAATTATATTAGTTGTTTTTGACTGTTGTATAAAATAAAGTACTTACCTAAGTTACGACAGATTTACATTTTGGCCAAATGTTCCTTGTTTTTTTTTAAATGTTATTTAATTGTAAGCTTGATTAGGTTTGTAAATTTTAGAGAGTTTATATGTTTTTAAAAATAAAAAAAAACTCACGCCTTACATCCCCGAGGGGGTAGGCAGAGGTATTCCATTACTGGATATACCCACATTTCACGAGATACATTGGACCCCTAAACGTGATAGGTGGTGAGCCCATCGCCGGACCGGGTCTATTTACACATGTCTCAGAATTAATTCTGTGACCTGCGGGCTTCCTCACTATGTTTTCCTTCACCGTCGAGCTAGTGATAAATATGTACGTAAGTTTTTGAAAAACTCATTGGTACATGCCAGGATTCGAACCCGAGCCTCACTGATTTTCGGCCGGCTCTCTAACCGTTCGGGCTATCACTGCTCTTTGTTTTTAGTTATTTACATAAATAGTTAGTATAAAGACTGATATTATTCTATAACACTACAATGTGACAAATCAAGGGGATTCTTCAAAGGGGTAATTAAGATGCCGATAGCTTTAGCATTTGTATAAAAAAAACACCACCTTAATGTATGCGGAATGTTGATGGCTACCAAAATTTTACTAATTTAATTTTCGAATGTTCTTAAAATGTATATGTAGTATGTTTTCAGAATCGTACCCTCTTTCCATGATCAGTTTCGAAAATAAAATTAGTTGAATTTTTGTAGCCACGGATATCGTGATCAGCGGGTCAAGTATAATTTTTTTTTTGAGTCGAAACGGATACGATTACGTTATCAGTGGATACTTACAACTCGCCGTTATCCGTGGCTAATATCCGGGATTCAAATCCTTCAAAACATCTTCAAAGAGTTTAAAGTTGTCATTACCGGTCCAAAAATGTCTTTACCAAAACTTTATTGCTAAATATCTCATAAATTAAGATACAGATTTGGTGCAATCCAACATATTTTTGATGTTCAAATGATCCTTTATGCACTTTGACCCTTTTTACTTCTAATTTTGAACTTTTTTTCTCGTTCGCCCAAAACAGTGAAGTTGGCGAAAATGCCCACTCAAATAAATATTAAACGACCAGACACGAAGACAACAATGTTCACGCACACAAGTGTTGGCCCCGAGCGGGGATCGAACCCTTCTGACTCAGAAGGCATAGTCACACCAACTAAGCCAACAGACCCGTCTAAGATGCGTTAGGTTTATACGCATCCGCTAAATAGCAGTTATTTCAGCTGATTACAATATTGGGAGCGGTCAGTCAGTGAATGGGCGATTAATAACAATATTACGCTTTTTATCCCCGAGGGGGTAGGCAAAGGTATTCCATTTCTGGTTATACCCACTTTTCACGAGAATATTAGATCCCTAAACGTGATAGGTAGCCCATCTCCGGACCGGGTCTGTTTAAACATGTCTCAGAATTAATTCTAGGTCCTAAGTGGCATTATCACGACCGCTGTGTTCCAGAAGGTACGTTAAGCCGTTGAGCCCGGTTTTCGTTGAGTTTCACGACGGTCAGATAACCACGGGTGCTTGAAAAATTATGTCAATTCGAGGTGGGCTCGCGTTGGATTATATGTGAGCCATAGCCTAGCGCTGGGCTGTTATGGGTTGATGATGATATTCCGCAATGGGGTTCACGATATTCCCACGGGAAAAAAATGATTCCACGCAACGTTTCTGGTCACCTGCTAATCGTCAAAGTGACTATCTTAAGTTAGATTCCCACACATTTCTCTCTTACTCAAGACACTCAAGTGGCATTAACGGAAACACTGTCAATACTGCAGATGAGTCAAGCATCCGATTAAATCTAATAGCGTCGTGGTCAAAGCTCATACGACGAATGGTTAAGACTTCATTTATTTGTTTTATTATTTACTCAATCGCTGCGAAATAGTGTCTAACTCAAAGCATAAAAATACTTCATGTCAGATTTCAGACCTTTTCAGATATTTTTTGTTGACATAGAATCAGGAATCTTAACGCCAAATCGTCATCATTAAAGGTATTCAAAAAGAACAAACAAACAAATCTCATCAAAAGTCAGAAATAATTTATTTTCTATAGAACCAAATGTACCTACCAAAGAGGTTGGAAGAAAATCATTCTCTTACTTTTTCTTTAAACGTCTTTGGTACCTACACTTAGAAACTTCTAACTCGCGCTCTGTAATCTTTTTTCTTTATAATATTAGTGGAGATTTATTTTAGGATAACAAAACACTATAGTAAAATAGTTTCTGCACCCATCCAAAACATTTTTAATACTTACCAAGAAAATATATAAGTAATTTTTGAATATACATACGTAATCTGTGAATGTTGTTTACAATAGCTATTAAAAAATTAACAAAAAAAATTTTGAACTATAAATAAAAAACCAAAGCATCATATCGAGGCAGCGTACTCATGGAACTGGCAGCTAAAGAGGTTGGAAGAAAATCATTCTCTTTCCTAAGAAACTTTTTCTTTAAACGTCTTTGCTGGCAGCATTGTCCCTTTGGACAGCTATGCAGACTCTTTGGCAAAAGTAGCTGCCAGCTCTTGGATTTTGTGTCGCCTCGATGAGACGCTTTAAGAGCTCATTTACAAAAACTTTTGTTTATGTACCAATTAAATTATTGTGATACTCGTATCTTCTAACATAACCGGTTTTTTAGATCACTCAAAGGTGACTAAAGTACGGTAAATACAACGAAAACTGTCATCTAGAGTGAACGGCCCTTTACTTACAAGTAAACTGACATACCAGACAATTTTCCCCATATATAGAGCTTGTCAATACCGCATGCGCAGTGAACCATTTCACAATTTCCTTTTAACACTATCAATTTTATGCCTGAATTCCTGAAGTAAGCGTTCGGAAAATTATAGTGCGTCTATTATTTAATTAGTGGCTTGTGATTTGAATTACACTAGTTTTGCTGTAAGAGATAATGTCACAACTGTTGGAGGATTAAAATAATAAAAACCGGTCAAGTGCGAGTCAGACTCGAGCACGAAGGGTTCCGTACCATTATCTATAAAAAGGGTAAAAAATCACGTTTCTTGTATGGGAGCCCCCTTAAATATTTATTTTATTATTCTGTTTGTTATAGATGGTTTCGTTCGACGCCATCTGGCGTAAAAAATCGGGGCGGGAGCCCCAACACAATCCTGCGGGCGCTGGCCGACAGATTTGACAGTCCATTCCTATGGACTCTAATCTGTCGGACCAAATCTCCATTAGTTATAAGTTACTAACATAGGTTAAGGATATTTTGTTTACTAACATAGGTTAAGATAGATGTGTAATGTTTTATGTAACTAACATAGTCTATTAGATACTTTGTTACTAACCTGTATGGACCTAAGAAGTCCGCTAAATAAATAAATTATTATTATTATAGCGGCAACAGAAATACATCATCTGTGAAAATTTCAACTGTCTGTCTGTCTGTCTGTCACGATCCATGAGATACAGCCAGGTGACAAATAGACAGACGGACGGACAGCGGAGTCTTAGCAATAGGGTCCCGTTTTACCCTTTGGGTACGGAACCCTAATAAATTTAATTCTGTCTTAGTAAATTGATTAGAATCAGACCATTTCCATTTAAGTAACTGTCATATAACTTGCCATTTACAAAGACATCGTTGTTTTTAATGTAGCTTAAACCGAATCGCCTAGTTTTTGACAATAATAAATCTAAGGCTGGTTTAAGACGTTCAAGGGACCTGCCGCCATCTTTTAAAAAGTTGAAAACTATCATAGTTAAACAGCCAAAGAGGTTGGAAGAAAATCGTTCAAACTTTTTCTTTAAACGTCTTTGGAAACAGCATTACTAAGACTCGTATCATGACCTCTTAAAACCATGTTTTACTGCTAAATAATAAGTGTAGGGGGCGTGGTTAACAGATGACACTGATGATTACATAAAATACTTTATTTATTTATTTTTACATAGCTTTACATCAAATTAGCATCAAACCCTAAAGGACCGTGTGGTCGAATTTGCGTGGCCTTCGCACTCCCCTTGTCCGCCTAGCTATCCTTGAACCTGATGGCTTGCGTGGCCACCGGTCAGGCTGAAGCTTTTAGCTATCTCTCTCTATACGGGAAGCACCATCTTACAAATAAAAAAAAACAGCAGAATCGGCTCACCCTGTCCAAAGTTCTGAGGTAAAAAAACATAAAAAAAACATAGCCGAATTATAACATCCTCCTTTTTTGAAGTCGCTTAAAAGTCTGCTACAGTCGCATCTATCGCCAGTCGTGCGTCTACCGCCCGCCTAATATTGTGACAAATCGGCGTGGGCTGGTCACGCGCAACAAGTTGGGTCAAGTTGTGAAACTGCAATATTTTTAGTCTACCCACTTAATATGTTTATTTCTACTTTTTTAATGTCTACTATGCAGTCTGCAATAGTGAATTTCATATTTTTTTTATTGACTCGTATATATTATGTGATTTGGAACAATAAGGAAGTTCCATGGTACAAACTTTCAGTGCCCTCGACTAGGTTTATTAGGTCATGCTATAAAATTTACTGTTTCATCTAGGTAAGTAGATATAAATAATAATTATCTCACGCCTTATATCCCCGAGGGGGTAGGCAGAGGTATTCCATTTATGCAGATATGTACCGTTTTCACTAAATATTCTTTGGACCCCTAAACGTGATAGGTGGTCAGCCCATCGCCGGACCGGGTCTGTTACACATGCCTCAGAATTAATTTTGGAACCTGCGGGTTTCCTCGCGATCTTTTCCTTCACCGTCGAGAGTGGTAAATATGTAACTACGTAAGTAAGTTTTGAAAAACTCATTTTTACATGCCAGGATTCGAACCCGAGCCACACTCATTTTCATCATGTGAAGCAGAAAATGACAAGAAAGCCTTTCTTTTCATACTGTTTTGTTGATTGAAACCACGTACCTAATCCATATTGTGTATGTAGGTACCTATGTTAGAGAAAATCATTCAGTTAATAAACTGAATGATTATTACAACAACATTAGTTTTTTAAACTAAACTAAACATCAAATTGAGTAACACATAGCATGAACACTTAATATTAATAAATCATTTAACTTTAGCAAGAGTTTGATGGATGAGGTTGTAGTCGTTGTAGATGACGCACGAGAGATCTGCCAGGTACGTAACAAGTGGTAGTATATTGTATCTGCCTACCCCAAAGGAAAAAGGCGTGAGATCATATAAGGATGTGTAAACTCAAACAAGAATCAGTTTTTGTGTATTCACAAAAACCGAATTTCACCAAAATAGTCATCTTTTGAAATCAATCTTGAAACAGGCTAGTTGACTGCATTAAAATTAAATTACGAGTGGTCATTCATTAAAAAGATTATCCCAAAACACCTTTATTCATGTATTTCGGTTTTCAATTTACTGTTATAACAAATTAAATCAAAATAAAACCATCAAAAAAAGTGTTGCAATTGAGTACTAGAAACTATGACGTCACACCATGCTATTCAGTACATTTTCTATACTTAAAATATCGTTTTGACAGATGATAAAAAGTAACTGATTTGACTAGGCAGGACACTACCCTATTACAGAAAATTTAAACCAAAACACTATCTATGTACTCAGAATTTCCGTATGTAAGGAATATTTAGTGAACTATAAAAATCTGGAAAATATAACACAACTGGACTCTGGAGCCAATTTTACTTGGAAATTTGCCCGCGCAATCTAGATTTCTAGACTGCGTTCAATACCTAACCACGAGTCAGTGCACTATTGTATTATTATGAGAAGTGTTTTAAAATAATCTTTACTCAAAAATTATAAGTAATTAAATTACTCGCAACAGGATACCTATTTGACTGCTTAATCAAATGAGTTACTTTTTAGAATTTGTCAAAACGAAAATTTTGTATTGAGTACTGAGCTATGACGTGATCAATTCTATCACAATTCTAATTATATTGACGTGACAACGATTCGATGGAGCTGGCTGCATGCACGAAAAAGTATGACGTATGCATCGTTCCAGTGCAAGCGAGAGCGCGCAACGAGCGACAAAGAGGCACAATCCATTCCATCAGTATTTTCTTATGACGTTGTCACGTTCAACTATCGTCAGTAAACAGACTTTACAGACAACCGATTTTTTTTTATTAAAAAACAATTGCTATGTTTGTAAAATGAAATCCAAAATACATTAGGATTTTTGGGATATTTTCTTTAATATATGATTACTGGCAATTACAACTACACGGTTCTTATCTATACTTCTGTACTAATATTATAAAGAGGAAAGATTTGTATTTTTGTATGTTTGTATCTTTGTTACGAATAAACTTAAAAACTATTGAACCGATTTAAAAAATTCTTCACCAATGGAAAACTAGAATATCTCTGAGTAACAGAGGTTATATTTTATTCCCATATTCCCAAGGGAACGGGATTAAGAAAATGAAAATATTTAAACCACTACGAACTACCTACCTGCTTTTAGTTTTTTTCTTTATGTGTATGTATATTGTTTTTGTGTTGCCCTTGTATATTTTAACTAAGTATGTTACATTTATTATTAATTCTAATACAGTCATGCAACGATCACTTTGGTTAAAACACAAACACATCCGTATTTATTTCTTTTCTTGTTATTTACCTTTTTATCCAGCGGAAAAACCTGTTGCCTGCCCTTTTTCCGCTATTTTTCTTCTTCTTCCCCATTTTTGGTAAAAACTAAAACATTCATTCAACACCTTTGTCTGCACTTTTTTGAAACACTTTACAGTCTGTGGTAACTTTTTAATGTTTTTCACTAATTTTAAAAACAGATCGTCACAATCGAAAGTGCACTTAACACTGGCTAGTTCTCAACTTTATCAGTGAACCACAAATTACGTTATATTTGAACAACGATACGCGCGTTTCAAAATTGGAACTGATTGTCCACTGGCCGTAACAGGACTCTATGCTTGGGCTCAACTAAAAAAAGTAAAATTATACATAAAAAAATAAGTAAAATTGTTTTTATTTATTTACAATTTTATTGTGCCTAAATAAGTATAGAATATACAAGAAGCGGAAGTATTAATGGGTAAACCGCCAAACCAAAAACAGTTATTTACAGTAAAACGGACATCGCCTACAATATTTACCCACAAAGACCGCATTGGCTTCACAAAAATTAAGAAAAACAATTCAAAATTCCGATTCCGAACTGTGCACGATGGGATGCGCACGCGCTCAGACTGGCGCGTGGCCATGTTCAAATTTAGAAGCTGAAAAAAAAACGAAAACACTGGCTGGATGCACACTGAAATGCAGCTGTGCCGTTTATTTTCGTTCACGCAGTCGCATCTTAGAACCTCTTTAGATAGAATCTCTTTGTAATAGTGGGGTTTAGAAATGCAGATAATAACAGCTCATGAAGCTATTATGTATGTACTCGGTCCATGCAATAACTATAAAAATTAAAATCGAAAGTCGTCAAATGCGACGTAAAGAAATTATTGGCGTATCTAAATAACGACAAAAATATTAATGGAAAAAGAAGCAGTTATAAAAAATGCAAAACAATAAAATAAAAACTAAATTTCATACATTATAAGTTATAAGTATATGTACTAGGTAATTCGTTGATTGGTTTATCTATTGAATCATTATGGCCAAATGATTTTTTTATGAAAAAACATGGGGCATGATATTACAGAATCAAAATCAATACCTAGATATTTCTGCCATATTTACAAATTTAAAAGGGAAAAAGAGGTAGATAAGTAATTAAAAAAAGATAATAAAAATCTCTGAATGATTGCTAAATAACTTTTAAATTAGATAAGAATTCAAAGGTTATACAAAAGCCCATACAAAATTGCCTGCCATCTCACTAAAGCCTGCGTTAAAATAAGGTCTTATTCTTGAAGTATTTTCTTTAAAAAATTGTACAGTCAAGAGCACGTAGAGCATGACACATTGGACTTTGTAACGTTCTTATTGCAATCGCTTCAGAGGTCAGAATCGCACTACAAGTGTCAAGTTTCATGTGCTCTTAACTGTACCTTTATACCTATTACGTCATGACGAGGACCAGTTTTAGTTTAGTCGTTTCAGACAAAAATCACGCATAGACGTATAATAAATGGCTATAAGACCAAAAAGGTTAGACAGACTATAAATTCACGCATGAGTCATACTGATCTAAGTCTACAAAAAGTGAAAATAGTAGCAACGCAAGTGCGCAGATTTAAAAATAGTAATGAGCTAATTTTGAAAAAAATTGATCTGCCTTTAACATGAAAATATTTAAAATTGTGTAATTTTTTTATGGTACCTAATGAAAAATCATTCTCGATCTATCATCCTGATACATTTCATCAATATCGGTACACCGGTTTAGTCGTGAAAATGTAACAAACAAACAGAGAGAGGTACTTTCGCATTTATCTACACTAATATTACAAAGAGGAAAGGTTTGTATTTTTGTGGCGAATAAACTCAAAAACGACTGGTCCGATTTCAAACATTCTTTCACCAATGGAAATTTACATTATCAGGGAGTAACATAACCTATATTTTATCCCAGTATTCCACCTGGAACGGGAACTACGCGAGTGAAACTGCGCGGAAGGGAAGTAGGAATTTCTGATAGAGCTATTGCAAAGAAAACTATTGTTCAAACGAGGCTGTTATTTTTGGTAGAAAAGAAGCTACTTTAGTTTTAGAACATTTTCAAACTCTCCGGTTTCATCTAGTCCTGCTAATATTATAAACGCGAATGTTTGTGAAGATGGATGTGTGTTGCTCTTTCACGCAAAAATATGGCAACAGTGAAACTCGGGCGAAATTGCGGGCCAAAGCTAGGGCCAATATATCAGTGGTATTTCCCCACTTTTTTAAGTATTTATAAAACGAAACGTGCCATGGATACTATTGTACCTACATTATGTAGGTACATTTTTTAAGCCTTCATAGCTATACTTGTTTACACCTTTTAAAAAAAACACTTCCATCATAGAATTGTCTATAAAAAGAAAATTTCACAATAAGCCGCGATATCTTAAAAAAGCTGCGTGAAAGAGATAGCAATACAAAAATAAACAAACTGTATGATGTAACATTTCTAGTTGGAACGCAGCCAGTCACCTGCACTCATAGATAAGAATGAGGAAGCGACGCCAAAATTAGTCGAAATGGCGGGAAATGCGACGTGTCACAACATCCAACAGGCGGAAGATTATTTGAAAATGAAAATTTAATTCTACCAGCATTTAACGACGTATTAGCGTTTGATTTCCGAAATTCAAAAATCTTATCAAGAGGTAAGTAGAAAATAACATCACGGTATCTAGGTAGGTACTATCGAAAAAAGTTCTGCCTGATACACCTAAGTGTCATTTTAGCGAGCAGCTATCTTTTCCCATCCCGTGGCGACAAAGCCCTCACTTATAGTAACAATGAAAAATACAAAAAAGTGTTTCTTTCATGTTTATAACCATTTAGTGTCGATGAATGGATCGGAATAGAAAAAAAAGACGGTGTTACTGGCTTCTCATTGTGTAACTCTAATTAGGGTCGGGGTAATAAAATTTGGGCTTGCAAACGACAATTCTTTCAAATGTATCAGGCTTAGCGTTTGCTGATAGTACCTAGTAAAATTCTAAACACTGACTGGTCTAGAAAAATAAGCTTAAAAACTAAATTCGTGCCCCGCTGACCTCTGTTAGACATAAGATATATTATAGTGATCTGTGGAGAGTTTCAAAAACCAATAGAAACTCATACGGTAGAATAATTTAAGTTCAAAAACAAAATATGCAGACATCTCTCTAAACCACAGACAATCTCAAACAAAGCCGGTCCATAAACAAGACCAAGACCACATTTCCTTTACAAAAGCTTCGCAATCTCTCGTTATAAATAGTCAAATGCATTCAAATCTCTCGGAGTAAACACCAGCATAAGAAAATCTCTTCTAAACAACGTCGTCTTTTCATAAAACACATGCAACAAAATTGTTATGGTAGACCGTTGGTAGACTTAATAATTTTACTCTATGAATGGTACTATGAAATATGTTTGTCTGTGAACGAACCGGATCAAGCTATTTATTTGCTACTGAGAAATGAAATACAATCCAATATGCGAATTTAAATCTTCTCTTCTCAACACAGATCAAATGTAGCTGGACTAAAGTTTCGCGCGACGAAAACGCAATCCGTTCTATTTCCAACGCTTCCTGTTCCGTTTTCAAATGTTCCGAGTTCAAATTCCGAGCACTAGTCCTAATATATAAAAAAAAACTTTTTCATGTTTTTTTTCCCGCGAAATACTTGAACCAAAGACAATATTTTTTTTATTAATAATTATTAGGGGTAACGTATTTTTTTTAACTGAAACCTTTCAGAAGCTTACAACAAAAGAACCAAATTATGCACAAAACTTCTTTTTCACTATGCTTTATTTTTTATGGCGCAATTTTTTAATTGAATTTCCATCGTAAATAAATGTTTTTTAAATGCAACCGTAGTATCATGAGCTCGTGTAAAGTCCTGCGGGCGTCAGTCCATCACAAGTACAACGCGGCTACTGCCGGATTTATAATCGTGAAAATACGCGCTTTTCGGGAAGACACCATGTAACGAAGTTTAATTATAGCGCGCGATGAAATATTTATGTAGTAAACGCAAAATTTGCCGAGTTTTTTTAAGCTCTCTCATTCGATCGTATGGAAATTATGTTTGTTTGTTTAAAAGGAGTATGTATAGAATGGCAATGAAAAAATGTGGTGTGAGACCTAACAAAAAAAAAGTTTTTTTAGAATTGTCGACTGGCTATAGTTTGGATGACCAAACCGCAAAAACGATTAAACACATTCTGATGTAGTTTCAGTGTTTCAGAGGTTGAGAAAAGAAAAATTTAATAATTAGGTATAAAATTATTAGATTAAACTTAAAATCCTCATTGAGTTCTGAACTTGAAATCCGACTGACAGCTGACTCTGAACAGACTCTGAAATCAAACGTTAATATTATAATTTAAAAATATTACTCTGCCTACATCCATGGTGATAAGTCGTAAATGTATAAAAAATGGATTAGTAATAAGTTTGAAGCGTATTATCATACGATATTTTATTTATCATACAAAAACTATTTTTATAACAACTTTTACGTATACTACACAGCACTATATTATTGAGAAATATGTCGCCAGGGCGTTTCTTTCCGGGGATTTGGCAATGGATGTTTTTGGAGTGCGATTCAGAGTAGGCAGTTGTTGAATTTTACTAATATAACATTTGAATATACAATAATAGGTACCTAAGTAGAGGATGGCGTAAAGTTTAGGATAAAAATTGCGTGCGTAAGATATATTTTACGAGTATCTGGACGACTCTTTACGTGGTCCGACATGTATTAGCGACGACGATATGATCAGTTAATCGTATTATATTATGATTTGACTCGGAAAATACGTATGGATATATGCAGCCTATTTTGTTGACTGTACCGCCCAAACTCTTTATAAATATATAATAAAGTTATGTTCTACTCCTTGGTACCGCCTTTTTGGTTTCAATGGGCAAGAAACACTTCGGCCATTCTGCCAAACGGATATGACGAAACATCGAATCGCGTCGAAATACAACCTTTATTAATATATACCTTTATACCTTTATTCTAAAAATACTAGAGTTACGCACGTCTTAGCGTGAACCTGTTAATTTTATTGTGGCATAAATAACGTTGAAATCCCCTGGACGTTGCTCACTTTATGCTTATAGGGGCGGCACAACACGGCGTTTGTACTCACTGGCGTTTTACTGTCGCTCGTTGGACCTAATCTTTATTTAAAGTTTTATGTCTAAATTTGGATTAAAAAGCAATTGTCTATAGTAGGTATATGCAGTTATACTTGGTCAGTACTATTTGTTATTCTGTGGTTATGAGTTCACGTTTGTTCAAACCCTATCTGCGGAGGGGAAATTTTCATCAACGGAATGTGAACCGTATACCATATGTTACGTACGTACTCGTGTCACGTAAATTCGTATGCACTCCGGCAGATTTCTTTCATTTGTATCGTCAGTTTTGCTACGTACCATAAACATATGATTACTATGGTTTGTACTATTCCTTACACTGTAGTTTTGCTCCGGATAGTCTTAAAAATTGTTTATACTCTGGCATATTTATGGTTTTCAAATGATACTAATTAGCCCATATAATTAGAAAACAAAGTTAAACACTAATGGAAGCTCCATACAAGAAACGGTAATTTATTTTATGATGGAACCTTTTATGTATGAATCCGACTCACATGGTCAGTATTTTATATATTACTTATATGCTTGTAACACAGGCTGGCCTATCGGCCTAAACTCGGTAGTTTATTACTTAGCATGCCCTAAAATCTCTAACCGTTACTTGTGAGCACGATTCACGATGGATTCACGAGCCACATTTTCTAAACTGTCAAAACATGACATTAGCATAAGATTTATATTATTTCCGCTAATATACTCGCTGTAAAATATTATGTTTCAAATGAAAACATCATTAATTATTTCGTACCGTAATAAAATTTATAATTTATTGCTTTCTAATTGAAGAGTTTTCCGATAGGTAACTAATAAAATTTTGTGCAGACATTAAATATTATTCATTTATTGTATTTTCTTTATATACTTAGCTAAAATAATAAAATTTTAATATGATAATCAAGTGTTTTTAGACACCCATATACGTATATTATATACGTAACTATAATGTTTTGATATATACGGTATATATCAAAACATTCAAAAATAAAAAATGTACCCTACAATTTTTCTTATACTAAGTAACAAAGACGTTTAAAGAAAAAGTTTCGCTAAGTAACTAGGTAGGTTTTTATTTTTATGGGGCCTAGGCAACGCAACGGTCGATTTTCGACTAAACATATTAAAATAAATTACTAACGGTTCTGCGCGGTTTCACCCGAGTAGTTCCTGTTCCCGTGGGAATACGGGAATAAAATATAGCCTATGTTACTCAGGCATATTCTAGCTTTCGATTGGTGAAAGAATTTTTCAAATGGGTCCAGTAGTTTTAGAGTTTATTAGTAACAAACATACAAAAATACAATTCTTTCCTCTTTATACTAATAGTATAGATTTATACACAGGTCCGTCTCAATCACAAAAGACATCATAATAGACCTTTAATAGACATTTCATAGTGAATGCGCTAGACTTGCGCGTGAACTTTTTGCCAACTAGCACCAAGTGTTGGATCATAGCCAAATGAGTGTCGACGACCGAAGGTTTTTTATTTATTTTTTTATCTCCGAAGAAGTCTGCTATAAACACTTTATGCCATTAAACACAACCAAATGACTTTATAAACAGATTGAGGTCTTCAATATTCAACGAGTATTCGTATATGGATTTAGATTAGACGCAATAGATTACGGAATCTTATGAAAATAACACCGTAAGAGCAATCACAAACGGCCAACGCTACGTAATCAAAATTACTAAGCCAAGAAATGACACCAAAAACCACCCAAAGCATACGCAATTATCACAAAAAACACTGGCCAGAAAAACAAAAATTATCACAACTGTCACATTTGAATTTCGAATGCACGTTTCGCGCGTCCCGTACCGAGCAAGTCACTAGGAGAAGTTATGGCGGGAAATGATGCCAGATATTATAAAAGGTAATGTATTATGGTTTCTATTAAGATTCAAACTGTGTTCTCGTCCAAATGTGATTTAAAAGAATGTATGAAGCTACTCCGGAAAGTCGGAAAGGGGTCAATGGATAAATAATTGAGCTGTCTATCAATATGATGACTATACCTAGAATGGTGTTGCTGTCGCCAATACTATCATAATAAAAATTACGATAATTAGAACGGTACATACAAAGAGGTTGGAAAAAAATCATTCTTAGAAAGAAGAAAAAAAGAAAAACTTTTTCTTTAAACGTCTTTGGGAACATATCATAAGCACAAATATTTAATACAAACTAGCGACCCGCCGCCCCGGCGTCGCACGGGTGCAATGCTGAATTTTCTTTGCTATAAACCTTGCGGAGCCCGAGACCTTTCCAACGAATGCAAAACCATGGAAATCGGTTCGTCAGTTCTGGAGTTAAATCGTCAGGAAGGAAAACCCGACTTATTTTTATATAGTAGACTAGCGACCCGCCCCGGCTTCGCACGGGTGCAATGCTGAATTTTCTTTGCTGTAAACCTTGCGGAGCCCGAGACCTTTCCAACGAATGCAAAACCATGGAAATCGGTTCGTCAGTTCTGGATTTAAATCGTCAGGAAGGAAAACCCGACTTATTTTTATATAGTAGATTAAATTCATTCATACCTAATTAATTTGTGGAAATCAAATAAGAAATATAAAAAAATAGTCTTTGACGTACATAAGCACAACACGGCCGTTTTAACTTGGCAGCTCTGAAGTTGCGCAAATGGCTGCCCAATAACATTTTTAGCGACCATTTGGTGGTTAAGGTGGTTTGCGCAGGCGCAGCTTATGTTCAGAGCAGGTACCTAAGTATTTTTCGGACCCGTTAACGTGACAGTTGAAAATCCGATGAGACTGGGGTGCTGTTACACGTGCCTCAGAATCAATTATGGAGCTTGCGGATTTCCTCACGATTTTTTCCTTCAGAGGCTCCGCGCTATACGGCACTGGAAGGACTAATCTATTTTCTTAGACACATAATGGGCTCGATTCTGCATTATAGCGACTAAACTTATTTTAGTTTAGTCCTGTCAATGTCATTATATTTCTGCCTTCGTGTCCGAACCGAGTCCTAAATTTACTTATAGATATATGTGTCTCTAGTGATCGTCATTCACACGGATTTCAAAGCTTAGTATTATTTTAAAAAATAAAAGCATTTTTCAGTCTGGCAACACATATGTCACCCGTTTCCGTCAAAGT
The DNA here is from genome assembly GCA_963855545.1 of Ethmia dodecea. Classification (NCBI taxonomy): domain Eukaryota; kingdom Metazoa; phylum Arthropoda; class Insecta; order Lepidoptera; family Depressariidae; genus Ethmia; species Ethmia dodecea. The sequence continues at coordinate 2,624,582 of OY979463.1, read as the reverse complement.
CCGCCATATGTCATTACGTGTTTCCGTGTTCGTTGTTCACTACGGTAAATTTTATAAAATTGTTTTTTCAGGTTTTAAAAGACTTCAAGATGCTGAAATGGAAAAATGAAGACTTGCAGGAACTCCGTGAGGATATTGAAACGTTACTCAAGACATTAAAATAGAGGACAGATGCTGATCAGCAGGATTTCGTGCGATAGAAATAATTGATGGGCTTGCACCATCCTCGTCGTCTAAGCTGTCGAGAGTCAGTCATAAGTTGTGTAGAAGATAACAAGAGATAGAAATTAGAGAATATCCAGACGAGGATAATTTTCTGAAAATAACACGAACTGCTTCACATAAATTCACATGTTACACAACTGTCTACAAGAGGTTGTCGAATTGCATTCTCACTTCTGCTAATTGGGTGCTACGCATTGCCTGCAGGGCTCCAGCTCTCACCCTTGACACCTCGATCACGCGTTACGCACTGCCTTAGGGGTTGTTGCTATCGCTGATCAGAGCACCATAGCTCTTCCTGCTGCGGAGTTAACCTCGTTAACACCACAGTTCAGGAGGTAGGGTTAGCCTACGGGGCCTCGTCCCTACGGCGACACTCTGACCGACATTTTGAATCATGGATCTGTATCACTATTACTGGAGCCACAGTTCAACAGGTAGTGTTAGCCCAAGGGGCATCGTCCCTAGGGCGACACTGACCGAAATCCTGCATCAGGGAGCTGTATCACCATCACTGGGGTCACAGCTGAAAAGATAAAGTTAGCCTAAGGGGCATCGTCCCTAAGGCGACACTTTGACGCAACTTCTGCGTCATAGAGCCGAATCATAATTACTGGAGCTGCATGAAGACGAAACTAAACTAAAAAGTTGCCTACAAGTTGAAACTGACTATGTATGTACCTACTTGGTTAATAAGTTTGAGTATGTGGCGGTTATAACTAAGCTGTTTTACTCATTATGTATACTGTACTTCCATTAGGAGTATGGTGAGAGATTCTGTAAAGAAAGGATGTTATTTTGCTGATGCTGGAAACAACAATTATTATTTCGGAAAAATACAATCTCACGCCTTCTATCCGCGATGGAGTAGGTAAAGGTATTTTATTTCTGGATATACTTTCCCACTTTTCACGAGATATTCGTTGGACCCTTATTTATTTCGAAAATAAATAAAATATTAATAATAAATATATATATCTATATAAATATAGGTATGTAGATGTCTAGAAGTCGAAACAAAATACTTATGTAATATTGCAAAATCCTTAAGTGCATTATTTCAAGGATTAACAGCTGCTGTGAAACAATACAGGCCCGGTGCTGGCTAATGTTTTAAAGACAGCGAAAGAAACTATCCTTGAGGCAGAGGACAAAGACAAGAAAGTTCTTGTTCGGTGATACCTAATTTATTTGAAAGTATAAAACCACAAATAAAATAAGCAAAAACAGCTAAGAATTGCGACATCAGACACCACAACAGATGATCTTCAAAGTAAGATTCATCAACAACAAACCCAAATCAGATACTTTAAACTGAAGGGCCTCCACAGCCACAGCAGATGAGATTACAAGTTGAGTGGCAGCTGGTGGGCAAAGACCTCAGCAGCAGCAGACAAATACACAAAAATCATCGCTAAAGGTCAATTTATCACTGTGGAGGACTTTAACTATTCATTATAACTGGAGGAAAACACTCAGGATAAAGTGAATCTGTCTTACATTTCGGGATACAGCATTCCTTTAGGAAAGCCTCCGAAACAATTACTAAATATAGGTATATAATCAATCAGGTAATTCATACAATAACCAGAAGCATACCATACCTACAGAGATCTTGAGACTCTAAAAATGTGAAGGAATCTCACGTTGTGGCCCACATTCTAATCAATTTATTTCTAAGGTATTTCTAGTACATAGCAAAACCAAATAACTTTTTCAAAGTCATAATTAACCTCAAAAAATTGAAAAAATAAATAAATACATACAAAACCATTTCAAGTTGGAAGATGTAAGATCTATCATTAGTTTAATGAATCCAGTGAATTCCAGCATTTATTTAAAGGTTACATATTTCTTAATAGGTAACTACTTATTCATGAAGATGACATACAATAAAATCTTAGATCTGTTTTTTGGGATGGTTTGTATTATATAAATTAATGTTCACCCATTGGGCCTGAACACAGTACCATATCTGGTAATCAAGTTAATAACACAAGCAAGATTTGCAAATTTTTAGGATTCTTAAAATTCTGATGGATTTTCTATAAGAATGTTTGACTCAAGAAAATTATTAGGTATATTAAAATATAAATTAATTTTGTTTAAACAACTATTACGACATTGTAAGACAAGAGTGATTGTTCAAATTTTTGCTACCCTTACAACAGCATACCCAGCCATTTAGTACGACTGGCTGTTGGGACATCAGAAATATTGGGCGATCGAAATATCTTGCATTATTTAAATAATGGTGATAATGAAAACGGTAAGGTGAGAATATAATCGAATAAGATCAATACAGTCTCGTAATTGACAAAATGTTAAAGGAGAGTAGAATATAGAAGAAACTAACATAATTACAGTACGGCCGTTTTAACTTGGCTTCTCTGAACATAGGCTTCGCCTGCGCAAATCCCCCTCCTACCCCCATATGGTCGCTAAAAAATGTTACTGCCCAGCCATTTGCGCAACTTCAGAGATGTCAAGTTAAAACGGCCGTGCTGTACCTGGAAGTAATGGCGATAGCGTTTTTTGAGTTCTTTTTCAGAAGAGCAAAGACTATCATCATTCTGAAATACTTTTTCGAATAAATAAGACAACTGCTGAATTAGCTAAATTATATGGGTATTACTCAATTTGCTCACTTACGCTTACGTACGACCATGGATGCAGTAGGTATATTTGTATACATTCCTGCTTATGACGTACTTACGGTACTTATAGTAGGAATATCTCTAGAGAAGAAATCTTGTTCCACATTTCTCAGGTGCGAATAAAATTAAAAGATATGAATATATACATATATCTACAAAAAAAAACTACTATTTACATGCAATAGTTAGAATTTAAAAATGAGTATATTTTCAGATATGCTTGCATCATATATTACCTCTAAAGAAAATTACAAGGAATCTAGAAAGCTTTATGTTAATGCAAATTTTAGCTGAGTATAAATACTTTGGAACAATCAACAATTTATTTATTTGCAAGAACCTAGATTAAACCTGTTACAGGTATTTTTATTGGTTTATTAATGGATTTGCAGTAGTATTCGCACAGTTGTAAGACTCATTCTAAGAATAGGAAAAATATTGGGTATTGATAGTGTTAGATAAAATTGTTTTGATCTAAGTTGATAGTCCAAGAAGAATTTTGATGTACCAAAATTTCCTCGATTTCCAATGTTTAGGCCCCACTAAACTATTGGTTTACCCTTTCAGGAACCTACACTCTCTACCTATACAAGCAGCTTACTCTGGTGGCAGGGAGACGCCAGGCAGGCATGTATGTACATCCAGGTATTGTAAAAGTGTTCTGTGTTTCAGAATATTGACATTTATGAAAGCATTTTGATCCTGTAATGTAACTATATACTCTTAATATTTTTTTTTCAAAAATATATTATAAAACATATATTATTTGTACCTACAGTATTGTAATATCTGTGCCTAGGTATACCTAAAACGTTAGTGGTTATATTCTCTTTGGGTATACCTGTATGTTGAAACTTCTGTCTAGGATATCAGTATGAAATTTTTCGCCATTTCTAAATTCAGTTAACAATTTGTGCACACCAAACTCAGGCAGATCGGCCCTTAGTTTTATAAATTAACAAGTTAAGTCACTATTACGATGAATGTGAAAATTTTACAATTGATGACAATTATGACCTAATCTGTCTAAATGCCATACTATAGGGATAATTTTTTTTTTGTGTTCGGACCATCTGAAGAGAATGTTTCATAAAGAATAAGTAAGTATATTATTATAACCATAATAAATATACAGTTCTTTACCTACAGTGTTAGCTACTGGACATTGGGTTCACTCCTACTCTGTCTTCTATATATGACTAGCGACCCGCCCCGGCTTCGCACGGGCGCAATGCTGAATTTTCTTTGCTATAAACCTTGCGGAGCCCGAGACCTTTCCAACGAATGCAAAACCATGGAAATCGGTTCGTCAGTTCTGGAGTTAAATCGTCAGGAAGGAAAACCCGACTTATTTTTATATAGTAGATAACATAAATAATATTGATATTAACTCACAAAATATATTTAGCACTATAGTGTGCACGATAGAAAAGAGCACAATTTTCATCAAATCTCTGATTTGAAGTTTGAATTAGTTTTTAAAGTAATGTTTGCACAACTTTAATAAAATCCAGAAAGAATAAAAACTGCTCCATAAAAAAGTTTTCAGAATAATTAGGATTCTGCCTGTCTATTTCAAGTTCAATCCTGAAATATCTCCACTGTCCAGCCTGCACCTTGCTCGATTAGTTATTTAAAATTGACTAAAAATTTACGTTCCAGTAATACTTCTTTGTTCCAAAGCTTCATAAAACTTTATTCAGATAATTTTCAACACAAACTTAGAGTAGTTAGATAGCTCAAAACAATACTCGCTGATTGAGGGATTTATACGTATTTATGTAGGCTGCAACACTTGCTACCCAAAATGTAGGCCTATAAGAAAAAGGCTCTATAATAGACCCAATAGCTAAAAGAAAGATGATTTGCTTAATTCGTAAGGTTTCATTTGGTTGTAGAGATATCTCTAGGTTGTTTACACCTTTTCATAGTTATCTTACACCTATTTACCCGACTGCGCAGGGTACTTTTAATGTGTTTATTTTATTATTATTGTAGTACATACAGTGTAAGAGTTACTGATTATTTATTATTCTTTAAAATACCTGTTATCTATCGAAAACCTAGCAAGTACCTTCCTACTATATGGAAATAAAAAATATATTTACTTAGACAGGGAAGTATAATTTAGTAATATTATACTTTTTATTGTTTTATAAATAAAACAGCTTTGAACATCTATCCATAAGTAAATTTAGGACTCGGTTCGGACACGAAGGCAGAAATATAATTGATGGTCAAACGAACTTACCTTAAGTGAAGTTCGACCCATAATTATATGAGGCCTTCGTGTCCGAACCGAGTCCAGCCCTCCCAACCCTGGATCCAAAGTTTGGATCTACCCATAAAATATTAAACTTTGAACTTAAATGACATATGGCGGACTTTGACGGAAACGGGTGACATATGTGTTGCCAGACTGAAAAATGCTTTTATTTTTTAAAATAATACTAAGCTTTGAAATCCGTGTGAATGACGATCACTAGAGACACATATATCTATAAGTAAATTTAGGACTCGGTTCGGACACGAAGGCCTCATATAATTATGGGTCGAACTTCACTTAAGGTAAGTTCGTTTGACCATCAATTTTCTTTCTCCTAGAAAAGAAAAGAGACGAGAGTTGTTTAGTCCTTTCAAAGGCGTGTTTAGCGACGATGTAAAAAGGTCATGGATAAAAGTGACAGATAAGCAAGTTCATAAGGTTCAAATTAGTAAGTTTTTATATGTTTGACATTACTCTACAATCTATGGCTTGTTTCTGTCCTTTTTCTTCCGTATTTTATGGAGAAGGATAGGCTAACCTAAAATTAGGAATTTTAGCTGGTCTGCAGAATCGAGTCCAATATCTATTATAGTAATCCTGCCTGTATGATAGTTTATGGCCCCAATTTGGGCACAATAGTATAAAAATCGGTTGACGGTCAAGCAGAGCCTGCCTGGGCATAGCTGGAGTATGTCTAACTTACTGTAATATTTCATTTAGGTACCTATAATAAATCAGGTTTCTTTCTAGTATTAAAATAAAATCCATAGTCTTTGTCTTATTGACTGTTTTTTTTATTGGCAAGGACTAAAGAAGGAGGTACCTCTTCTTTTGTCCTTGCCTAGTTCTATTTAGATAATAATTAACATTTTTTTTTTCACATTCTTAGAGTGCATGTGTCCTCTTTAGTATAGGTATTTTATTTTCACATATTTCGAGTATTTTTTTTTTATTCTAAAATACTGGTTGGTTTAATTAAGTTTGTTGGTTTATGTACTTATCTGCTAATCAAACAACATACGTACATTCTCATGTATTTGATGTTTGATATTCGACGAATACTTTTCTTCTTCTTTTAGATGATAAAAATGTAAGAAAAATATTTTTTTAACTATTTTTTTTACAGGCTTAATGAAATCTTATATTAAGTTACTTTCACTAGGCGGATATCACTTTATCTGACGGTGTGTAATTAAAACTAGAATAACCATCAACACATCCATAAACTTTTGTTATTTTTGTCAAGTAAAAGGTTTCAAAATTTTTAATTAATTTTTATTTTCATCACCCCTAAGATGACACTCTGACCAAGATGGTTGTTGTACTTACCTACATAATTGATATTGGATATTACTAGCAAAACCAATTAAATAGTTCCATGAATTAGTCACTAACAACAAAGAAATTTTAAGAGATAGCAACCCACACTAAAGCCAACAAACAACAACAACAACGGGGTACGCAAACATTATTATATTCTGGATTCTATTTCTAATAAAAATCTAATTATAAAAAGTTTATCAATAAAAAAGTCATTACTATAAACTAAACTTTAGTAAAGTATTATAATAAAACCCTGTCCATAAGGGTAGAATATAAATGTAAAGAAAATATTGAATAAATATTTTATAATTAATTACATATTTCCACACTGCATAGTGTGATGCTTGTCTAATTATATTCGAATTTTGAACGTGTTAAGAAAAATATATTTTAATTTTTATTTAATCTTTTAACACAACACGCTCCATCATAGCAACAGAAGATTATTCTACCTACAAGGAACAATCTACATAATACGAATAAATAGGTAAGAAACATCAAAAAACGAACAGTAAGGAATTTCAAATAATAACATTTAACTACTAAATATACATTGAATAAACCAAAAAATAAAAATAACAATGAACTTACCTTGGCAGACGACTCTTGCTTTTAAAAAAGTTCTCAAACGAAAATTTATATTCTAAAACTAAACCTGAAGTTTGTTTTTATGTTGCACTCAGTTTCACACCACAATTTTGTAAAACTTGTAAATAATAACAAAAAACACTTGTTTACGCACTTCCGCACGTTGCTTTTGGCGACTCGATTGATTTGATTTCAATTTTGGTCTTGTCAAGTCACGGAAAGGGAAAAATTGAACTGGCAACACCATGTATATTTTGTATGTGAAAAAGAATACTAAAAAATATTTACTAGTGTACGTACACTGTACATATGTGTGACAATAGTATATCGTGGAGTAATTCTAGGGAAATACCCTATAAAAGGAAACATAATATTGTGCTTGTAGTATGTGTAGGCCCGAGACGGCTATTTTTTTTGCGTTCCGTTTTACGATATGGTAAGTTTCCATTCGAAATGAGTGCCTATGTCTATGGCTTCACTTGAAAAATGGCGGGAAAATTTGAACATCTAGCTTAACGTTGTTTCAGCTTCAACTTCCCTAGCTAATAGTAGGTACAATAGTTATGTTGAGATGATACCTAATTTTAAATTCCTCACATAGTTCAGTTAAGATGATACCTAATTTTAAATTCCTCACATGTTAGAGGACGAGTTAGCAAGTTGGACAGATACTGCGATACCAAGAGTGGTGATAAGGCCAAACTCCTTCCATATCGAAGAAGGTGATGTTCAACATCAGCCGTGTGGCGGATTTGCAGTCTTGGCCACTCTAGGCCCCAGGCCATGTAGTTTATACCAGCCGCCGATTTTTCAGTAGGTACCTACTTCCCATGTAGGCTACATAATGTATTTACTTTATTGCCAACTTTTATTTTTTTCTACATAAAATGTAGAAAGTGATTTAGAAAGATTATTGTAATACGATGCAGTGCAGTGCGGCCCGACATAATATAATACAATAACTCTTTATTGTAGCTACACCAAAAACAACACAACACAATATGGGTACCAACATTAACTAAAGTACAATGGACAAAATGTGGCGAGTCTTTAGAATGTTTAGGTATTCCGAGTTATTTTCCTTCATCATCAGTTACTTTTTTCTCGCTATTGACCGCCCTAGGACCGGGCCTACTGGGTCTACCTATGGTCACTACATACTTTAAAATCTCAATAACGACTCTACTCAAAGGAAAACAATACAATTGGAACTTTAAATCTAGTTACATAAATATGTTAAAAGATTGGTTACAACTAAAAGTAGGTACATCTATATATTTAAAATCTTATGTCGTGCGTTAGTCCCCTAAAACCAAAGAGATTTAAATATAATAGGGCATAGAGAGGGCATTGGGAATATTTTCATACAAAACTTTGAAGCCTACGTCATGTCCTTCTTGTCATGTCAGTTAGTATGAACGCGAGCTGTCATTCGGTCGAAATTGTACTAGACATAATCCACTTGGAATAACTTTTGACTTCAAATTTTCCTCGCTTTGTCCCCTCTATGCCCTATTATATTTAAATCTCTTTGCCTAAAACACTTACTATTACACCATCCTGAGAGCATTCTCGTGCAGGTTTGACTGCCAGTACATGAATCATTGCACTATGATTCATGTACTGACTAGTATTTAATTTGATTTGTTTTTGTGTAACTATATGGATATGGAACCTATGTTTTCCGAAATAAATGATTTTATTATTATTATTATTATTATTGGCTCGACCGACTTCGATGAAATTGTGTGTTTGAGTGTATGTCGGTCGGCTCTGGTTGGTTTAGATTCACAAATGGAGTTGGGTAGGATGTTTGTAGGGTCTGCTAATAAATAAAACAGCAGTTAAAATTTAAATAGAATAGCCGTTTTTTATTTTATATTAAAATCTATATTGCATTTTGGTCACTACCTAAATGTTTTGAACAATGGTTCGATGGATATACAAGACTTATCTTAATAGGTATATGGATGCGTAAACTATATTTGAGACTGATTCGCGACACACATTTACAATGAGTAAGAAAAGTGAAGTGTGTGGAATTAAATGATTTATACAAGCACTTTAGTTTTACCATGTCACATTAAATTTTTATTACATACTTACTCGTATAAGCCCTTTAACGGGCACAGGCAGTTCAAATTTTTCTTTTGTATTGAATCTTATTTCAATTACATAGAGTTCAATATTTAGTGGTAACTATTGTGCCTCTGCCTTATAAAGTTTTAACAGGTTATCATAGTGTTATTTATTGTGAAAAAGTCCCTTGCTCTGAATGTTTATACACTAATACTCATACTACAGTGTAAGAGTCCGTACAGAGATTGAAATCCGCCTTTGAAATATGAAGAAAAGTGGTATAAGCCGATATATTACAAGACGTCTTGTTGAAATACTGCAGGGAATCCTCGACAATACTTTATAAAACAAAACTAAACTGTGTGGCAATACTCTTAAAAATTTCGTTCAAGCGAATTTAGTTTTTACATCATTGAAATGTTTACTTACATAAAAATAATGCATTATTCCAAAACTAGGTACTTATTTATTTTTATTATGTATTTACATGAAGATCATTTTAGTCAAGTATTTTTTGGTCAATATCCCTGTCCAATTTATTGAGTATATTATTTAGCTATTCCGCGAGGTTTCACCCGCGTAATTCCCGTTCCCGTGAGAATACGGGAACAAAATATAGCCTATGTTACTCAATGATAAATTTATAAAGTTACAAACATACACATCTTTTCTCTTTATAATATGAGTGTAGATGTAGATAACATTATATTGGACTCTAAACACTAATGAACCAGTCAACTTAGGTCCACATTTGTCCACAAGTTTCGATATCAATCAGTGTAGATAATATGAGAGTAAGTGGTGAAATGGTGTCGTCATAAAGTTTTATTACAAAAATTAATTCTATGAATTTTATAAGTTTGGTCATGTTAGCTACACTGATTTCAACTTTGATGCAAGCAGCAATACAACAAACTTAACTTAGCTTCCAAAAATCCTTGCTTGCTTTCAAAAAGCAATCAAATCGTGTCACGAGAACTAGTACAACTGCGTTTGATGTATCTGCAGTAGGGATGTTACGGAGGTGGTTTTATCGGAACCGAAGTCGGAGTCGGAGTTTTTGAATTTGGTTTTTCGGAGTCGGAATCGGAATCGGAATCAGAGTCGGAGTTGGTGATGGTGGCTAAGAAAGATGTGTCCAAATAACACTTGATTTTGGACGAAATTAATTAATTGACACGCCTCACAAAACAAAACAAACCATATTATATGTATGGCGTAAAAAAAAAAAATATTCATCGATGACAGAACTCGTGTTCCCCGGGCGAGATGCATAAACCTGTTCGTACACGTTGACTGGAGCCACCGCACGCCCTCCGATTACCTCCGATTCAAAAGTATCGGAACCGAAGTCGGAACCGGAGGTGTAAGATCAATCGGAAGTTCCGACATATCGGAATCGAAGTCGAAGCTCCGTAACATCCCTGATCTGCAGTAGCTCTATATACTTTAGTACATAATAATTCAATGAAACCTTTGGATAATACAACAATTACAATTTCACACAATAAAAACATAGTTCCAATAATGTTTTTAATAAATAAGTACATACAAATAAAATTACAATATAATATTAATAACTTAATAAATGCCAATATTGAAGCCATTCCATATACGCTAATTACTTTCCGTTTATAAATCTATATAATTATGTACATATATAGTACATAACCTATCACATCAATAAAAGTTTGTCAACTTAAGCTGGTACATCACATGCACAAATGCATGCGATGTTTTTTAAATTTTTAAACAGTTCTCCCAAACCCTAGCAATTTATAGCTTATTGTATAGCAAAATTGCATTGGTGAGGGTAGTATGAACATGCCAGCTTATGATAACCGACATTTACATAGTGTCCTTTAATATTATAATTTTTATTAAAATAATCAATGTGTAAATCGTTTTTTTTTTTAAATTTAGATCTTAAAAGTAACGAAATTCGTAAAAAAAAAACTATTCCATACTATATACCTATTTTTACTCATAAGTCTTCTGAAAGTGCAAACGTCAAAATGTCAAGCATTAGACGTCAGACATACATTAGGGTGGAGCGTCAATGTATGGTGAAAAAATAAAATGATCTATTTGACCTCGAATACCTACGAAAGGTTGCATATGGGAAAGTTATGAACATGTATATTTTTATTTTATTTTTTCGACATATTTTTTAGCCCTCTACCCGAGGTTAAAATTTTACAATTTCATTTTAATTACGTAATTTTCAATATCTGTTAGATAGCAATACAGTTTAAAAATTAAATACATTAAATAGCAATAAAACACCAACTTATGAAAAAAAGGCTTTATTTACAAGAAAAAACTAAAATTTATTTTAATAAAATTGAATTTAAACTTAAAAAAAACCGGCCAAGTGCGAGTCGGACTCGCGCACCGAGGGTTCCGTACAACCTTGCAAATTTATGGTTTTCGTAATTTTTCCTTTGTCTATGCTATAAGACGTTGCTTCGTACCAAATTTCAAGATTCTGAGTTCACGGGAAGCACCCTGTAGGTTTTGATTCCCTTGCAAGTGTCGAAAATTTGCGGCATAAACGGCTGTATCTTTTGATTGCGTTGGCTTAGAAGTTTGATTTTTTCACAGCTTCAAGGGACAGTAGACCTGAGTAATTGATATAAATTTCAGCTTCATACCTCCACGCGTTCCTGAGAAAAAGGGTCTTGACAGACGGACGGACGGACGGACAGACGGACAACAAAGTGATCCTATAAGGGTTCCGTTTTTTCCTTTTGAGGTACGGAACCCTAAAAACTAACTAAAGTAGCTAAATATTTAGGTAGATGTTTTTTTTGGTGTTTATAGTTATTCCTGGTTGCAAAGAATGGCATTACTGGTCGAGATTGAATTTTAGAGCGAATAAACCCATCTCTTGCCTTTTCACCAGCAACAGTATCGATGCTTCACTCACCATTTTAACACATCGCTCAACAGCTTGAGTATGACAAGGATATTCCGGGAAAGCAACTGTGATCACAGATTTCAGCTAAGTTAGGAAGCGATAGCATAATATGTCTTCTAACAACTGTTAGAAGACATATTATGCTATCGCTTCTATTTTTTTTTATTTTATTCCGGAACTAACTAGTTCCGGACTACAAATGTCAAATACTTCTGAGATACATTTATTTTTCCATTTCTGTAACTTCAACTTAAAGTTTTCGGTTTGTTTTGATTTTGGATATCGACTAAAATGTGAATAGTTCTCATACCTACTTGGACTGTAATTGCTGTTTTACACGTTGGATAACAGGCAACGAAACTGTAGTCCAAACTTCGACAACGTTACGTCCTACGGTAAGAAATACTTGAGAAATAGCAGGTTCTTTGCCGTTTTTTTTCCTTTATTTGTTTATTTCTAATCATCAATCAATACATGCTTTAGTACGTCAGCGCTCGTTGGTAGCACAATCAAACAAGGTGATCCAAAAATGGGACAGTCTGTTTCGTTTCGCGTCACTCTTTTCGACATTTTTTGAGTATAATATCAAACACACACTACTTCTGCTTCCAAATTATATCAATCAGCTAATTAGAATCGCAATGCGAAGGTAGAATAAAAAATAATCTATCAAAAGTCAATAACTCAAGTTACAAAACTAACTAAAGCTAGTTTTGTTTATCATCGGCACCTTTGATTTAGTTTGTTTGGAGATCACGTTATACTTATGTATAATTTTGATAAGTAACTACGTTATATACAAAGTAAGAGAAGACAATTTGCGAAGAATACAAAGTATTGGTTAATTATAAATGAGTTTCTAAAATTACCTCTATTTAACGATTTTATTAAATCTTTGAATGGCAGTAGAGAGCTACAAGTAGATTCAAATATTTTTATTGTTATTTTTTTCCTATAGCCTGTTACCAAATGCAGCTTTTGGAAACTATTCCGTATTGAAAATCTCAAAAAAAATATGACGCTCCACCCTAACATACATATGCCTGACGAAGGCATCGAATAATTCAGCCTATAACACGTCCTCACTATCATTAAAAAAATTCTTACTGCTTGGAAAATACTATACTGAAGTTAGTGGCGTAAAATAGCCTCAAAATGTAAAAAAAAACATAAAAGAACTTAACATTCCAAATTCGAAACCTACATAATCATGAATACCTCTGTCAATCAGCCTCCATATATAAGCAACCCAGAACCATACGTGACCAGTTCTGCACATGTGACCGTACGAGAAGGAACTCGTTTGTTTCGTATATTTTATGATGCGTGACAATTGTCAAAATGTCGTATTATAGAAATGTCCGTATCGCAAAATTATCCACTTAATTTTGTATGCCTCACGTTTAGACATTTTCATTTTACCACGACGTACTGTTGCATAATGTCTAACTGGCAAAATTTTACTGATTGACTATTTAAATTTGAATTACACACACAATATGACAAAATGACTTATCTTAAAAAACGTCTGGAATTCATTAAACATTGTAAGTAAATGAATAATTTTCACTTACTAGATCAGATCAGATTCGTCGAGCACCGCGCGGTTCCAATGGGCAACGTAACAAATTAAAAAAATATTTTATTGGCTTAAGAGGTTAAGGACTATCGCTAAAATTTAATTTTTAAGTATAATTTTACATTTTCCGATTATAATAAATACTATTGTGACAAAATATAAATTAATATCACCATTTGCAAAAGATGAAGCGTACAAAATAAAAAGACCTTTTGAGAAAGTTACTTTTACATTTGCGAATTGGACATCTTAAAAATGTCAAAATATGAAAATGAAGCTTACAAAATAAATTGGACCTATTGCGAATGCGACCATTTACAAAATTTGTATTTCTAATATCCCGATTAGCGAATCAGACATCTTGCAAAAACGCCAATACTCTAAGTCGGATCCAGAACAAAATCGACGAAAATAAAATTTCCATGTTCAATGTCCCCATTTGCGAATCAGACATCTCGAATGTCGGAAAACTCCTAACCCCGGCCGTGTGTATCAGCAGGCAAGCAGATCGCCTATAGCCCTGGCTCCTCCCTCGCTTGCCCAGTGCACTCCACCGCAGCTACTGATAAGGGCCCACACGTAGGGCGTGAAGAATTCTTCAGGCCTGTCCTCCTCGACGTACCTGAATTTCAGGTCTGGGAATTTCTGGGAAATAAAAAAGGGGCAGTTGAACGTATCTAGACTTCTATACAAATATTATAGAGCAAAGATTTGTAAGCATGCAGCCTCCGCTCGCTTCGCTAGCTCAAAACTCTAACGACCGGTTATGAGTTTTGACTGTGATATACGTAAGTTTTAGAAAGGGAGCTTCGATATCGGAAAATCTGTCGAACACTTTCGAGATGGGCAAATGTTGGTATCGAGATGGGCTGATGTTGGTATCGAAAACTAATGTCATAATATGTGACATAAGGATTCGGAAAATTTTCCGTGGCTGTCAGAAACGCCTAGAATCAAGTTTCCGAAGTCGATATATTCGACTTCGGAAAATCTTTCACTCGATCTGAATCGAACGGAAACGGTATCGAGTCTCCGTGAATACGCCTGCAGGATTCGAACTCAAGACCTCACGCATACGAGGTCAAAAAAAAACTCACGCCTTTTATCCCCGAGGGCAGAAATATTCAATTTCTGGATATACTTTATACTACACTAGCGACCCGCCCCGGCTTCGCACGGGTGCAATGCTAACACGAAAACCTTCCTCTTGAATCACTCTATCAATTACTACGAATAAGGAATAAGTCAAGAAGAGTAACAGCGGTCAAAAAATGACCCCACGAAAAGTACAATCTTGTAGGCGGGGCAAAAAACTACAATCTGTGCGTTTTTCAGTCTGTCACGCGCTGTCAGTGAGATAGGCCCTCATCGTTTTATTTGTGTAAAACTCGAGAAAAATCTGATAATTATACACAAAAATGACCACCTGTGTAGTAGGTTGGTGTAAAAAATGTAAGGAAAGAAGTAAAAAGCTAACCGGGATAACTTATCACAGATAAATATGAAATAATATTCCATTTTGTTCTCGTAAAAATATTGTTGTTTGGTCCGCATTACACAAGAAGCAGCCAGCCAGTTTATAAAGCGTAATTTAGATATATTATAGTTTGTAATATTATACAGTTACGAACAAGCACTTTTCAGCAATATACACATTTCTGGTATTATTTCTTATGAAAATTTACTTTTTTAGTTTCTCCAAAAACGAATTCCTACGACAAAAATGGATCGAATCGTGATTATTTGTATCCTAAGTTGCAATCGTATTAACACTCAGTCGAATAAAAAAGTCCCCTCAAAATCGGTCCATTAGTTTTGGCGTGATGTAGTATACATACAGACAGACAAAAATCTAAAAAAAGTTTTGGCCTTAGTATCGTTAATAATGCCTGTTGCAATACGGTATATGCAAGTCTTTTTTTTAAATTATCAGTAAGAATAAATGTGAAAAAAAACACAAAGTACTTGTTAGTTTACGAGTTATAATGCTGTTAAGTCGTTGGTTAAAAAGAGAGATCCGAACTGTCTTGGACGTCACATGACGGGAGCGCCATATTACTTCCATATAAAATTTCGTTTCGAAGAGAGGGATAAATAGCCTAGTTTTACGATTGTATATCTCGGTGATTTTTTGATTAATTTCATTTTTCTGTTTTCACTGTTGTTATTATAATTTTCTATATTTTTTGTAAATAAGTTCAGGTAGGTACGGATAATATTTTGTATGCATTTATTTATTTAACTTCATGTACCAAGAAAATGTACACATGGCGAACTTAATGCCTAACTTAATGCATATAAGTACTCTATTATTTTTTTACAAAAATATTCACTACAGACGCGACCCCTCTAGAGATTAATTATATGTATAGATTTATCTTATCTTTCGTAAACACTATCAGATTTTGATTTTGATTGATAACAAATTTGTTTCTAACACGCAATTATAAATATATCACTAAAATAAAACACTGAAATATTCAATAGTTATTTTTTACTTTTACTCTCCCGTACATTGCATAACATCGTCCACGAATGCAATGACAATTTAACAGTGACAATTCGTAATTCAAACACTCGAACCAATTACTATTATGATGGCTGCTGAGAACCAATCACAGCGCTTGTCGGAATGAATCGCGTCACGCAATCTCTACTGATTGGTCTGTATGGATATGTCCTTTTAGTTTGTAGTAGTTATTTGTGGGGCCAGTTTTTCGACGGAGTTTGTTCTTAGTTACTCTTCCTGACTTATTCCTTATTCGTAGATCAATTAAAAAAATCGCATCAAAATCCGTTGCGTAGTTTTAAAGCTTTAAGCACACATAGGGATAGAGGGACAGAGAAAGCGACTTTGTTTTATGCTATGTAGTGATATGTTTGGACCCTTAAACGTGATATATGGTGAGCCCATCGCCGGACCGGGTCTTTTACACATGCCTCAGAATTAATTCTGGGACCTGCGGGATTCCTCACGATGTTTTCCTACACTGTCGAGCAAGTGATAAATATGTGCGTAAGTTTTTTTTGCAAACTCATTGGTACATGCCAGGATTCGAACCCGAACCTCACTGATTATCATCATGTGAAGCAGGCTCTTTAACCGTAAGTGAAGTCATATATACGTAACTAGCTTTTACCCGCGGCTTCGCTCGCACACGTTTATTTCACCCTCTTAGGGGTTGAATTTTGCAAAATCCTTTCTTAGTGGATGCCTACACTGTTTAAGCTATCTATGTGCAAAATTTCAAGTCTCTAGACCCAGCGATTTAGGCTGTGCGTTGATATATCACCAATCAGTCAGTTTATCATTTTATATATATAAATATACCTTTAGTCTATCGCTCGACCATTGCTCGGCCCCTTTCTTAATACACGCGAGTACTTCAGTCACACCCAAATCGCCTCCCGCGCCCTCTTGTACCCTCTGCAGTCGCGTCGAGAAGTAACCTATGACCTGTTACAAAATAGATTGGATTAGCCCGTCGCGTAACGGAATGCAGACACTATAGGATCATAACTCAACATAACCCAACATTTGGTAACATATCCCAACATATTGCTAAAGAAGTCCAATATTTGGCAACATAACCCAACATTTGGTAACACAACCCAACATTTGGCGACCTTCTTTACAATCTTTATCACATCAAACACCCTCCAGCTCTCACTATCTCGATATTTTGCGTGATGTGCGCTGCTGACTCTGAACTGGAACAGCTGTCATTTGTGCAGCAGTACGTACCAGGTTCAGAGCAGTTGATACTTCGGGCGATTTGGAAACTTTTCAATCGATATTTGGCAACATAACTCAACATTTAGCAACATAACCCAACATTTGGCAACATAACTTTTTTTTTCTAACTAATAACACAACATTTGGCAACTCCTCCCAACACTTGGCAACACCACCCAACATTTGGCAACACAACCCAATATTTGGCAACACAACCCAACATGTGGCAACATAATATCCCAAAATTGGGGACCTTTTTTTCGAGCTTTATCATACCCCACCCCAGCTCTTACCATCTCTATGTTCTGTGTGATGTGATGCTGCTGGCTCTGGAACAGCTGCCGTTTGTGCAGCAGTGCATACACCAGGTTTAAGTTGCTCCCCAGCTGGTGGGTGAGGCACGAGTTGATGATCTCCAGCAGCATCCTGAGGACCTCGTCCAGGACACTGATGTGGTCCATCTAGGAAGAGGAATCTTAGTAGAATTCACCATAGACATATCTACACTAATATTGTAAAGAGGAAAGATTTGTATTTTCGTATCTTTGTTACGAATAAACTTAAAAATTACTGGACCGATTTTAAAAATTCTTTCATCGATGGAAAGCTAGAAGATCCCTGAGTAACATAGGCTATACTTTATTCCCGTATTCCCACGGGAACGGGAACTACGCTGGTGAAACCGCGCAGAACAGCTAGGGTCATATAAGGTGAATCCTCACGTCAGTCATCAGTTCCTTTCGCAGAACAAAATCAAAATCTTTTGTTTTAAACTTCTCTACTCTTTACACACCTCCTTCGCAGATGTGTAAAATGCAGAAAAAGGTTAGCATTGTTAGATCTTCATCAATTAAGTCAGCTTAGGTAATAACAGTGACCACAACGGCGCGAGAAGTCAAGCGAGCCTAGCGAGTGCTATAAGCGAGCACAGCGAGCGATCCATAAATTTTTTTACACTTCTCTTTTCCCGAACAGGCAGGCAGTATTCGATTTCTGGAAATACCAACGTTTCACCAGTATATTCTTGGGGTGATGTTACACACACATTCTTCAGATACAGTTCTGGGAACTGCGGGTTTCCTCGCTGATGCTGATGTTTTCTTTCACCGTCAAGCTGGTACTAAATATGTATGAAAGTTTTTGAAAACTCATTTGTACACGCCCTGGGTAGGATTCAAACCCGAGACTCACGCATGAGAAGCGGGCTCTTGAACCACCACCACAGAACTAAAGTCTCCCTTTTTACTTAAGACCAACCTTTAACATAAACAATCAAAAGTACTAACTATTTCTTCTGTCTTCTCCTCCGCATGGTGTGGTAACTCTAAACTATTTATATCTCCTCCTGAAAACAACCATGGTTTATAATTATGTAATAAAATAAAATTGTTTTTCCGAAGGGGATGGCAGAAGTATCACATTCACGGAAGTACCCACGTCCGTAAACGTATTCCGCTAGAGGTGCTAGTGTCGCTTCTTGAGGTCTCCGAAATGTCAGAACTTTCTGTTTGTGGGTGCACTACACGAGTATATTTCTAATAAGAATAACGTTGTAAAAAATTTGCAAAACGAGATTAATGAATATGGGTTACGGGTCAATGAATGTCAGTGCTTTAAAAACGCTCTTTTTTCGAACAATACGGGACTGCGCTACGCTCTATATTTTAACTGTAAGGTTTTATGGTATTAAATATAATTTATATTTAAAATTTGTTTTCTTTGTCAGCTATACTTCGGGACCTTACTCGACAGTGGCGCCAAACTGCAGAAAAACCGTAGCCCTTATTGCTGACCCTATATTGTGATCGTTACAAGCACTCCGGCATAGGAGGGTAATGATTGTCTTATTATAATTTTCTTTATCTCACCGTACTTACCTTCGGGTGAGATTGTGGCGATACGCATGCCTGGTAAGCAATAAAAAATAAAAATAAACGTTCAAGGGCGAGCATGTATTTGTCCAAGGACTTCTAATATGTAAAAGTAGCTGTAAGCTCCCTAAATAATAAATAAATAAATAAATAAGAAGTAACTCATTTGACCAAGCAACTACTCTATTCCAGGGGGCCAATTCCACTAAATGTCAACGGTTATAGTTAGACGACAATAATAATATAATCTCACGCCTTTTATCCCCGAGGGGGTAGGCAGAGGTATTCCATTACTGGATATACCCACATTTCACGAGATATATTGGACCCCTAAACGTGATAAGTGGTGAGCCCATCGCCTGACCGGGTCTTTTTACACATGTCTCAGAATTAGACTACAATGATATGTCAATGGTCAGTCAATAGTTATTTTGGCACTTCTCAGAGCAAATAACACCATCGACTGACCATAGACATGTCACTGTCATCCAGCTGTAACCGTTGACATTTAGTGGAATTGTCCCCCAGGTCTTGCGTTATGTTTATGTTACAATGGACTCGATTCTGCAGACCAGCTAAATTACCTAATTTTAAGTTAGCCTATCCTTCTCCAAAGAATACGGAAGAAAAAGGACAGAAACCATGGATTGAAGAGTAATGTCAAACACGTAAAACCAACTAATTTGATTTCTTATCTGTCACTTTTATCCATGACCTTTTTACATCGTCGCTAAAATTGCTAAAAACGCCTTAGTTGACAGGACTAATTTTAATTTGACAGGACTAAATATCTCTCGTCTCTTTTCTTTTCTAGGAGAAAGAAAATGACAGGACTTAACTAAAATAAGTTTAGTCGCTGTAATGCAGAATCGAGCCCAATGTTCACTAATAAACATGCAACCTACCTTCAATTTCACTACACAGCCTTGCTCTTCTCTTATTCAACGTTTCGAACAACGATATTAACCTCTGGGCGACGTATGGATGTAGATTTCTGAATTCACCTGAAAAATAAGAAGAAATATTAAGATACCTTATTTTTTTTCTTTTCAGGTTTCCGTACCCAAAGGGTACAAAATAAAATAAATATTTGAGGGGGGCTCCCATACAACAAACGCGATTTTATTGTCGTTTTTAAAGATAACTAGCAGCGCCCTGCGGTTTCACCCGCGTAGTTCCCGTAGGAATACGGAGATAAAATATAGCCTATGTGATATTCTGATGTATTAAAGCAATATAACTGTAAAGTTTCGTCAAAATCCGTTCAGTAGTTTTTGCGTGAAAGAGGAACAAACATCCGTCCATACATCCATCAATACCAACTTTTGCATTTATAATATTAGTAGGATGGTAAGGAACCCTTCGTGCGCGAGTCTGACTCGCACTTAGCCGAATTTTATTAATTACTAGCGACCCCGCCCTCGCTTCCATTCGGTTTAAGCGCACAAAAACATGTTTTAGGACACATTACAAATATTTAAAATCCTCATTTTTTTACTATAATATTCATGTATCTCTCTAAATTATTTATAATAGCACTAATAATACTATCATTTGCAAATTCAACATCTTTTACCTACTGTTACTAAACCGAGTGATTTGCTACGGCCGTTGAAGAGTTTCGTTCTACGCCTGAACTTCTTCATCTTATATGGGACCACATTTGAGGTATACATGGGCATTCATTTATTTATGACTCATTTTAAAAAAAAAAGTTTGCCGTATGTCATTTCTTCCCAGAATTCGATTGTTATTAGCTACACTATCGAATGGTGTTATAATACAGGATGCGTATTTTTTTCCAAAATCAACATGTTCGATTCCTGGCCAGGAATATTGATTTTTCAAAAATCAAAAGACGCAGTTTTAGTTTTCATCACAATCGGGCCCGAATCTCCTTTGAGTATTTTTCGCTAATCCTCATAGTTTCTGATTTAGCCAACCACACCCACTTGAAAAAATCACCCTGTATAGTTCCAACAAAAATTTGAAATCGGTTCAAATTTGACGAAAATATGGATTAACATAAAAAAAAAACATAAAGAATTAAGAACCTCCTTTGTAAAGTCGGTTACCAAAGGTACAGTACGGCCGTTTTAACTTTCTTTCTTTCTTCTCTGAACATAACCCCCTCGTACCGCGAAATGGTCGCTAAAAAATGTTATTGCGCAGTCATTTGCGCAACTTCAGAGATGCCAAGTTAAAATGGCCATACTGCTCAACTACAACTCACAGCTCATGTTGGCGATGGCGGCGAGGCAGTTGGTGTGAAGGTACTTATCTCGAACCCTCGCCATGTTGTACTGCAGCGCTCTCACCACCACTAAGACCATCAACCCGCCCAGGGAGATCTCCGATATCGATCTCTCCGTGTACCACTGGAGATTCTTCAGCGTCTGATTGATAAGATATGAGATTCTCATCATCAACCCGTAAAAGCCCACTGCTGAGCTAAGGGTCTTTCCTCACACATGAGGAAGTATGGGCTATAATCTCCCACGCGAGCCCACCGCGGATTGGGAGATGGTGTTAAGCTAGTGGCCACTTAACAGTCAGAATTTTTCAAGCCACCCAACGGTATCCAACATGGCTTAACGACTTCCATTGTGCGTAAACACAACGAAAACCGGGACCAACAATTTAACTTATTTAAAGATATGAGATTAATAACATAGAATTCTGAAGAGTAAAAAACCGACTTCAACGAATAATACTAAAAAATACATTCAAATTGAGAACCTCCATTTATTAAGTCGGTTAAAAAAAGGATCATCGAAATCGGTTGGCGTGACATCGAGTTATACGTCAATTTGTCGCGCACATACTTAATGCAAATTTAAGACTTATATGGTTCTCTCATGGATGCAGCAGCTCGTCGGTGGAGATGGGCTGCTGTTTACATTTAGCCAATCCTCATGGACGAGTTTAGTGTGCCTTGTTTATATTGACAATTCAAAGTGTATTTTTATACCTACTGAAATAAAAGAATTTTGACTTTGACTTTGATGCCATTATCAGAACTAGACTAAATTAAAATCGAACCAATCTGGAAGCACCAGCTTTCAAATAACAAAAGAATCATCAAAATCGGTTCACCCAGTCGAAAGTTCTGAGGTAACAAACATAAAAAAAACATACAGTTGTGAAGTCGGTTAAAAAGAGCTGCCCTTGAGTTTCTTGCTGGTTCTTCTCGAGGCACTGCATTTGGAACCAGCAACTCGTCGGTGGAGATGGGCTGCTGTTTGCATTTAGCCAATCTTCATGGACGAGTTTAGAGTGCCTCTTTATTAGACTATTGTTCTAAGTGTCATTCTTATTGCCTACAGAATAAAATACATTTTCATGTTTTCATTTTCATGTGAATTGTGATTAATTGTTGTTATGAGTCTTTATAACTTGCTAAATATATTATTATTATACTTTCTTACTAGCGTGTGTACAGCGGCGTAGCCCGGGCGGATCCTATTTATTCCCGTTCCCGTGGGAATTTTCAAATGTCCAATAAATAAATAAATTACTTACAATCAAATGCACGTTCTTTATAAGCTGGTCGTTTTCCGTGAGTATCAGTAATACGATCAGAGACATGTATATGTGATGGGAGTTGCTGTCCGGCGCGTTGTACAGCACTTGTAGTATTGGGACTATCTGGAAACAGAAATGGTATTATCGACAGACATCTGGACAAACAGGTATGAGATGCAAAAGTACAAAGTAATGTTATGATATACTATAAATCTGCAATTTAAAGAGGAGAGATTTTTATATTATAACAAAGTAACTCAAAAACTACTGGACCGATTAAAAATATTCTTTCATCAATGGTAAGCTACTTTATCACTGAGTAACATGGGCTATATTTTATGCCCGTATTCCCAAGAGAACGGGAACTACGCGGGTGAAACAGCGCCTAACAACTAGAAATATGATAAAGAGGGAAGATTTGTATGTTTGTAACGAATTAATTCAAATACTACTGGGCCGATTAAAAAAATTCTTTCAAATCAAATATAATTTATTTCTATAGGTATTAAACATACACTTAGAAACGTCAATATTTTATAATAACAAGGCACTCTAAACTCGTCCATGAAGATTGGCTAAATACAAACAGCAGCCCATCTGCACCGACGAGTTGCTAGTTCCAAATGCAGTACCCCGAGAAGAGCCAGCAAGAAACTCAAGGGCAGCTCTTTTTAATCTCACCAATCTTTCACCAGTGAAAAGTTTAGTTTTCTGGGGAACGGGACGTACGCAGGTAACAGCTAGTTAATAAATATCGCTAACTCACCAGATCTTCTATATGAGCCACGTTGCTGACGTGTCTTTTGTATGCTTTGCAGGAATGCAGCATCAAGTAAAGCAGCAATGTCGAGTGCTCGCAGCCAGCTGTCGCGCATAACGCCCTGTGGAGCTGGAAGAGGGAGCATTATGCAGTAAGACCGGCTGCCATTAATATATACAGTTCTACACTAATATTACATACATACATACATATAATCACGCCTCTTTCCCGTAGGGGTAGGCAGAGACCACTTCTTTCCACTTGCTACGATCCTTACATACTTCTTTCGCTTCGTCCACTTTCATTATTCCTTTCATACATGCTCTTCGGTTTAGGGTACTCTTGACCTCGCCTTTTTTCAAGACGTCCCCAATTTGGTCTCGAAACGTCCGCCTAGGTCTACCCCTTCCCACACTTTCATTCACACTCGCCTTATACACTTTTTTCGTCAATCGTTCGTCATTCATTCTCTCGACATGGCCAAACCATCTCAGCATACCTTTCTCAATACACTAATATTAAAAAGATAAAATATTTATATTTGTATTCTTGTATGTTTGTAACATTCAGAAACTACTAGACCGATTAAAAAAAAAACACCATTTGAATGCTACAGTATCCTTGAGTAACATCTGACCGACTTCAAAATAGGAGGTTCTCTATTCATGTTTTTTTTTTGTATGTAAATCCATATTTCCCTCTAATCTGAAACGATTTCGACTTTTTTCATTCGATCTGGTATACCTCAGGGTGCTGGTGATTTTAAAAATTATTTTACCAATGGAAAGCTTAATATTTGGAACGGGACTTAAGCGAGTGAAATCGCAGGAAACAGCTTGTTGTATATAGATTCAATAACATATGGTGCTGATAAATTTGACATAATTGTAATACTAATTTTAGTGACTTTTATTTATATCGATTATAATATTGTTATAGTCTTTATAATTAATTATTATGTTGTATTACCATCATACCATACCATATGCTCACGCCTTTTTCCCGAAGGGGTAGGCAGAGACAACAGCCCGCCACCTGCTACGATCCTGGCATACCTCACGTGCCTCATCCACATCCATCAATCGGTTCATACAAGCTCGTCGGTTTCGGGTACTCTTTATCTGGCTTTTTTTCAATACATCGCCGATCTGATCGATGTAAGTACGCCTAGGTCGCCCTCTGCCGACTCGGCCACTCACAATCCCCTTATATATTTGTCTCGTTAGACGCCTTTCATCCATCCGCTCGACATGTCCAAACCACCTAAGCATTCCTTTCTCAATTTTAGTCACTACATCCTCTTTCAAGCCACAACGCTCTCGGATTACACTATTCCTCATTCTATCAATCAATCGTACTCCACTCATGCTTCTTAGCGAGCGCATTTCTACTGCATTTATTCGACTCTCGTGCTTCTTCTGCCATACCCAACTCTCAACTGGTAGGAACCAACACCCCATCATGAACAGCCAGGCGTGCTTTTTTAGTCACTTTCTGGCTCCTCATGAAGGTGTGCAATGTACCGTTTACCATATTACCTGCATTCACCCTCCTTTCAATATCACTATCACACTTACCGTCTCTACTAAACTTACTTCCTAAATACACAAATTCTGACACTTGTTCTACTTTCTCACCTTCAATCATAATATCGCACGCAGAAATGTCCATATTCTTCTCCACAACCATAACCTTCGTCTTGCTTACATTTACTTTCATACCTTTCCTCTTGAATGCCTCATTCACGATAGTTACCGTGTCCTGCAACTCATGCGCTGATGGTTCAATTATAACTTGATCATCAGCGTACAGTAGGCATTTGACCGGTACCTCTCCCATTCGTACTCCACAATCACGCTCTTTCAAATCTGTCAGACAACTATCCATGAAAAGGTTGAACAGCCATGGTGATGCTACACATCCCTGTCTAACACCCATATGGAGATGTTAAACCAGTCTGTGTAGGCTCCATTTATTCTAACACAGGCTCTGGAATCCTTATATAAGGATTTCAGAGCCCGCACCAGAATAGGGTCCAACCCATGCATGGCCAGTGTTGACCACAATTCGTTCCTCCTCACTCTATCGTAAGCCTTTTCCAGGTCTATAAAAGCGCAATAGATTTTTTGGCCCTTAGCCAAAAACTTCTCGGTAACGCACCGTAAGGAAAAGACTTGATCCATACATCCCATCCCCTTTCGAAAACCTGCCTGAACGTCCCATATTTTCTCATCTGTTTCGCTTACAACCCTGTCAATTAAAATCCTTGCATAAAGTTGTATTAAATTACACTAATTTGTAATGTTTATTGTAGTGACATTTATTTTGTTTTTTATAATGTTGTTGATTTGGGTTGCCACTGATGACAACATTTTAGATATGATGATAAATAAATACTCAATACTAATTTTTTTTTTAAATATGCGACAATTGTTTTACTTACTTCCGCCATGTCTATTCTGGGAGGTGTAACTGGTCCATTACTAGTTGTCTCTCTCTGAGGAGTTGTGGCCGATGTATCTGCAATATAAAATCAAATATAGAATACTAGAAGTATCCATTCTTGTATTTATGTATGTATATTTCGGGTATAGCGGCCTAACAATTTAACGGGCAGAGGGCAAATAGTTACCACCAAATATTGAACTCTATGCAATTGAAATAAGATTCAAAACCAATGAAAATTTTAAACTGCCTATGCCCGTTGAAGGGTTAAATTTTGAAGAAATTTACGGTATAGATACAGTTTTGCATTTTTAGTTCCACTGCATTATTAAAAATTTAAGTTCCACTGCATAATTCGATTTCTTGTAAAAACGCAATTTTACTACCTCTCACCGAAAGATGGCGTTAGCGACTGAATACTTTAAAGGTCATTTTAAATCAAGTGCAAATATTTTGAGGGTGGATACAAATATGTAATTGAAATAGAATTAACATATAAAAAGAAAAAAAACGTTTTTGTTTTGTTTTTTCTTATTCTTTGACCGCTCAGACCATGAATCACTGACACAATTGATTTTGAATTGTGTCTCGGTTCCAATTGGAACCAGCGGTTCTTAACTGATTAAAAAAAATGGAATAATGGTTTGCATACCCTCACTACCGCAATATAACGCCACCAAAGAGGTTGGAAGAGAGAAACTTTTTCTTTAAACGTCTTTGAACGCCACTTTTGTAGGCTTGATAGCGGTGATAGCCCGGACGGTTAAAGAGCCTGCCTAAAATCAGTGAGGCTCGGGTTCGAATCCTGGCATGTACCAATGAGTTTTTCAAAAACTTACGTACATATTTATCACTAGCTCGACGGTGAAGGAAAACATCGTGAGGAAACCCGCAGGTCTCAGAATTAATTCTGAGACATGTGTAATAGACCCGGTCCGGCGATAGGCTCACCACCTATCACGTTTAGGGGTCCAATATATCTCGTGAAATGTGGGTATTTCCAGTAATGGAATACCTCTGCCTACCCCCTCGGGGATAAAAAAGGCGTGAGATTATACTTATTATTATACTTTTGTAGGCTTATTTTATTTATTTATTTATTATTAATTTGTGATTGAGTAGCGTGTATTGTTTATGTACAGCGTGATAGTTTTTTTTTGTAATTATCAATGTTATTTAGTAGTAGTAAGAGCGTATGCAAAATAAAAATCAATGCATAAAATAGTTTCTTGTAAATTATTTGATCTAACCTTTTAATATTTGCACTTAATTTAAAATGACCATGTATATTTGAAGCACTGATAAAATATTATAAAAGAGCAGTGATAGCCCTGACGGTTAAAGAGCCGGCCGAAAATCAGTGAGGTTCGGGTTCGAATCCTGGCATGTACCAATGAGTTTTTCAAAAACTTACGTACATATTTATCACTAGCTCGACGGTGAAGGAAAACATCGTGAGGAAACCCGCAGGTCTCAGAATTAATTCTGAGACATGTGTAAGTAGACCCGGTCCGGCGATGGGCTTACCACCTATCACGTTTATGGGTCCAATGTACCTCGTGAAATGTGGGTATATCCAGTAATGGAATACCTCTGCCTACCCCCTCGGGGATGAAAGGCGTGAGATTATATTATTATATTATTATTATATGATAAAATATTAAGTTCAGCTTACATACATAGATTTAGAATTTTTTCACTGTGCATCCTAAATCTGATGACAGCTCCTCCATTATTTATTACTAGCTTTTACGGCTTAGTTCACGCACGTTTATTTTACGCCGGGGTTGAATTTTGCAAAATCCTTTCTTAGTGGATGCCTACACTGTATAAGCTGTCTATGTGTAAAATTTCAAGTCTAGGCTGTGCGTTGATATATCACCAATCAGTCAGTTTATCGTTTTATATAATATATATTAAACCTTGTATTTGTGCGTCCGAACAGAACACACTGTTGGTTCTAATTTTAAGACCATATTGGGTTCGATTCTGCTGTACACCGACTAAACTTATTTTAGTTTAGTCCTGTATTTGTCTTACCTCAAAAAAAGAAAAGAGATATTAGATAACCTACCAAATTTAGTCCTCTCAGATGCTGTATTTTAGTCGTGACTTCTTTACTTATGCACTAAACACGTTATGAAATGCCTTAGTTGACAGGACTAATTTTAATTTGACAGGACTAAATATCTCTCGTTTCTTTTCTTTTCTAGGAGAAAGAAAATGACAGGAGTAAACTAAAATAAGTTTAGTCGCTGTAAAGCAGAATCGAACCCATTGTGCATATTGAACAGATAAAACATATTCTATTCTATACTGACCTGCACTGTCCTCGCAGCATAGCAGCGAGTTCCTATACAGGTTGTCCTGATTCATGCAGTGATTGGCCAAAGCCAGCAGTAGTAGGCATGACTGGTTAGCTAGAGGGTGTTCACTTTTCAACCGCTCCAGTAACTCGTGCCTATCTTCGGGGGGGTGACTGTATATTGACTGCCTGGTGACCGTTGTGAATGACAGCATGTTCCATAGGCCGGCTGTGGAGGAAAATGTACTTTTTTTTTTTATAAGAAAAAGGGGGCAAACGAGTAGACGGGTCACCTAGGTAAGTGACTACCGTCGCCCATGGACACCTGCAACTCAAGAGTCACAACTGCACAACTGCGTTGCCGGCCTTAGGAGGTGGGAATAGGGTTGTGTCCTACCTAGTCAAATCAGTTACTTTTTACGATCTGTCAAAACGAAATTTTACTATGGAAAATGTACTGAAATAGCAAACCGTGACGTCATAGTTTGTAGTACTCAATTGCAGCACCTTTTTTGATTATTTTATTATTTTTAAATTTGCTATAATTTTAAATTGAAAATCGAAATACATATTTTGTGGTGTTTTGGGATAATCTTTTTAATGTATGACTACTCGCAATTTAATTTCGATGCTGTCAACTACCCAATAGTGGGAGGGGGAGGGTAGGGGAGGGGGGGGGGGATTTGAGCCTCCGGTTACCTCACTCACTCAACGAAACGCAATGCAAGCATTTCTTTACGCTGGTTTTAGTTGAGGCCGTGGTATCACTCCGGTCGAGCCCAAGCGTGCCGAAGCATGGCTCTCCCACGTCTCCCACTTTTTTAAGGGTAAAATAAAAAGAGCAGATAGCCTTAGAGTTAAGGAGCCTGCTTCACATGATGATAATCCGAGAGGCTAGGGTTCGAATCCTGGCATGTACCAATGAGTTTAGCAAAACTTATGTACATATTTATCACTTGCTCGACGGTGGAGGAAAACATCGTGAGGAAACTCGCAGGTCTCAGAATTAATTCTGAGACATGTGTAAAAAGACCTGGTCCAGCGATGGGCTCACCACCTATCACGTTTAGGGGTCCAATGTATCTCGTGAAATGTGTGTATATCCAGTAATGGAGTACCTCTGGATACCCCCTCGGGGATAAAAGGCGTGAGATTATATTATATACAACATGTAACAGAATAACAATTCCTGAAATTAGTTTGTTCAGTATCGACTACTTATTCGATTTCAGCTATTTTTAGTGTGTTAAATTTTTCAAAAAAATGAATTAGCGTAGCTGAATTTAGTGCTTTGTATGGAAATCGTACTATTGTTAATCGATATTTAATAAAATTGGTTAGACACAACTAAAGTTCGATTGCATCATATTTTTTTTATATTTATATACTAATTGGGGTGTATGAGGAATTGCGCTTTTTCTGTTACGCGTTGTATATTACAATTCACACGCGGTTATTCAGTACCAAACTAGGCAGGTCCTGTACTCATAATTTCAGCTAATTGCTGTCCACTGCTGCACAAAAACTAGTGTCATGATATCTAAATCGATAACTACCTACACTACACCTGAAATTTTCAAAAAACATTTCGATTTCGTTACAGTTTTATTTACAACTATCTTAATCATTGTACAGTACGGCTGTTTTAACTTGGCAGCTCTGAAGCAGGGATGTTGCGAATTTTCGCATCCGCATATGCAGAGCTTCCGCATAGATTTGGACATCTGCATCCGCATCCGCAATAATCAATGCGGATATTCATGCGGATGCGGATGTAATACAAGTTTCGATAAGAAAGAAATTGGGCGGGGCCGTTGAATGGCGCCTGCCGTTTGCACGTGACAATGACCAATCCGACAACAAGATTGACAAGACAACACTGACAAGATCCGACGCGTTTGTTGTGGTGCATCATTTGTTTATGACGATCACTTACTAATTTGAAAATTAGTAAGTAAAGTTAAAAAAAAATAGGAGCATCATACTTAATACAAATTTTCTACACTATCTACACTAATCTATCCTAATATTATAAAGAGGAAAGATTTGTATTTTTGTTACGAATACTAAAATCAAACAACTACTTGACCAATTTAAAAAATTATTTTACCAATAATCTCACGCCTTTTTTTATCCCCGAGGGGTAGGCAGAGGTATTCCATTACTGGATATACCCACATTTCACGAGATATATTGGACCCCTAAACGTGATAGGTGGTGAGCCCATCGCCGGACCGGGTCTGTCTGTTTACACATGTCTCAGAATTCATTCTGAGACCTGCGGGTTTCCTTACGATGTTTTCCTTCACCATCGAGCTAGTGATAAATATGTACGTAAGTTTTTGAAAAACTCATTGGTACATGCCAGGATTCGAACCCGAGCCTCACTGATTTTCAGCCGGCTCTTTAACCGTCTGGGCTATCACTGCTCTACCACTACCAATGGAATGCTAGAATTAAATATCCCTGAGTAACATAGGCTATATTTTATTCCCGTATTCCCACGGGAACGGAAACTACGCAGGTAAAACCTCGCAGAACCGCTATAAGTAATAAAAATGTTAATAATTACTTTATGATTGTTTTAATTCTTCATTCATGTACTTTATTTATATAAGATCTTAAACATCTGCATCCGCATCCGCGGATGTGAGCCTTCAAAAATCCGCATCCGCATTCACATCCGCGGATGTGAAAAAATCGACATCCGCAACATCCCTGCTCTGAAGTTGCGCAAAAACATTTTTTGCGACCATTTGACGGTATGAGGCAGGGCAGCCAAATTGAAACGGCTGTACTGTAATTGGTGCAAATAGTGAGATTAAAAAGAGCTGCCCTTGAGTTTCTTGCTGGCTCTTCTCGGGGTACTGCATTCGGAACCAGCAACTCGTCGGTGGAGATGGGCTGATGTTTGCATTTAGCCAATCTTCATGGACGAGTTTAGAGTGCCTTGTTATTATAAAATTCCTTTTAATTATCCTCGTCATCCCGTAAATAATATTCTTACCCTTCCACGACCTAAAACTAACCTCGGCCTGCATTATCCTCTTTCTAGAATAAGTTCCTCATATAATGCTGTAAATAAAAAAATACCTGACATCGATGTTTTCCATGACTCACAAGTTACATTCAAACATAAGCTGCTTAAATCATGTCAAGATTTAAAACCGTCCCCCTGAACCGTCCTTTTTTAAGTTTATTATAGTTTTTTATAGTTTCTTATAATTTTTTATTATTAACTTGTCTTATAATTTTACGCAAATGTTGTGCGTGCTACTAATTGGCGAGCATATTATGTAATAGTTTTAGTCTACCTTAAGTTTAAAATGTCACGTTATGTTTTGCTGTAAGCATGCCTAATAAATAAATAAATAAATAAAATATTGACGTTTCTAAGTGTATGTTTAATACCTATAAAAATAAATTATTTTTGATTTGATTTGAATAATTAATGACTCACATGCCAGGTCGATGAGCAGGCTGCCCCCTGGCGGGCCGGTGCCGAACCTGTGTTGCGGTTTGGGCAGCATCAGCGCCAAGTTGCGCAGTAGACCGCGGACCAGCAGCGGAGCGTGGAGGGTGTAGCGGCCCAGGAACAACGTCCTGCCATTGACACAATACTCTTGGATAGATAGTTAATACAACATAGGACTCGATTCTGCAAACCACCTAAAATTCCTTATTTTTAAGTTAGCCTATCCTTCTTTATAGGATACGGAAGAAAAAGGACAGAAACAAACCATAGATTATAGAGTAAATAGCGACCCGCCCCGGCTTCCCACGAGTGCTAGGCTAACACTAAAACTTTCCTCTTGAATCACTCTATCCATTAAAAAAAACCGCATCAAAATCCGTTGCGTAGTTTTAAAGATTTAAGCATACAAAAGGACATAGGGATATAGGGACAGAGAATGCGACTTTGTTTTATACTATGTAGATTGTTTTATACTGTGTAAAATGGGACCAATCTGGAAGCACCAGCTTTCAAATAAAAAAAGAATCATCTAAATCGGTTCACCCAGTCGAAAGTTCTGAGGTAAGAAACATAAAAAAAATACAGACGAATTGATAACCTCCTCCTTTTTGAAGTCGGTTAAAAAATAATTAAATTAAGATTTGTTTATGAAACCGTGTCAAAATTCACCAGAATAAGCATAAGCACCACCCGTCTTCGTTTTTGGAAGCATTTCCCTAACACCCTGTATAAGAGAATATTGAATAAAATATTTTTTCGTAGATACTAGACTATTTTAAAACATTATTTCCGTACCTGAATATCAGTGAGGTCTCGACGAGTCGCGCTTGGCCGTGCACACCGGCAAACATGTACACAGACATGAGGACAAGCAGAGTGTTAATGCACTCTAAGTGCAGATAGTATGTGTTGTCTCTGCAATAGATGAACGGAATACGTTAAATTAACAAGTACATCTATATCTATACTTATACACTAATATTATAAAGAGGAAGATTTGTATTTTTGTATGTTTGTATATTTGTTATGAATAAACTCAAAAACTACTGGACCGATTTAAAAAATTCTTTCTCCAATGGAAATTTTTCCAAAGTACAGTACGGGCGTTTTAGCTTGGCTGCTCTGAACATAGGCTCCGCCTGCGCAAAACCCCTCATACCGCCAAATGGTCGCTATATCACATGTAAATACACGCTAAAAAGAAAACTCCTAGAAGTTTTTTTAGTAGCTTGATAATATTTTCGTATTATTCTTTGTTGTGTAATCAACAGTAGGTTATTGTATTGCATTAGTTAGCAGTATCCGAATTACCTAAATCTATCGATATCTTGATATTAAGTTAAAAAAATTGCAAAGAGCACAACGCCTACGAACTGCTTCTGCAGTTTGGCGACTTTAATTTTTTGTTATAATGTAGATAGCAAAAATGAAATTAAAAAATAAAAAATAAATTGCGCAGCCATTTGCGCAACTTCTTCTACCATGGGCTATACTTTTCCTACGGGAACTGGAATAGAGAGAAATGAGATTAAAAAGAGCCGCCCTTGAGTTGGTTGCTGGTTCTTCTCAGGGTGCTGCATTTAGAAACAGCAACTGGTCGGTGGAGATGGGCTGCTGTTTACATTTAGCCAATCTTCATGGACAAGTTCATAGCCTTATTATTAGACTATAGGGTAGTGTCCTACCTAGTCAAATCAGTTACTTTTTACGATCTGTCAAAACGAAATTTTACTATGGAAAATGTACTGAAATAGCAAACCGTGACGTCATAGTTTCTAGTACTCAATTGCAGCACTTTTTTTGATTGTTTTATTATTTTTAAATTTGCTATAATTGTAAATTGAAAATCGAAATACATATTTTGAGGTGTTTTGGGATAATCTTTTTAATGAATGACTACTCGCAATTTAATTTCGATGCTGTCAACTACCCAATTGTGACGTTTGTAAGTGCACTTTTTGTACCTACAGAAAAAAAATATTTTTGACTTTACGATACTCACGTAACAGGCACATCTATGATCAGTCCGATGAGCGCGTCGACTAGCATTTCCACCCGGCTCTCAGTGCCCGTCAGTTTGGGTGATTGCGTGCTTGTGTGTGTGTCTGTGGGGGTGGGAGGCTGGTCTTCAGGCGTCGTCGGTGGCTAAAACGGACAAAAACCAAATGATTTCGACGGGCCTGTTGGCTCAGTTGGTAATGATATAATAATTCCTTCCTAGTCGGACGTCGCGGGTTCGATCCAGGCTCGGGGCCATCATTTTTGTACGTGAACATGTCGTTTAATAAGTTGTTTAGTACACATAGTACAGGCCCGGCATAGTTAGAGACTAAATAAAAGCGTGTGAATTGCGTCCCACAATTTATTATTATTATTTACTAGCGACCCGCCCCGGCTTCGCACGGGTGCAATGCTAATACTAAAACCTTCCTTTTGAATCACTCAATCTATTAAAAAAACCGCATCAAAATCCGATGCGTAGTAAGATTTAAGCATACATAGGTATATAGGAAAGCGACTTTGTTTTATACTATGTAGTGATTGAGAAAAAAAATACACTCAAAAAAGTCAAGACTCTAAACTCGTCCATGAAGATTGGCTCAATGTAAGCAGCCCATCTCCACTGACGAGTTGCTGGTTCCAAACGCAGTACCCCGAGAAGAGCCAGCAAGAAGCTCAAGGGCAGCTTACCGTAACTGGTTCCAGGGGTCCGTTCGGCCTCCTCTCGGCTTGCACGTCGATGTGTCTGCAGACTTCATATTCCGGTACCATTTCCACGAGGTACTTAGTCACCGCACGGATCACGAAGAGGGCGTTAAACGTTTGCCAAGCCAACATTACACTGCAAATGAATATACAATAATAATAAAAATAATATATCTCACGCCTTTTATCCCCGATTTATCAATAGCTCGACGGAGAAGGAAAAAAATCGTGAGGAAACCCGCACATCCCAGAATTAATTCTGAGACATGTGTAAACAGACCCAGTCCTCCTATCACGTTTAGGGGTCCAAAGAATATATATAAGGACAAGGGATATGGGGACAGAGAAAGCGACTTTGTTTTATACCATGTAGTGATAGTGATATTATAAAAGTATAGTTCTAAAAATGTATTTTTATTGTAGACAATGAATTACGAAGACTTCGAACGTCGAATATCTCGTATGCTAGATGAGGGGGAATCAGAGGATGAGGTCTCTGATGACGTTTCGGACCAAGAAGAAAACCCAGTAAAAATTATGGAAACTAATGAAGAATAGTTTATTATAGTTATTTCTTTATCTATATATATATATATATATATATAAATGAATCCCTTTGTCCCTTGGTCACGGCATCACGCGTTAATGGCTGAACCGATTTGGCTGAAAGTTGGTGGGGAGGTAGCTTAGAACTAGGAGACGGACATAGGATACTTTTTATTCCGATATTCCCACGGGAACGGGAACTACGCGGGTGAAACCGCGGGGCGCTGCTAGTTTTATTATAATTTTATTAAAACTATATTTTTTTGTAGAATGATTTCAAAAATAAATGTGATTTTTGAGTTCTTATTACACAGTGCCATTGACGATGAATGTGATTTATTTCTAAGATAATTATAGTCAAGTTTATAAATTGTTAGCAGTATAAAATAAAATTTCATTTTTTTTGTTTTTGTTGATTTATAACTCTAATTTTCACCCAGAGACAAAAAAAAAAAGAGTTTTTATAGACATTTGTTCTATTAAGTATAAATAAAAGTAATAATGAATAAATAAGTTGATTTTATTTTACATGTATAAGACCTCTTTTTAATCATGTGCTATAGAATATTATGTTAAAGTATTCATTTGTTTTCCCAAACAAGAATCGCAGACCGCGCGCGACTGCTGGAAGGTTAAAAAGTGGGTATATCCAGAAATGGAATATCTCTGCCTCAAAAAATTTCACGCCTTTTATCCTCCTCGTCGATATAAGGCGTGAGTTTTATTTTTCATGATTTGGTATTTAATATATAAATATTAAATAAAGTGGCTGAATAGGCCAAATAAAGAATATTAGATAGGCATCTCTAATTTTTTCATTCAACCAGGGTTCATGTGTGTACTGTATACTGTACATTGTGTTTTTTTCTAGTAACTAAGTTTTTAGTAAAGTCTAGTGTAGCATTGTGTGAAAGAATAAACATCTTATTTATTTATTTGTATATTTTACCTTATACTATACTCACTTGTCACTGTTTGGCGCAGCTAAGAGTTCAGTTGCTCGCGTGATGAACACCTGCACTAGAGCTCCCAGGTTTCCAGTCTGAGGGTTGTTCTGGAGGAACTTCTGCAATAGCGCCTCTGTGCTGGAGTCGAACATCAGCTGTTCCTCCCTGGATGAAGAAGTGGTTAAAATTACCTTTAAATGGAGAAGTTCTAATCCTACTAATATTATAAACGCGAAAGTTTTTGAAACTTTACAGTTATATAGCTTATACATCAGATTAACACATAGGCTATATTTTATCCCTTTTTTCCCACGGGAACGGGAACTACGCGGATGAAACCGCGGGGCGCTGCTAGTGGAGAATAAATTTGTGATTCTGATGGAATTGTTTAGGTGGGTTTCGAATTTTAAACCCCTGATGCATACGGACGCATCCCGTTTATTCCCGATTAAAAAAAAACTCACGCCTTTTAACCCCGCGGGGGTATTCCATTTCTGGAAATACCCACTTTTCACAAGAATATTCGACCCCTTAACGTGACAGGACCCCTTTATTCCTGATCAAATGGATATTTCCAAAAATCTCTTCTTATTGCTAACTTACGTCATTTAAAGAAAGGTTTGTGCAAAATTTCATGCTTCTAGAATCTAGACCCAGCAGCTTTGGCTGTGAATTGATCGATCAGTCAGTCAGTCAATCACTTAGTCAGTTTCTTTTTTATAAATACAGATTTGATGGTAACAGAAACAAATTTTAAAAAAGTTACGACTTTTATCCCCGAGGGGGTAGGCAGAGGTATTCCATTTCTGGGTATACCCACTTTTCACAAGATATTCTTTGGACCCCTAAATGTGATAGGTGGTGAGCCCATCGCCGGACAAATTTTAAAATGTTGGGAAAAACCTCCATCACCTTTCACATCCAAAACAATAAAAACTTACGCGGAACCTGGCGGATTAATATTGAAGGCAAGCAGCTGATTCCAGAACGGGTCATTGGAGCAGATCACCTCGGTTGAGCAGAATCTCGTCAGCAACTCATTGGAAGACAGCTCAGTGTAGCGACTTATTGCTACACCCATTGTTACACTGAAAATAAGTCAATATAATATAGAAAGCTTGAGTGGACGAGCCCAACTTGTTGTATTGTAAAAATAACTTAGGAAATGTCAATGTTAGAGGCAAGGGTGGTACAAACTTAGCAGCCTATGCCTTGGCAATGTGTAAATCCGCCACTGAACACTAATAATGCTATAATGTGTGACAAGACTGTACAAGTGGCCTAATAAACCTTATGTGATAAAAGGATAGCCCATACCTACAAAAAAAAAAACAATGAAATAAATGTTTGTCTATTTATTGAACTTACATATCACAGCTAAACTGGTGAATCAATCTTAACCGGTCAACGCCCAAGGGTCATTTGCATAGTATGGACCTACCTACATTTTTCAACATCGCTTGATGTAGGTGGGCGTTGACCGGTTAATAAAATTTTAAAGGACAGTAATTTACACTTTAAGGAACTACATACATTACTTTATAAACCTATAGGTAGTATCGAAAGCATACGAACAGAAATAAAAACATTCAGTTGATACCCTCTAATCATAATCACTACGGAAAATATGGCTATAAATGAATTTGTCACATCCTATTTATCAGTGATGTAATTTTTTCACTACAGAGGATAAACACTCATATTCTCATACCTACATGCATACATACATTATTGTTTCAAAATAACACACACTTGTTTCTTCAGTTTGTGACCTTAAAATTACTCTATTATATACACCACAGTATGACCACAGTCAATAGCATGCGTATAGTCATCAATTAGGGTTTGAAAGCGTTACAACGTCGCAAAAAATATCGAATTCTCATGGTACGTTAGAATGTTACTATAGAAACCACAACGTAATTTCGCTAAAAATTATCGATGTATTGTAAACAATAAGCACGTAATAAACTTTTTATTCCTTGGCATGTATCGATAATATCGAAAATCAAGCCGTAAATTTTAATTTTCATAAGTAAATAAGCATCTATGAAATAGTACATTTTACTTACAAATAGCAAGTTTATCGCTGCATTGGGCAAGTGGAAGGGCTCTTACCTTTATCAAGACACAGGATTAGCACGAAAATAGCATAAATAAAATAATGTTTACTAAGAAATTTATGGCTTTCATCGAATTCTGTAAAGACATGAAATCATGCCGACTTGTCAAGTCCAGTGTTGCCAGCTGCTACCCTTACCTTGTAGCTAGACATCTTGCGAAAAGTAGCCAGATTGCCCGATTTGTTGACACAAAAAAGTAGCCAGAAGTAGCTTACACTTTAAACTAGGTAAAGTAAGCAGATTACGTGTATTTTTTCATAGGTAAATCAATTTTCAGTTTATTAAAACAGCGAGCAATAATTTTAAATTTATAAAATAAGACAAAGCAGAACGCAATTTAAGTTTTAAACGAAGAAATATGTTTATCCCCTTCATTTATCCAGGTATTAGTAATAAAATACATAAGCCAGCCACGTTTAGGTACAATTTAAGGACCGATACCCTACATAAAGTCTCGAAAGTACTCTCATCTTGTAAAAGAGTAAAAGTAGCTAGAAAAAGTAGCTAAAAAATCTAGCTACAAGATTTTGTAAATTGTAGCTGCCTGATACCCAAAAATAGCTAGATCTAGCTACAAAGTAGCTAAGTTGGCAACACTGGTCAAGTCAATCAATCATCAGTTTTATAAAATTGACAGATAATTTTATCCTAATGAAAGGCAGAGAATCTAGGTCCAAGCAGCCATGATTGACCATTTACACGAGCAGTGATTGAGTTTTGATAAAATACTTACAATCTGCTTTTGCGTTTTGTTACAAGAAGTCACTTCGGTCATTACTCATTAGTCAAGTCAAGCACTTTCAATATACTGTTGATCGTGAATACAACGTATCTATGAACTACTAATACACTCGTTCTTTTGCACAAGTTTTACACGGACTCTCAAGCGGAGTAAAATAATTACAATAGTTTAGGCTGTATGGGGGAAGACTACATTGCCTTTGTCTTTATTCAAAAACGACAAAAACAAAAACCAATGGGCCATTTATACGGGGCCATTCCACAGAGACAATCGAGTAAGAAAATCCACTAAGCCAATCCAAACTGCATACAAAAAAAAAACTTGAGGACAATCCATTGCAGTGGACTTTCCATTTACACGAAGCCATTATGGGCCATTTACACGAGGGCAATCCACTAAGACTGCATACAAAAAAAAAACACGGGTTGCACTCCGGGAGTGCCGGCAGAAGTGAAAACTTGATTATCGATTTCGGTGTTACAACACTACTCTCCAACCGTCTTACGGTTTTTCGATCAGCACACGTGACCTGACGCGAGTTTCACAGTTTTTACCCATCCCACAAAAGTGCTCAACGCCGCTAAAGAAGTTTTCGGGCGTTTTTCAAATAGTTTGACCATGTGACGAACGCGAACTTTTTTTTTCGATGTCAAAGTTTGTCCCTTTTCTTGATTGCAATTGATCGACCATACTTTGATTATAATGAAAATCAAAAATATATCCAAATACTACCAAAAACCATAAGAGAATACACATTTTTTTGTCGTGGCACGAGGTGAGATGTTCCGGTGCGTTACGAAAATTAATACTAAATAGAGTGAAAGCCATGAGTTAATTAGTTATCCAGTCTTTACAAAAGTTTACATATCATAAAAATCTCTTCTAAAACATACTTCTACTCATCCTTAGGAAACGAAACAACTTTTTATGATATAAAGTATATCGAGATCGTCACAATTGGAGAATTTTCACCACTTAAGTATTACTTTTCATATACTATTGAGGTATAGCAAGTTACGATTTATTTTAAAGATGTTGAAGTATTTTGTGTAGTTTAAATAGAGATAAGCAATACCATTTAAATATACATATTTATTAAATAAAGCTAGATTTATTTGAACTAAAAATGTGGGACAGTGACGATCTGGAACCGGAGGTGACTATCTGGAAAATGTTAAGTAAGGTTTACACCACTACCACTTCTGCCAGATATTGTGGACAGGCGTAAAATATTATTTACAAACTAGTAAAGCTGAATATTAGGTAAATTATGAATCACTAACGTCAGTTTTCAGTGCTTATAAAGATTTTTTCACAGCTCCAAGGGACAGTAGACCTGAGTATTTGATATAAATTCCAGCTTCATACCTCTACACTACTGCAAAGAATTTCTCAAAATATTTCATGTACAGGCACGGCTCCGTTAGAGTTTTATTATATGTATAGATTAAGAATTACTGTCTGCGTAGAAAATTTACATCATATATTTTCTTGCTTAGAAATTGTCATGTAATCCAACCTTAATACTTCCGGTGCGTGACAAATTTATTCCGGTAGTACATCACATGACGAACTGGATGTGACGAATTGCTGCCAACGAGATTTAAATAATAAATTGTCGCTAACGTATACATTGTGAAGATGTTTTAATTTCATTTTATGGATATCTATTAGTTATTAGTAGACAACATACAATTAGAGTTTTAACCATTTTAAGCCCTGTTTAGAGTAAATTAGAGTTTAAATTCGTATTTTTCAAGTATCCAGACACCTATAGAACGTAAAAAACAACTGACATTAAAACAACTTTTACAAGATAATGGAGGTTGAATTTTCAAAATCTGCATGGGACATCGATATTTTTCCCGAATTTCAGCGTTTAAATGGCAAAAATAATTAGTTGTATTCATTTATATCACATTTTGAAGTAAATTTCGTATAGTTTAATTGTTAATTCATTAGAAAACATACGGCCTTAATGTGGAAATAGCTAGTATTAATCCTAAAAAGTAGGTAAAAGTCGTGGGACAACCCGATTTTGTGATGGTCAAACTATTTGAAAAACGCCCTTTCACTTCAAAAACTTGAGGACAATCCATTCCATTGTCCTCATGTTTTTTTTCGTGTAAATGGCTCATTCATGGCTTATTAGTGGATTGGCTTAGTGGAGTGGCTCAATGGAATGGCCTCGTATAAATGGCCCACAAGACAAGCTAATTTCTTCTGTGGACAAGTTGGACAACTTTTCGCACCGGCTTTTTAGTCAAGAATTATTTCTCCGTTTGCTATTGCTGTAAATAATCGACATGGCTTCTGATTGTTACAAGGTCGAAGTGCTGCACTATATTAACCCGCATCTAATATGGGTAGAAGTTATCGATCCCGCCATTTCTGACAAGGATTATTGCTTCGAACAAATTGGCCTGTATGGTCTGCTCCCATTTGAGCAGACGCTGGATGAAGTGGAAGAGTCTGTGAGGGGTCAACGATGCGAGAAATGGGCCCCGGCCGCTGCGCTTCTCATGAAAAAGGCATTTGAAGAAGCTGTTGAAATTCGCTTCTGTACCGTCCATATTGACAGGAGGTGATAATATTGATTACTATTTTATGTACCTAGATATTGATTCAAATCTGGAATGTTCACTCGCGTCTCGCCAAGGGCGTATCCATCCCAGTGAGTTGTTGAATATATTAAAGAAAAAAACTTGAAAAGCTACAATTATCAAATCTGAATGAAAATAAAATTTAAACAAAAATAAAAAATCTGTAACTGTAAAAGAAAACCTGTGGGTCTGAAATGGCCACTTTGAGCAATTCCTCCTTTTATGAATTCCCAGCAAATCCTAAGCAATTCCTCTAAATTTCGTAAAATGGTCCCTCATTTTGGTGATTCACTGACAATTCAATTCATTAGCAGATTCGTATTTGGTGAAAATTTCGAATATGAATCGAAATAGGATCCTATTATGATTCACCCGAAACAGCCTTTTTAGACCCCTGATTATTAGCAGTTTGCAACTGCTAGGTACAGTATAGCCGTTTTAACTTGGCTTCTCTAAACATAGGCTTGGCTGCGCAAACCCCCCAAAAATGTTATTGCACAGCTTTTCGCAACTTCAGAGCTGTCAAGTTATAACGGCTGTACTGTACATGTTTGAAATATCCAATTGTTTTCTATGTGAATCGTTCATATTTGTCTGTTTGTTTTGAATTGATTCAGTGTAAGGCTTCTTTTGGTAGCTTATTCCATGACCAGCAATTCACATTTTTTCAGCACAACATTTCCATATGGCATTTGTAGAGTAATTTCACTTTTTCTATATTAATCTACTAGCGACCCGCCCCGGCTTCGCGCGGGTGCAATGCTGATTCTATAACCTTCCTCGTGAATCATTCTATCTATAAAAAAAACCGCATCTAAATCCGTTGCGTAGTTTTAAAGATTTAAGCATACATAGGGATATAGGGACAGAGCAAGCGACTTTGTTTTATACTATGTAGTGACAGTAAAGAGACAGGCATATTAGGTATCAACTATGAAATCCAATTCAAAAAACGAGAAAGGCTGACTACTCTTTCGCTTAAATCATATAAATTTTTACAGGTCTTCAATATTTGACGACAACATCCACAAATACGGGGACATTATAATAACAAAACAAAACGGGAAGCAGAAAACACTGTCCAAAGTACTTACAAAATCTGGCTTCGCTTTACACGATGAATGCAAGTTCCACCAGGCACTACATTCGGGTAATCTCAAGACGAAACTCAGCACTGATAAAGTCAAAGACATAGTAAAACAATTGGATCAACATTATTTAAAAGAACAACTGCCCAAAACAGAATGGAAGAAATCGGTCCAAAAACAAACAAAAATATTCCACACCGAACAACATTTGGAATCGACTTTGACAATAGAGAACCTGAACAAGCACAACAGTAAATTGAATAAAATTAAATGTTTAAACATTGAAGAGCTATTGGAAAGGAAAATGAGAGATTTGGAATTGTGTAAAGGGATTGATGAACCGTCCTTAGGCAGGGCATCCCACGTCAGCCCTAGATATGACCCAAAACCAGCTAATAACTGTAACCAGCGCTTCAAAAAGTTAATGATGATGAAAAACCAGAAGAAAGTCTCATCTGATCTAAAATCAACAATTAAAGCTACGAAAATGTTTTTAGAAGAAAACGCACATATTAAACTTACTGCCCCTGAAATTTGCGATGAACATAAAGATGCACATGAAACTGAAAAATGTATACCCATTAGATTAGAGGATGAGAAAATGCAAGACAATGAAAATGACAGTCACTATAAACGGATAGCAAAAACGCGTAACAAATGTAAGTAATAATGTACGGGCGGTAGTAATTTGACGGGCCTGTTGGCTCAGTTGGTAGTGACCCTGCCTTCTGAGTCGGAGGTCGCGGGTTCGATCCCTGCTCGGGGCCAACATATGTGTGCATGAACATGTCTGTTGGCTTCGTGTCTGGTTGTTTAATATTTATTTAAGTATGTCTATCAGTTGTTTAGTACCCATAGTACAGGCTCTGCCTAGTTTGGGACTGAATAACCGTGTGTAAATTGTGTCCTACAATTTATTATTATTATTTTATTAATGTAGATTATAGATGTAGATTAGTGTTGATTTAAGAGGCAGACAAACTTCTACAGCTTGATAGCACTATCTGACGAAGAGTCACCAGCTGTTATGCTTCCTTCCTTCCTTTGTTTGGAATGCAGATCTGAGGATTTGTTTTGTGGACTTTCGGATTGGTATAATGACAGCATAATAGCTGGTTATGAGACTGCGTCAGATAGTGCTATCACGCTGTAGAAGTTTGTCTGCCTCTTCAATCTACAGTAATCTATCTATCTACAGTAATTATGCATTATTTTTGTATAACGTCGTTATTTGGGTGAAATGTTTTTTTTTTATGGCATAAATGATTGTTAATTTTAATGTCGTTAAATTAATGTTTAAAATGATACTTAATAGTCCCATCACCATAGATTCTAAATGTGATTAAAAGTGATTTAAAGTATTATTTTCCGAAGGTGCGATTTTTTTGACGCCGAGTGTAGTACAGTCAAAAAAGTTGTTAGTGTTACATGGCCAAAAATTAAGATTCACTTTTCTCTTGAAGCCTTAAATGTTTTTAAATTTTTTTTTTGGTAAATTATAGGGATCAAAGATACCTTTCGAAATAAACATTAATCAATAAGATTTATTTATGACTTACCCAGAAAAATGAATTCTTAGTTACTGGCCATGTAACCCTAACAACTTTGTTGACTGTACATACATTGCGTAATTTTCTATTTGGCTGATATAACCACACACATACGAAATACCCACTTGACTTAGTATTTTTAGACCCCGTATGTGACAGGTGGTGAGCCCATTGCCGTAACGAGGTGCTATTACACATGACTCATAATTCTAGGGGTTACGGGTTTCTGCACGATGTTTTTCATTCGCTGTCGCACTTGAGAACAATGTTCAACAAAACCCAAGAGATACAAAAATTTAATCAACTGCAGTGAGCATTCTTAGTGGTTGTAGCAATTTCTTTCAGATCACCTTGAGATTAATTAAACTGTAGAACTAGGGTAGATGGTGCACTAAAAATACCTAAGTAGTGATTAATAAAGTGATATGATGATATAATTTATATCATATGCCTTCTTTTTTAGCCAACAAACGCCGCAATACGCCGAACAGTATACCCCAATATGATGAAACAAAAGAAAAGCTAGTGTCCTATGG
This sequence comes from Ethmia dodecea, assembly GCA_963855545.1. NCBI lineage: Eukaryota > Metazoa > Arthropoda > Insecta > Lepidoptera > Depressariidae > Ethmia > Ethmia dodecea. The sequence continues at coordinate 2,579,990 of OY979463.1, read as the reverse complement.
TCCACCTGAGATTAATCGTTTGAAACTAAATATTACAGTAGTACCTAAAGATGAAATACTGAAAATACCAGAGCAAAAAGATCCACCCATTATTGAAGATTACACAAGTAAAGAAGATATTTATGGTAATGTCGATTCAGATGTTGAGGAAGTTACTCACCAAGATAACAGTATAGGAAATCGGTCTGATAGCACATCCCCAGATCTACCTAAGACAGAAGAGGTGACCAGAGCGAGACAAACTACCCCTCAATCCGAACCAGCAGCTGGCAATAGATCATCAAGCTCGCTGCTACAAAGAAGACTACGTGCTCACAGAGAAAAAAATACACGAAACCTTGATAGTTCCTTCACTTCTGTGTCAGACACCAGCAACAAGGACTCATCCACTAGCATCGAAGATGTGAAGACCAGAAAACCTTCAAAAAAAGTTGATTCCGATGATGACACAGATTCTGAGGTAATACAAACTGTTAATTTAGACTATCCTGTAGCTACATTTAAAAAAGAGGAGATAGTTAAAGCCCAAGAATTAGCTAAAAACCATGTCAATCCGTTCAAAAATAACGAGGCAAATATGTCTGTGTTTGTTGATAAGTTAGTTACACCAGTTTTGATGGTCCATTCTAAAATGGATAAGCGTTTCCAGCCATCTTTCCTCCTAAGAGACGTGAGTTTTAGCGGTTATATCCATAACGCGTTAAAAATTTTGTCGATCGATCAGCCGATGATGATACAAACAGTGTCTTGGTTCACCATTTTGCGCGGATACAGTATTTTTATGATTGCTCCGAAAAGCAGTGGGAAGACCATGGGTTATTTGCCTTCGGTATGCCGTTTGATATCCGATCGCGATACCGAAATAGGTGGAATGGGACCCCTTTGTATTATAGTCTGCGCTACTGCCGCCTCCGTTTCTGAAGTAGAGCGTTTATCCAAAATTTTCTTTGGAAATAACGAAAGGGTACTGACTTGCTACACTGGTATGAATGAAATGGAGTTGGCGACTTCGTTGCTCAACGGATGCGACCTATTGATCTGCACTCCGTCCATTCTCGTTCGGTTATTGCAGATGACTGACTTCGGTGTAGATTTACGGAGACTCAGGACATTCGTAATGGATGACTGCGAAAGGCTCTCGGAAGTCTACATGAATGAAGTGAAGTTTTTCTTTGTGAAAATTAAGCAAATGCTCAAAAATCGCGTACCTAAAGAAGTTAAGGTTCAATATATTCTGTCATCGAGGGTGTGGTGCGATTTTATGGAGCCGTTGGCTAAAAAAGCTCCTGATACAGTCATTTGCGTTGGTGCTTTCCAAGAATGCGTGCTTTACTCTAAAGCTTCAACGACCGCGAGTTTTGTAACCAAAGACAACAAAGTTAATGCGGTCTTAGAGTTTCTGAACCAAATTGACGTCACCAAGAAAACTGTCATCGTTTGCCGTTCAGATGATGAAGTGAAGATGCTAGAAAAAGCCCTGATAAATGCCAAATACACAGTATTTGCGTGTAATAACACCATGACAGTGCAAGAACTGTATAATTTGAATTTAGCATGGGCAGAAAACCAAGGAGTTGGTCCATCTTCTATTCTGGTGTGCTGCGATGGTAATTTGACACACATGAATATGACTGACGCGCACTACTTAGTGCACTACTCACTGCCGGTTTTATTCTCTATGTTTTGCAAGCGATTCTCGGTTTTAGTAGACAATTATGCTTCGATATTCAAAGAGGAAAACGAGCATGTTAAAATCAAGATTCTGTTTGAAAAGGGCAACGTAGAACAACTACCAAAAATACTGCATTTCATCAAGAGATGCACAACTGCCGTACCGCAAGTGTTAGACGAAGTGTGCGCCGAAGTGCTGGCAGAGAAAGATGCGAAGAAAGCTCAGAATCTCGTCCCGATCTGCGGAAACCTGCTCGCGTTTGGAGAATGCCCAGACTTCTGGAACTGCCTTGAACGCCACGCGATCCTCAAAGCATTCGATGAACCTAAGGAGTGGATTCCAACATCTGGAGAAATCACATTCCAAATTCTCCATTATCACAACGCAGTTCTGTATTCCGCTCGAGTACTATCGAATATCGTGCATGGATCTACCAAAACGCACCCGCAGACGTACAAAATGCTCGCCATGAAGATGGCAACGTACTTCAGCACGGAATCCAACAAGCGGTTGCAAGGAGTACCGCAAGTAGGCGACGTATGCGCTGTGTCTTTGAAGCAAAACTTCTTCAGCCGCTGTCAAGTGCTGAAAGTCCTCACGCACTACCAGAACGGGAATCCGAACCACGTCTTAATCAGACTATTGGACGAAGAGACACTGCGAAAAGTGAGGGATATTGACTTGTTCCATTTGCCGGATGAGATGAAAACGCCAAATACACACGTTGTACACGTTAGACTCGGCAACATTCAACCGAAAGACAAAGACATCACTTTCTCAGATCTTGCTAAACAGCAGCTGAAGAAAATCACTGATAATGACGAAGAATTGTACATGCGTGGTCGCATTGCACTTACAGTTGGCAACTGCGTTATAGTGGACACTTTGGAAACTTGCCAAGATTTGACGTCTATGAACAAAACTGTCGTAAGACACGACTTTAGAGAAGAGCTTGAAGCTCATGCGATTCCCAACCCAGATCATATATCAAAACTGGAGGCTATTTGCGAAGCTGGGGGCTTAACAGTTATACAGGAAACCAAAGTTTCACCTATTATGGAAAAGAAAGAGTTACCCAAAAGCCAATGGGCACATTTAGACACAGATGACATGCCTTTAGTGTTATTCGCTTCGGCCAAAGACCCTGGCACATTCTTTGTACGACTGGTGAAATTCGATGATTGCATGAACCTGTTGGTCAAAGATATTCAGAAATATGTAGCTGACAACCCTGATAGAGTAATGGAGGCTATCAAAGACCACATTGTACTGGCGAAATTCCCTGACGATGGAATGTATGAGCGTGCGAGGGTAGACGAAATTCTTGACGAGAATAAAGTTAGATGCTTTTTCGTTGACCAAGGAGATTGGAGAGAGGTTGCCAAAGCTGATTTAATTGAGATCACAGAGAAATTTATATTACAAATGCCGTTTCAAGCTATCGAATGTAGGCTGATTGGCGTAGAGCCAGCGGGCGAAGACTGGACCGAATTCTGTATTACCTGGTTCACAAACCTATTTGAAGACGATTCAGGTGATCTAAAGAAAATGTACATTAAGTACTATGCAAAAGAAAAAGCAGAACACACTGACGGACACAAGTATGGCGTAGCTATAATTGACACAAATTCATACCCAGATGTGATTATAAACTATTTGATTGTAGATGTCAATTTCGCTAAAGAAGTGACAGAGGAGGCTCATTATTTAAAGGAGTTTAGTACTTTAGATGCACCACAGTCAGACCACCAATCTACAGCAGACGAGGAGGATTGGGTTACGGTAGAACCAGATAAATCTGTGAAAAATGAATTTGTTGAGTCGCCAAAAGTACCCTTATCGGACATATTTCTTAAAGCACCGATACGATCAGTACCTTTAGTGGCTTCTGACAACGAATCAGACGAATCTGAAGGCAGATGGAGTGGCAACATTGATGATTTTGTTAAAATATTTCAGCCCTCGGCACAGAAAGAAAATTCAGGTCCTGGTCTGAATGAAAGCGAAATAAAAATTGGTGTAGTTACCAAGAAAGCCAGTATAGAATTACTAGCTATTGAAGACAGTCGTGAAAGTGACAGAAATTCGCTAAGCGACGTAATGCCATGCAAAGAAATCAGAGTACTAGATTCAGATGATCTCTCTTCACCTGAATCTGAAAAAATTACTACTGACAGTGATGTATCAAGAATAGTTCACGAATCTGACAAAAGTTCCTACAAAAGCAGCAATGTGCCATCTGAAAAGATTTCTGCAGACAGCTGTGACGTGTCGCTAGCTAAAGACAAATCTATAATAAAAACAACAGAATACAACATCAGTAAAGCGTCAGGAGAAATAACCGAAAACCCGATGGACCTAACAGTGGTAGATGAGTTGAGGAAGCCAAAAGTTTGCTGGCGACAAACCAAAACTAATGTTACCGTCAAAATACTACTGATTGGCGTAGAGGACTACGAAATATGTATCAAAGAAAGATCATTCAAATTTGGAACTTACGTTCACGACACTAAATACGGTTTCGATATCGAGCTGTATGGAGTCATTGATTGCAATAGATGTTCTCATTCTAACAAAGGTCAGTACATTCTAGTTAAGTTCACCAAAATTCTCAAGATGGATTGGATGACGTTAACAAGAGACAGTGGTATAAGGAAATGGATAGTTTTCGACATGGATTCTTTGGAAGATTCTTCATCGAGTGAAGACGAAACAGACAGTACTATTGCCCACGTGATAAGAAACTTGAATCAATCCGAATCGGATACTGAAGATGATGAATTTTTGGATGATGTGGATTATCATAATAGAAGTTAAGCGAATTGAAATTGAGTAATTTTATATACCACACTTATTAATCAAGAAATCTCAGAAAGTACAAATACAAAATTGAGATAAAAAATACCGGACAAGTGCGAGTCGGACTGGCCCACCGAGGGTTCCGTACAAATTTGTAGGTATAATATGTACCTATCATGGTCTAATCATGGTACCAATCATGGTCTAATGACCATGATTGATTACGTACTCTAATTAACGACTATATTTTTATATGATTTAACTACAAATGTATAGTTTTCGAGGGAGATGTTTCATGAATGTATGGAGACTGGGCCTACACCATGGACACCAGTTTTTTAGATAAATATAAATAAAATAACTATAGTTTTATTCATGATTTTGCTCATATTTGTTTAGTTTACTTATACAATAAACTTTAATTTTCATTGAACTAGCATCGCGGCGACCATACATGACAATTGACATTATTTTAAAGTTTGTCGGACTAATTCACAATAACATGGAAATTGGGCTCAAAAAGTTAGAAATAGTATTATTTCAATATGATTTAATGCTCATCCATTGAAGTTTAATTACTTTTGTGCAAGTTAAATAGATGGAAATGATTTTTTAAAATATTTTTCTGATAATCACTCGATTTTTCTCTATATTTCACTCTGGTGTACAATGTGCCGGCCCAAAATGAAACGTCTCCTTTCTCCCTGTAGTTGTAGTTTAAGACGATATTACTTGACGAATTCATAATTCTAGGTCAACGGAAAGTACCCTATAAATTTTGGCTTTGCGAGTGTCGAAATATACGTTTTTTGTGTCATAAACGACCGTATCTTTTTTTATGTTAGATTAGAAGTTTGATTTTTTTACATCTTCCAGGGACTGGTTTTAACTCGATACCTCTAGAAAATAAAGGGTCTTGACAGACAGACAGACAGACGGACAACACACTGATATTGGAAGGGTTCAGGCCTTTTTCCCTTTGAGATAAAGAACCCGCAAAGAAAAGCAGCCATGTTAGAAGTGAGCTGGTCTTGCGTGAGGTCCAAGATCGATAAGGACATGTACCGAAGAGCTTAAGCCAAAAATTACGTACATACTCGTAGTTCCCGTGAGAATACAAGAATAAAATATGGCCTATGTTACTAAGGGATATTCTAGCATTCTAATGGTGAAATAATTTTTGAAATCGGTCCAGTATTTTTTGAGTTTATTCGTAACAAACATACAAAATTACGAATCTTTCTTCTATATAATATTAGAACGTAGGAAAAAATTGCGAGGAAAATCGCAGGTACCGGAATTTGTTCTGAAGCATTCCAGTTTGAAGATAGGCTACCACTTTTAGGTTTCCGAAAATATGCTGGTTAAACTACTACGTGTAACAAAGTAGTTTAGTTAGTTATTTTATATGTATGTTAGATATAAGGTATATATAATATAAGATTATTATTATTATAAAAGGGGCTATTTCCAGGAATGGAAGCTCTGCCGGGGTCGGCAGAAGATAAAGGCAGAAAGTTTTTTATCAATGATCAATTACGCTCTTTGGCTTCCTGCACATCCATAAGCCTTTTCATGCACGCTCTTTTATTCTTCGCACGCTGGACCCCAGCTTCTTGAAGGACGTCACTAATTTGATCCGTGAACGTCCTTCTGGGGCGTCCTCTTTCCTTGCATCCTTCAACGTTGGGTTGACCACCTACAGTAACGTTCACTCGGTCCTTGAAGGTGACGTTTGGCATCAAGGAGTTTGTAATTTCGCATTGCAGTGGTTTGTCATTATCTCTTAAAGTGGGCGACAGGGTCAGTGAGGAGACCAACTACTGGCCTTCATGATATTCCTGGAGCGTCCGTATTATAAGTACTTCGCCTCCTTCACATGCATAAGCCTTTTCATGCGCGCTCTTTTATTCTTCGCACTCTGGACCCCAGCTTTTTTGAAGGATGTCACTAGTTTGATCCGTGAACGTCCTTCTGGGGCGTCCTCTTTCCTTGCATCCTTCATTATTGGCTTGACCACCTACGGTAACGTTCGCTCGGTCCTTGAAGGTAACGTTTGGCATCAAGGCGTTTGTAATTTCGCATTGCAGTGGTTTGCCATTGTCTCTTAAAGTGGGCGACAGTTCTCATTAAGAAGGGTCAGTGAGGAGACCAAGTACTGGCCTTCATGGCATTCCTGAAACATCCGTCTTATAAATAAAGCTTAGATCGGCGAACTGCAACCTAAGTCACTTTGTCTTTAAGTGTATTTTCCAAAGATCGGCTCTAAGTTAGGCTATTTCATCTTTGGACCTGTGGAAGTTTTCAAATTGTATTAGGTGATCCAATGGATTTTAAAGTATCGGGAAACCTTGCTCGTTAAGTTTTATCGCCTAAAGTCTGCTCTTATTTGGGGTACTTCATTAGGACTTCGGTAGCAAATGGGGTTCTCATTAAGATAGTGAGAGAGGAGCATATTTTGCTATATTCGCAAACGATAATTGAATAAGTATACAATTTGGAAGCAGAACTGCCACGACTTGGTCTTTAAGTGTCTTTTCCAAAGATCGGTTCTAACTTAGGCTATTTTATCTTTGGAACTGTGGAGATATTGGATTGTGTGATCCAATTAATTCTTACATGTCCTGACCCATTTCACTTCAAGGTTTGTCGCCTTACGTCGGATATCATTTGTCCTCTTTTTGCCTTGGAGATTTTGTATTTTTGCGGGAGCGCATTTGAAGACAACAATTTAATATAGGCCTTAACGACATTCACAAATTCATTTGGATTGCGGATGGAATCTACATTTGTTTACAGAAAATATACAATTTAATACGTATCTTAATTTTTTCATATTGATTTGGGGGTTGCTTAGTCGAGGTCCAGTCCAGTCTGAAAGTCTCCAATTAGATTTCAATATTAAATCCAAATTAAGACAGCACACGTCGTATTACATGTACAAACACAGCTGTGTGCCATCTTGTAAAGTATTTATTATATTAATCTTATTAGTAATTTAAAAGAATTATCAAATTTCAGTCGTCGACCTAAACCCAGCCCAGGTCATGGCCCTGGTCTAGTGCCTGTCATTTCCTCAGCTAACTGCTAAAGAAAATGTTGTGCGGTATCCAGTGATATAGTTGTACACATTTTCTCTTTTACCTTTAAAATATCTCAAACCACTAGCTTGACAGTTTGACTCAGAAACTGTTGCTAGAAATTGGTCCAATAGATAGAGTCATTCATAGTCCTTTAAATTCTGATAAAAATTTTGTAACAATTTTCAACCTGTCATTGATTCTTAGTGTTGATGATCAGCCAGAAGGCATGTTGCATCACTTAAATTGGTAATAATGTTTAACAGGTCTTTTGATTTTTAAGCGTTATTAATTTCCGAAGTGCTTGGCCCTTTGAGTATTAAACCAACCGAAGACGCCACTGACAGGCGTTCCCCTCGGCCAAAAAAAGGGTCGGTCAACGATCATACCTGTTATATACTACTAGTTTTTTGAGTTCACGGAGTGCTCGGATTGGTGAATGTAATATTTGTGTGCATCTAGTTCAAGCTAGTGTTTAATTGTTTTGTCAAAAAATGCGTTTGTGTTAACATTATTTGTGTGCGTTTCCTCGTCCCCCGAGCAGAAATTAGCCGACTTTTTTGCAAAGAAACTAGTGCGCGTGACGTCTCCTGTTGGTTTAATAGGTACTCAAAGGCTTGGCCTAATGCTGTTAAAGCGCTGCTCATGTTTTGTTTTCATAGCTCTATCTCTTTTTATGGCCACTTCTGGGATGGCTGCTTGAGCTAGAGATGTCAACCGATTACATTTGAGCAACGGTATTTACCGATTAGTTTTAGAAAAAAGAACGGTTTTTAAATAGGGTCATGTCATGTATGAGTGATTCGTTCCAGGTGAATATTGGTCTCCCGACTTTTAGTTTCTTGACTCGGTATTTGAGTGCTGCAAGGATGTGTGGTTCCGTGAACTTCCATGCGCTTAAGTATGTGTCCGAAGTAACATTCAGGCATTACATTCTTTTGGTGATCGTTTTGCCTTGCAAGATGTCATGCAATTTTTTATTTTTGGCCGGATTAGTAGAGTATTGAAGTAAATAATTCAGTATTAATCGCTCGTGGTTTCTTAGTTTTGATCTATTTGCTTCGGTTTGAGATGCAGCTTTGAGTTGTAGGCTCGATTACCATTTTGTAAATTAGTCGAGCTGTTTTGGTTTTTGTTACATAAAAGGTTTCGCGTTTTTAACTTCCTGTTTACATCTTGTGTTAATGGTATCAAAAAGCACCGCACAATCTCCACATCAACCTGATGAAGGTTTTAAAAGTCTGATTTGATGGATTTTGGGCATTGGTGAGGGTTTATGAAAAGCATGTTTAAAAATAAAAAATACATTGTTAGGAAAAAACTAAGTTTTTTTCCACATGAACAATTGTCGATCGATCCATCTTCTCTGCCTACCCCTGTGGGACAATGCCGTGAGCATTATGTATTTATGTATAATAGTTTTTCCAAAATATTTTTTAAATATTTTTTGTGTTTTACAACTTAATGGAAAATCAAGAAATACGTCTGTGAACATTTTTATTTTATGTATCAAGTTCCTATTCCTGTCTGTAAAATGGATATCACAGATAAACTTCTTCCTATACAGTTCATAATCAGCTGAACTATCTTACTTCCCGCCAGCTATATGAACCCAAGCCTTGAAACGGTCAGGATTCTTTTCTGGATGTGGAAACTTATGGTGGGAGTTCTATGCTAATATAATAAAGAGGAAAGATTCGTATTGTTAGCCGATAAATATCGATTTAAGCCAACTCTATTGGAACTACGTCTCTACGCGTGACCTCACGAGGAACTGTCGACAATCCTGCGCATTATGGCTGACGAGCTAGGCTGTGGCGCGTATAGATAATTGATATAAATGTTTGCCCGAGTCTCTGAAAGTCTGTAACTTAAATAATAAACCATAATATGAAAGGCTATCGCTTTATAAATTAATTCTCTTAATAGGGTTTTTGTATATTTGTTACAAATAAACTCAAAAACTACTGGACCGATTCCTCTCAAACCAATAATCTGAGACACAATAGATTTTTAATTGTTACGGTGCGCATTGGAACCGCACGGTGCTTGACTGATTAAAAATTGTTTGGAAAGCTAGAAGATCCCTGAGTAACATAGGCTTTATTTTATTCCCGTATTCCCTCGGGAACGGAACTACGCCGTTGAAACCGCGCAGATCCGCTAGTATAATATAAAATGAAGAATTGGTTTCAAGACCAACCATAAACTCCTAATAAATGCTTCATACTTATATGCCCCGATTCTGCTTTTGCCTTCACTGACCGGTCAGAACTATGCTCGAGGGTGGAAGCGAAATTAGACCCTGAAGCTTTGAGCTCTGGGCAGAAAGCGGTGTACACCTCTCGACACCCTAGCCTATCGCAAGGCAGCTCGTTGCGAACTATTCGTGTTTGGCGACACAGCGAACCTAAAACATACACGTCTGAGAGCCACACTTCGGCACGCTTGGGCCGGCTCGACCGGAGTGATACCTTGGCCTCACATAAAACCAGCGTAAAGCAATGCTTGCATTGCATTTCGCTGAGTGAGTGAGGTAACCGGAGGCCCAACCCCCCCTCCCCCCTGATGTTAGAGTTTGCGGCATTACCGCACAGTTGTAGTCCATAGGTCCAGACTGGTTTCAGGATACACTTACATAGTAATAGTTTTCTATCTATACTCAAATGGAGTACGTTTTACTGATAAAATGAGGAATAGTGTCATTCGAGAGCGTTGTGGCTTGAAAGGGGATGTAGTGACTAAGATTGAGAAGGATGCTCAGGTGGTTTGGACAATGGACATATCGGACGGATGGATGAAAGGCGTCTAATGAGACAAATATATAAAGAAAGAAAGAAAAATATTTATTAGGAACACCTCTACATAGGAGATAAAAAATCTTAAAGATAAAAAACACAGAACATATTTGAGTGTCCTAACGGGGAGAGGATTGTGAGTGGCCGAGTCAGCAGAGGGTGACCAAGGCGTACTTACATCGATCCTATCGGCGATGTATTAAAGAAAAGCCAGATAAAAAGTACCCGAAACCGACGAGCATGTATGGAGCATGGAGCATATGTTTCCTATCTACACTCATTTGCCAGTGGATACTGGCAAATTAATAAAAAGTTCGTATAAGAGTACATATGACCCATCAGCCTTTAAGCACACCTTGGACACAAGCGATAAAATGTATGAAACAAACGCGTTGCTACGCGTACAGTCTAAGCTCGTGTAGGTGAACGCGTATCATGCTTGTGTGAGAACGCGTACCATGCTCTGCGCACCTTGTCGTCGTCTCGTCCTAGCCAGCCGTTGACTGTGAGACAACCAAGCGCGGGGTGGCGGCACTTTTAGCGGGAGGCAGGGAGTGGCCATACTGTACGCTAGTACTATTTATCATACTGTGCTTTAAGGCTCGTGTGAACAGGCATCTTCTGGGCAAGCTCGTTCCATGTTATCTTTGCCTTCGGGCTAGTCTGTGGTCAAGAGTAAGCATGGAGCAAGACCCATATGCTCGAGCAAGGGGAGAAAGTGGAGTAGTATCGGCACACTCAGCTGCCGATCTATCTAGCTTTTGCCTCCGACTTCGTCTGCGTTCCTGGATAAAAAGTAAAGTATTGCAAAAAACGCTTTTCTTGACCCCTTTTTTTTTATCAAATTCAAAATGACTAAAAAAGTAGGTTATCAATACGACTGTAGGTATGTTTTTTTGTTAAAAAAAATTAAAAATATTTATTTATCTAATTACATGTAGTCAGTAATGTATGGATGGGTTGATGCACCCTTTTAGACCTAATGAGCCTGTGTTAAGATGCATCGGTCGAATTTATGCACTGTTTAGTGAGTCTCGCTACGAATTTTTAACAAGGAAAGAAACTTAGTCTTAGATATATACATAAGCCACTTATTACCTCAGAACATTCGACTGGGTAAACCGATTTTGAAGATTCTTTCCCGTGTTGTCCTATTTAAATTTGGTCCAGTTCTGACAATGGCGTCCTTGAGAAAACCATATAAGTTGAAGTCGGTATTTTACTCTTTAGGTTCTATGTCATATTCAAAATAGTGGCTTATAAGTCCACTTGTTGCAATTCAACGAAGTCTTAGCAATTATTACTTGTTGTTGTAGCGGCAATAGAAATACACATTCTTTGAAAAAGGCTTTTCCTCCTCTCTTCTTCACAATTATACTTACCGATGCGGTGGAGTTGCAATGACTTTCAATAAGTGGACTTATAAGCCCCTCATCATCAGCCGGAAGACGTCCACTGTTAAACAAAGGCCCCATAGAACGCCACAACGAACGGCAACTTTCTGCTTGCATCCACCGGTCGCTAGCGACCTTGACGATGTCGTCTGCGTCTTCCGGTTTATTTGTTATACTTCCGGTTTTATAAGCCCCTACATTGAATAAAAATTTTTAACTTTGAGGTTTAGTAGGGTCCAGTTGGCTTCCTATGTGTGCGGAACCCTAAAAATCACCTCCAAATTGCTCCGTTGCAGCTTAAAAGAAGGACTAACATATCAACCAACACTTTCATTTGTAGGTCTAGTATTAAGTAGTTTATAACCATGGCTTATTCTAGTAAATAACAGTATTGTGTATGTGCCAAGCAGAGTTGAGACTTATTTGAAATATGTACTTGTAAGTATTTAAAATGAAAATAAAAAATGCGAAATACCTATTTTACATTTAAATACCTTTTCGAGAAAAGCATTAATTAGTGTTTTATTTGAAAGACTGATTCGTTTCAGTCAATATTACTAGGGAAACTTCATATAAAATGCCACTAGAGGCGCTGCTCGTGTCTAAAATAGTATATTACACACCTAGGTAAGTAAAATAAGAAATGTCTCAGATCACATGTAATTGTCGAGGCGTGTATACTTTTTACTTCTCGACGGCGGCGAAAAGCGGCAACTTCGTTTAGCGCAGCGGGCCGAAATTTGCCGCTTTTCCCATTACCGAGCTCAGAACCAGTAGAAAGATTTTTTTATATGGTACATGCGTTTTACATGCGACCTCACAAAATGAAAATAAGCGATAAAAAGTGTAATAAATAAAGAGAATTGAATTGAAGAAAAAATATTAGGTAAAGGAAGCATTTTCAAAATACCTATTTTACATTTAATAAAAAAACAAAACTATTTGGTATTTTGCATTTGAAATAGTTATTCAAAAAATTTTTGCATTTTGTATTTCAATACATTTCTTAAACTATTTTGTTCATATCTGGTGCCAAGACTGAGAAGTGAGCTTAAATACGACAGGGTAAATGAATCTACTGGAATCTACTGTAGAAGTATCAGGGAGTAGCTGATCTAGGCTAGGCTATACGTGGTTTACTTTAGGTTATTTAGTTTAGTTTTAAAATGAAATTCATTCATAATAAAATATGAATAATCAAAGTATTTTTGAATCTGTTTAACTGCTAGACTAGACTGCCCTTTCAGACACTGGAACGAGACGAGTCATAGGTCTAAGAAAACAAATAAATAAGTAAATGAAAATATACTAATATAAATACATAAGCTCTATTGTTACTGACATACTAACAGAACTATGGAGACAAGTCTGAAATAAAGTTTTATTATTATTAACTAGTCTTATAACATAAGTAACATAAGTATAATAAAATAAGTAATTATAGTTCATTAAAACTAAAAAAAAACAAGCTTTTGTATGTACGGCACGCGCTTTGATTATTTATAATCAAAGGGCACGCGGCAGCCTTTGAGGAGTTGCTATATCCACCTCCTGGCTCCATCAATAGATCAGCTCGGTGGTACCATATTTTCGCATTGTCACTAAACTTACTTAGGTATGCCAAATTTCTGCTCAATCGTTTGAAGATATCTGCTTCAAAATTGAGTTGCAAGATTCCATCCGAACAAACACAATTTTAAGTTAAATAAAAGCTTGTAATTAGGTTGTCTGGAAGAGATCCATTGTACTTTAATTAATGTTTATATCCATATTACATTGTTTTTGGTGTACTATAAATAGTTATTTCAACACACTTGCTCAAAAAGTAGCTCTAATTTCACTGCAATTAGGCACATAATTACACCTATAATCAAACTGAAAAAGTCACAGTTTGATTTGCTATTATTCACAAGTGAGTTATAGATTTTTTTTTTCAATTTTATTGGTTGAGTTGCATTGTTCTTAAAAAAGTACACACTTGTACCATAATGTACTATTCTATTCTATGTAAAGACAAAAAAATGCTCCGATTTTAAGACAACATTTGGTGCGGTCCAAATTGCACTTTCTGCGCTCGTGTGCGCTATATTCATGCAAACAACTGTTCAAATTGCGCTGTGGTACGCTGACATGAGCATTGTGACTTCATCGATGACGTCATCGATTGGTGCGAACAGTGCCAACACCGAGCAGGTAGTGCAATGTCTCCGGAACTGTCAAACAGTTGTCAAACTTCAATGTGCATGGTGTTTTTTCGTTTTATGATTGTTCTGTTTTTTCCCGCCCCGCGAACTTTTACTTTTTGATTAAGTATTAATTAAAATTAGGTATGTCGTCCGTCATTGATATTAACAGAAGTACATTGCGAAGCTTCTATATTCTATATGACTGAATTTAACTTCAGAACAATATCAACGAGTAGCAATTGGTTTGTACTAACATTTAAAATACCTATTAGAATGTAAAAAACTACTTTATTTGAAAACTACATAACAATATTTATTTTAATATTAAAAGAACTGTCATTTTTGACAAACGAAAACCTGTTCAAATTGTTTGCATGCTAACAATCGTAATCATTATGAACAGTCGTGTGCGTGCTCACGAACGTATTTACCATTTGCACAAAACGGACCGCCCTAATTAATTTAATACCTGAAAAAGTCATTCGAACGCTGCGAGTTGAAACTGTAAATGTAAATTCTGGTTTCAATTTCCCGAATATTAAGTAATTTTATCAAAAATGAAAAACTTTTATGTAAGTATAGAACTATTTTTATTATGGTGTACAAGGTCCTAGAACAACTCTTTAAGATATTATGAATAAGTTCGATACCTTGACCGCTAGATAGCTAGGGACTATCTGGGGGCATGGTAGTGACCCGCCAAGACGAGAAAAGCGAATCGCAAACCTACCTTTTCTCGAAGTTTTTCGTAGTTTTTTTGAACCCTCATAACTTGGGTTTGGATTATATTTATTATTCTGTGACTAAACTATACCAAGTAAAAATATCTTTAATATACTTTTGTTCATATAACAATAAAAAATAAGTTCAAAATTTATGTTCATTTCGACTTACATTGATTATGGAGAGGCTTACAAATAAAACCAAATGTGGTAAATTGTGTGATAAGACCGCCTATTCTACTTTTTTTTATCATTGTATCACTTATGGCATATTTTTATTCGTGTACAATAAAGAGTTGTTACTTACTTACTTACTTAAAAAAATGTGTTGTTGGAAGTTAAAAATGTTATTTTAGATCTAATATACATTGGCTCGCACAAAAAGTTGACAACCCTATGTAGAATATTAAGTTATTTTTTTAAATGTATATCTTAAGCAACACCAAGATTGTATGGAAGATAGCTCTAAGTATATATTTTTTGTTAATTTCTTATGTTTGGAAAAAGTTATTGTATTTTGTTATGTTTATGCTGTGATTTAATATAATACATTCCTGTATAAGGCTTTTGCAGTAATAGCATTTAACCTAAATAATGATAAATTATCATTAATTTAAATAACCTACATAATGATAGATTGTGGGACACAATTCACACACGGTTATTTAGTCCCAAACTAGGGAAAGCCTAAGGCTAGTAAATAACTGACTGAATAAAAATATAGGGAAATACATCCCTGTATTTGAATATTAGAAGTTAATTTCTGCAAGAAAATGTTCTGTTCCTACTTCGTTATTATTTTTTGTTATAAGCTCTTTCATTACTTTTGATTTTAAAATATATTTTAATAAGAAAAATATCACATTTTATTTACCTCATCCTTATCGTAAGTAGTAAGTACCGCCTGATTTTTTTTACCGTCTGAAAAAAAATATGGTGTGATAGTCATTTGGCATTGTTACCTCATTTTTTTTTTTTTACAAATCCTGTACTAATATACATTACTCAATTGTAGTCAATATTACACATTGAAATAGTATTTTAAAGAGAAACTGGCTCCTAGCTTCTATTCATGCGCAATCTACCTACAATCGCCAGCTGGTATATACAGCGTGTAACCGAAAGGGTATATCAAGCCGAAAGTGGGTTGTTATAGACATCATTTGGAACAACATTCACTATGGGACCAACTTGATCAGAGCAACTTTATTTTTCACTCCACCATACAAATCAGCTGAGCGCTGAACCCGAAATGTACTGAGATGAGAAAAATAAAGTTGCTCTGATCAAGTTGGTCCCATAGTGAATGTTGTTCCAAATTTTGTCTCTAACAACCCACTTTCGGCTTGATATACCCTTTCGGTAACACCTTGTATAATAATGTGCGTAGTGTTTTAAGTAGACTTAGTAAGTTGCATTTACCGTGACTGTATTTAACAATTAGTCTCGTGTATAACTTCGGCTCTAGATACTTTATACGTTTTTTTTCCAGACGTTAAAAAAAAAACATCCAGTATATAAACAATGCCTTCTTCCCGTGGGGGGAAAACTATCCTACAATAAGTGTACGGACAGTGCCATCTATGGGAATTTTCACTGGAGGTGACTTACACAACATTATCATATCAGCCGAAAGCTTTTAATACTCAAAGGCCGATAGACCTCCACAATTTCCATATAGTCAAGCCTAAAAAGTCAACATTTATTAATTTTTTTGTAGGAAAAATAGAATCAAAATCAAGTCAAGTCTTAATAATAAAATACAAAATAACAAATAATCTCACGCCGTATATTCCCGACGGGGTAGGCAGAGGTATTCTATGTCTGGATGCCCACTTTTCACCAAATATTCTTAGGACCCCTAAACGTGATCGGTGGTGAGCCCCTCGCCAGACCGGGTCTGTTTTCCACATGTCTCAGAATTAGTTCTGGGACCTGCGGGTTTACTCACGATGTTTTTCCTTCACCGTCGAGCTAGTGATAGTCTAATAATAAGTCACTCGAAACTCGTCCATGGAGATTCACTAAATGTAAACAGCAACCTATCTTCACTAACGAGTTGCTTGTTCCAAATGCAGTACCAGAAAAACAGCATTTGTCAAGGTTGTCACTCTGCAAACTTTATTTGAGGGATAACTTATTTACTAAGAATGAAAAGACCATGTATTAGTAACAATTTATTTCTGGAATAAATATAGGTACATTGAGTTACAATTTTACAGTAAACGCTTATTACTACTTATTATTTAAATATTTATGTTAAATCATAAAATCAAGAAATTAATAACTTAAAGGAATTCATTTTAAACAACAAAAATAACAATGAATATATTGATATTCTTTATTGACAAAAGAATTTATAGAATACAGAAAAAATCATATAACAATTATAATAATTGATTACTAATAAAAACATTAATATACCTACTTCAGAATAATGATCAATACTGATACGTGAAAAAAAGCATGAACAATAATATTTTTTATATAAGTATATATTTTATATACCCCCGACACAAAGGGATGGACAGATTCATCAAACAGCCAATAAT
Source organism: Ethmia dodecea (assembly GCA_963855545.1). Lineage (NCBI taxonomy): Eukaryota > Metazoa > Arthropoda > Insecta > Lepidoptera > Depressariidae > Ethmia > Ethmia dodecea. Next base: position 2,562,787 of record OY979463.1, on the reverse strand, counting down.
TCTGATTAAAACAGTTTGAAAGTAAAAAAAAAAACGTATTAGAATCAGTCCATCTGTTTGATAGCTACGATGCTACGGACAGGCAGACATCGCTCTTTTTATGTCGGCAGTTATTTATATATAATTAAACATGATAAGTATAATAACAAAAGCTATAATATAACAATTTCGAATAACATTAATTAGCCCTACGAATTACAGCACTGAACATCAAAATTATTCTTTTTTAGCATTTTTTATTACTTGTTTTTGGTAAAGTGTAAATAGACCTAATCTAGTGTTTTGATGCAGCGCACTATTCATCGCTGGATCAGTGTATATTATTTTCATGAAATTAAATTTTTGAAAATTGTTCCTGCATACTAGTAGAAAGAAAATATTATGATGTATTGAAACTTGTCATTTATCGATTATTAGTTTTTCCATAGCCAATTTGCGTTATCGCAGATGATAAACTACCCCATTTTGAGATAGCCTCCCCAAAATCTGACAGATGACAGTCCCCCTACCTCTAAATGTTGAACATACATACATACATACATATGCTCACGCCTTTTTCCGAAGGGGTAGGCAGAGACAACAGCCCGCCACCTGCTACGATCCTGGCATACCTCACGTGCCTCATCCACATCCATCAATCGGTTCATACAAGCTCGTCGGTTTCGGGTACTCTTTATCTGGCTTTTTTTCAATACATCGCCGATCTGATCGATGTAAGTACGCCTAGGTCGCCCTCTGCCAACTCGGCCACTCACAATCCCCTTATATATTTGTCTCGTTAGACGCCTTTCATCCATCCGCTCGACATGTCCAAACCACCTGAGCATTCCTTTCTCAATCTTAGTCACTACATCCTCCTTCAAGCCACAACGCTCTCGGATTACACTATTCCTCATTCTATCAATCAATCGTACTCCACTCATGCTTCTTAGCGAGCGCATTTCTACTGCATTTATTCGACTCTCGTGCTTCTTCTGCCATACCCAACTCTCGCTACCATACATACCATACATTCTGGCTACTACTGCCAGTAATTGTAGAGTAGTTGACTATCTACCCTATTTTGCGACAGCCCCTCCTCAAAATCTGACAGAATCCCTTCTCTTCCCCCCCCCCCCCATTTTCTCCCTCTAAAGCTGTCTTCACTCTGAACCTTCTAAACAAAGTTCCTCTGACAGTTCTGGCGACTGCCAGTAGCTGTAAAGTTCTTAACTACCCAATTCCGCGACAGCCGCCCCTCCTTAAAATCTTAAAAGTCCTCCCCTTTTTCCCTCTCTACAGCTGTTTACAACTGGAACCTTCTAAAAAAGTCCCTCTGACAGATTATTTAGTTGATAAACTACCCTATTTTGCGACAGCCCCTCCTCAAAATCTGACAGAACACCTTCTCTCCCCCCCCCATTTTCTCCCTCTAAAGCTGTCTTCACTCTGAACCTTCTAAACAAAGTTCCTCTGACAGTTCTGGCGACCGCCAGTAGCTGTAAAGTACTTAACTATCCGATTCCGCGACAGCCTCCCCTCCTTAAAATCTGACAGTCCTCCCCTTTTTCCCTCTCTACAGCTGTTTACAACTGGAACCTTCTAAGTCCCTCTGACAGATTTTATAGTTGATAAACTACCCTATTTTGCGATAGCCCCTCCTCAAAATCTGACAGTCCCCCCCATCCCCCCTCTCTACAGCTGTCTACACGTTGAACCTGGTCTCTGAGCCATCGGCAAGCATCAATGTGACAGTCCGTGAATTGGTCCACACGAGCCTCGCTAGACGAGCTGGGTTGAGCCTCGCCACGTCAGCCATTGGTGCTGTGCTGTAGCATTTCACGCATCGCGTCTGTGCCGCTCCCAGCCCGAACATGCCTGGCGAAAGTAGAATTATTTATATCAAAATGTACTCGTAAAAAGTGGATGTTTCGAGGAATGGAATACGTGGATGTTTCGACACGTGGGTATATTACTTTTAATTATACAGGATTCATTCAGAAAATCAAGCTTTTTTTTCCAAATTGGAAGAGTTAATAATCATTAAATAGTATATTATATTACATACCTAGGGAACTAAAATAAGAAATAATATCACGCCTTTTATCCCCGAGGGTGTAGGCAGAGGTATTCCATTTCTGGAAATATCCACTTTTCACGAGTATATTCGACCCCTAAACGTGATACTCGTAGGTGGTGAGCCAATGGACCGGGTCCACATGCCTCAAAATTAATTCTGGGACCTGCGTGTTTCCTCACGATGTTTCCCTTCACCGTCGAGCCAGCGATTTATATGTACCTAAGTTTTCAAAAACTCCTTTGCAATATTCAATATTCATTGTAAACTCAGGCATAATGCAGGCATACCTTTACGTAGTACACAAATCAACGAAATGTCAATATAAGGATAAAGTCAACGTAGATTTTTTTTTGAGAAGTAATTAAATGGGCAGCAATAATAAAATTTGGTTAGCCATAAAAAATCAGCATTTAAATCATTTGGTCGGCATACAAAGATTTTGTTCGCAAATAAAAAAATCAGGCAGCAATCCTTGTTCGGCAAATAATTTTGATAATGGTCAAAAATTAAATTAGAAATAGGCAGCTTACAATAACATGGGTTTGCATAATAAACATTCAGTCCGCAAAATAGTTACTTGGTCCGCAAAATAACTACTTGGTCAGCAAGACTTCATGATTGGACAGCAGAGAAAACATGTCGTAAAAAATTATACTATAGCCACTCCCACTCCCACTCTCATTCCCACCTACCCGCTCCTACCCTCTCATACCTCCTCCAGGTGGTAGGAGGATGTAGTAGGAGGTAGTAGGATGTAGTAGGATGTAGTAGGAGGTAGTAGGATGTAGTAGGAGGTAGTAGGAGGTGGGAGGAGGTGGTAGGAGGTGGTAGGGGGTGGTAGGAGGTGGTAGGAAGTGGTAGGAGGTGGTAGGAGGATGTAGTAGGAGGTAGTAGGAGGTTGGAGGAGGTGGGAGGAGGTGGTAGGAGGTGGTAGGAGGAGGTAGGGGGTGGTAGGAGGTGGTAGGAAGTGGTAGGAGGTGGTAGGAGGAGGTGGTAGGAGGAGGTAGGAAGATGTAGGAGGAGGTAGGAGGATGTAGTAGGAGGTATTAGGAGGTAGTAGGAGGTAGTAGGAGGTAGTAGGAGGTAGTAGCTCCTACCTCCTCCTACATCCCACTACCGCCTCCCACATCCTACTACCTCCTACTACATCCTCCTACCTCCTCCTACAACCTCCTCCTACCTCCTATTTCCTCCTGCCACCTGGAGGAGGTAGGAGGATGGAGGAGAAGGTAGGAGGAGGTAGGAGGAGGTGGTAGGATGTAGTAGGATGTAGTAGGATGTAGTAGGAGGTAGTAGGAGGTAGTAGCTCCTACCTCCTATTACATCCTACTACCTCCTACTACATCCACCTACCTCCTCCTACATCCTCCTACCTCCTCCTACATCCTCCTACCTCCTCCTACATCCTACTACCTCCTACTACATCCTCCTACCTGCTCCTACATCCTCCTACATCCTCCTTACTCCTACTACCACCTCCTCCTACCTCCTCCTACCACCTCCTCTTACCTCCTCCTACCACCTCCACCTACCTCCTCCTACCTTCTCCTAGCTCCTCCTACCTCCTCCTCCATCCTCCATCCTCCTACCTCTTCCAGGTGGCAGGAGGAAATAGGAGGAGGTAGGAGGAGGTGGTAGGAAGAGGTAGGAAGTAGGAGGAGGTAGGAGGTAGGAGGAGGTAGGAGGTAGGAGGAGGTAGGAGGATGTAGTAGGAAATAGGAGGAGGTAGTAGGCGGTAGTAGGATGTAGGAGCTACTACCTCGGCCTACCACATCCTCCTACCTCCTCCTACCCCCTACCTCCTCCTACCTCCTCCTAGCTCCTACTACCTCCTCCTACCTCCTACTATACACCCTCCTACTTCCTCCTGCTACCTCCTACTACCTTCTACTACCTCCCACTACCTCCTAAACCTTCCTATACCGCCCACCCCATTCCCACCCCCAACTCAACCGGCCCACTCCCACTACCACTACCACAACCACCACAGCCACCACAACCACCACCACTGCCACTACCACTAACACCACCACCACCACCACTACCACTACCACCACCACCACCACCACTTGTAATCGTAATAATAATCATAATCATAAAAGTTGCATAATCCAAAGTCCTTCCTAATCTATGTAAGGAATGCGCCCATTTTGCGCATGACAAGTTTGCTGAGATTATTTTGCTACTTTTATATGAAGCTCAAAAAATATTTTTTGGCTTCCCCTCTGAGTGCTTACCAAAATTTTATTAAACAGTAGCAGCTCATTTCAGCTCAAAAATAATTACAGTCATCCAGAATGACATAAATTGCAGATAGGTCTTGTAATGTTTGCTGGCCATGAGTTGCTGACCAATTAGCTATTTCTGCTTACAGATTATATTTTTCTGCTTACAAAAATACGAATACTCTGCTAACCATTTAAATAACACCCTTTTTTTTTTTATTTCCTGCACTTAGGCTAAGACACAAAGTAATTTAAGATTTTGGCATATTATTTAGAAATTATTGATTACCTCAGTAAATATTAATAAAAATATTCTGAAAAAATACATATTTTATAAATAATAATAATATAATCTCACGCCTTTCATCCCCGAGGGGGTAGGCAGAGGCATTCCATTACTGGATATACCCATATTTTATACTAAGTACAAAAATCAACGAAATGTCAATATAACGATAAATGTCAACGTTGATTTTTTTTATTTTCTGTAATTAGGCTAAGATACAAAGTATTTTAAGATTTTGGCATATTATTTAAATTATTGATTACATCGGTAAATAATCATCACAAAATTCTGAAAAAAAATTATTCTGTTTCGCACGTTAATGGTTTTCTTATTTTGCTTCCTCGGTAAAAATGTAATATTATCCACATCTTAAATTGTCCAATTCGTACATTGTCCAATTGAGAATTGGACAGTTGGACATTTTGCGAATTGGACATATTGCGCCCAACCGGTCGGTGGAGATGGGCTGCTGATCTTCATGGACGAGTTTAGAGTGCTTTATTATTAGACTATTGACTTTTTTAAGTGTAATTTTAAATTACCTACAGAAAATAAAAACATTTTCATTAATCAAAACTAATGATTGAAAAGTAGCAATCATATTTTGCATCGTCCAATCGTTACTCACCGGCGGTGCTCTGCCAGAAGGACAGCCTGTTGTCGGACGTGGCGTAAGAGACGAGGTACCGGCCGTCGGGGCTGAAGGCGCAGGCCGTCACGGGGCCGTTGTGGGCCGCTAGGGACTGGCATCTGCCCGCGCGGAGCTCGTACATGGCCAGCTGACCGGTGTGACTGCCCACTGGGAGTTGGAAAGTCACTAATAATTCATCTACACTATAATATCATAAACAGGAAAGATTTGTATTTTTGTATGTTTGTAATATACTCAAAAAGTAGTGGATTGATTCAAAAAAATATTTCATTAATGGGAAGCTACATTATCACTGAGTAACATAGGCTATATATTATTCCCGTATTCCCACGGAAATGTGATCAACGCGCGTGAAACCGCGCGGAACTGTTAGTAAGTCATTATTGTAATCTTATGAATAAACAGAAATTGTCTGTAAAGTCGGTTTACGGACGCTAATTTTACATGATAACGTCATAAGAAATGGATGCGTTACAAGCCGAACGCTTAGGCCGATCGTGCTCACGGTGAGGAGAATCAACATGCGAGACTCACTAAACAGTGCATAATTCCCTCTATCGCTTGTACGCTGGGCTCAGGCGGAACTTGACACTTTTTCGTGCGTGCAGCCCACGTACATCCAATTATAAGACGTTATCATGTCAACGCAGTGATAGCCTTACGGTTAAAGAGCCGTCCGAAAATCAGTGAGGCTCGGGTTCGAATCCTGGCATGTACCAATGAGTTTTTCAAAAACTTACGTAACTACATATTTATCACTAGCTCGACGGTGAAGGAAAACATCGTGAGGAAACCCGCAGGTCTCAGAATTAATTCTGAGACATGTGTAAACAGACCCGGTCCGGCGATGGGCTCACCACCTATCACGTTTAGGGGTCCAATGTATCTCGTGAAATGTGGGTATATCCAGTAATGGAATACCTCTGTCTACCACCTCGGGGATAAGATGCGTGACATTATTTATTAATTTTTTATTTTTATCATGTCAATAAAAGTATAAGAATGACAATTACCAGCAATCCTCCTTGTGGCAGGGCAATGTGACACTTGATTGTACCTGCAGATGGCTGGGAATACCTCGTTCAGGCCTTTGCTCTTCAGGTGGGACTGGTCGACGCAGTGCAGGATGATATCCATCACCTGAAAGTCATAAATCAATAAAAGAGAACTCTAAAAAGTAAAAAACCGACTTCAAAGAATAATAAAAAAAAACTGTCGAATTGAGAACCTCTTCCTTTTTTGAAGTCGGTTAAAAATATCTTCGAAATCGGTTGGCGTGATATTGAGTTATTCGTCCATTTGTAGCGCACATGCTTAATGCTAATTTAACACATATGGTTTTCTCACTGATGCCATTGTCAGAACTGGACCAAATGGGACTACACGGGAAGCTCCAGCTTTCGAATAAAAAAAGAATCATCAAAATCGGGTCACCCTGTCGAAAGTTCTGAGGTAACAAACATAAAAAAACATACCTTACGAATTGATAACTTCCTCCTCTTTATGAAATCGGTTAAGAATAGACTTGTGACATGGATTTATAGGTAAGTCATGAATAGCTCGCACGAAATGTAAGTATGTTATGTATTTACACATTATATGGGCATATTAGTTTATTACATAAAAGTATAAGGATTTACTGTAAGACGAGTATTTTACTTCACTCATTGTTTTTTCAGCGAATTCCGCCAAATTATGTCTGCCTAGCCTGATGGTTGACTGAACGGTTTTATTGCTACATGCAGTTACAAAATAATTCGAAATTCTATATACAATTTAATTTATTAGGTATAGCCGTTGGAGAGCCATGCTTCGGCACGCTTGGGCCGGCTCGACCGGAGTGATACCACGGCCTCACAAAAAACCAGCGTAAAGCAATGCTTGCATTGCATTTCGTTGAGTGAGTGAGGTAACCGGAGGCCCCAAACCCCCCCTCCCCCTACTCCCACCTCAAAGGGCGGCAACGCAGTTGTGACTCTCGAGTTGCAGGTATCCATGGTCATGGTCACTTACCATCAGGTGACCCGTCTGCTCGTTTGCCCCCCTTTATATAAATATATATAAAAATACTCTATAGGAGCTTACCTCGACGAGCAGTTCGGCGACCTCGTTGTGCATCCTGTCAATGAGCAGTTCAATCCCGCGCAGCACTTCGGCCCGGCCCTTTTGCAACGCGTGGTAAGCGGCCGACGGCTGTCCTCCTTGTTGCGCCGCCGCACATCGAGCCACTTCCCGTGCCATCGTCGTTATGAACGCCGCTGGCCTGTATACAATGTCCTATTTAGGCCGGCCTGTGTATAAATAATTTAGGCCGGCTTGTGCACAACTGGAGTATGTCCTATTTAGGCCGGCCTGTGTATACAAGTACAATGTCATATTTACTTCGGACTGGCTATAAATGTTTAATATCCAATTTAATAATAATTTATTTATGGACCTAAGAAGTCCGATAAATAAATTATTATTATTATTAGGCTGGACTGTACAAGTGTACAATATCCTATTTAGAGCGGCCTGTGCATAAATATACAATGTCCTATTTTGACAGGCCTGTGCACAACTATAAAAAGTGCTATATAAACCGGCCTCCTCGACCTCAAATGTACAATATTGTATTTAAGCCGGCCTGTGCACAAATGTACAATAATGTATTTGGGCTGTCATGTGCACAAATGTGCTATGTCCTATTTAGGCCGGCCTATCTATAAATGTACAATGTTGTATTTAGACCGGCCTGTGCACAAATGCACCTAAATATTATTACTATTAATTATTATTAAAAAGTACTGTATTCCAGTGTTCTCCACTCAAACCTTCTCCTAACAGGTCATGTATTTATTCAGTATATTTATAAGTAATTAATATTAAAAGTGTTGGCGTCACAGTGAACTTTACCTGGCGGTGGCGATGAGAGTGAGCGCGTGCCTCGCAGTGCGGCAAGAATCGGCCTGCGGCGACAGAGGCAGGCCGTACGTCATCGACGGAACCAACTTGTCCGCGTCCGAACACATCTCCAATAGCCCTGGCGAAAACATAGACGACCTTGTTTACCATATACATATCGACCATTTACACGAGGCCAGTTTCGGAGATAGTCCACTGCATTGGATTGTCCTCAAGCCTTTGATGAAGCCAGTCCATTGTAATAGAACGATGTCAAAATTCATCACTCACGAAGTGGATTAGCTCGTGTATCGGCTTTGTGTACGTCCGATCCAGTTAGCCATTCCACTAATGGTTTTGATTTCAATAGCCCGACACACATTTCTGAACGTAGCCCAAAAAGCAAGTTTACGTTTATCCAAAGTGTCTGAATCTGAACTGGTCTACTCGGCTGTCTTATGTGACAAATGATCGACTCGAATTTTGCGCTTTTGTTTGCGCTCAGTAGATTAACTCGGTTGGTCTCGGTCTTGGTCTCGTGTAAATGGTCCATAAGTAATCTTCAAAGAGGTCCAAAGAATATCTCTTGAAAACTGGGCATATCCAGAAATGGAATACCTCTGCCTATCCCCTCGGGGATATATGGGGATATTATTTATTAATTTATGGTGGGACGGGGTCTGAATCGTATAAACTCACCCAGTAAAACGTGGCTGACGTCCAAGTAGGGCTCCCAGACGGTGAACCCTCGGCCTAGAAGATCTACGGCGGCTCGGCGAAGTGGCGTATGCGCAGGGAGGCGAGCGCACGAAGGAGACAGTAACAGGTGGGTCAGGGCCAAAGCCGTTAGACGGGCCAGGTTGTTCGACGCGCTCAGGGTGAACCCTGGGAAATGGTTCTTATATTATCTACACTAATATTATAAAGAGGAAAGATACGTATTATTGCTTACGGTTAAAGAGCCTGCTTCACATGATGTTAATCAGTGAGGCTCGGGTTGAAACATGGCATGTACCAATGAGTTTTTCAAAACTTACGTACATATTCATCACTAGCTCGACGGTGAAGGAAAACATCGTGAGGAAACCCGCAGGTATCAGAATTAATTCTGAGACATGTGTAAATAGACCCGGTCCGGCGATGGGCTTACCACCTATCAGGTTTAGGGGTCCAAACAATATCTCCTGAAAAGTAGGTAAATCCAGAAATGGAATACCTCTGCCTACCCCCTCGGGGATAAAAGGTGTGTTTTTTTTGTAACAAATAAACGATTTTAAAGATTATTTCATCAATGGAAACTAGATTATCACTGAGTAACATAGGCAGCATAATGTGAAGATGACCGCGCTGGGGGTCTGTGTTGAGAACAATATTGAGCATCATGTACTTGTGAGAACCTTTAATTGGCTTCCTGGTTATTGTAGCTCTCATTATTGTTATTGTAGCTGTAGGTCTCCCTATAATTAAGTAAATAAATAAATAAATCATATCGGACAAGGTACAGGTAATGCCAGTATGAATAGCATTACTTTATATGAATAAGTTTATTAAAATTCAACATTTTCCTTAAGTCTGACGTATGTAATTTCTTACCAGAATACGATCCTTATTAGCTATTGGCTGGGTGCGCGATGATAGCGCCAACTAGTGGTAACAATTAGGGCGGACTTTGAAATGTCAAATGGCTGGCTGTCATTACGAAAAGTAAGTAAACATAAAAAAAAATCAGTGAAACAACGTTATTTACTTAGGACCTGTTGGATATTGTAAGTCTATAGCGTCCATAATAATGTTGACCTTTTTTTATTTCCCGTCAAAAATGCCACAATCAGTATATTTCAGACAGTATACCTACACGGACTTTCTCATGGCTTCACGGGAAATAAGTAAAGAAATGGACAAAATTTATCGACTAGAGCGTTTCATGTATCTTGTAGACAATTATTTATAGCAGTACTGTCGATAATAATGCAGACTGTTGTGTAATTTCAGTTCAACATGGCCAAATTGATTATAAAAACTGGATTCCGGACAATAACGCACAATATAGTTTTTCAGCCACAAACCACCACAAGAGGCAAACAGTTAGTTTTGGCTCAACGTAAAAGAAATAAAATGTGAAAATCAAATGAGCCACACCATTGAAGCTAGTGTAAATACACAAACTTCAGTGACATCAACGCCATACAAAAGATCATTGAAGTCGTTGATCTTGTTTTCAACTTGCTCTTGGAAATTTTTAGAATTTCCGATCACTATTTTTGCCATTATTCTTGCAGTTGATTACGCAGCAGGTTTCGTTACCCATGTTCAAGTACTTATTTTCACTAAGAATGCACGAATACGCAAATTTCTCTAGTAAAAAGTGACAGTTCGTCCGCCCCTAGTTCCTTTTTTAGCCACCATGGGCGCTGCGATCGATTCGTGGTTCCCCCACCACCTACTTCGCACCCAGCCAATACTATCAAAGACTGTAATAATACAGGATGTGCGTTTTTTTCCAAAATCAACGTGTTCGATTCCTGGCTAGGAATATAGATTTTTCAAAAATCCAAAAATGCAGTTCTAGTTTTCATCAAAATCGGTCTCGAGGCTCCTTTGAGTACTTTTCGCTATTCCTCATAGTTTCTGATTTAGCCATCCATCACTTGAAAAACTCATAAATTTCTGTTTTTTTTTTTATAACAAATACCTTCGACGACGGAGCTTTTCCTGCTGTCGCCGTCTTTGCGTCGCTTGTTCCCGGCCGCACCTGCCGGGCACAGCTCACTTAAGCGGTACGCAAATTAAACGTAATAGTATACCACTATACGATCACTAATACAAGGGGTTAACTTTTTTACCCACACTCCTCATCTATCTACATTTGCACTAATATTATAAAGAGAAAAGATTTGTATTTTTGTATGTTTGTAAGGAATAAACTCAAAAACTAGGGGACCGATTTTAAACATTTTCTAACGGAAAGCTACATTATCACTGAGTAACATAAGCTATATTTTCTTTGCGCATTCCCACAGGAACGGGTACTGCGCGAATGAAACCGGGCGGAACAGAACAAACGAGTTTTTAAAATTCTGTTACATAACCGGACAGCTTGAAAAAACACACACAAAAATTTAAATTTGTGGAGTTGGATAAAAACGTAGTCCAATACTTCTTAGGTGAAAAGCGATCGACATGTGATTGATGAACCCAAAAACATTACAGTTCTTTTGCCGCAGTCGGCTATAAACATGTACTTAACCAACGTCATTTTTTTTGTAACTGCTTGTATTAGTGATCGAAAATATTCATACAGAAGCATGCAAAGCCGTGTAAAGTATACATATACTTTAGCTCAAGAAAAAAAGATACACTATACAATGTTAAATTATGTTCTGTGAGAGTATAAAAACTGCTTCTATTATATAATATATGCACTACTATGCATAACTTTTTGTATCAATTAATAAATCACTAGATAAACAAAATACTCTAAAAGCTATTTAAACATCTTCTCCCGTAGAAGAACAATAAAGAACCAAAAAGAACAGACCTTCGCTAGTGATGTCCTGCCCGAACTCTGCTCCAATCACGCCAAGCAACACTACTGATGTGGTCTGCTTCCGTTTTAGCTCAGCCAATGAGGACGGCTTGCGGACTATCTCTTCTTCTTCCTCTTCAAACTCTTCTTCTTGCTGTAGGAGAGAAAGAGCTGGCTAGTAAGACATGAGATTAAAAAGAGCTGCCATTGAGTTTCGTGCGGTTCTTCTTGGGGTACTGCATTTAGAACCAGTATCGGTGGAGATGATCTGCTGTTTTCTTTTATCCAATCTGCATGGAAAGTTCAGAGTGCCTTGTTATTAGACTATTAACTTTTCTAAGCGTATTTTATATACCTCATCATCATCATCAACCCGTAACGGGCTGTTACAGGTTGATGATGAGCTATGGGTCTTTCCTCACATGAAGAAGTATGGCCACCCAAGGGTATCTGACATGGCTTAACGACTTCCATTGTGCGTAAACACAACGAAAACCGGGACCAACAATTTAACGTGCCTTCCGAAACACGGCAGCGCTCGTAATATAAATGCCACTAGGCGGTCACAAATCTATTGACCGACCGCATCCAACTTTGCTTAACCAGTGTGATCGTTACAAACACTGGCACCGCAGGGCTACGAGCGCATCACTTACAGAAAATAAATGATTTTAATAATAATAATAATAATTTTTATTTCAAATTTTTACAATTCATATTTGTTAGTAACATACAAACTTACTCTAGTGTTAGTAAATATTAAATTTTATTTATTACAATTATTATACATTACTGGAGCTCATTACATTAGGATTTTAACTTTTGGCTGACTGTAACGGGCTATCGACAATAGTGGTGATAGATTTTGCTTTAAAAAACTTACAATCTGTTCCATAAAGTCTATTGGGGGTAGTACGAAACATTTCCAGTCGCCCAAGACATGATATGGATAAACGACCTCAATTTTTCCAACGGCTTATTGTACCTTCTGAAACTCGGAGGCGCTTCTGATATAATACCACTTGGCGGTCACTCATTCATAGCAACATGACACATATTTCTCACTATTTTGCCAAAAATTGTACTCTTGTACTGTGCTGTTGGCGATATAGAACAGGTTCGACCCATTTTAGTGTCAACATCATCTTAATAAGAAATCTTAGCTCAATCTTAAAATTAAGTGTCCATTTGTAATTTTAGTTCTTAAGGCTTTTCAAGAAATAAATGTTTCCATTATAAAAAAAATATTTTTTAGAAATCACTTACTGACCGCGCTCAACTTTGCTCAACCTGTGTGGTTGTTACGAACACACTGATATCGCAAGGCAACGAGCGTCTATGTGACCGGTTATCCAGTGTTTCTCAGTTTTTTTTTATAAAAAAAGGGGGCAAACGAGCAGACGGGTCACCTGATGGTAAGTGACTACCGTCGCCCATGGACACCTGCAGCTCAAGAGTCACAACTGCGTTGCCGGCCTTTGAGGTGGGAGTACGCTCTCTTCTTGAATGTTTGAAGGTCGTATCGGTCCGGAAATACCGCCGCGACAATTTGTTCCACAGATCGGTTGTGGGAGGCAAAAAGTTTCGTGAGAATCTCAGTGGTGGACCGCCACGCAAGTTGCTGTACTTTAGCTTATATTTTATTTTTAGGGTTCCGTACCTCAAAAGGAAAAAACGGAACCCTTATAGGATCACTTTGTTGTCCGTCTGTCCGTCCGTCCGTCCGTCTGTCAAGACCCTTTTTCTCAGGAACGCGTGGAGGTATGAAGCTGAAATTTATATCAATTACTCAGGTCTACTGTCCCTTGAAGCTGTGAAAAAATCAAACTTCTAAGCCAACGCAATCAAAAGATACAGCCGTTTATGCCGCAAATTTTCGACACTTGCAAGGGAATCAAAACCTACAGGGTGCTTCCCGTGAACTCAGAATCTTGAAATTTGGTACGAAGCAACGTCTTATAGCATAGATAAAGGAAAAATTACGAAAACCATAAATTTGCAAGGTTGCACGGAACCCTCGGTGCGCGAGTCCGACTCGCACTTGGCCGGTTTTTTTTATATTGTTATTATATTTTGAATTTAAAACTACAATAGTGACTTACTTCTCTGGTGACCTTCTCAACAGGCTCTTTTGGGGCGTGGGGATTGATGCTCTCAGTGTGCGTGTACAGGGGCAGGTACTGGGCCCAGTTGTCTACGAGGGCCTTGCGGCCTTTGGGGCCAAGTCTGTTTCCAGAAAATCGTTTGTTGTAATTTTTTATATCTACTATTTAAATATTTGCACTTAATTTATAATGACCATAATCACTACATAGTATAAAACAAAGTCGCTTTCTCTGTCCCTATATCCCTATGTCCCTTTGTATGCTTAAATCTTTAAAACTACGCAACGGATTTTGATGCGGTTTTTGTTAATGGATAGAGTGATTCAAGAGGAAGGTGTTAGTGTTAGCATTGCATCCGTGCGAAGCCGGGGCGGGTCGCTAATTATATTATAAAAATAGGTTGTCTGTAAAGTCGGTTTACGGACGATCATTTTACGTGATAACGTCATAAAAAACATTGACGAAAAATTGCATAGGAGTGGAAAAGAGATAGATGCGTCACACGCCGAAAGCTTAGGCCGGTCGTGTCTCTCTATCGCTTGTTATTAATGTAATTTGTAAGACGTTATCACGTCAGAAGTTTTCTTTTTTAAACTGCAGAAATTCTTTAGTACTATAAAAGCAATATAAATATAAATTGTGGGACACAATTTACACACGGTTATTCAGTCCCAAACTAGGCAAAGCCTGTATTATATGTACTAAACAACCAATAAACATACTTAAATAAATATTAAACGACCAGACACGAAGCCAACAGACATGTTCATGCACACAAATGTTGGCCCCGAGCGGGGATCGAACCCGCGACCTCCGACTCAGAAGGCAGGGTGACTACCAACTGAGCCAACAGGAACGACAAAATGTTGTAGTAGACATTCTGTTAAATTTACTAGTGAATATCATTCTGCCTCTGACCTGCCCAACTCGGCTAAAAGCAGCGCCTGCGCAGCATCGCGCACTTCCAGGCAGTGGTGTTGCCATCGGCGCGCGAGCATCTCCACTTGGGGTCGCTTGAAGCTCTTGGCGCCTAAGTGGTGCAATATTTTTTATTATACATATATGGAACGGATAGATGAAAGCAAATAGATTAAAATATAATAGGACATAGAGGGGGCATTGGGAATACTTTCATACAAAACTTTGAAGCAAGTTTGAAGCTCAAGCGTCATGTCAGTTTGTATGTACGCGAGCTGTCATTCGGTCGAAATTGTACTAGGAAAATTTTAAGCCAAAAGTTATTCCACATGGAATTATTTTTAGCTTCAAATTTTCCTCGCTTTGTCCCCTCTATGCCCTATTATATTTTAATCTCTTTGGATGAAAGGCGTCTAACGAGACAAATACCGCCAGATTTTTTTTACCGACTTAAAAAAAATATGTGATAGGTAAGGGTAATAGGTTCATTTCAATTCGATTTCGGTTCGATTTGATGACATACCTGCAGTGACAACTTTGTCAGGCAGCAGAACGCAGTGCAGAGTGGCCAGAAGAGACCAGCCCTGCTTGATGTGGGCTTGCTGGGCAGCCAGCTGCTCCTCGCGTTCTTCGTCGCCAGCCCAGGATGACGAGCTCCGGGTCGAGGGTCTGGTTCAAAAAAACCGACTTCAATCTTCAACTTATATGGTTTTCTCATGGACGTCGTTGTAAGAACTAGACGAAATTAAAATGGGATCAATCTGGAAGCACCAGCTTTCAAATAAAAAAAGGTCCATCCAAATCGGTTCACCCAGTCGAAAGTTCTGAGGTATCAAACATAGAAAAAAAACAGACGAATTGATAACCTACTCCATTTTGAAGTTGGTTAAAAAAACGAAATAACTTTATTGCACCATAATGACATACCATGCAAATATCCTTAAAGGTAAGGAGTCATGATGGACCCTGTAGGGCACAGCAAATGTATCTACAACAAATATGTACACGACTTATCCTAGAGGGGTAGAGAAAGGTATTATTACTTCCTCCTTTCTTTACACATAAATATTTGTCGAACACAACACAACACAACACAGGTTTACAGACGAATATTTGGCTGCTAATGAAGCAATCCTTGGATGCAGGTGTCCCTCTTTAGCTAGGTTACTGTTTTTTTTCTTTTTATTGTATACATTTTATTCGGCCAATTATTTGCTAATTTGTGTTCTACCCTCGACATGACCGGCTATGGCAGAATATCAGCGGTTGTGGACTATCTACAGCCAATGCTGAGTCATAGACCCTTTAGTCCAAGTTATAAAAATATTTAATTATAGTTTTGTGCTCTAAGATTTAATAGGACAAATAAATATTTCTTTCTTTCTTTGGTCGCAAACTAGGCAGAGTCTTTACTATGGATGGATAGTAATAGACACGTGGTCGGCACGGTCATACAACGCATAAGACTTTAAACCAGCGACCACAATTCTTTTGCAGAAAAAAATATATGAAAATTTTGTAGCATTGAATACTATTTGAATAAAAAAATAATATAACCTTAAATTCAATACTCATTTCCAACTTATATAACATTCAGACACTAAACCAACAGATAAGGACATTTACACAAGTTTTGGCCGTAAGCGGGAATGGAACCCGCAACCTCCAGCTCAGAGGGTATGGTGCCAACAGACCCATCAGTATAGGAATACGTTAGCCACGTAGTTACACGCGCTAATATATTTCCGTCCCACTCTTACCTGTGCATTCTCCTAGCAACCTCCTGCTCCGGCACGAAGCTGGCGTTGCTCATGGACATGAGGGTGTTGGCCAGAGCCACGATGGACAGCAGGTGGTTGGTGGTCAGAGTCGTGCTCAGCTCCCAGTGGAGTTTAGAGCTGAAGAGTCTGGAATGAAAATGTATTTATTTCCGTAGGTAATTGAAAATTACTCTTAGAAGAGTCAATAGTCTAATAACATACTCTAAACTCTGGAATGGAGAATATCTATCTACCCGATAGATATTCTGGCCTGGGCCAGGCCTGCATTTAGGGTATTTTGCTGCCTAATCAAATGAGTTTCTTTTTTAAACAGTCTTCAAAAAAGGAGGTTTCTAAATTCGACGATATAATTAATATATATTTTACTAGCGACCCGCCCCGGCTTTGCACGGGTGCAATGCTAACACCAAAACCTTTCTCTTGAATCACTTTATCTATTAAAATAAACCGCATCAAAATCCGTTGCGTAGTTTTCAAGATTTAAGCATATAGTCTAGGCAATAAAGGTAGTGGACCCCAACATTAATTCCTCAGTCGATGAAACTTTGCAGGATTGTAGTATAGTATGAGACCATACTTGCATAAAAAAATCCAAAAAAAAAACCTAACCGAAACTAGGTTTTCATACTAAAAAAAATTTTTTTTTTCGTTGTTAATTTGATAATTTCTGAAAATAATGTAGCAAGACGGTTTTTATTTTGGATTTTCCTATTGTAAGTCCACAGCGACTACTAAATAACATTTCAGTTAAAAAAGTGGACTGACCAATTTTCCCGTGCAAGGTACATATACGTCTGAGTTTTGTTGTTTCCACCAGGATTTTTTTTTGGATATTTCGCATATAGCTTTCTTAATACACATGAATATTGCTGGCGAAGAAAATTTTGACTGAGCATTTTTCCCAACAAAGATATCAAATAAATAAGTATTTCAGTAAAAATACCTAACTTCGGTTAGGTTTTTTTTTTGGATTTTTTTATGCAAGTATTGTCTCATCCTGCAAAGTTTCATCGACTGAGGAATTAATGTTGGGGTCTTCATACAAAAATCCGCTTCATTGCCTGGACTAATAAATAGGGACATAGGGATATAGGGACAGAGAAAGCGACTTTGTTTTATACTGTAGTAGTACTTATATGTAGTGATATGTATGTTCGCGGATAACTTCGTCGTTTTATGAACCGATTTTGATAATTCTTCTTTTGTTAGAAAAAAGAAATGATATCCCATGACAAGGAAACCAGGATCTGATGATGGCATCCCAGAGAAATCGAGGGAGACATTTAAACATCGTAGTGGCGACTATTGCTTTTTTAGATTCCCATTTGAAGTAGTTCTTTTTTGTTTAAAATTATATCTACATTTAGTTTTGCATGTGAAGAATTTTCAGCACCAATAAATCTTTCATTGTTACTCATGGACGAGTTTAGAGTGCCTTGTTATTCGACTTTTGACTTTTTTAAGTGTAATTTTTAATTAGGTACCTACAGAAAAAGAAAAAAAAATCTCACGCCTTCTATCCCCGAAGGGTCAGGCAGAGATATTCCACTTCTGGATATACCCACTTTTCACCAGATATTCTTTGGACCTCTCAACGTGATAGATGGTGAGCCAATCGCCGGACCGGGTCTGTTTACACATGTCTCACAATAAATTCTGTGACCTGCGGGTTTCCTCAAGATGTTTTTCTTCACCGTCGAGCTAGTGATAAATATGTACAGTCAACAAAGTTGTTAGTGTTACATGGCCAAAAATTAAGATTCACTTTTCTCTTAAAGCCTTAAATGTATTTATAGTATTTTTTTGGTAAATTATAGGGATCAAAGATACCTTTCGAAATAAACATTAATCAATAAGATTTATTTATGACTTCCCCAGAAAAATTAATTCTTAGTTACTGGCCATGTAACCCTAACAACTTTGTTGACTGTACATGCCAGGATTCAAACCCGAGCCTCACTGATTTTCGGCCGGCTCTGTAACCGTTCGGGCTATCACTGCTCTAATATTATATCTACATTTAGTGTTGTATGTGAAGAATTTTCAGCACAAATAAATCTTTCTTCCCAAGACCCTCGAAGTCTTACCTCGTCAACTTCTCCTGTCGCAGCAGCTCTGGTGGGAGGGATGTGTTCAAGAGGACCGGGTCGTCGGGGGCAGAGGCGCAGGCCTCCGCCCAGCCCCCGAGCCGGGTCGGCAGTTGCACCGCCATGTGCCCGTGGCGGGATACCACGCCAAAGCAGACGGGGACCTACAGGAAAATATAGTTTAAGCGATAAAAATAATTAAGGAAACCAGCAGGCCTTAGAATAGGGTATTTATTACACCCATAAAAAATTGTTTCAATTAGATTCTGTAGCTAATAAACCACAAAAAAACACCAAATATTTATTCAATTGAACAGTGTGATAACAACTTATTTCAATTTTTTTCTTTCCTCCCTTTCCTTGTAATTTCAATAAAACGCTGGACGAATGCAATCTGATACCATGACCCGTGGATACAACCCCTACAAACTTATCATATATTTGGATTGCAATTTCGACTATTTTCCCGTTCCCGTGGGAATATTTTAATTTGTTTTCTGAACCTTCTCACAATATTATTGGGCAAGATGTATAGGAACGATCATAGAAATTATAAATAATAGTACAGTGAATAGAGACCAAATAAGGGGGGTTACCTTACAAACGGTCCGGTAGTTCTAAATTTTTTACATGTTGTCTAGGATGGTTGTTAAGTGTTTAAAATGCAAAATGCACAATTCCCCCCCCTCCGCGCCCGCCGCCATCTTGAAAAAACCGAAAAAAATCGGCACTTTTTTTAGATTTTCACTTATATCTTTGTTTTGGTGCATTTTAGCTACAAAACAGTTCTATTCAATGTGGTAGAGAATGAAATTCCCTATAATATACGTGTTAAATTTTGTTTGTAGGGCAGATAGTTCACGAGATATGATATTTTAAAAAATATTAAAAAATACGCATTTTCCGGAAATTTTTCAAACTTATTAAATAAACAATATGCCGTTGTTTTCATTTTAATGCTTACTGCCCCCTCCGT
The DNA here is from genome assembly GCA_963855545.1 of Ethmia dodecea. Taxonomy (NCBI): domain Eukaryota; kingdom Metazoa; phylum Arthropoda; class Insecta; order Lepidoptera; family Depressariidae; genus Ethmia; species Ethmia dodecea. The sequence goes on along the minus strand of OY979463.1, from coordinate 2,543,289 downwards.
AAGGTTGGTTAAAAAAGTATACATCCATTTTGTAGGTAATTAAATTCCCTACAATTTTTATTCTTATACTTCTTTTTCTCAAATAGGACAAAATTGAATTACAGCGTTCTAAAGTTAGAAGTTTGAAAAATTTCCGGAAAATGCGTAATTTTTATTCTTTTTTAAAATATCGTATCTCGTGAACTATCTGCCCTACAAACAAAATTTAACACGTATATTATAGGAAATTTTATTCTTTACAACATTGAATAGAACTGTTTTGTAGCTAAAATGCACCGAAACAAAGATATAAGTGAAAATCTAAAAAAAGTGCCGATTTTTTCAAGATGGCGGCGGGCGCGGAGGGGGGGGAATTGTGCATTTTGCATTTTAAACACTTAACAACCATCCTAGACAACCTGTAAAAAATTTAGAACTACCGGACCGTTTGTAAGGTATCAGCTCTCTATTCACTGGGTTATAACTTATTTTTTACATATTAGATTTCGTCTTGCCTAAATGTAGCCTTATTTCTAAAATGGCACTAGATTCAATTTTCAATTAACATGTTTTAACTCACCATGTTTGAAAACCAAAGTTTTCAATCATTGCGTCCTACCTGCTATGACCTACGGAGCTGAGACGTGGACACTCACATTAGGGCTGGTCCACCAGTTCAAAGTCTTTGAAGTTTCTCTGAAGGATAGGATTCTTAACGAATACATCCGACAGAGAACGAACGTTATCGCCATAGCTCAAAGAATTAGCAGGCTGAAGTGGCAGTGGGCTGGCCACATCTTGCGAAGAACCGACAACCGTTGGGGTAAATCTTTGAGTATTAAACCAAGAGGAGACGTCACGCGCACTAGTTTCTTTGCAAAAAAGTCTGCCAATTTCTGCGCGGGGGACGAGGAAACGCACACAAATAATGTTAAAACAAACGCATTTTTTTAAAAAACAATTAAACACTAGCTTGAACTAGATGCACACAAATACATTCACCAATCCGAGCACTCCGTGAACTCAAAAAAACTAGTTGCATATAACAGGTATGCGCGTTGACCGACACTTTTTTTTTGGCAGAGGGGAACGCCTGTCAGTGGCGTTTCCGGTTGGTTTAATACTCAAAGGGGTAAACGTGTTCTGGAGTGGAGAACGCGAATCGGCAAACGAAGTGTAGGACGCCCTGCGGCAGATGCTGGATGCGTCGAGCTGGAGACAGGGCGCTATGGCGCTCATTCGTGGACGCCTAGGTCCAGCAGTGGACAAATATAGGCTGATGATGATGATGAACTCACCATTGGCCTCAGCAGTCCCAGCTTCGACTCACAGACCCTGTCGAGGTCAGGGTCCAGTCCCCATGCGTGCAACAGCGAGATGAGGATCTGCGCTATCTCCATGGTGTGGGGGGGTTCTGCCAAGGTCACATCTCTAGGCCGTTGGCGCTTGGTGGTCTGACCTGATTCGTCTGCAACAAGAAGGTGAAGTTTTGGTATCTCTTTTTTTTAAATAAAATATACATTTATTATTCCTACTAATAAATACTAACAAAAATGACACACTCAAAGTAAGTAATAAAATACTTGTGTTGTGATTGTCTTGCTCGTTCTCCGTGTCAAACTAGGGGGAGTTAGTAACAAATTTTCTTTAATAAATTTACTTAATTACCTATGTTCATGTCTTTAACTTCGTATTAGTCAATATGCGAATATTTCACGTATTGGTCATTATGCATTTTGGTCATTACGCGTACTCATGTAGTCATTTTGCGTATGGTCATTCTGCGTATTCAAAGCTAGAAATGAAGTTGTCATTTTGCGTATTGGTCATTGTGCGTAGAGAGCAAAATAACAGTTGGTTGTAAGGATATAAATAATAACATAGAACTCAAAACCGACTTCAATTTCCAACTTATATGTTTATCTCATGGATGCCGTTTGCAAAACTGGACGAAATTCAAAGCCCCAGCTTTCAAATAAAAAAAGAATCATTCGAATCGGTTCACCCAATCGAAAGTTCTGAGGTAACAAACATAAAAAAAAAACAGACGAATTGATAACCTCCTCATTTTTTAAGTCGGTTAAAAATAGAGTTAGACGTATCTATGTAGTAGATATACACCAAAAACAATTACCAAAGAGAAATAAAAAAAAAGGACAATGTGCGGTCTTATCGATTTTAGCGATATCTACTAGGAAACATCGGAGTAGATGAGACTGAAACCTATGTTGTAGCAATTTTGAAAGTTTATTCTTAAATATTTGCTTAGTCGCAAAGTCATCAAAATTTCAACTTGTTCATGGGCGGTTGCCTAGTGGTCGACATCACGAGGTCTCAGTGTTTCGCAAGGTGCGTTAAGTTGTGGGTCCTGATTTTCATTAATTTATTTATTAACTAGCAGTTCCGCGCGTTTTCACCCGCGTAGTTCCCGTTCCCGTGGGAATACGGGAATAAAATAGTGCCTATGTTACTCCCTGACAATGTAGCTTTCCATTGGTGAAATAATTTTTAAAATCTGTTTAATAGTTTTTGAGTTCATTCGTTACAAAAATACATAATGAACAAATATGTAGATCAATTTAACTTCATGATCCAAGAAAATGTACAATCAGGCCAAGCACGAATAACTTGGCGGAATATGCTGCAAATAATAATAATAATTTACGCACAATGGAAGTAGTTAAGCCAAGTCAGATACCGTTAATAACTTTCGTTATCGACCAGATACTTTAACATCTTAAGCCATGTCAGATACCCTTAAAACTTTTAACAACTTTCGTTATCGAGTATTGTTGTAGTTTTTGAAAGACACAAGTGCGATCACCAGGCAATCACATCATTAATTACATTATCTTTGGTAAAAAAACATTTTCCCACAACCATCCTCGCATCAAGCTAACACGCATGTATAATAGCTTTGTTGAACCTTGTTTAATGTTAGAATTAGTGTCTGTCTGTCTGCCACTGACGTTGCGTGTTTAAAGAATGCCTATAGTACGAGATACCGCTGCAAATTACTGTAGGGATCGAGTATATGCTACAAACCAAATTTTTACGCATAATTTATGATTAGGAGAATATACAAGCGCAATTCCTGAAATTAGTTGGTTCACTATCGACTACTTATTCGATTTCAGCAATTTTTAATATGTGTTAAATTTTTGAAAAAAATATAATTAGCGTAGCTGAATTTAGTGCTTTCTATGGAAATCGTGCTATTACTAATCGATGTTTAAGAAAATTGGTTAGACACAACTAAAGTTCGATTGCATCATATTTTTTTTATATTAATATACTCATTGGGGTGTATGAGGAATTGCGCTTTTTCTGTTACGCGTTGTATATCTACCAGGGCGCCGTATCGAAATTTGGCCGCTAGTATTTAAATATTCACTGGTTTTTTTACATAAAATATCGTCCACTTTATGGCAATATACATAACGACCTTGGAAAATCAGTTTTTGAGAAACAGAATCAGGTAACAGAAATCACAATCAGGCATTGACTTGAAACATAATTAAAATGAAAATTAAAAAAAAACGACGCCGCATAAAACTACTAGTTCACTTAACAGCTGATTGTTGCAAAATGGCTGACATTGCCGCCTTTTTTGGCATGCGATACAAAATGGCGGATCCAATCGTATTAGTTGAGCAGTTTATATTACATTACTATGTAAATATTATGATTTATGTACAGTCATGAAGCTCTTTGGTGGTGGTGGAAGGTTTTGATGATAAACTTTGTAAAAACAGTGAAAGAAAACTTCATGAGGAAACCCTTAGGTCCCAAAATTTATATACAATGTTCACCGCGGTCCGGCGATGAGCTCACCACTTGTCATACCTATGGGTCCAAAAATATACTAGTAAAAATGGGTACCTATTTCCAGTAAAGATATCTCTTTCGAACCGTAGGGAGTAGGCGTGGGCATAATATCACTATCACTACATAGTATAAAACAAAGTCGCTTTCTCTGTCCCTATGTATGCTTAAATCTTTAAAACTACGCAACGGATTTTGATGCGGTTTTTTTTAATAGATAGAATGATTCAAGAGGAAGGTTTTAGTATTAGCATTGCACCCGTGCGAAGTCGGGGCGGGTCGCTATTTATAATATAACTAAAATAAATATGTTTGTATAGTTTTTGTACACAAGTCATCCTATATGATATTACTAGGTAGGTACTATTAACACTTAGTGTCGATAGTACCATGTCACTAGTACCATGAATGGTGCAAATCGATGGTACTACCGACACGAAGGATTTATTTTATATAAATATAAGAATCACTTTTGTAAAAAAATAAAAAAAAAATGTTTACACATATAAATGCATAACTTTTTTGAATAAAATACTATAAAATAATATAACAATAAAGACTTCGCATCTTTTAGGTTACAGGCCTCGTCTATAAACGAGGGGGTTATATCTGTACCTCTAAATACGAATCAACAACTTAGTAGTAATAATAATAAATCTTTATTTCAGTCAATATTTACATTAATAGATCTTAAATAACGTAAACAGAGGCCCATATATGAGGTTGTATCTGCAATGATTTTTTACATTTTTTTTTGTATATTGATGAATAAAAACTTTTTGATTTTGAATAAATTTTGAGGCGGGTTTCCTCACGATGTTTTCCTTTAAAAAACAGTAAATTTGTGGTCACGTTATATCTATAAAATCCACTTCCTATATGATTTCATACGCCTAAGTACATATTAAATCATAATTTATGTTAATTATAACCATTAAAACCACAAAATTATTATTTACTTCTTTACTATTTTTTATCACCTCTGCTGTATAATCAACGGATTCAGTTTTTTTAATTATTCGCAAAAGCGATAACACTAAATGTCAATGGTCAGTCGATGGTGTTATTTGCTCTGAAAAGTTCCAAAATAACACCATGGGCTGACCATTGACATGTCATTGTCATCCAACTGTAACCGTTGACATTTAGTGGAATTGGCCCCTTGTACTGCACCTTAGGTAGTTGTGTGGTAAGACCGGGAGCAGATCAGACCCCTAGCCAAGATACTAACAAAATCCAATGATTTTATAGATTGACATCTATGGGATTGACATTAAAAAAATGAAAATGTATTTTATTCTGTAGGTGATAAGAATTACATTTAGAACAGTCAATGAATATATATAAATTAAAACAAGCAGGCAAGTACTGGAGGGGGAGGGAAATGCTCTTCTCAAATTAAAATGGGATCATACGAGAAGCACCAGCTTTCAAATAAAAAAAATCATCAAAATCCGTTCATCCAGTCGAAAGTTCTGAGGTAACAAACATAAAAAAACCGCTACGAATGAAGAACCTCCTCTTTTTTTGTAAGTTGGTTAAAAAGTGGATACTTCCAGGGATTGATTACCTCTGCCGACCGCTTGGGGGGTAATGGCGTGAGCATATATAGTTTTTAAATTAGAATAAAGTTGGTTAACAGGAAAAGCAAAATTACTCACACGCAGCTCAAGTCACAGACAAACCTAGAAATTTCTTCAGACTTATCGAGTTTCGCTACTAGGGCTACAAACACTAGATCCAGTTTCAAGGTCTACCTAGGTCTAATCTAGACTGACCAGTCGCGCCTAAGTATTACGAAATGCTATGTTTTCCGGATTCGCTTGCTACAATAGAGCTTTTAAACCGGTTCAGTTTGACTTACACAAGTGTATATAGGTCGGTTAACGAAGCGGGCACTTTCACAGTAATTTAAATAAAAATTATTTTTGCCATGTTTGTTTTCAAATACATCATCATCACTACATAGTATAAAACAAAGTCGCTTTCTCTGTCCCATCATCCCTATGTCCCTATGTATGCTTAAATCTTTAAAACTACGCAACGGATTTTGATGCGGTTTTTTTTAATAGATAGAGTTATTCAAGAGGAAGGTTTTCGTATTAGCATTGCACCCGTGCGAAGCCGGGGCGGGTCGCTAGTACTATATAATCAAAGTTGGGTAGATCTACACTAATATTATAAAGGAGAAATATTTGTTTTTGTGTATGTATGTAACGAAGCACGAAGCGAATGATTTTTAAATCGACTTCAAAAAAGGAGGTTTCTCAATTATTAATTATTATATTATTTTATTTTTATGTGTGAGGATAACTTCGTCGTTTATGAACCGATTTTGATGATTATTTTTTTGTCGGAAAGAAGATATCTCAAGGGTGGTACCATGATAAGGAAACCAGGATCTGAGAATGCCGAATGGCATCCCAGATAAATCGAGAGAAACCTTCGAAAACCGTAGTGGTGACTAGTGCTTTTTTAGTTTCCTGTTTGAAGTAGTTTTTTTTGTTCAATATCCATACATGTCAATCTATTAAATCGGTTCGTTAGCGCTATGCATCTTGGGTAGGTGGCAGCTCTACTTAACTAGCCGGTGCCAAACAGCAATGCGCGCGTTGACCACACTTTACCAGTTTCCATGGAAATTCCGGAAAAGTCTTTTTCGGGGTATTTTCATAATAAAATACGATCCGTTTATTTTTGTCCATGTAGGTAACATTAGAGTGCTTTACAGTCCCGCTTTTCCCACGGGAACAGGACTCAGAAATCCCAAAAAACAGATAACGATAAATATGTATGTTTACGGCCGAAAATCAGTGAGGCTCGGGTTCAAATCCTGGCATGTACCAATGAGTTTTTCAAAAACTTACGTACATATTTATCACTAGCTCGACAGTGAAGGAAAACATCGTAAGGAAACCCGCAGGTCTCAGAATTAATTCTGAGACATGTGTAAATAGACCCGGTCCGGCGATGGGCTCACCACCTATCACGTTTAGGGGTTCAATGTGTCTCGTGAAATGTGGGTATATCCAGTAATGGAATACCTCTGCCTACCCGTCTGCCTCGGGGATGAAAGGCGTGAGATTATATTATTATATTATATATGTATGTTTAAAAAACTCATTCTCATGCCCCTCACATATAAAGATATATATATATAATAGGAATATAACATTCAAAAGTACGTAATTATGAGACACGAGCTCGGTCTTTTTTATAAGGCAGATCGAGTCAAATAATTTAAATATTTAATTGATGAGGAAGGTATTGCTTTACGGAAATAACCAAAATACGACATGACGAGTTAAACCTACTCCATAAAAATAAACGGAAGTATTTATTCCGCATTTGTGAGGAAGTTTGGGCTTTAGTTACCCACGCGAGCCCACTACGAAACCTTACATGTGCTAGTCCGACTCGTTCTTGGCCGGTTTTGCATCCTGTAGGACTAGATTCGGTCAACGAAGAGTAAATAAAGCTTACTCAGAGATTTAAGTTCTTTAGTTTTTGTAGTTTATCCTTAGACTAGCGACCCGCCCCGACTTTACACAGGTGCAATGCTAACACTAAAACCTTCCTCTTGAATCACTCTATCTATTAAAAAAAACGCATCGAAATCCGTTGCGGAGTTTTAAAGATTTTAGCATACATAGGGATATAGGGACAGAGAAAGCGACTTTGTTTTATACTGTGTAGTGATGACGGCACTGACGCTTTGTCATAGACTATCTATATTTATACTTCTATACTAATATTATAAAGAGGAAAGATTTGTATTTTTGTATGTTTGTTACGAATAAACTCAAAAACTACTAGACCGATTTTTAAAATTCTTTCACCAATGGAAAGCTAGAATATCCCTGAGTAACATAGGATATGTTTTATTCCCGTATTCCAACGGGAACGGGAACTACACGGGTGAAACGGAACCGCTAGTCTTTACATATACCTAATAAAACTGTAATAAGGTTGTTTTTTAAAAAAAACATGTATAAATAGTTGTATAATAGTGTTGTATAATAGTAGATTTGTTGTTGTATAATAGTGTATAATAGTATAATAATGTAGACATCAAAATATAAATTTTTGTCTGCGGTCTGGTTGTGCACTCATCACGCGAAAACTACTGAACGGATTTTGATGAAATTTTGTGTGGAGATAACTGAGTAACTGGATCAACTCTAGAGTACTGCGGGAAAATCTGTTATTCCCGCGGTAAAATAAAAAAGACTGGGTAAGAAGAGAAATACTACTCCGCAACAATCGCACCTAGAAAATTGAAATATGGTATGTACTTGTCTTATATCGTAGGCAACCGCTATGAAGGGAATTTATGGAAATTCCCACGGGAACGGGAATAAACTGAATCTGCGCTGGAAACACCCGATATTTATTAATAAAACAATAGTGCAATGATGCATGCTTTACGGGTAGTTGAACCGGTACACATAACTAGTTGTGGACAACTTTCCTAAAGTCCAAGGCAAGAGTTATTGCTAGTTGTGTGCCGAGCCGGACTATCGACATCGATACTTTTACTAACGGCCATGTCGTTGACTCAGAAGTTTGATTTTTTCTCAGCTTCAATAGACCTGAACTGAGTATTTAATATTAACTCTCAAACCAAGAATCATAGACACAATTGATTTTTAATTGTTACGGTGCTCGACCAATTAATGTATTGTGTCTTGACAACATAGTGATCTTTTAAGGGTTGGTTTTTTCCTTTAGAGGTCCGGAACCCTCCAAATTGCATTTTAAAACATATTATATGCGGTAAAAAAAATATTCTGAGGCATGTATAACAGCACCGTGGTCAGGCGATGGGCCACCACCTGTCACGTTTAGGAGTCCAAAAATTATACTGGTGAAATTTGATTATTTGCAGGAATGAAATACTTACCCTACGTTATTTATTTATTTTATATCTGGTCAGATAACATTTATGTGAGACAATAGCTTATTTTTTGTATCTTGAGCCTAGAACTTAGGCTTATAATAAGAAATTATAAGTAAAAAAAACGATTCAAACAGACTTTTGTATTTAAAGTGACGTCACATTATTTTTCTAGTTATTCTCAGCAAGCCCTCTCATTTGATACCCATACTCGTATTGTAGGAGCGAATTGCAAATAACTAGTCCGCCATATTGGGTGTTCCGCTGTGTTGGATATAGAATGACGTCACACAGCTAAACATGCATTGTCATCCAAACTAACTGTCTATACAAAATATCTGCTCAATCGGTTAAAGAAATCTGCTTCAAAATTAAGTTGCAAGATTCCACCCCAACATACATTGCAAGTTAAATAAAAGTTTGTAAAATTGCATTGGTACAGTCAAGAGCACATGAAGCTTTACACTTATTGTGCGAGTCTGACCTCTAAGGCAATTGCAATAAGACCGCTACAAAGTTCAATGTGTCAAACTCCACGTGCTCTTGACTTGACCAGCTTTCAGTAACGGACCTGTATCGATAAGCTAACACTGTCACATCCCTAGTTGTCGATATGCTCTTGTAACGGCGATCCAGTGACAGCGTGTCATTTAATTCGCAAATACCAGTGCCTCGCCTTGCACTATACTAATATGTTCCTACGACCTACATTACTTATATCTCGCACTTTGTATTTGGAACATTATCATAAAGTCAATCATGTTTTTTTTTAAATCACTGATAGCCTTACGGTTAAAGAGTCCACTTCTGAAGATGATATTCAGTGAGTCTTGGGTTTAAATCCTGGTGGCATGTACCAATGAATAATAATAATAAATAATCTTACGCCTTTCATCCCCGCGGGGGTAGGCAGAGGTATTCCTTTACTGGATACATACATATATACATACAGCTCACGCCTTCTTCCCACAGGGGTAGGCAGAGACGATGGATCGCCACTTTGCCCGATCTTTGCACACTTCCCTCGCTTCCTTCACATCCATAAGCCTTTTCATGCACGCTCTTTTATTCTTTGCACTCTTGACACCAGATTTTTGAAGGACGTCACTAATTTGATCCGTGAACGTCCTTCTGGGGCGTCCTCTTGCCTTGTATCCTTCAACATTTGCACCATAAATCTCTTTCGTTACTCTTCTTTCATCCATACGTTCTAAACTTACTCCACACCTTAACCTTTTACTCCACACATTTTCCTCAAAGACCTCATTTCCACTGCGTTCACCTTACTTTCATGCTTCTTCTGCCACACCCAACATTCACTCGCATACATCAGCGTCGGGACCAGAACAGCGTTATGCATAGCCATCCTTGCCTTGTTAGACATGACCTGGCTACTCACAAGGCTATTCAGGGCCCCATTCACTGCATTTCCTTTCAATACTCTTCTTTCAATATCTTTCTCATACTTGCCATCCCTTGTAAACACGCTACCCAAATACACGAACTCTTTCACTTGCTCAACTTTCTCACCATCAATCTTTATAACACACTCTTCTCTTTCAAAAATCATCATATACCCACATTTTACGAGATACACAAAGGTCAGGCGATACTTCTCATCGGGACAGCTTCTACAACTCTACCAAGCTCAAGTCCGATCGTGTATGGAGTACTGCTGCCACCTTTGGGACGGTTCTGCCAAATACCAGCTGGCAGCCTTGGATTGAAGGGAAACATCGTGAGGAAACCCGAAGGTCACAGAATAAATTCTGAGGCATGTGTTAACAGACCCGGTCCGGCGATGGCCTCACCACATATCACGTTTAGGGGTCGAATATACTCGTGAAAAGTGGGTATTTCCAGAAATGGAATACCTTTGCCTACCCCTTCGGGGATAAGAGGCGTAAGAATTTTTTATTTTTATTATCTCTAGGACATACGCATAAGGGATTTTCCCTGCATGAGAAGTATGCAGAAGCATATTTTTAAATTTTTAAAGCAATTTTGCACAGTTTTGGTACGTGTGAAAACGATTTTTGAAAATTTTGTGTAAGGACAGACCCATGCTCAATGGGCTGTAAAGGGTTGATAAATTCTTCAGTTTTATGATCAAGTGCTAATTCTTTAAAAATAAATATATACAACACCCTATATACTTGCAGAACAAAGTTTGAACCACACCCTAACTGTACTAACTTCCGCACATTCACTATGATATGACGCATTAATTGACGTGAACAAACATGTATGGTGCGCGGCTGCGCGTACTCAGGACCAGCTGTCAATGTTAAACTGCCCGCAAATGTCAAGGTCTTTATAGGGAACGAAATGTAAGGCTTTTAGAGTTCCGGCGGAAATGGGTAAAATATGAATATGTATCAAATTAGTTTGTTTGTTGGTCTTATAAACCTTCCTTCCTACACCATTCATCAATACATTTATAGTTACTTAAAGTAATGTTATGTCTCAAAATCAATAATAAGTAATAATAATAATAAGCTCGTCTTTTAGCTGTTTTTGAGAGAGAATCTGGATATTGGCTACAGGCTCTACCATCAACCAATTTGGGTACCCTTATGGACAACTGTACTTTTTCTTTGTCTGTCAGCCTTCGTTTAGGTCTTCTAACCAACCAACCATGGCAAGGCACCATGGTGGATGAGTTGGGACACCATGGTCTCTCATGCCAGAGGAGTGCAGGTCGACTATCACGTCATGCAAGCCTCAACGACATCATCCGCAGGGGTCTTGCCACCGCTAATGTGCCATCGGTCTTAGAACCAAACGGAATATTTAGAACGGATGGCAAGAGACCTGATGGTATGTCTTTAATACCGTGGAGCCATGGAAAATGCCTGGTGTGGGATGCCACGTGTGTAGACACTTTAGCCCTGTCCCATGTCCCGTCAACTTCCAACGGTGCTGTTGCCGCAGCCGTATCTGCAGACGCAGTAAAGCGTAGGAGGTACCAGGGTTTAGGGGACACCTATATTTTTGTGCCAGTGGCAGTAGAGACCATGGGCCCATGGGGCCCTGAAGCAAAGACATTTAAAAAATTCTGTCAGCGCGCCTAATAGAGGCCACTGGCGACCCAAGGGCTGGTGGCTATTTCGCCCAAAAGATTAGCTTGGCTGTCCAGAGGGGAAATGCTGCCAGCATCTTGGGTGCCTTACCTCAACCTGGTGCGCTGGAGGATATTTTTTATCTTTAGTTTAGTTTAGTTTGTAAATATTATGTGTGTTTTATAATTATTATTGTTTATTAAAAACTTATTCAATAATAAGTAATTATCTACATCTACACTAATAATATAATCTATATCTATACTAATATATACTTCTAAACTAATATTCTAAAAAGGAAATATTTGTATTTTTATATGTTTGTATGTAACGAGTGAACTCAAAAACTACTAGACCGATTTTAAAAATTCTTTCACCATTGGAAAGCTAGAATATACCTGAGTAACATAGGATATATTTTATTCCCGTATTTCCACGGGAACGGGAGCTACGCGGGTTAAACTAGTTAGTAATATTATAATGAGGAAATATTTGTATGTTTGTAACGAATAAACCCAAAAACTACTGGACCGACTTCAAAAATTCTTTTACCTTTACAATACTGCAATATTCCTGAGTCACATGGGTTATTTATTTATTCATCATCAAATCGTAGCATAACAGTTTTCTCGAAGAGACCTTATATATATCCTTGTATTGCTATATTTTATCCTTGTATTTGAAACCGCGCGGAACATCTAGTAGTTTATAAATATATCACAGTGTTATTGTAAAATCCGTGATATCATAAATTCACTAGTGATATTATCTCTCTTCTAAATTTCATATAATATCACAGCACAGGACAATATTAGGGACAAGGGATGATCCGAGGAATGCACAGAACCCTTTGCGCACGCGCAACTCGAATCGACTTTTGAAATGGTGTTGACTTTTATCTCGACTTTTTACGGTTTTTACGACGCTTTGTCTTTATAAAGATTCCTTGTCGACGTTTTATAGCGGTTTAAGCTCCATTTTTATGCCCTCAATGACTCTTATTACCTTCTTTAGCACCCACATTGACAGTGACTGCTGATGCAATTTTTTATGTATTTTCAAGCATCATCGGGTTCGAATCCTGGCATGTACCAACAAGTTTTTCAAAACACTTACGTACATATTTATCACTAGCTCGACAGAAAACATCGTGAGGAAATCCGCAGGTCAAAGAATTTGCTCGAAGGCATGTGTAACAGCAATGTCGGGCGATGGGGATACTCTTAGGGTTCAATACTATATTGGAGTCGGTTTTTTACTCTTTGGAGTTCTGTCATTATGTCTATACTAGCTTGTACCCGCGGCTTTGCTCGCGCTAGTTTATTTCACCCCCTTAGGGGTTTAATTTTCTAAAATCCCTTCTTAGTGGATGCCTACACTGTATAAGATATTTATGTGCCAAATTTCAAGTCTCTAGACGCAGCGGTTTAGGCTGTGAGTTGATACATCACCAATCAGTCAGTCAGTTTATCATTTTATATATAACTAGCGACCCGCCCCGGCTTCGCACGGGTTCAATGCTAATACTTAAACCTTCCTCTTGAATCACTCTATCTATTAAAAAAAACCGCATCAAAATCCGTCGTGTAGTTTTAAAGATTTAAGCATACATAGGGATATAGGGACAGAGAAAGCGACTTTGTTTTATACTATGTAGTGATTATAGAAGTACGTGTAAAAAAGAGCCTTGTCCGTTCGGCCATTCCATGCAATCGTCGCAATTATCAGCACAAGATAATCTGTCGGCATTGAAGCCTAACCTTTAACTATCAGACACACATCTCTCAATTGTTGCGATGCGAAACGAATTTATCATGTCTTAATCATGAAGATAAGCGGACTCCCTGCCGAATTTCATCAAGATCAATTCAGCGGTTTAGACGTGAGGTAACAGAAAGACGGGGTTACTTTCTTTGTAATATTAGAAGGGTTTTTGGAGAGTTCAGAATATCTGAAGTTATCAGTATTAACTAACATGGACATATCCCGTTTTTCGGTTCCCGTTGGAATCTTCCAAAATCATTTTTATTTTCAAGATGCTATGAGCATTTATGATTTCTTGAAGTTTCGTGATTAGTGAGGGAGTGGTATTCTGGTTTTAAATACCTAGCGCAGGCAGCCAGCGGCTATGTCCACGCAAATCCCGTTATTTTCCGTTCCCATGGGAATTACAAAATACCCTTCTAGCTGATAAATTTCAAGTTTTCAATTATACTTTTGTGATTTCACAGACACTACACTTTAATCGTAACGTAATGAAATACACTTTAAGTACCTCATACCTATGGATCCATTACCTGCCATCTGTAAAACTACATGGAGCAATAAATGTTGTGACTATGACTATGCAGAGTAGGTTATTTTAAAAATATATTAGTTTCATCATCATCATCAACCCGTAACAGCCCACTGCTGTGCTAAGGGTCTTTCCTCACACATGAGGAAGTATGGGCTTTAATCTCCCACGCGAGCCCACCGCGGATTGGGAGATGGTGTTAAGCTAGTGGCCACTTAACAGTCAGTATTTTTCAAGCCACCTAAGGGTGTCTGACATGTTTACAGTATGATTACAGTTCAAATAAATATTATTTTATTTTGTTCACAACAAAGATATTATATATAGAAAGACGTAGATATGTTACTAGAGCACGGAAAATGAGGCCGACAAATGTAGTTAATTAACCACATTTTATTTAGTCGCATTATATTTCAAGTCGTATTTTAAGCGCAACTCTTAACAGATAGCTCTCTTTTTCTTTATTATTCGTTCCGTATCATCTTTCCCCGTCATTGTTGTATCCTATAAATACGCTAAGAATTAAGTATGTACATGTTGTAGCACACTCGTAGGGGATAAATTTTCAAACACAAGCAGTATGAATATAACTATCTTTGGTTCACAAACACAACCCTTTGATGTCTTTTGTATGATCGGTTTCTTTACACAATGAATCAACAACTTCATGCTCTGCTTAGGAAGGCGTGTCTTATCATTACATTGATTCCTGAGACAGATATATATATATATATATCTGTCTATTTGGTATATATATATATATATATATACAAATAGAAATACAAATATATACCAAATATAGAGATAAGATAAACCCCAATAATGTAGAGTTAATAAATTAAAAAAACCCGAAAATTAAGACTAAATGTAAAAGTTTAAAATATTTTAAAACTTACATGACTATAAAAACATTACCCTCCATCTGGTGGAGTCGAGTTAAAATATTTATGCGCATGACATTGCGAATCAAGTGCAAGTTCGAGTTGCGCAAGAGTCGACGCGAGCGTACCGTTAGGTATACTTAGCCGATTTCAAAAAAAGTTATCTGATTGCCTTGTATAAAGGCTTTTTGGCGGGAATCTAGATAGAGATGTCACGTTTTTCTGAAAATTTTCATTTTGCTGTACATTTCGGGTTTTCGCCCATAATACCATACAATAACTCTTTATTGTGCACCAAAAACAACACAATATGGATACCAACATTAACTAAAGTACAATGGGCAGTCTTATCGCGTTTAGCGATCTCTTCCAGACAACCTTAGGATGGATGAAACTGAGAGATTAGAACTAGGGTAGACGGTGCACTATATAATATTGAACATACTCTTACATGCTATTACATGAATAAATATATACTTACATAATATATATTAAACAATAATGATAATAATATGTATGAAAAGTGTCCAAAAAAGTGTGCATTGAAAGAGCAATGCAATAAAAAACGTCGGATAGACATTTTCGGATTACCTCAATTGTTTCCATCTTTTTTTACTTTTTTTTTACAATTTTTTAGTAGTAACCGACTTTAAGCCGTTGTAGTTTCTAAATTGTCATTCAAAATGAAAAATGATAAGAGAAACCTAAAGATGATTTTCAAATATGTACTTTTTCAATGATACCAATATAACATATGTCGCCGAGATTTTTTTTTCTTAAATATGTTTGGTAATCGCCTTATTGAAATGTCATGACTTTAGTGATACTCGCAAGCTAAAAACAAATCGATTGACGTAAGAATAATCAAAATCGACACCCCGCTTTTGGTCTCTAGAGCGCCACAACGGACCATACATACTTTCCTACGTAGGCTGATAAATACAATACCCTCTGCAGTCGGTAAAAAAATTAAATAAAATAAGGTTTCCATACAAGATTCCAGATTTTTTATTATACGATAGTACGGAAAACTTTGTGTGTCCGACTCGCACTTAGCCAGCTTTTATTTACAAAAGGAATAAGGCAAGCAACTCCGCCAAACACTGCTAGTAAATAAAGTCTGTACTGAGATTAAATTTAAGCCAAGCCGAGTGAGGCAACGTATTATGTTACTGCTCAGATGGCGACCTACTTATGTTGCAATGGCGTGCATGTTTGTTCGTCTGTTTAGTGGCCTAGAGATAGGAGTATACTAGACCAGTTACCATTCTACACTGATATTATAAAGAGGTAATATTGGGTTAAGAGCCGTGATAGCCCTTACGGTTAAAGAGCCGGCCGAAAATCAGTGAGGCTCGGGTTCGAATTCTGGCGAGTACCAATGAGTTTTTCAAAAACTTACGTACATATTTATCACTAGCTCGACGGTGAAGGAAAACATCGTGAGGAAACCCGCAGGTATCAGAATTAATTCTGAGACATGTGTAAATAGACCCGGTCCGGCGATGGGCTCACCACCTATCACGTTTAGGGGTCCAATGTATCTCGTGAAATGTGGGTATATCCAGTAATGGAATATCTCTGCCTACCCCCTCGGGGATGAAAGGCGTGAGATTATTTATTTATTTTTATTTAACATTGGGTTCGATTGTGACAAATAAAGCACGTCTGGCTGTTCATGATGGTGTGTTAGTACCTACGTTGATGTATGGCAGTGAGTGTTGGGTATGGCAGAAAAAGCATGAAAGTAGAATAAATGCAGTCGAAATGCGTTTATTCAGAAGCATTAGTGGAGTAAGATTGATAGAAAGAGTGAAAAATAGTGTGATCCGAGAGCGTTGCGGCTTGAAAGATGATATAGTGACTAGGATTGAAAGAGGAATGCTCAGGTGGTTTGGTCACATTGAGCGGATGAATGAAAGTCGTCTAACGAGACAAATATACAAGGGTGTTGTGAATGGGCGAGTCGGTAGAGGACGACCTAGGCGTACCTACATCGACCAGATCGGCGATGTGTTGAAGAAAAGCCAGATAAAGAGTACCCGAAACCGACGAGCATGCATGAGTCGTTTGATGGATGTGGAGGAAGCGCGTGAGATCTGCCAGGTTCGTAGCAAGTGGCGGTCTGTTGTCTCTGCCTACCCCAATGGGAAATAGGCGTGAGATTATGTATGTATGTATGTATGTATGGGTTCGATTCTGCTTTACAGCGACTAAACTTATTTTAGTTTACTCCTGTCTTCATTTTCTTTTTCCTAGAAACGAAAAGAGACGAGAGATATTTAGTCATGTGAAATTAAAATAAATCCTGCCAACTAAGGCATTTCATAACGTATTTAGTGCGTAAGTAGAGAAGTCACAACTAAAATACAGCATCTAACAGGACTGAATTTGGTAGGTTATCTTCTATCCCTTTTCTTTTTTTGAGGTGAGACAAAGACAGGACTAAACCAAAATAAGTTTAGTCGCTGTAAAGCAGAATCGAACCCAATGTATGTTTGTTGAAAGTAATCTATGTAATTTGTCTACTTAGCAAGTTAACACAATTTACTTCGTTTCTCCAGGAGCCAAATTATAATTAACTAGCGGTTCTGCGCGGTTTCACCCGTTTTTCCCGTTCCCGTGGGAATACGGGAATAAAATACCTATGTTACTCAGGAATATTCTAGATTTCCGTTGGTGAAATTTTTTAAAATCGGTCTTGTAGCTTTTAGGGCCGACTGTCGGGTCAACAGTTAGTTTACTATGAAATAATTAGAAAAATATAAAAACCCAGTAAAGTTTTAAAAACTATTGTTTTTTTAAAAGGTATATTAGTAAAAAAATGTTCAAATTCCCGAGCCACATCCTCACACTTGGTAAATAGGCCGTGGTCCGTTCGACTAGCTAAGTCATGGTCACGTGGTTTCACTCTACCCTACTTCCAGTGCACTTGGGTAAGATATTAAAATCTACAATTCTACATAAGTCACAGATGGTTACCGTCTGCCATATTGTTTTTTATTGTATGGTGGTACATAACTCTTCCGTACCGCCAGCTTTTTTTTCTAATAATAATCAAGCATTTACAGAAACTTTAAAGTTAAGTTAAAAAGGTAAGTAAGATAGTGCGTAACCCTTTCTTGTCGCAGTCGGATAAAAATTTTGGTTCTCGGACTGAGACTTAAAACGGTCAAGTACGAACCGCACCGGATATCGAATCAACAATGTCATACGCACCCACTTTCTTATATATCTCTTTTCAATTGTCACTCCAAAGTTATTTACCGATAGAAAATACTATTAACACCCTTATTCCGAAGCAATAGAGTACACAATGGAGGACCGTGCAGTTTACAATGGGCTACAAAAGTGGTGGGAGCAAAAAGTGGGTGTCCCCACCGAGGTCGCTGGGTTTTATTATATCAGAGTCCGGTAGCCATGATTGAAGGAATGCAGTGGAAAGGTGTGGCGCTTGGTGGCGAGCGGAGGCGATTAGCGGTTTGTGAAATGCAAGGAAAAATCAATTACAGTTTAAGAAAACAAAAAAAAACTAGCTTTTATATGTATATCACTCTTCGAAACAAATCATATGAGCCGCGATATATTCAGAACAATTTGCTTTATCGATATTTTAACACCTGCGTGTTTCCTAGCGTCACTGGCTTCACAAAGTTGCTAATTCTGGTTTACAGCGACTAAACTTATTTTAGATTACTCCTGTCATTTTCTTTCTCCTAGAAGAGAAGAGAGACGAGAGATATTTAGTCCTGTCAACTAAGGCATTTCATAACGTGTTTAGTGCATATGTAAAGAAGTCACGATTAAAATCCAGCTTCTGACAGGACTAAATTCGGTAGGTTATCTCCTATCCCTTTTCTTTTATTGAGGTAAGACAAAGACATTAAACCAAAAAAAGTTTAGTCGCTGTAAAGCAGAATCGCCCCCAATGTAAGTCATCGTTGTAGTACGTCCACTCTCGACGGTGGCTCTCGTGATAATGACTTACTCGTAGCAACAACATACGAGACAGTGTATAGGACATGTAACAAAATAAGCGCAATTCCTGAAATTAGTTTGTTCAGTATCGACTACTTATTCGATTTCAGCTATCTTTAATATGTGTTAAATTTTTCCCAAAAATGAATTAGCGTAGCTGAATTTAGTGCTATCCCATAGATAGCACTAAATTCAGCTACGCTAATTCATTTTCGTGCAACTAATTAAGTAATGCAAGTAATTCACAATCGTGCTACTATTAATCGATATTTAAGAAGATTGGTTAGACACAACTAAAGTTCGATTGCATCATATTTTTTTTTATATTTATTTACTAATTGGGGTGTATGAGGAATTGCGCTTTTTCTGTTACGCTTTGTATACACTACATCTCATCCCTGCTTCCCTCCACGCCTCAAACTTCACAGACCGCTCCCGCTACCTCTCACGCCGTGGCCTGCATCCAACCCAGCATGGAGTGAACGGCGTATGACGTCATCATGCCCTGGGCTATCTGGAGTAGACATGCGCCATGCTCTATCCTCCTTTGTTCTAGCTGTATGTTTCATAAATGCAATACTGTTGCCGATTCTGCTTTACAACGACTAAACTTATTTTAGTTTACTCCTTTTATTTTGTTTCTCCTAGAAAAGAAAAGAGACGAGAGGTATTTAATTCTGTCAAATTAAAATTAGTCCTGTCAACTAAGGCATTTCATAACGTGTTTAGTACATAATTAAAGAACGCACGACTAAAATACAGCCTCTGACAGGACTAAATTTGGTAGGTTATCTTCTATCCCTTTTCTTTTTCTGAGGTAAGACAAAAACAGATTAAACCAAAATAATTTTAGTTGCCTACAATGTTGTGTTTGTAGGGAAAGAACCGGCCAAGTGTGATTCGGACTAGCATAGTAAAGGTTCCGTACAACCGTAGAATGAAACCCCAAAATAAACACGTTTTTCGCATGGGGGCCCTCTTTAATTTCATCCAACAGACAGACTGACAACTGAAACATTTTTGCAAGAGTTTGTATAAATATAAAACATCAAGTATTGTTATATACAAGTGAGTAAATAGGGTGTAGGATTGGATGATGCATACATACTTAAAATCTATGATCTACACTTCTACACTAATATTATAAAAAGGAAAGATTTGTATTTTTGCAACGAATAAACTCAAAAACTACTAGACCGATTTAAAAAATTCTTTCTCTTATTAAAAGCTACAATATTCCCAAGTAACATAGGCTATATTTTATTTCCGTATTCCCACGGGAACGGTAACTACGCTGGTGAAACCGCGCAGAACCGCTACTAATTAATAAAAAGTCTTTGCTGTTTGGCGAGTGATAATAATATAATATAATATATACTAGTGATAAATATGTACGTAAGTTTTTGAAAAAACTCATTGGTACATGCCAGGATTCGAACCCGAGCGAGCCTCACTGATTTTCGGCCGGCTCTTTAACCGTAAGGGCTATCACTGCTCGAGTGTAATTATAGTGTTATTATATTATTTGTAAAAGAAAATAAATCATAAAAATATATAAATTTTTGTTGTTATGGCGGTATTGCGCTATAACAATACACATTCTGGAAAAAATGTATTGTCTATATACTACGAATCTAGAGATACAGCCAACTGTAAGACAGACAGACGGACGAACAGCCAGAGGCTAGCACACTTTTGGTACGAAAAACTATAGGACTATTGCGTTGTCTGTCTGTCAATAACCTTTTTCTGAGGAACGCTTGGAAGTGTCTCCAAAGAGGAACCACGTGGGACAAGAAGACTGGCCGCATTCTCTGTCTGCAAAGCTAGGCTGACTTGACAGAGATAGCCAACCCTGTGGTCTCAAAGCTAATGTACACTCAAGAGCACGTGGAGCTTGACACATTGGACTTTGTAACGTTCTTATTACAATCGCCTTAGAGGTCAGACTCGCACTACAAGCGTAAAGCTTCATGTGCTCTTGACTGTACTTGTTTATTTAGCTATACTTATAAATGCAAAACTCCGTCAGCAATACCTGGCATTACCAACGTATTATCCACTTACAAGAGACCTCTACCGACATAATTAAAATTGAACTTATAACCATGGCCGCCGACTCCAATAGGACCTCTAAAACTGTAAATTTAGAGTCCATTTTGTCTTGTCTCTTTCCACTGGCCGGGCGCATATGGAAAGGTCGGTTGTTCTGACCATGGTTTTACTTAGGCCATAGATAATGCTACAATGGTACATTTGGTTTTTGAGATTTTATATTTTAAAATAAATAAATAATAAATAATCTCACGCCTTTTATGCCCGAGGGGGTAGGCAGAGGTATTCCATTACTGGATATACCCACATTTCACGAGATATATTGGACCCCTAAACATGATAGGTGGTGAGCCCATCGCCGGGTCTGTTTACACATGTCTCATAATAAATTCTGAGACCTGCGGGTTTTCTCACGATGTTTTCCTTCACCGTCGAGATAAATATGTACGTAAGTTTTGAAAAACTCATTGGTACATGCCAGGATTCGAACCCGAGCCTCACTGATTTTCGGCCGGCTCTTTAACCGTTCGGGCTATCTTTAGCTGTTCGGGCTATTAGTTTTATTTTAATGGTCGTAATATTCCAAATGTTTCGATTTAAAAATAAAATTAGAAAGTAGTTTTAACAATTGCGAAAATTGGAAAAATTTAAGCTGCTTTTTCCTCAATCAACGGTAGGTGAGAAAAGAGAGAAAAGTGTATGAGAAAATACCCTCAGCCCAGCAGTGAGCTGCTACGGGTTGATAATGTAAGTCTCAAACTAGACATAGCATGTATTATGGATAATAAACTACAGATAAACTTATTTAAATACATATAAACATACATATAACATACAGATAAACTTATTTAAATACATACATCGTAATAAATTTAAATATGAAATTAAAGTTTTAGGCTTATTTTTAGATTTAAGTTCGGCGTTCGACATGGTAAATCACGAGATTTTATTAAACAAGCTTGAACACTATGGCGTCAGGGATGGGGTTTTGGCTCTGATGGAATCCTATCTCAGAAATAGAAAACTGTTTGTAGAAATTGCATCAATGAATATCGAGGCGTTGGAAAATGCTAAAAAATCTGAATTAATTAACATTACACGAGGTGTTCCCCAAGGTTCCATCTTGGGTCCTATTTTCTTTATAATATTTGTGAATGACTTGGTTAACTGCGTTGTTTCCAGGGTACCTGACACCAAAGTAGTACTGTTCGCCGATGACTCAAGTGCGATTGTATCAGGTCGTAACCTTCAAGAGCTAAATTGCAGGGCTAATGCGACATCTGCTTTTGACGCTTGGTGTCAGGCAAATGATCTACTGCTAAATGCGCAAAAAACTAACGCAGTTCTATTTAAATCAACTGCTGGACGTCAAGATTACCTTACGCTATTTTTAAATAATCAGAAGATAGAGATATTGAATGAAGTTACGTTTTTAGGAATCCATATAGATTCATTACTAAACTGGAAGCCAGAATTAAATAAGCTGGAAGGATCAATCAGCTCTGCATGTTATGCATTAAGAAGCCTGAGGGATATACTAACGTTAGAACAATTGAAATCCGTTTATTATGCAATAATTGAATCAAGGTTGCGTTACAGTATTAAGCACTGGGGAAATAGTTATAAATATAATTTGGTTAAGGCTTTCATCCTACAAAAGAGAGCAATACGAACTATTGCCCGAATTCCTTCGTGGGAATCTTGTAGGGAGTATTTCAAAAAATATAAAATTTTGACAATACCTAGTCTATACATTCTGGTACTGTTAGTAGATCTAGTCAAACACAAATCGGTATTTGAGACAGAGGATGAGATGAAGTTGCGTCTAGAGACTAGACGTAAAGACCTTACACATGCCATAAGGCCAAGCTTAAATGTCGTGAAGCACAGTCATCTGTATCAAGCGGTTGCATTTTTCAATAGACTTCCAAGAGAATTTAAAACAATAAGTAGTGTTAGTATATTTAAAAACAAATTGAAATTATTATTATTGGAGTTGAATTGTTATACATTAGATGATTTTTAAATTTTTTGATTTTCGTTGATTTAATTGACATTATTTGTTTTGTTATTATTGTGATATTATTTGATTGACTTTATTATTATTATTTTGTTAATTGATTGTGTTTGTATTGACCTAATAATTTTGTAATGTAGTAGAGGAATAATTTTAAGAAATCAATTTTCGCACACAGATTATTCTGTTTTTGAAATAAATAAATAAATAAATAAATACAGACACCAACAACTATGTTTGAACAATTATTTGAATTTTTACACACATAAGTCCATTTGTCATTATGACATTATTGACTATTGTTCTATAATCGCAGGCAAGACAATGATTTGACTAGAATAAAACCTTAAATTGCTGCACGCGTGTCTGTTAGAATGTATGTGTCCGCGTTTTTGTATGGAAGTGTATAATAATATATTTGAACTAGCTTTTACCCGCGGCTTCGCTCGCGCACGTTTATTTCACCCTCTAAGGGGTTGAATTTTGCTAAATCCTTTCTTAGTGGATGCCTACACTGTATAAGCTATTTATGTGCAAAATTTCAAGTCTCTAGACCAAGCGGTTTAGGCGTTGACACCAATCAGTCAGTCAGTTTATCATTTTATACATAGTAACTCCCTACTCCCACCTCAAAGGTCGGCAACGCAGTTGTGACTCTTCAGTTGCAGGTGTCCATGGGCGACGGACGTCACTTACCATCAGGTGACCCGTCTGCTCGTTTGCCCCCTTTTTTATCATAAAATAAAAAATAAGTAACTACTTATTGAAAGTCATTGTAACTCCATCGCTTCTTCGTGTGTTGTGTTTGAGGAGCAAAAGCAGGGCAAGAAACTCCTGAACACAATATCCTTTTAAACAACCAATACAATACTTTATCCTTACTTCCCTTCTAACTCAAAGCTTAGTATGCAACATTATTAGTATACCTATAAATGCAAAAGTAACTCTTATCTGCTTCTTTGTCTATTCACAACTAAACCGCTGAACCGATCTTGACCAAATTTTGCATGTACACATCTTGCATCTCCAAGAAATATATAGGCCACTTTTCATCCTGTACCCCGCACGAAGTCACGGGAAAAAGCTAGTTATCTATAAGCCTAACCTTAATTGTGTTGGACACATCTTTCGCATATTGTCTGCCTATGCAGCCTTGCCGGCAATATCATGAAGACACCATTGCATAACACTCCCAGGCAGAATGACAATGTATGTTGTGAGTATATGACATTTTAAGAATAATACCGTGGGAACATTATGTTGGTTAGCTGTAGCTATTGGCTGCTTGTTTAGGCAAACGTTAGCAGTGATAGCCTCACGGTTAAAAAGCCTGCTTCACATGATGAAAATCAGTGAGGCTCAGGTTCGAATCCTGGCATGTAACAATTAGTTTTTCAAAAACTTACGTACGTATTTATCACTAGCTTGACGGTGAGGGAAAATATCGTGAGGAAACCCGCAGGTCACAGAATTAATTCTGAGACATGTGTAAATAGACCCGATCCGGCGATGGGCTCACCACCTATCACGTTTAGGGGTCCAATATATCTCGTAAAAACTGGGTATATCCAGTAATGGAATACCTCTGCCCCCTCGGGGATAAAAGGCATGAGATTATATTATAACATGCGTGTAGGTATGAGGAATTCTGTGACGCGTTGTATACTAAATGTTCCTTTATTTCAAACAACATAGTGACCAACAGATTTACAAACATTACTATGCATAGTATTCACGCAATGATCTAACTGAGTCACTAGAAATTAACTGCGAACACTACTAGCCGGCGAGTTGCAGATAACTGGTTTTGGATTATATCAACCACTGCTTTAGATATCTAAAACTGAAATTGAGATATCTATACTTTAAATTATTTTCTCTATCACTACATAGTATAAAACAAAGTCGCTTTCTCTGTCCCTATATCCCTATGTATGCTTAAATCTTTAAAACTACGCAACGGATTTTGATGCGGTTTTTTTAAATAGATAGAGTGATTCAAGAGGAAGGTTTTAGTGTTAGCATTGCACCCGTGCGAAGCCGGGGCGGGTCGCTAGTCTATATATATAAAATAATAAAGTCACTGACTGATTGGTGATGTATCAACGCACAGCCTAATCCACTGGGCCTAGAGACTTAAATTTTTGCACATAGATACAGTGTAGGCATCCACTAAGAAAGGATTTTGTAAAATTCAACCCTTCAGGGGGTGAAATAAAGCGAGTGAAGCCACGGGTAAAAGCTAGTCATGCATATTTTACATCAATTTATCAATGTCTTTGTCGGTTAAAAATTCATTAAGAGTGTAATAGGATCTCTTTTTGCTAAAATCTTATGTATCATAGATTTGAAAGTATATCAATTATTTTCTTTATTTTTAGAGGAAATTTATTAAAAATCTTTGGTAGTATGTAAAATTTCGGCCGTTTCTTGGTGGTCATACTGGCATGTCATACTAATATGACCAGTGAGAATCGCTTGTATTGGTGGTCTTACTTGTCATTGTCCGTCAACTCCATACTACAAGAGTAAGTTTTGTGAAATTTGGTTTGTAAGATTTAAATTCCCTTATAAACATTTTTCTAGAGAATTGAGTACACCAAAGTTATAGTTATAGACAACGCGTCAACACATGCTTTAACAAATGTAAATATATTCTTTTAAGAATAAAATTATACTTTTATGAGGCTCCTTATACGTTTAGTAGAATGCATTTGCATTGCTTATGATGTGCAGTAGCTATTCACGGGCTATTTTACAACTTATCTATTCAGGACACTTGCACTTTACAAATAAACTATGTATGAAATTAGGATGCCAAATTCCAACATCTCAGCGTGTTAATTAAAAAATAAATGACTAACAATCGAACTGGCTAGCAAAACAAGGCTGACAAAATTCAAAATTGGAACAGCTATCTGTCAAAATTGCCGCGCTTCCTGCCACCCTTCCCGCCCTTGAGACCGCTTACTTTTTTAACGCGCGTTCCGTTTCGCACAGCTCCGTGGCAGTATAAAAACCCCGGACGACGAAATGAGAGCAATCAGTAGCCTTCGCGCAGTCTACTACAGAAGTGCACGATGAGAGTTCTGGTTAGTTACCATTTAATATTTATAAAGTGAATTTCGAATTAAATATTTTTTGGTTTTACTATCAACTCGTGGAGTGTTTTAGTGTTGTGCCAGTGATACATCGAGTGTAAAATTCGTGTTTTATTTTTCCAGATCGTAACCGCCGCCATCCTCGCCTGCGCCGCCGCCGTGCCTTCGGGCCTGCTGGCACATGGCCTCGCATCCCCCTACGGTTTCGGGCACGGGCTGGCCGTTGCCCACGCCGCCCCCCTAGCCGTGGCTGCGCCCACCATCTCCCCCGGGGACATCCACGGCGCCGTCATCGACGCCCACGTTGACGCTTCCGACCATGCCCGTGCTGCCGTCGACGCCGCCCGCGAATACCACGACCAACACTCCGAGCTCCACGGCCAGGCCATCAACGCCGCTGAGGACCACTCCTGGCAAGCCATCGACGCTGTGAAGACCCAAGAGGCGCAATTAGACGGCGCCGCCGCCGGTGCCGCCCCCATCCTGGCTAAGCAGATCGCTGGTCACGGTGTCGCTGCTTACGCCCACGCCGCCCCCGCTTACGGCCACGTTGCGCCCCTTGCGTACGCCGGTCCTCTGGGCTACGGAGCGGGCTACGGAATCGGCCACGGCTTCGCTGGCAGCAAGACCGTGTCGACCCAGTCCCTCTCCCAGTCCCACCCCGCCCCTGTGTACCACAGCGCCCCCTTGGTCCACGCCGCCCCCCTTGCCTACGGCCACGGACTCGGCCACGGATTCGCCCACGGATGGTAGACTGTGATACATAGACTAGTGAAAAACCAAATTTTTTTAATACTCAACTTGTTTGGAATGTACATAAATTATGGAAAAATACAATAGAAGCGAGGATGTGTGAATAAACGAAATAGTACTTTATTTGCGATGTTTTATTCCTGATCTGTCAGAGTAACCAAAGTGGTATAATTTTGTGCTTTACACAAATAACTTGCACTTGTCACGAATGCCACAAAAAAAAAACATACAACCTAATTAAAATTGGCTGCACACAAAACACTTAATTAAAAAATTAACTGTCAAAACACTACATGAAGGAAACTATTTAATACGCAATTACTAAATTAATTTAACATTTTAGAGGCTATCCTCGTATCGCATCGTAAATCTAAATTCTTTGTTCAATGCCCAAGTCAAGAACGTACACAATACAACGATACTGCATTCCAAAAACAGTGCCTTAGCTGATAAAGAATTAAAAAAATAATTAGTTTTTTTAATGCACCAAATAGTTCAATGTCAAATGTATATACGAGTACGAAAATAATTAATTCACCACGGTCTAAAAGCGGAAGTTTGAAATATAGACATAAGAACCTTGAACGTGAATTCCTTTGCTTCTGAACAGAAAAAAAAATAGATTACGGAATTGGAGTGGACGTTCTAAAAAAGGTTTATGAGTAATTGAAATATAATAAACTTGTACTTGCAGTACATAAATTGTCATGTTTAATGTGGTAATCCGAAAACAACGTAAAACATATTAATACATAGGTCAAAGTGGTAACTATACATTTAATACATTTGTAACTGGCCAATGTTTTATTTCTACACACTTATTACAGCAGTGATAGCCCTTACGGTTGAAGAGCCGGCCGAAAATCAGTGAGGCTCGGGTTCGAATCCTGGCATGTATCAATGAGTTTTTCAAAAACTTACGTACATATTTATCACTAGCTCGAAGGTGAAGAAACAAATCGTTAGGAAACCCGCAGGTCTCAAAATTAATTCTGAGACATGTGTTAATAGACCCGGTCCGGCGATGGGCCACCTATCACGTTTAGGGGTCCAATGTATCTCGTGAAATGTGGGTATATCCAGTAATAAAGGCTATAGCCTTTATTAGTTAGGGGTACCTAATTAGTAAAATATTTTTTTAAATCGGTTCTTTACTTCCAAAGGTTACTCACATACAAACACATAATTTTTGTAAACATATTTTTAATACTCTATACAGGCTGTTTTTTTCCGTACCCGTGGGAATTTCCAATAATTTGTTCTTTTTCGTCATTTAAGGAACCATTGTGCAAAATTTCATGCTTTTAGACCCATAGGTTTCGTCTGTGCGTTGATCCATCGGTCAGTCAGTCAGTTTTATCTATACTAATATTATAAAGAGGAAAGATTGGTATATTTTTGTATGTTTGTTACGAAAAAACTTCAAAACTACGCGACCGATTTTTAAAATTATTTCACCGATTGAAAGCTAGAAGATCCCTGAGTAACACAGGCTTCATTTTATTCCCGTATTCCCACAGGAACGGGAGCTACGCGGCAGAAACCGCGCAGACCTCTAGTGTTAAATATACTTAGATATTTACTCGTATAAAAGCGAAATTCTACTCACTCACTTATTGATTAACCTCAGAAAGAATAAATGCTACTCTCATAGGGAATATGTTAATATTGGGAATTTCCCACTGCAACGAGAAAAAAGGGTATACCGGACAATGCCGCTGGGCAGTCAAATTAAAAATTCCTTTAGGTAATTATTAAAAAAAATCACTTAGAATTGTCAATAGTCTAATAACAAGAGACTCTAAACTCCATGAAGATTTACTGAATGTAAACAGCAGCCCATCTCCACCGACGAGTTGCAGGTTCCAAATGCAGTTCTTACCCCGATAAGAACCATCAAAAAACTGGGCAGCTCTTTTTAATTTTATGTCTTCTAAGTAACATCACTACATACACACACCGGCACAATTAGCGGAACAGAAAAAAAAGGGAGTATTTACGCATTTTTGCGTGTTACTGGCCGGCTAAACAAGCTTTTTTTAAATTTGGGTTTTAATTTAAAAATGGAATACTAAGCGACTGCCCTTTTTTTCATTCTTTTGTTTTAATTTTCATTGATTCATTTTTTCCACCGCTTGTCCGTTTTTAGAAGGTTCGTGAATTCCATTTGAAAAGCTTTGAATTGCAGTTTTTGAGGCTTTTGAGTTTTTTCGCATATTGATAATTTACGAGCATCTAATTATGCCTGATTTAACGCCATCAGAAATCATTAGGGCAGATCAAATGAGGAGAAATGGTCAAACCTACAGATCGATTGCTAGAAGCCTTCGTCGATCGTTATCAACGATTTATCGTAGCATCCAACGATACAGATTGACGAATGCTCTAGTGAGAAGGAGAGGACAAGGCCGGAAAAGGTGTACTTCAAGGAGGGATGACCGTTTTCTCCAACTTCAAGTCCGACGGAACACGAGACTAACGGCGGTGCAGGCTCGAAATTTACTGGAAGAGGTACGAGCAGTAAGGATGAGTGAGCGGACAGTTCGTAGAAGATTCGAAGAAGTGGGTATAGGCTCGTATGTGCCCGCCAAAGCCCCAAAACTTGAGAGACATCATCGCACAAACCGTCTACACTTTGGTCGTGAACATCGTGATTGGGACTTCGACGACTGGGGACAGGTTCTTTTTACTGATGAATGCAGAGTTATGTTAAATCAAATTGATGGAAGGCAGCGAGTATGGAGACGCAAAGGAGAACGGTATATCCAGTCTAATTTTGAAAATACAGTTGCATATGGCGGCGGTTCAATTATGGTCTGGGGAGGAATATGTTTAGGAGCTCGTACGGAGTTAGTAGTGGTCGATGGCGGGAATCTGAATGCTGATCGGTATATCAGGGAGATTTTAGAAGAACATGTTGTGCCATTTGCCCCCTTTATTGGTAACAACTTCATTCTAATGCAGGATAATGCTCGGGCTCACAGTGCTCGCACAGTACAGACATACCTAAACCATGTTGGTATAACGGTGATGGAGTGGCCAGCACGGTCCCCCGATATGAACCCTATAGAACACGTCTGGGACTTGCTAAAGAGGAGTGTAAAGTCAAGAATGCCCCCTCCCAATAATCTCAACGAGTTGCGAAACGCATTACTTGAAGAATGGCAGAGGTTGCCCCAAGAAACCATTGATAACATCATCCGCAGCATGCCCAGACGGATGGAAACCCTCATCAGAGCACGAGGAGGAAACACTCGATATTGAACAGTCATTGAAATTGTTGTTAAACTTTGGAAAATCTTGAATTTTCTGCTGTTTCTCTATAATTAAAAATCGAAGAAAAATGCATTTTGTTTAATTTAATTTTTATTTTTATAAAATTTTAAGTATGGTGTTACAAATGAATGTCAAAACATGTTAATTTAATTGTTGTTTCATTTTAAATAATATATTGTTTAAAAATTACATTCATTGTTCTAAATTCCCTCTTTTTTCTCCTTTTTTTTTCTGTTCCGCTAATTGTGCCGGTGTGTGTAGTATAAAACAAAGTCGCTTTCTCTGTCCCTATATCCCTATGTATGCTTAGATCTTTAAAATTACGCAACGGATTTTGATGCGTTTTTTTTAATAGATAGAGTGATTCAAGAGGAAGGTTTTAGTATTAGCATTGCACCCGTGCGAAACCGGGGCGGGTCGCTAGTTGGTATATAATCTATACCAACGATAGCGCTAGCTCTAGCATAAATGTGACGTATATTAATATGTGACGGCGCATCTTCATACGTCACAAGCGAGATCTCGGTCGGCGCCCGCGCATCAAGTTCAAGATCAACGAAAAGTGAAATCTTGATCTTCTTGTTTTTTATTTACGCAATATTTTATGATTGTGTTGATTCATAGATTCTACTATTGGTTTCTACCGCTACGCTTGCGTGGTTTTAGTTACCTAACAATCGAACACTTTTTCCAAAGGAAATGTATGTTTTCCCAGGATGAAAACGTTTTATATGTGACAGGTGGAGGCCATCGCCATACAGGGATGCTGTTACACATACCTCAGAACAAATTCTGATCTGCGGATTTCCTCACGATGTTTTGGAACCTTCAGTTCATCTATGCCCATAATAAAATTTAAGTAATTTCAAAAATATTGCAAAAATGTTGTTCAAACTGTTTTAGAATTTTTTTTGGCTGTTTGAAAGTTTGTCTCGATTAGGCTTCGGAGGGGCTTAACAGATTTCAATGAAAATTTTAGGGATAAAAACAGGGTCTAGTTTTTTTATTTACAATTTTTTTTTATTCTTACGAAACGCTGCGTGTGTGCCTCTGACTCGCAATTGGCCGGAATTTGTATATATTTTGTACATAATTTCTAAAATACTAATATTTCAAAAGCCTACATCTCACAGTGTGTTCACAAAAGAAGAGACGATTTCACCAAGACCATCCCTTATATAGGATGTTACAAGTCTATTTACTCTTTTACAACACACGGTGAACTCGCATGAACTTTGGTCGTCCCTTTCGCACTGATGCTGTGAGCATACCTCTCTCTCCCACCACCGTTTTAAATGCCAGATGTAGTAAACCTAGCGAAATACCATCGTTTGCGTGAATCGGATCCGTGTATACGGAGTTTGCTAGTGATGTGACGCGGACGTGTCGGATCATTCGTTTTGTATCTGCGGATGTGCCGCTTTAAGCCGTATACAGAAAGAAAGCTGAAAACTTATCAGCGCTTATCGGCGCTGGTCCATTCTACATAAAGCAAGCAGATTGAAGCAGAGCGAGCAAAATGTCGTACTCATCGGACGATGATTTGGTTTTGTTAGAAAATGTTCGGTTCAGAGAATATTGAGAAAGAAATAAGTGCTTTAGTAGTTTTTAATGGTTTAATTTCATTTCGAAAGAATAAGTTGGAAAACGAAACGGGTGACCATACTGACCATGATATTTGTAGACATTCTTTACAATATAGGTACGGTAGGTTTTTAGGTAAGTCAGACTAATTGTCCGACTTATATTATAGGAATAGGAATTGATAACTTTCACCCGCGTTATACACTCTACATCTATTTTCGAATACAAGGAAAGTACAATACAAGAATACAGAAATATAGAAATACAGAAGTACATTAGTACAGAAGTACAAAAAGTACACAAAGTACACAAAGTACAAAAGTACAAAGTACGAAAGTACACAAAGTACAAAAGTACAAAAGTACAAAAGTACACAAAGTACAAAAGTACACAAAGTACAAAAGTACAAAGTACAAAAGTACAAAGAGTTCGAAAATACAAAAAGTTTAAAATATTAGTGTAGATGACAAACAAGATATTGACATCTTACAGTGTCTCTTCAAGATATTAAAAAAAAAATGTTTTTCACAGCCAACCAAAACACATTTGATAGTTGTTTATACCTACACTCACAAGGTCACACCTTTTTTTTCTTATTTTAATCGATGTAAAAAGTTTAGCAATGTACGTACTACCTTACCCAATATAGTCAATTTTTTTAAAAATCAATCCCTCCCTAGGGAGGAAAGCAATTACCACGACTCTTTCTCTTTCTCGAGCGGGAATCACATAGTATTAGTCTCATTTTAAAATGTCAACCCTTCTTAGCTTCGAAATTCTACTAATACTATAAACGCAAAAGCTTGTGAGTATGGATGTATGGATGTTTGTTGCTCTTTAACACAAAAACGATTGAACGGATTTTGATTAAACTTACAGCTTTAACATCAGAATAACACATACCTATGGGAACGTGAGCTACGCAGGTGAAATGGGGGGATGCTGCTAGTAAATAATAATTTAAAAATTCTTCATATTATTTAAACAATCTCACAACAAAAATGTAACTTGCCAAATTGTCCATGTTTCAAACAAAATTGTGGTTGCACTATTAGAAAGGGACACAATACTTATCGAGGTGCCTCTCAAGTGGACCGCCTGCCTTCTTAGAAGCACTTCCTCCCGTATGGATTAAGGTAGAAACTCCTTGGTCTTGGCTTAACAGAAAAAAAAAACGTACTGAAAGTTTCTATTTTTGATATTTAATATCTATTATTTAAACTATATTATAATATAAACTACTTATTTCCTGAAGTTGATACTTCGCACATATGTTGACGAAATATAGGTCTATCTGTAAAAAAAAACCGGCCAAGTGCGAGTCGGACTCGCGCACCGAGGGTTCCGTACAACCTTCCAAATTTATGGTTTTCGTAATTTTTTCCTTTATCTATGCTATAAGACGTTGCTTCGTACCAAATTTCAAGATTCTGAGTTCACGGGAAGCACCCTGTAGGTTTTGATTCCCTTGCAAGTGTCGAAAATTTGCGGCATAAACGGCTGTATCTTTTGATTGCGTTGGCTTAGAAGTTTGATTTTTTCACAGCTTCAAGGGACAGTAGACCTGAGTAATTGATATAAATTTCAGCTTCATACCTCCACGCGTTCCTGAGAAAAAGGGTCTTGACAGACGGACGGACGGACGGACAACAAAGTGATCCTATAAGGGTTCCGTTTTTTCCTTTTGAGGTACGGAACCCTAAAAAATGAACGCCGAACTCGATGTCAGTCAATCTAAAGTATAGCCGTTCGCAACTTTAAACTTGAGAACACTTCCTTTTTTCAAATCGGTAGGTTCTATACCACTGGACGCCAGCGCTGACCGGCGCGTGTCAGCGCCGATAAGCGCCGATTGGCGCTTGTTCATATAAATGCCTGCGCCGGTTACCTGCGTAGACCAGCGCCGATAAGTTTTCAGCTTTCTTTCTGTATACGGCTTTAGTAGAGACGGCAACTTGTAATGGTTATAAAGGTGCATAGCCGCAAAGGCATTGGAAAATACATGTAAATATTTTCCATGTAAGAAAGCATTGACGAAATCACATATCATTAACGTTATTTATATAAAAACAGTCTCTTTTGTATGAGAATTAATTACTGGTACGTCTTGAGATCACATAGTAACAGCTACGGCTACGCTATAGACCATCTGGATCATAGTTAACGGAGCATTGCACTCCTTTATGAGGAGTCAGAATGTGTGAAAATGTGAATGTGTTACGTATGGTAAAAGCAGTATGAAAGTCGAATAAATGCGGTTGAAATAGCGGAGTACCATTGACAAATTTGGTCATATTGAGCGGATGAATGGAGCTTAACGAGACAAATATACAAGGGTGATGTAAATGAAATGTGGAATTTAAATAAATATTATTTATATTATTAATGGGCGAGTCGGTATAGGGAGACTTAGGCGTACTTACATTGACCAGATCGGCGATTTATTAAAGAAAAGCCAAATAAAGAGTACCAGTAACCGACAAGCATGCATGAGTCGTTTAATAGATGTAGATGAAGCACGAGAAATCTGCACAGGTTCGTAGCAGTATATTGTCTCTGACTACTTACCACTTACTACCTACCACATCTTTGGTATCCGCATTTACAAAATTCGTGAATAAAGTCCACCTCCGCAAAACAGTAGGCCCATCACTAAGACCATTCCACTGTGAGTAGTAATGGTATATCAAAAGTTGCTCCATAACCTGTCAGGAGTGCACTGGCTGTGTGTATTGAACAAAGAGCACGGCAACAGGTAATTGGGGTCGTCGCTTCGTCGTTATAGTCGTGAAAAATAGTCGCAGTGTGATACAGGGTGTACAATATTAATTTTCTTTGATGCAATCAAACTAATAATACTACAAATCCAGAGTTGGTAACTATTTTGGTGATAGGACTTTGAAGAAACGAATAGCATATCTGCTAAACAGTTCACCCGAGGATATCCGCCTTGAGCCAAACAAAAATAAGTTTAAAATGTTACTTATTTTTTTTTTCAGACACTCACAGAATAAATTAAATCGTAAAAATAATATTATACCAGAGACTCATACCTGCAGACAAACTGTCTTATACCGTTTTGCAGGGAACTGTATTAATATTTAAGAAAAAAAAATGTTTAATAAATAAACAAATAAATAATATGATAAACGAAAAAGTTTGTACGAATGGATGGTTGTTTGTTACTCTTTCACGGAAAAACTACAGAAAGGATTTTGATGAAACTTAACAGTAATAAAGCTTACACATCAGAGTAACATATAAGCTACTTTTCAGTCCGGAACGCAGACGTTTAGGGGTCCTAAAAATATAGTGGTAAAAATTGGGTGTATCCGGGAATGGAATACCACTTCCCCTTTTGGGGATAAAGGCATGAGTCTTTTTTATGGTATGTTTATCAGTTTTTTAGTTCCGTTTAGTAAAGAGTACAGACGGCCTAGTTTGGCACTAAAAAACCATGTTCATTCATTATTTACTTGCCCTTTTCCTATTATTTGGGGTCACGCAGTATGTTTTTTCCTTCCATTTAGATCTATCATATTACATATCTACATTAACTTCTCTTTTGCACATATCATCCTTTACACAGTCCATCCATCTTTTCTTTGGTCTACCCTCTTCCTATAACCTTCCACATTCGTATCAAGCACTCGCTACAACATTACTCTTATCTAGAGGATTCGATCCCGGTCGATTTTTCTAATCCCGGGATTTCGGGATTATCTAAAGTTAATCCCGGGATCCCGGGATAGTCCCGGGATTGTATTGGTAATGGAAAGTGGTAATAAAAAGACAGTAAAACATATCAAAATAAATTTTTCATATCTCAAGCATTCGCATCACATTCGGCCCGCTGCACTAAACGAGATTGCCGCTTTTCGCCTCTGTCAATAAGAAAGCCTTGTGAGGACATAGAATATTTAAGTTTTAAATCTTTAAAAAGGCGGTTAAACAAAATTATACTTTCTTCTTATAAAATAAACAAACTGGGCCTAGTTTGTTCTGTAAATAATTTATAAAACTAAAAATAAACTTCAAAAAATCTACTGATTTAGACTTATTTAGATAAACTATAAAAAATATGCTAAAGAGATCAATTTTTATAGGTACTGTAATTTAAATGTATCAATCCCGAAAATCCCGGGATTCATTAAATTTGATCCCGAAATTTTCGGGACTAAAATATGACCGGGATCCCGGGATCGAATCCTCTACTCTTATCCCTCTTCATTATATGTCCATACCAAGACAGACGATTACCTCTCAACTTCTCCATCACGGGTGCTACTTTAAGACTTCCTCTTGTGTAGGTACTCATTCCTAATTTTATCCATTCCCGTCTCCACACATCCATCTCAACATTCTCATCTCCGCTTGTGTGTGACTTATGTAAAAAAAACCATCCTGTATTTTGGTAAGCGTTTTAATACAGCACTCTACTTTTTAATTTATATAAATTGCAAAAAATGCCCTGGTTGACATTCAACTATAATGGTATAGGTAAGAATTGCTGCGTTAAAAAAAAATTATGCATGCTATTCTATAGTACTATCGACAAAAGTGCCACCTGAATCATTTGTAAGCAAAGAGATTTAAATGTAATAGGGCATAGGGGCGGGCATTGGGAATATTTTCATACAAAACTTTGAAGCCTAAGCGTCATGTCCTTGTCATGTCAGTTAGTATGAACGCGAGCTGTCATTCGGTCGAAATTGTACTAGACTTATTCCACTTGGAATAACTTTTGACTTAAAATTTTCCTCACTTTGTCCCCTCTATGCCCTCTTATACATAAATCTCTTTGTTTGTAAGACTTATCGCTTAAGACTTTTTACTAAACCCATAATTCCACCAAGGACCTGGATTAAAACATGCTTTCTCGTCTTGATTTTACGTTTTTCTAGGAATTCTTTTTTTGTATAACAAAAACGTATTTTTATGGGTTTTACAAGCAATATTTGCGCCCAACTGTAAATAACAGTTTGTTGGCGCATTGCGCTCCTTACTTTACAAAGAATAACTACACTACATACAATTTTCCGTTAAAGTTCTGTGAGTTGATCTAACAGATATTTTTTATGTTTGCTTTTTAGGACATTCCTGCTCATTTCTCTATCAGTTTTATCACTCAAGAATATTATACCGTTACAAATTTTAGCCATCATAAAGCGTAATGTTTTTTCACCATAATAGTTACAGTATTTTGGTACATCGTATAGTGTTCTATTTTCAATCCAAAATTTTCCATCCCCTCAGTTATTATAATTGTAAGAAAATTATCCATGACGCCCTCCAAACTATGTCCAACGAAGATACAGAGAACTAACTAGTAGTGTTAGAGTAAAATTATTAGTAGTTGTGATTTTTTTAGATTATAATATTGTTAACACTTTAAATTTATTGTTGTTTGCTATAGTATACTTTGTAAGCGATTATTTGTAAAGCCTTTTTTCTCAAAAAACTGGGTTTCCTAGTTCAGGTGCATGTGATATTTTTGTACTGCAGCAAGTAAGTGTTGATTGGTGCATGCTATTCAAAGAGATTAATATATAATAGGACATAGAGGGGGCATTGGGAGTGTTTTCATACAAAACTTTGAAGCATGTTTGAAGTTCAAGCGTCATGTCAGTGAACGCGAGCTGTCATTCGGTCGAAATTGTACTAGACTTATTCCACTTGGAATAACTTTTGGCTTCAAATTTTCCTCGCTTTGTCCCCTCTATGCCCTATTATATTTTAATCTCTTTGATGCTATTGTATTTTATTTTGTAACAGAGTTCTGGAATAAAGTTATTATTTATAAGCGTCGCACAAAATGGTCATAAACATGAAAGAAAGACGATTTTGTAATTTTCATTGCCTCTTTAAGTGATGATTTTGTCGCCAAAGGATTCTACATCATCATCTACATAACGTGGCTTCGTAACTTCGTAATCGGTGGAAGCAAGCAGCAAGTTGCCGTTCGCTGGGGCGTTCTACGGGAGAGGCCTTTGTTCAACAGTGGACGTCTTCCGGCTGATGATATACCAATGTAGGAAATTATAGCTGCTCGCAAAAATGACCCTTAGTGTGTGACAGGCGGGACTGGCTGACCGTATTTTTTTATGTTCGTATATTGGACTATAACTAGGGTTGCCTTTGACTCGGATTCAATAGAATATTATAAAAGTTCTATGTTTATAGGAATAATAGAAGGCACCCAGCAATTTCGAAAACACCTTTAGGGTTCCAAAGATCATCTCGTGAAAAGTGGGTATATCCAGTAATGGAATACCTATCCCCCGGGAATAAAAGGCATGAGATTTTTTTTTTACTCGTTAGTATGGATTTCCTCTGAATTCATTCCTGTATCTACTAATACAAGTTTCAAATTCTTGTGATTGTAAAACTGAGAGCCATTAAAAAATATATTAATTACTTAAAACTTTTTTTATCTCTGCTCATGTTTTGACTTAATATTAAATAGATTACCTTTGCGTGGAACAAGAGCATTAAAAGTTAAGCAAGTTGTAACCAATTATTAATGCATCAGCGACAGCCCTACGCTGTACGACGAAAGGAACGAGCGCGAAGTAAAATATATCACGAAAGCTATGAAGTTTTACATTGATATAAAAACTAATAGATACGCCTAAATGAACTACGCTTTCTATGTATTTTTTTAGGTTATGTTTCCATCTGTCAAAGGGATTGTCATAACAATGAAGAATTATAATTGCGAATGTTTGTAAGGATGGACGTAATGTAATTTATACTAATACTAGCGACCCGCCCCGGCTTCACACGGGTGCAATGCTAACACTAAAACCTTCCTCTTAAATCACTCTATCTATAAAAAAAACCGCATCAAAATCCGTTGCGTAGTTTTAAAGATTAAGGCATACATAGGAACATAGGGACGTAAACATAAGGACATAGGGATATAGGGACAGAGAAAGCGACTTTATTTTAAACTATGTAGTGATTATGAAGAGGAAAGATTTGTATTTTTTTATGTTTGTTACGAATAAACTCGAAAATTACTGGACCGATTCTAAAAATTATTTCACCAATGGAAAGCTAGAAGATCCCTGAGTAACATAGGCTATATTTTATTCCCGTATTCCCACGGGAACGGGAAGTACGCGGGTGAAACCGCGCAGAACCGCTAGTGTACTATAATACGTACAACTGCTGAACGGATTTTGATGAAACTTTACAGTGATATCACAGGCTACTGTAGGCTACTGTTAATTCCGGAACGCGGGCGAATTTGTTGGCAAAAGCTAGTGTTATTCCACGGATTTTTGATAATCGTCTGTACTTCTTAACTCACCGTCAACCCGTAACAGCCTACTGCTGAGCTCATAGACGAGTTTAGAGTGCCTTGTTATAAGACTATTGATTTTTCTAAGTGTATTTTATATAGGTACCTATATAAATGAATTTGTATTTAAGGGAATGCGGCAAAAGATTGGCTACATTAGTCATACTCGGGCGCATTATCGTCGCCAAGCTGTCTAAGAGTCGAACTGGTCGCCATAAGAGTCGAATTGGTGGCCGAAAACGGTCTGAGCTCAAAATATTGAATATTCTTCTTTCTAAACAAAAGTTAATTCATGTATCTATTATAAGAATTTATGAATGATGCAATCGAAAATTAGACGGCGCATGCGTCAAAACACAAAATGGCGTCTGTCAAAAAGCGCGCGCTTCCTGCATTCCCGCCCAAACGTCATTATCTTTTTTTTTCAATTTTCTAAGGCAACGGTCCGCGTTCAGCCAGTTTGATCTATATAAATTATAGAGCACGATTGATATAAAAGCGGAATGTGGCAAGATGGGAGCGATCAGTAGCCTTCGAGACATCACGATGAGAGTTCTGGTCAGTTTAGTTGCTTTGCATTATGTGTTTAATTAAAAAGTGAAGTTCTTTGTGTTGGTGGAGGGAGCTGTGTTCGCGTCATAGACGATTTTTGTTTCGTTTTGTTTATTAGGGACTGGACTTTGAAATATTCAGCCAGTTTCAGTCTTTATTAATTTTATGATACCTGTTTTAAATTAGTTCAGTATACCTTTAAAAATATTTTTATCATCAATACATATAATAAAAACTCTAACGAAGCCGTGTCTGTACATAAAACATATATATTTTTAAATATTATCTGTAGTGTATATAGTTATCGATGTAGATACCAAAACACCAATTTTTTAAATTGTTGTCTGCCTGGTTGTGCACGCATCACGCAAAAACTACTGCACGAATTTTGATGAAGCTGAGTAGCTGGGTCAACATCTCGAATACTTTTTGCCGCCACAAAATGTCTCATTTCCACGAAAAAATTAAAAAACTGGTTAAAAAGATGAATACGTCCCAATCCGAAATCATAACACCTAGAAACTTGAAATATGGTATGCAGGTGTCTTATATGTCGTAGGTAGGCACTATGAAAGGATTTTTGGAAATTCCTACGGGAAGAATCAACTAGATCCGCGCGGGCAACGCCACTGGGCACCTGCTTGTAAAAAATATGTGACGATTTATACACGGTTACCCTGTACTGGACGAGTTTAGAGTGCCTTGTTAATATAAACTATTGACGTTTCTAAGTGTATATTCCATACCTAAAGAAAATAAATGAATTTTTGAGTTTGAGTAGTGATAGCCCAGTGGTTAAAGAGCTTCTAATGCGTGAGGCAGGTATCGGGTTTGAATCTTACAAGTTTCTCAAAAACTATATATACATACGTATTTATTACTAGCTCGAAACTAGCATCTCAGAATTGATTCTGAGGCATGTGTAGCATCACCCTGATCCGGTATTGACTCACTACCTATCATGTTTAGGGGTCCAAAGAATATTCTGGCAAAACGTTTGTATTTCCAGAAAAATTTTTTTTTTTCTATTTATTACGTGAAAACTGCAGCTTTACATACTCGGTCATGTTTACGGGTCCAAAAATATACTGGTGAAAAGTAGAATATAAGATTTCCAGGAATTGAATACCTCTGCCTACTCCTCAGGGATAAAATGGCGTGAGCATATTTAATTTTAATTACCTTTTACCAAACAGGCAAACCAATTCATTTATTTGCATGTCACATGGTTACATTAAAGGTCGATTCGCACGACTAATCTCCAAAAAGAAAAAATGTCATTTTTAGGTGCTAATTAATACATGTACACGCCGTAGGGCCCGCAAAGGATTATAATTAGAAAATAGTTTTCAATATAAAAGTATTACAGTAAAATAATAAAGAAAAGGATGGTGGACTTGGCGAGGGCACTACCGTGCCCCCAGATTAAGTATAAGTATTTTCATTTTACATAAATTTTATGTTTATTAATTATTTTTATCTAAAATAGCATTGAATAATTTTAAAAATAAAAAGGATATAATAAAATAATAATAGGCAAATATAAGCAAGTCCTGTACTGTGGGTATTCAACTATTGATAATATACTTTAATATATACAAACCAGATAAAAAAATCAAATTCTACAAGTTCATGTACTCGTATGTCAAGTTCGCAAACGACGTCAAGTTAAAACAAGTTTCTCTATAAATAAGTAGTACCTTTTATGGAGACTTATTTTTTTCTATTATGTTCACAACTAGCGCGCCCTTTCTTCGTTTCGTTTTCAACCGACTTCAAAAAAGGAGGAGGTTATCAATTCCACTGTTTTATTTTGTTTGTAACCTTAGAACTTTCGACTGGGTGAACTGATTTGGATTATTTTTTATTTGAAAGCTGGTGCTTCCCGTGTGGTCCCATTTCAATTTGGTCCAGTTCTGACAATGGCATCCATGAGAAAACCATATAAGTTGGAGTCGGTTTTACTCTTTACAATTCTTTGTTATATGTAGGTATCTAAGGCAAGATATAGTTTAAGATTCGTTCTGAGGTAGTTACAGTCTTTCGAAAATTTCATTGTTGAAAATCTCAGACCATAAGGTAAAAATTATTTCGTAATGTATGTCCTGTTGATTACCCTAACAAATAAATAAATAAATAAAATGTAGTAGGTAATTTCAGAACATAATACTTTCGCCTACTCCCTTATAAATAAGGCGTAACTGTTCTATGTTTATTAATTAAGATTTTTAATACAAACTGGTGATAATTTTCTTGAATGTCTGTGTGAGGGTAATATCGACCGAAGAAGTTTTCGTACACTTCAACGAAAAGCACAAAAAATACTATCGATGTACACAATTTCTAAACTTTTGTAGATTTTTTAAAAACCACTTGACCGATTTCGATAAAAATGGTGGTCATTTCTCTCGGAAGTATGATCTACGAAACAATAAAAGAATAATCAAAATCCTACTACAATATTATAAACGCGAAATTGTATGGATGGATAGATGGATGTTTGTTCCTCTTTCACGCAAAAACTACTCAACGGATTTTGATGAAACTTTACAATTATATAGCTTATACATCAGAATAACACATAGGCTATATTTTATACCCGTATTCCTACAGGAACGGGAACTACGCGGGTGAAACCGCGGCGCGCTGCTAGTCGGTTCATAATTGGCGGAGTAATCGCGTAACATACATAAAAAGTACATACAGTCGAATTGAGCACTCCTCCTTTTTGAAGTCGGTTGAAAAATCGTTAAGCCATGCTAGGAAACCTCAATAAGGAAACAGCTATAATAGCTTATCGAACGTAACGGACGGATTAACGGCAATACATGTTTCATATTAGGGTAAAACACCTAACTATGGACACTCTAGTTTATATTCTTATTCATTTATTGCACATTGTAATACAACAAGTTTACCGTACCAATTAATTGACATAATTATATTTAGAATAATGAAATAAACACGGTGGTTTTATCTAATTATTCTAAATATAATTGTGTATCTTAATTTCATTAATTTTGAATAAATCTTTTGGGGTGTCAATTAATTGGTGGGGTGTCAACAATTGGGTGTTTTACCCTATATAGTTTTAGCTATAATATACCGCCTGATTTTTTTTACCGTCTGGAAAAAATATGGTGTGATAGGTAAGTGTAATAGATTTATTTGACATAGTTAGGTACTTAAAAATATATATTTTTTACAAATTTTGTATAATGTCAATATACTAAGTCTATTATACATTACTCAATTATAGTTAATATTAAACACTGAAATATTTGAAATAGTATTTTAAGAAGAAACGGGCTCGTAGCTTCCATTCATGCGCAATCATATCTACCTACAAATGCCAGCTGCTACATAGCAGTGTGCGTACTTTTCTAGACTTTGTAAATTGCATTTAACTTGACTATATTTAACAATTACTCTCGTCTATAACTTCAGCTCTAGATACCTTATACGTCATATTTTTTTCCAGACGGTAAAAAAAATCACCACTATAATTATAACCTACTAATTTTAGATTTAATAATTCCACAGAATATCTCCGCCATCTTAGCGTGCGCTTGCGCAGCGCCTTCCGTACCCTTCGTGCCGCCGTTCATCCCCACCCTCTACCCTGGTGATGTGGAAGGAGCCGTCACCAATGCCAAGGTTTGTAAAGATGGTCCTTCATCAACTTCTGACGTCCGTACAT
Organism: Ethmia dodecea; assembly: GCA_963855545.1. NCBI lineage: Eukaryota > Metazoa > Arthropoda > Insecta > Lepidoptera > Depressariidae > Ethmia > Ethmia dodecea. The sequence goes on along the minus strand of OY979463.1, from coordinate 2,500,027 downwards.
ACTACCTACCTAATTCTATTCATAGCACATGTTGTACTGAACACATTGTAAAGCCTATGGCATGCAAATGAAATATTTGATTTGATCTGGTTAAGCTACAACTACAAGTATATCACGTCAACATGGGCCAATCAGAGAAACCAATTATAACGTGATACGAGCCGGAAATAGTCAATGGACTCGATTCTGGCTGACCAGCTAAAATTCCTAGTTTTAAGTTTGCTCTATTCTTTTCCAGTGCTTTGGAAAGGAAAGGGACAGATATAAGCGCCTTATTTGTTTTTATAATGTCAAAATAAAAAAAATTAACCTTATGATCGCATTCACATCTTATTCAAATAGTAATAAATAATATAAAATAATATAATCTCACGCCTTTTATCCACGAGGGGGTAGGCAGAGGTATTCCATTACTGTATATACCCACATTTCACGAGATACATTATTCAAATAGCTACACGTGTTTAGCAATTTTAGCGAAGATGCAACAAGGTCATGGATAAAAGTGACAGATAAGCACGTTCATAAGGTTCAAATTAGTTGGTTTTTACATGTTTGACATTAACTCTTCAGTTTATGGTTTCTTTCTGTCCTTTTTTTCAGTATTCTATGAAGAAGGATAGGCTAACTTACATACATACATATGCTCAAGCCGTTAGGCTAACTTATAATTAAGAATTTTAACTGGTCAGCCAGAATCGAGTCCACTTATAAAAAATTTGCATCTATGATTTTGAAGAAAAATTATCACGATGAGGAGCACCAACATTATTCGTAGCATAGATAATAGGACATAGTAAAAGCTAGCAACATAACCTACGAATGCAAAACTATATTGCAAACGCAGGAATAAAATCCATTACACATACTTATTAAATCTACACGTTAATTTCTGTCTGGAGTTTCTTTCAAATAGCATCACTTAACTATATTTTCTTTCCACTAGGTTATCTCCGAAGACCAAGCTATTTTGGCCGCTGACAAAGCCCGTGAGCTATCCGAAAAGGCTATCGATCAACAAACAGACAAACTGATCGAAAACAATGATTTAGTCAAAGAAAAACAAGAGGAACAATTCTGGTCGGTTGAAGACCAGAAATGGCAAACGATTGACGCCATTAAAACCATTGAAGCTAAGATTGGAGGAGCAATCGCTGGCAATCCTGAAATACTAACCAAATCTCCATATGGCATCGTAGTTCCATCGTACGTCGGTCCATTAACTCCTTTAGTAGCTCCTGTAGGCCCTATTACTCAATTCGGCCATATAGTCCCAGCTCCTATTCCTTACACACCCATACTATACACACCAGCAACAAAACAAGCGGACAACGCGAAAGACGAAAGCGAAAAAGACAAAACGGAACCAATAACCGACAAAACCGAAACAAAAATAGAAGAGAACAAGGAGAAAGAAAAGTCTGAAGAAGATAAAGTGAAATCGGCAGCGCTGGAGAAGAATTTGGAGGAGAAACCGGCTATAAAACTGGCTCCAGTATACCCAGCTCCGTTGGTACCGGGTATCAGACTGGCTGAGCCCTGGCTTACGGCGCCAGTATACTTTCCATCGCAATACAGCGTGCAACAGGTTCAAAATGTGAATCCTCTGCTAGCACCTACTGTTATAAGAACGCAGTGGTGAGATAAATAAATTTAGAGCTTTAAACTTTTGTGTTTTATTTGCGACAGAATGCACTGAGGGAAATTATAATGTGCCTAAGCTTGTCCCGTCTATACAGTATGTGACACTTGCTCACTTTCGTAATTTAAGGAACCTTTGTGCACAATATTTTTTAATTCTTTGATATACAACGCGTAACATAATTAGCGCAATTCCTATTAGTCTACTCGTATTTAATACTATAAAGAGGAAAGTTTCGAATTATCACTAGCTCGTGAAGGAAAACATTGTGAGGAAACCCGCAGGTCCCAGAATTAATTCTGAGACATGTGTAAAAGACCCGGTCCGGCGATGGGCTCACCAACGTTTAGGAGTCCAACGAATATCTCGTGAAAAGTGGGTATATCCAGAAATGGGGTATCTCTGCCTACCCCCTCGGGGATAAAAGGCGTAAGTATATTTTTTTAAAGATTTGTATTATCGTATCTTTGTTACGAATAAACTCAAAAACTACTGGACCGATTTTAAAAATTCTTTTACCAATCGTAAGCTAGAAGATCCCTGAGTAACATATGGCTATATTTTATTCCCGTATTCAAACAGGCACGGGAATTACGCGGAACCGCTCGTCTTAAATAAAGAGCAACAATTGTATGATTTCCATACGTAGCACTAAATTCAGCTATGCTAATTCAGTTTTCGGAAAAATTTTACACGTATTAAAGATAGCTGAAATCGATTAAGTTGTCTATACAAACTAATTACAGGAATTGGGCTTATTCTGTTGCATAATATTGTATATGGAAGACTACCGGTTCTGCGCGGTTTCACCCGCGTAGTTACCGTTCCCGTAGGAATACGGGAATAAAATATAGCCTATGTTAATCAAGGATGTTCTAGCTTTCCATTGGTGAAAGAATTTTTAAAATCGGTCCAGTGCTTTTTGAGTTTATTCGTAACAAAGATAGAAACATACAAATCTTTCCTCTTTATAATATTAGTATAGATTAGTAAAGATATAGAAGAGCCATACAGAACACTATTTGCCCATGGTATCCACACTAGGCTAGGCTGGGCCTGTATCGTGAATGCCCTTATATCGTGGATGTCAATAACAAAAATACCTATGTACTGATCAGTATTATCAAGTAGATCATGTATCTGTGATTAGGACCCAATATTAACACATGCCTAAGAATTAATTCTGGGACTTGCGGGTTTCCTCACGATGTTTTCCTTCACCATCGAGCTAGTAGAGTGAGAGCCCAGGCTTGTCAGACCTTCGTCATTTTGTAAAACCTCAAAGTTTGTCTGTGTATGTCCCTACTGGTGTAAACGATCCCCGAATATGAAGTTTGGATAACGGTTCCTTTAGAAGTTATCAAGCAGCAAAGGTCCATAAAGTTGCACCTCAAATTCGTTAAAGTTTAAAGCCCAGTTTTTATATATTTTATTCGGATAAAAATTAAATATCACGTCGTCCATTGTCAGACACTTGGTGCGGTGGAAACACCCTTGAATCATGGTGAATTTATATACTTATTGATATATTTTTTTACACTTCTATACTTTGACGATGTTATTGAAATGATACCTTTTATATTGTGCAATAAAGGAGCTATAAGATAATATTTTTTATTTAGTCTTAATCGTCATAGTGTACTTCTGAGCGACGACATACTTAAAAAAATAGTTTCAACATTTTGGTTTTTTGTAAGTTACTCCGTTTTTGTCTATGGACTGATAAAAAGTTTATTTCAGAAATGAATTTCTCATCCTTAAATTATATGAAATGACATCAAACTTGGCCTAGTAGCTATATGTGGGCAAAAATCATGTCATGAAAGTATACCCTCAATTCACCATGATTCAAGGGTCAGGGTTTCCACCGCACCAAGTGTCTGACAATAGACGACGTGATTTCTAATATTAATCCTAATAAAATATATAAAATCTGGGCTTTAAACTTTAACGAATTTGAGGTGCAACTTTATGGACCTTTGCTGCTTGATAACTTCCAAAGGAACCGTTATCCAAACTTCTTATTCGGGGATCGTTTACACCTGTAGTAGGGACATACACAGACAAACTTTGAGGTTTTACAAAATGACGAAGGTCTGACAAGCCTGGGCTCTTGGGATATAGTGATAATCACAAGATGAATGCAATTAGAATTCTAAATTAACGTATAGCTACTTGAATGTCAATTGTATAACTTCATAACCCTACCAAAGGACACCTGTTTATTCAAGATTGATTGTAGGCAGTAGATCTAGTTTATATTAAAGGTCATCGTCTCACTGCATCTAAATAAGACCACCCATATGCATATGCAAATATTTGCAGAGCGAATATTTGTTGCGCATTTCTGCATATTGTATACGCCTACGTGCAATCAATATGCAATTATGCGGTTAAAAATAAATGACGCATGTATATCGTCAGGTATTTATTTGATGATATGATCCCTACCGTCTATGTACAGATATCTACAGGGTGTCCCACACCCATGCCACACGGAGGGAAAGTACATTAATAATTGAAGACAGGATATTTTACTGAAAGAGACATAATTTTATTTTTAACTAGCGGATCTGTTCGGTTTCAATAGCGTAGTTCCCGTTCCCGTGGGAATACGGGAATAAAATAAAGCCTATGTTACTCAAGAATCTTTTGGCTTTCCATTGGTAAAAGAATTTTTAAAATTAGTCTAGTAGTTTTGGAGTTTATTCGTAACAAATATACAAAAATAGAAATCTTTCCTCTTTAGAATATTATTAGTATGGATAATAAGTAGAACTGCATTCACAGATTTTTTTTAAAGCGCCTGCCTCAACTGGGAATCGAACCCGCCTAATGTGAAAAAATAAAACACATGTATTTTATGACAACGGTAGGAAGGGTTGAACATAATGGTTCTTTTTTCTTAAATAACATAGTATCTTAAATAAAAGGAATGTCATGAAATTTGACAAATAATTTTAAAATTTTGTCAGTGAAAATTTTACCGTGCTTCCAACTACTTACGCTACTGTACTCTGCGCAACCACTAACATTATCATTTCAAAGTATTTACTAACATGCAAATGCATACAAGAAAGTACCTACTACAGTTTGTATATCGCTTTATTATTTTTATGATGTAGTTAAGTACCAACTTAAGATACAAGATTTCCATAATATAAAGTTAGGAAGTAGTTCCATAATATAAACTTAAGTTGGTAGGTGCTTTGATAGTAAATACTTTGAAATGATAATGTTAGTTGCTGGAAGCATGGCGAAGTCAGTGAAAATTTCCTTGACATTTTTTTTAATAAATTGTAAAATTTCATTAATCAATCAATATCATTAAGATGCTATATTATTTAGGAAAAAATTACCCTTAAGATTAACCGTTGCGGTTATCATAAAATAAAGGTTTATTACACAATTGGCGGGTTCGATTCCCAGTTGAGGCAGGCGCCTTTCCAAAAATCGGTAAATGCAGTTCTATTAGTTATCACTACGTGATCAAACAAAGTCGCTTTCTCTGTCCCTATATCCCTATGTCCCTATGTATCCTTATATCTTTAAAACTACGCAACGGATTTTGATGCGTTTTTTTTGTGCACCTCTACGCAGCGGGACCTTCTGCCCTAGAGAGATATGGTTGGTATATATCTATAGTACCCTCGCCCAAACTTACTGAACGTGTATTGAAATAATTAGTACCCCGATGGTTTTAGAGTAAATTAAAAAATAAGAAAGTCTCTATCCAGCGGGGCCCTCCGTAAGTATGCATTCAATGGTTTTTTCAATTGCATTTAAGTATAGTACCCCAAGGCCCCTTTTCAAAATAACAATTACTTTTCATCTAAGAGATATAGTTTTTATATAAAATCAAGTGGAAGTTCTAATCGATCCAGCGGGGCCCTCCCTGGATTGGCATTGAACAGCCGTTTTGTATTTTTTTTCGTTTAGTACCCTTAGTAAAAATAACTCTTAACAAATAATATGTTTAAAAATACATACTAAAAAAATAATAAGAACAAAATAAAATGACGCGCCTCTCCATACTATTTTATAGATTTTTTTTAACTGTCCTACCTATGCTAAAGTGATTTTGTGGTTTCTATATTATGTTATATAGATTTAAAATAAAAGCCCATACTTAGTTAGAAGCCTAACAATAAGTCTAGTTTTATTTGATTCTAAAATCATCCCTAGATTTATTTTTCTAAATCACGCTAATCCTATGGAGAGGCGCGTCATTTTATTTGGTTCATATTATTTTTTTAGTATGTATTTTTAAACATAATGACCTTGCCTTGTGAGTCGGACGTCGCGGGTTCGATCCCCGCTCGAGGCCAACATTTGTGTGCAAGAACATGTTGGCTTCGTGTCTGGTCGTTTAATATTTATTTAAGTATGTTTATCAGTAGTTTAGTACCCATAGTACAAGCTCTGCCTAGTTTGGGACTAAATAACTGTGTGTAAATTGTGTCAAACAATTTATTAATATTATTTATTTAATCATCAACCCGTAACAGCCCACTGCTGAGCTAGGATCTTTTCTCGCACACGAGGAAGTATGGGATATAATCTCCCACGCGAGCCCACCGCGGATTGGGAGATGGTGTTTAGCTAGTGGCCACTTAACAGTCAGAATTTTTCAAGCCAACCAAGGGTATCTGACATGGCTTAACGACTTCCATTGTGCGTAAACACAACGAAAAATTATTTATTTATTTGGTTTTATTTACTTTGGTTTGCCACTTCCGTTACCAACCGCACCACAAATTAAAAACAAAAACATAATTGACAGCAAATTAATAGACAAACATTGACATTTGAATATGCAAATGGTGTGATATCCAATTAATTTCGGCGTCCTTTGTGCGTACGAGCTATTTTATTGCGTGCTCTAATAAATATGGTGTGTTCTACTTAGTCGCTGGCCAGTAGCTTTGCAGCTTTTACTCAATTGCACCAGAAGAATAATAGTATATTTTATATCGATGGACTAAACGAAGCCATAATAAAACTGAGGGTATATTAAGTTGGCGTTTAGTCTCGAGGTACAAACTGTACTTTTCACTTTGAGTGCGAGAAAAATTGTCAATTTAGTACAAATTAATTTAAAACCGAACAAATACACTCGACAAAAATTCTGAAATTTTCGTGGCAGTTTTTTCTTCTAAGCTTGTCACAGATTAATAAAGAGATTTAAATCTCTTTTAAAACACATACCGCCACCTTCTATGCGGAAACACCATGGAACTAAAACTCTCAACATTTTCGCAATGAAGATGTTCCACACTCCACACAGATATTCACACTGACTGTTGGAGTTTGTATACATCCCATTGAGGAAATAAAAAACTAATTACTTTTTACTCCCTAGGAACTAAAGTGGTCACTTTAGTCCCGCTTCGTAGGGCTATATTGGCGTACTTTTAGAGCATGAGAAGTGAAAAAGTATAAAAGATCCCGAAAAGATTTAAAAGTTTGCCGGTTTTAATACTCTTCAGTGTCGTTTATACGTAATTTTTGGTGGACTAATAAAATTAATCTACTTTACCAAATAACCTTTTTTTGCCGGTTGCGTAAGTTGTACTTAGAACAAATCTATTTGCAGTTATTAAGAGTTTATAGTATCAAAGTTAGGAGACTGGTATTTATCTTTAACAACCCTTGAATGAGGACAAAGGCTACTTTTCAGGAGACACTATAATCCAAAATTCACGCAACCGCTGCTGCTGTTTATCAGTTAAACATACTTAAATAAATATTAAACGACCAGACACGAAGCCAACATGTTCATGCACACAAATGTTGACCTCGAGCGGGGATCGAAACCGCGACATCCGACTCAGCAGGCAGGGTCACTACTAACTGAGACAACGGACCCGTCCATTAATAATGAATATACATATATTAAAATCTAAACCATCAAATCTCATTGGCCTATGTGCATAGGCGTATCTAGGGGAGGGGGAGGGGGCATGGTGGGCCGGGCCCACCGTAGAAAGCAGTGGGCTCACCCTAGAAAAATACCCTTCCTCATCCATAAAATAACTTCATCCTCAATTATAGGTACTTAAAAATAATATACTATCTATTTGAATTACCTTGTTATTGCTAATTTAAGAACGGAGCTCTTGTCGGTGTATACCTAGCTATATTAGCGATATAAGCTACATAGTTTTCGCCAGGACACAGATAAAAGAAAAAGAGTAGTATAATAGGATAGGATAACTGAAACCTATAGGTACTTGATACCCACATAGTTGCGCATATGCTGATAATAATAATAATATAATCATATAATCTCACGCCTTTTTTATCCCCGAGGGGGTTAGGCAGAGGTATTCCATTACTGGATATACCCACATTTCACGAGATTTATTGGACCCCTAAACGTAAACGTTTGTGTAAACAAACATGTGAGACATGTGTATGTCTCAGAATTAATTCTGAGACCTGCGGGTTTCCTCACGATGTTTTCCTTCACCGTCGAGCTAGTGATAAATATGTACGTAAGTTTTTGAAAAACTCATTGGTACATGCCAGGATTCGAACCCGAGCCTCACTGATTTTCGGCCGGCTCTTTAACCGTCCGGGCTATCACTGCTCTTTTATATTATATGCTGATAGTAGATCGCAGAATTGCAGTACAAACTGAGTGGGGTCCCATTAGGCACTATTTGCACATGAGTAAAGAAACGGAACAGAGACAAAGCTTCATACAACCGCGCTGTCGTAGGTACACTACTACAAGCATGCAATGCTTGTGTGCGTTTCTACTAGCGCTGCGTCACATACGCGCCGCAACTGGATAAAACCGGCTCGGTCAGTAGAAATGCCGAGGGCCGCGCAATGGTTGCCGTATTTGTTTCGCGCTCCTGCTTAGTGAGAAATGGTTATTTTAAATTGTTTATGGTAGAATAAAGTATTAAACTAAAAAGTCAAGAAAGTGTAAATAATTAGATTCGGAGGTGTAAAATGGTTACCTACTGTACAGTTTGCATGAATGTCTCGAAAATCACATATGTGACGAAATAAAATTGTTTGTTAATAGACCTGAACAACCTATAAATATGGGCAAAGATTCTTTAATTACTCATTACAAAGAACTCGACGTAAACATTGTAAATATTGGTACCTAATGATATTCTGAATCGAGTGTAAGATTGTAAAAATATTATGCCATGTGGAAGCGTCCTTAATGATTATTTGAAAAAACTTTATATCCATTAGATTTAGAATTCATCATTAGATTAAAAGATTTAATAATTTATTAAAAATAAAAAGTTATAAAAAAATATTTAGAGTAGGTAATTTGTAAATAATCTAATGTACAAATAAAAGTCTAATAAACGTTTTGTTTATTTTATTCTCCTTTGCCAACCCTACTAAAATAGGTAAGAATTTTGCACGCTCCTTAGAAGCTTTGTCTCTGTTCCGTTTCTTTACTCATGTGCTATTTGCAACCAATTTATTTTATTTCTGTTTTTGTTTGTTTTGTGTCTAATAAATTTATTTTCTTTCTTTCTTTAGTCAGTGACCACCTTGCCGTGACTGGCTGATTCATGGCTGGCCATGCCTCCCCTAGGAAAATCTCTAGCTTTGCCAATGCCTATGTGCAGTAGTGAACGTCTGAAAGAGGGTGGAATGCTCCTCCATCGTGACCGGGAAAGTCTTCCATCAGAGGTGATAGTGCCAACACTGAAGTTGGAGGTGGTTGAAGGGTTGTATTTATACAAACTCTTGCGAGAACTATAATAGCGCGGTTAAGATTTTGTGACGTCATGTCCTTGCCGCCTATGGTGCTTGTAGTTTGCTGTAACACCAATAGATGTCGCTACAGACATTTCTATATGAAAAGGAAATCGCCGAAGGTTAGGCTTCTCACATTTTTTGGTAATGAGCTAATAAATATACAAAACATACATTTATCTTTCTTTCTATTGCGAGCGTTATTGCGAAACGGAAGCCAGTTATATATCGCTTTAAATATACTCGTATATATTATCAATGATATATAACCTTCGTACACTGTTACAAATACAAAATTCTTATATAGATAATATCTATTTGTACATATGTTAAGGCGGGTTGAAGGGCAATAAAAATAAATAAATAAGTTAGGCTAGTTTGAGGCCTAGAAGAAGAATCAACCGCTTTGTGGATTTATTAAAAAATAGGTGATTAAGAAATAAAAAGAAACTAATTTACTTATACACTGAAAAGCAAGAAACAAGTTAATAATCTGAAACTAATCCACGGAAATTATAATGTAACTAACACTGTCCCGTGATATTTACATAGAAAATACGTATTCAATTTACAATAATTACATTCATACGAGTAAATACATATGATCACGCCTTTTTCCCGAAGGGGTACGCAGAGACAACAGCCCGCCACCTACTACGATCCTGGCATACTCTTGCGCCTCATCCACATCCATCAGTTGGTTCATACATGTTCGTCGGTTTCTGGTACTTTTTATTACCCGACTAGTGAAATTGTAATGACATTTCAACCACATACCTACCAAAACTTTTTTCTGACGTATGTGATTTCAACATCCGCCACCCGCCCCGACTTCGCACCGGTGCAATGCTTATACTAAAACCTTCCTCTTGAATCACTCTATCTATTAAAAAAAACCGGATCAAAATCCGTTGCGTAGTTTTAAAGATTTAAGCATACAAAGGGACATATGGATATAGGGACAGAGAAAGTGACTTTGTTTTATACTATGTAGTGATAATAATAAACAGGACACCATTCACACACATTTCTTTAGTCCCTAACTATAGACAGATCCTGTACTATGAGTACTAAACAACTGATAAACATACTTAAATAACAGGAAGCCAACAGACATGTACGACCGAGGCCTTCGATTTCTTGAGCCCCCTATACACAAACACACAAACAAGTTGACATTACTATTTGGAGCTGAAAATAACTTAAAAAACCGACCAAGAGCGAGTCGGATCCGCACACGAAGGATTCCGTACACAGTAAAAAATCAACAAACAGGGCCTGAAAACACGTCATGTATGGGATACCTGTAACTTAAATAAAAATATTTGCTACTGTAGCAATACACATTTCAAGCGTATACCTATTAGCGTTTTCTTTTAGGGGGGGGGGGGGGGGGGAGGTAAAAACAATTTAAATCTTTTATATTATTTTTATTACGATTCATGATAATAGCCGGTCAAGCCACGTAATCGAGAAACAATAGGATTATCTGTAACAGATCGCCCGTGATAGGATGCTGCTTGATAGGGTAAAATAAAAAAAATATATCTCACGCCTTTTATCCCCGAGGAGGTAGGCACAGATAGATATTCCATTTCTGGATATATACCGACTTTTCACAAGATTTTCTTTGGACCCCTAAACGTGATAGGTGGTGAGCCCATCGCCGGACCTGCAGACGTATTCACAGAGACTCGATACCGTTTCCGTTCGATTCGAGTAGAATTTATCGACATCGGAAACAAATCTATCGAGATGGGCTGATGTTGGTATCGAAAACTAATGTCACATATTATGACAGTTGGTGTCACATATGACATTAGTTTTCAATACCAACATCAGCCCATCTCGATAGATTCGTTTCCGATGTCGATAGATTCGTTTCTGATGTCGATAGATTCGACTTGAATCGAACGGAAACGGTATCGAGTCTCTGTGAATACGTCTGCGGGTCTACCCTAAAAATCTACACCAATTAAAATGATTAACACAACCGTAATAGACTTGCCGGCCGGAATGCCGCCCGGAAGGTCGTCTGGACATTCCGCTGATGAAATAGCGAGTTGCCATTGCTTTAGTTGTGGGAGGTTGACACGGACAATCGATAGGCGACAAAACGTAACAGTAGAAGTTATCTCTACTTTCTATAGTGGAAGGCTTAGAGAAGGCATGTCTTGACGACTTCTACTAATAGTGGAAGTCGTTAAGCCAAGTCAGATACCCTTGGGTGGCTTGAAAAATTCTGACTGTTATAAGTGGCTACTAGCTTAACAGTCTCCCAATCCGCGGTGGGCTAGCGTGCCATACTTCCTCATGTGTGAGGAAAGACCATTAGCTCAGCAGCGGGTTGATGATGATGAATATTATAAACACGAAAGTATGCGACCAAGGATGGATGTTTGTTAACTTTCACGAAAAACTAGTATTTTTTTTCATAAACTACGTCTACCTCTAGACAGTCCATTCTTGGAACTACTTATTTTTAAACAGTGTGATTTTATCGGAATGTGTGGCAAGTGGTGAGCCCATCATTCCAGTTTGAGAAACACTAGATCAATGTTATATTTTTCGGATTCAAGTATTGAGTATAGTATATTGAGTGCTGTTTCACATTCTTTAGCTTTGTGTCCTCTCTAGGTAGCTCGTATTTTGAGGGAGGACAAAGACTCTCTTATGGAACGTCACTAAGCTAGTGCAGAAAACACTAAAAGCCCCAACAGACTACTACTAATTTATATAAATATCCATAAATAAACGATAACAAAACTTTACGATACAAGGTGGCGTATTCATTACAATTAATAAGGAGTGCGATGGAGATATAAGGTGTGTATGAATATGACGACCTTATATTTAATTGTTATCAGACCATACTTGAGTACTGTTGTTACACCGAAGCATAATGCAATACACAACTACTTTAAAAATATATATCATTTTTGAATTTAAGTAATAGGACATTTCCTATTATATTACTAATCCTCGGAGAAAAACTAAGGGGTGTTATTACACGCATTTATTTGCAATAGCCCAGTGATAGCCCGGACGGTTAAAGAGCCGGCCCAAAATCAGTGAGAGTCCTGGCATGTACCAATGAGTTTTTCAAAAACTTACGTACATATTTATCACTAGCTCGACGGTGAAGGAAAACATCGTGAGGAAACCCGCAGGTCTCAGAATTAATTCTGAGACATGTGTAAACAGACCCGGTCCGGCGATGGGCTCACCACCTATCACGTTTAGGGGTCCGATATATCTCGTGAAATGTGGGTATATCCAGTAATGGAATACCTCTGCCTACCCCCTCGGGGATAAAAAAAGGCGTGAGATTATATTATATTATATTATTATTATTTGCAATATTTGTATGTTAGTTTAATTCTAATCTTGCAACAAAATTTCAGATCACTTACTGACTTTCGATTGAGCTGAAAATACTTTTGTAAGTTCGTTGTTAATGCAATAGTCCTACAGTCACATGAAGCACTAGAAGCAGAGGAAGGTCCAGCCTTCCTCGGGGATTGTGAAGTGAGATTTTTTTAAATTAACACAAAGAGGCGAGTTAAATAACAGTTTCTAAAAATAGAACTCCCAAAATCTCTGGCAGTGCATCCCTTGCCTATACCTTTTCACGCTGCCTTGAAACTGATAATGATGTTTTTTAAAATTTGCATCGGTGTAAATAGTGCCTTTTATAAAATTCCAATGCAGCTCTATCTGACGCTTTAAATACCACAGAGTATAGTGACAGTTTTTTTATTTAGCAAAGGCAAAAGCTTCCTGCTCCGCCCAGCCGATCAACACTTGGTTGAGGTGTGCTTTAGGAATATTTAGAGTTGTCAATCTGTCTATTGGCTGAATGTATCATGACTTCGAATTAGGAACTGATATCCTAATAATATTATAAATGCGGAATGTTTGTAGGTTTGAACTGCGATTCGGATTCTTTGCTTATTTGATTAATGAATCATAATTTAAAGAGTGGAATCGCAATGACTTTATAAGGGGACTTAGAAACCCCTACATTAAAAAAAAACATTTGATTTGATTTCATTCGAGTCATCTCCAAAACACACACATGTAAAAAATAGCTTTTTGCCCCCGGGGTGGGCAGAGGTATTTCATTTCTGACACCCACGTTCACCAGTAAATTCGACCCCTAAACGTGATAGGTGGTGACGATGAGCCCATCACCGGACCGGGTCTGTTACAAATGCCTCAGAACTAATTCTGGGACCTGCGGGTTTCCTGACGATGTTTTTCTTTACCGTCGAGCTAGTGCTGAATATGTTCGTAAGTTTTGAAAAACTTATTGGTGCAAGGATTTGAGCCTCATGCGTCCCAATGGGATTAGCAGAGTTACTACATTTTTGAAAATACACACTTTTCACCAGTGTCTTTTGTGAACACCTATACGTGACAGGTGTAAGCAGAACGCCGGAAAGTGCTGTTAGGCTGTTACACACACATTAAAAAAACTAGTTTTTTTATGAAGGTAAATGAAAAATTACACTTCGAAACGTCAATAGTCTAAAAACATGGCACTCTCAACTCGTCCATGAAGATTACCTAATGTAAACAGCAGCCCATCTCCACCGACGAGTTGCTGGTTCCGAATGCAGTACCCCGAGAAGAACCAGTATCAAACTCGATTCCGGGTTCTGTGAATCTTTCTTTAACGATCAACCTGTCAGACGTTATTATTGTAAGTAGACGACATTACTTTCCACTGAAACAGGCCAAACATGGCCGCCCAGCAACCTACCCTTGACCTTTCATAGCATCCTGATTTCTTCTGCATTTATTTTCATTTCGAGCAACAATTACGCACTTATACAGACAGTGGTGGCGATTCTGCTTTACAGCGACTAAATTTATTTTGGTTTAGTCCTGTCTTTGTCTTACCTCAAAAAAAGAAAAGGGATAAAAGATAACCTACCGAATTAGTCCTGTCGGAGGCTGTATTTTAGTCATGACTTCTTTACTTATGCACTAAAGACGTTATGAAATGCCTTAGTTGACTGGACTAAATATCTCTCGTCTCTTTTCTTTTCTAGGAAAAAGAAAATGAAAGAAGTAAACTAAAATAAGTTTAGTCGCTGTAAAGCAGAATCAGCACCAATATATGCAGAAAAAATCAGGATGCTATTCAAATAATTAAAATTTCATCTAATAAACAAGTGTTGCTTGGCCTATACCTATTCGTAGAAGCCGCTTGGCTAAGAAAGGGAGAAAATATATTTATTCCCAAAGAAGACACAGAAATAATCACAAAAAAAAGCAATCTCACGCTTTTTATCGACGAGGGGGTAGGAAGAGGTATTCCATTTCTGGATATATCCACTTACGACACATTCTAAACGTAAGACAAAAAACGAAGATTTACAAAAACAATGTCTCTATTCGGATTCCCGCCAAAAGTCAAATTTGTCACTTGATTAAAAAAGCAAATCAACCGAACACATTCAGCCGAACAAAAGTAAACATCCTTCAAAGCTGGATTACTCGAGAAGAACTAACTCCTTCCTGAATATGGAGAAACCAAGTCGTTTGGAAAACTGAACCGTAATCCCATATTAATAAGACAGTATTACTACTCTGTAATGCGGGGCGCTTAATCGTATCAATCGCTGGGCACTTTCAATAATACTCATGTATAATACCAGACAACGCCCCTATAAAAGACCCAGCCGACCAACGAACAGTATTCAGTAGCTATCGAGCAGTCTGAACAAGAAGTGCACGATGAGATTTCTGGTATAAACCCCTTTGCCTTATCCTTTATCAGTATAAAACAAATTTAAAAAGTGGTGACGGAACGCAACCGAAACAAAAACTAAATTGGCGCCAACAGTGATTAATTTTTTTCAAAAAGTGACACTTTATTTTTAATTGGTTCCGACGCGGAAGTGTTTACATACAGCCTAATTGTGTTCCGTTACCATTAGTTTATTGACACGGATGGGACCTTGTCTCTATTTTTGTCTAACACTTTTGCTGAAAGTACTTAGGTGTAATCTAATACTCTAGTGTGACAAGGTTGCATGCGTGTTAGAAGCTTATTAGTATACGATCTAATTTGAATATTAGCAAAATTATCTGTGTACTTAAAAAACTAGATATTGTATGTTGAACACTTGAGGCGACAAAAGTACTGCCTGCAAGTTAATGTTTGTAATCTGGTTTAGTTAATGCTAATAGCAAGTGCCAAGTCGTCAATCAATCATTCGTTTAGTTTTTGCTTTGATTTATTAACTGTCATATCATGTAGCATACATCGTTTAGTATTATTGTTCTATTCAATCATTTCCATTTCTAAATTCTTATGTACATAATCATCAATAAAATATTAAATTTAAATACAACTAGATTTTCCGCGCGATTTCACCGCGTTAGTCCCGTTCCCGATGGAAAATTATAGCCCATGTTACTCCCCTGAACAGGAAGCTTTCCATTGGAGAAAGATTTTTTTTAAATCGATACAGTAGTTCATTGAGTATAGATAGCTAAAAAAACTTAACTAAAAACCGTTAGAACTTCCACCCAAAATAACTTATTTTTTTTTAATCTAAATTTGGCAATTGCATTAAAAGTTGCAGCCCAGCAAATTATATTCAAAAAACGTTACCAACGTTATGGAATCGTTTTTATGGTCTGACGCGTTATGAATACAAAGCCGAGTCTATGTCAAGGGCGAGCACGTCGCGATTGCACCAAATAAAGACATACAGACATGTCACAAAGGTATGAATGGCAATCTTTCCCCATATATGAGTGGTAAAGTCCTATGTGGATTGTTACAGGCTGATATAGTTCAAAGAATAGCCAGTCAAATCTTAATCTACACACATTAGAACCAATAAATTCAAAATTTCGTCCATCTGGCTTGTTTTTGTGCTTCTTGCGACATTGATATTTGATACTTACAAAGTTCGGTTGGTGGTCTAAATTAACGAAAATAACGAAAAGACCCAAAATAACAAAAATTTTCGTGATTTCACTTCCCTACGGACTGAGACGCACAATCATTTGTAATAATTTTATTGATCATGTCCCGGTTAATACAATACAATAACTCTTTTGTACACCAAAAACAACACAATGTGGATACCAACATTAACTAAAGTACAATGGGCGGTCTTATCGCTTTTTGCGATCTCTTCCAGACAACCTTAGGATGGATGAAACTGAGAGATTAGAACTATTAATATAGTTAATATTTTTTTATAAATAGTTTATATCTAGAATAATTATTATACTCTTAAATGTATCAGTCCAACTTACAATACACTTAATCTCATTGCATCTTAATCATGCAACATAGCAGATTTGGCTTAAAATAGAGCATACAATGATGTATTGTTACTATTTTAGGCTGACCAGTTTTAGGTCATTGCCATATAGATTTGTGGGGCGCAAAAAAGTACCTACTTAGCTATAATTAGTACTTATTAGAATCTATTCATAACTTTGCTTGTTAAGCATGAGAAGTTTATTTAGCAACATAGTCATTTTAAGTTCTTAGTTTGCCAAAGTCGTGTATTTACAAAAATAAGATATAAAAGAATAAGTTTTTGGTATGGGGACCAAATTTAAATTTTAGGAGTAAAAAACACATTCTTTACCCAAAAAAGCCCTGTAACAGACGGGCAGGCAGGCAGCGAAGCTTAACTGATAGGGACGCGAGGGTTAAAAAGACGGATGACTAAATGGGAGTAGGTTTTACGCCCTGGGATGGTTCCGTACCATACTTTGGTACCATATGATAGAGACGGCTAGTAAAAATTTCGTGTCAAAAAGTCGTGTCACAACTCAAAATTCTAGGCACCCCGAAAGTACCCTATAGATTTTGATAATCAGTCAGTCAGTCTAAATTGGATTATTTGTATGGAAATATGATTTGGCTTTGCTTTCTGTTTATTTTCTTATGTTCCATTTAAATTGTACCTTGGTACCTACCAATAGTTTTTTTCGGAACCATAAGAACTAAATGTAAATAGATCGTGACTCAACCAATATTAAGTATTTACAAAAACACTAAACCTGCCTTTATAACTCGTTTGTTCGTTTAAAAACAACTATATTTTACAATCAGTCATAAATTCATAGTAAATACTCGGTTACCCAACTACGCATAAACATAATCGATGCAGACAAAACTGCAACATTAATTTGCCAATTATCATGTTTTCACAATACCGAAAAAAACTTACAACGGTTATTTCGTTAATTGTTGATGCTAATTTGACATAACGCGTTAATAGTTCTTTTTTGTGATGCTACCTGATAAATAGTTATGTTATTGAATATTTTTTGACCTAAATTAAAGAATATCTGTATTACCTGACTGCACAGAAGCTTAAAAGGAGGCTAAAGTTTTTGACGGGTGTGTTGGCTTAGTAGCGACCCTACTCTTCTATTTATTTATGGTTTAAAAATCATTTAGTATAGGTTCTGCCCACTTTTTTTGTCAAATACAGTGCTTCCTCGTATAAACTAACCGCTTTTGAGTAACGAGATATCATTAAATTAAGTTACAAAAAAAATAACAAAAAAAATCGTCTAGAAATTTTCTATCTATACGTATTTTTCTAAAAAAAAATTGCGCACGTAGCTAATATACCTAAATTTAATCAAGCGGAATTTTTTAATCGAAAACTAATTCTTAATCCTAGTCCTCTTTTATGCTCCAATAGTCATGTTAGATGCAAGTGATGCAAGTCACACATTAGCGAGTGTGAAATACGTCACGTACCCATATTCTATGCGAACATATTATGTTTCTCAATTATAAGTTTACGCATGTTTGCGGTATTACGCTTGTGGAATACGCTTGACAATTTTGCGTGCAATATTTTTATACGGCATAAAGTGTGGTAATATGAGAAATATTACAGTATCTTCTACTGTTGAAGTTGATCTTCTACTAGACCAGTAGTTTTCTCATGTGTCTTACATGAAACTTACAGGTCTCCAAGTAATCACCGCTTTCGCATCTGTGGCCATCCTTATTTCTCAGTATAGCACATCAATCATTACTCAATACTAAATTCAAAATATCAGTTACATTTAAAAACATGCTCTATAAACAAGTTGGCAGAAACAGAGTTTGCCGTTGCCTCGGGAGACATAGGCATAATGTAATGTAATGAAGCCATGGGCCAAATCTAGTTAAATAAAACCAAATTCGTGAAATGCGTATGCGAACACAGCAAAAAACTGTAGGCCATCAATCAAAGTAACAAGGTAGCAAGTAAATAATAAAATTAAATTGCCACTTTGCACTGTTGCGAAGGAAATATTTGTATGTTAATTTAAACGGACGTTAGTTAGGAACGCAGTAATTTAGAAACAACATTCTTTGTGTAGATCGCATGATATGGAACGCACTTGAAATTTTAATTAATTTTGACAAGTACAGTTCGTTTCAACAGAATTTTTATATTTTACTTTTAATTTAGCTAGTGATTGCCCAGAGCCCGAGGCTCATGGGCTCTGTCCTAATTCTGGGTTTCTTTAAGATAATCGTAGTCTTTCCACTTTCCGGTCCACCAACTACCTATATACCAAAAATTACTTAAAACACTACCATACTCAGAACATTTTGATAACCCAATCTCCCATCTGCAGATTTTCGCCGCTATCCTGAGCTACGCTTCGGCGAGCGCCATCTTCCCCTACGGCTATAGCGTGAACCCTGGCGATGCTCAAGCCGCCGCCATCGACGCAACAGTCGCCGCCCAGGACCACGCCAGAACCATCAACGAGAACCATGCCCGCGCAGCCGAGACCAACCGAGATCTCCATGAGAACGCGTACTGGAACGGCGTGTCTGCGTCCCAGGACTACGTAGCAGCTGCCCAGTCTCAAGCCGCGGCTTATAACGGTGCCGCTGCTGCGGCTCAGGCGCGTCACTACGCGGCACCTTATGCTGCTGCCCCATGGGGTGCACCCCTCGCTTACGGCGCCTACGGTCACAATCTCGGTTACGGTCTCCGCGCTTGGTAAATCGTTAACAACCGTTGTTTTGTAACGCGTTTTTTATAACGTTATTTTCAAAAATAACTGTTATATTCTTTGGAATTATAACCGTTATTTTTGCTATGGTTATTTCAAACGCGTTGTAAATTGTGACGGGGCATCACTCGTTGAGTGGTGTCCCGCCGGGCGTCGGTTGTTGCTGGCAACATTGTGGATGTTTCGAGAACCATGCTCATGTTGCCGGTTAACGGCCGCCGCAGTGCTGCCATCTCACCGCAATAAAAAAAGGAAGGAAACCAGCTTTGCTCAAAAACATGAAGGTCTCATAATGTAACTCTCTTTGTAAATAAACTCATAAAGTCACTGACAAAGTGTAAATAAACACATTTTTACAAAAACCATTCTTTTCTTCTTCATGCACAACCCTAGTCTCCAAAGAGATTTAAATATAATAGGGCATAGAGGGGGCATTGGGAATATTTTCATACAAAACTTTGAAGCCTAAGCGTCATGTCCTTGTCATGTCAGTTAGTATGAACGCGAGCTGTCATTCGGTCGAAATTGTACTACATTTATTCCACTTGGAATAACTTTTGACTTCAAATTTTCCTCGCTTTGTCCCCTCTATGCCTTATTATATTTTAATCTCTTTGCTAGTCTCCTATGATAAGAAAGTCTCTATATTTATTTACGTACTTAAAAATATCTGTATATTTTATCGGCCCAAGACTCACTCAATCAGATTTCGTCACTCCTCATATTGACTATAGTCTATTTCACACCAAGTGGGTTCGGTGACAATTCACATTTTTCCTTTTTACGCATACAACTTTCTAGTAAGAAAAATAAATGGTTCCAAAAATAATGAATAATTTATTATTAACTATGTCATTGCTAAAATACAATAATGGTCGCCTCTAAAATAGTAAATTAAAATCTCAGACTATAAATCAAGAAAAATATAAAAAACAATAGATTAAAAATATATCCTAAAAATACGTATTGCGTGGAACGGAACTTTTACTCATAGGGATTGACACTACACAATCTACATTAAATCGATGAATCGAAGCTTTTTGGCGGGAATCCGAAACAAGATGCAATGTTTTTGTAAAATTTTCATTTTGTTGTATTTTTTGGGCTTAAAATAGTAATAGTGTATTATGTGGCAGGGGTCTGTGAAAGTGTGCAGTGATTTTTAGATTCGATAATGTACGATATTTTCGTATTGCATCAAAAAGTCGATGACATTTTTTTTTTATTTTACCATGTTTTTCCCTTATATAACCTGGGAAATTTAAACATATTCAATAAAAAGTAATCTTGAAAAATCATTGTATCAATAAAGTAAAAAATCGATTCCATTTCCTTTACAAACTTACTCGAAACTTTAGAAAAATCGATTGGATTTCATTAGGACACATCACTTCAATTGTCAAAGTGAACTGTCACCGAACCCACTTGGTGTGAAATAGACTATAGTAGATTTATATAAAAAACCGACTTCAATGAATAATACTAAAAAAAAAAAACCGGCCAAGTGCGAGTCGGACTCGCGCACCGAGGGTTCCGTACAACCTTGCAAATTTATGGTTTTCGTAATTTTTCCTTTATCTATGCTATAAGACGTTGCTTCGTACCAAATTTCAAGATTCTGAGTTCACGGGAAGCACCCTGTAGGTTTTGATTCCCTTGCAAGTGTCGAAAATTTGCGGCATAAACGGCTGTATCTTTTGATTGCGTTGGCTTAGAAGTTTGATTATTTCACAGCTTCAAGGGACAGTAGACCTGAGTAATTGATATAAATATCAGCTTCATACCTCCACGCGTTCCTGAGAAAAAGGGTCTTGACAGACGGACGGACGGACGGACGGACAGACGGACAACAAAGTGATCCTATAAGGGTTCCGTTTTTTCCTTTTGAGGTACGGAACCCTAAAAATAGTCAAATTGAGAACATCTTCCTTTTTAAAGTCGGTTAAAAAAAGAATATTGAGTTATTCGTCCATTTCGCACACATACTCAATGCAAATTTCAAAACTTATATGGTTTTCTCATGGATGCCATTGTCAGAACTGGACCAAATTGGACTATACGGACTTCAATCTTCAACTAGGTATACGGTTTTCTCATGAATGCCGTTGTCAGAACTGGACAAAATTAAAATGGGACCAGTCTGTAAGCACCAGCTTTCAAATAAAGAAGAATCATCCAAATCAGTTCACCCAGTCGAAAGTTCTGAGGTAACAAACATAAAAAACACAGAATTGATAACCTCCTCCTTTTTTGAAGTCGGTTAAAAACAGACTGATTTTATAAAATCAGCATTAAAGATACTGTTAGAACTTTTGTTTGTTAAAAACCAATGAGGATTGAATATTTGAACAGTGAGTGAATAAAGGAGCAGTGATAGCCTTACGGTTAAAGAGCCTGCTTCACATGATGAAAATCAGTGAGGCTCGGGTTCAAATCCTGGCATGTACCAATGAGTTTTTTAAAAACTTACGCACATATTTATCACTACCTCGACGGTGAAGGAAATAATCGTGAGGAAACCCGCGGGCCTCAAAATTATTCTGAGGCACGTGTAACAGACCCGGGCTCTATCACGTTAAGGGGTCGAATATTCTCGTGAAAAGTAGGTATTTCCAGAAATGGAATACCTCTGCCTACCCCCGGGGGATAAAAGGCGTGAGTTTTTTTTAATAAAGTGAATAATAATAATTCCTCTACTACCATCCTTAAAATATGGCACCTATCTGATAACCAGATGAGACATAATTTTTATGAAATTACATTGGTTTATGAACACGCCAATGATAGCTTACCAAAAAGTTTTCATGGCTATTATTAATTAAATTAATTTTAATAAACAAATTTCATAGCCTTTACTTTTTTGATAGCCGAACTAAGGTTTCAATAAATAGTTTTTAACATTTTGATTTTAGAAAATTCCCGGAAGAATAGAAAGAAACGATGCCACACAGGCAAAGCCGCCGGGCGGCTGCTAGTCTATATCTATACATTTAATAAAACTCTAACGGGGCCGTGTCTGTACATGAAATATTTTATGTAAATTTTAGCGGTAGTGTATATAGTTATCGATGTAGATACCAAAAGACCATTTTTTGAAATTTTTGTCTGTCTGTCTGTCTGGTTGTGCGCGCATCACGCAAAATCTATTGGACGGATTTTAATTAAATTTGGTGTGCAAATAACTGAGTTACTGGGTCAACATTTAGAGTACTTTTTACAGCGGGAAAATGTCTTATTCCCACGGGAAAATTAAAAATCTGGATAAAAAGTACGAAATATGGTATGTAGATGCGAAAGGATTTTTTGTAATTCCCACGGGAACGGGAATAGAGTGGATCGGCGCGGGCAACACCGCTGGGCTATTCTATAATAAATCTGGCAAAACTAAAATTAAGTCCACTATTTAATTCAATAATATTAATGTCAAACCACAATTCTGATCTAAATAAATTTACATTCCACTTTAATAATACGCAATTAATGGTGCCTACAGAAAAATATATCACAGTTAAATTATAGCTTTTATAGAGCTGTGATAGCATAGTTCTGTTGGAAGTGAACTCGCCTCTCGATTAAAAGAGCATGAGATTAAAAAGAGCTGCCCTTGAGTTTCTTGCTGGCTCTTCTCGGGGTACTGCATTTGGAACCAGCAGCTCGTCGGTGGAGATGGGCTGCTGTTTACATTTAGCCAATCTTCATGGACGAGTTTAGTGTGCCTTGTTGAGTTGACTGTGTTCTAAGTGTAATTCTTATTACCTACAGAATAAAATATACTCGTAGTTTCATTTTCATTCGGTCGTAGCATACTGGCACCAAAGCTTAAAAAAACACTATGCACTTAAACCCGAGAGGTTGGACAGAGGTATGTAATTCCTGAAAATACCTACGTTTTACGGGTGTATTTTTGGATTAGGCGCACAATGCCACATTCGCAAAATGACACATTCGATTTTCGCAAAATGCCACATTCTCGAAATGCTTTTTTCGCATAATGCCACACTCTCGAACATACTGCAAGAAAGGGAGTTGAACAAGTATGGCACTTTGTTAGTGTGCCATTTTGCTGTGTGGCATTTTGCGAATGTGGCATTTTGAGAATGTGGCATTTTGCGAATGTGGCATTGTGCGCCTAATCCGTATTTTTCCTCTTCCTTTTTTTTACTGACGAAAAATAGGAAAAATATTTTTATTTTTATAAGGATGACCATGTGTAACTTTTTACAGAGTGGTCCGATTTGATGATTCTTTTTTTAATGAATACTTCCAGGTTGATCCCATTCAGATTTTTAAAAACCTTATCTTTTCTGTTTATATTTTCGTAATCATTTGTTTTCATTTAAATTGTTTTATATTATTGTATACTTTGTTTCATAGTATTGTATACTTACACTCACAGCTAATACGCTCTCTGGCTAAAAAAAATCTTATCAAAATAAATAAATATTAAATAAATTCCAATCATAATAAGTGAATATATAAATATAAAATATTTGTTAAAATATTAAAAAATCTCTACCATTTCCATTTTTTCCGATACCGCATATAATTCATTATTAAACATCCTGTAAATAGTCTGGCTTTACTTTGTTTACTCCCGTCTGGAAATAGCTGTATTCTAGAAACTTCGATCAGAACTAATTTGCCCTTTATCAGTATGGTAGTAAGGTTGAATTAGCGAATACTGGTTTTGCGTTGTTTTGCGAGATATCTAGACTGCCTTGGAAGGGCGTGGGCTTCGTCAACATACGGGCGAGGAATTTGCCGTGCAAGTCTAAGTCAAAAGTTTTTATTCAATGTAGGGGCTTATAACATTCCAACGTTTGAGATCGTAAAAACAAACAATGAACCGTATTCATTGTATACGGTTCATTGTTTGTCGAAGAGTATGAAAATGCATTGTACCGCGTACTTATATTAAATAGATTTTAATAAGCTCAATACTTAATCGTTTATTGCATCCCATAAGTTTACCTAAAAGGTGATCTTAACTAAGTGAGATCAATTTATGGACCCTGTCTAGGGCACAGCAATAGTAGAATATATATAGCTCATTAGAAGGTCGAACAAGTGGGCAAGCTAGACAAATTATAAAGAAACATTTACTTAAACTTAGAGAATAAATTAATAATATTATAATTAATAAGACTCCTTAACTTAAAAATCTTTTTAATTTAACATTAGAAGTTAAGTTTGTGAAAAAAGCATGCTATTTTTTGTTTAACGAAATAAATAGTTTAAATTTAAAAATAAAATAAATAAATTTATAAGTCCTCTTATTGATAGTCTTTGCGACTCCACCGCTTCGGTAAGCTAAGTAAGCTGAGGAGAAGGAGCAGGGCAAGAAACTACACGTCATATTCTTTTAAACAATCAATATAATACAAAGTACAAGTTACATGGTTTAAGTGCTTTGCTGGGGTAGAGAAAATTTACACCAAACATCAAAAAGCGGGCAACTTAACTCGCGGGCTAAGAAGTCTGTGGGCTCATATGACCACAAAGCCAAATATTAATCTAAGTCTTATGAGAGTTCCGTATCCAAAGGTGCCAACGGTACCCTATTAATAACCATAATAAGTAGAGAGTTGAAATTTACACAGAATGTTAATAACTATCCGGTATAATCTATGTAACTTCTTTACCTAACTTACTAATATTATAAAGAGGAAAGATTTGTATTCTTTTACTAATGGAAAGCTTGAGTATCCCCGAGTAACGTAGGCTATATTTTATACTGGAAATACTCATGTTTCACCAGTATATTCTTTGGACCCCTAAACGTGATAGGTAGTAAGCCAACACCGGATTAGGGTGATGCTACACATGCCTCAGAATCAATTCTGGGACCTACTGATTTCCTCACGACATTTTCCTTTACCGTCGAGCTAGTGATAAATATTTAAGTAAGTTTTTTTAAAACTCATTGGTGACACATTGGACTTTGTAACGCTCTTATTACAATCGCCTTAGAGGCCAGCCTCGCACTACAAGTGTAAAGCTTCATGTGCTCTTAGCTGTACATGACCTCTCCAGGATTCGAACCCAGCGTACAGGAAAAGAGAGGTAAGTTGAAGTTTAATAATTAAATCAGTCAAACACGGTTCCAATGCGCGACAGAACAATTGAAAATCAATTGTATTTCATTTTCTTGGGCTAAGAGGTTAATAATTTTGCATATTATAATCTGGAATCGTTTATTTATTAATTTCAGTTACAAAGTACAGAGCAAGCTCGGTGGTATTTGCTACCGTGTGTACACTGCACAGTGAAACAAAACTGATAACTCACGATTGTTGATCGCCTTGAGACCGGACAGTGAGCACACCGGCCGACAATTACGCACTTATTGTAATAAGTTGGTAATCAGAATAACTAATGCAAGTTTTGTTGTCTGTCTGTATGCTAATACGTTTTTTATTGGCCCCTAAATGGTGAATTAATTTGTTATTGAAACTTTATGAATAACACTTTTGGTAAAGGTTTATTTTGAGTTTTATTGGAGTCATACAACGTCGATGTATAATTTTATGATCGCACAGTGTGACACTTGTATGTCACACTCGCATATTGTTACACTAGCATTTGCATAAATTCACACACAAGACGAAAGTTTCATAAGAAGAAATGAATAAAAATCGCATCCCATATCAGGCGGAATAAGGCGTGATGGAATTTATTATATCTTAGTACAGTAGAGGTGAAATTATATATCTGCCTTCCACTACGACCCGAGTGTATATTATGTGTACAGCTAGATCATATATACAGGGTGTCCCATTAGTCGACGTCAAGCCGAAAATGGGTAACAGGCCAAATCAAGTTATACAACGCGTAACAGAAAAAGCGCAATTCCTCATACACCCCGATGAGTATATTAACATAAAAAAAATGATGTAATCGAACTTTAGATGTGTCTAACAAATTTTCTTAAATATAAATAAATAAATAAATAAATAAATAAATTGTGGGACACAATTTACACACGGATATTCAGTCCCAAACTAGGCAGAGCCTGTACTATGGGTACTAAACAACTGGTAAACATACTTAAATAAATACTAAACACCCAGACACGAAGCCAACAGACATGTTCATGCACACAAATGTTGGCCCCGAGCGGGGATCGAACCCGCGACCTCCGACTCAGAAGGCAGGGTCACTACCAACTGAGCCAACAGGCCCGTCAATAATATCGATCAATAATAGCACGATTTCCATAGATAGCACTGAATTTAGCTATGGTAAGTCACTTTTCGGCAAACAAATAACACATACATATTAAAAATAGCTAAAATCAATTAAGTAGTCGATACTGAACAAACTAATTTCAGGAATTGCCTTATTCTGTTACATATGTAGCGACACTACATGGAACGCGCCAATAGAAGGCCGAGTTACATAGAACGCGCCAATAGACGGCCGAGTTCTAAACCGCGCTATCGGAGTTTTCTAATGAGTTTGTATAAATACAACTGTCCAACATCAACCGTTGGACCGCGGTCCCCAGGCACGATCACCTCGCCTGGCGGAAGATCTTTCCTTTTCACGATGGAGGAGCATTCCACCTCCGCTCCTCCATACATATTGTATACTAGCAGCGCCCCGCGGTTTCACCCGCGTAGTTCCCGTTCCCGTGGGAATACGGGGATAAAATATAGCCTATGTGTTGTTCTGATGTATAAGCTATATAACTGTAAAGTTTCATCAAAATCCGTTCAGTAGTTTTTGCGTGAAAGAGGAACAAACATCCATCCATACATCCAGACATCCATCCATACAAACTTTCGCGTTTATAATATTAGTAGGATTTTTTGATAACCCGATAACCGACTCGGCTTGTCACCCGGTTTCGGCTTGACGTCGACTTATGGGACACCCTGTATATACCTGTACATACGGACAGACAACGTGCAATTACGGAGATAAGAGACCAAGCTGACACAATACAACCACACCTAGGTCAACGCCCACGATTTAGTACTTAACATAGAATGCCTGGAAATCTAGATTTATAGCCCATTCATTATGTGTAGTTATCTAGAAATAGTTAACAAAACGGTTTTCTTTGTATTCAGATTAGTCATCAATTTATATAAATATCCGAAAAAGATTTAGTTTTTTTTATCTATGATTTTAGTGTCGTGGCAAATGGACAAGCCGAACGACGCCAAAAAAAAACTTATTGTCATGCTTTAAATGGCTTTGTGGTCATATGAGCCCACAGACCACTTAGCCCGCGGGCTAAGTTGCCCGCTTAGTTTTTTTTCGTAGGTGACTCGACCCACAGTTACCGGATAACTCAGCCCGCGGGTTCAGTCGACTACTATTTTACCGATAAGGGTCCATTCAGCCCGCGGGTTGAGTTGTCTACTATTTTCCCGGGAAGGGTCCACTCGGCCTCAAGTTACCCATAGAAAAACTAAGAGTGTCAACTTAGCCCGCGGGCTAAGTGGTCTGTGGGCTCATATGACCACAAAGCCCTTTAAATATATTGATTTACTCAAATTATAAATTATAAGTTTATTTCATAAAGTTTTATTGTGTACTTTGGCTGTTGGTATCCTTGCCTTGGTCTTAGAATACTAACGAAAATAAAATAAAGAGGTTATTCTATGAAGTTAGTTGTTCGTGTGGCTGTTGGACCGATTGCCTTGGTCTTCGACGAAGATTTTACTAAATGCACTAGAGATTAAAAAGCGACTTTATGTCGCATACGCACGGCATATTTTAACATTTCGAGCATGAGAAGTGAAAATAATTGTTTAGGTTCGCTTGCATTTTCCTTTTTAAAAATCTCTTTGACTTCTAGTCCGATAGACTAGATTAATGGGCCATTTACACGACGGCAATCCACTAAGACTGCATACAAAAAAAACTTGAGGACAATCCATTCCATTGTCCTCAAGTTTCAGTTAGTGGATTGTCTTAGTGGCTTGTCTTAGTGGA
The DNA here is from genome assembly GCA_963855545.1 of Ethmia dodecea. Lineage (NCBI taxonomy): Eukaryota > Metazoa > Arthropoda > Insecta > Lepidoptera > Depressariidae > Ethmia > Ethmia dodecea. The sequence goes on along the minus strand of OY979463.1, from coordinate 2,471,685 downwards.
TTGCCCTCGTGTAAATGGCCCATAATAGATTCTCGTAACGGAGACTTGATTAATAAGGACACTCGACTTACCTTTGGGCTCCATGTGGCCCTTCAGCTGCTCAGCTTTCGCGTGGAGTTTCGTCTGCATCGTTTCAGCTCCTTCCTTCATCTTTGCCAAGATACCTGTGGGATACTTAGGATTAGTGCTATAAAAAATATTTTAAAAAGAGATAAAAAGAGAAGAGAGATCTAGGTATAAAGAGTAAAAAACCGACTTCAACTTATATGGTTTTCTCATCGATGCCATTGTCAACTGGACGAAATAAAAATGAGACCAATCTGGAAGCACCAACTTTGAAATAAAAAAAGAATCATCCAAATCGGTTCACCCAGTCGAAAGTTCTGAGGTAATAACAAACATAAAAAAAAACATACAAACGACTTGATAACTTCCTTTTTGAAGTCGCTTGAAAATAAAATAAACAATCTCACGCCTTGTATCCCCGAGGGGGTAGGCAGAGGTATTCCATTACTTTGTCTTCCTTTACTGTCGAGCTAGTGATAAATATGCACGTAAGTTTTGAAAAACTTATTGGTACATGCCAGGATTCGAACCCGAGCTTCACTGATTATTATCATGTGAAGCAGGTTCTTTAACCGTAATGCTATCACTGCTCTTATGTCGCGTGCTTGATCTAGGCGTTTATTAGGAGGTGGAAGCTTCGATTATTATAGGAAGTGCTATGACATATGTAAACCATAATTACTAGTAAGACATGAGATTAAAACTTGATGGTTCTTCTCGGGTACTCCATTTGGAACCAGCAACTCGTCGGTGGAGATGGGCTGCTGTTTACATTTAGCCAATCTTCATGGACGAGTTTCGAGTGCCTTGTTATTACACTATTTTCAATTACCTACAGAAATTTTCATTTCACTATAAACTATATAATGTGAAAATATTTAAAGGGTAGATCAAAAAATTTACAAGAAACTATTTTCGGCATTGATTTTTTATTTTCATACGCTTCTATACTAGATAACATCGATTATTACACTACACGCACACTATCCAATCAAAAATTGCGCAAAAATAATAATAATAATTAATTGTGGGACACAATTCAAACACGGTTATATCGTCCCAAACTAGGCAGAGCCTGCACTATGGGTACTTAACCACTGATATACATACTTAAATAAATATTAAACGAGCAGACACGAAGCCAACATACATGTCCATGCACACAAATGTTGGTCCCGAGCGGGGATCCAACCCGCTACCTCCGACTCAGAAGGCAGGGTTACTACCAACTGAGCTGACAGGCCCGTCGTTAATAAAAATGAATATGCGACGAAAGTGGCGTTTCAGTGAGATAAAAGTGGTTCATGCAGAGCATGTTTACAAAATAATATTTTTGTAAAAAAAATAACAAGAAAAAAACTTACGTTTTTTTTCAGTTTATATGTTAATTCTATTTCTGTTACATAATTGTTCCTGCCCTTATATAAATATTTGCACTCGATATAAAATGACCTTATATACAAACCATGTTTGTCTTTTTCCTTCAGCACGCGTTCCATCTCCCCGGCCTTGTCTTTCACACGTCCAAAGAAATCTTTCCGATTCGTTAGCGTGCGGGGAAACATTACATAATAATTTATTTAATACTAGCGACCCGCCTCGACTTCGCACGGGTGCAATGCTTATACTAAAACCTTCCTCTTGAATCACTCTATCTATTAAAAAATCGTAATGATCATCATAAAAATCGTAGTGAACCTACGATCATACACTCTCATACACTGCCGAAATTAAAATGGGACCAATCTGGAATCACCAGCTTTCAAATAAAAAAAGAATCATCCAAATCCGTTTACCCAGTCGAAAGTTCTGAGGTAACATACATTAAAAAAAACAAACGAATTGATAACCTCCTCCTTTTTGAAGTCGGTTAAAAAAATACAAATCTTTCCTCTTTAAATTATTAGTGTCGATTAAAAATTCACCTGATATCCTCTTGGTTGCATCAGGGCTTGCAGAGCGAGTCAGCTGTGCCACTTTCATGTATTCACTTGTGATGAGACCAGCAGCCTACGAACAAAATAATGAGTTAATTACAAAAAAAAGTAGAACACAATGGGGAACTTGCACTAAAATTATATTGATAAATTATCTTAATAATTCAATAATGATAGTCGATAAAAGTGCATTGCTGAAAAAAAAATCTAAAATTATGATTTTTTCGCGAAATATTTGAATTCTAAGCAACGCTCTAGGAGACGTAATTTGAAACACCAATCAGCGAAGAGTGACGTCACTCCATCACAAAGCGAAAAAGTGGTAAGGAAATATTTGTATGTTTGAAACAAATTAACTCAAAAACTACTGAATCGATTTAAAAAAATCTTTTAAAAATGCTGCATTATCCGTTAGTATTAAATAACACTGAAAATATATTATTTCTGTAATAAATAATTTATTCACGCGCCATGAAAAGTTTAATTCATAAGATGAGGAGTGACGTCACGTCAAGCCGCTGGGCGTTCACAAACTTTGAAATGTTTTGCAATAAATACATTATTTGTGCATATTTTAACTTTTTTCTTTTTGGTATCTGTATGTAGTCCTTAAATCTTTAAGAAATTAAAAACAAAATTTTTTGCAAGTTCCCCATTAAGACACGGTGACAAGCCCTAAAGCCTAGTTCGCAGTAGGCCAGTAATGTAGTGTAGACCTTGTTCAGTATGTAGTACAGGCAGCGTTGTCAGGCGTCCGGATAAACCCGGACATAGTTAGGCTTTTTGATTGCGTGTCCGGCCAAAATAAACAGTGTCCGGCCTGTCTGGCTTTTGTTAGGCTTTTTACATTTTGCAAACGAGTACAATTTTGACTGATGACTTTATTTGACTGAATTATATATGACATGACTGACATGACAGAATTTTTTTTGACTGATGACTTTATTTGACTGAATTATAATAATTATAATTCAGTCAAATAAAGTCATCAGTCAAAATTGTACTCGTTTGCAAAATGTAAAAATATTTTGTATCGAGGGACTAACAGAGGCCATTATATACCAGAGGTGGTTTGACTCCCGAGCTTGCGAGGTAAATTCATGAATAAAATTAAGTAAAAACTTATCGTCTTTAGCGATTTCTTCCAATCTTTTTGTATTCTCACCTCGAGGCTGGCGGGACTCATTGCAGAGTATTCCTCACTAAGCAACTCCACGATCAGACCCTCGATGTCGAAGAACAAGATGTGGCTCTCGGGGTCTGTGAGGTCAAAACACGTCACTCTTCAGTATGAATAGGATAGTTGACAGTATCGAAATTAATATGCGAGTAGTCATTAACTAAAAAAAACCGGCCAAGTGCGAGTCGGACTCGCGCACCGAGGGTTCCGTACAACCTTGCAAATTTATGGTTTTCGTAATTTTTCCTTTATCTATGCTATAAGACGTTGCTTCGTACCAAATTTCAAGATTCTGAGTTCACGGGAAGCACCCTGTAGGTTTTGATTCCCTTGCAAGTGTCGAAAATTTGCGGCATAAACGGCTGTATCTTTTGATTGCGTTGGCTTAGAAGTTTGATTTTTTCACAGCTTCAAGGGATAGTAGACCTGAGTAATTGATATAAATGTCAGCTTCATACCTCCACGCGTTCCTGAGAAAAAGGGTCTTGACAGACGGACGGACAGACGGACAACAAAGTGATCCTATAAGGGTTCCGTTTTTTCTTTTTGAGGTACGGAACCCTAAAAATATCCCAAAACTTCTAAAAATGGATTTTGATTTTAATTTTACAGTAGTAGCAAATTTTAAATTAATAAACCAATCAAAAAAGTAATTCATTTGACTAGTATCAGTTATTACGTCACAAATCAGTATTCAGTCAATTTGCAATAGTATACTTTCGTTTTTCTGTAAGTAACATAGGTTATATTTTTCCCACGGGAATGGAACTCACGCGGGTGAAATTACGCGCAACAGCTAGTCTGAAATAAATGAATCTTTACTTTTCAACCGACTTCAAAAAAGGAGGATGTTTTTAATTCGACTATATGTTTTTTGTATGTATGTTACGCGATTATTCCGCAAATTATGAACCGATTTTGACGATTCATTTTTTGTTTAGTAGATCATAATTCAGAGGTGGTCCCATTTAAATTTTATCAAAATCGGTCAAACGGTTTTAAAAAAATCAACAAAGGTCTAAAAATTGTATATGTGTCGTAGAAGTCTGTTTTTTACTCTGTAGAGTTGTTTTTACCACTCGGTTTACAGGCCTAGTAGCCAGACCATAAACATAAAAAAAAATACCTGCGGGGTTGGACCGGAATCCCTGTACCGTGAGCGGAGCCCTACGCCTCACGGGCTCTGCTAAAGGTCCTGCACTGCCAGCTGGGCCAGTTGTCTGCAAAGCCGCCAGCCCTCTCTGCGTGGCCGCGCGCATCGCGTTCAAATTGCGGTGACGAAGGCCCCTGCACGGAATTATTACAAGATTTTATTTAAAAAATCATATGTAGCGACACTACATAGAACGCGCCAATAGACGGCCGAGTTCTAAACCGAAGTTTTCTAATGAGTATGACTGTATAAATACAACTGTCCAACATCAACCGTTGGACCGCGGTCCCCAGGCACGATCATCTCGCCTCAAGGAAGATCTTCCCTTTTCACGATGGAGGACTGAGGAGCATTCCACCTCCGCTCCTCCATAACTTAAAGGTCTTAAGCAGCAGTGAAAAGCAGCTGGATCTGCTACAGTCTCACCTGAAGAAGTGGACAGCTGGATTCGCCAGGCCTTGCAGGTCAGTGGACCCTCCTCCGCCAAGAGACCCGCCCAGGTCATCGGCCACCGTCTCATCGCAGGCAGCTAGCACTTCCTCTGCTATCATGCCTGTCATTAGAAAAATATTTATTTATTTAAAACTAGCAGAGCCCCGAGGTTTCACCCGCGTAGTTCCCGTTCCCGTGGGAATACGGAAATAAAATATAGCCTATGTTACTCATAAATATTCTAGCTTTCCGTTGGAGGAAGAATTTTTAAAATCTGTCCAGTAGTTTTTGAGTTTATTCTTTACAAACCTACAAATCTTTCCTCAGACCTTTAATCACATCTATTCAATTGACGGGCCAGGCCTGTCGGCTTAGTTGGTAGTGCCCCGGCCTTCTGTGTCAAAGGTCGCAGGTTTGATCCCCGCTCGGGGCCAACATTTGTGCGCATAAACGTGTCTGTTCGTTTGATATTTATTTAAGTATGTTTATCAGTTGTTTAGTTAGTTCCCATAGTAGAGGCTCTGCCTAGTTTGGGACTAAATAACCATGTGTGAATTGTGTCCCGCAATATATTTTAAAGTCAAGAGGCAAATTTTGTACTTCAATGGTAATCTTATTGTAAAAGCGCAACATTGACCATATGATTTGGTAACTTTAGATAATCGACTAACATAAGCAGCCAGTTCATTCTTAATTCTTGTGTTTATACAATGTCTGCAATTTTTTTCTAAAGTGATATTCTATGTAACATACTATATGTTTTCGTTAATATAGTATATTTAACGCCAGCGTCAGTATTTTTATTTCCTTGATTTTTTTCCTTAGAGACATCCTGGTCCCCATTTTATAAATTGCACGAAGAGCTCGTTTCTGCAAAATAAATATTCTTAGAACGTCAGCAGAATTCCCGCACAGTAGAATGCCATTCGACATCAAGCTAGCATTGTTACTAAGAAAACTATGGATGCTAGACTGAAATAAAGTTTTATTATTATTATTATAACCTACTGACCATGCAGCACCCTGTCTAGATGACCAGTCTCCATCTGCCAGACGTAGACGGTGCCGTCACTGCATCCGACCACCATGAAGTCGTCCAACGGTCGCCACTTGATGGTCACCACCGGGAAAAGGTGGCGGGAGGCCAACGTCACGCATTTCCGCTCTGCTAGACCTGGAAAAGAAAGAAGAGATATTTTTCGGGTTCAAATCCTGGCATGTAAAAATGAGTTTTTCAAAACTTAAGGACATATTCATCACTAGCTCAACGGTGAAGGAAAACATCGTGAGAAAACCAGCAGGTCTCAGAATTGATTCTGAGGCATGTGTAACAGACCCGTTCCGGCGATGGGCTCACCACCTATCACGTTTAAGGGTCCAACGAATAGCTCACGAGCTATAATAGTGGGTATTTCCAGAAATGGAATACCTCTGCCTACCCCTTCGGGGATAAAAGGCGTGAGATTATTTATTTTTATTTATAATGGTGTTTTATGGGGAATTTTAGTAACTACACCCCTATTTTTTGGTCCAATTTGATCGGACTACACTGACATGAAAGAAGCACTCATTCAATTTCTGTGGGCTTGCAGAAAGGTTCGAATATTAAAAAAATCCCGATGAGGTCGGCAAGGGTGTTCTATACTAATTCCCCTGCCAACTCCTCCAGGAGAAGGTCTGGGATTTTTTATAAGTAATTTTTTTGTAAAAAAAAATATATATAATATATAATCTCACGCCTTTTATCCCCGAGGGGGTAGGCAGAGGTATTCTATTACTGGATATACCCACATTTCACGAGACATATTGGACCCCTAAAAGTGATAGGTGGTGAGCCAATCGCCGGACCGGGTCTATTTACACACTTCTCAGAATTAATTCTGAGACCTGCGGGTTTCCTCACGATGTTTTCCTTCACCGTCGAGCTAGTGATAAATATGTACGTAAGTTTTTGAAAAACTCATTGGTACATGCCAGGATTCGAACCCGAGCCTCACTGATATTCGGCCGGCTCTTTAACCGTCCGGGCTATCACTGCTGTAAAAAAAATATTGGGGCCACAATTCACACGCGGTTATTTAGTCCCAAACTAGACAGAACCTATGCTACCCAAACTGGGTCTACCCAGTTTCTGGTTCGATTCCTGCTCGGCACTGGCTTTCGATTCTGGAATCTGTTACGCGATATCGAACCTGCGAACTCCGAAGGCAGGGTCACTACTAACTGAGCCAACTGGCCCCTTGAAAATTTTATTAAAGCATTTAATTAATCGTAATAAAACTCATAACATCACTAAGACTTACTTAGCAACGTGACGCTGTGATCCGATGCAACCGAGCAAATGCACTTTTGGATGCGAGGCTGCAACAATAATATTATTTTACTAGCGATTCTGACCGGTCACCAGCATAGTTCCCTTTCCAGAATACGAGAATAAAATATAGCTTCCGTTACTCAGGGATAGTGTATCTTTATATTGGTGAAAGAATTTTTAAAATCGGTAAATAAGTAAGTAAGTAACTACTCTTTATTGTACACCAATAAAAATATGCAACAAGTGACACAATCATAAAAAAGTACAATCGGCGGTCTTATCGGTCCAGTAGTATTTGAGTTTATTTGTTACAAACATACAAAAATACAAATCTTTCCTCCAAAATATTAGAATGACGTTTTGAAGTGTATTTTTTACCTACAGACACAAATGAATTCTGAATTTTTGAATAGCAGATAATAATGATCTACTCACGCTACAGTTGTGAGGTGGCACGATCAGTTGCGTTATTTCGCCTGCGTGTACGCAGAAGCGGTGGAGTAATGCACCGCTGAACAGGTCCCATAGGCAAACTGCGAAATCTATGCCGCCGGACACAAGGTGGGCTTTGTCGTATCTAGAAAATTTATAGAAAAAACACACTGGTCAAAGTGGGAAATAGTGTGCCGAGGTCAAAAAAAAAATGCCTAATCTGACCATTACTCACTTTGACGGAGAAATAGTAAGCAATAGTCAAAAGGGAAATATGTAGTGAGTAATGGTGCGCTTTGGTCGAAGTGGGAAAAAATAAGAAAAGGTCAAAATGGGAAATACTGAGGTATGGTAGGTGTGGGAAATAGTCAAAATGAGATGGTCAGTGTAAGAAATAGCGAGTCAAAGCAAGATTTTGTGAGAAATGCACAAAGTAAAAAAGTGAATAACGGAAACAAGTGGTAACTAATAAAATAACCAAGGTAGAAAATTAAAAGTGTTGGTAAAAGTGAGATTATAGTGAGTTTTGATACAAGTGGAAAATTATAGTAAGGTTCATCCCAGACTATAAGTTTGTTTTCATGTATACAGTAAGTACAGTTAACAAAGTTGTTAGGGTCACATGGCCAGAAACTAAGATTCAGTTTTCTCTTGAAGCCCTAAATGTTAATATAGTTTTTTTTTTGTAAATTATAGGTGTGATGTATGAATGTAACTTAACATTATTATTATTATTTTACGTTGTAGGTTAATTAATTTGTACGGTACTTTTGTCTCGCAATATACGCTGTTGAGTGAAGACGTGTTTTATTTTCTCTGCCTAATAGTTAGTCTAGATTGAGTGTCTAGGTCGAGATTCTTCAATAGGCTTCAAAGATACCTTTTGAAATAAACATAAATCAATAAGATTTATTTATGACTACCCCAGAAAAATAAGTTCTTAGTTACTGGCCAACAATAACAACTTTTTTGACTGTACGACATAGATGTAAAATGAATACTAACCTCGGGTGTACGTGGTGGGGATACAGCAAGCAATTTACTCTTCCGTTGTGACCTAGCAGCAACTGGTGGGGAGGCCAGTCTGAAACAATAACATCATGCCTATAGCGCCTATCACACGTCTATGCGTCTTTCTATATATAATATCTTTGCGTCTATGTAACTCATGTTGATAAGAAAACTGTTAGTCCATCATTTCATTGTGTTGGAAGTCGTGGAGACATATCAGATATACTTGGGTGTCTTGAAAACTTATGACAAAATAAAAAAAAAACTGTAAAAAAACGTTGTTTACACGTTACAGACATACAAAAATAGAACTCTTTTCGATTCATAATATTACTGTAGATGTAGATAAATTACATAACTAAACATTTTCGCCAAGGCTTTGGAAAAAATTACAGCTGTCATTTAGACAGTGACAGCTATCAATTTGACGTTGATTTTGAAAATTGCCTCAAAAAAAATTTAAGGTTATCTGGAAGAGATCGCTAAAAGCGATAAGACTTGTACTTTAGTTAATGTTGGTATCCATATTGTCTTGTTTTTGGTGTACAATAAAGAGTTATTGTATTGTATTGTACAGCTGTCAATTTGACGTTGACTTTGACAGCGACAGCAGTGTTTCGAACAAAGACATTAAAAATATAATGGGACATAGAGGGGGCATTGGGAATATTTTCATACAAAACTTTGAAGCATGTTTGAAGCTCAAGCGTCATGTCAGTTAGTATGAACGAGAGCTGTCATTCGGTCGAAATTGTACTAGACTTATTCCACTTGGAATAACTTTTCGGCTTCTCGCTTTGGCCTTCTATGCCCTATTATATTTTAATCTCTTTGGTTTCGAATCAGTGGTGCCATCTATTGGACTCACCGTCGAGCTGCTGGTGGTTTCCATGCAGAAGTTGCAGCTGCACAGTATGAGTGGCGTTCACTATAACTATAGACCCATCTTCTCGGCCGACTACCAGTCTGTTAGCGTTCATCAGGTATATTGACGCTGTTAGCTTGATTTCTGAAATGGAAAGCACGATTTAAGGTTTTACGCGCCATTGTTTTATAGTAAAAAATCATTTAATTCTGTAGGTACAAAGAGTACACTTAGAAATGTCAATAGTCTAATAATAAACTCGTTCATGGAGATTGGCTAAATGTAAGCAGCCCATCTCCACCGACGAGTTGCTGGTTCCAAATGCAGTACCCCGAGAAGAACCAGAAAGAAACTCAAGGGCAACTCTTTTTAATATCATGTCTGACTAGTAAATAAATGTTCAAATTGATCATAGTTTTCAGTGCTGGCTTAGCTTCGGCTTTCGAAATATGATATATGTACAGAATCCTGCAAGATATCAAAATAAAACAAGAATTCTGTTTTAATCCAAAATTTTCATGACAGCTCTTCTTCGATAAAAATAACTACATTCGGTTGCTGATAAGATTTATGATTTTCTTTTTTTTTAACATACACACTTCGATGTTTCAATCCCGAAAAGAAAAAACGGTCTTGATATTATCTACACAAACCGGAACTTTTACAGGTAAGTGAATTTCACATTCAAAAAACAACTTACCCGGCTCTTCGGGAATGTTCAGCTGGTCCAGAATTCCCACAGGACTGGGATTCATTTCCGCCCAAGCCATGTCCAAGCTCGTCAGCACGATGGGCGCATGCGCTGCAGAGAAGATTCAGAAAATTGTGACTAGTGGCATTATAAATGAATGCATAATAAATAAAATAAAAGGTAACACGTTTAGGGGTCCAAAGAATATCTCGTGACGAGAGGGTATATCCAGAAATGTAATACCTCTGCCCAACCCCTCGGGGATGAAAAGGAATGAGATTATTTATATATATTTTTATTTTTAAAATGTGTTTATTTCTTTACAAGAATGTTCATAAAATTAGGGGCGGGTAGGCATTATACGATTCATAATTATACGATTCATAATATTTCATAATCACCCGTAACAACCCACTGCTGACATAAAAGTTATTCCTTTCACATGATGAATCTAAATCATTATCTAAACTACCAAAACGACTTTACGACTTGTTTATAAAATAAAGATTTATTTGATTGATTGACCAACAAACTTAGTCTAATTACAATACATTGCGCACTGATACTTACACTAGGATACCCATTATTTATTATGTATTTTTTTATTGTGTAAATAGACCCGGTCCGGCGACGGGCTCACCACCTATCACGTTTAGGGGTCCAATATATCTCGTGAAAAGTGGGCATTTCATCATCAGGGTGTCTGACACAACGAAAACCGGGACCAACAATTTAACGTGCCTTCCGAAACACGGAAGCGCTCGTGATATAAAAGCCACTAGGCGGTCACCCATTCACTGACTGACCGCACCCAACTTTGCTTAACCAGTGTGATCGTTACAAACACACTGGCACCGCAGGGCTACGAGCGCTTCAGTGGTGGAATACCTCTGCCTACCCCCTCGGTGATAAAAGACGTTAGATTACTTATTAATTGAAAAATTATGGGCCGTAATCCACACGGGCCCACGGCTGAATCGCTGATGGTGTTAGGTATAGGCCATCAAACTGTTAGAATTTTTAAAGTCATCCAAGGGTATCCGACGTCACTTGTGCCATCGATTCTGCAGACCAGCTAAAATTCCTATTTTTAAGCTCTATTCTTTTCACCGCTTTGGAAAGGGACATAATGTCATAAATGTCAAAATAACCTTATGGACGCATTCACATCTTATTCAAATACACGTGTTTAGCTATTTTAGCGACGATGTAACTAGGTCATGGATAAGTGACAGATAAGCCATTCATAAGGTTCAAATTAGTTTGTTTTTACATGTTTGACATTACTCTATAATCTATGGTTTGTTTCTGTCCTTTTTCTTCCGTATCCTATGGAGAAAAATAGGCTAACTTAAAATTAGGAATTTTAGCTGGTCTGCAGAATCGAGTCCAGTGGGCTGTTACGCTTTAATAATGATAACAGTTTTTTTTATTGCTGATGGGGTACTCTTGACACCAGACTTCCCCGAAGGCAAAAGCGGGGATTATGATAAGACGAGCTTGCCCAAAAGATGCCTGTTCACTCGAGTGTTCACAGTATTATAATCCCCTGTTCAATGATCCTACTAATATTATAAATGCGAAAGTTTGTTTGGATGGATGTCTGGATGTATGGATGTATGTTTGTTCCTCTTTCACGCAAAAACTACTGAACGGATTTTGATGAAACTTAACAGTTATATAGCTTATACATCAGAATAACCATACGCTATATTTTATCCCCGTATTACCACGGGAACGGAAACTACGCGGGTGAAACCGCGGGGCGCTGCTAGTAATGAATACTTACAGATGACTTTGTTAAGGGCTGGTGTGGCCGCGTCATCCACGTTCCAAACTGACACGACGCCGGCCGAATCCCCCCGAAGAAGCAGCCGACGCTGCTTCCCCCCCACAGAGGTGATGATGAACCGCATTGAGGGGGGGCAGGAGAGTAGCTGATGATAAAAATAAGATTTTTTTATTTGCTTCAAACATTGTATAAAGATGTTATAAAATATGTATGGGAACCTGTTGTACCTTGGTCACTTTTTCATTCAACGTTTTTTTTTAAAAAAGCGGTTATAACTACTGCGATTAAACAAATTTTAGCTGTTAGACGAACTAATGTGGTTCATAATATAAATTATACAAAAGCATAGATCATCCTTTTAACAGGTTTTACATAAGCTAAAAAAAATTTGGAATGTTGATGGTGTCAAGGTACAACAGGTTCCCCTATATGTATATGTCACCGTAAAATTGAAAACATCGTTAGATTATAATCTATCTCGCGAGATTATAGACTGTCGAAAGATTGTGTTAGTCAACTGTCTGTCCCTGTTTGTTTGATTTGTTTTGGAGAGTAAACCATTTGTTCCAGTTTTTTTAACATGTCAGAATTATTGATTACCTACCTACTAAATAATAAATACAATATACTTAATGTAACAATTTTTTTAATGCTTTTATTTTGTTTGATTGACATCTGTGGTTGATTCCTAACTCTATGGGCACGAAAATATTTACTGCAAGACCGACCAATCAGGGACAGTCCTTTGACAGTTGACAATTTAACGCTGGAGAGATTGTGATCCATCAGTTTCACTTCGATAGATTATAATCTACCGAAAAATAATGCGTTAAATTGTAAGCGGTATGTTCGGTTCACAATCTTTCCACAGTCTACAATCTCGCGAGATATATTATAATCTAATGATATTTGCAATTTTACGGTGACATATACATGTTCACTTTAAAAAAATGTAGCGTGCAAATATAAAAATGCAATGAAAAAAAAAAACTTCTTAAAAATTTCGCATATCTAACAGTTCGCGAACATTGTAAAACATTATATTTATAAGTCACTCCTGCAAACTTTTTTTAAACATTCTTTTTTTTTGACCAAATTAGAAAGGCTGGGGTCCTGAGTGCGAAGAATAAAAGAGCGTGCATGAAAATGCTTATAGATGTTAAGAAAGCGAGGGAAGTGTGCAGAGATCGAGCAAAGTGGCGATCCATCGTCTCTGCCTACCTCTGTGAACTGTATGTATTAGTGCTATTCATTGAAGTCTGTTTGTATTTTTGTTTCAAATTTTGATTATAGTAAAGTAGGCAAGATTACCTTATTATCAGGATGGGCTAGGATACAAAAGAGCACTGGGCTGTCGTGGTCCACAGTGGGCCCGTGAAAGCCCTTGTGGTCTGGCACGGAGCTGCAAAACAATGAGCTCATTAGAACAGTATTATAATACCATTTTAATGTTTATACATGTCTGGTATTGTATAGAAACGTATCAATGAGGGCTTCTATACAATATGTAACAGAATAAGCGAAATTCCTGAATTTTAGTTTGTTCAGTATCGACTACTTAATCGATTTCAGCTATTTTTAATAGGTGTTAAATTTTACAGCAAAATGAATTAGCATGATTGAATTTAGGGCTACCTATGGACCCGATACCGTACTAATTTTGCTATTTATTTAAGAAATTTAATTGGACCAAACTAAAGTACGAATACAACATATTTTTTTTATATTAATATACTAATTGGGGTGTATGAGGAATTGCGCCTATTCTGTGACGCGTTGTATACACTAAATAGGTTTTTTCTGGGAACTTATGGTTTGGCTACACGGCCTTTAAACAAAATATTTTATTATTTTCTTATTTAAATTTAGAGTCCATGAACAAAATTAACTTTTCTGTCATCGATAGTAAAATGTTAGTATTCGACTTTTAGTAAAGACTGCATTGTAACGCCCTATTGTAAAACCCCCATTGATACACTTTATGAAACATAACGGACTCGATTCTGGCTGACCAGCTAAAAATCCAAATTTTAAGTTAGCTCTATTCTTTTCCACCGCTTTGGAAAGGAAAGGGACAGAAATAAGCGCCATATTTATTTATAATGTCACAAATGTAAAAATAAGAAAATTGAACCCTTATGAACTAAATAATAAAATACACGTGTTTGCCAATTTAAGCGACGATGTAACAAGGTCATGGATAAAAGTAACAGATAAGCACGTTCATAAGTTTCAAATTAGTTGGTTTTTACATGTTTGACATTACTCTTCAATCTATGGTTTGTTTCTATCCTTTTTTTTCTGTATTCTATGGAGAAGGATAGGCTAACTTAAAATTAGGAATGTTAGCTGGTCAGCAATAACCTAGTCCAACATTTAGTTATACTAAGCAAGTTCTTCAACATCTATGACCAATAACTGTGTTGTGTTTCCGAGTATAATACAAAAAAATAACAATGATACGAATGGTAGTGCAACACGCAAACTAAATATCTACACATATAAAAAAAAATTGTCTGTAAAGTCGGTTTACGGACGATTATTTTAGATAACATCATAAGAAAACATTGATGAAAATGCATACTGGAGTGGAAGAGAGATAGATTCGTCACAAGCCGAACGCTTAGGCCGATCGTGCCTTTCTATCGGTTGTTCAGCTCGCTCGCTCGCACGCTCGGCTCAGGCGGAACGTGACACCTTTTCTTGCGTGCAGCCGGCGTTCCTCGATTTATAAGACGATATCACGTCAATAAAACTAACTGACTGATGTCTGTACATAGGAGATATTTAATACGAGGGGTATTCATAACATCAATGGAAGCGAAAAAAATCATGTTTCGATTTTTTTTCCGTCTGTCCAGAATGTTTGTACGCGCATCACGCAAAATTGCACCAAATGCGGATGAGGTTTTCACAGTTGTATTGTTGCAGGTCTAACTTAAAATCAATAGTCATACAAAACTACACGTCACAAATTACTAACTAATACAAAAAACAAAAATTAACTCGAGAAGCATTCTACAAACAGGTAATCATCAACCCTTATAGCAAACTTTTTTATGTAGCGGCATGTTTAGAATGCGACCAAAAATATGTATCTTTTTCGACCAAACCTCAACTATCTATATGTCTACATCCTACTATCCTACTAATATTATAAATACGAAATTTATTTGGAAGTGTGGATGGTTGAATGCATGGATTTTTACTCTTTCACGTAAAAACTAGTGAATGAATTTTAAAGACGATTTACACAGTTTTTGTAGCCTTTTGCATCAAAATGTTATTACTTAAAAAGATATCGCGTATAATACTGGTCTACGATCAACGAAGTCTTCGCTTCCACTAGTGTTATAAACGCGAAGACTTCTGAGGATAGAATTATGATGAAACTTTACAGTAATATAGCACAAAAGCTCCTTTTTATCCAAGAAGGGGAAAGTCGAAGCCAAAGCTTGTGATATACAATCTAGTCTAGTATTTGGAAGAGCGGAGGTGGAATGCTCCTACATCGTAAAAAGGGAAGATCTTTCACCGAATGGTGTTGTATAGTTCCATTTATACAAACTGCTGTTAAAACTTTTATAGCGCGGTTTAGAACTAGTGACGTCACGTGCTGGCCCTCTAAGGAGCCCTGTTAGATGTCACTAGTCTACTATAAGAGTCGATGATAAATTCAGTGCTAGCAAAATAACTAGTACAAGACGAGTGTGCTGACCTACTGACGGTCCGGCCGCGAAGTTTGCTAAAACAGAAAGGTTAGCTTAGGCCTAGCTGGAAGGATGTTAATTTAATCTAAGCCAAAGACAGTTTTTATCCGATATTGCATCATATTGGTAATCAAATATTGAAAAAAAAATTAAAAACTAGTGACCGCGCAGTCCTTCCCTCCGTTTCCGTGAGAATTTTCACGATCCCCTGGGAATTTACCCTGTTTTTAAACAAAGTATAAAAAGTGTGGGAACGCATAGATGAGGAACATACAAATAAAAAAACTTAGAGCGCTATTTACAAACCGGATAAAAACTTATTTGGCTACACACATTATTCTAACTTTTTAGCTAGTTGCACAAACATCGTTTAAATTTAATGCGTCATTGACACTTTCCTTTCGTTAAATAAAATCTTGAGAGAATGTTACCTAATGGAGCATTAAACTAAATGACTTCTGTGCAACAGGTAAACTAACACAGAGGCAGCTGTGCTTCGATGAGAATCTAATGACTTGTAAAAAAATATGTTAACCATAAATTTGTGTCATGGATGAGCGGCGCATGCCAATATCGCCAATTCATAAGAATTTATGACAAAAAAAAGTAAAACAAAATTGAATTTACATTGTGGTGCCGGACCAGGATGTTTTCAGAATAAAAAAAAATATTCACAGTACAATTGTGTGTAATAATAATTTAAGTAACCAAACTCGACTGAATAGTCTAAAATTCTGGACTAACTTACAAATTTTGTATTAAAATACATTTTATAACACATTTCCTCGTAAATTCTCTTATTCACCGCTTTTGAGTTTATAACATAACACATAAGACACGCGTGGTTTTAGTTTACATTACCGCAGTACTGCTTTTTAGTTGTTTTACCATACATAACATTAACCGCATAAATAAAACTTTTGATTCTGATCAAAAATACACAAATGCAGTTTCAAAACGCTAGCATACTCAACATATATTATTCATGTATCATCATGTATTCTATCAACATATTATGTATATAAATTAATTATCGTGTGTAAAGCCGCGTTTGCACAGTATGAGCGCACTCGGACTGTCTCTACTCTGACAAATCTAAATTTTGATTTGTGGAGCTTTATTTATTGTGCATAACTATTGTGTGACGGCTTCCTTTGAGCTTTGACTGAATGAACAGCCAGTCGCAGTTTCGCAGCTGTGACGCAGTGCTGAGTCATGGCCATAGATTGAATATACTATGGCCCTTTTGCTTGCACGATACGCTACACGCAAATTTCTTGTGTACAGGTTTTTGTTTCTTTCTGTTTGTATTGTATGTGTGTTGTCCAAGCAAATAAATGTTTTTCTATTCTATTCTAATTAGACTCTAACCATATCATAAAAACACGTGATCCGAATGTACTCGGACGGCTCTAGCCAATCAGTGGATCCGACTGTGTTCTTTTGGCTTATACGAGACACTTCGTCCGAGCGCGCTCGTGCCTTGAAAACGTGGCTTTAACTCTCAAAAACTCGAAAATTTCTCCACTAATAGATGGCGCTGTTTGTGGCAGGTAATACTTAAAAAACTTACTTAGCCGGCAGTTTATACATGTATCCTTTGCCTTCGGTAGACCAGACCAGGATCCTGTCTGGCGCGAGGAAGTCTCCAGACATCCAGCGTTCGCCAGAAGGCGCTTGTATTGAGCAGAGGACTGAAAAGTCACCTGAAATAAAAAAATATAAGTAAAACACCCCAACCCGTCATACTCGGAGATGTTGGTAAATGTAATAAATACACGGGTGTGGTATATATTGTATGTATCGTATAAATAGCTATATTTGTTTATATAGTTTTTTTCTTATTATAGTGTATGTATAATATGCAGTCACCGTTGTTGCATATTATAACCACATTAACCTGGGACCGTGTAAAGTGTAATTTATAACATGCATTTATTCCCTTAAATCAGTGTTGTCGTGAATTTTTTTCTATAGACTTACTATAGAAATCAGTCAGTAGTCACCATGTAACGATCGTGTATTGTATTCACTAACCATCATCGTGTAAAGTATATTGTAACCTCACACCGTCACCGTGTAATATGTATTGTATTCCCTTCAGCATCGTCTAAAGTGTATTGTTTTCACTCACCGGCATCGTATATTTGGCAGTATTTAGCGCATACAATGAGCACAGTACGCTGGTTGTACGCGCAGCAGTTAAGCGATAGAGCGTTGAGACAGCGAATCTGTTTCGACTCGTTTTCGTATATAGGCTCCGATTGTTTATTCTCGTGGCCTAAGAGAGACCAGACCTGGCGAAGAAAATAATAAATGTTCAGTCTCAAACTAGACAGAAGCTGAAGTAAAAAAAACGGTCAACTGCGAGTCGGACTGGGCGTGAGTCCGAGTAGTGTTCAGTCATTATTTTGGTACTTATACAAGATAAATTACGTCGAAAATCGAAATTTGTTGTTAATTGTAGGTTAATAATCGGAGTACTTGAATACAAGGGCTAAGTATTAAATATATTTTTGAGTCTATCTTAATAAGACAGAAAGGGTTTTGAAAAAGGATAAAAAAAAAAGTTGATTTACCCATCTACACCACAAAATAAAAAAATAAAACCTGATTGACCAGCTGTCAACGCACAGCTGAAACTATTGAAGCTCGCTTCTTGAAATTTGTCCAGTATATTCCTTTTATGACCTAGACGTCGGAAGAAGAATTTTACGAAATTACAACGGGAAAGCGAAAAACGGGATCCGTGCGCCATAATGGGTACCACTTCAAATCGCAAAGTCATTTGACGTTGGCGGTTAAAAGATTGTCTTAGATAGTATGTAGATTGCAACTTTTTGAACACCTTAAACTGATGATGAATTACTTACTTTAACAGTACCAGTTATCGATATGGCGAGGACCACATCATCTTTCCGCGAAGATGGGCGCAAGACCTGGAAAATATGTTTGTATTTTTAGGTGTTCTTTTTTTTTAAAAAAAAAGGGAACAAACGAGCAGACGGGTCACCTGATGGTAAGTGACTACCGTCGCGAATGGACAACTGCAACTCAAGAGTCACAAGTGCGTTGCCTTTGAGGTGGGAGGACGCTCTCTTCTTGAAGGTTTGAAAGTATCGGTCCGGAAATACCGCCTTCGACAATTTGATCCACAGATCGGTAACGAGGCAAAGCTTCGTGAGAATCTCTATACATTCTATACTATACCGAATATGTTGAATCGCTATACGGTCATCGACGAATGATCTGTTTAAACATTCTGGATATTAATCTATAGTGAGTTTGTTGCTGGATCTTTTCGGGGTATGTACCTACTGCAGTTGGAAACAGTAACTCGTCAATGGAGATAGGCTGCTACATTTAGCCAATCTGGATGCACGAGTTTAGTGCCTTGTTATTAGACTACTGACGATTTGAATTCATTTCAATTTAATATTTAGAAGTCGTGTAGTCAGCCAATATCGGACCTTATGTGTAGGACGATAAGGTCGAGTCTTATTTGTCATATAGGCTAGTTTTATCACCTTCTTACATACACCTAAATGACTTGACCGATTTTGATGATTTTTTTTACTTATGTATCCCCTGGATGGTCCTTAACGATATTCCCACGGGAACCAAAAATCTGGGGCATGCCTACTGCCAGGTCAGCTAGTAAATAATAAAATAAATATAGTTGTACCTCTCCCTTGGGAATACTGTGTAAGCATCACAGAGCATTCAGTGGTAAGTGTATAATCCTACTAATATTATAAACGCGAAAGTTTGTATGGATGTTGGTTGCTCGTCCACGCAAAAGCTACAGAACAGATTTTGATGAAAGTTTACAGCTATATAGCTTATACATCAGAATAACGCATAGGCTATATTTTATACCCGTATTTCCCCAGGAACTACGAGGGTGAAACCGGGGGGCGCTGCTAGTTATTTATGAATACAGGGATATTAACGTAAATCTCACATGTAAAGCTGATATCCAATCAGGATTCATCTTGGAGCTGAGTGAGAATAGTAGCTCCAATGAGAACGGATCCATTATCAGTATCTCTGCATAGTAGCCGTTGCAGAATAGACGTAGATCGTCACTATTGCACATGTGATATGCCTGAAAATAATAATAATAAATTTTGGGACACAATTTACACATGTAACCGTCCCAAACTAGGCAGAGCCTGTACTATGGGTACTTAACAACTGATAGCCATACTTAAATAAATATTAAACACCCAGACACTAAGCCAACAGACATGTTTATGCACATAAATGTTGGCCCAGAGCGTTGGCTCCTAATTTAACTTTTCACAATGTTTGTGAAAAGTTAAATTAGGAGTGGTAGAAAATTTTTTTTAGTTTTTTTAGAATCTATGTGCATATATTATGAGGATCATCTTAAAAGTTACATTATTTTTTATAGCCGTTTGGTAGGTGGTAAGTCTGAGTCTCAGGAAATTTGCGGCTAGTTGTAGTGGCAGCACTGTGAAGTTTGTAATAGTTTCTATGTATATGATGTTTTCAGACTTCCGCCTTTATTTCAGATTAAAAAAAATATGTGTTACTTACTTATTTTTGAGAAGATCCTCATATAAAAGTGAAATATCACTGACTGTCTCATCTACACTAATAAAGATATAAAGAGGAAAGTATTTTTGTAACAAATAAACTCAAAAACTATTGGGCCCATTTTAAAAATTCTTCCACCAATGGAAACTAGAATACCCCTGAGCAACATAGTCTATATTTATACATAAATAAAACAGTATCGAAAACTTTGCGGCTTCACGGACTTAGATGAAATTTTGTAGGTAGATAGATTAGGACCTGGATTAACATACAGGATATTTTTTATCCCAAAATAACGTGAACAAAGTTGCAGGCAACAGGTATTTCAACATACATTTTTAAGCCATTGTACACTTAATAACCTCACCTGAATGTTAGTGTGGACTTGTGATAACTTCACACTCTCCCGGCACTTGCCGTCCACTAAGTCCCAAGTGCACATCTCACCGGCCTCCGAGGAGCTCACTATGAAGTTGTTATCCTGAAATGTGACAAACGGGTTTCGAAATCATTGAGAAAATTATTTTCTTTGATCATTATAATTATCTGTTGCATGTGCTTTTTTTTTAATTTTGGACTAAAAATATAAATGTTTATTAAAATGTTATATAAAAAGAAATTTACATAATTATTTTGTAATTTTTAAATAATATGGTGTAAATAACATTAGTTGAAAATTACAATACAATCAGATTCAAATATATTTATTTCAAACAAATAAATTTTATTTAACTTTTGAAAGTATCTGATAAACATTCAATAGCTTACTAAATACTGCTACTGTGATTTATATTACAATTAAGCAATTAATTAATGTAAGAAACATTACAGTCGAGTAAAAAAGCACAGCAAATGGAACCAAAACATTGTTTCTTCCTAGACCATTTCTTTAACCACACAAAAATGTAGCTAATTCCCACTTTGTATTTTTCCTCTTTTTTAAAACTGCAAAAACATTCTTAGAAACATAAAATATACATTACCTGTATAATAGAAGCTCTTGACAAGCAGGTGACGGGGGCGGTGTGGCCCACCAACATACATCGAGGGGTCATCTTCAAAGTCTCCGGATCAACTTGCCAGATGCAAATCTGACCGTCATAGCAGCCGGTGACCAGCGTCTTCTGATCCCTCGACAGGTATATCGACGATATGCAGTGCGTAGGAGCATGCTTACCCCACAGGACCACGGGAACTATGAGATTAGTGCCTGGCATTTTGACGACTGAAAATTGATGAAAATATCGATTTTACGCTGTCTTACTTCAGGTTTATGCATTTGAAGGTGTTGAGAGGGAAGGAAAGACCTTGATTAATATTGAAATATGCCTTCAAGAGGATTGTTTGCATAACAAAAAGATAAAACAACAGTTCTATAAAATGCAATATGTATTGTAAATGTCGTCAAGGACATCGATTTATATACAAACCTGGAAGTTGGCTAAGCCAGCAAGTAGATCCTAATAATAGCTACACGTACTGCCTCCCATTTAAATGGGTACAATCAATATTTGATAGACCTTTAGTATTTTTTATTAAATAAAACTCGAAGTACAGCAGCACGAGACTTCAACCTTTTTTTGGACTGGTCGACATTGACAGTGACACTTTGTTATGACAGTTTTTTTCTGTAAGTTGGTAGGTATAAACGATACGTTCATAAATGCAATGGTAGAAAAAAGTTACCATTTATCCATACATAATAAATAATAATTTACTACAATGTCAAATAATTTGAATTTCGAAGTAAGACAAATCAATTTTTATATGCCAAAGAATTTATTGAGCACAATAAATAAAGGTATGAGCTGTATTTTACAAAATGGATAAAAAACACGAAGTTACGTCAGCGACGCGAATGAGGTCCAAATCGAACGTGAAAAATGAAAAACTGACCGAATTAGCTGGAAAAATCGAAGAAACGGACGAAATGAAACTGAAGATGCTTGCTGAGCAAGCATGCGGCAAACCCGAGCCTGAGGATGCCTTGTATCCACCAGAGTTGAATGAACATTTGATTGAGCAGTTGAAGGTATTTCTTCTTTAAATATAATATTATAGTCGATGAAAAAGGCTCGACTTTAAAACAAGGAACCACGCCGATTGGCTTCATATTTTTTTCTATAATAGACCTGGCCAAGAAATATTAATTCTCAAAATTTCAACGCGCGCAAACTTTGAGCTTTTTTTTTAACAGGCGGTAGCGATTTTCATACAAACTTATTTTTCAAATATCTCGGAAACTAAGCATCTCCGCGCTCTGGGAGGGGACGTGGATGGTAGGTAGCCCCTCCCCCCCCCCTCCGCTTTCCGCGGTAATCGGGGTGGTTCCTTGTTCTAAAGTCCTTCCCTCAAGTCCTATTGAATAACAACACGTTTAAAACTAGGTCAAAAATTTGTTACTTACATCTTTAACTACCATTTCCAGATTATGACATGTGAAAACAATGAGCTCCGGAAGTTAGTATTCACAAGAGACGAAGAAATAAAACAACTGAACAAAACAGTTTTTGAACTTAATCAGAGAATCCGTGACATCATTTCCGGCACAGGACCAACCATCTCATCGAAATCAGCTGGTATCATATCAGCCAAGATCACTGAACTCTGCAAACAGAACCGACATTTAGTCGCCGAGGTTGAAGGGTACAAAACCAAAAACGCTGCATTGGAACGAAAAATAATGCAGCTAGACATCATGAATAAAGAACAAGAAAAACTAGATGTGTGTATGTGCAAAGATGATCCTACAATAAACCTAGCAAATCCAGAGGAACTGAAGGAACTCAATATGAAACTATCAGTTGTAAACAAAAGGCTAGCTGAAAGTAAAAACCGTAATTTGGAATTAAAAAATGAAATATTGATTGCCACGAAAATACTGCAACAAGAGCTTGGCGATAAATTTACGAGTATCAAAGAATTACAGAATGATTTAGCTGGCTGGAAAGGAAGAGCCCAGCAAATAATTCTGCTACAGAACAGAGTAAGTGAGTTGGAGGATAAGTTGAATGGAAAACAGCAGAAGGAGCCCAGTGACCCTAACAGAGAGAATCAAGGAGTGGTAAGTTCTAAGGGAAGAAATCTTTTTATATTCCAAAGTAAGTAATACAATGAATAGGCTAGCATCTATCAGAAATTAATAAAAGATTCTGCACTGTTTTCTTCAATGATAATAAATAAACGTTTGCTTGTTTTAACTGTCAGCTAGAATGCGAAGAACGAGAGCTTTAACTATGTCCAGCGGAGGACAGCACTAGGTTGATACTAAGTAAAATGATGAGGAACAACTATCATAAAGTAAACATTAAGAAAAAAATCTTACTTTCTAGTTTATTAGAGACATGGAAGCAAAAAGAAGAAGAGAAGTTGATCAAGTTCTCAAAGACTTTGATAGTCTCAAAGATGAAAACCATGATATAAAAAAGAAGTTGGATGCTGCGAAATGCAGAATACGGAACTTGGAATGCGACAGTCTTACAATCAGGCAGAAGATGCAGACTTTAATTGAGAAGAGCAATCATGATGATCTGTTGATTAATGAACAGAGGGTAAGACTTTTTTACTTTAACAATTATTATCAATATTCTATCAATGACTTCTAAGAAATATATGTTCAAAGTTCAAACCAAAAAATCATGATGTTTTTGATTAACGTGTAATTTTTTTCAAGAAAAATAAATTCAAATTGACAAAGTAGGAACCTATCCCTGTTTCAGAATCAAATAAAAAACTTAGAGCTCTACTACCAAGAAATTCTCAAAGAAAACACAGTAAAGATGAATAAAATGCATGCGGAGATCCAGGAGTACCAAAAAGTTAACAAAAACACTGACGCAAAAATAGATGCTCTAAGAAAACAAGCCACTGAAAAAGCGGCTAAAATAGAAGAATTGAGAGTACAGCTCTTGAGATACGAAGAATGTTCTCTGCAAAGCGTTTTCTTCACACCGATGAAGACGGCTACAGACAACGAAATTCAAAAGCTATCACAATTAGTTATCACTCTAAACGAAAGATTAGACGCAGAAAGACGGCAGATGGATGAACTGGATACATCTCATAGGAAACTGAAGCAAAAAAAGAAACGTTTAGAAAAAAAAGTCGCACAGATGGAAGAGGAAGCCAAGATACAACTAGCAAGAACTGCATTCAGACAATCGAGGATGTCTATTCAAAGAGATCACATGGATGTAGGAGCTGTTTCCTCTATTATGAAGAAAAAATCTTCAATGAGCACCGTACCAGGAAAACAGTCTGAAAGCTCATCAACAGAATCTCAACCACCTGAAATTGCAGAGTCCTTAGACAAAGATGAACTCAAGTATAAATTAGAGCTAACCGAAGAGAAACTTAAAATACTGGAAGACAAATTAAAAATGATCGAAGAGGAAAAATCTGAGGATTACAATCATTTAACTGACATGATTCAGAATTCAAAGCAATTGTTTAACGAGGCCCTAACAGTTTTGCAGAAGGAAAAATGTCTATGTTCTTAACTTTTTGTTTATTTATTTTAGCTACATATTTACATAATTCAATAAATATATTTGTTGTTATTTATTGTTTTTTTGTAGACGGAGTTTCTTAAGATTGAGTCTCATGCTGCTGTCTTATTTTCAAGAGATTCGGTGGAGGTTCGCGTTGTCGCGAACGTGATCACCTCCGCTAGGAGTAAAAGTGTTCTGTTGTGATCACCATGAACCTTGGATAGATACTAGATTCATGCTGGCTGGCCATATAGTGCAACGTATTACTAACACGGAACTAACTAATGTTAGTAGGTAGTTAGTAATGGTAGTAGTTAGTCGAATGGTGTTTGGGCTTCTGTCTGTTTCCTCAAAAGGTGTTATCGCGACAGCGTGAACCTTGGCCGAATCTTGATAATGTGGCCGCATGTAGGTAGTTCGCCAATCGTCGCTTTTTCACCGTCATGGAACTTTCACCTTAGACGGAACTTGAAGTTTTTTAACGTTAAAACGCAACGCCTGACACGACAATGGGACCGCAGCACGAGGCTGACACTTCTTAGTTCTTTGGGATGTTTACGTAGTCAAACCCCTAAGGGGTAGCATCGAAACTAGTAAAAATGGTAGATTGTCGAATTTAACGTACAGCAACACTGTACGCCGCCATTTGTCATTTTTTGGCATGCGCGTTTGGGGATGCTACGAAAGTCGTGCCTATGAGTGTTTTCCAAAAAGTTTATTCTGAACTTTGTTTGTGAACCGTGAAAACTTGTGTTGCTCTGTGAAATACAAGTGCGAACAATAATTTGCAGTGTTTGTGTTAAAAAACCGTCACAATGAATAAAACTTGTGCTCGGTGTGAAAAAACAGTTTATCCTACTGAGGAGTTGAAGTGTTTGGACAAGGTAATTTTCTCTTACATTCTTTACAAAAACTAGCGTTAATCAATCTCTGTCAAAGAAAACTATTTGATGACATTCTTATAATTTTCACTTTAGAAAGTTTCGTATCTCTTGAATCCGAATTTTGTACGAATAAAAACCTTGTTGCTTTTTTCGTTAGTTGTGTGGCCGGCGCTCCAATTCGTACAGCCGGACGGTGACTCATTTATAAATTATTAAATTGGTGTTGATATTGCTGGGCTGCCTATTATGCAGCATCAGCTCGACCTTTTACCTAATTAGAGTCGTCTTAGCAACATACGACCTTGTATCGTATTCTGTATCGATTGTATTCAAATACGCGGGTCTCACGACTCGGCTCGGCTGAATACAATTGTTGAGTCTGCAGGAAAAAGGTTTTATTCACCTCGAAAATTGAGTCATTACTTTGTGCAAGATGAATAGTGTATGAAGAGGGGTCTGTATAATTTGTTGTCTTTGCCTGACTAAGAAAATTTTCTGGGAAATACATATTGCATCCTCTAACTTAATCTTAGATTTTGTTCTACTGCTGACCAAAAGCAATAAAATGATAAAATAATGTTTTTTTCAAATTGATGTGTAGTGCAGAAAATATTTAATAATTAATTTTTTTTAGATGCCATTTTGCAAATTAAATCAAACCTGCCAGTTCTGCACAGATAGGTTCCAATTAATTTTTAGGGTTCCGTACCTCAAAAGGAAAAAACGGAACCCTTATAGGATCACTTTGTTGTCCCTCTGTCCGTCCGTCCGTCTGTCAAGACCCTTTTTCTCAGGAACGCGTGGAGGTATGAAGCTGAAATTTATATCAATTACTCAGGTCAACTGTCCCTTGAAGCTGTGAAAAAATCAAACTTCTAAGCCAACGCAATCAAAAGATACAGCCGTTTATGCCGCAAATTTTCGACACTTGCAAGGGAATCAAAACCTACAGGGTGCTTCCCGTGAACTCAGAATCTTGAAATTTGGTACGAAGCAACGTCTTATAGCATAGATAAAGGAAAAATTACGAAAACCATAAATTTGCAAGGTTGTACGGAACCCTCGGTGCGCGAGTCCGACTCGCACTTGGCCGGTTTTTATCTATTTCAGGTGAAGGTCAGAACACAATATACCTATTATTTGTTCTATATTTTTATGCTTCATTTCAAAACATAAAATGTACAATCAGTTAATAGACTCTCAAAACTTTTGTAAAACTTACAAAAATTTCACAAGACACTTATATAAATCCACTCTCCACTCAAACAAACCCACAAATTGGACAATCTCAAAAATACAAAACATTTTCAAAATTGGTAGGTACCTACATCCTATGTGCAAAATTGTACAAAACTTTTTTTCACATGTGTTTTTTTTAATTCTTATTTTAATCTGAGAGCAGTCTGTCGACTTTAAGCAGATGTTATAGCAGGGTTATATTTATAAAATTAAGTTGTTTTTCATACACTGATAAATTCACCAACGTTTATGTTTACGCATGAACCATTATCCTATCAGTTCACATGACGTAAATGGACATTGATAATAACTTCTCTTTGTTATCAGTGATAGATAAGACTGATAAAGAATAAATTATCTCTTAAGTTAATTTAAGGTAGCAATGGTGGAGGACTATTTTTTTATTTGTCGATACTCATACATAAGAACATGTATTTACTTGGTCTTGCTTTTATTCATCTTAATTTTTAGGGTTCCGTACCCAAAGGGTCCAGTACACAAAGGGTTCCAACAGCACCCTATTACTAAGCCCCCACCGTCTGTCCATTTGTCTGTCTGGCTGTATCTAATAAAGCATGATAGGTAGATAGACAGTTGAAATTTTCACAAAAGTAATGAATTACATTATTTGGTGATTTTCACCAATGTCCAAGTAAATGAGAAAATGTAGGGGAAAACCTTGCAAGTGCGCGTCGGACTCGCGCACAAAGGGTTCTCTACCATTATCTATAAAAACTGCAAAAAAATCATGTTTGTTGTATGGGAGCCTCCTTAAATATTAATTTTATGTTCATTGTTATTCATGTTTATTGGCCTTACACTATCTCCGAATCCGCTGTGAGCTTGTGTGAGATTACCAACCGTACTTCCTCTTTTAAACTATCACTTTTTTGCAAAAACTGTATATAATACTGTTACCCTAGCCTAGATTCTTAGGGTCCCATTTCAAAGTGTCTAGCTAGATCCGATCACCAATTAATAAGGAATAGTTCTAAAATATTCAGCTAATGCAATACTACTGCGTCTGTACCACAATTAAAAGTCATGTATCATTTGAACTAAAATTGGTTTAAATTATCACAGAATATATGTTATTGAGGCAGATATTGTAACAAAAAATAAAATTATAGGATTTTTTCACGTATTTTTGTGGTACGGAACCCTGGGTGCGCGAATCTGACTCACACTTGGCCGGTTTTAAACTATTACAGTTAATTACTAGGCCAAGGGTATTAAATTTCGTAATAAACAATGCTCTAGTTTTAACTGTGACACATAATTGAATTAATTTAACACTCGTGAAATGACCATGTCCTAACAATGTGTCTGTATAAATTTTTTATGATATAGTTTTATCCTCTGAATTTTTCTCATGGAGTTTTCCTTCACTGTCGACCTAGCAATAAATCTGTATGTAAGTGTTTTACAACTCATTGGTCAGTCAAAGTAAAGTGATCAGTAAAAGTTCTTTTTTTTTAGGCAGACAAAGCCCTATGGCTCACCTATCACGTTTAGGGGTCCAATATATCTCGTGAAATGTGGGTATATCCAGTAATGGAATACCTCTGCCTACCCCCTCAGGTATAAAAAAAGGCGTGAGAAAAAGCCCTCTCTTACAGTAACTAAGACAATTAAACAAGTAACTAAGACAAAAAAGTGTTTCTTTCATGTTTAGTGTCAATCAATAGATCGGAATGGAAAAAAAGACGGTGTTACTGGCTTCTGATTGTTTAATTCTAATTAGGGCCAGTGTAATAAAAACTCAAGCTTTCAAGCGACAATTCTTCCATATGTATAAGGCTTAGCGTTTGTCGATAGTACATCAAATATCGAACCTGGGTCTTCGGCTGTACTGTAAATACTATGGGATTACCTCATTACTCATTAATATGACTCTGCTCATAGTTCGCATTATGTCATTTATAAATCACGAAGAGCATTTATTAGAACTCGTTTTCCTTACTATTGTCATACATAATTCACACAGAATTATTTATTATTTAGTCTACCTTTACATTTCTTATGATTCGTATGTATTTTTTATCAATCCCTTGGTTTTTGAGCGTCTGCCATATACAGCGGTGCTCCAGCGAGTCGAATGCTTTGGTATAGTCGACGAAAGCCAGATAGAGGGGGTGTCCGTATTCTTGGCATCTGTGATAGCTCGGCCCAGGTAAAACTAGAATCGGTTGGAGAAGAGTTCCCAATCAGAAGAGGAGTCCGACAGGGAGACCCACTCTCCCCAAAAATATTTACCTCAGTTTTGGAAGGAATTTTCAGGTGCCTTAAATGGGACCAACATGGTATCAATGTGGATGGGAAAAGACTCAACCACCTTAGATTCGCTGACGATGTGGTTCTTTTGGCGGACAATCCAGGAACTTTGCAAACAATGCTCCAGGAACTAGCCAACCAAAGCAGGGAAGTAGGCCTAGTAATGAACAGAACTAAAACTAAAATTATGACAAACAGGTCCGAAATAAATATAATGGTAGATGGTGATATCGTACAATACGTGGCAGAATACGTATACCTAGGACAAATCATATCTTTTAATGACCAAATGTCACAAGAAATAGACAGAAGGGTCACAAACGCCTGGAAACGGTTTTGGTCCCTAAAGACTATAATGAAGAGCAGAGACTATTCCATCACTGCAAAAAAGAAAGTCTACAACTCATGCGTTTTACCCATAATGACCTATGGAAGCCCAACCTGGACGTATACGCAGCGAAACATACAAAGACTTGTAACATGTCAGAGA
The DNA here is from genome assembly GCA_963855545.1 of Ethmia dodecea. Lineage (NCBI taxonomy): Eukaryota > Metazoa > Arthropoda > Insecta > Lepidoptera > Depressariidae > Ethmia > Ethmia dodecea. The sequence continues at coordinate 2,442,162 of OY979463.1, read as the reverse complement.
AGCATGGAAAGGAGCATTCTAGGTGTTACAAGAATGGATAAAAAGCGCGCGGCAGATCTAAGGAAAATAACCAAGTGGGACGACGTAGAAACCAAAATAAAAAGGCTAAAGTGGCGATGGACAGGACACATGGTCAGAGAACAAATGCCAAAGTGGACACGGTGGACAACCGAATGGACTCCCCGTTACAATGCCAAAAGGAAGCGAGGCAGGCAACTGAAAAGGTGGGCGGACGACATCAAAAAAGTTGCCGGGCCATTGTGGCTACGTACCGCTAAAAACAGGGAGAATTGGAAAGACTTGGAGGAGGCCTTTGTGTCAAAGGACACGCCAATAAGGAGAACTGATGAGCAATGAACTTTGAAATCAATAATAATTCTAATAATAAAAATTTGATGTATGTAATGGTAATATTTGTAAATCTACTTGCCTATTTGGCTAATAAAGGCTTGAATTGAATTGAATAGTCTACCTTTGTATGATAGGCAGGATAGGCAGGCGGAAAGTTGTGGTAGGCTTTGGACGACACCTCCCTTGGAACTGGAAGACGAGCTACACATATAAACATAGTCTATATTCAATGGACCATTTAGAAAAGAGAAAACCTGACTGACTGACTCATCAACGCACAGCCGAAACTGCAAATAATAAATACTATTGTACTCTACTTGCTGTTCCGCGCGGTTTCACCCGCGTAATTCCCGCTGCTGATACGGGAATTAAATATGGCCTATGTGACTCAGGGATATTCTAGCTTTCCATTGGAGAAAGAACGTTTAAAAGCGATCCAGTAGTTTTTGAGATTATATGTAATATAATAAACGTACAAAAATACAAATCTTTCCTCTTTACAATATTAGTATAGACTAGCGACCCGACCTCGCTTCGCTTCGGTGTATATTGTATTATCAGTGTTTCTCTACTATTTATATATAAACCTTCCTCTTGAATCACTCTATCTATTAAAAAAAAACCTCATCAAATTTTTTTGCCTAGTTTAAAAGATTTAAGCATACACAGGGACAGACAGAAGGGAAGTAACTATGTTTTATACTATGTACTATTCATATATATATATATAATATAAATAATAATATAATAATAATATATAATATAATCTCACGCCTTTTATCCCCGAGGGGGTAGGCAGAGGTATTCCATTACTGGATATACCCACATTTCACGAGATATATTGGACCCCTAAACGTGGTAGGTGGTGAGCCCATCGCCGGACCGGGTCTGTTTACACATGTCTCAGAATTAATTCTGAGACATGGGTTTCCTCACGATGTTTTCCTTCACCGTCGAGCTAGTGATAAATATGTACGTAAGTTTTTGAAAAACTCATTGGTACATGCCAGGATTCGAACCCGAGCCTCACTGATTTTCGGCCGGCTCTTTAACCGTCCGGGCTATCACTGCTCTACTATTGTACTATCAGTGACTATGTATATGGAAGATGTAGGATGAGACTCCCAAGAATGAATTTTAAAATGTTAACACACATCTCATGACGTCATAATATAATAATACAGAAACATGCTTTTACATAAGGTAGTCGATCATATTGGTTGTTATTATTACCTAGATATTACCTAACTAGAACTGGTCTGCTAATAAAATTCGTATTTATGCTAATACGTGCCCCAAATAGGCAGATTCGACATTCTTGGGCATAGCATGCTTGACTCGTTATATTATTTATGCTGATCAACTAGGGTGGGGTTGATCGCAAAGTTATAAAAAAAAAGATTTGAAAGAAAAAAGTCAAATTTTAACTGACCAACGTCTATACTTAGAAGATAAGTACTAGCTTTTATCTTCGCTTTGCTCGCTCACGTTTATTTTCACCCCCTTAGGGGTTGAATTTTGAAAAAAATATTTCGTAGTCAATGCCTACACTAATATAAGCTGTCTATATGTGCAAAATTTCAAGTCTCTAGACCCAGCGGTTTAGGCTGTATGTCTACTCGTATATGTCTAATTTTTTGCATGCCTTTTAATTACGGCGAACATGTATGCACTGCCAACACTATTTTTTCCATCTGTAAAACCATGTTTGACGCAAATAAAGAACTATTCTATTCTATTCTATCACTCAGTCAGTTTATCATTTTATGTATATAGATTTTAATTAATTGATAGAGTGATTCAAGAGGAAGGTTTTAGTAGCACCCGTGCGAAGCCAGTGGTCGCTAGTGTTTCATATTATACGCTGCCTATAAGCCTAGGAATAAATATACAAATTTATAGAAAATGATTTAAGCTGGGTCAGTAGGTACGAGGAATAAGTCGCAAGTGAAATCTAGTTAAATATATTTTCGTTTCCTTGCATGAAATAAAATGTCTAACACCTTTTCTAACTTTAACTTTTTTTCTTTAACTGCGAGGTTTGCAAAGCGATAAATCCTACTTCCTACTAATATTATAAACGCGAAAGTTTGTGAGTATGGATGTTTGTTGCTCTTTCACGCAAAAACTACTGAACGGATTTTTACGAAACTTTACAGTTACATAGCTTATACATCAGAATAACACATAGGCTGTATTTTATCCCCGTATTCCAATGGGAACGGGAGCTACGCGGGTGAAACCGCGGGGAGCTGCTAGTATAAAATAATTAGGGTTAAAAAGAGATTTATTAAGATAACAGAAAAAAAAAATGATTTACTTAATACCGACTAGCATTTGTTTTTTTCTTAACTTCAAGTACATCCGTAAAACATTACTTTTATGCAACAAATATTTTTGCACTCACAGTAAGAGATTACGTCATCGAGACAGCGGGTGAAGGTGACCGTAATTTTAGCCGATACGCTCAACGGGTTCCGTGGTGTAGTGGTTATCACATCTGCTTTACACGCAGAAGGCCGCCAGTTCGATCCTGGCCGGAATCATACGTTTTTAGAATTTTGTTTTTTTTTTTTTTATTTAAAGTATTTTAAAGTATTTTAGAGCACTACCATTTAATGAAGGTCTGGAGTCGATCTGATGATGGAGCCGAAAGACAGTGAACTCCTTAACGATTTACAGCAATTACCTGTTTGGGCTTGATTAATTTGTATTGATGAGAAGTTAACACTTTTTTACTTTTTTTTAGTTTCCTGTTTGGAGTAGGTATTTTTTTTTTAAATTATTATTGGTCAATTCACTGACCACAGTGCCATGACCAATCGGTGGCCCTTTCACAATTGTGTACAGTCAAGAGCACGCTAAGCTTGACACTTTGGACTTTGACCCGGCCCTGTATTCTATGGCGCGCAGTACAAATCAGAGCTCAGCTTAAACTGGTAGTGTCAAGCTTGACTTGCTCTTGACTGTACAAAGATTTGACGAGTAACAAAAGTCAGTGTTTTTTTTTAAAGGCACACGGGTATTTAGTCTCAAAGTAGGCAGGGCCTAGTTCCCTGTAGTATGGGTACTAAACATGATAAACATACTCAAATAAATATTAAACGACCAGACACGAAGCCAACATGTTCCTGCGCACAAATGTTTGCCCCGAGCGGAGAGCGAACCCGCGACCTCCGATTCAGAAGGCAGGCTCACTACCAACTGAGCCAAGAGGTCCGTCAAAAATCAAAATTATAATAGATACAATTTAGTAAAAATATAATATCACGGATTCTACAATAACCATGCGACATAGCTATACTGATTTTTATATCTGAAATAAACAGTTTAAATAAAAAAAAAAACAGACACACAGAGCGGAAAGTCAACAGTTGTGTGCGGTGAAGCGGGACAATACAAGTCATTGTGCTCAGTCTGGCCCGTGACGGTTGGGTCGCCATAGTTTCTGCGCGCGCAGGACATATAAGGGTCAAAGTCAAAAATTTATCATGCCATCTATTCGAAAAGTGTCGTTTTGCTCCTCAATAAAAGAGAGCAAAGTATGTCTTTTTCGATAGGGTTTTTATAAGTGCGAATAAAAGTGTTTAGAATTTGGAATCAAAAATATTCGTCAACATTCTTAGCCAAAGAGATGGAACTATCGCAAAATGACGGATTCGCAAAATGTCGGAAATCTGACAGATTAGCAAAATAAGTTTGCATCTAAGGTTGGCGCCACTGAAGCTTAAGTACTATAATAAAACATTAGTTCCATTTTACGACGCATTAGGCTGACATGGCTGAATGGCATTCGATGGTTGTGCCCAAAAAAATTAAAATATAATAAGGCATAGAGGGGACAAAGCGAGGAAAATTTGAAGTCAAAAGTTATTCCAAGTGGAATAAGTCTATTACAATTTCGACCGAATGACAGCTCGCTTTCATACTAACTGACATAACAAGGACATGACGCCTTAGGCTTCAAAGTTTTGTATGAAAATATTCCCAATGCCCCCTCTATGCCCTATTATATTTAAATCTCTTTGGTTGTGCCACACTGTCAGAAAAAACTCGCTGAGGCAATGCGCGCACTTTCGTAGTTATTTTTCTCAATAGACAGGAATGAAAAGCAGAGTGTATCATTCAGTCGCAAAATTATTTTTACCTTGGGCTACGTACTTTAAACCCCTCACTTCGTTCATGATTCTACATAAGATTACATTTCTATCCTAGAATCATTCACTATGTTCGAGATTTAAAAAAACGCTCTCGCCGTAAAAATATCGTTTTGCTCCCTTATGACACATCATCATCATCATCATCAGCCTATATTAGTCCACTGCTGGACATAGGCCTCCCCTAATGAGCGCCATAGCGCCCTGTCTTCGGCTCGACGCATCCAGCATCTGCCTGCAGCCTTTCGCAGATCGTCATCCCATCTGGCCGGAGGGCGCCCTACACTACGTTTGCCGAGTCGCGGTCTCCACTCCAGAACACGTCTACCCCAACGGTTGTCGGTTCTTCGCGAGATATGGCCGGCCCACTGCCACTTCAGCTTGCTAATTCTTTGAGCTATGTCGATAACTTTGGTTCTCTGTCGGATGTATTCGTTACGAATCCTATCCTTTAGAGAAACTCCGAGCATAGCTCTTTCCATAGCTCGCTGAGCGATCTTGAACTGGTGGACCAGCCCTACCGTGAGTGTCCACGTCTCAGCTCCGTAGGTCATAACGGGTAGGACGCACTGATTGAAAACTTTGCGTTTTCAAAGATTGCGGAATGGATGACGAGAAGACTTGACGCAGTTTCCCAAATGCTGCCCAACCCAGCTGGATCCTCCTCCTGGCCTCCTTCTCGAAATTGTTTCTACCTAACTGCAGAATCTGCCCTAGGTAAGTATACTCGGAAACAATTTCAAGACGGTGGCCATGTACGACGACCGGTCCCGGATCAATGTGGCCATTGATCATGACTTTGGTTTTATCCAAATTCATGCCAAGACCGATGCATCGCGAGGCTGAGGCTAGGTCATCCAGCATCCGGTTTAGCTCCTCTAGCGACTCCGCCATTAAGACTATGTCATCAGCGAATCGCAGGTGTGAGATGTATTTGCCGTTTATGTTGATACCCATACCTTTCCAGTCCAGAGTCTTAAACATATCCTCCAACGCACTCGTGAACAGTTTCGGGGATATGACATCCCCCTGTCTCACTCCTCTGCGCAATTGGATGGGTTTAGACTGCTGGCCCTGTACTTGGACACTCATGGTGGCGGCCTTGTAGAGACATCTCAGCACCTCGATATAACGATAGTCTACTTGGCAACGCTGTAAGGATTCCAGAACAGCCCAGGTTTCTACGGAATCGAAGGCCTTCTCATAGTCCACAAAAGCGAGACACAGGGGCTGATTATACTCTTCGGACTTCTGTATAATCTGCCTTACTGTGTGAATGTGGTCTATGTTGCCATATCCTCCTCGGAACCCGGCCTGTTCCGGCGGCTGGAACTCGTCGAGTCTCCTAGCAAGACGATTCGTGATCACTCGTGAGAATAGCTTATAGACGTGGCTCAGGAGTATGATGGGTCTGTAGTTTTTAAGGAGGGTTTTATCTCCCTTCTTAAAAAAGAGCACCACCAAACTCCCGCTCCACGCCTTTGGAGTTCTCCCACTGTGAAGGACGGTGTTAAAGAGGTTCTGTAGCTCCTCTATAATAGGGGCTCCTCCAGCTTTTAAAAGCTCTGATGTTATTCCGTCCTCACCGGGGGCTTTTCCATTCTTAAGCTGTCTCAGAGCTAGCACGATCTCGTCTTGGCTGATGTCTGGCAGTTCGTCGGTATAGTGGCGTGTCAGGGTGGCTCTAGAATCGTGGTCATCTCGTTGGGAACGGGGAGCATGAGCAGCGTACAACCGGCCATAGAAATCCTCTATCTCGGCAGATATCTCCGGCTTCGACAATACGGTCCTCCCGTCAAGCGTTTTAAGTTTCGTCAGGTGGCTCCTGCCAAGCTGCTGAGTGAATACTTTGGACCCTCGGTTTCGCTCTATTGCCTCTTCAATAAGGCGTGTATTGGAGCTCCGAAGGTCACGCCGTACCATCTTCGTAATGCGCTTGTTCAGGTCTGACTTCTCTGACGAAGTCGCTTGGGTGGTTTCCCGTCTTTTTGTCATCAGCCCGAGAGTCTCATCCGACAGTTTGGACTTCTTGCCAGTACGCTGCTTTTTGCAAAACTTGATGCCCTCGTCCCTCAACGTTTCGACCAGATTGTGTAGGGACTCGTCAGCGTCATCAGTGGGTTCCACGGCAGCAAATCTATCCCTGAGAAGCTGCTGAAACTTCTCGGTGCCCGCCATGATTTGGACTGGGTTAGGTCGGAGCGTGGACTTCATCAGACGGTTTCTTTCAAGCTTCAAGTTGATATTCAGAGAGCCTCGGAGCAGTCGGTGATCAGATCCGGTATTAAACCTATTGATCACTGAGACATCTCTGAATATGTGCTTTCTATCCGTCATGATGAAGTCGATCTCATTTTTAGTCACAGTGTCGGGGCTTTGCCATGTCCACTTCCTCTGGGGCTGTTTCTTAAAGAAGGAGTTCATTAAGAACAACCCCTCCTTCTCAAGGAAGTTGACTAGCATTTGCCCCCTGTGATTCCTAATTCCATATCCATGCGGGCCTATTCGGGATTCGTTGCCCGTTTGGGTTCCCACCTTGCCGTTAAAGTCCCCCATAACAACGTTGAAGTGAGCCTTAGTGGTGTTGTGCAAGGCTTTGGATATGTCTTCGTACATATCCTCCACTTCAGCATCCGAGTGTGTAGAGGTCGGTGCGTAGACCTGAACGACCTTCATGCTATACCGTTTGGATAGCCGAAGGATCAGGTACGCTACCCTGGTCGACACACTGGAGATTTCTTGAACGTTGTTAGCAAGGGCCTTATTGACAAGAAAGCCTACACCACCCTGGGATGTTTTATCACCCTCGCGAAAGTAGAGAATATGGCCCGAGTCTAGAGTTACGGTGTCCTCCCCCTCTCTGCGGACTTCACATAACCCCAGGACATGCCATTTTATATTCTCTAACTCCACTTCCAACTGCGCTAGATGATGGTCAAGCCTCAGAGTGCGTCCGTTAAACGTAGCCAGGGTCAATTTTTTAAGTAGTGAATGGTAGCCTAATGTAGCCCGGGGATTCTTAGCACCCCCTGCCCCGCCGTTACCGTGGCCGCTACCATGGCCAGGAATAGCGAGGCGGCCGGGAACTGGGGGCCATTTCTTTTTGGCTCTATCCATTAAGGGTTTAATGCCCATAATCCCCACGCTGGGCATGCGGGTTGGGGATCGCAGTTCAATGGTGTTGTTCTGCAGGGGGTGCTGCCCGCCCCCCGGTGTATGTCCCTTAGTCGCCTTTTACGACACCCACGGGAAGAGTTGGGGTGGTGCAATTCTATGCCGGCACCACACGGCCACATGACATGACACAATCCACTATTATTCAATGTAGGGGTAGGGCGAGAGGAGGAACAGCATGGGGGTTTTAGTCAGTGCAAGCCTGACATAACCTGGTTGTCGTCCCCGCTACCACCAGGTATGCGTAAGGCATTTTCCCCGCATGTGAAAGAAAAAAAGGGGCTTATACCTTTACCTTTATTTAAAGTCATGAGTCATTGCGACTCCACCGCTTCGGTATGTATAGTTGTGGAGAGGAAGCGGGGCGAGAAACTCCTCAACACATTATTCTTTTAGACAAAAGTACACAAGGAACTCCTCAACACATTAGAACTAACGCATGTATTGAAATAAAGAAAAAGACTCAATCTAGCAACACCTGAGGTACTCCATAATCGGGTGACAGCGGTGTTGCCCGCACGGATCCCGTTTTCTCCCGTTCCCGTCTGAATTTCACGAAATTCTTTCTTATCCGACACCAACGACAGAAAAGGAATCTACTGTCGAAACAAGTCTCTAGTTTCGTTGATGAGTCAGTCAGACAAACAGGTTTAGACTAGATAATAGAGTAGACTTTATGGAGGATGAGGTGGAATGCTCCTCCATCGTGAAGAGGGAAGATCTTCCACCAGGCGAGGTGGTCGTGCCTGGGGACCGTGGTCCAACTGGTGTCGCTAGAACTAGTTGCTGTTCAGAACTCCGCATAAACTTTAGGTTATCGAGTCCCTTAGAAACTATGTGTTTTTCCGGGATCAATAATAATAATAAATTGTATGACATAATCGACACCCGGTTATTTAGTCCCAAACTAAGCTCAGCCTGTACTATGGATACTAAATAACTGATATCTCACTATCAATAACTAAATATCCTTCCAAACCTGCCGAATTTCAAAAAGGTCTAAAGGAAATCTCCGCGAAAATGTTCGTGGTAAATTTCAGGAACCGCTGCTAAGAACTACTATGGTGAGAGAACGCGAAAATATGTACCAAGAATTTACAAGAACATTGTCTCGGAGGATGAATGTATTAGGAAGCAGATCAAAGCTATGTTATTGGATGCTTTATATACGTGAAATGAAAGAGACAGTTCAATGTTGTTAACTGTGGTCAAGGGTAGATTAGTGATATTTTTGTCTTTCCGTAGTCCACAATAATATATGTTGTAGTGAGTTAAACTTTCTGCAACAAACTGTAATGCAGTTTGGCGATACCTAATTATAATGTGTTTATTTGTTGTACCCTGTGGAAATATAAAAAAAAAACGCAATCTCCGACGGCAACGCCGCTGGGAGGGCCCAGCGGCGTTGCCGTTAGTTAATAATATTAGTGGGATGGTCAGTGGTGTCCCACACCGGCTGCACTCAATCGCGTTGCAATCTCGAGCAAATTGCACTAACAGTTTCTACTTAATGCGATTCGCTAAGAAAGTCACAGTAATTTTACATAGTTGTTTACATTAAAGTATTTTCTTACATCCTATTTTAAAGATGTCCTATCACGTTTGTATGTGCGTTGTTAGTGTCGTGGCAGACAACGCGAGAAAATAAATTAAAAGGTACATACATACATACATAATCTCACGCCTATTTCCCATTGGGGTAGGCAGAGACAACAGACCGCCACTTGCTACGAACCTGGCAGATCTCACGCGCTTCCTCCACATCCATCAAACGACTCATGCATGCTCGTCGGTTTCGGGTACTCTTTATATGGCTTTTCTTCAACACATCGCCGATCTGGTCGATGTAGGTACGCCTAGGTCGTCCTCTACCGACTCGCCCATTCACAACACCCTTGTATATATTTGTCTCGTTAGACGACTTTCATTCATCCGCTCAATGTGACCAAACCACCTGAGCATTCCTCTTTCAATCCTAGTCACTATATCATCTTTCAAGCCGCAACGCTCTCGGATCACACTATTTTTCACTCTATCTTTCAATCTTACTCCACTAATTAAAAGGTTTTTTTTTTACAAACCAAAACCAATCTTCAGCCTGACTGAGAAATTAAGGCCTCATGTTTGAGTAAAGATCCATTAGCTCAACAGGGCTACTATAGGTTGATGATGATGATGATAATTTATTGTTTCTGAAGTATATTTATGAGTTGTTTAGTTTATACATTTTAAAACTTTGTGTTTAGTGGAGTTAGGCTGCTGCTTACATTTTGCCAAAGAGATTAAAATATAATAAGACATAGAGGGGGCATTAGAAATATTTTTATACAAAACTTTGAAGCATGTTTGAAGCTCAAGCGTCATGTCAGTTAGTATGAACGCGAGCTGTCATTCGGTCGAAATTTTACTAGACTTATTCCACTTGGAATAACTTTTGGCTTCAAATTTTCCTTGCTTTGTCCCCTCTATGCCCTATTATATTTTAATCTCTTTGCATTTTGCCAATCTCCATGGACGATTCCAGAATGACTATTGACGTTTCTAAGTGTAATTTATTTACTTACAGTAACAAATGAAGTATGAGATTGTGTGAGTTTGTCATAAATAAGCAGATAGCCTTACGGTTAAAGAGGCTGCTTCACTTGATGAAAATCAGTGAGGCTCGGGTTCGAATACTGACATGTAATAATGAGTTTTTCAAAATCTTACGTACATATTTATCACTAGCTCGACGGTGAAGGAAAATAAATAAAATAAATAATCTCAAGACCTCACCAAGCGCCTCATCGAGGCAACTGGAGATCCCAGGGCTGGTAGCTACATCTGTCAAAGAATTAGTTTAATAATTCAAAGAGGGAATGCTGCCAGTCTGCTGGGAACCTTGCCTCGGTGCGACGCACTGGATGAGGTCTTCTATTTGTAGATTTTTGTTAAAGTATGTTTGTTTAGTTTCTAGTTATGTAATAATCTCACATTTTATATCCCCGAGGGGGTAGGCAGAGGTATTCAATTTCTGGATATTCCCACTTTTCACCAAATATTCTTTGGTGAAAAGTGCTTTCTACAAAAATGATAGGTGGTGAGCCCATCGCCGGACCGGGTCTGTTTACACATGTCTCAGAATTAATTCTGGGACCTGCGGGTTTCCTCACGATGTTTTCCTTCATCGTCCAGCTGGTGATAAAAATGCACGTAAGTTTTATGAAAAACTCATTAGTACATGCCAGGATTCGAACCCGAGCCTCACTGATATTCATAACGTGAAGCAGGCCCTTTAACCGTAAGGCTATCACGGTGAAAGAAAACTTGAGGAAACCCCAGAAATAATTCTGAGACATGTAACAGACCCGGTGCGACGATGGGCTCACGTTTTGGGGTCCAAAGAATATCTCGTGAGAAGTGGGTATATCCAGAAATGGAATACCTCTGCCTACCCCCTCGGGGATAAAAGGCTTGAGTTTTTTTTATTTTGTCATAAATCATGGCGACCCTATCCACCGTGCCCACTACTCTATTGATTTAATAATTCAATTTGGTTCTGTACCACGGACAGCGATGTTATCTGAAGAATTGGGTCGGTTGACCCGTTTCTACACTACAGTGTTGACTACAACTGCGTACATAGTATAAGAAGCTGACTGTGTGTGAAATGGCTTACACAATAGTTAAGCAAATCTATATTGATATTAGAAAGAGGAAAGATTTGTATTTTTGTAAGTTTGTTACGAATAAACTCAGAAACTACTAAATTTTTTTCAGGAAAGCTAGAATATCCCTGAGTAACATAGGATATATATTTTATTCCCGTATTCCCACGGGAACGGGAATTACGCAGGTGGACCGCTAGTGTTGCATAAAAAGTCAACTATAAATTCACAGACTACTTTTAGTAGTGCTGCTAGGATTAACCAACTCGACGCTTCCTACAGTTTATTTATTTATTTAACTTTGGCACACAAAAGCAGTTGCAAGCTTTATCCTTGCGAAATTACATCAAGATCAGCTTAGCAATAAGAAAGTAACATACCTACAGATTTATTAAATACCTATTTGTTTTTATTGTCTAACAGAGTATAACTTTTTAAGAATAATATTTTATGACGCACACTATGCATTTCTAAATAATATATTTTTAAACATTGCAGTGCCCTGTTTGGTGTTCATGTGCGTGAACATATAATGCAATATTGTTGCCATCTATTTTAGCATATGACGCAATAATATGACCATGAGTTATCGCATACCATATATTATCAGTGTGGTTGGATATGGATAAACAGGTGAAAGTGGTTTGGTCATGTAGAACGTATGGATGAGGGAAGAGTAACGAAACAGATTTATGGTGCGAATGTTGAAGTATGGAAGGACGTTCACGGATCAAATAAGTGACGTCCTTCAAAAAGCTGGGGTCCGGAGTGCGAAGAATAGAAGAGCGTGCATTATGGATGTAAAGGAAGCGAAAAAAGTATGCAGAGATCAAGCAAAGTAGCGATCCATCCTCTCTGCGTACCCCTGTGGGACAATGGCGTGGTCATAGAAAGGCAAACGGAACACCTCTACCAAACCCTATCAAGGATACGGCATGAATGCATATTATTTAGTTTACCCGACAGACAGCAAATGTAAGTACAAATCGCTGTGTAGAAAGCCGTGGATACAGTGACCTGATTTCGCGCAGATGGCGCCCGCGCCGGTAAGGTCGCCCTGCGCCCGGTTGCACCATTAAAAATGTATCGCTGGTTATGTAATCTTTGGTTAGCGATCCCATGTGGCGCTCGGAGCCTTGCGATTCCAGTGTGACAAGTAACAAGTATTGAACAGCAATAAAATAAAATTGGATTGCATAAAATTGAGACTTAAGGTAAGTGCCTTAAGTCGCAATTATATTTAATAGGCAGCCTACCTTTATCTATTTAACTCAGCTACATCCATCCTAAGGATGTCTGAAAGAAATCGCTTGTCATTGTGTCTCTTATCCAAATTTTATTTTATTGCTATGTGTGTGTGTTACAAGTGTAAACATAATAATAATACACGACACGTGTCTGTAACAATCACACTGGTTAACTTTAAACGCCACGGTTATAAGTTAATGCAGGGTTGCAGTCACCGGTGCCCTACATGGCTTTCGAAGGCTTTAAGCTGGGTGCAGTTCAATCGCGAATGGATCTGTTTTGAGAAGGCACGTTAAATCGTTAGTCAAGGTATTTCTTGTATGGATGTTTAAAAAAAAATGTTGATGGTTTTGGGTGGCTTCAAACATTCTGGCAGCTTTTTAGCGACCTTTTTTAAGGATACTGCGGCTTTAGATAAAAAGCAAAACTGTTTTAAGAAAAATGTTATTTCTTGTTATACTGAGTTTACTTGTTCAAGACTTCCTTGTAGAAATTAATCTTCAAACCAATCACCCTTCTGTAACTCTCGATTTTGTATATTAAGTTAACCGAAAGTTAAACACTGGTTACAGTATCTTGCAACCGACCCGCAATACAGTTAAGTTTCGCTCTTTATCTAAAGCCGCCGTATCGCTAAGTAACTCTTAGATAAGTTAAGTTATAGAAAAGTAATAGCCGAGATAGTTAAGCTACTGGTATAAGTCTTGTGTACTTTTATCCCCGTGGGGTAGGCAGAGGTATTCCATTTCTGGAAATACCCATGTTTAACCAGTATATTCTTTGGACCCCTAAACGTGACAAGTAAGTGTGAAAGGAGACGTTTCATGAATGTATGGAGACTGGGCCTGCACCATGAACACCAGTTTTTTAGATAAATATAAATAGAGTAACTATAGTTTTATTCATGATTTTGCTCATATTGTCTATTTTCGTTGCACAATAAACTTTAATTTTCACTGAACTGGCAAAGCGACGATCGAAAAAAAAATGGCGACGTTACCGGTAAAATGACAATTGACATTATTTTGACGTTTGTCGGACTAATTCCCAACAGTTAAAGATATCTGTGATTCGCAATAACATTGAAATTGGGTTTAAGGATTCCATGGATCATCATTGAAGCAAAATTACTTTTGTCCAAGTTAAATAGACGGAAATGATTTTTTAAAATATTTTTCTGATAATCACTAGATTTTTCACGCTGATGTACAATGTGGAGGCCCAAGATGCAACGTCTCCTTTCATCGTAATGAAAAATAATTGCATGTGAAATTTCAGTTTCACAGGTGAAAAATGTTACAATCACACCCAGCCGTGGGTACTAATGTGTGTTAGTTCTTGAACCGGGAATTGAACCTGGGCCCTCAAGCATGCCGAGCTAAATTTCAGCACTGCCTAAATGTGAAACGAACTTACTGTAACCGACAGGAAGTACCTACTATGTGTTTATTTTAGCTCTATGAGTCAGCATTGCAGTGTGATAATAGCCAGCCGGCTCGCTTGCTTTTGGGTATAACTGTTACACTTTGTTTACTCTGCCTGCCACACTGTGGGTTAACCTTGAAGATACATTTTTTTTATCCTTTACAGCGATAAGGCTTTTTTTTAATTATTGCAAATTAAAAAAAGCAGTGATAGCCTTACGGTTACAGAGCCCGCTTTTCATGATGATAATCAGTGGGGCTCGGATTCAAATCCTGGCATGTATCAATGAGTTTTTCAAAACTTACGTACATACTCATTCATCACTAGCTCGACGGTGAAGGAAAACATCGTGAGGAAACTCTCAGGTCTCTGAAATATTCTGTGGCATGTGCAAACAGATCCGTTCCGGCGATGGGCTCACCACCTATCACGTTTAGGGGTCGCATATTCTCGTGAAAAGTGGGTATTTCTAGAAATTGAATACCTCTGCCTACCCCTTCGGGGATAAGAGGCGTGAGATATATGTTTTTAATTAGTATTTTCACGCAACGTCAGCCCAGTGGTTAAAGAGCCCGCTTGAACTTAGTGAAGCGCGGGTTCGAATGCTGGATGTACCAATGGGTTACTCAAAAACTTACGTAAATATTTATAACTATTTCGATGGTGAAGGAAAACATACAACATGTAACATAATAAGCGCAATTCCTGAAATTAAATTGTTCAGTATCGACTACTTATTCGATTTCAGCTATTTTTAATATGTGTTAGTTTTTTCCCAAAAATGAATTAGCGTAGCTGAATTTAGTACTTTCTATGGAAATCGTACTATTATTAATCGATATTTAAGAAAATTGGTTAGACAGTTGGTTAGACACAACTAAAGTTCCATTGCATCATATTTTTTTTTATATTAATATACTAATTGGGGTGTATGAGGAATTGCGCTTACTCTGTTACATATTGTATATGTTTGATGTTAAACAATAATTAATTTAAATGTAATTATTACTATGTTATTTTGTTAAATGCATGACTCAAGTATTGCATGCTTGTATTAGGTACTCTGTTCCACGAACTTTATTATTAAGCAATTGCATCTGCCAATAATTATAAAGAACAGTACGTAATAAATAATTTCTGATTTCATACTGAGAAAACCGCTGGTCCCAGAATTGATTCTGAGGCATGTGTGGCAGCCCGAATTGCCGCGAAGATTACCTGTCACGTTTAGGGGTCCAAAATTGTACTATGGTCTCTAAGGGAAAAATTCAAGGAAATTAGTTTACTGACACTGGCGTCACAGTATATTTACGAAAACATATTGTATGTTAAAAAGAATATATGCCTTTCCAAAAAAACAGTGACAGACATTGTATAAACCCTAGAAATAAGAATAAACTGGCTGCTTATGTTAGTCGATTATCTAAAGTTACCAAATCCTTTAAGGGTCAATGTACGCTTTTACAATAAGATTCCCATTAAATTACAAAATTTGCCTCTTGACAAATTCAAAACAATAGTTAAGCAAAAATTATATAAAAAAAATTACTATAAAATTACAGACTACTTAATAGACCAACATACATGGGATTAACCGACTCGACGCTATGTAAGGCTATTAATTATAATTATTATTGTAAACCATATATTTTACTAGTTAGACATGAGATTAAAAAGAGCTGCCCTTGAGTTTCTTTCTGGCTCTTCTCTTGGCATTTGGAACCAGCAACTCGTCGGTGGAGATGGGCTGCTGTTTACATTTAGCCAATCTTCGTGGATGAGCTTAGAGTGCCTTGTTATTATAAACTATTGACGTTTCTAAGTGTATATTCCATTCCTACAGAATACTTCTTAGGGATAAAAGACGTAACCATATGTTTTTATTTTATTTTTTAAATTTGAATATGTCTTCGTGAACTCGGTTAAAACCACACATATAGTATAAAATTGCCACACATTATGGCAACGCATTGCGCGAAATTTTCACCAATGACACAATAAGTTGCGCGCGCATCGAATGCGCTAATCACAGCGGAATGCTCTCTTGCTCAACCGCTGCGCCGGAGTTGACTATAAAGCTACTGTGTCATATAGTAGTCATTTAATAAATGTTGTACAATAATATTCACATTGACATTTTAATGGTAGACGCGTTATACTCTTACATAAACGGCAGAAATATCAGGTATCGCGTTTTGGTAGAGGTCAGAGAAAATAGTGAATGTTAAAAATTCAAGATCTTGCAATTTGAATTATTATTGTGGAATAAAATTTTATTCATACATCTATACTAATATTATAAAGAGGAAAGATTTGTATTTTTGTATATTTGTTACGAATAAACTCAAAAACTATTGGACAGATTTTAAAAATTCTTTTTCCAATGGAAAGCTACATCATCACTGAGTAATATAGGCTATGTTTTATTCCCGTATTCCTACGGGAACGGGAACCACTAGTAATAAATTAACACCCAGAAATGAAATCAATACCTGTCATGCAGAAAATTTTTTGGCTGCACGTGATAAGTAGATAAACAATGCTTGAGGGTGACCTTATTCAAAGAATCGAACTTGCTAATAAACGAAAATCGCTCTCGTTTACGTAATAGCTACGGTAAACTGCGCCGGAGTTGATCTGTGGTGATTTAACGGATAATGACGTCATTTATTGCGAATGAATGTTAATGTAAATAAATATGTTTGTAATTTTATTTGTAAAACAATAAACACACAGACTTTACAATACAAGCATAACACAGAAAAAATACTTATATCTACAATTCGACTGTATGTTTTTTTATGATTGTTACTTGAAAGTTTCGATTGGGTGAACCGATTTTGATGATATATTTTTTTTATTTGTAAGTTGGTGCTTCCTATTTTGGTCTATAATTTGGCCTAGTTCTGACACTGGACTCGATTCTGCAAACCACCTAAAATTCCTAATTTTAAGTTAGCCTATCCTTCTTTATAGAATACGGAAGAAAAAGGACAGAAACAAACCATAGATTATAGAGTAATGTCAAACGTCTAAAAACCGACTAATTTGATGTCTTATCTGTCACTTTTATCCATGACCTCCTTACATCGTTGCTAAAATTGCTCAAAACGTGTATTTGAATGCGTCCATAAGGTTCAATTTTGTTATTTTGACATTTGTGACGTTGTAAATAAATTTGGCGCTTATTTCTGTCCCTTTTCTTACCAAAGCGGTGGAAAAGAATAGAGCTAACTAAAAATTAGGAATTTTAGGTGGTTTGCAGAATCGAGTCCAATGGCATTTTATGAAAACTTTATAAGTTAAAGTGTTTTTTTACTTAGAGTAGAGTTCTGTTATTAAATTTTATTTATTGATGGTGTGTCCGTTTGTCTTTAGGTCTGGCATAAAGGGTGCTTCAAATGCCAAGAATGTGGAATGACGCTAAACATGAGGACCTACAAGGGGTACGGGAAACTGCCCTACTGCGAATCGTAAGTATATTTTTAACACCCTCATCACTGATGATGTCTCAGAATGTTCGCTGCTGAACTTGAACTGTCCTTCTACATCTACACTAGAGATCTACGCTTCATTAGTATTCTAGCTCCACAATGTTAGTTTTAGCATTACAATAAGCTGCGGGGTGGGTTCCTGGAGACCCATAACACAGGCCAGACCTAGCTTAGGCTCCATTCTCCCACAATAAAGACTTTTCCCTGTATCCCATAGTTTTGAAATGTAAACTTTTGCGGAGAGAAAAAATTTATACATTATTATTATTACTTCCACACCAATTTTACTAATATTAAAAAGAGGAAAGATTTGTATTTTTGTATGTTTGTAACGAATAAGCTCAAGGGGCATGGCGGTGGGACCACGGTTAAGAGGGGAAAAGCAGTAGTAGGGACAACGTTACACTTGTACAGTACGGCCGTTTTAACTTGGCAGCTCTGAAGTTGTGCAAATGGCTGCGCAATAAAAAAAATTGCGACCATGATTTGGCGGTTTGCTCAGGCGGAGCCTATGTACAGAGCAGCCAAGTTAAAACGGCCTTACTATACGTATTTGTAATATTTTAAAGAAAGACGTTAAAAAAAAATAGGAGAATAATTTTCTTCCAACCTTTTTTCATGAGTAGTAATAGTGCCATAATTCGATAAAGATAATGTGATTATGATGTATTTAAACATACACACCTACTGCAAAAACATAATCCTACTAAGATTATAAACGCGAAAGTTTGTATGGATGGATGTTTGTTCCTTTTCACGCAAGAACTACTGAACGGATTTTGATGAAACTTTACAGTTATATAGCTTATACATTAGAATAACACATAGGCTATATTTTATCCCCTTATTCCCACGGGAATGGGAACTACGCGGGTGAAACCGCGGGGCGCTGCTAGTTATATATAAGTGATAAACTGAATGAGTCATGTTTGTTTCATTGCCTCAATGAAAGACTAAGCTGTGATGCAAGTGTATTAACTGACCTCCGGTAATTACCTATGACCTAACTTTATGAGGCATAGTATGAATGCATAGTGTCCATGTCCATAATATATATCATCTTAGTCACAATAATGACTACAGCTAGCTACGTAATAACTAGGGTTGCCAGCTCTCCCGTATTTCAGCCACAATTAAAAAAGAATATCTCGTGAAAAGTAGGTATATCCAGAAATTTAATGCCTCTGCCTACCCCCTCGGGGGCAAGAGGCGTGAGATTATATATATCTTTACTAATATTATAAAGAGGAATGATTTGTATTTTTGTATGTTTGTGTTAAGCTCAAAAACTACTGGACCGATTTTAAAAATTCTTTCACCAATAGAAAGCTAGAATATCCCTGAGGTAACATCTGCTATATATTTTATTCCTGTATTCAAACAGGAAAGGGAACTACGCGGGTGAAACTGCGCAGAACCGTTAGTATTATATAAACCTCCCGCACAGGTCATATTATGTCTGTGTGTAATCCACCGAATTATGTTTGCGGCAACAAATGTAAGTACCCCAGATTCGATAATTTCATTTCATATAACCATATTTAGCTATGACTTATATCTGTCTTTAAAACAAATAAAGAAATGCTCAAACACACACAATCATCTGTACTATTTAAATAGTAACGTAAGATATAATAGAATAAGATAAAATAGATAATAACTTAAGGTAGTGATATCTTGGCTGTAATCTTTAATACCATCAATGTACTGTGTGATAAGCAAATAAAGTAAAGGAATAAATTGAAATAAATAGATTTTTTGTTATTGGTTCTGGGAAAAAAAATTAGGTCCAGTTTTTTGTACGAATTGAGGGACAAATTGTCTCTCACAGGACCAAAAAATAATAATCCGGCAACCTAAGCGATGCGCGCGCGCAAATGAATGAGTCATACGCATTTCCTTTGAAGGTAAATGTGGTCAAATGGACAATTAAAACTGTTAATTATAATTGGTTTTTTTGTAGCAAATAATATGTTTTTTTCTTAATTCCATGCCAGAAAATAGTAGATGACCTCTAGTATATTATTAGGGGTTAAAGTATGAAATCGCCTTGTATAGAAAATATAATGAAAATATTCTTTATTTTAACATTTTATTGATTTTCTCTCTCATCAAAATCCGACGATTTTTTTTCGTTGCATCGGGTGGCATACCTCAAGGTTGGATTCCCATCCAACCTTAATCAAAAATAAAATAAAAAAGAATTATCCAAATCGGTTCACCCAGTCGAAAGTTCTGAGGTCACAAACATAAAAAAACATACAGTCAAATTGATAACCTCCTCTTTTTTTTGAAATCTCAGGGTGAACCGATTTGGATGATTCTTTTTTTATTTGAAAGCTGGTGCTTCCAGATTGGTCCCATTTCAATTTCGTCCAGTTCTGACTATGGCATTTATAAGAAAACCCTTTAAGTCTTCAATTTGCATGAAGTATGTGCGCGACAAATGGACGAATAACTCATCGATTTCGATGATTCTTTTTTTTAACCGACTTCAAAAAAGGAAGAGGTTCTTAATTCGACTGTATTTTTAGTATTACATACATACATACATATGCTCACGCCTTTTTCCCGAAGGGGTAGGCAGAGACAACAGCCCGCCACCTGCTACGATCCTGGCATACCTCACGTGCCTCATCCACATTCATCAATCGGTTCATACAAGCTCGTCGGTTTCGGGTACTCTTTATCTATTTATATATTTATTTTTAGTATTAATCGTTGTAATTTTGATTATCATTAATATTAGTATTCTGTTGAAAAAATCCAAAATACATGACAATCGGTTCAGCTATACAAATGAAAGTGAGCGTGAACATACATTGTTTCATATTTATTATGCTGTCATCCGCCATTTTTGCCCGCGACATTTTAATGCGCGGCGCGTGCATCCGGAATGTGTTACTACATAATATGGTGACTACGTTATATGTTATGTCACTCGAGTACTCTTGATCGTATATTGATCGTTTTAGATTGTAAAGAGCCTTTCGAAAATCAGTGAGGCTCGGGTTCGAATCCTGGCTATGTAGCAATGAGTTTTTCAAAAACTTACGTATCACTAGCTCGACGGTGAAGGAAAACATCGTGAGGAAACCCGCAGGTCCCAGAATGAATTCTGAGACATGTGTAAATAGACCTGGGGATCGATTTTTGAATCTCACCAAGTGACTAATTCTCGCCTATGTAAGTGATTTCCGAAAGTTCGTATTTTAAAACTCATCGGTGACTTACATTTGTCATACCTATGATATCGATTTAGGAGTGCCCCCTCCCACTCGTAATTGAGATCACCATGCGATTGTTTTTGACAGTTGACGTATGTGACATCTGCCAAAAGTGCCAAAGTATGTTTTTCGGAAGAACTAGCAGCGGGGCTCGATTGTGATATTTTGTGTTTGCGACGATTTATTGAAAACAGCGTGTGACTTTCAAAAATATGGCTTTTGGAAAATGGTGACATAAAAGTCATCGGTGATAATTTTAGTCACCGGTGATTTTGATATCACCATTGAGATTCAAAAATCGCACTCCCGGTCCGGGGGGCTCACCACCTATCACGTTTAGGGGTCCTATATATCTCTACCTACCCCCTCGGGGATAAAAGGCGAGAGATTATTTACTTTTAGGTATTTATTCATTTTTAGATTGGATTTAACCAAGGAAAGCGTGATTGTAGATAGAACTTTAATTAAAGAGCAGCCGATTATACCCGCGTAGTTCCCGATCCCGTGTGAATACTTGTTAAAATAGTTTAGTTACTTCCTGATAATGTAGCTTTCCATTGGAAAATAAATTAAAATCCGTCTTGTACTTTTTGATTTTTTTACTTTATAATAATAGTGTAGTTGTAGATAAATATATTATCAAAACAAAATTCTCCTTCTAGAGCAGTCGGATGCGAAACAAAGTTGTAAGATTACTTTCTAACTTTCAGTTTCAATACAATGTATAATCCGTCAATTAAAAGTCAACACAACAGGCAACATGTTCAAGCCACGCAAATGATTTTCATTACTATTATGATCAATTAACTTTCCACTGATTTGCCATTCAATACGTGATTACTGGTTTAATGTTGAGATGGTGCGTTGGGTTGATACTTCAGGTGAATGATTATTTTAGATATCTTTCATTCGAGTAGTGAAGTATAGTATAGTTTTTCATTAGTGTAGTATAGTTTTACAAGAACAGTGATTTACGGTTAAAGAGCCCGATTCTCATGATGATAATCAATAAGGCACGGGTTCAAATCCTGGCATGTACCAATGAGTTTTTAAAACTTACTTACTTACTTACTAGTTCGACGGTGAAGGAAAACATCGTGAGGAAATTCGCAAGTCTCAAAATTAATTCTGAGATATGTGTAACGGACCTCGCGCGCTCGGCTCACCACCTATCACGTGTAGGGTCGAATATTGTATTAAAAAGTGGGTATTTCCAGAAATAGAATACCTCTGCCTAGCCCCGGGGATAAAAGGCGTGAGTTTTTAGTTTTCATTACCCAAAAACCCCCAGGTTTTGAACTGAACCTTTGTGCAAAAATTCATACTTCTAGACACAGCGCTTTGGGCTGTGAATTGATCGGTCTGTCAGTCAGCCAATCAGTTAGTTAATGTACAGATAGACAGATAGTGCAAATATATGTGACGTAATCCTTGATGCGCGAGTCCGACTTTTTCAGTATAACTTCATGTTGGTATATTGTGAACAAATAATATCCTCAAAACGACCTTGCAAAATTCTGTTACATTACCGTTTGTACGAAACGTGATCTATTACAGATTCGAAGAAGCACGATTGAGGAAAATATTCGAACACTTGCAGTAACACACACGTGGCTTTGATCGCGTAGAATTTAGGGCGATTTACTCGAATTTTTAGGAGCACGCTTCTCATGCGTTAGGCTGGGGCTTGAAATTTTTACAGAACTATTCCCGCTATAACAACAAATAATAAACATTATGAAATAAAGGGTTCCGCCTACAAGAAACGTGTTTTTTCCTTTATTTTTCCTTCGTGTGCGATCCCTTCTAAAAATTTAAACCGGAAAACAAAAGAAACAAAATGGCGGCCAGGCTTGCCTATCGTATCGTCTGGCCGCCATTTTGTTTTTTTGAAAAGTCGTAATTTTCCCGGGGTCACTCCGCCATCTTGCACACTTTTCTCTTACACGACTTTACTCTAAAACGACTCTTCTGGGAGAACAATTATGTCAATCAGTCAGTGATTGAGCGAGTCATTAATTTTTTATTAGCCTATGTATTGTCCCAGTGCTGAGCAAAGGCCTCTCCTTCGTCCCTCCATTTATCCCTGTCCTGTGCCTCCGGCCATGTCCCGCCATCTCCTTCGGGGTCTGCCTCGGCGTCGACGATATAATTCTTATTTTTGTTTATCTTATTTATTGTTATTCCAGACATGTGCCAAAAGCCAAGCACACAACTATGGCGGAGACGCCTGAGCTGAAACGGATAGCGGAGAACACAAAACTGCAGAGCAACGTCAAGTACCACGCGGACTTCGAGCGCAGCAAAGGAAAGTTCACGCAGGTGAGAAGAGGTCGTCTTGGCGATTAATATTGAACAATCTCGGGGTACTGCATTTAGTACCAGCAACTCGTCGGTGGAGATGGGCTGCTGTTAACATTTAGCCAATCTTCATGGACAAGTTCATAGTGCCATAATATTAGACGATTGACTTTATAAGTGTAATTAGCAATTACCTACGGAAATAAATACATTTTTTATTTTTCAGTAAGGGCGTAGCCACGATGGGTAATGGAGGGCACTTGCCCTCTTCTGTGTTTCTAATGAGTAATCGAACATTATCTATGTACATTTACATTTCATATATTCGAAGTCACTTTGGAGCCTTGGTTCTCCGTCATACTAATATTTGGTGAGATAAGATGGATGGAGTAGATGTGTTAATAAGATTAAAAAGAGCTGCCCTTGAGTTTCTTGCTGGCTCTTCTCGGAGTACTGCATTTGGAACCAGCAACTCGTCGGTGCCCCCACCTGTGTTCGTAATGAGTAATCGAACATTATCTATGTACATTTACATTTCATATATTCGAAGTCATTTCGGAGCTTTGTTTCTACGTTATACACAAAGACGTTTAAAGAAAAAAAGAGAATGATTTTCTTCCGACCTCTTTGGTTAAACATTTGGTTGAGATAAGATGGATAGAGTAGATGTGTGAATAAGATTAAAAAGAGCTACCCTTGAGTTTCTTGCTGTCTCTTCTCTGGGGCATTGCGAACCAGCAACTCGTCGGTGGAGATGGGCTACTGTTTATATTTACCCAATCTTCATGTACGAGTTTAGAGTGCCTTGTTATTACACTATTGACTTTTCTAAGTGTATTTCCTATACTTACAGAAAATAAATGATTTTGAATTTTGATTTTTTATGGATGTATCCATTTATTTTGGTGGTTCAAAGTACCTTTCAAAGGCTTGTCTGATCAGGTAGGTACGTACCTACCTGATCAGACAAGCCTTTTAGACCAAAACAGTTCAGGTATCTAAAAACACAAGGCCGGACCGTGAGTTTAGGGGGCCCTGGTCTAATACTACTTAGGGGCCCACCTAATTACTCAGTTCAGTTCGAAGTACCGACACAACGTAGACTTGAATTAAATGAATTGAATGGGTTTGATTAATCGCAGGATTCGCAGGGCTGCAAACCTTAGGATCAGTTTAATCACTACATAGTATAAAACAAAGTCGCTTTCTCTGTCCCTATGGGATATAGGGATAGGGATATGGGATATATGTCCTTATGTCCCTATGTATGCATAAATCTTTAAAATTACGCAACGGATTTTGATGCGTTTTTTTTAATAGATAGGGTGATTCAAGAGAAAGGTTTTAGTATTAGCTTTGCATCCGTGCGAAGCTGGGGCGGGTCGCTAGTTTAATAATATTATAGATTTTTTCGCATTATCGTCTATGTTTGACTTTGACTTGACTTAGCTGGGGGCCTCTGGAATCCACGGGGCCCTGCACTGAAGCCCAAAAAGCCATATGATAGATCCGGCTCTGTAAAAATATAAAAAAATACAAGAAAATTTATTGAATTTTTATTAATTTTGACTTTGACTTGACATTTCCTTATAAGCTCGAGTGGGAGTTTATGGCTTAGACTTCCTCTCTATGGGAAATCAAAATATCTCTCAAATACCTCATTGCCCATTACTGATCAATGATAATCGAAATTGCAGGTAGCAGACGACCCTGAGACCCTTAGGATCAAAGCCAACACCAAGATAATCAGCAACGTGGCGTACCACGGGGAACTGGAGAAGAAAGCGCAGATGGAGAGGCAGAGGCAGATGAATGAGAATGGAGAATTAGTTGGTGAGTATCAAAGAACAACGGAACCCAGGTCTATATTGAAACTGCAAGAGAGTACATCATACTAGTTGGGTGCGCCAGCCTTCGAGTTAGGCATTCTAGTTGGTACCAAGGGCTGCGCCAGCCTTCGAGTCAGGGGTAGTCAAATAGTCGAGGTCCAGTCTGAACAACCTTCAATTCGATATATATTTTAGAGAAAATTATATTACCTACACATAAGTGCAACATGCCAAACACAACTAGGGTTTGTCTTGGCATGCCATTCGCTCGTATATGGTTATTCGAGAGTAAGTCTGTGGAATTAAAGAGGTTGTATATCACAATAAGAACTTTAAGAAAAGAGCGTACTCCCAATTCAAAGGCCGGCAACGCGCTTGTGACTGTGTCCATGGGCAACGGTAGTCACTTACCATCAGGTGACCCGTCTGCTCGTTTGCCCCCATAGACCTATTAACATAATGTCTATGTTTGCCCCTTAAAAACGCAATAATCTGCAAATAGTCGTAATATTATGCTTGTTGTTCTCGTATTTGTTTGCCAATAATAATTATGATGATGATGTGGATGATGACACGCCAGTATTCGAACCCGAGCATCCCGAATGAGAAGCTGGATCTCCATTTGACATCATACGATGCATTAATTTTGTTTAATTTATCAATAAAATTATAAACATTTTTAGAGCTTGACCTAGACCCAGAACAGAGGGGAGGACCTCACCATGTAGTTCCCTCCCCCTATATGTATACTACTAAATCCCAATAGCAAAGAGAAATCCATAGCATAGCAAATACAATTGCTATTAATAAAAATCAGGCAACGCGGTGGTAATATCAACTCGAATGACGTACCCTTTTGTAGTTTATATAAATATGCACCACAATTTCCCACTTTATCCCAGAGGGATAGAGTTTTGTTACATTAAAAATGTATGATGTTGTATGTCGGTATGGTGTTGTGCATACATGTGGTTAAGCTACACATATATGTTGCACAGTCATATCATTTGGAAGAGCTGTGGTAGAGTTTTCAAGTCATTATGTAGTTTTTTGACTATCTAGTAAAAGTATATTTTTCGTATAGATGCAAGAATGTACTAGCTCTCGAGAGGAGATGCTTTCGATCTACTTTAGATTCTAGTAGAATATAATGACACATTGACACATAATGACACTACAATTATTTTGGTTTAGTCTCGTATTTGTCTTACTTCAAAAAAAGAAAAGGGATAGAAGATGATAACCTACCGAATTTCGTCCTGTCAGAGCAGCCTCTGATAGGACTAAATTCGGTAGGTTATCATTAAAAAAAAAAAATTGTCCTCTCAACTAAGGCATTTCATAACGAGTTTAGTGCATAAGTAAACAGCTATTTTAATCGTGACTGACAGGACAAATTTTAATTTTTTTCTAGGAGAAAGAAAATGACAGGAGCAAACTAAAATAAGTTTAGTCGCTGCAAAGCACCATTATTGACTAGAAAACTCTACTACAGTTTCTCATTTGCTAGCTCACTTATTAAATAAATTGTCAGTTTAATATTAATAACCCTGACCTTTATATTTCTCAATGTAAAAGATGTGATATCTTAATTTCACTAGTGGTATTCAAAAGTGTGCAGAGATCTTTACTCTGCTTACATACATACATAATCTCACGCCTACTCCCATTTGGGGTGGGCAGAGACAATAGACTGCTACTTGCTACGAACCTGGCAGATCTCTCGTGATTCATCCACATCCATCAAACTATTCAATGCTCGTCGGTTTCGGGTACTCTTCATTTTCTTTTCTTCAATACATCGACGATCTGGGTCGTCCTCTTCAGACTCTATGGAACCTGCTTAGTGACATTAAAATGCAACTAAGATTATACCGTGATGTGTGAAATGGAGACGACTGACAGAAATCCGTGCAATTATAATACCACTAGTGAAATTGTTATTTTAGACTTTTACACTAACAGCGCGACATATACAACGCGTCACAGAATAAGCCCAATTCCTCCTACACCCCAGTTAAGTATATTATTAAAAAAAATTGCAATCGTGCTTTACAACAATACAATGACTCTTTATTGTAAGTACACCAAATTTAGTTTTGTCTAACCAAATTTCTTAAATAAAAAGAAATAGTAGTACGGTTTTCATAGGTAGCGCTAAATTCAGTTATGCTTATTAATTTTTCGGAAATAATTAACACATTAAAAATAGCTGAAATCGAATAAGTAGTCGATACTGAACAAATTAATTTCAGGAATTCATCTTATTCTGTTACATGTTGTAAGATGTTACTTATCTTGATTCTCAATCTCGTGAGAGAATATAAAAGTGAGCAAATAATTATATGTTATGACACAAACTTCATTCGAGTTGCACATAATATTGTTTCGTACCATTGTGGGAAGAGTCGCGACCTCCAGTCCAAAATTGTTGCTAAATATTGCTAATCATTTTGGATGTTGTATTCTGGTTCATTGCTAACTTTTGCATAGAAAATGTGATCGGTATTTACGAGTGGTTTTTGCTCCCGATTTCGTTCGCGTGGGATAAAATTTTGCTATCCTTCTTTAAGACGCAAACAATATTCGTGGAAGATTTAATCTAGATTGGTTCAGAGATAGTGAAAAGGTAACGGAAATGGTTACTTAGGCATTAAAAAAACACGCCTTTATATCCCCAAGGAGGTAGGCAGCGGTTTTGGCCATTTTTGGATGTACCCACTTTTCACGAGATATTCTGTGGACCCCTAAACATGATAGGTGGTGAGCCCATCGCCCGACCGGGTCTGTTATACATGTCTCAGAATTAATTCTGGGACCTGCCGGTTTCCTCACGAAGTTTTCCTTCACTGTCGAGCTAGTGATAAATATGTATGTAAGTTTTTGAAAAACTTATTGGTACATGCAGCAATTAGGCATAGCTGTATTATGGTCACTAAATAAGTGACAAATATCCGATAACCTAACAATATAAAAACAAAAGTAAAAACACAACATAAACATTAGCAAAAAGTATAAGTATCTTTTTGTTCATTTTAAACTCATGTATGTTTCCATTAGAAAACAAATCAAACTATGTAGATGAAATTTGGCAGCTTGCATCTCTATATCTATCTTTCTTTTATCCTGAAACCTACAAAGTCGTAAGCAAAAGCTAGTAGGTACTCGTATAAACCAAAACGCCGTAGAGTCCCGATCACATTTTCGCACCAATCATAATGTGTATCTAATCCTTGCCTGTTTGTCTGTCCGCACACGCTTTTATAGACGTACCCACAACTGATAACTACCACCAACAATTGGAGAGTTACGCGACCGAAATGCTGCCCCCAAACATGCCTGTACCGAACTTACCCCCAAAAAACCACTACCAGACGCCCCAGTATCAACCCCAGACCCGGCAACAATATAAGCCTGAACAACAACAGTATAAGGCCGAACAACCACAATATAAGACAGAACAACCGCAATATAAGGCAGAACAACCCCAGTATAAAGTAGAACAACAATACAAGGCAGAACAACCTCAGTATAAAGTAGAACAACAACATTATAAGGCCGACCAGCAACAGTATAAAGCAGAGCAATACAAGCTAGACCAGCAACAACACAAATTAGATCACCAACAATATAAGTTAGACCAACAACAGTATAAGTTAGAACACCAACAGTTCAAGCCGGAACAACAACAGTTCAAGCCGGAGCAGTATGCAGATCAGCAGTACTACAGGCAGAAATACGACGACTATTACAATCAGTATCCTAAAGAGTTCCAAAATCAGAATCAGATGTATACCTATGGGCAGTACCAACAGCCTAACTACGGGGTTGGGAGTCAGCAGAAGATTGGAAGGATCCAGGATTATGACCCCCTAAGCGATGGACCGAGACCCCCTCCTAACACCCAAAGAGCGTCGGCCACATTGATATATAACAGCACCAATGAAGGGAAGGCGAGAGGTTTGTTGACATTTTTGTTTGAGGTATGTAGTATGATATAATGTGTTTTGTGTTGGTGAATGGTTGGATTTTGGTATTTTATCAGTCATATTTAAAACCCACTTGAATTTTTATAAGTAGATCCCTATTTAATTAACAGTACATTTATGGAGCATATTATTTCCGCCATTATAGTGCTAGTGAATGTACTGGAAGCGTAATTAAACGGTGTCTTTTTCAGTTTCAGTAAATTTAAAGTTTTACAAGTGTATAAAACAATTTTTTTTTATAATTTTGAGTTGCACACATAAATAGCAGACTTGGTAGCGATAATCTATTGTTGCGATCTTGAACAAAAAGCGTCATATACAAGGCCAAAGGGGCCAAAATGGCTGGTTGAAACTTTTAAGTAAGATGACAAAAATCAAAAAAAATTAAATCCTTTTTATACATATTCGTAGAAAATGTACGGAACCCTCCTTCCTCGAGTCGAACTGCCTCAGAAGGAGGGTAATATAAAAAAAATATTATATGATGCACAAAACAGAAAGTGGCATTAGAGTTCAATATAGATTAAACTAAATTGTGACACTATGACAATTAGAGCTCGTAATCTATATAAATAAAAATGAATTGATGTTCGTTAGTCTGATTAAAACTCCAGAACGGCTGGACAGATTTTGATGAAACTTTTTGTGTGGGTTAGAGTGGGTCCAGGGATGGTTTATACGGTGGCAGAACGACGTCTGCCCGGGCCACTAGTATAAAATATAATATAATCTCACGCCTTTTTTATCCCCGAGGGGGTAGGCAGGGGTATTCCATTACTGGATATACCCACATTTCACGAGATATATTGGACCCCTAAACGTGATAGGTGGTGAGCCCATCGCCGGACCGGGTCTATTTACACATGTCTCAGAATTAATTCTGAGACCTGCGGGTTTCCTCACGATGTTTTCCTTCACCATAGAGCTAGTGATAAATATGTACGTAAGTTTTTGAAAAACTCATTGGTACATGCCAGGATTCGAACCCGAACCTCACTGATTTTCGGCCGGCTCTTTAACCGTCCGGGCTATCACTGCTCTTAAGTTTAAAATAAAAATAGAGCTCGTAAGTTTAAAATAAAAAATTAAAACAAACTAAAACCAACTATTTGGTAAATTAGGTATGTTATTATTGTCACAATAAAAACAGCTGTACAAGAAAAAGAAAAACAGTAACTTATACAAGAAAAACATTGGTAGTGTATACATGCGATTAAAAAGAGCTGCCTTGAGTTTCTTGCTGGATCTTCTCAGGGTACTGCATTTGGAGCCAGCAACTCGTCGGTGGAGATGAGCTGGGGTACATTCAGCCAATCTTCATGGACGAGTTTAAAGTGCCTTGTTATTAGACTATCGACTTTTTTAAGTGTATTTTCCATACCTACAGAAAATAAATGAGCAAGTTTATAATTCTTATTGAAATTCACTTGTAACTGTCCCAAATACAGGTGCTCACCAATCGCAGCAGCAGCCGAGCCGGCAGATCGGACGAGTGGCAGACCTGGACCCTCTGGCCGGAGATCCGCGCCCCGCTAACCACCACCAGAGCCAGGTCAGACCAGAAATGTTTTACACAAAAAATAATGGCAGAGCAGTGATAGCCTTTACGGTTAAAGAGCCTTCCGAAAATCAGTGAGGCTCGGGTTTGAATCCTGGCATGTACCAATGAGTTTTTCAAAAACTGACGTACATATTTATCACTAGCTCGACGGTGAAGGAAAACATCGTGAGGAAACCCGCAGGTCAGTTCTGAGACATGTGTAAATAGACCCGGTCCGGCGATGGGCTCACCACCTATCACGTTTAGGGGTCCAATGTATCTCATGAAATGTGGGTATATCCAGTAATGGAATACCTCTGCCTACCCCTTCGGGGATGAAAGGCGTGAGATTATTTATTTATTTATTTTATAATAAAAATAATTACTCCTCTACATATCCGCACTCCGTATATGTTAGAAATAAATAAAGCTTAGAATTTATACTCAAACGATGAGAGAGAGTGAGAGAGATAGAGATAGATGGAGAGAGAGAGAGAGGGGGGGAGTCTGCAGAGTAGTTGCACACAAAGTTATTTAAATAAATGTTTGCTATTCAATGGATAGCAGGCAACAGTCAGTGGCAACAGTATACTGTGTAATCCGCCAGAGAACCAAAGTTATCGACATAACTCAAAAAATTAGCAAGTTGAAGTGGCAGTGGGGCGGCCATATCTGCCCTCTGAGTCGGAGGTTGCGGGTTCGATCCCCGCTCGCGACCAACATTTATGTGCATGAATATGTCTGTTGGCTACGTGTCTGGGTGTTTGATATTTATTTAAGTATGTTTGTCAGTTGTTTAGTACCCCATAGTAAGGGCTGCCTAGTTTGGGACTGAGTAACCGTGTGCAAATTGTGTCAAAAAAAGACTACTATGGGACGAGCGTGCCCAGAAGATGCCTCTTCACTCGAGCCTTAAAGGCTGGGTTATATGGACTCGGAAATACAGACCCCGGCAGGTGGTTCCACCTTGGCGGTGCGCATTGTAAAATATCTTGAAAAGCGCTTCGTACGTATAGACTGGATATCCACCGAGTAGGGATGAAGTCTGGAAGATACGATAACGATTTCCATTGAGCGTTTGTATCTATGGTATATAAAAACCTTCCTCTTGAATCACTCTATATCTATTAATGCGGTTTTTTCCGCATCAAATTCCGTTGCGTAGTTTTTAGGATCTAAGCATACATAAGGACATGTCAGCGGGAAGCTACTTTATTTTATACTATGTAGTGATGGTACGGAACCCTTTGTGCGCGAGTCCGACTCGCACTTGGCTGGATTTTCAAAGTTTTTTATTTTTGCTTTTCGGAAACCACTATGATTAAAAATTTACGGCCACTACACCTATAGCATCCTCCTAAGTTTGAGCACCATGGAGGACGATTCCACTCTTTGAGTATTAATTAAACCAACAAGAGACGTCACGCGCACTAGTTTCTTTGCAAGAAAAGTCGGCCAATTTCTGCGGGGGAGGGCGAGGAAACGCACACAAATAATGTTAAAACAAACGCATTTATTGACAAAACAATTAAACACTAGCTTGAACTAGATGCACACAAATACATTCACCAATCCAAGCACTCCGTGAACTCAAAAAAACTAGTTGTATATAACAGGTATGCGTGTTGACCGACACTTTTTTTTGGCAGAGGGGAACGCCTGTCAGTGGCGTCTCCGGTTGGTTTAATACTCAAAGATCTATACTAATATTATAAACATGACAGATTTGTATTTTTGTATGTTCGAATAAACTCAAAAACTACTGGACCGATTTTAAAAATTCTTTCTTACTGGAAAGCTAGAATATCCCTGAGTAACATAGGCTATATTTTATTCCCGTATTCATACGGGAACGGGAACTACGCGGGTGAAACCGCGCAGAACCGCTAGTCATAAATAATGAAAGAAAGAAAAATTATATTTTTTGCTACACACGCACTCAATATAAAAGAAAAAAAAATTTGCTTAACTAAAAATAAAACCCAAAAATGTATGTGTGTGCCAGCTGCAGCAGAAAAGATCCAAAGCTCGTCTTATGATTGATGCTTAGACTAGATACCACGACCGCACAGAAAACCAGCGTCAAGCAATGCTTGCATTGCGTTTCGTTGAGTGAGGTAACCGGAGGCCCCAATTCCCCCCCCCCCCCCCCCCCTTTCCCCTCCCACTATTTCCACCTCCTAAGGCCGGCAACGCAGTTGTGACTCTTGAGTTGCAGGTGTCCATGGGCGACGGTAGTCACTTACCATCAGGTGACCCATCTTCTCTTTTGCCACCTTTTTCTTACAAAAAAAAATTAAATAGATAGCTTTTATCCTTAAAAAAATATGGTTCTCACTTCTCATTTAATTTTGTTACAGCGAGTCTACGTCGCTATGTACGACTACGAAGCGAACGACAGTGATGAGGTGAGTGTACATATACCGCCCGATTTAAAAAAAAAATCTCATGTTTCATCAATAATTGATTTTTCAAAAATCAATTATTATTAAAAGGACTTTTTGGCGGGAATCCGAAGAGGGACGTCATGTTTTTTGTTTAATTTTCATTTTGCTGTGTATTTCGGGTTTTGACTCATAATAGTGATAGTTTATTATGTGGCAAGTGTCCGTGAAGGTGTGCAGTGAATGGGAAATTCGATAAAATGCGTGGGATGCATATTTTTGGATTGCCCCAAAAAGTCACAATGAAGTCTTCAGTAAAAGTGCTATCATTTTACTGTTGATAAACAAGGGAGGGATGTAGAAAGTGTTGAAGACACAGAATTTTTGTGCATGGTCTCTGAAGCAGAGCCATTTATCTAAGATTAAAATTTACAACAGACTAGGCTGTATGGGCTAGATCCCTTTGCCTTTTCCTAAAGGGACAAATTAAATTATTATTAAAAAGAGCAAGTCTATTTTTAATTAATTGATCACATCCCTAGTTTAACTTGCCTAGTTATTTTAGTAAGCTGTATGGATGCTGACGATTAATTTTTCCAGGTGTCATTCCGCGAAGGCGACCTGATATCAAACGTGACTAGCATCGACGAGGGCTGGATGACGGGCCAGGTCCTCCGCACTGGCCGCACCGGCATGCTTCCCGCCAACTACGTGGAACTGGCCCCCGCGGGTGTCCACTAGACTTTCTGACACTACTTACGTCGATTTGACACTGGCATATTAGACACTACTAACGTCAATTCTACACTGTTTGTCTGTACGCCGGTTAGACACAAGTTACGTTAATTTGACATTGGCATTTTAGACACTTCTTACGTCAATTCTACACTGTTTATGTGTTTATGCGGTTAGATAGCTACTTCGATTTGACACTAGCATTGTAGACTTACGTCAATTTTACACTGTTTATGCCTGTACGCCGGTTAGACACTACTTACGTCGATTTGACACTGGCATTTTAGATTCGACTTACATCAATTTTACACTGTTTATGCCTGTAAGCCAGTTAGATACTACTTACGTTGATTTGACGCTTACATATTAGACACTAGTTACGTCAATTTTACACTGTGTACGCCTGTACGGCGGTTAGACACTACTTACGTTGATTTGACGCTTACATATTAGACACTACTTATGTCAATTTGTTACTGTTCACGCCAGTTATGCACTAGTTACATCAGTTTGACAGTAATTATGTACGTACATCAATACGACTCTAGTGAGACACTACTTACGATTTTTCACTGTTTGTGCACAGCTGCAATGTCAATTTGCCAGTAAGTAAATTTTCACTGTTTATTTCTGTTAGACACTAATGGGTATACAACACTAGTTAACGCTTGTTGTACTGTTGACGTCGATTTGACACTGGCATGTTAGAATCTAATAACGTTGGTTGAACAATGTTTACGCCAGTTGTACAATTTGTGTGGCGTCTTGACTAATTAGTACTCTTTACGTCAAATCGTCACTTGTATTTTTCTTAGTTCTTGCTTGAAAATTCTTAATATTTATGATTAATAGCCTATATTAGCAACCAATAGAAATAATTCAACTTATTCTAATTCTAGTTAAATGAACATTGTTACATATATTGTATGTATTTTTCGGTATATTAAATGAAAGTATTATATAATGAATATATATAAGTTGAAACTGTTTAAGATGTAAATTGCATTTCATTTAATTTTAAGAAACAACAATCAGATTTCTAATAATATTTTTTCAGTAATGGTCACAAATATATATATTATTTTAAATATTATTATGTTTCTGGGCTTTATTTTAAAAGATGATTCTATCTTTATAGAAAAAATAAATATCTTTACCTAGTTTATTTTAAAAAGCTTTCCCGCGAAAAAAATATAGCCTGTTTCTTCCCGGTCCCCAAAAAATCTCTAAACAATAGAATCAAATCGATCAGTGGCTGTGTGAAATTCGGAAATTCCCACGGGAACGGGAGAAATGACATCCGCGGGCAACGCCACTAGGTGTCTGCTAGTAGTGGCGTACAGTCAGCTACATGTTTCAGAGACACTAGAATTTATGTTAAATATTTTATTTTTACATTTACATTACATTGGAATCGATTCTGCAAACCACCTAAACTTCCTAATTTTAAGTTAGCCTATCCTTCTTTATAGAATACGGAAGAAAAAGGAAAGAAACAAAC
Organism: Ethmia dodecea; assembly: GCA_963855545.1. NCBI lineage: Eukaryota > Metazoa > Arthropoda > Insecta > Lepidoptera > Depressariidae > Ethmia > Ethmia dodecea. The sequence continues at coordinate 2,407,160 of OY979463.1, read as the reverse complement.
CATAGATTATAGAGTAATGTCAAACATGGAAAAACCGACTAATTTGATGTCTTGATGATTATCTGTCACTTTTTTCCATGACCTCCTTACATCGTTGCTAAAATTGCTAAAAACGTATATTTGAATGCGTCCATAAGGTTCAATTTTGTTATTTTGACATTTGTGACGTTGTAAATAAATATGGCGCTTATTTTCCTTTCCAAAGCGGTGGAAAAGAATAGAGCTAACTTAAAATTAGGAATTTTAGATGGTCAGCCAGAATCGAGTCCATTTTGCTTTTAAGATACTGGAGTACCAGTCAATTTCGAACAGACACAATCTCAAGACTTGAGGAATTTTGCTATTTATGTATTCATTCCATAGACATAATTTATTGGTAACTTTTTTCCATACACTTGTATTCCATTTTAAATTACGAAATTCAAGCTTTTATATTATAATTTTTATATATATCTCCGAAAACGATTCCTTGTTGAACAATATACATTTTTGTATACAATATACTCTGTATATGTTAGATTAATAATTATAATTACATATAACCTTAAGTAAGCCAATAATATTAGCCACATTTACAATACAAAAATAAATGTCTGTCGTTTTAGAACCGAGTAATTCTTACTTTGTATATTAAGTGATCAACGTTATTTTTCTGGAAGTTGCTACAACTATGATAGTTGATCAGCTTAATATATTAATTATATTCTGTTTTAAAACTACGATAATTTTAGCTTGTATATTAAGTACCTGCATTAAAAGTCAGGACTACTTTCTTGTAAATATCTTATTATATATAAGTATAAATTTCCTATTAACTAAGAAAACATATTTTTATATCAACTCTTGTTGTAGAAATAAAATTTTATAGAAACATTTGTATTGTAGCGTTGGTTTTTAACACAATGGAGAATTCAAATATATTGCCAAATGTAGCTAGTGGAAATAATAGGGCTTTGCCTACCCCTTTAGGGTGAGCGTAGTTATAATTTTTAACAAATATGCAAGACTGCATAATACGGATTTTTGGGATTATACACTTTTTTCATAACTGCACATTCCGGAATAATGTAACCATTCTATTTTAACAATTTAGTTTAGTTTATAATTTAAAAATGTTTAATTTTACTTTTAGAAACAAAACGTGTAGATTAGCATTTTATTTATTCTTTTTTATTTGCCTATAAATACTGAATTGTTTTAACCAATATTTGTTAAGGTGTCGCCACTGCATCGGGAACCTGTTTTTAACTAACGAAAAAAACAAGGTTCTCAAGTCAAAGCGTATTTTTTTATTCATGACCACATGTAACTTTAACAGAGTGGTCCCAGTTTGAAAATAAGTTTTTTATTAGAGTTTACCTTAGAAAGAAACATTACAAAACTGGGAGATGTTTATATTTACGTCGGTTTAATATTTGTTATAATAACTATACAATATGTAACGGAATAAGCGCAATTCCTGATATTAGTTTGTTCAGTATAGACTACTTTTTTTTATGATAAAATAAACTATTCGATTATAATAATAATAATATTATAATAATCGATAACTTAATCGATTTCAGCTATTTTTAACTGTTGAATTTTTCCGAAATATGAATTAGCATAGCTGAATTTAGAAATCGTACTATTATTGTTCTTAATTTAAGAAAATTTAGAAACAACTAAAGTACGAAGACATGTATGAGGAATTGCGCTTATTCTGTTACGCGTTGCATACAATATAACTAAATTCGTCGCCAATGTGGCGGCCAGATGTTTGTCATCACAAGCGGTATCTTATGTATGGGAGCAGTATTAACTAAGTGGTCCAATGTTACAGTGCCTTGTAATATTTTAATAAATTTTAAGCTATCTACCTCGTTTTTTCTTTGATGCCCTTTATTAGTAACTAGCGGTTCTGCACGGTTTCATCCGCGTAGTTCCCGTTCCCGTGGGAATACGGGAATAAAATATAGCCTATGTTACTCGGGAATCTTCTAGCTTTCAATTGGCGAAAGAATTTTCAAAATCGGTCCAGTAGTTTTTGAGTTTGTTCGTAACAAATATACCAACATCCAAAAATACAAATATCTCCTCTTTATGATATTAGTATAGCTCATAGACCCAGGGTTTCGTCATTGCCGGTTGGTAAGTCGTTACTCATGCCTAGGAAACAATTTGGAATCTAAACTAATACACTAAGACACAATAGGGTATTTGATCTGCCTAGTAAAATGATATAGTTTTATGATCTGTCAAAATGAAAATTTAATATGGAAAATGTACTGAGTTGTGAAGTCATAATTTTTAGTGCTCAATTGCTTCACTTTTTTGATTGTTATTTTAAATTTTTCTATAATGTTTAGGATAATCGTTTCGATGAGTGATTACTGGCAATTTAAGTCCGATAAAGTCAAATACCCAATTAGGGGAACATAAGCGACATTTTTTTTCATACATTTTACACTCACTTTGGAGCCTTGGTTTTCAGTCATATTATAATTTGGGGAGATGTGATGGTGGTCATTATCTATATATATATATATATATATATATGATAAACTTGGGGTCAATTCCACTAAATGTCAACGGTTATAGTTGGATGACAATGACATATCAATTAGAGATGGGCCGACTATGGGTTTGGCCGGATAGCCGCTAGCCGACTATTCGGCCGTGAGCAAGCCGACTAGTCGGCTAGGCCGATCATTGCTTTCGGGAACGATTGGGTGCGTTTGCCCGGTGGTATAAGAACAGAGCCCGCAATCCAGCAATGTTTATGATCGCGAAAAAGTATTTGTGCTGCCCAGCCAGTTCTGTATACAGTGAAAGGCTATTCTCCGAGGCTGGCAATGTTTACAAACTGAAAAGAAATCGCTTACTTCCTGATCGTGCAGAAGCTTTAACTTTTCTGCATCACAATTTGCCATTACTATAACTAAACTATATACCTAAATAGAAAAATTACTTACGAATCGTGATATTCACTGACATTGCTAGAGTTACAAATGAAAAAAATATAGAATGTATTTAGTATTAAGTTTACAGTTGCAGAAAATTAAAAATACCATTGTTATTGTTTGCTGATTTCATTTCAAAATAGCCTTTAATAATGAGATGTTGGTTGATTGAAGTTTGTTTTGTTTTAATTCTGATAAATTCTGTTTTTTTAGTAATTTTCTTAGACAGGAAAACATAGCCGACTAGTCGGCAGTATAAGCCGACTAGTCACCGACTAGTCGCCGACTATAAAACAGGCCGGATAGTCGGCTTCACCGACTAGTCGCCGACTAGTCGGCCCATCTCTAATATCAATGGTGTTATTTTTGCACTTGTCATAGCAAATGACACCATTGACATGTCATTGTCATCCAACTATAACCGTTGACATTTAGTGGAATTGGCCCCCTGACTGATTGGTGATGTATCAACGCACAGCCTAAACCACTAGGTCTTGAGACTTGAATTTTTGCACATAGATAATTTATACAGTGTAGGCATCCATTAAGAAAGGATTTTACAAAATTCCACCCCTAAAGTGGTGAAAAAAAACGTGCGCGAACGTAGCCGCATGTAAAAGCTAGTCAGTGCATATAGATAAGGTACAAACTGTCTTAGGTACCTCCCTGACCAGAAGCCGTTTAGACTAACTGAGCATTTGACCAATTTACTAAAGAAATCGCTTAGGTCCCAGCTCACGCACTCTACACCTCCTTTTGTGTTATTTGTTGAGTGGACTACAGGTAATAAGTTTTGTATTAAGTATTAACACCTGAGTTCTGGTTTTTCACCACCGAAATGGACTAAATAAAGAGTAAATCCTGTGTAAACAGCTTTTAGTAATATGTTTTAATTATCGAGTTACAGCCGGGGCGCTGCTGGGCTGACGTCAGCACAGCAGCGCCACAAACTTCGCCTCATATCTTCGAAAGTACAGCACTTGGCATTTAGTCACTTTTTGACCAAATGTGAGTAAATGAAGCAAGGGTCCGTTTCACGATCGATGAGCGTGGCGCTGCTGAAATGACACATAGATTTTATTCGCTTTGATAGCTCTCTATACCTAGTGTATGTAAATCTGTATACATATTTATGATAAACAGACTCCAACAACAATACCCTCCCTGTCGCAGCCGGTTATAAAAAAAAAACGCAACGTTTCGCTAACATTATTAATTTACTTTGCACTTTACAACGATTTTTAGACTAATATACATAACGTGAGTTACAATTATACATAAACAGGAATGTAGTTCACAGCACACAAAACATATGTATATTTTGATAAATAAATACTTTATTAACGTAATATTAGCAATAGCCTTTTAAATAACGAGTTGGCAACGCACTATATTATAAATTACAGCATTAGAACTTCAGTGTCTCCCAGACTCGTTTCTTTTAATGTATATTTTGTTTATAATTTCATATTGTTTTCTACGATCACAAATAAATAAAAGTTTCTACTTATTGATAGAGTATAAATTATATAATGTTCTTTATTACAATGAAGATATGCCAATAAATTGCTTTAATATTAGAATAATCAATTCAGGATATAATCAACATTTATGTTTATTTTTAAATGTCATATAGGGCGAGGATAAATAAAGGAGATGTTATTTTGAACTCCGACCTCATACTTTGATATATAAGGTTCCATCAAAAATAAACTTTTATATAATATACTCCCCCTTTATTAATTATATTATGTCAATAATAATAACTAACATAACTACATTTAAGTAACACTTTAATGTTTCATGTTGTAACACAATCAATAGTTATACTTTGAAGCTATAAATTGACATATAAGTACATTTACAGTACAGGACGAGGCATATAAATGCGTATATAACACTTTTTAACAGGTTACCAATAAATAATTATCTAATTAAATAAATTCATTATTTATAAAGAGAAGGTTATTTTTTTTAACATAGAAACTTTAACTTGAGCACCTAATACATATATAAAGTTTAACAGACATTTATAAATATATATTCTTTTATGTACTGTGTATATATATTCAGTACTACAATACAATAACACACAAGGGAATGTAGTAGCTACCTTAGATCAAGTATAAATAAAAATCTTTCGTTTCTAAATATAAATAACAAAACAGAAAATATATTTTCTTGTAAAATAAAAAACACATGCACATAATATTAATATAAAAAAATACTGATCTACTACTACAAAAATATTTTTTTAATACCATAGATAACTAATCTATTGATCCAGTGTTGCTGTGTAAAGCACCTATTTTAAATGGTAACACTTTTAATTATAATTAAGTACTTTCGGCTCCTTACAAACGTTTCAAAATAAGTATTACCACTAATATAAATAAATTAGACTAATATACTACTGTCTCTTTCTAACCAACGGTCATAAGAATGTTTGACAAATATTTTAATAATAGATACTTATAACATTATTTGTCTATATATTTGAAACTTCATATTTAATTTGATAATGATATTTTACGAGATTAATGCACAAAGGAAAGTAAGGTGTGAAACCACAAAAAAATATAGTATATTTAGGTACCATGCATTAAGGGGTAAACAGCAACCAGGTTTTTTACAAGCTTTTATTTGATTTTCGTGATGTAAGATTAGTCCCCTTTACATTTTTTTCAATTTAATATGTATATTCCTCTATTAAAATATCATTACTTAATCATATGACATGGTATAATACTATCATAATAATATAATGGTACATAAGAGCTCTGCAGCTTAGAGAAGATTTCTGAGGTAGCTGCGCAGTGCGGGAGGACAGGGCAGATGATGTAATAGCACTGTCAAGTTAAATCTACATCTACACAAATATAAAGAGGAAAGATAGGTATGTTTTAAAAACTACTTGACCGATTTGAAAAATTCTTTCATCAACAGAAAGCTACATTATCAGGAAGTAACATAGGCTATATTTTATCCCCGTATTCCCACGGGAACGGGAACTACCCGACGAAACTCCTCCCGCCCGCGCATCCACCTCAGGAACTGTCCCAGTTACGTGGTAGATCTCTAGTATCTATGTTTTACCTTGTAAGCAATATGCTTAGTGTAAATTCATCTTACAAATAAGTACGTAGGAAGAATTTCATGACTATATCTACTCTTGAGAGCATTATTAGAAAAAGCAAACAAAACAAACGCTTTGAAAAAAAGTTAAACACTTTTTTTTAATGATGATACATTTTATGATTGTGGTGATTATCTAGATTTCTCATATAGGACAGGGATATACAATAAAAAATATCCCTACTAATATTAATATTATAAATGCGAATGTTACTCTGTCTTTTACGGTAAGTTGTGGGCAAAAGCTAGTATTGATATAAAAAGGATGCAACGCCTTAAAAAAAATACGCTCCTCAAACACACTAACGCAAAAACCATCTATATTTAAGTATATCTTTGTTTCAAAAACTTCAAAGACATAAAAAAAAAAGAACAAAAAAAATGGTAAGAAACATTGTATGGTCTTATTTCATCAGGTAAAGTTATTTTAGGAGATGAGTTTTAACTCAATATGCATTAAATTTATTTTAAACACTTATTAAAAACATTTGAGTTGGTTTCGACTAACGTAAAATGCCGAAATTCCCAGAAGAAATTATGTTCTCTGTGAAATCCTTTACCCGAGGCTTAGACACCAGACATAAATACGTTTTTTTTAAAGTTTATAACCTCGAAACGATCGTAATATGAAAAATTGAGTTTAAAAGTGAACATATTTAACTAAATATAAACTAAGTTCGTTGATACTGAAAACATTATTAAAAATAAATTATTGAAAATAGCAAGCGTTTCATACATGCAAAATAATATCGGTAGGCCTATTAAATACTGTTCTGGCAAATTTACATATAGAAACGTATCTAGTGTATGTGGCAAGACAACGTTTGCCCTGGGAACTAGTAATACATAATTATACTGTAAACTTTTAACCGGCTTCTTTATATGGGCTAAACAAAAGTCCTTTCAAGACAAAAATAATACACTACCCTTCTTTCATGAGGAAACAAGAGTAACGAAAGAGATTTATGGTGCGAATGTTGAGGAAAGAGGACGCCCCAGAAGGACGTTTATGGATCAATTAATAATTAATAAGTAATACGAAATAAAAGCTTTTTAATTAATTTAATTAATTATTTAGGAGGCGTCCTCAATGCGAAGAATAAAATAGCGTGGATGTGAAGGAAGCGAAAGAAGTATGCAGAGATCGAGCAAAGTGGCGATCCATCGTCTCTGCCTACCCCTGTGGGACAATGGCGTGAGCTATATGTATGTATGTAATACACTAACAATTTATTTGTAATATCCCCGCTCGGGGCCAACATTTGTGTGCATGAACATGTCTGTAAGCTTCGTGTCTGATTGTTTAATATTTATTTATGTATGTCTATCAGTTGTTTAGTACCCATAGTACAGGCTCGGCCTAGTTTGGGACTGAATGACCGTGTGTAAATTGTGTCCCACAATTTATTATTATTTATTATTATTATTAATTATATACAATAGTTCGATTAACTAATAGCAAGGTGTTTTTTTTATTTCATACACCACCCACACCCACAGGTTAAAAACATTGTAAATATTTACAAAGTTTCATTGGTGAGTACTGTAAATTTGCCAGCTTTAGGTAAGTAACCAGTTAGTTCGTTTGGGAAAGTATATTTTCTGCATGTAAGAAACGCAAAAGTTTTGTACAAGAATCTCAAAATAAAACAACTAAACTTTGAACTATCAAAAATTACTCTTAAATCTATTATGCTAGGTATGTTTATTGAACGGCAACTTACAATTGAGACGCTTTGGTTTATAATAAAGATCCTCTAAATACATAAAGGAAGAAGAAACTTACTGGACCTAGAAGCATGAAATTTTGCACATAGGTTCCGTACATGACGAAACGGATTTTTAGAAATTTCCCACGGGAACGGGAAAAATTTGATTCAAGGCTGGTAGCCGCTGAACACTGGCTAGTAATATCAATAAACCGGTAAAGTTGTTTGTATATATTATGTAGAAAGAATCTCTAGAATTACTGCTTCGACTTACATTTCTTATAGTGATAGAGAATTACATCGTTCCAATGATGCGAGTGAAACCTCGAAACTAGTGGAAAATAAACGCAAGCGCTCAATTTAAAGTTGTCGAGTACTATATTTATGCGGTACAAATCTAAGTTATTTGTCGTATTATACTCAACTCTATAACTATTAAGATTTGGTCTATATTTGAAATGTAAGCTTGGAAATAAATATATTTTTTTAATAATTTATAATATTTCCTACAAGTTTCAATACAGACGAATAACATATAACATTACCATATTTTAAATTTGTCACATTAATAACAATTGCTATAAATACATATTTTTATAATTTTATTTATTTAATTGGAAGATAATAATGGCACATAATCGAAAAAAAAAGAATTAATATTTATGGCATTTAGGAATGTAAATAGGAATGATTTTTGAATAACTTTCTTAATAATATAACATCAAATTTTATTATGTAACGAGTAATAACGTTTTAAGGGTGACTGAACAACAAAAAAATTTACCGACGAAAATATGAAAAGCGATTTTTTTGTCGGTTATTTAAAGAATGTCTTAGATAGTAGGCCTGCTCCAAGCATAGGAATTCGTTTGAATACCAACAATATTTGCTTAATAAATACCAAATAAAACGTTTTTTACGTTTAGGGGTCCAAAACAAATATACTTGTATGGGTATTATACAAAGCGTAACAGAAAAAGCGCAATTCCCCAATTAGTATATTAATATAAAAAAAATATGATGCAATCGAACTTTAGTTGTATCTAACCAATTTTCCTAAATATCGATTAATAATAGCACGATTTCCATAGATAGCACTAAATTCAGCTACGCTAATTCATTTTTTGGAAAAAATTAACACATTAAAAATAGCTGAAATCGATTAAGTAGTCGATACTGAACAAACATTTCAGCAATTGCGCTTATTCTGTTACATATTGTATATAGTGAGGGTATTTCCAGTAATGGAATACCTCTGCCGTCCCTCTCGGTGAGATGGCGGGAGCATATATTTAATATACTAGCGTTAGATTGGCAATAACACCAGTACGGCGAGACCAAAAATAATTTACACTAGTGTGTTCTGTGGATTTTCTTTCCTAGATGAATTAAAACCAGGTACAGAACACGTAACCATAGCTGTTTACGTCTATTAAACATCAAACTTACTCTTTTAAAACGCGAGATTAATTAAAATAAGCGAGATTTGTCTCGTTCGCTGACGTCGGGCCGATACAGGCCGCTAGCGTGTATGCGAATGGTCTCGCCTATCTGTTTCGCTCTAACACACGAGTAATAATAAATTGTGAGTCTTAATTCACACACGGTTATTCAGTCCCAAACTAGGCAGCCTATACTATGGGTACTAAATAACTGATAGACATACTTAAATAAATATTACACACTCAGAAGCCAACAGACATGTTCATGTACACAAATGTTGGCCTCGAGCGAGAATCGAACCCGCTAGCTCCGGCTCAGAAGGCAGCACTACCAACTGAGCCAACAGGCCCGTCATCTTATTTCTCTCTCTCATTGCCGATATAACGCTAGTATGGTAATCTGTGAGGTGGAGGAGTTTATATTTTGGTAAGGAGTCCCTCCAAACCCAGCACTTCTGGTAGTTCGATGTCCTCCAGCCGGATAGCTGAAGGGCTGAAGGGGAACTGGACGCTGAAGATCATCTTCGAATCCATGAGGAGGTTTTGCTGGGGACAAAAAGAGACGAAGAATTTCATACATGTAAAGGAAAAATGGAACTAATGTTTTGTTATACCAAAGTTTGATGTACTTAAACTACAGTAGCGCCAACCTTAGATGCAAACTTATTTTGGTTAAGAATGTTGACAAATATTTTGAATTCCAAATTCAAAACACTTTTTTTCGTACTTATTGAAACCTTATCAGAAAATACTTACTTTACTCCCTTTTATTGAGGAAAAAAACGTCACTTTTCAAATATATGGTATGAAAAGGTGGCTTAAGCATTGATATGATGGCGAAAGATAATTAAGTAAGTAACAACTCTTTATTGTACACCAATAAAAAATACAACAAGTGGCACAATGATATAAAAAGTACAGTGGGCGGTCTTATCGCTTTAAGCGATTTCTTCCAGACAACCTTTGGATGGATGTAACTGAGATAAACATATGAAGGTACTGCTTAATAAAAACTTTACCATCTCTAAAGAGCCTAAAACCGACTTTTAGACTTTTGTTGATTTTCTGAAAACCGCTCGACCGGTTTCGATAAGTTTGAATGGGACCACCTCTGAGGCATGATCTACCAAACAAAAAATCGTCAAAATCGATTCATAATTGGCGGATTGATCGAGTAACATCGATACAAAAAAACAACATACAGTCTAATTAAAAACCTCGTAAAAGCTAAAGATGCACTTTTTGTGATGGGAGTTTGGTAGTTTGGGTTAGGAAGTGGGGGTGTTTGTATGTGTGGGTGTGTATGGATGCAGTGAAATCTTACCGGCTCCTTGTCAGCGTTGGGTCCTGCCCTTTCCTGCATCTTCTTCTGGATCTCGTGGATGAACTCTTTCGTCACTTTAACCTCGTACTCTTCCGCCGGGGTGTACATGTTCAGGATCTGAAGACATAATAGACACATCATTTTATTTTATGGCAGAAATAGTATATTACACATCTAGGGAAGTAAAATAAGAAATGTCTCATATCACATGTAATTGAGGCGAAGCCGACTTCTACAAACATGTGATATGAGGCTTTCTTATTTACTTCCCGAGGTGTGTATACTTTTTTTCTTTACGAACGGAGGCGGAAAGCGGCAACTTCGTTTAGCGAGGCGGGCCGAAATTTGCCACTTTCTGCCCGGAGAAATGAAAAAAATCATACATTCACGCAATATCTACTACTTTTTTTTCATATTTTTTTTATATGTTAATTCTATACATCTTACATATTTGTAGATACCCTTAAAATATGCACTTGATTTAAAATGGGTTTATACAATATGTAAAAGAATAAGCGCAATTCCTGAAATGCTATTTTTAATATGTGGTAACATTTTCCGAAAAATGAATTAGCATAAGTACCTGAATTTAACGCTACCTATGGAAACTGTATTATTATTGCTCTTTATTTAAGAAAGGTTAGAAAAAACTAAAGTACGAATGCATCATATTTTTTATATACGCGTGTATGAGGAATTGCGATTATTCTGTGACGCGTTGTAGGTATATAGACGAAATGAAAAATATTTTCTATACACAGTCCTTATAGTTCAAATTAGTATTACAACTTTAAAGATGTCGTGATGAACATTAGTGAAGACAGGAGCCCAAACTAGGTAAATCCTGTGTCTTGAGATCCTGGTCTCAACGGTCGGTAAGTTACAATATTAGTTTAATTATTTACTTGAATAGAATAGAATAGAATAGAATAGAATTTTATTGTTCACTGTGTATGTACAAAAGGTCTTAAAAATAAAATAAAAAATGGCTCAACAGTGTGCCCATTTCGGACGTACAATATGGTATTATGATCATAAATTGTAATACATTATTCTACATTGACAATTAGATAAGTTATAACTACAATTAATAAGGTCAAGTCAAATTCATTAAAAATAATCATGTCAAATCCAATTAATATCAATTTCTTATCGGTTATAAAAGTTAAATAGTCAATCTACATTCATAAAATCATTTAAATCGTAAAAGCCCTTATTAATTAGCCAATTCTTTAAGTTGGTTTTGAACCTGCTACCGGTTAACATTTTAATACACTGAGGCAAATTATTAAATATTTTTACCCCTCGTACAATGGTGCTCTTACTCATAATTGCGCTCTTAATACTGGTGTTTGTAATACATAGGTCATATTTATATTGAGAACGAACGTTACTTTTAATATCCATGACACGACTGATACCATCAATCTGGTTCTGAACAAAAATACAGATTTCCAATATGTAAATAGACGTTAAAGTTAGTATTTTTTTATTTACAAAAGTGTTCCTGAGAGTTTCAATACTGGGCATTCTATAAATAATTCTTAAACATCTCTTTTGCAACAAGAAAGTAGACTGATAATCTACTGAACTACCCCAGAAAATTATCCCGTAGGTTAAGAGTGGATAGACATAACCAAAGTACGCATTTTTTGTGACTTCCTCAGTTGTTGCATTTCTTAGTACTGAGAGAGCGTAACAGTAACTCGCAATTTTTTTGAGAAAGTATAGTAGAAAATGTAACTACATGAGAGCTTGTAATTTTGTGTGTGGATGTGTTACGTGTATGGTGAATGGTGTGGGGTGAGATAGACGCCCACCTTGCAGACTTGCATGGCGGTGAGGTTGGAGCACATGTCGACGGTGCTCTGCACGTCAGCCATCGACTTTCGGGCCTGCAACAGCTGCACGGCCTGCGTTATGGGCCGCAGCACGCCCAGGATCTCCTCCACCTGGAAATGCCCACAATAAAAAAAAGCCTCACGACTTTTTTAACGAGGGGATCGGCAGAGTTATTCCGTTTCTGGATATACCCACGTTTCAACAGTATATACGTAATATTTTATTCATAAACAATGTACAGTGCGGCCGTTTTAACTTTGCTTCTCTGAACTTAGGCTTCGCCTGCTCAAACCCCCTCGTACCTCCAAATGGTCGCTAAAATGTTACTATATAATTATACTATAAACTATGACGTCACACCCTTGCTATTTCAGTAAATTTATATTAATTTAATTCCGTTTTGACATATCATAAAAAGTAACTGATTTGACTACCCTGATCCACTCCTTGATGAGCATAATAAAAGATCTAGAACGTAACGGAATAGATAGATAAATCATTTTATTTGCAACACAATACACACATTTAAAATAAGAAAAAAAAAAGATAAATAAATCAACAAATAAATACAAAATACCTACTTACTACCTAAACATAATGCAAACGGACACAGCTCAGTGTGTAGCTTTGCTCAAAGAGCAAAACACTGATTTTCAGAATACCGCCCACCCTTTGTAGTAAGAATGAATATCACTCACGCTCTTCTGGCCGTACTCAGCCAGGTGTTCCTTGATCCAGGTCTCCAGGTGCGAGATGTTGTACCGGATCTGCAGGCCCTTGGCCCAGCAGCACAGGTCCTTGCGCAGCAACAGCTGGTTCAGGCTGTACGCGCAGATGTAGTAGAACAGCTGGAAACAAAGATAACGTAAAAAAGATAAGTCAAGATATACTGGGTGAACTATTCAAGTGAAAATATTGAGCATCATTTCGGACAAGATACAGTAATGCAGGTATAAATTAAAGCATTACAATATGAATTAGTTTATTAAAATCCAACTTTTTCCATGAATTTGCTGTATGTCATTTCTTCCCAGAATACATTCCTTATTCGTAGCCAGAATACAATCCTTATTAGCGACACTATCCAATGGTGTAATAATACAGGGTGTATTTTTTTTCCAAAATCAACGTGTTCAATTCCTGACTAGGAATATTTCAAAAATCCAAAGATGCAGTTTTAGTTTTCATCAAAATCGAGCACGAGACTCTTTTGAGTACTTTTCGCTATTCCTCATAGTTTCTGATTTAGCCTACCACGCCCACTTGAAAAATTCACCCTGTATACTAGCGGCGTTGCTAGCCCAGCGGCGATGCCCGCGCTGGTCCAGTTTCTTCCCGTTCCCGTGGGAATTTCTAAAAATCCTACGATATATTTATAAAACACCTACATACCATATTTCTAGGTGTTATCGTTTCGAAATAACACATATTTCTCTTTTTAAACAGTTTTTATATTTTCTCGTGGGAATGATATTTTCCTGTAGTAAAAAGTACCCTAAATGTTGACCCTGTTACTCAGTTATCTCCACACAAAATTTTATCAAAATCCGTCGTCGAATGTAGTTTTTCCGCGATGCGTGCACATCCAGACAAACAAAAATTACAAACATTTACGTTTAGATATCTACATCTATAAGTAACTATCTACAGTACGGCCGTTTTAACTTGAACTTCTCTGCACATAGGCTTTGCCTGCGCAAACCTGCTCGTACCGCCAATTGGTCTCTAAAAATGTTATTGCGCATCCATTTTAGCAACTTCAGAGCTGCCAAGTTAAAACGGCCGTACACTACTGCAAAATTTTTCAAAACATATTACATAATACAGACAGGGTTTCGCTACACTTTTCTCATATGTACAGACAAAGTTGTATTCTTGGTATAGCTCTTCTCGGGGTACTGCATTCGGAACCAGCAACTCGTCGGTACAGATCGGCTGCTGTTTACATATCAGCTCTTCATGGACGAGTTTAGAGTGCCTTGTTATTATAAACTATAGACTTTTCTAAGTGTTTATTCAATACCTACAGAAAATAAATGAGTTTGAGTTTGCTTCCAACCGACCTGCTTGAAGATCATCACGATGAGGGGGGAGTCCACGGCGAAGGTCCTCAAATGCTCTCTAGTGGCAGCCAGCTCGCTCTTGAGCCTGGCGGGGCCAGCGCCCGGGGCCGGGGGCGCAGGCCTAGCCAGGCCGGAGAGACCACTGATCTCCTCGTGTTCTAGTATGGCGGGCACTATTAGGCGCTCCAGCTGCCGCTGCAACAGCTGGACTAGACCTGGAAGGGAATAGTTGTTAGTATCAAAATTAATTAATTCGCCTATCACGTTTAGCGGTCTTTATTACCAGATATTCTTTATTTGGTAACTAGCGACCCGAATCGGCTTCGCACGGGTGCAATGCTAACACCAAAACCTTCCTCTTGAATTACTGTATCTATTAAAAAAAACCGCATCAAAATCCATTCCGTAGTTTTAAAGATTTAAGCATACATAGGGATATAGGGACAGAGAAAGCGACTTTGTTTTATACTATGTAGTGATTATAACAATGAAAGATTAAACTTAAAAACTACTGGTCCGATTTTAAAAATTATTTCACCAATGGAAAGCTAGAATATGTAACATAGGCTATATTTTATTCCCGTATTCCCACGGGAACGGGAACTACGCGGGTGAAACCGCGCAGAATCCCTAGTTATAAACTTATGGAGGAGCGGAGGTGGAATGCTCCTCCATCGTTAAAAGGAAGATCTTCCTTTAGGCGAGGTGATCGTGCCTGGAGACCAAGGTCCAACGGTTGATGTTGGACAGTTGTATTTATACAAACTCATTAGAAAACTCCGATAGCGCGGTTTAGAACTCGGCCGTCTATTGACGCGTTCTACGTAGTGTCGCTACAAACTTGACGTCTCGGATTCCTGCCAAAAGCCTATGGTGAATACTGACCCTGGTAGATGGAGACGGCCGTGTCGCTGAGCAGCTGCCGGTATTCGGAGAGGTCGAAGATGCGCAGACTCTGCTGGTTCTGGCGAGGCGTGTTGGACCCCTGGTAGGCCGCCTCGCCGCTGTACTGGCGGAGGTTGTTCAGCAGTCTGCGGGGGAGGGGTTCAAGTCAAAGATATTATATATAGAAAGACGTAGATATGTTACTAGACCACGGAAAATGAGGCCGACAAATGTAGCTAATTAACCACATTTTATTTAGTCGCATTGTATTTCAAGTCGTATTTTAAGCGCAACTCTTAAGAGATAGCTCTCTTTTTCTTTATTATTCGTTCCGTATCATCTTTCCCCGTCATTGTTGTATCCTATAAACACGCTAAGAAGTAAGTATGCACATGTTGTAGCACACTCGTAGGGGATCAATTTTCAAACGCAAGCAGTATGAATATAACTCATCCTTACTTTAATATCTTTGGGTTCAAGTATAATTCAATGATCGATATTGTAGCGGACATATATACAGCTCACGCCTTGTTCCCACAGGGGTAGGCAGAGACGATGGATCGCCACTTTGCCCGATCTTCGCACACTTCCTTCGCTTCCTTCACATTCATAAGCCTTTTCATACACGCTCTTTTATTCTTCGCACTCTTGACCCCAGCTTTTTGAAGGACGTCACTTATTTGATCCGTGAACGTCCTTCTGGGGCATCCTCTTGCCTTGTATCCTTCAACATTCGCACCATAAATCTCATACGTTACTCTTCTTTCATCCATACGTTCTAAATGACCAAACCAGCTTAACATGCCCTTTTCTATCCTTGTCACTACATCTTCTTTCAAACCACACTTCTCTCGTATATCCGCATTCCATGTAGCGGATAGCTACTTAAAAAAAAAATACATTTGCTTAAATAAGAATCATACTAGTATTTCCATAGTATTCATTTGAATTATGATAATCGTCACTTTGGTTCATTTATTAGAACATTAAAATAAAATTAATAATCTCAAGCCTTTTATCCCCGAGGGGGTAGGCAGAGGTATGCCATTACTGGATATACCCACTTTTCACGAGATATATTGGACCCCTAAACGTGATAGGTGGTGAGCCCATTGCCGGACCGGGGCTGTTACACATGCTTCAGAATTAATTCTGAGACCTGCGAGCTTCTCGCGATGTTTCCGCTAGTGTTATATAATATCCTACCTGTGTTTTTCCATGATTGCAATAACTACGAGTGTACCTTAGCATGTTAGATAGCCACAGCGCGTTGTACTCGACGCTGTCTGCCCTGTCGACGCGTTTCTTTATGGTTTTCTTGACGGACACCCTGACGGCTTTCACGAGCCTGTGCATCTTCGGCTCGTCGTCCACGTGGTCCATGTGGCGCAGCATCATGAACATGATGTAGGCTGGGAGACCTGGGAGCAGGGTCACTGCTACGCGGGGCTTCAAGTCTGGAAGAAATTTGTAAAAATGTGTTAAAAGTAACTGTTTCGCGCGATTTCACATTGCGTAGCTCCCGTTCCCGTGGGAATACGGGGATAACATATATTACTTTCTATGTTACTCTCTGATATAGCCTATGTTACTTAGTGATAATGTAGCTTTCAATTGGTAAAAGAATTTTTAAAATCGGTCCAGTAGTTTTTTTAGTTTATTCGTTACAAACATACAAAAATATAAATCTTTTCACTTTATAATATTACTTGCCAGGTTTCACGCGCGTAGTTTCCGTTCCCGTGGGAATACAGATAACCTATGTTTCTGAGTGATAATGTATTTTCGCTTTAATAAAACTTTTTAATCAGCTACTGGACTCGATTCTGCAAACCACCTAAAACTCCTAACTTTATGTTAGCTCTATTCTTTTCCACCGCTTTGGAAAGGAAAGGGACAGAAATAAGCGCCATATTTATTTACAACGTCACAAATGTCAAAATAACAAAATTGAACCATAAGAGGCTGACTAACGCCAACGACCTTGAGAAATGAATTTCGATGCCCCGCCCACTAATATCTCCGATAACATAGCGCCAAACTAATTTACCGTCAAACCCCGTACTAATGCGACCTCAAGTGTGCCGCGAAACATTAGATGTGCAGAGCTAAAAAAAGTAATAGTCAATAGATGGCGCTTTGAAGTACCTTAGACAATAACATAGAACTCTAAAGAGCTAAAAAACCGACCAAAATATTTTTTATGCTTTTGTTGTTTTTTAAAAACAGCTTGACCAATTTCTATAGAATTTAAATGGGACCACCTCTGAAGTATATAAGTATCTACCAAAAAATCTATAATCAAAATCGATTCCTAATGGGTGTTATTTAAATGGTTAGCAAAGTATTCGTATTTTTGTGAGCAGAAAAATATAATCTGTAAGCAGAAATAGCTAATTGGTCAGCAACTCATGGCCAGCAAACATTACAAAACCAGTCAGCAATTTATGTCATGCTGGATGGCTGTAATTATGGTGGGGATGGGAGTGGGAGTGGTAGCGGGAGTGGAGTGGGAGTGCGGGTGGGAGTGGGGGGGAGTGGGAGTGGTATAATTTTTTACGACATGTTTTCTCTGCTGTTCAATCATGAAGTCTTGCTGACCAAGTAGTTATTTTGCGGACCAAGTAACTCTTTTGCGGACCGAATATTTATTATGCAAAGCAAACCCATGTTATTGTAAGCTGCCTATTTCTGATTTAATTTTTGACCATTATCAAAATTATTTGCCGAATAAGGATTGCTGCCTGATTTTTTTATTTGCGAACAAAATTATTTTTAATTTCATGCAATTTTCATTTAATTACTTCTCTTAATATACTAATTGGGGTGTATGAGGAATTGCGCTTTTTCTGAAAATAAGGAAAGGTCTAGCAGTGGCACAGTACAGGTCTAAATAATAAAACAATAAAAATAAAACAGAAACATTAAAAATCATGTGTTAAGTATATTTATCAAATATTTTAGTTAAAAAAAGAAGATACGAGTTCACTTCAGAACCTCCTTAGTTTTTTTTGTCGGTTAAAAATTAGAATTAAATCAAAGACAATTTATGTAAATGTATTTGCCTTCTAAATAAGAGGAACAAAAAACTTTAATTATAAATCACTAAAATTTAAGTATCGCACACATGCAGGTTCGTCTGGATTACTCTCTTCAGTTATGTCCTGAACGAGTAGAACATCATTGTTATCATCTGCGGTAGTGATTTTATCTGCTGTGGTAGTTTCAAATGCATGAGGGGTATTACTGATATCATCTGCGTTATTAGTTTCATCAGTTGCCCTATTGGTTGATGGTTCTCTTATCGGCATATTTCTGGTGAACCTTGGGTCTACTATCTCCGGCAGCATACATTCTAAATAAAACCTTTCTAATTTACATTTCATTTTATTATTCCAAAATAAATCGTCTTTGGCTATAATTTCTGTTTTAAGGGGTTCTTTATCATTCGACCAAACTGCAAATATGCATTGTTTTTTTTGGGTAACATGCAGTTGGCCTTGCACCTGGTAATACCAGTCGTGGTTTGTGTTCACCCACGATCCGTTTCCACAAATTTTCCAAAAATTTACTTTTTTTAGTTTAACTGCCTCTTCTAACCCTAGCCTGTTAGCCGTTATTGGACATTTAATCTCTATAATTGTGTCTCCTGAGACACCATCTGGCGAGGCTCCGAGGAACGGCGTGTCCCTGTCGATAAACAGTCCGCATGAGTCAATTTTTATGCCTTCTTGCTTGGCCAGTTGTTTGAAGGCTTGGCCTTCACTGTTGCGTCCGTGTTTTATGGACGCAACGTGCTCTAAGTTCGTGCCATACATTATTTTTTTAACCATGTTACCGCATTTCGTGCTCCTTTTCATTTTGATGACTTTACCAAAATTAGAAGCTGTAAGTAACGACCGCCGAAGCTCCATCCACTCACTACAATCTCTTTGCAGTATAGTATTTTTTTGAATGTGAGCTCGTGCCTCGTCAGTTTTTTTCAAAGAACCTAAAAACGTCTTTTTCATTTTCTCCAGCACCTCATTTGACACGTCCGGTTTTTGGCAAGTTTCACCGTAATTTGGGTCTGTCTTTTTAAATAATAGTCGGTTTTTTCTTTTTAAATATTTGGTGTTTAGAGCCCTTTTTTTTATTCTTTGCTCTTCCAGCTTCTTCAACTTTCCTTGTGGGCTATTATGCAGAATATTTTTGTACAGACGGGATATCCCTTTTTTTGTGTTGAAGGATGCCGCTGTGGCATTGCATCTGGTGCCATAAGAGTCCTTAAGAGAAAAATTTATTCGTTTTCCCCCGACAAATTTAGCAACTATGCTGTGATATCGTTCTACGATGTTACTATCCACGTCGTGAATAAGGCTCCTTGCGTGTCCAGCCAAGTTTTGGGTCAGAAGGCAGATTTTCTGCCATAACGAGCTCGTAAAAAAGTCATTATCCTTTGGTTGTTCTGCACTCTTCACATCGCAAAAATATATTTTGCACCGCGAATGGTTACTAAAAGCATGTAGGTGGGCTAGACAAATGTCGTCAAATAAATTTTGGACTTCGGGACATTCGTCAGTCTTATTTTTTGCGATGCTTTTAATAACCGCTGATCTTAAGCTCATTATGGCTTTTTGAGTTATGAGTTTTCTGTGTTTTGATGGGTAATGTGTATCAGTCTGCAGCTTTTTAAGTTTATTGCAGAAGTTACGCAATAAATGGTTTCGGCATTCAAGTTTCTCCACAGTGATACCTTCATTTTGATATGGATGTAATTGAAGAATTTTATTATAGGTACTGGAGTCCCCGTCTGATATTAGTCGCCCATAAATAAGGTTATGGGTCTCGATGGATTGTTTAAACCCTTCTACTATTATGTCAGTCTCCATGCCAGTCGAAGAACCCGATTAATTCTTAAAACATTCGTGTGCTTTTATGGTTTCTTTTTTCTTTTCGGAACGATCGCAGGTAAAGCAGTATTTATTACGCACTCCTAAATATAAAATTTCACCCGTTTTCTTCCCAATTATGGCACCCGCTCCTGATAATGCTGAATAATTGGTTTTGTAGGATCTCTTTCCATAACAGCCATCTGCTATCACGTCAATAATAGGAGTTCCCTTCGCACTGACTCTCCCTTCTGAAATCGCCATATTCCTTTCTTTTTCAGCGGCTTCATCCATGGAATCTTGGGTAACCTTTTGCCAGCTTCGTGATAAAATATCGTGAATATTTTGGTAGGTTTTGTTCGATATCATAGGGAGATTTAGTGCTGCAGAAAACTCTTCTAATTGTGAATGGCCACCACCAATGGAAATCATTCCTGCTACAGCACAATTATTGACTGGCAAATAATGTTCATCATCAGCATTATCACTATCAATAACAAATTTTAAATTACACATTTTACACAAAAAAGTAAATTTTGACATGAGGCCATTTTGTTTCTCATTTATTAAATCAATACAACTTATATCGCAACCTAGTGGCGAATGATTTGAGATTTCTTTTAACTTGCCATAAAAATGTGAAACATTTATAATTCTCCGACTAACATTGAGATCGGGCAATTTTTCTGGATGGAGTGGAGGTGTTCTTGGAGGATCGTTACCCTGAAATTGAGATCGGGCAATTTTTCTGGATGGAGTGGAGGTGTTCTTGGAGGATCGTTACCCTGAAATAAAATTAAGTGTTAAAGCATTGATAAGTTTTACTAAATATTGACGATGTAATTAAAGCTCAAATTGTCGTATGTAAAGCAGCAAGATGTCGATTTCAGAGGAAAAAAACAATGCATAGTTGCAGTTTGGTCTAGTGATAAAGAACCGATATTGTAGCCAAAAACTATTTATTTTTGAATAATACAGTAAAATTTACAAAATCGCTTACGAGGCAATATTCTTTAAATAAACTATCAAACTGAAATAGCTTAAATTTTTACTAAAATTAAACACAAAAAACTAAATACCGTTGAACTAACTACCACAGCAGGAGGATTGTCGATCCCGCTGGCTTCGTTTTGGGGTTGAGATAAATCTTCCAACCTGTAATGGAATTATGAGGAATATAGTATAGTGTTTTATCGTATTACAACTTATCACACTGTAAATGCAGATTCGAAAAAAAGATCGATTTTTGACAAATCGAACGCACAACTCTATGGAAATCCACAAACCCGCAGCACTTTCGTTTATAAGTTCGCTTCTACTACCTACTAAAGTTGATAATTTATAAATTAATTACAAGGTCTTGCAGAAGAGTGTAGAAATACGAAAAGGATTAATTGCAGTCATCATTACCTATAGACAACTTTTACTGTGGCGCCAATAAAAAATTGAATCGGGTGAATGACCTTTTTCTTTTTCAAAAGTTGTTCATAAAAATGAGTTCCGAGTTTTAGAGTTACTACAATATTCTGTAATAGGTACCATGTATAGGCTTACTCATGATAAGTTTTCTCTGATGATTCATCTGCTGACGGATTGCTCGCCAAACGTTTCTTTTTACTATAAAGAAAAGACAATAAAATTGCATTATTTTTTACAAATATCGGCGAAAAGTAAAATCATAATTTAAAAAAACATAAGAAATAAGAAAATCAAAGAAAAGCAAACTTGGATCCGAACGTAGGGAATTGAAGAGGAACGCAATGTATTTACCTGGAGCACGAGACCGCTAGACCAACAGAGCTTTGTAAATATGGATCTAAATTACGCACCTAGTTATAATCTGTACAAACAAAATAAAGTTTTCGACACAAAAAGATAGGTACTTACTTCACAACTTCCATCATGTGTTTTTGTTTCGTTGAATAAGATCTCTTTATTGCCCTCCGTTTATTCTTCTTGTTGGCCATGTTTTATACACTTATTGTTTATTTAATAATTTTATTATACAACTTATAACTAAAACCGAAATCGAATAAAAAAAAATTACACCAACTTAAAAAACTAATTGTTTATTTACACAACTTATGACTACAACCGAAAAAAAACGTACACCAACAACACAACAAAAAATACAGATTTTAGCAACAAATAGTTTTTACGTAAATGATAATTTTCTGAACGGCGAGCGGAACAAACTGACATAGGTCCGTCTAGCAGCGCGCCTCAGCGGTCACTGTCGCTCCGCGTAGAAATGAAAGAGAAACGAAAAGATGCCGTGATGGCGCGACGTTTCGTTCGACTCGTTCGAGTTATTTATCATTAAATACATTAATCCTTACAAATATCTTGCTTCAACCGATAAATAAAAACAACAGTTCCCTTTATTATTATATATTACATCCCTGTTATTAATTTTATCAAGTATTTCTAGTTAATAATGAAGTTACAATTGCAACTATTGCAATTTTAATGGGTATTTTAGGATTTTTTTCTATTGAGAAAATTTATCGGAAACGTGTTTTGAAAACAACAGTCCACTCATAAATATGATCAATATTACCATAAATTTTTTTGGCTGTTGTGAAATGTATACATTTGGTTAAAAAACTTTTCTGCGAAGCCTATTTTGACCAGTACAGCGCCGGACGCATTCAAATACACGTTTTTAGAAATTTTAGCAACGATGTAAGGAGGTCATGGATAAAAGTGACAGATAGGACATGAAGAACCCCATGAAATTAGTCGGTTTTTACACGTTTGACATTACTCTATAATATATGGTTTGTTTCTGTCCTTTTTCTTCCGTATTCTATAAATAAGGACAGGGTAACTCAAAATTAGGAATTTTAGGTGGTTTGGAGAATCGAGTCCACTACTTGAAATACTAGTCATAAATCTAAAAGATTATAGAAAACAGCTTTATACCACAGGAGAATACTCTACTTTTCTCACATTTTGCTAAACAATAAAAAACAAGACTACTTAATATGGCTTTTAGTGGCCAGTTTGGTTTTCAAATAAGTTATTTTTGCTGTAGGTCACTATGGAACAATTTTCATACGAATTCAACCCGCCGGGTCATAATATACTGAATCTCATTATAACCCGCTGGTTAATAATGAATTGCTTTAGGTGAGGTTTGCATGATATATAATTGGGTTGTGTCGAGCATGTGGTGTGAAAATTATTTTCTTTTTTTCTTTCTTTCTAAAACACAGGGCACTAACCAGTGATGAGTTTCTTGATGATAACGCCTTCGTCCTTGTCTTTGTACTCAAACATGCCGAGGTATTCCCTCTCCTTCTTTCGCGTCACCGGCGCCATTTCGACAGACGACGCGTTCTGAGCCACCACTGTGTCTGAAAGCATGATTTAAAAAATCAAAAGTTTTTTTTCTATTATTTGATACTAGCGGTTTCCCGCAGTTTTTTGTGTGGGAATACGGGGATAAAATATCAATATCATGAACATGCCATTTTCCGAAAATTGTAGCTAAATTTCCAGAAATTTCGGAAAAAGTGTAATAAAATAAAAAAGTGCAAGTATAAGCAAAAAACCGCTTAGTGATCAATTATTGTTTATTAGGTAGGCACTACAGTTACTTGAGAGTACGTGTTAAGATATGTTTTTCACCTGCTTCCATGTGTTTTTTTTTGCAACTCAGAAATAAATATAATAACAATTTTAAAATTCCGGAAATTTCGGCATATCCATATTAACAAATACGTTTGACGTCAAAAGTAAAATATCATTTATTTTCTGTAGGTACTAAATAAAAAAAAAAATCAGATATCAGCAATCCATAGATGTTAGTACATTTAAAGGTACACTTAGAAACGTCAATAGTCTAATAACAAGGCACTCTAAACCCGTCCATGAAGATTGGCTAAATGGAAACAGCAACCCATCTCCACCAACGTGTTGCTGGTTCCAAATGCAGGACCCCGAGAAGAAGTTAAAGTTAGTCAATGACCTCACGTCAATATACCTATTCCGATCACTGCTTTCACGCTAGACAAATGGGTGATTTCCTTCTCCCCTATATAGTCTAAGATACGAATATAAGACTAGCTTCACCGAGCTGGGTTAATGGATGAAGGAATTAAACATACACAGACATGCGTATGAGCCTTTGTCAGTGAGCCCACATTTTCCTGGAGGGTCAATCATTAGCGCTACTGCTAACATGCAACAGGTGCTGCACTGACTAAGGGTTTCCTTCTAAATAGACCCGATCCGGCGATGGGCTCACCACCTATCACGTTTAGGGGTCCAATATATATCGCGAAATTTGGGTATATCCAGTAATGGTATACCTCTGCCTCTGATAATAGACTCACCACTGTTCTCGAGTATCTCGTTGACGTCATCAATGCCGACTTCCTTCAGCTTGGCGACCAAAAGTCGTATCTGGTTCTTGTATCGCCGACAGCTCTCAGACAATTTGTCGACTCGCTCCTGTCGATAGGAATATTATACAGTTGCTGTTCCCCGCGATTTCGAAGTCAGTACCGCGTTCAAGTGGAAAAATTTTAAGGTAAGTAGGCTTTCTACTGGTGAAAGATTTTTTTAATTCGGTCCAGTAGCTGAGCAGCCTGTTCATTAAAACGGTCATTAGCGCACATAATGGCATTTCCCAAAGGAACTCGTTGTATAGTTTACAAACAGTTAATTTTAATATTTTTTGTGTAATATAATGTGTTTCGTTCTCCTTTTACTCTACCCTCAACAAATCTCACCTGAAGAGCCAGGCTTTCCGAGACAAGTCTGATGATCTCATTCTGCGCAAACTCCTGTTCCTTCGTCTTCGCCTCCTGACTCAGCTCTGCGCTCAGCAACCTAGAAGAGAGAGAAGAGAAGATGAATCATTAACAGTTAAGACTGTTAGTGTACTGGTTGCCGCGCTGATCTAAACTGAAATGAGAAAATAAAATTGCATTTCCTGATAAAGTAATATTTAAGTGTTACACGCCCATGATAAGACTTAGTGAGAGTCTGTGGTCATGCGACGGCTCTAGTCAGAGCTTGTGGGCATAGCTAGAGGCTGTGGTCACGCTAACGAGAGCTTGTGTTCACGCTGTGGCTCCGATGAGAACTTGTGTTCACGTTGTGGCTCAGATGAGAGCTTATGGTCACGCTGTGGCTCTGGTGAAAGGTTGTGGTCACGCTGTAGCCCAGATAGGAACTTGTGGTCACGCTGTGGATCTAATGAGCTTGTAGTCCCGCTGTGGGCTTAGTGAGAGCCTGTGGTCATGCTGTTGCTTTAATGAGAGGTTGTGGTCACACCGTGGGTCAAATGAGAGCTTGTAGTCACGGTGTGGGCTTAGTGAGGGCCTATGGCCACGCTGCGGCCCTAGTGAGAGTCTGTGGTCACCCAGCGGTAATAGTGAGAGCCTGAGGTCAAGCCGTGGCTCATATGAGAGCTTGTAGTCACGTTGTGTGCTTAGTGAAAACCTGTGGTTACGTTTTGGCTCTGATGTGAACTTATGGTCACGCTGTGGTTCTGGTGAAAGCTTGTGGTCACGCTGTAGCCCCGATAGGAGCTTGTGGTCACATTGTGGCACCAATACGGGATTGTGGTCACGCTGTGGGTCTAATGAGAACCTCTGTGGTCACGCTGTGTGATCTGATGAAGTTGTGGTCACACCGTGGCTCAAATGAGAGATTGTAGTCGCGCCATGGCTCTAATGAAAACTTGTGGTCACGTGTCGGCTCAGATGAGAGCTTATGGTCACACTGAGGCCTTGGTGTTGTGGTAACGCTGTATCCCCGATAGGAGCTGGTGGTCACATTGTGGCTTTAATGAGAGCTTGTAGTCAATCTGTGGCCCTGGTGAGAGCTTGTGGTCACGCTGTAGCCCAGATAAGAGCTGGTGGTCACATTGTGGCCTCAATGAGGGATTATGTTCACGCCGTGGCTCTAGTGAGAGCTTGTGTTCATAGTGTGGCTCTGATGAGAGTGTGGCAGCGCATTACTCATAACATGAAACTATGGAGTCGCTCTGAAAAGAGCGGTTTTCATAACCATGAAACTAGTTGGCACCAGCGAAGTCTTGCAGCTTTGCATTCTTCGTGTCGATATGCTGTCTACTCGAAGGGCTCGTAGTGAATGCTGGCGCGGGTTTCTTCCCGCTGTATTTATGACAACTGCTTTCAACTGTATCACGGCCTTCAGCCTCATTGGCATGGTAGAGAGGCAGATACATCGATAATCACCTACTTGTTAGTGTAGCTAGTTAAGGACACAACTTTGTACATAGGTATATATTATTTATTTGTATACCATTTTATTACGATTTCTAACAAAAAAAGTCAAAAATCATTTATTTTCTGTAGGTACAAAAAGTACACTTAGAAAGGTCAATAGTCTAATAACGAGGCAAGGTGCCTTTTTCACTTCAGTTTTATTTTAACAAAATTGCCCTATTTATTTGGCTGACCAAAATCCGGTGGTACTGGTAGCTCCATTGTGACGCGGTGACATTCTGCAGATCCTAAATTGACGTGGCAATAATAAAGAGTACCTAAATCCTATTTTAAAACACTAAAGAATCAGTGAATTGTTTTAAAAATAGACTCGATAAACATTATCACTACATAGTATAAAACAAATTCGCTTTCTCTGTCCCTATATCCCTATGTATGCTTAAATCTTTAAAACTACGCAACGGATTTTGTTGCCTTTTTTTTTAATAGATAGAGTGATTCAAGAGGAAGGTTTTAGTGTTAGCATTGCACCCGTGCAAAGCCGGGGCGGGTCGCTAGTAAACAATAAATACAAATGCAGTGATATACACGCATCAGCTCAAGAGCTGTGTATTAATTAAACAATAATAATAATGATTAATAAACTATAATTTAAACTTAACAAACTTCAAAAGCGTATACAAAATAATTGTTAAATAAATATCCTTATTTAATTTAAACTTAACTGTAAACTAAAAATAAAAATGTTGACTCAATTTAAACTTAACTGTAAACTAAACTACATGGAAAAGAAAATCCTAAACGTCAATTCGATAAAAATGTTGCCATTCAAATATCTGTTTCTAAAATAATTGCCAATGCTGCAGAAATTTGTCCATCTTCGTTTGCTCTTCATTACTCCGCTGTAAGAGATAGAATATAAACATGTTCTAGACTAAAATCTATTTTATAGTTAGTAAGAGGGCTCAATATGAGATGGTTGTAGGAAGTGAGACTACTCATATTTGGGGAAATACTTAAATCAGTGGGCGGTTGCGGATTGATGATGATGATGACTTAGGTCCGTGTTCATCGACAATATCATAAAAAGTTACTCTTTCGGCTAGGCACTAGGCAGTCAAATACCCTATTCAATAACATAGAACTCTAAAGTGTAAAAAACCGACTTCAACTTATAAGGTTTTCTCATGGATGCCATTATCAGAACTGGACCAAAGCACTAGCTTTTTCATATAAAAAACGAATAATCAAAATCGGTTCACCCAGACGAAAGTTCTGAGGTAATATAATAATAATATAATCTCACGCCTTTTATCCCCGAGGGGGTAGGCAGAGGTATTCCCTTAGTGGATATACTCACATTTCACGAGATATATTGGACCCCTAAACGTGATAGGTGGTGAGCCCATCGCCGGACCGGGTCTGTTTACACATGTCTCAGAATTAATTCTGAGACCTGCGGGTTTCCTCACGATGTTTTCCTTCACCGTCGAGCTAGTGATAAATATGTACGCAAGTTTTTGAAAAACTCAGTGGTACATGCCAGGATTCGAACCCGAGCCTCACTGATTTTCGGCCGGCTCTTTAACCGTTCGGGCTATCACTGCTCTTCTGAGCAAGTTCTGAGGTAACAAACATAAAAAAACATACAGTCGAATTGATAACCTCCTCCTTTTATGAAGTCGGTTGAAAAGTAACAGATTTTTCTAGGCAGTCAAATATCCTATTCAAAAATACGTTCCGATGTCAAAGACATAGTCACGATTCAACAATAGAGTTACAGGGCATTCTCCAACAGTACGAGTGTCAATACTCACTTCTGGTACTTCTCATTCTCTTCTCGGAGTCTCTCGACTTCTGCTTTCGTCTTGGAAATATGCTCCGAGTAGAACTTCTTCTCCGACAGCAGTTCTTCTTGTAGTTGTCTGAGGAAATAAAGTAATATAAAAACAAATATTTAAATATATAATCTCACGCCTTTCATCCCCGAGGGGGTAGGCAGAGGTATTCCATTACTGGATATACCCACATTTCACGAGATACATTGGACCCCTAAACGTGATAGGTGGTGAGCCCATCGCCGGACCGGGTCTATTTACACATGTCTCAGAATTAATTCTGAGACCTGCGGGTTTCCTCACGATTATTATTATTACGATTATTTAAAATAAAATAAATAAATAAGACGTTTATTCATTCACACAATGCTATACTAGACTTTACTAAAAACTTAGGTACTAGAGTAAGAACACAATGTGAATGAAACGGCTAGAGTCTCAGCACAACTGCTGCTTTTCAGACCCTGCCCTAATTTAAAATTATTCTAAGTATACTTTATAACAGTTTTTGTTTGCTGTCTTACGCTTCTAAATATACAAAGTGATAAATAAAAGAAATATAAAATAATAAGTCTTGTTCAAAGACAATAGAACTACTTATTTCTGGTTATATGGCAAATACTTTAAACTCGACGAATGAGATGAGACCGCGTTACACTGAAAGAGACAACTATCAAATACTTATATTCTACTATAAAATTTGTTTGTTTATTAATATTTTCATCATTAGATTACTATGAAACTTTGACGAGTTGTACTTGATAAAAGCATGTTCGGAAAGATTATAGAAAAAAAATTAAAATACCCACGTAAATCGAGCAAACGGGATACGCGTGGGGAACGCCGCTGCGCATTGCAGGAGCATATTTATTTTTCACTAGCTGTCCTGCGCGGTTTCACCCGCGTAGTTCCCACGTAATACGGGGATAAAATATAGCCAACGATACTCGGGGATATTTTAGCATTATAATGGTGAAAGAATTTTAAGCTATTGCATAGCTTCTATCGAGGGCCTTGAGCGCGGGGACCGAATCCAGAAATTCCGTAACGAAAAAAAACCTGACGCTCCCCACTCCGACGGGCACGGAGGTGTGGCTTGAAGGCCGTGCATTGTCTAACGTCGTTTCTTTTCGGCAGTCTTGTTGATACAAAATGCTATGCAATAGCTTTACCGCGGCAGTCCCCGAGTGCCACACGTCTTTTTGTTATAGGTCCAGTAGTTTTGAGTTTATTCGTTACAAACATACAAATCTTTCTCATTTATAATATTAAGTGTAGATAAAACGCGTCACAGAATAAGCGCAATTCCTCATTCACCCAAATTAGTATATAAAAATCTTAAAAATATGATTTCGTACATTAGGTTGGTCTAGTCAAATTCTATAAATAAAGAGCAATAATAGTACGGTTTCCATAGGTAGCCGTAAATTCAGTTAAGGTAATTCATTTTTCGGAAAAAAGTAACACATATTAAAAATAGCTGAAATCGATTAAGTAGTCGAAACTAAACAAACTAATTTCAGGAATTGCGCTCATGGGACTCGATTTTGACTGACCTTTTGAAATTTCCTTATTTTAAGTTAGCCTATCCTTCTCCATAGAATACGAAAAAAAAGGACAGAAACAAACCATAGATTGAAGAGTTAATGTCAAACATCTAAAAACCTACTAATTTTAACTATGAATGTGCTTATCTGTCACTTTTATCCATGACCTTGTTACATCGTCGGTAAAATTACTAAACACGCCATACATGAGAAGACTAATTTTAATTTGACAGGACTAAATATCTCTCGTCTCTTTTCTTTTATAGGAGAAAGAAAATGACAGGACTAAACTAAAATAAGTTTAGTCGCAGTGTAATGCAGAATCGAGTCCAATGTGTTATTTATTTTTTAAGACCTAACTTTATGCCACTTGAGTATACCTGTTAATGCCTTTCTGTGCTTCATAGGCGGACGCCAGTTCCCCATCTTCATTAATGATGTCCACGTCTGAGCCATAGTTGGAAGACGCGAGCGACTTCAGGTTTGTAGTCTGTACAGATAGGGTTCAAATTGGTTTGGCAAACAATTTTAATTCACATTCGCAGTATCAACGGATATGTTATAGCAGCACAATACTTAAAATAAACATAAAAAGGCAATGGGACGCAGTGATAGCACTTTTAGAAGAGAGCCTGAACTTATAAGCGAGCCCTGGGTTCGATTTCGGGTCAGGGCATGTACAAACATTTTTTTTACAAAAAATATGTACATAATTGCCACTAGCCGGTAACAGATAATGTTTTTGAACATAAATCAAAAAATCTCAAACAAAACTCATTGGTGATCTACGTCCAATGGATTGAATGTCGGACGGATTGAATTTCAGGCTATCACTGCTCTGTTGAATTGTACTACGAATTATAATTATTAGAATATTACTTTTGAAATAAACTGTATTATATTAATTGAGATGACTTCAAAGTACAGTCTGGTATAGTTCGGTAATTATAGGAGGAAGTTTGTCCGATCACATTTGTATAAATAAAAAAGCTACTAATATAATAACCGGAATATAATATAACAGTTAAGAAAACAATAAATAATAAAAAATATTAGTTAAAACAAAAGAGTATACCATGCAATGGCAGCAACAGAATGCGTGGAGAAAAAAAATTAAAAGTTAAAATAACACAATTATTCTGTTATAAAAAATCATAACACAATCATGCATAGTTTATTGAAAGTTAATAAAAAATACATGAAAACGGTGCTTCTTTATTAGAT
The DNA here is from genome assembly GCA_963855545.1 of Ethmia dodecea. Lineage (NCBI taxonomy): Eukaryota > Metazoa > Arthropoda > Insecta > Lepidoptera > Depressariidae > Ethmia > Ethmia dodecea. The sequence goes on along the minus strand of OY979463.1, from coordinate 2,376,132 downwards.
ACCGGTATTTTGTAATGGTGGGACTGTACGTGGCGTATTTGTCATAATTATTTGGCATAAGCTATGTGACGAAATATGGCCTTATTTGAGTATTTGACAAATTCAGCAAATAACAGATTTTACGTGATAACGTCATAAGAAAACATTGATGAAAAATTGCACACTGGAGTGGAAGAGAGATAGATGCGTCACAAGCTTGCTTAGGCCGGTCGTGCCTCTCTATCGCTTGTTCCGCGCTCTCGTTTGCTCGGCTCAGGCGGAACGTGACACTTTTTCGTGCGTGCAGCCGGCGGTCATCGATTTATAAAACGTTATCACGTCAAAAAGTCACGGGTCTTGGTCTAATATAGAAGCACGTATGACTAAGCCTTCGATTGTATTACTCACGACGTTCTTGAGGGCTTGGAACCATGGTTTCTGTTTCAAAAACAGAATTACTAAAATTTAAATTATCATATCAAACTAGCGACCCGCCCCGGCTTCGCACGGGTGCAATGCTGAATTTTCTTTGCTATAAACCATCCCTGGACCCACTCGAACCCACACAAAAAGTTTCATCAAAATCGGTCCGGCCGTTCTGGGGTTAAATCGTCAGGAAGGAAAACCCGACTTATTTTTATATAGTAAAATAACAGAAAACTTCTCATCAATAAAATCGAGGTAAGCTCGCATTGCGACCGACTTCAAAAGGGAAAAGCTTGTATATTCGCCTGTATGTATTTGTTTATGTATTTTTATTGTTAACTGATAAAAACTATTAAAATATAGTAAATTCCAAAATATTTATATTATTATATACTTGAAAATGTATATGTAAGAATCAGTTAACACTTTGTGCTTAAAATTGTAAAGATTTTTAATATTCAAATAATAAACCTACAATCTAAATAAATGACAGAATATATACTCGTAATTAAAAAATAATCTGTATGGTTGCTATACTTTCAACTAAGTGTCAAAACATGAGAAAAAACTCGATTTTTATGATGGGAAGTGTCAATAATGTAAAAACTATGTATTGTAGGTACCTTATTGTTTTGCATATACACCAAATTGCTCGCTGTATTAGGTAAATCCATAAATAAAGTTTTGTATAACTTCACTTTGTCTAATTGTATTTTTGGCATAACTTAACAGTTTTTTAGCAAACTTGTCGTTACGAATAGAACCGAACTACTAATTCTACTTAGTAACATTTTCATATTAGGATATATACATTTGATTTTTTACTCGACATATCTAAACGAACACTTATTTACACATGTGATAAATATTTTGTAGAGTTTATCTAAATCAACATATCAAGATAATATCTTTATCTCAATGTCCGAGAGATAGATGACACATGTCTGGGTAATTTTTTATTTACTTTTTATTTAGATGTTATGTAAAATAAATGGATAATTTCTGATATCAGTTGAATATTGTAATGGCGTAATCACTACATAGTATAAAACAAAGTCGCTTCCCGTTGTATGTCCCTATATATGCTTAGATCTTTGAAACTACGAAACGGATTTTGATGCGATTTTTTTATATAATAATATAGTGATCAAAGTAAGAGGATGGTTTTTGTATCAGCAATGCACCCGTGCGAAGCCGGGGTGGGTCGCTAGTTATAAATAACTGGAGTGTAATATGGAGTTAAAGATTAGTCTAAAAATTCTTTATGATAATATTTGTATAATTTTCTTTATTTCAACAGCATCGTTGGTTTGTATAATATCAAATGTTTTATGTAAAAACTAAAATGCATTTTCAGTTATAAGTTTTAATAATTGGTGCTGTTGGTAAACTTAATGTTAAATTAAATACTTCAGCAAATATTTTTAGTTTTTTTTGCTTTTCCTAATCAACGTGCTTATTGCCAACTTTTTAAATGTTATTTAACAATATTTAAGAACAGAAGATTCGCTTGTTTCTGCCTTTATTGCGGAATATAATCTCAAACTTACCTGATTAGAGAGAACACTCTTTAGCTGAATGCATTCGTCCCGTCTTCTGTCCAGTTCCTTTTGAAGCACAGCCATTTGCTCTGAAATTAAAAAATAATTATAATAATAATACATATTGTAAAAAACCTAACATAAGATCTAAAATAAATAAATAATAATAATAAATTGTGGGAGACAATTCACACTGTTATTCAGTCCCAAACTATAGGCAGAGCCTGTACTATGGGTACTAAACAACTGATAAACATATGAAATTATAATGTAACTAACATTCCCGTGATATTGTATGGAATGGAAGCGATTGACAAAAGCCTGCACAATTATAAAAAAAAAAAACTGACGCCTTTTATTTTCGAGGCTCTAAGCAAATAATACCCACGTGTATCAGCATATTTTTGGACCCCTAAATATATATATTACTTTGTGAGCCCATCGCCGCACCGGGTCTGTTACACATGCCTCAGAATGAATTCTGGGACCTGCGGGTTTCCTCACGATGTTTTCCTTCACCTTCGAGCCAGTGATAAATATGTACGCAAGTTTTTTAAACCTCATTGGTACAGTCAAGAGCAAGTCAAGCTTGACACTACCAGTTTAAGCTGAGCTCTGATTTGTACTGCGCGCCATAGAATACAGGGCCGGGTCAAAGTCCCAAGTGACAAGCTTAGCGTGCTCTTGACTGTACATGCCAGGAATCGAACCCGAACCCTGACGCATGAGGCGGGCTCTTTAACCGCTGGGATATCACTGCTCTTTTAATTTTTAAGGTTACCAAGGTACCCGGGTAAACCGGGACCCTATTTTACTAGGACTCCGTAATCCGTCTGTCTGTCACCAGGCTGTATCTCATGAACCGTGATAGTTAGAAAGTTGAAATTTTCACAGATTATTATTATTTCTGTTGCCGCTATAACAACAAAAACTGAAAAACAGAATAAAACGAATATTTAAGGGGCTTCCCATACAACAGACGTGATTTTTTGCCGTTTTTATAAATCATCATCATCATCAACCCGTAACAGCCCATTGCTGAGCTAATTCTCTTTCCTCAAACTGAGGAAGTATGGTTTATAATCTCCCACGCGAGCCCACCGCGGATTGGGAGATGGTGCTAGTGGCCACTTAACAGTCAGAATTTTTCAAGCTACCCAAGGGTAACTGACATGGCTTAACGACTTCCATTGTGCGTAAACACAACGAAAACCGGGACCAACAATTTAACGTGCCTTCCTAAACACGGAAGCGCTCGTGATATAAATGCCACTAGGCGGTCACCCATCCACTGACTGACCGCACCCAACTTTGCTTAACCAGTGTGATTGTGGAGAGAAAATAAAAATACATTATTATTATTACTAGCTGTCCCCGCCCGGTTTCACCCGCATTCCCGTTCTCGTTCCCATTCCCGTTCCCGCGTAGTTCCCGTTCCCGTGGGAATATTATTTCATAATTATGTACCTATTCGTCAAGTTTTCATTGTTTTTAAAATGTATTCTGCTATTCAGGGCGGAGACAAATCCAACGAAACAAAAACCATGAAAATTGATCCAGCCGATCTAGAGTTATAAGTGTTGTAACAAACCCGTCTTTGTTTTATATATATAGATTATTATCGTTACAAACACACTGGCATCGCAGGGCTACGAGCGCTACAACTACTACTACTGCGTTTTTATAAATAATGGTACGTACACGTAACGTACACGTAACCCTTCGTGAGTACGACTCGCACTTGGCTTGTTTTTAATAAAAAAATTATAGTTATCTCACTGACCTATGACCTCCTTGGTGACGACGAGGCTGTCGCTGGATGCCCTCAGCCTGTCCAGGTGTTCCCTCAGCTTCTTGTTCTCGATCTCCAGCTCTTCGACTTTGAAGCGGTCGATGTTCGGGTTCGTGGGAGGCGACGAGAGGCGGTCTGGGGGAATGAAGTTAGTTCAGCAAAATATCTAAGTAACTTTATACAAGAAAATTAATACAAAACTAAAATATTATTATTCCTTTTTGTAACAATAATAACGGAAAAGCTAAGTTTTTTGTTTTATTATTGTTGATAAATGAAAAACATTAAAATGAAAATGTATTTATTTTCTGCAGGTTATTGAAAATTACACTTAGAAAATTCAATAGTCTAATAACAATCTCTTTATGTAATTGTTTGTTGTCCTAAATAAATAAATAAACAAGGCATTTTAAATTCGTCTATGGAGATTGGCTAAATGTAAACAGCAGCCCATCTCCTACGAGTTGCTGGTTCCAAATGCAGTACCCCGAGAAGAACCAGTCAGGAACTCACGGGCAACTCTTTTTAATCTCAAATTTTAATTATTTATTTGTTAGGATACCGGTATCAAAGAATTCTGTGAAAATATAAGTTATTGTGACGCACGTACAGACGGCGTAGGCTTAGTGATAGTAACGTCCCATTGTTAACCAGGGCTAAGCAAAATACATATAGTCCAGGCAATGAAGCGGATTTTTGTATGAAGACCCCAACATTAATTCCTCAGTCGATGAAACTTTGCAGGATTGTAGTATAGTATGAGACAATACTTGCATAAAAAAATCCAAAAAAAAACCTAACCGAAGCCAATTTTTAATGAAATACTTATTTATTTGATATCTTTGTTGGGAAAAATGCTCAGTCAAAATTTTCTTCTCCAGCAATATTCATGTGTGTTAAGAAAGCTATATGCGAAATATCCAAAAAAATCTCCTGGTAGAAACAACAAAACTCAGACGTATATGTACCTTGCTCGGGAAAATTGCTCAGTCCATTTTTTTAACTGGAATGTCATTTAATAGTCGCTGTGGACTTACAATAGAAAAATCCAAAATAAAAACCGTCTCGGTATATTATTTTCAGAAATTATCAAAATTATCAACCAAAAAAAAAAACCTAACTTCGGTTAGGTTTTTTTTTGGATTTTTTTATGCAAGTATTGTCTCATCCTATACTACAATCCTGCAAAGTTTCATCGACTGAGGAATCAACTAAATCAACAGTGGGAGTCAACTACCTTTATTGCCTAGACCAATATTTGAAATATAAAAAACAAAATACAGTCATGTGCTAGATTAAGTAAATAGAATAGAACTAATTGAGTCACTTTGCTTACGATATATCTCGTAATAAGCTATCGTGAGCTATTTTATACAGGACGCACGCTAAAGGTATTTAAGTTCTAATATCCCAAGAGCCCAGGCTTGTCAGACCTTCGTCATTTTGTAAAGCCTCAAAGTTTGCCTGTGTATGTCCCTACTACAGGTGTAAGCGATCCCCGAATATGAAGTTTGGATAACGGTTCCTTTGGAAGTTATCAAGCATCAAAGGTCCATAAAATTGCACCTCAAATTCGTTAAAGTGTAAAGCCCAGTTTTTATATATATTTTATTCGGATTAATATTAGAAATCACGTCGTCCATTGTCAGACACTTGGTGCGGTGGAAACCCCCTGTCAGACACCCTTGAATCTGACAAGCCTGGGCTCTCACTCTATAATAACTTTAACGCAAAATTGTGATGTAATTAATTTTAATTGTAAACTAAAGAGGCGCATATGTTATAATGTAAAACCAGACATGTTCATGCACACAAATGTTGGCCCCGAGGATCGAACCCGCGACCTCCGACTCAGCAGGCAGGGTCACTACCAACTGAGCCAACAGGCCCGTCATAGAATTGGGGCTCCGGTTGACGATTCCACTTACTCAGTAGTCTCTCCTCGAGGTCATTTGCCCTTTTCGAGGTCCTGGATAGCTCGCTCTGGAGAGCTGATATCCTGTTCTGCATTCGTAGGACCAGTCCCGCATCTGCTATCTGTTGCAATAATAATGTTTATTTTTATTATTTATTGAGAACTAGCGACCCGCCCCGACTTCGCACGGATGCAATGCTAACACTAAAACCTTTCTCTTGAATCACTCTGTCTATTAAAAAAAACCGCATCAAAATCCGTTGCGTAGTTTTAAAGATTTATGCGTACAAAGGGACATAGGGACAGAGAAAGCGCCTTTGTTTTATACAATGTACCCGCTTTTCACCAGATATTCTTAGGACTCCGAAACAAAAAATAAAAAATAATTTATTTCTTTAGCGAGACTTAAAAAGGGCTATAGATTTATTTACTAGCAGCGCCCCGCGGTTTCACCCGCGTAGTTCCCGTTCCCGTGGAAATACGGGGATAAAATATAGCCTATGTGTTATTCTGATGTATAAGTTATATAACTATAAAGTTTCATCAAAATCCGTTCGGTAGTTTTTGCGTGAAAGAGGAACAAACATCCATCCAGACATCCATACAAACTTTCGCGTTTATAATATTAGTAGGAAGATATTGAAAGAAGAGTAGGTATTGAAAGGAAATGCAGTGAATGGGGCCCTGAATAGCCTTGTGAGTAGCCAGGTCATGTCCAACAAGGCAAGGATGGCTGTGCATAACGCTGTTCTGGTCCCGACGCTGATGTATGCGAGTGAGTGTTGGGTGTGGCAGAACAAGCATGAAAGCAAGTTGAACTCAGTGGAAATGAGGTCTTTGAGGAAAATGTGTGGAGTAAAATTGTGTGATAGAGTGAGGAATGCTGATATACCAGAAAGGTGTGGTTTGAAAGAAGATGTAGTGACAAGGATAGAAAAGGGTATGTTAAGCTGGTTTGGTCAATTAGAACGTATGGATGACAGAAGAGTAACGAAAGAGATTTATGGTGCGAATGTTGAAGGATGCAAGGAAAGTGGACGCCCCAGAAGGACGTTCACGGATCAAATTAGTGACGTCCTTCAAAAAGCTGGGGTCCGGAGTGCGAAGAATAAAAGAGCGTGCATGAAAAGGCTTATGGATGTGAAGGAAGCGAAAGAAGTATGCAGAGATCGAGCAAAGTGGCGATCCATCGTCTCTGCCTACCCCTGTGGGACAATGGCGTGAGCATTATGTATGTATGTGACTTTTTTTACCGTCTGGAAAAAATGTGGTGTGATAGGTAAGTGTAATAGATTCATTTGGCAATGTTACTTAAAAAAAATGTTTTTTCTCAATTTTTTTTTCTTGCTTAGACAAATATACATTACTCAATTGTAGTCAATAATACACACTGAGATATTTGAAATAGTATTTTAAAAAGAAACAGGCTTGTAGCTTCCATTCATGCGCAATCTACCTACAACCGCCAGCTGCTACATAGTACTGTGTGTAGTTTTCTAGATTTTGTAAATTGCACTAAACATGACATATTTAACAATTAATCTCGTGTATAACTTCGGCTCTAGATACCTTAGGGTCTAGACACACGGACCGCAATTCAACTGCAATTCGACCGCAAAACTGCAGTTTCGGTGCAGTTTGAATGCAGTTGGCACGACTGCAATGAAACTGCAAGCCAACTGCAATCAAACTGCGCGTTGGTGTGCGGTTGGCTTGCAGTTTAATTGCAGTCGTGCCAACTGCATTCAAACGGTCGAATTGCAGTTGAATTGCGGTCCGTGTGTCTAGACCCTTATACATTATATTTTTTTCCAGACGGTAAAAAAAATCATCCAGTGGTGTTCTCATACCGGCACAGGTCCATTGTGGGAGCCAGCGGACCAGTTGACGGCCTCGAGAGCAGGTCTCGTCGTCTCCACTGACCGCACCGAGCCATACCCGTAGTCCTGGAGAAAATAGCCAATTACTATCACACTTGGAACTTAATAAGTAATAATAATAATCTCACGCCTTTTATAGTAGGCAGAGCTATTCCATTTCTGAATATACCCACTTTTCATGAGATATTCTTTGGACCCTTAAAGGTGATAGGTGGTGAGCCCATCGCGGGATGGGGTCTTTTTACATGTCTCAGAATTAATTCTCAGACCTGCGGGTTTCCTCACGATGTTTTCCTTCACCGTCGAGCTAGTGGTGTACTTGGAACTTAATAATAATAATAATTTGCCTGTTTATTCAATCAAGAAAAAAATTCTCACGCCTTTTATCCCGACCGAAGTGGTAGTTTTCGTTCCCGTGGGAATACGAGTATAACATATAGCCTATATTATTCAGGGATATTCTAGCTTTCCATTAGTAAAAGAATAAAAAAAATCGGTCGAGTAGTTTTTGAGTTTATTCGTAACAAAGATACAAAAATACAAATCTTTCCTCTTTATAATAGACTATTATTAGGAATCCAAACCTGAAATATGTAAAACATAACTTACATCTTCCACTGTTGTTTCCTGCTGAGAATTGGTACTGGCATCGGATAGCGACCTCCTGTGTTCTTTCGTAGGCGGAGCCCTGAAAATAAGGTATACATATTATAATACTAGCAGCGTCCCGCGGTTTCACCCGCGTTGTTCCCGTTACCGTGGGAACACGGGAATATAATATAAAAAAACCGGCCAAGTGCGAGTCGGACTCGCGCACCGAGGGTTCCGTACAACCTTGCAAATTTATGGTTTTCGTAATTTTTCCTTTATCTATGCTATAAGACGTTGCTTCGTACCAAATTTCAAGATTCTGAGTTCACGGGAAGCACCCTGTAGGTTTTGATTCCCTTGCAAGTGTCGAAAATTTGCGGCATAAACGGCTGTATCTTTTGATTGCGTTGGCTTAGAAGTTTGATTTTTTCACAGCTTCAAGGGACAGTAGACCTGAGTAATTGATATAAATTTCAGCTTCATACCTCCACGCGTTCCTGAGAAAAAGGGTCTTGACAGACGGACGGACGGACGGACAGACGGACAACAAAGTGATCCTATAAGGGTTCCGTTTTTTCCTTTTGAGGTACGGAACCCTAAAAATGTTACTCAGGGATCTTCTAGGTTTTCATGGGTGAAATAATTTTTAAAATCGGTCCAATCGTTTTTGAGTTTATTCGTAACAAATATACAAACACACAAAAATACAAATCTTTCCTCTTTATAATATTAGTATTAGTATTAGATGAAACGGATATCCGGTAACTATCCGGTATCCGGCCTATCCGGCCTTGTTTTCACTATCCGGCCGGATACCGGATAGTAATACAGTATCCGGCCGGATACCGGTAGTAAAATTTTAAAAAATCTCATTATTTTACACAAGGCAAATCATACTCCAATAGGACTATGGACACCGTTAATTTTTATAATCACACATCAAAAATGTTTGTTTTATTATTTATTATTAGTTTAATACCCAAAATTAACAAGTGAAATTTTAACCTGACACAATAAACATACCGCGTACTTGTTATCGTCACTGTTTAAATCAAAATATTGCCATATTGGCAATCGTGTTTTTGATGATGACATTTCTTGTTAATCTATCAGAATTCAAACATAAAATCACGACAAGTGATAAACAATAAAATAAACAACAAACGAACTGAGAAACAAACTGATCGGGTTAACTCAATAAAGGGCCGAATATCCGGCAGCCGGATATCCGGCGCTCCGGCCTAGTAGCTTGCCGAATATCCGGTATCCGGTATCCGGCCAAACTACTATCAGTTTCATCTCTAATTAGTATAGATATAGAGTTATAGAGAGTAAGGCTACTAATTATATTTTTATTTATTTATAGAAGATAAGCTTTACATACCTCTGCATAGAGTCCAATCTCTCTTGCAGCTCATACTGTGAGGAGAGCAGCTTCTGCCGACTCTGTCTCTCTGCCTCCAGCTCTGCACTGAGCGCCTTTTTTTCAGCTTCATGTTGTTTGTCTCTCTCTGTGGACAAAATAAATATAAATAAACATTTTTCATACGCTGCTGTACTAGATAAAATAAATAAATAAATAAAATAAATAATATTACTCCTTAATAAGATACTAGCAAAAGTGAGACACTCCCAGTAAGTAATAAAATACTTGTGTTGGGGTTGTCTCGCTCGTTTCCCTTGACAATTCTAGCGAGTTAGTAACAAAATGAAAACAAATTTGCTAGTTTTAAAGCATCGATTATTACAAAAATATAAGAACAAAAAACTGTGTTAGTTTTTTGTTCGGCTGTACATAAACTATACACGCATACTACCAAACTTGTCACCCCCATAAATAAGCATACACGCCTTATAGCTAAATGGATTGGCAGAAGTATTCTATTAGTAGAACCTGAACAAACACGTAGTTCATAGGAAATCGATAGTCAATATTTGTCTAGTCACTGGCAGGTAACATATTGAACCGATTTAAAAAAAAACACCCGTGAAAAGCTACATTATCAGAAAGTAACATGGGTTATATTTTCCCATTTCCTCGGTTTCACTCGCGTAGTTCCCGTTCCCACGGGAACGGGAACTACGCGAGTGAAACCGAGCGGAACAGCTGGTCTAATAATATAAAGAGGAAAGGTTTGTATTTTTGTATATTTGTAACGAGTAAACTACTGGGGGTCAATTTTTGAATCTCACCAAGTGACTAATTCTCACCGATGTGAGTAATTTCCGAAAGTTCGTATTTTTGAAATTCATCGGTGACTTACATTTGTCATACCTATGATATCGATTTACGAGTGCCCCCACCCACTCGTCATTGAAATCACCATGCGATTGTTTTTGACAGTTGACGTAGTGCCATATTCTGCCAAAGTATGTTTTTCGGAAGAATTAGCAGCGGGGCTCGATTGTGATATTTTGTGATTGCGACTATTTATTGAAAACAGCGTGTGACTTTAAAAAATACGGCTTTTGGAAAATGGTAACATGAAAGTCATCGGTGATAATTTTAGTCACCGGTGATTTTGCTATCACCAGTGAGATTCAAAAATCGACCCCCTGGGCCGATATTAAAAATTTTTTCACCATTGGAAAGATCACTTGTCTGGGAGTAACAGGATATAATTTTCCCGCGGGAACGGGACTTACGCGTGTCAAAGCAGTAAAATACAAGTCCACGGTAATCTAAGTCGTGTTCAACAGTTAGTAGTTACATAGTTCCAACTTGAAATCTAGAATTTACTACTAACCCTTCCAAAACTGTGCTCTACTCTCAAACTCCTGTGACCAGAATGCGGCGTCTTCGTAATATGGAGACGTGGGCGTGGGGACACGCGGTTCAGACATTATATCTTCGTTTGATGCTACCATTGTGTATTTATTAATATATATCAATGGTATATAACGTTCATAAGGTTGATTCGAAAAGACCGCTTTAGGCGATGAGACTGATCATTTCACAAACAAACACAAATCAGCCTTGTATAGTCCGTGGCCGACGCAAAGAAGTGTCCGGTTCGCGTTTATGAACATGTCACATTCGGATAGTTTGAGTTTTGCATCTATTACCTTTTGAATCTCTTTAAACGCGGCACAAACTAAACTGGCCTAGTTTTACTTATGAAAAGTCTAGATCCGGTACTGACACACACACATATCTTAATAATAATTATTGAGGTACAATTTGCTAATTTTATTCAACGATAATACAAAAATATACCTAATCCAGTAAAATAATTTTATAATTTATAAACAAACGAAAAAGAAATGTTGATATATTTTGCTATGTGCAATGGAATCTAGACTTTATGGTGGAATAATAATAAATTACTTAATGAATTAACTATAATAAATTACAATAAAAAACTAAAACAGCGCCACTATAGAGTGTTATGCTAATACTGTCGATAAATCGATATCAAATGTTAATTGCTTTATAGTTATCTTGTTATCTTTCTTATCAAGGTCCACACGTGATTGGCGCATTCCGAAATGGTGGTAGTGTATTATTGTGGAGAACTTGTCAAACATGTTACAATACAATACAATAAGGGTGAGGCCAAACGAGCGTAATTTCGGTTGCAGAATTTCGGTTGCAGAAATTCGTTTCATATAAAACTTCAACTCATTTTGCGTCGCCGTGTGAATCAAATAGGACTTTTATATGAAACCGATTGCAACAGAATTTCTGCAACCGAAATTACGCTCGTTTGGCCTCACCCTAACTCTTTATTGGACTCGATTCTGACTGACCACCTAAATTTCCTAATTTTAAGTTAGCCTAATTTTAAGAGCAGTGATAGCCCGGACGGTTAAAGAGCCGGCCGAAAATCAGTGAGGCTCGGGTTCGAATCCTGGCATGTACCAATGAGTTTTTCAAAACTTACGTACATATTTATCACTAGCTCGACGGTGAAGGAAAACATCGTGAGGAAACCCGCAGGTCTCAGAATTAATTCTGAGACATGTGTAAGAAGACCCGGTCCGGCGATGGGCTCACCACCTATCACGTTTAGGGGTCCAATATATCTCGTGAAATGTGGGTATATCCAGTAATGGAATACCTCTGCCTACCCCCTCGGGGATAAAAGGCGTGAGATTATATATATATATTATTTATTTAATATATATATATATATATATATATATATTTATATATAAGTTAGCCTATCCTTCTCCATAGAATACGAAAGAAAAAGGACAGAAACCATAGATTGAAGAGTTAATGTCAAACATCTAAAAACTAATTTTAACTATGAACGTGCTTATCTGTCACTTTTATTTATCCATGACCTTGTTACATCGTCGCTAAAATTGCTAAACACGCCATACATGAGAAGACTAATTTTAATTTGACAGGACTAAGTATCTCTCGTCTCTTTTCTTTTATAGGAAAAAGAAAATGACAGGACTAAACTAAAATAGGTTTAGTCGCTGTAATGCAGAATTAAGTCCATTGTACACCAAAAACAACACAATATGGATACCAACATTAACTAGAGTACAATGGGCGGTCTTATCGCTTTTAGCGATCGATTGTTACAATAAATAACATAGAACTCAAGAGTTAAAAACCGACTTCAACGTAACACTAAAAAATACAGTCGAATTGAGAACATCCTTCTTTTTTGAAGTCGGTTAAAAATAGAATGTTCGAAAAGGGTTTGCGAGATATTGAGTTATTCGTCCATTTGTCGTACACATACTTAATTCAAGACTTATATATATGGTTTATGGATGCCATTGTCAGAACTGGACCAAATTGAAATGGGACCACACGGGAAGCACCAGCTTTCAATAAAAAAAAAAATCAAAGTCAGTCGCAAGTTCTGAGGTAACAAACATAAAAAAACATACAGTTGAATTGAGAACCTCCTCCTTTTTTTGAAGTCGGTTGAAAATTTGAAAACAGATTTTTAATCGTGCAACCTTTTGCAAGCATATCTCTTTTCTCAATTCTCAAATTATCTATTAACAACACATTCATAAAATTTAAGTAGGATTAACGATGTTCCATAGTTGGTACTTTCAGATATCTGATACATGCGCTAATCCTCTTAGAGATCACGTGTCAGTTTTATTTATAACTAGCGGTTCTGCGCGGTTTCACCCGCGTAGTCCCCGTTCTCCTGGGAATACGGGGATAAAATATAGTCTATGTTACTTAGGGATATTGTAGCTTTCCATTGGAGAAAGTTTTTTTTTTAAATCGGTTCAGTCGTTTCTGAGTTCATTCTTTACAAACATACAAGCATGCAGAAATGCTAATCTTTACTCTTTATAATATTACTAACGGTTTTGCGCGGTTTTACCCGCGTAGTTCCCGTTCCCGTGGGAACACAGGAATAACATTTTACTCAGAGATTTTCTAGCTTTCCATTGGTGAAATAACTTTTTAAATCGGTCCAGCAGTTTTTGAGTTAATTCGTAACAAATGTACAAAAATACGAATCTTTCCTCTTTATAATATTAGTATAGATTAGTGTAGAAATGTAGATAGCGATTTCCCCAGCGTACGTACCGTTCCCGTGGGAAATTTGTAGCCCATGTTACTCCAAGAGTATATTTTTCACTGGAGAAACAAATTTTTAATCTGTCCAGTAGTTTTTGAGTTTATTCGTAACAAACATACAAAAATAAAAACCTTTCCTCTTTATAATATTACAGGAGATGTAGGAGTGTATTCTTTAGTTACTTCACCTCCTGAAAGACCTTATCTATATCTAACTAAACTAATAGTCTTAGAAAGAGTAAAATTTAGTTTTTCGGTATGTCGGGGATAATCTCTAGAAAAACTGAATCGATTTTGGAAACTGTTAATTAATTAAATTAAATTGTAATAATTTAATAAATTTTTAGTAGTAATTAATTATTATTATAATTCCTACCTTCTATGGCCATTTCGTAGTGTTCTTTCGTACTCCTCAACTCCGAGGCCAACTTCTCACTCTCTTCTTCCCAAACTCCTTTATCTCTCTTGTACTTCTCTTCTATCTCCTTCTTCTCCTCCACCAGCCGCTTGTTGCTGTCTCTCTCGCCCGATAGTTCTTGCTGCATCTCGTTTAGTAGATTGTTCTTGGTTACAATGTCCACTTTCAGCGTTTTAGCTTCGATTTCTACCAGTTTCAGTATTTCTAATTTGGCCCTGGGGAATTTAAATATTGCGTTACAACGTTTCGAGTTCTGTATCCAAAGGGTACAGTCGAGAGCAAGTCAAGCTTTACACTACCAGTTTAAGCTGAGCTCCGATTTATAATACCGCCATAGAATACAGCAGGGCCGTTCAAAGTCCATAGTGTCAATCTTAGTGTGCTCTTGACTGTACCAAAGGGACCCTATTACTAAGCCTCAACTGTGAGTTCCGACTGTCTGTCAGCGGACTGTATCTCATCAACCTAATAGGTAGAGTTAAAACTTTTATAGATTGTGTATTTCAATTGCTGCTGTAACAACAAATAAATCACTACATAGTATAAAACAAAGTCGCTTTCTCTGTCCTTATATCCCTATGTCCTTATGTCCCTATGTCCTTTTGTATGCTTAAATCTTTAAAACTACGCAACGGATTTTGATGCGGTTTTTTTTAATAGATAGAGTGATTCAAGAGGAAGGTTTTAGTATAACTATTGTACCCGTGCGAAGCCGGGGCGGGTCGCTAGTCTGTAATAAAATGAAAATGAAAGGGGGTATGAGTACGAGAATAGTATATCACATAACAAGAGAAGTTAAATAAGAAATGTCTCAGATCACATGTAATTTTCGACGGAGGCGAAGCCGAGGTCTATAGGCATGTGATCTGAGGTTTTCTTATTTACATCCCGACTAGTGTATACTTTTTTACAGCTCGACAGAGGCGGAAAGCGGCAACTTCGTTTAGCGCAGCGGGCCGAAAGTTGACGCTTTCCGCCCGAAGAGATGAAAAGTATTAATTTTTTTAGGTGGGTAGGGAACCATTTGTCGTTCGAGTATTTTGTTTTTATCGGTAGCTTAACTGTGAAGGAAAGCATTGTAAGGAAAAAAGCAGTCTCCAGATTAGGCCCTGCTTCAATTTTGTTCAATCATCATCATCATCATCAGCCCGTAACAGCCCACTGCTGAGCTAAGGGTCTTTCCTCGCACACGAGGAAGTATGGGCTATAATCTCCCACGCGAGCCCACCGCGGATTGGGAGAAGGTGTTAAGCTAGTGGCCACTTAACAGTCAGAATTTTTCAAGCCACCCAAGGGTATCTGACATGGCTTAACGACTTCCACTGTGCGGAAACACAACGCAAACCGGGACCAACAATTTAACGTGCCTTCCGAAACCCGGAAGCGCTCGTAATATAAATGCCACTAGGCGGTCACCCATCCACTGACTGACCGCGCCCAAGTTTGCTTAACCAGTGTGATCGTTACAAACACACTGGCACCGCAGGGCTACGAGCGCTTCTTTTGTTTAATACTTACAGAAATTAAATTTTTTTTTTAGAAAGGACAAAAGTGCGGAAACTCCAGAAATGGTTAAAAAATCTCACGCCTTTTATACCCGAGGTAGGCAGAGGTATTGCATTTCTAGATATACCCACTTTTCACGAGATATTCTTTGGACCCCTAAACTTGGTAGGTGGTGGACCCGTTTTTAGATCACTGTTTTACTATTAACTAGATATAGATATAAGAATGTTGTAGACGCCTGTAATTGGCATAACACACTCTCTTAGATTTTTTACCTTTTTTTTTGTATAATTTATGTGTATATGTTGTTGGTGTTTCTTATATAAATAAATAAATAAATAAATATTATTATCATAATATAACACTGACTTGAGCTCAGCAATCTGCGAGTGCAGTCCATCGATGCACTTGCATTTCTCGAGGGCGTCTCCGAGTCGCTGCTGCAGGCTGATGATCTTGTTCTCGAGGCCTTTGTTGAGGGTCTTGACGTGGTCCAAGCTGCGGGCCTCGATGCGCAGGCGCTTGTACTGGCGACGGGCGAGAAGGCGGCGGATCTGGGGGGGGGGGATGACGAAGTTATGTATTGTAGGGCTATTATCTAAGACAATCTATTATTATAGATTGTCTTAGATAATATTACATATTGTATTTGTAATAAAGTCTTGCAGAAGGTGAGAAAAGTAGAGTATATATAGTAGAGTAAGTTGGGATACAGCAGGGGTTCCCAAACTTATTTTGTCTACCGCCCACTTTGAGAATAAATTATTTTTAGCGCCCCCATTTTTTCACCTACTTACTTAAAAACCACAATAACTTCAAATGAAGAGTGCGCGCTAGTAAGCGCTGGAGTCCACTAGCGACACCGATGAGTTTTATGAATCTTGGTAAATACAAGACATTTTAGAAAAAAATTAAGAACACTAGAGACAGGAATTTGCAATTTTTTGAGATGTATGTTGTATATTTTATTACCGAAGAAGTAACTAAACTTTGGATTTTTGCCTTAAGTGGCCACTTTTGACAGTCGGTGTCTAAGAGGCCTCCTAGCTAAATGAAATTTCAAATCACCCCCCAAGCCTCTACACAACGCCCCCATTTTTTCTAAGTCTCTTACCGCCCCCCTTTAGGCCTGCAGCGCCCACAAGGAGGCGTCATCGCCCACTTTAGGAACCCCTGGGATACAGTATATTACACATCTAGGGAAGTAAAATAAGAAATGTCTCATACATATCACATGTAATCTACAATCATGTGATCTAAGGCTTTTTTATCTACTTCCCTGGGTTTTAACCTTTTTTTTCTTTTTGACGGAGGTGGAAAGCGGCAACTTCGTTTAGCGCAGCGGGTCGAAATTTGCCGCTTTCCGCCCGGAGATATGAAAAAGCTGTTTTCGTCTAGGGCGAGTTTGAATCCCTCGCTGCACTCAGGACTCCGTTTTAAATCCCTCATTTGTTCAGGATTCAATATCGCTCCCGTGACATAAAACAGTGCTTCATCCCTTCGGTGTATAATCTACTATTATGGTACTCACAGCTGCCTGTCCGATGATTATCTGTCGTCTTATCTTCTTCACCCGTTTCCTCGCGAGGTACCCACGAGCGTAGCGTTGGATTGTGATCGTCTGAAAATTAATAATAATTAATATATATAGGGTAGAACACTAACTAACACGCTATTATTGACACCCCAGTTCAGCCTACCAATTATTTGACAATCCCAACAGATTTTTTACGTGATAACGTCTAAACGCTTTCGTCTAACGTCTCGCCTCGCGAGGCAACGCGCTCTGAGCCCCCTTTGGTCTCCCTACTCTGAGCCTCATCTAGCTTCCCCACTCTGAGCCCCCTCTAGCTTCACTACTCTAAGCCAACTCTAGCCTCCCCCCTCTAGCCTTACCTCTCTGAGCCCCCTCTAGCTTCACTACTCTAAGCACCCTCTAGCCTGCCCACTCTGAGCCCCCTCTAGCCTTACCTCTCTGAGCCACCTCTAGCTTCACTACTCTAAGCACCCTCTAGCTTCACTACTCTAAGCCCCCTCTAGCTTCACTTCTCTAAGCCCCCTCTAGCCTCCCCACTCTGCACCCCCTCTAGCCTCCCCACTCTGAGCCCCCTCTACTAGTCTCACGTGGCGACTCACCGCTTTAAGCACCCTCTTGTCCTTGTAGAGCCGCCTGGCGAGGTAGCCCCTAGCGTAAGCCTGTAGCCCCACGGCGAGGCTGCGCAGGCGCAGATACTTCTTGCGAGCCAACCAACCACGGACTGTCTTCTGGATCTTGATCGCGGCGCGGAGGCGGCGGATCTCTTGCGCTTTGCTGTTGGACAAGTTTATATTGGGATATCGTTTGTAAGTTAAAGAGTTAGTTAGGGTACTCGAATGCAAATGGCAAGAAGTTTTTGAGAAACCACAGCCAAACTGTTCCGTAAAAATTAGTCTTCTAATAATAATTTCGTTTCCTTCCCTATAGATTCTAAGTACATACTTAAATTTGTATCAAATCCAGTCATCCTCTGCAACTGCAAATACGTTTCGAAGTGCTTTTCAAATAAAGACCACAGTTTTGAACAAGTTCGTACTTATTAGAAATGGCTTCTGTATGAATAAAAATAATAATTCGTAGTTTCCCATGGGAACGTAAACATTCGAACGGTAATTTAAGTTTTCCTGCGGGAACAGGGGACAATTTGATACGGTTGAGCAGAGAGTGGTTTTTGTCTGCCTCAAAAAAAAATTGATTTTTCCCACGAGAACGACAAAAAAATGACATACGCACGCATTATTCCGTCGATAACAGAAAACATTTTCCCACGGGAACATAAAAATTCCCGGGGGAACGCAAAAATTCCCGCGGGAACGGGGGACAATTATTGAATTGTATTGACGGGGGAGCTAGTAAAACACAAAATAGGGTGTTATAGCCTTACCGCCTGGCCAGGTACCCCCTGGCTCGGGCCTGCAGCCCCCTTAGCGCCCTCTGCAGCCGCAGATACCTCCTGCGGGCCACGAAGCGCCTCACGCAGCTCTGAACACGCACGCAGTACAGCCGCTGGATGTCTGCTCGAACCTTCTCGAGGTACGCCACCTGGATGCGGGAATATTAATCAGTAGTTGTTTCGTGAGGTTTCACTATCGTAGTTCCCGTTCCCATGGGAATACGGGGATAGAGTACAGCCTATGTTACTCTTTGATAATTTAGCTTTTCATTAGTGAAAGAATTTTTAAAATCGGTCCAGTAGTTTTTGAGTTTATTCCTTAGAAAGATACAAAAATGTAAAACTTTTCTCTATTTTATTAGTGTAGATGTAGATAAGCGAGGGGCAACCCTATACTTATAAACTGTAGTCCATATTATTGTACACACTGAAATATTTAAAATAGTATTTTAAGAAGAAAGAGCCTCGTAGCTTCCATTCCATTCCATGCGCAATCTACCTACAACCGCCAGCTGCTACATAGCAGTGTGCTTACTTTCCTAGGCTTTGTAAATAACATTTAACATGACTTTATTTAACAATTAATATCGTGTATAACTTCGGCTCTATATACCATAGACGTCATATTTTAGACCGTAAAAAATCATCCAGTATGCAGGATGAATTTTTCAAGTGGGCGTGGATGGCTAAATCAGAAACTATGAGGAATAGCGAAAAGTACTCAAAGGAATCTCGGGCCCGATTTTAATGAAAACTAAAACTGCATCTTTTGACTTTTGAAAAATCTATATTGGAATATAGATTTTTCAAAAGTCAAAAGATTCAGTTTTTTTTAAACTTTTGAAACGCCGATTTTGAAAAAAAAAAAACACCTTGTATTATTACACTATTCGGTCTATTCGATAGGGTCGCTAATAAGGATCCGAGTTCTGGGAAGAAATTACTTAACTTGATGAAAATGTTGGATTTTAATAAACTGATTCATATTGTGTGTTTTTTTTTTTAAATCAACGTGTTCCATTCCTGGCTAGGAATATTGATTTTTCAAAAATCCAAAAATGCTATTTTAGTTTTCATCAAAATCGGGCTAGTGACTCCTTTGAGTACTTTTCGCTATTCCTCAGTTTGATTTAGCCATCCCCGCTCCACTTGGAAAAATCATCCTGTATATGTATTTGTTTAAAAATAACAGTATTAATGTCACCTGGCCAGCCCTGAAGAAGATCTTGGTGGCTCCGAACTGAAATTTGTCGGGGTCCTTAAGGTGCTTGGCCAGGATTCGCGAGCAGGTGGCCTTTATATTGCCTCGGTCGATCTCTTTGTGGGCGCAAAGCAGGCGGTACCTGGCGACAAGCGTAGTTAAATGTTAGTGAATCTACGAGTATATAAGGTACTTTTAAATATACAACGCGTAACAGAAAAAGCGCAATTCCTCATTCCTCATACACCACAATTAGTATATTAATATAAAAAAAATATGAGGCAATCGAACTTGAGTTGTGTTTAACCAATTTTCTTAAATATCGATCAATAATAGCACGATTTCCATAGATAGCACTAAATTCGGCTACGCTAATTCATTTTTCGGAAAAATTTAACATAATATTAAAAATAGCTGAAATCGATTAAGTAGTCGATATTGAACAAACTAATTTCAGGAATTGCGCTTATTCTGTTACATGTTGTATATATAAAAATAATCTGACACCTTTTATCCCCGAGGGCAGAGGTATTCTATTTCTGGATATACCCACTTTTCAGGAGATATTTTTTGAACCCCTAAACGTGATAGCAGGTGATAGGTAGCCCATCGCCGGACCGGGTCCTTTACAATGTGTCTCAGAATTAATTCTTTTCACCGTCGAGCTAGTGATGAATATGTACGTAAGTTTTTAAAAGTCGAATTAAATACCTGTGGAAGAAGTCCTGATACAGCCATCTTGATGGGAAACCGGCTGCAGATATCCTTATAGTTTCCAATACACCGCAGGCTCTGAAAAAAGATGGGTAACCGTATAATTTATAGCACACCGAATAGTCCTTACACAAAATTCTTTAACAAGATGTAGCGACACTACATAGAACGCGCCAATAGACGGCCGAGTTCTAAACCGCGCTATCGAAGTTTTCTCATGAGTTTGTATAAATACAACTGTCCAACATCAACCGTTAGACCTTGGTCCCCAGGCACGATCACCTCGCCTAAAGGAAGATCTTTAATTTTCACGATTGAGGAGCATTCCACCTCCGCTCTTCTATAAAGTTACCCGACGCTACCATATTACTGTATTTTTGACGTGACAATGTCTTATAAATCAATGAACGCCGGCTGCACGCACGAAAAAGTGTCACGTTCCACCTCAGTCGAGCGTGCAAGCGAGAGCGCGGATGTTTACCTACTTTGCTACAAATGGCTGCCCATTGGCTAAAATTGTATTGAAACTAATATAACTCATAAGAATCGATATGTTATATATACCAGAGACCAGTTTATATACTAATAAGACATGATTAAAAAGAGTTGCCCTTAAGTTTCTTGCTGGTTCTTCTCGGTACCGCATTTGGAACCAGCAACTCGTCGGTTGAGATGGGCTGCTGTTTACATTTGGACAATCTTCATGGAAGAGTTTAGAGTGCCTTGTTATTAGACTATTGACTTTTCTAAGTGTATTTTCTATACAGAAAATAAATGATTTTGACTTACATACAATTTATGGCAAATGAAAAGAAAATGAAAACCTCCTTATTTTCTCCACACAGTCACTTATAGCTAGATCAAATTAATGTAGCTACATTTATTACGATGTCAGAAAGAACATTAATGGAGACAGGAACCCAAACTAGGTAGATCCTGTGTCTTGGATTAAATATAAATAAATAAAATCTCAGTTTAATACCTCAACTGGTTGACAGCCCTAGCGGAATCGAACTGAAAAGCCTGTTTGGTGTCATTGGGCTTGATGCACCGCACGTAGTGGGGCGTGGTGGCCGATAGGGTCCCCATCAACGCAGACAGGGATGCCCTGAACTGCGCCCCCACTGTCTGCTTGCCTGCGCCGGAGGCGCGGCGGGGCGGTTGCTAAATGAAAAAAAAAACAAATAATTATAAAAAATCGCTTAAGTGCGAGAGGGATTCTCACACGAACGGTTCTATAATACCGTAGAAAATAAATAAATATTAAAATAAAAATAAAATCCGAAGTCAATATCTACTATATAAAAATAAGTCGGGTTTTCCTTCCTGACGATTTAACTCCAGAACTGACGAACCGATTTCCATGGTTTTGCATTCGTTGGAAAGGTCTAGGGCTCCGCAAGGTTTGTAGCAAAGAAAATTCAGCATTGCACCCGTGCGAAGCCGGGGCGGGTAGCTAGTTACATATAAAATATAATTTATATCGCAAACAAAAACGGTACAAAAACTTGCTCATATTTGCAACCTTCTATTAGGTGAAGTACACCTGTATCAGAAGATGCGCTCCTCCATATCTTACATTAGAAAAGTAAGTACCTACTGAATTTGTTTACATATAAAGTGACTAAAAAATTAAACATAAAATGTGTCAAAATAGAACATGAAGTTAAAGATTTACACATTTTATCTGTAAATATTGTAAATGAAGTATTTTCTTTGAAATAAATATAAACACAAATGGCTGGCCGCCACGTTTAAAAAAAAAAACTAAATCAAAACCGGTTCAGTCACGAGCTACGAGCGAACATACAGATACACAGAGACACACGTTAAACTTATAACACCCCTCTGCTTTTCGTCGGGGTTTAAAAAACACCGTTTGATATTTACTTTTTTAAATTCGTGTATTAGAATACTGTGAAATAATAATATAATATAATAAAAATGTCATGTACCGTAATACCTATTACGGTACATGAGATGAGTATGATATAGAGTGAGCTGTCCACTGATGGACAGACAAATAAAAAGACATCGTAGTAATAGGGTCCATTGACACCCTTTAGGTAATCCTTAAAACAACAGCTAAATTGGAGTATGATGGATTCATTAATATATTTAGAAATTTCAAAATCGGTCCACTAGTTTCCAAGGTTATTAATTACAAACAAACATATTAAGAAAACATTCCTGTTTATAATATGACTTTAGATAAGATCACGGCTTGTCCCCGTCGGATTTGGCAGAAGTTCCTTGACTACTACACCCGTGGTCTACTCAAAAACAACATAGTCTACTACGGTCTACTCAGTAGACCATCTCCAAAAAACTCACCGTGCGACTAGCTAACGGCACGGATGGAGTATTTCTTCTCCTCGCAGGTGGTGGCAGCGCAGAGGTCTGGTCGACCGACGATCTCCAGCGAAAATAGCGTGGACAAGCCTACAACTGGTAGCTGACTTGATACACTCCAGTTGTTCTTCCGATACTATCTCATTGGTACTTCACACAAAACACGACGCTCTACTTAAAAACACCACGGTCTACTACGGTCTACTCAGTAGACCATTTCTAAAAACTCACCGTGAGACTAGCTAATGGTACAGATGGCGTAGTTCTTCTCCTCGAAGGCGGTGGCAGCGTAGAGGACTGGTCTACTGACCGATCTCCAGCGAAAATCGCGTGAATAAGTCTACAACTGGTGGCTGACTTGATACACTCAATTTGTTCTTCCGATACTGACTCATTGGTACTTCACACAAAATACGATGGTCTACTCAAAAACACCATGGTCTACTCAGTAGACCATAATCAAAAATCTTACCGTGAGACTAGCTAAAGGTACAGATGGCGTAGTTCTTCTCCTCGAAGGCGGTGGCAGCGTAGAGGACTGGTCTACTGGCCGATTTCCAGCGAAAATCGCGTGAATAAGTCTACAACTGGTGGCTGACTTGATACATTCCAGTTGTTCTTCCGATACTGTATCGCGATTCTTTTCTAGGAATCCCCCGCATTGATACTCCACGTTGTCAGCAAAGTGTTTGATTATGAAAGCTGAAAAACAAAAATAAAAAATCTCAACCCTTTTATCCTCGAGAAGGTAGGCAGAGGTTCAATTTCTGGAAATACCAACTTTTCACGAGAATATTCGACCCCTAAACGTGATAGTTGGTGAGTCCATCGCCGCAGCGGGTCTTTTACACATGCCTCAGAATTAATCCTGAGACCTGCCTCACGATGTTTTCCTTCACCGTCGAGCTAGTGAAAGCGGTTGGACAGAATTTCATTTTTTTAATTAGTTTATTTCATTTTTCTAATTATATATATGTATACAATTTTAAATTACTCTTGCCTGTCTACAATGCAGTTTGTCGGCAAGAGCAACGCTCTTTTAGTCTTTTATTAATTTATCCTAGACTAGCGACCCGCCCGGCTTCGCACGGGTGCAATGCTAATACTAAAACCTTCCTCTTGAATCACTATATCTATTAAAAAAAACCGCATCAAAATCCGTAGCGTAGTTTTAAAGATTTAAGCATACATAGGGACATAGGGATATAGGGACAGAGAAAGCGGCTTTGTTTTATACTATGTAGTGATTGTAGGTATGCATACATTGTCCAATCCTACACCCTATCTGTTAACTTTTTTATATATAATGGTACAGAACGCAACCCTTCGTACGCGAGGCCGACTCGAACTCGGCCTGTCTTTTCACCTAGAACAATAAATAAATTTAAATTAGACCTATCACCTGCATTCCCGAAGCGCGGTTTCATGAAGTGCTGGTATTTCGCGCACTTGTCGTGCAGCTTGGAGACGAAGCCCTGGTCGGAGCCCTGCGGCACTCGGCACTCCTCGTCCAGGAGCGCCAGGATGCCGAGACGGTCCTCGATCAGGTCGATGCACGGCTGGTTGTCGTAGAAGTCGATCATCTTCCAGGATATCTCTTCCTGGGATGGAAGATGGGAATTAGGGAGTTTCCTCTAACAAATATTTAACTACACAAACATCACATCGGAAACTAACTAATTAGGTAGGTTTCAATGTATACATTTTTAATAGTATAAAGTAATGTTTTAGCGGTGTAACTTATATTTATAAAGAAATTGTATTTATCGAAGAGCGGAGCCTTCTAGCACAAGGAAAAAAATTGCTTATATGGAGGCTCCCAAACTTTTATTGCAAAAATTGTAATCTAGTAACAAAAATGTGGAGACCGCAACTCGGCAAACGTAGTGTAGGACGCCCTCCGGCCAGATGGGATGACGATCTGCGAAAGGCTGGATGTTTCGAGCGGGCGCTATGGCGCTCATTAGGGGAGGCTTATGTCCAGCAGTGGACAAATATAGGCTGATAATGAATATTAAAATTGAGCAGGTGAGTGAGTTTGTTACGCTTTCACGCCTAAGCTAAAAAGCAATTTTAAAAATTCTTTCAGCAATGGATAGCTACTATATGTATACAGGAATTTTTCAAGTGGGCGTGGATGGCAAAATCAGAAACTATGAGGAATAGCGAAAAGTACTCAAAGGAGTCTCGGGCCCGATTTTGATGAAAACTAATACTGCATCTTTGGATTTTTGAAAAATCAATATTCCTAGCCAGGAATCGAACACGTTGATTTTGGGGAAAAAACAACACACCCTGTATTATTACACCATTCGATAGTGTCGCTAATAAGGATCAAATTCTGGGAAGAAATGACATACGGCAAACTAAAGGAAAATGTTGGATTTTAATAAACTGATTCATATTTCAAAGTAATGCCTTAATTCATACCTGCCAACAGTCATGTTCATACTCACAAATGTTGGCCCCGAGCGGAGATCGAACCCGCGACCTCCGACTTAGAAGTGAGGGTCACTACCAACTGAGTGAACGGGCCCGTCAAATGACACATTAGTCATTATGGACACTGGACTTTTTGGACTAGACTTAGACTAGGCATAGACCACTTGGCTAGGGGGGCTTGTGGATGATGATGATGTTGACTTCTTAGGTCCTCTGAATGTATGTGAATTGCTAGCTACTAAAGTTTTCTTGACAAAGCCTGTTTCCCTGTTGTCATTTATATTATGTGCTTGATATTGTACGAGTATAAATGTAATGCCTTACATGTATTCTGTAAGTTTCATTTATATTTAAAACTAGGGAATAAGGGAATAAAAAATAACCAATGTTACTCAGAGATCTTCTAGCTTTCCTTTGGTGAAAGAATTTTTAAAATCGCTCCAGTGATTTTTGAGTTTATTCATAACAAACATACAAAAATACAAATATTTTCTCTTTATAATATTAGTATAGATAAATAAATAAATAATGATGAGTGTTATTAATATAATTATTGTCCTTATTTCCTCATACCGAAGGTCGATAATCACCTTGATGTACTCATCCTGCTCCAGCTTGAATACGTGAGAGTTGAACTGCTGCTGCAGCTTCTCATTCGCGTAGTTGATGCAGAACTGCTCGAACGAGTTGATCTCGAACGTCTCGAAGCCGTAGATGTCCAGGACACCTGAAAAAAATAAAACGAGACCCAAAATTAAATGAGACAGGATCAGTTGGTACTAAACTAAACAGAACCTGTACCATGCACTGAACAACTGAAAGAAAGAAAGGAAGAAATATTTGTCCTATTAATTATTCGAGTACAAAACTTAATGTAAGAACAGTGATAGCCTTACGGTTAAAGAGCCGGCCGAAAATCAGTGAGGCTCGGGTTCGAATCCTGGCATGTACCAATGAGTTTTTCAAAAACTTACGTACATATTTATCACTAGCTCGACGGTGAAGGAAAACATCGTTAGGAAACCCGCAGGTCCCAGAATTAATTCTGAGACATGTGTAAATAGACCCGGTCCGGCGATGGGCTCACCACCTATCACGTTTAGGGGTCCAATATATCTCGTGAAATGTGGGTATATCCAGTTATGGAATACCTCTGCCTACCCCCTCGGGGATGAAAGGCGTGAGATTATATAATATATATATATTTATATTATCTGAGTCTCTTACTGCGAATTTGACAATTTTGTGTACCTTGATTGTGTACCATGATTGTGTACTGTGACTTTGTAAATTTTGTGTACTGCAACTAACATAGATTATGCAACTCACCAATGAAATGCCTTTTCGCGTGTCCAGTGTCCAGCGCCCTGTTAACAGCTTGCACGAGCCATGCAAAAAGCTCCCCATACATTCTCTTGGCGAGTGCATCTCTGGCGAAGGCCGCTCTTTGTATGTCCATCCGGGAGACGATGACCTCATGAGCCGAAGCTATCCTTCGGTGGGTTAACCACCGGAGCAACTCTGGCTTCGATATGCCCAATAACGAGCATATCACGTTTAGGTGGTTGTCGGATGACTGCGAAACAAATGGAAGAATATTAAATCTATACGATATATATTATTATTATTATTCGTATAGATGTCGCACATCGCCGCGACACGCGACTTACGCTGATGAAAGCGCCGTCCTGGTCCTGGGCACCGGCTTCGGGGTCGCAAGTCATCAGTTCCACATTCCCCAAATGTAAGATGCATGCGAGCACCTTGAACATGTTCTGTTGCTCCGTCTCTGTGACTCCTGCGGGCCAAGTGTGGGTTAAGTTAATAATAATAATGATTGTGGGACACAAGTCACACACGGTTATTCAGTCCTAAACTAGGCAGGGCCTGTACTATGGGTACTAAACAACTAATAAACATACTTAAATAAATATTGAACGACCAGACACGAAGCCAATAGACATGTTCATGCACACAAATGTTGGCCCCGAGCGGGAATCGAACCAGCGACCTCCGACTCAGAAGGCAGGGTCACTAACAACTGAGCCAACAGGCCCGTCAGGGTTAGATGAGAGAGGTGAAGTCTACCACTTAAAAGCAGGATGTAGCCATCAAAAGTATATACAAAAAGAAATTCTCACGCCTTTCATCCCCGAGGGGGTAGGCAGAGGTATTCCATTTTTGGAAATACCCTTATTCACGAGTATATTCGACCCCTAAACGTGATGACCGGGTCAGTTACACATGCCACAGAATTAATTCTGGGACCAGCGTTTCCTCACAAAGTTTTCCGTCACCGTCGAGCTAGTGATGAATATGTAGGTAAGTTTTGAAAAACTCATTGGTACATGCCAGGATTTGAACCCGAGCCTCACTGATTATCATCGCATATGAGAAATGGGTTCTTTAACCGTAAGGCTATCACTGAACATATATATATAAACAAGAATATATGTTACCTAAAGTAGTGAGAGCGTTCTTGGTCTCATTGAAAGCTTTCCAATCGTCGACCCCGTCGATGTTGGGACTTCCGCCCTGATTGAGGTACTGGAACGAGTCTTGGTGGTCTGAAATACAAGATACAAAATAAATAAATACCCTACCCTACCCTACCCTAGTTCTAATCTCTCAGGTTCATCCATCCCAAGGTTGTCTGGAAGAGATCGCTAAAAGCGATAAGACCGCCCATTGTACTTAAGTTAATGTTGGTATCCATATTGTGTTGTTTTTGGTGTACAATAAAGAGTTATTGTATTGTATTGTATAAATAACCTCACACTTTTATATATGTATTATATATAGCAGCGCCCCACGGTTTCACCCGCATAGTTCCCGTATAAAATATAACCTATGTTACTCGCTGATAATGTAGCTTTCCATTGGTGAAACAATTTTTAAAATCTCGATTCTGGCTGACCAGCTAACATTCCTAATTTTAAGTTAGCTCTATTCTTTTCCACCGCTTTGGAAAGGAAAAGGACAGAAATAAGCGCCATATTTATCTATAATGTCACAAATGTAAAAATAACAATATTGAACCTTATGATCGCATTCACATCTTATTAAAATACACGTGTTTAGCAAATTTAGTTACGATAAACAAGGTCATAGATAAAAGTTACAGATAAGCATTGGTTTTTACATGTTTGACATTACTCTTCAATCTATGGTTTGTTTCTGTCCTTTTTCTTCCGTATTCTATGGAGAAGGATAGGCTCACTTAAAATTAGGAATTTTAGCTGGTCAGCCAGAATCGAGTCCATTGCTTAAATTTGTTATACTATGTGAAAATAAATAAATAAATAAAAGACTCACCCAACATCAAGTCCGGATATTGGCTGGCCGCAGCGCAGAGCTGGTAGAAGATATGGTAGTTCCTCTCCCCCGCACTCTGGTAGACCACACGGGACTTCTCCAGCAAATAGGTCCTCATACTGGCCCCGGATATCCGGTACTGGTTGTCGAAGTGGATCTCTATGAACTTCCCGAAGCGGGAAGAGTTGTCGTTTCGGGTTGTCTTCGCGTTGCCTATGGCCTTGAATTAAAGTATGGTGGATTCAAAATGTGTGTTTGATGTCATTTTTAAAATAAAAAATAAAAAACTTAGTACATATTCAGTACAGTCAAGAGCATATGAAGCTTCATACTTGTAGTGCGAGTCTGACCTCTAATGCGATTGTAATAAGAATGTTACAAAGTCCAATGTGTCTAGCCCCACGTGCTTTTGACTATACAGCTCCCTATGAGCGCTTAGTAGTAAACAACTCTCAGTAAGCGTTGGAGTTCACTACTACAGAACTCTCAGTAAGTGACGACTTTCGCCCAACTCTGTAAGAGCTCGCTACTAAATTATCAATAAACGATCAATTCTACAAAACACTGAGTATGCGCTCACTAGCACAAAAATCTCAGTATGCTCTCATTTTTACATAACTCTAAGTAAGCGCTCACTCTTACACAACTCTCAGTTAGCGCTCACTACTTCGAAACTCTCAGCGCTTATTATACTACACAACTTTCAATGAGTGCTCACTACCTATCATATTGTGTTGTTTTTGGTGTACAATAAAGAATTGTTGTATAGTATTGTATCTCACAACTCTCAGTCACCACTTATCATTACACAACTTTCAGTAACCACTTATCACTACACAACTCCCAGTAAGCGCTCACCATACACAACTCTCAGTAAGTACTCAATTCTCTCAGTAAGCGCTTACCTCCATGATAGGGCTGGAAGCGAGCACCTTCCTCTCAACTTGTGTCTCGCTCGCGTTGCCACCGACGGCAGCGAAGTACCTCATGGCGTATTTAGCTGACACTGTTTTCCCAGCTCCCGATTCACCGCTCACTGGAAAACAAATGTAGAAGTTACTAGAGGTGGATGAAAGGATGAATATAGTGGTGAATGTGGGTATGGAGCAGTGATAGCCTTACGGTTAAAGAGCCTGCTTCACATGAAAATCAGTGAGGATCGGGTTCGAATCCTGGCATGTATCAATGAGTTTTTCAAAACTTACGTACATATTTATCACTAGCTCGACGGTGAAGGAAAACATCGTGAGGAAACCCGCAGGTCCCTGAATTAATTCTGAGGCATGTGTAACAGACCCGGTCCGGCGATGGGCTCATCACCTATCACGTTTAGGGGTCCAAAGAATATCTGGTGAAAAGTAGGTAAATCCAGATATGGAATACCTGCTTACCCCCTTGGGGATAAAAGGCGTGAGATTATTTATTTTTTATTTTATTTTATGTGGGTATGGGTGAGACGGGCCGGTTGGCTCAGTGATGGGCCTGTTGGGTCAGTTAGTAGTGACCCTGCCTTCTGAGTCGGAGGTCGCAGGTTCGATCCCCGCTCGGGGCCAACATTTGTGTGCATGAACATATCTGTTGGCGCGCCGTCTGGGTGTTTAATATTTATTTAAGTAGGTTTATCAGTTGTTTAGTACCCATAGTACAGCCTCGGCCTAGTTTGGGACTGAATAACCGTGTGTAAATTGGGCCACCAATTATTATTATTCGCTTTTGTTAGAGCTTGCATCTTGGCTAGGGGCTGGAACGTTAGGGTTTTAAGAGGTAAAGAGACAGAAAGAAAGATTTATTTGACCTATTAATTCTTCAAGTACAAAACTTAATGTAAAAAGTTAAATAGCGTGGACAAAATAGTTTATGGCAGCAGCATTGGACTCCATTCTCCAGACCAGCTAAAATTCTTAATTTTAAGTTAGCTCTATTCTTTTCCACCGCTTTGGAAAGGAAAGTTACAGAAATAAGCGCCACATTTATTTACTTTGTCACAAATGTCAAAATAACAAAATTGAACCTGGTATATATTTTGTGCGGGTAATATTAAATCAATAATTGTGCACCTACCTATCGAATAAATAATAGTTAGTCTCGTATTACGTGTGTTTCATTGCATGTCGTCTGCGTCCCAAAATTACCTATACATACCATTTTGGCGACGATTTCGCGTTTATATTGTGTAAAAGTAGTTTCTGATTTTGTATTAACATGAGTTCTGAAGACACTAGAGTTGATTTAAGTGGATTGAAGGAGTTCAAGTTGCACGTGGATCGGTGGTCAACTTACGTCAGTAGATTGAAGGTGTGGCTCAATATTCATAATATTAAGCCAACTAAATATTCGAAATATTTGGTGGCTGTAGTGGGCACTGAGCCTCTCGATCTTTTAATCGACTTATGTTACCCTGATGCGCCCGAAAAGGTCGATTTTGAAACAATTGTTAAGTCGATCGAAGAACATCTGTCATCCAAGCGCTCGATAATGGCGGAGAGAATTATTTTTAGATCCTGCAAACAGGCCGCCGACCAGCCTATATCTGAATATCTCGTAGAACTTAAGAAACTCAGGAAGCCGTGCAAATTCTCGAGTATCGAAGTATTAAAAGAAAATCTTCGAGATCAATTTATCTTCGGTTTGGCAAGCGAACGTATACGTCAACGGATGCTAGTGGAGGACGACAACACGCTCACGTTCACTCGCGCGGTCGGAGCTGGCGCTGTCGCTGGAGGCGGCCGTACGAGACTCGAGGCCGGCAGCGGAGGCCGGTGCAGACAGGACCGCGGTGCGCGTGCACGCGGTGGGCGCGGCAAGGCCTGCGCGGGCGACGCGCGTCGCCGCGTGCCGATGATGGCGGGGGACAATCATCAGCAACGCATCAACAGCGCTGTTATCGTTGTGATGGGAATCACCTCCCCGAGCAGTGCTCATTTGTGAACAGCGATTGTTACGTGTGCGGAAACAGAGGGCATATCGCGAAAATGTGTCGTTTCCGTATACAAAACATTCATCATGTCAGTGACGTCGTCGCTGACTCTGCGTCGCGCGGAGTCGAGCGAGTCGGACGATTGTGCCGTCGAAATTTATCAGTTGAGTGGTAGTGAATCGGAAAGTAATGAACGTTGGCTAATCGCCACTAAAATTAATAATGTGCCGTTAAGTATGGAGGGCGATACTGGTTCCGCTGTCAGTGTAATTTCTTTTGCGACTTACCTTAAGTCTTTTATGAATTGTTATTTACTGCCGTTTACGTCGACCCTAAAAATGTACAGCGGAGAATTGGTGAAACCGAGGGTAAGCTCATTTGCAGTGTAGAAATTAATGGCCATGTTTGTAATAATCTAAGTCTAATTGTAATCGATAACAATTTCAGTCCATCACTGCTAGGTCGCAATTGGATGAGGAAATTAGGTGTAAGTTTTCCTCAAATAAACACCGTAAAATCCATACTACGGTCTAGTGAGTGCATTAAAAAGGAATTAGAGCAAACTGTATAATCGAAGACCCTGTAGACCAGAGTGTTGGTGCTCCAGCGGCCACTTCTGTTCTCAAACCCACTTCCCACGTAGTAGCATCCAATGCACACTGAGCTATTCCGCAACAGATTAGTTTACCAACGAACGCATCCTCCTCCTGCATAAGAATCCGTAGACCATATTATGTAAGATACGGATTTAAGAATAATTAAAATTTGCCTTTGTTTTCACCAAAGAGATTTAAATATAATAGGGCATAGAGGGGGCATTGGGAATATTTTCATACAAAACTTTGAAGCCTAAGCGTCATGTCCTTGTCATGTCAGTTAGTATGAACGCGAGCTGTCATTCGGTCGAAATTGTACTACACTTATTCCACTTGGAATAACTTTTGACTTCAAATTTTCCTCGCTTTGTCCCCTCTATGCCTTATTATAATTTAATCTCTTTGGTTTTCACCAAATTTATACTTAGTACGACTGATAGGTACTTAAAAAAACATTATTTACTATTAATTACTTTTAATTTGTATAAGTAGGTAGGTACTGTCAATTGTAAGTTAAGTACTCACTGTTGTAAGTTAAGCAGTTACTGTTGTAAGTTAATAGTTTATATGTATGAAACATTTATTTGTAAACAGGGGGGGGAAGAATGGTATATATTTTGTGCGGGTAATATTAAATCAATAATTGTGCACCTACCTATCGAATAAATAATAGTTAGTCTCGTATTACGTGTGTTTCATTGCATGTCGTCTGCGTCCCAAAATTACCTATACATACCATTTTGGCGACGATTTCGCGTTTATATTGTGTAAAAGTAGTTTCTGATTTTGTATTAACATGAGTTCTGAAGACACTAGAGTTGATTTAAGTGGATTGAAGGAGTTCAAGTTGCACGTGGATCGGTGGTCAACTTACGTCAGTAGATTGAAGGTGTGGCTCAATATTCATAATATTAAGCCAACTAAATATTCGAAATATTTGGTGGCTGTAGTGGGCACTGAGCCTCTCGATCTTTTAATCGACTTATGTTACCCTGATGCGCCCGAAAAGGTCGATTTTGAAACAATTGTTAAGTCGATCGAAGAACATCTGTCATCCAAGCGCTCGATAATGGCGGAGAGAATTATTTTTAGATCCTGCAAACAGGCCGCCGACCAGCCTATATCTGAATATCTCGTAGAACTTAAGAAACTCAGGAAGCCGTGCAAATTCTCGAGTATCGAAGTATTAAAAGAAAATCTTCGAGATCAATTTATCTTCGGTTTGGCAAGCGAACGTATACGTCAACGGATGCTAGTGGAGGACGACAACACGCTCACGTTCACTCGCGCGGTCGGAGCTGGCGCTGTCGCTGGAGGCGGCCGTACGAGACTCGAGGCCGGCAGCGGAGGCCGGTGCAGACAGGACCGCGGTGCGCGTGCACGCGGTGGGCGCGGCAAGGCCTGCGCGGGCGACGCGCGTCGCCGCGTGCCGATGATGGCGGGGGACAATCATCAGCAACGCATCAACAGCGCTGTTATCGTTGTGATGGGAATCACCTCCCCGAGCAGTGCTCATTTGTGAACAGCGATTGTTACGTGTGCGGAAACAGAGGGCATATCGCGAAAATGTGTCGTTTCCGTATACAAAACATTCATCATGTCAGTGACGTCGTCGCTGACTCTGCGTCGCGCGGAGTCGAGCGAGTCGGACGATTGTGCCGTCGAAATTTATCAGTTGAGTGGTAGTGAATCGGAAAGTAATGAACGTTGGCTAATCGCCACTAAAATTAATAATGTGCCGTTAAGTATGGAGGGCGATACTGGTTCCGCTGTCAGTGTAATTTCTTTTGCGACTTACCTTAAGTCTTTTATGAATTGTTATTTACTGCCGTTTACGTCGACCCTAAAAATGTACAGCGGAGAATTGGTGAAACCGAGGGTAAGCTCATTTGCAGTGTAGAAATTAATGGCCATGTTTGTAATAATCTAAGTCTAATTGTAATCGATAACAATTTCAGTCCATCACTGCTAGGTCGCAATTGGATGAGGAAATTAGGTGTAAGTTTTCCTCAAATAAACACCGTAAAATCCATACTACGGTCTAGTGAGTGCATTAAAAAGGAATTAGAGCAAACTGTATAATCGAAGACCCTGTAGACCAGAGTGTTGGTGCTCCAGCGGCCACTTCTGTTCTCAAACCCACTTCCCACGTAGTAGCATCCAATGCACACTGAGCTATTCCGCAACAGATTAGTTTACCAACGAACGCATCCTCCTCCTGCATAAGAATCCGTAGACCATATTATGTAAGATACGGATTTAAGAATAATTAAAATTTGCCTTTGTTTTCACCAAAGAGATTTAAATATAATAGGGCATAGAGGGGGCATTGGGAA
This sequence comes from Ethmia dodecea, assembly GCA_963855545.1. Taxonomy (NCBI): domain Eukaryota; kingdom Metazoa; phylum Arthropoda; class Insecta; order Lepidoptera; family Depressariidae; genus Ethmia; species Ethmia dodecea. The sequence goes on along the minus strand of OY979463.1, from coordinate 2,341,772 downwards.
TATTTTCATACAAAACTTTGAAGCCTAAGCGTCATGTCCTTGTCATGTCAGTTAGTATGAACGCGAGCTGTCATTCGGTCGAAATTGTACTACACTTATTCCACTTGGAATAACTTTTGACTTCAAATTTTCCTCGCTTTGTCCCCTCTATGCCTTATTATAATTTAATCTCTTTGGTTTTCACCAAATTTATACTTAGTACGACTGATAGGTACTTAAAAAAACATTATTTACTATTAATTACTTTTAATTTGTATAAGTAGGTAGGTACTGTCAATTGTAAGTTAAGTACTCACTGTTGTAAGTTAAGCAGTTACTGTGGTAAGTTAATAGTTTATATGTATGAAACATTTATTTGTAAACAGGGGGGGGAAGAATGGTATATATTTTGTGCGGGTAATATTAAATCAATAATTGTGCACCTACCTATCGAATAAATAATAGTTAGTCTCGTATTACGTGTGTTTCATTGCATGTCGTCTGCGTCCCAAAATTACCTATACATACCAGAACCTTATGAATGCATTCACATCTTATTCAAATACACGTGTTCATGGATAAAAGTGACAGATAAGACATCAAATTTATTGGTTTTTATATGTTTGACATTACTCCTTATTCTATGGTTTGTTTCTGTTTGTCGAAGGGTTATCGGGAGCGCTAAAAGAAACGTGTCCTTGCTTGGAGACACCGTATATTCAACTGCCAACTTCGGGGTGCGGCGCAGCGTACCAGTAGCTAACTTAACAACTAACAGTTTCCGTCCTTTTTCTTCCGTATTCTATAGAGAAGGATAGGTTAACTTAAAATTAGGAATTTTAGCTGGACTGCAGAATCGAGTTCATTGGCTGTGGACAATCCACAACCGCCGATATTCTTCCGTATAATGGAAAAAGGGCAAGGAAATGTTGATGATAACTTACCGATGATACTCTGGTCTCTCGTCTCCCTCTCCAGCTTGGTGTAAGCTTCCTCCGAGACGGCGAAGATGTGGGGATCCAGGTCGCCCATCGCCTGGCCCCGGTACGCCATGATGGTCTCATCACCTGATGATGATAATACACTTGTAGATTATCTACAACGGTTACAACGCAATTAAAAATACAACGCGTTACAGAATGAGCGCAATTAATCGTACACCCCCATTAGTATATTAATATAAAAAAAATATGATGCCTTCGTACTTTAGTTGTGTCTAACCAATGTTCTTAAATAATAGTAGGATTTTCATATGTAGCAATAAATTCAGCTATAGCATACCTGAATTAATTTTTCGGAAAAATTTAACACATATTAAAAATAGTTGAAATCGATTAAGTAGTCGATACTGAAAAAATTAGTTTCAGGAATTGCACGTATTGTCTATTTATAATTTTAATCGCGATCGTCTTCATTTTGACGAACGTTGCGTCTTCCGTACATATGTCATTACAGCCAGTTTTCTAAAACACGATTAATCTGAATTTGCCATATACTACGTAGCGTATTACACACACGCCGGCCGCCAGCCGCGGCGCCGGCATGAGGTCATTGACCTCGCGCAGCAGATTTTGCGAGTATACGCTAAAACTGAAGAATCAATGAGTTTAAAAAAAACGTGCGAATTGGTTCTGGAGTATGTAACAGCATCCCGGTCCGGAGATTGACAACCAACCTGTCACTTATTGTCCGAAAATCATCATCATCATCATCAGCCTATCCTCAGGACATAGGCCTCTTGTAATGAGCGCCATAGCGACCTGTCTTCGGCTTGGTCCGAAAATACGCTGATGCAAACTGAGTACTATAAGACATGAGATTAAAAAGAGCTGCCCTTGAGTTTCTTGCTGGTTCTTCTCGGGGTACTGCATTTGGAACCAGCAACTCGTCGGTGGAAATGGGCTGCTGTTTACATTTACCCAATCTTCATAGACGAGTTTAGAGCTTGTTATTAGACTGTTGACCTTTCTAAGTGTACTTTTTATACCTACAGAAAATAAATGATTGTTGACTTTTTGAATGGATTACCTCTGCCCACACTTTCGTGGATAAGGCGTGCGCGTACATTTATCTTATCGCAAAGAAAGCGTTGCGATAATACAGCTAGTTGATAAACACCGCATAATTTCAGAAGTGGAGTTTGATCCATATCTAATCGATACTGATTTTGTTAATCTTCTCTACTATATAAAAATAAGTCAGGTTTTCCTTCCTGACGATTTAACTCCAGAACTGACGAACCGATTTCCATGGTTTTGCATTCGTTGGAAAGGTCTCGGGCTCCGCAAGGTTTATAGCAAAGAAAATTCAGCGTTGCACCCGTGCGAAGCCGGGGCGGGTCGCTAGTATTATAATATATCTACATCTTCCCGCTGTCTCAAATCAATAGACAGAGTGATTCAAGAGGACGGTTTATTTGTATTACATGCATATTATAGTGGAGAAAATCTGAGAATTTCAAAGTTTTGTAATGTGATCTCGTAATAAACATGTTTTTGTTCCAAGCGAAGCGAGGGCGGGTCCCTAATGGTCGCTAGTGAATCTCCAGTAAGAAATAATATTAGAAAGATGAAAGATTTGTATGTTTGTTACAGTAAAACTCAAACTACTGGATCGATTTTAGAAATTCTTCCACCAATAGAAATCTGCAATATCCCTGAGTAACATAGGCTATATTTGTACCAAGATAGCGGACCTCATCCTCCTTTCCTTCTCGTACTGGCCACCCTTCAAAATTTCTGTATCATTCCATCTACCTGCCAAATCCATAACTTCACTCATAATCATAACGCAAAAATATTTATTTGAGTTATCTCTATTACTTGATCCGAAGCAACTGAATATATAAATCAAGGCACTGGCACCGTCCGGTAAGTTATCAATCTCCCTTTCATGCTACCTTCCGTGTCCCATCCTTGTAAATGTTCATCCCTTATTTTCATTTCAGGTGTCTTATATTACCAAAGAGATTAAAATTATAATAAGGCATAGAGGGAACAAAGCGAGGAAAATTTGAAGTCAAAAGTTATTCCAAGTGGAATAAGTCTAGTACAATTTCGACCGAATGACAGCTCGCGTTCATACCAACCAAAGAGATTTAAATATAATAGGGCATAGAGGGGGCATTGGGAATATTTTCATACAAAACTTTGAAGCCTAAGGCGCCATGTCCTTGTTATGTCAGTTACTATGAACGCGAGCTGTCATTCGGTCGAAATTGTACTAGACTTATTCCCCTTGGAATAACTTTTGACTTCAAATTTTCCTCGCTTTGTCCCCTCTATGCCCTATTATATTTAAATCTCTTTGATACCAACTGACATGACAAGGACATGCCTAAGCGTCATGCTTAGGCTTCAAAGTTTTGTATGAAAATATTCCCAATGCCCCCTCTATGCCCTATTATATTTAAATCTCTTTGTATATTACCCATTAAATCGATACATCCCAATCTCCGGCTTTGTTTTCCTCCACCGTCGCCCGCTACCTCACACTGGCGCCTTCGACGTGATCGAATTGAATTGAACGTGAACGAACCCATGACCCTGAGATTAAGAGTCTCATGCTCTACCGACTGAGCTAGCCGGGCTCCCGTATTCAGACAGGAACGGGAATCACGCGGGTAAAACCGCGCAGAGCCGCTAGTAATAGATAAAACTCCATATCTGTAGGATTGCGCTACGGATGTTAACATATCCGTTTTATCACTTTGAATGTGTCATAAGTCGAAACTCGATGGCTGTGTCCGGTTGGGTTAACCCAAAAATGTCCTCTCAAAACTGCGGGTTTGTTGGCTCAGTTATCTGTCTCGTTAGCTAAGAGAATCAAAGGCTTTTTGGCGGGAATCCGAAGAGATGTAAGACCTTAGAGACCTAAGACATACTATAGGTCGTTAACGTACTGTCTTCAAGTTAAGGGTCGATGGAAATCTCACCAAGGAAACACCTTTTAATGTTCTGAATCTGACATTATTGTCTAAATAAAAAAGCCGGCCAAGTGCGAGTCGGACTCGCGCACGAAGGATTCCGTACCATTATGTATAAATACTGCAAAAAAAAACACGTTTGTTGACTGGTGACAAACTGACAGACGGACGGACAGCGAAGTCTTAGTAATAGGGTCCCGTTGTACCCTTTGGGTACGGAACCCTGAAAAACGAGAATCGGGAGAAGGTGGATCTTCAACTATATATGCTATATGTTCTTGGCCAAGTATATATAGGTCTTACCATATATAGGTAACTCGTAGTAGGGATTGATAGCCACCAGGACGATCCCACAGTATGTATAGATGGCGTTGCGGTCGCAGAATCTGAAACGAAAATACATTGATTATAATGTTACAACTGGGGACTGTGAAAAAATTTTAGAAATCGAATTTAATACACTTTTAATTGTCTTCCAGACTTTAAACTTTGCATGTGTATATAGTTTAGATGATGGTATCGTCAAGGTGATCTTATATTCAACGGAGAGCGACTTGAATCGTCGATTTCCAGGACATTTCAGACCGACTTGACCCCTTTTCGTTGCGTAGAGATGCATTCTCTATCGCATGTATCATGGGGAGTGCTCCGAGGAATTGTTCGGACTTTTACCGGCCACAGCGTTTCGCCAACGTTCAACGCGACAAAACTATCTGCACACCACCTGGATAGTTGGAGGTCCACCACAGTGAGATTCTCACGAAACTTTTTGCCTCGCACAACCGATCTGTGGAACAAATTGTCGCCGGCGGTATTTCCGGACCGATACGACCTTCAAACCTTCAAGAAGAGAGCGTACTCCCACCTCAAAGGCCGGTAACGCAGTTGTGACTCTTCAGCTGCAGGTGTCCATGGGCGACGGACGTCACTTACCATCAGGTGACCCGTCTGCTCGTTTGCCCCCTTTTTTTTATAAAAAAAATCGTCTTCATCAACGTACCAGCCCACTGATGAGCTAAGGGTCATTCCCAACACATGAGCAAAAATGAGCCCTAATCTCCCACGCGAGCCCACCGCGGATTGAGAGATGGTGTTAGGCTAGGGGCCACCTAACAGTCAGAAATTTTTCAAGCCACCCAAATGTATCTGACATGGCGTAACGACTTCCATTGTGCGTAAACACAACGGAAACCGGATATGATAATATGGAAGAAAAAAAGAGCCGCCCTTGAATTTGACGCTGGTTCTTCTTTGGGTACTGCATTTGGAACCAGCAACTCGTCGGTAGAGATGTGCTGCTGTTTACATTTAGCCAATCTTCATGGACGAGTTTAGAGTGCCTTGTTATTAGACTATTGACTTTTCGAAGTGTAGTTTTTGTACCTGCAGAAAATAAATTATTTTTGACTTAAATACATGAGTCAGACTTACCTAACCCTCAAGTTGTGGAGGACAGCCGGCTCGTGCAGATACGATAGTGACGTAAGGTCGTTCTGTCCTATCAGCAGAGAAGGGTTCCGTAGCGGGGGCATATGGTTATCATCTTTGATCTGTTTAAAAAAATAAAAGTCAAAGTCAAAATATTTTATTTAAAGTACGAATTTACAAGTCCACTTGTTGAACGTCATTTCAACATCACCGCTTCAGCATGTATGGTTGAGGAGAAGAAGCGGGGCAAGAAACTTCTCAACACAATATTCTTTTAATAAATACTGAATTGGGTTTCATAAAAATATGATCTATGACCTTGTTCTAGGAAGTCAAGAGAATTATTCCATTGATGGAAATACCCACATTTGACCATAGCATTTTTGTGCTTTACATGCCTCAGAACAATGATTGCCTGCGGGTTTCCTCAATGTTTTCGTTCACCGTCGAGCTAGTGATAAATATGCAAGTTTTCCAAAACTCATTTATACATGCCAGGATTCGAACCCGATACCTCACGCATGAGAGGCGGGCTCTTTAACCACTGCACTATGCTTACTATGCGCTAAGTCACTGAGTGTTATAAACACATGCAGGAGCAGAATCACAATACAGAAAAACCATGTAGTAAAATACTTAGAGACAAGCGGTTCTGCGTGGTTTCATCCGCGTAATTCCCGTTCCCGTTTGAATACGGGAATAAAATATAGCCTATGTTACTCAGGGATATTCTAGCTTACCATAGGTGAAAGAGTTTTTAAAATCGATTAGTAGTTTTTGAGTTTATTCGTAACAAAGATACAAATATTTCCTCTTTATAATATTAGGTTAGATAAAAAAATGTCCTCCAAAGAGGAACCATATAGATATACCCAGAAGGCCTGTTGCATTTCTTCCTAATCACAAAACAAGCATCTTTTTCTCCACATAGTATAAAATAAGGTCGCTTTCCGCGCCTGTCTGTATAGCCGCTAGCTCTTCTGGAACCACGTAACGGATTTTGATGCGGTTTTCCTGCGAGGAAGGTTTTTGTATATCCTATAAACCGAAGCTAGTAATAAAAGAGGTAATACTGTCAATTATTGAAGTTAACAGTCCAATGCACAGATAAAACATGTCATATATGAACTTTTTTTCTGAAATATGCAAGTCTCTTTGCCTCTTTGACTGTACACTGATTTACCCATAGATTTAGATTTTATGATATACTAGCGACCCGCCCCGCTTCGCACGGGTGCAATGCTAACACTAAAACCTTCCTCTTGAATTACTCTTTCTATTAAAAAAAACCGCATCAAAATCCGTTGCGTAGTTTTAAAGATTTAAGCGTACAAAGGGACATAGGGATATAGGGACAGAAAAAGCGACTTTGTTTTATACTATGTAGTGATTTTATGATTATTATTATTATTATATTATTTATAAGATTTTATTCGGTTGAATTTGAAATTTGAATTTGAACGAATGCAAAACCGTGGAAATCGGTTCGTGCGTTCTGGAGTTATAGCGTCAGGAAGGAAGACCCGACTTATTTTTATATAGTAGATAACATAATACAAACCACCTTATACCTCCTTTTTTGAAGTCGGTTGAAAACAAAGGGATTGAAATATAATAAGGCATAGAGGGGACAAAACGAGGAAAAATTTATGCCCAAAAGTTATTACAAGTGGAATAAATTTAGTATGATTTCGATCGAATGACAGCACGCGTTCATACTAACTGCGTCATGTCTTGAGCGTCAAAGTTTTGTATGAAAATATTCATAATGCCCCGTCTATGTCCTATTATATTTTAATCTATTTGGTTGAAAACAAGTTTAAAGTCTTACCTTGATCTGCCGGATGTCTCCAGATTGATCCAGCTTCACAATCAAGACTCCAGAGCGATAGTCTGAGGTCACTGTAGCACTCTCCCATACTTTTTCTGGATGCTCCACCCATATTCGGGCACCCTATAATGTTATGGTTCTAATAAGATATTGTGGTGCAATTTTATTAATGTTATTTGAAAGAATTACTAAATTGTTTCTTTATTAACATTATTATTATTAATAAATAAATAAACATAATAAATAAATAAACAATATAAATAAATAAACATACTAAATAAATAAATATAATCTTTTTATCCCCAAGGGGTTAGGCAGAGGTATTCCATTACTGGATACCCACTTTTCACGAGAAAATTCGACCCCTAAACGTGATAGGTAGTGATCCCAGACCGGGTCTGTTACACATGTCTCAGAATTAATTCTAGGACCTGCAGGTTTCCTCACGATGTTTACCTTCACCGTCGAGCTGGTGATAAATATGTATGTAAGTTCTGAAAAACTCTGCGGTATATGCCAGGATTTGAACCCGAGCCTCACTGATTTTTATCATATTAATAACATATTTCTAGACATCTTCATCCATTATCAATTCTCCTTAGGCTGAATTGGATCAATAAACTAAATGGACTTTCATAATATGTATAATAATATGGATTCCAAATAGATTGAACATGACAGAACAGCATCCAAATATCCATCTTGTGAAAAGAAATCAAGAAAACTTAATTCATCCCAAAGTTATGTGGAAGAGATCACTTAAATAAGACCAGATAAAAAGATTAATTAAGATCAAGGTTATTAAGCGATGACTGCCCAGTGTGGTTTATTAAACTTTTGTTTTATGTTTTGTTTATAAACAGTGATTGTATGTATTCTTATTATACCTATTATACAATACTTAACAGAATAAGCGCAATTCCAGAAATTAGTTTGTTCAGTATCAACTACTTAATCAATTTCAGCTATTTTTAATGTGCTATTTTTTTCCTAAAAATAATTAGCATAGCTGAATTTAGTGCTACCTATAGAAATCTCACTATTATTGCTCTTAGAATTTTAGAAAATTGGTTAGCAACAGCTAAATTACGAAGGCATCATATATTTTTTAATTAATATACCTACTAATTGAGGTGTATGAGGAATTGCGCTTATTTTGGTATGTGTTGTATATCAATATTGTTTACAATACAATACAATACAAGATAAAAATGATATGACTGTGATACATACAATAGACAGGAAATACAACTAAGCAAAGGAATTTGGTGAACATGCGTATTTAATTTCATAAGTACTCAATCATTTATTGCATTGCATCCCTTACGTTTACATAAGGTGGTCTACATTGATATTAATATCTGATACTAGCCGGAGATAACAGCTAGGAATATGGAGATAAAATGTAGCATTCTAATGGTGAGAGAATTTTTGAAATTGGTCCAGTAGTTTCTGAGTTTATTTGTTACAAATATACAAGAATAGGTACAAATCTTTCCTCTACATATTTTTTTATTAGTGTACCTAGATAAAATTAATCCAGCAAAAGGCATTGGAAAAAATTTATTATCATTCAAGCTACATAAAACATATTGCCAGTCCTTTTACACGTGCAGTCTGTGGGTAAACTTCACGCAGCGAGCATACAGCGACCTGCGTGTTCAATATAATAACGCCTTCAGGGTGCTGATGGGGCTGCCGCGACATTGCAGTGCGTCGGGGATGTTTGCTGAGGCACATATTGATGGTTTCTCAGCAATTATCAGAAATCGCTGTGCCTCCTTACTCACTCGCATTCGCGGCAGCCCTAACCGCATCCTGGGGGTACTAGGTAGCAGATGGGACTCTCCCCTGCTAACGAGATGGATGGACCTCCATAAAAGGTCCCCAGAATTAAATTAATATTGTCTACTAACATTAGCTCATAAGTTATATTTTTTGTATTACTAACACTATGGATGTTCATCCGAAATAAATGATTATTATTATTATTAAAACTCAAACAGCCTAAGTACAGCTAAGGTACATTTTTATATATAGTTGATCTAGAATTTCATGGTGAGGTTAGGTTTCAATGAGACAAAAAATTGCATAAAAGAATTAGTATTTGTCAAAGAGATTAAAATATTTAATAAGGCATAGAGGGGACAAAGCGAGTTCCAAGTGGAATAAGTTTAGTTAGCAATTTCGACAGAACAACAGCTCGCGTTCATGCTAACTGACATGACAAGGACATGAAGGCTTCAAAGTTTTCTATGAAAATATTCCCAATGCCCCCTCTATGCCCTATTATATTTAAATCTCTTTGGTATTTGTAAATGTTATGTTACATTGTATTCTTTATATCCTAATGATCTTGTAGCCCAAGCTTAATTAAAAACTGCTTAAAAGAAAAACAAACCAAAGCTCCAAAAAATACCAAGCAATAAGATTTCATAAAAAGAATCCAACCAGTTTACTATCAAATAACATAATGGGATAGATTAGTTACCTACCTACATTCAAGTAGCAAAACTTGTGATAGCATTGTATTGTAGCATTTTGATAGCATAAAGTAACAATATGTTTACAAAATACATTAAAATGCAAAATTATTTTATCATGCAATAAATTAATTAGATAGAATGAAGATGAAGTCATCGTTTAAGAAAACAGTAAAGAACATACCTAGTAGCATATTACTACAAAATAAATAATTCATGAAAGCACTGAAGCATAATGATAATGATAGTAAAAGTGATGAAATATGTTAAGTACATATGACTTATGAGTAAATTTATTAAACCCAGTGCCTTACAGGCTGTTAAAAACAAAACATACGTGGTCTCTAGCTATTCTAATTGTAAATTCTAAATCTAATTGGAATTAAAAAAACAAAACATCAATTACCTTCGTATAAAGCTCCTTCGTTGTCATTTTGTTTTTTTCTTGTAATTAGTGCAAAACAGCAAATGATTTGGCTTATTCTACGTATCACATCATTTCACCACGAGCTCGGAACTTTGAAAACCCATTTTTTAAATAAGGTAGTTTCGAAAAATCGCTAATTTTCCAAATGCAAAACGTCACTCACACACAGCCCAGCATTGTTATTGACATGTGTCAAATTAGTGATAAACGTTTTATCGATAAACTGGATAGCGCTCGCTTTAATGAAGTGAACGGAATGTTGAAAAGGTATTTAACTCATGGGAAAGTTGAAGATTTCCATACGGAAATGGTAATTCTTATAAGAAACTAATAGGAGAATAAAAACAAACATGCAATGCAGTACAACAATACAAATCGAAAGTTTTTCTTATCTTGAATTTTCCCACGAGTGTTGCCATGGCAAATTCTTTAAGTAGGACAATTTAACGTTCCTTTTCACGAAGTTTTCGGTTTGACCTACATTTTGAAACTAAACTTGTAATCGTATGCTTGCTCAATGAGCTGAAATAGTACCTACAGACCCTTCAATTATTTACAATGCTTCGCTAAAATAACACATTTAGCATTCTATGTATCTGATTTCTCCCTCCAAATTCAATTTTCCTTTTAACATTTTTCATTGCAGTAGAATTCATAGTCTTTCGTTTTTCTATATCTTGGACGTTCAATTACATTTAATTACAAATGGGTAGTAAATAAACACAAAAACCTGCCGAAGTACTTTATTTCATTATTATTATCCTAACAATTACATTATTATTATTATACTCCCAGCCTTTAATTGAAAGTAATCTTTATAATTTAGCACATAAGCATACAATTTTGCTTAGCCGATAAAAAACCGTATGTTCCATCATGATCCGTTGTGCTTTATGTCGATATTAATGTGGACATTCCTGGACTCATTTATTCTCTTGGGATGGAAACCAGGCTTGACAAGCTTCGGTGGCAATCTCGCAAAGCGCTGTAAAGGTTTTTCCTCTGTTTTCGTAATCTGAAACAAAAATATTTATTTTAAAATTTTGCATTGCATGAAATACATTGTTGAAATGAAACCTACTTTGCTACGATTTAAAATAATTAAAATTCACTGTTAAATGAGAAATCACTGTTCCTAAATATTCTAAAGGCTAGATCGCATTATGGCGGGGGCCGCACTGGGCTGTATCGTATAACAATAAGAATAAGAATAAAGAATAAATTTATTTCATAAAAACAGAAAAATTGGTATTAACAACTTGTTGAGGCCCTCTTTTAAACTTAATTTTCTGTTTTTTTTTTTATGAAATAAATTTACTCTTATTTATTCTTTATTTTTATTCTAACAATAATCTGCCTTAATCACTTTTATTCAGTGAGTTTTTAATCAGTGAGGCTCGGGTTAGAATCCTGGCGTGTACCAATGAGTTTTTCAAAAACTTACGTACATATTTATCACTAGCTTGACGGTGAAGGAAAACATCGTAAGGAAACCCGCAGGTGTGAATAGACCCGGTCCGGCGATGGGCTCACCACCTATCACGTTTAGGGGTCCAATGTATCTCGTGAAATGTGGGTATATCCAGTAATGGAATACCTCTGCCTACACCCTCGGGGATGAAAGGCATGAGATTATTTATTTTATTTATTTATAATCACTTTTATACATTTTGTGTAGAAAGAAATAAAAGATTGCAGGAAAATAAACTCATAAAGTGGTATGTTATGGTATATGACGGCTGAGAAAGGGGCGGCTGGTACTTAGGTACTACATGGCATGAGGGCATTGGGGTCTAGGGCGGCCAAGACTGCAAATCCGCCACTAAATTAATGGTAACAATTCTGCGACATAAAAGTTTATGTATTGTTTTGTTATCGTGAGCCCGCGGGAACTCATGCTTGACCGGCTACTAGAAGTTAATGAAAAAATACACTAATATAACTCTGTCAAAAAAATATTTAGGCAAATGAGATATGCTACATCATTTGTTTACAGAATTTATTATTGGTTATACTTAGGACATATTTCTGTATACTATGCTTCACTTAAAAATTTAATTAAAACTAACTGTGATCCTACCAAAATCTAGCTAAGTAACTAGTATATTATGCGTCTTACCAGAAGAAGGTCCTCGCTTTCCAAACATTATGCCATTCATGGGAGCGTTCTTGTAGTTGGCTTCGCTAAGGTCCACTAAGGACAGAAGTACTATAACGACGCAAACGACTCCGATTGTGAACCTGAGCATGTGTCCGGCCATCTGAGAAAAAAAGGAAAATCATTACTGTCACATCCACATAAAACCAGCCTAATTTTTTTATTATCTTACGCCTTTTATCCCGGATCGGGTAGGGTACCTATAGTTATTCAGTTCAGGAAATACCTACTTAAGACCCAAAGTGGTAGAAGGTGAGCCCATCGCCAGACCGAGAGAGACACATGCCTAAGAATTAATTCTGAAACCTTCGGGTTTCCTCACGATGTTTTCCTTTACTGTCGAGCTAGTGTTAAAATATGTTAGTATAAGTATTAAAATTTAATACTTTAAAACTTATTTCCGGAACAGCAGTAGGTAGATGAGTAATGTTGATCGAGGATTTTAGCACGAAGATCAAAAACATATGTTTTGATATAAAGAAGTAAAGATATTCTCTTTAAAAAAAAAGTACATACCTTGTAAACAATTAGATTTTTTCTGACTTGTAAGATACACTTGTATCTTCGTAGGAAGCTGAACTTCAACTGTTGCAGGGTCCTGTTTTCCCGCCATTTTATACTACAAAATCAGGACATGGCGACTACGCGCTCAATTATTGGATTATTGGATGCTGACCGCATGTTGACAGTGTTAGAGCCTCTGGGGATTAGAACTTCGTTAGTGCATAAGATTACCAAGTAATATAAGTAGAAGGAGATAAGATATTGCCTTGCGTTATTGGGTTGATAAGAAATAAAAGTAATTAATCGATTTGGCGCCCAACATGGGGCATTGTTACTTAAGTTTTAAAATCTAGCTGTTCTGGGCGGTTTGACCCAAGTAGTTCCCATTCCCGTGGGAATAGGTGAATGAAATGTAGCCTATGTTTAGTAATAATGTAGCTTTCCATTGGTGAAAGAATTTTTAAAATCGGTCCAGTAGTTTTTCAGTGTACTGGTTACAAACATACAAAAATACAAATCTTTTCTCTTTATAATATCGATACCTCTGGGTAGAAAGGTCGTAAAAGCCAAAATAGCAATTTTACAGGGCGAGCAAAAAACGTAAATTATAAAAATCTATTGCTTATAACTTTTTTGTTATTTGATCTATTTAAAAACTTTAAAGTGATATGTTTTTAGTTTTAAGTCTATTTTGGCGTTTAATTATAGAATTTCTAATAATGCTTATATTTAAAAAGTTACCATGGATTTACGACAATTTTTTTTATGGAATTGTCTTTTACACCCCTTAAAAATCTGATGTGTGTCTCAATGGCGTTTATTACCAATTTTAATCGCGTAATTTACGTTGTAACTACAAGGTAACAAATATTAATTTAGAGGCAAATACGTGAAAAAATATGAGTAAGTAATCAGGATGAGTTTTAATTAGATGTACTACTCGCATGTACCGCAATTTATCAACACAAATACCCAATTTGGGTATTTGACTGTATCGAAATTAAATTGCGAAGGATCAGTAGTATCCATTGTTAACTTTAGTGAACCACCTACCTTCATCTGTTTATCTCAGTTACATCCATCCTAAGGTTGTCTGGAGGAAATCGCTTAAAGCGATAAGACCGCCCATTGTACTTTTTTGTATCACTGTGTCACTTGTTGCATATTTTTATTGGTGTACAATAAAGAGTTGATACTTACTTACTTACTTAATTAAAAATGCATTCCGATTTTCATTTTACAAGTATAGCAAATTTTAAAATAATAAAACATTCAAAAAAGTGTCGTAATTGAACTACTAAACATTATACTAAAAATTAAGACGTCACAACTCAGTACACTTTCATAGGAAATTTTCGTTTTGACAGATCACAAAAAGTACCTCATTTGACTAGGGAGTCAAATACCCTATTGGATGCTTCTAATTCTGCTACCTTGTCAACGTTATCGTCTTCGTCGGATTCAACAAGAGTGTCCTGCATTGATTGATACGGTATAATTGGAGAAACTCATGATGAAATGATTTAGGTATGGCCCAAGCAGTATTTCTAGAAAAAGACCCGAACGACGACGCACGGAAAAAGACCCGATGTGATGTCCCTTATCCTGTGGAGTCTTGGCAGATGCTTGGTGTGGGACGCTACATGTGCAGATACTTTGTCTCCATCTCACTTTGACGAAACGTCCACTTGTCTAGGCGCTGCGGCTATTGCCGCAGAAAGAATTAAACACAGAAAGCAGAAAGTACTCGGGTCTGGATAGGTTCTATGTGTTTCTTCCATTTGCGGTGGAAAGGATGGGTCTTTGGGGCCCAGAAGCAAAATTATTTTTAAAAGATCTCACGAGGTGCCTGGGAACCTTGCCTCGGTGCCATGCATTGGATGAGGTCTTCTATATTATAGATTTAATTTAACTTTAGTAGATTTTTGTATGGTTTAGTAGTAGATTTTTATAGTTGTATGGTTTTTTAGTTACTGGTATTGATAATTTTGATTTAGTTGTTTATTTGTAAATAAAGATATTCAATAAGGTACCCACGACGTTGGCTGTAAAACCTACAAATTGGAAATGTTTAGCTTGTGGTGTGGACGTAAGTCCAATTCATATTCAATATAAATATTCTCCAAAGGGTGTAAAAGCCAAGTAAATTTAAACAACACATTTTTTTTTTCAAATTGTGTGTTACGCCATGGAATGAAATATCTATTGTGTTTTACATCACATTTCAGATGTATTTTTGGATTAGGATATAAAAAAAAGTGGGGTGTAAAAGTCATTTTTTTCCGAATTTTAGGTGTTTGAATAGACAGATCGATAGAGCGTCAAAAATTGAATCGAACTGTATCTCTAACTCATTTTGACCAAAAGTGGCTTTTACGACCTTTCTACCCAGAGGTATCGATATAAGTGCAGAAGTGTAGATACACTCACACCTTTACACTGAGGAGATCGGCATAGATATTCCACTCCTGGAAAGTCAAACTTATTAAAGTGACAGGTGGTAAACCAAACGCCAAATCGGTAATCTAGTAAGGCTGTGACCAATCTGCAGGCGTATTCAGGGAGCTTCGATATTCGATATCGGAAAATCTGTAGAACACTTTCGAGATGGGCTGATGTTGGTATCGAAAACTTTCGAGATGGGCTGATGTTGGTATTGAAAACTAATGTCATATGTGACATAAGGATTCGGAAAATTTTCCATGGCTGTCAGAAACGCCTAGAATACAGTTTCTGGAGTCGGTAGATTCGACTTCGGAAAATCATTCACTCAATCTGAATCGAACGGAAACGGTATCGAGTCTCCGTGAATACCTACGTTTAGCCCTAAGTATTTGAGTAGAGCTAGTGATAAATATATGTACGTAAGGTTTATTGGTAGATGTATCACAAGAATTCGAACTGAGAGGCCTGAGGTACTACTCTCTCAGCATTCTCATCCATTGCTAAGTGTGTAATATTTAAAAAAAATCTATAGAATAAAGAGAGACATACAATTAAATAAGGAAAAAAGTATGTAGGTACTTATATCATCACAAGTAAATCCCTAATAAGTATATTTTTGAGAATGAAATAAAATGATAAAAATCAGTGCGGCTCGGGTTCGAATCCTGGCATGTACCAATGAGTTTTTCAAAACTTACATACCTACATATTTATCACTAGCTCGACGGTGGAGTAAACATCGTGAGGAAACCCACGCTCCAGAATGAATTCTGAGACATGGTAACAGACCCTGTCCGATGATGGGCTCACCACGATTAGGGGTCCAAAAAATATCTGGTGAAAAGTGGGTATATCTAGAAATGGAACCTCTTCCTACCTACCTACCCCCTCGGGGATATAAGTACGTGGCTTTTTGATATAATTGCAACTTATCTACTGTTATTATTAACAAGCAATTAAGAACAAATGTTGCCCTCAATGTTTTTATTCTGCTTAGCCTGATGGTTGACTAGTATACAACGCGTAACAGAAAAAGCGCAATTCCTCATACACCCCAATATTAACATAAAAAATATATGATGCAATTGAACTTTAGTTTTGTCTAGCCAATTTTCTTAAATATCGATCAATAATAGCACGATGTCCATAGAAAGCACTAAATTCAGCTACGCTAATTCATTTTTCGGAAAAAATGAACACATATTAAAAATAGCTCAAATCGAATAAGTAGTCGGTACTGAACAAACTAATTTCAGGAATTGCGCTTATTCTGTTACATATTGTATACTTAATGTCTTTAGGCATTAAGTTCGCCATGTGTGCTTTTTCTTGGTAGGTATATACATAAAGTTTAATAAATAGAAAATAATAATAATAATATTTGTTTAGTGACATGGTCCCACGGTGGGCGCCAGTGTAACACCTACTGCGATTTCTAATACTCAGGTACAATTACTTCTTAAATTCTAATAAAAAAAGAAAAGAAAGATAGAAAATGCGTAATTTAGGTAAGCACCTACTCTTTTTTAATAATATAATTTTTATTCATTTAAATTGGCATAACAATAAGTCTGTTATAAAACATTAATGGCATATTTTATATATTAAACAACTGAGTCGTGAAAAGAGGGTAAAAGGGGATAAAAGGCGTGAGATTGTTATTATTATTTATTGTGAGTCTATCCAGTAATAATTTCTAAAAATTCAAAAGAATCCCAGATTAGAAGCTTTTTGGGTAAGAATACCAAATATGTAGGTATTATAATACGAAATGCTGAAACGATTTTGATGATTGCATGATTTCGTAGGGACGTGGCTTGCATCTTGAGGAAGGTCATTTCATAGTTGGAGATTTAATTAGTTTGTCTGTAAAACAAGTGAATTTAAACTCCATTACCAGTCAATCTCACCGGTAACAGTAACGATATTGTGTCAGCAAATTGAGTTAATTATTTCATCAAGCGTGGTGCAGCGTATCATAACACAATTATATGCTATTGTGGTGTCAAAGAGCTAATATAGGTAAGTATACATTTTTATGTGAGTGCCTTTGATAGCATAAAGAGTATAAAAGCTACAGGGAACTGATATTCTGCATCAGTTACTCGCTGACTCTCTTGGTGTAATCAAGTGTGATTTGGAGGTACCTACCTACTGTAGATTTTTCTACTATACAGGCACTGTACTTACTCATTTACTTTATTTTACCTCAAAAAAAGAAAAGGGATAAAGATAAGCTACCGAATTTAGTCCTGTCAGAGGCTGTATTTTAGTCGTGACTTATTTACTTATGCACTAAACACGTTATGAAATGCCTTAGTTGACAGGAATAATTTTAATTTGACAGGACTAAATATCACTCGTCTCTTTTCTTCTCTATGAGAAAGAAAATGACAGGACTAAACTAAAATAATTTTAGGCGCTGTAATGCAGAATCGATCCCAATAAGGCCCCTGTTTGATTCTCATTGTATTACTTTTGTTCTTTCCAGATCCTCAACTCAAAAATGCGGGCCACAATCATCATCTCTCTGATCGCACTGGTCCTCTGCTTTGTGGATCAGACCGAAGCCAATTATAGGAAGCCTCCTTTCAACGGATCTATTTTCGGGAAGAGAGGAACTGTCGCTGCTGGTAAGTTGAAATTAAACTGAATTCCCTTTGCAGTATGGTTCAATATCGCAAGGAAAAAATTAGTGAAATGGCAAAAAGTTGATAAAATTAGGAAGAAAGGATGGTCGTAATCGAGTACAGTCAAGAGCAAGTCAAGCTTTACACTACAAGTTTAAGCTGAGCTCTGATTTATACTGCGCGCCATAGAATACAGCAGGCGTATTCAGGGAGCTTCGATATTCGATATCGGAAAATCTGTCGAACACTTTCGAGATGGGCTGATGTTGGTATCGAAAACTAATGTCATATGTGACATAAGGATTCGGAAAATTTTCCGTGGCTGTCAGAAACGCCTAGAATACAGTTTCTGGAGTCGGTAGATTCGACTTCGGAAAATCTTTCACTCAATCTGAATCGAACGGAAACGGTATCGAGTCTCCGTGAATACGCCTGCAGGACCGGTTCAAAGTCCAAAGTGTCAAGCTTAGCGTGCTCTTGACTGTACCTCGTTACATACACATAGATTCGAAGTAATTTGTAGTCTGAAAAACCTAACTAACCGACGACGACGCGACGTACAAATATTCATGGTTTTTTTTTTTTCAGAATATGATTCCACTGGCCGAGCATTATCGGCGTTGTGTGAAATAGCTTCAGAGACCTGCCAGGCCTGGTACCAAACTTTAGAGAAGAAATAATTTAAGTCGTGTAAAAAGTGATTATAAAACTGTTTTGGGATATTTACTTACGAATGGCTGAATTTTGACAATATAACTTTGATGTAATTTTATTATAGCATACTCGTCAATGTATAATACCAATTAGGTATGTAAATAAATCTGTGTATTGAAATAAACTATGTTAATACCTATTTTAATTTACCACCCACTGCACTGACCACTATAAAACGCAATTCTTATATTTCATATACAAAGTATAACCTAACCTAATCAATGAAATGAACGCAGGTCCCAGAATTAATTCTGAGGCATGTGTAACAGATCCGGTCCGGGGCCATGGGCTCACCACCTACACGTTTATGGGTCGAAAAAATATCTCGTGAAAAGTGGGTAGTATAGGTATCCCGCAATGGAATACCTCTGCCTACCCCTTCGGGGATATAAGGCGTGAGATTATTTTTTTATTTTATCTAGCTAAGTATTTCCATTATTGTCAAAAAAAATACACTGTCTAAGTATAAAAGGTTACCCCCCTAATATTTACATACAATATTGAACAGAATAATTGCAATTCTTGAATTAGTTTGTTAAGTATCGACTACTAATTCGATTTCAGATATTTTTAATATTTTATTTTTCCTGAAAAATTAGTTAGCATCACTGAATTTTGGGCTACCTATGTCAACCGTACTATTATTGCTCTTTGTACAGTCAAGACCACATGAAGCTTTACACTTATACTGCAATTCTGACCTCTAAGGTGATTTTAATAAGAACGTTACAAACTCCAATGTGTCAAGCTCCACGTGCTCTTGACTGTACAAAACTAAAGTACAGTCAAGAGCACGCTAAGCTTGACACATTGGACTTTGACCCGGCCGCGGCCCTGTATTCTATGGCGCGCAGTACAAATCAGAGCTCAGCTTAAACTGGTAGTGTCAAGCTTGACTTGCTCTTGACTGTACGAATGCATCATATTTCTTTGCATATAAATTTATTATAGGTTATACAATTGGTGTGTATGAGGAATTGCGCTTATTCTGTGACGCGTTGTATAATATAATAACACACAAAAGGTAGGGAGGTAGGTAATGTGTCATGTACCTATACCTATATAATTTGTTTTTTAATAATTATTAGAGTCTCATCTCCAGTCCACTTAGATATCGCCCGTAATTGCTCCTGGGAGCGGGAGGGGTGGGTACCCGTTTGCACGTGGATTAGATATAATGGACTTCGGTAACTTGAAATGTTGGTCCATTAACCGATGTTTGTGTTGCAATTTCCAAGTTTGAGTTGGGTATTTTAGTTGAGATTAGCAAATATTTTGCTTAAGGGCGGAAGAGATCCTATATATGTCTGCGAAATGGTTTCTTGACCGGATAGTGATAATGAAAGAAGTTTTGGACGGTCCTGTTGGCTGTTGGTAGAGACCCTGCTTTCTGAAACGGTGGTAGCGGGTTCGCTTCCCGCTCGGGTCCAACATTTGTGTGCATGAACATGTCTGTTGGCTTCGGTTCTGGTCGTTTAATATTTATTTAAGTATGTTTATCAGTTGTTGAGTACAGGCCCTGCATAGTTTGGAACTGAATAACCGTGTGTGAATTATGTCCCACAATTTATTTATATTTAGATATTATTTAGGTGTTGATGGATGCCAGCGAATGAAACGCAGGTATATCACAACACCTTAATTTAATAATTGCAGAAAGTAAGGTAGGTACAAGAACTGGGGGTCCAAAAAGGCCGTTTCGGGTGAATCATAATAAGATCCTATTTCGATTCATATTCGAAATTTTCACCAAATACGAATCTGTTAATGCATTGAATTGTCAGTGAATCACTAAAATGAGGGACCATTTTACGAAATTTAGAGGAATTGCTTAGGATTTGCTGTGAATTCATAAAAGGAGGAATTGCTCAAAGTGGTCATTTCAGACCCACTGTTACGCTGATAGATACCTACACAAAGTAAAGCCCACGATTTTTCCCAGAGGGAGATTGTAACTATACATACGAAGCGGTGGAGTCGCAATGCCTTTCAATAAGAGGACTTAGCCCCTACATTGAATAAAAACTTTTGACTTTGATTTCGACTTTGTTCTCCAGAATTCTCATTAGTAGGTATGTTTTTCGAAACCGTAAACGTGATAGCTCATTAGCTGGTAAGCATATCGCTGAAGAGGGTTGCTGTTACACAGTTTGCCTTAGAACCAATTCTACGGCCTACGAGTTGCACTTACAATATTTTTCTTCACCGGTGAGCTAGTCATAAATAAAAAAAAAACTCACGCCTTTTATCTATGAAGGGGCAGGTATTCCATTTCTGGAAATACACAATTTTCACGAGAAAGTGGGTATTTCCAGAAATAGCTAGTGATGACCCATAAGTTTTGAAAAAACTCATTGGTACATGAAAGGATTTGATTTTGATTAAAAGAATATTGTGGTGAGGAGTTTCTTGCCCCGCTTCTTCTCCTCAACCATACATGCTGAAGCGGTGGAGTTGAAATTACGTTCAATAAGTGGACTTGTAAGTTCCTATTTTGAATAAAACATTTTGACTTTGACTTTTGACTTTGAACCAGAGACTTAGGTACTGATTAATCATGAGAAGCGGGCGTCTTAACCGTAAAGGTGATAGCCTTAAATATTAGATAATGCTCCAGTCATAAATATTTACGTACTTACTTATTTATCTCACTGGAACACTCACCACTATACTCGTACCTCGAGCCCCGGATCTTGAGTTATTTGGAAGCGGGATAAAAACTGAAAAATGCCCATTCCACCCCCAAGCCCTGACAATATTTTTACTTGTTCATTACTCACACTTGTGGTCCTGTCTAGTCTATGCCTGATATTATTTTACTATACTTACTGCTCCTTATTATATAGTAGGTAGTGATAGCAAAGTGGCGATAAAGTGGAGTAGTAAATTCGTCTACCAACCTTAATTTGCCGCCCGGGGCGCGGCGCGGGTCCCGGCTTGCATAGAACCAGGCAGGGCGGACTACCTCACCCTTACCTCACGGCATCAAGATTCAAATTCAAGTCTAGCAGATCGTTGTCGAAACGATGTCGAAATGAAAAACATATGAGATATAGCAATATTACCTACTATCAAAGGTATTTTTAATCGGAATTTATTTTGTAATGTAGTTATGTATTTTATTCTCAAAGAGATTTTATTATAATAGGGCATAGAGAGGGCATTGGGAATATTTTCATACAAAACTATGAAGCCTACGTCATGTCCTTCTTGTCATGTCAGTTAGTATGAACGCGAGCTGTCATTCGGTCGAAGTTGTACTAGACTTATTCCACTTGGAATAACTTTTGACTTCAAATTTTCCTCGCTTTGTCCCCTCTATGTCCTATTATATTTAAATCTCTTTGTTTATTCTATTTTATACTTATCTATATATATAAAGAGAGAAGTCCTGACTCACTGACTCATAAACGCCCAGCCTAAACCCTTAGACCTAGAAAGCTGTTTTTTTTTACAGCTATTGTTTTTAAGACGTAGGCTCGCACTAAGAAAGGATTTTTCGAAATTCAACCCTTAAGGGGGTGAAAAAGGGGTTGAACGTTTGTATGGAAAACCTTCATTTTTGAATGTATCAATTCAAAACTTTGTAAAGATACTCTATAAAACAAACGACAAGAAACGTATTTCTTAATTTTTCAAAAAATACTCCATAAGAGGGTGAAAGAGGGGGATGGAGTTTGTATGGAGACGTGTTGTTTTTTACGTCTATCAACTTCAAACTTGGCACAAATACTTTTAGAAATAAATAAGTAGATACGTGTTTTTGGATTTCCCAAATATCGTCCCCTAACGGGGTGAAAGTAGGGGTTGATTTGGAATGTATGGAAAACCTTCATTTTTAGGTGTATCAATTCGAAACTTTCTAGAAATACTCCTCAAAACAAACAACAAGATACGTATTTCTGGGTTTTGTAAAAAGCACCCCTAGGGGGGCGAAACAGGGGGTGGGATTTTGTATGGAGATGTGTTGTTTTTGACGTGTATCTACTTGAAACTTGGCACAAATACTTTTAGAAATAAATGAGTAGATACGTGTTTTAGGATTTTCCGAAAATCGTCCCTTAACGGGGTGAAACCACACAAACAAGTACGTCTATCAACTTGAAACTTGGCACAAATACTTTTAGAAATAAATAAGTAGATAAGTACGTACGTGTTTTTGGATTTTCCGAAAGTCGTCCAATAACGGTTGTGAAAGTAGGGGTTGAGTTTGTAATGTATGGAAAACCTTCATTTTTGGGTGTATCAATTCGAAACTTTGTACAAATACTCCTCAAAACAAACCACAAGACATGTATTTCAGGATTTGCAAAAAACACCCCCTAAAGTCGTGAAACAGGGGGTTGGAGTTTGTATGGAGACGTGTTGTTTTTTACGTCTATCAACTTGAAACTTGGTACAAATACTTTTGAAAATAAATGAGTAGACACGTGTTTTTGGATTTTTCGAAAATCGTACCCAAAAGAGGTGAAAGTAGGAGGTTAAAGTTGGTATATTTTTTTTATGATATAAAAGGAGGCAAACGGGCAGACGATTCACCTGATCCTTACATCCGTCGCCCATGGACACCTGCAACTCAAGAGTCACAACTGCGTTTCCGACCTTTGAGGTGGGAGTAGGGGGCGGGGAGGGGAGCGGAGGGGAGGGGGAGGGGGGGGTTGGGGCCTCCGGTTACCTCACTCACTCAACAAAACGCAATGCATTGCTTTACGCTGGTTTTCTGTGAGGCCGTGGTATCACTCCGGTCGAAGCATGGCTCTCCCACGTTCATGTATGTATGGAAAACCCAAATTTTTTGGTGTATCAATTCGAAACTTTGTAAAAATACTCCTCAAAACAAATAACAAGACACGTATTTATGGATTTTCTAAAACCCCCCTCCTGAGGGGGTGAAATAGGGCGTTGGAGTTTATATGGAGACGTGTTGTTTTTTACGTCTCTTAACTTGAAACTTGGGACAAATTCTTTTACAAATAAATGATGAGACACGTGTTTTTGGATTTTTCGAAAACTATTCCCTAAAGCAGTGAAAGCAGGGGTTGAAGTTGGTATGAAAAAGTGTGGTTTTTTTCTACTATCAACTTGAAACTTGGCACAAATACTCTTCAAAAGTCTCCATACAAAGTCCACTTCTTTTTTTAAGAATTCAGTATGGGATGGGTTCCTTGAGGGAATTTGTTTGTTATAATGAGCACATGCATGGCCTTTGGTATCAAGAACTAATTCAAAAATCATAAACCAGAGAGTGTCCTAGGCTATACAATACGTAATCAGTATTATTTTTAGTATGTGTAATTTTTTTTCAGAAAAGCGAATTAGCATAGAACTGAATTTAGTTAGGGCTACCTGTGGAAACCGTACTGTTATCGCTCTTTATATAAGAAATTTTGTTAGACAAAACTAAATTACGAATGCATTACCATATTTTTATATTAGTATACTAATTGGGGTGTATGAGGAATTGCGCTTATTCTGGGATGCGTTGTATATAGGGTGTTTTGAATAACAAAAATATATATAAATAGCAATGATAGCACACGGGCTAAAGAGCCCGCCTCTCATTCGTGAGGCTCGGGTTCGAATCCTGGCATGTACAGTCAAGTTTTAGTAAGGATCCCTAATTCTTTTTCCTCATAGATATAGCCTATGTTACTCAGGAATAATGTAGCATTCTAATAATGAAAGAGTTTTTTTAATCGGTCCAGTAGTTTTTGAGTTTATTTGTTATTAACATAGGTAAAAAAACTACAAATTTTTCCTCTTTATAATATTAGTGTTGATAGATAGATAGTGTAGATTATCCTTCTTGATATATTTTTGAAACGCAAAGAAATAACAAATTCTACGCGGACGAAGTCGCGGGCATCAGCTATACTCGTTATAATTTATATATTTTTTATCGGAATTATTATACTTTTCAGCAGTGATAGCCCGGACGGTTAAAGAGCCGGCCGAAAATCAGTGAGGCTCGGGTTCGAATCCTGGCATGTACCAATGAGTTTTCCAAAAACTTACGTACATATTTATCACTAGCTTGACGGTGAAGGAAAACATCGTGAGGAAACCCGCAGGTCTCAGAATTAATTCTGCGACATGTGTAAACAGACCCGGTCCGGCGATGGGCTCACCACCTATCACATTTAGGGGTCCAATGTATCTCGTGAAATGTGGGTATATCCAGTAATGGAATACCTCTGCCTACTCCCTCGGGGATAAAAAAGGCGTGAGATTATATTATATATTTCCTTTTTAAAGTCTGTTGAAATTCTTAGTTCAGAAATTTACCATTTTTAAAAAACGGAACGTAATTTTTTTTTTTTTTTTTAATTTATTTAGCTTTGGCTACAAGGCCATCAGCTAAACGGAACGTAATATGAGTTCGTTCTACAATCACAAATACGTAAATCTTTTAAGTTGTTCGGATTGGTTGTTGATAGTATCTTTTAAATTTCCACCAATAGTATACTTGGAATCTCTCAGCTTGCTTCAAATGAAAACTAACCTCCATCTGTCTAATGGCTGCTGTTCTCTCATTTTACGTGTGTGTCAAATTAAAATTTACTTATTAATTACCGTATTAGTTGCTTATTTCCGCATAGAATTTGCATATTAAACGTGAGATTTTGCATTAACATTGAAGTTTGTAGCTGAGCGAGTTGCACATCCGTCAAAAATCACGAGATTCCGAAGTCCGAATTCAGGTAAATTTTCTGTGTATTTTCGTTATTTTCACGCTTAATTTGCATTGTAACTAACTGTACATGTAGATGTGTGTATTTTCCACTACTTTGTTGATTATTGTGTGCACACATATAGCACAGTTTCTGTATAAACTATAGGTAAAAAATGTCACAGTTATATTGAGTTTTTGCGTTATCATATTATAATTAAGTGTAAATTGTGGTAAATAAGGCATGTAATTATACCTCCTGTGTCAATTAGTACGCATAATTAATATTTTAGGCCGTCGTCAAACGTTGAGAATTACATTTTCATTTATTCTCCTCAGAGATAACAGTTGTAAGAACTATCTGCCAAGCCTTGCCGAGAGATAATATAGTAATATGTCATATAGATATCTCTCACTGCTTATACTGGATATTTAGTTACAAAAACTGAGATAGGTATGTTTGTCTCAGATAAGTTCTCTGAAAGCAAATCATTTGATTTATTTATATTACTTTTTGATCACGTATTATCTACGGAACTACCTACCATAATTTAACAATTTTTTTAACTACGAGTACATACTATATCACTTTATTAAAATCCTTGTTGTTTCTAAACTCATCATAATATTATAATTTGTTTTTTTGGATTTGTGTATTTTTTTTCTAAAAGGTGCTAGGTATTTTATACTTATTAGCCTTGATATGACTGAATACCCAAGTATTCAGTATTGATTGACACAAGTCAACCATCTAGATACAAGGATATAAGACACAATATGTTTATCTATTGTCCCTAACTTCCAGTGGGACACCTATTCAGAGCAGCTCTAAATGATAGTGCTATAAAAATTCATTTTTCAAATCAAACATTTTTTTAAACAAATTATATACTTAATCAAAATTTTTTTTAGACATGAACAGTGTTTTATTATGTGCATCGGTAGTGCAGTGAGAAATGCAGTGTTTTTAATGCAATAGTGGTGTTATTTGTCTCTTTTCAGCAAGGAATCGGTACATCCTGCAGCCATCATTAGCATTACCATGTCGGAACCACCAGTGAAGAAACATAAAGCAGATAACATTATCTGTAAAACACTAGATAATTATATACAAAAAGTTAAGAATTCAACGAGGAATCTGCAAGCTGTGCTCAGTGATGATTTCTTAAAACAATTGCCACTGGTAAAGGTGTACGTCGGGCACGTGAAGAACCCTCAAGACTTATCAAAGGTTGTGCTATCGTTGAATCAGAAAGTACCGCTAAAAGAACTGCAGCATTTAAAAAGAGTACGGAAAAGAGAGGTTATCCTATGTCCAACGTATTTCCTCGATGGACTCTCTTCCATACAAGAGTATTTGGAGTACAATGTGCAAGAATTGAAAGACATGTTTGAGTATTTCAAAGAGGTAGATGTACCCTCTATACCGCCAAAAGTAAAAAAGCAGTATAACAATCAAATATGGCCGTGCAATTTCCATCCAAACAAGTATTTTGAAAGCTTAGTCAGCGACAGGTTTTTTACTCAAGACGAATTGAAACTCCACATCTCTTTCATGCACATGACATTCAGGGTTGCCAAATGGTACTTAGAGAGGGACAGCTGCACTTCCTCAGACTTCTTACTCACAACGAATGCGACTGTTATTGTGGATCCGTTGACAGATTCAGTTGTAGCAACTTCGTTTTGTAATAACAGCCATCCCGTACAGCATGCAGCGATGCTGGCCATAGATAATGTCGCTAAGACCCAGAATGGTGGAGTGTGGGGTGTTACAAACCAAACTTCTGAGCGAGACTGTACCCTTAGCGGTATTGACAGGGAGTTGCTACAGCATTTAAAAAAACTGTTTCCAATGACGAAGTTTGGAGCAAGGACATATTTCAGCAAACGAGATTCTCAAAGCAGTTCAGATGAAGAAAAAGAAAGCCCGTACTTGTGTACTGGTTACTACGTATACATGTTAAAAGAGCCGTGTGTAATGTGTGCAATGGGATTGGTACATGCTAGAGCAAAAAGGATTTTTTACTGCTTCGACAACTTACAGCACGGCGCACTGAACTCCAGGACAAAATTGCAAGCCGTTGCGTCCTTAAACCATCATTTTGAAGTCTTCACTGGATTTTTATAGTTGACATTACCAATATTTTATTACTATGTAAGAATAATGTGTTGTATGAATATAATTTTACATTTTGTAATAAGTTTTGCTTTTATTTCTTACAGTGCTCAATTAGGATTCTAGTTTTTATTAATATTGCAAGATCTATTTTTATTAATAATAATGATCAGGCAAGCAGTTTACAACTGATAAATGCTTGTGTTCTCCATTCAAGCTTTGTCATTACAGTAAATGTATTTGTCCCTTTGAGTATTAAACCAACCGGAGACGCCACTGACAGGCGTTCCCCTCTGCCAAAAAAAAAGTGTCATTCAACACGCATACCTGATAAATAAAACTAGTTTTTTTGAGTTCACGGAGTGCTTGGATTGGTGAATGTATTTGTGTGCATCTAGTTCAAGCTAGTGTTTAATTGTTTTGTCAATAAATGCGTTACTTTTAACATTATTTGTGTTTGTTTCCTCGTCCCCCGCGCAGAAATTGGCCGACTCTTTTGCTAAGAAACTAGTGCGCGTGACGTCTCCTGTTGGTTTAATACTCAAAGATTTGTCCAGTTAATTTTTAGGTACATATTGATCACTAGCTAAGGCGGTAAAGGTAAACATCATGAGGAAACCTGCAGGTCCCAGAATTAATTCTGAGGCATGAGTAACAGACCCCGTTCGGCGATGTTACGTTAAGGGGTCCAAAGATTATAGTGGTGTAATGTGGGTATTTCCTGAAATGGAATACCTCTGCCTACCCTATCGAGGATAAGAGGCTTGAGGTATTTTTTAAACCATGAATCAACTAATAACGAGTAGAGCTCTCGCTAAAGATCCAGATCGAATGAAATAATGTACTTTTGCATTCAAATGCAAAAGTACATTATTGAGAGTTCGAGTCCGACTTGCTCTTGGTTTTTACTCTTCAATTAGTACATACGTACAGCTCTCGCCTTCTTCCCACAGGGGTGGGCAGAGACAATAGATCGCCACTTTGCTCTATCTCTGCATACTTCTTTCGCTTCCTTCACATCAAGCCTTTTCATGCACGCTCTTCTATTCTTCGCACTCCGGACACCAGCTTTTTGAAGGACGTCACTAATTTGATCCGTGAACGTCTTTCTGGTGCGTCCTCTTTCCTTGCATCCTTCAACATTCGCACCATAAATCTCTTTTGTTACTTTTCTTTCATCCATACGTTCTAAATGACCAAACCAGAGTAGTAATAACACAATCAATTTTGAGCTACACCATAGCACTTCAATTTAACGGTTCAGTGTCTCGGCCGAATAGAACGACCTTGGTTGAACCTATGCATTGCTTGTATGGAACATGTACCTATACTATACTAAGTAGGAGTACCTACGACTATAGATTCAATTTATTCGAATAATAAAAGCAGTAATCATTTAAGTAATCGTATCAGCAGACCAGGGGCCTAATTGTATATTTAGAATTTTAATCGTCTTTATTTGACACTAGCCGCTTCGAGTAAGTTCCCGTTCCCATGGGAAAATTATAGCCCATCTTACTCCCGGAAAAGTATAACCTTTCCGTTGGTGAAAGAATTTTTATATTCGGGCCAGCAGTTTTTGAGTTTATTCAAAATTACCAAAATTTTCTCTTTTTGAATTTAACCGCTGGAAACCGCTAGTAATGCTATAAAGTTTTTTTTTAATACGTTTGTTTGTAATGAATAGGCTCTGAAACTACAAAACCGATTTTAAAATTTGTTTCACCAATGGAAAGCTAACTATTCTGGGCTAATATGGGCTATATTTTCCCACGGGAACGGGACCTACACGGTTGAACTCACGGGGGAAAACGATTGACTAATAAAGCCACGACAAGAATGATTAGAACGACTGCTGTGTATACGAAAAAAGTGTGTATGCAAAGACCAATTTTGGCCAATAGGCGTCACACTTCCAACAATTTAATGATGTTGTAACTGGTACAGTCCATTCGGCGTAAGACGAGCATGTGACATATTTGAAGGCGTAGAGATGGGATGAAAGATTGGTCCAATAAGTTTTTACCACGGCGAAGATAGGAATAAATAAATAGTGGGACACAATTCACACACGGTTATTTAGTCCCAAACTAGGCAGAGCCTGTGCTATGGGTAATTAATGTACTATCAACAAACGCTAAGTCTGATACATTTGAAAGAATTTTCGCTTGAAAGCTCAAGTTTTGATTACCCCGACCACAAGATTGGATTGGAGTTAAACAATCAGAAGAAAGCAACTTTTTTTTCTTTTCCGATCCATTCATCGACACTTATAATGGTCATAAACATGAAAGAAACACTTTTTTGTTATTGTAATTGTTGCTATATGAGAGGGCTTTGTCGTCACGGGGTGGGAAAAGATACTCGTAGTTTCTCGCAAAAATGACACTAGGTATATCAGGGAGAACTTTTACTGATAGTACAATACAACAACTCTTTATTGTACACCAAAAACAACATATTATGGATACCACCATTAACCAAAGTACAATGGTCTGTCTTATCGCTTTTAGCGATCCCTTCCAAACAACCTTAGGATGTAGGATTTATTTTTATTAGTTAAATCTCTGATAATGCACGGCCTCAATAGTTGGGGATATTTTTAACTGGGACTACAGCTCACAGGACACGTGCATGTAGGATGTGCAATAGATTTATGGTACGTACGTTATTTATTAGGGTTCAGTGAAACGGAAAAAAAATAATTTAACATACAAACTTTCGTGTTTATAATATTACTTAAAGTTTCATCAAAATACGTTCAGTAGTTTTTTCGTTGAAAGAGGAACAAACATCCATCCATACAAACTTTTGCATTTATAATATTAGTAGGATTAGTGTACATTATTGACTCAAAACTTTTTATGTGCCATGACTTGGGATACTATCCAAAACGCTTATTGCACAATACTGAGCAAGTTTAAAAAAATGCTGCATCCAAAATTCAAACGCACTACACTATTAGCGGTCATTGTATCTCCAATTGTAACTCCCCCTCATTGTGACAATTTAAATGGCTGCTGATCCGGACTTGACGGATTTGAGGCTGCGGGAGCGGACGCCTATGCCAGTGATCGATTTTAAAAAAGAAAATTTTCTATTGAGGTCTTTGAAAAAAGAACGGTTCAAAATGGATGTTTTTACGTTCGCTACGTTGGTCGCGTACGATGCGTTCTGGTGAGTCGTTTTTTTAAATGTTACATTACGTAATCATCTACTTTGTCTATGGATTTAACGGAAATTTTTAATAAGTTATGTAGGTACAAAATTAAATTTGTATGTAATAATTATTAATTCTTACATCATTTAATTAATAAACGGTTTAATATCTGCTCCAAACAGGTTTGCATGATTATTTTTTTATTTGCTCAAGTGTGCACACCCGTTTTGCGCAAGCATTTGAACAATAGTAAGTTTTAAAATGGGTTTTGTTAAAGACAATAATAGTTATAAATTGTAATTTTCCAAAAAAATGTTGTCACTTCAATATATTTTTTTTTTAAACCGCTTAATGGTAATAGAAGAAAATAAGTCGCAAACATTATCTATCTATACTTACCTATTTACTTTTTTATTTTATTAAAAAACACATACATAATGCGTACATTACATTACATTTGGTTTTATTATAGTATCAAATTATAGCCTGTGTGTTATAATTTTATTTTTTTTAACAAATGACAAGGTATGTATGTTTATTTATTTTACAATTAATTCTACAACTGCATTCCTATAGATTTACTCACATTGTATATTTTAAAAACCTTATTTCCACTAAAAAAATCCTTAGTAATTTATTATTCTTTAATAGTTTTTTCTGGGAACCCTTCTAGAATGTTTCGACACGACCGAACTGTACTCGCGAAATCTGGTTCGAACTGAAAGCGCAGACTATAAATCTCACTTAAGGCGCTGTGTCGCATCTGATGAGTCTTATTAAGGAGGTTTAAAGTCCAATTTCGCACAGAAATGGCTTGTTAACAGCAATTGCGAAATAGGACTCTTCCTTTATATTGCGTCTGATTTTTGCAAGATAACCTACGTTTGGTTTCATCACTGGTGTAGGTATTAATTATTATGTTGGTACTTAGGACATCCCTTCTCTAGCTATTTATATATTTTTTAAGATAAATATTTCAACTGATCAGTCATTTAAACACATGATAGTGATTTTATAAATATATATATATATATATATATATATATATATATATATATATATATATATATATATATATATATATATATATTTGGGAAAATTAGCATACTTAACAGTCTTAAAAGTATTAGAACTGTCATATAGAGCTATAAACTGAAATAGTCCATAGAATTTAAGTAACTTAAATTGTATTCCATTACTGGATATACCCACATTTCATGAGATATATTGGACCCCTAAACGTGATAGGTGGTGAGCCCATCGCCGGACCGGGTCTGTTTACACATGTCTCAGAATTAATTCTGAGACCTGCTGGTTTCCTCACGATGTTTTCCTTCACCGTCGAGCTAGATAAATATGTACGTAAGTTTTTGACAAACTCATTGGTACATGCTAGGATTCGAACCCGAACCTCAAAGATTTTCGGCCGGCTCTTTAACCGTTCGGGCCATCACTGCTTTATGTATGTATGTATGAATTTAGTGTGTGCATGGCACGAGTCAGGGTATTTCCGCAATAAGTACTCCTTATTGGCAGAGTAATAGACCACGTTTATAAAGGAAGCTCGTCTCAGCTAAACGTAATAGGCACTGAACCTCGCCACTCTCAACTGGAACCAACCGCTTTTTAATTTATGATTTCGCAAAGGAATGTGTGGCCTCGGAGATACCTACCGTCTTTCATGAGGGCTAGTAGCTAATTTAGGTAGACTAGCGGGTGCCCAACGGCGTTGCTGTTTATTTCCGTTCCTGTGGGTATTTTCAAAAATTATTCCTTCAAATTCTTTCTTAGTTCTCACTTACGAAATATAATGAACATTTGTGCAAAATTTCATGCTTCAATGCTGGTTTCGGTTGTGTTGATCGATCAGTCAGACAGTTTCTTCTATACACTAATATTATAAAGAGGAAAGATTTGTATCTTGGTAACGAATAAAATCAAAAACTATTGGACCGATTTTAAAAATTCTATAGGCTATATTTTATTCCCACGGGAACGGGAACTACACGGGTGAAACCACAAGAAAATTCACTATTAGCGGACGGTGCCACTTTGGGTCCCAAATCAAATCGCAAACGTTGGTAACCAAATGCGATTTGACGCTGTAGTATATTCGAAGATGGTCTTAGATTTTAGGGCTGCAGATCTCAAACCATATTTATTTATCAATTACTCTGTTACAGAACAAATCAGTCTAATCATCGAACCAAGTGCCCGAGCGAGAAGGACATTGAGCACATTCAGCGTGTGACAGAGACAGCTATACATCTGCGCTTGCGTCGTCGAAGAACATTAATGGAAAGTTTCGCCTTGGAGGTTCCGGAGCTGGCATTTGAGAATAGAATCATCAAACTGGAGAAGAGTATTTGACGGAAATAGAAAAAGTTTCGGTACTGCTTGCCCCTGTGAATGGTGAGTGCAATCTTACAACAATCTTACAAAACCACAACTTTTCATCATCGTATTTTGGGACGCCTAAAAGACAGGTGGTGCCCTCGCATTACACATTCTTTAGAATCGAAAAGCAGGACTCATTGTCACGTTGCGCATGAGCCGAGCGTGCTAGCGAGAGCGCGGAACAAGCGATAGAGAGGCACGATCGGCCTAAGCGTTCGGCTTGTGACGCATCTATCTCTCTTTCACTCCAGTATGCAATTTTTCATCACTGTTTTCTTATGACGTTATCACGTAAAGTTATCGTCCGTAAACCGACTTTACAGACAACAATTTTTTTAAATGAAACTTGGCAGAGGAACTCCCCTCCTGGAAATACCCAAATTTCATCTGTGTTTTTCTAACTCCTAAACGTTGTTGTTTAAATCCGTCAAAGCGCCCTGTGTCAATAGAATCACGTCTCATCTACTGATTAGCTGCGGCCAAGTACACTCGGATCTCGTGTTTACATGACACGAATAGCATCCAAGTAGAGACTCGGTCCGAGCGCTCTTGTATAATGAAAACGTTATGGAATTTTATTTTCATATCACAGATAAATTGGTAGATTACTTAATAATCATAAAAATAGGGGCATTTTTCTTACGTTTTCCTTTGATTTTTTAGCAAAGGAATAGTAGATCACCCATAGCTCAACAGCAAATATGTCCTCCAATTGAATCTGTCAACGAAATTATTCCTCGTGTTGTTTTTCAAGCCATAAAACTGATAAGATCTGGATTCTAAATGAAACCCAACCAGATGATTAATTACGAACACATGGACATATTGTGTACTAGTATTTGCCTATGACTTCTTTCTTGCTTCGGGTTAAAAAGTGACCTGTCTTTCCCTACGATATCCTAATGTGTAAAATATACACATACCTACATACATAATCTCACGCCTATTTCCCATTGGGGTATAGGCAGAGACAATAGACTGCCACTTGCTACGAACCTGGCAGATCTCTCCTTCATCCACATTCATCAATAGACTCATGCATGCGCGTCGGTTTCGGGTACTCTTTATCTGGATTTCAATACAAATGAGCAGCTACATATATTTTGTAGTGGTACGGAACGGAACCCTCGCATAACCCTCGTTAAGACTTGAGTTGACTTTTACTGAAGACTCAAACGACGTCTTGAGGCAGTCCGAAAATATCCAACCCATTTTACTGAATTTTCCAAATAACTGAACACTCTCACGGACACTTGCCACATACTATCACTAATATGAGTCAAAACCCGAAATATACAGCAAAAAGAAAATTATACAATTATCATGACGTCCCTCTTCGGATTCCCGCCAAAAAGCCCGAAGTTTTTTTATGGAGTTGATGGTTGGCTACTGGGCCTTTATTAAACCAAGTCTTTTTTTGACATCTTAGTTAAATGGCTTTGCTTCAGAGTCCATGCCAAAAAATTCTGTGTGTTCAACACTTTCTACATCCCTCCCTTGGTTATCAAAAGTAAAGTTATGAAAAATTATTTTTACTGAAGACTTCATTATGACTTCTTGAGGCAATTGAAAAATGTCCATCCCTCGCATTTTATCGAATTTCCCATTTAATGCACACTTTCACGGACACTTGCCACATAATATACTGTCACTATTATATGAACTACGAAAATTTTACAAAAAAAAAAATTACGTGTCTTTTCAGATTCCCTCTAAAACTCCTCACCTTTAAATTTTTTCTAAAAATTAAAAGTTTGGCTACACGGTCTTTAAACATAATTTTAATTTTACTATTTTCCTAGGTAAATGGCTCCGCTTAAGACTCCATCCAGACATCTACAGTAAAATATTTTTTTAATGAAGACTACATTGTGCCAAAAGATACAGCCAGAATTAAAAAAACACAAAAAAACATGACGTGTCTTTTCAGATTCCCGCTAAAACCCCTCCCCGTCTTTAATGATGATTTTGACCGTCTTAAAAATTCGCTAGTCCCTCGCGAATCGTTTAATTGCCAGTAATAAATATCAATTAAACTGACTGGTACACGCTTTGCCATCTCGACCTTTTCATTGATGGCAATTGTCATGGTAAAACCATGGAGGCCATCTTGGGAGGATTGGTTGTCTTTTTCTGCCTACAGTTTAGTGAGAAGGATGACTATGTTTTGCGTAGCTGCACTTGTAAGGTTATGCTTATGACTCCTCATTGAACGGCCTTAAAATTGTCAACCGGCATCTTGCTGAGATCTTTTGCTAATTTGGGCTACAGTTTCGTCTCAAACGATGATGGTACATAGTTGTTAGGTTAAGCCGTTGGTCCCAGTCTTCGTTGTGTTTACGCACACTAAAAGGCGTCAAGCTATGTCAGATACCATTAGGTGGTATGAAAAGTCACGACAGTTAGGTGGCCACTATCCTAACACCATCTCCCAATTCGCGGTGGACTCGCGTTGGAGATTATAGCCCATACTTCCTCATGTGTGAGGAAATACCCTTTTCACCTCTCCGGGCGGAAAGCGGCAACTTTCAGTCGGCTGCGCTGAACGAAGTTGCCGCTTTCCGCCTCCGTCGAGCTGAAAAAAGTAGACACATCTCGGGATGTAAATAAGAAAGCTTCAGATCACATGTGATTGCGACATTTCTTATTTTACTTCCCTAGTAATGTTATATACTGCCACAGTTTAACAATATGATTGTTAAACTGTGATACTGCCCTTGAGTTTCTTGCTGATTCTTCTTGGGGTACTGCATTTGGAGCCAGTAACTCGTCGGTGGTGATGGGCTGCTGTTAACATTTAGCCAATCTTGATGGGCAAGTTCAAAGTGCCATAATATTAGACGATTGACTTTTCTAAGTATAATTAGCAATTACCTACAGAAATAAATACATTTTCATTTCATTTTTTTTTTCATTTATTGTTGTTCGCTAGTAGAACAATGATAATATGTTTTCAGGGGTTGGCCAAAAAACTTAATCAGTAAGCTGGCAAACAACTGCTCACGTAGGCCACAATAACATTCATTTTCACAAGGTTGTGGGAGTGGCACATCATTCAAATAAAAGTATTTATTCTTTGTTAGGCTTTTGAACTTTTATAGGTATGATTACGCCATTAGGTCATAGAGGTTCTATACTGCCCACACCCATATTGTGAATAATACTATTAAACAATTTTGGGACACAATAGGGTAGTTGTTTGTCTTGTCAAATGAGTTACTTATTATGATCTGTCAAAACCAAAATTGACTGTGAAAAATTTACTGATTACTAACCTGCGATGTCATCATTTTTGGGTTTGTACCCAAAGGGTAAAACGGGACCTTATTACTAAGACTGTCCGTCTGTCACCAGGCTGTATCTCATGAACCGTGATAGACAGTTGAAATTTTCAAAGATGATGTATTTCTGTTGCTGTTACAACAAGAAATACTGAATAACAGAATAAAATAAATATGGTTGACTCCCATACAACAAACGTGATTTTTTTGACGTTTCTATAGATAATGGTACGGAACCCTTCGCGCGCGAGTCCGA
The DNA here is from genome assembly GCA_963855545.1 of Ethmia dodecea. Taxonomy (NCBI): domain Eukaryota; kingdom Metazoa; phylum Arthropoda; class Insecta; order Lepidoptera; family Depressariidae; genus Ethmia; species Ethmia dodecea. The sequence goes on along the minus strand of OY979463.1, from coordinate 2,305,365 downwards.
CTCGCACTTGGCCGGTTTTTACTACTTATTTTTGCTCTTTGTTAGACCCTTAAAAGGTACAGAACCATCTCAAGTCTCAACGGTACCCTCACTCGGTGACCCTGCCAGCCAAGTGGTCTCAATACTGCGCCCGCGCTCATTGGTTGGCGAATTAATGACAATACTCAAGTCTGTCCCCTGGCCAATTTAGCAATCAGACTCCTTATATTGGTGCCGCGCTGACGTCCTGGCATCTTGCGAAAATAAAAATAAAAGTTGAAAAAAAATTTTTTTTTGCACATCTTTTAAAAAATATTTTTTAAAACATGGTGGACTAGGATTTGTGTGGTTGCAGTGGGGTGGGAATGGCTGTGTTCGCCAGTATGGCTGTGGTTTACTGATTGAAAGTGATCCTGGATTTTTCGAAAGCGATTTCTTGTGCTATAAGGACTCTTTTGAAGGTGAGATTTTGGTGGAACGGTAATTCCTTTTTTTTTTCTTTACAGAATTAATCTAGAATTTTTTAGGGATAGGTACTAACATGTTATGTGTCCTTTTTTCTGTTGCCGTGGAAAAATACAATATCACATCTCCTTTAGGAATCATTTTACACAAACGCTAGAATATCTCTTTCTTTTTGCCCAAAAGTCTCAATTCCATTTTGTCTATCTTAAAAAAATTACGATTTCGCATATAAACTTTCATCTCATCTAAGGACTGATTTTCTAAAAACGTCAAAACACTTGCTTGTTTTGCCCAAAATCCTCAATTCCCTTAATTCTAGCTTCAAAAATTTACGATCTCCTATACAAACTTTCATCCCCGTAGGTAATTACCTACTGATTTTCCAAAAACGTCGAAACACTTGCTTATCTTTGCCAAAACCCTCTATTCAATTTTGTCTAAAAATTACCTAAAATTGAACCACATCCCATATAAACTTTCATCCCCTTAGGAACAGATTTTCCAAAAACACCGAAAAGTTCCTTTATTAACCGACTTCAAAAAGGAGGAGGTTATCAATTCGTCTGTTTTTTTTTTATTTTTTTTATGTTTGTTACCTCAGAACTTTCGACTGGGTCAACCGATTTGGATGATTATTTTTTTATTTGAAAGCTGCTGCTTCCAGATTAGTCCCATTTTAATTCGGGTTTCAGTTCTGACAACGGCATCCATGAGAAAACCATATAAGTTGAAGATTGAAGTCGGTTTTTTTTACTCTTAAAATAAAAATAAATAATCTCACGCCTTTTATCCGCGAGGGGGGGGGAGGCAGAGGTATTCCATTACTGAATATACCCACATTTCACGAGATATATTGGACCCCTAAACGTGATAGGTGGTGAGCCCATCGCCGGACCGGGTCTACTTACACATATCTCAGAATTAATTCTGAGACCTGGGGTTTTTTACTCTTTAGAGTGGTTATTGTAGACCAAAACCTTCAATGCAATTACATGTGTGTTTAGCTTTAAAATCTTGATCACTAGCTCGACGAAAAGATGGTGGCGAAACTCGAATCCCAGTACTGATTCTGAAACATGTGTATCCTGCACCCGGTTCGGCGATGGGCTTACCACCTCATGTTAATCCAAAAAATATACTGGAGAAACGTAAGTTTTTCCAGAAATGGAATACGTCTGCTTAACCCCTCGGGGATAAAAGGCTTGAGCATCTTTATCTTCATTTTTTATCTTAAAAATAACGAATCTCCACTTAGAAACTTTACACCCTCAGAGGTGGCGAATTTTTTTCTACATTTCTCGGCCCTTATTTGTACCCCTTTGGTGGGTAGGTTTATTATACGATGTAGACATCAGTTATAAAGGATTTTGGGAAATTCCCTCGGGAACGGGAAAAACATCTACGCGGTAACGCCACACCGAGGACCGGGGAATAAAAAATACCATATGTTACTCAGTGATAATGTATCTTTCTTATAGTGAAAGAATTTTTTTAAGTCGGTATAGTAATTTTTGAGTTTATTGATTACAAACATACAAAAATACAAATATTTCCTCTTTATTATATTAGTGTAGATAGGTAAAAGAAAAACTGGCTCTTTAAAGGCTAATTTCTCTGCATTATTGCTCCGTGTTGCATTGTATTTCGGTCTCGTAAATTAACCAACGATATTTACGAATTGTCTACTAATAAAATTATGTAATACTAGTATTATGTAACATACAACTACAAACTGTTAAGGATAGGTAAATAATGAAATATTGTTGACACAACTCTAAAATTTGTGTCACTCATTGTGGCCGGTGTTATTCCATAGTAACACGGTCATGAGATGGCAAAAATGGCAAAAATTGCAAAAAGGCCAAGGTTCGGGTTACAATATATCAATCAACAAAAAAAAAAATAGTTTTCCCATTGGATGGCAATACAGATGAAGGCAACCGAAACTCTGTCAATGACTGACCGACTGACAACGTTTCATGTTTCTAGTCATGTGACTAGCACAGGAGTACCTTATATAATGTAGGTGAGTATTAAAACAATATTTTATAAAAATTTATTAACCCCATAAGTGGTTTGAAAAGGGCATGAAAATTCGACATTTTTTAAATTTTGTCGGCACACTGAAAAAGTTTTGTTGTTCGTCCTAAGATTATCTATAAAAACGGCAAAAAAATACACGTTTGTTGTATGGGAGCCCCTTTAAATATTTATTTTATTGTTTTTAGTATTTGTTGTTATAGCGGCAAAATTATAACATCGTGTGTAAAAATTCCAACTGTCTAAATATCACGGTTCATAAGATACAGCCTGGTGATAGGCGGACGTATGACAGTGGAGTCTTAGTAATAGGGTCCCGTTTTACCCTTTGGGTACGGTACCCTAAAAACTGATGATTATCTCATTATTATGTCCCTGATATAGAGAAAACGATATGCAGTTTCATATTGTACCGTATCCGTGATTGATCACTTTCGGACCGTGATCCAAAATAAGCTTTGAAGCGAGTTTTTGGATTCGACACATTATTAAAACAAGCTATGAAGACGCCATGATACGAAGATAGCAATATTAAAACAATATTTTTTTAAGTTGGTGGTAGCGGGGACGACAAGCATCTCATGTCAGGCTTTCACTAACTAAAAACCCCGTCTTTTCCTCCTATTGCGTTAAGGCAAAACCAATTAAAGAATAAAAAAAGAAGAAAGAAAAATAGTTTCTTCCATGGCTGAGGTATATAACCTGCAGTGAATCTAAAAAGGTATACGTGTTAGGTCTAAGACCAAAATAGGCGTATCTAGTTCATCAGTGTAACGATCACGGAACATGATACGCCGCCATTTTGTTATTGCTCTATTATTTAAATTGAGATGGAGCATGCAGCTTATGTTATTAGAGAGGGATATATTATTTTATAGTGCATCTGGGGGTACCGCGTTTCTCCGACTCCCCCTACTCCCACCTCAAAGGCCGGCAACGCAGTTGTGACTCTTGAGTTGCAGATGTCCATGGACGACGGTAGTCACTTACCATCAGGTGACCCGACTGCTCGTTTGCCCCCTTTTCTCTTATAAAAAAAAATAAAAATGCAGACAACCATTTTTTTTTATAAATTCGGTTTACGGACGATAATTTTACGTCATAGGAAAACATTATATCCGAGCTGATCGTGCCTCTCTATCTTAGCCTTCCTCTCTGTCGCTTGTTCAGCGCTCTCGCTTGCACCCTCGGCTCAGGCGGAACGTGACAATGAGTAATGCTTTTTCGTGCGTGTAGCCGGCTTTCATCATTTATAACGTCAAAAAGGTGTATTTTAATAAAAAGTAACAATCATCTTTCAGACCTCCTAGTCAGTATAAATTAAAGAAAACTATCTATCGATACGCGCCTGATTTCTATACATATAATAAAAGTGTAACAAGACCGTGCCTGTACATGAAATATTTTTTTAAAATGTGTAGATACTTACACACCATTTTTTCAAACTTTTGTCTGTCTGTGCACGCATCACGCAAAAATTACTGGATGAGCACCAGCTAATCCTATAATAAAGCAGAACTCTATCCGTTAGGAAGTACGCAGAGAATAGAACTTGCATAAGAACCTAGCAGATCTTTCGTGCTTACCTACCGGCGGACCAATCTTGTTGAATTTTGACAGGACGTTAGTTAACATCTTGAGTTACGAAGGATTAAGGTCATATTACTTTGCATCCCGGAAAACACATACTTTCTAGAAGACTCGCAGAGTGACGGGTAGTGTTGTGTCGTTGTTATTTTTCAGAAATATCGAAAAAGTTTGGACGTTTCCCATTTCCAAAATAGACCTGGGAGACAGAGCTTCGCTCGTTCTAACACCAGTGTCGCTAACGCCATCTGCCGGTGAGAGGCTGTACTATTTTCATAAAAAATGTGTACAATTGCGTTATTACAGGAAACTATGTAGTTGAATTTAAATTGCAAAACTGTATCTGTATACAAAATTTTATCATAAGAGCCGTTTCCGAGATTAATCTAATAATCTTACGCCTTTTTTATCCCCGATGGGGTAGGCAGAGGTATTCCATTTCTGGATATACCCACATTTCACGAGATATATTGGACCCCTAAATGTGATAGGTGGTGAGCCCATCGCCGGACCGGGCCTGTTTACACATGTCTCAGAATTAATTCTGAGACCTGCGGGTTTCCTCACGATGTTTTCCTTCACCGTCGAGCTAGTGATAAATATTTACGTCAGTTTTTGAAAAACTTATTAGTACATACCGTTTCCGAGATACTCGAAATATAAATATACATACCTACAAGAATAAATAAATAAATAAAATAAAAATAAATTGCTCATTAAAGTTACAGAATTTCGTTCTCATGTACATACCATGTTTTACGCAAAAAAAAAAGATTCTCTTATCTTATCGTATGTTTTTTTCCGAATTTCTTCGGAAAAATATCCAGTATTTTTTTTAACATCCCAACTCCAGTCACGGGTAACAGTCTTTACTACATAAATAGGAGTAGACTCGGGTGTATCGCTGGTCTTAGAATATCGAATATCTGATGACTCAGTACTCTAGTTACGATTCATTCAGGCGTGCTAAATCTGAAGTGACTTCATAGTTGCTCTGACTCTGTGACAGACAGGTGGACTACATGTGTGATTGGTTATAATAATAATAAATTTGTGGAAGTTCCTGAATTGAGGGTAAATTATTGTATTCATTCACTGGAGACTGATTTGACGGGCCTGTTGGCTCAGTTGGTCGGTGGTGCCGCGGGTTTGATTCCCGCCTGGGGCGAACATTTGTGTGCATGAACATGTCTGTTGGATCTGGGTCTTTTTATATTCTTATGTACGAGTATGTGTGGGTTTATGGTTGAAATGCTGTCGAGGTCATGTTATCACTAGCCCGACAGTGAAGAAAACATCGTGAGGAACCAGAATGAATTCTGAGACTGCAGCCCGGTCCGCCGATGGGCTCACCACCTAATCGGTTAGATCCAAAGAATACACAGCTAAAACGTGTGTAGTCCCAGTAATAAAATACCTCTGCCTACCACCTCGGGGATAAAAGGCGTGAGCATATTTATTTTAAGTATGTTTGTCGTAGCACCTTAGATAAAAGCAAAAAAGGAAGAACCAGTCCCAGAGATTACCTCCTACAGATATACAAAACAACTTCACCTCTTTTATAACATATAAGTGTGGATAGAATAATGACGTAATCTTTTTTGTTTTAGGAGCCGTAGTACACCAGATTGCAGAATCGACTCATTCGGTTCAAATAAACGCAAGGAAACTCCATGGAGGCCATCCTCAGCGCACACAAAACTTATTTGATCGGAAGCCGTTTCACAAAGAAAATATTCCCTGGGCTGTTCCCCCACATACAGTACCACCTCTGCCGCTATAACACAAACATGCTACTGAAAATCGAGAACGAACTCCTCCAAAGTCACCGCCAACGGGAATCGACCGGAATCAAAAAGTTATACAACTCATTCTTCGTTCTATTCTAAAACTTGAATCGGGACCGCATCGTTCATCATTCATCCATTCATTCAGTGACTTTTAGTGTTGTGGCCGTTATGTGATGGAATTGTTTGACGGCAAAGACTGTGTTATGCATGACTCGAGGAAAGAAGATCCGTTCGCTTGGGAGTCTACGGTGAGACTGACGCTGGTTGGCAGGGAAGTGGAGGGGATGTACTTGGAGGAGAGGGAGGGGAGGAAGCGGAAGTGGGGGGAGGGCGGCAGGATGAGGGAGGAGAGCGAGGAGAAGGTGCAGAGGAAGATGCCGCCGAAAAAGATTATGGGTAAGTCAACGTTTATAGTTGAAAGCAGGACCTGGGGCCCTACCACCACCTCTTAAAAAACTATCATGGTTCGAGAACGTTTTGTTTCAAGCTTAAAACAACATTACTCAGATTCGTACCACGACCTCTTATAACAATCTTGTTTCATTCCCACAAAGTGATGTAAAAGAACGAATGATTGTCGCATAAATGTCTATTCCATAACCAGATGTAGCCTCATTTTCAAATACCGTGATCACTTTTGCACACTTCTTAACCTCTCAGACCATGAATCACAGACACAATAGATTTTTAATTGTGTCTCGGTTCCAATTGGAACCGGCGGTTCTTAACTGATTAAACAAGCTTAAAAAATGCAATTTATTTGATTTGACACAAAACAATATTAAAACAAGCTTACTTTATAAGGACGTCATGGTATGAAGATAGCAATAATAAAACAATACTGTTTAAACTTGTTTTAAGAGATGGATGTACGGGCCCTTAATGTCTATTTAAAATCGTAATCGTCTTTATTTGACATTTGTTTCTACCTATCTGCGCCATCTAGTTTAAATAGTTCGTACTTCTTTGTATCATTGAGAATCTGATGATGCGCTAGTAACATAGTAAGAAGTAGTAGCCGCTGCGACGCCACCAAACTAAGTCTGCGGGAACTAAAATTGATTGCAGGAAAATAATATGGTAAAAAATTTACATAAGAAATAATATTATCTAATCTTAATTGGAAATGAGTTTGTCTGTCATGCATAAGGCCTGAGTTACATCAAGGTTTAACCTCTCAGACCATGAATCACAGACACAATAGTTTTAATTGTGTCTCGGTTCCAATTGGAACCGGCGGTTCTTAACTGATTAAGGCTTACTAAAAAGTTGTTTGTAACTTACTTAAATATTTAATTTTAACAGTAAACATTTTTTTAAATTATACGGCCACCTACCGGAAGATGGCGTTAGATACTTAGTCTCCCAGATACTATTTAATAAATGTATGTTTATCAGTTGTTTAGCATCATAGGTTCTGCTTTAGTTTATAGCTAAATAACCGTGTTTGAATATGTCCCATTACTTAATTATTATATTCTTTGTTACTAACGTTATTGACCGTTCAGAAAAAATAGATAAGTAAGTAACAAAGTACCTATACCTACAAAAGTAAATGACAGTTTTTATCAAGTTGTTTACCAGTCACATTAAAATAAGAGATTAAATATGATCACTCCTTTTATACCCGAGGGGGTAGGCAGAGTTATTCCATTCCTGGAAATACCCAATTTTCACCAGAGCAGTGATAGCATTATGGTTAAAGAGCTTCACATGATGATAATCAGTGAGGCTCGGGTTCGAATCCTGGCATGTACCAATGAGTTTTTCAAAACTTACGTACATATTTATAACTAGCTCGACGGTGAACGAAAACATCGTGAGGAAATCCACAGGTCCCAGAATTATTTTTGAGTGTGTAAAAGGCCCGGTCCGGCGATGGGCTTACCACCTATCAACTTCTAGAGGTCCAAACTCCAAAACAATATGTCGTGAAAAGTGGGTATATCCAGAGATGGAATACCTCTGCCGCCTACCACCCCCTCGGGGATAAAAGGCTTGAGTTTTTTTTCCGGTAAATTTTTGGAAGCCTAAACGTGACTAATAATGAGGCTATCGCCGGGCCGGGGTGCTGTACACATTCCTCTGAATCAATTCTAAAAATAGCGGGTTTTCCACACCATGTTTTCCATCACTGTCGAGCTAGTGATAAATATGAACCAATATACATGTATACATAGGTATATAGATAATTATGACTCATGTCTGGCTACCAAGTTATTTAAAAACTTACGTATAGTAGGGCTGTTTTAACTTGGTAGCTCTGAAGGTGCGCAAAATGGCTGAGCAATGACACTTTTTAGCGACCACTTGGCGGTTTGCGCAGGTGGAGCCTATGTTCAGAGCAGACAAGTTAAAACTGTATGTATGTAAGTTTTTGAATAACCTTATAGCCAGACGTGAGTTATCATTATCGCTATATACCATATACTGGTTATCATTGTAAATTTTATTTAAACTCATAAAATCGTGTCAGTAAACCGTTCTGTTGACATTATGAACTGTTGCACGCGAACCGGGTTTGATCCAGATATGGTTACTGTGAAGCATTAATTAATAATGTTACAGACGATTTCATTTAATTGCTTTTATCATTTACTAGCGGTTCTGCGTGGTTTCATCCGCGTAATTCCCGTTCCCGTTTGAATACGGGAATAAAATATAGCCTATGTTACTCAGGGATATTGTAACTTTCCATTGGTGAAGGAATTTTTAAAATCGGTCCAATAGTTTTGAGTTTATTCGTAACAAAGATACAAAAATACAAATCTTTCCTCTTTTTAATATTAGTATAGATAGAGTATAATATAAATATTGTTTACATAATTATTTTGTTTAGAACACGTGTCGAAGCGATTGCATCTATCATTTGTTTTTCTAGACTAAAGAAAGTTCTAGTCTGTCCATGTTTTATAAACATAAGGTTTTAGAGTTCCTGACAATGGAAACCAACTGAACTATACAATATTACCTATACAATGCGTAACAGAAAAAGCGCAACTCCTCGTACACCCCAATTAGTATATTATTATAAAAACAATATGATGCAATCGAACTTTAGTTATGTCTAACCAATTTTCTTAAATATCGATTAATAATAGCACGATTTCCATAGAAAGCACTAAATTTAGCTACGATAATTCATTTTTGGGAAAAAACTAACACATATTAAAAATAGCTGAAATCGAATAAGTTGTCGATACTGAACAAACTTATTTCTGGAATTGCGCTTATTCTGTTACATGTTGTAATTTATCCGATTCTCAACTCACAGAGCAGAACTAAGAAAGCATTAATGTGCCCGCGGTTGTTTAAATTTTTCATAGGTTAAATTCTTATTTCAATAACATAGAGTTTCATATTTATTGGTACCTAACTATTTGCCCACTGCCCGTTATAGTGTTAAAGACTCAGTTTCTTATAGTGCTCGGGTTAGAATCCTGGCGAGGGCGTGTACCAATGAGTTTTTATCAGTATTTATCACTAGCTCGACGGTGAAGGAAAACATCTTGAGGAAATCCGCAGGAATAATTCTGAGGCATGTGTAATAGACCCGGTCCGGCGATGGGCTAACCACCTGTCACGTTAAACGGTTTATAAAGGGGCTTATTCACTCGTACAGATAAACCCTGTGAGGTTTTCGTGTTATGGTGATTTAGTTTTAAGAACAAATTATATTTATGTTGAAATATATAAAAAAACATATTACTGGTGAAACGAGGGTATTTCCAAAAATGGAATACCTCTGCCTGCCCCCTCGGGGATAGAAAGCGTGAGGTTTTTATTTCATCATTGTTGCCAGTTTCCCCATTGTCATAGAACACAAGGAAACTGGCCGCGGCATAGTTTTCCTCTTAGTCAGAATCCGAAATAATTATTTAGTCATTAGCAGCGCCTCGCAGTATCACCCGCGTAATTCCCGTTCCCGTGGGATTACGAGAATAAAACATAGTCTATGTTACTCAGTGATAATGTAGCTTTCCATTGGTGAAAGAATTTTTATAATCGGTCTAGTAGTATTTGAGTTTATTCGTAACGAAGATACAAACATACAAAAATACAAATCTTTCTTCTTTTTTTTATAAAAATTTAAAATTATATTAGTTTAGTCGTAGGCACTGACGATCAAGTTCGAGGAGAATTTGCGTCCTACGAAGTACTTTCCACAGTCAAATCAAAATTCATTTATTTCTGTATGTAAAATACACTTAGCAACATCACATTCAAAGAGGTTCGACCAAAGAGGTTGGAAGAAAATAATTCTCTTTGAGAGAAACTTTTTCTTTAAACGTCTTTGATTACATTGTTATGAGAATCTCTTTGATTTTTAATTGTTTACACAACACACCAACCACCACCCAACTGAAGTAATAGGAGGGGAGGCACACTGCGTGACGTCATCGCGCCGCTACAAGTACATGCGGCCGGCCGCCACCCGGCGGTCTATTAGTGGTTGCCGCGCATTTGCTGTGTAGATTTTGAATTTTAATAAACAATTTTTCTTTACATTATATATAATGTATATATGTAGATAACCCAGTTGTATGTCTTCGTCCTACATTTTGCAGAAACAGGCAGTTTTGAAGTCATAACATAACCTAAAGGCAAATTACACAGCTTTTGTTTAGTTGGGTGGTCTTTAGTACCTAAATAAAGAATAATCGTAATATCGTAGGTAAAATATACTATTAAACTAACTACTACTGCTAACGTATAATTTAATGGGTCGAGCTGGCGACAACCCTAGATCTAAGGCTCCGCCTCCGAAAGAGCGCGTTGCATGCGATAGAAAGAGATGGCCACATTTAGGTACGTTTGACGTACCTAAACAGGGAATTTGTTAACAGCGAACCTTCTGTACGTAGTACTATTACTTATTCTGTGGTAATAGGTCCAGTAAGTAGTAAGCGTTAATAAAGGTTATGCCGAAGTCCCGACGGGAGCAAGGGAAACGGGAAGTGCGCAGACGAAGCCGCAGGGCAACAGCTAGTCGCCAATGAGTCTATATCTCGGTTCGCGAGTAGGGTCACGGTATCGCCGGTCTAGTTTAAGCCACATCTGTGGTCTGTTTACACATCGTCGTGTGAGTGGGCAAAGACTATTCACGCAGATATGACACATAAATGCCGACATGTGTAGTAGATTAAAGAATCCAAAAACCTCCTCTTGCATAATGTGCTTCACAAATTTAAAACAGTATTGTCTTTCTAGTGCAGTCAGGTAAAATGTAAAACTACGATAGTCCTGAACGAGATTTTTTTTTATTGAACACAATTTACACACGGTTATTTAGTCCCAAAATAAGCAGAGCCTGTAATTTGGGTACTAAACAACTAAAAAACATACTTAAATAAATATTAAACACCCAGAAACGAAGCCCGTAGACATGTTCATGCACACAAATGTTGGCCCCGAGCAGGAATCGAACCCGCGAACTTCGACTCAGAAGGCAGGGTCACTACCAACTGAGCCAACAGGCCAGTCAATTGCGCTACTTTATTTATTAGCATCACTTCTATTTGTTGTATTTTCTGATTTCCAATCTTTAAAAGATTTTTCAATTACTAGGTATTTAACCATTTTTCGTAAAAGCGCAGAGAATAAATCCCAATCTCAAAATGTTATGTGAAAGAAGTTGTTTCAGCCAAGATAATTTTGCATGTCAGTCTTGTTTTATCTAAAATTAGGTGCAAGATTAGGCATAGTATTTGAACACAAATGTTTGTCGTATCTGTCTACAATCTAATCTATGTCAATTGAAGTAATAATGAGCTAACAAAACAAATTATACGAGTAAACTGTCTACATTCAGTAACGATTTTCTCGCAGGAGTCTAAGGTCGTTCGATTGCGGTTGTGATAATGCGACTATTTAGTCGTTCGTTTGTCGTTTTGTGGAAAATAAAGTGATTGTTTTCGTTTGTGAAAGTGTGAAAATGTTCTTGGTTTTTTTGTGAGTTGAATTGAGGAAAGTGACCATCTGTCATATTTCCTCTATTAATAGTGATCTTTGATTGAAGTTAATATACCTAGTCCGTTTTGTAATTTACAATGTTTGCAAAATTATTGTCTGTATTTATGTGATTATGAATATGTTCTCTGTATTCTGAATTTATAATAGCTCTTTTTTCTTTTTTACTTATCTATACTTCTTTTATACTAATATCATACACAGGAAATATTTGTATTTTTGTATGTTTGTAAAGAATAAACTCGAAAACGACTGAACCGATTACAAAAAATTTTTTACCAATAGAAATCTACAATATCCCTGAGTAACATAGGCTATATTTTATCCCCGTATCCCACCGGGAACGGGAACTACGCGGGTGAAACCGCGCAGAACGGCTAGTCTTATATATGAGTTACAATTATAGACTATCTCAATATCTAAACTAGGTACCTACTCGGACACACAGACACGCCTTCGTGTGACGTGCAAGCTCTGAACACTATAATAAAAGAAGTAAATAGACCCAACAGTTTACACAAACACAATACGTAGCAATATTGTCTGTCTGTGTTCAAAGGCAGTGAATAACAAGTAAGTATATTTTATAAATAAAAAAAAATAGGGACACAATTTTCACAGAATTTAAAAATATTGTTGGACACAAATCTCACAGAATTATTTAGTCCAGCGCTCCTAGGTTTCGCTCAATCCTCAGGTCACTAACCACCAATTGTGTGTCTTGATATTCGACTTCGAAAACATGGCGCTGCTACCCATTCGTTGGGTAAGGTTAGGTTATTTAGGTATAGTGTTTCATGTCATCCCTGATTGGAGATACATTGGGACTTAAATCCTAAGGTGGCGTCCAAACTTTGGACGACCGCTGACGGGGTTGCGGAAGTCGTCCTTGGGCCCCTCCCACACATTAAGGTGGGCAATCGCCCGTGGGGGACTGTTAGTGAAAGCTCTGCCGGTTTCCCTGACCCCCACCACTTAAGGCGACGTGGGATTATAAAAAAAAGGCATGTTCGTTACCACTAACCGGACGGGGTAAAACCGGACGGGGTAATAGGGGGTGGAGAGAAGAAACACGGTGGGGTTTTAGCCGGTAGGAGTCCGGCATAACTCTTCGCTTCCCTAGCGGAGGGTATACTAAGAGGAAAAAACTAAAGTAAAGTTATTTAGTTTTTAGGTTATTCGGTATATAGTAACGTGCGCTGAGCGCTAGAACCAAAGGTTTAAGAAAATATGTTAGTTGGTACGACTAGTCAGAGAGCGTCAGAGATTCGCGGTTCTGGGACCTGCGGGTTTCCTCACGATGTGTTCCTTCACCGTCGAGATAGTGATAAATACCACAGAATATCATAAGATATGTACATGCAAGTTCCGTATAACTTGAATAATGTATCCTCTATTTACAATACCATCACGTATAATTTAATGACGCCACGGTAGTCGTGAGCTACTTTAGTTAGCACTTCTATATTAAGCATGTTGCATCTGTGTGATCGATTCGATTCGTTACATAAAATATTCATAATATTTACCTTATTAGATCACTGTTGAACAAATTTTATAAGCATTAGTCATTTGAGAGTTTTGGAAATTATCCCATAATAGCAGCGCCCTGCGGTTTCACCCGCGTAGTTAGCATTCCCGTGGGAATACGGGGATAAAATGTAGCCTACGTTACTCCCTGATAATGTAGCTTTCGTTTGGTGTTTTTTTTTTAATTAACAAACCAACAAAGTAATTTTCTAATTTTATAATATTCAGGATTACTGGACTAAAGTTTTAAAAATATTGAAAATTTAAGTGTCTTCCTATTATGGTTTAAAAGATACGGACTTGTGACAGACGGACGGAGAGGCAGCGCATCATGAAGTAATGGGGTGCCATTGGCACCATAAAAATAATAGTTTTCACATATAATACCTCCTTATAGAACAAATTTACCAAGAACATTTTTTGTAGCTTTAAATACAGGCGCATCGTACTTAAGATTAATTCCGATCTTCAATAGACTATGTCTTGCAAGCAGTGACAAAGTGAAGTGAGCTTTAAACAGTGGGAATAGAGTGTAAAATGACGAAGCAAAGGCACGGTATTAAATCACCAAAAATCCAGTGGACATTATCTACACAAACGTATGCTTGGACGTTAAGGTGTAGAAGTGTTTTCTGACAGTTAATGGACTGATACTTTAGGTGTAATTGGTTGTGATAGATTCGAAGTTATTCAGCTGCAAAACTAAGCGAGTTAAACCACTAAAAGCAGCGCTGTCTACTGACCATTTTTTGTAAAAAGAATCTATGGATATGTAGAGGCATATCTTGGCCGATCAGATTTGAAAACAATAATTTATGATTGCAACAAATGAGACAACGATATCTATCGAAGTCTTTTTGATGGAAGTTATCACTATTAATTGCTTCGAAAATCGCAGGATGGCGTAATAGACAAAATATTACCAAATAAAGCAAAGAGATTGGTTAATCCACTGCGCAGTGAACCAAAGCACCATACAACGCTATCTACCGGCTGCCCCTAGCTCTACATGAACACGAAACGAAGTACACTGCCATCTAGCAACCGAATCCGTTACCATGGTGGAAGATACACAGAACCAGCAGACGGATAGAGTGTCAGCAGCAGCAGTGCTGCAATTTGCAGCGCACGAGGCGAGACAGGGTCGACGCTTTGCGGAGTTCGGAGCTCACGCTTTCGCTAGCATCACTTACAATGCTTATGGTATTCAAAGTCTTTTTTAATAAATAATAATAATTTATTTCAGACACAGTCCATGGGGGGTTAGTAACAATAACTTAAGTGCTAGTGTTAGTATTTAAAAATGAAATTTTATATTAATAATGTGCTGCCTCGAAGGCGGCGAAGCGGTAGGTGCACCGTTTCCTCATAATGGCATTAAATCCATAGGTCTGTGCCTCTGCGATCATGCCAGACGCTCTACACTGCCACGGCAGCCCCAGCAGTGCCCTAAATGCGTTATTACATTGGACTTGTAGGTCGCTATATGTCCTCTGACTAAAACTAAAATAACAATAGTCTAATAACTATAAGCTCGTCCATGGAGGTTGACGAGGTTGGCGCCCTCTCGGTTAAGATCTCGGGCCAATGCCCAATAGACAGAGACAGACGTATCGACTTATCTAGTCTATAGTTTTATGGCTGTTGCCCTGTTGTATTATTAGTTAGGTTACGAGCTTCATTCATATTGGAATTTAATTTTTTGGTGCATGAAAGTAGACATAAACAGAATTGAGGGGGGTGTTAAGGACTTGGATCGGCTCTGGATCCACCGGTGAACCTCACAATATGCGGGGTGACTTATGCAAATATTACTGGATCTTTAGTATCATACAATATTAAGTTTGTGTTTCCTAGGACAGCGGTCGGTGTCGCCACACATATTACTTCACTATCACTACATAGTTTAACCTTTAGTCGGTGCAGCACCTGTTGCACGTCAGGTGTTGGCGGATATGGACCCTCCGGGAGCCGGTGGGCTCACAGATAAAACAAAGTCTCTTCCCGTCCATCTGTCCCTATGTATGCTTAAGTCTTAACTACTCAACTGATTTTGAATGCGTTTTTTTAATAGATAGAGTGATTTAAGAGGATGGTGTATTTGTATATAATACATGCATAATATAGTAGAGAAACACTGATAATATCATATAAAGCGAAGCGAGGGTAGGTCCCTAGTTTAAATATAATTCAAAGATTCACAGGATTTTTTTTTCCTTATTAAGGAAACAAACAGCTTATACAATAAAAACTTATAGCTATTAAATTGAAATAGAAATATTACATTAAGCCAACAAAGTTTCCATTAATGTTTAGCACCTAAAGTTGCAACGGACGTGCTACTAAACAAAGAAGTCTATCCTAGTCTTTAAAGGAAACCTGAATGATTTTTTTTTTATTTGAAAAAAAAAACAAAAGGAATATAACAATCTTGTGCTACTATTTAATTTGCTTAATGGCACTCACGGCATTATGTACTTGAGGAGTCAAGGAGTTCCTTTGTTAACTTGTTGAATCTCCACTAAATCGACTTTCCCAATCGGACACGAGTTCAATTTTATCACAGCTACCTAATGAATCTGTATAACATTTAATTACTGGCTTATACTAGAACTCCCAACCGGCCTCAGGTCAAAGTTTGCTTCGAGATAACAGCGAGACACAACGTCATTGTTATTGTGTAACATTTATCTTGAAACGCTAACGAAATGAAAGCCAACATCATTACAATAAACTCATCAGTATCATAACTAGTGTTCTGTGCCCATTAATGTTAATTATCTTGTAGAAATGTTGTACCAGACCGGCTAGGATTGCCTGACATGATGCCTTTATGCCTGAGGGTGGCAGCCGCATCGCAAACTTATTTCATTCCTGGATATAGGTACTCACTTTCACCAGTCAATTGTTGGACACCTAAAAGTGAAAGGTGTTAGGCCCATCGGGTTTCCGTTACACATGCCTCTGAATTTATTCTGAAATCTTAAATCCCTAAACGTAGTGGTAGGGCCAACGATGGACCGTGTTGCTCTAACACGTGCCTCCGAAATTAATTCTGGGACCAGAAGGTTCCATCACGATGTTTTCATTCACCGTCGAACTGTACTAAAACCTGTACTGTACCAGTGAGTTTTCCAAGAACTTACGTACTTAAAGTCTGGTACATGCCTTCATCAGGATCGGAATGGCATCACGTATTATAGGCTGACCACAGGGTCTACTGGGCAAAATCATTTATTTGCGTCAGTCAGTCATCAATTTGCATAGTCATTTACAAGCGGATACAAAATCGTAATAAATAAACAT
The DNA here is from genome assembly GCA_963855545.1 of Ethmia dodecea. NCBI lineage: Eukaryota > Metazoa > Arthropoda > Insecta > Lepidoptera > Depressariidae > Ethmia > Ethmia dodecea. The sequence goes on along the minus strand of OY979463.1, from coordinate 2,288,698 downwards.
GAAACTATAAGAAGTAGAAGTAAGAAAACTGTTTTAATAATTACTTACATGAAGTTATTCATTTATAAATTAATATGTCATTGTTAATATGAATATGTATTTATGCAAATAATTTTATCACCAGTGGCGGACAAGGATTTCGGATTTTCGCACTCCTTTCATGTATTTGTTCATGATAGTGTCCAGCGCCATCTGTCGGCAGAGAGCCAAATCAGTGCTTTGTAATCTAAGCTCCAATAATAATATAATTATATACTCTCTATACATACTTGTAGTCTATAAAAATATAAAACAAGGTCGTTGCCCATTGTCGTATGTGCCCAAATATTTATACAGCGTGTGCAAGAAACTAGCTCGACGGTGAAGGAAAAGATCGTGAGGAAACCCGCAGGTCCCAAAATCAATTCTGAGGCATGTGTAACATACCCGGTCCGGCGATGGGCTCACCACCTATCACGTTTAGGGGTCGAATATTCTCGTGAAAAGTGGGTATTTCTAGAAATTAATACCTTTGCATACCCTCTCGGGGATAAAAGATGAGTTTATCTTTTTATTTGTCTTATCTTTAAATCCTGTTTGTTCTTTTTTTGGACACGCTATATACATATGGTTAAATGTTATTTATACAACATTAGCATAAGTGTATCACAGGTCATGTTTGTTATACAAAACCACATTATTCTGGTCAGGGTGTTCTTATACAAGTTGAAATTTTGTTCATTTGACTTCCTGGTCGTGACACACAAGAATCTGATAACATTGAGTTGCTGGAGAAACTCCAAAATCAAGAGAAAAATCTTCTGTTTGTATGAGACAAATTGTAATATTAAGTCACGAATAAAAAACACTAATTAGAAAATTATAAAACACCAGACACAATAAATACAGATTTTCATGAAACATGGCTAAGAACACTCTGGATAAATTTACTACGAAACAAATTCGGTTCATACGTTTGAGAGCTACGATACCACAGACAGATACACAGAACTGACACGTTAAACTTATAACACCCCTCTCTTTTTGGGTCGGGGGTTAAAACATAATGTACTGAATGGTCTTTACATCCTACTTTACTGAAAGGTCCTCTTGTATCCATTCGCCATTCAGAAAAACAATCTGTTGCATGTATGGCAACACTTAAATGTTTTTATATAATTTATATCGTGGCAACATTCGCCCCTTCAAATGTACATAGTGAAATATAGTGCAATTGCAATTTCATAATCTTGTATTATCATTTAATCCGCCACCAATCCAGACCCAGAAAAACAACAAATACAGTCCACGCTCGAACATAATCAGACTAATTAAAATTGTTTTTAGTTCCATTTTACCTGTATATAAAGGTGATGTCCAGAAAAGCTATAGAGGGTGGTATAATAATAAATGAAAAATACTATAAAGATCTGAGTTAGTAGAGCGGAAAGAAGATATTATTTTAAACAAATATGTCCTACAAAACACCCCCCAGAATGCCCCCCACGCCCCCTCCTCATTTGTAAAATTCTTCAAAGTACATAAATATTCTTGCAACATTATCTAAATACTGGTAACCCATCCAACATATATTTTTGTACATGAAATCAAAAAAGCTTGAATCCAGAGTCGTAAAAAGAAATATTTAAAAGAAATAAATATTTTTTTGCACGAAAGTAGCGATTGATGTGCTACGTAAAAGAGATAGCGCTCTACTGTCTTTCTCACTCTTATCTGTCATAGCTTTTATGCGGAAGTGAAATAAAACACAGTTATTTTTATTATGTTGTCGGTCTGCCACTCTGCCAATGTCAATTTGACATTTCATCTGCATGGAGCACAGAACACTATAACTCCTCACAACGAAACGAACATACCACTATATATTCGACTAACAAAAAATATAATATATAATCTCACGCCTTTTTTATCCCCGAGGGGGTAGGCAGAGGTATTCCATTACTGGATATACCCACATTTCACGAGATATATTGGACCCCTAAACGTGATAGGTGGTGAGCCCATCGCCGGACCGGGTCTGTTTACACATGTCTCAGAATTAATTCTGAGACCTGCGGGTTTCCTCACGATGTTTTCCTTCACCGTCGAGCTAGTGATAAATATGTACGTAAGTTTTTGAAAAACTCATTGGTACATGCCAGGATTCGAACCCGAGCCTCACTGATTTTCGGCCGGCTCTTTAACCGTCCGGGCTATCACTGCTCTTACTAACAAAAAAATAATTTAATATTTCAGGGAATACTAAATAATCACACAAATTCGGTTAGCCTAACTGAACACGTAACTAAATAATTATTTTAAATCATTTTGGGTCCATAGACCAAAAGGGTGACGTTCGTTTCTCAGTGACCTAAACCCTCATATAATACAAAATTTTTCAAACATAGGGTGGCATTTTAAAATATTTCATGATGTTATCTAATAGCCCAGTAAATTAGCTTTACAATGATATATATATAATTCTGGTAATAAAATACGAGGAATAAAATACCACTAATATTCTTCTCTTTTAAGTTAATTGTATCTGGTACTCAGTAGAAGTTCGTTGATGTACAGTCAAGAGCACTTGGAGCTTGACACATTGGACTTTGTAACGTTCTTATTACAATCCCTTAGAGGCCAGACTCGCACTACAAGTTTGAAGCTTCATGTGCTCTTGACTGTACTTAATTTATAGCTTCTCATGACAGGGTCTTTATTTAAAATACAACGTGCAAAGACGTTTGACGAAAAAGTTTCTAGGAAAGGGTCATTTTATTCCGAACTCTTTCACAACGTGATAAACTCAAAGCGATTATCATATTAATTATAACGACCTTTCCTCCACAGCCGCTCTGGGAGATATGGGAGGCAGCGGCACCAGTTCATCATCATCCCACATGTCTCCAGGATGGCAGGTCAACGACCTGGACCTGGATCTACCTGGAGAGCTGTCCATGAAGTTAGTAAGAATAATAAATACAATACAATACAACAACTCTTTATTGTATACTAAAAACAACACAATACGGATACAAGCATTAACCAAAGTTCAATGGGCGATCTTGTCGCTTTTAGCAATCTCTTCTAGACAACCTTGGGATGGATCAAACTGAGATGTTAGAACTAGGTTAGACGGTGCACTAAAGAACTTAATATATCCTATTAATATTATAAATGCAAAAGTTTGTTTGGATGGATGTATGGATGTATGTTTGTTCATCTTTCACGCAAAAACTACTGAACGGATTTGATAAAACTTTACAGTTATATAGCTCATACATCAGAATAACACATAGGCTATATTTTATCCCAGTATTCCCACGGGAACGGGAACTACGCGGGTGAAACCGCGGGGCGCTGCTAGTCCTTCTATACTAATATTATAAACTAGCTGATGCCCGCGACTTCGTCCGCGTAGAATTTGTTATTCCTTTGCGCTTCGAAAATATATCAAGAAGGATAATCTACACTATCTATCTATCAACACTAATATTATAAAGAGGAAAGATTTGTAGTTTTGTACCTATGTTAATAACGAATAAACTCAAAAACTACTGGACCGATTAAAAAAACTCTTTCACCATTAGAATGCTACATTATTCCTGAGTAAAATAGGCTATATCTATGAGGAAAAAGAATTAGGGATCCTTACTAAAACTTGACTGTACTATCAGCAAAAGCTAAGCCTGATACATTTGGAAGTACATGCCAGGATTGGAACCCGAGCCTCACGGATGAGAGGCGGGCTCTTTAGCCAGTGGGCTATCATTGCTATTTATTTATATTTTTGTTATTCAAAACACCCTATATACAACGCGTTCCAGAATAAGCGCAATTCCTCATACACCCCAATTAGTACACTAATATAAAAATATGGTAATGCATTCGTACTTGAGTTTTGTCTAACAAAATTTCTTATGTAAAGGGCGATAACAGTACGGTTTCCACAGGTAGCCCTAACTAAAGTCAATTCTATGCTAATTCGTTTTTCTGAAAACAATTTACACATACTAAAAATAGCTGAAATCAATTAAGTAGTCGATACTGATTACGTATTGTATAGCCTAGGACACTCTCTGGTTTATGATTTTTGAATTAGTTCTTGATACCAAAGGCTATGCAAGTGCTCATTATAACTAACAAATTTCCTCAAGGAACCCATAGTGAATTCTCAAAAAAAGAAGTGGATTTTGTATGGAGACTTTTGAAGAGTATTTGTGATAAGTTTCAAGTTGATAGTACAAAAAAAAACACACTTTTTCATACCAACTTCAACCCCTACTTTCACTCCTATAAGGAATAGTTTTCGAAAAATCCCAAAACACGTACGTGTCTCATCATTTATTTGTAAAAGTATTTGTGCCAAGTTTCAAGTTAAGAGACGTAGAAAAGAATTACACGTCTCCATAGAAACTCCAACACCCTGTTTCACCCCCTCAGGAGGGGGTTTTAGAAAATCCAGAAATAAGTGTCTTGTTATTTGTTTTAAGGAGTATTTTTACAAAGTTTCGAATTGATACACCAAAAAATGAGGGTTTTCCATACATACATGAACGTGGGAGAGCCACTCGACCGGAGTGATACCACGGCCTCACAGAAAACCAGCGTAAAGAAATGCATTGCGTTTCGTTGAGTGAGTGAGGTAACCCGAGGTCCCAATCCCCCCTTTTTCGGAAAATCCAAAAACACTAAAAGTATTTGTACCAAGTTTTAAGTCGATAAACGTCAAAAACAACACATCTCCATACAAAATCCCACCCCCTGTTTCGCCCCCTTAGGGGGTGTTTTTTACAAAACCCAGAAATACGTGTCTTGTTGTTTGTTTTGAGGAATATTTCTAGAAAGATTCGAATTGATACACCCAAAAATGAAGGTTTTCCATACATTTTTAACTCACCCCTACTTTCTCCCCGTTAGAGTTCGATTTTCGGAAAATCCAAAAACACGTATCTACTCATTTATTTCTAAAAGTATTTGTGAAAAGTTTTAAGTTGATAGACGTAAAAAACAACACGTCTCCATACAAAATCCCACCCCCTGTTTCGCCCCCCTAGGGGGTGTATTTTTACAAAATCCAGAAATACGTGTATTGTGGTTTGTTTTGAGGAGTATTTGTACAAAGTTTCGAATTGATACACCCAAAAATGAAGGTCTTCCATACATTACAAACTCAACCCCTACTTTCACCCCGTTAAGTGACGATTTTCGAAAAATCCAAAAACACGTATCTACTAATTTATTTCTAAAAGTATTTGTGCCAAGTTTCAAGTCGATACACGTCAAAAACAACACATCTCCATACAAAATCCCACCCCCCGTTTCGTCCCCTTGGGGTGTGTTTTTTACAAAACCCAGAAATACGTGTCTTGTTGTTTGTTTCGAGGAGTATTTGTACAAAGTTTCGAGATGATACACTCAAAAATGAAGGTTTTCCATACATTACAAACTCAACCCCTACTTTCACTACTTTAAGGGACGATTTTCGGAAAATCCAAAAACACGTATCTACTAATTTATTTCTAAAATTATTTGTGCCAAGTTTCAAGTCGATACACGTCAAAAACAACACATCTCCATACAAAATCCCACCCCATGTTTCGCCCCCTTAGGGGGTGTTTTTTACAAAACCCAGAAATACGTGTCTTGTGGTTTGTTTTGAGGAGTATTTTTACAATGTTTCGAATTGATACACCTAAAAATGAAAGTTTTCCATACATTCCAAACTCAACCCCTACTTTCACCCCGTTAGGGGACGATTTTCGGAAAATTCAAAAACACGTATCTACCCATTTATTTCTAAAAGTATTTGTGCCAAGTTTCAAGTTGATAGACGTAAAAAACAACACGTCTCCATACAAACTCCATCCCCCTCTTTCACCCCCTTATGGGGTGTTTTTTGAAAAATTAAGAAATACGTTTCTTGTCGTTTGTTTTATAGAGTATTTTTACAAAGTCTTGAATTGATACACTCAAAAATGAAGGTTTTCCATACAAACGTTCAACCCCTTTTTCACCCCCTTAAGGGTTGAATTTCGAAAAATCCTTTCTTAGTGCTAGCTTACGTCTTAAAAACAATAGCTGTAAAAAAAAAACAGCTTTCTAGGTCTAAGGGTTTAGGCTGGGCGTTTATGAGTCAGTGAGTCAGGACTTCTCTCTTTATATATATAGATAGGAAAGATTTGAATTTTTGTATCTTTGTTACGAATAAACTCAAAAACTACTGGACCGATTTAAAAAATTCTTACACCAATGAAAAGCTACAATATCTCTAAGTAAAATAGACTATATTTTATTCCCATATTCCCACGGGAACGGGAACTACGTGGGTGAAACCGCGCAGAACCGCTAGTCATTAAAAAAAGACCCTTAGCTCAGCAGTGGTAATGTATTGATGATGATGATGATGATGACTGGTCAACAGCGAGGCGCTACTGTCGCTTCCGTCGCTGACGATGTTCAAGCAGGAGGCTCCGTCGCCTACAGGGGCAGTGCTATCGCCGCCGCGCCGAGCTTGGGCGCCGCGACGCGTCGACGAACGACAGGTGAGATTCTGAAACAAATGTATGTAGGATATTTTTACGATCAATTGATTAATACTGGCAGGCACACGTATATTCAAATTCAAATTGTGAAAGTCAAGATGAGAGTCGGAAATAAAAAAGATGGCAGTAGTGTAACGGAAAACGTTATACTACTGCCATCTTACTCGTAGTTCCGCCTTCACATGTATTTATTTTTTGGAGACCAAAGGGATACAGACATTTGTGACACAATAGATAACACTAAAAGAAAAGTCTTAGTCTTACCCATCACCGTTCCCACTAAGAACACTATAACATAGGTATCAGTAACAACACTAGGTTAGTTGTAGTAGCTACAATACTTCTGACAGAATCGTTTAACACCAAAAACAACAACAGCAAACATTTATAAAAAGGAATTATATGTTATGCATCGTATAAACAGCAGTATTTTACCAAATTTTGGAATCACGGCCAGACAATTCAGATATCGTGTAGTCAAGATGCAATACCTAAGATACTTTACGGTATAACGTGCATAACCGATAATAGGTACTACTTATACAGTACAGCGTAGAATACCGATATAATTTTTAACAACAAAAACTGACTTCAAACATGAAACTAAAAAAAGTATAAAGAAGCACTAGTCGCCACTACGATTTTCGAAGGTTCCCCTCGGTTGGTCGGCTAAACGGTTGAATTGAGAAACCTCCTTTTTTGAAGTCGGTTTAAAAACTACAGAATGCAGCTTTCGATGCTTACAATAATATCATAAAATTTTTCGTACAATACTGGTAATACTATACTCTGTCGTACAATACCGATAATGTTGTGAATTCACTAATGTCTCGTTACTAAATTGTTTTGTTTCGCCAGATTACCAATATGGTGGTCGACGGAAGCAACCGCGACGGCCTCGACGAGGGGGGTTGCCAGCAGTCTCCCCCCCACAACGCCGCCATGATGACACAGCATTGTAAGTATTAATATGGTAGATTTTGACAGTATACACCCCCCATATGTCAAGCTTATGTGCAGTTATGTGTTATTGACATGCTATTCTTCCCTTCCCTACTATTAATCTCTTAGGCCAAGAAAATGAGACACAATTGTTTTTTTTTTATAATGAGTCAAGCACCGTGCGGTTCCAATGCTTGAAAACGAACGAAAACTATTTTTGTATAACCTTTTGACAATGTAAGTCATATTAATAATAATAAATATAGTAGGACACAATTCACACGGTAATTTAATCCCAAACTAGGCAGAGCCTAAGGAATAGACATGTGTGTTAATGTCTATGGCCTAAGGGTACTAAACAACTGATAAACATACCTAAATGAATATTAAATACCCAGACGCAAAGCCAATAGACATGTCCACCGAATCGAACCCGCGACCTCAGACTCAGATGGCAGACTCACTACCAACTGAGCCAACAGGCCTGTCAGAGTATTGCAAGATTATTGCAATCTTGCAATACTCTGACTCTGAATATGACATAATCCCGAAACGCGGTCGAAGTCGCTCGCCGGCTTTTTTTTGTATAATTTTCCTTTTGCTGTATATTTCGGGTTTTGACTAATATTAGTAATAATATTATGTGGCAAATGTCCGTAAAAAGGGGCAGTGAATGGGAAATTCGATAAAATGTGAGGGATGGACATTTTCGGATTCTTCAGTAAAAGTGCTATCATTTTACTATTGATAAGCAAGGGAGGGATGTTGAAAGTGTTGAAGACACTGAATTTCTGTAAACTTAAGACTTGAAAACTGAATTACTTGACATTGACAAAATGCCAAAAGCGGTGCCATTATCACTACATAGTATAAAACAAAGTCGCTTTCTCTGTCCCTATATGCCTATATATGCTCAAATCTTTAAAACGACGACGGATTTTGATGCGGTTTTTTTAATAGATAGAGTGATTCAAGAGGAAGGTTTTAGTATTAGCATTGCACCCGTGCGAAGCCGGAGCGGGTCGCTAGTATGTATATGAAAAAAAGTCGCACGCCAAAGCTAGTATTTGTACGTTTGTCCACAGCTGGCAGTCCAGAAAGTATGCAGTGTCAGCAGAATATCTCTCCGGGCGGAATGATGCATATCAATGGCTACCACTCTCCCACCATGGAGGAGAACAAAAGTAATAATAATCTGACGCCTTCTATCACTTTTCACGAGATATTCTTTGGACCCCTAATTGTAGACTTCCATGGGTCGCGGCCGACTATGATTGACATTGACACAAGTCAATATATGATAACCAACTTCAACTTATATGGTTTTCTTATGCATGCCGTTGTCAGAACTGGACGAAATCAAATGGGACCAATCTGAAATCACCAGCTTTCAAATAAAAAAATAATCATCCATATCGGTTCACCCAGTCGAAAGTTCTGAGGTAACAAAAAAAAACAGACGAATTTATAACCTCCTCCTTTTTGAAGTCGCTTGATTGTCGCAGTCTACCTTTAAACGTGATAGGTGGTGAGCCCGTCGCCGGACCGGGTCCTTTACACATGTCTCAGAATAAATTCTGTGACCTGCGGGTTTCCTCACGATGTTTTCCTTCACCGTCTAGCTAGTAATGAATATGTACGTATGTTTTGAAAAACTCATTAGTACATGACAGGATTTGAATCCGAGCCTCACTGATTTTGATCTTGTAAAGCAGGCTCTTTAACCGTAAGACTATCGTAAGGCTTATTATTCAATACAAAAATACAAATATTTCCTCTAATATTAGTGTAGAAATATTTGCCTTCTTTCTTCCCGCTTCTTCTCAACTATAGGTACATTCCGAAGCGGTGGAGTCGCAATGACTTTCAATAAGATGACATAAAAGCCTCTACATTGAATAAAAACTTTTGACTTTGATCTCTTCGTTCTCATATTAATATCGAAGTGTTGCGCAGACGCAGGTCTGCTGATGTGCTCCCCGGTCAGCTCGCTGGAGGGATTCTTGCACTCGCCCTTACAGCAGCGCTCCGACTCCAGCTTCAAGGATGACACCAGGTACTTTTAGCGATAAGACCGCCTTTGCACTGCAAGATGACCACCCCTCTTAGCCAAGTAGCTTGTACTAACGAATCGAATGAACTCAGATTGCCAGTATGGGGTTGACATAAGCGATACACAATTCGTCCTGGCTAGACTTGATGTATTCTCTGGGACAAAATTATAAAGGTGCCGTTCCCGTGGGAATGTTTCCATTCCCATGGGAATTTTTATATTCCCGTGGGAATGTTTCAATTCCCATGAATTTTATATTCCCATGGAAATTTTTATATCCCCGCGGGAATTTTATATTCCCGCGGGAATTTTTAAATTTCCGTGTGTATACTTGGCTTTCTGTAGGGAAAAGGAAGCTTTGTCGGTTTAATTTAAATTTATTGAAAATCTGCCAAAACACAGACATACACGTCCAATAGACATGTGAATTCTCGAATTATTATTGCCAGGTTCCAATACGTGTTGGCGGCGGCCACCTCGATCGCGACGAAGCAAAACGAAGAGTCATTGACTTATTTGAATCAGGGGCAGCCCTACGAGATCAAACTGAAGAAACTGGGCGATCTCTCCCACTACAAAGGAAAGATATTGAAGGTAAGACTTCGTCCATAAGGTTGTCTGGAAGAGATCGCTAAAGGAGACGAGAGATTGGGAGGCTTGCATGGTCCCTAAACCATTGTTGCCATATTCCATAAACAAATTGTTTTGACAAATAATAAAACACAACTGATTCCAATATCCAATACCACTCAACAGTATATTGACGGGCCTGTTGGCTCAGTTGGTAGTTACCCTGCCTTCTGAGTCGGAGGTCGCGGGTTCGATCCCCGCTCGGGGCCAACATTTGTGTGCATGAACATGTCTGTTGGCTTCGTGTCTGGTCGTTTAATATTTATTTAAGTATGATGTGTGTTGTTTAGCATCCATAGTACAGGCCCTGCCTAGTTTGGGACTAAATAACCGTGTGTGAATTGTGTCTCACAATTTATTATTATCTAAATTAGGTCCATTTTATAGGTCATCGGGAAGGACTAATAGTGATACACATTTTCAGAGCGTGATAAAGATATGTTTCCACGAACGCCGTCTGCAGTATATGGAGCGCGAGCAGATAGCTCAGTGGCACGCGGAGAGGCCTGGGGAAAGGATCGTGGAGGTAACTGTAATGTGACTACCGTGATTGTACTGCGACTGTACTGAGACTGCACTGCGACTGTACTGTGATTGTGTTGCAACTATACTGTGACTGTACTTTGACCGTACTGTGACTGTACCGTTTGTGTACTGTGATAGTAATGCGACTGTACTGTAACTGTGCTGTGACTGTACTTTGACCGCACTGTGACTGACCTGTAACTGTACTGTGGCTGCGTACGTACTGTGTCTGTACTGTACCTGTCAATCATATACTTAAAATTGTTTTTGTAAGTTCTTTGAGTATTTGAATGCCAATGATGCAAATTTTTTGTAATGTAAGGTGAAAGGCAGTACATACATACATACAGCTCACGCCTTCTTCCCACAGGGGTAAGCAGATACGATGGATGACCACTTTGCCTGATCTTTGCACACTTCCCTCGCTTCCTTCACATTCATAAGCCTTTTCATGCACGGTCTTTTATTTTTTTACACTCTTGGCCCAAGCTTTTTGAAGGACGTCACTAAGGCAGTCTATGTCAAAATTCAAGGTCCTGCCATATTTCATCAAGATCGGCTTAGCAGTTCAGAAACGTAGCAGGCTGACAATCTTTAAAAAATTCAGAAGAAAAAAAATCTCACTTTTAGCCTTAGGCCTTCACGCCGTAGGCAGAGTAATGGAATACCATTACTGGATATACACACATTTCACGAGATACATTGGACCCCTAAACGTGATACGTGGTGAGCCCATCACCGGACCGGCTCTATTTACACATGTCTCAGAATTAATTCTGAGACCTGCGGGTTTCCTCACGATGTTTTCCTTCACCGTCGAGCTAGTGATAAATATGTACGTAAGTTTTTGAAAAACTCATTGGTACATGCCAGGATTCGAACCCGAGCCTCACTGATTTTAGGCAGGCTCTTTAACCGTAAGCCCCTTTTCACACGTTCCGGTTTCCGCCGGTCCGGCGCGCGGCAAAGTATATGGCCATGTACGTTAGCTTTCATACGTACCGGCGGGCAACCGGGCAATCGGCCATACATTTCGCCGCCGGACCGGCGAAAACCGGTAAGTGTGAAAATGGGCTAAGGCTATCACTGCTCAGAAGAAACAAAATAACATAATGAAGGCTTGCTCAGTTACTGTTTTGTTCGGCAGGTCGATGTGCCTCTCTCGTACGGAGTGATCAAAGTGGAACAGCCCGCTTCTCTCAACGCTCTCCACATCTACTGGGACCCAACGAAAGATGTTGGCGTTTATATCAAGGTAAATAATATTTAAAACTTCCTATTAATATTACAAACGAGAAAGTTTGTATGGATGTTTGTTCCTTTTTCACGCAAAAATTACTGAACGGATTTTGATAAAACTTTACAGTTCTATAGCTTATACATCAGAACAACACATAGGCTATATTTTATCCCAGTATTCCCACGGGAACGGGAACTAAAACGCCGTCGTTGCAACGCCGCTAGTTATACATAAAAAAACTGTTTTAAGACATCAAAATAATCCCTAAATGATAGTAATAGAATTTTACATATTAGAGAACATTAGAACTCAAAAAATAAATAATTATTATCTGAATTTCTATGAAGGGCAGCTTCGAATTCAGAACCTAAATTGAAATATTGTTGAATCATAACTAACAAGTAAACGGTGTAATGTAGACTTATCTGACACTTTCCCAGGTGAACTGCATATCGACTGAGTTCACGGCGAAGAAGCACGGTGGCGAGAAGGGGGTGCCTTTCCGCATACAAGTGGAGACGTATCTGGCCAGCGACGAACACAACCGACTGCACGCCGCTGCCTGCCAGATCAAGGTACAATCGACTAACGCTAAGCCTGTACAGTCAACAAAGTTGTTACGGTTACATGGCCAGTAAGTTAGAACTCATTTTTCTGGTGTAGTCATAAATAAATCTTATTGATTAATGTTTATTTCGAAAGGATCTTTGATCCCTACAATTTACCAAAAAAAAAACTATAATAGTACATTATGATATCAGTGCGGTAGGTTGAAAATTACAGCCGAGGCGATATTGCTAGCCCGAGCCGTAGGCGAGGGCTACAAGTTAGCAGAGGCTGTAATTATCAAAGCGCACGTATGTCATACGACGTTTTATAACACATTTGCGAGGAAATCAAATAAAACTCCGACTATGGTAAACGAATAAAAACAATACAGCGTTAAGAAAAAGCGCGCGGCGCGCATCATCATTTTTTTTAGGCAAGGGCACAAAAAACAGCCAGTATTACTAATAAAGTAAATTAATATTTTTGTGTTTTGTTGCAGATTAATTAGTTGTAATTTACTGTCAAAATTAATTAAATTAAATAATTATGAACATAAATATTTCTTTATTATATTTAATCTCCCAAAGTTAATTTTAATCATAAAATGTTGACAACTTTTTTGACATAAAAACAGATTTGAGATTTTAAAAAGTACCGTTCGTTTTAAGACGGAGCATCTTGATAGACCGTGCGTTTTACTTTACACTTACCGCACTTGGGCGTAATGAGATAGGTAACGATATTAAAATTGGTGAAATAAGACACCTTTTACGAGCAAATGTGTTATAAATACATTTAAGGCACTACACTACTACTACAAACATAGTTTCTGATTTAGCCATCCACGCCCACTTGAATAATTCACCCTGTATATAGGTTGAGGTTAGGTTATGTTTAGGTTCTTTATGGAAGCAACTGCATAAAATCGGAAACCTCTTGAGACGTACAGTCAGGAGCACGTGGAGCTTAAACATTGGACTTTGTTACGTTTTTATTACAATCGCCTTAGAGGTCAGACTCGCATTACAAGTGTAAAGCTTACTAGTAAGACATGAGATTAAAAAGAGTTGAGTTTCTTGCTGGTTCTTCTCGGGGTACTGCATTTGGAACCAGCAACTCGTCGGTGGAGATGGGCTGCTGTTTACATTTAGACAATCTTTATGGACGAGTTTAGAGCGCCTTGTTATTAGACTATACAACGCGTAACAGAAAAAGCGCAATTCCTCATACACCCCAATTAGTGTATTAATATAAAAAAAATATGATGCAATCGAACTTTAGTTGTGTCTAACCAATTTCCTTAATATCGATCAATAATAGCACGATTTCCATAGAAAGCACTAAATTCAGCTACGCTAATTCATTTCTGGGAAAAATTTAACACATATTAAAAATTGCCGAAATCGAATAAATAGTCGATACTGAACAAACTAATTTCAGGAATTGCGCTAATTCTGTTACATGTTGTATATTGACTTTTCTAAGTGTAATTTTTTATTATCTACAGAAATAAATACATTATCATGTTCATGTACTCTTAAGACAACGTTCCAAATTCCCAAGAGATTCCACAGTATTTGTCTCCAGGTGTTCAAACTGAAGGGAGCCGACCGAAAGCACAAGCAGGACCGGGAGAAGGTGATGCGAAGACCACGAGCTGACCTGGAGAAGTACCAACCCGGCTGCGAAGCCACGGTCCTCACCACGGTAAGTCATTATTATTACTACTATGTAGGTATATACTTACGGTTAAGGAGCCTGCTTCACATGATGATAATCAGTGAGGCTCGGTTTCGAACATGGCATGTACCAATGAGTTTTTCAAAAACTTACGTACACATTCATCACTAGCTCGACGGTGAAGGAAAACATCGTGAGGAAACCCCTCAGGTCCCAGAATTAATTGAGACATGTGTAAAAAGACCCAGGGGCCAATTCCACTAAATGTGAATGGTTATAGTTGGATGACAATGACATCTCAATGGTCAGTCAATGCTGTTATTTGGCACTTTTCAGAGCAAATAAAACCATCGACTGACCATTGACATGTCATTGTCATCCAACTATAACCTTTCACATTTAGTGGAATTGGCCCCCCGGGCCCCGGTCGGGCGATGGGCTCACCACCTATCACGTTTAGGAGTCGAATATTCTCGTGAAAAGTGGGTATATCCAGAAATGGAATACCTCTGCCTACCTCCTCTGCGATAAGAGGCGTGAGATTTTATTTATTTATTTATTATTTACTTTTTTGTTGACAGCTGTCACACGACGCTTTGATGCCGCCGCCTTCTCTGGTGACCACCTCGCCGCCATACTCGCCGGAGTTATGGTAAGTCGATACCCGGGTAAGGTGATAGCCGAAAGGGTAAGTAGCAGGTAAGTGATATTTGGCATACTTCTTATTAGGGACAAGCGGGTGCTACTGCTTAGCGGCGTTACCAGCGCGGATCCCGTTCATTCCCCTTCCCGTAGGAATTTCTAAAAATCCCTTCATATAGGTTGCCTAGGACATGTAAGACACCTAAGAGTACATACCATATTTAAAATTTCTAGGTGTTATCGTTTCGGTGTAAAAAAATATACTAAACGTTTTAACCAGTTTTTATATTTTCCTGTGGGAATGGGATATTTTAACTTAGCAAAAAGTATCCCAAATGTTGACCCAAATTTCATCAAAATCCGTCCAGTAGTTTTTGCGTGATGCGTGCACAGAGAGACAGAAATAAAAAAAAAAACCGGCCAAGTGCGAGTCGGACTCGCGCACCGAGGGTTCCGTACAACCTTGCAAATTTATGGTTTTCGTAATTTTTCCTTTATCTATGCTATAAGACGTTGCTTCGTACCAAATTTCAAGATTCTGAGTTCACGGGAAGCACCCTGTAGGTTTTGATTCCCTTGCAAGTGTCGAAAATTTGCGGCATAAACGGCTGTATCTTTTGATTGCGTTGGCTTAGAAGTTTGATTTTTTCACAGCTTCAAGGGACAGTAGACCTGAGTAATTGATATAAATTTCAGCTTCATACCTCCACGCGTTCCTGAGAAAAAGGGTCTTGACAGACGGACGGACGGACGGACAGACGGACAACAAAGTGATCCTATAAGGGTTCCGTTTTTTCCTTTTGAGGTACGGAACCCTAAAAATGGTGTTTTGTAATCTAAATCAATAACTATCTACACTACAGTACAGTTGACATACATGTTTAAAAATAATTTTAAATAAGTATCTTTGCGAACTATTTTTGGATTTCGTAACAAAGATGTTGAAAACAAATCATTATCACTCTATATGTCAGACTCAGCTGCTTATTTCAGTAATACTCGTACCTTATTAATACCATTGCAGGTAATACAGTACAAATGCTTCCCAACTTAATCGCATCGCAAATAAAAGATGTTTTCTTTTTTATTGGCCTTAAATTGTGTCCCACTATTTATTTATTTTAAATCGGAGAGAGCGCTAGCCCCCACAGACAATTAACTTTTTTTTAAAGTAGCCAAATTGATTCGACCTTTCTCAAGTGATGCGCTTACCAACGAACAGCATTCCGTTTTTATTCATATACTAGCGGTTTTAGCGCGGTTACACCCGCGTTCCCTTGGGAATAAAAAAAAACCTATGTTACTCAGGGATCTTCTAGCTTTACAATGGTGAAGGAATTTTTCAAATCGGTCCAGTAGTTTTTGAGTTTATTCGTAACAAACATACAAAAATACAAATCTTTCCTCTTTATAATATTAGTACATATTATATAGAAGTATAGATAATCAGTCTATCACGACGTATGTCTGTGGAAACTTTTCTCTGGCCAGTGCATCCAAAAATAAGCTTATAAATTGGATCACAAAAACAGATTGATGTCATCCAACAGCCATTTATTACAATAACTGTCAAGGTACATTAACTTGTGGACTTGTTGCTATGTTCATACCCTAAAATTGACCGCCATGTTCCCAATTGGTCTTCATCTTCTCTTATTCAATATTCATGCGTCACTCACTGTATTTATAATTTAATTGATAAATATAACCGGCCAAGTGCGAGTCGCACTCGAATATGTATCATGTCTTGTGTAAACTTTATTGTTTATTTTTTTCTTATTTTTATTGAGTGCTGACTGCTTTTATAGGATCAATAAGTTTTTTATGTGAATTACCATACCACCAACATCTATTTATATAAAATGATAAACTGACTGACTGATTGGTGATGTATCAACGCACAGCCTAAGCTGCTGGGTCTAGAGACTTGAAATTTTGCACATAGACAGCCTGTACTGTGTAGGCATTCACTAAGAAAGGGTTTTGCAAAATTCAAACCCCTAAGGGGGTGAAATAAGCGTGCGCGAGCGAAGCCGCTTGTAAAAGCTATTTGTCACTAAGCATAGTTGGGCGTGGTCAGTCAGTGAATGGGTGACCGCCTAGTGGCGTTATATCACGAGCGCTTCCGTGTTTCGGAACGCATGTTAAATTGTTGGTGCCTGTTGTCGTTGTGTTTACGCACACTGGGAGTCGATAAGATACCATTGATTGACATGAAGAGTTCTGGTATTTGAATGGCCACTACCCTATTAACATTAATACCATCTACCAATCCGCAGTGGGCTCGCATGGGAGATTATAGCCCATACTGTCATGTGTAAGGGGAAGACCCTGAGTTCAGCAGTGGGCTATTACGGCTTGATGATGAATTAGCACCGCCCGGCCCGTCTGTCAGCTCCTAGCTACGACGAAGTTGAGTAGGCAGTTGAATTTAGGTAACTGGATGCCTTAAGCAATCTTCCCGTATCCCTATATGAACTACAAAATTAATTTAAAAAAATATTAACACTGTATGAAGCATGAAGCTAGTAATACATATACTACGTCTATGGTATGAAGTGAGGTCATGACTAGGGCTTTCGAATACCGGATTTTTTGAATACCGTTATCAATACCGGAAAGTTTTTTTCCAATACCGGGATCCCGGGATCCCGGTATTGAAATTGTGTTCAGATTTTTTTTTCTTTTCAAGCAGCAAATGCCAAATTTTATGAAGAAAATAACACAAACTATCAGTTGTTTTACTGAAAATTAACCTTTGTTAATAATATCACTTTAAATGTAAACGAAAACCTATTCCAGGATTAGTCACAACAGGGATTAATGTCTTTTTTATGATTAATCGTATTCTATGTAGAAAATATAACAAAAGAAAAAAATCTCTTTTATTTGCGTTTATGATAATTTGCTAAGTATTGTGTACAATAAAGATGCTGTGAATATTCAGTTAATCTTCAGTATTTGGTAATTTTGTTTAAGATTCGATATTCGGTCGAATATTATGAACAAAGTTGCCGAATAGCAAATTATCAATTAAACGGTACGATGTTTTCCTTTGGACGAACTGAAGTAAAATAAAGAAATAATGCGTGTGTGACATGATTAATTCCTAAATGAAACAAATAAACCCCTTTGCACGCCCTATTTGTGTTGCTTGCACAGCGCATGCATTAGAAAGAGAATGTAGGTATTTCCATCAAAGCAGAATATTCGGCGCTTGGGTCAAGACCGTGACCGGTTATTCGGTATTCGGCCAAATCACTATACGTGTTATCTCTTATGTACAATGTATGACTGAAAAATTACATAGGTATCTATTTATAATTAAAACTTTAAAATATCATCTTCAATAGTTAAACCAAGTACTTAAGTACCTACTTCAGGTAAGTTTCATTTTCATATCCAAAATGTTGAATGAACTACTAAACTACTGATAAAAGCAAATAAAATAAGAGGCACGAATTGTGGAATCACTAACTTTACTTAAATCTGACCCCTTAAAAATATGAAAGGGAAAAACAGATAGGTTATACCTTAAGAATTAACTGTTTTCTTAAGGAGAATCATTTTAGACAAAAGATTATGCCTAGCAACAACGAGGATGGGCGTGCAAACCTTGATATGAACTGAATAACTGGTGTAAAGCCTACATTTATACAAAATAAGTACAATAAAATATGTACAACTATTCTTAATATGCTCTTGTATGTGTAACTGTAAAGTTTATACTAAAAATAAAACTAAATAACCAATACCGGGATCCCGGTATTAGACACTTCAATACCGGTATTGAAAAAAGGCAAAAAAAGTCCGGGATCCCGGTATTAGCCAATACCGGGATCCCGGTATTGGAAGCCCTAGTCATGACTGCGACCGAACCGAACGTCAACGACTATTTAAAACGCCCGGATTTTGAAGTTAATTTACTACCTGATGCCGGTTTTTTTTCTCTCGGTCGTCTCTGGTATCCCAGACGGGATGCCGTAAGCAATTGCTTAAATAGCTTATAGGCTAGGATATCCAGGCCTTTGAGTAGGTATTGCAAATAAGAGAGACTATGAAAGTTGAAAGGCCAACTGCACTAATATCGCAGTCTAGTAATAAACATTTGCCCTCTGCCAGTGACCCTATAAATTCAGTCACGCGAGAATCGCAGCACATGAGTAAAGAAACGGAACAGAGACAAAGCTTCTAAGGAGCGTGCAAAATTCTTACTTATTTTAGTAGGGTTGGCAAAGGAGAATAATATAAACAAAACGTCTATTAGACTTTTATTTGTACATCAGATTATTTACAAATTACCAACTCTATCTTTTTTTATAAGTTTTTATTTTTAATAATTTCTAAAATCTTATAATCTAATGATAAATTCTAAATGTAATGGATATAATGTTTTTTCAAATAATCATTAAGGACGCTTCCACATGGCATAATATTAAATTTACAATCTTACACTCGTTTCAGAATATCATTAGGTAAAAATATTTACAATGTTTACGTCGAGTTCTTTGTAATGAGTAAATAAAGAATCTTTGCCCATATTTATAGGTTGTTCAGGTCTATTAACAAACAATTTTATTTCGTCACATATGTGATTTTCGAGACATTCATGCAAACTGTACAGTAGGTAACCATTTTACACCTCCGAATCTAATTATTTACACTTTCTTGACTTTATATTTTACACTTTATTCTACCATAAACAATTTAAAATAACCATTTCTCACTAAGCAGGAGCGCGAAACAAATACGACAACCGTTGCGCGGCCCTCGGCTTTTCTACTGACCGAGCCGGTTTTATCCAGTTGCGGCGCGTACGTGACGCAGCGCTAGTAGAAACGCACACAAGCACTGCATGCTTGTAGTAGTGTACCTACGACAGCGCGGTTGTATGAAGCTTTGTCTCTGTTCCGTTTCTTTACTCATGTGATCGCAGTCTGCAATCATCACGACACTTAGTCTTCTATTATACTATTAGTGAAGCCAATTTAGATTTTTTTCTCGGACTCCAGTTGCTACTTTATATTAGCCGGTGATTTAAATTGGGTACTGCATTTGGAAGCAGCAACTCTTCGGTGGAGATAGGCTGCTATTCTGTGACTTCAGCTAACTTTTATGAACGAGGAAGCGCGCTCTACACTCGCGAGTAGAGCTGTAACGAACCGTATGTATTCGTTACTGAGTAACGGGTACTCCATAAAGTAACGAGTAACGAATCGTTACTCACGAATTCATTTCGTTACTCGCATCTTTTTCGTTACTTGCATCTTTCGTCGTATAGGTGGGTACCCACACTATTCCAGTTCATGCAGGGACCGTTGTTGCGTGTATCCAAACGTTTGATGACCGTTTGTTTTACGCATTCGCGTACTTTTTCGTATAAAAACGTACGTTAGAAAGAAAAGAAGCAAAACAATTTTTAAGTTGATTTATCGTTAAAATGTTGTTTAAATTTTATTTTCAATAAATAATGTTGGATACACAGGTTGGATACCTATTTGTTGCTTTTTTATTTTAATCGATAGGTACCTATTAAGATAATAGATCGCGATGTTACTGTGATATAATATAAGGACATGGTTAAAAAAATATATATGGTAAATCCATTGCAAATTTTAGTTGATTTTGTCGAACAGTTCACTTGTATCAGAAGTAACGAGTAACGATACGAAAGTAACGAGTACTAATTGATAAAGTAACGAATACATACGGGTACTGATTTTCTCGTTACTTTTACAGCTCTACTCGCGAGAAAGCCGCGAGAAACAAGCTCCACACTCTTGTCTTGTAGCCGCGAGAAGTAAGAGTGTGGAGCCGATTTTCGGGTTCTCTTCTCGCGGCTTTCTCGCGTTCTCGCAAGAATCGTGTGCGAGTGTCGAGCGCGCTTTAGACTGTAGCGACTGTTGATCAAGCATTTCAGGGCCCCGCGCCCGCGTTAGCCAGTCATCCCGCCACGCAACTGCAGGCCTGTTGGCTTAACAATAAATATTATATTACGTCACTGAACCTGGATTTTATCTGACCTCGACACCTACCCCCTATAACTACCACAGTAGGTACACTGGTATGTAGGTACAAGACTATTTGACCTTTCTATGGGTAGTTATTTTTGACTTAAGTACAGAAATAAATGAATTTCAACTTTGACCAAAACTTTGCGTTTTCATTATACGAGCGTGGTCGGGCAGTCTTCACTCGGACGCTTTTCGTGATCCGAGTGTACTGGGACGTTAACAGGACAGGAAATCAGTGGATCCGACTTATACCTACCGTGAAAACGCGGTTAAAATCTTTGGCAGTATGACTCATACGGCGTCAACTCAAAAAAAGAAGAAGGCAGGATAATAATTATATACTGTGAGTGACTGACCTACACTGCTTCAACAAGACACAAGTGTCACAATCACAATATTGTGTTACCGAATAAGCAGTTTTATCCGGTTTATACCTAAGTGGCAGATCACCTTGCCGAGATTTTTCTCGGTTCGTCCGCTGTTATGACGCGCTAATGACTGCATAAACTGCATTGTCTTTAACTGCAGGAGATGCGGTTTATGCTGATTCAAGTTGGATTTGTCTCATGGTCGTTCTAAGACTTTTGAGTCAGTCATATTATTGGAATACGAAGACGAGCGTCATGTTTTTTGTAAAATTTTCATTTTGCTGTATACTTATTTTGGATTTTGGCTCGTGAAAGTGTGCAGTGAAATGGAAATTCAATTATTAAAAAGAGAAACTGATTCACTGACTTACCTACTCAGTGAACTATTATCGCGCAGATTCAGCCGCTGAACCTAGAAAGCAAAACAAATATTTTAGGATGTATTTAGCCCAAGGGTATTTTGAAATTCGTACGGGGAATACATAAAGTATTCATTGATGAATTATTTTATGAGTGAAAGTAGTTTTCAACTTTTTATTGCGTTCAAAAATGGAATTAATTTCATCGATACTGTCCCGTCACTAGTCGAATTTAAAAATAGAACGTCCCCCAGCCAGTGCATTCATTGATGTAATATCGGGCCCTACGAGAATAATTATCGTGCCATTGCCCAATCGAGCTCAATTGGTGCCTTGTTTATGTCACATGACTCACATGATTGTTATTGGAGCTATATATAGCTTATTATTGGCTGTTACGCTGTATGTACAACTGTTATCAGTAGGTCTTAGTTTTGTTTACTATTTAATTTTTTTTGGGACATTCCGTCTTAAGCTAGAACTACATTGAGCCCTCGTGAACAGACTTGAAAATCTCAATAGGTCACGGCCTAGGGGTGGCAGATATCGGAGTGATCTCATTCGCTTCGGTAAGCCGTTAGGTTCGTTCGAGATTATGATCGTATAGCGATATGATTAATGCTCTAATGCTCAAACAAATCACTTGAGGATACACAGTTTTCTACCTATTTTGGGGCATTACAAACTGAAGTTGCTTATACTTAAGAAAAGTATCATATGTGCTGGACTAGCTGTGTCTCGTGGCGTTATTATGTTCCATTTATTTACTAGGGTTAGAAATAAGCTTTTGCCGCGACACACCACGCACATCAATGTGTAATTGTTAATATACTGCATGAAACAACCAATAAGTTAATAATAAGTGGTGTGTCGTGTCGTGTGTGCGACACGACACACCACGCTAATCCAACGTAGTTCTAGCTTATGACGAATAATAGCCGTCTAAAGTGAGTTCAAGTTACGTGTGAGGCTGCTCGACACAGGGTGAGCATGGAACTGAGAGTTTTCTTAAATTCACGTAAATATCACTCGCTCCTAAAGAAAACATTGTGAGGAAACCCGCAGACCCGATAGTTTATAGGCATGTTTAGAAGTCTGAAATAGTAGTATATTACACATCTACGGTAGTAAAATAAGAAATGTCTCATATCACATGTAATTTGATTTGAGACTTTCTAATTTAATTTTTGCGAGGTGTGTATACTTTTTTTCTTTTCGACGGAGGCGGAAAGTGGCAACTTCGTATAGCGCAGCAGGCCGAAATTTGCTGCTTTCCGTCCGGAGAAATGAAAAATACATATTCTGCGTATTCCTTTCGAGACGAGACGTTGTATTCTATTTTATTGTAATAACAATGGTGTCTTAGCATTGGGCTACTCTTACAAGTATAGTATAGTATAATCTCACGCCTTTTTTTTTATCCCTTACTTACTCTTACAACCACTGAGTATATTCAAACAAATGTCGACCCAATAACGTCTGAATCTAACGCGTAGCCCGCCAGACCGGCAGAAGCAATCACAGATGAATAGACAAAAATTATCCGCCCCCGTTTTTGTAAATTGCCCCTATATTTAGATGCTACATTTGTGGGCTTACCGAGATGGATTGTGTCTTGTTTAAAGCGGATTTTCGCTTGTATGATATTGTTACCGTCTATCACATCAACATAATATAATTATATTGGTTTCTATGGCGAATATTGAGGAACGAATAGAATCTAAACTTAAACTTTGTATTCAATATCAATTGAATTCTAATTGTGTTTGCGCAAAGTTTCAGCTTGAAGATCGTTCTGTAATACGAGTGGCAAACCTGATAAAATTATTGCAACGTTGGTAATTTTGTTGATAAAACCTGTATGTTCTCTTCAAAATTTTCTGTTTTATTAATCGAGCAAGTTCCTAATTTTCAATTTCGTATTCGTGCAGCCGAAGCTGAGACGCTTAGCCTATTTAGAACAAGGTTCTTGGATCGTTCACTCTATTGTTCTACCTTGCATGCTGTATTTTAATCTACAACGCCATATAAATTAGTATAATAGGTATTGCGTTATTGTGGTTTTTGTGCTTGTTAGTATGGTTTGTGTCTTACATCCAAAAGACGTAGATGTGTTTCATATATATATATGTATATATTTGTAAGTAGAGTGAATCGGTATAACTTAAAAAAATATACGAAAAATGATAGATATAAAGATATATTTTTGTCGCTGTAACGTTTTTTTACTTATTCAAATTTGTAGTTCGGATCATATACAGAGGAATATTCTGACTTGCCTATCTAGTAAGGCACCTTAACGTCAAGAATACTAAAAATATATACACAGGCACGCAGACATACTAAAATGGTTTTTCGAAATTATTTTTTTAATTTCATTTAAAATTTTTTTGTTGGCAACGGGTAAAAAAAGGAACGGCACTTGGGATCGTACTTATGTACGAACAAAAAAAATACCTTCAAGGAATTGTTGAATAATAATTTATTGGTTACTATGTATTTGTCTAGCCGTGGCCTATAGACTTATGATAACCACTTATTCTTTCATTTTTTTTTGCTCCTGCAAATAACTATGGTTACGTTAAGAGTTTAAGCAGGCATGATCCAGTTTGTAATGGCTCTGTGTGTAGTCATAAATATACAAATAACTATGTATTTAAGGTCTTGCATAAATAGTTGCAATACGTATGTGTTGCAGTTGCAAAATTTTAAACACAGCAATTTCTCATGTAGTTAACATCTAAAAAGGAGAAACAAGGCCATAATAAGACTTGTCCTCATGTATGTTTCGGAATGTTGGCTCCATAATGGAGACTGAAAGGAGACTGCGTGCATCTGAGATGAAAATGTTGAGATGGATGTGTGAAGTTGCTAAATTAGGTACAATTATTAAAGAAGTCTTAAAATTTGAGGTGGAAAAGTTGTCAAAAAATGAGAAGAGCACAGAAAAGATGTATGGATTGTGTTAAGGATGATTACTTATAAATCTTATAATATACAGATGACTTCTAGTGCAAAGGCGAGAGAATGACGACAAAACTCAAAACCAAAAAAAAAAAATTATATACAATATATATATAGGTATAACTGTGTACAATCAAAAATGACGCCACGCCCAATAAAACAGTTAGATTGCATTTATCACGATTTGGATCCAGGACACTGTTGCTACTTGGAAACAAGCGATGAAGCCTAGTTTATTAGCAAACTGGTTTGTGTTAGATTCCAGCAAATTGACACTCAATTGACTAAAACTGCAATGGCGATTATTATATCCGGTTCTTTGCCGATCCTGTAAGCTGTAAATTGATAGCAGTATCGGGCGCTTGGAGCTAAAAATAACCGTTACTGCACCACAACAAGTTACAAGGGCGTAGATTAGAAAATGAAGTTAGTGACGAATCCAAAAGAGTGGACGGAAATCTCCGAGTCGATAGAAATAAATTGGCTGTGTCACATCACTATTGTGACGCTGCGATGCACCGACGGTAGCCGGCCGCGGCCCCCGCGAACCGAATTGAACCGGTTCGCAGCCAATCACAAGCCGCGGCTCACTCCCGCCGCCCAATCAAAATTCATTCTTGCCATTCGCTCGCGCGGCGCTGTTTGTCACGTACGCTTGTATTTACAATTTCCGCGGATAAATACAGATTTTTCCGTCTAAGTTCTCAACCGGTGATATCTACGATCTATTTAAAACTAACATCAACAATTCCGCAGCGTTGTGAGCCGGGAGTTCTGTGAAATAAGTGTCGGTGCGTTCGGATTCAGTGCGCCATTTCTGAAGAATAATGTTGGACAAGTGAACGGGTGAAACGGTGACTGCTAACAGTGTTTGTTTCCTCCGCACACTCGATACAAATGGTTCTTGAGGGGTACAGTGCACCAGCTATGGTTGTATCGGCTGCATCGGTGTTCCGCGTAGGTTCAGGGGCATTCATCTTCTTCAATCTGACGAGACAGGACTATAGCTGACGAGTAAGATGCTCTTGCTAGAGCAAAGACTGAGTGCAAGACATTTGGGAAGAGGTGTGGTGCTGCGAGCGAGGTTGCTGCACGGCGTCGAAGCCAGCGGGTGGAGGATGAAGTTTTCCATGTTGAAAGCGGAAGTGGAAATCGAGGCTGACCCTGTGACGTATAGGGAGTTAGCAAGGAGATTCAATGCGGCGAATGTACACGTGAGGCCGGCCCGCCGCTCGATAACGTAAATATCCAGTTTCCGCCACTTATAACTGGTATTTTTTTCAAAGAACACCTGATATGAGTTCTGCTCTTTCAGTACAGTGAATAGGCTGGGTTCGAGAATTGCATGTTACATACTGGCAAGGAATATTTGTAATTTATGACTGGAAATTGTCTATTTATTTGTAGCTGTATTGGTGGGATACTTACATTTAGCTACAAAGATTAATTTGGATATTCATACATACGCTCACAGCTTTTTCCCAAAGGGGTAGGCAGAGACAATAGCCCGCCACCTGCTATGATCCTGGCATACCTCTCGCGCCTCAACCACATCTATCAATCGGTTCATACATGCTCGTCGGTTTCGGGTGGGATATTCATTTATTTAGAAAAAAAAATTGGTCAAGCCTTTATTTTCGAGGGAGTAGGCAGAGTTACTACAGTCCTGGTCCTTATCACTACATAGTATAAAACAAAGTCACTTTCTTTGTCCCTATGTCCCTTTGTATGCTTAAATCTTTAAAACTACGCAACGGATTTTGATGCGGTTTTTTAATAGATAGAGTGATTCAAGAGGAAGGTTTTAGTATTAGCATTGCACCCGTGCGAAGCCGGGGCGGGTCACTAGTTAGCAGTATTTTTATTTATTTATTTAGGTAACTTCATGTACCAAGAAAATGTACACACAGCAAACTTATAGCCAAAAGCATTATCTACCAGTCAACCATCAGGCAAAGCAGAAATAATTTGGTGGAATTGGCTGCAAATAGTAAAAATAATCAATGAAACAGTATTTTTATGGACCCTTTTTATGTGAAGGGTGGTGTGTGAGCCTATCGTCAGATCAGGGTTCTACTAGACATTTATTTACACTAGTTACCTACATACTGACAAATAAAAAATATCTTCAAAATTTGAACTATTTGTATTTGTGAATATTATAATATTTGTGAAGACTGGCTGCATTACTTAATATTATGTGTTTATATTGCCATTTTATTGACACACTAGCGGTTCTGCACGGTTTCCCCCGCATAGTTCCCGTGGGAATACGGGAATAAAATATAGTCCTATCACTCAGGGATATTCTAGCTTTCCATTGGAGAATTTTTAAAATCCAGTACTTTTGGAGTTTATTCATAACAAACATAAAAAAATATCAACTAATATTATAAAAAGGAAATAATATTAGTTGACACATTATCATATGTGTATATATTTTATAAAATGCTGAGCATGTGCAATGTCTTTAATGAGCCTGTTGGCTCAGTTTATAGTGACCCTGCCTTCAGAGCCGGAGGTTGCGGGTTCGATTCCCGCTCGGGGCCTACATTTGTGTGCATGAAGTTGGCTTCGTATCTGGGTGTTTATTATTTAAGTATATCTATCAGGTATTTAGTACAGACTCTGCCTAGTATGGGACTAAATAACAGTGTGTGAATAGTGTCCCACAATTTAATTCATAATTTATTTATTTGTGTAGGCACCATGTGTCAGTTCTAAAGGTCTTAAGGTTAATAATAATAATAATAATAAATTTTTTATTTGCAAGAAAACAGTAAAAAAAGGTCTTAATAATTAGTATTTAGTACAGTGTTTTCAGCAAGAAGAACAAGCATGCAAATTTATAAGATTTAGTTATGTACGTAGGTTACATATGTTAGTAGGTACATTCATGGAAGCCCTGTCAGGGTATTGCAAAAAACAATTATTGGTGATAATTGATAAACTTAGCACCTATCTTATTAAGGAGTCCCTAAAGACTGGTTAGATTAGGATATTTCCAGGAATAGACTGTCTGCCGACCCCTTTTCCATAAGGCTAGGGCATATTTATTCAGTTTATAAAATAGGTGTGTCACTTGTGTCAAGGATTGTCACTGTCTAAACGAAACAACAGACTATTTCTGATTGAGAAGATAGTGATAAGATATGACCAACAGTTAGTTGTGATATTGGTTAGATGGAACAAATAAACAGAATTTATGTGTCATTGTAAATACATAAATAAATTAAATAAATAATCTCACGCCTTTTATCTCCGAGGGGGTAGGCAGAGGTATTCCATTTCTGGAGAAACCCACTTCTCACCAGAATATTCGACTCCTAAACGTGATAGGTGGTGGCGCCTATCTGGGTGTGTTTTTTATGTTTTTTAACACATTTTAAAAACTACGCATTTTTAAAAATTGCAGAGGTGGAGAGGGGTGGAAGCTTAAGCGAAATCTTACGATATCCACACGGTTGGGTCGAAAAATCGTCTCCTATAATAATTAATGGAAATATATATATTTTATATTATGTGGGAAGCAAGAATAAATAAATAAATATATATATATTCAGGTTTTTTCCTAATTAAATATACTAACTAGCTTTCTGTTGTTGCAGTGTGGCGCCAAAGACTGTTGCGAGTCCAATTACGGTCAGCAAGCCAGTCCTGTCGCAGCCTTGTAAGTATACCGCGCGATGATGATGATGAATAAGAACGTACCGCGCCATGATGATGAATAAGTATGCGAGCGGTAGCGGAGCGGGGACGGAGGTAGCGGGGTGCTGAAATGGGATCGTTTATTTCAGCCCCAGCGCTCATTATGGGAGGCCTGTGTCCAGCAATGGACAAATGTAGACTGATGATGATGATGGTGACGATTTCAGCTCCAGTTTAGTAAAAGTAACTACAATAAAAAATCGCTTCTGCGTGCAAACCAAGCAAAAAAATACTTGAGCAGTTGAGATAACATTGAAATCTAAAGAGTAAAAAACCGACTTCAACTTATATGGTCTCAATCTCAAGGACGCCATTGTCAGAACAAGACCAAAGTGAAATAGGGCCACACAGGAAGCACCAGCTTTCAAATAAAAAAGGAATCATCAAAATCGGTTCACCCAGTCGAAAGATCTGAGGTAACAAACATTAAAAAAACCGGCCAAGTGCGAGTCGGACTCGCGCACCGAGGGTTCCGTACAACCTTGCAAATTTATGGTTTTCGTAATTTTTCCTTTATCTATGCTATAAGACGTTGCTTCGTACCAAATTTCAAGATTCTGAGTTCACGGGAAGCACCCTGTAGGTTTTGATTCCCTTGCAAGTGTCGAAAATTTGCGGCATAAACGGCTGTATCTTTTGATTGCGTTGGCTTAGAAGTTTGATTTTTTCACAGCTTCAAGGGACAGTAGACCTGAGTAATTGATATAAATTTCAGCTTCATACCTCTACGCGTTCCTGAGAAAAAGGGTCTTGACAGACGGACGGACGGACGGACAACAAAGTGATCTTATAAGGGTTCCGTTTTTTCCTTTTGAGGTACGGAACCCTAAAAACAGTCGAATTGATAGCCTCCTCCTTTTTTGAAAATTTTTGAGGATGCACAAGTTGATAGTTTACAACTGTTTTCTTTTTCAGCCATACTTGGGTCATCGAACCAGATAAAGCCGCTCTACTGCCAAGAGTGAGTTCTAATTTTACTATTTGTTTTTGTCAATGCCATGCCAATTTATTCTTACAATCAATGTCTTTAAAGTCTTTTTGCTGGTTGTCAAAACGCAAAGCTATTTAAAATACTCACACTTTTATTCCCGAGGTGGTCGGTAGAGGTATTCCAATCCTTGAAATACACTTTTCACCAGTTTATTTTTTTGGCCTGTAAATATGACAAAAGCAAACCCATCAACAGACCAGGGGGTCGATTTTTGAATCTCACCAAGTGACTTATTCTCACCGATGTGTGTGAGTGATTTCCGAAAGTTCGTATTTTTGAAACTCATCGGTGACTTACATTTGTCATACCTATGATATCGATTTACGAGTGCCCCCACCCACTCGTATCTAATTGAAATCACCATGCGATTGTTTTTGACAGTTGACGTATGTGACATTGCCAAAAGTGCCAAAGTATGTTTTTCGGAATTAGCAGCGGGGCTCGATTTTGATATTTTGTGATTTCGACGATTTATTGAAAACAGCGTGTGACTTTCAAAAATACGGCTTTTGGAAAATGGTGACATAAAAGTCATCGGTGATAATTTTATTCACCGGTGATTTTGATATCACCAGTGAGATTCAAAAATCGCACTCCAGGGTGTTGTTTCATTTGCCTTAGAATTAACACTGGGACCTGAGGGTTTCCTAACGATGTTTTCCTTCACCGTAAACAGAGTTGGCAATGTTTTAAACAATTGTTTAAAACAAGTGTTTAAATCATTGTTTAAAACACTGAAAAAAAAAACAAACCTGTTTAAAACATTTTGTTTTAAACACGTTTAAAACATACATAAAAAAACATATACCTACTTACACTTATTCATTTATTTCATACAGTTTTTTTGCCAATTTTGCAATATATTTGAGGTTGTGTCACGATCATGAGAGCGCTCAATCCGAAAGAAAAATTAACTGTGGACGAGTTGGACGACTTAAATGTATGATATAGCTGACGAAGAATAAGTAGAGTAGGATAGATATGGATGGAAGGTGAAATGAAACATGTTGATTTTTGATTTTCCTAAAGTAAATAATCTTTACTAATGTAGTTAAAAATTATTACAATAAATATTTCTGATTTATTAGATTTATTGGTGTTTCACTTCACTATAAAAACCTGTTATGTTGTTGTCTTTTGTATTTCTTTTTATAACAAGAAGTGTTTTAAACTATGTTTAAAACGTGATTAAAATATGATTAAAACATGTCAATTTCAAAATTATAAAAAAAAGATTAAAATATGTTTTTTTTTTGACAAAAACAAAAACACAATGTTTTGTTCTTTTTAAAAAAAACAGGTTTTTTTTCCAACTCTGACCGTAAACCTACTGATAAATATACAGTGGTGGTCAGATAATTAGAAACACTGCCAACGGTCCTTGACATTATGTAAGATACTGCTCCGCAATCGTTTTTATTTTGAAATTAAACAATAAATAGGACAACAATATGTTCAACGATTTATCAATGATTAGAAAAACAATATTAATTTCATTACACAAGTGCAGTTTTAATATTACATTACGGACAAACATTTGAACCAGTTTTAAGGTATGAACAATAATGGTCAACTAATTAGAAACAACAGCAAAAAAGTATAAAAAATAATATTTTTTTAAGTATTAGTAATTAGTAGTGTTATTTAAGAAATAGCTACTATCCCAAACCTATCAATAGTTATAATTAATATTAATTGGCGTATCGCTTATTGCCAATAACAGCACTGCAACGACGTGGCATTTTGATTCAATCAATTTCGTAAATTTTTCTAGGGGGATTTAATTCCATGCTTCAAAAAATGCTTCATTTAGTTCGTTTTGACTGGTGTTACGTTTGTTTGAGACTTTCTTTTTAACAATAAACCAGAGATTTTCTATCGGGTTTAAATCCGGACGATTTGCTGGCTAGTCTAAAATGGATATACGCTGTTTGCTAAGGAAACATTTGACGCTATTGGCCGTGTGTTTAAGGTCATTGTCATGCTGAAAGATCCAAGTCACAGGCAAATGATCGTCCGAGTAGGGAATCATTGTGTGCTCTAAGATATTTTTTATTGCCATTGATCCATTGTACCTTTAATCTTCCGAACGGGTCCAACTCCATTATCCGGAACAACACCCCCAAACTTTAATGTTACTGCCACCGTCCTTGACTATACTCCTTGTGTATTTATAATTAAAGGTACCTATTGTTTACAGGACGTCTAACATAGCGCTTTGCATCGAAATTTACCATATTTATTTTTGTTTCATCTGAAAATAACACTTTTTTCCATTCTTGTACTGTCCAATTAACATATTTTTTAGCGAATAATAATCGCTTCTCTCGGTGCTGCTTGGTAAGAAGCGGTACCTTTCAAAAGATTCTTCCAAACAATTTAGTTTCCACTAATCTTTGGCGTATCAATCTTGGGGAGATGTTTCTCGGGTCATCAGGCGAAAAAACTTCGTTTTTAATCTGGTTGGAGCCTTTAATTGAGTCTTTTTTAGAAACACGAACAACAACTTATCTTCTCTAGGAAAGGTTTTTCTTGGCCGAGCCTTTCTAAGAACATTTTCAACAGTTCCATGTGTTTTATAATGATCAATTGCATTAAAAACTTTCTTTACAGAACAATTTAAATGCTCAGCTATTCTTCTGTTCGACCACATATGATCTATACGTAAATTAACAATGATTTGCCTAGTTGACGCGTCCCATCTTTTATTTTTGCCCATTTTGAACAAAATAAAACTCATATTAAATTTTGAATTACAGCCAGAATAATAGAAAAAGCCAATAAAGAAATGTTATTCTCCAATTTCCAAAACAATAACGAACTATTGATCCTTTTTTTTAAATGTTTCTAATTAAGCGTCCAAGCGGCAAGTAACAGAAAATAAACTCCTACAGGTGTAAGACTCATTTTGTTATTTAAAAGTAAGATATGTTTTATATTTTATGCATTTAATGAGTTTTTTATTTGAGTGGCTATATTATTGCATAATTATTAATTATTGAATGTGTATATTTTTTACGAACATTTGTACGTTGAAGGTATACTTTCCTTATTCATAAGAAGTGTTTCTAATTATCTGACCACCACTGTATAAGTATGTTTTTGAAAAAATCAAGTCAAGAGCCCGTGGAGCTTGACACATTGGACTTTGTCACGTTCTTATTACAATCGCCTTAGAGGTCAGACTCGCACTACAAGTCTAAAGCTTTATGTTCTCTTGACTCTACATGCCGTCATCAGGATACCAATGTATAAAATACAAGCAGTTCTGAGCGGTTTCGGGTAGCTTCAGTTCCCGTGGGAATACGGGAGCAAAGTATAGCCTATGTTACTCAGGGATATTCTAGCTCTTCATTGGTGAAAGAATTTTTAAAATCGGTCCTTTTGTTTTTGAGTTTATGCGTTACAAAAATACAAATCTTTCCTCTTTATAATATTAGTGTAGACTAGCGATTCTGCGCGGTTTCACCCGCGTAGTTCCAGTGGGAATACGTGAATAAAATATAGCCTATGTTACTCAGGGATGTTGTAGCATTCTAATGATAAAATATTTTTTGAAATCCAGTAGTTTTTGAGTTCATTCGTTACAAACATACAAAAATACAAATCTTTCCTCTTTATAATATTAGTATAAATAATAATGATGGTGATATTCGCAGTGGCGCCGACATGAAAGTGAACTCTCCGCCGTGCCCCTCGCCCGGCGCCATCTTGCCGGACCTGCCGCAGCCGGCCGACGAACCGGACAAGGTACTACAGTCATACAAGATATGTACATATATAAAATTAAAATACTGGTGCTTAGTAAGCACATCGCTTGAGATGGGCTGGACTGATTTGGTAATTTTTTACATAAATTTTCGTATTTGAAGAATTTGGGAAACCATAAAAAAGCTTTTTTCACCTCTCCGGGCGGTACGCGGCAACTTTCGGCCCGCTGCGCTGAACGAAGTTGCGGCTTTCCACCTCCATCGAGTAGAAAAAAAGTATACACACCTCGGGAAGTAAATAAGAAAGCCTCAGATCACATGTTTGTAAACCTCGGCTTCGGCTCGGTCGACAATTACCTACATGTGATCTGATACATTTCTTATTTTACTTCCCTAGATGTGTAATATACTAGTTCGATAGTATTTTTTGAAATTTGAACAGGACAAATTAAACAAGTTAGTCTGCTCAGCTTTAACTAAATAAAAATTAAATACTGGTCATCGCTTAGCGTGTAACTTTAGAACGGTTGGACAATTTAACTATTCTTTTTTTTAATGTCCGAATATAGTACAAATAAAGTTTCCCGACTTCCCGGATATTCGAAAATTCGGTAGAATAGGGCAATAAAGGTAGTGGACCCCAACATTAATTCCTCAGTCGATGAAACTTTGCAGGATTGTAGTATAGTATGAGACAATACTTGCATAAAAAAATCCAAAAAAAAAACCTAGCCGAAGTTAGGTTTTTACACTAAAAAAAAAAAATTTTTCTTTGGTTGATAATTGGATAATTTCTGAAAATAATGTAGCGAGACGTTTTTTATTTTGGATTTTCCTATTGTAAGTCCACAGCGACTACTAAAAGACATTCCATTTAAAAAAACGGACTGAGCAATTTTCCCGTGCAAGGTACATTTACGTCTGAGTTTTGTTGTTTCTACTAGGAGATTTTTTTGGATATTTCGCATATAGCTTTCTTAACACACATGAATATTGCTGGCGAAGAAAATTTCGACTGAGAATTTTTCCCAACAAAGATATCAAATAAATAAGTATTTCAGTAAAAATACCTAACTTCGGTTAGGTTTTTTTTTTTGGATTTTTTTATGCAAGTATTGTCTCATACTGTACTACAATCCTGCAAAGTTTCATCGACTGAGGAATTAATGTTGGGGTCTTCATAAAAAAATCCGCTTCATTGCCTAGACTAAGAAACTGAAAGTGCTTTTTGAACTGAAATACAATTTATTGGCCTTGATTTTGGTGTACAGCATTGCAGTTTTAACTTGGCAGCTCTTAAGTTGCGCTAATGGCTGCGCAATAACATTTTTTACCGACCATTTTGCGGCACGAGGCGGTTTTCTTCCGGGTTCACATGCTTGTACTCTTCGTTCCATCCGGATTCACTGGCTTGCTTTCTATGAGAGAGAGAGAGAGAGAGAGAGACAGACAGAGAAACACGCTCACGCCGCACGGCCGCAAAAAGTGTCGTTACAACTTTTGGTCATGAAATACAATATTTCCGCAGAACCAGGGGCTGTCTAAAGAGGCGTCCTCGTCGGAGACGCAGGCGTGGCTCTCAAGACAGCGGTTCGCGCAGCACGCTGCCACTTTCGCCAACTTCTCTGGCGCCGATCTACTCAGGTGAGCTATTTCTACTAGGGATGCCTCGATATGCCTTTTTGTCGATACGATACCGATCCTCTTATAAAAATATCGGCTACGCTTATTGAATTCAAAAAGGAAGGTAGAATAAATAAAACACAATTAATTAATAGTTTTAGTAATCAATATTAACATTTATATATATAAAGCGCGGGGTTCCCCGAGCATAGTTCGTGCGTCGTTTACAACGAAATAGATGGAACAACACGCGCGTTTATATTAAATTTTTAAAGCGCGTAATTTGAAATGTATCCTTAAATCTGCCATAAAAATGTCGCCGATACCGATATATCGGCAAACCCGACGTATCGCCGATAAATCGATATCGGATGCATCCGTAATTTCTACCCTTTGACCCTATTCGTCATCAACCAACAGTCCACTGCTGAGCTAAGGGTCTTTCCTCACACTGAGGAACTATGAACTGTAATCGGGAGATTCGCGCGGAAACGCGAGTCCACCGCGGATTGGGAGAAATAAAAATTTACCTATCGAAAAAGTGCCTGCCAAAATTGTAAAGGCAATCAGCCCCAGTGTGTCTTCACTTACAAATTTCTCAGGCACTTTTTCCTTCGCTAAATTTTAATAAATGCTACATAACTACATAATATAAAACAAAGTCGCTTTTTCTGTCCCTATATCCCTATGTCCCTTTGTATGCTTAAATCTTTAAAACTACGCAACGGATTTTGATGCGGTTTTTTTAATGGATCGAGTGATTCAAGAGGAAGGTTTTAGTGTTAGCATTGCACCTGTGCGAAGCCGGAGCTTGTCGCTAGTCTTTAGACGTATGAAGCTACAACTAAAATACATAAATGAAGTAAATATGTAGCAATTATAGACGCAACACATTTTAAGAAACTCTGCATAGTTTACTCTAAACTAGGAGGTGACCAGCCAACCTGACAGAATAGCTGGTCAAAAAAAAATCTTATTCCCAAATATACATGCTGTGTAGTAATTATTAATAGGATGTAGCAATAGTCGAATCAACTCTCATGTACCAACACCTCAGACAACCAGCCATTCTGACGCTCACCGTTTCTCATGATAATCAGAGAGGCTCGGGCTCAAATCCTGGCATGTACCTATGAGTTTTTTCAAAACTTACTTCCGTATCCATCATTAGCACTATTTCTTGTTTTTAAAAAGTTTTTTTTTGACGTGACAACGTCTTATAAATTGATGGAGCCGGCGGCATTCCCGAAAAAGTGTGACGTGTGCGTCGTTCCAGTGCAAGCGAGAGCGCGCAACGAGCGACAAAGAGGCACAATCCATTCCATCAGTATTTTCTTATGACGTTGTCACGATCAACTATCGTCAGTAAACCGACTTTACAGACAACCGATTTTTTTAGTTTAATTTTCTATCTTCAGAACATCATCTTGGGGTTAATAACAATATTACAAGAATCGTGAACTAAATTATTAGTCACAATTGTAACTGTAATAATTTTTTTGTAATTATATTTCATACTATACATTTTTTGTGCGTTTGCGCAGATTGTCCCGTGACGACATCATCCAGATTTGCGGATTGGCAGACGGCATTCGTTTGTTCAACGCTCTCCATGCAAAGTGAGTATTAAGTTCTATTAATTGTAATTATTATTGCAACATCCATCTCATTATATCCTACAACCTTCATTCTATATAATAGGGTATTTTCCGAATTACTAAAAACTAGCGGTTCTGCGCGGTTTCACCCGCGTAGTTCCCGTTCCCTTGGGAAAACGGGAATAAAATATAGTATATGTTACTCAGTGATAATACTGATAATGTAGCTTTCCATCGGTGAAAGAATTTTTAAAATTGTAATTTTTAAAATCCAGTAGTTTTTGAGTTTATTAATTACTAGCGACCCACCCCGACTTTGCACGGGTGCAATGCTGATACTAAAACCTTCCTCTTGAATCACTCTATCTATTAAAAAAAACAGCATCAAAATCCGTTGCGTAGTTTTTAAGATTTAAGCATACATAGGGATATAGGGACAGAGAAAGCGACTTTGTTTTATACTATGTAGTGACAATACAAACATAAAAATGTTTTCTCTTTATAATTAGTGTAGATAAGTATTTTCAGATTTATTAAAAACTATTGTAATTAGAAGATTGGGACGAAAAAATTAACAGAATATTAATAATAAATTTATAGGTATCCATTTTCTCAATAAAAATACTGCCTCCCTGACTGACGAGCGTTCGCCTGTAATGTATAGATTA
The DNA here is from genome assembly GCA_963855545.1 of Ethmia dodecea. Classification (NCBI taxonomy): domain Eukaryota; kingdom Metazoa; phylum Arthropoda; class Insecta; order Lepidoptera; family Depressariidae; genus Ethmia; species Ethmia dodecea. The sequence continues at coordinate 2,251,910 of OY979463.1, read as the reverse complement.
GATATTCAGCGTTTAGTTGATTCCACAATATTGCGCATTGATGTTACAAGTTGTATCAAAATATACTGTGATGCTCGGTTCTCTTTAATATGTACACTAGCTTTTACCCGTGGCTTCTCTCGCCCACGTTTATTTCGACCCCTTAGGGGGTTGAATTTTGCAAAATCCTTTCTTAGTGGCCTACACTGCATAAGGTATCTATGTGCGAAATTTCAAGTCTCTAGACCCAGTGGTTTAGGCTGTGCGTTGATACATCACCAATCAGTCAGTCAGTTTATTATCATCACTACATAGTATAAAAGAAAGTAGCTTTTTCTGTCCCTATATCCCTATGTATGCTATTATAAAAAAAACTATCTTATTAAAACCAATAACATAATATTTCAACAGTATAGTCATAGTTATGATAATAAAACGTTTCCGCAGGCGCATCGAGCCCCGTCTGACGGTGTACGTGTGCCCCCTGGGGAGCAGCATCCACAGCGCGCTGTACCTGCACGCCTGCAGGGCCATCGAGCTGCTGCACAAGCTGCAGGGGCTGCTGCAGCCCAGCACCAACAAGGTACACGGGCTGGCGTTGCCGTTAAACCTGACGTTATTCCATTAAAGAGCCGGCCGAAAATCAGTGAGGCTCGGGTTCGAATCCTGGCATGTACCAATGAGTTTTTCAAAAACTTACGTACATATTTATCACTAGCTCGACGGTGAAGGAAAACATCGTGAGGAAACCCGCAGGTCTCAGAATTAATTCTGAGACATGTGTAAAAGACCCGGTCCGGCGATGGGCTCACCACCTATCACGTTTAGGGGTCCAATATATCTCGTGAAATGTGGGTATATCCAGTAATGGAATACCTCTGCCTACCCCCTCGGGGATAAAAGGTGTGAGATTATATTATTATTAAGCTATTGCATAGCTTCTATCGAGGGCCTTGAGCGCGGGGACCGAATCCAGAAAGTCCGTGACGAAAAAAACCTCACGCTCCCCACTCCGACGGGCACGGAGGTCCGAGTCCGAGTACGAGTCCGAGTCCGAGTCCCAGTCCACTCCGAGTCCGAGTCCGAGTACGAGTCCGAGTCGTCCGACTCCGACTCCGAGTCCGAGTCCCAGTCCGAGTCCGAGTCCGGGTCCCGGTCTCAGTCCCACTCCCACTCTGACTCCCACTCCCACCCCACCCCCAACCCCACTTCCACCCCCACTCCCACGCACACTCCAACTCCACCACTACCACAACTACGAATACTCTGCTAACCATTTAAATAACACCCGTGTGGCTTTGAAGGCCGTGCATTGTCTAACGTCGTTTCTTTTCGGCAGTCTTGTTGATACAAAATGCTATGCAATAGCTTTACCGCGGCAGTCCCCGAGTGCCACACGTCTTTTTATTATTATTTATTGATCTGACGGTTGTAGACTGACGTGTTTTATTGATCTGGCATTTGTCGAGTCTGACGTTTTTTAATTTAACTGATATTTGTTGAATCTGACGCATATATATTGATGTGACTTTTTTTTTATTGATCTGACGTTATTTTGTCGATCTGACATTTGTAGAATTGACTGTTCTTTATTGATCTACAATTTGTTGACCGACCCTTTTCTTATTGACACTTTTCAACCAACGCCATTTTAAAAAAACTGGGCAAGTGGCCTTGACTTTGTTTGTTACGCTTTCATGCCTTTACCACTAAACCGATTTTAAATACACGTAAATAAAATATAGCCCAAGTTACTCAGTGCTATTATAGCTTTAAATTGGTGAAATATTTTTTTTAAATCGGTCCATTAGTTTTTGAGTTTATTCGTTACAAAAATACAAATCTTTTCTTTTATTATATTATATGTAGATAGTATGTGTCAGACCCCGGTCTGGCGATGTGAATATACTGGTGACACATGGGTATATCCAGAAATGGAATACCTCCTCCTAACTCCTTGGTACGCTTGCTGATTCGGCGTTTTTTATATAATACTGGCGACCCGCCCCGGCTTCGCACGGGTGCAATGCTTATAAGATTTTCCCGCTTTTCTGTTGAAATTTTTCCACAATTTTCTTTGCTATAAACCTCACGGAGCCCGAGACCTTTCCAACGAATGCAAAACCGTGGAAATCGGTTCGTGCGTTCTGGAGTTATAGCGTCAGGAAAGAAAACCCGACTTATTTTTATATAGTCGATGGATAAATCAACCTTGATAAATCAAGTCTTGTTTGTTCTAGGATTCAGAGACGGTGCTAGTCTCTGGACCCAACGGTGCCCGCGTCCGCCTCACCGACGAGCTAGTCCGCCACATGCCCGACAAGTCTACCTACCGCCTGGAGAGGCTCGACGATGGAGCGCTACTGCTCAGCGCCACTAGCAACTAGGCGCGATGGTATATGGTCACTGGGGTGGTCGCATGTCACTAGCATGGTCACATGACTACTGGGATGGTACATGTCGCTAGAACGGTCAAATGACTACTAGGATGATCACATGATGACTAGGATGGGCGCATGGCTACTATTATGGTATATGTCACTAGCATGGTCATATGACCACTGGGATGATCACTAGAATGGTACATGACTACTAGGATGGTACATGTCATGTCATCAGTATGGTCACATGACTGCTGCCCTGGTCACAAGTCACTAGCATGGTCATATGGTCACTAGGATAGTCACATGGCTACTGGCCTGGTGTCATGCCACTAGCACGGTCACATGATCACTAGCATGGTCAAATACTAGGATGTTGCCTGTCACTAGGATGATCCCATGTCAGTGTTAGTAATCGTATATCGGAAAGTATAGCATATTTCTGCTTTTGGACTACATGACTATTTCGTACTTTTAGAAAGGGACTAGAACTCACACTCAATTCCCAGTGGAAAATAATAAATAATAATCTCACGCCTTTCATCCCCGAGGACCCCCTCGGGGATGAAAGGCGTGAGATTATTATGAGGCAGAGGTATTCCATTACTGGATATACCCACATTTCACGAGATACATTGGACCCCTAAACGTGATAGCTGGTGAGCCCATGGCCGGACCGGGTTTATTTACACATGTCTCAGAATTTATTCTGAGACCTGCGGGCTTATATTGTTTTTTTTTTTTACACAATTCACACACGGTTATTTAGTCCCAAACTAGGCAGGGCCTGTACTATGGGTACTAAACAACTGATATAAATACTTAAATAAGTAATAAACGACCAGACACGAAGCCAACAGACATGTTCACGCACACAAATGTTGGCCTCGAGCGGGGATCGAACCCGCGACCTCCGGCTCAGAAGGCAGGGTCACTACCGACTGAGCTGAACTGAGATTAAAGTGGAATTAAAGATATACAGGCTCATTAGTGGCACTGGTTACGTATATCTGGTCCAAATGCTGATAGGAAGCCGTGGCGCTGCTATTGCTAGGATGATCCATACAAATTGAAAAATTCTACGTTCGGTGTTGATATTCTCGTAGAAAAAAAAACTCGCCTTTTATCCCCGAGGCAGAGGCAGAGGTATTCCATTCCTGGATGTACCCACTTTTCACGAGATGTTCTTTGTTCTCGTAGAAATGTCGGTCGGTAATGTCTAACCCTGTAATGTCTAATAAACGACGATGTATGTTACAGGGTCTGACATAAGAAGTCTTGCTCAGCGGGATATATTTTTGGGACTAAATAAATATCACGCCTTTCATCCCCGAGGGGCTAGGCAGATGTATTCCATTACTGGATATACCCACATTTCACGAGATACATTGGACCCCTAAACGTGATAGGTGGTAAGCCCATCGCCGGACCGGGTCTATTTACACATGACTCGTTTACATTTTTGGGACTGAACGTATGTATGTTTGCAACACATATGTTGTTTACACGGATATTACTGCAAATTGATTTGATTTAGCTATATGATACTTGTGCATACCCATGGGTACAGTACTGTTACGGATTGGCGAAAAAAAGAATGCTTAAAACACTGTTTGAAGACTAGGGGCCACATAAATGATTTGTTATAATAGTTGACACTAACATTCACCTCATCGTCATAACTAACACTTAGAATAGATGTTATAATGATAATATTAATTGTCTATCTATATACAAATACTTGTAGAGGCAGTGGGAGTCTGTTCATGCTACAATGACGCTGATATTTCCACTGCTTAGAATTAGAGTACAGTCAAGAGCACATGAAGCTTTACACTTGTAGTGCAAGTCTGACCTCTAAGGCGATTGTAATAAGAACGTTACAAAGACCAATGTGTCAAGCTCCACGTGCTGTAGACTATACAACTTAAAACATAAGCTGATAATGTCAACAGGAGGTGAGAAGTTGATAATATTTAGTTATTAAATGTTATGTTTAGTTTGTTATTTATTAAGTTTGTGTTTTGAAGTTCTAAGTGCCATAGTCTGAGTAATAAAATAAGACTCAAAATTTTCTATTTACTCTAAAATCGTCGCTGTACAAATTTCCAATACACGTTTAGTAATTTTGTATGAGGGTATTAACTATATGTATACATACACCAACCGTATCCGTCTAGGACCAAGGGCCCTGCTACGTATACATGGTCATTGTAAATTAAGTTCAAATATTTAAAGTAAGATAAAAAAAAATACAAGTAACTATTTTCGGCATCGATTTTTATTTTTCTGCTACTTTAAAAGATAACATCGATTTTCACAAAAAATTAAAAACAACCCAACACGCTGTACATAAACAATACACGCTCACTACCCAATCATAAAGTGCGCGAAAATAACAAATATAAAAAAAAAAAACAGCTGACAAATGTGGCGTTTTAGTGCGGTAGTGAAACCATGTTTAAAAAAATTTTGCACTTGATTTAAAATGACCTTATATACATAAGCTTTCCAGGTAGAATTTACAGACAGGCAGACAGAGCGGCATTATAATGGTTTATTTCTTACCACTTTGGTAAACCCTAAAAAAGTTGATTTACATAAGAGCACTTTTTAAGCTGTTCTGATAAACTGTTACGGTACAAAATCTTGGTATTTCAATTATTACTGTAATATATGGGATTTCAATCGGTCTCTTCCGTATACGTTAAGCGTATGAAATATGTGAAATTATTATTTTATTGTTTTAAAATGTATATTATTTATTATCGTTTGATGTTTTATATTTAGGGTATAAAATACCTATGTAAAATATGGCAGCTATGAGGTTGGTTTACAAATTGTTGTCTATATGAATATATTTTCATAGTTTTAAAGTTTTTGTGGAATATACTTGATTCATTTACGCATAGATTTGTGCCGTGGCTAAAGCAGTCAAGCCACAAATTCGAGACCAATGATATTAACGAACTTGAAGTATATATGTTACCACGCGCTCTAGAAGACTCTTGTTTCATGTATGACCCGATAGTAATCCGCATATATATATATTGTTACTAGCGACCCGCCCCGGCTTCGCACGAGTACAATGCTTATACTAAAACCTTCCTCTTGAATCACTCTATATATAAAAAAAAACCGCATCAAAATCCGTTGCGTAGTTTTAAAGATTTAAGCATACATAGGGAGATATAGGGACACAAAGGAAAGGGAAAGCGACTTTGTCTTATACTATGTAGTGATTAGTGTAGATAAAGGCAAATTATGTAAATTATAGATATTATGCTAACACCAAAAATCTGTGGACGATATAGGGTTTTTCGAAACAATACTATCGTCTATGTTCTACCATAATGTAGGTGTTACAGTACCCGATTCCAAGGGCCAGGTTTGGGATAAAATTCCTGGAGTGAGATTTTTGAATCTCACTGGTGATATCAAAATCACCGGTGACTAAAATTATCACCGATGACTTTTATGTCACCATTTTCCAAAAGTCGTATTTTTGAAAGTCACACGCTGTTTTCAATAAATCGTCGCAACCACAAAATATCACAATCGAGCCCCGCTGCTAATTCTTCCAAAAAACATACTTGGGCACTTTTGGCAGATGGCACTACGTCAACTGTCAAAAACAATCGCATGGTGATTTCAATTACGAGTGACAGGGTATGGTATGACAAATGTAAGTCACCGATGAGTTTCAAAAATACGAACTTTCGGAAATCACTCACATCGGTGAGAATTAGTCACTTGGTGAGATTCAAAAATCGACCCCCTGGTTTTGTTAAGGACTAACGATTAGTTTTAAGTCTGTACCGCAATGTATGCCGAATTGAGCCGCCTTTCAAAACGAGTAATGTAATAGAGATTTAATTCAAACTGACTGTTCGCGTGAGTCCTGTTCCCGTGGGAAAACTATAGACCATGTTACTTCTAGAAAAGGAAGATTTAAATTATGTAGTGAAATAATTTTTAAAATCGATCTAGTACATTCGGAGCATATATTTAATAATAATAATAATAATAAATTGTATATCTACACTTGATATTATAAAGAGGAAAGGATTGTATGTTTGTAACGAATAAACTCAACTGGACCGATTTGGAAAATTCTCTTAAAAGCTTACTTTTCTGGGAGTAACATCTATAATTTTCCCACGGGAACGGGACTAAGGCGGGTAAAATCTCGCGGAACAGCTAGAGTAAATGAGCACTTATTTACATAGTGGGATTTTTTTGCCGAGGTCACGCTATGTAATAGCGTCTCTAACGATTTAAATGATTGTGTACAAGGTGCCTTCGAAAGTGCCTAATAAATCCGAGCGCTGGTTGCCTCACGGAGTATTAAATGATTTATATTTTGTAAGATTTTATACATTAACGTCGTATAAATATGAACTATTTTACTGTAATGTTTAGGATTAAGGTAGCTGTATAGAAATGTAGCCAATAAATATATATAAACAAAATCTGTGTTTTTTATTTTACAAACATTGAAATATTTGATATTCATTATTAGAAAGCTTAGGTTTTTTTTTACCGTAAATGAAGCTTATGCCTTCGCCATATTGACTAGAAGCGTTCAAGGTAATTGTCGTGATCACTGCCAGTCTTGCACTTCGAGTCTTTGAGTACGTCGCCGCTAATAGTGTTTTTAACTAAAAATTGTGTGATATATTGAAATAGAAGAAAATGTGGTAATAATAATATAATCTCACGCCTTTTATCCCCGAGGGGGTACGCATAGGTATTCCATTACTGTATATACCCACATTTCACGAGATATATTGGACCCCTAATCGTGATAGGTGGTGAGCCCATCGCCGGACCGGGTCTGTTTACACATGTCTCAGAATTAATTCTGAGACCTGCGGGTTTCCTAACGATGTTTTCCTTCACCGTCGAGTGATAAATATGTACGTAAGTTTTTGAAAAACTCATTGGTACATGCCAGGATTCGAACCCGAGCCTCACTGATTTTCGGCCGGCTCTTTAACCGTTCAGGCTATCACTGCTTTTTGTGGTAATTTGGTTTATTATCTTAGACGGATGTACCTAAGTAGATCGTCTTGTGTGAGAGTGGAAGAGATTGCAGCTTGATAACGGTCAGTCAATAACCTAACAAAAATATACTAGTTTTTTAATACTTCATTTCACAAACGGTGCCCTAAAAGTGTAATGATTGTTTCGGAGGCAGGTGGAAGAACATAATCATATATAATTGGGTACCTAATTAATTAAAATTATAGGGTTCGTCGGCATCGGCCGTTGCCTCGACGTTTAAGGACAACGGAACCAAAAAAGTGGGAATCTAGTTTTTATGGAGGCAAAGTCTTTAACTCATTCCACTTTAGACATGAGGTTGTCGACACAGAAGTAAATACACTCGTATACCTTTCTGGTATACTTTAGTTTTTAAGTACAAAGTTAAGAATAGTGATAGCCCTCTTTGAAAAAAGCCCGCCTTTTAGCAAGTGGTGTTATTTTGGCACTTTTCGGAGCAAATAACACCATCGACTGACCATTGACATGTCATTGTCATCCAACTGAAACCGTTAACATTTAGTGGAATTGGCCCCCTGATCAGACCAGGGAGAGGCAACTGACGCAATCGACGTAATCTCGGAATCGAGTTTGCAGAATCGACTACAAAATCTCGAAGTATTTATTGTACATGGATTCTGAAGCAGTCAGAATAAGTATTTATTAGACAGCCTCGTAGCCATCATCATCATCAGCCTACATTTGTCCACAGCTGGACATGCCTCCCCTAATGAACGCCATAGCGCCCTGTCTTCAGCTCGACGCATCCAGCATCCAAACCATAAAAAATATCGAAGTATTTTTTTCGAATAGGTGCCTACTCAGTTACATAATTCGTCAGTCCATCCGTCATCCATTCCCAAAAACCACTAAACATGGCAGGCTGGTAAAAGTGTGTGTGTATGTATGTATGTATGTATGTTACTGTTATGTATAAATCAGGGATGTTACTAATACATAACAACACTAGCCTTTGCTTGTACCTTTGATCAGCAATAAAATGTAGCGTATGTAAGTATTATTGTGGTTGTTATGCTATATATAAAGTTTTATCAAAATCCGCTCAGTAGTTTTTGCGTAAAAGAGAAACAAACATCCATCCATTCATCGCTCGCGATTTCACCCACGTAAGTCCCGTTCCCGTGGGAAAATTATTTCCCATAACACTCCCAGAAAAGCAAGCTTTCCATTGGTGAAAGAATTTTTCATCGTAAGTATATATGCAATGCAAAAATTCTACGTCCTTGATATACCTACCTACTTATTTAATAATTGAAAATTCTTATCAACTGTCACTAGCTATTGGTAAGTAGTTTCGAGATAAAAGGAATTATTATTATTATAATCCTAGTTGTTATCAATATTATAATTATAATGTCGATATCAACAATTATGATTATGAGGGTAAGTACCTGAGTACCTACTTCGAAGCAATTTTAAGAATGTTTTAGTGAGTCTCGGGTTCGAATCCTGGTCATGACTTTTTCAACAATAGGTAAGTTGTTGAAAAAATCATATAGGTATATATAACACTAGCGGTTTCCTGTTCCCTTGGGAATACGGGAATGAAATATAGCCTATGTTACTCTGTGAAAACGTAGCTTTCTATTGGTGAAAGAATTTTTAAAATCGGTCCAGTAGTTTTTGAGTTTATTCGTAACAAAAATACAAAAATTCAAATCTTTCCTCTTTATAATATACTAGCGACCCGCCCCGGCTTTGCACGGGTGCAATGCTAACACTAAAACCTTCCTCTTGAATCACTCTATCCATTAAAAAAAACCGCATCAAAATCCCTTGCGTAGTTTTAAAGATATAAGCATACAAAGGGACATAAGGACATAGGGATATAGGGACAGAGAAAGTGACTTTGTTTTATACTATGTAGTGATAGTGAAGTGTAGATGTAGGTATATTTCTCTCCTTGCTCGAAGGTGAAGCAAAACATCGTGAGGAAACCCACAGGTCCCAGAACTGATTGTCAGGCATGCGTAAGACCCTAGTACAGCCACATAACATGTTATAATACTGTCCCAGTTTATAAGCGCGAAGATTTGTGATGAGGATTGATGGGTACTCTTTCTCGCAAAAAGTACCTACTAAACGGATTTTAAATTGATCAAACTTTACAGTAATAGCACAACAGGGTAAAGCCATTTCACAAATCCTACTTTTTATCCTAGAACGCGAACAAAGCTGAAGGCTAAATCTAGTATTATGTATATAAGTGTAAATGGTTCTGCTGGGCTATTGTTTAACACTAAGCAGGTGTAATGAATGAAAAGTGACCGAGCAAAATCAGTTTTGCGCGCGCTATTGCCATGTGTACTTGTCCGTGACTAAAGTTTTACGGTTTTATATTTTATTAAGTGTGTTAAAATAATATTTCTGACAGTGGAACGGGATTATTTTGATTGATTATTGTTAGGTGAGTTATGGTTTATTTAATTTGATAATAAATTGTGAAGAGTTACCGCAGTTAGCAACAAAAACTTTTATGAAACTATTTTTTAAATACAATTTAAAATGTGAATCTGAAAATAAAGTTAAAGTATGCTAGCTTAGCTGAAATTGTATAAAAATATCTAAGTAGAACAAGTAAAACAAGTTTTTCAAAATATAATTGACCTTATAACTAATAATAATATAATCTCACGCCTTATATCCCCGAGCGGTTACTGGATATACCCACGTTTCACGAGATATATTGGACCCCTAAACGTGATAGATGGTAAGCCCATCGACGGACCGGGTCTATTTACACATGTCTCAGAATTAATTCTGAGACCTGCGGGTTTCCTCACAATGTTTTCCTTCACCGTTGAGCTAGTGATAATTTATATGTACGTAAGTTTTTGAAAAACTCATTGGTACATGCCAGGATTCGAACCCGAGCCTCACTGATTTTCGGCCGGCTCTTAACCGTTCGGGCTATCACTGACCGTGCCTTTCGAAATAAAATACCTTTTATTTAAGCTATATGAGTCAGGGATTATGTAGCTTCCTACAGGTGATTTTTAAGTTAATTTTTTCCAGAGGTTACACCCTCTTATACAAACAAAAATACAGTTTCACCTCTTTGTAATATTATTATAGACTAGCACTCCCAGCCGTTGCCTAGATGCGTATTGGCGTAGCTAGGGATTTTTCCTAGGGGGGGCATGGCCCCTGCCATGAATCCGGCCACGGCAAGGTGGTCACTGACTATCAGCGCATACGCAACTATGTAGGTATCATGTATGGATTTCAGTTATCCTATCCTATTCTTTTATCTGTGTCCTGACCAAAACTATGTAAAAATGTTTAAGTTGCTAATATAGCCTATAGGGTACTTAGGTATACACCGACCGTTTTTTACCTGCGTTGTTCCCGTTAATTGAAGATGTTACTTGCTGATAGTGTAACTTTACATTTTTTTTTTAAATCGGGTTAGTAGCGTAACAAACAAACAAACTCACTTTTGCGCTTATAATGGTACCTAGTTACCTAGTTAGGTTAGGTTAGTACAATAGTGTGACCCATGGCGGGCACCCCGCCTTGGGAGCTCGAGGCGTGGGCTCTCGCCAGAGTTCACGAATGGACGGCGGGACGAAGGGCGCTCGGGCAGCGCCCAGCCCCCGAGGAGCGGGAGACGGTCCGGCAGGAGGCGAGGGACGCCATCCGGGCATGGATGCTTCGGATCGTACCTGCACCGGATTGGGAGAGAGGAGAGTCCGGCATGCCACGACTGCGGCGCAGCAGAGGACACGGCGCAGCACACCCTCGAGGTGTGCCCGTCGTGGTCCGAAGGGCGCCGCAGTCTTGTCGCGGTGGTCGGGCCGGACCTCTCGCTTCCAAACGTGGTGAGCGCCATGTTGGGGAGCGAGGAGGCGTGGGCGGCAGTCGCCTCCTTCTGTGAAGATGTAATGTCACAGAAGGAGGTGGCGGAGCGCGCGCGGGAGGACGATCCTCTCGCGCCGCTGCTTCGCCGGCGGAGGAGGGGCAGGAGAAGGCGGATGCACAACCGCCTTTCCTCCCCTCGGTGATGAGCAGCGGGCGACGGGCGCGAGGGCGCCATCGCCCGCATTGCACTGCTCGTCACCTAGTAGTACGAGGATGACTGGCCTCTCAGTCGTCCTCGGGCCCCTCCCACACTTGGGAGGCTCGTGAAGGGCCCACCGTGTAGGTGGGCAATCGCCGGTGGGGGACTGGAAGTGAAGGCTCTGCCAGTTTCCCAGACCCCCACCACTAAAGGCGACGTTGTAGAATAAAAAATAAAAAAAAATAGTGTGACCCAGCTGCGGATGCACAACCGCGGTGCCATAGCTGGGTCCGAAGCGGCGAGGAGGAACACACCAGGGTTTTTAGTGGGTATGGCAGCACTAGGCTGCAGAGCCCTACATAACCCCCGGCCCCCTCGGGTCGGGTGCGTATGCAGTAATGCATTTTCCCTGGTCACAAAAAAAGGTTAGTACAATAGTGCTCTAACCTACCTAGGTTAGAGCACTATTGAATAACATTACCTCTTATGTTTATATATTTTTGTATTACTAACTATGCATGGATGTTCATCTGAAATAATTGATTATTTTATTATTAATGTGGATGGAATAATGTTTTTTTTACTAAATTGAATTTGTCTTCCGATAAAGCTGTTTATTTAGCATACATTCACCTTTTTAAATATCACCTATAATTTTTTTAAGACCTATGAATATTTATCAACCAAATAGGTATTTCGTGTGAGTTCTAAGATGATAATGTACAGTCGACAAAGTTGTTAGTGTTACATGGCCAAAAATTAAGATTCACTTTTCTCTTAAAGCCTTAAATGTATTTATCTTATTTTTTTGGTAAATTATAGGGATCAAAGATACCTTTCGAAATAAACATTAATCAATAAGATTTATTTATGACTTCCCCAGAAAAATGAATTCTTAGTTACTGGCCATGTAACCCTAACAACTTTGTTGACTGTACCAAACTGACTTGGAGCGCAGATAACTCAGTGATGTGTTTAAGATCGCGGGTCGATTACCGCCTGGCACTATAGGCGTATATAGGGAGGCTTAGGGGGTCCAAACCCCACCCCCCTTTAGGCTACGCGAAAACGTAAATATTCGATATAGTGTCGTACCTACTTAGTTTCCAATTGATTGCGCCTATTGCCGGACTGTCTTCTTGTATCCTTAACTTCGAATTGTTGTTTGAAGAAAATAATCAAATACTTAACATTCAGGCCTTGACGTAAGAAAATGATTTACGCAACTAGCAATTCAAAAGTGATGTTTATTTATTCTCGGACCCAGGATTGGTACAGTTCCGTACCTAAGGGTGTTAACGGGACCCTATTACTAAGCCTCTGTCTGTCAATTGTCTGTATCACATGAACCGTAATAGGTATATACATTTTTTTTTCTCGGAATGAGTTTTTCTATTGCCGCTATAACAAGAAATTGTATCTAAAATAGATTAATGTTGAAAATATTTTGCAAAACCTGAGATTGTAGTTGAGTTTACGCACAATAGAAGTCGTTATGTTATATCAGATACCCTTGGGTGGCTTGAAAAATTTTAATAGTTAAGTGGCCACTAGCCTAACACCATCTCCTAATGTGCGATAAGCTCGCGTGAGAGATTATAACCCATACTTCCTCATGTGTGACGAAATAAGGAGTAAACAGTGTTTTTTCTTAACTAGTTGTGAAAAATAGAGTTGTGAAAGTCGACCAAAGTAATACCCTTAGCTTGATGATGATGATGATTTAGCTTCTGGCGGCTCAGCACGAAGGCGGTAGACAGTAGGTAGGTACATAGTGCGCGAGTTAAATCTTTGTCTTGTGACTCTTATTATTACCTACTATTATGAGTGACATTTGAAGGTAGGTAGGTAAACACATCTCTTTTCATCTCTCCGGGCGGAACTAACTACCTACTAAGATAATTTTTGAATATCCGAAACCGTCAAATGGTATTGGTTATTATTATGGCATTGGTTTGTTCATTTGACGTTGCGATTTGAATTCGGACCTAAATCGAAAATATAAATCAACAGTTATTATTGTGTTATAATTGTATTTCAATAAAACGGCGTCCAATAACATAAGAAATAAAATAAAATAAACCTTTACTAATACAATATTATAAAGAGGAAAGATTTGCATTTTTATACGAATAAACTCAAAAACTTCTGGACCGATTATAAAAATTCTTTCACCAATGTAAAGCTAGAAGATCCCTGAGTAATATAGGCTATATTTTATTCCCGTATTCCCACGGGAACGGGAATTACACGGGTAAGAACCGCTAGTAAATAAAACCAAACCGCGCAGAACCACTAGTAAATAATAAAATGAAACTTAGGTGGTAGGCATGAGTGGTTTATTGGATGTGGATGCTTAGCACAAAAGATTAACCAGGCTCGTAGCTAGCGTCTCTGCTTACCCCGATCCCTTACATCTCGCTGTCTGTACCTGTAGAAGATAATTTTAACTACGCAACGGATTTTAATGCTTACATCAATAGAGTGATTTAAGAGGAAGGTGTATATGTATAATCAAGCATATTATAGTATAGAGAAAATATGTGAATTTCAAAGATTTGTAATGTGATCTCGTAAAAAACATGTTTCTGTGTCGTCATCTTTATCGTTGATTGAAGGTCGTCCTCGCTAGTCCTCAGTAATATGATTAATGCTAAAGTTAGTTTGTTTGTTAGTTTGTTACTTTCGTTTTAACGCCTAAACCGGTGAACCGATACTTATAAGTAGAGACTAGCGGTTCTGCGCGGTTACACCCGCGTAGTTCCCGTTCCCGTGGGAATGCGGAAATAAAAAATTGTCTTTGTTACTCGGGGATATTCTAGCTTGAAGTTGGTGAAACAATTTTTAAAATCGGTCCAGTAGTTTTTGAGTTTATTCATAACAAACAAACAAAAATAAAAATCTTTCCTCTTTATTGTACTTAATATTAGTAGGTATAGAAAGATAGATTGGACCTTGGAGATGGACATAGTCTACTTTTATCTCCTTAAAACAGTTACGCCATAGCCTAAAGTTCAAACGGACGGAGTAGCGGGCAACTTCTAGTATTTTATAATATTACATAAGCGACGTTAAACTGTTATTATGTTCTTAAGATCATAAACCGGTTTTTGCGTGCAATGACTTTATTGATATTATTCATTACTAGCGACCCGCCTCGGCTTCGCACAGTGCAATGCTGATGTACCTACTGATATATCTACATATAAACCTTCCTCTTGAATCACTCTATCCATAAAAACGCATTAAAATCTGTTGCGTAGTTTTAGAGATGCGCAATATGCGCATACCTACCTACATAGGGACAGACAGTGGGAAGGGACTCTGTTTTATACTATACTAGTGACCCGCCCCGGCTCCGCACGGGTGCAATGCTAATACTAAAACCTTCCTCTTGAACTCTATCTATTAAAAAAACCGCATCAAAATCCGTTGCGTAGTTTTAAAGATTTAAGCATACAAAGGGACATAGGGATATAGGGACAGAGAAAGCGACTTTGCTTTATACTATGTAGTGATAGTGATAGTGATGTAGTGAATTATTGTGTTAATGTTTGCTTTGTCGGGCCTTTTGGCTCAGTTATAGTAGAGGCCCTGCCTTTTGAGTCGGAGGTCGCGAGTTTGATTCCCGCTCCGGGGGAACATTTGTTTGCCTGAACAAGTGAACACCTCTGTTGTATTCGTGTCTGGGCGTTTAATATTATTTTATTATTTATTATGACAAATACATCACACAAACAGCCCTACACATTGTGGAAAGATGGTGCCAACAGTATGACCTATCGGTCAACCCGTCCAAAACAGAACAGGTAATGTTCACTAACAAAAGAAATATAGGTGGCTACAAACTCCCTACACTCTTCGACTGCCAACTCCATCTCTCTACTGAGGTAAAATACCTGGGCGTAACGCTAGATCATAAGCTGAGCTGGAGTAGCCATCTCGAGCAGAAGCTCACCAAAGCCAGCATAGCGTTCTGGCACTGCCGCAGGATGCTGGGTAGAAGCTGGGGCCTTACCCCCAAAATAACACTCTGGTTGTACAAGACAGTGATAAGACCCATGGTAAGTTATGGAGCTGTGGTCTGGTGGCCGAGGACAAAACTCGCCACGGTCGCTGGTAAATTACAATCCTTCCAGAGACTTGCATGCATGGCGGCGACAGGCTGCATGAGGACAACCCCCACGGCTGCCCTGGAAACCATGCTGAACTTAACACCGCTCCACCTATTCCTCCAACAGGAGGCGGCGTCAGCGGCGGTACGTCTAAAAACCTTAAAGCTGTGGCGTGACAGAGCTGTTACCCACACGAAAATCCTGGACAATGCCGTCGTGGACCTGCCGCTACTAGCGGCGGTTAACGACAGGATACCGGTAAGGTTTATATTTGACAAAAAGTACAAGATACAACTCTTCGAGGAGAGGATCGAGAGTCTGAACCTACGGGAGCTACGCGTCTTCACGGATGGCTCAAAAACGGCCTCCGGCACAGGGTGCGGTGTGTTCTCAGAAGACTTACAAATTCATCTATCTAGGCCCCTGGGAGCTCACAATACAGTCTTTCAGGCTGAGTGCGTGGGCATCTACATGGCGGCAGCGGCCATAGCTTCAAGGAGAGTAAGAGGTGCATGTATACGTATCCTCTCTGACAGCATGGCGGTTCTACAGGCCCTCCGTAGTAACTCAATCAAATCGAGTCTCATCATGGAGTGCCATGAAAAGCTGACGGAGGTAAGCTCCGATAATACAATCACCTTGCAGTGGATCAAGGGCCACAGTGAGTCGCGCGGTAACGACGCGGCTGACGAGTTGGCCAGAAAGGGATCAGGTATGGCGGCGATAGGCCCAGAGCCCTTGGTGCCCCTCCCCTTCGGCTGGTCCCGCACACAACTGCGACTCCGTGCTCAGGCTGAACAGGAGCGGGCCTGGACCGGCCTGGGTGAGTGTAGACAGGCGAGATCCGCAGTACCACACCTGGACCGGCGTCTCTCTCGCACCCTGATAAACCTGAGCCGGAAACAGCTACGTACGGTGACTGGGGCCATAACAGGCCACGGTCCTTTTAACAAACATCTGTTTACTCTGGGTGTCGCCGACAGCCCCCTGTGCAGAGCGTGCATGGAGGCAGAGGAAACGGCTGCGCACGTGCTGCTGGAGTGCGAAGGCGTGGCTCAATACCGGGCGAAGCACCTTGGATCCCCGAGGTCGCTCCCCGAAGCCCTCAAGGACGTCAAGTCGCTGCTGGGCTTCCTGGAGGAGCTGGGATGGCAAGAGTAGAGCCATTCCCACCATCACGCAAAATAGGCGCAAAAGTGACGTCGAGTTGCGGAAACAAGCCCGCGTTACCATACCATACCATGACAAATACATTTTGTTATGACACAAGGAACTTATATAAATTGAGTATTTGACACAAGAACGGCGCTTCTAAACTAGATAAAACCCTGTATCTTAGAAGAACAGTGACCGGCCTATAAGTTATACAAGTACTTAGGTATATTTTAGTTTAGTATAGGTACCCGTAGTAGATACAGGCTCTCCCTAGTTTGTCACTCAATGACGTTTTGAAGATTGTGTCCCACAATTCATTTAATTAATGTCTTGGTCAACATCGAAAGTTAACATGAATGGTTGAGAGATAGCTGTTTAGTATACAGTTTTAACGATTTGGTAATTCCCCACGGACGAGGAAAACACACAACTAGGTACCTAAATCTTTTAGTAGAACTAGAACTAAAATTTTATATACTTAACGAGTCTCCTAGAAAAACCGCAATGAATCTCCTAAATGTTGTAGAGATCAAAAAGTATGCTCATGCCTTTATCCCTGAGGAGGCGGCAGAGGCCATCACCGCGCCGCCCGGACCGGGGTTTGCAAGGGATGCTGTTACACATGCCTTAGAATTAATTCTGAGGCCTACACGGTACGAGTAAACGAAAACATCTCATTCCCCAGAATTACTTGTGTAATAGCACCCAAATCCAGCCATGGGCTTACCACCTGTCACGTGCGTACACATTCATCATCATCATCAGCCGGAAGACGTCCACTGTTGAACAAAGGCCTCCCCCATAAAACGCCCCATAACGAACGGCAACTTGCCGCTTGCATCCACTCGCGACCTTGACGATGTCGTCGGTCCACCTGGTGGGAGGCGTACACATTGACACTTCGATTTTTAAATTGTAATGTAACAACCAGATTGTTATAGAATTTTAATGATTTTCGATAATGACATTAAAAAGTTAATTTCAAATGATAAAGACTTGTGACATGAATTACCTGTCTTGTAATTACTAAGGTATTAATTACCTACTCATAATAATTATGTGTAATTATTGCATATTTTATTTGTGTTCAATAAAGAGTTGTTAACTACAAGTAATATCTTAACTTTGTAAAACATCGACAACCAGTTCTTTACGTACCTACTTTCCGAAGTAAGAATAAGCTCGCCTATCAATGAGTTATCCAAAAACACTAACTCTACGGTGAAGGAAAACATGCATTTGCATTTTCCCTAAAAAAAAAAAAACAAAGGTAGGCCGGTCCGCCGAATGGAAACCAAACGGGACGCAAAAATGGAATCCCTCGTCCTCGGGGATACGGCTTGGATATATGTGTTTACTTATTTTTATTACACTAGCTAACCGATAAGGAATGGGTAAAAGTGATATATCCTTCCTCAAGTTGTAAACTGTCATCTTACTAATGTATCTAATCAAGATCGGTCCACAGAAAGTAACTGACAAATGACTGGCAACTTTCGCATTACATACTCATCTAAGTACAGGAATACGTGTAAAAGATTTGAATTTAATTAAATCTCTACAAAGAATTTAAATAAATCTTCAAAGTTCAAAGATCTAAGTTTGCCAACAAAAGGCCTGAAACACCTTTTATACTGCCTAAGTATGCATGTAGAGATGCAAATGCTTGAAATGTTACTAAATGTATTAAAATCACTTTCAAAATATATAGGCCTATAAAATTAAGCCTACATTTTTCACTGAGTAGGTCCCTTATCATAAAAAAAGGAGATATATTTTATCTTTGACTCAATAAAAGTTGATTGACCGGCATGACACATATCACTCGGAAAACAACGCAGTATTTTTTTCTTTTACAAACCCTCAAGTGACTGGTAGATACTTAGGTAAATCGATATCAAAACAACTCGACAGTTTCGTAATAAGTACTTTATAGAACGGCGGAATGAACTTTATAGAATGCTTGCGGGAACCCTCTGCTTGACTGCCTTGACCGCATATATTATACCTATACAGGCAGCGTCAGTCCCGTACAAGTGGGAAAATTTGCCCCATGTTGCTCCCAGAAAAGCAAGCTTTCAGTTGGTGAAAGATAACGACCCGCCCGCCTCGCTTCGGTTTACGGTGTTTCTATGTAATATGCATATTATATACATGAATAACCTTCCTCTTGAATCACTATAGCTATTGAAAAAAACCGCATCAAAATGCGAAGCGTAGGTTAAAGATCTAAGCATACATAGGGACAGAGAGACGGGAAGCGACTTTGTTTATTACTATGAGTAACGTGATAGCGGGTGCCCAGTGGTGTTGTCCGCGTAGGTCCAGTTTTTTTCCCGTTCCCGTAGGAATTTCTAAAAATCCCTTCATAGCGATTGCTTACTAAGTATTCACCTGCATTCCATATTTCAAGTTTCTAAGTGTAATCGTTTCGGAGTAGTACCTAACTTTTTAACCAGTTTTTATATTTTCCCCTGGGAACGAGATATTTTTCGGGAATAAAAAGTACCCTAGATATTGACCCGGGGTACTCAGTTATCTCCGTACCAAATTTCATCAAAATCCGTCGAATAGTTGTTGGGTGATGCGTGCACAGACTGAGAAATATTTCTAAAATTGGTGTTTTGTATCTAAATCGAAAATTCAAGGTACGAACGTGTTCGAGTATACCTACCCTTTCCCATACAAAAATAATTATCAAAATCGGTACTCTGTAAAAAGTAGATAATACGTAATCGATCATACATAAAAAAAATACGAATCGACTTGAGAACTCCGTTTTTTTCGTCGGTTGAAAATTTATGTATGAGAATACAAAATTCGAATTAGTAGGAAGATAATTCCCAAAAATAATATCAATTTCGTATTCTCATCTTTCGTATTTTCTATTGGTATTAAAATATACACTTAGAAACGTCAATATTTTATAATAACAAGGCACTCTAAACTCGTCCATGAAGATTGGCTAAATGCAAACAGCAGCCCATCTCCACCGACTAATTAGCTAAGTCGACCCATCTATGTTATAAGGGAGTCCCTCTGCCAACAAACTGTCTTGCAGTTTGGCAGAAGAATTTTGTTAGGTACCTATCGAAAATTGGGTTTATTTATTATTGTTATTCTATTGATGAAAGTCAAATCTAATCTTCCCCCTTTTGATATTAGTAGATATAGAGTGTAGATTATGACGTAGATATATTGCATAATCCCGGAAAAAGACATATGCCCACGCCGTTTTCCCGACGGGGTAGGCATATGATAAATAATAAATAAGGATATTAGCCACGTGATATTTATTTATTGTTTGCAGGATTATTGCGAAATATACAAGTGTTAATGGCAGTATATTTTTGTGCTTGGCCTCTGTATCTGGAGCAGGGTCAAAATATAAGCTATAGGTAAACAAATATTTGTATCTATGGCCATGATTAAGTAAGAAAAAAACAATGACTCGCTCATAGCAACTTAAACCTATAACCATTATGACATAAATGAAATTAAAAAATATACATATGCGATATTTATAAATATTATTTAGTCTTATAAGTAGGTACCTACCTACATATTGTAATTTCTAAAATAATTAATATTTATTACCTAGTTGGTCCCACCCAACAAAGAAACCTGCTCCAATAAATTCATGAGTGAGTACAATACAATACAATACAATAACTCTTTATTGTACACCAAAAACAACACAATATGGATACCAACATTAACTAAAGTACAATGGGCGGTCTTATCGCTTTTCTCTTCCAGACAACCTTAGGATGGTTTAAACTGAGAGATTAGAACTAGGGTAGACGGTGCACTATATATTATTGAACATACTCTTACATACTATTACATAAATAAATGTACCTAAATAAAAGGGGTAAATTCGCTCACTGTCTTTTAGTCCCAAAAAAGTAGAGGCTGTACCATACTCGTAAATAAATAATTAATTGTAGGACACAATTCACGCACGGTTTGACTCAAACTAGGCAGAGCATGTAGGTACTATAAAAAAAAATTCACGCCTTTTATCCCCGAGGGGGTAGGCAGAGGTTTCACCCACTTCTCACTAGGGGTGTCCACTTAGAAAATACATCGATGTTTTTTTTCGATGCAATACATCGAGACTATGCATCGATGTTTTCCGATACATCGGATAGAAACATCGATGTTTTCCGATACATCGGATCAGTGGTCTCGAACCTACCGATTTTTCGGTATTTCTACCGAAATGGGCTCTGTCCTACCGAAATACCGAAACGCAACGATTTTTCTACGATTTCAGAGAATACATGGAAATTATTCCGATTTTTCTACCGATTTGACACTTTTGTGATGGTAACTCTATTTATTTATGTTTAACATGAATGTTTCATGTTTTACGGAATACTCTAGACTCCTAAAACTCGTTTTTTATTGTAGCCTAAAACTCGTTTTTATTGTAGCCTAAAACTCGTTTTTTTTTTATTGTAGCCTAAAACTGGATGTTTTATGGTATTTCCCGCTCGGGAATTCACTTGTCTATATAAACAGAAATTCTGGTAAGAAATTTTGTTTCATAATTGAATACCTAAAATAGGTAAATACATAAAAAAATTATGAAACTTTAATTATTTTTTATAAACGAAGAGAAAGTGTCCTCAAGTTTAAAGTTGCGAACGAAGTGCTACTTAGTTAAAATGTCTTCTGACGAGGAACCAAGTAAGTACAAGAGCGAGTGCTTAGAAATTAATGCAATGATGACCAAAGAATATTGGTATGATCCTAAATATTGTAAAAAATAATTGTACCTATCTAAGTGTGTTTTTATGTACCTATCTAAATTACTCCTTAGGTTTATTTTTACAAATAAATAAATTGGATTGAATATTGAATTTTTTGGTCGTATACCGATTTTTGGTACAAATATACCGATTTTAGTGGGCAGCTCTACCGATTTCGTTAAATGACGTTCGAGACCACTGCATCGGATTGAAACATCGATGTTTTTTCAAAATCGAGTATTTTTACCTGTTACTAACAAAAAAAAATACTTTTCATGCAAACCCGCGTTGATTCAGTTGTTGTTAATTAATAATGTTGTTAATTAAATGCATTGGGAATATTTTCATAAAAAACTGTTTGAAGCTCAAGCGTCATGTCAGTTAGTATGAAGGCGAGCTGTCATTCGGTCAAAATTGTACTAGACTTATTCCACTTGGAATAACTTTTCGGCTTCAAATTTTCCTCGCTTTGTCCCCTCTATGCCCTATCATATTTTAATCTCTTTGATTCCACGCATTTTATCGAATTTCCCTTATTCGATGTTTTATGAAAATACATCGATACATCGAGTAAATCAATACCTTTTCAAAACATCGGATTGATTCGATGTATCGTATTGTAAACATCGAATGAATTCGATGCATCGATGTATATCGAATATCCCTACTTCTCACTAGAATATTCAACCCCTAAACGTGATAGGTGGTGAGCCCATCGCCGGACCGGGACTGTTACACACACATGCCTCAAAATTAATTCTGAGACCTGCGGGTTTCCTTACGATGTTTTCCTTCACCGTCGATCTAGTGATAAATATGTACGTAAGTTTTGAAAAACTCATTGGTACATGCCAAGATTCAAACCCGAGCCTCACTGATTAGCATAATGTGAAGCAGGCTCTTTAACCGTAAGGCTATCACCGCTAGCATGTATTATATGGGTACTAAACACCTGATAAACATACTTAAATAAATATTTAACACCCAAACACGAAGCCAACAGACTTCGTGCACACAAGTTGGCATCGAACCCGTGACCTTGAGCTCAGATGGCAGGGTCACACAATAATAAAAATGGCTACGTTGGTAAGCTAAAAATGGTTGTTGAGCACACAGCCTTACGTT
Source organism: Ethmia dodecea (assembly GCA_963855545.1). Taxonomy (NCBI): domain Eukaryota; kingdom Metazoa; phylum Arthropoda; class Insecta; order Lepidoptera; family Depressariidae; genus Ethmia; species Ethmia dodecea. The sequence continues at coordinate 2,229,331 of OY979463.1, read as the reverse complement.
ATACGTATCAGGTAATCTTATCATTAAATAAATTAAGATCCGCAGTAGTACAACACAGCTGAAACGAAATACTTTGATAGTGAATTATGAAAAGCAATTACATAAAAGTGTATACCTACAGCTAACCTTCTCAAAGGCGTGTAGAGCTCTATTACGTCCATATATACCTAGTACGTGTCTCTGTAACAAAGTAAGTAATTTGCCCTTGTTTAGTTTTAATTTAATTGTTTCGTACCCAAGGATTACGTGAGGCGTTTAGGGGGGGAGGGGTCGTTCTGAATCTCACACAATCTCTCGCGGGGGAGAAGGGGGGGGGGGTCTAGCCAAATATCACGTAATTTTTTTACCGCTTGTAAAATTAAAAATTAAAATACTTTACCTACTATATAATTTTTTTATTAATCCAACGCAATCAATCACATATGATATTTAACGTATTTACCTACATAAATAATACCTGTTTCGAAAAATCTCACGTATCTCACGGGGGGTGGGAAAAATCGAATAAAAACCTCATTACTAGGCCTCCGCTGTCTGTCCGTCTGTCTATAATCTATCTGGCAGCCCAGGATTTGTCAATAGGCCGCGGCCTACGGGTGGTAGCGATTTAAGGGAGCCCTTTACAAGTCACGTTATTATTTTTATTATTATACATACGTGTGGGTACTGAACGGAACCCTATATGTGGAAGTCTGACTCACACTTGGTCGGTTTTTTTAATGTTTCATGAGGCATTAGCAATTTAGTCATCAGCCTAAATACGACAAGAATTCAATGATTTTTGGCTCTGCTACAGCTAATCTTCTTCAGCACATCAAGTAGTATCACTTTGGTAGTAATTGACAATAAAATAATATTGCACTTTTACTGAAGATTGAAGTGACTTTTTGGAGTAATAGGAAAATATCCATCCTAAGTTTTCTATCAAAATTGTTTACGAATACTTATAGCCACTTATTATTATCATTATTATTATCTCTATTAGAGCCACAACTTGAAATAAACAGCAACACGATATTTACAAAAACATGAAAAAAAAAATGTTTTTATGTCCACCTATAGGTTATCATTATCAATTAATAATACATATTATTTTTTATAAATAGGAAAGATTTGTATGTTTGTTACGAATAAACTCAAAAACTACTGGACCCATTTTAAAAATTCTTTCAACATTAGAAAGCTAAAATATCCCAGAGTAACATAGGCTATATTTTATTTGTTGGTAATCTCGTAGTTTGAAAGTTTTAAAACATTATAATGTGGTGGGTTCACAATTGCGAAAAGTAGTTCAAGCTGTGTCCTGTTTATAAAAACATGGAACTAGGTAGGTACTTATGATAAAATATGATTATATTCACGCTTATCAACCAGATCGTTGGCACAAATTTTTGGAAACTACTTTTGGCCATCGTATTTTTTGTGCCCCTCAAAACGTGTTTTGAGGTCGTGTAAAATTAGTATCAAAAACCTAATTTATTTCCGATGTTTTGCTTTGAAAACTTCCAATGTAAGGAGTATCATTCATTAATCTATACCTACATTACTCGTATTAATAATCTATCTATGTATAAGTAAGTACATATAATAAAACTGTAACGAAACCATGTCTGAACATAAATACTTATTTTTTGAGTATTTCAGCTTCAGCGGTAGTATAGATAGTTATCGATGTAGATATCAAACCACCAATTTTTGAAATGTTTTTTTTCTCTCTGTACCTATCTGTTTGTTTGCGCACGCGTCACGCAAAAACTACTGGACGGACTTTGATGAAATTTGGTTTGGTGATAGCTGAATAGTCAAGTCAACGTCTAGGGTACTTTTTACCGCGGGAAAATGTCTCATTTCCACGGGTAAATTAAAAAACTGGTTAAAAAGAGAAATACGATACGTACTAATCCGAAACGATAACACCTAGAAACTTGAAATATGGTATGGCCGGTGTTTTAATGTATCGTATAACGTATTGAATCGCTGTGAAGAGATTTTTGGGAATTCTCACAGAAACGGGACCAAAATTTCCGCGCGGGCAACGCCTTTGGGCACCGCTAGTTAAGAAATAAGTGACTACCTACTAAAGATAATATGTAAACAGGTGTTTTTCAATACTGTTATTGGTATGGCAAATAAATACTTTTATTATATATTTTCAATAGTTCATTCTTTTCTTTTCAGATAAAATGACATGGCGTGTTGACCTTGGATTGTTCCTCAAGAAATTCACTTTACCGGTGGTCACGTAACAGTGAAAAGGCTAAAAAAGACTACTTACTTGAAAGTGTGTGAAAACTAGTCAAAATGGACATCATTTATCCAGCAGAAGCAAATAAATCGAATCTTGTAAGTATAATTTATTCTGTTCTTAGGGTTCCTTACCTAAAGGATAAATGGAACCTATAGGATTATTTTGTTCCGTCTGTCTGTCAAGATCCTTTTTGTGTGTTTCGGAAGGCACGTTAAAATGCTGGTCCCGGACTTCGTCGTGTTCGTAGTTCGTAGTACACACAATGCAAGTCGTTAAGTCATGTCAGATAGGTAGGTACCCTTGGGTGGCTTGAAAAATTCTGAGTTAGGTGGCCACTAGCGTAACACCATGTTGCTATCACGGTATTCTCGCTCTGTGAGGAAAGACCCTTAGCTCAGCAGTGGGCTAAGGGTTGTTGATGAAGATGATGAATGTTCGGTGCTTTCATAGTTTATGAACTTCAGTGAGGTTACCTAATTATTTTGGTAAATGTAGCTTTTTTTTTATGATAAAAAAGGGGGCAAACGAGCAGACGGGTCATCTGATGGTAAGTGACGTCCGTCGCTCAGGGACACCTGAGTCACAACTGCGTTGCCGACCTTTGAGGTGGGAGTAGGGGGAGGGGAGGGGAAGGGAAGGGGGATTGGGGCCTCCGGTCACCTCACTCACTCAACGAAATGCAATATGCATTGCTTTACGCTGGTTTTCTGTGAGGCCGTGGTATCACTCCGGTCGAGCCGGCCCAAGCGTGCCGAAGCATGGCTCTCCCACGTTAAAATTCTGATGTACAATTACATACCTACAACTACATAAGTAGGTACTAGTTTGTACGGAACCCTGGGTGGGCTAGTTCGACTCAGACTTGGCTGGTTTTTTTTAACATTAACGGAAGCGAAAACAAACAAACCCGTGGGAAAAACTAGTAAGGTAGTAAAACGTACTCAATCGTTTCGGATAACGTTTTACGGTACTTCGATAAGTCACGTTTTACAAGCTATTTAATGGTTTCTTCAATGTTACAATGCGATTTTCCATTCAAATAATCCACCAGAATTCCAAGACATTGTACTAACCATTAGATAAATTATTTTGCAAGAAAAACGTAAAATATTTATGCAATGTAAAAAATAAAAAATTGGGTAAGTTAGTATTTTCTAGGAAATGGTATTTCCGTATATAATATACTAGCGACCCGCCCCGGCTTCGCACGGGTGCAATGCTAACACTAAAACCTTCCTCTTGAATCACTCTATCTATTAAAAAAACCGCATCAAAATCCGTTGCGTAGTTTTAAAGATTTAAGCATACAAAGGGACATAGGGATATAGGGACAGAGAAAGCGACTTTGTTTTATACTATGTAGTGATAGTGATGATGTAGTGATTGTGATAAGATACTACATGAAGGGTATGATTGCTAAACAACCTCAACCCATGGAAAGAGATTAAAATATAATAGGCAAAAATGTTGGAAGAAAATCATTCTCTTAGAATGAAACGTTTTCTTTAAACGTCTTTGATAATAGGACATCTTATTGAAGGGACGAAGCGAGGAAAATCTGAAACCAAAAATTATTACTTACTACAAAATTCTAGTGTGATTCGACCGAATGATATCTCGCGTTCATTAAATATCTTTTTTTTAAACAATAAATAAAAAACATATTGCCACAACCTGTTGTCAATGTCAGATACTTATTGAAAGATTTTCCTCCTGTTTGTTATTAAGTAGATTGGTGACTGGACATTCTGACAGAGTCACTTCGTAGTCAATAAGTGCACGGGTTAATGATAATTGTCTAAATGCAGACTCATTGAAGATAATTGCCTAATTAACACTAGAGCACACGCGTGGGGTCATATGTACCCCAGTGTTTGATTTTATCGAATAACTTGACGAATTGCATTTGTTTGACCTTGAGCGCCTAGCTAAGCTTTACTCGTTGACCAAAGTATGTGTTTAGTAGTCTGCCGGCACTTGCACGGTACTGTCGCTTGCACTGTGAGTATTTAAAGTCGCTTGGGGTACACACTTTGAGTATTAAACCAACCGGAGACGCCACTGACAGGCGTTCCCCTCTGCCAAAAAAACGTGTCGGTCTTTGAGCACACCGGTTAAATACAACTAGTTTGTTTGAGTTCACGGAGTGCTTGTATAGGTGAATGTATTTGTGTGCCCCTAGTTCAAGCTAGTGTTTAATTGTTTTATCAAAAAATGCGTTTGTTTTAACATTATTTGTGATTGTTTCCTCGTACCCCCCGCAGAAATTGGCAGACTTTTTTGTAAAGAAACTAGTGCGCGTGACGTCTCCTGTTGGTTTAATACTCAAAGGGTACACATGATCCCACGCGTGCGTTCGTGGAAGTTTTTTTGTGGATATTACTAATACCCACAAAAAAAAACCAAATAGATTTGCAGTGATCATCAGGTGATGATATGTCCGGACTGTCATCAAAATCAATAATAAGTTAATAATTTCTTTTTTTGTAAACACAAGACTGCTCCGAGTCCAAATATATAAAAATAAGTGTAATTTTGTTGATTTTTGTTTTATTTATTTAAACTTATATAGAAAAACAGTTTTGTTTCATTCTTTTTGCAAAAGATACTTGATTAAAAGTTCCTCTTTATAATTATAATAATTTTGTTTTATTTAAAATACTATACGAAGGAATAAACTAGTATCTAAATTGGGGTACATCCGTCCCCCACGCGTGCTCTTACGTACCAAACAGAGGAGCGTGCGCTCCAGTGTTAATCACATTGTGACTTGTTATAGATGATGTGGTGCCCGCGCACAGGAGACCTAGCCAATTTACTTAAATAGCGCCCCTTTAAATAAAAATTTAGCAACAAAATAAAATATTGTCAACTTTTTAGGGTTTTTTTTAAGTTAAGGTATTTTTTTAGTAAGTTTTAGGGTTTGTTCCGTACCCTAAGGGTAAAACGGAACCCTATTACTAAGAATCCGCTGTCCATCCGTCCGTCCGTCTTTCACTACGCTGTATCTCATGAACCGTGATAGTTAGACAGTTGACATTTTCAAAGATGATGTATTTCTGTTACCGCTATATCTAACAACAAATAGGTACCTACTAAAAACAGCACAAAATATACAACAAACGTGATTTTAAGGCCGTTTTTATAGATACCTAGCCGTCCACCCTCGCTTCGCTTCGGTTTGTATCTATGGTATATAAAAACCTTCCTCTTGAATCACTCTATATCTATTAATGCGGTTTTTTCCGCATCAAATTCCGTTGCGTAGTTTTTAGGATCTAAGCATACATAAGGACATGTCAGCGGGAAGCTACTTTATTTTATACTATGTAGTGATGGTACGGAACCCTTTGTGCGCGAGTCCGACTCGCACTTGGCTGGATTTTCAAAGTTTTTTATTTTTGCTTTTCGGAAACCACTATGATTAAAAATTTACGGCCACTACACCTATAGCATCCTCCTAAGTTTGAGCACCATGGAGGACGATTCCACTCTTTGAGTATTAATTAAACCAACAAGAGACGTCACGCGCACTAGTTTCTTTGCAAAATTGTCTGCCAGTTTTTGCGGGGGGGACGAGGAAACGCACACAAATAATGTTAAAACAAACGCATTTTTTGACAACACAATTAAACACTACCTTGAACTAGATGCACACAAATACATTCACCAATCCGAGCACTCCGTAAACTCAAAAAAACTAGTAGTAGTTATATAACAGGTAGGTATGATCGTTGACCGACACTTTTTTTTGGCAGAGGGGAACGCCTGTCAGGGCGTCTCCGGTTGGTTTAATACTCAAAGATTCCACTAAATGTCAATGGTTACAGTTGGATGACAATGATATGTCAATGGTCAGTCGATGGTGTTATTTGCTCTGAAAAGTTCTAAAATAACACCATTGACATGACATTGTCATCCAACTATAACCGTTGACATTTAATGGAATTGGCCCCCTGGCCCCTCGCCGGAATCCAGACCTGTGTTTTATTGATACATAGTCACTGGTTATTGTTATGTAAACATAACATAACAATAAACAAACAAACATTATAAGTATTAATATAGCTATGATGGTCGCAATTTTATAGTCAGTTCAGTTCGAGTGATAGAATATTAAGCATTGTTCTTATGATTTTATTAACGGTAGGTACCTGTTGTTATACATACGGATAAATATATATTTGGTAGAAGTAGACTACAAATTTTGTATTTGTGGGTGACCGCCTAGTGGCATTTATATCACGAGCGCTTCCGTGTTTCGGAAGGCACCTTAAATTTTTGGTCCCGGTTCGTTGTGTTTACGCACAATGGAAGTCGTTTAGCCATGTCAGATACCCTTGTTTGGCTTGAAAAATTCAGACTGTTAGGTGGCCACTAGCTTAACACCATCTCCCAATCCGCGGTGGGCTCGCGTGGGAGATAAAGCCCATACTTCCTCATGTATGAGGAAAGACCCTTAGCTTAGCAGTGGGTTGTTACGGGTTGATGTTTTAGAAAACAAAGTTAACAAAATAGATCTATGGAAAAAAATACTTGTATACTTAGATTGTGATTATAAAAACAACTCTAATAAAGTAAATAACCGACTGCAACGAATAGCACTAAAAATAGAATCAATGTATAAAATGTTTAGACCTTTGTTGAATTTTTTAAAACCATTTGACCGATTGCGATAAAATTAAAATGGAATCACCTCTGAAATATGATCTACCAAAAAAAAAGAATCATCAAAATCGGTTCGTAATTGGCGGAATAATCGCGTAACATAAAAACTACAGTCGAATTGAGAACCTCCTCCTTTTTTGAAATCGGTTGAGAAAGAGTATATTATAATCTAGCTGTTCCGTGCGGTTTCACCCGCATAGTTCCCGTTCCCGTTGAAGTAGGTACGGGAATAAAATGTAGCCTTTGTTAGTTAGAGATAATGTAGCTCTCCATTGACGAAATAATTTTTTAAATCGGTCAAGTAGTTTTTGAGTTTATCCGTTACAAACATACAAATCTTTCCTCTTTATAATATTAGGTGAGATGTAGAAGTGTAGATTTTTAATTTGTATATATTAATTTTTTTAGCCACCAAATGGTGACGAGATGGAGTTGGACGCACAAAAGAAAAATGGAGTAATAAATGGACAAGTAAGTAATACCTACATTAAAAGACCAAAGGGACAGACAGTGGCGGGGCAAGACCAAAATTTGGCGTGGGCAAGATACATTTTGCGAGGCCCCCTGATGGATGATGAGTAGGACGGTTTCTTTTAAAGAAAAATTTTTTTTGATAGGTACTTTATGTACATAATATTTTTTATTGTTACGTCTTGTATACCTCAAACAATTAAAGATACAGATATTTTGCTGCTCTTAGCCATACAGCGGGAGTATTCACGGAGATTCGATACTCGATATCGGAAAATCTGTCGAATCCTTATGTCAAATATGACATCTGTGTATACCCAGCCCATCTCGAAACCTTTCGACAGATTTTACGATTCCGAGTCGATTATCGAATCTCCGTGATAACTCTCCTCTCCTTAATAAAACTCCTTAGTCAGGCCAACTATTTGTAATAGTCAAATAAAGTAATCTAGTTTTATTGTTTTTATTATTTTTTGCTGGATAAGTAATTATATTTATATTTTTGCGTTCGGGGCCTTCGAGGCGCGAGGCCCCTTGGACCGCGAGGCCGTAGGCGGTGGCCCACGTCGCCTACGCCTTACGCCGCCTACCAATGGCTACCACTACTTAGTCGGGTTAATTTAGACATCCAAGGTTACAATAATTCCCACTTCGCTGAAAATTGGTAGGATTGTTCAATACACTATTATAAAAGAAATGTTGAAAGTCCACATCGAACCGGCACGTGAAAAAAAAAATTACTCGGAGTCAAAAGTCACAAAAACGAGACTATGCAAATCTGTAAGTTTTATCATAAAATTAGCTCAGAGAAAAATAAAAAAATGTCTTTATACTTTTTTTCCTAAGAGGCACCGTTTTTGAGATATAACGATTTAAAAAGTTGAAAGAGTTGTAATCGTCATAGTATGCACACGTTTCAACGCCACCTTTGAGGTAGTGTACAGTCAAGAGCAAGTCAAGCTTTACACTACTAGTTTATGCTGAGCTCTGATTTATACTACCATAGAATACAGGGCCGGGTCAAAGTCCAAAGTGTCAAGCTTAGCGTGCTCTTGACTGTACTTAGCGCGTTTTTACCCAACTGTGCCAGAAGTAGGGTTATGTTTTTAACGTGGTTTCCCCAGTAGCCCTTTTCCACTGGTCAGTTGTGATCCTGTTTAATTTGAAAAAAAAAATGCATCATAACTTTTGAACCCCACTAAATTATTTTGCACGTGCCGGATCTATGAGGTTGAGGACTTAAATTTTCACATTTCTTTTATAATAGTATATTGAACAAATTCAAATTCAAAATATTTTATTTGTCGAATATAGGTACAATTGTTTTAGGTGTTATACATAAGATAGTCCCTTATATTCTACCTAATTGTTAGGTGTACAAATATATAAAGTATTTTTATAAATACAAAATAACAACACTTAAAATTATGAAAGAGAATCCTCCAAGAAATCGTCTATACAATAATAAGCCTTATACAATCCCACCAATTTTCAGCCAAGTGGGAATTATTGTAACCACATCCCTATTTTTTGGTCTAAAACGAAGTTATCTTAATTTATGGTTATGGTCAATGATATTTTACTAAAAGACAAGTCATACTCATGCATAATAGGGTCTAGGGTACTGCCTAGTCAAATGAGTTACTTTTTATAAGGTGTCAAAACTAAAATTTTCTATGATAATTGTACGATACCTACTGACTTTGTGACTTGATTATTTTATTATTTAAAAATTTTGCTGTCACTGTAATATAAAAATCGAAATGCATTTTAGAGGCGTTTTGGGATAAGCTTTTTAATTAATGATTACTCGAAATTTAATTTCGATACAGTGAAATACCCACCTACTTACATGAACTGATGAAACGTGGGTATTTTCATAAAGGGAAGACATTTGCCTATTCCTTTTATTGACGTGATAACGTCTTATAAGTAAATCGAAAAATTGTTACGTTCCGTCGTGGTTCCGTTTGAGCCCTGAGCCGAGCGTGCAAGTGAGAGTGCGGAACAAGCGATAGAGAGGCACGAACGTTCCACTCAAGTATTAGCCATTTTTCATCAATGTTTTCTTATGAGACTTTATCACGTAAAATAATCGTCCGTAAACCAACTTTACAGACAGACAATTCTTAAGAAATTATTAAGCTATTGCATAGCTTCTATCGAGGGCCTTGAGCACGGGGACCGAATCCAGAAATTCCGTAACGAAAAAAAACCTCACGCTCCCCACTCCGACGGGCACGGAGGTGTGGCTTGAAGGCCGTGCATTGTCTAACGTCGTTTCTTTTCGGCAGTCTTGTTGATACAAAATGCTATGCAATAGCTTTACTGCGGCAGTCCCCGAGTGCCACACGTCTTTTTTTTATTTTTTAATCACCCTAATTTTTTGTAGATTATACACGAGCAGATAGAGTATGAGTCCCGAAACTGCCTAGACTCCACTCTACTGAAGATGGGCAGCTCTACCGAGGAATTCTTCAAGAGCAACGGTTCTGCACTAAAAACCATCACCGTTTTCATTTTCAACGGATTAGTCATAGGGTTCTTTTTCGGGTGCATGTACTATTGGATGACTTACAGTGAGTATTTTTCTTTAGGTACTTAAGTATAAAATAAATATCCCCGGGGGGTAACAGAGGTATTCCATTACTGGATATACCCACTTTTCACGAGAATATTCGACCCCTAAACGTGATAGGGGTGACCATCGCCGGACCGGGTCTGTTAAACATGCCTCAGAATTAATTCTGAGACCTGCGGTTTTCTCCCCGATGTTTTCCTTCACCGTCGAACTAGTGATAAACATGTATCTACGTAAGTTTTTAAAAAACTCATTGGTACCTACATGCCAGGATTCGAACTCGAGCCTTACTGATTTTCATCATGAGAAGCAGGCTCTTTAACCGTAAGGCTATCACTGCTCTGAGCAGTAACTATTTCTATATATTCTTCTCTTCTACTTCTATACGTAGATACCATTTCTGAGTTTGTACACAACTCTTGAGTTGTGTCCATGGGCGACGGACGTCACTTACCATCAGGTGACCCGTCTGCCCGTTTGCCCCCTTTTTATTATAAATAAAACTCAAGTCGTTATAATTTGTGATGAGATTTATCAGTTTGTAGAATCTATCATTCTCTGTCAATTTAGTACATTTTCTTGGTTTGTAAGTAACAGCGCTCTATTGTGAAATAAGCAATAAGTGACACAATGATTTTTTAAAAGTACAGTGGGCTGTCTTATCTTTGTTCAAATGGTCAATTCGTTCTAATTCCGATAAGATTTAGCAATTTAGTTTTGGGGCAATATGTTAATGAGGGCTATCGCGTATGAGTTAGTTGTGGGTGGACCGTTTATTTCTAAATAGCAGCGCCCTGCGGTTTCAGCAGGTTAGTTCTCGTTCCCGTTCCCGCGTTGTTCCCGTTCCCGTTGGAATATCGGAATAAAAAGTACCTACCTATGTCCGTTTCCTGGTTCTAAGCTACCTTCCCACCGACTTTCAGGCAAATCGGTTCAGCCGTTCTTAAGTTATAAATAGTGTATTTTAGAAGATTAGAATAATGTTGTAAATATTTTGCAATACCTGAGATAGTACCTAGTTGTGTTTACGCAAAATGGCAGTCGTTAATTAGTCATGCCAGACCCTTGGGTGGCTTGAAAAATTGTGACAGTTTGTTGGCCACTAGCCTAACACCATCGCCCAATCCGTGGTGGGCTCATACTTCCTCATGTGTGATAAAAGGCTAAGCTCAGCAGTGAGCTGCTACGGGTTGATAATGAAAAATAGGTACGGAACCCAAGATATTATATATAAAAAAGACGTAGATATGTTACTAGAGCGCGGAAAGTGAGGCCGACATATGTAGGTAATTGACCTAATTTTATTTAGTCGCAATGTTAGAATTTTTCACCTAGTCGTATTTCAAGCGCAACTCATGACAGATAGCTGTCTCTTTCTTTATTATTCATTCCGTATCATCTTTCGCCGTCATTATTGTATCCCATAAATACGCCAAAGAAGTAAGTATGTAAATGTTGTAGCCACTCGTAGCGGATCAATTTCAAACGCGCGCAGTATGAATACTCATCCTTACTTTAATTAATATCTTTGTACGGAACACTCACACTGTGAAGTTTAACTACCTAACTCTTGACTGCTTCTGTTTCAGGTACGGATTCTCTCCAGCTTTGTCAGGGCTTCGGCAGTTTAATAGCTCTGCTCAGTATTATATACTTTTTCGTTATATACTTTTATGTAGTGAAGAAATTCTTCGGACCGTGGTTTGAGGAGAACGTATGGAAGAAAGTCAAAAGTCGAGTCCATGCGGTATGGGGTTATACGTAAGTTTTTTTTTTTAAATCTAATCCTTGCGAGGAGATGTACAAATGAGTTTTTCAAAAACTTACGTAAATATTTATGACGGGCCTGTTGACTCAGTTGGTAATGACCCTGCCTTCTGGGTCGAAGGTCACGGATTTTATCCACGGTCGGGACCAACATTTGTGTGTATGAACATGTCTGTTGGCTTCGTGTCTGGGTGTTTCATATTTATTTAAGTGTTATGCCTATCAGTTGTTTAATACCCATAGTACAGACTCTGCCTAGTTTGGGACTGAGTAACCGTGTGTAAATTGTGTCCTACAGTTTATTATTATTATTTATTACTAGTTCGAGGTAGAAAGAAAGAAAGAAAGAAATAAACTTTATTCGGCATAAACAAAAACAAATAGAAAGGTAAAGGAAAACATCTCGAGGAAACCCGCAGCACAGAATCGGGGAACAGATCTGTATTGTAAATACTTACATGTACCTATATGCTTGGTATTTTAACGATTTGGTTCACTCATATATTCACGCAGGTGGTTTCGCGTGGGGTTCTCAGTGGCCGTGGTGGTCGCTGTGGCTGTGTTCCTCTACATTGACACCAGGACGGAGCCGGGTCGGCTCATCTCCCTGTCAGGACTGGCGATTCTGCTGCTATTAGGTGAGCTTGTCACAATTACTTTTTAGTATGTTATATTATGTATGTATATACATTAATGAATATATAACAAACCGATCTTGAAAACCTGTAAATTTAAACCGATTATTTTGGGTAACTCGAACCTTTATTTAATCGGTTTCAATAAGACACAAACTGATCAGGACAAGTAATAGTACATTATGATATAAGTGCGGTAAGTTGAAAATTACAGCCGAGGCTGCTACAAGAAAGCAGAGGCTGTACCTTATTATCAAAGCGCACGTATGTCATACGACGTTTTATAACACATTTGCGAGGAAATAACTAAAACTCGGACTTTCATTAACGAATAAAAACAATACAGCGAAAAATAATAGTTTGTACCTTTGCCTAAAAAAAATGCTAAAAAAGTAAAAAACCAACAAAAAACAGCCAGTATTACTAATAAAGTGAATAAATATTTTTGTGTTTTTGTTACATACAGATATTTTTTTTATATTGTAAATGTTTATTTATTATTTTATCTCCCCAAGTTAATTTTATTTATAAAATGTTGATCAGTTTTCTGACATAATAACTCTTTGCTAAGATGTAAAAAGTACCGTTCGTTTTTAGACAGAACATCTTGATAAACTGAGCGTTTTACATTACATTACCGCACTTGTGCGTAATGAGATACAATACGATATTGAAATTGGTGAAATAAGAGACCTTTTATGAGGGACTTTGTATATAGGTATTTCAAGTTTTATCCTTTTGAACTTCAGTATTATATCCATTTGACATTTTAAACTTTCGGTATTTTAACTTTATGTCAAACAACCATTAGGTATTTTGATTTTAGGTATTTTGAACTTAGGTTATTTAACGTTAGGTTTTTTAATTTTCGACATTTAGATACGTAACCATGGATGAGTTTCGGCATAAGTCATTTTACTTTTACGGTCGTACCTAAATCCTAACGAAAACCCGTATCTAGCCTTCGTGATTCCTAGCTTAAAAGCTAAAATAAATGTACGCGAGCGAACCCGCGGGTCAGGGATTGAATTTTGCAAAATCCTTAATCTTAGTGGATGCCTACACTGTATAAGCTACCTTTGTGCAAAATTTCAAGTCTCTAGAGTCTAGACCCAGCGGTTTAGGCTGTGCGTTGATACATCACCAATCAGTCAGTCAGTTTATCATTTTATATTTATAGATTCATTTATCCAACGGTATTCGTTAAGCCGTAGCAGATACCGATGATTTCAGTTCAAGAGCTAGCCTAAACACTACCTAATTCGCGTTGGTCTGTGAGAGATTATGGCCGTTTCTCATGTGAGGAAATACGTCAGCCCGAGTATGTATTTCATGTCGAAGTCTTGGTGTACCAAGAGAAAAGGAATGGTTGTAGAGAAAGTCTTAGGGGTCGTCCATTAGGTAATCACGTGAGGTTCGAAAGCGGGGGGGAGGGGTTCGGAAAAAATCACGAAATATCACAAGAAGGAAGGGGGAGTGTAATGAGATATCACGTGCATTTATTTTTCATTGACCGAGCGATGTCTAAACCAAACCATAAGTAGGCAGCACGTGACTTTTTATTGATGCTTGATTTTCCAAAATTTTATCATTTCGTTATCGAAAATTTCAATAGGTATACTGTCTACCAAAAAAATACACATGATTTCGATATTGGGGGGGGGGGGGGTAGTCTAAAACCTCACCACACATCACCAAGGGGGGTCAAAAAGTTGCTAAAAAAACATCACGTGATTAATGGACGATCCCTTAGCTGCGCAGAGTAACCTAGATGTCTTTTGTCCCAGGATTCACGTTCTCAAAACACCCTGGTAGGATTCGCTGGAGGTCAGTCCTGGTGGGACTGGCTCTTCAGTTCCTGTTCGGGGTCCTCTTCATCCGCTGGGACTCTGGAAGGTTCGCGCTGCAGTGCTTCTCTGACAAGGTATATAATAATAACTACCTTTTACTAGCGGCTTCGCTCGCGCGCGTTTATTTCACCCACTTAGGGGTTGAATTTTGCAAAATCCTTTCTTAGTGGATGCCTACACAGTTTATGCTATCTATGTGCAAAATTTCAAGTCTCTAGACCCAGCGGTTTAGGCTGTTCGTTGATAAATCACCAATCAGTCAGTCAGTTTATCATTTTTATTTAATACCTATGTACCTATAGATAAATTGTAGGACACACAATTCACAAACAGTTGTTCGGTCCCAAACTAGGCAGAGCCTCTACTATGGGTACTGAACAGAACAACTGATAAACATACTTAAATAAATATTAAACACCCAGACACGAGGCCAACAGACATGTTCAGGCACACAAATGTTGGCCCCGAGCGGGGATCGAACCCGCGACCTCCGATTCAGAAGTCAGGGTCACAACCAACTGAGCTAACAGGCCCGTATATTGTTTTCTTCTTCTACTTATGAAAGCGAAATACCACTTCCTCATTGATTAATCATAGTAGATTCCTCAATGGAGGTACAGACTTGTTTTGTTATGAAAATGTTCTTCGGACACTTTTTAAATATATAATATACTAGCGACCTGCCCCGGCGTCGCACGGGTGCAATGCTAAAACTAAAACCTTCCTCTTGAATCACTCTATCTATTAAAAAAACCGCATCAAAATCCGTTGTTAAGCATACATAGGGACATAAGGATATAGTGACAGAGAAAGCGACTTTGTTTTATACTATGTAGTGATGATTGAATATAATGAGATAGTTTGCCTTGCATACACAGACTTTGAAAAATAACCGCCGGCTAGAAAATGGGCAACTTACCAAATTTTTTTTTGAAAAAAAGAAAGAAAGAAAGAAAAAAACATTTATTTGCTTGGCCAACACACATACACGTACAATACATACGAAAAGAAAGAAATAAAAACCTTTACGCAAGAGATTGGGGTGTGTGTAGCGTATCGTGCAAGCAAAAGGGCCATGACTCAGCACTGCGTCACAGCTGCGAGACTGCGACTGGCTGTTGATTCTGTCACAGCCCAAAGGAAGCCGTCGCTCATTGATGCCAATTGATCCTGTTTCTTATAAAGATTCAAAGACTTTTAGACCAACTACGGTTATTTGCCTCAGTATACAAGAGTAGCAGGTTTTTAGGGTGCTTTAAGTAGGAACTGAGTTAATAGAAAAACGTCTCTACGATCCACTGATTGGATCACGTGTTTCATGATACGAGTCGTCATCTGATAAAACTCAGAAATGTCAGAGATTGCTAAAATCTTTTATCATATCTTATTTCCTAGAAAAATGACACTACCTACCGTTTCTTTACTCATGTGCTACTACCTCAGTCTAATCTGTAGGTACTTATGGTCGATATAATACCAGTGCCGGATTAAGGTAACTGGATGCCCTAAGCTATCTTCTCCTGTGCCTCCCTTTCCTTAAGTGAGCTACAAGGATTAATTAAAAAATAAATAATCATTGATCACTACATAGTATAAAACAAAGTCTCTTTCTCTGTCCCTATATCCCTATGTCCCTATGTATGCTTAAATCTTTAAAACTACGCAACGGATTTTGATGCGGTGTTTTTTAATAGATAGAGTGATTCAAGAGGAAGGTTTTAGTGTTAGCATTGTACCCGTGCAAAGCCGGGGCGGGTCGCTAGTAATGAATATAAAAAAAAACTGTATGAAGTGAGGTCATGACTGCGACCGAACTGAACGTCAACGACAATTTAAAACAGGATTTTGAAATTACTTTATCTTTCGTGTGCTCGGTTTTTTATCGGTCGCCTCTGGTGCCCCCTAGACGGGATGCCCTAAGCAATTGATTAAATCACTACATAGTATAAAACAAAGTCGCTTTCTCTGTCCCTAAATCCCTATTTCCCTATGTCCCTTTGTATGCTTAAATGTTTAAAACTACGCAACGGATTTTAATGCGATTTTTTTTAATAGATAGAGTTATTCAAGAGGAAGGTTTTAGGTGGTTTTAGTGTTAGCATTGCACCCGTGCGAAGCCGGGGCGGGTCGCTAGTAGCTTATAAGCTAATCCAGGTCTATAATACTAGGTGGCAACTTTCCTTTCCTACGGCGTGGAAGGCGCCGCGTTTGTGTATGGAGACTTGCTCGTCAAGATTGAAGGCGTCTTCGCATTCAATGTGAGTTGATCTGTGTATTTATTTTCATTTATGTAAATATTTATATATTAATCGGAGCAGTGATAGCCCTGTTCAAAGTAACACTCACTTTCTGAAAAAAAAATCAAACTTAAATTTTCTGACAGACTAAATCTCACGTTGGAGAAGTCATAATGCTTTTCAACAGCCAGCCAAAAGTTTAACCGTCTGTCAGCGAAATTTAATTTAATTTGCGTTATGGAAACCGGGGGTAAGCCTCATGCATCTTGATTTCTGGCGAGGTTATGATTTTCAAAAACTGACGTACCTACCTACGTCTACCTACGTCACTAGCTCCATTGTGTAAAAAACTGTAAGAAACCCGCAAGTAGAATTGCTTCTTGGACATGAATTATAGCCCTACTGGGGTTGAGGTCACCACCTGCAACACTTATTGGTCCGAAGAATACACTGCTGTAAAACTGTGTACTTGATTGCACTAAAAGAGTAAAAAAAACGACTTCAATCTTCAACTTACATGGTTTTCTCATGGATGGGATAAAATGGGACCAATCTGGAAGCACCAGCTTTCAAATGAAAAAAGAATCATCCAAATCGGTTCACCCAGTCGAAAGTTCTGAGGTAACAAACATAAAAAAATTAAGTTGATTGACCTGAAGACGAATTGATAACCTCCTTCTTTTTGAAGTCGGTTTAAAAAAGGAGTCCAATATTTTAAATATTTTCAATGCCTTTTACTTACTTTTGGTGGAAAATATCATGAGGAAACCCGCAGGCCCCCCGAATTAGTTCTGAGGCATGTAAAACAGCAGCATGGCTCACCATCTCTTACTTTTAGGTGTCAAAATAGTGTGATGGTCTTTTTTGTTCTCACTTGAATCTTACTCCTCCAAAGCTAAATACATCCCTGACGTAGGTACTAGGAAATAATAAAAAAAAATTTCAGGCCTTATATCCCCGAGGGGGTAGGCAGAGGTATTCCATTTCTAGATATACACACTTTTCACCAGATATTCTTTGGACCCCTAAACGTGATAGGCGGTGAACCTATCGCCGGACCGGGTCTGTTTACACATGTCTCAGAATTAATTCTGGGACCTGCGGGTTTCCTCACGATGTATTCCTTCACCGTCGAGCTAGTGATAAATATGTACTTACGTAAGTTTTGAAAAATTCCTTGGTACATGCCAGGATTCGAACCCGAGCCTCGCTGATTTTTTACCTACTACCTATCCTAAACTATTCTTGATGGTATGTTCCAGAGTCTCCCAGTAATCTACTTCCTCAGTATGATCGTGGAGGTGCTCTTCTTCTGGGGGGCATTGCAGTGGTTCTGTATCAAGCTCGGGAGACTACTCCAATCCGCCACGGGAACCACCGTTTGCGAGAGCGTCATTTGCGTCTGCAACACTTTTCTTGGGATGGTATGGCATTTTGCGCTAAGTGCTCATTTTTCGGCATATTTTTTGTAGAGCGCACATTTTTTGTCAAGTGCACACTTTTTGCGAGTTGCACTTTTTGTGTCAAGTGCTCATTTTGCGAGATGTATATTTTGCGTAAAATGCTTATTTTTGATTAAGTGTTCATTTTGTGTCAGGTGCACACTTTTTTGCGAAATGTAAATTTTTGCGCAAGTGCTCATTGAACGAAATCAACATTTTGTGTCAAGTGCTCATTTTACGAGATGTATGTACATTTGATAATTTTTCATTATGCACCCTTTGCAAACTATGCGCTTTTTGTGTCAAGTGCTCATTTTACGAAACGTACATTTTGCGTCAAGTGTTCATTTTGACAAGTGCACATGCTGACGTGATGTACAAAATATAAAGGCGTTTCCAGACGGAGTCAGCTCTGCTGATCAAACCCTACCTGGCTATGCTGACGCCGTCAGAAATCCACTGCGTCATGGCGTCTGGGTTCGCCACTGTTTCCGGTAAGTCAGAATTCTTCTTTCTTTGTCGCATTCGGTAAATAAAGTATACAATGGGTTCGATTCTGCTTTACAGCGACTAAGCTTGTTTTAGTTTAGTCCTGTCTTTGTCTTACCTCAAAAAAAGAAAGGGGATAGAAGATAAGCTACCGAATTTAGTCCTGTCCATAGTAGCAAAAAAAAAATCTAAATCTATGGTCCTGTCAGAGGCTGTATTTTTACGTCGTGACTTCTTTATTTATGCACTAAACACGTTATTGTTCCTGTGGCAAATAAATACTTTTATTATTATTATTATGAAATGTCTTAGTTGACAGGACTAATTTTGATGGCACTAAATATCGCTGGTCTCTTTTCTTTTCTAGGAGAAAGAAAATTACAGGAGCAAACTAAAATAAGTTTAGTCGCTGTAAAGCAGAATCGAACCCAATGACCAGCAAAATATCCACATTATGCTTTGCATCCCTGCTTGATGATATAGTGTTGTAATACTTACTTGTAATTTAAAATTAATAGATTCTGTTGGCGTTTAAAGTTCTTTCTTTTTACTTAAGTCACGGACGAAAACTAGTTTGTTTACCTTCTTGAGAAGATGTTTTCGGCCGATATGATGATGATACTCTGAGTTAGAAACATTCTGAGTTAAATGCTCTTGCAATCTTACGCTAAACACCTATTCTGTGTATGTATTTGACAGCGCTACCTATAAAGTTCTTCGATCGATTCGATTCGATCTTTCCTGTTCTACTAATAAAAACTCAATTGGTATATCTGAGATTGATAACTGGGTGTAGGTAACTGGTAACTGCTGTCGATGACTGGGTGTTGATTAGGTACTGGAGATTCGGTGTCGAAGATTGGAGATTTATACAGTTTTTCCTTTTTTGGGATTTTTTTCTAGTCCGTGTATAGTGAAACAATATAATACATCCTATTCTTACCTTAAGAATATACCTTACCATACCCAATCGTTACTTTTGGTTTAAAGATGACTAAATGACCTTTAATTTTATGAAGAAGCCCACTATCTCCTTATAGTGTCGATCATTGGTGCCACTACGTTATTGCTCTAAATCGTTTAAGAAATGCTGTGGTTAATACTTAAAACATTCCTAGATAAAGAAGTAGGGAGACGCATTGGGCAATTTAGGCATTCACGAATCTCAAATGATAATATTTATCATGTTCATATGATTAATCCTCTGTAAGCCATTGTTAAAACAACAAGTAATTTAGATAAATTTTAATATCGATATGATAATATGGAAATATCATTGTATTTGTAAATAATCTATTTACTTACTTAAATTCTGGTGTAGGTACAAATAGGTTCATGTAGGTATATATACCTAATATAATATTTAATATAAATAATCTCACGCCTTTTTTTTTCCCGAGGGGGTAGGCAGAGGTATTCCATTCCTGAATATACCCACATTTCACGAGATATATTGGACCCCTAAACGTGATAGGTGGTGAGCCCATCGCCGGACCGGGTCTGTTTACACATGTCTCAGAATTAATTCTGAGACCTGCGGGTTTCCTCACGATGTTTTCCTTCACCGTCGAGCTAGTGATAAATATGTACGTAAGTTTTTAAAAACTCATTGGTACATGCCAGGATTCGAACCCGAGCCTCACTGATTTTCGACCGGCTCTTTAACTGTCCGGGCTATCACTGCTCTCTGATGTAGGTATCTTTGGTGTACAAAACTTATCGCATTAGCAATTTTAATCATAATGTAATTTAATGTTATCAGAAACATTCATTCATCAGAGCAGTGATAGCCCGGACGGTTAAAGAGCCGGCCGAAAATCAGTGAGGCTCGGGTTCAAATCCTGGCATGTACCAATGAGTTTTTCTAAACTTACGTACATATTTATCACTAGCTCGACGGTGAAGGAAAACATCGTGAGGAAACCCACAGGTCTCAGAATTAATTCTGAGACATGTGTAAACAGACCCGGTCCGGCGATGGGCTCACCACCTATCACGCTTAGGGGTCCAATGTATCTCGTGAAATGTGGGTATATCCAGTAATGGAATACCTCTGCCTACCCCCTCGGGGATGAAAGGCGTGAGATTATATTATTATTTATTATTATTATTATTATTAAACATTCAAAAATGTCATTAGGACCACCCCGTGGTATTTATTGTTTATTAAACAAAACACAACAGTTTTAAAATCAAACAAAAGCTCCCAAAACTTTTTGCACGTTTTGGCTGCAGGATTTTCAACTAAGTATCCTTACACTGAAGTAAAATAGAATATTTAACTAAAAATATATATGCAGCTTGCAGTGCGGTGACTATATCTAAATAATTATAGATAAGTATATAATAAGTGGCCCAACAGCAACAGTCAATATCTGCGCTTATTATTACGAAAAGAATATGGAAATTAGGTCCAACCGTTCTCAGCTGATGTGTTCACCATTTTTATTTATATTTATATCATCATCATCAACTCATAACTGCCCACGGCTGATAAAAGTGTATCACACATGAGAAAGTATTATTTATATTCTCCCACTCGAGCCCATCGCGAATTAACACCTAAGAAGGCTATCTGATTAACGACTTCCATTGTACGTAAACATAATGAAAATCGACTCAACTTACGGTTTATGGTGCCTTCTTCATCATAAACGGTTGATACCCATATGTCCGGGGTGTTCTAGTACCTCGCAGTTGACTGTAAATGATGAGTGTTCCAACAGGTACAATCTTAGCAGCGTACATAGCGTTCGGCGCGCAGCCAGCACAGCTGGTGACAGCCAGCGTCATGTCTGCACCGGCAGCCGTCTGCTTCTCCAAACTCCTCATGCCGGAGACGAAACGGTCCCTCACCAGCGCGGAGAACATCCAGCCCGTCGTCAGGTATCAAATCAAAAATCTCACGCCTTTTATCCACGAGGGGGTAGGCAGAGAAATACCTACCCATTCTTCACTATATTGTTATCGGTGGTAATCCCATCGCCGGACCGGGTCTGTTACATATGCCTCAGACTTAATTCTGGGACCTGCGGGTTTTCTCACGATGTTTTCCTTTACCGTCGAGCTAGTGATAAATATGTACGTAAGCTTTTTGAAAAACTCATTGGCACATACCAGGATTGGAAACCGAGCCTCCCACATGAGAATCGGGCCCTTAACCGCTAGGCTATCACTGCTGTAATAATCTATACTACCTATCACTAATATTATAAAGAGGAAAGATTTGTATGTTTCTACATAGTATAAAACAAAGTCGCTTTCTCTGTCCCTATACATGCTTAGGTAAATCTTGAAAACTACACAACGGATTTTGATGCGGTTTTTTTTAATAGATAGAGTGATTCAAGAGGAAGGTTTTAGTGATAGCATTGCACCCGTGCGAAGCCGGGGCGGGTCGCTAGTTAGTCTAGTTACTAATAAACTCAAAAAATACTGGACCGCTTTTAAAAAATATTTTACCAATGAAAAGCTAGAATATCCCTGAGTAACATAGGCTATATTTTATTCCCGTATTCCCACGGGAACTACGCGGGTTTGTATAAAAAGTATTCTCTTATCCTCGCAGTGAAGATCAGTCCACGCTATCAGCGGCTACCCGAGGAGCCACAAACGGTATAGCGCTAGTGCTCAACATCATCGCCAACAACGTAGCCTTCGTCTCCTTCATCACGTTCGCCAACGGGTTCATGGGCTACTGCGGTGGGCTACTGGGGTTCGCAGAGCTAAACCTCGAGTGGCTTTTCGGCAAGATCTTTATACCGCTCAGCTTTGTTATGGGTGAGTAGAAAGAAAGAAAGAAAGAAATATTTATTTGTCCTATTAATGAATTCTTCGAGCAATAAACTTAATGTAAATAGTTTAAAGCGTCGACAAAAGGGTCTAAGGCTCAGCTTTGTACAGTCAAGAGCACGCTAAGCTTGACACTTTAGACTTTGACCCAGCCTGTATTCTATGGCGCGCAGTATACATCAGAGCTCAACTTAAACTGGTAGTGTAAAGCTTGACTTGCTCTTGACTGTACTTGGTAGCGTACGCTTCTATTGTTTTTGAAGTCGGAATTTTCCCGCGTTTGCTCCGCCATCTTGCACACTTTCCCCCTGCGTCACTTTTCTCCAAAACGACTCCTTCTGGGAGAACAATTATGTCAATCAGTCAGTCAGTGAGTCAGTGGTAGTCGAGCCTTTTTTTATAATAAAATGCCCGAAGCTTTTATTAAATGGGCATGCATCATCACCATCATCATTAACCCGTAACAGCCCACGGCTGAGCTAAGGGTCTTTCCTCATACATGAGGAAGTATATGGGCTATAATCTCCTACGCGAGTTCACCGCGGATTGGGTTGCTGTTAAGCTAGTTGCCACTAAACGGACAGAATTTCTCAAGCCATCCGAGGATTTCTTAAATAGCATAACGACTTCCATTGTGCGTAAAGACAACGAAAACCGGGACCAACATGAATACATGTTCAAAACTCGTGTCAAACAAGTACCAATTAAAGTTGTCGACGTAGCTCACAGAATAAGCAAGCTGAAGTGGCAATAGGCTGGCCATATTAGCGGTAGAAGAGATGACCCTTGGGATAGACATGTTCTAGAGTGGAGACCGCGAATTGGTAGGACGCCCTCAGGCTAGGTAGCGACCATCTTCGCAGGGGGACTGGTAGCAGCTGGATGAGAGTTGCCGAGAATTGAGCCGAATGGCATGCAATTGGAGAGGCCTACGTCCAGCTGTGGACTATAGGCTAATGACTCCCTTAGGGGTTGAATTTTGCAAAATCCTTTCTTAGTGGATGTCTACACTGTATCTATCAATGTCCAAAATTTCAAGTCTCTAGAGCCAGCGGTTTAGGCTGTGCGTTTATAGGTGCCTAACTATATCACCAATCAATCAGCCAGTTTATCATTTTATATAGGTACGATACGTTCAACTTTCTTCTTACATTTGTGACAACAAGTGTGTAGCAGCGGGACCTACTGGTTTTGTACGAATAATAACTAAGTAAGTATATGTAGTTGTGGACAATATATTATTTACTTATATTTATTTACAAAATTAACCTAATGAGGTTTCCTCAGAAGTGTGTTCTGCAGGCCAATCATAGTTCATCCTACTATATTCCTCAAAATAACTGTTTTTCCACGTCAGGCGTACCGTGGCCGGAATGTGAGCACGTGGGAACTCTCATCGGCCTCAAGACAGTCGTGAACGAGTTCGTCGCGTACCAGAAAATGGGGGAGATGAAGAAACTAGGATTGCTTTCGGTGAGATTTAGAAATATTTTGTATCCTTATAACCTTGAGCTGTGATAGGGTTACGGTTAAAGAGCCTGCTTCACATGATGAAAATCAGTGAAGCTCGGGTTCGAATCCTGCCATGTACCAATGACATATTTATCACTAGCTCGACGGTGAAGGAAAACATCGTTAGGAAACCCGCAGGTCCCAGAATTAATTCTGAGACATGAGTGGCTTCACCACCTATCACGTTTAGGGGTCCAAAGAATATCTCGTGAAAAGTGCGTATATCCAGAAATGGAATATCTCTGCCTACCCCTCGGGGATATGAGGCGGGAGATTATTTATTTTTATTTCTATATAACCATAGCTTAATGAGGAATCTGACCATTCTGCGGTCAACCCGCCATTCGTGTCTGGGTGTTTAAAATTTAAGTATGTTTATCAGATGTTTAGTACCCATAGTACAGGCCCTGTCTAGTTTGGGACTAAATAACCGTGTAAATTGTGTCCCACAATTTATTATTATTATGTAACAGCCGCGATCAGAGCTGATAGCTACGTTCTCACTGTGCGGGTTCACTAACCCCGCGTCAGCTGGAATCATGATTGGAGCGTTAGCAGCCATGGCGCCTAGCCAGCGGGAAACGCTATCCAGTGTGAGTATTAAGGATGTACATGGGATTGGAAGAGTATTGTGGGAGCCAGCTGGAGATCTTTGGGGGTACTGGAAAGGATGTAGTATTTGCGAGTATTGGGCAGTCAGTGGATGGGTGACCGCCTAGTGGCATCATATCAAGAGCGCTTCCGTGTTTTCGTTGTGTTTAAGCACAATGGAAATCGTTAAGCCATGTCAGATTTGAAAAATTCTGACAGGTAGCCACTAGCTTAACAACTAGCTTAACTTAACACGTAAGTTATTGTTACTAACCCATTATGGACTATGTCTGAAATAAATTATTATTATTATTATTATTATTATTAACACCATCTCTGGCTCGCGTGGGAGACACAGCCCATAATTGCTCATGTGCGAGGAAAGACCCTTGGCTCAGCAGAAGGCTGTTGGGGTTGATGATGATGAATACAATTGTGGAGGGTATTTACTAAGGGTATAACTGAACCCCGGTTCAGCGACGGGCACATCACCTATCCTGTCTCGTTAAGACACGAAAAATCCACAGGTGAAAAAAGTAAGTAAATATTTCTAGGAATGGAATACCTCCACTGAACCCTTATAGGATGGGGACCTCAGATATACATTAGAAGAGAGATCAGGTCTGTGATGGGGACCGCGGGGAGTTTATACTCGATTTCACAACAAGGCAGGCGAAACCAAAGAGTTTTAAATACCTATTAAATCTCTTTGGTCGAAACTCGTATAGGATAGAGAGTTGCAATTGTTGGAAGATCACATACTCGTATTCCATTTCGAAAGCATTGAAACTAAGTTCATCTAAGACGATTCGACCATTTATTGCCATGCCATTTTCTTTTAAAGGAAAACTCAAGTAAAAGAAATATAATGTGACACACTATTTCAGGTAGCCGTAAGAGCCTTCTTCGCAGGGTGCGGAATTTGCTTCATGACTGCGTGTATAGCAGGTAAACATACAAACGGAATAAAAGTACTTACATTCAAAAACTATATAACTATTAACAGGGTATTTGACTGCTTAATCAAATAAGTTACATTATATGAGCTGTCAAAGGAAAATTTGATATAAAACATGTAACTATCTACTGAATACTGACATCATCATTTTTTTAATTTGCTACGATTTGAAAATGAAAATTGAACCACATTTTCAGAGGTGTTTTCGAATAATCTTTTTAATGAATTAACTTTATTTTTGTAGGAATTACTCGCAATGTGATTTCGTCACATTGAAATACCCTTTAACCTTTAAATAACCGGTTAAAGAGAGTTTATTAAACGGTTTTCATTCATGAACCGGTTTTGAACGGTTATGATTAAAGATCGCTCATGAGTTTTTGATGTACCACCCACGCAATAATTATAATATTTTTTAAATGAAACCTATCTAAATTTTTAAAATAAATAAAATACGACTATGTACTCTTACTTAAAGAGGGGCTTTAGAAACTTGTGTCTCTGATTTTCGAATTGATAGTGACTCGCGTCTGCGAAATAGCAGATGTTTCATATCCTAGCTACGGAGTTTTTTTTACTCAACAATGTATTTTTTTTTCAGGTCTTCTGATGCCCGACGATTCTTTTTAATGACAATGATATTAATTAGATTTATTTATACTATTTAAGCCATAATATGCCATTAACTTATTTTCATGACTTGTTAATATTATTGTAAATATATAATTCTATTTTTAAAGCGCTTTTTAATTATTTTCATTAACCCTGCCTGAATAACTTATGAGAAAGGAATGCTGAGTTGGTTTGGACATATTGAGCAAGTATTGAGGATGGATGAAAGGCGTCTAACTAGACCTCAACTAGACGAGTATAAGTTTAAGTGTAAGAGTGTGTGCATCTGTTTTTCATCGTACTGTTTTTGTGCTGTTCGATGGCTTGACATCGCCTACGGAATAGGCGAACTCAGCATCTTACCTTTGTAGTTTGACCAATTCTGTGTGTTTCAAGGTTTTAAGTGTTTTCCATTGATCTAAACTTTTTTTCAAATTTTAACTAAGATGGTATTTTAAAGCATTCAAAAATACTGGCATTCTTCTTTCTGGCTTCTATTTTCAAAACTGACAGCTGCTACAAAAATGTCACTACAGCACTCAAATGTCTAAAGATCATTTCACCGATAATAAATCAAAATTCACTACCCAGGTCCATCAGTTATGATACCCAATCAAAATTGTGAAATATTTGCAAGTATCCTATTCTATTTGCTAACAAAATTCTTGTGCACCATCTTTTCTTTCTACAACCCTTCGATGTATAAACATTCAAAGCTCTCCAGTATCCCTGAGAAAAATGAGACTGAAGATGATTTAAAAACCACTAAATGGGTCCCAAAGAAGAAGCACGAAGTCCTCAAAGCCAAGTACAAGTGTTTGAAGAAACTATTCCAGATATATGACGCTAGTGTCATTGGGATCCTACCAGAAACGGTCCCAGACGATTACACACAGGACTCCGAAAGCAGGACTAAGTATTCTAGAAGAAAAAAGCGGTCGCATAGAACTAAGACAGACGCGTGCGCCGATACTAACGAAGTTTCGAGCGGTGACGTCACAATGCGGTCAGACGATAAATCTACTATAGCCACAGCTGTCATTAAGGATCTGAAGATTCAGTGCTCCTGCTCAACACAAATGATATGCGATAAGTCGCCTAAGTCACACGAATCTAAAGAAATCATATCAAACAGTTCGAGCGAACGCGACTGTGAGTTCACCCAAACTGACGCTCATCAACAACTACAACCACCTTTGAACATAAATCATCCGATTCCATACCTAATGTACAATGAGAAAAGAAAACCTACTAGGTTCCAGTCGTTTATAAATAGATTATTTGGCGTCAGACGAGAGAGGCCGTATAGAAATTACGTTGCCCCCAACGGCCATGTTTACGCGGCAAGCGACAATAATATAACACATAATTGCTGTGAAAGAAGGCGCAGGCGGGGGCTCAGGTTCAGAAGGCTAAGACGGCCAAAGAAGGTTCATTCAGAGATAGCGTTGAGAGATCTGAAAAGTCCAACGATCTTAACATACGTTCAGTCGGTGCAGAGAAATTGTCTGATGGATACGACGCCGAGACAGTGCCCTATTGTCGGATGTAAAATGATGTTTTATGGTAAGACGATTTTCAAATATTGTAAAAAAAATGTTACACAGTTATCCCAGAGAAGTATATTCCAGTATATTCTTTGGACTGTATAATAGGTAGGTCGCCAAACCGGGGTGCCACATGTCTTAGAAGTAATTGTGGTACCTGCAGGTTTCCTCACAATGTTTTCCTTCTCCGTCAAGTTTCACTAAGTAACTACGGTTATTCCTGCAGCTGAAGGTAACTTAGGGGATAGGTAACTAATTTAGCAATGATAGACAATAATAAAACCAAAATTAACTGTTGATC
Source organism: Ethmia dodecea (assembly GCA_963855545.1). NCBI lineage: Eukaryota > Metazoa > Arthropoda > Insecta > Lepidoptera > Depressariidae > Ethmia > Ethmia dodecea. The sequence continues at coordinate 2,201,630 of OY979463.1, read as the reverse complement.
TACTTATGTTGTTTATGAGCGGACAGCGGAATTTAAGTCACAATAAACAGCACAGATAAATAATCCGAAACTTTTACACTATATAGGTTATTATTATTACGGCCGCGTAGTCTTTGTGACATTTCTCTCGGTTCCTTTGAGACCAAGCTGCTTCAAAGCAAATGTACTAGGAGAACAGAAATATTTAGAAGGTTTGTTGAAAGTACTTTTGCACAGACCAATAATTTGTACTTATATCTTATTATTCTTATTACAAATACTTTAGGCGTTGACTGTCACTACAGGGGCAATGCACCGAAAACGAAGTCAATATAAGTCATTGAAACTAAAAATTGCAATTTTTTAAAAATTAAAGTGACATAATACCTACAATACGAAATACGAAAATGTCAAACGCATTGAATTGTCTATTATATACTAAGGGTCTCTTACTTACAATACAATTTACAAATGGTTCCTTCAAGATTCAATGTTCCGAAGAAATGCCAAAAAAATCACGCCACATTACTAGTTTCTAAACTAGTTGAAAAAGTGTCATCATAGAAAGCTTATACTTAACAGTATTGTTTTCACAACTTCCCAACAGTAGACACAATAGTTAAAACAATGCAATGAGTCGTATATAACTTTATTATTTATTTTATTAGGGAATACAAACAATAGTTCTATTTATAAGTTCCGTACAATCTAATTTATTGTTCTAATTAGTTTTTGTAGTGTTTGTAGTTTGTAGAAGTAGGTATTCTTTTAGTTTTTAGAGAAGACATGTTACCTACTTTATGTATAAAAATAAAATAAAAAATAAATAATCTCACCCCTTTTATCCCCGAGGGGGTAGGCAGAGATATTCCATTACTGGATAAACCCACATTTCACGAGATACATGTACCTGCGTAAGTTTTTGAAAAACTCATTGGCACATGCCAGGATTCGAACCCGAGCCTCACTGATTTTCGGCCGGCTCTTTAACCGTAAGGCTATCACTGCTCACTTTATGTATGAGGGGCGTAATTCTACTAGAAAACTTTTCAATTAGAAAAATGATAATTTGTCGACCTACACCCAACTCTGAATCGCTGATATTGTTGCTACAGCTACGCCCTTGTTATTATCGTATTCTTTCTAACAGGAATCATCAACTACAATGACCACTTGAACCTCTGCCATTTTACCGACCGAAAATTCATCTGCCACTACTGCCACGAAGGCTTCGAACGCGAATACGACAAATATGTCCATGAGAACGAGCATCTGGGCATTACAAAGCTAAACTTCTACCCATCATCGACCAAATCCTTAAAAAAAGTTAGCAACACTCAAACTGATCCCATAACATCAAGATGCGACTTCCCAGAAGAGAAGCTGAAGAAAATTGTCTCTTTCTTCGACAAAATTGCGGACACAGAGCAGATGTTGGCGGAGCTGAAGAAAGATCGGTATTCTGAATCGAATTTGCAGATACAAAGATCAAGTAAGGCTACTACAGAGGCGACAGAGACGGATACCAGTTCGTCGGACAAAAGAACAGTTAGTTGCGGCAATCTTTTGAACAGAAAGATTGATAAGAGTAAGACGACTTTGGCTAATTCAGATAAGACGTCGAAGTACCTCGGTTCGCCGGTCAAGTGCCACTTGTGTGGGGAGAATTTCGATTACAGGTAACATTGTATTTTCATCTCGGGTAATTTGGGTCTCTGAGCTAAAGCCTAATGTAGTCTAGAAGCATGAAATTTTGCATTGCATGGAAAATCTGATTGGCCTTTCATTCACTTAGCTTATATTGGTCCTATCTAGTTACTGGATTATAAGTTCGAATGCCGATTACACATTATTATTATTATTCCTTTATGTATAATGTTTATATCTTGACAAACTTTGCCTTGTTTTGAAAGAAATTATTTAAGACCTACTTATAAGTGAGTTTTGAAAAACTCATTTTTACTTGCCAGGATTCGAACCCGAGCCTCACTGATTATCATCATGTGAAGCAGGCCCTTGAACCGTGAGTCTATCACTGCTTATAATCAAATCGCGCAATTATCATTTCAGACGCCAACTCAGTCTCCACGTGGACCTAGAGCACAGAGTACACGATAAATACTCCAAATTCCACTCCTGCGCCGGAATCACGAACACTAGAGCCGATTGCATCACTGGAAAAGGTAAAATCAATGTCCAAAGCATAAGCAATGTACAGAGAATTGACACCTCTTCAACTCTTACGCAAGACACTTACTCTGCCCGGCGTAAGTCCGACGAATCGTTGAGCTGTGATCCGTCAACGAATATAATTTACTACGAGTCTACGGATAATGTACGGAAGCCGTCGGTTTTGAGTAATTTTGTCGATAAAGTACGCAGTGGTGTCACTAGTTATCGATGGGAGCCGGGTACGAAAATTATTCGAGTGTGACTTCAAAAATAAAAAAAACCGCCATCTTTTTTTTATCCATGAGTTGTTTTTGAATTTCAGACTTCTGCAATGTATTTTTTTATATCGTGTCGTAATTGTCTCTTCATTAAGGTCCAGTGTGTACTATTCCTTGGATGACTGTTTGTCTGTATGAAGATGTCTGTGCGTTTACGTGTTATTTTAAATATTTTTATCGATACAAAAAAATAAGATACCCACTTGAAATTACATTTTCTATTCTAATTCTTTACATATACGGCTTGCTTGCCTATATTTTATACCATCAAAAAAATGTACTTAATTAAATCGAAAAACGCGAGGTTTGAATCGCCTAACATATCTACCTACTGAGGGCATCTTGCATAGTACCTATTAAGTTTTATTTTTATATTTTTACTATTTATATTTTTTTTGTATAGTGTGTTGTGGAGTGGCATTTGTATTTTGTAATAACATCGTCTTGAAATTCCAAAGTTTGTTTTATTATTAACACTTCGTCATAAGAGGTGAAAAGTAGAAAAAAAGCCAAAAATATTTACAAATTCCTTTTGAACTTGCCCAAGATGCTGAAATCTTATTACTCGTCATTATATCATAACGGTTGCTTTTATACACGTTATCACATCACCATTACAAAGCGGTGTGGTTCAGTGGTGTCGTTGACAATCAATCAACCAATAAGAACAGGAGAGTCATGGGAAAAAAAATTTCCCACATCACTACTGGTAGCGCCATGTGGTAGTGTCAAGGGAAACAAACGCTATGCCTGTTTTATATGTAAGTAGCATATGTGTTATTTTGATGTATATGCTGTAAAGTTTCATCAAAATCCGGCTAACAGTTTTTGTTTGGAAAAGCAACAAACGTTCATCCACTCTTACAAAACTTTCAGGTTTATAATTTATAAGGGATGAAAAAATTAAACAATCTCCATACAAACCACACATTTATTGTAGTTTATAAATCTACCTCTCATGACTTGTGAGATCGCCAACGAGCATAAACAGAATGGAAGCCATCAAAACATACAAGAAACACTAACATAAATATGTGAAAACTTATACTACAAGATAACATAGACTGTTGTTCCAAACCAAATTGCGATTACTGCAAATTGATACGGAATACAGTACTTATAAGGTTCATATTTCACTGAAACACACGAGCTTTATAATGCAATGCTTCAGTGAGATATAACAAAACAACTTAATAATAGACTGTATACTCTTACAAATATTATGTATAAGTATGTAACGGTCAATTTTATTAGGTAATTAATCTATACAGACAGGTAGTCCCAAAATTATACGGGAGTTTCAAAGGTAGCTCAACAAATATGACTTGTATGTACTATCAGCAAACGCTAAGCCTGATACATTTGGAAGAATTGTCGCTTGTAAGCTTAAATTTTACTACCTCTGACCCTAATTAGAGTCACACAATGAGAAGCCGTCGTCTTTTTTTCTATTCCGATCCATTCATCGACACTAAATGGTCATAAACATGAAAGAAACCCTTTTTTGCAATTGTCATTGTAACAGTGAGGGCTTTGTCGCCACGGGGTGGGAAAAGATAGCTGCTCGCTAAAATGACACTTAGGTGTATCAGGCAGAACTTTTTTCGATAGTACATTTTTTTGAACTTTTATTTTTTTTTATCGCCAAAATCCCTCCTCTGATTTTTATTATATACCAATGCCAGTAATTATAGTACGAGAGCCCACGACCAAAATTTTTGTCTCATAGCAATACGGCCAAAACCGCATCAAATCGATAGATACGATTATCCTGAACTCGAAAATACCAATATCAGACATTTTCCGCGTAGCGTTTGATCTCACGGAATTTTCAAAATTGTCAAAGAATTTTACCGAACTGCATCATAGCAATATGTCTGATTTGCAGACTGTAGTTGAATGATAGTTCTGAGATACCGGAAACATATTTTTCAGACGTTAGTGGTGTAGCGCAAACCCGTAAAATCACTTAAAAAAATTAAAAATGAGACAAAAATTGTCTCATAGCAATACGTCTGAAAATCTTTTTTATTAGTAAATTTTGGTTATTTGATGCGAACAAAACAATTTTCAGACGGAAATGTGAACGCATTAAATTTTGAGATCGTTTTGAAAATGTTAACAAATTTTACCGATCGGTATCATAGAAATATGTCTGAAAATTGTTGGACATGATAAAATAAGTTGTCCACATGTGCAAAAAATTTATATCAGACAAATTAAGTGTAGCACCTTCTCTATCAGACAACTTTTCGATAGAGTTACCCGAAACCGTAACATTGAAGTTGAAGGACTGAAATAAATCGCACAAAAGGAAACTGGGATGAAGTTGAAAAAAAAAACGGTTTATTCAAAGTTACAAAATATTCTCGTATTCAATCGCTGTCGGATTCGGAATCGGCTCCTATTCTTGAGTGAATGATATCTTGAGCTAAGAACGCACTAGTTTCAAGGCAATACCGTGCCACTTTTGATAGGGCCATTATAAGTTCGCTGAGGCGTCGGCCAGGCGACTCCGAAACGTTATTTTCGTTTTTGAGAGTATATGCTACACTTAAAGTGTCTGAAAACAGGTTTTTGGTAATCCTGGCAGCAATACGAAAAGTTTAAAAAAAATTATATCCGTATTGCTATGATACAGGTCGGCTAAATTTTTTGACATTTTCAAAAATGCGCTCAGGCTATATGCTACGCGCAAAATGTCTGAAAACAAACTTTTTCGTAATACAATTATAAAATCTATGTACATTTTCACTATCAGACGTATTGCTATAATACCGACTGCCTTTTTTTTTTGACACAGCAGAAATGGCCTCCCACGCAGTTGCTACACTTTCGACCGTTACTACACACCTAGTCGGGTTCAGAATCATACAATCTAACGATTTTATAGGGTTTTTGCCGTATTGCTATGAGACATGGTTTTGGTCGTGGGCTCTATAACTATTACTTAATTTTGGCCTCCGCAAACTCGAATAGTATTTCTTTTCACAAGTCAACTCAGAAACGGGTAACTACTTATTACAATTGATCGTTACATAATATTTAATATAAAAAGTAAACATATACAAGTATTGCTCATCTTAATTCCAATCTTTTTTTGTGCAATATTTCAATTTTTACACTGTATGTTACTTTATATTTTTGAAACCGATGCCAACAAGATATTTCACAATGTGTTTCCTTCATTTTTAAGCAATCAATTATTACTTGAAACGCTAAAAAAACACAAAGTCCCCATTACGAGAAGTTATATAAAAGTACATCAATGTACTTCTACTGAGTTACGTAGCGACAATCCTTCCAATCAACTTCTATTGATATACGGGTACTACGAAAAATATACTACACTACAAATCAATTTCAATTCGTCAGATTATATTTTAACGACGTCATTCAATGTTTTGTGGTACAGGGATTGTAAATATTCGGTCCGCCATTTTGAAGTAGACCCGTGATTAGAGGATTCGATCCCGGTCGATTATTCTAATCCCGGGATTTCGGGATTATCTAAAGTTAATCCCGGGATCCCGGGATAGTCCCGGGATTGTATTGGTAGTGGAAAGTGGTAATAAAAAGATAGTAAAACATATGAAAATAAATGTTTCGTATCTCCGGGCGGAAAGCGTCAACATTCGGCCCGCTACGCTAAACGAAATTGCCGCTTTTCGCCTCTGTCGAGCTGAAAAAACTATACACACATCGGGAAGTAAATAAGAAAGCCTTGTGAGGACATAGAATATTAAGTTTGAAATATTTAAAAAGGCGGTTAAACAAAATTAGACTTTCTTCTAAAGCCGTATACAGAAAGAAAGCTGAAAGCTTGTCGGCGCCTGTAGGCGCCGATAGGTGCCGACAGGCGTCGGTCGGCGCTGATGGGTTTTCGGCTTTCTTTCTGTATACGGCTTTATAAAATAAACAAACTGGGCCTAGTTTGTTCTGTAAATAATTTATGAAACTAAAAATAAACTTCAAAAAATCTACTTCTGTAGACTCATTTAGATAAACTATAAAAAATATGCTAAAGAGATCAAAGTTTATAGGTACTTTAAATATAAATGTATCAATCCCGAAATCCCCGGGATTCATTTTTGATCCCGAAATTTTCGGGACTAAAATATGACCGGAATCCCGAGATCCGGGATCCCGGGATCGAATCCTCTACCCGTGATGCTCTAATGATAATTGTGCTGTAGTATTTTTGACGTGATAACGTCTTATAAATCGATGAACGCCGGCTGCACGCACGAAAAAGTGTCACGTTTCGCCTGAGCATACAAGCGATAGAGAGGGACGATCGGCCTAAGCGTTCAGCTTGTGAGTTGATCGCATCTATCTTTCTCCACTCCAGTATGCAATTTTTCATCAATGTTGTCACATGACATTATCACGTAAAATTAATATTATATTATTGTCCGTAAACCGACTTTACAGACATAACCCAGTCATTTTGAGGGTTTCACCTCGAAATCAAAGATAATAATCTGTAAATACGTATTTTTTTAAATACCTACATACAACCCCTTGAATGTTTTTTTACACAATTTATAGCTTTTCGTAACAGAGACCTTAGGTGCTAATTTTAATCCTGGATATACTAACGCTCTCGATACTAACATATAAATATATCGCGAATTCGTAGTGCAAATCCAAACGTAACTCTCAGGACATTTCCTCAACGTTTTTTTAAATTCTTATAAATAAAAATAAATACACATACGATTGTACAGTCAAGAGCACGCTAGGGGTCGTCCATTAATCACGTGAGGTTCGAAAGGGGGGGGGGGGAGGGGTTCAGAAAAAATCACGAAATATCACAAGGAGGGAGAGGTGTAATGAGATATCACGTGTATTTATTTTTCATTGACCGCGCAATTTTAAACCAAACAATAAGTAGCACGTGACTTTTTATTGATGCTTATTTTCCAAAATTTGATCATTTCGTCATCGAAAATTTCAACATACTGTCTACCAAAAAATACACGTGATTTCGGAATGGGGGAGGGGGGGGGTAGTCTAAAACCTCACCACACATCACCAAGGGGGGAGGGGGGTCAAAAAGTTGCTAAAAAACATCACGTGATTAATGGACGACCTCCTAAATCTGACACTTTGGACTTTGAACCGGCCCTGTATTCTATGGCGCGCATTATAAATCAGAGCTTAGCATTCACTGGTAGTGTAAAGCTTGACTTGCTCTTGACTGTACTTAGAGAAACAAAAACTGTCCAGATCTTTTCCAGACGTACTTTTCTTCAGTTTATTAATACATTTTGTGATTTTTTTCATGATTATGTACATTATAGGCGTCGGTTTTGTCGTCTGTGTTAGTGGGCATCTATGACCCGTAATAGGAGGACAGTCGATTTTTTTACAGAATGTGTATTATTACTATGGACGCTGTAACAAAAATCAAAGAGCTAAAAAAGTTTTTTTTTTGTTTGGTGGTACGTAACCCTTGACCAGTTTTATTAATTCAGTCTACATACTGTCATGTGAAGTTACAATAATAATAATAAGCGCGGTTTCTGCGTAGCACACATAGGTGTCGCCACCAGTCTATTAAAGACCAAAACGGTAAGGGATTTTGAATGATTTCTAAAACCGATTCTGTTAACATGCCCAAAACGATATTGCTCTCTTACAGATCTATATATTATTATAGTTAATATTATGTGCGACCTCACACGCCAAATATCACATAACACTCATAAAACCAGCCTAGCACCATTCCTTGATATTACAATTTTAATTGTTGAGAATGTATTATAAAAATTACAGCCCGATTACATTTGAAAGTAGATCAAATTTAGGGGGCAGTACTTGATCTGTTTTTATAGTATAATAAGGATTTCGAAAATACATTTTGCTCTCCATAAAAAACTCATAATTTCATTATAATCTATGGATTCCTATGACAGATACAAAACAGCCCTTTCTTAATGGCAATGTCAAGGACGTTGAATATATAACTTGACAGAGATATTGCTTACATCAATTTATTTATTATTCATGTATATTATTAAGAAAACCATTATCCGAAATAGCTTTTATTACAATAAAATTCAAAAAAATAGTACAGCCAGGAGTCACCGACCGACCGTTTTTAGCGATAAGACCGCCCCGTACTTGATTTTTAATTTTATTAGTATAATACATTCCCAAATACAGACTACCGACTATCCAAAACACAAGTACTAGTGGCGTTTGAGAAAAAGGAAAAACTTTTTTTTTTTAAATTCTTACGCAAGCATAACTATATTTTATTGTATGTCTGAAATCATACTTGATTTTTTCCGTAAGTTAGGCAAAGAAGGTGAAGCCCATACATCCACACGTGGACATCTTTAAGAATGATGTGCTCCTAATAAAGGAAAATGTAATTAACATTAATATTATAAAAAGGCAAGATTTGTTTTGTATGTCTATTTGTAATGAATAGGCTCCAAACCACTGGACCGATTTAAAAACCTTTCACCTAAGGAAAGCTAACTTTTAGGGAGTAACATTGTCTATCATTTTCTCACAAGAATAGGAATTACGAGGACATATTCGCGGGGAACAGCTAGTCACAAATAAATCTTCTCAAACGCCACCGACCTACACACCAAACCTTCTAAACAACCGTTAAACATTTCGCCGATCGTTAAAATTCAACATTACTTTTATCATACTTTAAACTTTTCCAAAATAACCTCATTTTTTTTTGTTATATGTTACCGTTTCTACTTAAGTGCTCGCGTATATATTGTGTCTCTAGACTTCTTATCAAGTGTAAATACATAATATAAAAAAAAAAATCTCACGCCTTTCATCCCCGAGGGGGTAGGCAGAGGTATTCCATTACTGGATATACCCACATTTCACTAGATATATTGGACCCCTAAACGTGATAGGTGGTGAGCCCATCGCCGGACCGGGTCTGTTTACACATGTTTCAGAATTAATTCTGAGACCTGCGGGTTTCCTCACGATGTTTTCCTTCACAGTCGAGCTACTCATAAATATGTACGTAAGTTTTTGGAAAAACTCATTGGTACTAATATTGAACTCTATGTGATTGAAATAAGATATAAAACCAAAGAAAAATTTAAACTGCCTATGCCCGTCAAAGGGTTTAAGTCATGTTTAACTCTTTGGAGAACTTTTCTTAAATATAGTTTGATACATTTACACTTGATATATTGGCTGAGCTTTTATAAAGTAATTAAACAATGGTATTAATGTTTACAAATACGAAACTGTACCTATTATTTTTTTTACAAAACCGTTTTGAAAGTTACAGGTAAAATCAATACAAGTCGCAATGTTCAATTAAGTTGAAAGAAGCTGCTTTACGAGATTTTTGAGAGTGCAATACAAGTTTTTCGGCGCTGCGATTGCTCCGTTGATGTAATTTTGCGCAAATGTTTGAAAAAAACTAGCGTCCACTTATCAAAAGCGAAGGCAAAATAAAAAAAAATACCTTAATCAATCAAAACTTACGTATATCGCATAAAAAACTGTTTAATATAAAACAACTGTCAAATTTGATCTGTCAAAAATAAAATCTGCAAAAATCCGTCAATAATATAAAATGAAAAACATAAATGCAATTTCTATGGCTAAAATACAACAGTAACTTTGTAACTTATAACAGAATCAATAAAGTTTCACATGTTACTGCATATGCATGCTCAAAACATGCGTATGCATGCAAGATTGACATATTTTATGCCCGGTGTCACAAGCTACCATGCGGTAGTGGTAGCGCTTACCTTAAATTACATTAACTCTGCGATCGACCAACAAAGCAAAGGCGAAACCAAAACAACTTGTATTTCTGTGGACTGCAGACTAAATTAATTAATTGTTAAACAACTTGTGTAAGCAAGGGCGGATCGGGGCGTCATTCATGTATGGCAACGACACCACTGAACCACACCACTGTGGTGTCGTTTACTATTTTGACGTATAAATCGATGAACGCAGGCTGCACACACGAAAGTGTCACGTTCGGCCTGAGTCGAGCGTGAAAGCGGGAGCGCGGACCAAGCGATAGAGAGGCACGATCGGCCTAAGTCGGCTGGTGAACCATCTATCTCTCTTCCACTCCAGTATTTCATCAATGTTTTCTTGACGTTATCACGCAAACTTATCGTCCGTAAACCGACTTTACAGACATCAATTGTTTTATGTAATCACACAACCGTAATGAAGTTCTAATACAAAACTTATGTATATTTATCGATATCAATTATGTTATGATTAATTTTGTTTTGTTATAAAGGATAAAAAATTTATGTTTTTTAAATCTCTTGTGAGCTCGCCCAATTTATTAGTTATTATCATTAAACATTAAAACACGACGAATTGTTTTTTTACACGTTACTAGCGACCCGCCCCGGCTTCGCACGGGTGCAATGCTGAATTTTCTTTGTTATAAACCTTGCGGAGCCCGAGACCTTTCCAACGAATGCAAAACCATGGAAATCGGTTCGTCAGTTCTGGAGTTAAATCGTCAGGAAGGAAAACCCGACTTATTTTTATATAGTAGATATACATCACTAGCCGGCAGTGGTGTGGTTACCTATAAAAATTTGTAAACGACACAACAGTGGCGTGGTTCAGTAGTGTCGTTGACAACACATGGGGTCATTGACCCCCTGACTCGAAGGCTCGGTCCGCCTTTGGTTGTAAGACGCTCCTAATACTTACAGGTAACTCTTGAAACCGGGCATAAGTGTATCTTCTAACCAATATCTACATTACGAATAAGTGTTGAGGTATCTAATCGTTTTTGAAGGTTACATATAATATTTTTTTTTATATAACATAATTTATAACGATGCTAATTGCATGAAGACGTGTAAAATATAATTTTAATTTATACAAAAAATCATTATTAATTTATTACAAAAGTAGAATAAGAAATTGCTTTCACTGTGTACATTAGCAGTGAAACTTACATCTAAAGTAATTTTACTTGAAAAACGTACCACTTTATCTTACAATAAGATACATTTTAAAATTATTTCAAAGTGTACGAATTATAAAAACATATGTTTACGTAGTAAGGTATTTAACTGAAAGACCAATCATACATAGCAGGATTATTTTATAATCATTATTACGAATGAATGAATTACGTCACTGGCATAGTAGCGAGCGCAAACGTCAAATTTGACATTGATAAATAGAGATGCCCCGAATAATCTGTTACAGTACGGCCGTTTTAAATTGGCTTCTCTGAACATAGGCGCAAACACTCTCGTACCGCCAAATGTTTGCTAAAAATGTCATTGCGCAACCTTTTGCGCAACTTCAGAGCTGCCAAGTTAAAACGGCCGTACTGTACTATTCGGTATTCGGCCAAATCGCTATTCGGGGCATCTCCACTAATGGCACATGACCATCTAGTGTGTTCTTAAATAACAGCTCATTGGAAAGTATCCTGCTACGTATATTGTTTTTTTAAATCTCAAAATACGTTGGTCAAACAACTCCGTTTACGAAAAAGACTAGACTATCAGCTAATTGCACAGGGGCCTTATAATACTCCATTAACCTCTCAGACCAAAAATTAGAAACACAATTGATTTTTAATAGTTACGGTTAAAATTGGAACCGCATGGTTCTCCAGTTGAGAACCATGCGGTTCCAATTAGGTGACTTGGGGTAAAAAGTGAAAAGTGGGTATATCCAGTAATGAAATACCTCTGCCTACCCTTTCGGGAATGAAAGGCTTGAGATTATTATTATTACTATTGACTTGGGGGCCATATACCATCATCTTTTAAAAAGCTATTACAGTTCAGGACCTTTTTAGTTTTTTTTCGTATGACGACCTCTTATTACTGGGTAGTGTAAAAAAGGAATGATTGTCACATTATTGTCTAATGTCTATTCAATGATATGGAGAAAAAGAGATGCAGCTTTTCATATAGCGTCATCACTTTCGCACCGTGTTTAGAGGTATCAGAAACAAGTATAAATAAATCAAGTTATTATGACACAAAACAATATCAAAACGAGCTTGTTTTATATATACGTCATGGTACGAAGATAGAAATACACAATACTGTTTTTAGGTTATTTTAAGAGATGGTGGTAGGCCTCCTTAATTCTACTAAATTTCAATGGTTACAGTTTTATGACAATGACAATGTCAGTCGATGGTGTTATTTGCTCTGAAAAGTGTCAAAATAACACCATTGACATCTCATTGTCATCCAACTATGACCGTTGACATTTAGTGGAATTGCCCCCGTGGTAGCAAGTTTAAATTTGATTGAGAGTATAGTATATTTGATGTAAAATATAAATGACTTGTGCAACTAGCCAAAAAACGGGTCTTGAAATAATAGCTTGCAATGTACAATTACACAAAAATCTACCACTGTTTATTTACTTATGTATAAACTACATACATTTAGTGTAGTGTTGTTGCTCCGCACAAAAAGTCGTTTGTTCATAGGAGAAAAATATATACTTTAGAGAAGACGTAAATTACCCGACAGCGGCATGTAAGATGTGTAGTACTCATACTTCTCATACTATTATTATAAAAAGTAATTTTGTGTTTGTTACGAATAAACTCAAAAACTACTTGACCGATTTTAAAAATTCTTTGTCCAATGGAAAGTTGCATTATCAGGGAGTAACATGGTCTAAATTTTATTCTCGAATTCCCACGGGAACGGGAACAACACGGCTGAAACTGCGCGGAACAGCTAGTGTTATACAAACCACCTATTCACTGCCATATTAAAAAATATATAATCATTTGAGCATCATCCCACGGATGCTCAAGAACTAGATAACAGTATTGTGTCTGCATTCCGTGACTTGACGGTATACCCGAAATCAACAAGCATGTATGAGTCTACTGATGGATGTGGATGGAGCTTGAGACGTGTGGCAGGTTAGTAGGAGGTGGGCTATTGTTTGCCTACCCCTTCGGGAAAAGACTTGAGGGTATGTATGTATATAAGTAAGTTTTGTAAAACGTTTTTAATCGTTGACGGGTATTAAATTTGTGATGTATTGTTAAAATAATATTGTAAATTGTGAAGACTTATAATTATCTATTGATATTTTTTATTGTACCTTTATTTTAGTGATGTAAAATGCTGTAAGTCTTCCAAAAAGTAAATAAAAAAAAAATACTCCAATGTAGATCCGAGAATCAAACCGGCGACTTTTTGCACAGAAGCAAGCATACAAATCCGTTATCAAAGATAATCTAAGACTCATGTGGAGGTATTCGATTGCTTGAGCTACACTTAACATTATTATACTTTCCGTTAAATCTATTCTTGTTATTTACTCTCGACTTAGTATTTGGGATCTGCAAAAAAATATACAACTTGAAAAACATTTACAGACTTCGAAATAACTCTTATAATATCTTAAAATAACAACAGAAACTCTAAAACTAACTCATGCTTCGGCACGCTTGGGCCGGCTCGACCGGAGTGATATCACGGCCTCACAGAAAACCAGCGTAAAGCAATGCATTGCGTTACTTTGACTGAGTGAGGTAACCGGTCCCCCCTACCCCTGCCCTCCCACAAATCCCACCTCAAAGGTCAGCAACGCAGTTGTGACTCTTGAGTTGCAGGTGTCCACGGGCGACGGACGTCACTTACCATCAGGTGACCCGTCTGCTCGTTTGCCCCCTTTTTATTATTAAAAAAAAATTAAAACGCGATACCAAAATATTCAAATCTTTTACGAAACCCAAAAATTAAAATATTGTCCACTGTTTTTCAAATTTGTAACAGGGTTAGATGAATGAAATGAGTTTCTTTTTATGATCTGTTAAATCGAAAATTTACGGGCCTGTTGGCTCAGTTGGTAGTGACCCTGCCTTCTGAGTCGGAGGTCGCGGGTTCCATCCCCGCACGGGGCCAACATTTGCGTGCATGAACATACCTATCTGTTGGCTTCGTGTCTGCTCGTTTAACATTTATAAACGTGATAGGTGTTGAGACCATCGCCGGACCGGGTCAGTTACACTTCCCTCAGAATTAATTCCTCACGATGTTTTTCCTTCACCGTCGAGCTAAGTTAGTAAGAACTCATTGGTTCATGCCAGGATTTGAACCCGAGCCTCACTGATTATCACCACGAAAAGCGGGCTCTTTAACCGTAAGATACTTTTTTTTTAACAATTTAATACGTAAAACGCCAACATTAATAGACCTAGCATGTATCGATGAGTTTTTCAAAACTTACGTACATATTCATCAGTAGCTCGACGGTGAAGGAAAACATCGTGAGGAAACCCGCAGGTCCCAGAATTAATTCTGAGGCATGTGTAACAGACCCGGTCCGGTTTTGGGCTCACCACCTATCACGTTTAGGGGTCCAATATATCTCGTGAAATGTGGGTATATCCATCCAGTAATGGAATACCTCTTCCTACCCCCTCGGGGATATAAGGGGTGAGATTATTTATTTATCTTTAATAGTCTTTTTTGTTCCCAGGCCTATGCCCAGTGGTGGGCTGTGAGCTCACCTGTGGGCCTACGACATGGAGGAGCAGGGCAGCCGGGGGGAGCCCATCTGCGTGAGCACGCGGTCGAGCCACTGCAGCGGACCGTTGAGGTGCAGTTCGATCCAGCACGGCGTCGACGTCACCGTCTGTCGCCTGAAATAGTACAATTTTTAATAGTATACTAGGTAGTTCCCGTTCCCGTAGGAATACGGGGATAAAATATAGACTGTTACTCAGGGATATTAGCATTCTAATGAATGAAGGAATTTTTGAAATAAGTCCAGTAGTTTTTTAATTTATTCGTTACAAACATCACCTGTTTACTTAAACTTTGACATGATAACGCCGTCTGCACGACAAAGAGTCACGTTCCGCCTGAGTAAAGCATGCACGCGAGATCGCGGAACAAGCGATAGTCACGTTAAGCCTAAGCGTTCGGCTTGTGAGCGTGTAAGCGTTCGCACAATGCCAAATTCGCAAAATGACACATTTGAATTTCGCAAAATGTCACATTCTTTTGAGAATGTCAAAAAATTTCGCAATGTCACATTAGCAAAATGCAATTTTCGCATAATGTCATATTTTCAAATGTTTTTTAAAATTTGGACCCTAATGTTTTTACAAATATGGAACTTTGTTAGTGTGTCATTTTGCTAATGTGGCATTTCATGTCAGTGTGGCATTTTGCGTCAGTGTGGCATTTTGCTATTGTGGCATTTTGCGTGTCCATGTTTTCTTAGGACGTTATCACTTAAAATTATCGTCCGACTTTACAGACAACCAATTTGTTTGTGCCTTGCCTGTACTCTGCCCCCCAGCCCTTGACGAAGCTCATCCTTACAGAATAAAATACAATTTCATTTTTGGATTGGGTGTTGTACCCTAAGTGAGTTTAGTTTTGTCTGCTTGCCTGTACTCGGCCCCCCAGCCCTTGACGAAGCTCATCCGGATGGTGCACATGCGCGTCAGCTGGAAGACCGCCTCGAAGCCCTGAGACACCGACTGCGAGAGCAACGCCGCGAACTCCTGGTTGTTGAAGATCTTCAGGTTGCAGCCTGCAATGGAACAGTATTCATTTATTCATCTATATATTAGGTGCTTACCTATGAAATTGACGTTTTCTAAGGAGGTTTCAAAGCAGACATTATTTTTCATACTAACATTTTATTATTTATTTCTGGAACTAAACAACAAAATCCAACAAAATCTTTTGAGTCTGTTGGACAAATCTTTAAGTTTAATCAGCTTCGTTTGTTTTTTAAAATTGAAGAAGAGTTGTAAACAATAAAACAAATCTAAGCATCGAATCTGGCACCACGTGGCATGAACTCTTTTTTATTTTACTAAACATTAAACATACGAAAAATAACTTTTGTAAATGTATAATTTTGTTAATATAATAGTAAAACATTCAATTAACTAATAATAATCTTCGGGTTAAACGCGAAATTACAGAAATTGGAAACAATAACATAAATCGGAATTTTTCACCAAATTCATAGGTAAGGTCCCAATATTTAAAAATCATTATTTAGAATTTATTTTGAGGCATGTGACCCGGTCCGGCGATGGGCTCACCGCCTATCACGTTTAGGGGTCCAAACAATATCTCGTGAAAAGTGGGTATATCTAGAAATGGAATACTCGGGGATAAAAGGTGTTTTTATTTTAATAATTGATTAGCCGAAGCGGTGGAGTCGCAATGACTTGATGAATTTGAATAAAAGCATTTTGCTTTTTTTTTTGTTTTTTCCATACCCGGCGGTATCTTGCAGACGGTGGCAGGATGCCACCCGTAGCGCTGGTTGCAGTTTGGGCTCTGCACGAAGATGGACGAGTCGCTCAGGCACTCGGCGAACACCTCGCCTGGGGACGGTGCAAGCGAGTTTCTTTAATTCAGTTAAGGTGGGACAAGGGGAGGCAAGGTAGAATAAGGAGGGGCAAGGTAGAGTAAGGAGGGGGCAAGGTAGAGTAAGAACGGGGCAAGGTGGGGTAAGGAGGGGCAAGCTAGAGTAAGGAAGGGCAAGGTAGAGTAAGGAAGGGAAAGGTGGGATAAGGTGGCAACGCTACGCTATATGATACACAAGTAGAATAGAATTCTGCACAAAAATTACAATCACAATCACTACATAGTATAGAACAAAGTCGCTTTCTCTGTCCCTATATCCCTATGTATGCTTAAATCTTTAAAACTACGCAACGGATTTTGCTGCGGTTTTTTTAATAGATAGAGTGATTCAAGAGGAAGGTTTTAGTCTTAGCATTGCACCCGTGCGAAGCCGGGGTGGGTCGCTAGTTGTACATATAATGTAAAAGGTGGTGAGCCCACCGCCGGGCCGCACATGCCTCAGAATTAATTCTGGGGCCTGCTGGTTTCCTCACGATGTTTTCTTTCACCTTCGAGCTAGTGATAAACATGCACGTAAGTTTTTGAAACTCATTGGTACATAACCTCGTTATAAAACGGGCTCTTTACTCTCTTAAAAAAATATTTGTTTAATTGCATATGAGATGGTGTTCATAAGAATTATAGATTTTATATCCAAAAATATATTCATAAAAAGTATTTCCAGGAATGAACCTCTGCCTCCTCGGAGATACAGGTGTAAGCATTCATTATATTATTTACTTCACCCGCGTAGTTCCCGTTCCCGTAGGAATACGTCGAGATAGTGATGAATATGTACGTAAGTTTTGAAAATCTTTAGTACATGCCAGGATTCGAACCCGAGCCTCACTGATTTTTATTATGTGAAGCAGGCTCTTTAACCGTAGGACTATCACGGAGGGGGTAGGCAGAGTTATTCCATTACTGGATATACCCACATTTCACGAGATATATTGGACCCCTAAACGTGATAGGTGGTGAGCCCATCGCCGGACCGGGTCTGTTTACACATGTCTCAGAATTAATTCTGAGACCTGCGGGTTTCCTCACGATGTTTTTCCTTTACCGTCGAGCTAGTGATAAATACGTACTATCACTGTTATTTATTTTATATAGACTAGTACAGATAAAGGATATCACTCCTCACCGCCGATGTAGTACAGGCGCACGCCTTTCCCGATGTGCCGACGAGTCTGCTCCACAACCTCGTTCCTGTTCACGTTGGACAACAGCCCCAAGCAGAACCTGAAGGCAACACAATACAAACTCTGACAAACGAAAGTTATTTATATAATACTAGCGGGTGCTCAGCGGCGTTGCCCACGCTGGTCCAGTTTATGTCCGTTCCGTTGGGAATTTCTGAAAATCCCTTCTCCCCTCTCCGAGTTACCCAAATCTTCAGCCTACTGTCTGTAACTCATCTCTCCGAGTTACGATTTACTGTTATTACCCTTCTCTACAGTTCGCAACCCACCTCTCTGAGTTTTTACTCGCGTCTCCGAGTTAAAACACACCTCTCCGAGTTACCTAAACCTCTATTCCACTCTCTAGTTGGCAACCCACCTCTCCGAGTTACCCAAACATCCATTCTACTCTCTTCTGTTGACAATCCACCTCTCCAAGTTCTAACTCACCTCGCCGAATTACCCGAACCTCCCTTCTTTTCTCTACTGTTGACAACCCTCCTCTCCAAGTTACCTAAACATCTGGCTTATTCTAAACTGTTGGCAACTCACCTCTCCGAGTTACCCGAATATCTATTTCTCTCTCTAGAGTTGACTACCCACCTCTCCGAGTTGTAACTCACGTCTCCGAGTTACCCGAACCTCCATTCTACCCTTTACAGTTGGTACCCTACACTCTATCGTTGGCAACTCACCTCTCCGAGTTTTAACCCACCTCCCCGAGTCGTAACCCATCTCTCCGAGTCCTAACCCACTTCTCCGAGTTCTAACCCACCTCTCCGATTCGTAACCCACCTCTCCGATTCGTAACCCACCTCTCCGAGTTCTAACCCACCTCCCCGAGTCGTAACCCACCTCTCCGAGTTGCTGGGGTCAGTGAACCCGTCGACGGTGATGGACGGCTGCGAAGCGTGGAAAGTCTCCCCGACGCGAGTGTTCAGCTCGTAGTAGCTGATGCTGCACCAGAAGGCCGGTTCGTGGTACAGCACGGGGGCCGCCTCCGCTGTCAGCGCGGGGGGCGACGGCGTCAGACGGGTTAGGTCTGAGAGATAAATCACTACATAGTATAAAACAAAGTCGCTTTCTTTGTCCCTTTATCCCTAATAATAATAATCTCACGCCTTTCATCCCCGAGGTTCACGAGACCCCTAAACGGGATAGGTGGTGAGCCCATCGCCGGACCGGGTCTGTTTACACATGTCTCAGAATTAATTGTGAGACCTGCGGGTTTCCTCACGATGTTTTCCTTCACCGTCGAGCTACTGATAAATATGTACGTAAGTTCTTGAAAAACTCATTGGTACATGCCAGGATTCAAACCCGAGCCTCACTGATTTTCGGCCGGCTCTTTAACCGTAAAGGCTATCACTGCTCCTGTGCCTATATCCCTATATATACTTAAATCTTTAAAACTACACAACGGATTTTGATGCGGTTTTTTTTAATAGATAGAGTGATTCAAAAGGAAGGTTTTAATATTAGCATTGCACCCGTGCGAAGCCGGAGAGTCGCTAGTACAAAGTAAATAAAGCTCTCACGCCTTTTATCCCCGAGGAGCGGTAAAAAATTGGTTCTCTGTAAAGTCGGTTTACGGACAATAATTTTACGTGATAACGTCACAAGAAAACATTGATGAAGATCGTGCCTCTCTGTCGTTTGTTCCACGCTCTCGCTTGCACGCTCGGCTCAGGCGGAACGTGACAATGAGTCACGCTTTTTCGTTCGTGCAGCCGCATCCATTTATAACACGTTATCACGTCAAAAAATACTCTCACGGCTTTTATCGCATTCTGAAAATTCCAATGTTTCATAAGACTATTATTTGGACCTCTAAACGTGATAGTCGGTGAGCCCATAGCGGGTCTGCTACAGTGATTATATAGTGCTTAGGGAATCACGGGCCTGTTGGCTCAGTTGGTAGTGACCCTGCCTTCTGAGTCGGAGGTCGCGGGTTCGATCCCCGCTCGGAGCCCACATTTGTCTAGCCGATGTTTTCCATCACCATCGAGCTCATGATAAAATTTATTATTATAATTAAAACAATAATAAAACAAAATTGTCAACAAACTCACTCATGTTGTCGTTGTGGTCCATGGGGTCGCCGTCCTCGCTCATGTACCCCGGGGGCGGAGTCTCCACTGTCGAAGCGCTCCTGTCACATCAAACATCACCAATTTAGAAGACATCTTCACAGACTCGAGGTGATTTGGTCATATTGAGTGGATAAATGTCGCTTAACGAGACAAATATACAAGTGTGTTGTGAATGGGGAGGGGGGGAGTGGATAGAGGACGCCTAAGTCGTCCTTACTTCGACCAGATCGCCGATGTATTGAAGAAAAGCCAGTCAAAGAGTACCCGAAACCGACTAGCATGCATTAATTTGATGGATGTGGATTAGGGTTTTCGCCCCGGGTACCCGGGACCAGGAATACGAACTTTTTCGTAACCGGGAATGATTTGGATGATTCCCGGTCGTCCCGGGAATAAGATAATTTTATGTAACACCTACTAAAAAAAAGCGCCTATACACGAAATGTGAGAGCAATTACTTAAAAACTTACTTAAACTCTTGTCTCGGATAAATAAGTCAAGTGTGATTTCGTTATAAGTACTTTCTCAAGTTTTTGTTTATGCTTTCCTGTTTTTCTGCTGTTGTTCCCAAGAGCGACAGCGATTCTGATCTCTGTGTTGTTCCTATTTAGTTATGTGCCTTGTACTTTTATGGAATTTATATCAGTTAGAAGAATTAAATATTTTATTTGTTTGTGCCTATTAAGGTTAAATACTAGATTAGCTAGATAATTAGATAGAATAAAGAAGAAAAGTTTTGTTTTATATTATTATATTTCATTTAGCAGTAAATAATAATGATTAGAGACTGCCAAATATGCAAAATTAAGAGTCTATAAAAGATTGTTGATTGATTGTTAATTATAAAAATAAACGATTTTGTCACCTAATAACTTATTTTGCTGTAAAATGCACCACCAAAACCTTTTTCAGTTAAAACTATCTCTATTAAGTTAAGTACCCGGGAATTCCCGGGAATGAAAAAAAAATATTCCCGATTCCCGGGAACCGAAAAAGGCCGGGAACGCAAAAACCCTAATGTGGATAAAGCACAAGAGATCTGCCAGATTCGTAGCAAGTGGCAGTCTATTGTCTCTGCCTTGGGGTCACTGGGGTAATAGGTGTGAGATTATGTGTGTTGATTATTTCTCATCAATGAGTATGAGAGAGTATGGGTACACAGCTATTACACATGCAAGGCTGTGTAGTACTAAGTAAGACATTAATGTATGTGTGTAAAGTAGTGATTCCGTGTAATGCGGTGCTTTTGTAGATTGATTGTAAGACTGTAGGAATAAGATAGTGATTGTGTTGAATGCTGCGTGTGTGTAAAGTACAGATTCCGTGTAAGTTTGTGTGTGTAAGGCTATTAGTCAGTGTAATGCTATACGTGTGTAAGTTAAATATTGCGTGTAAGGCGGAGTGTGTAAAGGTAAAAATTGCGTGTAAGGCGGAGTGTGTAAGGTAACGATTGCGTGTAAGGCTGAGTGTGTAATGTAGTGATTGCGTGTAAGGTCGTGTATGCCCGTGTAAGGCCGTGTATGTCCGTGTAAGTGCGTGGGTACTCACACGTGCACGGTGGTGTTTCCAGGCACCTGCTGCGCCAGAGTGGCTTCCAGGTACATGGCGCTGTGCCCGCCCACGCCCACCACGCCCACCACACCACCGCTCTGCATCACCCTAAAAGCGGCGGGGGATGAATATATCTACATCTACAACCCGGTCATCCTCGCCTCGTGACGTCATATTGGCGCTCTGGGTACGGTGTGCAAAATACCATTATTACAAAATCAGGAGTTAAAAAGCTCACTTTTTGCTAACTGTACTGACTTGGGCGAGCCCGGATAGTTAAAAGTTGGAACGGGCGTAGAATTCCAGGTACACAGATACTGTGACCGGGTTGTATACTAATATTATAATGAGGAAAGATTTGTATTTTTGTATGTTTGTTACGAATAAACTCAAAAACCACTGGACCAATTACAAAAATTCTTTCACCAGTGTAAAAGGTTACTTTTCTGGAAGTAACATTGTTATAATTTTCCCACGGGAACGGGACTTACGAAAACGCTAAGAACAACTAGTTGTATACATAAAATTACTTAATACGGACACAATTATACTGTCAAGTCTCAATATGTAACGGAATAAGCGCAATTACTGAAATTAGTTTTTTCAGTATCGACTACTTCATCGAATTTTAGCTATCTTTAAATTGTAAAATTTTTCAAAAAAAATTTATTTGCATAACTGAATTTAGGGCTACCTATGGTTTTGAAAACTTATGTATGAACGCATCATTTTTTAAATAATATTCAAATAAATGATGCATTTGTACTTTAGTTTTTTTTATACTAATTGTGGTGTATGAAGAACAGCGCTTATTCTGTGACGCGTTGTATGTTTTATTTTATTTATTTAGAACTTATACAGTCGTATACAAACATGTAAAGAATAAGTTAGGTATAAAGTAAATATCTGTCTGCTTACTCTGTGCGCGCTCCTGGTGCGGTGGCGTGGTAAACGTAGCCGTCGGGACTGTCGTGGTGGTAGTCGTAGGGCGGGGGCGCTCGCACCTCGCCGTCCGGGCAGCGGGGGACCAGGATCGGGGGCAGAGCTGAAGGAAGATACCACTGTAGGTACTATCGAAAGACGTTACGCCTAATACATTTGGCAGAAATGCCGCTTGAAAGCTGCTTTTATTACCCCGACCCTAATTAGGAGTGTGTTGTAAGAGAATGTTTCGAAAGGCGTGTGTTTACACACAATGGAAGTCGTTAAGCCATGTCAGATACCCTTGGGTGGCTTGAAAAATTCTGACTGTTAAGTAGCCACTAGCTTAACACTATCTCTCAATCCGCGGTGGGCTCGCGTGAGAGATTATAGCCCATACTTCCTTATGTGTGAGGAAAGACTCTTAGCTCAGCAGTGGGCTGTTATGGGTTGATGATGACATCTATCGATTCCACGTAGAACTAGCAGAAACTTCTACAACTAGTCACAAGTTCTAAGCCAACCTATTAAAGTGTTCACAACAACATTCTGAACAACTGTTGGACTGCAGTCGCCAGGCACGATCACCTTGCTAATGGAAGATCTTCCCTTTTCATGATGGAGGAGCATTCCATCTCTGCTCCTCCACACCACCATTAGGAGTCACATTGTAAATTGGAAATTAAACACATGATTAATTATGTACTAGTAGCATTCCTACTTCCTCATGTGTGAGGAAGACCATTAGCCCAGCAGTGGGCTGTTTATGGTTTGATGAAGATGATGACTAGTGGCATTATAGCAGAGATGGCCCTAAGGTTAATGAATCCGTCTTTCATACGTGAAGCTCTTTGGAGAGCTTAGACATAGCGCTATGCTGCCTTAAATTTGTCAATACGATTGTATTATAATTGGCAAATTATACACGGGGTATAAAGCTGGAAATGCTGATTCACATAGGGTTAAATCCTCAACCACTACAAAGGGATTGATACCTACCTGGCGAGTCGATCTTGTTGTAGTGATACGGGTTGACGCACACCTCGTCCTTCTTCAACTGGTACGCGTACTCACAGTGGTCAACTGGTTTCAATTCGTGCTGACTCTAAAAGCATAAAAATATACAACGCATAACAGAATAAGCATAAAAAAAATATGATGCCTTCGTACTTCATAGTTGTGTCTAACCAATGTTCTTAATTAAAGAGCAATAATAGTAGAATTTCGATAGGTAGCACTAAAATCAGTTATGCTTATTAATTTTTTGGAGAATTTCAAAATTAAAACACATTAAAAA
Source organism: Ethmia dodecea (assembly GCA_963855545.1). Taxonomy (NCBI): domain Eukaryota; kingdom Metazoa; phylum Arthropoda; class Insecta; order Lepidoptera; family Depressariidae; genus Ethmia; species Ethmia dodecea. The sequence continues at coordinate 2,177,786 of OY979463.1, read as the reverse complement.
TAGCTGAAATCGATTAAGTAGTCAATACTGAACAAACTTATTTCAGGAATTGTGCTTAATCTGTTACAAGGTTGTAATAAAAGGTTGTCGGTCAGTTAAAAAATTAGGATCCAAGTAATATGTAGTTTTGGAATGAGGTAGGATGGTTGGAGTAACCGGCCGCTATGGCTCACGTACAATGGTCCGTTTTAAGGACTAAGTGCGAAAACCAAACCCCCTAACATAGAACATAGAATATGTAGTTTGGAAAGCTTACCTGTAGCTGCGGCCAGCGCCACAGCCTGCAGTAAACAACATGCGGCAGACCCTTTCGGTATTGCCCATTTATCACGTTATCGTTTGGTTTCACTCTGAAAAAAAAAATTTTTACTCCATTAAAAATAAAAAAAAAACCAGGTGTTGAATGGAGAATCTCCTCATTTTTTGAAGTGGGTTCAAAATACAAATGTTAATGAATACTACCCAGAAGAAACTTGCATAATATGGTCCCTGACAACCGATTGCAAGTGGCTGCAAATCACTACATAGTATAAAACAAAGTCACTTTCGCTATCCCTATGTATGCTTAAATCTTTAAAACTAGGCAACGGATTTCGATGCAGTTTTTTTTAATAGATAGAGTGTTTCAAGAGGAAGGTTTTAGTATTACCATTGCACCCGTGCGATGCCGGGGCGTGTCGCTAGTTAATAATAGAAATACACTTAAGCCTCCATGTTTTAGAAGGCAACATGCCTTCTAAAACATTCCATTCAGTTGGTTGTGGGTTATGTTGTGTTGCACAACAGAAGTCTTTAGGCCATGATCCCAAGGGAATTTCAAACAACCTTTGCTTAGTGGATGCTACATCATATAATATAGATAGTGCCTTTAGGCATTTATGTTCCCCATGTGGTACATAAAGATAAATAAACAAGAAAATACGCAAGCGACGCGGCGCTGAGGTTGATTACGGAAAAACTTTCAGTACGATTCGTACACTATTAATTAGAATAACAATTGAGAAACAAATAAACCTTTGCTATAACCACATGTCTTGTTCATATAGATTTAGAATACAAGCAGGAAAATATTACTATGCATTTTCCGTGCCCCAATGGAAAAAGTGTTTTAAGCTACATTTACCGTAAAATTATTGAAAAGAAGAGAAAAATTGAGGGCAAATCTAATAAGATTCTAATAGGATACAGTAAATAAGTACGTAACAATTATTTACGTCAATTAAAAAAGTCCTTTTTCATTACCTTTGTCAAGGACATCAAGGTTACAAACTACACAATTATAGAAATACACAAAACACGCACAGATATACAGTATTAGCACTCAAAATATCAATAAAAACAACGATTAGAAAAGTCTTGAGGTCCAAAATTTACGCCGCCATATTGGAACAGGCTTCGATTTGTTTTGACGGCGATTTGACCTTTCGCATTTTTGCGTCCGTCTCAGTTTATGTAGGCAAATGGCAATGGTCATGGGAAGCTAGCAAGGCAATGAGCCCAGACGACTTTTCAATTCGGTCGCGTTATACGACCCGCCGGTATAAACCGGCCATGGCAGTGTAGGTACTCATTTTTTGGCAATAACGAATGTTTCCGAACGAATATTTTTATTAGATTTCCTCTGAATGAAAAAAAGACACTATTTTTTTTACAACAAAGAACACAAAAAGTAAATTCAATTTCTTGTTGTTCATATCGAAGAGACAAAGGACACTTGTACAAATTTCTAATGTTCACTTGAGTTGAATTACCGAACGGATAGATCGGAAACGTCAAAGAATATTTTGATACCAAAAAAGTCAAATCAATCAATAAATGGACTCACCTGGGAATTGTAACGCATTTAGTATGACTACTCTGGTTGGATATCGCTTTCTCAAGCTCCTCCAAAGCGCCACTCTTCTTCAATTTCTTCACTAAACTCTTCACAGCTTTTTCTGACCACTTATCTTCAGCCACTGAAGATCCTTCTGGGCCCTTTTTCCACCCCAAGAGTCTCTTCACCACGGGCGGCGTTAGCGGAAACATTCCGCAGTTAGTCACACATTACGTCATTCATATAAATTATTTCTAATTAGAATCACAAATTAATTCGTGCACAAATTCTATTGTTCCGTATTTAGGTAAAATCGGCCATATTATTGGGAAACGAAGTTATGAATGGCATTTTGACATTGACAGTTCCTTTGTCAATCAACAGACTCGTTCCATCTCTTTCTATTTTATCCCTCGGTAAAGTCGTGTATCCAGTGTAAACGCGAAACAATAATATTTTATTTTGTGAAACTATTTAAATCAGGCATTACTTTTTATGTTATGTGTTATGTCTAGTAACTAATATTTGAATTATCTCAGTCCTATGAGATAATTATTGCAGAGATTTTTCTAAATTCGCTTACTCTTTCTCACATCATTTATGTTTCACCGAGCATAGACAAATTTCAACCAGCCAGTATGAATAGTGTTGTGTACGATCGATCGTATGACATAACAGAAATATCGATCGATTTGTCCTTTTTGGTATGAACCTGGGTTATTAAGGCGATTAAATCTATACTTCGAGATGAAATGTTGCCTATGTCTTTCTTCTAGGTGCATAATTCATAAAGACCGTTTCAATACCATCACCGTGAAAAAGAACATACAAACAGACAGACAAATAGAATAGTTTCACATTAATTTTATAATAATAAGTGAAGTTAACTACATTAAAATTTAACAGATTAGGTACCTACCGGCAAGCAAATGTCATATTTTTATCTCATATTCACGTAGCTAAAATGTTTAATGACGTGCTAAAAAAAAATCGGTTGTCTGTAAAGTCGGTTTACTGACGATAGTTGAATGTGACAAAGTCATACTTTTTCGTAAATGCTGATGGAATGGATTGTGCCTCTTTGTCGCTCGTTGCGCGCTCTCGCTTGCCCTGGAACGCCGTATATACCGTAATACATCTGCCCTCTCGGCAATAAAAGGCGTGAGATAATTATTTATTTATTTATTTTATCAGTTCCCTGACTCGACGAGCATTCGTATCAAAATGTTACCGATTGTATCATTTGCGCGCTGTAATTTAATGCTTGGTTTTCTTCCCTCACGGATGTAAGTAATATAACATTTAGATTCGATTTGAGCATTCGTACGCATTGTTATGCTCTGTTTGCCTCCCTCACTAACGCAACATTAAGATCAACGTTACATTACAAGCGAATACTGGCGGTGAGGGAGCACCTAAAGAAACTACACACAAATCACAAAACGAACAATTTATTTTTGTGCCATTAGCTTATACCTATGTCGTCCGTAAAATATTAGGCGATCTGTTTCATTGAAGGGCTCAATAGATACTAGATACTGTATTTTGATTTACATACTATAGGAATCAGATGTTCACATTTCCTTGTAGCAACACGTTTTTTGTGATGTACCACCATGTCAATCATTTGCTTTACTATGTAAAATATAATATTAAATGAGTATTTTAAAATAACCAGAAATCTTCAATAGTTTTTATTGATTATAATCATCTCGATTAAATTTTTCGGTAATGCACATCCCTACTTTTTTGCATGGACGTCAAGATTTGTTTTTATGAGTCCATTACTGGCTTTGTATCCGTCACAAAAATATTTATGGTGCAAGCGCCGCAACGTATTTCAAATATCTGTCAATTTGGTTAACGTCTGACAGCACAATATTCTATTGTCTATGATAAAATGGAATGTTGTTTTTTGAATTGACAAATGGCTATAGAATTAGGATTTCATTTGTTTTTTCGTTGTAGTTGTGCCAGTTGCCCAACGAAAGTACTGAAATTTTGGCTTACATTGAAGATTTGGTAAGTTTCTTTAGCTTTATTCTGAAAATGTTTATTCGTACATAAATCCTGGGTCAAAAATCTCAGAAAATGATTAGCCGGTAACAATACTGTTACTGGCCATTTGATCGTTTCGTTCGTATACTGGCCAGTCACAACAAAGTTTCATTTTTCCCGCTTCGAATTATTGCTTGGCTGGAAATCGCTGCAAAAATTATGATAAATAATTGAGTAAGTTACATAATTCTTTCAATGTTTTCTTATAAAACTTTCGTATTTTCGGTAAACTTCTAAAAAGTTAAGTTAGTAAGTTTCTAATAGGTAGGTACATTCTTGTAATTTTATGTGGAACATTTATTAAAATTGATTTCGATATGTTTTGTATGGATTAATATCTATTTAATAACGTTTTTAATGTTTTTGTAAAAGATCTAGGTTCTTACCTTTAAATATTATACTTATATGTATAAAATGAGGCACATGTCAATAACTAATTACCAAAATATATAATTCCCGCATAACTATCCTAATATTGAAGTGTAAAGTTTCTTAAATAATAGCTAAAAAATCATAATACCACACCAAATCTAATGAATAAATTAAAATATCAAAAACCCAACTGCATAAAGTGAATTTAACCTCGTAAGACTGAGCCATACTTAGGAGTAGGCTTGCCAGGTCACCAAACCTAATAGCCTGACAGACCAGCCAGGAATTATCAAAATCGGTTCACCCACTTGAAAGTTCTGAGGTAACAAACATAAAAAAAACAGTTGATTATATTATAACCTTTTCCTTATTGGAGTTGGTTGGGAATGAAATTCAACCCTTTTTTCAAGAACGCACATAGGAAATTGAGGTCGAAAAGCCTCAGAATATATTTTTCAAAGATTTTGTGTTATGATGTCATCTAGGCACAAAATTCTAAACGAGCATGCGAGAGGGAGAGTCTGGAGCCGGCATCATAGAAGATTATTATGAAACGAATATGCTTGTGACAAGATGATGTCATAACAATTAACAATTTTATTACATTGCCAATTGACTAATAACATGTTGAAAAGGTGCCTGACATGACGGAGACGCAGGGTCCATTGATACTGTGCATGGAAAACGCCAACGGGGAGGATGTAGCGCTCCGGATAGAGCCTAATGATGACTTCCACACGTTTCTGGAGAAAGCCAAGTCAGTAAAGTTTTGCTTTCTTTCTTTCCGTCCTCTGCATTGAATTTAGGACTATTACAATCACTATAAATAAATATGTTTTCACATGTATCTCAACACATCCGTTCATAGTTCCAGGACTGAACTTATAAAAGAAAATTGGGGGTCTGGAAAGTCGGTTTACGGACCATAATTTTACGTGATAACGTCATATGAAAACATTGATGAAGATCGTGCCTCTCTATCGCTTGTTCCGCGCTCTCGCGGCTCAGGCGGAACGTGACAATGAGTCATACTTTTTCGTGCGTGCAGCCGGCGTTCATCGACTTCAGAAACAGACGTCAGAAACATGTTTCTCCCGAAGGGGTCTTTGAAGTACCCACAATTTACCAGTATATGTATCTTTGGGACCCCTAAACGTGCCATTTAGTGAGCTCATTACTGAACCAATTCGCTGTTACACATGCCTCAGAATCAATTCTGAGATCTACAGGTTCTGACTTGCAATTTTGATTTAATATAGGAGAATATATTAGTAGAATAGGATAAATAGCGCTTACCGCATAACTGAGTATGTCCCTGCGGTAGTGGAGCGGCGAGGGGGGGTGGGGGGTGGGGTTGTGTGACATGTGACGTAATGGACCATTTATACGAGGTCATTTTATGTGTCATTCCACTGAGAGACAGTCCACTCAAGCCTTTTTTGTTCGCAGTTTGGATTGGCTCAGTAAAATAGCTCATGGAATAGCCTCCCATAAATAGTCCATAACAGATAGTACGAGATCCGGCCGCAAAAAAGTGTAGGGATCGAGTATAAGTTACAAATCAAATTTTTACGCATATTTATGATCAGGAAAATATATATCTACATATAAGGGTGCCCCTATCGAAATATGGCCGCAAGTATTTTTAATAAAAAAAAAATCTTTATTTTTGGGACGAAATCTCATTCACTTGTTTTTTTACATAAAATATCGTCCACTTCTAAAATAATGAAAAATCTGCAGTTATTTTTTATTCTTTATGTATTTTGCCACTTTATGTATAAAGATTTTAAAAAATCTGCAAATCAGCAGATTTTTCATTATTTTTAAGAGTCTTTATGCATATTGCCGTGAAGTAGACGGTATTTTATAGGCTATCAGTTTTATTCAATTAGTTTGCAGCGCGACAGTACTGTGACGTTATCCGTTACCCCTCCTGACATAACTGAGTAGGTTCCTGCGGTAATGGAGCAGTGAATGCTCCATTACCGCAGGAACCTACTCAGTTATGCACTATGCCTGTAACAGTAAAATTTTCCAGGTCCATCCTAGGTTTCGAAGTAGACATCAACTCCATAACTCGCAATCAGCCGGTCTCCCTCACCGACAACATTTACCAATTCCTCTTGACCGCGGAACAGACTTTAACCAACGAGGAACTGACTCAGAACTTCGAGAACCTTCCAGCTTCCGACACGAACGATGATCTCGTGTATATACTCGACGATGGCACACAGATTCGTGCGTCTCAAATACACTTTGACAATGAAGATCCACCAGTTGATTTGACGGCAGAAAAAATCCCGTTTATCAAATATACAGATGAAGTCACAGACGAGTTGGAGTTTGAGAACGTTGCTGTTGAAAACACAAAGCTGTATAACATTCTTGAGAGTCCTGTCAGGTTCTCGCGTGCGAATGAAAGTCCCAAATGCAGTTTCATAAACAGTTTGCCTTTTAAATTAGTCTGCAACAATACATCTGGCTTCGAAGCGCAGTTCACGAAGTTTCTAGAAAGCAACAACAAGACCTACGCCACACTCAATACAGTAACTAACAGAAACAAGTCCCCAAGAAGCTTGATTAGGGATAATTACAAAAATTACGACGACAGTTACTCTCAAAGAAACACTAATGATTTCACGAATTACACCAGAGAAGAAGTACTTAACATGTTCAAGGATTCTCCAGTTGCTTCTCTGCCGTATGAGAACCAGAGTTTTATGGAGAAGAGGCGGCATGTACGGAAAACTGATCCAGCTCGGCTTGTCCACAAGAATATATCGAAGCCCATATCGTATATAAACGTCGATGGTGTTCTAATAGCAGAATCCGAAAGCCAGAACTGTTTTATATGCAACAAATACGTAGATAATAACATGGATAAGCTGTACCTCTTTGATGATGAAGACCAAAAGCTGCACAGGTCGTCGCCGGCGCCACAGAAAAAAAAATCGACCCAACTGAAGATCATCTGCGAGGAATGTTTGGAAGAAAATTTCAAGCCATGCCGAATGAAAAGTCCGAATCAATCTTTGAATCCCAACGAATATTTAGTCATAAAGAATAACCAGCAGTACATATTCGAAAAAAACGATTCTGCGAAGTTCAAAAGATTTTCGAACTTATGTGAGTCGACATCGAAAAGATTGGATCCGGGGTTCAGCAATCGGTCAGAATTCGTCAAAGTCGAAATTGGTTCTGACGGAGAAATTGTCACGAAACCCGTAGACAATGACTCTGACGTCATCATTGTCAAAGATGAAAAGAAAGACAGTTCGAGCGATGTAGAGATCATAGAGAATGAACCGGAAGTGGATGATAACATAGACAATTTCGAGGATGATGAAGTGAAGGAGTTTTTGGGGAAGTACCAATGCGATAGTGCGGAAATTAAGGAATTGAAATGCAGGTAAATATATTAAAATAACTATTTATGACGGGCCTGTTGGCTCAGTTGGTAGTGACCCTCCTTTCTGAGTTGGAGGTCGCGGGTTCGATCCCCGCTCAGGGCCAACATCTGTGTGCATTAACATGTCTGTTGGCTTCGTGTCTGGTCGTTTAATAATAATAATAATAATCTTTATTTCAGGCAATATTTACATTAGTAGATCTTAAATAACGTAAACAGAGGCCCATATTATATATACCTTAAATCTAACATACATAAAAAATAAATAACTAAACTATTTTACACGAAGTGTCGGCAACGTGCGAGCGCTGTCGGCAGGTAGTTGACCCCGGAATTTCCGAAATACAACTCCCTGCGGCCAGAAGTCCTCCTTCATGAATATAATATTTATTTAAGTATGTTTATCACTTGTTTAGTACCCCTAGTACAGGCTCTACCTAGTTTGGGACTAATTAACCTTGTGTGAATTGTGTCCCACTATTTATTTATTGTATATAGCAAAAACAATGCAACAGAGATACAAAAATATTTGTTTTTAATAATTTTGTGTGTTTGTTTGTATGTGCAACCAGTAATAGTCGTTCATCGTTTTAGTGTTTATAATTCAGCATTGAAAAATCAAAATTGGTCGAATAATTTTTGTCCGATTCTCATTCTTCTAACCATTCGACAGGTCATTTGGCCGACTATTGAATTCGCCGATCTTTTTTTTCTCACAAAACGTTTTGCAGATTTTTCAGTTGGTCACTGACATTTTACTGAAAGGTTATTTAATATAGAGGGTGTTTTTTTTTCAGATTCTGCGAAAAGATTTTCGCTGACGTACCGGAAGTGATCGACCATGGAGATGCGCATAAGCATGACTTGGAGGACGGCGAAGTATTTCCGTGTCCACTCTGCGACTATGGTAACAATCATAGTATTTACTTAAGTACAGTGCCGCCGTTTTAACTTGGCAGCTCTGAGGTTGCGCAAATGGCTGCGCAATATCATTTTTAGCGACCATTTGGCGGTACGAGGGGGTTTGTGCAGGCGAAGCCTATATTCAGAGAAGCCAAGTTAAAATGCCAAGCCAAGCTAAAAGTGTAAAAAACCCGACCGACCATACAAACAAAAAAATTTGAAATCGATTTGATTTGATATACACACACCGGCACAATTAGCGGAACAGAAAAAAAAGGGAGTATTTACGCATTTTTGCGTGTTACTGGCCGGCTAAACAAGCTTTTTTTAAATTTGGGTTTTAATTTAAAAATGGAATACTAAGCGACTGCCCTTTTTTTCATTCTTTTGTTTTAATTTTCATTGATTCATTTTTTCCACCGCTTGTCCGTTTTTAGAAGGTTCGTGAATTCCATTTGAAAAGCTTTGAATTGCAGTTTTTGAGGCTTTTGAGTTTTTTCGCATATTGATAATTTACGAGCATCTAATTATGCCTGATTTAACGCCATCAGAAATCATTAGGGCAGATCAAATGAGGAGAAATGGTCAAACCTACAGATCGATTGCCAGAAGCCTTCGTCGATCGTTATCAACGATTTATCGTAGCATCCAACGATACAGATTGACGAATGCTCTAGTGAGAAGGAGAGGACAAGGCCGGAAAAGGTGTACTTCAAGGAGGGATGACCGTTTTCTCCAACTTCAAGTCCGACGGAACACGAGACTAACGGCGGTGCAGGCTCGAAATTTACTGGAAGAGGTACGAGCAGTAAGGATGAGTGAGCGGACAGTTCGTAGAAGATTCGAAGAAGTGGGTATAGGCTCGTATGTGCCCGCCAAAGCCCCAAAACTTGAGAGACATCATCGCACAAACCGTCTACACTTTGGTCGTGAACATCGTGATTGGGACTTCGACGACTGGGGACAGGTTCTTTTTACTGATGAATGCAGAGTTATGTTAAATCAAATTGATGGAAGGCAGCGAGTATGGAGACGCAAAGGAGAACGGTATATCCAGTCTAATTTTGAAAATACAGTTGCATATGGCGGCGGTTCAATTATGGTCTGGGGAGGAATATGTTTAGGAGCTCGTACGGAGTTAGTAGTGGTCGATGGCGGGAATCTGAATGCTGATCGGTATATCAGGGAGATTTTAGAAGAACATGTTGTGCCATTTGCCCCCTTTATTGGTAACAACTTCATTCTAATGCAGGATAATGCTCGGGCTCACAGTGCTCGCACAGTACAGACATACCTAAACCATGTTGGTATAACGGTGATGGAGTGGCCAGCACGGTCCCCCGATATGAACCCTATAGAACACGTCTGGGACTTGCTAAAGAGGAGTGTAAAGTCAAGAATGCCCCCTCCCAATAATCTCAACGAGTTGCGAAACGCATTACTTGAAGAATGGCAGAGGTTGCCCCAAGAAACCATTGATAACATCATCCGCAGCATGCCCAGACGGATGGAAACCCTCATCAGAGCACGAGGAGGAAACACTCGATATTGAACAGTCATTGAAATTGTTGTTAAACTTTGGAAAATCTTGAATTTTCTGCTGTTTCTCTATAATTAAAAATCGAAGAAAAATGCATTTTGTTTAATTTAATTTTTATTTTTATAAAATTTTAAGTATGGTGTTACAAATGAATGTCAAAACATGTTAATTTAATTGTTGTTTCATTTTAAATAATATATTGTTTAAAAATTACATTCATTGTTCTAAATTCCCTCTTTTTTCTCCTTTTTTTTTCTGTTCCGCTAATTGTGCCGGTGTGTGTATTTCACGGAAATATGGATACATATAAAATACGTAACGAATTGAGAAACTCCTCCTTCTTTACAGTCGGTTAAAAACTAGTATATTGGTGCAGATTATTTAATACATGTATGTTTTAGGCTACGCGAACTTTAAATGGTTGAAAGGCCACTTGAAGGCAGCCCACGATAAAGCAGAGCAGGTGGAAGAAAGCACTGATAAGAAGATGCCTGATGAAGATGGCGTTGAAAAAGGTTGTTTTTTAAATCTTTTTAACGGCCCTAGGTTCCAAAAAAGATCGTAGCTAGAATAGGGTATTTGACTGCCTAGTCAAATGAGTTACTTTTTATGATCTGTCAAAAATAATTTACTATGGAAAATGTACTGAATACTGAGTTGCGACGACGTCATCATTTTTAGTACTCAATTGCATCACTTTTTTAATTGCTTTATTATTTAAAAAATTGTTATGATTGCAAAATGAAAATCTAAATACATTTAAAATGTTTTGGGATAATCTTTTAAATTAATGATCACTCACAATTTAATTTTGGTACAGTCAAATACCCAATTGCAATAAAGTTCAATTTTAGTATTATTTTGAAGACTGCATAACTAAGTTTTCTTGCAAAGGATTTTTAATGATTTCATAAAAAAACTGTTAAATTGTTAAAACTTTTTAATTTAAACAAACAAACAATTTGTGGGACACAATTGACACACGGTTATTTAGTCCCAAACTAGGCGGGGCCTGTGCTATGGGTACTAAACAACTAATAAAAATACTTAAATAAATATTTAACGACCAGACACGAAGCCAACAGACATGTTCATGCACACAAACGTTGGCCTCGAGCGGGGATCGAACCCGCGACCGCCGACTCAGAAGGCAGGGTCACTACCAACGGAGCCAATAGGCCCGTCTTTTCTCGCAATACTTACATAAACCTTTATCAACCCTAGCAATTTTTACTCTAGGTGTCTTTGTTATATGACTTTCAGGATAGTGAACTAAAGTAAGCAAAGTTGTAAAAAAACTTGACTTAACATATAATAATAATCTATATATATATATATAAATGAATCCCTTTTTCCCTTGGTCACGGCATCACGCGTTAATGGCTGAACCGATTTGGCTGAAAGTTGGTGGGGAGGTAGCTTAAAACCAGGAGACGGACATAGGATACTTTTTATTCCTATATTCCAACGGGAACGGGAACTGGAACTTTGCGGGAACGGGAACTACGCGGGGACGGGAATGGGAACTACGCGGGTGAAACCGCGGGGCTCTGCTAGTAATAGATATATTGGACCCCTAAACGTGATTGGTGGTGAGCCCATCGCCGGACCGGGTCTGTTTACACATGTCTCAGAATTAATTCTGAGACCTGCGGGTTTCCTCACGATGTTTTCCTTCACCGTCGAGTTAGTAATAAATATGTACGTAAGTTTTTGAAAAACTCATTGGCTCTTTAACCGTTCGGGCTATCACTGCTCACTTACTGACTGACTTAACATAATGGAGTTCTAAAGATGATATCGGAGAGGCTTGACTCTCTTCTTGTTCCAGGTTTTTCGAGTAACATGTAAAACGTGTAAAGCGGGGAAGTCTTCTATTACTAACACATCTATGGACTTTGAGTTTTGATTGAGTTCGATTCTGCTTTACAGCGACTAAACTTATTTTAGTTTACTCCTGTCATTTTCTTTCTCCTAGAAAAGAAAAGAGACGAGAGATATTTAGTCCTGTCAAATTAAAATTAGTCCTGTCAACTAAGGCATTTCATAACGTGTATAATGCATAAGTAAAGAAGTCACGACTAAAATACAGCCTCTGACAGGACTAAATTCGGTAGGTTATCTTCTACCCCTTTTCTTTTTTTGAGGTAAGACAAAGACAGGACTAAACTAAAATAAGTTTAGTCGATGTAAAGTAGAATCGCTCCCAATGTCTGAAAATTAAGATTTTTGACGTGATAACGTCTTATAAATCGATGAATGCCGGCTGCACGTACGAAAAAGTGTCACGTTCCGCCTGAGCGAAGCGAAGCGATGGAGAGGCACGATCGGCCTAAGCGTTCGGCTTGTGACGCAACTATCTCTCTTCCACTCCAGTACGCAATTTTTCACCAATGTTTTCTTATGACGTTATTTTTAATTAATACTTTTAGCAACTGTGGACAAGTCACCGGAACCGTCGTCGCCGATTGCCAAAAGGACCCGAAGTGCTAAAAAAACTGAGGACACTACTAAAGGTATTCCTATCGCTTATTTATCTATATCTATACTTCTATACTAATATTATAAAGAGGAAAGATTTGTATTTTGTATGTTTATTACGAATAAACTCAAACCACTGGACCGTTTTTAAAAATTCTTTCACCATTGGAAAGCTAGAATATCCCTGAGAACATAAGCTATATTTTATTCCCGCATTCCCACGGGAACTATGCGGGTGAAACTTCGCAAAACAGCTAGTTTGTAATAGACCAGTGTGGCGTTGCCTTCGCGGATCCTGTTTATTCCCGTTCCCGAGGGAATTTTGAAAAATCCTTTCCTTACAGATGCCTTGCCTTGCCTGATTAATAAAGTGTGCCTAACCTTTTGCCTTGACAAACTGACATGTAAACTGAATTACTATCGACTTAAAAACTTGGTATCTTAGTCCATGTTTCCGTCATAGAACCGTTTTAATTTTGTTTTTATTCGGTATACCTCAAGGGTAGTCCCTTGATAATATGTAACAGAATAAGCGCAATTCCTGAAATTAGTTTGTTCAGTTTCAACTGCTTAATCGATTTCAGCTATTATTTATTTCCGAAAAATGTATTAGCATAACTGAATTAGGGCTACCTATGGAAACCGTACTATTATTGCTATGTATTTAAGAAATTCGGTTAGACAAAACTAAAGTAAGCATGAATGCATCATATTTTTTTTCATATTAATATACTAATTGGCAAAGCTCATGTTGATTTAGTCTGTAGCAAATTGAATCGCTTCGTCTTTGCATTGAGAAAACTGAGACAAACCATATCCAAAGAAGCTGCTTTAACTGCCTACCACGGGTACGTGTCGTCTGTCCTCAGCTATGGTCTGATACTCTGGGGTAACTCAGTAGATGTGGATGGAGTCTTCAAATTACAAAAGAAGTGCATACGTGCAATATGCAACGCAAAATTTGATGAGAGCTGTAAACCGCTGTTTAAAAAACTTAACATACTGCCACTACCATGTATGTACATAAGAGACGTTTGTGTTTTTGTTGCATCCAATCCACACTACTGGAGAACCCGAGGCGATGTCAGTCAAAGGCCAATAAGAGAAAAGTTAAAGAACTTACTATGTCAGCCTCCTGCCCAAAGACGTACATTCATTTATACAAAGAATATATTTAACATGTGCATTATATTATATAACAAACTTCCAGTCCAATTTAAAAATATGAATAAAGTATCACTCAAATTGAATTTGACAAAGTGGCTGCTAGAACACTGTTTTTATAGTAATAAGGAATTTCTAGACCATAAGTTTTGACATTCTATCTATATAATATTATTATTATTATTTTTTTTTAAATTTAATTTCATATTGACATATATTTCCTTTGACATTCAGTATTATTAATAATTCTTTGACATTGTATAAAATCTTATAAATTTGCATGCTTGTTCTTCTTGCTGAAAACACTGTACTAAATACTAATTATTAAGACCTTTTTTTACTGTTTTCTTGCAAATAATAAATTATTATTATTAAAGATATTATGTATAGAAAGACGTAGATATGTTACTAGAGCACGGAAAATGAGGCCGATAAATGTAGCTAATTAACCACATTTTATTTAGTCGCATTGTATTTCAAATCTTATTTTAAGCGCAACTCTTAACAGATAGCTCTCTTTTTCTTTATTATTCGTTCCGTATCATCTTTCCCCGTCATTGTTGTATCCTATAAATACGCTATGAAGTATGTAAGTGCATGTTGTAGCACACTCGTAGGGGATCAATTTTCAAACGCAAGCAGTATGAATATAACTCATCCTTACTTTAATATCTTTGCTAATGGGTGGCAATGAGGAATTGCGCTTATTCAGTTACACGTTGTATAAACTTGTAAATACAAATAAGAATCATATTTTTTAGATAACCAAGTCAATATAGTTTTTATTTTGGGACTAACCATTGGTACCCTAGAAAAGTGCACATTTTGCGAAGTGCACAATATGAGAAGTGCCCCTTGTGAAAAGTGCACTAACTGCGAAGTGCGCATTTTGCAAAGTGCGCATTTTGCGAAGTGCACATTATGAGAAGTGCCCCTTGTGAGAAGTGGACTAACTGCGAAATGCACATTTTGCGTCGAGTGCTCATTTTGTTAAGTAGGACATAGTCATTTTCAGTACTATTAAATTTTTATGACACACCTTCTGTTTTAGTCCCTGTCCTATCCTCACCCACATCCTTTCTTATTTAAAGACATCCCAGAAAATTCTCCCGACGCCAAAGAAGCTGGAAACACACAAGTGGTTAGTGTATTTTCATTTCAGTTGATTTTAACTTGTGTAGTCTGTAGGAACTTGTGATTATCACTACGTAGTATATAACATTAAATTAAAAAATTATGAAACCCAATTTTATTGTAAAATGTACCTAATATTAGTTAAGTTGATAATAATTTTAGTAATAGTAGTAATTTGAATAAAGTTCATTTGTCACTTGGGACCAAAAGTATCAAAATTACTAGTAGAATAGAATAGAATAGAATATTTATTGTGCAAACTGTGTACATAGGTTGGTAATATGATAAAACATAGACAGTAAGTTCAACAGCTTGGCCCGATTCGGACATACAATATAATAGGTACCTCTAAGAAATAGCTATTTTTATACAGAAGAATAGTGACTAGGTACCTAACAATTAAACATCAAAATAAAATAAAAAATAAAAATTTTACAATAGAAACAAAATTACAAAATATGGTTACTTGTATGGTATAGTGGTAGTTAGTATAAAAAGTTTACTCATATAAAAAATCATTGAGCTTATAAAAGCATTTCGATAAAAGCCATGTTTTTAATTTATTCCCTATCATTGGGCAATTTATTCCAAATTTTGATGCACATGTGGTAGCAATTGTTTTTATACAGAGACAAGACATGAGATAAAGAAGCGCTGCCCTAGACCAAATAAGTTCAGGTAATTAAGGTACTCGAAGCGCTCGTAGTCCTGCGGTGCCAGTGTGTTTGTAACGATCACACTGGTTAAGCAAAGTTGGGTGCGGTCAGTCAGTGGATGGGTGACCGCCTAGTGGCATTTAGGTATCACGAGCGCTTCCGTGTTTCGGAAGGCACGTTAAACTGTTGGTCCCGGTTTTCGTTGTGTTTACGCACAATGGAAGTCGGATAAGTAAGCCTTGTCAGATACCCTTGGGTGGTTTGCAAAATTCTGACTGTTAAGTGGCCACTAGCTTAACACTTCCCAATCCGCGGTGGGCTCGCGTGGGAGATTATAGCCCATACTCCCTCATGTGTGAAGAAAGACCCTTAGCTCAGCAGTGGGCTGTTACGGGTTGATGATGATGAATTAATGTACTCCCCACATTAATTACCTGAATTTATTATTAATTACCCGGCTAATAAATTAGGGTCCTTCTGAATGTCACCGAATTTCACGTGGGGGAGAGAGCTATTGCAACTCTTTTTAAGAAAGAAGAAAGAAAGAAAAAAAAAACATTTATTTGCTTGGACAACACACATACGCGTACAATACATACAAAAAGAAAGAAATAAAAACCTATACACGAGAGATTGGCGTGTAGCGTATCGTGCAAGCAAAAGGGCCATGACTCAGCACTGCGTCACAGCTGCGAGACTGCGACTGGCTGTTGATTCTGTCACAGCCCAAAGGAAGCCGTCGCGCAATTATTGTACAGAATCAATAAATAGCCACAAAACAAAATTTTAATTCGGTCAATTGTGGGTAAATGTCATGTCATCAATTTAATTACACGTCTTACTAGTAATTTTGATACTTTTGGTCCCAAGTGACAAACAAACATAATTCAAATTCCTAATCAGGAGTAAGCTATGGGTTGATGATGAAGATGTTTGTTGACAGAGTGACTTCATAATCAAGACTGAAGTGAAGCAGGAGGTGGTGGACACAAGCGATGATGAAATATGGATCGTGCAGACAGCAGATGACGCCGCAGACCAGCAGCTGAAGATCCTGCTTGATGCTGCTAAGGTAAGAAGGCTCTCTGGGGATGTGAAAAAATAATGGATTTTTGGAACAATCGACTATTTTTATTAAACAATCCATTTTTAATAACCAATTTGTTAAATTAAAAATAAAGATTATTAAATAATCGATTATATTTTTTAGACATTTTAATCGATTTTGTAAGCAGCATTATCTGTGTGAAGTTCACTAAACATAAAGGTTGTTACTTTCTAAAAAATAATCGACTATTTAAAAATAATTTTTTTTCAATCAATGTCACATCCCTAGCGCTCGCTCTCTCTCTCTCTCTCTCTCTCTCTCTCTCTCTCTCTCTCTCCCCTCTCCCTCTCTCTCTCCCCCTCTCCCACATAAATACAAACAGTCTTCATTTAAATATTTGACACAGGCTTTTTATGTCTGCTATACGTAATGCACAATCTCAATCTCTCTCCCTCTTCTCCCCCCTCTTTCTCACTTTTAATACTGATGAGGGCAATTACCATTTTGTTGTGCTTCCCGTGTGGTCCCATTTTAATTTTGTCCAGTTCTGACGATGGCATTCATGAGAAAACCATATAAGTCTTCAATTTGCATGAAGTATGTGCGCGACAAACGGACGAATAACTCAATATCACGCCAACCGATTTCGATGATTCTATTTTTAAACGACTTCAAAAAAGAAGGATGGTTTTTCTTTTAGTGTTATTGGTTTCGTCGGTTTTTTACTTTGAGTTCTATGTTTTTTTTTCAGAACGATAAGCCACAAGGTGCTTCGAAAACTCATAGGTGTTCCCAGTGCAGGTAATATATTATATGGTCATTTTAAATCAAGTAAATATTTAAGATAGCGACCCGCTTCGGCTTATATGATATTATCAGTGTTTCTCTACTGTATTATGCATGTATTATACAACGCGTAACAGAAAAAGCGCAATTCCTCATACACCCCAATTAGTATACTAATATAAAAAAAATATGATGCAATCGAACTTTAGTTGTGTCTAACCAATTTTCTTAAATATTGATTAACAATAGCAAGATTTCCATAGAAAGCACTAAATTCAGCTACGCTAACTCATTTTTTTGAAAAATTTAGCTGAAAAAATAGCTGAAATCGAATAAGTAGTCGATACTGAACAAACTGATTTCAGGAATTGCGCTTATTCTGTTACATGTTGTATACATATAAACCTTCCCCTTGAATCACTCTATCTATTAAAAATAACCGCATCAAAATCCTTTGCGTAGTTTTTAACATCTAAGAATTACATAGGGACAGACAGACAAGAAGCAACTTTGTTAAAAAAAAAGCAACAACCCAAAAACAAGTAAGTTAATTTCGAATTCTCTTGTTGGAACAAGTAAGTTTGAGACTCCATGTAATTTCTTCCAGTCAACTGTTCGTGTCATCGGAGAGCCTCGCCGTGCACAAATGCCGGAGACGCGGCCGGAAGCGGAAACCGGTCGGGAAAGACGAATCTGTCTTATGCGTACCATCTAAGGAAGACTTTATCAAGGTATAATATATTTGTTGTTAGAGTACCCGAAACCGAAGAGCTTGTATGAACCGATTGATGGATGTGGATGAGGCCCGTGAGGTATAACAGGATCCTAGCAGCGGGCTGTTGTCTCTGCCTACCCCTTCGGGAAATAGGCGTGACCATATGTAAGTAAGTAAGTAACAACTCTTTATTGTACTCCAATAAAAATATGAAACAAGTGACACAGTGATAAAAAAGTACAATGGGCGGTCTTATCGCTTTAAGCGATTTTTATGTATGTATGTTGTTATAACTCCCGTTGTAGCGGAAAAATAATATCCCATGTTACTCCCAGGAAACTAAGTTTTCCATCGGTTTTTTTTATAAAAAAAGGGGCAAACGAGCAGACGGGTCGGTGAAAGAATATTATAAGTCGGGTTTTCCTTCCTGACGCTATAACTCCAGAACGCACGAACCGATTTCCACGGTTTTGCATTCGTTGGAAAGGTCTCGGGCTCCGTGAGGTTTATAAAGGGTGTCCCAGAAGTAAAGAGACTTTTCTCAAAATCAAACTGGCTACGAAGAAAGATTTAAAAAGGTAAATAAATGGTTGTCATGGTAACCATAGATAACATATTTATCAAAATAGGCGGGTTTAACATTTCTTTTGCATGTTTTTCAAAATGAAGCGATCTGAACAAGAATTATTTTCAAAGAGAGTTGTTCAGTACTATTTGTGTCATGGGAAATCTGAGACAATACGTCATTTTATTCAAGAAGGAGCAAGAAGAACTAGTGTGTACAGAATAATAAAACGTTACGAAGAAACGGAAGAGACTAATTTCAAAAAGATTCCGGGAAGACCACGTACAGTATCTACAACTAGAAATATAAACGAAGTAAAAAAGATTTTTGAACAGGCGTCTTCAACATCGGTGAGAGTTGCGGCAGATAAATTGAAAATTTCTAAGTCCAGCGTATCTAGAATTAAATATAATGATATAGGCTTGAAAGCTTTTGTAAAATTAGCTGCCCCCAAATATGTCAAAGACCAGGAGGCGAGTGCAAAGCGAGGGTGTCTTAAAGTTTACGAAAAAATTTTGAAAAAAAATCTTATAAATGATGATTAGACATACGTACCGGTTGACCCGAGCGATGTTTCTTGGAAACAATATTTCCACGCAACCAGTCGTGACGTTGTGGATTATAGCGAAAAAATCGTACCAAAGGCTAAGTTTTTAAAAAAATACCTTGTTTGGCAAGCTATTGATGAAAACGGCAATGTTTCCGAACCCTATTATCATACAGGTTCTATGAACTTCCAGATTTATCTTAGAGAGTGCATTATCAAACGTCTAATACCTTTTATAGACAGGCATTATCAGCGAGAAGATGTTTTGTTTTGGCCGGATTTAGCTTCATGCCATTATGAGTTTCAAGTTACTCAGTATTTACAGACTGCGGGTGTTGAGTTCATAACTCGACAAAACAATGCCCCGAACGTTCCTCAAGCTCGAGGTATCGAAATGTTTTGGGCCCTGTGTAAAAAAGAGTATAAAAATACACAGATATACCACAAACGTTAACATCCTTCAAACACCGATGGACTAGATTGGCCAAAAGAGTAGCAGCTTCATCTGGAAAAGCGGTCATGAAGCGTGCTGCTATTAATACAAGAAAAATTGGATGCAAAGGTATCGCTGGAGCAAATTTAATATAGACATTAAAAATAAATTACTTTTACTTTCATTTGCATACCAAGTTTATATAATATCAGATTATTTTTAATTAAATATTGGTAAAATTATTTTGTCTCTTTACTTCTGGGTCACCCCAGTAGCAAAGAAAATTTAGGAAAAATTTCAACAGAAAAGCGGGAAAATCTTATAAGCATTGCACCCGTGCGAAGCCGGGGCGGGTCGCTAGTCTTTAATAATATTGGTAGGGTTTTTGTAAAGTTCGACGACACTTACTGAATATACTATTTAAGAGAGATATACAAAAAATAATAAAATATACAATTCGTAACAGAAAAAGCGCAATTCCTGATACACCCCAATTGGTATAATATAAAAAAAAATATGATGCAATCGAACTTTAGTTGTGTCTAACCAATTTTCTTAAATATCCATCAATAATAGCAGCATTTCCATAGATAGCACTAAATTCTGCTGCGCTAATTAATTTTTCGGAAAAATTTTACATATATTAAAAGTAGATGAAATCGATTAAGTAGTCGATACTGAAGAAAATAATTTCAGGAATTGCGCTTATTCTGTTGCATGTTGTATAAATAATACCACGCCTTTAACCTTTTGAGAGGGTTAACCACTTAACCACTGGGCTATCACGGCTAGAGATATTACTTTGGGAAATTCATCTCCCAATAGGATGTGTTGGTGAGCTGTGTGGACTGTATAATGTGATGAAGTGGGAAATGATGGAAACACGTTATTTAGTAAATAAATTGGTACTTTAATACAATTAATGCTTTTACAATCACGTCAACCAAAACCAAAAAACTACATAGCAGACAGCTATCAAAACGACAGATGTTCTAAAAAGCTATTTTCATAATATATATTAAAAACTACAAATAAGGAATAAGTCAGGAAGAGTAACTAAGAACAAACTCCGTCGAAAAACTGGCCCCACAAATAATTACTACAAACTAAAAGGACATATATCCATACAGACCAATCAGTAGAGATTGCGTGATGCGATTAATTCCGACAAGCGCTGTGATTGGTTCTCAGCAGCCATCATAATAGTAATTGGTTCGAGTGTTTGAATTACGAATTGTCATTGTTGAGAGTAAAAGTAAAAAACAACTATTGAATATTTCAGTGTTTTATTTTAGTGATATATTTATAATTGCGTGATAGAAACAAATTTGTTATCAATCAAAATCTGATATTGTGTTTACGAAAGATAAGAAAATCTATACATATAATTAATCTCTAGAGGGGTCGCGTCTGCAGTAAATATTTTTGCAAAAAAATAATAGAGTACTTATATGCATACAAAATATTATCCGTACCTATCTGAACTTATTTACAAAAAATATAGAAAATTATTATAACAACAGTGAAAACAGAAAAATGAAATTAATCAAAAAATCACCGAGATATACAATCGTAAAGCTAGGCTATCTATCCCTCTCTTCGAAACGAAATTTTATATGGAAGTAATATGGCGCTCCCGTCATGTGACGTCCACGACAGTTCGGATCTCTCTTTTTAACCATCGACTTCAACAGCATTATAACTCGTAAACTAACAAGTACTTTGTGTTTTTTTTTCACATTTATTCTTACTGATAATTTAAAAAAAAGACTTGCATATATCGTATTGCAACAGGCATTATTAACGATACTAAGGCAAAAACTTTTTTTTGATTTTTGTCTGCCTGTATGTAAACTACATCACGCCAAAACTAATGGACCGATTTTGAGGGGACTTTTTTATTCGACTGAGTGTTAATACGATTGCAACTTAGGATACAAATAATCACGATTCGATCCATTTTTGTCTACTTTGAGAAACTAAAAAAGGAAATTTTCATAAGAAATAATACCAGAAATGTGTATATTGCTGAAAGTTGCTTGGTCGTAACTGTATAATATTACAAATTATAATATATCTAAATTACGCTTTATAAACTGGCTGGCTGCTTCTTGTGTAATGCGGATCAAACAACAATATTTTTACGAGAACAAAATGGAATATTATTTCATATTTATCTGTGATAAGTTATCCCGGTTAGCTTTTTACTTCTTTCCTTACATTTTTTACACCAACCTACTACACAGGTGGTCATTTTTGTGAAGATTTATCAGATTTTTCTCGAGTTTTACACAAATAAAACGATGAGGGCCTATCTCACTGACAGCGCGTGACAGACTGAAAAACGCACAGATTGTAGTTTTTTGCCCCGCCTTTTGTATTGTACTTTTCGTGGGGTCATTTTTTGACCGCTGTTACTCTTCTTGACTTATTCCTTATTCGTAGATTAAAAAGGGTAAAAAAAGGCCGCATCGCAGCCAGTCGCTAACAGGATGAATGTGATAAGAGAGATGATGATGATGAATTGAATAAAACATTTGATGTTATTTGTTTCAGAGAGCGCAGGGCAGACCAAGAACCGTGGACGAGTCAGGGAATGACATGACGGCGATGGTGTGTATTTATTTATTCATGTACTAGCGATCCGCCCCGGCTTCGCACGGGTGCAATGCAATGCTTATAAGATTTTCCCGCTTTTCTGTTGAAATTTTTCCTGAATTTTCTTTGCTATAAACCTCACGGAGCCCGAGACCTTTCCAACGAATGCAAAACCGTGGAAATCGGTTCGTGCGTTCTAGAGTTATAGCGTCAGAAAGGAAAACCCGACTTATTTTTATACTAGCGGGTGCCCAGCGGCGTTGCCCGCGCGGATCTAGTTTATTCCCGTTCCCGTGGGAATTTCCAAAAATTCCTTTATAGTGGTTGCCTATGACATATATATAAGACACCTACATTACATACCATATTTCAAATAGCGGGTGCTCATAGCGACGTTGCCCGCGCGCATCCCGTTTATTCCCGTTCCCGTGGGAATTTACGAATATCCCTTCATATGGGTTGGCTACGATGTATAAGACACCTTCACACCATATTTCAAGATTCTAGGTGTTATCGTTTCGGAGTAGTACGTATTTTTCTTTTTACCCAGTTTTTATATTTTCCCGTAGGAATGAGATATTTTTCTGGAATAAAAAGTACCCTAGATGTTGACCCGGGTACTCAGCTATCACCACACCAAATTTCATCAAAATCCGTCCAGTAGTTTTTGCGTGATGCGTGCCCAACCAGACAGACAGACAAAAATTCCAAAAATTTGTGTTTTGGTATCTATATCGATAACTATATACACTACCGTTTAAATTTTCAAAAAATATTATATGTACAGACACGGCCCCGTTAGAGTTTTATTATATGTATAGATAGTAGATTTAGACGACGTAGGCAACAGCTAACAATCAGTAAATTATATTAACAGATTAAAAGTATAAAGGTATTGTTCTAGATTGGAAACCAAAAACGTGAACGTACAGCTCAGTTAAGCAGGCTATCTGAGTAAATATACGTTTAAGAAAATTAACAACGAGCAGTGATAGCCCGAACGGTTCAAGAGCCGGCCGAAAATCAGTGAGGCTCGGGTTCGAATCCTGGCATGTACCAGAGTTTTTCAAAACTTACGTACATGTTTATCACTAGCTCGACGGTGAAGGAAAACATCGTGAGGAAACCCGCAGGTTCCAGAATTAATTCTGAGACATGTGTAAACAGACCCGGTCCGGCGATGGGCTCACCACCTATCACGTTTAGGGGTCTAATATATCTCGTGAAATGTGGGTATATTAATGGAATACCTCTGCTTACCCCTCGGGGATAAAAAAGGCGTGAGATTATATTATTATTATTATTATTAACTATGTTACAGAAGTCCCGCAAGAGGAAAACTAAGGAACCAACTTCGGACCCCCAAATAGTGACGTGTCACAACTGCAACGAGTCGTTCACGTCGAAAGTGCGCCTCAAATTTCACATGTGAGTAAAAAAAAAATAGAAAAAATAATCTGCGGCTCTAATTTCACATGTGAGTAAAAAAAATAGAAAAGTAATCTGCGGCTCTAATTTCACATGTGAGTAAAAAAAATAGAAAAGTAATCTGCGGCTCAAATTTCACATGTGAGTAAAAATAAATCTCACGCCTTTTATCCCCGAGATAGGCAGAAGTATTCCATTACTGGATATACCCACCTTACACGAGAATATTGGACCCCTAAACGTGATTGGTGGTGAGCCCTCGGACCGGGTCTGTTACACATGCTTCAGAATGATTTCTGGAACCTGCGGGTTTCCTCACGATGTTTTCCTTCACCGTCGAGCTGGTGATGTATATGCACGTAAGTTTTGAAAAACTCATTGGTACATGCCAGGATTCGAACCCGAGCTTTACTAATTATCATTATGAGGAGCGGGTCTTAACCGTAAGGCTATCACTGTGTTCGATTCTGCTTTACCTGTCTTTGTCTTACCTCAAATAAAGAAAAGGGATAGAAGATAACCTACCGAATTTAGTCCTGTCAGAGGCTGTATTTTAGTCGTCACTTCTTTGCATAAGCAATAAACACGTTATGAAATGCCTTAGTTGACAGGACTAATTTTAATTTGACAGGACTAAATATCTCTCTCGTCTGTTTTCTATGAGAAAGAAAATGACAGGAGTAAACTTAAATGAGCCATGCTTCGGCACGCTTGGGCTCGACCGGAGTGATACCACGGCCTCACAGAAAACCAGCGTAATAGTCTTGGCTGGGTGCGCGATGACAGCGCCAACTAGTGGTAATAATTAGGGCGGACTTTGAAATGTCAAATGGGTGGCTGTCATTACAAAAAAGTAAGTAAACACAAAAATAATATCAGTGAAACAACGTCATTTACTTAGGTCCTGTTGGATATTGTAAGTCTATAGCGTCGATAATAATGTTGACCTTTTTTATTTCCCGTCAAAAATGCCACAATCAGTAAATTTCAGGCAGCATACCTACACGGACTTTCTCATGGCTTCACGGGGAATAAGTAAAGAAATGGACAAAATTTATAGACTAGAGCGTTTCATGTATCTTGTAGACCATTATTTATAGCAGTACTGTCGATAATAATGCAGACTGTTGTGTATTTTCAGTTCAACATGGCCAAATTGATTAGAAAAACTAGATTCCGGACAATAACGCACAATATAGTTTTCCAGCCACAAATCACTTCAAAAGGCAAATCCTGTTATGTGCCTTTGGATACCATCGTGACCCATCGGCACTGAAATGAAAAAAAAAAGCAAATACTTGTACAAAAAATAAAATAAAAAATTTTGCTTTTTAGGTTAGCTTACGTACTTTTTTCTGTTGATAGCGATTATCCATTGAAGTCGTTGAACTTGTTTCCAACTTGCTCTTGGAAATTTATAGAATTTGCGATCACTATTTTTGCCATTATTCTTGCCACTGTTCAAGTATTTATTTCCATTAAGAATGCACGAATACGTAAATTTCTCTAGTAAAAAGTGACAGTTCGTCTGAGTTCGTCCGACCCGAGTTCCTTTTTTAGCCACCATGGGCGCTGCGATCGATTCGTGGTTCCCCCACCCCCTAATTCGCACCCAGCCAATACATATAATAAAACTCTAACGGGGCCGTGTCTGTACATTAAATATTTTTTGAAAATTTTAACGGTAGTGTATATAGTTATCGATATAGATACCGAAACACCAATTTTTGGAATTTTTGTCTGTCTGTCTGTCTGTCTGGTTGTGCACGCATCACTCAAAAACTACTGGACGGATTTTGATGAAATTTGGCATGGAGATAACTGATTACCCGGGTCAACATCTAGGGTACTTTTTATTCCAGGAAAATATCTCATTCCCACGGGAACATATAAAAACTGGTTAAAAAGAGAAATACGTACTACTCCGAAACGATAACACCTAGAAACTTGAAAAATGGTATGAAGGTGTCTGATATGTCATAGGAAATTGGTATGAAGGGATTTTTGGAAATTCCCACGGGAACGGGAATAAACTAAATCCAAGCGGGAAAACGCCGCTGGGCACCCGCTATTTGAAATATGGTATGTAGGTGTCTTAAATATGTCGTAGGCAACCACTATGAAGGGTTTTTCGGAAATTCCCACGGGAACGGGAACTCGCTGGGCATCCGCTAGTTGTAAATAAAATGACCTGTATCTTTATAAAACGCCTGTACCTGTAATTTTATCTAGTGTTGCTGTTTAATTAATCAGTGTTGCTGCTTTTTTCCCTGTAAATTGTAACCTGTAGCTTTATAAAATAGGGCCCAGGTGACCCGTCTGCTCGTTTGCCACCTTTTTCTTATAAAAAAATAAATAAGTTTAGTCGCTGTAAAGCAGAATCGAACCCATTGCCTCTCTTTAATTTTTTTTTCCTAACCCGAATTGTTTACTTGGCTCTAGGCAATTCCACGACGGAACCAGCCTTCTAACATCAAGGGGGCCGTACACGTGCGTGGAGTGCGACAACGCTATGTTCACGACAGAGACGGAACTATTCGATCACGTTCACTTCCAACACCACAAGCAGAAGAGATGGCAGTGCCCAGTAGTTGGGTGTGGGAAGACTTTCTATCTGCGGTGAGTGGAAAAAAAGAGCCAAGTGCGAGTCGGACTCGCGCACGAAGAACGCCAGGAAATCACGTTTGTTGTATGGGTACCCTCTAAAATTTTATTTTAATTTTGTGTTTTTTTTTTATTTTTCAGTGAGGCTCGGGTTCGAATCTGGCATGTACCAATAAGTTTTCAAAAACTTACGTACATATTTATCACTAGCTCTACGGTAAAGGAAAACATCGTGAGGAAACCCGCAGGTCTCAGAATTAATTCTGAGACATGTGTAAACAGACCCGGTCCGGCGATGGGCTCACCACCTATCACGTTTAGGGGTCTAATGTATCTCGTGAAATATGGGTATATCCAGTAATGGAATACCTCTGCCTACCCTCTCGGGGATAAAAGGCGTGAGATTATATTATTATTATTTAATTATTATTTTTTTTAATTAAAAAATACCTTTTAAACGACTACAAAAAAGAGGAGGATATCAATTCGACTGTATCTTTTTTGTTACCTCAGAACTTTCGACTGGGTGAACCGATTTTGATGATTCTTTTTTTATTTGAAAGCTGGTGCTTCCAGATTGTTCCCATTTTAATTTGGTCCAGTTCTGACAATGGCCTCCATGAGAAAACCATATAAGTTGAAGTCGGTTTTATTACTCTTTAGTGTATTATGTTATTTACTGAAACTCTTAATTTAGCAATAAAAATGTGTGCACTTGTTTTTCAGGGCAACTCTAACAAAGCACAGTCGCACACACACAGACACGCGGCGTTATGTGTGTGTGACTTGCGGCAAGAGGTTTCTTGACAAGCAGACTCTAGACGAGCATGGTGTCACGCATCTACAGGCGAGTTTTTTTTTTACATAAGAGAAAAGGGGGCATACGGGTCACCTGATGGTAAGTGACTACCGTCGCCCATGGACACCTGCAACTCGAAAGTCACAACTGCGTTGCCGACCTTTGAGGGGGGAGTAGGGGGAGGGGAGGGAAGGGGAAGGGGGGATTGGGGCCTCCGGTTACCTAACTCACTCAACGAAACGCAATGCAGTGCTTTATGGGCCATTTACACGAGGGCAATCCAGTAAGGCAATCCAGTAGGACTGCATACAAAAAAAACTTGAAGACAGTGGAATGGATTGTCCTCAAGTTTTTTTTGTATCCAGTTAGTGGATTGTCTTACTGGACTGCCCTCGTGTAAATGGCCCATTACGCTGGTGTTCTGTGAGGCCGTGGTATCACTCGGTCGAGCCCAAGCTTGCCGAAGCATGGCTCTCCCACGTAGTGACTTGGTGTCGACACACACGTACTATCAGTAAAAGTTCTGCCTGATACACGTAAGTGTCATTTTTGTGAGCAGTACCTAAGTGCGTCTTTACCCACCCCGTGGCGACAAAGCCCTCTGTTATAGTAACAATGACAGTTAAAAAAAAGGGTTTCGATGAATGGATCAGAATTTAAAAAGAAACGGCGTTACTGGCTTTTGATTGTTTAACAATTAGAGTCGGGGTAATAAAAACTTGAGCTTGAGCAGATCACATGTTTGCAAACCTCGGCTTTGCCTCGGTCGACAATTACATGTGATACGAGACATTTTTTATTTTACTTCCCTAGATGTGTAATCACTACATAGTATAAAACAAAGTAGCTTTCTCTGTCCCTACTGGATGATTTTTTTTACCGTCTGGAAAAAATATGACGTATAAGGTATCTAGAGCCGAAGTTATACCCGAGATTAATTGGTTAATATAGTCATGTCTAGTACAATTTACAAAATCTAGAAAACTACGCACTCTACTATGTAGCAGCTGACGGTTGTAGGAAGATTGAGCATAAATGGCAGCTACGAGTTTGTTTCTTTTATAAAATACTGTTTCAAACATTTCAGTGTGTAATATTGACTACAATTGAGTAATGTATAGTAGTTTAAGGAAGAAAAAAAATTTCTGGAAAAAAAAAATTTAAGTAACATTGCCAAATGAATCTATTACACTTACCTATCACACCACATTTTTTTCCAGACGGTAAAAAAAGTCACCCTGTATATCCCTATATATGCTTAAATCTTTAAAACTACGTAACAGATTTTGATGCGGTTTTTTTTAATAGATAGAGTGAAGGTTTTAGTATTGCACCCGTGCGAAGCCGGGGCGGGTCGCTAGTATACTATACAATGTTATTTACAACAACATTTAACCCCCCCCCCCCTAGATAAAGCCGTTCCAGTGCCACGTGTGCCTGAAGCAGCTGACGCGCCGCTCTCGCCTGCGCATGCACTTGAGGGCGCACGAGGAGGAGCTGCGCCCGAGGCTCGTCATCGTCTGCGCCCTCTGCGGGAGGGCCTTCCGGGGGGCGAGCGAAGCCACGGTCAGACACTAGTTTCACTAAAAAACAACACGGGTGCCGGCAGAAGTGAAAACTTGATTATAGATTTCGGTGTTACAACACTACTCTCCAACCGTCTTACGGTTTTTCGATCAGCACACGTGACCTGACGCGAGTTTCACAGTTTTTACCCATCCCACAAAAGTGCTCAACGCCGCTAAACAAGTTTTCACTTCAAAAATGCTACAAAATAGTCAAAGACAAAAAAAACACGCCTGTATGCAGAAGTATTCCATTTGTGTTGAGGAGTTTCTTGCCCCGCTTCTCCCCAACTATACATACCGAAGCGGTGGAGTCGCAATGACTTTCGATAAGAGGACTTATAAGTCCCTATTCAGTTTTTACGAATTTTCCGTTTTTTTTTATCAAGAATGTCACAAGAGGTCCAGGCTGGTAAAAAATTATTGATATAGGGTTGTTTTTCTTATTGTTGCTTTAAAACTAAGGTTAAAAATCAAGTACAGACTTAATGGGGATATCGACACGTGAAATTTATGTATTCCCGTTGTCCCCACTGCCGTACCCCTATAAGGGTCACAGCACACATATCAACTCGGAAAGGGATCGGCACCGTATCGCCTTTCGCCTCGCCGTCAACCAGGCGTCAACCTAACGTATGCATGTAACCAAAGCGTAGCAGCGGCTCCTGTACGTCAACTCGGCTACGGCTAGGCGTAAGCGCGGTTGGCACCAAATCAGTTTGAATCCAAACGTTGAGTGTTCAATAAAAAAATCAATAAAACTTACGCGCAACACGAAAGGAAGTTGCCTTGCGAATGGCGGGCGGCGGCACGGTCGGCAGGCAAGTCGCGGGAGGGAACACGGTCAAGGGTGGACGAAGAGCCGTGAGCTCGCGTACGGAGAGACGTAAGCGGGGGGACAGCGAGCCGTAAGCGCGGGAACTGCAAGTTGACCACTCACCGCATCGCGGTGCGGAGCCTGTTCCGAGGCGAGGCGATTCCGTTACGTTTCCAATTAGTGTGCGTTGCAGTAGGGAGTTTCATACAAACAATACTGAACGGCTCGAGGCGATACGGTGACGATCCCTTTCCGAGTTGATAAGTGTGCTGTGACCTTAATGGGAACAACGGGAAGAATTTTTTTTGACTTTCCGTTGTCCCCATCATGGGGATACAGCCAATGGGGACAACGGGAATACACCCATTGAATAAAAACTTTTGACTTTGACCATTTCTGGATGTACCCACTTTTCACGAGATGTTCTTTGGACCCCTAAAGTCAAAGTCGGAAATCATTTATCTTCTGTAGGTACTGGAGGTACACTTAGAAACGTCAATGGTTAAATGGATTCTACTTTACACCGACTAAACTTATTTTAGGTTAGTCCTGTCTTTGCCTTACCTCAGAAAAATAAAAGGGATAGAAGATAACCTACCGAATTTAGTCCTGTCAGAGGCTGTATTTTAGACGTGACTTCTTCACTTATGCATTATACACGTTATGAAATGCCTTAGTTGACAGGACTAAATATCTCTCGTCTCTTTTCTTTTCTAAGAAAAAGAAAATGACAGGAGTAACTAAAATTAGTTTAGTCACTCTAAAGCAGAATCGGGGCCAATAGTATAATAACAAGGCACTCTAAACTCGTCCATGAAGATTGGCTGAATGTAAACAGAAAGCCATCTCCACCGACGAGTTGCTGGTTTCAAATGCAATACTGTATTGGGATGTCACTGGTCTCTAGCTGGAAGCAGAACGTCACTTTAGCACGATGACAAAAAAAAAATTCTCCGAAAGTCACTTTCACACAATGTCATGTTCGCATAAAGTCACTTTTGCACAATGTAATTTTCTCATTAAGTCATTTTCATACAATATAATTTTCTCAGAAAGCTACTTGCACTATGCCATTTTTTTACAAACTCAGTTTCGCACAATAACGTTATACCATAAAGGCAATTTCGCACAAAGTCATTTTCGCAGAAAGTCACTTTTGCACTTTTTAAACTGAATGAAATTGTAAATATTACTGCCCATTTAAATTATCGTCATTTATTCTCAGGAACACGTATCCAGATCCCCTGAATGCATCGAGGAGTTCACCAAGGAGCTGAAGGAAGAAGAGGCGGTCACCTTACAGCTATCCCCTACTAGCGGGATTGTGAGGCACAAAGTACAGGTCGTCGGTAAGTTTCAACACCCCACTGCTGGACTATGGGTCTGATATACCACCTGATTTTTTTTACCGTTTGGAAAAAAATATGGCGTTCATTTGGCACATTTTTTCTCAAAATAATATACGAGGGGTGGCTGATAAGTAATATACCTAAATACGAAAGAAAAGACATAGATAGGTGATTTATTTTTTATTTTTCTATGTAGTCCCCTGCAACTGAAATACATTTGTGACATTTGCCAATTAGTGACATCATACCATTAAAAAAATATTTTTTGTCTTGGGCGTCAAAATGGTCGTTCACAGCGTCCTTCATCTCTTCATCCGTTGAAAATCTGCGACCTCTCAAATTTTTCTTTAAATCTTTAAATAGGTAATAGTCACAGGGGGCTAAATCTGGACTATAGGGTGGGTGATTGATCTCTGCAAAGCCGTTTTTCTTTAGAGAAGACCGTGCTGTAAAGGCCGTGTGTACAGGCGCATTGTCTTGCAATATTAAAACTCCTTTACGAAGTTTGCCTCTTCTTTTTTCTTTTATTTCTTCACGAAGCTGGTCAAGTAATCTTGCATAGTATTCAGCATTCATTGTAGTGTTTCTGGGTAGGTAATCTATCATTAAAATTCCTTCAACATCCCAAAATATGGTTGCCATTAGTTTGCCTGCTGACGGCCGGACCTTGAATTTTCTTGGTGGCTTCTCCCCTTTGAATTTCCATTGCATTGACTCTTGTTTAGTTTCGGGATCCCACTGGCGAATCCAAGTTTCATCACACGTCACTATTTGCGATACCATTTCTTCTTCCTTGTCCTTTACTAAGTCTAAAAATGCTTGACAACATTCCACACGCCTTTGCTTATCAAACGGGGTCAGCATTCTAGGCACCCAGCGCGCGCTCACCTTGGACATCCCCAAATGTTCATGAATTATTTCATGAACTCGTTCTTTACTGATGCCAACATCTCGAGCTATCTCCCACTGCTTGATTCGCCGATCAGCCAGAATCAGTTCCTTCACTTTTCCGACTTTATCTGCAGTAACTGCAGAAATCGGCCGCCCGCTACGGGGATCGTCTTCTAAGCTCTCACGGCCCTGTTTAAACTGCTTCGACCAAAACTTTATTACGTACTCTGAAGGACATGAATCTCCGAACACCTTTAACATGCGCTCACGAATCTGGGTGGGCGTATTTCCTTCTCGACTGAGGAACTTAATCACAGCGCGATGCTCAATTTTGATCATTTTTGAATTTTCTTCCGACATAATGAATACAATCACGCGCCAAAAAAAATTTAAAGCATTAAAACAAATGAATGTTACGAATTTTAAAAAAGGAATAAACAAGGAATGTGAAAACATTGCGGCCAGTTCTATTTTTGAATTTTTTTTAACAAAGTATATTAGTTATCAGCCACCCCTCGTACATTACTCAATTCAAGTCAATATTACGCACTGAAATATTTGAAATAGTATTTTAAGAAGAAACGGGATCGTACAACCGCCAGCTGCTACATAGCAGTGTGCGTACTTTCCTAGACTTTGTAAATTGCATTAAACATGACTCATCATGTACTTGTCCTTATCCCATTATTTGGGGTCGGCGCAGTATGTTTTTTCCTTCCATTTAGATCTATCATACGTGATATCTACATTCACCTCCAGCTTGCACATATCATCCTTCACACAATCCATCCATCTTTTCTTTGGTCTACCCCTCTTTCTATAACCTTCCACATTCATATCAAGCACTCGCCTTACAACGTTACTCTCATCCCTCATTATATTTCCATACCAAGACAGACGATTACCTCTCAACTTCTCCATCACGGTTGCTACTTTCAGACTTCCTCTTATGTATTCATTCCTAATTTTATCCATTCTTGTCACTCCACACATCCATCTCAACATTCTCATCTCCGCTGCATGCAGTCTCCTTTAGCATTAAACATGATTACATTTAACAATTAATCTCGTGTATAACTTCGGCTCTAGATACCATATACGTCTAGTACGAGATCCGGCTGCAAATTAGTGTAGAGATCAAGTATAATGCTACTAGCTACAAACAAAATTGTTACTCATATACTCGATCCCTACTAGTCGTATTTTTTTCCAGACGGTAAAAAAAAACATTCTGTATATGGGTGCAATTTTAAACCCAGTCCAGTCCTTGAAAAGTACCTGCTCTGTCCCCCCTCTAGAGTCCCCGAAGCTGTCGAAGCCTCTCTCCCGGCAGGTGGAGGGCCCTCTAGCGGCGGCCCTGCTCTCGGCCGTCCAGGACGAGGCCAGGCCCATAGTGCGCGTCGTCGAGATCGAGAAGGCCTTCCGATGCGAGTTCTGCGAAGAGTGAGTGTAGGAGTAGGAGGTGCAAGTAGGGAGGAGTGAGTGTAGAAGTAGGAGGTGCAAGTAGGGAGGAGTGAGTGTAGGAGTAGGAGGTGCAAGTAGGGAGGAGTGAGTGTAGGAGTAGGAGGTGCAAGTAGGGAGGAGGATTTGTGGGACTGGGAAGTAGGTATATATTTATAGTGGAGGCTTGCGAGGAGTTAGTGTAGGGGGGGATTAAGGTGGGAAGTGATTATTGGGCTAGGATCTTTGGGACTTTAGGAATTAGGTAGGGTAAAAGACCCAATTGTTGACATCCCACCAACTAATTGACAGCCCAAAAACTTTATTCAAAATGAACGAAATTAGGTAGACAATTGTATTTAGAATAAGCAAATAAACACAGTGGTTTAACTAATTATCTATATTATTATATATGATAAACTGACTGATTGTTGATATATCAACGCACAGCCTTAACCTCCGGGTTATACAGTGTAGTCATCCACTGAGAAAGGATTTTGCAAAATTCAACCCCTAAGGGGGTGAAATAAAAACTAGTTCTAAATAAAATTGTGTATCGTAATTTAGTTAATTTTGAAAAAATCTGTTGGGGTCTCAATTAATTGGTAGGGTGAACTAGGGTGTCAATAATTGGGTGTTTACCCTACCTCTTTATAATGGAGGCTTGCGGTGAGTGTAGAGGGAGATCAGGGAGGGAAGGGATTGAGGGAGAGGATCTGTGAGACTTTGGAACGGTAGTTTGGGAAAGCACGTAGGCAGAGAGATCTGTAGGAGTTTGGGTTGAGTAGTATTGAGTAGGTGAGGATTTGTAAAACTCCTGATATATAATTATTTTGATGTTACGTTCACAGCGTGTTCTACTCTGAGGACGGGCTGAACAACCACCGAGTCATCCACAAGGGAATCAAGAACCCGTTCACTTGCCACATATGCAAAGTGAGCTTCGCTTCATACTCCAGGTATAACAATTTAACCATAGTGTTTAATTAACCTATAATTTTTCAAAAAGTAAATAAATAAATAACATTTTATTTTAGTCTAATGCACATGGAAGTGAATTAACACACCATGTATATTGGTCATTTAAACAAACAATTATAAACCGATTTTGATGATTCTGTTTTTGTTTGGTAGATCATACTTAAGAGGTGGTCCCATTTAAATTTTATCAAAATCAGACAAGTTGTTTTTATCAAATCAATAAAAGTTTAAAAATGATATTAGTTGAAGGCGGTTTTTTACTATTTAGAGTAGTTTTTTAGTTATGTTCTGTTTTTTTGTTAATATTGCCTTGAGGTCTTTACCTTTAGTAGTTTGCACTATTTACACTACTTCCATGTTGTATTTTACTTTTATAAAATGTATAAATTATATGTATTTATTATTTACAAATTTTGGTAAACCTAAGAAATAAAATAAGCATGCACGCAAACTCTTTTATCTCTCTCTCACACACACATCTATAATATATAAAGCTAGACTACCACTCACTCACTCACTCACTGACTCATTGACATAATTGTTCTCCCAGAAGGAGTCGTTTTGGAGACAAGTCATATATGAGAAAAGTGTTCAAGATGGCGGGGTGACCCCGGGAAAATTCCGACTTTTCAAAAAAACAAGATGGCGGCCAAGGTTGCCTATCGTATCTCTTTTGTTTTCCGGCCGATTGGGTTCAAATTTTGGGAATCTGTAGTACTGCTTAGATGATTTACGAAAATAGTTAAAAAAGTTGAAAAAACAAAATGGCGGCCGCGTAGTAGTGTTTCAAAGTTGGAGTGGTTTTAGACCCCACTTGACCCGAATTGATCTCCCAGATGCCAATATGCTACAGGGATGTGTTTGGTGTCATCACATAGCTCATATCCTGTTGTTTACCAGAAAATCCCGAAAATCTGAAAAACCAAGATGGCCGACCGGTGATTTGCTCCCAAAGAAAAGTATTAATTTTAAGACATTTTGATTGTCGATTTTCGGCAAGATGGCGACACCTGAGCGAGTTGGCTTGTATGGCGGGGTTAGAGGTCTCGATACGGCGTGTTGCCATGTTTAACAATTTTCCCAAAATTTGGGGTATTTTTTTACTTTTAATCATCATCATCATCAGCCGGAAGACGTCCACTGTTGAACAAAGGCCTCCCCCATAGAACGCCATACCGAACGGCAACTTGCCGCTTGCATCCACCGGTTACCCGCGACCTTGACGATGTCGTCGGTCCACCTGGTGGGAGGCCTACCAACGCTGCGTCTTCCGGTTCGTGGTCGCCACTCGAGAACCTTTCTTCCCCATCGGTTATCGGTTCTTCGAGCGATGTGGCCTGCCCATTGCCACTTAAGCTTGCAGATTCTGAGAGCTATGTCGGTGACCTTAGTTCTTCGGCGGATTTCCTCGTTCCGGATTCTATCGCGCAAAGAAACTCCGAGCATAGCTCTCTCCATAGCTCGTTGGATGACTCTGAGCTTATCTAGGAGGCCAGCAGTTAGGGACCACGTTTCTGTGCCATAGGTCATCACTGGCAACACACATTGGTTATAAACCCTCGTCTTCAGGCACTGTGGAATTTTGGACGAAAATATATCGCGTAGTTTCCCGAACGCTGCCCATCCGAGTTGGATTCTTCGGGCGACCTCTTTGTCGAAGTTGGACTTACCTAGTTGAACAGTTTGTCCAAGGTAAACGTACTGGTCGACAACTTCGATAGCAACGTTTCCAACAAATACCGGCATGGGTGGAACATGTACATTCGACATAATTTTCGTCTTGTCCATATTCATTTTAAGACCCACCTGTTGAGAAATGTTGTTGAGGTCTCCAAGCATAGTGTTCATATCCTCCAGCGATTCAGCCATGATGACTATATCATCGGCGAAACGAAGGTGGGTGATGTATTCGCCATTGATGTTGATGCCAAATCCGTCCCAATCCAAGAGCTTGAAAACGTCCTCCAATGCGTTCGCGAACAGTTTAGGAGAGATGACGTCTCCCTGTCTCACGCCTCTTTGCAATTGGATTGGTTCCGTGCTCTCGTCCTGCAATCGGATAGACATAGTGGCGTTTCTATACAAACACTTCAACACTTCTATATACCTATAGTCGATACGGCATCGCTGAAGGGACTGTAACACTGCCCAGGTTTCGATGGAATCAAAGGCTTTTTCATAGTCCACAAACGCTAAACATAATGGCCGATTATACTCCTTAGTCTTCTGTATAATCTGACGGAGCGTATGGATGTGGTCTATGGTGCTAAAGCCTTTTCGGAAACCGGCTTGTTCGGGAGGCTGGAAGTCATCAAACCTACGTTCGAGACGATTTGTAATGACCCTCGAGAACAGTTTGTACACATGGCTCAGGAGTGAGATGGGTCTATAATTCTTCAACAAGGTATTGTCACCTTTTTTGAAGAAGAGCACCACCACACTCCTATGCCATGCTTCTGGCGTTATACCTTCGAGTATGACGGAATTAAACAACTTCTGGAGGACTAAAAGTACTGGTTTTCCACCCGCTCGAAGGAGTTCTGTCGTGATTCCTTGATGATGATACTTTTAATGCAAAAAGTCAAAACTCGAAATTTTACCATTTTGCAAAAACGAGTAACAGTCAACGGTACATTTTATCTCTCCCTATGACCTTTTGTAGGTTTTTTTGATTTTTGCCTGGCAACACCGAAAGTTATGGTTGATTTAATTTTTAGGGTAGACCTCAAAAGACCCGAATTGATCTCCCAGATGCCGATATGCTACAGGGATGTGTTTGGTGTCATCGCATAGGGTATATCCTGTAGTTTACTAGAAAATCCCGAAAATCTGAAAAAACAAGATGGCCGCCCCGTTATTTTTGTTTTACTGAAAAATTTAAATTTTCATAATAATAATCGGCTTTTTTAGCCAGTTGGCAACACTTTGGAAAGTTGACTTGTATGGAGTGATTGTGGGTCTCAGTAAACAGTGTTGCCATGAAAAAAAATATTTAACAATTTTTTTTTGTTTTTCGATTTAAAATGGCTAAAACAAGATGGGCGCCCACAATTAGACTTTATTTTTCTGTCAAAATACGACCCCACAGAGACACGCGTGGCCGCTTGCGGCCTCGCGCACCGCGCGACATCTAGTCCTACCATACAGATAAAGAGAGAGATTAAAAAGTTGCCCTTGAGTTTCGTTTGTTAGTTATTCCCGAGGGGGTAGGCAGAGGTATTCCATTACTGGATATACCAACTTTTCATGAGAATATTCGACCCATAAACGTGATAGGTGGTGAGCCCATCGCCGCACCGGGTCTGTTACACATGTCTCAGAATAGGGTTGTGTCCTACCTAGTCAAATCAGTCACTTTTTACGATCTGTCAAAACGAAATTTTACTATGGAAAATGTACTGAAATAGCAAACCGTGACGTCATAGTTTGTAGTACTCAATTGCAGCACTTTTTTTGATTGTTTTATTATTTTTAAATTTGCTATAATTGTTAATTGAAAGTCGAAATACATATTTTGAGGTTTTTTGGGATAATCTTTTTAATGTATGACTACTCGCAATTTAATTTCGATGCTGTCAACTACCCAATTAATTGTGGGACCTGCGGGTTTCCTCACGATGTTTTCTAGTAATAAATATGTACCTACGCAAGTTTTTTGAAAATCTCATTAATACATTCCAGTGACTATCATCATGTGAAGCAGGTTCTTTAACCGTAAGGCTATCACTGCCCTTAGTTAAATAAATAAACCATAATAAGGGTCCGCAACGGTGTTCCCGCAGATGCACGACCCACAAGACGACCCACGGGTTCTACAAGCGGTCGTTGGCCGACGCCAAGAGGCAGGCGGAGGGCGGGAGCGAGGCCGGGCCCAAGGCCAACGGGATCCTGGGCTACGGGGACTTCCCCGTCGTCAAGCACTTCCTATGCGAGGTGAGAAAACTAAACACGCTCTCGCCATATTCTAAATACAATTATTTTTTTCTGTGTAAAAAATACACTTGTAGTCCACTAGCAGAGCCCCGCGGTTTCACCGACGTAGTTCCCGTTCTCGTGAGAATACGGGGATAAAATATAGCCTATAACACATAGGCTATATTTTATCCTCGTATATATTCTGATGTATAACCTGTATAACTGTCAAGTTTCAACAAAATCCGTTCAGTAGTTTTTGCGTGAAAGAGGAACAAACGTACATACATACATCCATACATCCATCCATACAACCTTCGCATCACTTCACTACATAGTATAAAACAAAGTCGCTTTCTTTATCCCTATGTATGCTTAAATCTTAAAAACTACGCAACGGATTTTGATGCGGTATTTTTAATATATAGAGTGATTCCAGAGGAAGGTTTTAATATAAGCATTGCACCCGTGCGAAGTCCGGGCGGGTCGCTAGTTGTAAATACAATTCATTTTCCCTATATGTCAAGATCGGTCTGGCGCGTTATGTAAAATTCGTAAAATATCCAGTGGGCTCAAAACGTCAAATTTTCACAATGTTTGGACTATTGGCGAATTGGACAAATTGCTAATTGGACAAGTTGCTAACTGGACAATTTAAGATTTGGACATTGTGAGAATTGGACATTTTGCGAATTGAACTTAATGCGTCTAATTGGTAGAGATTACACTTAGCAACGTCAATAGTTATATCAAGAATTAGTTTCATGCTCACAACCAAATTTTTGTATAGAAATAAAAAAAAAAACTACTAATATTATAAATGCGAAAATTTGTTTGGATGGATGTCTGGATGTATGTTTGTTCCTCTTTCACGCAAAAACTCTTATACATCAGAATAACACATATGCTATATTTTATCCCCGTATTCCCACGGGAACGGGAACTACGCTGGTGAAACCGCGGGGCGCTGCTAGTAAATAATAATTTCAGTAGGTATAAAGTTCAAAAGAGAAAAAAAGACTTATCTCCGAGAGATTCATTTCTGGAAATACCTTGGAAATACCCATATTTCACCAGTAGGTACAGTCAAGAGCACGCTAAGCTTGACACTTTGGACTTTGACCCGGCCCTGTATTCTATGGCGCGCAGTACAAATCAGAGCTCAGCTTAAACTGGTAGTGTCAAGCTTGACTTGCTTGACTGTACATTGACCCCCTTAACGTGGTAGGTGGTGAGCCTATCGGACCGTCGCCGGTGGGCGTATTTACAGAGATTCGATATTCGACTCTAAATCGGAAAATCTGTCGAAAGGTTTCGAGATGGGCCATATTTGATATAAGGATTCGACAGATTTTCCGATTCCGAGTCGAATATCGAATCTATTCACGGAGACAATTCTGGGACCTGCGGGTTTATTCACGACGTTTTCCTTCACCGTCGAGCTAGCGATAAATATGTACGTAAGCTTTTTTAAAAACTCATTTGTACATGCTAGTATTCGAA
Source organism: Ethmia dodecea (assembly GCA_963855545.1). Lineage (NCBI taxonomy): Eukaryota > Metazoa > Arthropoda > Insecta > Lepidoptera > Depressariidae > Ethmia > Ethmia dodecea. Next base: position 2,138,269 of record OY979463.1, on the reverse strand, counting down.
CCAGAGCCTCACGAAAGAGAAGCGGGCTCTGTAACCACTGCTCATTTATTTGTTATTTATTGTTGTTATTCAAAGCGATGATGATGAACTAAATCATCGTCTTTTCCATCATCCAGGACTGCGGGAGGTCCTACCTGCACTGGACCTACCTCCAAGTGCATCGGCGCATGAAACACGCCAACGACAACTTCGTGTACAACTGCAATCAGTGCGAACAGTCTTTTCCTAACAGGTAAAAAAACGGTCAAGTGTGAGTCGGACATTTATTTATTTTCCACAGAATACAACAATTCTCCTTATAACTAAGTATCGCCAAACTGCATTACAGTTTGTTGGCGTTTAAAAAGTTCCGTACTACCGTACAATATTTCATCTATATCTATATTATAAAGAGTACCTACATATTTGTATTTTTGTATGTTTACTGGATCCATTTCTGAGTAAATAGGCTATATTTTATTCCCGAATTCCCACGGGGCACGGGACGGGAGAGGTGATAGCCCGAACGGTTAAAGAGCCGGCCGAAAATCAGTGAGGCTCGGGTTCGAATCCAGGCATGTAGTTTTTCAAAACATACGTAACTACATGTTTATCACTAGCTCGACGGTGAAGGAAAACATCGTGAGGAAACCAGCAGGTCCCAGAATTAATTCTGAGACATGTGTAAATAGACCCGGTCCGGCGATGGGCTCACCACCTATCACGTTTAGGGGTCCAGTGTATCTCGTGAAATGTGGGTATATCCAGTAATGGAATACCTCTGCCTACCCCCTCGGGGATAAAATGCGTGAGATTATATTATTATTATTATTCCCACGGGAACGGAAAATACGCGGGTCAAACCGCGCAGAACCGCTAGTACTATATCACTATCACTACATAGTATAAAACAAAGTCACTTTCTCTGTCCGCATATCCCTATATCCGTATGTATGCTTAAATCTTTAAAACTACGGATTGGATGGATAGAGTGATTCAAGAGGAAGGTTTTAGTATAAGCATTGCACCCGTGCGAAGTCGGGCGGGTCGCTAGTATTTTATAAAAGCAAACTACCCTCTTTTTATTTTGTTTCATTTTTAGGGTTCCGTACCCAAACGGTAAAACGGTCATACAAAAAACAAGTCTTAGCTCTTTATGACTTCAGTGTAGATGTTGGACGACTCCTGAGCCCCAATTCCACTAAATGTCATAAATGTCATTGAATACGAAGAGTGCCAAATAACACCAGTGACTGAGCATTGACATGTCATTGTCATTCAACTATAACCGTAGACATTTAGTGGAATTGGGATTGTAAAGAATCGGTCCGCCATTTTAAAGTGGACTTGTTCAAATAAAAATTACTACAAAAAGTATTTTTGACGTGATACCGTCTTACAAATCGATGAACGCCGGCTGCACGCACTAAAAAGTGTCACGTTCCGCTTGAGCCGAGCGTGCTTCGAGAGCGCGAATCAAGCGAGAGAGAGGCACGATCGGCCTAAGCGTTCGGCTTGTGTGTGACGCATCTATCTCTCTTCCACTCCAGTATGCAATTTTTCATCAATGTTTTCTTAAGACGTTATCACGTAAAATTATTGTCCGTAAACCGAATTTAGAGACAACCGTTTTTTTTTTATTTAATCTAAATGTTACATATACTCCTGAATGTTTGTTTACTTGACGTTTGCCGGGCCTGTTGGCTCAGTTGGTAGTGACCCTGCCTTCTGAGTCAGTGGTCGCGGGTTCGATGCCCGCTCGGGGCCAACATTTGTGTGCATGTTTAATATTTATTTAAGTATGTTTATCAGTTGTTTAGTATCCATAGTACAGACCCCGCCTAGTTTGGGAATTGTGTCCCACAATTTATTATTTTATTTTTATTTAATCTTGTAATGTTCTTCTATGGTTACGTTGAGTTATGTAAGACTGGGTTATATTATAGAGTTCCTATCGTAACCCACGGTATACTGTTCACACTATAGAAGGAATATTGTTCATCACAGGGGTTGGAAATGCAAAGTCAAAACTGAGATTAATTGTATATTAAAATCACAATTAATTCTAGGATAAGTACAAATGGTACGCGCGGCGCGAGACGACTGGCGAGTCGCCATTCGGTCCGCTAGCGCATTGCTTAAAACTACGTGTCAGCAAAACGTGTGTCCCTACAATCTAAATGTTACATACCCCTGAACCTTTGTTTACATAAATTATATCTTTCCGTGACGAGACATAAGTAGAAATCTTGAAATAAATATATCTTCAATCTTTTTTTCCACAGTTGGAGCGTATCGTATCATAGAAAGAAAATGCACAGTAAGAACGAGCAGGACGACAAGAGTGCTATCAAGACAGTGAAAGAAAAAGAAGATTATAGGTGAATACAATACAATAACTCTTTATTGTACACCAAAAACAACACAATATGGATACCAACATTAACTAAAGTACAATGGGCGGTCTTATCGCTTTTAGCGATCTCTTCCAGACAACCTTAGGATGGACGAAACTAAGAGATTAGAACTAGGGTAGACGGTGCACTATATATTATTGATCATACTCTTACATACTATTACATAAATAAATATATTGGTATATATACAGAATATATATATCTATTAAATAAATTAACAAGAATAGAAAATAATATAGTGAATATTATTATCAGATTATAATTCCACAGAGAACAGCTGTCCTTGGAAGAAGTGGCCTCTCACGCGCAAAGTGTTTTACCTATAAAAAATATTATACAATGTGTAACACAATAAGCGCAATTCCTTAAATTAGTTTGTTCAGTATCGAATACCTAATCGATCGACTAACTTAATCGATTTCAGCTATTTTTAATTTGTAAATTTTTTCTGAAAAATGAATAATTGGCATAACTGAATTTAGGGCTACCTATAGAAACCGTACTAGTATTGCTCTTTATTTAAGAATTTGGTTAGACAAAACTAAAGTAAGAATGCATCATATTTTTTATATTAATATACTAATTGGGGTGTATGAAGAATTGCGCTCATACTGTGACGCGTTGTATACCTATGTTGACTACACTATAAGTTCGATTTATCTATGTTATACCATTGTGATATAGACCGTATAGACCTTTTCTCTTGTTTATTACGTCACAGAATCCCGTGTCGCGACTGCGACGAGGTGCTGCCAAACAAAACTGCGCTTTATAAGCACAGGAAGAAGGAACACAGTGACATGTCGCTGCGTATGAACAACAAGACCGGTAAGTATTGCACTAGTGCCAGAGAAGAATTTGTTGTGTCACAGACTCGAGGGAACCGGCAGAGACCTATAACGATTTAAAGTTGGTTACAAATTAAAAACTGTAAAAAAAAAGTAGCCGGCTTAAAATTGACGGAAACAAGATTACCTTGCTTACTCGATGACATATTTTTTTTATTTTACAATATTTTTCCCTTATATAACCTGTGAAATTTAAACATATTCAATAAAAAGTAATCTTGAAAAATCATTCTATCTATAAAGTATAAAATCGATTCCATTTTCTTTACAAACTTACTCGAAATTTGAGAAAAATCGATTGGATTTCATTAGGACACATCACTTCAATTGTCAACAGTGAACTGTCACCGAACCCATTTGGTGTGAAATAGACTATAATAGGTCATCTTGTGCCAGCTTTTTAAGCAGTCTGATTTTTTATTTTATAAATTTACTTTTTTTATTCCTCTTGACAACCCTAAAATGTATGTGGAGTCGCAATGACTTTTGATAAGAGGACTTATAAGCAGAGATCGGCACTAGGTAGTGTGATGAGGTACCAAAGTAGGTAGAGGATATAATATGGAGTTGTTAAAACCACCATGTGCCTACTTTTAAATCAAAGCACACATATGAAATGCCGACTTTTATATGTGTGCTTTGTGTCGGATGGGACCGAAACTCAATTTTTTTCTAGCTAAGGAGCCGTACTATTACAAATATGCAGATTTTGTTGATTATCTCCATACGGCCACTGTGGAGAAAATCACCTAAGAACAAAAGAAGTTTATATTCAATAAGTAAATATGATACTGTAGAAAAATCTCGGAAATTTCCCGGGAAATATTCAGAAATCCCAAATAAAGTGGTGGTTTTAACAACTCCATATTACATCCTCGTAGCAACTTTACCTACTATGGTACCTAATCACACTACCTAATGCCGATCTCTGCTTATAAGTCCCTACATTGAATAAAAACTTTTGACTTTGACTTAAAAAAATAATTAAACTGTTTATTTCAATTAATAATAATACCTTAAAAACTAACATTATGGGGCTTATTAATCTTAAATATTAAAGATTGTGTATTGTTAAGCCTCAACATAGGTTTACATTAGGGTTTCGGACTGCATCCACCTTCTTCTTTCCTTAAAAAGAGATTTTTAATACAGTTGCTCAAAAAGTGGCGTATTGCAGGGACGTATGGCGTTCGGGATGAGGGCTATTTACACACTCGTGCTGTTTCTTTATAAAAAAAAAGAAAAAACTAACCACGAAGTTTTTACTAAAAACAATCATAGAAGTTTTTATGATTCATGCAAATATTTCTAAAAATAAGCTACTAATTTGTTTCAATATCAGACTTAATGATTTATACAACGAGTTAGGTTAGGTTTAATTTTTATTTTATTTTCATTTCATATCAATAAAACAATTCTACTACACTTGGCTGTATGGCTACTTCCCTTTGCCTACCCACAATCGTTGAAGAAAACAACAAAAAAATCTCTGCTTATATTTTTTTACGGTTGGCGCCATTTTCCAAAAATGTTAGTTGAGTTTATTGTGTTTTTATTATTTATTAAATTGCTTAATTTTTTCGCAACTGTATTAAAGATAGTTGTTCAGTACACGTGCGGAACCGTCATTGCAACTTGTTCCGACTGTCAACCCCCACCTTCGGCTGCGCCTCGGCTCGGGTAGACATTTGTCGGAACTCGTTGCAATGACAGGCTTTCCGCACTTGTAATGAAATATACTACACACACCGGCACAATTAGCGGAACAGAAAAAAAAAGGAGAAAAAAGAGGGAATTTAGAACAATGAATGTAATTTTTAAACAATATATTATTTAAAATGAAACAACAATTAAATTAACATGTTTTGACATTCATTTGTAACACCATACTTAAAATTTTATAAAAATAAAAATTAAATTAAACAAAATGCATTTTTCTTCGATTTTTAATTATAGAGAAACAGCAGAAAATTCAAGATTTTCCAAAGTTTAACAACAATTTCAATGACTGTTCAATATCGAGTGTTTCCTCCTCGTGCTCTGATGAGGGTTTCCATCCGTCTGGGCATGCTGCGGATGATGTTATCAATGGTTTCTTGGGGCAACCTCTGCCATTCTTCAAGTAATGCGTTTCGCAACTCGTTGAGATTATTGGGAGGGGGCATTCTTGACTTTACACTCCTCTTTAGCAAGTCCCAGACGTGTTCTATAGGGTTCATATCGGGGGACCGTGCTGGCCACTCCATCACCGTTATACCAACATGGTTTAGGTATGTCTGTACTGTGCGAGCACTGTGAGCCCGAGCATTATCCTGCATTAGAATGAAGTTGTTACCAATAAAGGGGGCAAATGGCACAACATGTTCTTCTAAAATCTCCCTGATATACCGATCAGCATTCAGATTCCCGCCATCGACCACTACTAACTCCGTACGAGCTCCTAAACATATTCCTCCCCAGACCATAATTGAACCGCCGCCATATGCAACTGTATTTTCAAAATTAGACTGGATATACCGTTCTCCTTTGCGTCTCCATACTCGCTGCCTTCCATCAATTTGATTTAACATAACTCTGCATTCATCAGTAAAAAGAACCTGTCCCCAGTCGTCGAAGTCCCAATCACGATGTTCACGACCAAAGTGTAGACGGTTTGTGCGATGATGTCTCTCAAGTTTTGGGGCTTTGGCGGGCACATACGAGCCTATACCCACTTCTTCGAATCTTCTACGAACTGTCCGCTCACTCATCCTTACTGCTCGTACCTCTTCCAGTAAATTTCGAGCCTGCACCGCCGTTAGTCTCGTGTTCCGTCGGACTTGAAGTTGGAGAAAACGGTCATCCCTCCTTGAAGTACACCTTTTCCGGCCTTGTCCTCTCCTTCTCACTAGAGCATTCGTCAATCTGTATCGTTGGATGCTACGATAAATCGTTGATAACGATCGACGAAGGCTTCTGGCAATCGATCTGTAGGTTTGACCATTTCTCCTCATTTGATCTGCCCTAATGATTTCTGATGGCGTTAAATCAGGCATAATTAGATGCTCGTAAATTATCAATATGCGAAAAAACTCAAAAGCCTCAAAAACTGCAATTCAAAGCTTTTCAAATGGAATTCACGAACCTTCTAAAAACGGACAAGCGGTGGAAAAAATGAATCAATGAAAATTAAAACAAAAGAATGAAAAAAAGGGCAGTCGCTTAGTATTCCATTTTTAAATTAAAACCCAAATTTAAAAAAAGCTTGTTTAGCCGGCCAGTAACACGCAAAAATGCGTAAATACTCCCTTTTTTTTCTGTTCCGCTAATTGTGCCGGTGTGTGTATTTTAAGTAGGTACTGACTTGACTCACTTTATAATCTAGGTGTTTTCTGTTGCGGCCAATGCGGCAAGAACTACGCCAGCCGCGCGGGGCTGGAGGCGCATATGCAGATGCATATCGCCCCCGAGGGCAATGGCCCCAGTACGAGCGCCCCCCCCATTGGCGCCCCCACTTGCGAGAAATGCCAGAGAGGGTTCCCTAACAACGCTGCGTTGCATCAACATCTCAAGTAAATTATATATTTGTACTACCTTGAGTAAAAAGTTCCATTTCAAGTATTTGTTGTTATAGAGCAGTGATAGCCCGGACGGTTAAAGAGCCGGCCGAAAATCAGTGAGGCTCGGGTTCGAATCCTGGCATGTACCAATGAGTTTTTCAAAAACTTACGTACATATTTATCACTAGCTCGACGGTGAAGGAAAACATCGTCAGGAAACCCGCAGGTCTCAGAATTAATTCTGAGACATGTGTAAACAGACCCGGTCCGGCGATGGGCTCACCACCTATCACGTTTAGGGGTCCAATATATCTCGTGAAATGTGGGTATTTCCAGTAATGGAATACCTCTGCCTACCCCTTCGGGGATGAAAGGCGTGAGATTATATTATTATTATTATCTATCATCATCGAAAATTTCAACTGTCTAGCTATCACGGTTCTTGAGATACAGCCTGGTGACAGACAGACGGACGGACCGACAGCGAAGTTTTAGTAATAGGGTCCCGTTTTACCCTTTGGGTACGGAACCCTAAAAGTATCATTCTTACTGAGTACACAATGGCTTTTCTTACCCTCGAAAAATAGCTTCCTTCCTCGAGTAAGAAAAATCCTCATTTTTTACGCTTTTACCAGAGCTGCTCCTATAGTAACCGGACTATCCGCAGAGACTCCCACGGACCCATCCTAGACTACGCGTGCCCCAGGTGCCCCAACTCCTCACCACCTATCAAGTTTATATAACTATAAACCTAAAGAATATTTCGTGAAAAGTGGGTACATCCAGAAATGGAATACCTCTGCCCTACCCCCTCTACCATACCCTCTCAACCGTACCCCCCCCCCCAGGGATTAAAGGCGTGAGACTTATTTTTTACTTCCCCCAGGGAGTCCCACGGGCACATCATAGACTACGCGTGCCCCACGTGCCCAAAGACGTTCCCGACCCGTGCGGAGCAAGTCTCGCATATGCGCACGCACGGCGCCCCTAGGCCGCACACATGCGCAGTATGCAGGCACAGCTTCAGAACACTTAGCATGCTCACCGAACACGCGAGAGTTCACACCGGGGAGAGGCCGTTCCCCTGCGACGTGTGCGGCGTCGCTTTTCGCAGGTGAGTGGCGGGGTGGATGGAGAGACAGGTGGTTGGATGGACAGAAAGGCAGACGAATGGATGGATGGACAGACAGGTAGTTGGATGAACAAGCTGACAGGTATGAAATGGATAGAAAGGCAGATGCAGGTGAGGGGGGAGATATGGATAAAGATAGAAACATATGGATGGAGGAGTAGATTTATAGAGACAGTTAGATGGACAGACGGACAGAGAGATGGATGGACAGACAGTCAGGTAAATTGACATACATATGTATGATGGATATAAAGATAATATAAACAGAAAGGCTGATAGAATTTATTGTTTAGTAGTGAGTGTGAGACTCTGCATGCACTGCTTTCGAACTCTGAGTATGCTCACCGAGCACGCGAGGGTGCACACCGGGGAGAGGCCGTTCCCCTGCGACGTGTGCGGCGTCGCACTTCGCAGGTGAGTGGGGGTTGGATGGATGGACGGATAGACAGACGCATGGATGGATACGGCGATCTATCACGTTTAGGGGTCCAAGGAATATCTCGTGAACTGTGGGTATATCCAGAAATGGAATACCTGTGCCTACCCCCTCGGGGATAAAAGGCGTGAGATTATTATTTATTTATGGGTGGATGGAAAGACAGGTAATTGGATAAACAGGCAGGAGTAGACGGATTTATGGAGAGACAGTTAGATGGTCAGACGGACAGAGAGATGGATGGATTGGATGGACATATAGACAGGTGGTGGGATGGACAAAAAGGCAGACGCATGGATGGACAGACGGACATATAAATGATCGGACAGGCAGGTGGATATATAGATTGACAAATAAATGGTATGGATGGACAGACAGATAAACAGACAAACAGATGGATAGACGGATTTTATTGAATAGACAGATGGACATAGATAAAACAATAGATATAATGGGTTGATAATGTTGCTGATGGATTGAAAAATAGAGAAATGGATGGATGGATATAGACGAACCGCAAATGGACAGACGAACTAAAAGTATATTTTTCCAATAATGGAGTATCTCTAGCTACACTCCGTGAGTATAGAATATGTAACAGAATAAGCGCAATTTATGTGTTAAATTTATCCGAAAAATGAATTAGCATAGCTGAATTTAGGGCTTACTATGGAAAACACACTATTATTGGTTTCAATTGAAGAAATTTGTTTAGACACAACTAAAGTACGAAGGCATAATATTTTTTCAATATTCTTATACTAAATGGGGTGTATGAGGAATTGGGCTTATTCCGTTACGCGTTGTACATGTATGAATGTTTATTTTCCAGGTCCACAGCGATGCGCAACCACCGCCTCATCCACACGGGCGTCCGCGCATGGGCGTGCGGCCGATGCCCGAAGCGCTTCCGCATCCGGTCCGACCTGCGCACGCATCTAAGGCTCAAGCACCCCGCCTACCTCGCTGTCATTGAGGTGGGCCTTGGGGGAATATCTAGTGCCATGCGGGAATAGTTGTTGTTATGCGTTAATAGTTGTTGTTATGTGGGAATAGTTGTTGTTATATGGGAATATTTTGTTTCCATGCGGGAATAGTTGTTGCCGTGGGGGAATAGTTGTTGCCGTGCGGGAATAGTTGTTGCCATGCTGGAATACGGAAATAAAGTATAGCCTATATGCTACTCAGAAATATTGTAGTTCCATTGTTGAAAGAATTTTTAAAATCGATTTAGCTCTTTCCGTGTCTATTCAATACAAACTGTGAAAACCTGTAATTGGTCTATATGTTTTTAATATTTTTAACTACATATAATGTATAATAGGGCTGTTGGTTTTCCTAAAATAAATAAATAAAAAAATAAACAAACACACAGACAAACAAATGTTTCCTTTTAATATTGGTATGGTTTTTTTTTCAGGTCCTGGGATTGAATCCCTCCCCGGAAGAGGTCATGGAACACCTCACTGCCAACAACATATCTCATGACAAGGTCGTCGAGATCACCAAGATTTCTTTTCCCAAGGTAGATGAGGTCATAATCAAAATAAAATAAATAATACATACATAAACTCATTGGTACATCCCGGCATGTACCAATAAGTTTTTAAGTACCGAGTCTGTTACACATGCCTCAGAATTAATTCTGGGACCTGCGGGTTTCCTCACTATGTTTTCTAAACTTCATTCAACAAACAAACTCATTGGTACATTCCAGGATTCGAACCCGAGTCTCACTGATTTTCATCATGTGAAGCAGGCACATTAACTGTAAGACTGCTCTAGTATAGATTAGGGATGTTACGGAGGTGGTTTTTTCGGAACCGAAGTCAGAGTCGGAGTTTTTAAATTTGGTTTTTTGGAGTCGGAATCGGAGTCGGAGGCGGAGTCGAAGATGGTGGCTAAGAAAGATGTGTCCAAATAACACTTTTGGACAAAATTAATTGATTGACACGCCGCACAAAACAAAACAAACCATATTATAGGTATGTATGGCGTTACAAAAATTGAAATATTAATCGATGACAGAACGCGTGTTCCCCGAAATGCGTAAACCTGTTCGTACACGTTGACTGGAGCCGCCGAGTGCCCTCCGATTACCTCTGATTTAAAAGTATCGGAAACGAAGTCAGACTCGGAGGTGTAAGATCAATCGGAAGTTCCGATATATCGGATTCGAAGTCGAAGCTCCGTAACATCCCTGGTATAGATTAGCGATCGCAATTTATTTTCGATATAGTGGAATATGCTGTTGTTATTCAGGGTACGACAAGCGTGGTCCCAAACAGCTCTCGAGCTCTGAGCATGCTGTCAAATGTCCCTCGAACGCAGGTGGCCTGCAGTCGGTCCCGACCTGAGAGACCATGTGAGTATATATTTGTAGCGACACCTAGCGGCACTACATAGAACTGGGTGGTTATTTGACTCTATTCTGCTGACCAGATAAAATTTATAATTTTTAGTTACTTAGTTTTAGACAGAAACAAACTAAATATAGAAGAGTAATGTCAAACATGTACAACCAACCAATTTGAACCTTATGAACGTGCTTATCTGTCACTTTTATCCATGACCTTGTTACATCGATGCTAAAATTACTAAACACGTGTATTTGAATAAGATGTTAATGCGTTCATAAGGTTCAATTTTGTTATTTTGACATTATAAATAAATATGGCGCTTATTTCTGGCGCTCTATCCTTTTTCACCGCTTATAAAAGGAAAGGGATCCTTTCATAAGCAGTGAAAAAGGATAGAGCTAACTTATAATTATAAATTTTAGCTGGTCAGCCAGAATCGAGTTCAATATCACCCCAACCGATTTCGACGATTTATTTGTTAACCGACTTCAAAAAAGGAAGAGGTTCTCAATTCGAGTGTATTTTTTAGTATAATTCGTTGAAGTAGGTTTTTACTCTTCAAAGTAGTTTTTTACTAAAATAAAAAAAGGAAAAAAATCGGTTCACCCAGTCGAAAGTTCTGAGGTAACGAACATAAAAAAAAGCAAAAAAAAACATACTGTCGAGTTAAGAACCTCTTCCTTTTTTGAAGTCGGTTGAAAGGTTGAAAATAACCTACTGTCGCACGATATCATAGCTCACCTTGTATGTGCAGTGGCGGAGTTCCAGCCGGCGAGGCGAGGAAGGGGCATCGCCAAGAACCCCCGGAAGCCTAAGATCCTGCAGCATCAGGTCAGAGACAAAGTACATACATCCTGTACAGCAGTTAATAATAATGTTTATTGGTTCTCAAAATGCAGGTACACAAAAAAATACACACATATGTAGTCTACATCACACACACTAATATTATCAAGAGGAAAGATGTTTGTATATTTGTAAAGAATAAACTCAATAAAAAAACCTACTGAACGGATTTTGATGGAACTTCACAGTAGTGTAGCTTATGCATCAGTATACCACGTAGGCTACTTTTTTACAGCGGCGCGGAGAAAGACGCTGGTAAAACCTAGTATGGGATTAACCAACTCGACGCTATTAATCATCATTATTATTTGTATTTCTTTATTTACGTCAAACATGGTGGTACAGATGAAAAAATACATTCTTGACAGTGGGTTCGATTCTGTATTACAGCGACTAAACTTATTTTAGTTTATACCTGTCTTTATTTTACCTTAAAAAAAAGGAAAGGGATAGAAGATAACCTACCGAATTTAGTCCTGTCAGAGGCTGTATTTTAGTCGTGACTTATTTACTTACGCACTAAACACGTTATGAAATGCCTTAGTTGACAGGACTAATTTTAATTTGACAGGACTAAATATCACTCGTCTCTTTTCTTCTCTATGAGAAAGAAAATGACAGGACTAAACGAAAATAAGTTTAGGCGCTGTAATGCAGAATCGAACCCAGTGCATACATGTTTGCCGTAATTAAAAGGCATGCAAAAAACTTAGACATAATAGACACACTTAACTTATGGTAAACCATAATTACTAGTAAGACATTAACAAGAGCTGCCCTTGAGTTTCTTGCTAGCTCTTCTTTGGGTAGATTAGGTACTGCATTTGGAACCAGCAATTCGTCGGTGGAGATGGGCTGTTGTTTACATTTAGCCAATCATAATGGATGAGTTTAGAGTGCCTTGTTATTAGACTATTGACCTTTCAAAGTGTAATTATTTTTACCTACAGAAATAAATGATTGGAACGAATGAAACTTGTTACAGCGCCCGGCGATGGACTCGCAAGCTGAAGCCTACCCCATCGCTCTCAACGTGGGCGGCGGTGAGGTAAGATATTTGCCTATATATTTGTTGGCTCAGTTGGTAGTGACCCTGCCTTCTGAGTCGGAGGTCGCGGGTTCGATCCCCGCTCGAGGCCAACATTTGTGTGCATGAACATGTCTGTTGGCTTCGTGTCTGATCGTTTAATATTTATTTAAGTATGTTTATCAGTTGTTTAGTACCCATAGTACAGGCCCTGCTTAGTTTGGGACTAAATAACCGTGTGTGAATTGTGTCCTACAATTTATTTATTTATTTTATTTATTTATATTTCTAACCTGATGACGGTTATTAAGGAGTTAATCAGCTTTTCCGCGCGGTTTCACCCGCGTAGTTCCCGTTCCCGTGGGAATAGGGGGATAAATACAGCCTGTGTTACTGAAAGAATTTTTAGAATCTGTCCAGTAGTTTTTGAGTTTATTAGTTACAAACATACAAATCTTTCCTCTTTATAATATCAGTGTAGAATTGTAGATGTATAAGTGTAGACTAGCTCGATGGTGAAGGTAAACATCGTGATAAAACCATAGTGACAGAGTGTTTTTTTTTTATGGGGACTTTATTAGAAGCAGTGATAGCCTTACGGTTAAAGAGCCGGCCGAAAATCAGTGAGGCTCGGGTTCAAATCCTGGCATGTACCAATGAGTTTTTCAAAAACTTACGTACATATTTATCACTACCTCGACGGTGAAGGAAAACATCGTGAGGAAAACCGCAGGTCCCAGAATTAATTCTGAGACATGTGTAAATAGACCCGGTCCGCCAATGAGCTCCACCTATCACGTTTATTCGTCGAATATACTCGTGAAAAGTGGGTATTTCAAGAAATGGAATACCTCTGCCTACCCCCTCGGGGATAAAAGGCGTGATCTTTTTTAATGTAACGTTTTGCTAATGTAATGTCCTTCAAAATGCTTTCATTCGTTCTGTTTCAGGAGCTGTCAGAATTCAACGTACAACTTCTTTTACGTGACGGAGCACTATCTAACATGAACCAGATGGCGCAGCTACAACTGGACGATTCAATGATCTTGGGGTAGATTGTACCTTCGAGCATGGATTTTGTGGGGAAACATGTACATTTTAGGGTACATTATACCTTCAAGAAAATATTTTGTAGAGTAAGATTTACGTTTTGGGGTACATTGTACTTTCAAGAAGAGATTTTGTGGAGTAATATGTACCTTTTGGGGTACATTGTACCTTCAAGAAGAGATTTTGTGAAGTAATATGTACGATTGTACGTTTAAGGTACATTGTACCTTCGAGCATAGATTTTGTGGAGTAACATGTGTCTTTTGGGGTAGATATTTTGTGTTCCTTTGTGTAAATGTACCTTATAGGCTAAAATGTACCCTCAAGCGTAGATTTTGTGGAGTAGCTAGTAGGTATGTATCTTTTGGTGTAGATTGCACCTTCAAGATTTCAATGTTTTTAATTTCATTCTTAATTGTTAAGATTAATTGTAAGAAAACGAGTCTAATAAAATTTGTTAAATAAATGTTTTCGTCATTATTTTAGAATATGTATTACAGTACGGTCGGACGGACGGTTAAAGAGCCGGCCGAAAGTCAGTGAGGCTCGGGTTCGAATCCTGGCATGTACCAATGAGTTTTTCAAAACTTACGTACATATTTATCACTAGCTCGACGGTGAAGGAAAACATCGTGAGGAAACCCGCAGATCTCAGAATTAATTCTGAGGCATGTGTAAATAGACCCGGTCCGGCGATGGGCTCACCACCTATCACGTTTAGGGGTCCAATGTATTTCGTGAAATGTGGGTATATCCAGTAATGGAATACCTCTGCCTACCCCCTCGGGGATGAAAGGCGTGAGATTATATATGTATTACATACATTACATACTTCCAACCCAACTGATGTATTGTTCTCTCTTTGACCAGTTTTTATATTTTTATATCCCCGTAGTAAAAAGTGTTGAAACCAGGGATTGTTACGGAGCTTCGACTTCGATTCCGATATGTCGGAACTACCGATTGATCTTACACCTCCGGTTCCGATACTTTTAAATCGGAGGTAATCAGAGTCTCCAGTCAACGTGTACGAACAGGTTTATGCATCTCCCGGGGAACACGCGTTCTGTCATCGATTAATATTTCACTTGTTGTTACGCCATACATATAATATGGTTTGTTTTGTTTTGTTTTGTGCCAATTAATCTAAAATATTTTTTAATCGTGAGAGAGCCATGCTTCGGTACGCTTGGGCCGGCTTGACCGGAGTGATACCACGGCCTCACAGAAAACCAGCGTAAAGCAATGCATTGCGTTTCGTTGAGTGAGTGACGTAACCGGAGGCCACAATCCCCTCCCCTCCCCCCTCCCACTATTCCCACCTCAAAGGCCGGCAACGCACTTGTGACTCTTGAGCTGCAGGTGTCCATGGGCTACGGACGTCACTTACCATAAAAAAAAAAAATTCGTCCAAAATCAAGTGTTATTTGGACACATCTTTTTTAGCCACCATCTTCGACTCCGATTCCGACTCCGAAAAACCAAATTTAAATACTCCGACTCCGACTTCGGTTCCGATAAAACCACCTCTGTAACATCCCTAGTTGAAACAACCCTACATGTTGAAATCGGTTTAAAAATGGGGCCGATGACACTCAGAAGATGAAGGACAATAATCTATCACCCCAGAAATCCGCCAAACCATTAACGGTACATATGTTTTTGGATATACCTACCTAGTTTTACATATATACCTGCACCGGAAAACATTACCCTCCGTCTGGTGTTGTTGGGTAAGAACTAATTATTTCCACAACGTTATCCTGACATTAGGCGGGCTTAGGTAGGTAGATTGGTAAACACAGTTCAGTTATGAGCTAAATAATGATAAAAAGTTGGTAGGGAATTAATGGAGTTGGAACTTCTATCAACTCCCTCAGCGACATGGGGAATATAATATTTTATGAGGCGAGCACTTATTATAATTTTTCGAATATTTTTGTAAGCCCCAACGTAAAAAAATCAACGTCTTGCAAAATCTTTAATTGTATACCGCTACATCTTTTATTTTAAGGTATAGGGAAACAAACGTATTTGTGTATGTAAGTAGGTACCTAGGTACTTATATTTTGTAAGTACCATGCCGGTCCAATGGTACAGTGCTAGAGATATTGTATTTTCAATTAAAGATAAATCAGAATTTAAAGCGTTTAGTGATCGTAAGTAGGTAACTACCTACCTACTAAAGTTTACATGAGTAGGTTAATTGTAACGTAACTTATAAAAAAGTATCTTTCGAATAGTACTCAATTAATAATTTTGATGAGCATCCATTTAAAAATAATAATAATGATCTCGCGTCGTTTGTTCCCGAGGGGGTAGGCAGAGGTATTCCATTTCTGGATATACCCACTTTTCACGAGATATTCTTGGGACCCTTAAACGTGATAGGTGGTGAGCCTATCTGCGGAACGGGTCTGATAATATGCTTTAGAATGAGGTAATTCTGGGACCTGCGGGCATTCAATTTATATTAGATTAAAACCGTAAGAACCCAATACTCACATACTGTGCTGCTATTGTTTTTCCTAATAGCAATCAAACAGTTGTAAGAAAAATAAATCAGGTAATTACAAAAATTGTGTGATCGGATTAAGAGGATTTTTCAAGGTCTCGTGGTTCGATCTATCGAACTAGACGAACTTTTAAAATCCCATTACACCGATAGTAGGACTGACAGGATTTTTTAAGTCTTTATAGTCCGATCAATCGAGCCAACAGGAAAAAAAAAACTTCGTATTCCGATTGATCGGACTAGTCGATCGGACCACGCGACCTAAGGGTGATCTTACATCTTACCTACCTACTTAAAAAAATTAGCTTTCCATGCCGCTAGCTAGTTGCGGCACTCTTCTAATCTATAACAATACCACTAAAACACCGCAAATAACTAAACAAAAAATAAAAAAAGATGGCGCCACCTAAAAATCCAAAATCGAAAGAGACCCCGAAATTCTCAAAACCACTGGAGAAGACGATATCCAAAACGAAGAAGAAGAAGAAGAACTACCACAACTACTCAATTTACCTCTTCAAGTTGCTGAGAACCGTTACGCAGAACAAATTCGGGATAACGAAGAAATCCATGTTAATTATGAACAATTTCGTTTACGATATGCTGGAGAAGATTGCTTGTGAAGCAGGAAGACTAGTGTCACTGTCCAAACGAAACACTCTGAGCAGCAGAGAAATACTCACAGCTGCGAAACTCGTCTTGCCTGGAGAACTTGCGAAACACGCAAACATGGAGGCGGTGAAGGCACTCACAATGTACCATAATAGCAAGGAAAAAGAATAAATACCAACATTGAAGGATGCAAGATTGTAAATAGAAAATGTTTTATCAAAATAATTTATTGAAGAATAATGACAATGGTCATTTTAATGGCCGGAGTTTTTCGTTGTTTCTTGAGATGAGTGGTCGCAATATAAATGAAGAATCGTTCGTATTCAGTAGGGTATATTATACCTACTCGTCATAGTTAGGTAGGTATATGAGATGAGATAATATACTAAGTAGGTACTGTGCCCGTTCGGTTCTGGGATAAAAAGTTGATTCCTTCGTATTATTCTGAATGTATATTACTGTAAAGTTCAATCATTATTTGTTCAGTAGTTTTCCATCCATCTTCACATCAATTGAATAATGTATTAGAACTTTCAATGATTAACCAAATTCAATCAAACATTTCTATAAAAAATATGGAATATTACTAACAATAACTTCATTGTACATATTGGAATTATGAAAATTAGCTAAAAAACATACACACCTATAGGTACCTCCCCAGAGAAAGTAGTAAAACGTGATGATCGTTACCTAAATAAATTGATAAGTACCCTGTTTCTTACTAACTTATTTACAGCCTCATTCTAGGTTAGGTATAACAATTTACAACTATATTCATAGCAAACTTCACATAAACCATCTGCTAAATAGTCCGAATAAAGCCTAAAAATTTGGTTTGGATAGGTGATAGCAACGAAAAGTGGCATTGATTTTTATATATATAAGAAGATGTAGAAAACAATATGTAACAATGTTATTATAGTATATACCTATTTGAGTTTTTTAATGATGAAATATAACATTTAAAAATAGTACCTATGTAGCTACTATTTGATAAATGCATCGACTTATAATTTTATAGCTTACTTACTAGCAGAGTAGCAGCACGCCTCGGTTTCACCGCTACTCCCTGATAATGTAGCCTTCCATATATTATTATGAAATCGAATAGGATAGGATACGAAAAATTAACAAATAAAAAATAATTATGTATGTGTATGTTTGAGTCTCGCCTACATTTTTGTCAAGTCAGAGGTGTACCTACATACATAATGCTCACGCCATTGTCCCACAAGGGTAGGCAGAGACGATGGATCGCCACTTTGCTCGTCACTTTGCTTTGATCGAGTCAGAGGTGCATTTTGCGTTATTTAGGTGCTTTACTATCTCGCAGAAGCTTACAATAAAAATGTCTTCTCATTTATACCCCCACTAGTTGCGAGCCTTAAAAACTTATTTAGCTACACAACTGCAAATGGCTTCACAGCTCACGTTGAACACAATATAATTCAAAAACCAAAAAATGTCTTCAACTCGTAAAATAATGAAAAAGAACAAGACGAAATCTTCGCGCGCCGGCCTGCACTTCCCCGTCGGCAGGATCCACCGGTACCTGCACAGCGGGAACTTCGCCCCCCGCATCGGCAGCGGCGCGTCCGTGTGCCTGGCCGCGGTGCTGGAGTACTTGTCTGCGGAGATCCTGGACCTGGCCTCGAACGCCGCCCACGACAACAAGAAGACCAGGGTGTTCCCGAGGCACCTGCTGCTGGCCATCAGGCACGACGAGGAGCTGAACAGGATGCTGCTGGGCGTCACCATCTCGCAGGGCGGTGTGGTGCCCTCCATCCAGCCGCAGCTGCTGCCCAAGAAGACGGCCAAGGCCAGCCAGGAGTGATCCTACGCAGCGACGCATATTGACAAAGTCCCTTTCGGGACTGCATTGGTTTAGTTTCATTTGCGACAAACGTATCTATCTCAATGCAATAATATTTTGTTACGAAATGAGGGTAATCAGTAATGTGACCCCTACGGATTTTGAAGTGCGATGTGTCATAAGTTTCATCTACGTATCCGGTGCCATAAATATGGTAATGTTTAAAATATTTTAGTGACATAATTTGGGAGTATTTTATGAAAATAATGACTGTATTTCTCGTGGGAATTTCGAAATATAATTAGGTATTACTTGTTTAGTGGTTGCCTGCATCCTGAAAGTGTATTATTTTCAGTTTAAGAATAAGTTGACGAAGCGAAAGAAGTATGTAAGGATCGTAGCAAGTGGAAAGAAGTGGTCTCTGCCTACCCCTACGGGAAAGAGGCGTGATTATATGTATGTATGTAAGAATAAGAATTTATGAAGGTACCCAAGGCATGACTGAGCTTAAATACAACTTTGTGATTCCACCGCCATTGAGAATTTATCGCGTAGCATAGATGCATTATCATTTGCTAACTCACAATCTTAAAACTCGATCATTTCAGCCCTGAAAAGGGCTTTGTCCGTATCCAATAATCAATAAATAATAATAAATAAAAGTAAAAGTTGCCCTAAGCTTAGGCTTAGGCCCGCTCGCCTCTGACCCTCCTCGCCAGCTGAATGTCCTTGGGCATGATGGTGACCCTCTTGGCGTGGATGGCGCACAGGTTGGTGTCCTCGAACAGCCCCACGAGGTACGCCTCACTGGCCTCCTGCAGCGCCATCACCGCCGAGCTCTGGAAGCGCAGGTCGGTCTTGAAGTCCTGCGCTATCTCCCTCACCAGCCTCTGGAAGGGCAGCTTCCTGATGAGCAGCTCGGTGCTCTTCTGGTAGCGGCGGATCTCCCGCAGGGCCACGGTCCCTGGCCTGTACCTGTGCGGTTTCTTGACGCCGCCCGTGGCGGGGGCGCTCTTCCTGGCCGCCTTCGTGGCCAGCTGCTTGCGGGGCGCTTTCCCGCCAGTGGACTTGCGAGCGGTCTGCTTGGTTCGCGCCATTTTATTCACTTGTCACTTCGACGTATCTCTGACTGTAATGGCTGTAGGACTGGCTGGTTTGCTTTTATAGGCTGTTGATGGTACCGATTTTTGTGATATTGAGGGTAGAAGGAATATTACTTGAGCGGGATAAGTGCTTGCGCATACAAAACAATTGAGTTTTAAACTGTGGATTCATAAAAAGATCAAAAATCTTTATTTCAATTTGTTTAGGTACTTATACTGAATCTAATTCGTTAAATAAATATGATCACGTCTTTACCTCCGAGTGGGGACGGCTGAGGTATTCCATTTCTATAAATACCTACTTTTCACCAGTGTATTTGGACCCCTAAACGTGCCAGGTGGTGGCACATGCCTCGGATTCAAATCTTTCACCTGCGGGTTCACTAACGATTTTTTTTCTTTACCTCGACGGTATATAATATGGACGTAGTTTATGAATAACTCATTGGTACATGCTCCACTATAATCAAGTTTACGATACCCTTATTGTCTCCTAAAGTTAGCTTATTATGCCTTTCTTTTTTTATAAACAACCTACTACCCATATTTCAATTGGTCAGTGGCGCGTTACAAAGAATGGTTTTGCATGAATCTGTCTGATTTATATTATTCTGATTCGTAGCTCGTGACTCGAGGTACCGTATGCAGTGCCCGTACCTCGCCTTTGTTTTGATGCAAAGCAGTACTACCCACATTTTGATTTTGTCAGTGCGGGAACCAAACAATCGCGACCTTATAAATAGCCGGCAAACAAACCGCGCGGCACTCGTCCCGCCACCCTCACTGGCTGAACAGTTTGCCACCTTTGCATCACTAAAAACACGTCAGAATGACAGGACGCGGAAAGGGCGGGAAGGGTTTCAGCAAAGGAGGCGCCAAGCGGCACCGCAAAGTGCTCCGCGACAACATCCAGGGGATCACGAAGCCCGCCATCAAGAGGCTGGCTCGAAGAGGAGGCGTTAAGAGGATCTCGGGGCTCATCTACGATGAGATCCGATTGGTACTGAGAGTTTTCTTGGAGAACGTCATCAGGGATGCCGCTACTTACACAGAGTACGCCCAAAGAAAGACTGTCACCGCCATGGACGTCGTATACGCTTTGAAGCGGCAAGGGAGGGCGATATACGGATTCTAAAATACGAGTAGATTCGGAAATATGTTATAATTGTTTTTATATTTTATTATTACTAGAATTTATTATTGTTAATGATGTTATGGGCCTTTTAAGGCCCGCAATGCTTTTAGTTTCAAGGTTAGAGATGTAAGATACAGTAAAGGAAATTAAGTTAAATTTGTTTGTAATAAATATGCCAAAAATATGGTTCGATCTCACTATGTTGGCGGGACTGTTATCACATAAATTGTGCTATCTGTCCCGGTAAAATTTCACCGGGGCCGATGAAAGATTTCTAGACGTGCCATAGAGTAATAATAAAGCAATATCTTTCAGAAGAAGACCCATCATCATCACCAATCCGTAACAACCCACTGCTGAGCTAAGTGTCTTTTCTACATAAGGAAGTATCGGCCATGACGGGCCTGTTGGCTCAGTTGGTAGTGACCCTGCCTTCTGATCCGGAGGTCGCGGGTTCGATCCCCGCTCGGGGCCAACATTTGTGTGTATGAACCGTAGGCATGAACGTGTGTATTCGTTTAATATTTATTTAATTTAAGTATGATTATCAGTTATTTAGTACCCATAATACAGACCGTGCCTAGTTTGGGACTAAATAACCCTGTGTAAATTGTATCCCACAATTTATTATTATCTACTATATAAAAATAAGTCGGGTTTTCCTTCCTGACGATTTAACTCCAGAACTGACGAACCGATTTCCATGGTTTTGCATTCGTTGGAAAGGTCTAGGGCTCCGCAAGGTTTATAGCAAAGAAAATTGAGCATTGCACCCGTGCGAAGCCGGGGCGGGTCGCTAGTTAGGTATATAATCTCCCACACGAGTCGACCGCGGATATAGGAGTAGGTTAATGGTGTTATGCTTATGGCCACCTAACTGCTAGAATTTTTCAAGCCACCCAAGGGTATCTGACCTAGCTATGCGTTAAACTGTTTCCTTTTCATTGTGCGTAAACAGCGAAAACCGGGACCCTGTATGTACCCGTGCTCGTGAACTTCGCCTTTTAGTTGTCATCTTCTTAACAAATTGCGTAACATCTCTTTGGACGTGATCTCATAGAAAAGAAAAAAGACAGAGAATGATAATTCTTCCAACCTCTTTGGAAAACAAATTATTCCTAAGTATGGCAGATGCAAAGAGTTTGGAAGAAAAAAAAAACCATTTCCTATATAACTAGAAACTATCTTTAGGTAAACATCTATAAGCAGACGAGTGGTGGTTATATTCTCTTTGAGCAGACGATTCTAAAGAAACCATGAAAACGTTAAACAACATAATATGTGTTTTGTTTTGATTCTTGTGATGTCGAATAGATTTTCTGCTAAAAGTACTTATAGTAAGTAAAATAAACTAAATCTTGCTTGTAAGAATGGCTGCCGAATCAATTGAGATGGAAAATGTTGGACAAGGTGACAATATAGTGGATATTGAGAAAACTGCCGATACTGAGGAACCTGTGGACACGCATTCTGATTATAAGGTAGGTACGTCATCATCAGTCTACATTTGTCCACTGCTGGACATAGGCCTCCCCTAATGAGCGCCGTAGCGCCCTGTCTTCAGCTCGATGCATCCAGCATCTGCCTGAAGCCTTTCGCAGATCGTCATCCCATGGCCGGAGGGCGTCCTACACTACGTTTGCCGAGTCGCGGTCTCCACTCCAGAACTTGACCCCAACGGTTGTCGGTTCTTCGCGAAAGTAGGTACTTATACCTACCAAAAGGGAAAAAATACCTATAAAAAAGGCTTATGTATTAATAAGATAATAAAATGTGAACTATGCAGAGATCAAGCAAAGTGGCGATCTATCGTCTCTGCCTACCCCTGTTGGATAATGGCGTGAGCAATATGTAACCTACCTACCAAAGAGATTTACTCGTAAAACTGCCATATCATAGCATTCAAAATCGTTATAAAAATGCTTACGCTTTTATCCCCGAGGGGGGTAGGCAGAGGAATTCAATTTCTGTAGATACCCTCTTTTTTACTAGTATAATAAGAATAATTTTTATTTTGCTTGAAATGTGGTTACAAGAAGATGGTCAGTAAAATGATAGGTATTTCACACAATTTCGCCAGAATCTGGCATGCAAAATTAATGTTTTTACAATTACAATTAATTCTAGAAATATAATTGACATCATTTAAAAAATAAAAAATTACATAATTATTCAATCTATTCAAAATTCACTACGCTCTAAAAATATAATAAAAATAATCATTGTAATCCATTAAAACAAATTAATTAAAATTAAATTCACCATATAAAAAAATGTAGTCGGTCACAAAAAAAACTTATTTCATCATATTATTATATAAATTATAAAACATAGGTATATACATACATATAATCTACTTACATAAAACAAAGTCGCTTCCCACCACAAGCTTCCGTCTGCAATGTACGCTTAGGTCTTTTAAACTATCAATGACACAGTGATTCAAGCAGAAGGTTCAAATGAATACATGCATATTATATTATAGATTATAGTAAAGTGAATCGGAGATTATCAAAGATTTGTTATGTGACCTTCTTAACCGTGGTACGGTTGTGACCATGGAAAATTAGTTTTTTTGTACAGTTGACCGGTCCAAGATAATAATTTTTACTTGTTTTTCGGTAGCGGAAAATAGAAAACATATAGGTAAGTATCTACTTAACAAATTGGATAAAAAAAATATCTTTATTAACCGACTTTTAAAAAAGGAGGGTGGTTCCTAATCGCTTAATTTGTGTGTGACTGAAGATCTAAATAAAAAAGTCAATCTATTTATTTTGTCCCGTTGCATTCAGTTGGGTTCGGTTAAAGAGCCGGCTGAAAATCAGTGAGGCTCGGCTTCGAATCCTGGCATGTACGAATGAGTTTTTCAAAAACTTACGTACATATTTATCACTAGCTCGACGGTGAAGGAAAACATCGTGAGGAAACCCGCAGGTCTCAGATGTGTAAATAGAACCGGTCCGGCGATGGGCTCACCACCTATCACGTTTAGGGGTCCAATATATCTCGTGAAATGGGGTATATCCAGTAATAGAATACCTCTGCCTACCCCTTCGGGGATAGAAGGTGAGAGATTTTTTTTTTCAGTGGGGAAAACCGGGGTTCACTGGATACTTCCGGGATGGCAAGCGCCGTATCGACTTGGTGCTGACGTTCGCCGAGGCAAAACCGGGGAGCAAGGTTGAGGCTGTAATGGGGACGTTTTTCAGGAATACCCTCCAAATGGGCCTCTCTGTAGAGCTGGAGGAGGGTATGGTGAGTTTTCACAATTCCCATTGAATTACAAAATTTGCCTCTTGACAAAAAAACAATAAGCAAAAAATACATAAAAAAGGCAACTATAAAATTACAGATACTATATAGTAGACCAACATGCATGGGATTAAGCGACCCCACGCTATGTAAGGCTATTAATTATAATAATATATTATTGTAAACCTTATTTTAAAAAAAACTGCCCTTGAGTTTGTTGCTGGTTCTTCTCGGGGTAGGCACTGCATTTGGAACCTGCAACTCGTCGGTGGAGATGGGCTGCTGTTTACCTACATTTAACCAATCTTCATGGACCAGTTTAGAGTTCCTTTTCAAAGTGTATTTTAAATACCAACTGAAAATGTGAATTTGACGTGAAACTAGTGTCGGGAAACCATCTGTTCTACAAAATTATGCGCGGCAAATTAAATTTTAGATGTTGACGGAGCCAGATCTTAGCGATACTGTCACGACACTAGTACTTTCAGTACTGAAATATTGCATCAGAGACCAGTTGATCATCATCATGCATAGTTAGTTACGTAATGTGAACTAGGCTTTACTGATGATGAGTCGATTGCATTTGCAGGAGAAAATAGACAATGGCTTCGCGAAAATCCACGCTCCAGACAGCGTGTTAGACGAATACGCTGGAAAAGTAAATATGCGCAAGTATTTCAAGAAGGCGCACCTGGGCTTGGCGAAGAGAGCGGTCAAGTATGAGGTCGAAATGGTCGAAACGACGAGGTGGGGGCGATTTTAATTTTCTGGGAAATGCACATTTGAGAAAAGGATCGACGTCAAAAAAAAATTTGGTCCCACAGTTAGATTACCTACTAAAAAAATATTGTATTACATATTTTTTCTTTTGTCCGGCAAATTAAAAATGAAGACGATACAACGCTTTGAAATTTCGAGTGACGTCGAAATACATGTTTAAAGGTGTTTTGGGATAGTCTTTTTAATGAATGACCACCCGCAATAGGGTTGTGTCTTACCTAGTCAAATCAGTTACTTTTTACGATCTGTCAAAACGAAATTTTACTATGGAAAATGTACTGAAATAGCAAACCGTGAGGTCATAGTTTGTAGTACTCAACTTTCTTTGATTATTTATTATTTTTAAATTTGCTATAATTGTAAATTGAAAATCGAAATACATATTTTGAGGTGTTTTGGGATAATCTTTTTAATGTATGACTACTCGCAATTTAATTTCGATGCTGTCAACTACCCAATTTAATTTCGACGCAGTCTACGGACGCAGTCAACTAAGTAGGTACCCCATAAATAGAGCTGCCCTTGAGTTTCTTGGTTCTTCTCGGAACTGCATTTGGAACCAGCAATTCTTCGGTGGAGATGGACTGTTTACATTTAGCCAATCTTCATGGACGAGTTTAGTGTTCCTTGTTAATAGACTATCTGTTCCAAATGTAATTCTTATTCTTATTACCTACAGAATAAAATACATTTTCATTTCCCATTGTGGCCATATACAGGAAGGAGTCTCCGGGGCACTTTTCTACCTTTGAAAGGAGCCGTCTTGTGTACCGTATGCTCATGCCAGTGGCCTTCGGGGGGTCAGCCAGCTTCGTCGGGCTACACACGTGAGTTCACGTTGCACCGTACCGGGTCCGGGCCGGGCCCATTGGCGTAGCTAGAGATTCAGGGGGGGTGGGTGTGTCCATGGCCCCAGCCATGAATCGGCCGGCCATGGCAAGGTGGTCACTGACTATCAGCGCATGCGCAACTATGATAGGTATGGTTTTTTTTTTCTGATAAAAAAAGGGGCAAACGAGCAGACGGGTCACCTGATGGTAAGTGATTTCAGCTATCCTATCCTATTATACTATTCTTTTATCTGTGTCCTGACCAAAACTATGTAATTTAAGTCTCTAATTTAATATAGCTATGTATGTATACCTACAACGACAAGAGCTCCGCTCTTAAATTACCAACAAGGTAAATCAAATAGATGGTACCTATACTTTATTATTAGGTAATGTAATTTAAATGTTATAATTCAAAAAGACGAGAGAAGACGGTTTTCGGTTTCGGTAATTGAGGATGAAGTTATTTTATGTATGAGGAAGCAGTGGCGGACCAAGCCTGTCGGAGGCCCGGGGCGGAAAAACTAAATGAGGCCCCCCGGTCTAAGAACTTTTAGAAATGGAGGACCCCCAGGCCCAGAGCGGGCCTCTGTACCTGGGGGGCTCCAAATTTAGCGTAGCTCTAATCGTATTTGTATCTATGAAGCCTCCTACCAAAACCAAACTGCCTCTTATCCTTGTTTAGGATTTGATCAAGAGAACTTTTCGCTAAATTTGGATGCCCCCAGGCCTGGGGCGGGCTTCAAGTCCTGAGGAGCCTCCAAATTTAGTGTTGCTTTAGTCGTATTTGTATCTATGGTGCTTGCAACCAACACCCAACTGCCTTTTATCCTTGTTTAGGATTTGATCAAGAGAACTTTTCGCTAAATTTGGGGTCCCCCCGGGAACAGAGGCCCGAGGCGGACCGCCCCTTCCGCCCCTACCTTAGTCCGCTAGTGGGACGCCCGCCCGCTCAGAAGTTCTTACCTATTACTCGGGGATATTATCTCTGTGTTCTGAGTCAGAACACAGACAAAGACAGCTCACATTTTTACGCTCACGTTTTCACGTTGTGTTTTTTACCAGATTGTTGGAGAATAACATAATACTGGACGTGTATCCAGTGCACGACGGGCCCTATTTCCTGGAGCCGGGCCAGAAACCCGAAGAAATCCAAGGGCGACAGGCAAGCTATACTTCATAGTAGTGCTAAAAATAAATAAATAATAATCTCACGCCTAATATCCCCGAAGGGGTAGGCAGAGGTATTCCATTTCTGGACATGCCCACTTTTCACGAGATATTCGTTGGACCCCTAAACGTGATATGTGGTGAGCCCATTGCCGGAGCGGGTCTCTTACACATGTCCTAGAATTAATTCTGGGACGGTTTCCTCACGATGTTTTCCTTCACCGTCGAGCAAGAGTTTTGATAAACTCAATGGTACATGCCAGGATTATGTGAAGCAGGCTCTTTAACCGTACGGCTATCACTGGGATGCATTCATTATAATATTCATTGTTGTATTGCGTAAACTCCAAGAGCCAATATATGTTGTTGTTGCAGGCGTTGTTCTATTCCTGGGTGGGATTGAGGCATCTGTACAAATCTCAGCCCGTGCATTTGATTCAGGAATACTTGGGAGAGCGCGTAAGTATCCAGCCAAAGTCACGAAAAGTTAAATACATTCTGTGTACTAAGTATCGGGAATTTGTCAATAAAACAAAAAATCCGTACAGTGCTACCAACATGCAGTAAAAAAATTAGAGCGACCTGTTTTATGCGGGTCTTTTTATTGACATATTCCCGATACTTTTTACACAGAGTAGTACATACATACATACATAAAGCTTACACCATTGTCCCACAGGGGTAGGCAGAGACGAAAAGCTATCTACACTAATATTATAAAGAGGAAAGATTTGTATTTTTCTATGTTTGTAACTAATAAATTTAAAGACTACTAGACCAATTTGAAAAATTCTTGGTGTTAGGACTCATTCGTCAGATTTCGCTTTCGTCAGAATAAATTATAGGTTGTTTTTTTCTGACTAAAACGAACTTTTGGTCAGATTCCGCTTTAGTCAGAATAAATGATACTTTCTGTTTTTTTATTACCCAAGTGCGAACGAAGGTGGGTTACCAATGGAAATCTTACTTTTCTGTGAGTAACATGGTCTATAATAACTTTCCCAAGGGAACGGTACCGAAACCGCGCAGAACAGCTAGTAAAAAACGAGAAGTAATTAAATGGGCAGCAATTATAAAATTTGGTTAGCCACAAAAAATCAGCATTTAAATCATTTGGTCAGCATACAAAGATTTTGTTCGTAAATAAAAAAATCAGGCAGCAATCCTTGTTCGGCAAATAATTTTGATAATGGTCAAATTAAATCAGAAATAGGCAGCTTACAATAACATGGGTTTGCATAATAAACATTCAGTCCGCAAAATAGTTACTTGGTCCGCAAAATAACTACTTGGTCAGCAAGACTTCATGATTGAACAGCAGAGAAAACATGTCGTAAAAAATTATACCACTCCCACTCCCACCCCCTCGAAACCCTCCAGACCCCCCTACATCCACCTACCCCACCTACATCCTCCTACTCCTCCTACATACTCCCACCCATTTTAAGCTACCAATACCAACCCAAGCTACCAATTTTACCCCCCCCCCCATCCCATCCTACCCCCACCTACACCCTCCTACCGCCTCCTACCCATCCTACAACCTCCTACCCTTCCTACAACCTCCTACCCCCCTCCTATTACCCCCTCCTACTACCCCCCTACATCCCACTCCTACCCCCCTACACCCCACTCCTACCCCCACTCCCACTACCACCACCACCACTACAACCACCACCACAACCACTACTTGGAATCGTAATAATAATCATAAACATAAAAGTTGCATAATCCAAAGTCCTTCCTAATCTATGTAAGGAATGCGCCATGCCCATTTTGCGCATGACAAGTTTGCTGACATTATTTTTGCTACTTTTATATGAAGTTCAAAAAATATATTTTGGCTTCCCCTCTGAGTGCTTACCAAAATTTTATTAAACAGTAGCAGCTCATTGCAGCTCAAAAATAATTACAGCCATCCAGAATGACATAAATTGCTGATAGGTTTTATAATGTTTGCTGGCCATGAGTTGCTGACCAATTAGCTATTTCTGCTTACAGATTATATTTTTCTGCTCACAAAAATACGAATACTCTGCTAACCATTTAAATAACACCCGTAAAAAACAACAAGTTTGCACAGTTGTCCATTCGAAAAGTTTTCCTTATGAAACGAAATGAACTTTACTAATTTCAGGTGGCTTATTTCTTCGCGTTCTACGAGCATTACAACAGAGCTCTGGTGATTTTGGCCGTGTTTGGCGTATTGGCATTCCTGGGTGGATTCTACGACGACGATAGTGCCATAAAGTGAGTGCTAATTAGCGACACAACTAGCGACATATTGCGACTTCCGTCGTGTAGTTAGTTATAATTATTATTGTAAACCATAAGTATATATCGTACCCTTAAAGGCAAAACCAACTAACTGCAGTGAACATAGTTTCGAGTAAATGAGTTTTTAAAATTTGATGAGATTATATACCTAAATAGTGCATTTTGACTTTGTGTGTTGTTTTTTATATTACGCAATCTAATCAGCTATTGTATAGTGTAATAAAAAATGATAAAAAATATAAAGATCCCAAAAAAAAAATGGGAAGTCTATCGCGGGGGGGTCACTTAGTTGGTTTTACCTGAATTATGTAAAATAGAACATATTTCTGAAAGGAAGCCCTGTACGCTTCTGAGTCGAATATTAACGTTTTAATTAAGAAAAAATAGATTATTTACAAAAACAGCAATACAAATATAGCAAAGGAAGCAGCCAAAATAAAAATAAAATAATTTTTATAGTTGGTTTTGCCTGAATAAAATTAAGACTGGTGTGCGGTTATCTACAGGTGCCGAATCTATTAGGGCTTCATTTTCTTTATTTTTGTATGTAGAGCTAGAGTTTGCGTACCTCTACATACCCCTATCTTCCTAACATTATAAAATCTGTAAAATATAATGTTTTTAGTAAAATTCACACATTTTTACAAAAAAAAGATAGACAAAACAGTCCTCTAGAGCGTATTAATGAAAGTATTAAAATGGGGTTCTGAATGGAGTGTCGGTAGTGGCTGACCTAGGCCTACATGATCTTCGGAACTTCGATATACTGAAGACAGCTAGATACTGGCTTGAATGAGTCACTTGGTGGAGTACATCTTTTGGGTGAAGCGCAAAACATGTACAGGTTCATAGCAGGCAACGTTCTATTATCGCAACCTACCCTGTGACCTGAAGAAGGTTTTATATCAATTAAAATATCAGAGGATCACATTATAAACGTTAATTATCAAATCAATTAAAAGTACTTAATTATAAAAATCAACATGTCGTGAAGTTTTCTTGTTTTTTGACCTAATCAAGATGATGTGTTTAGCCAGACTCTTCAAATTTTTAATTCATCATATTTGAATTGATTGACATGGTCATTGTTTTGGGTAAATTTCTTGGAGCCTGTTTTGTTAACTCAATTATATTCGGGACCCCTCCCTATCTCGGTAGCAAAAAAGAAAGACCTAGTGAATCTTTGCAAGAAAGGAGTAATACCCGATGAATACCACGGTTGGTTTGAGACTTTGCCGACTGATACAAATTTCAATAGTGTTGATGTTATGTAACAGCTTCTTCAGACTCTGTAGATGTAGATGTTGATTTTTATAATTAAGTACTTTTAATTGATTTGATAATAAACGTTTATAATGTGATCCTCTGATATTTTAATTGATATAAAACCTTCTTCAGGTCACAGGGTAGGTTGAGATAATAGAACGTTGCCTGCTATGAACCTGTACATGTTTTGCGCTTCACCCAAAAGACGTACTCCACCAAGTGACTCATTCAAGCCAGTATCTAGCTGTCTTCAGTATATCGAAGTTCCGAAGATCATGTAGGCCTAGGTCAGCCACTACCGACACTCCATTCACAACCCCCTTTTAATACTTTCATTATTACGCTCTAGAGGACTGTTTTGTCTATCTTTTTTTTGTAAAAATGTGTGAATTTTACTAAAAACATTATATTTTACAGATTTTATAATGTTAGGAAGATAGGGGTATGTAGAGGTGCGCAAACTCTAGCTCTACATACAAAAATAAAGAAAATGAAACCCTAATAGATTCGGCACCTGTAGATAACCGCACACCAGTCTTAATTTTATTCAGGCAAAACCAACTATAAAAATTATTTTATTTTTATTTTGGCTGCTTCCTTTGCTATATTTGTATTGCTGTTTTTGTAAATAATCTATTTTTTCTTAATTAAAACGTTAGTATTCGACTCAGAAGCGTACAGGGCTTCCTTTCAGAAATATGTTCTATTTCACATAATTCAGGTAAAACCAACTAAGTGACCCCCCCGCGATAGATTTCTCAATTTTTTTTTGGGATCTTTATATTTTTTATCATTTTTTATTACAATAGCTGATTAGATTGTGCAATATAAAAACAACTCAAAAAGACAAAAGTGCGCGATGCACGCACTAACGTGTGAGCGAAAAAAACTATTAAACGCGGATGGTTAGTTTTAGCTGCAGCAATTATCAAAACTGCAAAACTGCGGGACCTACAGTAAAAAGCAACTAAAGTGAGGATAAATTGTTTTACCAGTATACAAATTCAAAACATACATGTTTTTAACATCAGTTAAAAACAAATTAAGTTATTTAGTCTGTATTGCATCTATAGATAAAGTCTCTTTACTGGTAAACGTTCGGGGAAACAATAGTTTAAAGTAACGTTAGTTGCTTTTTCTTGTAGAAATTCTGAATAATATGTTTGCATTTAGCTGGTTTTTCACCTAGCTAACTTTGAAACTAAGCGGGATAGCGGATAACCGGTTTTACTAGTAGGTAGATAGAGCTCAAAAAGACGAATCGATTGGTATATTTAACTCATTTTTGAGAAAAGTGTCGGTTAGTTGGTTTTGCCTTTAAGGGTACGATATATACTATAATGTACTGTGTATTTTATTTTTTATAATATATTTAACTAAGTATAGAAAACGGTTTATGTATATAAGTACCTGAATCTATTGGTAACTTTAGTGCACCACCTACCTTCATCTGTTAATCTCAGTTACATCCATCCTAAGGTTGTCTGGAAGAAATCGCTTAAAGCGATACGACTGCCCATTGTACTTTTTTATCATTGTGTCACTTGTTGCATATTTTTATTGGTGTACAATAAAGAGTTGTTACTTACTTATACTAGAAAGACATGAGATTAAAGAGAGCTGCCCTTGAGTTTCTTGCTGGTTCTTCTCGGGGTCCTACTGCATTTTGGAACCAGCAACGTGTCGGTGGAGATGGGCTGCTGTTTACATTAAGCCAATCTTCATTGTTATTAGACTATTATGACTTTTCAAAGTGTATTTTCTATACCTACTGAAAAGAAATGAATTTGAATTTAGCAGTGTAGGCAAATGCAACTTGATAGGACAGCCGGTATGATACCGGTTGGCTTGTGAACTTACGAGTTTGTAAAAAGCAAAAAAATTAAAAATAATGATTTTCTTCCAACCTTTTTGGCAGGGGGCCTATACTAGTTGCCATTTCTCGCCTGAGGCATCTATTTCGTTCTACATGGGCGTTTTTAGTGTCACGCGGATTTGCTCACGCACGCGGGATTGGCCCGCATCTGTAGCACCCGCAAAGAATAATTTCATATGTAGATACGCGTCATCACATTCGTTTATCACGCTTTACAATAGATACACATATGAAATTATTCTTTGCGAGTGCTACGCATGCGGGCCAATCCGCGTGCGTGAGCAAATCCGCGTGACACTAAAAACACCCGTGAGAGATACGACAAGTGACAGTTGAGACATAGAATACTCATCACTCCTATCCTACGAGATAAGTGTAAGCTATACCTACTATATGCGTTAATATGCTGAGTCTAGTTTTTCTTTGAATCGTCAAAAATAGGTTCAATTAAGTGGTGAGTCCAGCGCAATACGATGGCGAAAAACAAACCAAATTATGTAACCAATTTAGTAATTAAGTAACAATTGATTAAAAGAATATTGTGTTGAGGAGTTTCTTGCCCCGATTCTTCTCCTCAATCACACATCCTGAAGCGGTGGAGTTGAAATGACGTTTAATAAGTGGACTTGTAAGTTCCTATTTTGAATTAAACATTTTGACTTTGACTTTTGGTTAAGTAGAGCTGGCTTCCAGGGTCGACACCCCCCTCCCCCTGGACTGGTACTGTCTAATACAAATAATAAATCACGCCTTTTATACCCGAGGGGGTAGGCAGAGGTATTCCACTACTGGATATACCCACTTTTCACGAGATATATTGGACCCCTAAACGTATTTGCACATGTCTCAGAATTAATTCTGGGACATGCGGGTTTCCTCACTATGTTTTCCTTCACCGTCGAGCTAGTGATAAATATGTACGTACCCGAGCCTCACTGATTTTCATCATGTGAAGCAGGCTCCTTCGTAAGGCTATCACTGCTGCTATGTATGTATGTATGTAGAATACCTATCTCTGCCGACGCCCTCAGGAATATAGGCGTATTTTTTATAACGTTCCTTTATATTTCAGTAATGCCGCTTGTACTAAATATACGCATGAATTTTCGAAATGGTACAGCCTTTGGATTACTATTACTTATACCGTTACTCAGACGTATTCACGTGAGTCTCAATTTTATTTATAATAATAATAATAATTTTATTTCAGATAAGTCACATCCATATGTTACACAAATACAAAATTAATGAAAAAATAAAAATGAAATAAAATCAGACTTCAAATTAAACACTAGTCAGTACATGAATCATACTGCAATGATTGATGTACTGACAGTCAAACCTGCACGAGAATGCTCTCAGGATGGTGTTGGGACTGGCCCGAGCCCTGCGCACTAGAGATGTGCACCGCTTTCGCATGGTTGCATAGAAACAATCAACCCGCGCCTCGGCGAACATCCCCGATGCGCTACAGTATCGAGGCAGTCCCATCAGCATCCGAAAAGTTTTTATTATTATATTTACTGTACTAGGTACCCATTATTATACTGTATTAGGTATTTATTTATTTTCTTTGAAACAAACAGCTTATACAATAAAAACAACATCATTTTATTTTTAATAATTAGTAGAACTGCATTCACTGCGTTTTTTTAAAGCGCCGAAATACGGGAATAGAATATAGCCTATGTTACTCAAGGATATTCTAGCTTTCCATTGGTGAAAGAATTTTTAAAATCGGTCCAGTAGTTTTTGAGTTTATTAGGAACAAAGATTCAAACATAAAAAAATACAAATCTCCTCTTTATAATACTTATTAGTGTAGAAGTGTCGATTTGTTATGCGGTCAGAGCTTGCTCTACTTATACTTGCGGTAATGATAGATCTGATGTACCTACAGAAGAAGCAACGTATGTCAAAATGAAGACGATTGCTATTAAGGCTGTAAATGTTGTTATCTAAGTACACTAATATTATAAAGAAGAAAGATTTTTTGTTTGTTTTTTTGTAATGAAAAGACTCCGAAACTCCTGGAACTACTTTAAAAATGCATTCAACAATTTAAAGATTACTTTTCTGGAACAAATATGGACTATAATTTTCCCACGTGAATGGGACTTGCGCGGGTGACATCACAGGGAACAGCTAGTATAGATAATAATGCGCTTTGCAGATGGAGCAACTTTAGTTAGGACAATGGCAACTGGCTTAATATTTCACTAAATAGATTGCAAAAACAAACAACAGTACCTAAGTGAAGGAAGGAAAAAAATCATGGCAATCAAAAACATTTCTTTTATTTTTAATCTAAGATCTCAGGTAAAAGATACGCATTTTGTGTCTTTAAAAACCAATTAAAAACGTTATTTTAGGAACAAATAATTTTTTTTATTGGTACTTACCTACTTTTATGTTTTCTGAAAATGAATAAATACCTACCTAGGTATTAAGACAAATTGACTCCGTAAATTAAGTATAAAGTGCAATATTTTATGTCTATAATGAAAAGAATTTTAAAAACAAGAGCACAGAACAAGAGGTTATCTTTTTTTTTTTTTTCATTTATCCCAATTAGGGAAAGGCAAAGGAATCTAGCCCATACAGCCAAGTCTGTTGTAAGTTTTCTCTGATCCCAAGAGGTTATCTTATCTATTGAACTTTGTTTATTAACAACTTTGTCTGGCAAAGGCATTGAGATATGAGCCATATACAGGGTGGATATTTGAGATGGGTCGGCCAGGGCAGCTACCTTAACCGTTGTAGCTAGACGAAAATGGTCTGAAGAGACTATCCACCATTTTTGAAAATATTTAGAACTGCATTTAAAGATTTTTGAAAAATGGTACAGTCAGCGAGAAAATCGTCGATTCCCACAAAAAAATTTTTTGATGCCATTCGATCCAGTTTCAGATAAGGATCAAAAGTCTCTAAGAGACTAACTGAGGTCAAGGGGGTAGAAAAGTCAGGAAACACAAAAAACGTTTTACATACATTTAGTAAGGAATAAAACTTCAACCGGAAAAAAAGTTCAATAAAATACTTAAATCTCTTTGTTGGTGAATCAACTTATAAATCTGAGCAGCGTTCTCCTTGGAAAACATCGCGCCAAGTTGCCAAGTGGCCAGTAACGTATTCTAAAAAAAAGAGATCTTATCTGACATTTAAAATTGTGGCAAATAAGAAAAGATAGTATACCATGTTTTCCAAGGAGAACGCTGCTCAGATTTATAAGTTGAATCACCACTAAAGAGATTTTAGCATTTCATTGAATTTTTTTTCCGGTTAAAGTTTCATTCCTTACTAAATGTATGTAAAACGTTTTTTTGCGTTTCCTGACTTTTCTACCCCCTTGACCTCAGTTAGTCTCTTAGAGACTTTTGATCCTTATCTGAAACTGGATCGAATGGCATCAAATTTTTTTTTTGTGGGAATCGACGATTTTCTCTCTGACTGTACCATTTTTCAAAAATCTTTAAATGCAGTTCTAAATATTTTCAAAAATGGTGGATAGTCTCTTTAGACCATTTTCGTCTAGCTACAACGGTTAAGGTAGCTGCCCTGGCCGACCCATCTCAAATATCCACCCTGTATACAGGGTGACTTTTTTTACCGTCTGGAAAAAAATGTGGTGTGATAGGTAAGTGTAATAGATTCATTTGGCAATGTAACTTAAAAAAAAATTTTTTTCTCAAAAAAATTTTTACTTACTTAAACTAATATACATTACTCAATTGTAGTTAATAATACAAACTGAAATATTTGAAATAGTATTTTTAAAAGGAACAGGCTCGTAGCTTCTATTTATGCGCAATTTACCTACGGACGCCAGCTGCGCGTAGTACTGTGCGTAGTTTTCTAGATTTTGTAAATTGCATTAAACATGACTATATTTAACAATAGGGTTGTGTCCTACCTAGTCAAATCAGTTACTTTTTACGATCTGTCAAAACGAAATTTTACTATGGAATATGTACTGAAATAGCAAACCGTGACGTCATAGTTTGTATTACTCAATTGCAGCACTTTTTTTGATTGTTTTATTATTTTTAAATTTGCTAAAATTGTAAATTTAAAATCGAAATACATATTTTGAGGTGTTTTGGGATAATCTTTTTAATGAATGACTACTCGCAATTTAATTTCGATGCTGTCAACTACCCAATTAATCTCGTGTATAACTTCGGCTCTAGATACCTTATACGTCATATTTTTTTCCAGACGGTAAAAAAAATCATCCAGTATACTACTGGCCCATGTCAAAAAAAAATATGGGTCATATGAACCACCAGGTGACGTATATAGGACGATATAAGAGCATAAAATAATAAGATTCAGCACTATGCCGTCACTTGTAAGCTGTTCAACTGAGTGCTGGAGAGAATTCAAAAGTGCAGGTAGAGTGAGTACATTTTGGTCATATATTTTTGTACGGCATTTTTACCATTGATAGATCCATGAATAATTATAAGAAAGCGCATAGTGCCGTACAAAAATTGTGATTCACAAAGTCGGTTATTTTTTTTATTTTCTGACAATTTTCAGGGTAAATTTGGTCATCTCATTCTGTACGGCATCAGTTTCATACTGTTTCAATACAGCTTCTAATCCATTATTCCGCAACGCCGTACAAAAATCATGCGACAAGGGGAAAATATCGAGCGTTGCAACCCCCTCTTTTTCCGTGGTCCGGGGGGTGATTTGAAACAATAGACTCCAAACTTCAATGGAATTCTGATATTTCTGCATTATCTAACAGACTGAGCTCAGCTGCTTATGCCATCAGAAAAATCAGATGGCTTACTGATGTAGACACAGCAAGACTCGTTTATTTTAGCTACTTTCACAGTATAATGTCCTATGGCATCTTGCTGTGGTGCTGTGGGGCAGAGCTGCTGATGCAGAATCTATTTTTATTTAAGAAAAAAGGGCTATACGCGCCATTTACAAGTTAAGATGTCGTGATTCCCTGAGAGAACTGTTCAAAGAAATTAATATTTTAACAATGCCTTGTCAGTACATTTATGAAAACATTATGTATGTACGGAAAAACATATTACTGTATACTAAAAACTGTGACAGGCATAATTGTAATCTTAGGAATAAAAAATATACTAGAGCAACCTCAGTCACGATTAAGTAAAATTAATAATTCCTTTGTGGGGCTTTGCATACGCTTTTATAATAAAATACCAGAACAAATTTTGAAATTTCCTGAAACTGTGTTTAAAACTCATGTAAAACATGTACTTTGTAAAATGGCATATTACAAACTAGACGATTATATAAATGACAATGATGCTAAGAACAGATTTCCTCCAGTCCAGCGCAATACGATAGCGAAAAACAAACGAAATTATGTAACCCAATTTAGTGTTAAGTAACAATTGATTAAAAAAATATTGTGTTGAGGAGTTTTTTGCTCCGCTTCTTCTGCTTCGCTTCTGGAGTTGAAATAACGTTCAATAAGTGGGCTTGTAAGTTTCTATTTTGAATAAAACATTTTGACTTTGAGAACATAAAATCAATTTATTTTGAAAGTATTTTATGCATAGATATTTTTTTTTACATGCCGTACATTTTTGTTGGTGGTTGGTTATTTATCTTAATACTATTTAAGACAAGGGCAAAATGTAGAAAATTGCTATATTTTATTAATCTATGAATATTTCAACTTTTGCAAATTTAAGTTTTTGTATTTGTCTATATTTTTTTAGAACAGTTTCTTTTGAACAGCAATGCTATATAACAATTGTATTTTACAATATCATGTTAAAAAAAAAGTTGCCGTACAGAGTCAATTGACTTTACAGCTTTTTATATGAGGTGTACCATGAAATTAA
The DNA here is from genome assembly GCA_963855545.1 of Ethmia dodecea. NCBI lineage: Eukaryota > Metazoa > Arthropoda > Insecta > Lepidoptera > Depressariidae > Ethmia > Ethmia dodecea. The sequence goes on along the minus strand of OY979463.1, from coordinate 2,100,160 downwards.
GATAATTATTAATATACATTCAAATGAACAATAATTTTTTAACGGCATTATATTTAATAGTACTTTTGAGTGCTAGATAATGTTTTGGAACCGAAGCCGTACTTTTTCAAATCACCCCCCGGACCACGGAAAAAGAGGGGGTTGCAAGACTTGCAGCGCTCGATATTTTCCCCTTGTCGCATGATTTTTGTACGGCGTTGCGGAATAATGGATTAGAAGCTGTATTGAAACAGTATGAAACTGATGCCGTACAGAATGAGATGACCAAATTTACCCTGGAAATTGTCAGAAAATAAAAAAAAAATACCGACTTTGTGGATCACCATTTTTGTACGGCACTGCGCGCTTTCTTGTTATTTTTTTATGGATCTGTGGCAGCGTATCGCGCCGTAATCATGAAACTAGAGCGAAGTCTTCTTTCTTCACGTCGATCGAGGAACCGGCGGCGCGGCAACCGACATGCTGTCTCCTCGACGGCCGGCGCGGCAAATGCGGGCGCGGATTTCTGCCCGCTATATTTACGTGAAACCGACCGCGCGATGGATCACTCTGCTTCCCCGCCTCATGGCCTTCAGCCCCGTATCACCCATCCATCGTCGCTATTGGACGATGCCTATTTTCCTAGCTATTAAAACCACTAGTTAAGAACCATTTTTTGTGCATATATCGTACCCTTAAAGGCAAAACCAACTAACCGACACTTTTCTCAAAAATGAGTTAAATATACCAATCGATTCGTCTTTTTGAGCTCTATCTACTAGTAAAACCGGTTATCCGCTATCCCGCTTAGTTTCAAAGTTAGCTAGGTGAAAAACCAGCTAAATGCAAACATATTCAGAATTTCTACAAGAAAAAGCAACTAACGTTACTTTAAACTATTGTTTCCCCGAACGTTTACCAGTAAAGAGACTTTATCTATAGATGCAATACAGACTAAATAACTTTATTTGTTTTTAACTGATGACATAAACATGTATGTTTTGAATTTGTATACTGGTAAAACAATTTATCCTCACTTTAGTTGCTTTTTACTGTAGGTCCCGCAGTTTTGCAGTTCTGATAATTGCTGCAGCTAAAACCAACTATCCGCGTTTAATAGTTTTTTTCGCTCACACGTTAGTGCGTGCATCGCGCACTTTTGTCTTTTTGAGTTGTTTTTATATTGCACAATCTAATCAGCTGTTGTATAGTGTAATAAAAAATGTTAAAAAATATAAAGATCCCAAAAAAAAATTGGGAAATCTATCGCGGGGAGGTCACTTAGTTGGTTTTACCTGAATTATGTAAAATAGAACATATTTCTGAAAGGAAGCCCTGTACGCTTCTGAGTCGAATATTAACGTTTTAATTAAGAAAAAATAGATTATTTACAAAAACAGCAATACAAATATAGCAAAGGCAGCAGCCAAAATAAAAATAAAATAATTTTTATAGTTGGTTTTGCCTGAATAAAATTAAGACTGGTGTGCGGTTATCTACAGTTGCCGAATCTATTAGGGCTTCATTTTCTTTATTTTTGTATGTAGAGCTAGAGTTTGCGTACCTCTACATACTCTATCTTCCTAACATTATAAAATCTGTAAAATATAATGTTTTTAGTAAAATTCACACATTTTTACAAAAAAAAGATAGACAAAACAGTCCTCTAGAGCGTAATAATGAAAGTATTAAAAGGGGGTTCTGAATGGAGTGTCGGTAGTGGCTGACCTAGGCCTACATGATCTTCGGAACTTCGATATACTGAAAACAGCTAGATACTGGCTTATATACTGAAGACAGCTAGATACTGGCTTGAATGAGTCACTTGGTGGAGTACATCTTTTGGGTGAAGCGCAAAACATGTACAGGTTCATAGCAGGCAACGTTCTATTATCTCAACCTTCCCTGTGACCTGAAGAAGGTTTTATATCAATTAAAATATCAGAGGATCACATTATAAACGTTTATTATCAAATCAATTAAAAGTACTTAATTATAAAAATCAACATTAAGATTCTTCGCTGGACTCCACATCTACAGAGTCTGAAGAAGCTGTTACATAACATCAACACTATTGAAATTTGTATCAGTCGGCAAAGTCTCAAACCAACCGTGGTATTCATCGGGTATTACTCCTTTCTTGCAAAGATTCACTAGGTCTTTCTTTTTTGCTACCGAGATAGGGAGGGGTCCCGAATATAATTGAGTTAACAAAACAGGCTCCAAGAAATTTACCCAAAACAATGACCATGTCAATCAATTCAAATATGTATGATGAATTAAAAAATTGGAAGAGTCTGGCTGAACACATCATCTTGATTAGGTCAAAAAACAAGAAAACTTCACGACATGTTGATTTTTATAATTAAGTACTTTTAATTGATTTGATAATTAACGTTTATAATGTGATCCTCTGATATTTTAATTGATATACAACCTTTTTCAGGTCACAGGGTAGGTTGAGATAATAGAACGTTGCCTGCTATGAACCTGTACATGTTTTGCGCTTCACCCAAAAGATGTACTCCACCAAGTGACTCATTCAAGCCAGTATCTAGCTGTCTTCAGTATATCGAAGTTCCGAAGATCATGTAGGCCTAGGTCAGCCACTACCGACACTCCATTCAGAACCCCCTTTTAATACTTTCATTATTACGCTCTAGAGGACTGTTTTGTCTATCTTTTTTTTTGTAAAAATGTGTGAATTTTACTAAAAACATTATATTTTACAGATTTTATAATGTTAGGAAGATAGGGGTATGTAGAGGTACGCAAACTCTAGCTCTACATACAAAAATAAAGAAAATGAAGCCCTAATAGATTCGGCACCTGTAGATAACCGCACACCAGTCTTAATTTTATTCAGGCAAAACCAACTATAAAAATTATTTTATTTTTATTTTGGCTGCTTCCTTTGCTATATTTGTATTGCTGTTTTTGTAAATAATCTATTTTTTCTTAATTAAAACGTTAATATTCGACTCAGAAGCGTACAGGGCTTCCTTTCAGAAATATGTTCTATTTTACATAATTCAGGTAAAACCAACTAAGTGACCCCCCCGCGATAGACTTCCCATTTTTTTTTTGGGATCTTTATATTTTTTATCATTTTTTATTACACTTTACAATAGCTGATTAGATTGCGTAATATAAAAAACAACACACAAAGTCAAAATGCACTATTTAGGTATATAATCTTCTCATCAAATATTAAAAACTCATTTACTCGAAACTATGTTCACAGCAGTTAGTTGGTTTTGCCTTTAAGGGTACGATATATTGTTTATTTTTCTTAATATACATTCCATTCCATTTCCATTCTGATTGACAATTTCATTCCGGCGTTTCATTGCCTGCTCGCAGTTTATCAGTGGCCACACATTTGCGCCACAGATCTATCAATGGTAAAAATGCCGTACAAAAATATATGACCAAAATGTACTCACTCTACCTGCACTTTTGAATTCTCACCAGCACTCAGTTGGACAACTTACAAGTGACGGCATATTGCTGAATCTTATTATTTTATGCTCTTATATCGTCCTATATACGTCACCTGGTGGTTCATATGACCCATAATTTTTTTGGACATGGGCCAGTAGTCTAATACTTTGATGTACAATTATTTTGCGTTGCAGACGTGTACGAAGGTGGAATAGAGAACGGAAAGAATAGAATCTTCTGCCACAGTGATAAATATTGTTGGAAAATATATAATGATATGTTCTCGACTGAATTCTCTCATACCAAGCGTACAAGAGTTTTGGAGTAAGTATAGTGCAGCCATTTAAAAAAATGAGCGAAGACTCCTGTCGCGTTAGGGGTCATCTATAAATTACGTCACACGTTATTTGTTTACAATAAAATACCAAAAAACAAGTTAAATGAAGCAAAATACTTTCTTTTAGGACCAAAGACTTTGAATCGATGTGCCGGCGTCCGTTGGTTTCGGCGGACTGTAAATTTTTTGTGGGTGACGGGAAATCACTGCCACCTCAAAATAAAAATACCGACCAAATCCGTTCATAAACTACAAAAATAATGCAAGTGGCTCTTTTAAAAGCTGGCTCCTTCATGCCACTTCTCCCCTAAATAAAAATAACAATACTGACTTAAATATACTAGTCAAAACAAAATAAGGGCCTCCATGTTTTTATAGTATTCTCATGAATTCTTGAGGTCCAAAGGTCGATTAATGATAAGATTAGTGTTTTAGTTTTTTATTATAAACAGCATAAAATAATGATAGAAACAATAAAATAAAAATAAATACACCGCTCTTTCTAAAAATTAACATTTTTGCTAATCGCAACTGTAAGAAAAAAATATTACTTAAGTAAAAAAAAAACAAAAGGTGTTGGTTGATTTGTGACTTTCTTCAATAGGTATCTGGTGTGCCCTCCTCGTTTTCTAATGCACTCTTGAAGCGTGGAAGGTACACTCTCCATCAGGTGTAGGTACAACTGTTTCTTGAGGAATTTGTTCTCTGCTTGATTTCAAAAGGTTTATTAGCTGTGTTTCATTGTGGAGTGAGCAGTGATAGCCTTACGGTTAAAGAGCCGGCCGAAAATCAGTGAGGCTCGGGTTCGAATCCTGGCATGTACCCAAGAGTTTTTCAAAAACTTACGTCTATGTTTCTCGTTTGCGGTCTACTGACCTCATTAATGGCTGCAGCCGAAAATCAGCGTCACAGCCCAGGCTGTGGCATTATGCTGAGCTGTAGCCCTATCGGCATACAATTATTTTTGTCTGATTATACTGTAATTTCAGTTTTTATTTTTGTTGCTATGTCGAATAAAAAGTTTCTTTCTTTCTTTCTTCTCTACATATTTATCACTAGCTCGACGGAGAAGGAAAACATCGTGAGGAAACCCGCAGGTCTCTGAATTAATTCTGAGACATGTGTAAATAGACCCGGTCCGGCGATGGGCTCACCACCTATCACGTTTAGGGGTCCAATATATCTCATGTGGGTATATCCAGTAATGGAATACCTCTGCCTACTCCCTCGGGGACAAAAGGCGTGAGTTTTTTTTTTATTTATTCCATTGTGTACGGGTTGGTTTTAGTCTTGAGCATAGTCGTTCGCCATTGGGAGTGCTCAATTTAGTTCGCAGTCGCAGTTTTATTTTTATACTGGGCCATTGGGAGCGCTCAATTTAGTTCGCAGTCGCAGTTTTTTTTTTATACTGGATGATTTTTTTTACCGTCTGGAAAAAAATATGACGTATAAGGTATCTGGAGCCGAAGTTATACACGAGATTAATTGTTAAATATAGTCATGTTTAATGCAATTTACAAAATTTAGAAAACTACGCAGTGCTACGCGCAGCTGGTGGTTGTAGGTAAATTGCGCATAAATGGAAGCTATGAGCCTGTTTCTTTTTAAAATACTATTTCAAATATTTCAGTGTGTATTATTGACTACAATTGAGTAATGTAAGTATATCAGTTTAAGAAAGAAAAATTTGTTTTTGAAAAAAAAAAATTAAGTAACATTGCCAAATGAATCTATTACACTTACCTATCACACCACATTTTTTTCCAGACGGTAAAAAAAGTCACCCTGTATATGGAGATAATTCTATAAGGAAATGTTTTTCATATTATTATTGTAAAAAACTTTAACCGTGGATAGACTATAATTTAATTAGAAACTTTCGCAAGAGCGGTAAGATTAAAAAACATAAAGTCGGTTAGGCATGCAGCGCCACTCAATAATAGAGCGGACGCCAGAAAAATATATATTTAAAAGAACTAAGAGCGAGATTCTGGACGAACTAGTTCGCATAGTTCACCCAAAAGAGCGCTCTTTCGAACTAGTTTGTTCGCGAACTATCCAAGACTAGTTGGTTTATGCTTCGAACACTGCGTTTTAGTAAATCCTACATGTGTTCAATTGGATTGAGGTCCGGAATATTTGCAGGCCAGAGCAAAACCTGTAAACAAGCCTCCTCTAGGGCTTCTCTGGTGGCCCTAGCTGTATGTGTTTGTGCATGAGACCACATGGGGTCTTATGACCTCGATATAACGTTAAGCTGTAATTGTGCCTTCTTTGAGAATTACCAACTCGGTTCTACGTGATATACCTACTTAGACCGACTGCGACATAGAGATTCCTTCCTACACCATCACATTGGGGCCCCCAAATCTGTCAGTTTCATGGGTACAAGCATCCGAAAATCGCTCACCTTCACTCCTCCAGAGCCTAATGCGACGGTCATAAGAAAAATAACTTTGCACTCATCCGTAAACAAGACTCTACTCCAATCACTTGAATCACTCATAGCCCATGCCAGATGCTGCCTGTGAACGATAATCGATTTGAACGATAATCGATTTTCACCATGAGCACTTGTTAATGGTATCCGCATTACGCGTCTCCTGCAAAATTGCTGGTCCTCGTGTAACCGATTTCTAATGGTTTGATTACTAACGCGTGTACCCGTCGCCTGCCGCAAACGGTTTTGTAAGGAGCGGACTGTGATGCAGCGTTATCTGCCGAGTGTTGCCAACTGCTACCCTTGCCTTGTAGCTAGACATCTTGCAAAAAGTAGCCAGATTGCCCGATTTGTTGACACAAAAAAGTAGCTAGAAGTAGCTAACACTTTAAACTAGGTAAAGTAAGCAGATTACGTGTATTTTTTCATAGGTAAATCAATTTTCAGTTTATTAAAATAGCGAGCAATAATTTGAAATTTATAAAATAAGACAAAGCAGAACGCAATATAAGTTTTAAACGAAGAAATATGTTTATCCCCTTCATTTATCCAGGTATTAGTAATAAAATACATACGCCAGCCACGTTTAGGTACAATTTAAGGACCAAATGTGAGTACTTTCGAGACTTTATAGTAGGGTATCCACTATAAAGTCTCGAAAGTACTCACATTTTGTAAAAGAGTAAAAGTAGCTTGAAAAAGTAGCTAAAAAATTTAGCTACAAGATTTTGTAAATTGTAGCTGCCTGATACCCAAAAATAGCTAGATCTAGCTATAAAGTAGCTAAGTTGGCAACACTGTCTCTGCGCGCAGTCAAGCGCACGCAGCGGTCCACATGTGCGGTAGTTGCTCGAACTCTGCCAGATCCCCGTCTCCTGGTTAGTCTCTTAAAATCGATTCCAAGCGTTCTGGATCGCTCGCCGGGAAAAACCCAGGTGCAACGCTACAGAACGCTGAGAATGGCTTTCTTGAAGCAATGTTATGGCCCTACCCTAGTTACGGTTAGTAAGTCCATATGTCGTCGAATTCTCGGCATAACTTTTTTAAATAGCCACTAGTAATCAAAACTTGTTAAAATCCGTCTTAACATCAGTTAGAATCAAGTGGTATAGTAATTATTAAGTGGTAAGTATAAATGGACGAGTTTAGTAGTTAGGGAGGCGAGGTAGCTAAATGGCGTAATTCAACGGCGCCGTCGAGACCTATCAAAATCGAAAGATAAAATAATTTCGAAAAGAAAAGCTCGTATGGTAAAAACCATTGTAGCGGTGGGTTTGGCGTGTACGGTTTTTCAAAAATGTTAAAAAAAACAGTTACTTGGGCATTCTCGAGCGCGTCAGATATTCATACTACGTATGCCCCAAGTGCCTCTGATAACAACGGTATACTAATCTGCCGTTTTGCGTGGTGGGGGTAGGCATAAAAAGTAGTCAAAATTGCAAAAAAAAAATAATTTACTCGAGCGCGTCAGATTTTCGGAAGGGGTGTTAAGTAGGTCCCAAGTTTAAAAAAACTGACGATTTGGGCGTGACGATAAGTTACGACGAATGTTTGAAAATGCAAAAAAAAATAGTTCTTTTGCAATACTCGAGCGCGTCAGATTTTCATAGGGGAGGTTTATCTCGGTATCCTGAAAGCATATTTTCTTAATCTGACAAAAATGTTGGTGGGTTCTCTTAATCTGACCGAAAAAGGTTTTTTGGTTTATTTTTTCCCTTTCTTTCTCCTTGATAAAACGGGGAATTATACAGGTGAACTATGCTCTCGCTCTTAGTTCTTTTAAATATATATTTTTCTGGCGTCCGCTCTATTATTGAGTGGCGCTGCATGCCTAACCGACTTTATGTTTTTTAATCTTACCGCTCTTGCGAAAGTTTCTAATTAAATTATAGTCTATCCACGGTTAAAGATTTTTACAATAATAATATGAAAAACATTTCCTTATAGAATTATCTCCATATACAGGGTGACTTTTTTTACCGTCTGGAAAAAAATGTGGTGTGATAGGTAAGTGTAATAGATTCATTTGGCAATGTAACTTAAAAAAAATTTTTTTTCTCAACATTTTTTTTTCTTGCTTTAAACTAATATACACTCAATTGTAGTCAATAATACACACTGAGATATTTGAAATAGTATTTTAAAAAGAAACAGGCTCGTAACTTCCATTTATGCGCAATCTACCTGCAACCGCCATCAGCGCGTAGTACTGTGCGTAGTTTTCTAGATTTTGTAAATTGCACTAAACATGACTATATTTAACAATTAACCTCGTGTATAACTTCGGCTCTAGATACCTTATACGTCATATTTTTTTCCAGACGGTAAAAAAAATCATCCAGTATATATATTAAGGTGTACCGAAAATTCCCTTCTACCGCTTTTTCCCCACCATCAATGTTGCGAACTAAAGGAAAAATACTGGTAGGACGGCATATTTCCGCGAAGCGCTCAGTCTGTATTACATGTTTATGGCAAATTCCTCTTTTTTGCTTCAATTCTTCACTTCTTTTTGCTTACTAGTTACGGTACGTCCAAAAAACAATTTGAGGATCAACAGGCTATTGAATAATATACATACATGGAACTGTACATGTTAATAATACTTTTGTATACATATACGCGTAACTTTTTCAGAGTCCACGAAAATTGTCGAGAAGCTTTAGAAAAAAAAATGAGATATAATAAAAGTTCAATAATATAATCATCGTTATTTCATATCAATATACTCAAAAAACCGAGAGTTTGAGTTTCTATGATGCTTCAAGTCAAAAAGTTTTAACTTTGGACAAAAATGTAAAGAGACATTTTTTGTGAAAAATAAAATTACCTTTTTTGTTTATTTAAACTTTTTTTGTGTAAAATGTATCATTCGCGACTTATATGCCGCCACGCGTTTTTCTGAAGACGAAATGGCTCCTCCACACTTCCGGTCATGCAGAAACCGGCAGATTTTGTATTTTTAGTAAGTTTTAGATTATATTCTTCAAAATAAAAAATAAAAAAATCGCGCTCGAGAATGCCGGATTAACGTTTTTTTTTACAAGTTCGCGACCCTATAACTTGGCGGCGTCAAGGACTTATCGTCAGATTAGTTAAATTTAGTCTTAAAACACTAAAATCAACCCCCAATATCTTAATCTGACGCGCTTGAGTATTTCAGACTATCGATTTTTTTTTACTAATCTGATCGTCTATCCTAGGCGCGCGTCACTACTTATAGAGCTAAATACTTGACAAGGTTGTTCTATTAGGTCTAAGGTATCGCTCATATCTTAAACTGCCACGCTCGAGTATTACCGAAAATTCCCCTATTCGCCTCCCTAACTATAGTGTGCCTTATTTATATTGACATTTCAAAGTGTAGGTATTTTTATACAGAGATTCCCACTTGGGCCCGCTATTTTATAATACATACTTATATGAGATCTACACATGTTTCCATCATTCGAAATTTTTGATGTATGCGGATGACACCAAAATATTCTTCGACATATCTAATGAACTGGATACCTAGTCATAAACTTCAAGATGATCTAGATCGTTTGTCTGAGTATTACGTTAGAAATAGAATCAAGGTTAACGTGGATAAATGTCAGTTAATCACTTTCAGTCGTAAAAATAAAGCTATTGAATTCCCCTACATACTTCAAAATACCCCACTACAAAGATATAAACTTGTTCGTGATTTAGGAATTTACTTAGATTCTAAACTATCATTTTCGGAACATGTGGACATAATTACCAGTAAAGCTTACAGAAGCCTTGGCTTTATCATGAGGTCTTGTAAACTGATTAATGATACCTCTTGTATTAAACTTATTTATAACGCCTATGTTAGGAGTATCCTCGAATATGCTAGTTGTATATGGAGCCCCCAGTATATTACGCACTCTCAAAATGTAGAATTTATACAGCGTAAATTCTTGAAATATCTCAATTCTAGAGCTCGTTCCTATACAAGTACCTACGAAGATAGCTGTAATCATCACAAGATGTACACCCTTGAACAGCGTAGAATGACCCAGGATATGATGATACTCTACGACGTTCTAAGAGGAAAACTAGATTGTCCCACTTTACTAAGCGAGATTGGATTTAATACACCCATACGACGCACTCGACAAACAAAACTTTTCCTAGTTCCTTTTCATCGCACTAATTATGCTCAAAATTCTCTTTTACCGCGCATCACCCGAGCATATAATAACAAGTTTCAAAACCTAGATCCTTTCAATTCTTCTAAATCAAACTTCAGGAAGCAAATTTATGAAAAATTACGATACTAAATCGTAATCTCGCGTACCTTACTACGCATAGGTACGTATACTACTACCAATGGAACCGTCCTTCGTGCTCAGTGGCCAACCGCACTGATCCCAAGATATTTTCTCGTAGGGCTGAGCTCGAAGGCGGGTTGGCGAACCCACCAAACATAAACACACACACACACACACCTTACACACTCAAACATACTCATAAACACATTATTATTCAAACTGTCTTAGATACTATATAAAAATAAGCACAAACACCAAAACAAAAACATATTATTTATAATTACGAGGAAATCTGTAATTAGCCTTACTTACTTTACTATAATATTTTGTAACTATACAATTGATGTACGCGGTTGATTTCCCTAATAAATGAAAAATAAAAAATAAAAATAAAATAAAATACCTACTGAAATAAAAGAATTTTGAGTTTTGAAATTATCAAAAACTAGCCACTTTAAACAATTATGCAGGTGGAATACTCAAAAAATGTTTATAAACAAATAAGGTAACACCACAATAAACAATCAGCTACTTGAGAACGCATAAAAAATAAATTATTAGGTCAAAAATACAAGTGGCCCTTATTTTGTTTTGACTAGTATACTCTTACAGTCAACAAAGTTGTTAGGGTTACATGACCAGAAACTTAGATTCAGTTTTCCCTTAAAGCCTTATATGTATTTATAGTTTTTTTTTGGTAAATTTTAGGGATCCAAGATACCTTTTGAAATAAACATTAATCAATAAGATTTATTTATGACTACACCAGAAAAATGTGTCCTTACTTACTGGTCATGTAACCCTAACAACTTTGTTGACTGTACATAAGCTCTATTGGTACTAACATACTAACAGAACGATCGACACAAGTCTGATATAAAGTTTTATTATTGTTATTATGACCCTCCCTATGGGCTTCGCAGCAGTCGGGTAAAAATAACAATTAAAATCGAAGCCTGTTATTTACAGGGAGGAGTTCCCATGGCATAAGTTTAAAACATATAGTCATCGTTTCTTTAAAACCTATTACAATTCTACTTTTACTAAAACGAAGTGGATAATTGTGTGGAGGTATCGCACTGAAAAGTACCATGACATGCCGATATGCCCGAAGTGCCGCGATTTCGAGGCTTGTCCGTTCAGAAACCTGACGGACTATTGCGGCGAGGTTGCCTTCAAGACATTCCTGGACAACCCACACGTGGTCTGGCTGATCGTTGTCGTCGCTGTATGGGGTAAGACATCCCACAGCTGGGCTTAGCGCATTTCTTGGTATGTACAGTCAACAAAGTTGTTAGGGTTACATGGCCCGAAACTAAGATTCAGTTTTCTCTTAAAGCCTTAAATGTATTTATAGTTTTTTTTTGGTAAATTCTAGGGATCAAAGATACCTTTTGAAATAAACATTAATCAATAAGATTGATTTATGACTACACCAGAAAAATGAGTTCTTACTAACCTACTGGCCATGTAACCCTAACAACTTTGTTGACTGTAGGTACTATCAGTAAAAGTTCTGCCTGATACACCGTTTACGAGCAGCATCTTTTCCCACCCTGTGGCTACAAAGCCCTATCTCAAAGCAACAATGACAATTACAAAAAAGGGTTTCTTTCATGGTTATGACCATTTCGGGTCGATGAACTGATCGGAATTTAAATCGGTGTTACTGGCTTCTGATTGTTTAACTCTAATTAGGGTTGGGGCAATAAAACTTAAGCTTTCAAGCGACAATTTTTCCAAATGTATCAGGCTTAGTGTTTGTCTATAGTATATCATCGAAAACACTTCCGTCAGTAGATAGGTACCTACTATCAGCCAACGCTCCGCCTGATACACCAAAAGGGAGATTTTGCGAGCACTAATCTTTTCCCACATTGGAATAACGACCAATAGCTTTGAAGCAACCCGTTGCGACAAATTTCTGACTTATAGGGACAATGAAAATAAATAAAAAATGTGTCTATCGTGTTTATGACCATTTTGTGGCGATCAAAGGAACGGAATAAAAACGGTGTTACTGGCTTCTGATTGTTTAACTCTAATTATAAATTTAGGGTTGTTGTAATTAGGGAATCCAATCCCGCATCAAAATCGCGATCAATCCCGCAATCAAAGACAAGTAAATTTTTGTTTTTACATACATACGTATAGGGAATCCAATCCCTCAAACGCGGGATTTCGCATTTGCGGGATCCTGCACCTCTTTTGCATTATCTAAAATTTTTGCGGGATTGAAAATAACATAAATGAGCTCAGATGACGTTCTGATTAGTTTTAAGACCCAGTACAGCCTAATTAATAAGTTTTTTAGAAACGTTTTTAATTTTCAAAAATATATATTATTTCATTTTAAGTTGTGTGAATCCTGTTTCGGAACGGAACGTAAACCCCTCAAACCAAGAATCATAGACACAATAGATTTTTCTGTAGTTATTGTTGTTTAACAGCGCGATTCTTGACGAATTGTTAGTTAAAATACTAGAGCTATGACTAGGGATCCTCCCACGGTACGGGAATATTTTATCATCAAATAATTTCCTCGAAAGTATTATTAAAAAAATGTTTTTTCGTGTCTCTAAAACAAAAAAATATTTTCTATTATCAATACAAATCTAAAAGACAAAAGGTTGAAAATTGTATTAAGTATACCGTTTATTAAAAGAAAATTAAATTTTTAACTTTGAAGCATAATTAAATTAAATTGTTGTTTAGTAATTAGTAATAACTCTACCTATTACCTGATAATAATTATAATAAAACTAAAATTTACTTACTTATATTTATTTCAATTATTTTTAAATAATTACTCAAAACAAATTTTTTAGTTATAGGGGCATGAAAACACAGTTCATAATTTTTCCAAAAAGTGTTTTCCATTCAAATGTCAAGTCACGCACGAGTTCCATGGGAAAGTTGTTAAATCACTTATTAAGCTGTACTAAGTTTTAAAAGTAATTAGAACGTCGTCTGAGCTCTTTTTCTCAACCGCAGACATGCGGGATCCCGCACGAATTCTTTAAAATGTATCAGCCGGTTAGTTTGTCCATCATAGGTACAGGCAGTGGCGGACCAAGCCTGTCGGAGGCCCGGGCGTAAAAACTGAATGAGCCCCCCCCCCCCCCCCCCGTCTTAGAACTTTTAAATTAAATTTGGAATCCCCTCAGGCCTGAAGAAATTTTGTGTAGCTTTAATAGTATTTGTTTCTATGGTGCCTCCAACAACACCCAACTGCCTTTTATCATTGTTTAGGATTTGTTAAGACAACTTTTCGCAAAATTTTTGGAGGCTTCCCAGGACCAGAGGCCCAGGGCGGACCGCCCCTTCCGCCCCTACCTTAGTCCGCTAGTGGGTAGGTACAGGCTCTAATGGTAAAGACGGAGTTTGGCAGAGGGGCATGTGTGGAGTGGAGTGGAGTGGAGTGGAGTGGAGTGGAGTGGAGTGGAGTGGAGTGGAGTGGAGTGGAGTGGAGTGGAGTGGAGTGGAGTGGAGTGGAGTGGAGTGGAGTGGAGTGGAGTGGAGTGGAGTGGAGTGGAGTGGAGTGGAGTGGAGTGGAGAGGAGTGGAGTGGAGTGGAGTGGAGTGGAGTGGAGTGGAGTGGAGTGGAGTGGAGTGGAGTGGAGTGGAGTGGAGTGGAGTGGAGTGGAGTGGAGTGGAGTGGAGTGGAGTGGAGTGGAGTAACAATGAATGTGTTCGCAGGGATACTGTTCAACATTACGTGGAGGCGGCGAGAGAAGTATCTGGCGTGGCTTTGGGAGATTCCTCTGCATGACGACAAAGTAACCTTGAGGTGAGCGAAGGCGCAGTGCTTTGCAAGTGTAATTCTTATTACGTACAGAATAAAAAGCATTTTCTTTAAAGCTACAGTCTCCGGTCACGAGAAGGTATAGAGTATAGGTAAACCTGTACTGAGTTACGTAGCGACATTTAAGAGTGAGTAGCACAGAATAAGTAATAGTACTCAGAAGGTTCACTGTTAACAAATTCCCTGTTTAGGTACTTCAAACGTGCCTAAATGTGGCAATCTCTTTCTATCGCATGCAACGCGCTCTTTCGGAGGCGAAGCCTTAGATCTAGGGTTGCCGGCAGCTCGACCCATTAAATTATACGTTAGTAGTTAGTAGTAGTTAGTATAATAGTGTATTTTACCTACGATATTACCATTATTCTTTATTTAGGTACTAAACACCACCCAACTTAACAAAAGCTGTGTAATTTGCCTTTAGGTTATGTTATGACTTCAAAACTGCCTGTTTCTGCAAAATGTAGGACGAAGACATACAACTGGGTTATCTTCATACATAAATTATATAATGTAAAGAAAAATAGTTTATTAAAATTCAATATCTATACAACAAATGCGCGGCAACCACTAATAGACCGCCGGGTGGCGGCCGGCCGCATGTACTTGTAGCGGCGCGATGACGTCACGCAGTGTACCTCCCCTGGTAGTAGGGATGCGACATTGATCGAAAAATATCGATTATTTAAAAGTCGAATTCTATAGAATACTAATTGATTTTCGAAAAACCTATTAAATTTATTAAAAATTATCGATAATTAAAAATGTATTAATTTTATTAAAAAATATCGATAATTAAAAAACGATTAATACGAAAAAAAACATGCATACATATGCTCACGCCTTTTTCCCGAAGGGGTAGGCAGAACGAAAAAAATACCAATTAATATGAAAAACGATAATTTTTTCACATTCTTTATCCTTTTAACTTTCAACTTTAGATAATTAGAACTTTCGGGAGATGTAAGAAATCTACTAGCTTTGTACCGATATTCAACATAAGCTATTCGGTGGTAATGTTATGAATGTTATAACGTGCAAATTAATTAAAATCTAATATATAAAAATCACGGTCACGGTGTCATGGTGTTTGTGGTTCAACTCCTCAGAAACGGCTCGACCAATTTTAATGCATTTTTTTGTATAGTTACTTGTATATGAGAATAGGTCGTAATAGTATATTACATACCTAAGGAAGTAACATAATAAATGTCTCAGATCACATGTAATTGTCTACCGAGGTGAAGCCGAGCATGTGATCTATGGATTTTTTATTTACTTCCCGAGGTATACTTTTTTCAGTTCGACGGAGGCGGAAAGCGGCAACTTCGTTAAGCCCAGCGAGCCGAAATTTACCGCTTTCCTCCCGGAGAAATGAAAATACACATTCGCGAGTTTATAGTTTGGCTATCAAGCCTTTACACCAAATTTAAATTTTATCAGTAGGTACATATAGTTTGGTACTGAATAACCGTGTGTAAATTTTGACCAACAATTTATTATTATTATTACTATTCCAGACCCGACTATTGGCCAAGATGGAGGATGCAAATGCGTCAGTTCCGGTGCTTAAAATCCATGCTCACTGTTTTATTCAGAATTGCGATACTAACAATCTTTGTTTCATTATATGTAAGTACTTACCGTGTAACAGCAGTGGCAGCCTTGCGGTTAAAGAGCCCGCTTCTGATGATAATCAGTGAGGCTCAGGTAACGGTTTCAAATCTTGGCATGTACAATGAGTTTATCAAAAACTTACGTGCATATTTATCTACTCGAAGGTGAAGGAAAACATCGTGAGGAAACCGATGTCCCAGAATTCTGAGGCATGTGTGACAGACCCGAGCCGGCGATGAACTCACCACCTATCACGTTTAGGGGTCCAAAGAATACATACATACATACACATGCTCACGCCTTTTCCCCGAAGGGGTAGGCAGAGACAAATTGAGACAATAGACCACCACCTGCTAGGACACTGGCACACCTCTCGCGCCTTATCGACATCCATTAATCGGTTCATACATCCATCAAAGTCGAAAGAATATTCTGTTGAAACATGGGTAGGTATTTTCAGAATACAGTTCTGGAAATATAGGAGTATAAAATTTCGAGAATAATTTAAAATTCGGGAACAAAGGGTATATTAATATGGCTCCGGTCCGGAACTATTAAACCGACTTTAAAAATTATTTCACTAATCGAAAACTTACTTTTCTAGGAGTAACATGGGCTATAATTTTTCCACGGGAACGGGACTAACGCGAGTGAAATCGTGGGGAACAGCTAGTGTCCTGTAAAACTATTTTTCATATCTCCGGGCGGAAAGCGATAATTTTGGCCGATGCGCTAAACGATGTTGCTGCTTTTCGCCTCCGTCGAGCAGGAAAAAAGTATACACACCTTGGGAAGTAAATAAGAAAGCCTCAGATCACATGATGTACTCGGTCTACAATTAAGAACATGTGATATGAGACATTTCTTATTTTACTTCCCTAGATGTGTAAAAAAAAATCTCACGCCTTATATACCCGAGGGGGTAGGCAAAGGTATTCCATTTCTGCGTATACCCACTTTTTACCAAATACTCTTTGGACCCCTAAACGTGATAGCCTCCAGTCCAGCGCAATACGATATCGAAAAACAAACGAAATTATGTAACCCAATTTAGTATTAAGTAACAATTGATTAAAAGAATATTGTGTTGAGGAGTTTCTTGCCCCGCTTCTTCTCCTCAACCATACATGTTGAAGCGGTGGAGTTGAAATGACGTTCAATAAGTGGACTTGTAAGTTCCTGTTTTGAATAAAACATTTTGACTTTGACTTTGAGCCCATCGCCGGACCGGGTCTATTTACACATGTCTCAGAATTAATTCTGGTACCTGCTGGTTTCCTCACGTCCTCACGATGTTTTCCTTCACCGTCGAGGTAGTGATAAATATGTACATAAGTTTTGAAAAACTCATTGGTACCTACATGCCAGGATTCGGACCCAAGCCTCACTGATTTGCATCATGTGAAGCACGCTCTTTAACCGTAAGGCTATCACTGCTCTTTTATGTGATAGGTATACTATAGGGTTGTGTCCTACTTAGTCAAATCAGTTACTTTTTACGATCTGTCAAAACGAAATTTTACTATGGAAAATGTACTGAAATAGCAAACCGTGACGTCATAGTTTCTAGTACTCAATTGCAGCACTTTTTTTGATTGATTTATTATTTTTAAATTTGCTATAATTGTAAATTGAAAATCGAAATACATATTTTGAGGTGTTTTGGGATAATCTTTTTGATGTATGACTACTCGCTATTTAATTTCGATGCTGTCAACTACCCAATTCTGTCTTTCTTTCTGTTGTCAGTTGTTCGGAATGATCCCTCTCCTGATCTACTTCCACGAGGTGGTCTACGAGATGACTTTGCCACTGGATGAGGACTGGAGCTTCGTGCACAGGGGCTACGTCGTTTTGATTTTTCTGGGAAGCGTTAATGCCTTTCTCATCATTCTTATGGAGAGAGTTAGTATTACTATCATCACCGAATCATGAAAATTTCACTGACTAATTCCCATGTTTTAGTCATTGGAATTAGGATTGTCGGTGTGCGGGGCGCTTCTATAGAAGCGCTTACTTCTATAGAAGTATACTGGATGATTTTTTTTTACCGTCTGGAAAAAAATATGACGTTTAAGGTATCTAGAGCCGGAGTCATACATGAGATTAATTGTTAAATATACCTAGTCATAATCTAGAAAACTACGCACACTACAAATGTAGCAGCTGGCGGTTGTAGGTAGATGGCGCATAAATGGAAGCTACGAGCCTGTTTCTTTTTAAAATACTATTTCAAATATTTTAGTGTGTAATATTGACTAAAATTGAGTAATGTAAGTATGTAGTATATTAATTTAAGCAAGAAAAAAAAATGTAAAAAAAATAATTTAAGTAAAAATGCCCAATGAATCTACACTTACCTATCACACCATATTTTTTTTCAGACGGTAAAAAAAGTCACCTTGTATATAGATAAAGGTTTTTGTTTGATTCCAGCTGTGTAAAATGGTGTCGAAATATGCAGTCAGCCTGCAAAACAAGCGCACTGAGTACAAATACGAGTTTGCGCTGGCATTCCGATGGACTGGCCTAAGTCTCCTCGTCAATTTTGGCCTAATATACTTCTTCGGACTCGTAAAGGTACAATCAACAAAGTTGTTAGGGTTACATGGCCAGTAACTAAGAACTCATTTTTCTGGAGTAGGTACTAGGTAACTAGTCATAAATATTTTTTATTGATTAATGTTTATTTTAAAAGCCAAAAGGTATGTTCGAACCCTATAATTTACGAAAAAAAACCTATGAATACATTAAAGGCTTTAAGAGAAAACTGAATCTTAGTTTCTGGCCATGTAACCCTAACAACTTTGTTGACTGTACCTAACCGAATTTAGTTTCGCTGAAAGTGAGATATGTACGTGATTAGGTTCAGGGAAGCTGAAGCACAGATATTAGAATACTATGCTGAAGTAAGTTTTAGGTTTTTTTATTGCAACATAAATTCAATACAAGCATTTATTGATAGCTTTGTAACTTGTGGCTTTATTTTTGACGTGACAACGTCTTATAAATTGGTTTGCCGGGTGACACTTCAAGAAACTGCGTTACGCTCCGCTCACGTTATGCGCTCACAATGAGAGCGAGTGAGAGGCACGCGTCCCTTCCACTCGGGCATGGTTAGCCCGCCTAAGAGCGAGAGAGACAGATAGTTGTCACGTAAAACTTTCGCCCGTATACCGACTTTACAGGCAACCAATTTTTTTTTAAGAAGTTTTATTATGTTACATACAGGTTGAAACTTATAATTAGCTTTTAGTTGTTATCTTTTGTTGCCTATATTTTTTGTGCACTTAGCTGTAAGTTTTCCTAAAAGTAAATAAATAAATAAATAAATAGCTGACCAGACAGACGTTGTCCAGTACTACTGTCAGTTATGTAAAACATCATAAGGTTACATTAGAAGAGTTAAAATGGTCGTTATGTTTTCTTAAAATTTTAATGTTCCGCGCAACATTCTTATTTTTTCTGTCATAAGAACCTCTGACAATAACAAACACAACAAAAAAAGAATTCGCGAAATGGGTTTAGCTGTTCACGCGTGATGCCGTGACCAAGGGAAAGGAGACGTTCCATCTTGCGCCTGCACATTGTACACCAGCGTGAAATATCTAGAGAAAAATCTAGTGATTATCAGAAAAATATTGAAAAAATCATTTCCATCTATTTAACTTGCACAAAATTAATTAAACTTCAATGGATCCGCATGAAATCATATTGAAATAATACTATTTGTAACTTTAAGCTGAATTTCCATGTTATTGTGAATTAGCCCGACAAACATTAAAATAATGTCCATTGTCATTTACCGGTCAGGTCGCAATTTGTTTTTTTTGGTCGCCGCGATGCTAGTTCAATGAAAATCAAAGTTTATTGTACCTACAACTAAACTAAACAAATATGAGCAAAAACATGAATAAAACTCTACGAATAAGGAATTCCTTATTCGTAGATAAAACTATAGTTATTTTATTTATATTTATCTAAAAAACTGGTGTACATGGTGCAGGCCCAGTCATCAAACGTACCTATTTAGATAGATTTGAAATTTAACACAAGTTTTACAATAAATTAAGATTAAAAATCTCACGCCTTTTATCCCCGAGGGGGTAGGCAGAGGTATTCCATTACTGGATATACCCACATTTTACGAGATATATTGGACCCCTAAACGTGATAGGTGGTGAGCCCATCGCCGGACCGGGTCTATTTACACATGTCTCAGAATTTCTGAGACCTGCGGGTTTCCTCACGATGTTTTCCTTCACCGTCAAGCTATAGTGATAAATATGTACGTAAGTTTTTGAAAAACTCATTGGATTTTACAAAAAAAAAATGAGATTGCATTTTACAAAAAATATATACAGTGTGTCTCCATAAAGTGCACATATGAAAATGGGTGAAACTAGACACATTTTTATCGACGAAATATGTTAAAAAAATCGGAGATATTTTTTTTTTATATTTTATAGATATTTTTTTCTTCTGATTACCTACTGTTGACTTTATGTAAAGAAAACGTTATAACTTTTAAACTATGAAGTATATCGTGATAAAATAAAAACAGTAATGATGTCAAATAACAGATATACTAATAAAATAAAAATAAAACCCAAAAAACGGCACTAAGAAATAATAAAATGGGACAATCTAGAACGAAGTGTTGAATGGTACACCCGGAATGACTTAGTTCAAACACTCATAGTAAACGTTGTGATATGGATAGAGATACGGAATTTTTTTTTTAAAGGTAATACGATGGAGAATAACATAAAGTACTAAAAACTATCTATAATATGGGCATTATTTAGAGAAATTTGATAATTAATTAAAAAAACACGAATTAAAATACAGATTTTCCTCAAAAAGTCCCTTTTTGTTATTTCTTGGTAGGTACCGTTTTTTGGGTATTTTTTTATTTTATTAGTATCTTCTGTTATTTTACACCATAACTGTTTTTATTTTATCACGATATACTTCTTAGTTAAAAAGTTACAATGTTTTATTTACATAAAGTCAACAGTACGTGATCAAAAGAGAAAATATTAAAAAAAAATTCAAAATAAAATCTCAGTTTTTTTTAACATTTATTCCGTCGATAAAAATGTGTCTAGTTTCACCCATTTTCATATGTGCACTTTATGGAGACTCACACTGTATATATTATTAACTAGGAAGTATATAAATTAATTATATTTATTATGTATGCAGTGGGCCGTTACGAGTTGGTGATGATAACATTACAGGGTTTCCCGTATAAGTACCCCTCGGACCCGTCTAGGTGGTACTGGTACTTTGGTCTGGGTATGATGAACTGCGGGATGTTGAGCTGCATCGATGAAGTCTTCCTCGTGTTCGTCGGGACTTTCGCGTTCAAAACCGCGTTAGAGGAATTCGGCGAAATGATTGTGTGAGTGTTGCTGCCATTGGCGTAGCAAGGGGGTCGTCCATTAATCACGTGATGTTTTTTAGCAACTTATTTACCCGCCTCCCCCTTGGTGATGCATGGTGAGGTTTTAGACTACCCCCTCCCCCCATGATCACGTGTATTTTTTTGGTAGAAAGTATATTGAAATTTTCGATGACGAAATGATATTTTTTTTTAAAATCAAGCATAAATAAAAAGTCACGTGCTACTTATTGGTTTAGAAATCGCGCGGTCAATGAAAAATAAATACAAGTGATATCTCCATTCCCCCCCCCCCCTACTTGTGATATTTCGTGATTCTTTCCGACCCCTCCCCCCCCCCCCTTTCGAACCTCACGTGATTAATGGACGACCCCTAGGGAGTTCTATGTAAACGATAGATGTCTACAGACCGAATGATTTGCCCTCATTATATACTTACCTCAGAAAAATTCTGACAGTTATAAATGGGTGAGGCCGCAAATTTTGCCATAAATGACGCAGCAGTGACGCAAAAGATTGCGTGAAGGTGACGTAAAAGTAGTATCGCAAAATAGTCGTGCAAAATTATAAAGGTTGGAGTATACCGAGCCACAAAAACTAGGTACTTGAAGTTGTGTGTATAGGGTGAAAAATTAAATAAAATTCCTACCCCTACCCTACCCCTACCCCTACACTACCCCTACCCCTACACTACCCCTACCCTACCACAACGCACGTCGAGAAAAAAAATAAAAAAATAGCCTATGTTTTATTCTGATGTATGAGCTATATTATTGTAAAGTTTTATAAAAATCCATTCAGTAGTTTTTGCGTGAAAGAGTAACTAACATCCATACATCCTTCCACACATCCACACCTACTCACAAACTTTCGCGTTTATAATATTAGTAGGATAACAGTAGGTGGGTATACTTCCAAGAGAATCTAAAAATAAAACGAAAAAAATGTGCAATGTTTCTGAAACTAGTGTACCACGACCTTATTTTGGTAGCGCAGTAGTAGTGATGCAATATTTTCGCAACTGGTCGCGCAATAGTGACGAAAAAGTAGCGCAAAAGTAAAAACGCGCAAAAGTTAACAAGCGTTACTCCACAATTTATGAATATTTTCTATTAAAATAAGCACTATAAGGGTGAGGCCGTGAATTTTGCCATAAATGACGCAGCAGTGACGCAAAAGATTGCGTGACGGTGACGTAAAAGTAGTATCGCAAAATAGTCGTGCAAAATTATAAAGGTTGGAGTATACCGAGCCACAAAAACTAGGTACTTGAAGTTGTGTGTATAGGGTGAAAAATTCCTACCCCTACCCCTACACTACCCCTAACGTACCCCTACACTACCCCTACCCTACCACAACGCACGTCGAGAAAAAAAATAAAAAAATAGCCTATGTTTTATTCTGATGTATGAGCTATAGGTATTATTGTAAAGTTTCATTAAAATCCATTCAGTAGTTTTTGCGTGAAAGAGTAACTAACATCCATACATCCTTCCACACATCCACACCTACTCACAAACTTTCGCGTTTATAATATTAGTAGGATAACAGTAGGTGGGTATACTTATAAGAGAATCTAAAAATAAAACGAAAAAAATGTGCAATGTTTCTGAAATTAGTGTACCATGACCTTATTTTGGTAGCGCAGTAGTAGTGATGCAATATTTTCGCAACTGGTCGCGCAATAGTGACGAAAAAGTAGCGCAAAAGTAAAAACGCGCAAAAGTAAACAAGCGTTACTCCACAATTTATGAATATTTTCTATTAAAATAAGCACTATAACATCCCCTGCGTTTTTAAGAATCAAGCGCAGTTAAAATCTTTGCAAAAATCTCAAGTTTACCTTTAAAATTGCGAAAAAACTTGCTTACGTAAACAGTGACCACTGCACTTCACCACAAGTTTGACACAATATCTTCTTCAATATGGCACCTGTCATGTTTGCTTCCATAGATAAGACGCATCGGTGTTGCCATTTCAAAAGAACATAAATCTACGAAATTTGACTGACAAACTGTAATTAAATATTGGTTGCGCAACAAAAGTCGCGCAATAGTATGATATCGCAATCAATTATACAAATTAGTAAAATGACTATATTAAATAGCTCTAGTTACAAGCATTTCTTATAATTTGCGAAGATTTATATGCTTTTATCGTAGGAATAATAATTGACAAACATAAGCAAAGTTCTTTTTTTTTATTATCTTCGAAAGTGCGCCGGGTACCAAAAAGCACGGCGGTTTTTCACATTTTTTCCCATTTTTTTATGAGATTCTTCAATTTATACGGTTGTGTACCACAATATTGAGACTTTGACAACTGGCCAAGCTAGATAAAGACCATCTAGTTTTTACAAAAAATCAAGGAAATCTTTATTTTATAACTTTCTATGAAAAACAAGAAGGTTTCTTTGACGGTCATGAAAAGTGGAAAAATTCGCGGCCTCACCCAAATAGTGACAGCCCATAATTCTTCATGAGCGAGGAAAGATCGTTAGCTAGGGTTGACGATGATGAATATAATACACACACCGGCACAATTAGCGGAACAGAAAAAAAAAGGAGAAAAAAGAGGGAATTTAGAACAATGAATGTAATTTTTAAACAATATATTATTTAAAATGAAACAACAATTAAATTAACATGTTTTGACATTCATTTGTAACACCATACTTAAAATTTTATAAAAATAAAAATTAAATTAAACAAAATGCATTTTTCTTCGATTTTTAATTATAGAGAAACAGCAGAAAATTCAAGATTTTCCAAAGTTTAACAACAATTTCAATGACTGTTCAATATCGAGTGTTTCCTCCTCGTGCTCTGATGAGGGTTTCCATCCGTCTGGGCATGCTGCGGATGATGTTATCAATGGTTTCTTGGGGCAACCTCTGCCATTCTTCAAGTAATGCGTTTCGCAACTCGTTGAGATTATTGGGAGGGGGCATTCTTGACTTTACACTCCTCTTTAGCAAGTCCCAGACGTGTTCTATAGGGTTCATATCGGGGGACCGTGCTGGCCACTCCATCACCGTTATACCAACATGGTTTAGGTATGTCTGTACTGTGCGAGCACTGTGAGCCCGAGCATTATCCTGCATTAGAATGAAGTTGTTACCAATAAAGGGGGCAAATGGCACAACATGTTCTTCTAAAATCTCCCTGATATACCGATCAGCATTCAGATTCCCGCCATCGACCACTACTAACTCCGTACGAGCTCCTAAACATATTCCTCCCCAGACCATAATTGAACCGCCGCCATATGCAACTGTATTTTCAAAATTAGACTGGATATACCGTTCTCCTTTGCGTCTCCATACTCGCTGCCTTCCATCAATTTGATTTAACATAACTCTGCATTCATCAGTAAAAAGAACCTGTCCCCAGTCGTCGAAGTCCCAATCACGATGTTCACGACCAAAGTGTAGACGGTTTGTGCGATGATGTCTCTCAAGTTTTGGGGCTTTGGCGGGCACATACGAGCCTATACCCACTTCTTCGAATCTTCTACGAACTGTCCGCTCACTCATCCTTACTGCTCGTACCTCTTCCAGTAAATTTCGAGCCTGCACCGCCGTTAGTCTCGTGTTCCGTCGGACTTGAAGTTGGAGAAAACGGTCATCCCTCCTTGAAGTACACCTTTTCCGGCCTTGTCCTCTCCTTCTCACTAGAGCATTCGTCAATCTGTATCGTTGGATGCTACGATAAATCGTTGATAACGATCGACGAAGGCTTCTGGCAATCGATCTGTAGGTTTGACCATTTCTCCTCATTTGATCTGCCCTAATGATTTCTGATGGCGTTAAATCAGGCATAATTAGATGCTCGTAAATTATCAATATGCGAAAAAACTCAAAAGCCTCAAAAACTGCAATTCAAAGCTTTTCAAATGGAATTCACGAACCTTCTAAAAACGGACAAGCGGTGGAAAAAATGAATCAATGAAAATTAAAACAAAAGAATGAAAAAAAGGGCAGTCGCTTAGTATTCCATTTTTAAATTAAAACCCAAATTTAAAAAAAGCTTGTTTAGCCGGCCAGTAACACGCAAAAATGCGTAAATACTCCCTTTTTTTTCTGTTCCGCTAATTGTGCCGGTGTGTGTAGAATAATAATTGTGGGACACAA
Organism: Ethmia dodecea; assembly: GCA_963855545.1. Lineage (NCBI taxonomy): Eukaryota > Metazoa > Arthropoda > Insecta > Lepidoptera > Depressariidae > Ethmia > Ethmia dodecea. The sequence goes on along the minus strand of OY979463.1, from coordinate 2,074,723 downwards.
GTCACACACGGTTATTTAGTACCAAACTAGGCAGGACCTGTACTATGGGCACTAAACAACTGATAAACATCCTACTAATATTATAAATGCGAAAGTTTGTATGGATGAATGTCTGGATGTATGGATGTATGTTTGTTCCTCTTTACTAACACTAAAAACTACTGAACGGATTTTGATGAAACTTTACAGTTATATAGCTTATACATCAAATAATACATGGGCTATATTTTATCCCTGTATTCCCACGGAAACAGGAACTACGCGGGTGAAACCGCGGGGCGCTGCTAGTACTTAATAAAACAATAGTAAGCAAAATCATTGGAGTACAAAATAAAAATAAATAAAAATTAAACGACCAGACACGAAGCCAACAGACATGTTCATGCACCACAAATGTTGGCCCCGAGCTAGGATCGAACCCGCGACCTCCAACTCAGAATGCAGGATCACCAACTGAACCAACAGGCCCGTCAATATGATGATGACTTGCCTATTTTACAGCCCCAGCAGGTCGGAGTACAATCGCCTATGGTTTAGCTCTAAATCTCCCTGTTGGGAGAAGGAAATGAAATTGTACCCCCTAGATGATGACTTCATCATGAGCCAATACCAGCGACTAAGTGAGTATGAAGCTGGATTTCCACCGGCGACACGAGACAAAGATTGAATGGTAAAAGCGAGAGGAAGAGACAACAATTGCGAGAATAGTGTTTTCATTGAAGCGTGTTATGAATACTCTGTGGGAAACAATGCGGTTCAATTTTTCACAAAGAAATAGAGTCATATATTATCAAAGGTGGTAATATTCTCACTATGAGATTTTGCGCAAAGCGGGGTAGGCAGAGGTATTCCATTACTGGATATACCCACATTTCACGAGATATATTGGACCCCTAAACGTGATAGGTGGTGAGCCCATCGCCGGACCGGGTCTATTTTTACACATGTCTCAGAATTAATTCTGGGACCTGCGGGTTTCCTCACGTTGTTTTCCTTCACCGTCGAGCTAGTGATAAATATGTACGTAAGTTGTTGAAAAACTCATTGGTAGGTACATGCCAGGATTCGAACCCGAGCCTCACTGATTTCTGGCCGGCTCTTTAACCGTAAGGCTATCACTGCCAAATAAAATATAATATCTTAGATTTAATTTATCTCACAACATAGATTTTTTTAAATACGATAAACTGACGATAACAATGACCATTTCAGACTATACCATTAAATTGTACAAGGTAGACTTCCGTTGGTCGCGGCTGATCGCAGACTGACGCGCGTAGAGCTTTGAGTATTAAACCAACAGGAGACGTCACGCGCACTAGTTTCTTTGCAAAAAAGTCTGCCAATTTCTGCGGGGGGGACGAGGAAACGCACACAAATAATGTTAAAACAAACGCATTTTTTGACAAAACAATTAAACACTAGCTTCAACTAGATGCACACAAATACATTCACCAATCCGAGCACTCCGCGAACTCAAAAAAACTAGTAGTATATAACAGGTATGATCGTTGACCGACACTTCTTCTTGGCAGAGGGGAACGCCTGTCAGTGGCGTCTCCGGTTGGTTTAATACTCAAAGGCGTAGAGATGTAAAAAAAATCGATTTTTAAAAAAACTATTATTTTTGAAGAAAGAAAAATCGATTTTTATTTAATCGATTATTTTCCTTTAATCTTACTTCCCTACTGACGCGCGCGGCTGATGGGACAGTAGTCAACGTATGAAAATGTATAACGCCATTTCCGAATTCCGAAGTCTGCGACAGACGCGTGCGACCGACGACTATTCGTAGGCCGTACATTTTCATACATTGACTTGCGCGCCAGTGTTGCCAACTTAGCTACTTTATAACTAGATAGAGCTATTTTTGGGTGTTAGGCAGCTACAATTTACAAAATCTTGTAGCTAAATTTTTCTACTGTTTCTAGCTACTTTTACTTTTTTACAAAATGTAAGTACTTTTGAGACTTTATAGCAGGGTATCGGCCCCTAAATTGTAGGTACCTAAACGTGGCTGGCTTATCTATTTTATTATTAATACCAGGATAAACGAAGGGGATAAACAGATTTCTTGGTTTAAAACTTATACTGCGTTCTGCCTTGTCTTATTTTGTACATTTAAAATTATTGCTCGCTGTTTTCATAAACTGAAAATTGATTTAACCATGAAAAAATACACGTTATCTACTTACTTTACCTATTTTAAAGTTTTAGCTACTTCTAGCTACTTCTATGTTCTATGTTAGGGGGTTTGGTTTCCGCACTTAGTCCTTAAAACGGACCATTGTACGTGATATTCTAGCTACTTTTTTTGTGTCCACAAATCGAGCAATCTAGCTACATGGTAAGGGTAGCAGTTGGCAACACTGCCGCGCGCGTCAGTCGCACGCGATCGACCGCGCGCGGCTGACAGGCGGGCGACCCACGGATGTCTGATGGAACGCTTTTGTTTTGCAGTACTCCAGTTCGCAATCAGCACGTTCTTCGTGGCAATCTTCCCTTTAGCACCACTGTGTGCTCTTCTGCTAAATATCTGGGACATAAGGTGAGAGGGAGGCCAAACACGAGGATTTTTTAAATTTATTCAATACGAGTATAAGCAATGCAACTGATAAGTTGGACATACATATAAGATGAAATACAAGGTAATACCTACATAATATCATACATATCAATCAGTCCCGTGCGGGAGAGCGGGAAAGAAATATAGTACACCCCCGATTTACCAGTCACATTGTATAGAATCAGGCATTTATAGAATCTGTCAGTAGGATCTATCATTTGCAGAATCTGGTGTTTGTAGAATCTATCATTTGTAGAATCTGGCGTTTGTAGAATCTATCATTTGTAGAATCTGGTATTTGTAGAATCTATCATTTGCAGAATCTGGTGTTTGTAGAATCTGTCATTTGTAGAATCTGGCGTTTGTAGAATCTATCATTTGCAGAATCTGGTGTTTGTAGAATCTATCATTTGCAAAATCTGGTGTTTGTAGAATCTATCATTTGTAGAATCTGGTATTTGTAGAATCTGGCGTTTGAGAATCTGTTATTTGTAGAATCTATCATTTGTAGAATCTGGGGTTTATCGAATCTGTTATATTTGTAGAATCTGGTATTTGTAGGATCTGGCGTTTAAAGAATTTGTTATTTGGGACAAAATCACAGTAGTGGAATTTTGTGCGTACTGGCATGTGGGACTGGTATTTACAGAAAATATAAATATTTGCTGGTATTAGATTAATATTTAGACTATGTCTGGGGTCTACACCCGATTTTGTTAAAATCTAATTACATTTAATACTTGAAAAGTTACTTCAAACACCCCATCTCGTCAGTATTCCAGTTGCAACTGGCCTTTCCTTTTCTACAACTTAATCTCCTGTTAGATGTTTAATTACAGAATAAAGTGGACTTTAACCATTAAACTATAAACTAAAATAGTTGTCGGACTGTTTAAGAGTTATTTTGTGAATATATTTCATTATTAGATAGGTTTATAATCATTTTGCATTTTGCAACTCGGTTTTGGGTCAAAATTCTAGAGCGTCGTATTTGTTAGGAAAAACACACATAGGAAATACTTCACACCGTGGCCGCTTCTTATTATTGTTTTTGTTACATCCTGGATCAACTTTTGTTTCAATAGTTTATTGTATTTTGTCTTTTTTTTTGAGTTAGAGCATTCCGAAAGTCAGTATTCCGTATTTTTATCAAATGCGTATTTTTCCTTTATTTATGATTAAATCGGCTGGCACTTTAAATGCTACTAAAGCAACCCAAAAGAGGCCCCCAAGTTAAGTTTTAGCGAAAAATTCCCAAAAATTCCACTTTTGAGATTTAGTCCCATTTGTAGAATGTGGTGTTTGTAGAATCTGGCGTTTGAAGAATCTGTTATTTGAAGAATCTGGGGTTTGTTGAATCTATCATTTGTAGAATCTGTCATTTGTATAATCTGTCATTTGTAAAATGTGTCATTTGTACAATCTGGTGTTTGGAGAATCTGTTATTTGTAGAATATGGGGTTTGTATAATCTTTTATCTGTAAAACCTCGCGTTTGTAGAATCTGGTATTCATAAAATAAAGCGTTATGTACTCCTCTGGCATTTTCAGAATCTAACTGTTACTGTTATATAATTAATTTGCGAAGGTACTGTGCGCACCTGGTGCTCTTGCGCAGCCGTCGTCCCCTCATGCTGAAGAACTGGGGGCTCGGCGCGTGGCGGAGCGTGCTGAACTGCCTGCCCTACCTCGCTGCGCTCTCTAACGTGAGAAGTTCATCCTCAAAATTAACGTTGCCTGGCGTCCGGATAAAGCCGGACATTATCAGGCTTTTTTATTGCGTGTCCGGCCAAAATAAACGGTGGCCGGTCTGTCCGGCTTTGGTTAGGATTTTTAAATTTCACAAAATAGTACAATTTTGACTGACATAATCAAATCTTGATTTTACATAAAAAAATTGTAGTACAGTTAACAAAGTTGTTAGGGTTACATGGCCAGTAACTAAGAACTAATTTTTCTGGGGTAGTCATAACTAAATCTTATTCATTATTGTTTATTTCAAAAGGTATCTTTGATCCCTATAATTTACAAAAAAAAGGCTTTAAGAGAAAACTGAATCTTAGTTTCTGCTCATGTAACACTATCAACTTTGTTGACTGTACCTACCTATTAATACTGAGACACAAAATCCTTAATAATGTAGGATGTCCGGCTTTTTTACTCAAATGTCCGGCCAAATAGACTGGTCTGTCCGGCTATTAGGTTTTGCGACCTGGCAACCCTACTCATCATCCGCCTAGGCGCGAATTGTTCAATGCAATATGCAAAATGTCCAATTCGCGAAATGCCCAATTTGCAGAATGTCCATTTCGCAAAATGTCCAGTTCGCATGATTCATCATCCATTACCGGTTCCATTACAGCTGAGCATGTGTGCCATTCAGGTAAATTTTTACCCAACGTTCTTTTTGTTTCCAGATCATGCTTTTCGCCAAGAATACATCAATTTTAGACGAATCTTACTACAATAGGAATTTTAACAGTACGCGATACTTCGTGGACTATTCAATGGGAGTATTTAATACGTCAGTGAGTGTTGCATGCTTTTTACATTGAATCTGGGCCCCAATTCCACTACACTACACAATGCCATTGACAATATGTCATTGTCATCCAACTATAACCGTTGACATTTAGTGGAATTGGGGCCCGGGCCCTGCCAACAAATGAAACATATTCAACCACTCGCAGCGCCCTGCGGTTTCACCCGCGTAGTTCCCGTTCCCGTAGGAATACGGACATAAAATATAGCCTATGTGTTATTCTGATGTATAAGCTACATAACTGTAAAGTTTCATCAAAATCCGTTCAGTAGATTTTGCGTGAAAGAGGAACAAACATCCATCCAGACATCCATACAAACTTTCGCGCTTATAATATTAAGTAGGATATACTTAGGTACTTAAACCGAAGCGAAGCAAGGGTGGGTCGCTAGAAAAAAATATGTACTTACTTACTTAACCACAAATTGTACGGAACCCTAGGTGGGCGAGTCCGATTCGCTCTTGATCAGTTTTCTATTACTAAAGAGAAGTCATTTCCAGGCAAAGATATTTAAAAAAAAACGTAGACATGTTACTAGAGCGCGGAGCGCGGCGCGAGAAATGTAGGTAGACCTAATTTTATTTAGTCGCAATTTGTGCATTTCGTATTTCAAGCGCAACTCTTGGCAGATAGCTGTCTCTTTCTTTAATATTTCGCCGTCATTGTTGCATCGTAATACGCTAAGAAGTAATACTTACAATTGTAGCCACTCGTAGCGGATTATTTTAATATCTTTGTTTCCAGGACTACCACAGAGAGACGGGAGTCAAATCGCCGTCCGATATGTGGTCATACTTCCAACGGCCCGGCTCGACTAACATAGCTGTCGATTACTGCCTGTTTCCTAGTAAGGCTTCGAACATAACAGTAACTGTGCCTTATACAACACGTCATATAAGCGCAACTCCTCATACACCCCAATTAGTCTATTAATATAAAAAATATATGATGTAGGGTACCTATTCATACTTTAGTTTTGTCTAACCAAATTTCTTAAATAAAGAGAATAATACGGTTTCCATAGATCTTTGAGCCCTAAATTCTGTTTGTGCTAATTTATTTTTCCGAAAAATTTAACACATATTACAAATAGCTAAAATCGATAAGGTAGTAGAACAAACTAATTTTAGGAATTGCGCTTATTCTGTTACATATTGTATAACTAGGTGGTGCCCAAGCGTCATAAGAAAACATTGATGAAAAATTACATACTGGAGTGGAAGAGAGATAGATGCATCACAAACAGAACACTTATAGGCCGGTCGTGCCTCTCTATCGCTTGTTGAGCGCTCTCGCTTGCACGCTCCGCTCAGGCGAAACGTTCGTGCGTGCAGCCTTCGTCATTTATCACGTCAATAAATTTGTTTTACAGGCAAATATAACAGATATGTGACCTCTTACTCGGAGGAGCGAGTGTTAGAGAATGCGTACGTACCCACAATGGCCACCTGGTACATCTATTGGCAACAGGGACTCTTTGTTTTCGTTATGATGGTGCGTATATTCTCTTCTGAAGGTATAAATAGTGGCCGACTGAACCTGTCGGAGGCCCGGGGCGGAAAAACTGAATGAGGCCCCCGCGGTCTTACAACTTTTGGATTTTTAGGCCCCCCTGGCCTAAGGCGGGCCTCTGGTCCTGGGGGGCCTCCAAATTTAGCGTAGCTTTAATCGTATTTGTATCTATGAAGCCTCCAACCAACACCCAACTGCCTTTAATCCTTGTTTAGGATTTGATTAAGAGAACTTTTCGCTAAATCTGGAGGCCCCCAGGGGCAGGGGCCCAGGGCGTACCGCCCCTTCCTTAGTCCGCCAGTGCTGGCCAGAAAGACGGTTGAATGGAAAGAAAACATAAATGTAATATATTATTTTCAGAGATTTAAATATGTAGGACAAATCTAATTTTATTTTGATTGTGCTGTTTTTCTTGGACCTAGTATTTTCCTCGCTCGCGCTGTAGTGAGGCAATAGTATACATATTTCATCTCTCCGGGCGGAAAGCGGCAACTTTCGGCCCGCTCTGCGCTAAACGAAGTTGCCGCTTTCCGCCTCCTTTGAGCTAAAAAAAGTATATTCACCTCGGCAAGTAAATCAGAAAGCCTCAAATCACATTGTTTTTTTTTTAGAACTCGGCATCACCTCGGTCGACAATTACAACATGTGATCTGAGGCATTTCTTATTTTACTTCCCTAGGTATGTAATGTATTAATTTACGGGGTTATAAATTTTAAAATCTTAAGATTTTTAACTCTAATTTCGTTTATTTCAGAATTTAGTGTTAATAGCCGCGGCGCTCGTGTCTTGGGCGATCAGAACCCATTCCGCGCACATCGAAGAGGTGCGCGAAAAGGAAGAAATCGTTAGAGATTACATAATTCACACGGAAGAAATAAACAAAAATAAATAGGTAGCTTGTATATCTAATGTTATTTGATTATTTCGGGTGAATCAGTATGTGGTGCGAACCAAGTGTCACAAATGCTGGTTCACACAGCTAGTGCATCTAGGTTCGTCTGCCACATTGGTTCAAACGGCATGACGTCTGTAGGTAGGTATGTACCTAATTTGTATAATTGCTATAATTTGTTGTTGTTAAGCGATAAGACAGCCCCCTTGTACAATAAAGAGTTATTGTACTGTATTGTTGTTCGTATTGTTCCACTTTCTGTTCCATTATACGTAACAATTAATATTGTGAATGTGTTGTGTTGTGATTTCCTACAATTTTTTATATTTTTTTCTGTAGCTCGTTTAGGGTCCGAATGTCCAATTCCCGAACTGTAGAAAATGTCCAATAAGAATTAATAAGCACACAAAATATTTGTAGCATTATATTATTATTATTAGGTATACATTATTTGAACCCATTTTTATAGAGGGAATCTGTTGCTCTAATACTGGGCAGTAGTGGGGTTGAGTCTAGGTCAACTCTGATACTTTTTCTCATTATTGATAAATTTAACAATATAAATCCTTTATGATTGCAAACATATGCGAATAACATGCGCACGCGACTTGCCGATTACAATACAAAATATAACTATGATTTCTTTTTATTTATTATTTATAATCGAATTCTGACTGGACCTCAGCCCTCTAATAGACGCCAATGTTGTTGAGGATGTGAGTGAGGATCATTTGGTGCACGTCCCGGAAGACAGTGCGCACGTTGTCTGTGTCGGTGGCTGTGGTGAAGTGGAAATAGCACTCCCTGGGGCGGCTCGCCTCCACGAGCACGAACCGCTCGGCTGACGCGGTCAGGTTCCTTCGTTCCCGCTTCTTTGTTGTTACATCCTGGTAATAAAATAAAGAGCAGTGATAGCCTACGGTTAAAGAGCCTGTTTCATATGATGATAATCAGTGAGGCTCGGGTTCGAATCCTGGCGTGTACCAATGAGATTTTCAAAACTTACGTACATATTTATCACTAGCTCGACGGTGAAGGAAAACATCGTGAGGAAACCCGCAGGTCCCAGAATTAATTCTAAGACTTGTGTAAAAGACCCGGTCCTGTGATGGGCTCACCACCTATCACGTTTAGATGTCCAAAGAATATCTCGTGAAAAGTGGGTATATCCAGAAATGGAATACTTTTGCCTACCTCCTCGGGGATAAAATTTGGCGTGAGAATATTTATTTTTTTATTTTTATTATTACATCCTGGTAATAATGTAAAAATAATAATCTCACTCCTTTTATCCCCGGGTAGGCAGAGGTATTCCATTACTGGATACACACACTTTTAACGAGATATATATTTGACCTCAAAGATAATATCTTTGTTGGACCCCTAAACGTGATAGGTGGTGAGCCCATCGCCGGACTGGGACTCTATTTACACATGTCTCAGAACTAATTCTGGGAACTGCGGGTTTCCTCGGGTAATAATGTACTGGGTAATAAATAATAATAATTATTATTCAATTCAATTCACACAGTTATTTAGTCCGAAACTAGGCAGGGCCTGTGGTAGGTATGGGTACTAAATAACTGTTAAACATACCTACTTAAATAAATATCAAACGACCAGACACGAAGGCAACAGACATGTTCATGCACACAAATGTTGGCCCCGAGCGGGGATCGAACCCGCAACCTCCGACTCAGAAGGCAGAGTCACTACCAACTGAGCCAACAGGCCCGTCGTGTTAGGCTAGTGGCCACCTAACTCCCGCTGTGCCGCGTTACTTAACCACTTCCATTGTACGTATAAAACAAAGAGATTAAAATATAGTCCTATTATATGTAATCTCTTTGGTATAAACACAGCGAAAACCGGGACCAACAATAATAGTTTTTTCACTTCTCATGCTCTAAAAGTACGCCAATATAGCCCTACGAAGCGGGACTAAAGTGACCACTTTAGTCCATAGGGAGTATAAAGTATTTTTTTTTTATTTCCTTAATTAGAAAAAGACAACCTCAAACAGCCGCTCAGGCGCCAGAGGTCTACTTCTCAAATAGCCCATTTCGCATTTTGACTACTTCTCATAAGTGACTACTTCGTTATCGGCCCACTTAGCAAACAGTCTATTTCGCATTCTGTCTTATTCTCGAACTACCTATTTCGCAAACTGTCTACTTGTCAAACAACGACTGAAGTACAGATGGAGTCAAAAGTTCATTATCTTTTAAAAACATAATATATCATTTTTTAATAAAAGCTATTTTAATGTCGTCAGAGGTCTAATCCCTAACATAAACAAACATTTTATACTTCTTTAGTCCCACAGAGTTTCGCTAATTATTTTAAACACAAATCATTGTTCTGAAAATCTAAAACAAATTAAAACTTCAACCGCATATAGATTATTTATTTTTATCCTCAAGTATGTGTGAATGTGTGTAAGTATTTTGTACTCTTGCTTAATTTATTTAATATTATTATGTATATACTCATACCTATATGTATATGTATTTATGTAATAGTATGTAAGAGTATTTTTATTAATATATAGTGCACCGACTACCCCTTTGAGTATTAAACCATTTAATACTCAAAGGGCTACCCTAGTTCTCTATCTCTCAGTTTCATCCATCCTAAGGTTGTCTGGAAGAGATCGCTAAAAGCGATAAGACCGCCCATTGTACTTTAGTTAATGTTGGCATCCATATTGTATTGTTTTTGGTGTACAATAAACAGATATTGTATTTGTATTGTATGAGTTAATAATTTTACTTAAATCCATTTTGATATTAACTGTCCGAAAAATGACGTTAAAAAAAAAGTAGAAAGTTTGCGAAATAGGTAGTTCGAGAAAAAGACAGAATGCGAAATAGACTGTTTGCTAAGTGGGCCGATAACGAAGTAGTCACTTATGAGAAGTAGTCAAAATGCGAAATGGGCTATTTGAGAAGTAGACCTCTGGCGCCTGAGCGCAAACAGCCAGTAAATATCTGTAGAGTGTGGATCATCTTCATTGCGAAAATGTGAAGAGTTTTAGTTCCATGGTTTTTCCGCGAAGAAGGTGGCGCCATGTGTTTTAAATTGTTTACCTGCAAAGAGATTTAAATCTCTTTGTTAATCTGTGACAGCCTGACAGATTTAGAAGAAAAAACTGACCGCGAAATTTTCTGAATTTTTGTCGAGTGTAAATTTGTTGGGTTTTAAATAAATTTGTACTAAATTGACAATTTTTCTCGCACTCAAAGTGAAAAGTACAGTTTGCACCTCGAGACTAAACGCCAACTTAATATACCCTCGGTTTCATCTCTGGTATATAATGGCTTCGTTTAGTCCCTCGATATAAAATATACTATTATACTAACGGCAAATAGACTCCTAATGAACATCTTGGTCCTGGTGTACTCGTCACCCTGCCCAGGATACTGATGATACTGCGGGAAGTACGCCGCGATGGTGCGGCCTTGTTGCACTTTGGTCTCCAGTAAATCTTGCTTGTTTAAGAACACTATCAGTCCTGCTTCGAGAAGGAATCTGCAAGAGTACAAATCACTATCATTACATAGTATAAAACAAAGTCGCTTTCTCTGTCCCTTTAACCCTATGTCCTTATGTCCCTATGTATGCTTAAATCTTTAAAACTACGCAACGGATTTTGTTGCGGTTTTTTTAATAGATAGAGTGATTCAATAGGAAGGTTTTAGTATTAGCATTGCACCCGTGCGAAGCCGGGGCGGGTCGCTAGTACAAATATAAAATACAATTTATTGAAAAGCTGGTAGTACAAATTACAACTTTTGATAAATTACCTTGTAAGCAGTGATAGCCCGGACGGTTAAAGAGCCGGCCGAAAATCAGTGAGGCTCGGGTTCGAATCCTGGCATGTACCAATGAGTTTTTCAAAAACTTACGTATATATTTATCACTAGCTCGACGGTGAAGGAAAACATCGTGAGGAAACCCGCAGGTCTCAGAATTAATTCTGAGACATGTGTAAACAGACCCGGTCCGGTGATGGGCTCACCACCTGTCACGTTTAGGGGTCCAATATATCTCGTGAAATGTGGGTATATCCAGTAATGGAATACCTCTGCCTACCCCCTCGGGGATAAAAAAGGCGTGAGATTATATATATATATATATATATATTATATATACCTTGTAAGCAAAACTCGCTTTATTTGTCACTTACACCTTGACACAATGATATACTTGACACATAGAAAGAAAAAAACGTTTTTGTATGAAAACACAGTAAGAAATAAAACAACAACTATAAATGCCGAAAAGGCTGTGAGCTGTGTGCTCAGAATAATCTATTAATAATAATAATAATTTATTTATTTGTAGAACATAGGTACATACGAAAGGTGACAAACATAAATGAGTTCATTGCTATGTCCAGCCGTGAAGCATACAAATATGAATTGTTAAAATCTGAATAATTAATGATTTACATGTCTAATTGAATCGAAAAAAAATAATTCTTAATACTATATACAAGTTAACATTAAAATTAAACAATTAAATCGGCAGAATTCATTTTAAAAACATTAATTAATTAGCTAAAGATTATATACATTCAAAATTATGTCCATTATTAACTTTATAGTAAATATTTAACTATTTTTGTAGAAATTCGTCAATCCTATAAATACACTTAGAAACCAAATATTCTGTCAGATGTTTTTTAAAATTATGTGCGTTGAGGTCTCTTATATTTTTAGGAATTCTATTATACATTTTTGGCGCCATACATAGGAAGCTTTTTGACATGAGCGCTGTTTTTGCCTGTGGTACGTAGACCTCATCATTGTCTCTTCTGTTTCTTTTTCTAATGATCGTCAATCTTTGATATAAATGTGGGTTGTTTTTGACAAATGTTGCCGATTCTAAAATGTAAATCGAGGTACAGGTCAATATCTTATATTTAATAAAGTAAGGCCTGCAACTGTCTGTCTGTGCTAGTCTGAACATAGCTCTCACGCATCTTTTTTGCGCCCTTAATACCAGCTCTCTATGTGTTGAGTTACCCCAAAACATCACTCCGTATCTAAGACGAGATGCCACTGTACCATGATATGCTGTTAGGAGAGCATCTATATTTAACTCTGGAGCCAGTTTATAAAGTGCAAAGGCTGCAGTACTTAATTTCTTACACATATTCTGGACTTGCAACTTCCAATTCAATTTGCTATCAATAACTAAACCTAAGTATGTAGTACTCTTGACTGGTGCAATTATTTTATTGTCATAACTTATCTCGATGGTCGAATCTTTACACCTCTGACTAAAATGGGTTATTTTGGTTTTGTTTATATTAATTATCAAGTTATTGTTCTGAAGCCATGTAAAAACTGATTCCAAGGCTTCATTTATGTCATTTTTGTAACTTAATCTATTTTTGCATCCTATTGTAATAGTACTGTCATCAGCAAATAGGGATATTTGTTGCGTGGTTGCTTTTGGCAAATCGTTTATGTATATTATGAAAAGTAGGGGGCCTAATACACTACCCTGTGGTACTCCAAAATGAATAGTCCTCTTTCCGGATTTATACACCTTCTCCAGTTTCTGATGTATATCTATTTTTGATATTTCCGTTATTTGTTTTCTATTTTTAATGTAATTTTCAAGCAGCTGTAAAACATTTCCACGTATTCCATATGATTCCAATTTCCTTATTAGAATATGATGGTCTACATAGTCGAATGCTTGAGTCATAATATCACAGTACACTGAGCACACTGGAATTCGCTTATCTACGTGACCAATTACTCCTTTTAAGAAATCAAATATCGCCATATTTATATTCATTTTGCGTCTGAAACCTTTTTGCTCTATCGCTAAAATATTGTATTTTTCTAAATAGTCATATATTTTGTTACCAATATATTTTTCAAAGATTTTTGTTAAGACTGAGAGTAGTGCTATAGGTCTATAGTTTTCCATCAATTCCTTATTAGATTTCTTAAAGATTGGTTTTACAATGGCAAGTTTTAATTTTTCAGGATAAACACCCTCTTCTATACACATATTAAGGATATGGCTTAGTGGTTGACTTATATTTTCAGATATCTTTTTTATTACTTTCGTCGATATTTCATCATGTCCTACGCTTTTGGTATTCTTTAAAGTTCTAATTATTTTATTTATGTCGTGCGGTATACTTGGTGGCATGAACATAGTGTGTCTGTTTAGTTCCACAAGCTTGATGACATTACTATCGTCTTTTTGAGTTGGTATAATTTTATCAACAAAATAATTATTAAAAGTCTCTGCCATATCACTAGGGTGAGTAATATCTTGATTATTTACTTTTATCTTTGTTATAGAGGAGGGAGGTGACTTATTTTTGGAGCTATTTATGATTTCCCATGTCGCTTTTGACTTATTGTCTGAAGTTTTTATTTTATATATATTTTGACAACGTTTTGTACTTTTAATAAGTTTTTTGAGTAACCTAGCATAATTTATATAAGACAATCTATTACTGTTAGAGGGACTTAGCCTATATTGCCATAATAATGCTCTCTTTTTTTTGCTAGAGACTATTATACCTTTTGAAATCCATTTTACTTTGGCTTTTGCTTTAATTATCATAACTTTCCAGGGAAAGCATAGATCATAAAACATTTTGAATTGACTAATAAATTTATCGTAAGCCGTATTAGCTTCAGTGCTTTCATATACTTCTGAAAAATTTAAATTCTTTATGCAATTTTGGAATTTTATTACATTATCTTTACTGTAGTCGCGTCTCTTTATGCGCCAATAGTTTAAAAGAGAGGTTCTATCAACATGAAGTTTCAGTAGTTGTGAAGTGTGATCTGATAGGGCGAATTCAATTATTACACAAGTATGACCCTTTAGAATGTTATGAGCAAAGTTATCAATACAAGTGTCACTTCTTAATCTTGTCGGCTGTCTTAATTCTAGTTTTAAATTATAGTTCAATAGTATACATTCAAATTCGAGAGATGCATCATCATTTTTTAAAATATCAATATTAAAATCACCTGCAATAATAATTTTACAATTCCTTTTATTTTTATACAGGTTTCCCAACAATATATTTAACTTTTCAAAAAATATTGGTATGTCATTTCTATTTGGAATTCTGTAAATACATATAATTATTACCTTGAAAGTCAACAATTCAATAGCACAAAGTTCTAAAACACCACAGATAGACATTTTTTTAACTTCATCAATTTCTCTCCATAGATGTCCCTTTCTCACTAATATACAAGCACCCCCTCTGCTGGTCATCTCCCTGCTGTAGCACGCAGCAAGATTATAATTCTCTATTTTTAGTAAAGACTCATTACCTGTCTTTATAAAATGTTCTGTTATGCAAAGTGCATCTATATTAACTTTGTTTTCCCTAAGTTCTTCCAGACACAGTGTAAATTCATCAGATTTATTTATTAGGCCTGCAATATTTTGATGTAGTATGTAGATGTGATTATCGAAAAAACATTTGATCGTTATTTGGTTGTTGAATCTCTTGTTCAGACTCATAGTCATTATTCCAACTTTTGATCTCATCTATCATTTCATTAATGTGATATAGTATTGTATTCATACCCCAGTTATTTATAGCGCCTGTGTGTCTCTGGAACATACTGTAATCATATTCCAGGTGAAGGTTAGAATCAATTAAGTATGCGTATTTGTTTCTTTCCACATCTTGATACAGAATTTTATTAAAACTTTCAATTCTCCCATTAAACATATCTTTGAACTGACCATGTTTGAACGTGGGTAAGCATAGGAGAATATTGGTGTTAACAACTCTCAATAAAACTTCTTTTATCTTTTCAATAATATATGTGTAATTTGTTGTAGTTCTAAAGTCTTCTTTTCCTATAAATATAACGCAGTAGTCTTGAGTAGTAAAGTTTTCAATCTTCTTTTCCAATTTCATTAGTAAGTTTTGTATATTACAACCTGGCATTAAATAGTGACATAACTCATAATTTTCAAATACGTTTTGAGCTAAAGGTAATGTTTTTACATATTTGTTTGTACTCAAAATACATATCTTATGCTTATCAGAAGACCACTTAAATGTTTTCTTATAATTTTCTGCTTTTCCATCGTGTTTTGACGAATTTGATTGCTCGCAACTGTTTCCAGATCTTAATTTATCAATATAGTTCATTAACAAAGCTATATCCTGTTGAGATTCATATATCTTGGTTTGTAAATTCTCAACTTTTTCATTTATGTTGTTTATAATTACATCGATTTTTATTGTAGACCTTAAATTAGGTTCTATTGAGCTTATTTTCGGTGTTGATGTCATGCTTTCAAAATTAGTTTTACAGCTACTCTTACTTAATATGCTGAATTCTTTTTTAGAGTTTGTTATGATAGCTTTTTTACTAGTAGTTGTACAAATACGAGTTAAATAGTCAATTTTCTGTTCATGTTTTAGTATTGTTTTCTTTAACTCTGTATTTTCTGTTAGTTGATTTTCAATTTTATTTTCGGCTATCGCTAGTTTTTCTTCAACTAATTCTAATTTACTTTTCAATTGTTCTAAGTCTTCCTTATCTATTAATCTCCTGCTTATGTCAGGACAGCTTCTGTTAATCTGTAGTTCCGATTGACTGATTGAGGGATCCTCTTCGTCTGTTGGTAGTGATTCAAAAGAGTTCCGTATAGGGACATTAGCGTAAACTTTTTTTCTCCTTTCATTATTAACAAAGGTTATAGTTGTTTCTTCATAAGAATTTGTCAAGTTTAATGACTCTCCGCCGTCGGTTTCCTTAGTCAATTGTTGATTTTGAGATGCAGATTCCGTTATTTCATTAGCTGCTAGATTTGTTACCATCAAACTAATATCGTCTTCTAGAAAAACTTGTTTTGATTCTTTTTGTATCTTCTGATTCGAGTTGTTACTATCAGGCATTTTTATCCCCTTTTTAATGCAACACTCTTTACATTTCCATACAGATTTGTGTTCGAGTGTCATTGTATTGTTAAATCTTTGTATAGAGACATTCGCACATATCAAATCATAGCTATTTTTACATTGTGAGCAACTCATATATTCTCTCTTTGGTAGGTCACGCTTACATTTCATACATTTCTTGTTAATTGCCATATCTCTCAGATGCACACGGGGATAGGTATATATATTTGTCCGGTCTGCGCGGTCTAATCGTCGCGATGGAATGCGCTAACGCCGATCGCAAGCGAAAATGACCTGTCCGCAATGCGTTTAACCGTGCGAATCCTGTGCGCTTATAATGCACTTGCCGTGTGACACGTCGATTCCGGAAATGTTTCACCATAAAATCATCTAAATAGATGAAATTAGATTCAGTCACTTATCACAGTCAAAAGAACACTTAATTGCAATCACTTTACACTCGTTTCCAACTATTAATGTCTCGATTTAGCACAAAAAAATATTTATAAACGAGAGACAAAACACAATACGCAGCTGACAGTTTAGTCGCTCGTCAAAGAGTTATTTAAAAAATAAATTGTGGGACATAGTTAACACACGGTTATTTAGTCCCAAACTAGGGAGAGCCTGTGATATGGGTACTAAACAACTGATAAACATACTTAAATAAATATAAAATGTTACCCCCAAGCGGGGTCGAACCCGCGACCTCCGACTGAGAAGGCAGGGTCACTACCAAGTACCTACCAACTGAGCACTGATTTTCAGCTCAAAGCAGATTCTTGATCAAAAGCAGATGTGAATGGAATCATATTTGGTGTGTCATGGTCAATGGTTCATGGTTACCATTGCAAGCCGTGCTTGTTGCTCCTGTAAAGTTGAAAGGTTTCGAGATGGGCTATTCACAGATGTCATATTTGACATAAGGATTCGACAGATTTTCCGATTCCGATTCGAATATCGAATCTCCGTGAATACGCCCGCTGACTGAACTGCTTTTGTTTAGGGTGTTCAATTCCCAAAACTTTGAATGTTTAGTAGATTGTTATACAAGGGTCGGAAGGAATCAATTCCCATACAAGGTGTTTAGACGCCCGAGCGTAGCGAGGGCGGATATAGTCCGAGTAGGAATTGATAACTTCCACCCGCGTTAAACACTCTACTTTTCATATCGAATACAAGGAAAGTAAACAAAAAAATTTCAACAATACAACATTACAAAAATTGAAAAATGCAAAAAATCAATAATACCTACAAAAAAACAAAAATGTCAACAATACAACCAAAGAGGTTCGAAGAAAGAAATTATTTTTCTTTTAAACGTCTTTGAATACAACATTACAAAAATAATATACAAACCCTTCCTCTTTATGTATTTATTAGTGTCGATGAAAAATAAGATTTAGAGTTTTGGAACAGCCTACTAAATTATTAGTCTTTTTTAAATTTTAAATATGGAACACGTCACCGCCGCGCGCAGGTTATTTTTAGTTGTTTATACCTACACTCCCAATGCCGCACGTTTTTTTTTTAATCGATGTAAAAAGTTTAGTATCAGACCACCTAACGAAATGTACTACTATTTTTTTTTAATTCATTCCCGCCCTAAGGCCGGAAGCAATTACTATGAGTCTTTCCCGACCGAGGGCGGGACTCATAGCCCTGAATCTCTCTGTGATGGGAATCATCGCTTCCGACCCGGTACTCAGATCAAACATACAGTACTTTCGGAGTATGAGATATGAAAAGTATATTTTCAAAGAATTTGTATTTATTTCTTTGCCTCTATAACAATAAAATATGTATCTTGTTTTATTTCTATAACTTAGTCGATCCACCTTTCTATTTTAGCATTTATAAATTTTTAAACACTATAACAAACAATATAATAATGTAACTTTGGAAAATTCGATCAAAGAACAAGAAAAGAGATCGATTTTTTCGTCAACCGTGACACGTGAACCGTGGAACGTGTTTTTTTGAATTGTACGTTGGTACGGTACGGAACTCTTCGTCTATAAGTCCGATTCGCACATGACCGGTTTTAATAATAATAATAATATAATCTCACGCCTTTCATCCCCGAGGGGGTATGCAGAGGTATATTGAGGGGTATATTTCGTGAAATGTGGGTATATCCAGTAATGGTATTCATTTCACGAAATATACCCCTTGGACCCCTAAACGTAATAGGTGGTGAGCCCATCGCCAGACCAGGTCTATTTACACAATTTAATTCTGAGACCTGCGGGTTTCCTCACGATGTTTTCCTT
Organism: Ethmia dodecea; assembly: GCA_963855545.1. NCBI lineage: Eukaryota > Metazoa > Arthropoda > Insecta > Lepidoptera > Depressariidae > Ethmia > Ethmia dodecea. The sequence continues at coordinate 2,056,017 of OY979463.1, read as the reverse complement.
CACCGTCAAGCTAGTGATAAATATGTACGTAAGTTTTTGAAAAACTCATTGGTACATGCCAGGATTCGAACCCGAGCCTCACTGATTTTCGGCCGGCTCTTTAACCGTAAGGGCTATCAGTGCTGGTTTTATTGTGTACTTAATTTACCCCCTCCCCTCTAAAGCGAAGCCTAGCCACCCCCGCTTCAGATGAAGTGAAGATGGACCAACCTACTCTGCCATACGTCCTCGAAGAGCACCAGGGATTCCTTTAGGCGGTTTTGCGTCGTGTCTTCCCGTAAGACCTGATCGAAGTCGCTGCAGGCCACCAGGAACCAAATGGCGTGGATACCCTCGAACACCTGGGCAGTAAATAAAAACAATTTATCTATAGGACATACATAAAAAAACTACATAAAAAAAAACTGTTTTTGTCATTTCTGATAATTTTCTATTCTTTATACGATGACACCAAATACGTTCTTGTAGCACATCGGTACATCGGAGATTACATTCAGGACTTATGGGGTCTTTTCGTAAATTCAATCCATCACAACTTTCCATCCAAAAACATAGTTTCTAGTGGACGCCATATCTAATACCTACGCAACAGCCGTGTGTTACCCATAGTACAGTTGCGTAGTCCGGCCAACCGGACTATCGAAAATTTGTTTTTTTCGCGGTACAGTGGACCGGTCCAAGGAAAGTATTTTTTTTCCACGGAAAATCGTAATCATGTCTCGCAATAAATGTACCTATTGTAATCTCTTTGTTTGAATGTCACTTGTAGTAAAGAGGTATGATTATTCAAAGTAACATTGACAGGTATGTGACATTATTGTTTATCAAAGCGTTGGTGATATATTTATACAACATGCTAGAAAATATATTTTTTTAAAAAAACGACTTCAAACAGGAACCTAACAAAAGTAAAAATAGCGCTAAACGCCAGTACGATTTTCGAAGGTTCTCCTCGATTTGTCTGGAATGCCATCATCAGATCCTGGTTTCATTATCATGGTACCACCCTTGGCCAAAGAGATTTAAATATAATAGGGCATAGAGGGGGCATTGGGAATATTTTCATACAAAACTTTGAAGCCTAAGCGTCATGTCCTTGTCATGTCAGATAATATGAACGCGAGCTGTGATTCGGGCGAAATCGTACTAGACTTATTCCACTTGGAATAACTTTTGACTTCAAATTTTCCTCGCTTTGTCCCTTCTATGCCCTATTATATTTAAATCTCTTTGCCCTTGGCATATCACTTTTCCAACAAAAAAAGAATCATCAAAATCAGTTCATAAACGACTAAGTCATCCGCGAACATACATAAAAAAACCCTCCTCCTTTTTTGAAGTCGGTTTAAAAAATATACTGTTAAAGAAATTGGAAGCGACGTATGCGCCATCCTATTCTTCGGCATGTATTTGTACTACGCTCAGACCATGGATGGCGTTGGTCGTCGAGTTAATGCTTTAAACTAAGAGATGGTGCTGCTACGATGAAATACAGCTAATTATCCAAAGAGTAAAATATGACAGAGACTAGGAGTTATAGAGTTCTGTCAACAGAGAGGCCGGAAGGAGCTAGATGCTTTTTGGTTGAAGGCGGTTGTCATTGAATTGTGTTTTGTTCAAGAATATAAATTGATATCGAAATATTTGTATGTCTTATTCTGAACCATTCTAACAATACATACCTGTATCCATTTCTTCCTCTCTCCCCTCTGCCCTCCAACGTCAAACATCCAGAAATCTTGGACCCCTCCGTGCATAGATTTGGGAACCTGCCACCATTAGGTACAATTATTAACATGTACCGGATTCATCACAAAATGGCATAGTACGCAATATTTATAGACAATTAAATTTTATAAGTACACAATAGAGATTATTAGATATTATTATTATTATATGTTTCTGAACTTTGCATATGAGTTTCAAAACAGCAAAATCGGTCTCATATTGTGGCAAACGAGTTGCAAATGGCAATAAGAGTCTTATAATAGAAAATTGATCTGACAATATGCGTCACAATACTTTATAAGTTACGAAAAACCTCTACTAGAGGCGTATCCCAGATTCTGTACCCGCCAACACTTGTACTTTGATTTCGGAATCATTAAATATGGGCGTAAAGCTTGTTACTAAAAAAATATTCCCAGTCCTCCGATCGGAACTCCGATAGATTGGTAGGACGAGTTAGAATATTTTTTCCACATCTCCGATTGTTTTTATTTTGTTTTAATAAAAAAATTGCTTACTTACTTAAAAAAAAAACTTCTGTTATTTGAAATTACGAATATAATTTTTCATATCAATTGGATTTTTTTTTGTATAATCGACATCTTTAATAAAATTAATAGATTTAATAAGCGAGGAAAATTTGAAGCCAAAAGTTATTCCAAGTGGATTAAGTCTAGTACAATTTCGTTCGACCGAATGACAGCTCGCGTTCATACTAACTGACAGGACGCTGCTTCAAACATGCTTCAAAGTTCTGTATGAAAATATTCCCAATGCCCCCTCTATGTCCTATTATATTTTAATCTCTTTGATGCCAGGATTCGAACCCGAGCCTCACTGATTTTCGGCCGGCTCTTTAACCGTTCGGGCTATCACTGCTCTAATAATATAATATATAATCTAAAAATAATAATATAATCGATTTTTTTCGATCAATGTTACATCCCTAATCTTACTTTGACTTGGAATTCTATTTTCTGAATGCCCGTTGTTTTCTGGCGGCACCGCAGTATATCAGCGTCCGAAGGTGAGTAGTCTGGCTTTTCAATGAGGTCAATTCGATCTAAAAAGCTGAAATATAATAAAAAGTATTATAGGCCTAGCACACACAGTAATTTCCAGAGGAAGCAGAGCACATGCAGGTGTAACGAAAGAATAAAATAGCGTGCAAAATTTTGTAACGCGCGTTTTTATAACTTTAATAGAAAATTATATAAAGCAAACCAATTAAGAATGGGAAGGTCGAAAAATTGCCAATACGCAGACAGGCAATTTCACCAAATTAGTGTTACCACTTTATAAAAAAAAAATTAAATTTATATTTTCATAATAAACGTAAATAATTAAACTAAGTTCAGTCCTTGATCTGACCAGTGGCTAATCGGCTATAGGCCATAAGACATTGAAGCCCATACGAAAAAGCAGCCCATTTAAAGATCATTTAGAAATAGCCATTGCATACTTATCCTAAGGTTGTCTAGACGAGATTGCTAAGAGCGATAGGACCGCCCATTGTAATTTAGTTAATGTTGGTATCCGTATTGTGTTGTTTTCGGTGTACAATGAAGAGTTATTGTATTGTATTGTATTGTACTCACTATTCAGCACTATCAATCAGCTGATATTCATTAGACCTTCTGAAGCACTCTCTGACACCAGCATCCCGCCAGAGTGAGCGAACGCAATCAAAATAGCCCTGAAATGTAATAGGTGCCCTGACTTCACTCGTGGCAAGGCGAGAATAGGCAAGGCCACGCGGGGATAGGCTAGACGAAGCCAGGAGTCCTATTTTTGAGTCATCCAACGATTAATTATGACTGTGAGATAGGAAATGCCATATTTTTGAACCGTGACGACTCCTCCTACTCCTACACCGGGGCGGGTCCGGGCCGAGCCCCGTCCGGGCCCAGACGATCCCCGTCCGTGGCACGGTCAACATCTATAGTATACTTTTGGTATGAAGCGCTGGGCCCAGACGGGGCACGGCGTCGACATGTTGAGGCGTAGGGGAAACCCGTTCAAAGTGGATACCCCGGGCAAAGCGAATACTGCCCACTACGTCCAAATTGTTCATTAGCCGACAGATGCGTGTCATTGCAACCTTCGCCTGTTGCCACTTGATGCGGGGCAAGCACTTCGGCAAGTGTTTCTGTCGCGCGGCGCTATAGAGTGGTAGATGTGTGTTTAAAAAATATTGGTTTACAGAGGTAAGTGTTGCGTTTATAATATAACTATAATGTTATTTGTGACATGTTCTTGGTTATGAGGAGGATTTAATGCATAGTTATGTAGCTTTCGACTATGTGTAGATGATGAATTTAGATGTACAGGTTTTTTAATTATTTGGGATAACCTCGAAAATGTACCCGGAGGGCAAAGTGGATCGGGCAAAGTGGATACCATATTCACTTTTTCGGGTCATCACGATAATATAATTTTATAGAATTATGTATTTTTTTAATTGCAGATGGTGAATAAATATAATTATATTGATATATAATTGAGTAAAATGATCAGCCAACGGAAAACTGGATACAATGTACTACTTCTACTCAGTGGTGTCATGTCATGGCTTCGAAGGCATTGATAATTTGGTTTGTGATAAGTGTGTTAACTGTAATCTTTGAACGTGTAACATAAAAATGTTGCTTTAAATATGTTTTTCTAATCTATACATATAATAAAACTCTAACCGGGCCGTGTCTGTACATTAAATATTTTTTGAAAATTTTAACGGTAGTGTATATAGTTATCGATATAGATACTGAAACACAAATTTTTGGAATTTTTGTCTGTCTGTCTGTCTGTCTGTCTGTCTGGTTGTGCACGCATCACTCAAAAACTACTGGACGGATTTTGATGAAATTTGGTATGAAGATAACTGAGTACCAGGGTCAACATCTAGGGTACTTTTTATTCCAGGAAAATATCTCATTCCCACGGGAAAATATAAAAACTGGTTAAAAAGAGAAATACGTACTAATCCGAAACGATAATACCTAGAAACTTGAAAAATGGTATTTAGGTGTCTTATATGTCATAGGATAGATAGAGCAGTGATAGCCCGGACGGTTAAAGAGCCGGCCGAAAATCAGTGAGGCTCGGGTTCGAATCCTGGCATGTACCAATGAGTTTTTCAAAAACTTACGTACATATTTATCACTAGCTTGACGGTGAAGGAAAACATCGTGAGGAAACCCGCAGGTCTCAGAATTAATTCTGAGACATGTGTAAACAGACCCGGTCCGGCGATGGGCTCACCACCTATCACGTTTAGGGGTCCAATGTATCTCGTGAAATGTGGGTATATCCAGTAATGGAATACCTCTGCCTACCCCCTCGGGGATAAAAAAAAGGCGTGAGATTATATATATATTATATATATATATATATGTCATAGGAAACCGGTATGAAGGGATTTTTGGAAATTCCCACGGGAACGGGAATAAACTGAATAAACGCGGGAAAACGCCGCTGGGCAACCTCTATTTGACATATGGTATGTAGGTGTTTTAAATATGTCGTAGGCAACCACTATGAAGGGATTTTCGGAAATTCCTAAGGGAACGGGAATAAACGGAATCCGCGCGGGCAACGCCGCTGGGCATCCGCTAGTAATATATAAAATGATAAACTGACTGACTGATTGGTGATTCAACACAGAGCCTACAAAAGCCTACTGCAAAATTCAACCTCTAACGGTGTAAAATAAACGTGCGCGAGCGAAGCCGCGGGTAAAAGCTAGTGTTCAATATTTATTTTGTTTGCAAGTTTAATTTCATGCCAAATAATGGTGTTATTCGCTTTGCCGTGGTACCATATCCACTTTACCCGGGGTCCTGGGCATAGCGGATAATAAGACAGTGTTTTATTTTTTCTTATAACAAATAATTTAAATAATATTAATGTCAAATGATATACTATATTGTAAGTTCACTAAATGAAGATTGATTATAGATATTTGTTTTAATGTCTCCAGTTATAACTAAACGGCAATAATAAAAAGCAGCTTAAGGTATTCACTTTGCCCGGGTTTCCCCTATTGTTAGGAGGATGATTCACCCCGGACGGGGCCCGGCCTGGACCCGGCCCGGCCTGGACCCGGCCCGTTGTAACATGAATCAGCCTGAAGGCGAGTGGTAGAATCACGAAACCGACTTCAATTTATATGTTTTTCTGAATTATGCACTGTTTAGTATGGATGCCATTAAACCAGCTTTCAAATAAAAAAAAGAATCATCAAAATCGGTTCACCGTGCGAAAGTTCTGAGGTAACAAACATAAAAAAAACATAAAGACTAATTGATAACCTCCTTTTTGAAGACGTATAAAAAAAATCATAAATACTTACTGAAAATCAACATCATGCAAATTGTTCATCAAATCATGTTAATTGTTGTTGTTGTGTTCGTACTTATACGACGAGACAGTCATAGTCACGACTCATTAGCTTATAATACTCAGATCAAATAAAATAAAATAATATACTGAGCTTATAATATGTTATGTATGACTTACCTCGTCGTATTCAGGGGGTCCCCCTGGCCCGCATTGCAGCAAGTATTGCTGCGCTTGCACATTTTTAGGGTTCCGCAGGGCGATGCTGAGCGGAGACATGTGCCGGACTATGTCATAGATTGACTCGTGGACATTATGTCGAATGTATTTAACTTTTTCAGTTCGCTCGCTGAAATAGACGGAGCAATCTACTATCAGCAAAAGTTCTGCCGGGTACACCTAAGTGTCACGCATTTTTGCGAGCACCCCCCCCCCCCCCCCCGTGGCCACAAATTTAGTAAACAACAAACTTCTACTGAGTTACATAGAAACAGTTATGAGTAGGTAACCCAATTCCAGTTGAATTAAATTTATACACGGTTAGTATAAATAGTCGGATTATGTTTTAGCGACAATAGTTTACATGAAATTTTTGTGGTATTGGTACACGGGATTGTAAACAACTGAATGTTTGTTTATGTAATTTATACCTTATTGTGATAGGGACATTAGCACAGAATGTGTGATACTTAATACTAACATAGGTAACTTTAGTTCGGGGCTGAATAGCGGTGTGCTAATTTTGTCACTGATTTATTTATATATTCTCACCTTGTCGAGAATCCTTGAACGTGCAATATTTTCATTTGTTTAATGATAGTTGTTTTACCACTCTCTCCAGTCCCAAGAAGCAGAAGTTTGATTGCCTGAAAAATATCATAATCTAAACTAATCTATAACCACTACATAGTATAAAACAAAGTCGGTTTCTCTGTCCCTATACGTATCCCTATGTCCCTATGTATGCTAAAATCTTTAAAACAAGACAACGGATTTTGATGCGGTTTTTTTTAATAGATAGTGATTCAAGAGGAAGGTTTTAGTATTAGCATTGCACCCGAGCGAAGCCGGGGCGGGTCGCTAGTATTAAGATATTTAAACTGACTGAGTGATTGGTGATGTAGGTATCAACGCACAGCCTAAGCGGCTGGGTCTAGAGACTTGAAATTTTGCACATAGAAAGCTTATATAGTGTAGGCATCCACTAAGAAAGGATTTTGCAAAATTCAATCCCTAAGGGGGTGAAATAAACGTGCGCTAGCGAAGCCGCGAGTAAAAGCTAGTCCATTTATAAAGAAGAAAGATTTTTGTATGTTTGTAACGAATAAACCCAAAAACTACTGGCAACAGAAATACATCTTCTGTGAAAATTTCAACAGTTTAACTATCACGGTTCATGAGATAGGTACAGCCTGGTGACAGACGGACGGATAGCGGAGTCTTGTAATAGGGCTCCGTTTTAACCTTTGGGTACGGAACCCCTCACACGAGGCCAATGATAATAATAAATGTTCACGCCTTATTCCCGAGGGTAAGCAGAGGTACTCCATTTCAGAAAGAATCCACTTTTAGCAGTGTCCCTTTCTCGCGTTAAACTTACCATAGATATTTACGTCAGTTTAGGAATAATAATAAAAAAAAAAACTTTTATCCTCGAAGAGGGTAGGCAGAGGTAGGTAATTCATTTCTTCAAATACCCACGTTTCACCAGTATATTCTTTGGAGCCCTAACCTTGATAGTGAACCCATCGCCAGACCGGAGATGCTGTTACACATGTCTCAGAATTAATTCTGGGACCTCTAGGTTTCCTCACGATGATTTCCTTCACCGTCGATTTAGTAGTAGGTGTCTAGTATAGATAGCAGGTAATTGGGTAGTTGACAGCATCGAAATTAAATTGCGAGTAGTCATTCATTAAAAAGATTATCCCAAAACACCTCAAACTATGTATTTCGATTTTCAATTTACAATTATAGCAAATTTAAAAATAATAAAACAATAAAAAAAAGTGCTGCAATTGAGTACTAGAAACTATGACGTCACGGTTTGCTATTTCAGTACATTTTCCATAGTAAAATTTCGTTTTGACAGATCGTAAAAAGTAACTCATTTGACTAGGCAGGACACAACCCTATTAGTTTAGGTATATCTACTTACTTCATTGTACGTTTTAATCCATTGCTTGATTTCTCTGTCGATGTGTTTTGAGTTGCTTTCATCTTCGTCTTCGCTTTTCATACATGTAAATATACGCATGATTCAATATAATATAGGTACAATATCCGAAACAGATAGATCACTTTGTTCCACAATCCACTTCCTCAAAATTTATTTGTCTGGTAATGATTTATAAGGTTGTCACGTAAGCAGTATTTTATTAGGTAAGTACTTATTATAGTTTTTAAAAGTAGGTAATTCGTGTGACTTGTAATCTGATTGCACTCTGACAGTTTATATCTACGTTCGAAACAGTTATGATTGAAAATGTGTATTACATTAAATCTCAGTTACGGATTCAACATTTATCGGTAATTATCTTTATTATCTTTGATAATGAATTATTATCTAGAGGAAATGATTACTTAACATTTTTTATGTACTTATTACCGATAAATTTCAAATACTTAGTCGTTAAGCCATGTCGGATACCCTTGGGTGGCTTGAAAAATTATTACTAGTGGCCACTTCTTCCAATCCGGGTCGAGATTATAGCCCATAGTTCCTCATGTGTGAGGAAAGACCCTTAGCTCAGCAGTGGGCTGTTACGGGTTAATAATAATAATCTACTATATAAAAATAAGTCGGGTTTTCCATCCTGACGATATAACTCCAGAACGGACGAACCGATTTCCACGGTTTTGCATTCGTTGGAAAGGTCTCGGGCTCCGCAAGGTTTATAGCAAAGAAAATTCAGCATTGCACCCGTGCGAAGCCGGGGCGGGTCGCTAGTAATAAATAAATAATAAATTGTGGGACACAATTCACACACGGTTATTTAGTCCCAAACTAGGCGGGGTCTGTACTATGGCCCTATGGGTACTAAACAACTGATAGACATACTTAAATAAATATTAATCGACCGGACACGAAGCCAACAGATATGTTCATGCACACCAATGTTGACCCCGAGCGGGGATCGAACCCGCGACCTCCGACTCAGAAGCCAGGGTCTACCACTGAGCCAACATGCCCGTGATGATGATGAACTTCTAATATCTAATGTTTCCTTTATCAGTAATCTGTTGTTCATCTATTTCTTCCCGAATTATATCCCTAGGGGTAAACTTTATATAATAGCCGATGGAATTCCGACGAACCGGCCAAGTACAAGTCGAACTCAGAGCGAAGAGTTATACGTACCCTAACCATCGTACAATAAAAACGCAAAAAAGACGTTGGAGGTGAAGGCGGGTACTAATGATTTTTTCAAGATTAACGTACACATTTATCACTAGGTCGACGGTGAAGATAAACATCGTGAGGAAACCAGCATGCCCAAGCAAACCTGATTCTGAAGCATGTGTAACACGGTCCAGCAATTAGCTCACCACCTCAAAAATATAGGTACTTGTGAAAAGGTCATAAATATACAAATAATAATATGTACGTGGTCTGTAGGTACAATGTTAAATTACACTCCCTAAACCACAGATCAGTTTGTCGGCGAGATTAGGTACGCTCTTTTCGTTTTGTAATTAAATATTGTAGGTACCTATACATTATTTAATCCTTAGGCGAAATAGTTTGGCCACGAGGAAGAAGCCCACCCTATCTATTCACTTAGGTATAAGTATTACAAAATAACTTTTCCCATATTTATACATACCTACATATATTCTTTTATAAAAACGTGTCAGTCTGTCTTTGCCAACCCCCTCCGTGATAAAAGGCCTGAGCATTTTATTAATTTATTTTCATATCTCTAATAGCGATAAACCGTTGTAATCTTGAAACCAAAAAAATTGCGGCCCTTAAAAGGGCCTTGTCAATATCTAATCTAAAAATACTTTTATCTTTCTTGCGTTAACATAATGAATCTATCCACCGAAGCCGTACAGCGTCCTGCCTTGCCGCTTCAATGCGTACACGACGTCCATGGCGGTGACGGTTTTCCTCTTGGCATGCTCCGTGTAAGTGACGGCGTCTCTGATGACATTCTCCAGGAACACCTTCAGCACACCTCTCGTCTCCTCGTAGATGAGCCCGGAGATCCTCTTGACGCCTCCTCTTCGAGCCAGCCTCCTGATGGCGGGCTTCGTGATCCCCTGGATGTTGTCGCGGAGCACTTTGCGGTGCCGCTTGGCGCCTCCTTTGCCGAGGCCCTTCCCGCCCTTTCCGCGGCCTGTCATTCTGACGTTCTTTTGGTGATGCAAAGGAGGCAAAGCTGTTCTGCCAGTAGTGGTGTCGGGGCGAGTGCCGCGCGGTTTGTTTGCCGGCTATTTATAAGGTCGCGATTGCTTGGTACCCGCACTGACAAATTAAAATGTGGGTAGTTGGTGTTATTGCATCAAAACAAAGGCGAGGTACGGACCCTGCACACGGCAGGTACCACGAGTCGCGAGCTACGAATCAGAGTAACATAAAACCATAGAGATTAAAATATAATAGGACCTAGAGGGGGCATTGGGAATATTTTCATACAAAACTTTGAAGCATGGTTTGAATCTCAAGCGTCATGTCAGTTAGTATGAACGCGAGATGTCATTCGGTCGAAATTGTACTAAACTTATTCCACTTGGAGTAACTTTTGGCATCAAATTTTCCTTGCTTTGTCCCCTCTATGCCCTATTATATTTTAATCTATTTGCATAAAACAGAGATTCATGTAAACCAGTCTTGAATTTATTAGTGAATAGCGGTTCTGCGCGGTTTCACCCCGTTCCCGTGGGAATACGGGGATAAAATATAAGTAGCCTATGGTACTCAGGGATATTCTAGGTTTTCATTAGTGAAAGAATTTTTAAAATCGGTCCAGTAGTTAAGTTAATAATAACATTAGTAGGTATAGATACCTAGTGAAGATAAGTCTAAGCAAGTAGGTAATTATTTAAAAATATTATTTAAGTAAGTTTAAGGTATTTTCGTAACTAAGTACTTTGGTTGAAAATTTTTTGTAGGTAGGTATTGTTAATTTATTATTAGCCCTCTTTGAATTACTGTGCCCCTACAGGGCGTCATAATCATAATATAATGTTATTGTAAACTGTGCACCTAACTGTGCAATAATTTAAACACATATGTACCTACATAAATGATAGTACGTAATTAAATTATTTTCGTAGTCCTGATTATGAGACAAGTAAGGTAAGTATGGGAATACATAAAGATTAGTTATTATTAAACAAAGTAGTACCTACGATCTAATCTACTTTTTAAAATGGTTTTTAATAATCCGCTACTTTTTATACAACTATTGAACGTAGGCGGCTCCGCCCATCTAATGTACCTACTACTACCCTCAATATCACAAAAATGGATACCATCAACAGCCTATATAAAGCGAACCGGCCAGTCCTAGCCACGGCCATTAGACCCAGTACGTCGAAGTGACAAGTGAATAAAATGGCGCGAACCAAGCAGACCGCACGCAAGTCCACTGGCGGGAAAGCGCCCCGCAAGCAGCTGGCCACGAAGGCGGCCAGGAAGAGCGCCCCCGCCACGGGCGGCGTCAAGAAGCCGCACAGGTACAGGCCAGGGACCGTGGCCCTGCGGGAGATCCGCCGCTACCAGAAGAGCACCGAGCTGCTCATCAGGAAGCTGCCCTTCCAGAGGCTGGTGAGGGAGATAGCGCAGGACTTCAAGACCGACCTGCGCTTCCAGAGCTCCGCGGTGATGGCTCTGCAGGAGGCCAGCGAGGCGTACCTCGTGGGGCTGTTCGAGGACACCAACCTTTGCGCCATCCACGCCAAGAGGGTCACTATCATGCCCAAGGACATCCAGCTGGCGAGGAGGGTCAGAGGCGAGCGGGCCTAAGCCTAAGCTTAGGGCAACTTTTACTTTAATTTATTAATATTTATTGATTATTGGATACGGACAAAGCCCTTTTCAGGGCTGAAATGATCGAGTTTTAAGATTGTGAGCAAACGATATAGGTAGCATCTGTGCAACGCAATAAATTCTCCATGGCGGTGGCATTAAAAAAGTTGTATTTAAGTTCCTAAACTGAAAATAACACTGGTCTTTATAGGATGTTAGGCAACCACTAAACAAGGATATTTGAATACACTATTCATATTTTATTGAACAAATAGTTAAGATATTCATTATTAATACACAATGGAAAACGAGTGCGTGTAAATAAACCTAAAAATATTAGAAACATTACAACCGGACACGAAGAATGTAATGACACATCGCACTTCAAAATCCGTCACACCCTCTATGACTATAGGAGTCACATTACTGATTACCCTCATTTCGCAGTTGCGTAACAAAATATTATTGCATTGAGATAGATAGATAGATAGATACGTTTGTCGCCAATGAAACTAAACCAATGCAGTCCCGAAAGGGACTTTGTCAATATGGACGCGTCAGGCGATCACTCCTGACTGGCCTTGGCCGTCTTCTTGGGCAGCAACTGCGGCTGGATGGAGGGCACCACGCCACCCTGCGAGATTGTGACGCCTAGCAGCATCCTGTTCAGCTCCTCGTCGTGCCTGATGGCCAGCAACAGGTGCCTCGGGAACACCCTGGTCTTCTTGTTGTCGTGGGCGGCGTTCGAGGCCAGGTCCAGGATCTCCGCAGAGAGGTACTCCAGCACCGCGGCCAGGCATACGGACGCGCCGCTGCCGATGCGGGGGGCGAAGTTCCCGCTGTGCAGGTACCGGTGGATCCTGCCGACGGGGATGTGCAGGCCGGCGCGCGAAGATTTCGTCTTGTTCTTCTTCATTATTTTACGGGTAGAAGACATTTTTTGTGTTTAATTATATTTTGTTCGACGTGAGCTATGAAGCCATTTGTAACTGTCTAGCTACATAAGTTTTTAAGGCTCGCAACTAGTGGGGGTAATAATGAGAAGAAATATTTCGAAATTTTCGTGTGGGTATTAAAAGAAATGGATAAACTCTGGCTGCCGCCTCGGGGATAAAAAGCGTGAGATTATTATTTATTTTTATTATTAAGAGTAGTGATAGCCTTACGGTTAAAGAGCCTGCTTCACATGATGATAATCAGTGAGGCTCGGGTTCGAATCCTGGCATGTACCAATGAGTTGTTCAAAACTAACGTACATATTTATCACTAGCTCGACGAAGAAGGAAAACATTGTGAGCAAACCCGCAGGTCCCAGAATTAATTCTGAGACATGTGTAAAAGACCTGGTTCTGCTAATCACGTGTAGGGGTCCAAAGAACATCTTCTGAAAAGTGGGTATATCCAGAAATGGAATTCCTCTGCCTACCCCCTGTGGGAAAAAAGGCATGAGATTTTTTTTATATTATTTTTTATCCATCTACCTCTATATAATCTACACCTCCAGACAATATAATAAAGAGCAAATATTTGTAAGGGTGTAAATAATTAACTTCAAAACTACTAGACCCACTAAAAAAATTCTTTCGCCATCAATGGAAAGCTACATTATCAATGAGTAACTTAGGCTAAATTGTAGTCCCGTGGTGAAACCGCGCGAAACAGCTATTCTACACTTCTACACCAATATAATAACGAGAAAAGATTTGTATGTTTGTGACGAATAAACTCAAAAACAGCAGAGCAGTGATAGCCTTTACGGTTAAGGAGCCGGCCGAAAATCAGTGAGACTCGGGTTCGAATCCTGGCCAATGACTTTTTCAAAAACTTACGTACATATTTATCACTAGCTCGACGGTGAAGGAAAACATCGTGAGGAAACCCGCAGGTCCCAGAATTAATTCAGAGACATGTGTAAATAGACCCGGTCCGGCGATGGGCTCACCACCTATCACGTTTAGGGGTCCAATGTATCTCGTGAAATTTGGGTATATCCAGTAATGGAATACCTCTGCCTACCCCCTCGGGGATAAAAAAAAAGGCGTGAGATTATATTATATTATTATTATTATTATTAGCAGAAGTAGATTTGTAAGGATAAATATCACGCATTTATCAGTTAGGGGGTCGGCAGAGGTATTCCATCCCTGGAAATACCTAGTTTTTATCAGTAGATACATTTTATGGGTCACTACAGATGCCTCAGAATTAGTTCTGGGACCTGCGGGATGCCTCACGGTCACGATGTTTTCCTTAACCGTCGAGGAGTGATAAATGTGAACGTAAGTATGCCTACCAAATTGATTAGTACATGGCTTTACCAGGATTCGAACTCGAACCCCGGGTTTATCAGCCAAACACTGCTTTGTCAAATGACATTGGTACATCAATTTGGCTGTCTATCATAGTTCTATCATAATAGGCGTGAGATTATTTTTTATTTAAACTCAAAAACAACTTGATTGATTTTAAAAATTCCTTTACCATTGGAAAGCTACATTATCCCTGAATAACATAGGCTATACTTTATCCCCAAATTCCGGAACTTACTCGGGTAAAACCGCGCGAAACAGCTAGTATTTTATATTTTTGGAAATTCTGTTGATAGACGTCAACATTCCATGCGGGCTATCTAGGCCCCACTATACGCAAACAGGGGTAGTCAACATTTTCTATTAACTATTTTCTGATACCTCCTATAAAGAGACTGTCAAATTAATGCAATATTTAATCTTAGATTTGGGTAGGTCATTTCTAGAGCGATTAAAAAACATTTTAATTTTCAAATAAATAAAATAAATAAATAAATTGTGGGACGCAGTTCACTAGTCCCAACCCAAACTAGGCAGAGCCTGTAGGGTACTAAATAACTGATAGCATACTTAAATACTTACACAATACCCTGACATGAAGCCAACAGACATGTCCACCCACACAAATGTTGGCCCCGAGCGGGAATCGAACCTGTGACTACTCTGAAGGCAGGGTAAGTAAGTAAGTACCTAAGTAATTCTTTATTTACAAAAGCCTAAATTTATATAAGTACATTTTGTATTTTTCCTTAAATACTGTTTAGTTGGGTATTAAAGTTAGGCTATGTGCAGAAGGAAGGAACAGCTGATATCTAAAATAGGTAAAACCCGAGCTATAGATATCAGCACCACTACCAACTGAGCCAACAGGCCCGTCTAATAAGTGAAATACCTAAAGTTAAATTAGCCTAGCTATCCAGAGAGGGAATGCGGCCAGTCTTCTGGGCACTGTCCCACATGGTTCCTCTTTGAAGGACATTATTGTAAATCACTACCTACATGCATAGTTTATAACAATGTCGCTTTCTCTGTCCCTATATCCCTATGTATGCTTAAATCTTTAAAACTACGCAACGGATTTTAATGCGGTTGTTTTAATAGAGATAGAGGTTTTAGTATTAGCATTGCACCCGTGCGAAGCCGGGGCGGGTCGCTAGTGAATGTATATTTTTTTTGTAAATAAATGTTATATTTTATTCCTAAAGTTGAATGGCTCAAGTCACGTGTGTATGTTGGCGACCTCTGCCTGCAGCTGCCGGTGAGCAGCTGTGCGCGACCGTTATGCGCTCGCGCACGTGCCATGCCCTTTGAATTAAGAATTATTATTACCTGGTGCGTCTTTAGGCGAGGACAGTAGAGCTGCTAGTAAGGGCACAGATTACTAAAGTTACTTCGTAAGAGAGATAGTAAAATGATTGAGAAGTTGAAACTCAAAACATTTATTTATGTCATAAGTTTTAATGGTAGGTTATAATGGTAACCTATCACTACATAGTATAAAACAAAGTCGCTTTCTCTGTCCCTATATCCCTGTCCTTATGTCCCTGTGTCCCTTTGTATGCTTAAATGTTTAAAACTACGCAACGGATTTTGATGCGTTTTTTTTAATAGATAGAGTGATTCAAGAGGAAGGTTTTGGTATAAGCATTGCACCCGTACGAAGCCAGGGCGGGTCGCTGCTAGTAATTAATAAATAGTATATTTTTTTTTGTTTAAATTCTGGTAGTTCAAGACTTGAGTATTTTTTATTAGTTAAAGTTTATTATTAAAGTTATTAATTTTAGAGTTAATCGGGGTTCAATACTTACAGCAGCCGTTCTTGTTTTATTTTATTTCAATATTGAAATTTGTTTTTATATTGTGACGTTTTATTCCAGATGTTTTCTTCACAATCAAAACATGAGGCTCACGCATAAAAAAAAGTGAAAAAATATTAAATAAATATATTAGACTAAACTAGCAGCAGCAGAGATAGCCCGGACGGTTAAAGAGCCGGCCGAAAATCAGTGAGGCTCGGGTTCGAATCCTGGCATGTACCAATGAGTTTTTCAAAAACTTACGTACATATTTATCACTAGCTCGACGGTGAAGGAAAACATCGTGAGGAAACCCGTAGGTCTCAGAATTAATTCTGAGACATGTGTAAGCAGACCCGGTCCGGCGATGGGCTCACCACCTATCACGTTTAGGGGTCCAATATATCTCGTGAAATGTGGGTATATCCAGTAATGGAATACCTCTGCCTACCCCCTCGGGGATAAAAAAGGCGTGAGATTATATTATTATATATTATTATTATTATTATATTAGACTAAACTAAGTCCATTGTGAATTAAATTACTATCCCACCTACTGAACTCATGTGGAATAGTGAACGCTGCATCAGATTCAACGACTATAATAAGTATTCACTCTTATGGGTTGATTGGAAAGAGACAGACATAGTTTTGTTTGTTACGATTAATTTTTTTTGCAAGTTCAAAGTACACGTTAAAATATGCATGGAAAATACCTGTTAAGACTAAGGTAAAAAATAACAATTAATACACGTATTCTTTAGTGATAAGAATCAAATTCGAATGAATTCTTGTTTAAAAAAAGGGAATAGTGGCGCGTGCTTTCTGCAGGGGTGCGCAAGCGCCGCTTCCGATAGCGGTTTTTTTGAAACAGAACCCCCTTTCCGTCAGTTGTCGGTTGACCGTTGCAGTGGAGACACGAATTTATAAACTTATACATTTCATAATTACTTACCTAATATTTTTTTAATAAACAGTTTATATCGTAGACAGTGTGCTATTGGATAAAAAGTGACTGATAAGAATGATATTTTTAACCTATAACTACAAATAATCTGATACAACAAAAGAAATGTGCAGTGAAATTACAAAAATATAACACAACAAAGTTTAAAAATAAATTTTATGGAAAAACATCTACAGTATATTTGAATAAGAATTATCGTTAAGAAATTACTAGAAGTTTACGTTACGGTGAAGGGATCACCCTCACAGGAAGCATGGTCTAACGCACACCAACACATCTTACAGAGGGGAACTATACGCTTAGAAGATGGACTCGCCAAAAATTGTTTATAGATATTACTCAAACCCAGCGTTCTGCGGGCAAAGCGAACAAAAAAGGGTGACACCAAACACCAGATTATCTCCTTTGGGATCCAATTCACCAAGGAAAATCAAAGAAACATGCAACAGGATTATACGGACAGACATTTCTGATAACCCATTAAGATTGTCGCCAAGGGATGACCCGCCGGAGTTGCCTCCGAAGCCGCCTAAATACAGAAACTTCCACAGACAAGCTTCTTTGATATGCAAACCAACTAGACCCACCATCCGATGTCGTACCCGAAGTGAGGACTTAGAAATGGCTGAGTTTAAACAGAAGAAACGATACGATCGAAACGCCGAGAGCGACGACGGATTAGAAGACAGCCGAATCAAACATCGATACGAAATCATCGATGATGATGATATTGTGGATTACTCGCCAACGAAAAAGAGAATCGTCCAAGCGAAGGCTGAGGAAATAGAAGAATACAACGTCGACGGACCAGACGATAACGAACTGAAGGAAATACCGACTGAAATTGTTAAGACTGTTAATGGTAAAACGCTTAGATACGCAATAGTGCCTCCAGATGAGCCAGTTAGGAAATGCAACGTAACTTTCACGTCGCCAACGCATATGTCGCAGAAGAATTTGATAGCAACGCAGAAACTGCACGAGTTATTATCCACGCCACGGAAACTGAAGAGCTATGCTAGCCAACCCTCAATAGTAATCAGTCCGAACAAGTCGATAGACCCAAGAGTCACTCCAAGAAAACTAGTGTCGAGCACGCCAACAAAAAGTGTGACTCCTTCTAGGTCTTGTGCAAATTTATCAATGAAAGGGCGAACAACTTCACCTATTTCGCCAAAAGCGCAGCAGAGGTTAAATTACGAGATGCCAGAAGAGTTCGATAGAGACGTGTTTGTCACCAGTTTTCGTGAGAGGAGTCGGGAGAGGAGCCTGGAGACAGACATGAGAGATGGAAGGAGAGAGTATGAGAAGAGGATAAGAGATAGTCAAAGGAAGGATAAAACCACAGCTGTTATTACACCAAGGTAAGTTTAACACTTTATAAATTTTATCTTTTACATATTAGACGAAACTAACAAGCGTACCTAGGTATGTTCAAATGCGTTATGTTAAGCTTAAGAAATCGCCCACAGCAATAAGACTGCACAGACTTACTATTTTCGTCATTGTGACACTTTTTTATTGACTAGCGGTTATGCGCGGTTTCACCGCGTATTTCCCGTTCCCGTGGAAATACGGGAATAAAATATAGTCGATGTTAGTCAGGGATATTGTAGCTTTCCATTGGTGAAAAAATTTTTAAAATCGGTCCAGTAGTTTTACTATCTACTATCGTATGAATAGAGATGAACAGTTATTTATGATTATATAGCATTGCGGCGTCAAATAAGATATTCCGTAATGAAACTCGACGGGCCTGTTGGCTCAGTTGGTAGTGACCCTGCCTTCTGAGTCGGAGGTCGCGGGTTCGACCCCGCTCGGGGCCATTTGTGTGCATGAACATGTTTGTTGGCTTCGTGTCTGGTTGTTTAATATTTATTTGTAAGTGTGTTTATCAGTTGTTTAGTAACCATAGTACAGGCCCTGGTAGTTTGGGACTTAAACAAACGTGTGTGACTTGTGTCCCACCATTATTATTATTAGGTTCTACGGCTGCTGATGTATCATATTTTATGTAACGGTCGGTCCAACAGCTCATGGTCAAATTTGTTCAAACAAGCATAAAGGTACTTTGGTATTTGGTATTCACCCTTTAACAAACTTAGGGGCTGACTTCAATATCAAACCGGATTAATAATAATAACCGGCTAAATGCGAGTTGATTTTCTATGATTATTTATTACTAGCGTTTATGCGCGGTTTCACCCGCGTAGTTCCCGTTCCCGTGGGAACACGAGAATAAAATAAAGTCTATGTTACTCAGGGAAATTCTAGCTTTTCATTGGTGAAAGAATTTTTAAAATCGGTCCAGTAGTTTTTGAGTTTATTCGTAACAAAAATACGAATCTTTCCTCTTTATAAAATTTATTACTAGCGACCCGCCCCGACTTCGCACGGGTGCAATGTTTATACTAAAACCTTCCTCTTGAATCACTCTATCTATTAAAAAACCGATTTAAGCATACAAGGGATATAGTGACACAGGGATATAGGGACAGAGAAAGCGACTTTGTTTTATACTATGTGTAGTGAAGTACATTGCAGATAAAGATTCAATTATGTTTAATTCAAAAGTTTATTTTGAATGGTTTTGGGACATACCTAGGTAGCTAATTTTATATGCAGAAAATGTTTGCTTATTGGAGATGGTGTTAGGTTGGTAGCCATCTACCTACCAGATTTTAAAAAAAATTAGCACGAGTTTGTACCTACCTAGCATCTCCTTATTTATATACCAACTAGCGACTAGCTTATAAGATTTTCCCGCTTTTCTGTTGACATTTTTCTGAATTTTCTTTGCTATAAACCTCACGGAGCCCGATACCTTTCCAACGAATGCAAAACCGTGGAAATCTGGAGAGACTGGAGTTATAGTGTCAGGAAGGAAAACCCGACTTATTTTTATATAGGTACACTCGGCGTCAAAAAAATCGCACCTTTGAAAAACCACTCAAATTTAGAATTTTAGAAATTTAGAATCAATGATGATGGGACTATTAGGTATCATTTTATAGGTCTAATCATCAACATCAAATCGTACTTTAGTCTTGCTAGGTCATAAAAAAAGAAGTGAAATTGCAAAAGAAGAAGAAAAAGTTTGTTGACAAATAATTAAAGTAAGACAAAAAAATGCTTAAAAATTACTTAAAACCCAGTTTAACCCCCCCCCCCCCCTTTATACCTCTAAAAGGTAGCGCAACTAGCGGCCCTTTTATAAAGTAACTAGCGACCCGCCCCGGCTTCGCACGGGTGCAATGCTTATAAGAATTTTCTTTGCTATAAACCTTACGGAGCCAGAGACCTTTCCAACGAATGCAAAACGGTGGAAATCGGTCCGGCCGTTCTGGAGTTATATCGTCAGGAAGGAAAACCCGACTTATTTTTATATAGTAGACTAGCGACCCGCCCCGGCTTCGCACGGGTGCAATGCTGAATTTTCTTTGCTATAAACCATCCCTGGACCCACTCGAACCCACACAAAAAGTTTCATCAAAATCGGTCCGGCCGTTCTGGAGTTAAATCGTCAGGAAGGAAAACCCGACTTATTTTTATATAGTAGATTATGAATTATTTTTGTATAACGTCGTTATTTGGATGAAATGTTTTTTTTTTACGTTCAGGATTCAATGTCACGCCCGTGACATAAAACAGTGCTTTATTCCCTTGTTGTATAATCTACTATAAATTAATGTTTAAAATGATACTTAATAGTCCCATCACCATAGATTCTAAATGTGATTAAAAGTGGTTTAAAGTATTATTTTCCGAAGGTGCGATTTTTTTGACGCCGAGTGTAGTAGATAACTATAAAAATAACTACGTTACCTGCCATGGTATTTAACATTTGTAAGTTATGTACTCAGTCATGTCAGCGAAGAGATTTAAATATAATAGGGCATAGAGAGGGCATTGGGAATATCACATACCTATGAAAACTTTTTTCTGACGTATGTGGGGAATATTATCATACAAAACTTTGAAGCCTACGTCATGTCCTTCTTGTCATGTCAGTTAGTATGAACGCGAGCTGTCGTTCGGTCGAAATTGTACTAGACTTATTCTACTTGGAACAACTTTTGACTTCAAATTTTCCTCGCTTTGTCCCCTCTATGCCCTATTAAATTTAAATCTCTTTGCATGGCAGCCAGACATGCAAAGTACTTTTAGTACTTACTTAGACCTACGAAATTGCAGTTTTATATCTGCACTTCTACTTTAATATTCTAAAGAGAAAAGATTTGAATTTTTGTATGTTTGTAACGAATAACTTTCACTATTAGAATGCTGCATTATCCCTGAGTAGGCTATATTTTATCCCCGTATTTCCAAAGGAACTGGAACTACGCGGGTAAAACCGCGGCGTACTGCTGGTTACTAATAATTTCGAGCTGAATTTTTGCTAATAAATTATTCGTTCGGGATTGATACAATCCTAAACGTATTTTAGAGAAATAAACTATATTTCCAGGGTTGCTTCGCCTCCGTCAATATACTCCGATGAAACGTACAAGTCGTTGTCGAATCTGAAGGCTGTCAACGGCGCCACTGCGTCGCTGACGATAGCTGCATTGATGCTCACGTTGTGCGGAGGACTCACCACTTCGCTTAGTTTCTACATGATGTATAGTGTGAGTATTATTATGACGGGCCTGGCGGACTAAGGTAAGGGCGGAAGGGGCGGTCCACCCCGGGCCTCTGGTCCTGGGGGGCCTCCAAATTTAGCAAAAAGGTTTCTTAACCAAATCCTAAACAAGGATAAAATGCAATTGGGTGTTGGTTGGATGCACCATAGATACTAATACGATTAAAGCTACACTCAATTTGGAGACCCCCCAGGACTGAGGGGATTCCAAATTTAGCGAAAAGTTCTCGTGATCAAATCGTAAGCAAGGATATCTAATACGCAGTTGGGTCTTGGTTGGCGGCTTCGTAGATACAAATACGATTAAAGCTACCCTAAATTTGGAGGCCCCCCCGGACCAGAGGCCCGCCCTGGGCCTGGGCCCCTTCAAATCCTAAAGTTTTAAGACGGCGGGGCCTCATTCAGTTTTTCCGCCCCGGGCCTCCGACAGGCTCAGTACGCTACTGCCTGTAAGCTCAGTTGGTAATGACAGGGTGTAATAGGGGACAGGCATGTGTAACAGCACCCCGGTCTGGCGATCGTGTCACGTTTTGGGGCCCAAAGAATATACTGACAAGACGTGGGTATTTCCAGAAATTGAATACCTCTACCTACGCTTAGGAATAAAAAAAAGCGGAGTAGGATAGAATTAGAAGAATTCTGACGGGCCGGTTTTCTCAGTTGGTAGTGACCTTGCCTTCTGAGCCGGGGGTCGCGGGTTAGATCCCAGCTCGGCGCCAACATTTGTGTGCATGAACATGTCTGTTGGCTTCGTGTCTTTTAATATTTATTTAAGTAAATATGTCTATCAGTTGTTTAGAACCTATAGTAGAGGCCCAGCCAAGTTTGGGACTAAATAACGAATCGAATTAAATTGTGTTCAACAATGTATTATATTTTGGTCACGATTGCATTCGTTAAATACAAAGACGTTTAAAGAAAAAGTTTAGGAAAGAGAATGATTTTCTTCCAACCTCTTGGGTTAAATAATTAAGAATTTCCGCCTTCCAATTTTTACCATCGGACACCTTCATCCCTACTTGGTAGATATCCCATCTACACCTACGCCCGAAGCGCTTTTCAAGATCTTTTATTATGCGCTCCGCCAAGGGGTGGAACCACCTGCCGACGTCTGTATTACCCTTTGAGTATAAAAGCAACAGAAGACGTCACGCGCACTAGTTTCTTTGCAAAAAAGTCTACCAATTTCTGCACACAAATAATGGTAAAACAAACGCATTTTTTGACAAAACAATTAAGCACACAAATACATTCACCAATCCGAGTAGTCCGTGAACTCAAAAAAACTAGTTGTATACTTATAACAGGTACGCGCGTTGACCGACACTTATTTTTGGCAGAGGGGAACGCCTGTCAGTGGCGTCTCCGGTTGGTTTAATACTCAAAGGTACCTATTACCGAGTTCATAATAAGTAATATAACCCAAAAGCCTTTAAAGATCGAGTGAACAGGCATTTCTGGGCAAGCTCGTCCCATCGTAGACCCCGTATTTGCTTTCGGGCAAGTCTGGGGTCAAGATTAAGCCCATTAGTAATAAAAAAGCCGTCTGAGTGCAAGTCGGACTCGCACACGAATAGTTCCGTGCCATTATCTATAAAACGGCAAAAAAATCTCGTTTGTTGTATGGGGCCCCCTTAAATATTTATTTTATTCTGTTTCTTAATATTTGTTGTTATAGTGACAACAGAAATACATCGTTTGTGAAAAATTCAACTGTCCAATTATTCAAGAGAGCATGTGGAGCTTGACACATTTGACTTTGTAACGTTAACGTTCTTATTACAATCGCCTTAGAGGTTGGACTCGAGCTACAAGTGTAAAGCTTCATGTATGTACAGTCAAGAGCACGTTAAGCTTGACACTTTGGACTTTGAACCGGCCCTGTATTATACAGCGCGCAGTATAAATCAGAGCTCAACTTAAATTGGTAGCGTAAAGCTTGACTTGCTCTTGACTGTAGGTACATGCTAGGCTTCGAATGCGAGCCTCACGAATGAAAAGCGCCAAAAGCGGACTTTTTTTTTGGAGATTATGATTTGGCTGCATGACCTTTAAACCAAGTCTTTATTTTTAAAAGCGGGCTCTTTACTCTACCATATAGCATAGTCATAAATCTACATTAACGTTTTTCTTTTATGTTTTAGATGGGAAGACGGTATTACTTGGATTTTGGCGTACTCTCCGGTTTCACTTGCTTTCTTCTCGGCTCGCTTGGATTTCGGTCGAGAAGACAACAGCTGCTGCCAAATAGGAACTTTATTTCTGGTAATTTATGAAAAAAAAACTATAGGAACTTACAAGTTACAGTGCCTACGAGTCCTACGACCGTTTTAACTTGGCTAATCTAAACATAGGCTCTGCATGCGCAAACCGCCTCTTACCGCCAAATTGTCACTAAAAAAAATTGGTTGCCTGTAAAGTCGGTATACGGGCGAAAGTTTTACGTGACAACTATCTGTCTCTCTCGCTCTTAGGCGGGCTAACCATGCCCGAGTGGAAGGGACGCGTGCCTCTCACTCGCTCTCATTGTGAGCGCATAACGTGAGCGGAGCGTAACGCAGTTTCTTGAAGTGTCACCCGGCAAACCAATTTATAAGACGTTGTCACGTCAAAATGTTATTGCGCAGCCATTTGCGCAACTTCAGAGCAGTGGGTCTAAAATGGCCACTTTGAGCAATTCCTCTGAGCAATTCCTCCTTTTATGAATTCCCAGCAAATTCTAAGCAATTCCTCTAAGTTTCGTAAAATGGTCCCTCATTTTAGTGATTCACTGACAATTCAATTCATTAGGAGATTCGTATTTGGTGAAAATTTCGAATATGAATCGAAATAGAATCCTATTATTAGAGCTGTAAAAGTAACGAGAAAATCAGTACCCGTATGTATTCGTTACTTTATCAATTAGTACTCGTTACTTTCGTATCGTTACTCGTTACTTCTGATACAAGTGAACTTTTCGACAAAATCAACTAAAAGCAATGGATTTACTATATTTTTTTTTAACCATGAGCTTATATTATATTACAATAGCATCGCGATCTATAATCTTGATAGGTATCGATTATAATGAAAAAGCAACAAATAGGTATCCAACATTATTTATTGACAATAAAATTTAAACAACATTTTAACTATAAATCTACTTAAAAATAGTTTTGCTTCTTTTCTTTCTAACGTACGTTTTTATACGAAAAAGTACGCGCATGCGTAAAACAAACGGTCATCAAACGTTTGGATACACGCAACAACGGTCCTTGCATGAACTGAAATAGTGTGGGTACCCACCTATACGACGAAATATGCAAGTAACGAAAAAGATGCGAGTAACGAAATGAATTCGTGAGTAACGATTCGTTACTCGTTACTTTATGGAGTACCCGTTACTCAGTAACGAATACATACGGTTCGTTACAGCTCTACCTATTATGATTCACCCGAAACGGCCTTTTTAGACATGCTGAACTCCTTGAATCTATTTTGAAGTCTGTTGAAGTAATCTTGGACCCTAGAAAATAAGCTGAAAATTTTATCTTCTAACGAGTAACGACAGACAGATGCTTTAATTAAAAAGAAAAAAATATTATTAAGGCTGTTAGCCACGCGCTAGCGCTAAATAGTTACCTATTTGCTTTATTCTTATTCTATCCTACTAATATTATAAACGCGAAAGTTTGTGAGTAGGTATTGTTTGTTGCTCTTTAACGCAAAAACTACTGATCTGATTTTGATGGAACTTTAGATTATACATGAGAATAAGACATAGGCTATATTTTATCCCCGTATTCCCACGGTAACTGGAACTACGCCGGTGAAGCCGCGGGGCGCTGCTAGTTAAAGATAAAGAGATTTTTAAAAATCTAGAAAACTTTACTTTCCCGCTAAAATTCTTTTTTTTTTCAGGTTACATAGTGCTGTCATCATTTTCTCTTCTGAGCGCGTTTGGACTACTGCTTCTACTCTCTATTCAGCCAAAGCCTGGGACTGCGTTAAATGACATTACTTCTGGAGCCGTTTGTGGTGTCAGCATTTTATGCCTATGTTTAGCTTCGGTTGGGGTCTTAGCCAGTTATTGCTGCGCTAGGGACCCGCCCGATAATAGGGTTGGGACTGTACGATGGTATTAAATAACCGGGTGCCCAATAAAAAGCTAGGCAGTCACATTTCCAATTTGGATATGAACATACATGTAGCCTTCAAGGTATTGTGTAACTTCTGCTAAGCATTAAGTAGGTACCTACCTAAGTCCTAGGTAGACTGCCATATTGACAAAAAAATTGTGTAAGAGATGTGAAATCAAAAACTGACATCTAAGTATTTATCTGATATCCTACTGTTGTACCTACTTATTAATTATACAAATTGGTGAGAGAGAGCTGCAAATCTTTTATGTATTTCTTGTAAATGATCAAATGGTTGACTCTGGTGTTAATCGAGCGTAAAAAAGCTGTTATTATCATGGTTGTTATACTTAGTTGGATTGTACAATAAGAGTTTTTGGCATTTATATGTATATGAAGAGGACTTGCTCTCTCTTTTCGTCCACTTAATTAGTACCTTAAGCTGTAACTCCGCAGAACTAACTGACTCTATTAAGTTAGTTTATTTATAAACAAGTTATTGTCATTATCAAAAAACATCAAAAACTTACGTAATAAGTACATATTTATCACTAGCTCGACGGTGAAGGAAAACATCGTGAGGAAACCCGCAGGTCTCAGAATTATAATTCTGAGACATGTGTAAAACAGACCCGGTCCGGCGATGGGCTCACCACCTATCACGTTTAGGCGTCCAATATATCTCGTGAAATGTGGGTAAGTATATCCAGTAATGGAATACCTCTGCCTACCCCCTCGGGGATAAAAAAAGGCGTCAGATTATATTTTATTTTAATATTATTATCATTCTTGTCTTAAGACCTATTATATTCTGAGATTATATATTGTCTTAAGACCACATGAGTTTTTTGTACCTAATGAATTTTTCAGTGACATTGTTTAAGACCAAAAATTATCTATTAAATACAGTGTATAAGAGATATCATTATTAAATTATTCATCGATGTAACTGGTTGGTCGGTACTTAGATACCAAATGGCTATTATACTTTATTATAATTTATATAAACAACCATTATACTTACAACGCGTCACAGAATAAGCGCAATTCCTCATACACCCCAATTAGTATATCTAAATATTAATATAGAAAAATATATGATGCATTCGTACTTTAGGTACTTTTATCTAACTAAATTTCTTAAATAAAGAGCTATAACAGTACGGTTTCCATACGTACCTAGTTACCTACCCTAAATTCAGTTGTGGTAGATAATTCATTTTTCGGAAAAAAAATACACATATTTAAAATAGCTGAAATCAGAACAATGTAATTTCAGGAATTGCGCTTATTGTGTTACATATTGTATATTAAATATATATAATATTGTATATTAAATAATAAAGTTGTCACTTGTAAGTTTAGAAATAATATATATATAATTTTATATAAATCTTTACATTTTGTGAACTTTATAATGAAATTGTGTTTGTTGGATTACCTATGTAATAAATTATTCTAAAACGGTATTTTATTTTTCTGAGCTGATTACATTAAAACATTAGGTAAAAATAAATATAAACAGTTTTTATTGTATGTGGTCAGTTTTTCCCTTTCCTGCTGCTAAACTTATTGGATATATAACACACCCCTAAGTTTTTGTATCGGTCGGTTAAAAAATGCATAAAACGAAACGCTGCGCTGTTCCGTCCTGTTCAATCAAAGAGATTTAAATATAATAGGGCATAGAGGGGGCATTGGGAATATTTTCATACAAAACTTTGAAGCCTAAGCGTCATGTCCTTGTAATGTCAGTTAGTATGAACGCGAGCTGTCATTCGGTCGAAATTGTACTAGACTTATTCCACTTGGAATAACTTTTGACTTCAAATTTTCCTCCTCCTCTATGCCTTATTATATTTTAATCTCGTTGTGTTCAATGCAGAAAGTTGATTCAACATTCAAAAAAGTCATTCAATAGCTTACATATAGTTCATAATTAAGGCTTGAAAGAAAGACATGAGTACTAAGTTAATATGTTAGAAATAGAAAATGACAACATTATTGAAAAAATATCAACGATGACCATATAATAGCAATAAAACAATAATATATAAAATACTAAAAATAATTATCATTACGTAAGACGGATCGCAAGTGTCAAATCAAACGCAAACAAACGTCAGTCTCAATCATAACGTCAATGTCAAATCTGAATCGATAAGGCTTTTTGGCGGGAATCCGAAGAAGGACGTCATGTTTTTTGTAAAATTTTCGTTTTGCCGTATATTTTGGGCTTTAGTTCATAATAGTGATAGTATATTATGTGGTAAATGTCCGTGATAGTGTGCAGTGAATTGAAAATTCGATAAAATACGTGCGATGGACTTTTTTGAATTACCTCAAGAAGCCTCTTTAAAATCTTCAGTAAAAGTGCACTATCGCTTTACTGTTGATAACCAAGTGACATTTCGAAAAGTTTTGAAGAAACATAAGTATTTTTGTGCATAGCTCTGAAGCAGAGCTGAAAATCTTGAATTTCGTATCGTGTTTAGTGCTGATGGCTCAAAATGCCAATGCCTTAAAATAAGAAAAAAAAAAAAAAAAATGAATCGATAAAAGTTTGAGTTTGCTTTGCTTTGCTCGTGAAAATTTTAATTGTTCTAATTCGATAACAATGGTCGAGCTTGTTATCAGTTCCTTGTTGTAACAATGATGTTATTTTGATTCCATACACATCTCAATATCAAGTGTCTAAGTGAATAGGTATGCATATAATGAAGTTCTAGTGATAATAGAAATAGGTAAATAAAAATATAAAAGCAAGTAACTGGTCTTTGTTCCGATAATTTATGCTTTCTTTTTTTGGGATGAATCGCGACGCCTTTCAGAGGTCAGTTTAAAAAAGAAAAAAATACGAAGGTTTCTCTTAGTGTCGTGATTATGGTGTCAAGGAAAATTGGTAGGTAAACTGATTAATCAAAATAAAATTCCATAAGCAGTTACCAGTGATTCATTCGATGTATGTTGTTTTGTTCTGATTATTATTCATTTATGTTGGAGTACATGGAGTCATCCTGTTGATGTTACAAGTACATTAATTGCCAAGTTTTAATCAGTCATCAAAATTTGGCTTTGACTTTTACTGAAAACATATTAGTCACTATAAGGCTTTACTCTAAGGACATGTGTTTCTCAAGTCCAGGGTCCCAGATCCCCGATTTCATGGCCCTAGAAAGACAAAACGCATAGGTACCTACCCATATTTTTGGGGTCATCTAGAAAGCACCTTTTATCACCAAATACCTATATTTTATAGGTTCTGTCAAAAGGCTTATAGCTTATGAAGTTATGTTGGTGATGAATGTGTTACTAATAGTTATTGCTTGAATTCATTTAAAGTTCGTAGCTAATTTGTGGTGTATTAGTTCAAAGTGCCATCAGTTATGGAGAATTATGCGATCACCAACAAATCACACAGTTGATATTATTATCTTTGTTTTGATGTAATATGTTATAACTTTGTAACGCTTCAGTTCCACATGGTTCCTCTTAAATCTCTGTAAATATTGTAAAAAAAAATATCTACACTAATCACTACATAGTATAAAACAAAGTCGCTTTCTCTGTCCCTATATCCCTATGTCCTTATATCCCTATGTCCCTTTGTATGCTTAAATCTTTAAAACTACGCAACGGATTTTGATGCAGTTTTTTTAAATGGATAGAGTGATTCAAGAGGAAGGTTTTAGTGTTAGCATTGCACCCGTGCGAAGCCGGGGTGGGTCGCTAGTGAATGTATATTTTTTTTTGTAAATAAATGTTATATTTGTTTGTTAGTAATATTATAAAGAGGAAAGATTTTTGTATTTTTGTATGTTATGCAAATAAACTCAAAAACTACTGGACCGATTTTAAAAATTCACCAATGGAAAGCTACAATATCCCTGAGTAACATAGGCTATATTTTATTGCCTATAGGCTGCCAAAACATTCTTAGAGCAGTTTTAGTGGCTTCAGTGAAGACTCATAAAATATGGTAAAGAAATATCAAGACACCAATAAAAAAAAAACTGAATACGCGAAATCAACTTGATAGTCTGAAAGTATTAAAAATATATTTTTTGTCAGATTATTGCAAACTGCTTTTAAAACTTATCAATGTGACTATAATTAGTCATTAGTAGTAAATTTCTTAAATAGCATATTAGTATTTAATCATTATCTTAAAGACTTCTGTTAAGTGAATGCCCTACAACTTCTAACTATTCAACTAACATCTGTGTGATATTATCACAGGAACTGTCCATCTAATTGTAAACAAGCAAATTAATGACTCTTAAATAGAAGCATACTTATCAAACTACTTTGAGTTTCAGAGTCCAAAATGGCGGACCGCAATATCAGAGAGGCTGCACAATCCTTACTAGGCAGCGTCACAAATCCCCATTACCGGAATTTCTGTAAGTATTAAATTTTTACAATCCTGGGAAGGGCGTGTACCAAGGAGTTTTTGTAAAACTTATGTTTATATTTATAAGTGAAAGAAAACATTGTGAGGAAACTCGTAAGTATTTTCTATGAGACATGTGTAACAGCCCGGTCCGGCAATGGACCCACGGTTTAGAAGTCATATACTGGTGAAACGCAGGTATCACCTATCTGGTTAAATACCTACCTCTGCCGTCCGCCTTAGGGTAAAAGTCGTAAAAATATTGATTTTAGTAGTGGCTGTGAATAACCAGTATTTGTTGGAAATAAAAAAGTTAATTTAAAAAACCTGACTGCCTAAAAAGCTGGAAACAAGACCTATTAGTAAAGTAGGAAGTCAAGACTATGTGCTGCACAATCTTATAACAATCTCATGCTGTTGGCTGTATATTCTCAATTCAACAACAAAGACTTATAACAATTACTGATAGGTTTTTTACTCTCATTTCCAGCACATTCGCAATCAATAAACTTGATGTCTGAGGATCTGGTGGCGGGGCACAGGCCCCAGGGCAAGATGTCAACTGTCCGACGTTTCTTCTGCCTCTTCGTCACATTCGATATACTATTTACAAGTCTGATGTGGCTCATATGTGTTATGGTGAGTGTAGCGAGCAGTAAAAAGAGTTGCCCTTGAGTTTGTTGCTGGTTCTTCTCTGGTACTGCATTTGAAACCAGCAACTCGTCATAGTGTCCTGTCAAGATCTTAAGTAGCGAGCAGTACAAAGAGCTGCCCTTGAGTTACTTGCTGGTTCTCGGGGTACTGCATTTTGAACCATCGGTCGTCATCATCGTCGGTGGAGATGGGCTTCTGTTAACATTTAGCGAATCTTCATGGACGAGTTTAGAGTTGTTATTAGACTATTGACTTTTCTAAGTGTAATTTTCAATAGGGTTGTGTCCTACCTAGTCAAATCAGTTACTTTTTACGATCTGTCAAGACGAAAGTTTACTATGGAAAATGTACTGAAATAGCAAACCGTGACGTCATAGTTTGTAGTACTCAATTGCAGCACTTTTTTTGATTGTTTTATAATTTTAAAATTTGCTATAATTGTAAATTGAAAATCGAAATACATATTTTGAGGTGTTTTGGGATAATCTTTTTAATGTATGACTACTCGCAATTTAATTTCGATGCTGTCAACTACCCAATTACCTACAGAAAATAAATACATTTTCATAGCAAGCAGCGACATCTATTGATTCTACATAGAACTTCCTAAACCACCATAGACGGCAAACAGATTAACGTCAGAAGAGCTAAATGGGGCTTTTTGGCAGGAATCCGAAGAGGGACATCATGTTTTTGTATAATTTTCCTTTTGCTGTTTATTTTGGATTTAGACTCATATTAGTGATAGTATAATATGTGGCAAGTGTCCGTGAAAGTGTGCAGTGAATGGGAAATTCGATAAAATGCAAGGTATGGGAATTTTTGGATCGCCTCAAGAAGTCACAACAAAGTCTTCAGTAAAAGTGCTGTCATTTTACTGTTGATAAGCAAGGGAGGGTGTTAAAAGTGTGGAAGACACTGAATTTTTATACTAAAGACTTAAAAACTGAATTACTTGACATTGGCAAAATGCTAAATGCGGTGCTCAAAGACGTTTAAAGAAAAAGTTTCTAGGAAAGAGAATGATTTTCTTCCAACCTCTTTGGCGGTGCCATTATATTTAAAAAAAGTGCTACACATTCTCTCTCTGCCTTCAGAGATGAAGGTAGTGTTTAGGCACGTAACGTGTAAAGAGATAGGTTACATTGGGTTCGATTCTGCATTACAGAGACTAAACCTATTTTAGTTTATTCCTGTCTTTATTTTACCTCAAAAAAAGAAAAGGGATAGAAGATAACCTACCGAATTTAGTCCTGTCAGAGGCTGTATTTTAGTCGTGACTTATTTACTTATGCACTAAACACGTTATGAAATGCCTTAGTTGACAGGACTAATTTTAATTTGACAGGACTAAATATCACTCGTCTCTTTTCTTCTTTATGAGAAAGAAAATGACAGGACTAAACCAAAATAAGTTTAGGCGCTGTAATGCAGAATCGAACCCATTGTCAATAGATGGCATTATACAATTCGCCTGAAACCCGCTATGGTTTCGCTAATAGCGGCAGCATAAGTAAGGCCTCAATTTTTCTGTTAACAACACCAACCACCACCAACAAAACTAAAACAAAAACACGTCTTTAGTTTCTCATAGAATAAACGTCTCAATCAATATCTAACAGTGTTTTAATGGTGAACAGGTAGCGGGTTCGATTCCCGCTCGGTGTCAAAATTTGTGTGCATGGACAATGGACATGTCTGTTGTATATGGGTGTATAAGTATGTCTATCGGCTGTGTATTAGACTCGGTCCGGCGATGGGCTCACCACCTATCACGTTTAGGGGTCCAAAGAATATCTCGTGAAAAGTGGGTATTTCCCTACGAATAAGAAATAAGTCTTA
Source organism: Ethmia dodecea (assembly GCA_963855545.1). NCBI lineage: Eukaryota > Metazoa > Arthropoda > Insecta > Lepidoptera > Depressariidae > Ethmia > Ethmia dodecea. Next base: position 2,023,253 of record OY979463.1, on the reverse strand, counting down.
TTCGTAGGTATTTCCAGAAATGGAATACCTCTGCCTACCCCCACAGGGATAAATGGAGTGAGATTATTTGTTTTATTTATTTATCAGTTGCTTAGCACCAATAGTCTGCATCTGCCTAGTTGAGGACTAAATAAATTGTGTGTACTCTGTATAACAATTTATTTACTTATTTCATTTAGGGCTGATTTTTCAATAGTCAGTTAAAAGTTATCTGAAGAATAAACATCATTTGTCACTTTTCCTTTCTATTTTGAGAGAGAGTGACAGCATCAATATATTCTCCATATAAGATTTATCTGACGATTGAGAAATCAGCCCTTAGTATAACAAATTTTCGATTTCTTTGTTTCAGATGAGAGGAGAAACATTAGAACAGATATTTGATTCAGAAATCATTCATTATGACGTGAAATCATCACTCTTCGACATAGTTATGATGGCCGTTACTAGATTTATTGTTCTGCTGTTATTTTACGCGCTTTTGTATATAAATAACTGGAGTGTTATAGCTGTGAGTATATATCTATATATAAAATGCTAAACTGACTGACTGATTGGTGATGTATTAACGCACAGCCTAAACGGCTGGGTCTAGAGACTTGAAATTTTGCACATAGATAGCTTATATAGTGTAGGCATCCACTAAGAAAGGATTTTGCTAAATTCAACCCCTAAGGGGGTGAAATAAACGTGCGCGAGCGAAGCCGCGAGTAAAAGATAGTTACTATGCATACCGAAGCGGTGGAGTCGCAATGACTTTCAATAAAAGGACTTAGAAACATTGAATAAAAACATTTAGGTACTTAGTTTTTTTAACATACTAGCTATTTACTTAGTTTTTTTAACATACTAGCTGTTCCGAGTGATTTCACCATCGTAATTCCCGTTCCCGTGGAAAAATCACAGCCCATGTTATTCCCAGAAAAATAAGCTTTCCAATGGTGAAAGAATTTTTGAAATCCGTCTACAAATTTTGGGTTTATTTGTTACTAACATACAAATCTTTCCTCTTTATAATAATAATGTAGAAATGCACAAAAAATTATAGCAAATTGTGTAATAATATTAATAGTGGATATGTCCGACTTTCTGAAAAAGGGTCTTGGCAGACAAACAGACGGACAACAAAGAGATCCTAAAGGGTGATTTTTTAAGAGTTGTTTTTTTTTAATCTAATAAAACACTCAATTTGCATCATATATTCGAATTTTTTATTGGAATAGATAAATTGGCCTTTGCCATTTACATTTTAAAATCACCCTTTATAAGGGTTTCCTTTTTTCCTTTTGAGTTATGGAACTTAGGGATGTGACAGTGATCGAAAAAAATCTGTAAATGAAAAATCTATTTTTTTTAAATCGATGTATACTATATTACTAAAATAATACGATTTTTAAAAATCGATTGTACGAAAAAAAAAACGATTAATATGTATTTTTTTTCATTCTATCCTTTTACCATAAACTTTGTTAGTGAACTTACTTCAAATATCTTAATTCGTTGTACAGATAGTGCTGTTAAAAATCGATTAAAAGTGTAAAAATATAACCGATTAATTAAAAATATAATAGTTATATAAAGACAGATTAATTAAGAATATTAAAAAAAATCGATTATTCTAATAATAGTTTTTTTTTAAATTTATTTTTACTGTGTAAACTCATATTACTTTTCTATTTGTGTTTTGACACTAGTGGCGACTACACCTGTCAATCCACAAGAGTAGAACATCTATTCATTTATAATCGATGGTAGCTATGATTAAAAAATAGTTTGTTTCAGCTCTCTACTGGAGGTACCTGTCTTTTTTTAATAAGCAAAGTATTCGTTTTTGACGTGAGTATTCTTTTTATTAATAATACTTTTCAATTTACTTATATTTATATATAGTAGTGATACCCTTTACGGTTAAAGAGCCGGCTGAAAATCAGTGAGGCTCGGGTTCGAATCTTGGCATGTACCAATGAGTTTTTCAAAAACTTACATGACTTACGTACATTTATAATATATAAATATTTACGTATTTATCACTAGCTCGACGGTGAAGGAAAACATCGTGAGGAAACCCGCAGGTCTCAGAATTAATTCTGAGACATGTGTAAATAGACTCGGTCCGGCGATAGGCTCACCACCTATCACGTTTAGGGGTCCAATATATCTCGTGAAATGTGGGTATTTCCAATAATGGAATACCTCTGCCTACCCCCTCGGGGATAAAAAAGGCGTGAGATTATGATGATTATAAAACAAAGTCGCTTTCTCTGTCCCTATATCCCTATGTCCCTTTGTATGCTTAACTCTTCAAAACTACGCAACGGATTTTGATGCGGTTTTTTTAATAGATAGAGTGATTCAAGAGGAAGGTTTTAGTGTTAGCATTGCATCCGTGCGAAGCCGGGGCGGGTCGCTAGTTTATTATATTTTATTATTTCCACCACAGTGGCCGAAAGCCTCTCAGCCAGTGTACGAAGTATTCCTCATTCTGACCTCCTTCACGCTGGCGTGGGGCGAGGCCTGGTTCCTGGACTTCAGGGTCCTCCCACAGGAGCTACAGGCGAAAGAGATCCTGGAAGCCATTGGTGAGTCCTTTCAAATAACCATAGACTATACTTAGGTACTCGATTCTGGCTGACCAGCTAAGATTCCAAATTTTAAGTTAGACTGTATTCTACATAGAATACTTAAAAAAAAAGGACAGAAGCAAACCAAACCAAACGTGTATAGTCAAGAGCACGCTAAGCTTGACACTTTGGACTTTGACCCGGCCCTGTATTCTATGGCGCGCAGTATAAATCAGAGCTCAGCTTAAACTGGTAGTGTCAAGCTTGACTTGCTCTTGACTGTACGTGTGTTGTCCAAGCAAATAAATATTCTTCTATTCTATTCTAAACCATAGATACAGCAGAACCACATAATAGTAGTATTTAGTACAGGCAGAAGTAAGGATTTTGCAGTTAAATAAACACAATTGTTTTTATTACAAAAGAATTTTCCAAATCGATATATAAATGACGGAGTTGTGAGAAAACAAGTGCTAAAAATATTTTTTTAAATACAAACGAATTGAGAACATCTTTTATTTGAAGTCGGTTAAACAGGTTTCAAAGTTAGACACTGTTTCTGTTACTTTCTTGACAGTACCGACCGGGGGTTTTAGTGTCTATTTATAATTGTAATCGTCTTTATTTGACATTTGTTACGCGATCAATGCTTGCTCTTCTTTCACTGCCTGTATTGACAGATGTGCGGAAGAAGCAACGTACGTCAAAATAAAGTTGCGATTACAATTATAAATAGACAATGGACTCGATTCTGCAGACTAGCTAAAATTCCTAATTTTAAGTTAGCTCTATTCTTTTTCACCGCTTTGGAAAGGAAAGGGGCAGAAATAAACGCCATATTTATTTACAATGTCACAAATGTCAAAATAACCTAACGGACGCATTCACATCTTATTCAAATACACGTGTTTAGCAATTTTAGCGACGATGTAACAAGGTCATGGATAAAAGTGACAGATAAGCACGTTCATAAGGTTTAAATTGGTTGGTTTTTACATGTTTGATATTACTCTATAATCTATGGTTTGTTTCTGTCCTTTCTCTTCCGTACTCTATGGAGAAGGATAGGCTAACTTAAAATTAGGAATACAATACAATAACTCTTTATTGCACACCAAAAACAACACAATATGGGTACCAACATTTACTGAAGTACAATGGGCGGTCTTATCGCTTTTAGCGATCTCTTCGAGACAACCTTAGGATGGATGAAACTGAGAGATTAGAACTTATTTTACCTGGTCTGCAGAATCGAATCCAATAAGGCCCCTGATGATGACGTCCTGATAAAAACCTTTCCTATAGTTCATCACGGCCACTCGACGTCGGAGAGGACCCCCCTTCTCGCTTCAAGGCCCCCCGTGGCCCAGTCGACGTACGGCGAGTCGACCGTCAACTGGTTTTCTCCCGTCGAAACTCCAGAATCCAGCCCTAGACCCAAAAGGCCCGGAGAGGAGGTCATACTCACGCAGGAGCAGGTGAGTTGATGTTTGGGAGTCGCAGTTGCGTTTGGGAGAGATAATTGCGCGTTTGGGAGAGTTCATTGCGTTTGGGAGAATTCAAATTGTGTTTGGGAGCGTTTGATATGCGTTTGGGAGCATTTAAGTAGTGTTTGGGACAGTTAAGGTATTCCATTAAATCAGGCACCACAAAGAATGAACTCTTTTCTATATATTTGTCAAAGGCCCGGAGAGGAGGTCATGCTTCTGCAGGAGCAGGTGAGTTGATCTTTGGGAGTTGATGTCAAACTCAAACTCATTTATTTTCTGTAGTCTCTTCTGTAGTAAACTAGTCCATGCAGATTGGCTAAATATAAACAGCAGCCCATCTCCAACGACGAGTTGCTGGTTCCAAATGCAGTACCCCGAGAAGAGCCAGCAAGAAACTCAAGATGTCGTTTTGAAAAGTTCATTGCTTTTGGGAGAGTTCATTGCGTTTGGGAGCGTTTGATTTGCGTTTGGGAGCGTTTAAGTAGTGTTTGGGACAGGTAAAGTATTGCATCGAATCAGGCACCAGACAGGATGAACTCTTTTCTATCACATTTATCAAAGTAAATTTTTGTGCGTGTGTAATTTTACCAACATATATTGAACTTAACGTCCATAGCAAAATCACGGAAATTAAAAATATACATTAGTCATATTCTGACAAATTTTAAATATATTTTATATTTATTTATTTAGAATATATAGGTAAATACTACTAAAGACCTATCTATGTATAAAAAAAATAAACTGACTGGTTGATCTATCAATATACATAACAGCCAAAACCGGTGAGTCTAGAATTATGAAATTTTCCACAGACTTTCTTGCACTAAGAATAGGTTTTGGAAATTCCAAAGGAAAAAAAAACCGCTAGTTATTATAAAGATTATAGAAAACCTCTAGGGAAGTAAGTCTGGGAACACTTATATTTCTTGTTTTCGTGTCTAAACTGTAACAAAACACTAATCCAGCAATAACCAGATCTAGTTAACGCAAATAAGACTTCAATGAGCAATTGACCTTAATTAATCTACATCGATGACGTTAAACTCCGCCCGTCGATGCGAAAATCAATAGATCTGGTAATTTGGCCGTTGGTCTAAGTTATGTAATTTATTTTGACTAAGTTTGTTGCGGATCTTTCTGTTTATTGAACGAAGCTTATGCGGGGATGTTGAACTTAATTAATAAATAAATTGTGGGACACAATTCACACATAGTTTAATTTAGTCACAAACTAGGCAGAGCGGGGATCGAACCCGCGACATCCTACTCAGAAGGCAGGGTCGTTTAATATTTATTTAAGTATGTCTATCAGTTGTTTAGTACCTATAGTACAGGCCCTGCCTAGTTTGGGACTAAATAACCGTGTGTGAATTGTGTCCCACAATTTATTTCTTTACTATATATTTATAAATCGTACGACGGTTCCCTATTTTAAAATCGCGGTCATATCACGTAGATGTGCATACTCGTTCACGTAGCTCGAACCGATAGAACTGAATTATCACTGATTAGATTACATGTGTACATTCAAGAGCAAATGAAACTTTACACTTATAGTGCGAGTCTGACCTCTAATGCGATTGTAATAAGAACGTTAGTCTAATGTGTCGAACTCCACGTGCTCTTCACTGTAATCCTCATTGATTCAGCTGATGTGTGTAAACAGCGTGATTGACAACCGTACGAGAATGAAACACTAGAAAATTTCCGAAAAAAGCTGGATTTTTTAAAAATACCAATGAGTTTTTCAAAAACTTACGTACATATTTATCACTAGCTCGACGGTGAAAGAAAACAGCGTGAGGAAACCCGCAGGTCTCAGAATTAATTCTGAGACATGTGTAAATAGACCCGGTCCGGCGATGGGCTCACAACCTATCACGTTTAGGAGTCCAAAGTATCTCGTGAAATGTAGGTATATCCAGTAATGGAATACCTCTGCCTATCCCTTCGGGGATGAAAGGCGTGAAATTATATTATTATATATATATTATTATATTTTAAACATTTTGAAAAAGTAAGCGGCCTATTGAGATGGTTGTAAGATTGTGCAGCAAATGGTCTTTACTTCCTACTTCACTAATATGTCTTGTTTCCAGCTTTTTAGGCAGTCGGTTTTAGTAGTTCGATTGACTGGTCGACCGGCACCTCGACTGACTGATCGACTTAATGATATATTTACTTGTCAACTGATTGGGAGACTGACTGCTTGTTTGACTGACTTATCGTCTTACTGGTCTACTGAATTATTGATTGCCTGACTGATCAACATGACTACGGACTGACAGACTGACTGACCAAATGACTGGTACATTGACTGGTCGATAGAACCTTCGATTGACTGATTGACTGTCGGGTCTACTGACGGCTCGACTGACTCATCGAACCACCGACCGACGGACTAAATTAAATTAAATATATACCTACCTTATTGGTACTTTTATTTATTAAGGACACAAACAATTACTTACTTTATAATTTTAATTTACGTATTTAGCTATCCATATGGGTGGATATGGATCCAGCCCCCTTGTCCCCAAATTAACAAAAATCAGCGTAATTACCAAAAGATGAATGCGGCAGATTTAGTTACTTTATGAGGAAACAAAATCTAGTGTTGGCAACCCTGACGCGATCACAACACAAGTCACCTAGTATTTATATTCTCTTTGGTCAGTTGCTCGCGAGCCGTCCACTGGAGCAGACGTGTAACCGTTCTTCGCGACGCCTTTACGTAAAATACGCGCAATTTTTTTGTCACATTACTTAGCACAATTGAAGGCTAGTGACGTAATTTGTGTTGTGTTTAGACGTATTATATCTTGGGAAAATTGAAAACTTCCTACTTATTTTAGAAGTTGAAGTAGAAAACCTTTACTTTGAAAACTGGGTCAGCGTTATAAGATATCAGTCGAATAATTACAGACTCGTCACAAAACTAATTTGGCCATTGTACTTAATTAAGTTAAGCATAAACCCTGATAGTGATACTTAAACCTTTTATCCCCGATGGGGGTAAGCAGAGGTACTCCATTGCTTGAAATACCCTCTTTTTAACCGACTTTAACTAATGAAGAGGTAATCAATTCGAATGTGTTTTTTTTTTATCTTTCGACTGTGTGAACCAATTTTGATGATTCTTTTTTTATTTGAAAGCTGGTGCTTCCCGTGTGGTCCCATTTCAATTTGATCCAGTTCTGACAATGGCATCCATGAGAAACCATATAAGTTGAAGTCTGTTTTTCCTCTTTATAGGTCTATGTTATCACCATTTATTTTTTTGGAGTCCTAAACGGGGCAGGTGGTACATAAATATACTCTCGCTTTGTCTCCGAGAGGGTCATTCAGTGGGTGTTCCATTCCTTGTAGTACCGGTGGTTGTTCACCTCTAACGCATTAGGGTGCTGTTACACATGGTAGAACTTAGACCCAGTTTTGTCGCCAGCGGATTTCTCGCTATATTTGCATTCACCGTCGAGCTAGTGATAAATGGGTTCGATTCTGCATTACAGCGACTAAACTTATTTTAGTTTATTCCTGTCTTTATTTTACCTCAAAAAAAGGAAAGGGATAGAAGTTAACCTACCGAATTTAGTCCTGTCAGAGGCTGTATTTTAGTCGTGACTTATTTACCTATGCACTAAACACGTTATGAAATGCCTTAGTTGACAGGACTAATTTTAATTTGACAGGACTAAATATCACTCGTCTCTTTTCTTCTCTATGAGAAAGAAAATGACAGGACTAAACTAAAATAAGTTTAGGCGCTGTAATGCAGAATCGAACCCAATATGTACTTATCTAAATGTTTGCAAATTAATCTAACGACAGACAGAATCACTTCCGACGAGCTATCACTGATATGGTGTCGGTATTCATAAGTTATTTTTAACTAGCGTTTAACCGCGCAGGGGATCTAAAAATGCCGTTTCGGCTGAATCATAATAGGATCCTATTTCGATTCATATTCGAAATTTTCACCAAATACGAATCTGCTAATGAATTGAATTGTCAGTGAATCACTAAAATGAGGGACCATTTTACGAAATTTAGAGGAATTGCTTAGGATTTGCTGGGAATTCATAAAAGGAGGAATTGCTCAAAGTGGCCATTTTAGACCCACTGTTCATGTTCCAGTAGGAATACGCGATTGAAATATAGCCTATGTTACTCAGTGATAATGTAGCTTTCCATTGGAGAAAGAATTTTTGAAATCGGTATACCACCATATGGTGTGAAACGATGTGGTCTGAAAGAAGATGTAGTGACAAAAATTGAGAAAGGTATGCTGAGATGGTTTGGCCATGTCGAGAGAATGAATGACGAACGATTGACGAAAAAAGTGTATAAGGCGAGTGTGAATGAAAGTGTGGGAAGGGGTAGACCTAGGCGGACGTTTCGAGACCAAATTGGGGACGTCTTGAAAAAAGGCCAGGTCAAGAGTACCCTAAACCGAAGAGCATGTATGAAAGGAATAATGAAAGTGGACGAAGCGAAACAAGTATGTAAGGATCGTAGCAAGTGGAAAGAAGTGGTCTCTGCCTACCCCTACGGGAAAGAGGCGTGATTATATGTATGTATGTACATTAGGTAGGTACTTAAAATTTTGTTACTGGCACAAACGGGTTACGTGCTTGCGAGCCAACATTTGAATTCGAAATTAGAATTTTGAGTGCGTAATAATAAAAAAACCGGCCAAGTGCAAGTCGGACTCGCCCACGAAGGTTTCCATACCATTATCTATAATAACGGCAAAAAAATACGTTTGTTGTATGGGATATATTTATTTTATTTTGTTTTTAGTATTTGTTGTTATAGCAGCAACAAAAATACACAATTTGAGAAAAATTTAACTGTCTAGCTATCGCGGTTATTGAGATACAGCCTCGTGATAGACGAGAGTAATAGGGTCCCGTTTTTACCCTTTAAGTACGGAACCCTAAAAAGAGCCATTATTAAATCATTTTTAATTTTCCTGAATTTTTATATAATAAAGCAAATTGAATTCAACATCAAAAATATTATAAAATAATTATAATGCATGAATCCTCAGACTTCAAATGAGAATAACTCCTGAATGTCAAAGGTTATTTTTTATGCAAAAAAGTCATTAGTAATATTCATGTCTAGCTCAAAACTTGTAAATGGTCGCCTGAATGTCGTTATATAAATTAGAAAACTAGACTTTTGATTGAGTATTTTACGAAAAAAACATTTAAGTTAAACCTGTTTTGGATTATCTGTTTATTAGTAGTATTAGTAATTTGTTTTTTATTAATATAAATTATTTCTGATTTAAAATGTATTAAATTAAATTATACATAAAATTTACTAAATATTATAATAGGTAATTTATTTATACACAACATAATATTTACTTTGACAAACAAAATTTTAGACTGTAAATCAAAAACTATAAACTAAAAAAAACTAATTCTAAATATTATAATTAGTTTCTCGAATGACACTTAAAAAAATCTAAATGTCAAAGTATTTTTAGTGCACAAAAGTAATAAAAAATATTAATGTCTAGCTCAAGACTTTTAAGTGGTTTGAACTGTATTATTATTAGAATTAATGTCAATCGAATATAATAACAAATTGTGGAACACAATTAACACACGGTTATTTAGTCCCAAACTAGGCAGAGCCTGTACTATGGCACAGAATATGTAATAAAAAAAATAAAAGAAAACTCACGCCTTTTATCCCCGAGGGGGTAGGCAGAGGTATTACATTACTGGATATACCCACATTTCTGTATGTGTATAGAATATGTAATAGAGGTTCTAAACAACCAATAAACATACCCAGACACGAAGCTAACAGTCATGTTGAATTTTGGACCCGAACGGAAATCGAACCCGCAACCTTCGCCTCAGGTTTTCGGGGGAGCGGGTTCGGTCCCAGCCCTATTGTAACATATTTCTTTATAAAGTTTTGTACAACTGTGTCTGTCTCTGAAATAACACAGACACACACAACAATAAATGTATTATCAGATTAAAAACAAATCGCATAAACCATTAATATCTTTTACTGTTTTAAAGAATCACGACCAGTGATAAGATAACAGAACGCCTTCAACTTATATGGTTTTCTCATGCATGCCATTGTTAGAACTGGACCAAATTGGACTGGAAATGGACCACACGGGAAGCATCAGCTTTCAAATAAAAAAAAGAATTATAATAGGTTTACCAAAAAGTTCTTAGGTAACAAACATAAAAAACGTACAGTTGAATTTAGAACTTCCTCTTTTTTTGAAGTCTTTTGAAAATATAAGTTTTCACTGGTGAAACATTTTTTTTAATCTTTCCTTTACTTTCGGAACTAATACAATACAAAAAAAGGAACAAAAAAACTCTTTATAATATTAGTGTAAATAGTGTAGAAGTGTAGAAATCGCGGGTTGCTGGCTGCGATAAAAAAATTGCAGTTTTCAAACAATGGAAACTGTATCTTATAGTTTAATAGACTATATTTATATATAAGACTAGCGGACGCCCAGCGGCGTTGCCCGCGCGGATTCCGTTTATTCCCGTTCCCGTGGGAATTTCCAAAAATCCCTTCATAGTGGTTGCCTACGACATATTTAAGACACCTACAATACCTACATACCATATTTCAAATAGCGGGTGCCCAGCGGCGTTTTCCCGCTTGGATTTAGTTTATTCCCGTTCCCGTGGGAATTTCCAAAAATCCCTTCATACCAATTTCCTATGACATATCAGACACCTTCATACCATTTTTCAAGTTTCTAGGTGTTATCGTTTCGGAGTAGTACGTATTTCTCTTTTTAACCAGTTTTTATATTTTCCCGTGGGAATGAGATATTTTCCTGGAATAAAAAGTACCCTAGATGTTGACCCGGGTACTCAGTTATCTCCATACCAAATTTCATCAAAATCCGTCCAGTAGTTTTTGAGTGATGCGTGCACAACCAGACAGACAGACAGACAGACAAAAATTCCAAAAAGTGGTGTATCGGTATCTATATCGATAACTATATACACTACCGTTAAAATTTTCAAAAAATATTTAATGTACAGACACGGCCCCGTTAGAGTTTTATTATATCTATAGATGATAAACTGACTGATTGGTGATATATCAACGCACAGCCTAAACCACTGGGTCTAGAGACTTGAAATTTTGCACATAGATAGCTTATACAATGTAGGCATCCACTAAGAAAGGATTTTGCAAAATTCAACCCCTAAGGGGGTGAAATAACCGTGCGCGAGCGAAGCCGCGGGTAAAGCTAGTATTTGCGTAATTGCTCAATCGAATAGCAATCCCAAACATTATGTTTGCTCCGAGTGGTTATAGGAATATCCTTATTAATATTAAAATAATTTAAGTGTGTAAAAACTAAGAGGCAACAAATTTAGTTTTCTTTTCACTAAGCATTTATTTCATCATCATCAGCCGGAAGACGTCCACTGTTGAACAAAGGCCTCCCCCATAGGACGCCATAACGAACGGCAACTTGCCGCTTGCATCCACCGGTTACCCGCGACCTTGACGATGTCGACGGTCCACCTGGGGGCCAATTCTACTAAATGTCAACGGTCTTAATTGGATGACTATGACATATCAATGGTCAGACAATGGTGTTATTTTGACACTTTTCAGAGCAAATAACACCATCGACTGACCATGTCATTGTCATTGTCATCCAACTGTAACCGTTGAAATTTAGTAGAATTGGCCCCCTGGTGGGAGGCCTACTAACGCTGCGTCTTCCGGTTCGTGGTCGCCACTCGAGAACCTTTCTTCCCCATCGGTTATCGGTTCTTCGAGCGATGTGGCCTGCCCATTGCCACTTAAGCTTGCATTTATTTATTTATATACATTAACATTGGACTCGATTCTGGCTGACCAGCTAAAATTTCAAATTTTAAGTTAGCCTGTCTTTCTCCATAGAATACGGAAGAAAAAGGACAGAAACAAACCATAGATTGAAGAGTTAATGTCAAACATGTAAAAACCAACTAATTTGAACACTTTTATACGTGACCTTGTTACATCGTGGCTAAAATTGCTGAACACGTGTATTTGAATAAGATGTGATTCATGCGTTCATAAGGTTCAATTTTGACATTTGTAATATTATAAATAAATATGGCGCTTATTTCTGTCCATTTCCTTTCCAAAGCTTTGGACAAGAATATAGCTAACTTAAAATTATGAATTTCATCTGGCCAGACAAATTGAGTCCATTATCTATGAACACGCTGATAAAAACTTTGGTTTTAAATTTCTGTAATTTTGCGAATAACCTCATGATTATTTATGTAATTCTGAAGTTGAGTAAAATTATACAGTTTTTTCTTTGGATTAGGCGCACAATGCCACATGCGCAAAATGACACATTGACGCAAAATGCCACAATCGCAAAATGCCACACTAACAAAGTGTCATATTATCAAAAAAACAAGATTGAAAATAAAAAAAACATTCCAGAATGTAACATTATGAGAAAATTGCATTTTGCTAATGTGACATTTTGCGATGTGGCATTTTGCGAAATTTCAATGTGTCGTTTTACGAATGTGGCACTGTGCGCCTAATTCTTTTGTTTGAATTTATTGCTTGTGATAAGTTATAAAGGATTTCGTGCGGTGTGATCGATTTTTTGAGTATTAAACCAACCGGAGACGACACTGATAGGCGTTCCCCTCTGCTAAAAAAAAGTGTAAGTCGACGATCATACCTGTTATATCGATACCTCTGGGTAGAAAGGTCGTAAAAGCCAAAATAGGAATTTTACAGGGCGAGCAAAAAACGTAAATTATAAAAATCTATTGCTTATAACTTTTTTGTTATTTGATCTATTTAAAAACTTTAAAGTGATATGTTTTTAGTTTTAAGTCTATTTTGGCGTTTAATTATAGAATTTCTAATAATGCTTATATTTAAAAAGTTACCATGGATTTACGACAATTTTTTTTATGGAATTGTCTTTTACACCCCTTAAAAATCTGATGTGTGTCTCAATGGCGTTTATTACCAATTTTAATCGCGTAATTTACGTTGTAACTACAAGGTAACAAATATTAATTTAGAGGCAAATACGTGAAAAAATATGAGTAAGTAATCAGGATGAGTTTTAATTAGATGTACTACTCGCATGTACCGCAATTTATCAACACAAATACCCAATTTGGGTATTTGACTGTATCGAAATTAAATTGCGAAGGATCAGTAATATCCATTGTTAACTTTAGTGAACCACCTACCTTCATCTGTTTATCTCAGTTACATCCATCCTAAGGTTGTCTGGAGGAAATCGCTTAAAGCAATAAGACCGCCCATTGTACTTTTTTGTATCACTGTGTCACTTGTTGCATATTTTTATTGGTGTACAATAAAGAGTTGATACTTACTTACTTACTTAATTAAAAATGCATTCCGATTTTCATTTTACAAGTATAACAAATTTTAAAATAATAAAACAATCAAAAAAGTGTCGTAATTGAACTACTAAACATTATACTAAATTAAGACGTCACAACTCAGTACACTTTCATAGGAAATTTTCGTTTTGACAGATCACAAAAAGTACCTCATTTGACTAGGGAGTCAAATACCCTATTGGATGCTTCTAATTCTGCTACCTTGTCAACGTTATCGTCTTCGTCGGATTCAACAAGAGTGTCCTGCATTGACTGATACGGTTTAATTGGAGAAACTCATGATGAAATGATTTAGGTATGGCCCAAGCGGTATTTCTAGAAAAAGACCCGAACGACGACGCACGGAAAAAGACCCGACGTGATGTCCCTTATCCTGTGGAGTCTTGGCAGATGTTTGGTGTGGGACGCTACATGTGCAGATACCTTGTCTCCATCTCTTTGACGAAACGTCCACTTGTCCAGGCGCCGCGGCTATTGCCGCAGAAAGAATTAAACACAGAAAGCAGAAAGTACTCGGGTCTGGATAGGTTCTATGTGTTTCTTCCATTTGCGGTGGAAAGGTCTTTGGGGCCCAGAAGCAAAATTATTTTTAAAAGATCTCACGAGGTGCCTCATCGAGGCAACTGGAGACCCCAGGGCTGGTTGCCAGTCTGCTGGGAACCTTGCCTCGGTGCGATGCATTGGATGAGGTCTTCTATTTCTAGATTTAATTTAACTTTAGTAGATTTTTGTATGGTTTAGTAGTAGATTTTTATAGTTGTATGTTTTTTTAGGGTTACGTATCTAAATGTCGAAAATTAAAAAACCTAACGTTAAATAACCTAAGTTCAAAATACCTAAAATCAAAATACCTAATGGTTGTTTGACATAAAGTTAAAATACCGAAAGTTTAAAATGTCAAATGGATATAATACTGAAGTTCAAAAGGATAAAACTTGAAATACCTATGTACAAAGTCCCTGAAATTGATTTACCTCACGTGAATTGACCGAAGTGACAAATACCGACGTAATGTATTAATATAAATATAAATAGATATATGTTATATGTTGTTGTAACCTTTTTTAGTTACTGGTATTGATAATTTTGATTTAGTTGTTTATTTGTAAATAAAGATATTCAATAAGGTACCCACGACGTTGGCTGTAAAACCTACAAATTGGAAATGTTTAGCTTGTGGTGTGGACGTAAGTCCAATTCATATTCAATATAAATATTCTCCAAAGGGTGTAAAAGCCAAGTAAATTTAAACAACACATTATTTTTTTCAAATTGTGTGTTACGCCATGGAATGAAATATCTATTGTGTTTTACATCACATTTCAGATGTATTTTTGGATTAGGATATAAAAAAAAGTGGGGTGTAAAAGTCATTTTTTTCCGAATTTTAGGTGTTTGAATAGACAGATCGATAGAGCGTCAAAAATTGAATCGAACTGTATTTCTAACTCATTTTGACCAAAAGTGGCTTTTACGACCTTTCTACCCAGAGGTATCGATATACAACTACTTTTTTTGAGTTCACGGAGTGCTCGGATTGGTGAATGTCAAATACATTCACCAATCCGAGCACTCCGTGAACTCATGTGCATATAGTTCAAGCTAGTGTTTAATTGTTTTGTCAAAAATGCGTTTGTTTTAACATTATTTGTGTGCGTTTCTCCCCCTCGAAGAAATTGGCAGACTTTTTGCAAAGAAACTAGTGCGCGTGACGTCTCCTGTTGGATTAATACTCAAAAGTTCGATTCGTTATTCAAAAGTAGTTTTATTCTTTACTGGTATTTTTTTAAATTATACTATTTTTGATTGATTTAGATAGGCATTTTAATCACGAAAAAAGTGGTAGTGTAAAGAGTTTTTTTTTTATAAGAACACAAAACAAAGCAATGGCCTATTCCGTTCTGTTTCTGTACGAGCACGCTCGACATATCGAATTTAGCTGACAACGCGTCCTTGCGTTACTATAATTTACTAAATAATTGTAGTTTTATTTGAGTGCAATAAACGCCTTCAACGGTGACGGACACTTTCATTCAACATTCCGCTCCCGTACAACTTATTCTACATCTAACTTACAACCACTTACTTTTTACTACATACATTTAAGTGTATGGGTAAATACCCCTACAGTAACCATTGTTTTGTAGTCCTAGTAGTAAAGTTTTTGTACATTAAAACAACAAGTAATAAAGTGAAAGTGCAGACATTACTGGAGTAAAAAATATTACAACATAAAAACTCTTTGAAAAATAAATCCAAAATGGCGGCCGCACCCGAATTACCTAACGACGCAGAAATCGAGAAACATTTGAAGGACTTGGAGAAAGTGGATAATGAAGAAGAATTGGACAAGAAACTTAATGTCATGTCAAAGTTCGGTTTCTCCATATCCAACTGGATGAAGGTTCTGTTCAACAAAGATGCTGAAGAAGACTTCACAGCTGAATGGCTGACTGTAAGTGTTTTATTTAAAAAACATAGAACTCTAGCCATTGTTAGAACTGGACCAAATTGTTATTTATTTATTGTTAATAGCGGTTCTGCGCGGTTTCACCTGCGTAGTTCCCGTTCCCGTGGGAATACGGGAATGAAATATAGTCTGAACTGAACTGGACCGATTTAGACCGAGAGTAACATACTCTCGGTCTAAATCGGTCCAGTAGTTTTTGAGTTAACTCGTAACAATACAAATATTTCCTCTTTATATAATATTACTGTAGAAAAACGGCCAAGTGCCATGAACGCCCACTTGAAAGATTCACCCTGTATACTTATACATTTAGATACTAGCTGTTGCGTGCGGTTTCACCTGCGTAGTTCCCGTTCCCGTGATAATACGGGAATATAATATACTCCTATGTTACTGCCTGATAATTTAGCTTTCTATTGATGAAAGAATTTTTCAAATCGGTCCGGTAGTTTCGGAGCCTATTCAATTTAAACAAACCAATCTTTGCTCGTTATAATATTACTAGCATCGCGTCGCGGTTTCATCCGCGTAGTTCCCGATCCCGTGGGAATACGGGGATAGAATATAGAATATGTGTTATTCTGATGTATAAGCTATATAACTGTAAAGTTTCATCAAAATCCGTTCAGTAGTTTTTGCAATAAACATCCATACTCACAAACTTTCGCGTTTATAATATTAGTAGGATTTTCTGTTTTTCATATGTGAACGCTTGTAATTTGCATTTAAGAAATTATTGATAAGTTTATATTTAAAATTAAACTGTAAGCTCTCCAGACAAACATAAATAAAATAAGTAGGTACTGCCTTGACCTTAAACTATTTAATATTAAGTTTAATGTCAAGGCAGTACAATATCCTACTTATTTTATTTATTTTTAGTTTGCTTACAGTCTCGTTTTAAATGCATAAATGACGTTGGCGTATTCGGCAGACATATTAAAATATTTAAACACTAAAATGTCTAAAATATCTAGTATTTAAGTTGAAATTTGATATCTCCGTCTGTCAGCCGAAGGCCGTTTTATAATGAAGCGAATTTTAATCAAGATTGTATCGTTGATTAACATTTACGAGGTTAAAATTGGTCTATATTAATAATAAAATTGTTAAGTCACGTTCTTTCACCTTCCAGCTAGTAATTTTCCAAACACGATCACTGCTCTATACAGGGTGTTAAAGAAACGCTTCCAAAAACGATAAACGGAGTAACGATGGTGGTTTTTGCACAGGTCCATAAAAAATATCTTTTTTTTTAAAAAAACGTCTTTTATCCCCGAGGTTGTAGGCTAGGTTAGTAGGTTTTATCACGAGAATATTCGACCCATAAACGTGATAGGCGGTGAGCCCAAAATTATTTTTTATTAATAAAATCATTCGTCATCATGAAATAAAACGACAAGTCATTTAATTCTATTAAAATTCCATTGTAAAAAATAAAATAAAACATTGTGAGTCACACACAATTCACACTCAGTTACTTAGTCCGAAACTAGACAAAAGGTTTCGAAGAAGCGCTTCACTGACACCCTGTATTTCTAAAATACATAATAAACGTAATTTTAGTGAAAATAATACATTACATACCTAGGGAAGCAAGGATTTCTTATTTACTTCCCGAGGTGTGTATACTTTTTTTCAGCTCCACGGAGGCGGAAAGTGGCAACTTCGTTTAGCGCAGCGGACCGAAAATTGCCGCTTTCCGCCCGGAGAGATGAAAAAAATTCACGCCCCCAATAAAAATCCCCGAGGGGGCCAGAGGTATTCCATTTCTGGAAATACACACTTTTCAAAGAATATTCGACCCCTAAACGTGATAGGTTGTAAGCCTATCGCTGGTCCAGGTCTTTTACACATGCCTCAAGATTAGTTTACATAAACAATCTCATTTTAAGGCGCCAAGTCTGTTTTTGGGGAAAGCCCCTTGAACCCCCCACTCCCTACAAGGGGATCCAATAGTACGTCAAGCTATAAATACCGGCCTATCAATGATCGGAAAAATACTTAACTTTTTACTAAAAACGGTGACAGGCATAATTTTAATCTAGGATTAAAAAGAATTAGAGCAAACTCAATTACGATTAAGTAAAATTGATAATTCCTTTGTGGGGATTAGTATACGCCTTTATAATGAAATGAAGAGCAGTGATAGCCTTACGGTTAAAGAGCCGGCTGAAAATCAGTGAGGCTCGGGTTCGAATCCTGGCATGTACCAATGAGTTTTTAAAAAACTTACGTACATATTTATCACTAGCTCGACGGTGAAGGAAAACATCGTGAGGAAACCCGCAGGTCTCAGAATTAATTCTGAGACATGTGTAAATAGACCCGGTCCAGCGATGGGCTCACCACCTATCACGTTTAGGGGTCCAATATATCATGTGGGTATATCCAGTATTGGAATACCCCTGCCTACCCCCTCGGGGATAAAAGGCGTGAGGTTATTTATTTATTTTTATAATGAAAATACCCGAAGAAAGGAGACGTTTCATGAATGTATGGAGACTGGGCCTGCACCATGTACACCAGTTTTTTAGATAAATATAAATAAAATACTTAACTGTTGTTTTATTCATGATTTTGCTCATATTTGTCTAGTTTCGTTGTACAATAAACTTAAATTTTCACTAAACTAGCATCGCGGCGACTGAAAAAAAATTGCGACCTGACCGGTAAACGGTAAAATGGCAATTGACATTATTTTGATGTTTGTCATCAATCAGTGAGGCTCGGGTTTAAATCCTGGCATGTACCAATGAGTTTTTCAAAAACTTACGTACATATTCATCACTAGCGCGACGGTGAAGGAAAACATCGTGAGGAAACCCGCAGGTCTCAGAATTAATTCTGAGACATGTGTTAATAGACCCGGTCCGGCGATGGGCTCACCACCTATCACGTTTAGGGGTCCAATATATCTCGTGAAATGTGGGTATATCTAGTAATGGGATACCTCTGCCTACTCCCTCGGGTATAATAGGCTCGAAAAAAAAGCTTGTTTATAATAAAGTTATTTTACTGTTCTATTTCTAACATGTTCCACCATCTGTTACAGATAGACGAATATAAGTCCCAAGCCGAGGAGAGCATGCAGAACGCCTGGAGGATCATCAACTTGCCCAACTGGAGGCTGGAGAAGCGCGGGTCGACGCGTGGAGACATCGTCGAGTCACGGCAGACTGACCAGTTCGGGAAAGTTTACCGCCTGACTGTGAGTAATGGACCATTTACTCGAGGCAAAGAGATTTAAATATAATAAGGCATAGAGGGGACAAAGCGAGGAAAATTTGAAGTCAAAAGTTATTCCAAGTGGAATAAGCCGAGTACAATTTCGACCGAATGACAGCTCGCGTTCATACTAACTGACATGACAAGGACATGACGCTTAGGCTTCAAAGTTTTGTATGAAAATATTCCCAATGCCCCCTCTATGCCCTATTATATTTAAATCTCTTTGACTCGAGGCCATTCCACTGAGCCAATGAAATAATCCAATCCAAACTGCAAACAAAAAAGGCTTGAGGAAAATCATGTGGTGGTGGTGTACATTCAGTCAATCTGGGGGCCAATCCCACTAAATGTCAACGGTTATAGTTGGATGACAATGACATGTCAATGGTGTTATTTGGCACATTACAGAGCAAATAACACAATTGACTGATTGATTTAGTGGAATTGTGTTGTAAAAATAATAAATATGTTATTTATAGAGTGAAAATTTTATTTAAAGTGACAAAGTCAATATAGACAGTAGTTCAAATATTGTATATGGCCTTGGCCAGCGCTACAAAAGAAGCTTGTTTTCTGCGCCGTATTATCTTCGAATTATCAGGTAAAGTTTCCATAGTAGATATTTACACTGACAGTCAAATTGCACAGAAACTGGCGTCGAACCCAGTCCACCATAACAGGACTAAACATGTAGACGTTGAGTTCCATTTTATTATGGAAAAAGTTAATGATAATACTATTAATTTAAAGTATTTAGAGTCTGCAAAGCTCCCTGCTGACGTTTTAACGAAGCCCTTAGGAAAAACAAAACATAAAGCTTGTCTACAATCTATGGGTTTACTAAACTAAGCAATGGATTTAAATTGTTTTTGTTACTTGCTAGATTTATTAAGAATATAGATTAAGGGGGAGTTATGTTGTATACTGGCTGTTTTATACTGCTTAAGTTCTAATCTATATTCTATGTACGATATTTGAACTACTGTCTATATTGACTTTGTCACTTTAAATAAAATTTTCACTCTATAAAAACATATTTATTATTTTTACAACAAATTGCCCCCCTGATGATGTACATTCGATGCTGCTCCCGTTACCTCTGGTCGCAGCTGAAAATCTGTGTTTTGCTCTTTGAGCAAAGCTACACACTGAGCTGTGTCCCTTTGCAATACATTGCAATGTTTAGTTAGGAAGTAGGTATTTTGTTATCAACATTAAGATATGTGTTTATCTTTTTTTTCTCTTTTTTTAATGTATGTGTGTGTATTGTGTTGCAATAAAATGATTTATTTGTCTATCTATCAATCCAATGCAGTGGACTGTCTCTATTTACACGAAGCCATTATTGGATTGGCTCTGTGGAGTAGCTCATGGAATGGCCTCGTGTAAATGTTAAATTAAGCCGAATTTACATTACGATACTTGTGGCATGAAACAATAGAATATAATTTATTTGTACAACAGATACACACTCATCACATGAAAAAAATTACAAAGACGTACATATTTATAACTAGCTCGACAGTGAAGGAAAACCGCAGGTCCCAGAATTAATTCTATGGCATGTGTAACAGACCCGGTCCGGCGATGAGCTCACCGCCTATCACGTTTAGGGTCGAATATTCTTGTGAAAAATGGGTATTTCCAGAAATGGAATACATCTGCCTAACCTCTCGGGGATAAAAGGGATTATTATTATATAATTATATGGTCGAAACCTTAATGTAGTCAAAATAGACACAAAAAAATCTTTTTTCGATGGCCGTTATAATCAAATGCCTTGCAACTTGTTCTAGGGCATAGTGGAGTGTCCAGCCCAGTTCCTCTACGAGGAGTTCAAAGGAAACATCACCAAACTTCCGGAGTGGAACCCCACGATCCTCAAGAGCGAAGTCATCAAGGTATTGTGAATAAATACCGGCCAAGTGCGAGTCGGTCTCGCATACTAACAATAAAAAACACGTCTTGTATGGGGGGAAGGGGGAAATTTAAAATTTTATTGTTTGTTTTTACTCATTTTGTGAAAATTTCAACGTATGATTCACGAGATACAGCCCACTGACAGACAGACGCACGGAAAGTGCAGCCTTAAATAAAATAAAAGGGTCACGTTCGCACCCTTTGGGTACGGAACCGTTAAAAAACTTTAATCTAGACTAATACTAGCAGCGCCCTGCTGTTTCAGGCGCGCAGTTCCCGATCCCGTGGGAATACAGGAATATAATATAGCCTATGTTACTCAGGGATATTGTAGCTTTCCATTAGTGAAAGAATTTTTAAAATCGGTCCAGTAGTTTTTGAGTTTATTGAAATGAAATGAAATGTTTATTTGCTTGATTTTGGGTAATAAGATAAGTTGTTCCGAAAGAGTTGTTCCATACAAAATCTGCTTACATTCTAGCGTGCAAATATTTACAAAATATTATAGTTATATTGTTCAGCTAATGTCAACCACTTCTATTAATGTCATAAGTACGCAAATAAATAGTATATATTCGTAACAAAGACACAAACATAAAAATCTTTTCTCTTTATAATATTAGTAGGAACATAATTTTAACGAATCGATCGATTCCAATTCAGGACATATCCGACGGAATCGACCTCTCGTACCAAGTGACAGCGGGGGGTGGTCGAGGGATAATCGCCCCAAGGGACTTTGTGATCCTTCGCCGGGTGGCGCCTTTGGCCAGGGACGGTCATATCGTCAGCTCAGAGCCGTACTGCTATATTAGCAGTGGCGTCAGCGTCGCCGTGCCAGGATACCCGCCACACCGGGACATGGTCCGGTAAGTGACATAGTAAATATCTAATATATATATATATATATATATATCATCTCACGCCTTTCATCCCCAAGGGGGTAGGCAGAGGTATTCCATTACTGGATATACCCACATTTCACGAGATACATTGGACCCCTAAACGTGATAGGTGGTGAGCCCATCGCCGGACCGGGTCTATTTACACATGTCTCAGAATTAATTCTGAGACCTGCGGGTTTCCTCACGATGTTTTCCTTCACCGTCGAGCTAGTGATAAATATGTACGTAAGTTTTTGAAAAACTCATTGGTACATGCCAGGTTCGAACCCGAGCCTCACTGATTTTCGGCCGGTTATTTAACCGTCGGGGCTATCACTGCTCATATCAATATCTAAGTATATCAATGCAATATCTAAGTATATCTAGATATTGAGCTCGATTCTGCATTACAGCGACTAAACTTATTTTAGTTTAGTCCTGTCATTTTCTTTCTCCTAGAAAAGAAAAGAGACGAGAGGTATTTAGTCCTGACAAATTAAAATTAGTGTTCTCATGTATGGCGTGTTTAGCAATTTTAGCGACGATGTAAAAAGGTCATGGATAAAAGTGACAGCACGTTCATAAGGTTCAAATTTGTTGGTTTCTACATGTTTGACATTACTCTTCAATCTATGGTTTGTTTCTGTCCTTTTTCTTCCGTATTCTATTGAGAAGGATAGGTTAACTTTAAATTAGGAATTTTAGCTGGTCTGCAGAATCGAGTCCATCAAGTTAAATAAACATTTGTAAAGAGCGCAACGTATACGTAATAATATATAACGTAATTTTTTTTGTTATATGTAGGTATAAGAAAATGAAATAAATTTAAAAATGCCATGCCATAAAAAAATGGTAAAGGGGTGGGACAACATCGTGGAAAAACTCGCACCCCAGAATCGATTCGGAGGCATTAAAGTCTTTTTAAAAAGATTTTAGGGTGGGTAGAAAAATATCGTGAAAACACCCACATCTCAGAATCGATTCTGAGGCACTAAAAAGATTCTAGGGGGGTGGGTAGGAAAATGTCGTGAAAAAACCCACATGTCAGAATCGATTCTGAGGCATTAAACAGACTTTTTTAAACAGATTTTATGAAACTCATAAGTCCACTGTTTAATAAAAAGTCATATTTCAATTTCTTATCTACACTCTACACCTTTTGTATTGTTTATATGTATAGCGTGTTAGATTGCTTTCATTTACTTGCTTTTACCCGCGGCTTTACTCGCGCACGTTTATTTCACCCCCCTAGGGGATAAATTTTTTCCAAAATCCTTTCTTAGTGGATGCCCACACTGTTTAAACTATCGATGTGCAAAATTTTAAGTCTCTAGACCCAGCCGTTCAGGCTGTGCGTTGATACATCACCAATCAGTCAGTCAGTTTATCATTGTCAGATAGATAGATAATCGATGTTATCTAAAACCTATATCTTGTTCATTATTTGATCTTACCTTGAAATATTTGGACTTGATCCATATACTCGTATGTACTTTTTTAATTTCGGCAACATTATTTAATTTTGATATCTGTTTGCAGGGGTCACAATAAGGTGGGCTGTTGGACCATGAAGCCCAAGACAGCCCAGACGGCAGGAGGGAAGATCGAGCAGCAGACAGTGTTCCAATGGCTAATGTGCTGCGACCTCAAAGGTAGGCTTTCAGTCAGTCAGTTTTTCAGAATTTTCCAAAAATATATCCATATAATAAAACAAACGATCTTTTGAAGGTTTTTTTTTTATTTTTGTGTGTTTGTATCTTTGTTACGACTAAACTCAAAAACTACTGGTCCGATTTAAAAAAATCTTTCACCAATGTTCAATGAAATAGAGCCCATGTGTAATAAAATATAGCTCATGTCACTCAGGGATCTTCTAGCTTTGCATCCTTTGGTAAAAGAATTTTTAAAATCGGTGCAGTCGTTTTTGAGTAGATTCGTAACAAACATACAAAAATACAAATCTTTCATCTTTATAAAATATCTGTTTATTTATTCAATATTTATATTGTAATTACATCGATATAGGTACCTACTTACATTTATTCCCAATCCATTTAAAATTACAAATTAAAATGTTTAGCATAGATATAGATAATAATAATAAATTGTGTGACACTATTCACACACAATTTATTTAATTCTAAACTGGGCAGGGCCTGTGGGTACTAAACAACTGATAAAAATACAGTGGACCCACGGTAATCCTGCCCCTGTCTATACCGGCACCCCTTGTAATCCGACATGTCTATAATTATTGAATATTTTATTGTCAATCTTCGCTAATGTAGATAATGCACGGTTGACTGATATATGATTGATTCCTAATGTCAAGTTATTATTTTTTGCAAGTTCTATAGCATTATTGACGTTAATTTTATAATAATTAATTTTATAAGAGCAGTGTCAGCCCTGACGGTTAAAGAGCCGGCCGAAAATCAGTGAGGTTTGGGTTCGAATCCTGGCATGTACCAATGAGTTTTTCAAAAACTTATGTACATATTTATCACTAGCTCGACGGTGAAGGAAAACATCGTGAGGAAACCCGCAGGGCTCAGAATTAATTCTGAGACATGTGTAAACAGACCCGGTCCGGCGATGGGCTCACCACCTATCACGTTTAGGGGTCCAATGTATCTCGTGAAATGTGGGTATATCCAGTAATGGAATACCTCTGCCTACCCCCTCGGGGATGAAAGGCTTGAGATTATATTATATTATTATTTATTATTATTTTATAATAAAATTGTTTAATTTACTAAATTTGGCATTCCTACACAATAAAGTACGAGTTGTACTTCATAACATATAGAATCTTATCATTGGATCTATAATTTGTCGGATTATAAGGTACTCTTTAGTTAAAAAATCCGGACTATTTTATTATATACCGGAATTTGTCGGATTGGGTAGTTGACAGCGTCGAAATTAAATTGCGAGTAGTCATACATTAAAAAGATTATCCCAAAAAACCTCAAAATATGTATTTCGATTTTCTATTTACAATTATAGCAAATTTAAAAATAATAAAACAATCAAAAAAAGTGCTGCAATTGAGTACTACAAACTATGACGTCACGGTTTGCTATTTCAGTACATTTTCCATAGTAAAATTTCGTTTTGACAGATCGTAAAAAGTGACTGATTTGACTAGGTAGAACACAACCCTATTATAGACGTTTGTCGGATTACCGCGGGTCCACTGTATTTAAATAAATATTAAACCACCAGACAGGAAGCCAACACTCAACAGACATGTTGATGAAATTATTTAACTGTTTTCCTTTCAGGAAAAATACCTCAGTTTGTTCTCGACGCTGCCTTCGCGACGGTCATGCTTGACTACATAGTTCACGTCAGAAAGTTTGCAGCCGACTCCAAGGCCAAGGGGCTATTCTAAACTAGGCTTTAGCTCGTAAGCAATAACACCGACTTTGCTTTACACCGACCGTATCAGCTGGGTACAGAGTCCAAATTTGTCGTTACCTGTCTCTTTATCTGTCTATACATGGTGTTTTAAAATTAAGTGCAAATATTTACAAATTATACACAGACGAATTATTTACGTTCTGTTTTATATGTAAAATGATTTTACTAATTGTCATTTTTTTTAAGAAATGGATTTCCCATTAGACTAGGAAAAAATCACAAACTTTTATGTCCGTATATGGCTTGGTAGCATGAGTTCTATGACAGTTCACATTTTTCTGTTTCTTTTTTTTTTATCTCCGAGGTATTCCATTACTCGATATACCCACATTTCACGAAAGGGTGGATCAAATAATGAACAAGAAATTTTTTTTTTAATTTGATTTTTATTTTTCATACATTACAAAACATTATTACAAAAGTTTAAAAAACAAACGTGTTAGTAAAACATTCAACAAACGCTGTAGAAAAACATTACACGCACACTATATTTTGTTGTTAACAAAATAATATTTTTTTGTTACAAAAGTTAACGATATTTTATTTTCTTTATATGTTAAATCTGTATCTCTTACATATTTGTACGTACCTTTAAAATATTTTGCACTTGATTTAAAAGGACCTCATATTATGAAGATATATTTATAGTTGTTTCATAAAAGTAAAGAAAAACAATCTACTATTTTTATTATAGATCATTTGAACATTAACATTTAAAAAAGTAACATAAAAAAATCAAAGTTGACTCTGTCAACGCGAAATATGACAAAAGCTGGACGGTCTTATCGCTCACAGCGATGTTTTAGGTAACACAAAGCTGTTAGAAAAACAAATCGTTCAATTATGTATAAATAAGTGAAGTGACTGAATAAAAGACCGAATTATCGAATGATGAGTGAATGGTTTTGTACTAAAAAGGGTTTATTTGTAACTATGTATAAAAACTGCATTTTTATATAGAAATAAGTAGAATTTTTGTATTGGAGCTTAAAAATAATATAGTATATTAGTAAAATTTTATAGTAACGTACAGTACGGCAGTTTTAACTTTAAACCTCTGAAGTTGCGCAACATTTTTCAACGGAGCTTTTGTTCAGAGCAGCCAAGATAAAACGGCGGTACTGTAATAAAATACAAGGGTGTTGTAAGTGTCAGTCGGTAGAGGGCATCCGAGGCGCACTTACATCGACCAGATCGGCGATGTTTTGAAGAAAAAATAAAAATAAAATAAACAATCTCACGCCTTTCATCCCCGAGGGGGTAGGCAGAGGTATTCCATTACTGGATATACCCACATTTCACGAGATATATTGGACCCCTAAACGTGATAGGTGGTGAGCCCATCGCCGGACCTGGTCTGTTTACACATGTCTCAGAATTAATTCTGAGAACTGCGGGTTTCCTCACGATGTTTTCCTTCACCGTCGAGCTAGTGATAAAAATGTACGTAAGTTTTTGAAAAACTCATTGGTACATGCCAGGATTCGAACCCGAGCCTCACTGATTTTCGGCCGGCTCTTTAACCGTAAGGGCTATCACTGCACGAGCATACATGAGTCGTTTAATGGATGTGGATGAAGCACGAGAGATCTTCCAGGTCTATTGTCTCTGCTTACCCTTGCGGGGAAAATGCATGAGATTATATTATACATGTATAATAGGTGCTTCAAAATTATTACCTTTACTATGGGCGTTAATAGTTTTATGTACTTATACAGGCATGCGTCAATATAAATAAATAAAATACCTATCCTCACCCTTGTATCCTGGCAGGGTCGGCAGAGGTATTCCATTATGCTGTTAATATTAAATAATAAACTATTTCAGAAGCACCTAATGGGTTTGATTTTGCATTACAGCGCCTAAACTTATTTTAGTTTAGTCCTGTCATTTTCTTTCTCATAGAGAAGAAAAGAGACGAGTGATATTTAGTACAGTCAAATTAAAATTAGTCCTGTCAACTAAGGCATTTCATAACGTGTTTAGTGCATAGGTAAATAAGTCACGACTAAAATACAGCATCTGACAGGACTAAATTCGGTAGGTTATCTTCTATCCTTTTTCTTTTTTTGAGGTAAAATAAAGACAGGAATAAACTAAAATAAGTTAAGTCGCTGTAATGCAGAATCGAACCTAATATGTATATAGCGACCACCCTCAGCTTTTCCCGTATAAAGTAGCATAAATAAAAAGTAATTTCCATTAAAGTTTCATCAAAATTAGTTAAGTTTTGAAGATAAAACACGTTCCTAACAATGCCATGACATTAAATTATACAATGTGTCACTGATGTACACAAGGTCACTGAAAAAAACTTTCACAAACATCATATACGAGTCTTTACCTCTTCAGTGGTTTCACCCGCGTAGTTCCGAAGACGGCAATAAAATATAGCCTATGTTACTTAGGGATATTCTCGCTTTCCATTGGTGAAAGAATTTTGAAAATAAACTAACATACATAAATACAAATCTTTCCTCATTATAATATTACTAGCGACCCGCCCCGGCTTCGCACGGGTGCAATGCTAACACTAAAACCTTCCTCTTGAATCATCTATTAAAAAAACCGCATCAAAATCCGTTGCGTAGTTTTAAAGATTTAAGCATACCTACCTACATAGGGACATAAGGACATACCTAGGGATATAAGGACAGAGAAAGCGACTTTGTTTTATACTATGTAGTGATGATTAGTACATATATTTATAATTTTGCAAACGACAAACGAAGCAGTAGCATTTCATTGGGACCATAGAATAACCTACCATAATAGCCCACTGCTGGACATAGCCCACTCTCACAAATGTTACCATAATATTGTTTTCTTTTATGAGGAAAATTCGTGCGTTTTTATCAGGTCAGGCATAAAGTGTTCGAAAGAAAATCATCATTATTTATTATCTTATATATATATTAGTTTATCTTATTTATAAACATATATAAGTATCAGAATTTACCGTAATGCTATGTTTCATTGTTTATTTTTACTATTTGCGGCCAATTCCGCCAAATTATTTCTGCTTAGCCTGATGGTGGACTGGTAGATTTAGGCATTAAGTTCGCCATGTGTACATTTTCTTGGTACATGAAGCTAAGTAAATAAATAAATATTGTTACCGAGGACAATGGACTCGATTCAGCAGACCAGCTAAAATTCCTTGTTTTAAGTTAGCCTATCCTTCGCCATAGAATACGGAAGGAAAAGGACAGAAACAAACCATAGATTGAAGAGTAATGAAAAACATTTAAAAACCAACTAATTTGAACCTTATGAACGTGCTTATCTGTCACTTTAATCCATGACCTTTTTACATCGTCGCTAAAATTGCTAAAAACGCCTTAGTTGACAGGATTAATTTTAATTTGACAGGACTAAATATCTCTCGTCTCGTTTCTTTTCGAGGAGAATGAAAATGACAGGACTACACTAAAATAGGTTAAGTCGCTGTAATGCAGAATCGAGCCCAATAACAGCAGCTTGATGACTTTAAATATACCCAAAAAACAAAGATATTAAAGTAAGGATGAGTTATATTCATACTGCTTGCGTTTGAAAATTGATCCCCTACGAGTGTGCTACAACATGTACATACTTACTTCTTAGCGTATTTATAGGATACAACAATGACGGGGAAAGATGATACGGAACGAATAATAAAGAAAAAGAGAGCTATCTGTTAAGAGTTGCGCTTAAAATAAGATTTGAAATACAATGCGACTAAATAAAATGTGGTTAATTAGCTACATTTGTCGGCCTCATTTTCCGTGCTCTAGTAACATATCTACGTCTTTCTATATACCTATAATATGTTTGCCCAAAAAAGGCCATTATTTCAACACCATCTTCTAAGCCCCAGTGCAAATGGGCTCGCGTGGGAGGTTGTGGCCCATACACCCTCCTGTGAGACTAATAGCTCAGCAGTGGGCTCTTACGGCTTGACGTGTACTCGTAAATACAGCATTTGTTTATAAAGTACATTTTAGCAATAGAAGTAAATGTATTTTCTAACCACGCATAGATTATTGAATAGTTGTATTTAAATGTAATATATAAATAAAGTATGTTAATTTATAGCTTTAAGATTAAATTGACTTTTTTATACCCTATTTTTCTGGTTTTATTTACGCCCAACAGTGTTGCACAAGTTCATTCCCGTGGGAATGTAAAACACATAAATTGTGTTCAATTTAGTTCGCAGTCTTACAACGAACTAGTTCGATGATTTATTTCGTTTTTTTTTATTTTCCTGTGGAAATAATCAAAAAAGGAAATGTTTTTCGTATTATTCTTGTAAACAACTTTAACCATAGACTATAAGTTGTATTTTAACTCTTGTTAAAGAGCGGCAAGAGTAAAAATAATTATGTCTGTTAGACATGCAGCGCCACTCCATAATAGAGCGGACCCCAGAAAAATAAATATTTTAAAGAACTGAGAGCGAGATTGTGGACAACCTAGTTCGCATAATTCATCTTTCCACAAAGTTTCCACATGAAGAAGGCAGAGCTCCAAAACTTCGCTGGCGCCATCTAGTTTCACGATTATGAAAACCTCTCTTTCGGAGCGACTCTATGGTTTCATGATATGAGCGGCGTCACCACAGAGGGTAGTTTAAATAATATCTGCAAAATACACTTGTGAAAAGTGGGTACTTACTTCGAAATATGGAATATTTCTGCACGTTCCCTCTTAAATAACGCATTCTCTCAGATTTAGTAGGGTACCTACTTAATTAATAATAATTAATTAAATAAATGAAAAATTTAGTAATTGAGTTCTGTGACAAAAATTCACACAAGGGTTTAGTCCAAAAATAAGAGCTTGTGCTATAGGTTCGAAATTGGTTCTAAACATAACATGTGATAAACATACCTGCTTAAATAAATATTAAACACCCATGCATGCACAAATATTGGACTCGGTCGGGAATTGGTCCCGCTATCTCCAACTCCGAAGGTAGGGTCACTACCAACTCAGACAACAGGTACGTCTTGTAATTATTATTTATTTAATACTTTTCCACAATAAAGGAGGGCAAAAAGCTTGTAAAAAATGCGGGAGCTCATACCTATATTATAAATAAATAAATGAATTGATGGACACAATTCACACACGGTTATTTAGTCCCAAACTAGGCAAGGCCTGTACTATGGGTATCTACCTACTACGCAACTGATAGACTTATACCTACTTAAATAAATACCAAACTACCAGACACGAAGCCAACAGATATGTTCATGCACACAAATGTTGGCCCCGAGCGGGGATCGAACCCGCGACCCAGAAGGCAGGGTCACTACCAACTGAGCCAACAGGCCCGTCATGTTATACCTAGGCAGTATCTAATACTAGGTGTTAAACGGTCACACAATAGATAGAAAACTTTTTTTGTTACCTACTGATAATAATTGGGTAGTTGACAGCATCGAAATTAAATAGCGAGTAGTCATACATTAAAAAGATTATCCCAAAACACCTCAAAATATGTATTTAGATTTTCAATTTACAATTATAGCAAATTTAAAAATAATAAATCAATCAAAAAAGTGCTGCAATTGAGTACTAGAAACTATGACGTCACGGTTTGCTATTTCAGTACATTTTCCATAGTAAAATTTCGTTTTGACAGATCGTAAAAAGTAACTGATTTGACTAGGTAGGACACAACCCTATACCTACGAGTATATCTAAAAGTAGGTACTCTCATTATTATGCTCAAGTCATTCCCGAGGTTTGAAAGAGGTATTTTATTCCTGGAAATACCCACTTACATAAATAAGTATAAGTACAACATAAGCAAGACATTAGTACAGTGGCGGACTAAGCCTGTCGGAGGCCCGAGGCGATAAAACTGAATGAGCCTCGAGCCCAAGGCCGGTCAAATTTAGCATAGTTTTAATCATATATCTATAAAGCCTCCTACCAAAACCAAACTGCCTCATCCTTATTAAGGATTTGATCAAGAGAAATTTGGAAAATTTTTTAAGGCCGCCGCAGGCCTGAGCCTGCGGCGGGCCTCTAGTCCTGAGTAGCCTCCAAATTTAATGTTGCTTAAATCGTATTTGTATCTAATGTGCCTCCAACCAACACCCAACTTTTTTCCTTGTTTAGGATTTGATTAAGAGAACTTTTTGCTAAATTTGGAGGCCCCCCAGGACCAGAGGCCCGGGGCGGATCGCCCCTTTCGCCCCTACCTTAGCCCGCCAGTGCATTAGTACCTATAGTACGGCCGTTTTAACTTAGCAGCTCTGAGATTGCTCAAAAGGCTGCGCAATAACATTTTTAGCGACCATTTTCGATAACTAACTTGGCCTATGTTCAGAGAGGCCAAGTTAAAACGGCCGTAGTGTACTTAAGACGAAACTGAAACTTGCAGACCTCAGAATTTGTTCTGAGGCATTATGTGTAACAACACCCCAGTCCGAACTAGGCTCTCAGCTTATCCCGCTTCGAGTTCCAAAAAATATAGTGGCGAAAAGTGAGTATTTCGAAAACAGAATACTCTTAATTGCCTACCCCTTCGGAATAAACTAAGGTAACAATCATTGGCCCCGGGCGGGGTTAGAACCCGCACCAAGTGGTCGGTAGGCGGCCGCTAGCATAAAGCCCATAGCCAATCAAGTAAGAGTTATGACTGTGAGCCAATTATCATAAAAAACATATTTGTCAAACTACCATTGGACTGTTTTAATTGTATCAATAAAAAATAGGTAGCGACACCTACCTCCAGTAGGTAGGTAGTTAGATAGATATTGACGGGCCTGTTGGCTCAGGTGGTAGTGACCCTGCCTTCTGAGTCGGAGGTCGCGGGTTCGATCCCCGCTCGGGGCCAACATTTCTGTGCATGAACATGTCAGTTGGCTCCGTGTCTGGTCTGCAGGCGTATTCACGGAGGCTTGACACCGTTTCCGTTCGATTCAGATTGAGTGAAAAATTTTCAAATTGTATTCTAGGCGTTTCTGACAGCCACGGAAAATTTTCCGAAACCTTATGTCAAATATGACATTCGTTTTCGATACCGACATCTCTGAATAGCCCATCTTCGACAGATTTTCCGATTCCGAGTCGAATATCGAAGCTCCGTGAATACGTCTGTTTAATATATATGTAGGTATCATTATCAGTTGTTTAGATATAGTACCCATATTATCTACAGGCCTGCCTAGTTTGGGACTAATTATCCATGTGTAAATTGTGTACCACAATATATTAATTTACTTGTTATATTATGTAAACTTGGTGTTACGTAATTCTCGTTCCTGTGGAAAAATTATAACTCCATGTCACTCCTAGAAAAGTATCTAAGCTTTTAATTGGCGAAGGAATTTTTTAAATCAGTCCCGTAGTTTCGCAACCTATTCATTACAAAGAATATACCTACTTACTTATTTATCCTAGCTCGACGGTGAAGGAAAACATCGTGGAAACCCACAGGTCCCAGAATTTATTTTGAGGCATGTGTAACAGACCCGGTCATGGGCTCACCAACTATCACGTTTAGGGGTCCAACTAATATTACTGGACCTCTGGTATTTCCAGAAAATTCTCTCGGGGATAAAAAAATATTTTTATACTTACCCTAAATGTCTACGCACATTGCACACAGGCGGAAAAGGAAAAAGACAAGCAAACTTGACTATTTAACGTGATAGGTAGTAAGTGTGAACTAGTGGCAAAACGTTTTTAAAAACAAACATTGTCAAGAGGACGCCTTCTATATTGCCTATTTAAAAGAAGACTGACTGTTTGTCTGACTGACTGACTGATTGATCAATGCCCAGCTGAAATCGCTGATAGGTAATTTACACAAACGTACCATAAATGACGTAAGTGTAAGCTAAGAAAACATTTTGGAAATTCCCAAGGGAATGGGAATAAACTGGATCCGCGCGGGCAACGCCGCTATATCTACTCGCACGGGAACGGTAACTACGCGGGAGAAACCGCTCAGAGCCACAGTTATAAAAGCTCTTCTATGCCAGTTCGCACGATCTCGAAAACTTTTGTCTTCCGTCTTAACTTTGACGTGATTCGGTTCGTCATTTTGTCGCGCGTTGAAAGAAAGAAAGAAAGAAAAATATTTATTTGGCACCTATTCAAATTTAACTAGTTATTACAAAATAAATAACGTTGCACCGGTTAGCAACACCGAAATAAAGAAAACCAAACCTGGGTGCTGTTACACACATCTCAGAACCAAGTCTGCGGATTGCGGGTTTCTTTACGTGGTTTTTTTATATTAAACGAGCAGACGGGTCACCTGATTGGTACCTAAGTGAATACCGTCACCCATGGACACCTGCACCTGAAGAGTCGCAAGATGGTCGCAAGGGTATGTATGTTAGCGAGGACCCCTGGGTGACGTGACGGATCAGATAATTGTTAGTGATCGTTGGTGATATTCAGAGGTCTCCCGCGCATCAGAAGTTTTTGGGATGGCTGATAGCGGTTTACTTATACGATTTTAGTGTGGGCGTCTATTCTGGGCTGGGCAGTACTTAATTAAACTGGTTAATCAAGAAGTTACATAATAATTTTATTGAATAATGTTACAAAGTACAGAATACTTAGTGTCAACTCTCAGTAACAACCGCTCGTCGCGGAGTCTCGATACAGACTGCTCGGCACGGACTTTCGATGCGGAATGCTCGTAGCGGCAACCGCCTCGTTCTTATATAGTATTTTGCAGTAGTGGGGTGTAACACGTGTTCGACCACGAAGCGCAGGTGTTCAAACGATGAATCATGTGATGTTGCATTCCGCTTTCGATGAATGTTGCTATTTAACTATCGTACTATTGACCTAGCTCTAACACGGCCATACTGACAAAACACACGTCCTCGTGTGTGTTCCTGTGAACAAATAAAACAAAGCACATTATCACATCGTTCGGCTATACTGAGATCCTGACCTTTAGGTCAGTTGTCAGACAATGAATTTGTCAATCTGTTTAAGTTATTGTTATTCATAAATTTTATAGTCTATTTCGTATAGCCCAGTCGTCAGCACCCACTAATCTATTCGGTTGGTATAGTCAAGTGGCTTGGACAGCCCAGTTGCCAAACTCAGCCAAAGACCTCAGTCGGTGCAGACAAGTGGCTAGTACTTATTATTCTTGAATTGTTGGTTTCGTATAGCCCAGTCGTCAGCACTTAACCAATCGATTCGGTTGGTATAGTCAAGTGGATTGGACAGCCCAGTTGCCAAACTCAACCAAAGACTTCAGTTGGTGCAGACAAGTGGCTAGTACTTATTGTTAAATGGCCCAGTCATCTGGATTCAACTAATCCTCTTGGTTGGTAAAGACAAGTGGCTTGCTAGGCCCAGTTGTTAGACTCAACCAAAGCCGTTAGTTGGTTCAGACAAGTGGCTATTCTTTTACTTTATTTACTATATCATCTGAATCCGGTTATCATCCTCAATATAAATAGATGGGTATTATAAGTGATTCTAATAGATTTTCTATTTTCTGAATCCAGTTATAGCTCACTATTGGTACTACAGTTTTTATTTCTAATTCACTTTTACTACTACTTTGCAATTTCTATTATTTCACGAGAAGGTACAGTTAAGATGTTCTACTAACAATATTGCATGCTTTAAGCTTTTGTTAAATTTTAACGAAACAAAAAGGAAACGTCTCACCGGATTTCAATAAAAGCCAAAGCTAGTAAAGCTACGCCCGATACAGAGCTCTGTCTCTCGTTAACGCTGCCGCGCTGATGCTGTTGCTGATGAACCCGTAGCCAGACTCGTCGCATCTCAGGCCGTAGTAAATGTGACTCGAAGTATGAAGCAGAGTTTACCGAGAACACAAATAAAAAAAAATGTTAAGTACACTGTTTTTATCACGATTAAGCCCAGTTCTTTTCATTTTCAGCCCAGAAAACAGATTTTAATCCCACTTCTGATGTTAGCGAGGACCCCTGGGTGACGTGACGGATCAGATAATTGTTAGTGATCGTTGGTGATATTCAGAGGTCTCCCGCGCATCAGAAGTTTTTGGGATGGCTGATAGCGGTTTACTTATACGATTTTAGTGTGGGCGTCTATTCTGGGCTGGGCAGTACTTAATTAAACTGGTTAATCAAGAAGTTACATAATAATTTTATTGAATAATGTTACAAAGTACAGAATACTTAGTGTCAACTCTCAGTAACAACCACTCGTCGCGGAGTCTCGATACAGACTGCTCGGCACGGACTTTCGATGCGGAATGCTCGTAGCGGCAACCGCCTCGTTCTTATATAGTATTTTGCAGTAGTGGGGTGTAACACGTGTTCGACCACGAAGCGCAGGTGTTCAAACGATGAATCATGTGATGTTGCATTCCGCTTTCGATGAATGTTGCTATTTAACTATCGTACTATTGACCTAGCTCTAACATGTATGTATCTACAGTCAAATTGATATAAAAACTAATGTTTTTTTTTCGTATTTTATGATGCCACACCTACTTATTTTTCATCCGATCACGAAGACAACTTGGTCCTAAGTTACAGTTAGAAAGTTTTAGAAAACTTAAAAGAATAAACTCTAGCCTTTAAAAAAAAACTAGGCGATCACTAGAAGATACTCTGTGCATACTATTTTTTATTCTCACTGCAAAAAAAGGGCTTAAATTTTAAGAGCACCTCGGTTTTTCAAAATTTCTTAGGTTTACCTACCCATTCTAAATATTGTAACCTATTTTATATTTGAATGCAATTTTTTCTTAGGTAGGTAAATCGCATCTAGATTCAAATATGAAAGTGTTCTGTCAGGTTTACGTAGGTACTCTTTAATAAAATTCCTATAAAAAGTAGTTCTTTGTTAAACTACATTTGTATCTTCAAAATACTTCACTACATCTTTGAAATATCTTCTTTCTCGCAGATTCTAGTGCATAGGTACAAAATGAATGCACAAAGTACAAATTTCTTGTACATACAGCCGGCTTACGTTTGAAGAACGCAACTAGTTAGCATTTAAGAGAGTAGGTATAACCATGACTTAATAACATTAAATGAGGGTAGGTCTATAAATAATAAGAACGCAAATACACACGAAGATTGGAAGTTAGAATTGAGCCCGTCCGGGTAAAGCCGTTTTAGGCCATGCACTTTTAATATGGTAATAAAAACTTCAACGAAAAATTTTATAACCCCCGACAAAAAAACATAATATAAATAGAAACGACTGGAAAGATTTTCTTGAATCATAAGAAAACTCCAGATCGAATCAACTTTCAACAAAAATAACTACATCAAAATCGGTATCAAAATCAGCCAGCTTCAGCCCTTAGGGAGCTACGAACGAAGAGACAGTCACAGAAACACTCTTCCCACTCAAACGTTCATCCAAATGAGTTTAGGAACAGGTTTTAGAATAGTAACTGATTCAACCTCTCAAGCCAATAACAAAAACAAATGATTTTTAATTGTTAAAAAAAAAATTTAAATTTAAAATTTAAACTGTTTATTTCGTATAAAAAATTGCATTCATTTTACACATACTTAACGTCTAATCTTAAATTTAAAAGATTTTTTGAGTTAAGGAGTCTTAGTCATTATAATATTATTAATTTATTCTCTAATTTTAAGTAAATGTTTCTTTATAATTGGGTAGTTGACAGCATCGAAATTAAATTGCGAGTAGTCATACATTAAAAGGATTATCCCAAAACACCTCCAAATATGTATTTCGATTTTCAATTTACAATTATAGCAAATTTAAAAATAATAAACAATCAAAAAAAGTGCTGCAATTGAGTAGTACAAACTATGACGTCACGGTTTGCTATTTCAGTACATTTTCCATAGTAAAATTTCGTTTTGACAGATCGTAAAAAGTAACTGATTTGACTAGGTAGGACACAACCCTATTTGTCTAGCTTGTCCACTTGTTCGACCTTCTAATGAGCTTATTAATTCATTTGGAAATCTATTCAATATACGCGGTACAATGCATTTCCATACTCTTCGACCGTATTCATTGTTTGTTTTTACGATCTCAAACGTTGGAATGTTATCCAAGTTACGTAACCGTAAGGGTCGCGTTTTTTTGTGTAAGTATTTTATGTTATTGTAATATTGGGTTACAATGGATAAATCTATTTTTTCAAATACAGTTAACACTCTGCAGTAATTGAATAGATTTTCATAATTACTTTTATATTTATATTTAATTTTCGTAGGTACAATAGTCTTATGTATTCGTAATTGAAGGTTATATAAATATCATTTAGGTAGGATTTGTACGATCTTCCATAGCTTTCTAGGCCATAGTTTATTACAGAATCCGCCATAGATATGTACAGGAGTCTTTACGTACTGAATGGGACTTTGTTTTTTATGATACATAGCCTTGATAGTATAGATCTAAGTTTATTACATACTCGGTTGATATGTGGGCCCCAGTTAAAGTGGTGGTCTATAATTAGCCCAAGGTAAGTATGTTCTTTTACAATATCAAGATAATCACATTTACAAGTTGTGTTAGGCATGTGTTGACATTTGTGCTCGTGGGCCACGATCTTTGGTGTGAAGTTGATTTTTTTATAAGATGAGTGAATGTGTTACGGTGCTAATTGGAAACGGGCGGTGCTCGACGAATTTAATAGAGGTAGGTGTACAAAATATTAATTAATAAACTAAATTAAAAAAAACCTCACGCCTTTTATCCCCGAGGGGGTAGGCAGAGGTATTCCATTTCTAGATATACCCACTTTTCACGAGATATTCTTTGGACCCCTACCTAAACGTGATGGGTGGTGAGCCCATCGCCGAACCGGGTCTGTTATACATGCCTCAGACTTAATTCTGTGACCTGCGGGTTTCCTCACGATGTTTTCTTTCACCGTCTAGCTAGTGACATAGGTAGGTACCTAGGTACTTAAGTTTTGTGAAAAACTTATTGGTTCGTGCCCGGATTCGAACCCGAGCCTCACTGATTATCATCATGTGAAGCAGGCTCTTTAACCGTAAGGCTATCACTACTCTTAAAATGTTTAAGAATAAGTTATGGAATTTATTGTGGGAAATATTGATTTTTATTATGTGCACGAGAAGATTCGATAAACGATAGAACACAAGAAGGGCGCGATCATAAACATAATTAAATACATAAACGTCTGTATAGGTACAACACGTATGCACATTCAATGTTGCGACTTTGGTCTAATGAAATAGAATGATGATGATGAATAAAATTTTATGCTAGGAATAACTAAAAACATTCGAAAAACTCAAACAATCGATTGAAGCTAAGTAACAACAAAAATATTTTTCATTTTCAAATGTTGTCTATACCTACTTACCCTGAATTTTTTTTAAACATTTATAAATCCTTTTCATGGATTTTTTTAATGAAAGCAGGGTAACCGTATAAAATAATGATTGTAAAAAATGTGGCTCTCATTACGGTAACGCCTAAACTTAGCTAACCTTTCCTAAACATGATCAAAGGTTTGTTCAGCCGCATAAAAAATAAAAATGTCCTCCGAGAGCGAGTCAGATGTCGAAATGAAGGGCACGCTATCAAAAAAACCGAAAATGAAACTAGCGAAGACATATTCCGAAGAAATCCTGAAAGAGAAAGAAGTAAAAAAACTAAGCACGAAGGAAATGATTCACAATGCTCTAGAAGAACTCAAAACAAGGAAAGGAGTGTCACTTTACGCTATCAAAAAGTACATGGTAGAGAAATACAATGTGGATACGGAGAAAATCAACTTTCACATCAAGAAGTATATCAAAACTGGCGTGGAGACAGGGGTCATCATCCAGATGAAGGGAGTCGGTGCCTCTGGGTCATTTAAGCTCGCTCCAGTGAAGAAAATTGCTGAGAAGAAACCAGCAAAAGAGAAAAAAGATAAACCTAAGAAGGAACTAAAAAAATCTGAATCGATCGAAAGTAAGACCAGTTCTAAGGCTGAAAAAGTTAAGAAAACCGGGGAATCGAGGAAGAAAACATCGAAAACTAAATCAGAAGCTATACCGATGAAAGAAAAGATGAAGAAGGGGGAAATAAAAGAACCGAAAATGAAGAAAACAAAGGAATCTAAAATGAAGAAAATAAAGGAATCGAAAATGAAGAAAACAAAAGAACCTAAAATCGTTGAGGAAAAAGCTGAGAAAATGGCCAAAATCGTGAAGGAACCGAAAGAAATAAAAGTGAAGTCGAAATTAAAGTCCGCCGAGAAGAGAGCAGCCATGATGAAAAGAAAAAGTATTGGTTCCATCATCAAACCGCCAAAAATGAAGCCAAAGGCCTAACCAATTTGTTGTATTATACTTGATTGTTATTATGTTGATATCACAATTTTTAATTACGTAAACAAATATTACTTGTAAATATATTTTGATTCTGATAATTATCTGTTTTATTTTTTCTAAATTTGAGAATTGGATACCTACTTGAATGTCTAGTCAAACGAGTTATTTTTATAAATAAAAATAAATCATCTCACGCCTTTTTTCCCGAGGGGGTATAAGGTATTCCATTTCTGGAAATACCCGCATTTCACCAGTATAATCTTTTGGGGACCCCTTAACGTGATAGGTGGTGAGCCCATCGCCGGACCGAGTCACACATGCCTTCAGAATTAAATCTGAGACCTGCGGGTTTCCTCACGATGTTTTCCTTCACTGTCCTAGTGATAAATACCTATGTAGGTACGTTAGGTTTTTTTAAGATAATAATTAAGTATTGCGAATTATTTCATGTAGATTTCTGTTAAATTTTTATCATAATATAAATACCTAATTATCAATATTATTTTCCTAAAAATGTATTATGTCGGGGAATGGAGATAAAAATATCGATAATCGATACTTATTAGAATACTATTCTTTTTTGCGGCGGCTAAGGGCTGGAGATAAAAATATCGATAATCGATACTTATTATTACTATTCTCATTTTTGGGCGGCTAAGGGCTGGAGATAAAAATATCGATAATCGATACTTATTAGAGTACCTACCTAGATACTATTCTCATTTTTGGGAGGCTGAAAAATTTCTGGCAGATATGTAGACCACGTAAGTAGCCACCTACCTTCCTAACGGTCATACTGTAACGATCATTGCTGAATCTGCAGTGGGCTAGTGTCGTGTACTTCCTAACATGTGGGAAAGTCGTAAGCCTGTATGATGTTATACGTATAATGGTACTTTTCTTCCAATCTTAACAAATATTATAAATGCGAAAGTTAGTTTGTCACGTTCTCACTTCTCAGTCGGTGAACAAATCCTGATGAAATTTAGTATTGAGAAAGTTGGACCTTGGACAAAGTCATTTTACATAGTTCCTAGGGGAGTCGAAGGTAATTAAGTACAACTTAACTAGTTGATAAATAAATCTGCACCAACTGGGTACCAACGAATGACTGTCAAGTCGAGTACCTAAGTACCTACACCATATATAAGCTTTATATATAGCCTTACGGTTAAAGAGCCTGCTTCACATGATGAAAATCAGTGAGGCTCGGGTTCGAATCCTGGCATGTACCAATTTTCAAAACTTACGTATTTATCACTAGCTCGAAGGTGAAGGAAAACATTGTGAGGAAACCCGCAGGTCCCAGAACTAATTCTGAGACATGTGTAAACAGACCCGTACCGGCGATGGGCACACCACCTATCACGTTTAGGGGTCCAGAGAATTTCTGCAGTAGGTAGACAATACAATGCAGTGGACTGTCTCATTTAGACGAGGCCATTATTGGATTGGCTCTATGGAAAGGCTCATGGAATGGCCTCGTGTGATTGGTCCTATTAATACCTTTCTTTCCTTTTTTGCTTTTGAGGTACAGAACCCTAAACAAGATAAAGAATAGTGACAGAGTCACAGACACAGTGAAAGAGTGAGTGAAATGACGTATGTAGCCGTCGGACGCAGACGACGTCTAGACTGTTCGATATCTCTCGTGAAATACAAAGTGTGTTTCCATTTTATCTAAATAAAGACATAAGGATAGAACAGAAAACTAAAATTAAAACTATACGAACTAAACTACAAAAGATGTTAAAAATGAGGCCACCGTGGCAAGATTCATCACGCCGCAGGCGGCATTCCCGCGCCTGGATGGCAATACTTATCCTTTTTGCGCGAGAAAGTAACCTGCTCGGGGTCGCCTGATGCTTCTCTGAGTCACCTCCTGAGCTCTTTGAAGAGCCCGTGCACACCAGGACCTCACCGACACTAAATGCAATAAAATCGTATTTGACACCGAGGCACCTGTACTTGCCCACCTTATAGCGTTCGCGAAAGTGTGTGCTTGTAAGTTTGAGTGCGGAGCGACGGATCGAAGTATTTTTTTGCATATAGATAGTTGGAGAGCCGGGAAGTAGTAAGAACTACTTAGGTACTTTCTATCAATGAACACAGACAAAGTAAGGGGGAAAAACTAGCTGATAGTAACAATATCGTGTGTTACAATGGCAAAGTTACAGCTGATTTTGTTATCACAATTTTAGCTCGTTTGCGAAGGAAACCGTATCTTA
Organism: Ethmia dodecea; assembly: GCA_963855545.1. Lineage (NCBI taxonomy): Eukaryota > Metazoa > Arthropoda > Insecta > Lepidoptera > Depressariidae > Ethmia > Ethmia dodecea. Next base: position 1,981,360 of record OY979463.1, on the reverse strand, counting down.
ATCATTAATGCTTGTGTGTGAGTGAATGAGTTCTTTGTTGTTTGATCTCTCTGTGAATTGGGTTACCTAATAAATTCTTGCTGTGTACCGTTGGATGTCTGTACGCATTCCTTTATCGCAAACCGATAATAATGCCTGTTTATCTTAAAAAATAAAATCCTTTATCTATCGTTCTTGACAAGTCTTTGACTCTATAAATATAACACTATGAATCAGAATCAAAATGATAAACATATTGTTATGTTAAATTCAGAAGACAAATGTGATACACCACTACTCCCCAGAGAACAGATAGGCCAAAATAATTATGAATAATGTATCCATCCGCCATGCTATCCACTCGGCATGACTCAGTGAATTACTAATTCCCAACATAATACAGCACTGTTAACTCTATTTCTTTGACATTACAGTACATTACAAATCGAAAGAGACTAATAAAACATTATCTGCAATAAACTTTTCCATTTCAAGTCGAAAAAATGATATATCCATCCCTTTTTAACTTCAACAATAGAGTCGTAAGCTCGAATGAGATAGAGCGTTGATTGTAGAGTACGAAACGAGTTTGTGAGAGGAGATCGGGGTCATAGAACGAGTTTGAATTTCGAAACACGTTTCGTCCAATGCGGTGCGTTCGTCGCAAGTGTTTTATCATTGGTTAGGCCCTGCAGCTACCACAAACGCGTCTGCTTTCGTAAAATCGATACGGTTTTGAACAGTTCGCTCGGAAGAGAAGCGATACTGTCGCTGACCCTTTATCGCTCGCCTTCTCATGGTAGGAGTCAGCGTGCCAGCGGAATGAACTTTTATGTTATTCGTTCGTCGCTGCCAGCCATTTCGCTGCAAACATGTCTGCAGAGTGACCGTATTCAAAGAGATTTTATTCGTTTTTATAAGGTTTTTGACGTTTCTAAAGGCTGCCGTGGCGGGAATCATCGATGGTAAGACGTTTGACATGTTATTATAGTAGATGTGATGTAGTGACAGTGGTGTTAGTTATTTTTTTAGTGTTTATCAGTTTATCACTATTCCGTACGGTGCGTGTCGCGTCACTATTGTGTTTTGATTTTGGTATGTGACGTCACGACGTCGTTTGGGTTCGTGATTTGAATGGGGAATGTTATTTTCGTTTTGGTTTCTTTTTTAGGTTACTTTATTATGTAAGTTAGTGGAAAATATTTGTTTTATTTTTGTAACTTTATTTGCATATATTGTTATGTGACATGCACTTATGATACTACACGTAGTGTGTTTTGTATTTTATGCAGTAGAGCTATAGAGTGGTCTCTTCAATAATTGTAATTCTTGTTATCACTTGAAGTTCTTATTGTAGGGGAATAAAGTTGAAAATCTCGTGGTCTCTTTAGGTCACAAACGTCTTAATTGCACGTCTTTGGCTGTCACTGTTTGGCATCAGGTGTTTTGTATATACTGTGCTCTCCCTCTAACACGTGTTGGCTTATTTATAGAGAACTCGGCGGGAATTCGCCCCCGTGGCGCTCTATATTTGTACTAGTGTTGTGATTGGGGTATCGAATTTAATGTCGATATTATCGATAGGGTCGTGATTTATTCACTTTAATCGCGATTTGTTTTTCTTAATGAACTCTATTCTCATGCTAAGTTAAACAGATCTTAGTATTTTTTCTTTGTTTACGCGACTGTTGGCTCAGTTGGTAGTGACCTTGCTTTTAAAATAAGAGGTCCCGGATTCGGTTCCCGGTTGCTAATTCTGCCTATTGGTATTCATGTCTCGGATTTGATATGTATTTATTTATGTTTACCATTTGTTTAGTCCTTTTTGTCCGGCTGCATGCACGAAAAAATATGACGTATGCGGCGTTACCTCGCTCAGAGGCGTTCCATTTAAGGCTTGAAGTGCAAGCGAGAGCGCGCAACGAGCGACAAAGAGGCACAATCCATTTCATTAGTATTTTCTTATGACGTTGTCACGTTCAACTATCGTCAGTAAACCGACTTTACAAACAACCGATTTTTTTTTCATTTATAAGAATATTCATCTGTAAGAGGTAGGTACCTCTTAGTACCTAGTACTACCTAAATAAATTAAAATAAATAAATTAGCCTAGCCACTTATATGATAATTTAACAATTTAATTAGTTTTTTCAATTTGTTGTCTCTAGCTAGCTACCTAATCTTCTCATAGAGGTAGAGAACTAAAGAAAGTACTTTGTAGCCACATGAAAATGTGGCTGTGAGGTGTTGTACTAAAAAGTACAAAGTACTTTTTTTTAAAAGTCCCTCAATGTCCGCGAAGGCTTTTTTACTTTTCACTTCAAAGATCTCTAAAAGCAATTTTTTAAGACTTACATTATATCTATTTGTCGACATGTAAAACTCCATCAATAACTGTCTAGTCGTTTCTAAGTTACTGTTACAAACGATCGTTACATTTTTTTTTATTCAGCTAGGTACTCCAGTCACCAGAGTAGTGCCTTCATTTATAATTAAAAATCATAATTCTAGTACTATTTACTTAATATAATCTATATATCTATCTATCTATATAAATAAAAATGAATTGATGTTCGTTAGTCTGATTAAAACTCCAGAACGGCTGGACAGATTTTGATGTAACTTTTTGTGTGGGTTAGAGTGGGTCCAGGGATGGTTTATACGGTGGCAGAACGACGTCTGCCCGGGCCACTAGTATATTGATAAATAATTTGTAACAACACTAGTAGGTATAGCAGTTGATAACATATACTTAGTGTTAATAAGATAGTACACTACACTACTTAATAAAAGGTCCAAGGTAATAACAACACTAACCTTATCGGCATTAAATAAGGTACTTAGGGTATGTAATTGATACTTAATTACTCAATAATGATGCCAGTTAATTAAATGAATGAATTGGATATAACATTTAAACGTGATGTATCCCGTAAGTTAACTTTATGCATGCTACCAATATTACAAAAAGTGAAAGTCTCTATGTTTGGATGTTTATTACTCAATCACGCAAAAACAGCCGAAAAGATTTTGGTGAAATTTGGGCCACACGCCATTTATAAACTGGAGTTACTTTTCATACCGGAAAAATGAAGTTCCTACGGGAAACGGTAACCTAAAGAATGCGTGAACAAAGTCGCAGGCAACAGCTAGTTTATTTTAAAAATATATAAATGTCGTAAAGAAAATCATTTACAAATATACACTAACGAAAAAAAGCTAAAACAGTAAAAAATAATAATAATACTAATCTATCGATATCGTACTCCACACATCACTATGGCCAAAAAAAATTAAAATGTCTGCCAGGGATTAGAAATTGACAATCAAATATAATGTACAACTTAATATGAGACTTATTTACTACACAATAGAACCGATTTTACATATGACTTTCGATTTTACCTGGGGCAGTGACCGCTAGCGAGTTTAGTCTTTATATCCTAAGCAATAAAACTCAAATTTGAGTGGTATTTAAAAGAATTGTTGAAATGCAAGGGTCGGGACGGCATTATTGTTTTTTTTTGTTAGTCTCCATTTTCGAAAGATTTATAAGGGTTCTCAATGGTCGAGAACGTGGGCTTTTAATCAAAGGGCCTGGATTCGATTCTCGTTTCTTTTAGGCACTTTTAGGATTTAGAAGGGAACACAGCAATATTTTACCGATCGACACTTCTACACTATATTCTAAAGAGGAAAGTTCTTTTCCTGTATTTGTAATGATTGGCCTCAGAATTAATTCTGAGACATGACTGTGTAAATAGACCCGGTCCGGCGATGGGCTCACCACCTATCACGTTTAGGGGTCCAATGTATGACGTGAAATGTGGGTAAGTATATCCAGTAATGGAATACCTCTGCATACCCTCTCGGGGATGAAAGGCGTGAGATTATTATTTATTATTATTGGCCTCCGAAACAAAGGAACTGTTTAAAAAATATTTCACCAATGGAAAGCTGGGAGTTACATGGGTTATGACGTTCCCGCGGGAACGGGACTTTCTGGTGTGAAATCGGGAACAGCTAGTCTACACAAATATTATAAACTAGCAGCGCCCGTGGTTTTGTCCGCGTAGTTACCGTTCCCGTGGGAATACGGGGATAAAATATAGCCTACTAGCGACCCGCCCCGGCTTTGCACGTGTGCAATGCTAACACTAAAACCTTCCTCTTGAATCACTCTATCTATTAAAAAAACCGCATCAAAATCCGTTGCGTAGTTTTAAAGATTTAAGCATAGAAAGGGACATATGGATATAGGGACAGAAAAGGCGACTTTGTTTTATACTATGTAGTGATGTGTTATTCTGATGTAAGTATAAGCTATAGTGTATAACTGTAAAGTTTCGTGAAAGAGGAACAAACATCCATACATAAAAACTTTCGCGTTTAAAATATTAGTAGGATTAGTATGATGTTAGATTATGTTTGTAATAAATAGCCTCCTAAATTAAAAGACCTATTTAAAAAAATCTGTATCAGTGGAAAGCTTATTTTTCTGGGAGTAGGTAACATGAGCTCTATAGTTCCCACGGGAACGGAACTTAAGCGGGGAAGAGCTTGTATCCAATAAAGCAAGAGTCTCGGGTTCGATTCCTGGCCTTCGACTTTAATAATAATAATAATATAATCTCACGCCTTTTATCCCCGAGGGGGTAGGCAGAGGTATTCCATTACTGGATATACCCACATTTCACGAGATATATTGGACCCCTAAACGTGATAGGTGGTGAGCCCATCGCCGGACCGGGTCTGTTTACACATGTCTCAATTCTGAGACCTGCGGGTTTCCTCACGATGTTTTCCTTCACCGTCGAGCTAGTGATAAATATGTACGTAAGTTTTTGAAAAACTCATTGGTACATGCCGGGATTCGAACCCGAGCCTCACTGATTAAGTCGTTAACTAATGAGGAATAAGTGTATTTAGTAATGACGGGCTTGTTTGCAGTCTTGGATTAGCCTATAACTTATTTAAGAAATTGCTTAGGGGCATCCCATCTAAGATATAGAGACGACCGAGAAAAATTTTAAACAAAAAAAACGACTTCAAAGAGGAAAAAAAAAAGTAATCTCACGCCTTTTATCCCCGAGGGGGTAGGCAGAGGTATTCCATTACTGGATATACCCACATTTCACGAGATATATTCAAACAGGAAACAAAAAAATAAAAAACCCTAGTCGCCACTACGATTTTCGAAGGTTCCCCTCGTTCTCTGGGATGCCATCATCAGATCCTGGTTTCCTTATCATGGTACCACCTTTCCAAAAAAAGTATCATCATAATCGGTTCACAAACGAAGTTATCCACATAAAAAATATAGGTTTCTCCTCCTTTTTTGAAGTCAGTTTAAAAAAAAACAAGCACTCGAAAGGTGGGTAGGTATAGCAATTTCAAATTTTTAATTATTTTTTTATAGTCCATTAAAGATTGCATAGGGCATCAAGTTACCATAATCCGGCACAGCCTGTTGGCTCAGTTAGTGACCCTACCTTCTGAGCCGGTGGTCGCGGGTTCGAGTCCCGCTCAGGGCCAAAATTTGTGTGCCCGTCATTAATTGTAGACTAGGCTTTACCCGCAACTTCGTTTTCGTCTTAACGATGAATTTATCTAACTGGCAAAATTTAAGAGACTGACAGCTCATTGAGTGTTAATTTTTTTTTAAATTAAAGCGCACTTTTTTTGTGATAGCCCAGCGGTTAGAGCCAGATTCTCATTCGTGGCGCTCGGGTTCGAATTCTGACATGTGCCAATGAGTTTATCAAAAACTTACTTAAAGCGATAAGACTGTCCATTATACTTTTTTGTATCACTGTGTCACTTGTTGCATATTTTTATTTGTGTACAATAAAGAGCTGTTACTTACGCATATATTCACGAGTAGGTCGTTCTACGGTGAAGGAAAACATCGTGAGGAAACCCGCAGGACCCAGAATTAATTCTGAGACGTGTGTAACAGCACCGCGGTCTGCCGATCGTGTCACGTTTAGGGGTCCAAAGAATATACTGGTGAAACGAGGGTATTTTCAGAAAATCAACACGACATAGGTACACACATACTCCGCATACTCGTATTTATATGGACATACACAATAGGCTGGTGAAGCGTGGGTATTTCCAGAAATGAAATAAAACCTCTGCCTACCCCCTCGGGAATTAAATACGTAAGATCCTTTTTTTTAATAAGTACCTAGCTCATGTATACCTAATAATAATAATAAAATGGCATTAGGTTACCATGTAACGTTCAATTTGACATTTGCGGTTTGAATTGGGACCAAAGATGGCGTCGCGCCACTCGCGCCTCGTCGTCGTCCGCGCTTGGAGAATAGATATCAAAGTTATTTTTGTTTTCCGGTATTAAAGCTTAAGTGGTACGGCTGCTGAGAACCACAATTCGAATAAAAACCGAACTCTAAAAAGTAAAAAACCGACTTCAACGAACGAACGAGCACTAAAAATATCATCGGTCTGTACAATTTTCACACTTTTGTCAATCACTACATAGTATAAAACAAAGTCGCTTTCTCTGTCCCTATATCCCTATGTCCCTTTGTATGCTTAAATATTTAAAACTACGCAACGGATTTTGATGCGGTTTTTTTTAATAGATAGAGTGATTCATGAGGAAGGTTTTAGTGTAAGCATTGCACCCGTGCGAAGCCGGGGCGGGTCGCTAGTTGTTTATAAAACCGCTCTTCTGATTACGATAAAATATAAATGGGACTGCCTCTGAAGTATGATATACCAAACAAAAAAAGAATCGTCAAAATCGATTTATAATTTGCGGAATTTTCGAGTAGATAACATACGTAAAAAACATACAGTCGAATTGAGAAGCTCCCTTTTTGAAGTGGGTTAAAAAATAAAATATGTCCGGAAAGGACTAGTCGATCAATCTTGTTGCAATTCTGCCAAGTAAGAATCGGACAGCGGAATGTAAAACCAACTTCAGTTAGGAAATAAAAATAAATCTTTTCATCATAATGTATTGGATATAGCCTTCCAAGGAGCCAGTTACATAATTTTGAGATTTAGATATCAGTGGTCAAAGTCAAAAAGTCAAAATCATTTATTTTCTGTAGACATAGAAAATACACTTAGAAACGTCGATAGTCTAATTACAAGGCACTCTAAACTCGAAGAAGATTGGCTAAATGTAAACAGCAGCTCATCTCCACCGACGACTTGCATGTACCCTCCACCGACGACTTGCAGGTTAAAATGCAGTACCCCGAGAAGAGCCATCAAGAAACTCAAGGGCAGCTCTTTTTAATCTCGTATCTTTCTGGTAAATATGTTTTACAATGATAATTATAAGTAATACCCTTACATAACGTCGAGTCGGTTATTATATTTTTATTTATTTTACAACTTGTTACAGATGCAGCAGCCAATGCAACAAGATCAGATGAAGTGAGTTCAACATTATTTACTAGCTTTTGCAGGCGACTTCTTCTGCGTTCACGGATAAGAAGTAGCCCAACATTTCCCAGTCCTCCGACTATCTCTTAGCTAAAAATCGCTTCGATCTAGATGACGAACCAATTAACACTGATGACGAACCAACCAACAAGAAAACTTTCGCATTTATAATATTACTAAGTTCCGTACAGTTTCACCCGCGTAGTTCCCGTTCCTGTGGGAATAAGGGGATAAAATATAGTCCCGTAATTGCGGAGCCTTTAAATAGGTACAAACAAGCAAAAAAATCTAATCTTTCCTTTGTATAATATTAGCATAGATATAGACTTGCAGTGAGCCCCCTTCTCATTCGTGAGCCTCGGCTTCGAATTTTGGCATCTACTAATGAGATTTTCAAAAACTTATGTACCTACCTATATATTTTGACGAGCTTGTTGGCTAAGTTGGTAGTGACCCTGCCTTCTGAGTCGGAGATCGCGGGTTCGATCCCCGCTCGGGACCAACAACTGTGTGCATGAGCATGTCTGTTGGCTTCGTGTCTGGGTGTTTAATATTTATTTAAGTATGTTTATCAGTTGTTTAGTACCCATAGTAGGAGCCCTGCCTAATTTGGGACTAAATAACCGTGTCTGAATTGTGTCCCACAATTTACTATTAGGTATTTATCACTTGCTCGACGGCGAATGAAAACGTCTTGTCGTACAAGCGGACATCCGCAGGTCCCAGAATTATTTCTGATGAGTAACAGTCCGGTCCGGCTCGGATGGACCACATCACGTTCAGGGTCCGAAAAATACTTACACAGATGAAAAGTGATTCCAAGAATGAAGACCTGTGCCAACTGTCTCGGATAATCACACATAGTCCTACTTCTTATCCTACTAATATTATAAACGCGAAAGTTTGTGAGTAATGGACGTATGGATGTTTGTTGCTCTTTCACGCAAAAACTACTGAACGGATTTTGATGAAACTTTACGGTTATATAGCTTATACATCAGAATAACACATAGACTATATTTTATCCCCGTATTCCCACGGGATCGGGAACTACGGGGGTGAAACCGCGGGGCGCGGTTAGTAATTTAATAATTTCTTCAACAGCCCGCAGCAGCAGATGGCCCAGCAACAGATGATGCTGTGTCCAGTCAGACTGGTCTATGAGACCCCCATATTGGTTCAACCAGGTAAGTGATATTTCTTTCTCTCTCCATCTGCCATCGATAGCGGCTCTTTTTTCGAGATACTTATTTTTAATATTGGCAATGTTTGTCATATAGTTGGTTTGGTTTACGCACAGATTTTTGAATTTTCTTGCTACACATGTTTTTTTAATGTATTTTGCCCGAGGTTTCCGTACAAACAATGAAAGCACCGAACATAACGAAAAGATAAACTGGATTGAGGTACTAAGTTAATTTTGTCTTTGGAAAACTTTTGTAGGTACCAACTGCAAATAAATTTGTAATCGCAAAAAAATCACTACTATCTACAAATTCGCGCCTCATTTAAACGAAATCATCTTTTGCTTCCAGGTGACCAAATGCAAAACCAAAATATATTCATAAACCCTCAAAACCCTCCACCATGGGCACGACCAGTCCAGAACCAGGTCATTTACCTCCAGCAGATGCAACCAAACGTGGTCTCCATTCAGCACATGGACTCCAACCAGCTGTACCTCCACCAGAACTACAATTACCAGCAGGTGATCCCACAGAATATAATGCACCAAACAACGCAGGACCATATGCGGATGCCTATGCAGATACAGCACGTAACCCCCAATATGATACAAAGTGTACAGAATATCGGAGCTAACACACACATGCAACCCAACGAACCTGTAGCACAACCAATGCAAAGTTACCAGATACAAGCAAACCCTCAAAATGTTCAGAACCAAATGCAAATGGTCACAGATGCTAACAACAGACAATACATAAACATCCAAAGTACACAGGTCATGAACCAAAATGCAAACCAAAAGGCGATGGAGACGCAAAGGCAGACAGTGTACCGAACGATGATTCCTCAAAGCAACATGACGCAACGCCCTCCGATGCAAATAGCGAATACGAATCAAAACATGACAAATATGCAACAAATCAGTCCGAATGTAAACCAAAATTTTATAGCTAACACTCGACCTACCATGCAAAATGTTAACATACAGCAACACATGCAGCCGACATTAGCGAACCTGCTGAGCAGTGGACAAGAAACAGAACGTAAAGCAGCACCTAATATCGTTAGTATGAACAACAGTGGAAGTACTGTCACGTATTCCGCTGTGAGGAACGGTCAGTCATATACTTTTAGAGCTATACAACCCAAACCACCGCAAAGGAATGTGTTCACACAGTCTATGCCGATGCAAAGACAAAATTTGCCTGTACAAATGCCAAATGTTAATTTAAACAATCAAAGAAACGTTTTACCCAATATGGTGCAAGCAAGTACAAGTGCTATAAAAACTGAAGCTAACGTAAATTATAATAGAAAAAGAAAAAGTGAATCTCCAGATGAAATACAGAAGAAAATGGCAGGCCATTCTACAGTATACGGTAGCATTACTGTTACAACGAAAATGCCAGACAGAAGTATAGCGAAAAACATTAAAACTTTAACTGATATAGGTGTCAATACAAGTCCTGTACATAAAGTAGATGATAAGAAGAAGCAACTTCCAATACTTCAGATTAATCCTTTAGAAGACCAAGCTAAGAGGATAAAAGAAGAACATAAAATTATGAATCCGAGCATGCCATTGTTAATAGCAAGCGAAAAAGTGCTCGATGAAAGTGTGAAATGTGTAGCTAATGCTAGTCAACAAACTGAAAAAGATAAATTAGTTAGAAATACAGTCTTCCCCCAAGCGAGAGGCCGATTACTTAGTGATAAGCCTACACAAATTAATGTAAATACAGATCAAAATATGGCTAGGGAAGTTTCAAAACCTAGTGAAAACGTTGAAACAATTAAAGTACCTGTAGCAAACCTATTTAGTGAAAGCCCTAATGTTTTACATGATATAATTTTAAAACAGAGCACAGCAACGAATACTTCCACAATACCAAATACACAAACTATAAAAAATGAAGTTTTTGTGAAACCAAATGCAGTTACGATAGAAAATCCAGCCCCCGCCAAAAAAATCGAAACTGCGGTACTGAACACTCCAATTTCTACGCCAGATATTAATGTTAAAATAATCGATAATTCAGCAAAAGTGAATGATAGTACTGCTAGATCAAGCAATACTGTTAAAGAAAAAGATATGCCCATAATAGCAAATGATATAGTCCTGGAAACTAACAAAAAAGTTATAAAGGATGACAAGTGTAGTAAATCAAAAGATGAAACGTCAACATCACCTGAAGTCACTAGGAAACCTAATGATACAATTCCAAAACCAGATGTTGCTATTGTGAAAAAAGAAATGATGGAAGATTCACATACAAAAACAGCTCAAACTGAAATTGATAGTGAAAGTGCAAAAGAGAGAAAAGACTACAAAAACATATCAGTTAGTGATATGAAAGACAAAGAGATACACATAGTGGATGGTAATATAGTGAAAGAGGAAAAAGACTTTATTCTAACACATGTCTTAGACGGATATGTAATTCAAGAATCGAATGTACCTTTTGCTGTAAGTAAACTAAATATTTTTAAGTATTTTTTAAATTACTTACTGAATAGCTGACTTGCGATACAATGATTTACCCATCACACTGCACTGCATGATAAAAATATGTAACACTGTTAAAAATCTTTATTTTGTAAAAATAGCATAATAAGAATATCCTTAACTCTTTAAACTTTAAATTGGAAATGAGTACCCACTTAATGAAAATTTGCTTCGACTGACTTTACTGAGTGAAATTTGAAATAACGTGTTATTGCAGATAAGGAAACCTCTAAAAGAGAAAACCATAAACCTAAACACACCAGTCGCAGAGAAAACTGAAGAGGACAAGTCTAAAGTATTGAAAGATAATAGCAAGATTCTAGAAATTTCACATTTGAATATCAGTGATGCAGATGCTAAAGACTTACCGGAGGAGACTGAAGAAAGGGGAGAAATTAAAGGTAAAAACCTAAAATCCTAACACTCTTAGTTCAAATCGGTCCAGTTGTTTAGGCTGTACAAGTTATACTAGTTAATATAATTAATGTCCGCGTGTGTCAATAATTTCTTGGGATGATTTTGCGTTCCTTTAATAAGTTAAGTTTGGGAATATAAACACGTTTTTTGCTCTGGTCTATGCTATTTTTACTTCCCTAGGTATATTTTATATACTATTCTATGCTTCTTGTATATTTAGGCTTAAATTTAAAACTGACCATTGTTTCAACAGAGAAGGAATTTTTATTTTGGTGTATTGTGAAATGAAGCTCATACAGTAATTTTTATTTTCAGCTAATCCTTTCGTCGATATTGCACACACCACAGTAAAATCATGGACGGTAAGTCATTTTAATACCAAAATTATGGAAAACTCACCATGGAATTCAGCTGTTCTGATAATGCCAAACAACTCTTCCTAAATAGAGCCAAATAGTGCCCGAAGCATATAAATAGTGCTATCATACTTTCGGAGATATTCAGGTAGTTCAGTGAGGCCGACGTCAAGATAGCACCACTATTTAGGAAGAGTTGTTTGGTATTATCAGAACAGCTGAATTCCATGGTGAGGCTTCTAACTTGACGATCTCAAATTATCTTGTTGATCATGATGGCAACTAAGTTAAATATCATTGTCATTGGCAATTATGATAAAAGACTAAAAAAACGATTGGCTTAGGTATATTAGTGAAAATAGTTTTTAAGTACTTAGTGATAACGGTGAAGATATAGATGATGATTTTAATTAGAAATTTTGAAAATTATGGCGATTATAATGTGATAATTATTCGGATTGGGAGAGTGATAGCTATCTTATAGGCTAAAATGATGACTTTTTTGGTAATGATGATATTAAATCATATCAATGATGCTCATTGCGACATGATTAAGCATGGTTAATGTATAATGGTTTAATGAAGCACAACAACATTTTTAGGCAATTGACTCAGCAATAGTAATATTGATCCAATGGAAACAAAATAACCTTGGCGCCACTAGCGACTGTTCTCAGCCAATCAGAAGCTATTTTCAGCAAAATGGTGGTCCAATAAGCCAATGAAAAACGAGATTTTCTTGAAGACGCTCCTGACGCCATCTACAATCGTTTTATCTGAATTCCCATTGGTTAATATAATAATGATGACACCATATTTCAGGTTGGAGAACTATCGTCGCATCTAACGAAATTCAGCTGGCAAGAAACAGTATCAATATTGCAAGACCACGAAATAGATGGGGAATCACTGTTACTTGTATCAAAGCAACAGTTAGTTACAATTGGGGTTAGTGAAAGTCACGCTGAGATTATTTGCGAATTCGTCAGCAGTAGATCTAAATAATATATTGATGAAATTTCGAACTAATTATGGACGTTAAAGCTGAAAAATTATCGGACGTGGCTTACGGACGCGGCTAATAGCCGCGATCTAGATAATGAATGTACACAGAGCTGTGCAAACTATCGGACGTAAGTCGTGGATGTAGCCTTGAGCGTTCGGACGTCCGACAAATTCAAAACACGTATCAGTCGCGGCTGTCTGCCGCGTCCGTCAGCTGCGTCCGATAATTTGTTTCCAGCATAAGGAGAGTTTGAAAGCAAGGGCGGATCTAGGGTCATAGGGTCATCGGCTGAGTCGACTAAGATGAGACTGAAAAAAAGGGGCAAATTCCAAAAAATCATAGCATGGCAACTCTGTTTATAGTTGGAAATATAGCTTTGATACTTGTTATCTAAATTAAGTAATAGTAGCTTAATATTTCAATATAGATTTCAAAAACAAACAACAGTAAGTGAAGGAAGGGAAAAAAATCCATTTCTTTTAGTTTTACTCTAAAATCTCAGGTTAAGATTTTTGTGTCCTTATACATTCTTTTAAAAAAAACACTTATTTTTTTATTGTTATTTTTATGTTTTCTGCATGACAAATTGACTCCTGCTAAGTTAAATGAAATGTGCAATTACAATGAAAAGTATTAAAATCTCTATCTCATACTAACCAATGCACTGAGATTTATTTGTCGTAAACACTCATAATTTTGTTTGAAAACTACATCTCTTTCTACTTGTTTTTTTTTTTAATTTAATATTTTAAAAAGAACCTTTCGCTAGTCGCTTTTAAGTGTTTTCGTCATGTTTTCAATTAGAAATCACAAAAATCGCACAAATATTTTTCACTTTGACACATCAACTACTTAGGTTATTAGTACAGAGAGAGAGAGACGTTAGTATTGGTGTTGCCAGATACATTTTCGGCATAAAAAGTCAGTCTCATCTTTCAGTAGCCAGATCTTTTCATAATTTTTCTAATTTAATTGCGTATTTGACTGTATCGAAATTAAATTGTGATTAATCATGAATTAAAAAGATGTCCCTGTCCATACTGGACCTCTGCTATGTGACCCCATCCTGACTCGCAGGCTGGTTTCACCCTTGTTTGAATTGAATATGATGTTGTAAATGATAAAAAGTGATATTAACTAATATTTAATTTAGGTGACCGACTGAATGTGTTCTTTTTAACTGCCATTTCGCTCAACTCGATACGGATTCAATTAAAGAGATTAAAACATAATAGGATGCCCTATTATATTTTAATCTCTTTGGGTTCAATCGACAAAAACTGTGTTCAAAATCAAACCGCATCTTATAAATTGAATCAATGAAAATTCTAAAGTTCATTAATTGATTTTTACTGTAAGTATAATTTAATTATGAATTAAATATAAATACTTTAGAAATATGTAAATACTAGTGCGTAAGGTTAGTTATTTTAAATATTGTAAATTATTAATATTACATTTTTACTTACACATTGTAATTTTACCTACATATTTTTTCGTTGACTGTGTATATTAAATATAATGAATATTTCATATTAATTTAGGTTAGTAGTTTTATTTTTCATTGTGTGTGTGTACTCTGTTGGATTGAAGAATGTTGCCATGTTGAAAATAACTTCGGATATTTATTATACAAAAACATAAAATAATTATATAAATTATAATTGCCACAAATAGCCATTTATAAATCAAACAAACACAAAAAAATAAAAACCATGACGTACCTACCACAGATAGTACACGATTCAATACAACATAAACAAATAAAATATACTGGGAGACACAAACTGTTAAAAACCGAAATTACCACTGGTAAAACAATTTTTTACCGTAACACAGCACTAATTTCTCTTCCCTGTCTTTCCCATAAAATTTACCACTTGAGCCAGCGGTCCAAACTTCCCGCGCCTAACCCTCTTTTTAGCTCCCAACTCTGGCAACACATCGTCCGATTCTGCCAGCGATGAGTCCATATTTTTCGACGCAATCTCCTCTGAGTATTCTTCGGAGTCATTTTTTTCGGTATCCGAAATTTCTCGATTATATTTTCGGTTGTATTCGGCGCGGCACCGGGTCATTTCTCGGCGGCGGTCTGGGGAGCCGAAAGTGGGTTCGGGTGGCTGGCACATTAGGGTCTCGTAGAAGAACCTGTCGGCCCGGCCATCAGCTTTCGGCCTCGGCTTGCCGACATTTGGCTCGTCGTCGGAGCTCTCATTGGAGGAGTGGAGCTGGGGAGACCCTGGGGACGGCTTCTTGTGTATTCTGGGAGGACTGTAAAAAAAAAACATGTACGTACAATCCGTTCCACTTAAGATTAACGGTGCTCAGCAGGTCTACTAAGTCTTCTTCTATACAACGCGTCACAGAATAAGGGCAATTCCTCATACACTCCAATTAGTATATTAATATAAAACATGATGCATTCGTACTTTAGTTTTGACTAAGCACATTTCTTAAGAAACTGACTGGCTGATTGACTGACTGATCAATCAACATGAGATTAAGAAGAGCTGCCCTTAAGTTTCTTGCTGGCTCTTCTCGGGGTACTGCATTTGGAACCAGCAACTCGTTGGAGGAGATGGGCTGCTGTTTACATTTAGCCAATCTTCATGGACGAGTTTAGTGTGCCTTGTTATTGACGATTCAAAGTGCATTTACCATACCTACTGAAATAAATGAATTTTGTATTTGTAATCAATGCACATCCAAAACCGCTATGTTTAGAAGCATGAAATTTTGCACAAAAGTTCCATGACGTAAGTGACCACACAATTTTTTTTTTAAATTTCCCACGGATCTAATAAAATCTTTCAATTTGTAGAAGCATTTAGTAGACTCACCAGCGCTTAGCGTCTCCGGCGAGGGTTGGAGCGGCCGTGGGCCTTGGAGTCGGGCCCACGTACCCTGGAGGCCCAGGCGTGGGCTCGTCTCCCAGTGCCTGTCAAAGTCAAAAGTTTTTATTCAATTTAAGGGCTTATAAGTCCTCTTATTGAAAGTCATCGCGACTCCACCGCTTCGGTATGTAAAGTTGGGGAGAAGAAGTGGAACAGCTATCATCAGCACAATGTTTCACTCACAGATAGAGTGATGGACTCTAAAGTTTCATCTTAGTATTGGGCAAATGGAACCAGAGATTCAAGTGGTTTCGATATGGCCATGTCATAATGACACACGTAGGTAGTGCCATTTCACTATTCTTCAATCTACCCACCAGCCCACAGCTGAGCTAAGGATCTTTCCTCCCTCACACATGAGGAAGTATGTATGTAGTTTACAGAAAGTGAAGCTTGATGGGTCTGTCCAACCTTAGTCCCTAGATGAAAGTAGCAGTGTGTGACGCGCTCCACATCCGCCCAGGCCACGATGTACCGCGCCATGCTGAGAGGGATCTTCGGCAGGAAGTTGCTGTGGAACTTGCCCTGGCAGTAGATGGTGATGACATCCGTGTCCTTTATCTCGAAGATGATGCGGAATATCGTCCCTGTCGGTGGGGCAGGGTACGTCAGTCAGTGACGGATTCAGGGGTACGCGTCAGTAAGGGGAAGTATTCAGGTCTTTAGGGATTCTGAGTAACAGAAGCAATCTCATGTATGATAAGTATAAATATATTCAGAGGTATGTATTAGTCAGTGACAGATTTAGAAGTATTAGAGTAATGACGGTGCAGGCGTACGCGTTAGCCAGTAACTGATTCGAGGGTACACGTCAGCTAACGTCGAATTTAGGGGTACGTGTCATATATGGACGTAGTTAGAGATACATGGCAGACACCGACAAAAACGCATTTACATATTTACGTTCTGTTGGAATTTCCCTTTTCAAACTGCTCCTACTCTTAATCGGTAATTATAACCAGCTTACCAGGTACAAACATATTGTAATTAGTATCGTAATTCCCACTCCCGATCCAGATGCCATTTTTCCGTGACAATGAGATGATGTTGTCCCTGTGAAATCGCACGTCAAAGTGCAGGACGACGTCCCTCGGCTCCTCCCCCTCCTGAGCGCATAGGTTTACCGACATCCTGGAATTTTCATTATGGCTTTTGCAAAAATGTATGAGTATTGAGTAAGTATGTATTAGTCAGTAACAGATTCAGCGGTGTTAGACCAGTGACGATGCAGTACGCGTTAGCTAGAGACTAATTCGAGGGTACATGTTAGCCAGCGACGTATTCAGGGGTAAGCGCAGTGCTAGATTACCAATATGCAAGATTAGCAAAAGCTACAGGCACGCACGCAAGCACGCTTGGGCCCCCCCTTGGGCCCCAAGGCCCAAACTGACAGAAACGCCCAAGCGTTTCTGTCAGTTTTCGTAAATGTCGACACAGTAATACTCTTTGCACAACCAATTTCAAGCTTGGTTGCATAATATTAAATTATGTTTCTATGACTTTTGTGAATAATAAAAGCCGTATTATGGTGTTATTAAATAAACAAAATACTAGCGCCTGATATTTTGTTGTAACAAAACTCTTAAAGATTAGAATATGTCCATTGCTTTTATTTTTGATCAGACTCATATCATTGTTAGTGTTGCCAAGTTCTGCCAAGCATCTGTGAAGAAGTAGTAGACTTACTTCCGAGCATTTTCCTTAATTTTACCTCCGATCTCAATCCTATCGCCAACCTTAAGTACAGCAGGTATGTTTGCTGTAAAAATCGGCATCTTATCACTGAAGTTAAGTTAAGCTTATCATAAACAGCCCCAGTGCTATTCAAGTCAGGGCCAGTGGTGTCCTTGGTCATTTTGAACGGAAAATTTATACATTACACTAATTCGCAAATAAATGGTTAAATTTACGTTTGCAAGAATTTGTGGATGATGTTGACATGTGCCGCCAGTCACCACTTTTGAAGGCTGTATTCTTCTTTTTTGATTATGATTTTGTGAAGAAGATTCTATGAACACTAAATATATTTTTTAAGCTTGCATTTTTATCTATCACAGACCAGTAACTAGATTTATATAGCTTAAGCACTGTTCCAAGAGTTTTTTTTGTAAAACAAGAAAACAATCGATCTGGCAATCCACTCTTTTTTTCTTTCGTGGTAACATTTGAAAGTTGACAGCTGACATTCGAATCCAATGTTTCTCCGTTTAGAAATTTGCTTTATTTTAGGGTAAATAACCATCTTTGTTTGTAAAGATTTCCAATAATATTGTAAGAATGTCAACCACACACAACCTACTTCGTGTTTGTTCTTCTCTCTGTCTATAACCCTTTCGTCAGCGAGGAAACCGACAGAAGATTCTTCATACACTACACCGAACTATGTGGCCACCATGCATCATTCGACAACGAGCGCAAACCTTCACCGAATCTCGAATAAATGGCCGCAGCATCAAATATAAAATAGGGTAATCCTAAAATCTAGTATGGTAACACAGGTTTCCGCAAAAAAAAAACAAAGATTAGGTTTTGAGGTTATAGTCCGATAACCTATTTTCGCAAATATATATCTATTTTAAGCATCATTTTATCTCTTTATCAACATTTCATATATCAGTGGAATACTATCATACTTTTCAGGTAAGTCTCTAAGTATTTACTTTGAAAATGGATGATTAAATTTTGCTACGAATTTGAAAATAATGGGATATTAAATTGTTTGGTTTGACTCATAAGAGACGTGTAGAGGACGGTCACGTATTTCAGTAAGTTTCACTTTAGTTTCATTTATAATTAGCATTCATTTGAATTTTGTAGGTTTAGACTTGCTTTGAGTTTTTTAACACTTACCCAACTTTTAATCACAGATATCTTTAACGCTTTTAATTTCATCTAGTACTAAAACTAGGCGGTATGCAAATATTTCATGAATTATGTCAGTTGGAATAACGGGTGCACCTAGCATGCACCTTTGGGGTCCGCAAAATTTTCTGATCGTTAGAAGTACCTACTGGAAGATATTTGCAGTACTTTTGATGACCCCGTCAGGGATAAAAGTTGGTATTTTTTTTTTATCACTTACTAGCGCCCCGCCGCCCGCCGCCCCGCCGCCCCGGCTTCGCACGGGTGCAATGCTAATACTAAAACCTTTCTCTTGAATCACTCGATCTATTAAGAAAAACCACATCAAAATCCGTTGCATAGTTTTAAAGGTTTAAGCATACATAGGGACAGAGAAAGCGACTTTGTTTTATACTATGTAGTGATATGTCAGCTTACTACTATTTCATGATCTGATTAGTCATTGGCAAGGAATATCTAGCAAAGTTTTATTATGACTGTATTTTATGAAAAAACTCTTTAACCACTGAGATAAAGTTCAAATGCTGTTTGTTGGTAAGTATACTATTGTAATAAATGGTATGCTAGTATATTTATTTGTATATTGGGGGTTCTAAGGAAAGAAAAAAATTGAGAAGTGGCCTGGTTTGGAAAATGGTCTTTTTTATTGGTTTTGGATTCGAAAATGTCTGTTGGGAGCAATATTATCATAAAAATAAATAAATATACAATCATGCCTTATACCATGGGGTAGGCAGACATATTTCATATCTGTAAATTACTATCTGTTCCGAGAGGTTTCACTCGCTTAGTTCCCCTTCCTATACGGGAATAAAATATAGCCTATGTTACTCCCTCATAATGTAGCTCTCCATTAATGAAAGATTTTATTAAATCCGTCCAATATTTTCGGAGCCTATTTAATTCAAACAAACAAACTAATCTTTTTAATATTAGTGTAGATTGGTAGGACATGGACTATAGTGGCTATAAGAGAAAGTGGAGGAGATTGGGGGAGGCCTTTGCCCGAAGGCACACAGATAGTTAAGTTTCTGTTTACCGTAGATTTAGATTAATGGTGCGGTCCAAATTGCACTTTTGGTGCTCGTGTGCGCTATATTCATGCAAACAACTGTTCAAATTGCGCTGTGGTACACTGACATGAGCATTGTGACTTCAGATTGGTGCGAACAGTGCCAATAACGAGGAGGTAGTGCGATGTCTCCGGATCTGTCAAACTTCAATGTGTCCCGTGTTTTTTCGTTTGTTGATTGTTCTGTTTTCAAGCGACCTTTTTTCTTTTTCGTTAAGTGCCTAATCGATTAATTAAAATTAGGTATGGCGTCATTAATATTAACAGAAGTACATTGTGAAGCTTCGGGGAATACGACTGAATTTAACTTCAGAACAATATCAATCTAAATATTAAAAGAGCTGTCATTTTTGACAAACAAAAACCTGTTCAAATTGTTTGCATGCTAACAATCGTAATCATTATGAACAGTCGTGTGCGTGCTCACGAACGTATTTACCATTTGCACAAAACGGAACGCACTATAAGATGCTAGCATGTTATTTAAATTCTGACGTAATGCTATAAAAAAAAAATGTCTATCACCGAATCAGAGTTCTGTACCTCATCCATCAGAACCAATTATACGACTGTTAATTTCACTATATCTCTCGAACCTTGCAGACTTAGCCATGGTGGTGACGGAAGAACCTCAGCCCGTGGAAGGGGACGCGTCCAGTAAGAAGGCAGCCAAGAAAGCCGCCAAAGCAGCTGAGAAGCAGCAGAAAAAAGCTGAGCATAAGGTAGCGGACTTATAACGTCCACCAATGAATCACATTCATAACGGATTTCAATACTTCTATGTAAACCGTGCCTGGGTTTAGAAACACGAAATTTTGAACGAAGATCCAATAAATTACGTAAGTTAGCACTAAAAAAGGATTTTTGAAAATTCCAACGGGAACAGGAATAAACTAGATCTGCACGGGCTAAGCCGCTGGGCACCCCATGATAAAAAAAATCCTTGATTCTCTGACTTACTTACATAATATTTCTTAAATATGAATATGTGCAACCTACATGTATATGAAATATTTTGATACCATGGCTTCACAGAAAACCAGCGTAAAGCAATGCATTGCGTTTCGTTGAGTGAGTGAGGTAACCGGAGGCCCCAATCCCCCCTCTCCCCTCCCCTCCCACCCTCCCACTATTCCCACCTCCTAAGGCCGGCAACGCAGTTGTGACTCTTGAGTTGCAGGTGTCCATGGGCGATGGTAGTCACTTACCATCAGGTGACCCGTCTGCTCGTTTGCCCCCTTTTTCTTATAAAAAAAAAACAATTTCTGGTTGCGTCACCAACAATTTGGTCAAGATGTTTCTTGGACATAGGCCTCCTCTAGGTCACTGTGAACAATCATAGGCAGATCTTAACTCAAACTCAAAACTCATTTATGTTCTGTAGGAATATACACTAAGGAAAGTCTCTCTCGTCCATGAAGATTGGCTAAATGTAAACAGCAGCCCATCTCCACCGACGAGTTCAATTCAATTCATTTATTTGCTTATCACATGGTACTTAAAAGATATTACAAATAATTGCTGATGAGTTGCTGATTCCAAATGCAGTACCCCGAAAAGAGCCAGCAAGAAACTTAAGGGCAGCTCTTTTCAATCTCATATCTTATTAATAAATATAGACAATAATAATTATAATTAATAGCCTTTTTTTTTACTTAAATATGTAATAATATAATCTCACGCCTTTCATCCCCGAGGGGGTAGGCAGAGGTATTCCATTACTGGATATACCCACATTTCACGAGATATATTGGACCCCTAACGTGATAGGTGGTGAGCCCATCGCCGGACCCGGAGTGCGATTTTTGAATCTCACTGGTGATATCAAAATCACCGGTGACCAAAATTATCACCGATGACTTTTCTGTCACCATTTTTCAAAAGCCGTATTTTTGAAAGTCACACGCTGTTTTCAATAAATCGTCGCAATCACAAAATATCACAATCGAGCCCCGCTGCTAATTCTTCCGAAAAACATACTTTGGCACTTTTGGCAGATGTCACATACGTCAACTGTCAAAAACAATCGCATGGTGATTTCAATAACGAGTGGGTGGGGGCACTCGTAAATAGATATCATAGGTATGACAAATGTAAGTAACCGATGAGTTTCAAAAATACGAACTTTCGGAAATCACTCACATCGGTGAGAATTAGTCACTTGGTGAGATTCAAAAATCGACCCCCGGGTCTATTTACACATGTCTCAGAACTAATTCTGAGACCTGCTGGTTTCCTCACGATGTTTCCCTTCACCGTCGAGCTAGTGATAAATATGTACGTAAGTTTTTGAAAAACTCATTGGTACATGCCAGGATTCGAACCCAAGCCTCACTGATTTTCAATAAATAAATCAATAAATTTTGATTAAGTATGTTCTGTATTATTTAATTATCTATCCATTTATTTGTCCTATAATCTGAATTTACATTACTATTTCTAATGTCAAAATCAATAATAATGATAAAGAAATTAAATAAACAACATTGTCAGACTTATACCTAACTTACCCAATCAAACAACCTGCCCCTTGCCGGTCCTGGTGCAAAAGTGTCCATAACGCTCGCTGCGTTACCGCGTTGGATTGTCGCGGCTAACCTTTGCACCAGGAACGAACCAGAGCGGGGGTCACCTCCTCGTTCTCTTAAACGACTGCCCAATTCGGCTATAAACTGCTTAGCCTCCGTGCTCCAGCACCACAGCGAACGGGATGATATGAACAGGATTAATAGCCTTACATAGTGTCGAGCAGTGATAGCCTTACGGTTCAAGAGCCGGCCGAAAATCAGTGAGGCTCGGGTTCGAATCCTGGCATGTACCAATGAGTTTTTCAAAAACTTACGTACATATTTATCACTAGCTCGACGGTGAAGGAAAACTTCGTGAGGAAACCCGCAGGTCTCAGAATTAATTCCGAGCATATGTAAACAGACCCGGTCCGGCGATGGGCTCACCACCTATCACGCTTAGGGGTCCAATATATCTCGTGAAATGTGGGTATATCCAGTAATGGAATACCTCTGCCTACCCCCTCGGGGATAAAAGGCGTGAGATTATTTTTTTCTTTCTTTTCTATTTTCATAGTGTCGAGTCGGTTAATCCTCTTTCCCAGTGGGCAGATCATCGTTCCATCTTTTTAACGGTCTTCCTCCCCTTCTCTTTTTTCTTCTTCTTTTTTGAGAAGAGAAGGTCACCCCATAGTATAAAATAAAATTTATAAAACACCGTTTTGCATAAAGGCAGCCAACGCGCAACCAAGCTCTGAGGCAACAGAAGCGGACATCTCAGAAGGCCGGTATGGGAACCTGAAGATGATACAGTCCTCCGGCGAGTACCGTGACCGAGTATACACCGACGTGAAGGACCTTAATGAAAAACTTGATGGGAAGACTGTATGGGTTAGAGGTAAAACTAATTGCTGATATCTTCTATACTAATAATATAATAATATATCTCACGCCTTTTATTCCCGAGGGGGTAGGCAGAGGTATTCCATTACTGGATATACCCACATTTCACGAGATACATTGGACCCCTAAACGTGATAGGTGGTGAGCCCATCGCCGGACCAGTTCTGTTTACACATATCTCAGAATTAATTCTGAGACCTGCGGGTTTCCTCACGATGTTTTCCTTCACCGTCGAGCTAGTGATAAATATGAGCTATCTATACTAAAGGCGTGAGATTATTTATTATTTATCTATACTAATAATATTATAGAGAGGATTTGTTTGTATAAACCTCAGGGGGACATACACTCCAACTTTCACCAACCTCGTGTACAAGCAAGCCCAGGTTTCATTTTCTACCTAATCGTGTAGTCAAGTCTTGGAATAAATTACCAGAAAGTGTGATCAGTGCTCCATCAGTGACCTCATTTAAATACAGACTTGATAAACACTTACAAACACAAGTGCTACTGCACACGTATTGTACACGTATTAGCACTGAGTGCTGCTAGTGTATTATTATTAATAACTAGCAGCGCCCCGCGGTTTCACCCGCGTAGTTCCCGTTCCCGTGGGAATATCGGAATATATGTCCGTCTCCTGGTTCTAAGCTACCTCCCCACCAACTTTCAGCCAAATCGGTTCAGCCATTAACGCGTGATGCCGTGACCAAGGGAAAAAGAGATTCATTTTTATATATATAGATAATAATATTGATGTAATGGAATACCTCTGCCTACCTCCTCGGGGATAAAAGGAGTAAGATTATATTATTATTATTATAATATTGAATAGCCTCCGAAACAACTTAAGCGATTTTATAACTTCGTTTTATTAATATTAATTTTAAACCTCATCACTCCTAGCGCGCCTCCAAACGTCCCGAGCTAAAGGCAAGCAGTGCTTCGCGGTGCTCCGACAGAACTCTAGCACAGTTCAACTTCTAGTAAGCGTGAGCGAGGACCGGCAAGTCAGCAAGCAAATGGTCAAGTTTACTGGCAAGTGAGTATATTTCTAGTATATACCGTCTGATTTTTTTACCGTCCGGAAAAAATATGGTGTGATAGGTAAGTGTAATAGATTCATTTGGCATTACAACATAAAAAAACTAACAAAAATATTTTTCTTTCTTAAACTAATATACATTACTCAACTACACCCTGAAATTTATTATGATATTTATTTATAATGTCACAAATGTCAAAATAACAAAATTGAACCATATCAACGCATTCACATCTTATTCAAATACACGTGTTTAGCAATTTTTGCGACGATGTTCAAATTCATATTTCAGTAGGTATATAAAATACACTTTGAAACATCAATAACAAGGCACACAAAACTCGTCCATGAAGATTGGCTAAATGTAAACAGCATCCCATCTCCACCGACGAGTTGCTGGTTCCAAATGCAGTACCCCGAAAAGAGCCAGCAAGAAACTCAAGGGCAGATATGTAACAAGGTCATAAATAAAAGTGACGGATAAGCACGTTTATAAGGTTCAAATTAGTTGGTTTTTACACTTGTAAAAACATTTTTACACTTGTAAAAACATTTTACACATGTTTGGCATTAACTCTTGAATATATGGTTTGTTTCTGTCCTTTTTCTTCCGTGTTAAAAAAAAATCGGTTGTCTGTAAAGTCGGTTTACTGACGATAGTTGAACGTGACAACGTCATAAGAAAATACTGATGGAATGGATTGTGCCTCTTCGTCGCTCGTTGCGCGCTCTCGCTTGCACTTCAAGCCTTAAATGGAACGCCTCAGAGGGAGGTAACGCCGCATACGTCATATTTTTCGTGCGTGCAGCCGGCTCCATCGAATTATAAGACGTTGTCACGTTAAAAAAAAAAAAAAATTCAGTTTACATTAAGATCCATAAATTGTTAGTAAAAACTTATAAAACTAATATGTTAGTGAACTAGAATTAAGTTAAATTAAAATTAAGTTTAGTCAATTAATTATTACACAGTTAACATAAGTAATTAAAAGTTTACATAACGTGGGTTTATAGCCTACTTATTTTTTAAGATGCAGGTCGGTGTATCGGCGAAGAATGTCCGAATCCCACCTCTCTGCTATCATTTTCAGAATGATATTTGTGCTCCCCCTCATCTTCATAAGCATGGAGAAGGATAGGCTAACTAAAAATTATGAATTTTAGCTGGTCAGCCAGAATCGAGTCCACTGAGAAATAAATAACTCATCTTTCCAGCATAACAAAAGAGTCAATTGTCGATGTCTTCGCGACAGTAGTACGAACAGCGACGCCGGTTGAAGCGTGCTCCGTACGAGCAGTAGAGCTGGCGGCCAAAGAGCTTTGGTGCGTGTCAGCTGCGCGTGCGCAACTGCCGTTGCAGGTGGAAGACGCTGCAAGGCCAGAAACTGACGTGAGTTTTTTTTCTATACTTTAGGGCCTGTACACAAAACTTCGTACACAAAAGACCAGTGATAGCCTTACGGTTAGGAACCCGCTTCTCATGATGATAATCAGTGAGGCTCGGGTTCGAATCCTGGCATTTACCAATGTTATTCAAAACTTATGTAATATTCATCAGTAGCTCGACGGTGAAGGAAAACATCGTGAGGAAACCCGCGGGTCTCAGATTCTGAGACATGTGTAAATAGACCCGGTCCGGCGATGGGCTCACCAACTATCACGTTTAGGGGTCGAATATTCAAGTGAAAATAGGGTATTTCCAAAAATGGAATACCTCTGCCTACCCAATCGGTTATAAAAAGCGTGACTGATTATCATCATGTGAAGCAAGCTCTTTAACCGTAAGGCTATCACTGCTATGAGCATCATTTCGGATAAGGTACGGTAGGCAAGGTAGGTAGGTAGAAATTGAGGACTATAAAATAAGAAGTAATTTATTTAAATCCAACATTTTCCTTAAGTTTGCCGTATGTCATTTCTTCAGAGAATTCGATCCTTATTAGCGACACTATCGAATGGTATAATAATACACGGTGTGTTTTTTTTTCAAAATCGACGTGTTCGATTCCTGGCTAGGAATATTGATTTTTCGAAAATTCAAAATCAAAATCGAGCCTGAGGCTCCTTTTAATACTTTTCGATATTCCTCATAGTT
The DNA here is from genome assembly GCA_963855545.1 of Ethmia dodecea. NCBI lineage: Eukaryota > Metazoa > Arthropoda > Insecta > Lepidoptera > Depressariidae > Ethmia > Ethmia dodecea. The sequence continues at coordinate 1,955,104 of OY979463.1, read as the reverse complement.
TCTGATTTAGCCTATCACGCCCACTTGAAAATTTCATCCTGTATACGGTCGAATTGAGAAACCTCAAACTCAAAATTCTTTTATTTCAGTAGGTATAAAAATACACTTTGAAATGTCAATATAAACAAGGCACACTAAACTCGTCCATGAGGATTGGCTAAATGTAAACAGCAGCCCATCTCCACCAACGAGTTGCTGGTTCCAAATGCAGTACCCCGAGAAGAGCCAGCAAGAAACTCAAGGGCAGCTCTTTTTAGTCTCATGTCTTACTAGTAAATATGGTTCACAATAATAATTATAATGAATAGCCTTACATAGCGCTGAGTCGGTTAAACCCATGCATTTTGATCCTCATACTCTATTTTCTGATTCCACCTTGAGTCAAAGTCAAAAGTTTTTATTCAATGTAGGGACTTATAAGTCCTCTTATCGAAAGTCTTTGCGACTCCACCGCTTCGGTATGTATAGTTGGGGAGAAGAAGCGGGGCAAGAAACTCCTCAACACATTCTTTTAAACAATCAATACAATACAAAGTACAAGTTACATGGTTTTAGTGCTTTGCTGAGCTGGAGAAAATTTACACCAAACATCATTGTCATTCAAATATTCATCTAACTTATAATATGCCATTTTACATAAAACCTTCTCCCAGGACCCCGAGGCCCTGAAGATCCGCGTGAACCAGGACACGAGGCTGGACAACCGCGTGTTGGACCTCCGCACTCCCGCCAACCAGGCCATCTTCCGCGTCGAAGCGGGGGTCTGTCGGCTCTTCAGAGACATCCTCACTAAGAGAGGTGAGTAAATGTTTGATACTTTCCAGGATACCACCATTAATAAAGAGACGAAGACGAATTGAGAACCATGCTTTGTACGTGGGAGAGCCATGCTTCGGCACGCTTGGGCTCGACCGGAGTGATACCACGGCCTCGCAGAAAACCAGCGTAAAGCAATGCATTGCGTTTCGTTGAGTGAGTGAGGTAACCGGAGGCCCCCTCCCCTCCCCCTACTCCCACCTCAAAGGCAACGCAGTTGTGACTCTCGAGTTGCAGGTGTCCATGAACGACGGACGTCACTTACCATCAGGTGACCCGTCTGCTCGTTTGCCCACTTTTTTATCATAAATAAATGTATACTTTTGCTGTTAGGTATCTTAGATGGGAGACTTGAGAGGATACCACGATAAATAAAGAGTAAAACGACTCCAACGAATTATACTAAAAAATACAGTCTAATCGAGGGGTTAGGCGCATTGTATTGGCATGTCCAATTCGCAAAGTGTCCAGTGGGCTCAAAATGTCCAATTCTCACAATGTTGAAATTTTCAATTGTGCAATTAGCAACTTGTCCAATTCGCAAAGTGTCCAGTAGGCTCAAAATATCCAATTCTTTTTTTTTTTTTTTTAATAAAAACTTTTTATTCAGTAAATTTTGCTTATATCTACTTATCGAACATGCTGTCAAACCATACAATGGTTTGTTGACAGACAAGGCTCCAAATACTATTAACTATTACTAAATATAAGCTGTGAGTACTTTACATGCGTTTTTATTTATGATTTTTGTATCTTATCTCTTATTCTATTTACAAGGCAGTTATTTACTTTCTTTTTAAACGTTTGTTTCGTTACATCTGTACATTTTAACTCTGACGGAAATTCATTATAGATTAAAGGAATAAGGTACTTTCTACATCTTTGGCCGAAATAATTAGTAAAACTAGGCAACGTTAACTTATTGTTATCTCTATTTCTTGTAAGTCTTTGGGCAGCGACAGGAATTTTAAATTCATCGTTACAAAATTGCTCGATAGCCAATAATAAAACTACTCTTTCATGGACTGGCAATATTTTACACTCTAAGAATAATTGTTCATAAGTTTTACATTTTATTTTAGTATTTTTGTCAACCATTATTTTCATAAATCGAATTTGCAATGCCTTTATTTTATCTAAATAAGTTTTAAAAGTACGTCCATAACTTGCCAGTCCATACGACAGCAATGAATCTACGAGCGCATAGTACACTGAATACAATGTGGCTCTATTTAAAATGAACTTCAACTGGTGGAATTTTACCAGTGCTGATCTTAGTTTGTTGCATACGCTATTTACGTGTGGTTGCCATGAAAATTTGCGATCTATGAGAAGGCCCAAGTACTTGTATTGTTCCACCACCTGGAGCTCGGCACACCCGCACGCGATGCCCGCCGCTCGCGGACTGTGCAGGCAATCAAAACTGTGTCCCACTATGTGCGGCGGCCTGTACCTGTCTCTAGAATAAGGCGACCGTAAACACATACATTTTGTTTTTGCAATATTGATTATGATTCCGTTATCGTGGGACCATTTTATTATATTGGTTAGGTCTTCTTGTATTTTACTTTCTATGTGTTTAAGATCTTTTTCCGCATATAATAGGCATGTGTCGTCACATGCCTATTACATGTGTAAACACTACAGTTTTTGACAACATTACACATGCTATTGACATGAACAATGTACCCCACTCGCCCGCCACAGCTGTGCGCAAGGTTCGCTCCTCGAGGTAAACGCGAAGCCACGCGTTGAGCGGGCCCGCTATACCGCACTCTTCCATTGCCTGAAGCAGCTGGTTGTGGTCCAGAGTATCAAAAGCTTTTTTGAAATCGATATAGACCACAACCACCTGCTTCCGCTGGTCCAAGGCCTCGTTGACCTCGTCAGTGAACCGAGCCAGCGCAGTCGCCGTGCTACGGCCGCGACGAAACCCGTGCTGTGACTGCGATAATATATTGTTATTTTCTAAAAAGCTAGTAATTTGAGCTGTTATGTAATTTCTACTATCTTATTGATGACTGATAATATGGCAATTGGTCGATAATTAGTGTATTCAGCATGTGACCCTTGTTTATATATTGGTCTAATAATAGATGATTTTAACATTATAGGGTATGAATGGTCTCAATGAAACTTGGCTGTTATTTACATATTTTAACCTATCTAGGAATTTTATATTAAATGTTATTTCTCACACTTCTTTCGCTTCCTTCACATACATAAGCCTTTTCATGCACGCTCTTTTATTCTTCGCACTCCGGACCCCAGCTTTTTGAAGGACTTTACTAATTTGAGCTGTGAACGTCCTTCTGGGGCGTCCACATATATGCCACAACAGTCTCTAAACGACCAATTTTCCAATGTTACAGGCTTCGTAGAAATCCACACAAGTCTCTAAACTACAAATTATCCAATGTTTCAGGCTTCGTAGAAATCCACACGCCAAAGATTATTTCGGCTGCGTCAGAGGGCGGTGCTAACGTATTCACCGTCTCCTACTTCAAGAGCTCTGCTTACCTCGCGCAGAGCCCGCAGCTGTACAAACAGATGGCCATTGCCGCTGATTTTGACAAGGTACGTCATTTCCAGTGCGGTTTTGACACGATACGTCATTAGCAGAGTGATTTTAAACAAGGTACGTCATTTGCAGTGTGGCTTTTGACAAGGTACGTCATTTCCAGTTTTGCTTTTGACTAGGTACGTCAATACCAGTCTGTTTTTGACAATGTATGTCATTTCCAGTGTGGTTTTTGACAATAAACGTCACAGTGTACATTTTTGACAAGCTACGTCATTAACAGTGTGGTTTTTTGACAAGGTAAGTCATATCCAGTGTTGCTTTTGACAAGTTAGGTTATTACTAGTCTGTTTTTTGACAAAGTTCACCACCTCTTAGGAGTCACAAAGAATATACTGATGAAACGTAGGTATTTCCAGAAATGAAATACCTCTGCCTACCCCCTCGAGGTTAAGAAGCGTGAGATTATTATCTATGTCTATACTAATATTATATATCAATATATCTCGTGAAATGTGGGTATATCCAGTAATGGAATACCTCTGCCTGCCCCCTCGGGGATAAAAAAGTCTTAATTATATTATAAAGAGGAAAGATTTATGTGTTTGTTTATATCTTTGTTTCGAATAAACTCAAAACCTAAAGGACCAATTTTAAAAATTCTTTCACCAATGGAAAGCTAGAATATCCCTGAGTAACATAGGCTGTATTTTATTCCCGTATTCCAACGGGAACGGGAACTACGCCAGTGAAACCGAGCAGAACCGCTCGCTATGATTCCAGGTGTTCACAGTGGGAGCAGTGTTCCGTGCAGAAGATTCCAATACGCACAGACATCTGACCGAGTTCGTGGGGCTGGACCTGGAGATGTCCTTCAAGAGCCACTACCATGAGGTCCTCGAGACCATCGGTGGGACTTTCACCGACATCTTCAGGGGGTTGAGGGACGAGTAAGTATAAAACTAATAATAATAAAATCTAGCTTTTGATCCACGACAGGGTATGCAAAGGTATTGCATTTCTTTTCACGAGATATTCGTCGGACCCCTAATAGCCTGCGCAGACGACGGACTTTGTCCCCGGAGGACAAAGTCCCCCGAATCGTAAAAAAATATGTCCGTCTCTTTTTGTCCTGTACCGCCCCTCGGTGTCCGCGATTATTCGGGGGACTTTTTGTACGCCATACTTTTAATCCCTCGCGTGCGTTACTTGATACAGTTGTAAGCGTTCTATTTTGGCGGACAAAAAAATACGGGGACAAAAGTGTGTCGTCTGCGCAGGCTATAAACGTGATAAATGGCTGGCTGTTATTACACATGCCTCAGAATTGATTCTGGGATCTGCGGGTTTTCTCACGATGTTTTCCATCGTCGAGCTAGTCTATATATATGCGAGGAATATACGAGGAACGATTTGTTTGTTTATATTGAACTAGCTTTCACCCGCGGCTTCACCCCGTTAGGTGTTAAATTTTGCGAAATCCTTTCTTAGTGGATGCCTACACTGTATAAGCTATCTATGTGCAAAAATTTTATGTCAGTTTATCATTTTATATACAACATGTAACAGAATAAGCGCAATTCCTGAAATTAGTTTGTTTAGTATCGACTAATTATTCGATTTCAGCTATTTTTAATATGTGTAAATTTTTTCCCAAAAATGAATTATCGTAGATGAATTTAGTGCTTTCTATGGAAATCGTGCTATTATTAATTGATATTTAAGAAAATTGGTTAGACACAACTAAAGTTCGATTGAATCATATTTTTTTAAAATTAATATACTAATTGGGGTGTACGAGGAATTGCGCTTTTTCTGTTACGCGTTGTATATATAGATAGGCTCCGAAACTACTAAACCGATTTTTTAAATTCTTTCACATATGGAAAGCTACAATATCCCTGAATAACATGGGCTATATTTTATTTCAGTATTCTTACGGGAACGGGAACTACGCAGGTGAAACTAAATCCTACTAATATTATAAACGCGAAAGTTTGTATGGATGTCTGGATGGATGTTTGTTCCTCTTTCACGCAAGAACTACCGAACGGATTGTGATGAAACTTTACAGTTATGTAGCTTATACATCAGAATAACACATAGGCTATATTTTATCCCCGTATTCCCACGGGAACGGGAACTACGCGGGTGAAACCGCGGGGCGCTGCTAGTTAATTATAAATATAATGTTTCGCAGGTACGCGGCGGAGATAGCGACCGTTGGCCAGCAGTTCAAAGTTGAACCCTTCAAGTTCCTCGACCCTCCTCTGAGGCTGGAGTTCCCACAGGCTATACAAATGCTCAAGGAAGCCGGTAAGTGTTATCTATTAAAAGAAATAAACAAAGAAAGAAAGGAAGGAAGGAAAGAAAGAAAATATGTTATCAGAACACCTTAAATTCTTAAGACTAAAATAGAGTATATATAAAACTAGCGACCCGCCCCGGCTTCGCACGGGTGCAATGCTAACACTAAAACCTTCCTCTTGAATTACTCTATCTATTAAAAAAAACAGCATCAAAATCCGTTGCGTAGTTTTAAAGATTTAAGCATACAAAGGGACATAAGGATATAGGGACAGAGAAAGCGACTTTGTTTTATACTATGTAGTGATGATAAACTGACTGACTGATTGGTGATGTATCAACGCACAGCCTAATCCGCTGGGTCGAGAGACTTGAAATTTTGCACTTAGATAGCTTATACAGTGTAGGCATCCACTAAGAAAGGATTTAGCTAAATTCAACCACAAAGGGGGTGAAATAAACGTGGCGAGCGAAGCCGCGGGTAAGAGTTAGTAATAATAATAATAATAAAGCACTTTATTCACCCACGTGTACATAATGATACATATTATGTTGTAATTTTAACTTAATCTAAGAGTAGGTACATTTCATACAAACGCAGATGAAAAGGAAGGATCCTCAGCATCAATGCTGGTTTTCAGTATCCTCCTTCGAGTCGCTTCGTTGGGAAAACCTTCGAAGCGGTTATGCGCTCATGCGCCAAAAATACATTAGAAGAAGAATAAAAAATAAGATAGAAAGAAATAACAAATAACACCAGTAAATTACATTAACGTTCTTATAAAAAATAAAAGCAAAAATATCACGGTTTGCTATAGTTTGTGTATAAGTATATTGCCTATAGGTATTGGCTTGCCCTGACCAGTCACGGTAGTACTTATATATCGTACACACTGGACATTACAAATTTGCTACCCTGAAATAGTAGAATATATTTCAGTGTCCTAACGGAACCTCGGCACAACGCTGGTACTATGTGAGGCCTTTATGATGGTCTCTTAAGGTCATTATGAATATTATGATGAATACAGCAATGCCTAAAGAGCGGCTCAGTGCTTAAACTTTTGTAGCGACACTACACAGAACGCGCCAATAGACGACAGAGTTCTAAAGCGCGCTATCGAAGTTTTCTAATGAGTTTGTATAAATACAAATGTCCAACATCAACCGTTGGACCTTATCCCCAGGCACGATCACTTTGCGTAAAGGAAGATCTTCCCTTTTCTGATGAAGGAGCATTCTACCTTCGCTCCTCCATACTTTAAATTGTCACGTGTTTGTCGGAATAGTAGCTTATGTCTTTATCAGTCTTCTCAATTATAATAAGATACCCAACCACATTAACATTTTAGAGCAAGAGCAGTAATAGCCTTTACGGTTAAAGAGCCGGCCGAAAATCAGTGAGGCTCGGGTTCGAATCCTGGCATGTACCAATGAGTTTTTCAAAAACTTACGTACATATTTATCACTAGCTCGACGGTGAAGGAAAACATCGTGAGGAAACCAGCAGGTCTCAGAATTAATTCTGAGACATGTGTAAATAGACCCGGTCCGGCGATAGGCTCACCACCTATCACGTTTAGGGTTCCAATATATCTCGTGAAATGTGGGTATATCCAGTAATGGAATATCTCTGCCTACCCCCTCGGGGATGAAAGGCGTGAGATTATTATTAAATTAACATTTTAATAAAATTGAATTGCATGATTTGTTATAATTTAATAATTTATTAACCTGTAGCCTGTAGGCACTGGAGTGATGTGTCTGAGTTCTGTTTCAGGAGTAACTCTTGGCGAGGAAGACGATTTGTCGACTCCTGACGAAAAACTGCTCGGGCGGCTGGTCCGGGCAAAGTATGACACAGACTTCTACATACTTGACAAGTACCCGCTGGCCGTCCGGCCATTCTACACAATGCCCGACCCTAACAACCCGGTAAGTTACGGTAAAAATTAAAAAAGTTAAATTATTTGTTTCTGTAAGTAATTTTCAATTCAATAGTCAATAGTCTAATAACAAGGCACTCTAAACTCGTCCATGAAGATTGGCTGAATGTAAACAGCCCATCTCCACCGACGAGTTGCTGGTGCCAAATGCAGTACCCCGAGAAGAACTAGAAACAAACTCAAGGGCAGCTTTTTTTAATCTCAGGAGCATTCCACCTCCGCTCCTCAATAATTATAAAATTTGTAACAGAATGAACGCTATTCCTGAAATTAGTTTGTTCAGTATCGACTACATAACTCGATTTCAGCTATTTTTAATATGTCTAAAATTTTTACGAAAAATGACTGATATCATAACTGAATTTAGGGCTACCTGTAGAAACTACTGTTATTGCTATTTATTTAAGAAATTTAGTTAAACAACTAAAGTACGAATGCATCATTTTTATATTAATATACTAATTGTACTATTAATTGTAATACACCCCGTATGAGGAATTGGCTTATTCTGTGACGCGTTTTATAAATCGAGTTTTCATTAAAATGTTGCCATTTATATTTATTGGTAGTAGGCCATTTTGTGACTTGTGGTTTATTACATGTTTTTGACGTGACAACGTCTCATAATTCGATGGAGCCGGCTGCACGCACGAAAAAATATGACGTATGCGGCGTTACCTCGCTGCGTTCCATTTGAGGCTTGAAGTGCAAGCGAGAGCGCGCAACGAGCGACAAAGAGGCACAATCCATTCCATCAGTATTTTCTTATGACGTTGTCACGTTCAACTATCGTCAGTAAACCGACTTTACAGACAACCGATTTTTTTTCAGAAAGTATCCAACTCTTATGACATGTTTATGCGTGGCGAGGAGATTCTAAGCGGTGCACAGCGAATACATGATCCGGATTTCCTCATAGAGCGGGCCAAGCATCACGGGATTGGTGAGATACATTGGGTTCGATTCTGCTTTACAGCGACTAAACTTATTTTGGTTTACTCCTGTCATTTTCTTTCTCCTAGAAAAGAAAAGAGACGAGAGATATTTAATCCTGTCAAATTAAAATTTGTCCTGTCTACTAATGCATTTCATAACGTGTTTAGTGCAAAGAAGTCACGATTAAAATACAGCCTCTGAGGACTAAATTCGGTAGGTTGTCTTCTATACCTTTTTTTGAGGTAAGACAAGTACAGGACTAAACTAAAATAAGTTTTCCCTATGTATGCTTAAATCTTTAAAACTACGCAACGGATTTTTATGCGGTTTTTTTTAATAGATAGAGTGATTAAAGAGGAAGGTTTTAGTGTTAGCATTGCACCCGTGCGAAGCCGGGGCGGGTAGTAATATTATAAACGCGAAAGTTTGTAAGTATGGATGTTTGTTGCTCTTTCACGCAAAAACTACTGAACTGATTTTGTTGAAACTTTACAGTTATGTAGCTTATACATCAGAATAACACATAGGCTATATTTTACGCGGGGCGCTGCTAGTATATTATAAATAAATAATATAAATAGTGGGACACAATTCACACACGGTTATTTAGTCCCAAACTAGGCATTGCCCCCACAATGGGTACTAAACAACTGATAAACATACTTTAATAAATATTAAACGACGACACGAATCCAGCAGACATGTTCATGTACACAAATGTTGGCTGCGAGATTAATCGAACCCGCGACCTCCGACTCAGAAGGCAGGGTCACTACCAACTGAGCCAACAGGCCGGTCATAGCCAATAATAAATTGTTTGTTGACAGACATCAGCAAGATTGCAGCGTACATCGAATCTTTCAGACTGGGATGTCCGCCACACGCAGGTATGATTAGAATATCCCTTTCCATCAATCCGGGCGGAAAGCGTCAACTTTCGGCCCGCTGCGCTAAAAGAAGTTGCCGCTTTCCGCCTCCGTCGAGAAGAAAAATGTATACACACCTTGGGAAGTAAATACGAAAGCCTCAGATCACATGTTTGTAGACCTCGGCTTCGCCTCCGTCGACAAGTACGTGTGATCTGAGACATTTCCTATTTTACTTCCCTTGGTATGTAATATACTATTTCATACAAACTTAATAAATGTACATCTTTATCCCCGAGGGGACTGGCAGTGGGGCACTTTCTAGCAGCGTAGAATATTGAGTCCATCGTCCAACCGGGGTGTTGTTACACAGGCCTCTACTAATGGGGTAGTGTCCTGCGTAGTCAAATCAGTTACTTTTTATGATCTGTCAAAACGAAATTTTACTATGGAAAATGTACTGAAATAGCAAACCGTGACGTCATAGTTTCTAGTGCTCAATTGCAACACTTTTAATGATTGTTTTATTAGTTTTAAATTAGCTAAAATTGTAAAGTGAAAACCGAAATACATGTTCCAAGGTGTTTTTGGGTAATCTTTTGAATGAATGACTAATCGCAATTAAATTTCGATGCTGTCAACTACCCAATTCTGGGGATTGCTTTATTTTTTAAAACGGTGAAGGAAAACGTGAGGAAACCCGCAGGTCTCAGAATAAATTGAGGCATGCGTAACAGACCAGATCTGGCGAAGGGCTCACCACCAATCACGTTTAGGGGTCGAATATTCTAGTGTAAAGTATTTCAAAAAATGCAATACCTCTGCCTACCCCCTCGGGGATAAAAGGTTTTTTTATTAAAATATATTTATAATATATAAATTTACTATATAATTTTGACAGAATGTATTTCTATTGCCGATATAATAAAATTATAAAAATAAAATTAATTATGAAAATTTAAAAAGGGGTCCCCGTACAAGAAGCGCGTTTTTTCACATACTGTGGTACAAAACTTTTGTGTGCGAGTGCGGCTCACACTTGGCCAATATTTTTGGTTTCCAGGAGGCGGTATTGGCATGGAGAGAGTAGTGATGCTCTACCTTGGACTGGACAACATCAGGAAGACGTCCATGTTTCCAAGGGACCCGAAGAGAGTCACGCCATAAGCTTGTATATTTAAGATAAGATTTTAATACAATTAAAATAACTGATTTATATAAATAAAATGTATTTATATCACTCATGATTTTTATTATGAACTATTCTTTGTTCCAACTGTTCTTCGACATAATGCAAGCCGTCTCCGTGTCAAATTTCATCAAAATCGGTTTAGCCGTGAAGTTAACTCAAACATATGGTTAATTTCGCATTTATTATACTAATAAAATATATTAGGTCCTCAGCTGCGAAGCCTGCGTGGAAACCAGTTTTTTCCACTATCGTAATATAATCGAACCCATTTTGGGAGTGGTTGTCAGTTGGTAGTGACTCTGTCTTCTGAGTCGGAGGTTGCGGGTTCGATCCCCGCTCGAGGCCAACATTTGTGTGCATGAACATATCTGTTGGCTTCGTGTTTGTGTATATTTATTCATGTACGTCTATCAGTTATTTAGTAGAAGTACAGGCTCTGCCTAGTTGTGGACTAAATAACCGTCTGAATTGTGTCCTATAATTTTATTATTTACATTTATAGCCTGCGCAGACGAAACACTTTTGTCCCCGTATTTTTTTGTCCGCCAAAATAGATCTTTTACAACTGTATCGAGTAACGCACACGAGGGATTAAAAGTATGGCGTACAAAAAGTCCCCCGAATAATCGCGGACACCGAGGGGCGGTACAGGACAAAAAGAGACGGACATATTTTTTACGATCCGGGGACTTTGTCCTCCGGGGACAAAGTCCGTCGTCAGCGCAGGCTATTAGGGTGAGCAGATACATCTGTATCTGAAATTGAAATTATCTAACCGTACATAAAAATACCTACATTGTTATGCAAATTTGCATTCTGGAAGAGATTTCCTAAGTCTAAATCGTAAACTGTCTAGTATTATAGCAACTGTGTTTATGAGTGAGTATACTACCAAAATAAAACCAACATAGTTACGAATAATCCATTTATATATAGTTCCATCGTATTTCCAATATCACACATAGCTCAGGTGAGCTAACACATTCTTTTCTGCACATTTTACAACGTACTGACTGAAACTGAATATTATTGTCAATATATAAGCAAAATTAGGCCTTTGTAGCCGAAGAGATATTGATCTTTGTAGAATTGATCTTCTTACAGTTAATGATAAATGTCACATTTCAAGTATGATTTTTATTGACAATATTAAATTCAGTTTCCTGTCAATACTACGTACGCGTGGGTACAGAGGGAGGGAGAAAAGGTATTTATTTAAGAGAGTAACCATTTAATAACATGTCAAATTAAAAATATACTGAGTTTTAATTTGACATGTTTTTAAAAATAGTACTATTTGCAATATTACGTAAATATAATGTCGACTGTAGGTACTTAGTTTAGTTTCAATCTTGGGCACAGTGTACAACTATTTGGGCACATATAAAAATTGAAAAAATTACATCTATTTGCTAAAGTAATCGTATATTATTTGAATGTAAAGGGATTCTTCATTAAATGAAATTATTTACATTATTTATTTATGTACAACTACACAATCTTTCCCAGCGTATGACAAAGATATTTTGCTCTATTACACCGAAGAAAAAAAGACAACTACATAGAAAAGTGCCCTTGATAACGCCACCCACTATTCATTTTAAGGTTATGAATAAAGGGGGAGTCACATAGACCCTCCGTACCCACACACAGCACAAATAACCAACATGGTTTGCGAACTCAATCAATTTAATCACTTAAAAATAAACCTAAGTAACAATATTCACTTAATTATAACATACATACTAAATACATAATGTCCATATCAGCAATTACAACTTTAATTTGCAGTTCGGAAAGCAATCTCAATAACGATGGTGAAAACTACATCAAAACTAACTAAGGCGAAAGATTTCTATTTGTGTATGTTTGTTATGAATAAACTCAAAAACTACTGGACCGTTTTAAAAAAATATTTCACCAATGCAAAGCTTAGTTTTCTGAGAGTAACATGGGCTATAATTTTCCCACGGGAACGGGACTAACGATGGGGAAATCTTAGGGAACAGTTAGTACTTAATAAAATGGCTATAAAAAATCTGGATACTGATAATTCATAATAAATGAAGGGATCAATATATGATCTTCGCCCTGGTCAATGACCTTAACAACGGCATTGCTTTCATACGGTCTTCAAAATCCACTTATAAGGTACAAGGTTCGCAAATAAAACTTCAATATCGAAATTTGTACTAGTTTTATAGGTAAATTAGCTAGTATAGAGTCTCCCACAAAAGAGGATTTGGTCATAACTTGTCCAACCATTTAGTATAAAAGCACCTTTAGGGTAAAAGAAAAACAGAAATTAAAGTAATTGTTATAATACTAGTTGTATGTAATAGATTTTGTACAGCGATTCCAAATTTATAAGGTTCCGTCAGTACAAAAAAGGTGCCATTGCCTCCGCTGTCTGTTTGTCCGTCTGTCCCAAGGGGTGTATCATTATCTTTTGTCCTGCCCTTCTGACGTCAGAATGGAAGCAAATATATGAATATGTATAAGTAATTTTTAGACAGAATTTCAATGTTAAACACGACTTGAATAGCGATTCTGACGTTCGCTATCTTTTGTACTGTAATCGGTAAACACTTGAAATTTTCAGTGTGTATTACAGATTACAATGGTCGCTATAACAGCAAAATTAGAAGGTTTTTTTATTGTACTGCGGTACGCAAATTTTTTGTAAGTTCGACTCACACTTAGCCGGTTTTTGTTGATCTAATCTCGTATCCTTCACTACTAACAAGCACGTAAGTGAAAAAAAAACGATATTTATTGCATTTCGTTCGTTCATTTCGATTCATGACACAGTAAATGCCTGGCTCTCAATTCCAAGAGAAAAATCTATGTATAATAATTTATACAAAATGCATAAGTTATAATTTCAAAAATATTTATTTGTATTCTATTAAGTAATGCACCTTAAAATATTAAATACTACAAGAAAAAACTAAATTATAAGTACATAGGAACATAGTTGGAAGGCAAGACATGTTGGTATATTTCTTTTACCAAAATATTTAGTAGTTTTTATTTTTTCACCTGGTAACATTAAGTTTTTTTTATAATCCTTATTCATGACAATGGATACGCATTAGTCAACCTCTCCTAACAGTCGGATGTCATAGTCCAGTGTTACCAGCGTGAATTTCGAAAACTACCGTTTAAATTGGAAAAAATGTTGTGCCCTTCACAAAACCCTTCCAAAAGTTTGGCGTCACCCAACGTTAATAGTAATAGAAAAAGACATATAAAATCTACTATCGGTTTAAAAGTTTTTAAAACTATACCACACGTTTTTGCTTTCATTGTAGCACATGTATAGTGTTGCGATGCGTTTTTTGTAGAAAACATTCGATGGAATTATAGTTTCAGTGTCATATAGTTTTAAATAACTTAAACCGACGAATGAGTCAAAGCATGTATATGCATGGTAGGATTATGGTATGTATGTGTTGATTATTTACAGTAAATTTGTATTTTACGCAGCTTCAATTGTTATTTTTATTCATTGCATTAGGTATTTTTGTTCCGATATTCTTAAAGACATTGATGTTTTTCTTGTTTATAATAGTGAACGCAGCTATTCGAGAAAAGAAAAAAATAGCAGACACTTATTATTTATTTCTAAATTAAATATGTAGGTACTTAGACATGTTATTATCAAAATATCATAGATAATTTCGATTTTGAGCATAGCATAAGTACATACATCACAATTTGTATAAGTATATGTGGTCATAACCAAACTTAATTTCTTAAATTAAACCCCAGAAAATAGGGGATAAAGTAAACCTTATTTATTTTGACAGTATTCGAATTTAAATTCATTTATCAATTCTATTTCTAAAAGAAAAAAAAAACGCAGTCAGTTTTTAATTTCACGGCTAGGGATTCTAACCTTTCGCCAGTGTTGCCATACCAAAAAAATCACTGGTAAATTTTCACATGAAGTTTTTTTTCACAAATTGACACTATACCCGACTGCAAATGAACATTGGGTAATGTTTTGCAGTTTGTTTGGGTAATCTTTTGCAGTCTGAGTTTTCTCAGCCGAACAGGTTTTTCAGGTCATGTTCGTACAGGGCTATGACTAACATTATACCGATGCCTGTAGCCAGACCCATGAGCTGCAGTATGCACTGGCAGAGAGTCCCCTCTTTGCTGTGAGACGTGCTCAGTTCTGGCATCTGTAAAGAGATTAATAAAAATTAAATGTTTACAAGGCTTTGTAAATTTATTTCATTATCACTACATAGTATAAAACAAAGTCGCTTTCTCTGTCCTTATATCCCTATGTATGCTTAAATCTTTAAAACTACGCAACGGATTTTGATGCGGTTTTTTCTAATAGATAGAGTGATTCAAGAGGAAGGTTTTAGCATCCGCATTGCACCCGTGCGAAGCCGGGGCGGGTCGCTAGTTATAAATATAACAATGAACATGTACCAATGAGTTCAAAAGCTTATGTACATATAAATCACTAGATAAAAGTGTAATTTTTTTATAAATGTATCATGCATCCGCTATAAAACTAGATTTCTTATATATTCGGTATTTCTATTCTCGTTATGATAAAAAGTTAAAACTAATTGGGTACCCACTCTTCATATAAGAAATGTTTTTTAAGGGGGTACTGTGTGTGAGTCGGACTCCCACTTAGCCGTTTCACTGACCATGATCACGTGTATAGAGTATAGACTACAGTTTCACAGATCACGGCCAGGAGTATAGACTAGAACTAAATTGACCATGACCACGTGTATAGTCTAAAACTACACTGTCCGTGACCACGATCACATACACAATATAAGGTCATTTTAAATCAAGCGCAAATATTTTAAGGGTAGGTACAAATATGTTAGAGCAATAGAATTAACGTATATATAAAGAGGTAAAAAACGTTTGTTTTTTTTTTATATAAAATATTTAATTTTAAACAATATTATTTTGTAAACATGCCTCCTGATGCCTCACTACCGCACTAAAAGGTCACTTTTGTCGGCTTTTTTATTTATTTTGTTATTTACGCGCAATTTTTTATTTTTGATTCTGTAGTGTGCGTCTATTGTTTATGTACAGCGTGTTAGTTTTTTATTTATTTTTGTAATAATAGATTTTATCTATTAAAGTAGCGTATGAAAAATAAAAATCAATCTCGCAAAATAGTTTCTTGTAAATTTTTTGATCTACCCTTTAAATATTTTGCACTTAATTTAAAATGAAATGAAATTTAGAATGAAAGAGCGTGCATGAAAAGACTTATGGATGTGAAGGAAGCGAAATAAGTATGCAGAGATCGAGCAAAGTGGCGACAGCGTCTCTGTCTACCCTAATTTAAAATGACCATGTATAGCTTTTGACCACGACCACGTGTAGACAAATTTTTTCCACTGACCATATGTATGTATGTAAAATGACCATGTATAACTTTTGACCACGCCCACGTGTAACGTGTTTTCCACTGACCATGTCAACGAGTGCGATGTACAGGAACATTCCGGCCGCACAGGCGAACAGCCAGCGCGTTGCTGAGGGCGCATGGCCTGCTAGGACTCCGCAAACCATCCCCGCCAAGCACAATGCCGACGACAATATGTTGTAGCACACAGCACGCTTCACCGACATCCCAGCTTTTAGGAGCACTGCGAAGTCACCTGTGAAAATTGAGATTGATACATTGGACTTTGAAACTTGTTCTTATTACCTTAGAGGTCAGACTCGCACAACAAATGTAAAGATTCTTGACAATACAGGGTGTCTGGGACAGTAGTAAGTATTAAGTTTTACTCGGTTGTATATATATATATTTAATGATAAAAAAGGGGGCAAACGAGCAGACGGGCCACCTGATGGTAAGTGACGTCCGTCGCCCATGGACACCTGCAACTCAAGAGTCACAACTGCGTTGCCGACCTTTGAGGTGGGAGTAGGGGGAGGGGAGGGGAAGGGGGGATTGGGGCCTCCGGTTACCTCACTCACTCAACGAAACGCAATGCATTGCTTTACGCTGGTTCTCTGTGAGGCCGTGGTAATACTCCGGTCGAGCCGGCCGAAGCATGGCTCTAAATATATGTTTACTTATGTTTTTGATATAGACTTATCATTCTATTTTCGTAACGTAATGATTTTTTATAGAACTAGCGATCCGCCCTCGCTTAGTTTTGGTTTATATGATATTCAAAAACCTCAATCGTTTATCGCTCTTTCTATTAGTGAATACCTCATTAAAATCCGTTGCGTATATTTTAAAAGATCTAAGCGCACAGACAGCGGAAAGAGACTTTGTTTTCTATTTTTTGGGGTTTCTTAGTAAGAGGCTCGGGTTCGAATCCTGGCATGTACCAATGAGTTTTTCAAAAACTTACGTACATATTTATCACTAGCTCGACGGTGAAGGAAAACATCGTGAGGAAACCCGCAGGTCTCAGAATTAATTCTGAGACATGTGTAAAAGACCCGGTCCGGCGATGGGCTCACCTCCTATCACGTTCAGGGGTCCAATATATCTCGTGAAATGTGGGTATATCCAGTAATGGAATACCTCTGCCTACCCCCTCGGGGATAAAAGGCGTGAGATTATTTATTTATTCATTTTTTTATTTTATAATAAGTAATTACTAATGCTATACAGTGGTGGTCAGATAATTAGAAACACTGCCAACGGTCCTTGACATTATGTAAGATACTTCACCGCAATCGTTTTTATTTGGAAATTAAACAATAAATAGGACAACAATATGTTCAACGATTTATCATTGATTAAAAAAACAATATAAATTCCATTACACAAGTGCAGTTTCAACATTACATTACGGACAAACACTTAAATCAGTTTTAAGGTATGAACAATAATGGTCAACTAATTAGAAACAACCACCAAAAAAGTATAAAAAACAATATTTTTTAAGTATTAGTAATTAGTATTGTCATTTAAGAAATAGATACTATCCACAACCTACCAATAGTTATAATTAATATTTAGTGGCTTGCCCTTATTGTTAATAACAGCACTGCAACGACGTGGCATTGATTCAATCAATTTCATCTATTTTTCTAGGGGGATTGAATTCCATGCTTCAACAAATGCTTCATGTAGTTCGTTTTGACTGGTGTTACATTTGTTTGAGACTTTCTTTTTAACAATAAACCAGAGATTTTCTATCGGGTTCAAATCCGGACTATTTTCTGGCCAGTCTAAAATGGATATACGCTGTTCGCTAAGGAAACATTTGACGCTATTGGCCATTTAGTTTAGGGTCATTGTCCGTCATTGTCTGTCAGTGATCCAGGTTACAGGCAAATGATCGTCCGAGTAGGGAATCATTGTGTGCTCTAAGATATTTTTGTATTGCCATTGATCCATTGTACCTTTAATCTTCCGAACGGGTCCAACTCCATATCCAGAAAAACACCCCCAAACTTTAATGTTACCGCCACCGTCCTTGACTATACTCCTTGTGTATTTATAATTAAAAGCATTGTTTACAGGACGTCTAACATAGCGCTTTGCATCCAAATATACCATAAAAAAAATGTTTCATCTGAAAATAACACTTTTTTCCATTCTCGTACTGTCCAATTAACATATTTTTTAGAGAATAATAATCGCTTCTCTCGGTGTTGCTTGGTAAGAAGCGGTACCTTTCGAAAAATTCTTCCAAACAATTTAGCTTCCACTAATCTTCTGCGTATGAATCTTGACAAGATGTTTCTCGGGTCATCAGGCGAAAAAACTTCATTTTAAATCTGGTTGGAGCCTTTATTTCGGTCATTTTTAGAAACACGAACAACAACTTATCTTCTCTGGGAGAGGTTTTTCTTGGCCGAGCCGTTCTAAGAACATTTTCAACAGTTCCATGTGTTTTATAATGATCAATGGCATTAAAAACTTTCTTAACAGAACGATTTAAATGCTCAGCTATTCTTCTGTACGCCCACATAATATGATCTATACGAAATTTAATAATGATTTGCCTAGTTGACGCGTAACATCTTTTTTTTGGCCCATTTTGAACAAAATAAAATTCGTATTAAATTTTGAATTGCCGCTAGAATAATAGAAAAAGCCAAAAAGTAATGTTATTCTCCTATTTCCAAAAAAATAATGAGCTATGTATGCTTTTTTTAAATGTTTCTAATTAGGCGTCCAAGCGGAAAGTAACAGAAAATAAACTCCTACATGTGTAAGACTCATTTTGTAATTAAATTAAGATATGTTTTATATTTTATGCATTTAATGAGTTTTTTTTTGGAGTGGCTATATTATTGCATGATTATTAATTATTGAATGTGTATATTTTTTACGAACATTTGTACGTTGAAGTTACACTTTTCTTATTCATAAGAAGTGTTTCTAATTATCTGACCACCACTGTATATACTAAATATACTACGACTCGATAAATACATTTCGAAAGAGTATTACCTAGTAATTTTTTATTTACTTTTTGCAAATACTGTTCTTTTTTGTGCTTAATTTAACTTAGCTTCACTTATTTAGTTTTTTAAATTTACATTACACAGTGCATGTTGTGTTTGCTTTAATATAGCTATGCACTTAACTTTATATACTGGCAACATAAATTTAAGAATTGTATTAGTGTATAAGCTGCTAGCGAACCTTAATAAATAAAAAAATAAAAAAAAAAATGCTATCGACTTGATATTTGGAATAGTTTCTAATAATGCTTTTTTTTTGCAATTATTCGGCCCCTGTACACCGAAAATAAAATTTTATTTTTAATTTTCAGGTGCCGAAATGGTTAGATATTTAGATGTCAACTTATGAAGAATATATTTAAAATCGATGCCACACAATACAATATCACTATTATGATTCAAAACTAGAAATAAATAAGTCCACTAGCAACGGCAGTAATTAAATACAAGCATTTCTTACCCAACTCGTGTGGCAGCTCGTGGCATAGAACAGCGATGGCTGTAGAGAATCCACCTGCTGTGCTAGACGCGAACGCTGCTCCTGAAAACGCAACACACGAATAAGTATTGAGTGGGAGAAATGGAATGCAATCTCGAGACGAGATCGCTAAGTCGAGATCTCGAGGGATCAGAAATTCGATCTCGACGAGTTCTCGGAATTTTCGAGATCTCGAATGGATTTCGAAAAGTATTGTTTTAATTAGATAACTGAAACATGATTGTAACTGCTTAGTAGTTGTGATTAGTAGGCGAGTAAGATGCAACATGAATTATTGGAAAAAGTCTTTATTTTTATAATTTTTTACTTATGTTATGTTAATGAACACAAAAATTCAGACCCGTAAAATCTCCTATAAAGAAAATACTTATTTTAACAAAGATAATGATAGTGACAACTAAATTTTCCAAAAACAC
This sequence comes from Ethmia dodecea, assembly GCA_963855545.1. Taxonomy (NCBI): domain Eukaryota; kingdom Metazoa; phylum Arthropoda; class Insecta; order Lepidoptera; family Depressariidae; genus Ethmia; species Ethmia dodecea. The sequence continues at coordinate 1,935,163 of OY979463.1, read as the reverse complement.
TCCTAAACTAGGAGAAGGAGTGATCACTCCAAAATAAATAAAGAGTGATTTTGGAAATAGCTTCTTAAAAAACATGCGTCAATAATCGGTTCATAAGTGACGGAATAATACTGTCGAACTCTTGAAGTCTGTTGAAAAATATTCGTCATCAATAGTCATCATCATCATCATCAACCCGTAACAGCCCACTGCTGAGCTAAGGGTCTTTCCTCACACATGAGGAAGTATGGGCGATAATGTCCCACGCGAGGCGGATTTGGAGATGGTGTTAAGCTAGTGGCCACATAAACACATACCTACACAATGGTCCGCTTAAGGTACTACGTGCGGAAACCAAACCCCCCAACATAGAACATAGTGGCCACATAACTGTCTTTTTCTAGCCGCCCCAGGGTATCTGACATGGTTTAACGACTTCCATTGTGTGAAACAAAACAAAACCTAAACTTAAAAATACTCGTAATATCATTTATTCTCTACACTTCACTAGACTTGTGTTGTATAACAAGGCACTCTAAACTCGTTCATGGAGGTTGGCTGAATGTAAACAGCAGCCCATCTACGACCAACCGACGAGTTGCTGGTTCCAAATGCAGCACCCCGAGAAGAACCAGCAACAAACTCAAAGGCAGCTTTTGAACGTAATATCTTACTAATAATTATGTTATGATTGATAATTTATAAATTGTCTCGGCTTTTTGAAACTGGAATTCCACGGTATTCAAAATCAGCTGGGACAATACACCTGACACGATTACAGCTGTAATTTCAGAAGTATCCAACTTTTTGGTCTTTTTCTTTCTCTTTCGTTTGAGGGGTATTTTTTTGGCTTCACACTTTTAAAATAAAAGAAATGTATTGATGTTAATAAGTGTTTAATTTTGTAATTGCTACACTTTACTTAATCAAAATCGAATCGAATACAGGAAAGTGAAATTCAATTATCGCTTATTCACGTATTGATATTTGGAGGTTACATTAACCTTGCATTACACAAACGGGCATATAACAGTAGCCAGCCGTATTACATCGATTCTGCATGGTCCCCGACGAAGCGTATACACAATGTGACATACATTCATGTTACAATTTATTAACTGGAAAATTTATTCTATTTCTAACCACTTTGATAACATAATTCACGATTTAATATATATTTTTTAATTTAATTTCACATATAACTGTCAACCACAGAAAAATTCGTTCGCGTTAAAGTTACTGAAAAGATTTTTCGACTGTGACTAATTTCGTAACCACAGTCTCCTACATGAGTTACCATTCTCCCATGAGAGTGACCCAGAGTCTCACACTCGAGTGACCACATTTTACCACGTAGTGACCAGTCTCCCACACAAGTGACCACAGTTTCCTACTTGAGTAACCACAGTCTCCTAAGAGCAATCACGGTCTCCCCCGTGAGCAACTATGGCCGACCACAGTCTACCACGTTAGTGACCAAAGTATCCCACTTAAGTAACCAGAGTCCCATAAACATGACCACAGTCTTCCACGCGGGTGACAAAAGTTCCCACCAAGTGACCAGAAACCAGAGCCCTTCTACATGACTACAGTCTTCCACGCGAGTGACGAAAGTTCCCATCAAGTTGACCAGTAAGCATAGTCCCTTATAAATGACCACAGTCTTCCTACATGAGTGACCAGAAACTCACCTATCGCCATGCCGTCAGTGAAGTTGTGGAGTCCATCGCCCATGATGACCATCCAAGCGACGGACGCTATCGACGACGGCGGCGCGTGGACGTGGCCGTGGGCGTGGGAGTGGCCATGGTGGGCTCTGGAGTGCTCTCTGGACAAATAAATTTATTAGTTCCCTTAGCTGGCAATCGCTCAATTGTAATACTAACTTTTAAGAACGACGTGTCAGTAACTACACTTTAGTGTTGCGTCAATTTTACTTGGTCGCGTTTTAACGACAAACGCTTATGTCAATCCCATACTTTTTGCATTCTATTCGACTGACGTTTACTCTTTAAATATGTTTCTTGTTGTTTCAATATGGCCTTTCAGTAAGATAATTGCAATTCTATTTCATTCTTAAAAGTATTAAATTTGCGAGAAGTATATGTAGGTATACAGTTGCTAACAAAATACTCTCATAATATGCACGAGAATAAGTTAGCTGTTCGCTGTGAAATGGTCAGTACTCAATTGTTCACGTCTTATTCCGGAGACGGTGTGGGCAGATGTAATCTTTTTCTGCAAGATTCGTTTACCACTGCAATGTGATGGGCGATCAAATAAACAGACTAACTGACAAAAATTGGCGTAATTCATAAAATCATAAACGTCCAAATTAAAAAAATATATATGCGACATTTTGCGATGTGGCGTTTTGAGTATGTGACATTTTGCTAAATTCTTATGTGTCATTTTGCGAATGTGGCATTGTGCGCCGAATCCCATTCACAGACAGATGAAGAAAAACATCGTGAGGAAGCCCGCAGACTCAAGAATTGGCGATGGTATGGTATATTCGATGCCCTTTTCCTTTCCATGAGAAGTATTTTAAATTTGAACTTTACAAAACCATTTGAAGTGCACTTACCTCAAAATAACTGTATAACTGTCGCCATCTTTCAAATCTTTAGCGCCATCCTCCTTGTGTTTGATATTATTCATTTCCACCACAGCTGGCTTCTCTGCTTTCAACAGCCAATCTTTTGCTGTTGGCTCTTCTTTGCCATCAGGATTCAAAGCGTTTGAAGACACCACACTGACCGAGTTGTTATGGTTATTCGCTTTCGGACTGGGAGGTATTTGCCCATCCCTCAGATGGTGGTCGTCGTGGGTATCCGTATCAATTTCGTCATAGCAATACGGGTACTCAGAATACTTGTGCTTACACGTCTTTGTCATAGAATCTCCCTTCTCTTCCTTCTTGAAGATCTTCATGAGAGAATTCGACGAGTTTGCCGTTTTGGATCCCGAACAACCTCCAGCCTCGTCTTTGAACACTCGAACCCTCGTGGGCAGCTTATCATCCTCCAGTTTCTGCCTCCTCTTCCTCCATTCAACGACGACCGTCAATCCCTTCTCCATGAAGTAGAAGAACACAACTCCTAACATAGCTGCCAAGCCCTTCCACATTCCGTCGTCGTGGGACGACCTCGATGCTATGTCACTGCCGTGGTCATGGTCATGGTCCATTGGACTCATGGCATGCGGCATTAGATGTAGCAAAGCATCTCCACAAAGAGTTCCCACAGCCAGAGCTACTAAGAACTGCAATAGGTGGTTGTAATACGTCTTATGCATGATTGGTATTACAGCCACACCTAACAAACCGCACGCACTGATCGCTGTTATACTCAAAGAGGAGTACAACCAAACGTGGAACATATTTTTCGAACTCGCGTGCTCTGGTTCAGATAGCGCAAAATGTGAAGAAGAGCTTTCTTTGAGACACCCAGTTCGTTCACTAGAAGTATTAGCCAGTTTCTGGTATAGGAGTATTGGACAGATGGCTTTTAATGTGTTTTTGTCAATAATCTCTTCTGTGTGGTCATCGTGGTCGTGGCTGTCATGATCGTGATCATGATCATGCGGTTTTAGCCGAGTATTGACAGTTGTGATCAGTTCTTTACTGCTTAGGCACTGGAATTGGAAATCAAGTTTTTTAGGACCATTGTTTTTGCTATCTTGGAGATTGACTTGTAACGTTTCGGTGTATAGTATCATCCGAGGCGGTCTTGTTATATTACATTACGGCGATGACTGACTTTGAGCATTTGGCTCAAGTTTCCTCCATTTTTACTTAAACTCTGTCCCTGTTATAATTCATTACAATTGAATCCAAAACTGATTACTGACTGCTGCAAGCTTACTTTGTACCACGTTACAGTACACCGAAATGTTACAAGTCAATATCCGCCTTAAGATACAATTTGTGCTAATACAAGCCACAGTCTACATCTATCAACTTTCATCCAAATCTCTTCATGAATCAGTAACAAACATTCAAACCTCTGGTATTTAAAAAGTTTCTTTCTTTCTTATTTATAACCGGATACAAAGTTGCCTTCTTTTCTGTTCGGGGTACTGTATTTGGAACCAGCAACTCGTCGGTGGAGATGGGCTGTTTACATTTAGCCAATCTTCATAGACGAGTTTAGACTTTAGAGTGCCTTGTTATTAGACTATTGACAGAAAATAAATGATTTTTTACTTTTTGCCTATATAACTCAGACCAAAGACTATCTATTCAGCAAGTTTCATCTAAATCCTCGAATAAAAACTGTAACATTTAAACTATACTTACATTGGCAACCTCGTCATTCGCAGCTCCATAAACTCCTCTGCTCCTATCAGTCTTTTCCTCCGCACCACCTTCTATTAACTTATTCAACTCAAGCGCATCCAGCACTCTATGGAAACCCTCCAAATTCATCGTCTGACTTTTCGAGTCACCGTACATATTGAATATCTTCTCCACAAACGCATTTGTGTCAACATGTACGATTTCCCTCTTCGCCCTGTCTTTGTGTCTGATCTTCTGGAGCTTCTGGTGATATCTACTTCTGGATTCTTCTCTTCGTTTCTCTTCGAGCAGTGTCATATGTTCCAGGTCTTGGCTGGACTCGAAGGAGGATACGTCGCTCCTGTCCATGTGTGATCCGCAAGTGTGCGCCGCGCATAGCAGGCAGAACATGCACACTGTTACAAGATGGTGAGACATTTTGATGCTTATTCTAAGTTGTTGGCTTAAATTTAAAGAGTCGTCACATTGGTGTCGTCACGACTTGATCATGTCCTGTTGGTCGATCTGTGGACAAAGAAATGGTTTTGTTAGATGGTTATTATAATCGCCCACGGCTCGAGCCTCTGCTCAATCACTTTTTACTACAGGTCCAGGATGTCGACAATTTTGACAAATATCTGTCTGTATTTATTAATAAGCTGCGAATATATTTGTGCCGTTTGTAATTTTAGTGTTTTACTGGAAGTCGGTTAAGGCAACGGGCGCTTTGGTTTACACTGTAAGCCCGTTGCCTAAATGTCATAAATAAATAAATAATATCCGGTCCTGCAGGCGTATTCACGAAGACTCGACACCGTTTCCGTTCGATTCAGATCGAGTCAAAAAATTTCCGAATCCTTATGTCACATCACATATGACATTAGTTTTCGATACCAACATCAGCCCATCTCGAAAGTTTTCGATGCCAACATTAGCCCATCTCGAAAGTGTTCGACAAATTTTCAGATATCGAAGCTCCCTGAATACGCCTGCTGAGCAGGTTTTCGTAGGCACAAGATAACAATTAATTACGATCTTGGAGATCAATGTTATCAGACCGGCTATTTAAAATGTATCTATTGTTTGTGTAAGGCAAATGAGTACAAATGACCTTTGTCGACTTCAATCTGGTACAAATAAATGCGACGCCTAGTCAAGTTAGCTAAGCAGTTTTTATGCAGATTCCGAATCATGCGCATCTAATTCGATAAGTGGACGTTTTTCTACCACTTTGCGATTAGCCTTGCGCTCAATGCTTACAGACTCTGGTTAAGTTGACTATTCAAATTTTCACTTCATTTAGTTCCGCCACTCATTTGATTGTGAATTCTGTTTCATCTTGATTGTCTTATTAAGTTGTAGCCATTGTCTTTCTGGTTAAAATTGTTGTTTAGGTAGGAATTTCGAAAAATACTTTCAAGTACTCACTTACGTAATTTAGGGAACTTTTGTGCAAAATTGCTTGTGCTACTAGACAGAGCGGTTTCGCCTGTGCGTTATTCGATCAGTCAGCCAATCAGCCAGTCAGTTTCGTGTTAAATATAGGTTTAGGCATTAAAGCGTAACAAAAAAAATCTAATTCGGATTTATAATATTAAATTAGAACGTTAGGATGATATGCTCAATAGTTGCGGATAAGTACTAACACCATTTAGACTTACATGTCAAAACGAAAGTCACTTGTCCCAAAAACATTACTCTTATGGAGCGAAGGTGGAATGCTCCTCCATTGTGAAAAGGGAAGATCTTCCTTAAGGCGAGGTGATCGTGCTTGGGGATCGCAGTCCAACAGTTAATGTTGGACAGTTGTATTTATACAAGCTCATTAGAAAACTTCGATAGCGCGGTTTAGAACTCGGCCGTCTATTGTTTAATTACTTAATTTAACTTTTATTCTTTTATGTTTGTTTTTTATGGCTGCCTACTAAATACCATTCCACTCTCATACCATCTTATAGAGTAAATAGGGGAATAATGCAAAACCAGCTCTAGTGAGCCAAGTATTATGGCTTGGTAAAACAAGCTGATTATTCTCCATTTGCCAAGCTATCAAGGTGCCGAGAAATGTTTTCAATTTAGTTGTGGCAATAAATATATTTTCTTTCTTTCTATCTATTAGCGCGTTCTATGTAGTGTCGCTACACCCTCCTTATACAACAGTCGGATAAAATAGGGTCAAACCTTGGAATAAAAAACGGCCATTTAAATTCGCCCTACGGTATCTGGTAGAAAACCAGTGTCTCTTCCATTCGGTTGCGAGTTCAAGGCGTTTGTCGACGACTCGTCAAGGTCACTGTCGAGTCGAATTGTTTTGTATACTAGTGACGCCCGCGACGTTGCTTGCATTCATTTAAAAAATATATACAATATGTAATAGAATGAGTGCAATTCCTGAAATTAGTTGGTTCAGTATCGACTTTAGATGTTTTTAATATTGATAAATTTTTCAGAGGGGTGGGGGTGTTGTAATGAGATATATCACATATAATTTTGCATTGAACGCGTGATTTCTAAACCAAAAAGTAGCACGTTACTTTTTATTGATGTTTAATTTTCCAAAATTTCATCAGATTATACCTGTAGGTACTTAAAGATAATATTCTGAAAATTTCAATATACTTTATAAAAATACAGGTGATTTTGAGTATGGGGGGGAGGAAGGGTAGTTTAAGACCTCACCACATTCCCCATCACCATGGGGAAGAGGGGGGTCAAACATTTGCTAAAGACATCACGTGATTAATGTACGACAACCCAACCCCTCCTAACGTGCACGTCATAGACACAAGGCCGGCCTTGACTTTGGAAGCCGAGACATCGCCACCACTGCGCCAAGACCGCTGGGTCTACATGACCCTCGCGTGATAGGCACAGGTAGGTTTCATGGATTATTTTCGGAACATTAGTTACAGTAAAAATAGAACAGTCATCTTCACTCGATATCCGCGATCGAATAAGAATGTCACAGTCGCAAATTGACATTCTCAAAATGTCTGATTGGCAAAATGTCATATATTATCATAGACTAGCGACCCGCCCTCGCTTCGCTTCGGTTTATATGGTACTAGCAGCGCCCCGCGGTTTCACCCAGATCCTGATCCCATGGGAATACGGGGATAAAATATAGCCTATGTGTTATTCTGATGTATAAGGTATATAACTGTAAAGTTTCATCAAAATCCGTTCGGTAGATTTTGCGTGAAAGAAGAACAAACATCCATCCAAACAAACTTTCGCGTTTCTAATATTAGTAGGATTTGCTTCTCAACTAATGCTGTCGACAACATATATTTGTTTCCTGTTTACTCAAAAAACCGCTAACAGTTCATTTGATAACTAATACCTTCCTGGTACTGAGACTGATACCTTCAAAAACAAAACAACACACCTTGGGTTAGGTGAAAATCACTTAAAAACAAATGTATTTCCTAGATCATATTTTTCGTTAAGTGTCAAACCAATAACTTTAGGAATGTGGTCACTGCACAAGTTGCACATCGGTATTTGTAAATACATGGCACGTGTTAACCACATAGGCACTGTCACTGTCTTAAAAGAGTAATGCATACATACATAATCTCACGCCCATTTTCCATTGGGGTAGGCTACCACTTGCTACGAACCTGGCTAGTAGACTGACACTTGCTTCGAACCTTTCAGGTCTCAAATACAAATTTATTTATTTTCTGTAGGTATATAAAATACACTTAGAAAATTCTAATAACAAGGCACTCTAAACTCGGCCATGAAGATTGGCTTAATGTAAACAGTAGACCATCTCCACCGACGAGTTGCTGGTTTCAAATGCAGTTACCCCGAGAAGAACCAGCTCAGCTCAAGGGCAGCGCGTGCATGTTGGTCTACTAAGTAGTCTGTATTTTTATAGTAGCCTTTTTTATGTAATACACACACCGGCACAATTAGCGGAACAGAAAAAAAAAGGAGAAAAAAGAGGGAATTTAGAACAATGAATGTAATTTTTAAACAATATATTATTTAAAATGAAACAACAATTAAATTAACATGTTTTGACATTCATTTGTAACACCATACTTAAAATTTTATAAAAATAAAAATTAAATTAAACAAAATGCATTTTTCTTCGATTTTTAATTATAGAGAAACAGCAGAAAATTCAAGATTTTCCAAAGTTTAACAACAATTTCAATGACTGTTCAATATCGAGTGTTTCCTCCTCGTGCTCTGATGAGGGTTTCCATCCGTCTGGGCATGCTGCGGATGATGTTATCAATGGTTTCTTGGGGCAACCTCTGCCATTCTTCAAGTAATGCGTTTCGCAACTCGTTGAGATTATTGGGAGGGGGCATTCTTGACTTTACACTCCTCTTTAGCAAGTCCCAGACGTGTTCTATAGGGTTCATATCGGGGGACCGTGCTGGCCACTCCATCACCGTTATACCAACATGGTTTAGGTATGTCTGTACTGTGCGAGCACTGTGAGCCCGAGCATTATCCTGCATTAGAATGAAGTTGTTACCAATAAAGGGGGCAAATGGCACAACATGTTCTTCTAAAATCTCCCTGATATACCGATCAGCATTCAGATTCCCGCCATCGACCACTACTAACTCCGTACGAGCTCCTAAACATATTCCTCCCCAGACCATAATTGAACCGCCGCCATATGCAACTGTATTTTCAAAATTAGACTGGATATACCGTTCTCCTTTGCGTCTCCATACTCGCTGCCTTCCATCAATTTGATTTAACATAACTCTGCATTCATCAGTAAAAAGAACCTGTCCCCAGTCGTCGAAGTCCCAATCACGATGTTCACGACCAAAGTGTAGACGGTTTGTGCGATGATGTCTCTCAAGTTTTGGGGCTTTGGCGGGCACATACGAGCCTATACCCACTTCTTCGAATCTTCTACGAACTGTCCGCTCACTCATCCTTACTGCTCGTACCTCTTCCAGTAAATTTCGAGCCTGCACCGCCGTTAGTCTCGTGTTCCGTCGGACTTGAAGTTGGAGAAAACGGTCATCCCTCCTTGAAGTACACCTTTTCCGGCCTTGTCCTCTCCTTCTCACTAGAGCATTCGTCAATCTGTATCGTTGGATGCTACGATAAATCGTTGATAACGATCGACGAAGGCTTCTGGCAATCGATCTGTAGGTTTGACCATTTCTCCTCATTTGATCTGCCCTAATGATTTCTGATGGCGTTAAATCAGGCATAATTAGATGCTCGTAAATTATCAATATGCGAAAAAACTCAAAAGCCTCAAAAACTGCAATTCAAAGCTTTTCAAATGGAATTCACGAACCTTCTAAAAGCGGACAAGCGGTGGAAAAAATGAATCAATGAAAATTAAAACAAAAGAATGAAAAAAAGGGCAGTCGCTTAGTATTCCATTTTTAAATTAAAACCCAAATTTAAAAAAAGCTTGTTTAGCCGGCCAGTAACACGCAAAAATGCGTAAATACTCCCTTTTTTTTCTGTTCCGCTAATTGTGCCGGTGTGTGTATTTGGTTAGCTAGTTTTAAATTTGTCAAGAGGCCAATTTTGTAATTCAATAGGAATCTTATTGTAAAAGCGTATGCATTGACCCTTAAATGATTTTGTAACTTTAGATAATCGACTAACATAAAGCAGCCAGTTCATTCTTACATTCTGCTTCATGCACATCCATCAAACGACTAATGCAGGCTCGTCGGTGTCTGGTACTCTTTATTTGGCTGTTATTCAATACATCGCTGATCTGGTCGATGTAAGTACGCCTAGGTCGTCCTCTACCATTTCGCCCATTCCCAATACCGTTGTATCGACTGTATTTCGAGTTGAAATTGACTGCCCTTGTTTTTGTATGTTTGGTTCTACTCGGGGTACTGCATTTGGATCCAGCAACTAGTCACAATAGACGGACAACGAAGTGATACTATAAGGGTTCCTTTTCTCCTGTTAGATTAGGTAGGGAACCCTCAAAATCATCAAATAACTATTTATTTTTATATAAGAAAAAAGGGGACAAACGAGCAGACAGGTCACCTGATGGTAAGTGACGTCCGTCCATGGACACCTGCAGCTGAAGAGTCACAACTTCGTTGCCGGTCTTTGAGTGGGAGGAGGAGAGGGGGGGGGGGAGGGGTTTGGGGCCTCTGGTTACCTCACTCACTCAACGAAATGCAATGCAAGCATTGCTTTACGCTGGTTTTCTGTGAGGCCGTGGTATCACTCCGGTCGAGTCGGCCCAAGCGTGCCGAAGCATGGCCACGATAAATTTCGTGGGAATTTCACGAAATCCTTTCCTTCGTAGGTCATATGGGGAATAGAATAATAATTTACTGTCCAAATTTCAAGTCTAGCTTCAGTAGTTTCGGCTGTGCGTTGATGAGTCAGTCAATCTACCAGGTTTTGTCTCTTTATATAATCTACACCTCTACACTGATACACTACATAGAACGCGCCAATAGACGGCCGAGTTCTAAACCGCGATATCGAAGTTTTCTAATGCGTTTGTATAAATACAACTGTCCAACATTAACCGTTGGACCGCGGTCCCCAGGCACGATCACCTCGCCTGGCAGAAGATCTTCCCTTTTCAGGAGCATTCCACCTCTGCTCCTCCATATTCTTTGTTAAGAATATGGAGGAGCAGAGCTTTCCTGTTGGAAAGATTTGTAATTTTGTATGTTTGTGTCGAATAAACTCAAAAACTACTGGACCGATTTTAAAAATTCTTTTAACAATTCAAAGTATACTTTTCTGAGCGTAACATAGGCTAGAAATACCCTGTTACTCCTAGGAAAGTAAGCTTTAAATTGGTGAAAGAATTTTTAAAATAGGTCCAGTAGTTTTTGATTTTATTCGTTACAAAGATCCAAAAATACAAATGTTTTCTCTTTATAATATTAGTATAAATTATATTACATATTATATTAAATATGTAGATTACACAAATCCAACACTGGTTCCAATAATAAACATTAAACATACTTGTCTTGTAAACACTTTGTATTATTTGTTAGCGTTTTGTATCAAAACACTTATTTCAATTGAGGCAAATATTATTTTATTGAGTATCAATGTAAATATATAGAGAAACACATGTATTCTGCATTATGTACAAACAATGCAGCACTCTTACATGATAATACGTCTAGTACAGTCAAGAGCACATGAAGCTTTACACTTGTAGTGCGATTCTGACCTCTAAAGCTATTGTAATAAGAATGTTACAAAGTCCAATGCGTCAAGCCCCACGGGTCTTTACTGCACAAAGAATTACGAAGAATTTTATATTGATACCTAAATAAAATAATTAAATTCTGAAAATACTTCACTTAGCCATTGCGACTCCACCGCGATAAATAAATAAAATAAATAAATAATGAGCAGTGATAGCCCGGATGGTTAAAGAGCCGGTCGAAAATCAGTGAGGCTCGGGTTCGAATCCTGGCATGTACCAATGAGTTTTTCAAAAACTTACGTACATATTTATCACTAGCTCGACGTGAAGGAAAACATCGTAAGGAAACCCGCAGGTCTCAGAATTAATTCTGAGACAAGTGTAAACAGACCCGGTCCGGCGATGGGCTCACCACCTATCACGGTTAGGGGTCCAATATATCTCGTGAAATGTGGGTATATCCAGTAATGGAATACCTCTGCGTACCCCCTCGGGGATGAAAGGCGTGAGATTATATTATTTATTTTATATTATTATAAATAATAATTGTGGGACACAAAGTCACATAAGGATATTTAGTCCCAAACTAGGCAGTGCCTGTACTAGGGATACTAAACAACTAATAAACATACTTAAATAATTATTAAACGACCAGACACGAAGCCAACATACATGTTTATGCACACAAATGTTGGCCCCGAGGGATCGAACCCAAAGAAAGAAAGCAGGCTCACTACCAACTGAGCCAACAGGCCCGTCGATGTATGTATAGTTGAGAAGAAGCGAGGCAAGAAACTCCTCAACACATTATTCTTTTAAACTATCAATACAATAGAATATAAAGTACAAGTTACATGGTCTTAGTGCTTTGCTGGGTCTTGTCTAAGAATCACGTGTCCCACCTACGGCACGTGTTAGCGTCAATGACCTCATATTTATTTTAGGGATGCATCCGATACCGATATATCGGCGATACTTTGGGTTTGCCGATATATCGGTATCGGCGATATTTTGATGGCAGATTCAACGATACTTGACAAATTTCGCGCTTTAAGAATGTAATGTAAACGCGCGTGTTGTCTCATCAATTTCATTGCAAAAGAGGCACGAACTAACTATGCTCGGGGAAACCCCGCGTTTTATATTTATAAATGTTAATTTTGATTGCTAAAACTTTTAATTAATTGTGTTTTATTTATTCTACCTTTCTTTTTGAATTCAATAAGCGTATCGGTATCGGTATCAGTATCGCCGATATATTTATAAGAGTATCGGTATCGGTATCGTATCGGCAAAAAGGCGTATCGAGGCATCCCTAATTTATTTGTGTCAAGTGGCTTGCGTCATTTTTTGGCGATATTTATCAATTCCAAAGCGAAAGTGTAAGTAGATCGGTTGATAGTAAACAAACACCAATAGATATGGCTAAAGCGTTTACATGGTACGAGACTCGGACCAAGACTACTCGGACGGTACTCGTATCTTGTAAACTATCTACATATATGTCATATCACTATCATCACTACATAGTCACTACATAGTATAAAACAAAGTCGCTTTCTCTGTCCACATGTCCTTATGTCCCTTTGTATGCTTAAATCATTAAAACTACGCAACGGATTTTAATGCGGTTTTTTTAATAGATAGAGTGATTCAAGAGGAAGGTTTTAGTGTTAGCATTGCCCCCGTGCGAAGCCGGGGCGGTTCGCTAGTAAAATATAATAAGTTGTAAAAAAACCAAGTCTCGCAACTCAGTTCTTTTACCGTAAAAAGTTGTGTAACTGTTTTAAGCTTGTTTTAAGAGATGCTGGTATGGGTCCAGTTCTATTACCGTAAAAAGTTGTCAGATCCATGTAATACCAACTCGGTTAATTTATTAAGTCCCTACTAAGGGACCTTCTGTCTTAAGTTATTACGTAATTAGATAACCTAACAACATCTTATAGTAACCATATCAATATTAAAAATATTTTATGTTTTAAGTAAACAGATTGCTTTGGCAATCGCAATTTATCTCACAAGTTATAAATATTACTTATATTAAATTTGATTGTTTACTGCGATTGCCAACTTGCCAAGTCAATCGTATGACTGAATACATTAACCTACTTGGTATTACATGGATCTGACAACTTTTTACGGTAATAGAACTGGACCCATACCACCATCTCTTAAAACAAGCTTAAAACAGTTTTGTTAAAGTATTGCTATCTTCATACCAAGCAAAGAGATTAAAATATAATATTTAAATCTCTTTGATACCAAGTAAACTTGTTTTAATAGTGTTTTGTGTCAAATCAAATAACTTGCATTCTTTAAGTTTTTTAAGAACACTGTGCAAAAGTGATCACGGTATTTGAAAATGAGGCTACATCTCGTTATGGAATATACATTTATGCGACAATCATTCGTTTTTTTTACATCATTTTGTAAGAATAAAACAAGATTGTTATAAAAGGTCGTGGTACGAATATAAGTAATGTTGTTTTAAGCTTGAAGCAAAACGTTCTCGAACTATGATAGTTTTTTTAGAAGAGGTAGGCCCCCTGAGTTGCGAGACTTGTTTTTTTTTTTACACCCCAGTGTGAGGAATGCGCTAATTCTGTGACACGTCGTATAATTCATTTGTTATTTATGGAGAAAATGACGAACGGGCAAAGTCCTTGAGACGTTCGTTACATGACATACTATACTAGCTCTTCTTAGAGACTACATATCTACAAACTTCACTGCTCACTAAAGTCTAACAAAAGTAAACTCTAAACCTATAGCGATAAGCATTTAGCTGTACGCAAATGAATTTGTATCACGCTATCATTGTATCACAAAGGAAATGTGTACTTAAATTTAAAGCAATAAAGTTCAAATCAACTTGCACGAGGATAGAGGAAATACAGTGATGTAATCGCGACGCTAACGGCGCTGTTATTAGATGCAGCGTAACTCGCACTTATTGTAAGCGGATAAGGTACAAAATTCGTTTTGCTGTTTGTATGTCTGTGGTTTTTGTGAATATGAATCATTTCGGTAACGGATCGCGCGTGATGGGTTCGTTAAACGTATTCGTCGAGTACTGGACTTTTTCGTGCGCAAAATCGTTAGCGTACCTTTTGAAGCACAAAGCAAATAGTGCTTAAATAAATATTGGGTCATTCTCTCATGGTCATTTAGTCCCAAATTAGGTAGTCTGTATTATGAGTGGTAATACACTTAAATACTTATATTGCTTTCAACGAGCAATTCTTGTATTGTATTGCGGGTGTCTCAGAAACGGCTTTAACGATTTTCATGAAGTTTTGTATGCAGATACAGTTTTGCATTATTAGTTCAATGTAGTTCTTGTAAAAACGCAATTTTAAACAAATTTATTTTTAAACAATACGGCCAGTCACCGGTAGATGGCGTTAGCGACACTGGTGTTAGTTACTGTACGCACATACAAAAGATTTACATTTGCAATAGTAAAATATTTGCATTTGATTTTAAATTACCTTACATAGTTACTACATATGATAGCGATTCCGTAGTTATTTTAGTTTTATCACCGCGTCTACAATCTGCATAATTATTTATGTTAAGATTGCATTACATGAGAATGTCACATACGTATGCACATGCGACTGCATAGATAAGAATTGCATTGCAGAACGTGTTAAGTTATTGTGTAAAAATTTTAGAAGATTTTCTATTAAAGTTATTAATGTATCTATAGTAATAATATTCTAAAGAGGAAACATTTGTATTTTTGTATGTTTAGTACGAATTAAGTCAAAAACTACTGGACCTATTTTAAAAATTCTTTCACCAATGGAAAGCTAGAATATCCCTGAGTAATATAGGCTATATTTCATTTCAGTTTTCCCAAGGGAACGGGAACTACGCGGATAAAACCGCGCAGAACCGCTAGTCACTACATAGTATAAAACAAAGTCGCTTTCTCTGAACCTATGTCCCTATATCCCTATGTATGCTGAAATCTTTAAAACTACGCAACGGATTTTGATGCGGTTTTTTTAATAGATACAGTGATTCAAGAGGAAGGTTTTAGTGTTAGCATTGCACCCGTGCGAAGCCGGGGCGGGTCGCTAGTAAGAAATAAACTATCACTTTTGGAATGTCAGAATTCCACGAATTTTAAAATTGGACGTCTGCGGTTGAGTAACGATTTTACCCTTTTACCGCTGAACCGAACTTGTTGAAACTTGTCAAAGAGAGCTAACATGTTGAGGAAGGATAAAGGCAAAGAGATTTAAATATAATAGGGCATAGAGGGGGCATTGGGAATATTTTCATACAAAACTTTGAAGCCTAAGCGTCATGTCCTTGTCATGTCAGTTAGTATGAACGCGAGCTGTCATTCGGTCGAAATTGTACCTACTAGACTTTATTCCACTTGGAATAACTTTTGACTTCAAATTTTCCTCGCTTTGTCCCCTCTATGCCTTATTAGGTATATTTTAATCTCTTTGGATAAAGGCTATTTTTTATACTAGAACACGAATGACATCGCAGGAAAAAGCTAGTCATTTTTAGGGTTCCGTACCTCAAAAGGAAAAAACGGAACCCTTATAGGATCACTTTGTTGTCCGTCTGTCCGTCCGTCCGTCCGTCTGTCAAGACCCTTTTTCTCAGGAACGCGTGGAGGTATGAAGCTGAAATTTATATCAATTACTCAGGTCTACTGTCCCTTGAAGCTGTGAAAAAATCAAACTTCTAAGCCAACGCAATCAAAAGATACAGCCGTTTATGCCGCAAATTTTCGACACTTGCAAGGGAATCAAAACCTACAGGGTGCTTCCCGTGAACTCAGAATCTTGAAATTTGGTACGAAGCAACGTCTTATAGCATAGATAAAGGAAAAATTACGAAAACCATAAATTTGCAAGGTTGTACGGAACCCTCGGTGCGCGAGTCCGACTCGCACTTGGCCGGTTTTTTTTTAATATTATAAATGTAAAAGTAAATTTGTTCTTTTACGCATCAACGAACGGTTCCGTATTAAAAAGGTGCCAATGTGACCCTAATATTAAAAAAAGTTTAAAAAGGTCAATAGTCTAATAACAAGGCACTCTAAGCTCGTCATTGGAGATTGGGTAAATGTAAACAGCAGCCCATCTCCACCGCCGAGTTGCTGGTTCCAAAATTTTTATGCAGTAGGTACCCCGAGAAGTAGGTAGGCTACCTACTAGCAAGAAACTCAAGGGCAGCTCTTTTTAATCTCATGTCTTACTAGTAAATATGATTTACAATATTATAATTAACTGGCGACCCGACCCTGGCTTTGCACGGGTGCAATGCTAACACTAAAACCTTCCTCTTGAATCACTCTATCCATTAAAAAAACCGCATCAAAATCCGTTGCGTAGTTTTAAAGATTTAAGCATACAAAGGGACATAGGGATATAGGGACAGAGAAAGCGACTTTGTTTTATACTATGTAGTGATAGTGATAGCCTTACCTACATAGCGCCGAGTCGGTTAATACTATTCATGTTGGTCTACTAAGTATTCTGTAACTTTATAGTAGCCTTTTTTATATACTTTCTGCTTAACTATTGTTTTAAATTTATCAAGAGGAAAATTTTGTAATTCAATGGGTATCTTATTAGAAAAGCGTATATACAGCCTCATTTTTTTTAACGTCTGGAAAAAATATAATGTTATAAATATGGTGTGATAGGTAAGTGTAATAGATTCATTTGGCATTGTTATTAAAAAAAAAAATTTAGGAACACGTGCGCCCAACATGGAAGAAAGACAAAAATAAAACCGCGCACAGGCAATACTATCGCTAAATCATATTCGGAGAAGGGAACGACTTTTTGCACTCCCCGCTACAATCTAGACTGAGCCTTACACTTAGGTCATAGAACTTACAATTGTTCGGTGATGCGGGTGTGTAAAAAAACTAACTAACCAGTCCGGCGGTTCAACGGCCAGTGAAGGACAGACAGACAGATTTTTTCAAGAGCGAACTAAAAATATTATATTACTAGTTTTTGTATCAATAGTAGTAGGTACTATTTATTACTAACTCGACAATGGAGGAAAACATTCTGAGGAAACCCGCAGGTTCCAGAATTTATTCTGAAGGCATGTGTAACAGTCTTTAGGAGTCCAAAAAAATACTGGTGAAAAGTTCAAGACGCAATATTTCCCTTTTCATGAAGGTTCTAATTCGTGTTGAAACGGCACGTCAAACATTTGGCCCCGGTCTTTGATTGTTACGGATAATAATTTAAAAAAATACAGTTACTTAGTTACCAGCCTAACTTTTCCCAATCAGCGGTGGGCTCTTGTGGGTAATCAGAGCCCATGCTTTCTCATAAGAAATAACTCATAGTCTATTAGTGGGCTGTAAGGAGTTGCTGATGTACCTAAGTATTGAACAAAATGTTTGTTACAACAACATAATCTTCTATATCACTACATAGTATAAAACAAAGTCGCTTTCTGTGTCCCTATATCCCTATGTCCTTATGTCCCTATGTCCCTTACTACGCGACGGATTTTGATGCGGTTTTTTTAAATAGATAGAGTAATTCAAGAGGAAGGTTTTAGTATAAGTATTGCACCCGTGCGAAGACGGGGCGGGTCGCTAGTAGGTACCTATATAAAAATCGATGCCACTTTTCGTTGATATTTTATAACTCAAGAACGGGCTCACCTATCCAAACCAAATTTTTAGGGTTTATTCGGATTATTTAGCAGATGGTTTATGTGAAGTTTTCTTAAAATCTGTCGAGTGGTTCCACATTCATACGTTGCGAATTGCGAAGCACGTACCGGGCCGCTAGTTATATTATGTAAATATAGGTACATCATAAACATAATTTTATTTATTATCTTTACATTAACATAAAGTGTTAGTCACTACTTCAAATAGACAAAACTGATAAGTAACTCTACTTGCAGAGTGGATGACTTGGAGTGGAAGAGATCGTACAGTGATTTTTGGAGTCATAAACGTCATAACATGATGACCCCATGGCCGGGCACACATGGCTCAAGAAGTCAGAACTCAGAATCATTTCCGGGTCCTACGGGTTTTTCCATAATTTCCTTCAGCGTCGAGCTACCTACTAAATATGTCTAAAAACCCATTTGCACACGGTCTAATCCGGCATCGAACCCCGGCCTAAACCATGTGAGCGCATGGCTCATTTCCAACAAAGCTATAACTGCTCTTTTTTTATAAAAAAAAGAGGTGTTCCATTTATGCGACTATTAATATTACCACAGACCAGTTTAAATAACTGGTCTGTGATGTTACAATCGTTCTTGTGATGTCAACGAATAAACGTACTAACAACACGTGTCACACACAGACCCCCACACTTACAAACACCAATGAATATTAACAAACTAAAAAAAAAACATAAAAAAGAAGTACTTTATCAAATATTACTCACCTGTGCAAGCAGTGCAGCGGATTTAAATAACAATTTTAAAATTGGAACGCGGCGCACGCGTCGGCCGCCCGCTACGATAGCTTATCGCTCGATAGCGCGCCGTTACCCGTCGTTACATGGCACAGAGTATTGCGCAGACGCGTCACACTGGGAGGCCACGTCACTTCGGACGGTCTCGGTATAATGTTGAAGTCAACGCGCTCCTACTTGAACAGGTCCGGTCGTGTCGGCGATGTTTGTCATAGATTATTTTTTGTGTTGCGTAGACGCGTAATTGCCAGAGACCGCGTGACACTGTTAGTGCTATTCTTTATTATGTGGTAATACTTTGATCAATCTCGGTAAAATGTTTCAAACAACGTGCTCCTACTTGAACAGAGGACGTCTATTTATAATTGTAATCGTCTTTATTTGACAATTGTTACGCGATCAGCGGTTGCTCTTCTTACACTGACTGTATTGACAGATGTATGGAAGAAGCAACGTATGTCAAAATGAAGACGATTGCGATTACAAATATAAATGGACAATAAGGTCCGGTCGGCGATTATTTTTGACGTGACGTCTTTTGCAAGCACGAAAAAGCATGACTCATTGTCACGTTCCACCTGAGCCATGCGTGCAAGCGAGAGCGCGGAACAAGCGACAGAGAGGCACGATCGGCTCGCATCGAATGTTTTCTTATGACCTTATCACGTATAATTATTGTCCGTAAATCGACCTTACACACAACCAAACGCGTCATTGTCAGAGACCGCGTGACACTATTAGTACTTATCTTTTTCTGTGGTAATACTTCTAACAATCTCGGTATATTGTTGAAGTCAACGCGCTCCTACTTGAACAGGTCCGGTCGTGTCGGCTATGTTTGTCATAGATTACTTTTTGTGTTGCGTAGACGCGTCATACACAGAGGCAACGTCATCATCACTCTAATCCTATCGATAAAACATACTATTGAACAGTTTTAAACAATTCATAATCAAGTATAAATGCCTTATGCAATACCGTATTCAAATCAATTACATTTATTCATAAAGCAAATTTACTACGGAAATGTAATGAATATAGCACTGTGACGTCAACATTGTTGGTATTTAATTGAGCCTCTTTTTCTTGCTCATAAAAATGCTGTGAAATAAAAATCTTAATAAGTACATTTTTAGACGGATTTTGAGGTAATCTTTTTAATCAATAATCAGTTTATTACTTGCACATTCAATTAGACATACCTAGTCAACAGCCTATTAATCACAATTTACTAGTGAGTATTGAATAAATAATTAGTAGGTATTTTATTACTGAATGGAGTAAATCAAGGTTAATCACACCTATCATTATTAACTACGAAAATATGATCTATAGTGATACATTATTTCGCTCATAAATCCTAGATCTTGTTGGCACATGAATAGCAAATATTGTTGACTGGTAGGCAGACATTAATTGTCATAAATGACATATACCTCGTATATCTTGTTATGTAATCTTCTATTTAATCTTTAAGTTATTGTATTAGATATATTATATCATGCACTTTTCGTCAAAGATGAAAAGTGGGTAATTGCAGCAATGGAATACATGTGTCAACCCCTGTGCTTTGCAAATATTTGCAAAACATCATTCTTAAATTACAAAAGTATCAGCACACTTTGACAGTTGTTTGTTGTCGGGATTTCGCGACCAACCCATATAGAAAGTGATCAGCTTCAAGGGTACAGTCACCCCTACAACATAGAGATCCATATAGATAGTTTTTTTCTACAAAATTAACTATGATCTTTGTAACTAATAATAATAGTAATAATTGTGGGACACAATTCACACACGGTTATTTAGTCCCAAACTAGGCAGAGCCTGTGCTATGGGTACTAAACAACTGATACACATACTTAAATAAATATTAAACGACCAGACACGAAGCCAACAGACATGTTCATGCACACAAATGTTGGCCCCGAGCGGGGATCGAACCCGCGACCTCCGACTCAGAAGGCAGGGTCACTACACTGAGCCAACAGGCCCGTCGAAGGTGGTCGTAATGTCGTTTCAGAACGAATTATGATAACTGGAGAGAAGTAACATTAATATTAATAATGTTTATTGCTTTCTTGTTATACAAAAAGATCTTAGTAAGCAAGTAACTCGACAACAACACAAAATGCTTTTAATCAATTAAATTTAAAAAACTGATTTATGTGAGCAACTAATAATTCGTGGCGACACCTAGCGTTACTACATAGAACTTAACGGCAAGTTCTAAACCGCGCTCTCGAAGTTTTTTAACGAGTTTTTGTATAAATACGACTCCACAACATCAACCGTTGGACCGCGGTTCCCAGGCACGATCACCTCGCCTAAAGGAAGATCGTCCCTTTTCACGATGGAGGAGCATTCCATCTCTGCTCCTCCGAAAATTTCACGCACCTATATTTTGCCTGCTGGCTTATAGAGACAAATGACTTTCTACTAGGGATGCCTCGATACGCCTTTTGCCGATACGATACCCTTATAAAAATATCGGCGATACTGATACCGATACGCTTATTAAATTTAAAAAGGAAGGTAGAATAAATAAAACACAATTAATTAATATTTTTAGTAATCAATCGTGAGGAAACCAGCAGGTCTCAGAATTAATTCTGAGACATGTGTAAATAGACCCGGTCCGGCGATGGGCTCACCACCTATCACGTTTAGGGGTCAGATGTATCTCGTGAAATGTGGGTATATCCAGTAATGGAATACCTCTGCCTACCCCCTTGGGGATAAAAAAGGCGTGAGATTATATTATATATATTATTATATATTTAGTAATCAAAATTAACATTTATAAATATAAAGCGCGAGGTTTCATTTCAAATTCATAGTTGGTTCGTGCCTCGTTTGCAACGAAATAGATAGGACAAACACGCGCATTTACATTACATTTCTAAAGCGCGAAATTTGAAAATTATCGTTGAATCGCTCATAAAAATATCGCCGATACCGATATATAGGCAAATCCGAAGTATCGCCGATATATCGGTATCGGATGCATCCCTAGTTTCTACCTACTTACCCATCTGCGCGCTCCTTATTCTAGCCACGTGACATGGAGTGTTTTGCTTGTGCAAGGAAAACTGAGGCTAGGTGCCGAGCTACTGCGCTATTTCAGCCTCACATTACGTTTGTTAACGGAATATTTGTTTATCTGCATTTCTTGGCGTCGCTTACGGATTCTGCGTTTATTGTTCTACTATTATACAATTGCGAAAGTGTTTTTTGGTTACTTTTTTTTTTTTTTATAAATGAATTTTGACACACGGTTATTCAGTCCCAAACTAGGCGGAGCCTGTACTATGGGCACTAAACAACTGATAGACATACTTAAATAAATATCAAACACCCAGACACGAAGCCAACAGACATGTTCATGCACACAAGTGTTGGCTCCGAGCGGGGATCGAACCCGCGACCTCCTACTCAGAACGCAGGGTCACTACCAACTGAGCCAACAGGCCCGTCGAACTTCTTTTCATAAATTTAGTTGTTACTTTGAAATAATTAATTATCATAATGATGAAATGACTTATTATTTTCACATGATTGTATTTGTAAAAACACAAGCAATTATTTTTTGTTACGACGAAAAATCACTTTTGCTACTGGAAATGAAATAGGTATGACAAATGCAATGAAATTTTAATGTACTCTCAGCAAACGCTAAGCCTGATGTATTTGGAAGAATTGTCGCTTGTAAGCTCCAATTTTATTACCCCGACCCTAATTGAAGTTACACATTGAGAAGTCAGTAAAACCGTCTTTTTTTCTATTCCGATCCATTCAAAAAAAAAAAAAAAAATAATAATCTCACGCCTTTCATCCCCGAGGGGGTAGGCAGAGGCATTTCATTACTGGATATACCCACATTTCACGAGATATATTGGAACCCTAAACGTGATAGGTGGTGAGCCCATCGCCGGACCGGGAGTGCGATTTTTGAATCTCCGTGGTGATATCAAAATCACCGGTGACTAAAATTATCACCGATGACTTTTATGTCACCATTTTCCAAAAGCCGTATTTTTGAAAGTCACACGCTGTTTTCAATAATTCGTCACAATGACAAAATATCACAATCGATCCCGGCTGCTAATTCTTCCAAAAAACATACTTTGGCACTTGTGGCAGATGACACTACGTCAACTGTCAAAAACAATCGCATGGTGATTTCAATTACGAGTGGGTAGGGGCTCTCGTAAATCGATATCATAGGTATAACATATTATGTTAGTCACCGATGAGTTTCAAAAATACGAACTTTCGGAAATCACTCACATCGGTGAGAATTAGTCACTTGGTGAGATTCAAAAATCGACCCCCAGGTCTATTTACACATGTCTCAGAATTAATTCTGAGACCTGCGGGTTTCCTCACGATGTTTACCTTCACCGTCGAGCTAGTGATAAATATGTACGTAAGTTTTTGAAAAACTCATTGGTACATGCCAGGATTCGAACTCGAGCCTCACTGATTTTCGACCGGCTCTTTAACCGTCCGGGCTATCACTGCTCTTCACTGATCCATTCATCGACACTTAAATAGTTTTAAACATGAAAGAAACACTTTTTTGTAATTGTCATTGTTAATATAAGTGAGGGCTTTCTCGCCACGGGGTGTGAAAATATAGCTGCTCGCTAAAATGACACTTAGGTGTATCAGGCAGAACTTTTTTCGATAGTACGTCTGAAGCAATGTAATTTAAAATAAAGGCGATAGCGATTCAGTTAGTTCATAGACAATAAGCCCCAAGATACGATTCTACAAATTCTTTCACGACATACACTATTTACTTACCGAAGTTTAGAATGGTTGTGGATCAGTCTGCGCGAGCGCACCACATCTTGCTGAATGTATTTGGATTGGGTTTTCGACTCATCAAGATTTAATCAGAAAGGTGATTAGAGTCATATATATATACTAGCAGCGCCCCGCGGCTTCACCCGCGTAGTTCCCGTTCCCGTGGGAATACGGGGATAAAATATAGCCTATGTGTTATTCTGATGTATAACTAAAGTTTCATCAAAATGAGTTCAGTAGTTTTTGCGTGAAAGAGGAACAAACATCTGTACATACTAACTTTCGCTGATTAATATTAGTAGGATATATAGGTATAGCTGCATTAAAGCGGAAAATATACATGGTTTTTTAATGGGATATTTTTTTAAATTTTAATCAATTAAATTTCCGTTTCAAATCAATTAAAATATTACTTATCTTTAACCTGAAGTTATTTCCGGGAAACTAACTGTAACGGTTCTTAGGGAAGTTCGAAAAACCGGCCAAGTGTGAGCCGTACTCACACACAAAAACCGTACAATATTTTGGAATAAAAGCACGTAATAATTAGTTTTCTTTAAGTGTGTTTGTCAAACCGCAATGCAACATAGATATAAACGGTCCTGTTGGCTCAGTTGTGACCCTGCCTACTGAGCTGGAGGGCGCGGGTTCTATTCCCACTGCGAGCCAACATTTGTGTGCATGAACATATCTGTTGGCTTCGTGTCTGGGTGTTTGATATTTATTTAAGTATGTCTATCAGTTGTTTAGTGCCCATAGTACAGGCTCCGCCTAGTTTGGGACTGAATAACCGTGTGTCAAAATTCATTTAGTTGGCTTCGTGTCCGAGTGTTTAAATTTTATTTAAGCATGTCTATCAGTTATTTATAGTCTATTTCACGCAGCATGTTTTCGGTGGCAGTTCATGTTTTTCCCTTTTAGTTGTGCTACTTTCAACTAATATGTATTTTTGCAATAATAAAATATTAATAGTTTTTTAATCAAATATTTTTATTAGACGAAAACTACCTACTAGGTACGCGGAACGGAAAAATGTGAACTGTCACTGAGCCCATTCTACGTGAAATAAACTATACTTAGTACCCATAGTATAGGCTCTGCCTAGTTCAGGACTTAATAACCGTGTGTGAATTATGTCCCACAATTTATTATCTATATTTATATATAAAACTAGTGGCCCGGGCAGACGTCGTTCTGCCACCGTATAAACCATCCCTGGACCCACTCTAACCCACACAAAAAGTTTCATCAAAATCTGTCAAGCCGTTATGGAGTTTTAATCAGACTAACGAACATCAATTCATTTTTATTTATATAGATAGATGATAAACTGAGTGGTGACATATCAACACACAGCCTAAACCGCTGGGTCTAGAGACTTGAAATTTTGCACATAGATAGCTTATACGGTGTAGGCATCCACTAAGAAAGGATTTTGCGACATTCAACCTGTAACTAAGACGGTGAAATAAACGTGAGCGAGCGAAGCCGCGGGTAAATGCTAGTTATTATTATATGCCTGCCACGGTCGCGCAGATCACTAACCTAACGCAACGTGTTGCTAGGCTATTTCCTGCATTAACCGGTTATTCCAGTGATGTAACAACCAGAGTATAAATGCAATTTGCTAGAGGAAAAGATAAAAATACCTCGCCTTGAGAGTGAAATTTGCATAGAATCTATTTATACAAATAATGATACTGAGTTTATATTAACATTAGCGGTTATGCGCGGTTTCACACGCGTAGTCCCGTTCCCGTAGGAATACGGGAATAAAATATAGCTTGTTACTCAGGGATATTCTAGCTTTTCTTTGGTAAAAGAATTTTTAAAATCGGTCCAGTAGTTTTTGAGTTTAATCGTAACAAAGATACAAACATACAAATATTTCCTCTTTATAATATTAGTATGGAAGTAGCTCTATCTAGGCTGCATTTGGAACCAGCAACTCGTCGGTGGAGATGGGCTGCTGTTTACATTTCCAATCTTCATGGACGAGTTTGCCTTTTTAAGTGTATTTTTTGTATGTACGAGGGGTGGCTGATAAGTTATCTACTTTGTTAAAGAAAAATTCTAAAATAGAACTGTCCTCAATATTTCCACATTCTTTGTTTATTCCTTTTTTTAAAATCGTAACATTAATTTTTTTTAATGCTTTAATTTTTTTTGGCGAGTCTTTGTGTTCATTACGTCGGAAGAAAATTAAAAAATGATCAAAATTGAACATCGCGCGGTGATTAAGTTACTCAGTTGGGAAGGAAATACACCTACTCCGGTTCGTGAGCGCATGTTAAAGGTATTCTGAGATTCATGTCCTTCAGAATTCGTGATAAAGTTTTGGTCGAAGTAGTCTAAACATGGCCGTGAGAGCTTAAAAGACGATCCCCGTAGCGGGCGGCCGATTTCTGCAGTTACAGCAGATAAAGTCGGAAATGTGAAGGAACTGATCATGGCTGAGCGGCGAATCATGCAGTGGGAGATAGCTCGAGATGTTGGGCATCAGTAAAGAACGAGTTCAAAATAATTCATGAACATTTGGGGATGTCCAAGGTGAGCGCGCGCTGGGTGCCTAGAATGTTGATCCCGTTTAATAAGCAAAGGCGTTAGCAATGTTGTAAAGCATTTTCAGACTTAGTGAAGGACAAGGAAGAAGTAATGCTACCGCAAATTGTGATCTGTGGTGAAACTTGGATTCGCCAGTGGGATCCCGAAAGTAAGCAAGAGTCAATGCGATGAAAATTCAAAGGGGAAAAGCCACCAAGAAAATTCAAGGTCCGGCCGTCAGCAGGCAAACTAATGACAACCATATTTTGGGATGTCGTAGAAGTTTTAATGATAGATTACCTACCCATAAATACTACAATGAATATTGAATACTTTACAAGATTAATTTACCAGCTTCGTAAAGAAATAAAAGAAAAAAAGAAGAGGCAAACTCCGTAAAGGAGTTTTAATATTGCAAGACAATGCGCCTGTACACACGGCCTTTACGTCACAGTCTTCTCTACAGAAACACGGGTTTGCAGAAATCAACCACCCACCCTATAGTCCAGATTTAGTCCCCTGTGACTATTACCTATTCAAAATTTTAAAGAAAAATTTGAGAGGTCGCAGATTTTCAACGGATGAAGAGATGAAGGACGCTGTGAACGAACATTTTGACGACCAAGACAAAAAATTTTTTTTAATGGTATGATGTCACTAATTGGCAAATGTCACAAATGTATTTCAGTTGCAGAGGACTACATACAAAAATAAAAAATACATCACCCATCTATGTCTTTTCTTTCGTATTTAGGTAGATTACTTATCAGCCACCCCTCGTAACTACTTACCTACAGAAAATAAATGATTTTTTACTTTTTCGCGAGGTTCAGGTTGGAATCCTGGCGGGGGCATGTATGTACTTACCAATCAAAGAGATTAAAATATTATAAGACATAGAAGAGACAAAGCAAGGAAAATTTGAAGCCGAAAAGTTATTCCAAGTGGAATAAGTCTGGTACAACTTTGACCGAATGACAGCTCGCGTTCATACTAACTGACATGACGCTTGAGCTTCAAAGTTTTGTATGAAGATATTCTCAATGCCCCCCCTCTATGTCCTAACATATTTTAATCTCTTTGTTACCAATGACGTACTTATAAATGAATTTTTCAAAAACTTACGCAAATATGATGGAAATGGATACATCGTAAGAAAACCCACAGCCCCGAAATTGATTTTGAGTCATGTCTAGCAAAACCCAGACTAGACCTGAGACGTTTAAGGTTAAAAATAGTATCTATACTGGTGAAGACTGGGTTTTTTCAGGAATGTCATACCTCTGCTTACCCCCACGAGGATAAAAGCAATGAGCATATTTGTATAGTTTTTATTTATAATACATTATGTTTTATGTGATATCTACAACGCGTCACAGAACCCCAATTAGTATATAATTATATTGCTTATAAGATTTTCCAGCTTTTCTGTTGAAATATTTCCTGAATTTTCTTTGCTATAAACCTCACGGAGCCGGAGACCTTTACAAAGAATGCAAAACCGTGGAAATCGGTTCGTGCGTTCTGGAGTTATAGCGTCAGGAAGGAAAACCCGACTTATTTTTATATAGTAGACTAGCGGTTCTGCGCGGTTTCACCCGCGTAGTTCCCGTAAGATGAAATAATTTCTCCCGTTTTTTACACATTTACCACTATATCTTTGCTCCTATTGGTCGTAGCGTGATGTTATATGCCTATAGCCTTCCTCGATAACTGGACTATCCAACACAAAAAGAATTATTCAATTCGAACCAGTAGTTTCGGAGATTAGCGCGTTCAAACAAACAAACAAACAAACTCTTCAGCTTTATAATATTAGTATAGATAATAGTACGGTTTCCATAGGTAGCCCTAAATTCAGTTATGCTAGGTAATTCATTGTCCGGAAAAAAATAGCAAATTTTAAAAATAGCTTAAATCGATTAAGTAGTCGATACTGAACAAACTAATTTCAGGAATTGCGCTTATTCTGTTACATTTTGTATATTCTACTCATTATTATACGATTTTAAATTAATATTTCGGACATTTCATACTTTAACCCTATTATAAATGTACCTACTTAATCCTCAACGTAACCATTTAGTCTTGGAAATAGTTCTGAAAAAACCTCTGGACAATACATAAAGTACCGTACATTCCAACTTCTCCTGCAACATAAATAGCTTCTAAGAGATTCATGTGACAGTCAATAAAGACAGTATGGCATCACGTGTAATAACTGGTGTCGGGTTGAATTATTGTGATATGTATCATAATCATAACGTAATTGATACGTCGACTTGACTCAGTTAAGCACGCGGTTCTGCTTGGGTTTACAAATAGCAATTTATTCCAAACAATTTATTCCAATACCAATAGTTCTAATAACAATTATGTGTAAATAAAAGTCTATAAAAACAACTAAAGACACTTTTACCGACTGTGCTTAAATAATAGACTGTACTGTAATAAAATATTTTTGTGATCAGAGCGGAATCGTATTTGATGCTAACGGTTCTGCGCTGTTTCACCCGCGTAGTTCCCGTTCCCGTGGGAATACGGGAATAAAATATAGCCTGTGTTACTTAGGCTGAGCTTTTTATCAGTGAAATAATTTTGAAAATCGGTCCAGCAGTTTTTGAGTTTATTCGTTACAAATACACAAAAATACAAATATTTCCTATTTTATAATATAAGTGTAGGCATCATGAAAAAAGTAAAAACCTACTTACCGATTACTTCAACAGAACTTTTCAAGAATAATATTATGACTACGGGCACAACACAGCTCAAAGTAAAGGGATGACAGCCACCCCAAGACTCAAGAAAATGGCCACCATCCTCCGTTATATAACACAAAACCGCGGGAAAAACCAACCAATACGGAATGAGGAAGGATGCGTTTTTATTCCAATTTCAAATAACGCTCCATTAGGCAAATTGTTCGCGCCCTTTTGTCGGTGACTTTTTTCTTTTTACATCCAATCAATGGCCGCGGAAAAAAAGTAAATGTGCTCTAAGTTGAAAGGAGATCGAATACGCTTTTTTTGCGGAAGGATAGTCTATGTGTTTCCGGTTTCTAGTATAGTCTACTTAAATAGTTACGACTATGAAATGATCAGGTCATTTTGCTTGTTGTGTTGATCAAGAAAGTTGAAGCTACGAGAAAAAGTGGAAACAGATAATAAAATTAGACACATCTCGTTAAAAAGAAAAAGTGCTGCCAGTTTAAAAAAAGAAATTATGTTCGATTATTTCAACGCAGATAATGAAAGCAACTCTGATAAGACTGCACAGATAGAAAAGATTACTTAGACCAAGAGTCAAAAATCTCTTGGAATAATTGCTCCAAGCAAGTAATATATATCTTGGTATAAAATACTTTACTTGAGTTAAATGGGTCCCAAATATTGCCTCAAAAATTATATTTATTTAGTTTGATTCCGAGAAATTTTTGTTTGAAGAAACACCGTTTTGATGTAAGAGTTACTTATTCCAACCAAAAGTTTCCCATTCTTAGCGTTAAAGTGAAAACTCTTGGCAATTCTTATTTAACCCAAGATTGTTACCATTTGCGTTAAATATCGCCATTTTCCATTCAAGAACTATCAAAAGTCTTCCTTTAAAAACGCACGCCACTTTGAACGAAAACAGAGCTTTTAGAATAAGATTCACTCTATCTTCATTCAAGAGTTTTTTAATCTTGAAACCAGTACTTAGGCCAAGAACGTTTCATTCTTGTCTCAAATATTTTTGTTAGGTATTTCATTCAAAATTCATTCTTCGACCAAAATCTAGAACCAAAATTCTTACTCGCACCAAGAGCGGAAGGTTTCTTAGCACAAGAACTAGACATTCTTAACTCAAAACTTTTTTAGTATTTATTGTTTCGATTAAAATTTCTTTTTTTTTCTTTCTTCGACCAAGGAAGTTTCACTCTTGGACGGAAAAATTTGTAGGTTACTAATATTAGTGCCTTTTTGGTGTTGCTACTATATAAATTTTCCCTGGATCTATGGTAAATTGGACGACCGTCGAAATTCTCTCATTTGATTCGTCTCGATGAGAAATTTCGACCTGGGTGATTCCAAGGGTCTGACGACGGAGCCGGGAGGTGGACATGGGAACTATAACCTTTATTTATTTATTTATTTATTAGGCATGCTTACAGCAAAACATAACGTAACATTTTAAACTTAAGGTAGACTAAAACTATTACATAATATGCTCGCCAATTAGTAGCACGCACAACATTTGCGTAAAATTATAAGACAAGTTAATAATAAAAACATATAAAAAATTATAAGAAACTATAAAAAACTTAAAAAAGGACGGTTCAGGGGGACGGTTTTAAATCTTGACATGATTTCAGCAGCTTATGTTTGAATGTAACTTGTGAGTCATGGAAAACATCGATGTCAGGTATTTTTTTAAGTTATTTTTATAAGATGAAACCACCCAACTACGTTGAACTTGGGCTCATTTGATTCGTATCGATGAGAAATTCCGACTTGGAACATAGTGAAATCAAGGGTCTGATGATGAAGCCAGAAGGTGGCCATGGGCACTCTAAGATGGAACCACCCAACTACGTCGAACTTGCTCTCGTACGATTCATCTCGGAGAGAAATTTAGACCTGGGTGATTCCAAAGGTCTGATGATGGAGCCGGAAGGTGGCCACGGGAACTCCAAGATGGAACCACCCAATTACGTTGACTGGTGCTCATTTGATTAGTACCGGTAAGAAATTCCGACCTGAAACTTGGTGATTTAGAGGGTCTGATGATGGAGCCCGAAGGTGGCTATGGGAGTTCCATCTTCGAGTTCCCATGACCACCTTCCGGCTCCATCATCAGACCCTTGAAATCACCCAGGTCGGAATTTCTCACGGAGACCAATCAAATTTCAATTACTTGACTGGTTGTCGGTCAGTTAGGACTTAGGTACGATAGTCAGTTACTACTCAGTTAGGTACGATAACTAGTGAAGCTAAAAAATCATAGCCACAACAAAAAGAAAATAGCGGCCCATACTTCGGCATTTTCGGTCTCGCGTATATCGGACTGCCGTACATTCGGTCAAACGTACGTCGGTCTTTTGACATTCGGTATTTCGTACTTCGGTCAACCTTAGCTGAGTCGATGAGCCCAAATTCGACGTAGTTGGGTGGTTTCATCTTAGGGTTCCCATGGCCAAGTTCCGGCTCCATCATTAGATGACCCTTGGAATCTACCAGGTCAGAATTTCTGATTGAGGCGAATCGAATGGACCCAAATTCGATGTAGTAGGTTCAATAGTAAACATAGGTAGGTATACTAGGGAAAAGTTA
This sequence comes from Ethmia dodecea, assembly GCA_963855545.1. Taxonomy (NCBI): domain Eukaryota; kingdom Metazoa; phylum Arthropoda; class Insecta; order Lepidoptera; family Depressariidae; genus Ethmia; species Ethmia dodecea. The sequence continues at coordinate 1,903,645 of OY979463.1, read as the reverse complement.
ATAGGTGACTTGACAGCTCTGCAAAATACATATCATAGACAAAAAGATGTAAATTGTGTGTATTTGACAGAGCTGTCAACTCACCTATTAACTTTTCATTATTATAATATTATTTGTTATGAAGATGTATAAGTATCTTAGTGTAGATACTCTATGGTCTTATTATTGTCTATGGTGTTGCTATGATAGATTTTGTCAAAAACAATATATCGATTCTATCCATTTCCTACAAATGTTTATTTAATTTTTCAACACAAATCCTAAACTTAATATTTGTTTATGCGAGTTCATACTTATTATGCGTATTCATGTTTATGCGCATTTATTTAAACGAATTTTAAAAATGGGAAAATGTTAATTAGTTTGGCGGAATCTGAACAATCATATCTGGCCACCCCGATTTGTCACTGGCAAGTTGGCAACTGGCAATTCAAATTTTACGAGTGCACGTCTATTTCTTGTGTCGTAACGGAAAAACCAGCAAACAGCAAATTTTTGTGAAAATTAACTCCTGAAGTCCTGGACATAACTGTTACTGCTTTGAGCCTGAAGTGAAAGCAATGGAATCTTCTTACTTTCCTCTTTAGTTTAGGCAATAAAGGTTAATTCCTAACATTAATTCCTCAGTCTATGAAACTTAGTATAGTATGAGATAATACTTGCATAAAAAATTCCAAAAAAGAAACCTAACCGAAGGTGAATTCAGCAGACACTGAAGAAATACAAGGTAAGTTCTCTTCTCCGTGATAGTTAAGCAGTTGAATATGTGTAAAGTAATTAAATTATCATTGCCTATCATCACTACAAAATATAAATTGAAGGCGCATGTCTGTTGTTATCTGTTATCTGCTAACTCCTCCTAAACCACTGAGACTTCAATGTGGATTTCACTGTTAGCTAGGAAATGTTATTAGGACCAGCATAAACCCACCGTGTTTGGGTTCATTTAATTCATCTTGACCAGCACTTTATACTGTGGGTGTCATGATGGAGCTAGGAGTTGCATAAGTAGTTGATAATGTTTTTTTTTAAGTTTTTATGAGTACCTATTAGTCTCTTAGGTTATTATTGAGAAGTAATTAAACGAGCAGCAATTATAAAATTTGGTTAGAATAAGCATTTAAATCATTTGGTCGGCATACAAAGATTTTGTTCTCAAATAAAAAAATCAGGCAGCAATCCTTGTTCCGCAAATAATTTTGATAATGGTCAAAAATTAATTAGGCAGCTTACAATAACATGGGTTTGCATAATAAACATTCAGTCTGCAAAATAGTTACTTGGTCCGCAAAATAACTACTTGGTCAGCAAGATTTCATAATTGAACAGCAGAGAAAACATGTCGTAAAAAATTGTACTATAACTACTACATTATTACCATTACCGCTACCACCACCAGTACTACTGCCACCACCACCACCACAACCACCACCGCCACAGCCACTACCACCACCACTACCACCACTACCACTACTACCACCGCTACCACCACCACCACTACTACCACTACCACTACCGCTGCCACTACCACTACTACTTGTAATCGTAATAATAATCATAAATCATAATCATAAATGTTGCATAATCCAAACTCCTTCCTAATCTTTGTAAGGAATGCGCCCATTTTGCGCATGACAAGTTTGCTGAGATAATTTTTGCAACTTTTATATGCAGCTCAAAAAAATTTTTTTGGCTTCCTCTCTGAGTGCTTACCAAAATTTTATTAAACAGTAGCAACTCATTGTAGCTCAAACATAATTACAGCCATCCAGAATGACATAAATTGCTGATTGGTTTTGTAATGTTTGCTGGCCATGAGTAGCTGACCAATTAGCTATTTCTGCTTACAGATTAAATTTTTCTGCTCACAAAAATACGAATACTCTGCTAACCATTTAAATAACACCCGTTATTATTATGGTTAGGTTAGGTTATATTCCATTCTTCAGTTATCATCACCTAGCCTAACACTAGACTATTTGCAGCCATAATATTTTTGTGTGTTTAAATTAATGCAAGTACTCTTTTATTTTAGGAACATCTGATGATGCACTATGGCTTATGCAAAATTATGAGCCGTGGGACGAGCTCTTAAAGAAGTGGGAAAACACATATGTGGAGCGACAGAATTCTAAAACCTTGACGGTGTATGAGTACATAGAAAAGTTTCCAATACTCAAAAGCTCCAAAGCTCAAACGCTGGTAAGTAACCACGATGTAGCATCCTTGAGAAATCTTTGACCAAGTGTCCTGTTTTTTATACTTAGTATTTTTCTGATAAATTATGACAGAGTAACGTAACACATGTTTTGTTATTTCAGATATCCTGGGACTTTGAACAAAAGTACAAGAATGTAGATAGTGACTTATTAATTTAACTTTTGATTATTCCTAACAAAATTCCGAGTCAACTTGGTCCGAGCCTTGCCACGTGTATGCTTGGATGCGGAGATTTTTTTAAATTTTTTAACCCATAAGTACCCTTCGCCTGCATCCGGGCGTCGCATGGGGCAAGTCTCGGACTACGTTAACTCAGAATTTTTACCGAAATATTATATGTAGGTATGTGCAAAAAAATTGAGGTATGTCGCTTACTCGACGGACTATTAATATTTTCGATATTTTACCGACGATCGAAATACTACATACATCTGTATTTCAGTAGGTGTAATCAGTGAAATCGACAGTAGTTTGTTTACTTTAAATGCACAGTAGTTTGTTTACTTTACAAATGAATAAAATTGAATATAAAATAACTTGCATACAGCTTTTTCAATTAATAATTAAGTACCTTCCTTTAATATAATAGTTTTAGGACTTAATTTATGAAAGATTCTGTTTGTATAGATATTGATTATGCTTTGCTTTTCCATATTTTATTGTTACCTATTGGAACGTTTTTTTTTTCTTTCCTATTTCCTATATTCTGTGACGGTTCTTCAGTTTTGTGTTATGACTCAATTCAATACCTATGGTTTTCGTTTGTAATTGTACCCGATGTTGATTTGGTTGTTCTTAGTATATATCCAAGAACGACCAAAACAAAATCGTGTACTTTTTCTCCTAAATTAATAATTGCACTCTTTTAGACCAAACTTTTATAAAGTTTAATATAATTAACAGAATCTTTCATATCAAGTAATAGGCTCTTTTCACCCAAACTAACATAAAGTTTAATTGAAGTATCAGAAACTTTCATATTGAACAATAGGTTCTTTTCGCCCAAATTAATATAATGTTTAATTGAAATATGCGAATCTTTTATAAAAAGCATTCGTCTCTTTCATACTAAAGATTCACAATTTTAGGATAAATATTTATCGTATTTCCTGGAAGCAATGCGCAATCTCACAACAAAGCAGAAATATATTTAATTTAAAAGCGCAGTTGTTAGTGTCAAGCATATTAAATACTTCACGTCAAATTTTTTAAATCTTAAACTAAGCTTTAAACCTTAAGGCAAGACACACCAATTATTAAATAAAGAGTCGATAACTCTTCATTCAAGCATTTCTCGTTCTTGCTTTGTTGTTTGAAATGAAGAACGACACAAATTAAATCTAAAATTTTTATTTATTCGGTCCAAGAGCGTAAAAATTTTAGATAAAAGTTTCATGCGCTTTTGTAGAGAGTATTTTATTGTTTGATTTAAATAATAAACTCTGAAATCTTTTCACTCTTGATCCAAGAGATTTACGACTTTCCTCATATACGAATATGAAAAACTCTTGGATCAAGTAATATTACTTGAATTAAGTAATCTTTTCTATCTGTGTGTCCTTCACGGGAAAATGGAGGGAAACAAAATAAGCAGCTGGAAACAGACACGATGGATAGCGCGACTGTTGAAACTTTGTTCTAATAACAAAGCGAGAAGTGAGAATCTTTATATTATTTAAGCATAGAAGCCAGCTCCAAAACAATACGATATCATTGCCACAACCGGAGTAAGTACATAACAATGCAGAGATGTAAATCAATCTACGGAAAATGGTCGCGGCGGTTCTGAAATGCAGTGAAGAAGTTCTTGATACTGGAGTTTTATGTATGAAATTGATTTATACATATATCACGCATATTGTGTTTCACCGTTACAAGTCTAGTATATTTTCTTATAGATTACTATTCATGTGGTGCGCTGGAGGACATTTTTTATATTTAGTTTAGTTTGTAAATATGATGTGTGTTTTATAATTATTATTGTTTATTAAGAAATAAGTGTTAAGTATTACAAAAATCCTTTTTCTTAAATATGTAATAGTATGACCGAAATATACTTGTTTGTGCACTTTGTATTATTTACTGCCTAAATACCTGTTAGAAATAGAGGCATTAATGAAAATTATAGATACTATTTTTAAGTGATATTATCGAATATCAGAAAATATAGGCTCACCACCTGCCACGGCCCAAGTTTCGGGGTCCAAAAATTATTTCCAGGAATTTAATATTTCTGCCTGCTATAAGGATATGGGTACTATAAAAAGCCTAAATATAGGTAGGTACTCTATTTTCTCAGAATATGAAGATTTTCCTTAAGATGACTTGATAGATAAGAAAGAAACTGTCTTCTTGTACCTTTTCACGGGTAAATCAATCTTGATGAAATATGGCATAAATACAGCTGGACCTTGACGATGGAGATAGCATACTTTTCATCTCGGAACACTGACTAAATCAAATATTAAAAATATTACGCCTATTTTTGGGTTAAGCAGAGACAATAGATCTGAGTACCTAGGTCAACATCTAGGGAACTTTTTATTCCAAGAAAATATCTCATTCCCATGGGAAAATAATAAAGGGATTTTTATAAATTCCTACGGGAACTGGAATAAACTGGACCCGCGCAACGCCACTGGGCACCCGCTATTTGTAATAAAATTCCACATGCAAGTCTTAATTTTTTTAAATAATGGAAAGCTTACTTTTCTAGGAGTAACATGGTCTATAATTTTCCCACGGGAACGGTACTAACGCGAGTGAAACCACGGGGCGCTGCTTATAGACAATAAGCCTCTTGTCAATGCAAGTAGATACGCCAATATTCTACTTTCTACCTCATTCACAAACCCGTAAAAGAGTTGGACACCTAGCTGGATACCAAATGATGCAACAGCAATATTATATGACCCAATAGGCAATATGCCAGATAGCGTTGAGACGACCGGCGACATAACTTAAGGTTGGTTTCCTCCAGAGATGTGCGAGGTAGCTGAGCGGTGAACGAAGTCAAAATGGTAGGGGGCCATTGAAAAAGGGGGGAGGGGGGGAAGTCGACGAATCTTGACGTTGTGACAAGGGGGTGGGAGAGGCCCTAAATTTTGTTACGTCACATTTCAAAATCTAATAATTTAGATTTTTTTTTAAATGTTTGAGAATGAAATGAAAGTGTTTTTGAATGAAACCAGCAATTCGTCAGTGGAGATGGGCTTCGGTTTACATTTAGCCTATCTTCATGGACAAATGAAAGTGGTTTGTTATTAGACTATTGATTTTCCAAATGCAGAAGAGCCAGCAAGAAACTCAAGGGCAGCTCTTTTTAATCTCATGTATTATTTGTGAAAAGTGGGTATATCCACGAATGGAATACCTCCGCCTACATCCGCGAGAATAAAGGCGTGAGTATATTTATATTAAACCTATCTTATATTGTCAACAGTTTAATAGGGGTGTAGGGGGTAGAATGGTCGCAATTGACTTCCCATAGCGCCAGAAATACGAGTAATAATTTTCTAATAAAGTATAACAAAAAACTAGAACTATAAGAGAAAAAACTGTCTTCAACGGATAGACTAACAATATTATCTATGTATACAATTTTGACTTTGTTGATTTTTAAAAAACCGCTTGACCGATTTCGATGAAATTTAAATGGAACCGCCTCTGAAATATGATCTACCAAACACACAAAGAATCGGTCTTTTGAAGTCGGTTGAAAAGTGACAAGTGATAAACACAGTGTCAGATCAGTTTTCTTTTACTTACACATGCCTCAGAAGTTTTCCTTACCGTCTAGTGATAGGGGTGGGGGGTGGGGGGTTTACATTATTCATCATATTCGAAAGTATGTTTTACCACCTGGCTATGTGATACCAAATTATTGTATTGTCATGCAAACTACATACTTACACTTGCAAAGTTTAAAATCTTTACACACAATATAAGAAGTAGGTTAAATTCAACTTCCAAAGTTTGTTTAGGTACGTATACAGTTAGCTAGTCGGTTAATAACAAGTGAGGCTAATGTAAAATTGACCCAAACTCCACTTGCATTTGCTTTATCGATTCTACCAATGGAATAGCCGTTACAGGCCGATATTTTAGACTGTATCGACCGGCCTAGTTTCATTTCACACCTAATTGTGAATTTACCGCAGACACGGCAGATTTAGATTCTAAAACTGGTACACATATCACCACGCAGACGCCCCATGGTAGGTTGCAGACCTAACCGCAACATGATCGTGAACCAAAGAGATTAAAATATAATAGGACAAAGCGAGGACAATTTGATGCCAAAAGTTATCCAAGAGGAAAATATCTAGTACGATTTCGACCGAATGACAGCTCGCGTTCATACTAACTGACATGACGCTTGAGCTTCAAAGTTTTTGTATAAAAATATTTCCAATGCCCCCTCTGTATCACATTATATTTTAATCTCTTTGTCGTGAAACTTCCTAACTATAACGGGTATGGGTGAGTCCAGAGTCCTTCAAATGATTGGAGGCAGAATGGATTCCTTTCTGATCGGCAGATTCTGAGAATTCCATGTCCAGAGAAATGTCCAGAGGCTACCGATTAGGCGGAATTACACATATATTTTAACATGCATCCCCTTTCGTTTTTGTTATTAACATAGTTCATAAGTTTAACTGTACTAACATCTATGGATTCTGATTATCTGAAAATAAATTATTTTTATTTTATTTACTTATAGGGCGACGCAGTTGCATGAAAAATCTGCAGATTTTTCAGTATATTGCCTCACGGCAGTGTAGGCAGGGCAGTGGACGATATTTTATATAAAAAAACAAGTGAATGAAATTTCGTCTCAAAAATCAATAATATTAAAAATACTAGCGGCCATATTTCGAGAGGGCACCCTGGTAGATATACAACATGTAACAGAATAAGCGCAAGTCCTGAAATTAGTTTGTTCAGTATCGACTACATAATCGATTTCAGCTATTTTTAATATGTGTTAAATTTTTCCCAAAAGTGAATTAGCGTAGCTGAATTTAGTGCTTTCTATGGAAATCGTTCTATTATTAATCGATATTTAAGAACATTGGTTAGACACAACTAAGGATCGATTGCATCATTTTTTTTTAATAATATACTAATTGGGGTGTATAAGGAATTGCGCTTTTTCTGTTACGCGTTGTATATTCGCCTAATCACTACATAGTATAAAACAAAGTCGCTTTCTCTGTCCCTATATCCCTATGTCCTTATGTCCCTTTGTATGCTTAAATCTTTAAAACGACGCAACGGATTTTGATGCGGTTTTTTTAATGGATAGAATGATTCAAGAGGAAGGTTTTAGTACTATCATTGCACCTGTGCGAAGCCGGGGCGGGTCGCTAGTCATAAATATGCGTAAAAATATGGTTTGTAGCATACACTCGATCGCTACACTAATTCTGCAGCCCTCTCTCTCTCTATTATTATAAATTTTTAGACATTGCGTATGCACGTTAGATATCGCAGAGTATCCGCTAGTCATTGATACAACATAAATCGTGACATAATTAATATGTATGAATGAGACACTGTTCCATATATAACGGAGCGTTTGTGTGAATGATAATGTGAGGCATTGATTGGAGACCCTGACCGCAAGGTCGCGGGTTCGACTCTCGGACGCGGCTATGCTTATCGGATACCAAAGTGACTGCGATGAGACGAGTAAGTATTTTTATCCAACGGCGGCGCCAGAAGTAGAGTAATGTTTTCAGTGAATAATAATAAATTGTGGGACAATTTACACACTATTATCACACCTCGGAAACTAGCGATAAAATGTATGAAACAAACGCGTTGCTGCTCACACAGTCTAAGCTCGTGTAGGTGAACGCGTACCATGCTTGTGTGAGAACGCTCTCTCTCTCACGCTCATGCTCTGCGCACCGCGTCGTCGTCTCGTCCTAGCCAGCCGGTGGCTCTGACGCAGAATGTACACTTTGCAAAATGAGCACTTCGCAAAATGAGCACTCGACAAAAAAGGTGCATTTCGCAATTAGTGCACTTCTCATAATGTGCACTTCGCAAAATGTGCACTTCGCAAAATGGGCACTTCTCTAGGGTATGAGCCAATGGTAAGTCCCAGTTAAAATAAAATTACCACTTACAAAGCATTATTTACTAATTGCGAAGTGCTCATTTGGCGAAGAGATCATTTTGCGAAGTGCACATTATGAGAAGTGCCCCTTTTAAGAAGTGCACCAACTGCGAAATGCACCTTTTTTGGCCGAGTGCTCATTTTGCGAAGTGCACATTCTGCGTCAGAGCCCACCAAGTGACTGTGACTGTGAGACAACTAAGCGGACAACCAAGCGCGGGGTGGCGGCACTATTAGCGGGAGGCAAGAAGTGGCCATACTGTCGCTAGTACAGTCAACAAAGTTGTTAGGGTTACATGGCCAGTAACTAATAATTCATTTTTCTGGGGAAGTCATAAATAAATCTTATTGATTAATGTTTATTTCGAAAGGTATCTTTGATCCCTATAATTTACCAAAAAAATACTATAAATACATTTAAGGCTTTAAGAGAAAAGTGAATCTTAATTTTTGGAAATGTAACACTAACAACTTTGTTGACTGTACTATTCATTATACTGTGGTTTGGTAATAGCACTTTAAATAACTGACAGACATACTTGAATAAATATTAAACACTCAGACACGAAGCCAACATACATGTTTATGCTCACAAATGTTGGTCCCAAGCTAAAATAAGAAAGAAAGAAAGAAAGAAAAGTTTATTTTGGCGTAAATAAACAACAACAAAAAAAAGTACAACTAAAAATCTTATTCTAAAAATACACCAAAAATGGTCACCACTCAGCATGTGATTTAGCAGTACAGGTACTGCTGCAGCGCTGGTCTTCCGTGGCGCCACAGTAGAACGCCACAGTAGAAATATAGTAGAACCACAGAGTACAGGACAGAGTAGAACCCTTTGTGTGTGAGTTCGACTCACACATGGCCGGTTTTTCAAACTTCCCTAACAACCGTTACAGTTAGTTTCCCGGAAATAACTTAAGGTTAAAGATAACTAATATTTTAATTGATTTGAAACGGAAATTTGATTGACTAAAATTTAAAAAAATATCCCACTTAAAAACCATGATATTTTCCGCTTTAATGCAGCCATACCTATACATATATCCTACTAATATAAACGCGAAAGTTTGTATGTCCATACATATTAGATGTATGATAGATGTTTGTTCCTCTTTCACCCAAACTACTGAACGGATTTTGATGAAACTTTACAGTTATATAGCATAAACATCAGAATAACACAGGCTATATTTTATCCCCGTATTCTCACGGGAACGGGAACTACGCGGGTGAGACCACAGGGCGCTGATAGTATGTATATATGACTCGAATCACCTTTCTGATTAAATCTTGATGAGTCGAAAAACTAATCAAAATACATTCAGCAAGATGTGGTGCGCGCGCGCATACATATACACAACCATTCTAAACGACGGTAAGTGAGTGTGCTTTATTTCGGTGAAAGAATTTATAGAATTGCATCTTGGGGCTTATTGTCTATGAACTAACTTAATAGCTATCACCTTCATTTCTACCTACATCTGCAGTCTCTATTAATTAATCTACATTAACACTTCTATGTCTACATTATTTATTTGTTAGGGTAATCAACAGGTTCGAATCCTGGCATGTAATAACGAGTTTATCAAAAACTTACGTAAATATTTGTCACTAGCTCGACGGTGTCGGGAAACATCGTGAGGAAACCCGCAGGTCTCAGAATTAATTCTGAGGCATGTGTTACAGAACCGGTCCGGCGATAGGCTCATCAACTATCACGTTAAGTGGCAGAATATTCTCGTGAAAAGTGGGTATGGGTGGGATTTTTAATTTTATTTTTTTAGTAGCAGCGCCCCGCGGTTTCACCCGAGTAGTTCCCGTTCCCGAGGGAATACGGGTATAAAATATAGCTTTTGTTATTCTGATGTATAAGCTATACAACTGTAAAGTTTCATCAAAATCCGTTCAGTAGTTTTTGCGTGAAAGAAGAACAAACATCCATCCATGAAAACTTTCGCATTTATAATATTAGTAGGATTTTAAAGAAGTCCTATCAATTTTTTCCGATCCGTTTCCTGTTACCAAAATGGTCTACGTTCTTAGGTTCATGGACTGAGTTAGACCTCGCAAGGTCAAGGAGACAGACCTTGAATATGGTGACCATGATAAGGTCAGCATTGTTTATGAATTCTAAGCATCAGTCAAATTAAAACAGTCAATAAATTATGTAATGGTTTCCGCATGATACTTTTAAACGAGCAACACTTCTACTACCGGTTTTGCGCGGTTTCACCCGCGTTGTTCCCGTTCCCGTAGGAATACGGTAATAAAACATAGCCTATGTTACTCAGGGTAATTCTAGCTCTCCATTGGCGGAAGAATTTTTAAAATCGATCCAGTAGTTTTTGAGTTTATTTGTAACAAATACAAAGGGTAATTCTAGCTCTCCATTGGTGGAAGAATTTTTAAAATCGATCCAGTAGTTTTTGAGTTTATTTGTAACAAATACAAAGATAAAAATCAAAACTTCCTAGTATTAGTATAGAAGTGTAGATTACTATACAGAGGTTATGTTGTTTGTGAGTATGTTTGTAGGAGCTCTGGAACTCTGAATTGCTGATATCCAAAGAGATTAAAATATAATAGGACATAGAGGGGGCATTGGGAATATTTTCATACAAAACTTTGAAGCCTAAACGTCATGTCCTTGTCATGTCAGTTAGTATGAACGCGAGCTGTCATTTGGTCGAAATTGTACTAGACTTATTCCACTTGGAATAACTTTTGACTTCAAATTTTCCTCGCTTTGGCCCCTCTATGCCTTATTATATTTTAATCTCTTTGCTGATATCTTTATACATTTAATACCTCTGCCAACTCCATCGAGAATGAAGAGTGAGCGTATATTTATCTATTGACTAGTCACTGATAGTGAGTATTTATATAACGTAATATACCTCTGTTGTTTTTGTTATTGGAAAAATAGTCTTCTTATTTTTAAGTTTTGGTGAATTGATAATCTAGTGAACTGCTCTGATAAACACTCACACACAGAATAACATAGAACTAATAGTAAAAAAAAATGACTTCGACTTATATGGTTTTCTCATGGATGCCATTGTCAGTACTGGACAAAATTAATGGAAAATAGTACCTATATTACACAATACACATCTAGGGAAGTAATCATAATGTGTAATTGTCGACCGAGGCGAAGTCGAGGTCTACAAACATGTGTACTGAGGCTTTCTTATTTACTTCCGTGTACACTTTTTCGATTTGACAGAGGCGGCAAGAGGCAGCTTCGTTTATTGCAGCAGGCCGAAATTTGCCGCTTGCCGCCCGGAGAAATGAAATAGTAGATTGTGTCATAAGGGAGCAAAACGATATTTTTACGGCGAGGGCGTTTTTTTAAATCACGAACATAGTGAATGATTCTAGAATCATGAACGAAGTGAGGGGTTTAAAGTACGTAGCCCAAGGTAAAAATTATTTTGCGACCGAATGATACACTCTGTTTTTCATACCTCTCTATGAGAAAAAATATTGATGGCATTGTTTGCTTCTTTTTTTATATTTTCCGATGTTTAACTATCACTGCAGTCACTGCTACTTGAATTCATTTTAAAATATAAAATACACAAACAAATTAGTAAAAAAAAATGTGAATTGTGAAAAATACCTACGGAAGCGCGCGCATTGACACATAATTTTTTCTGACAGTGTGGCACAACCATCGAACGCCATTCAGCCATGTCAGTATAATGCGGTGTAAAATGGAACCAATGTTTTGTTATAGTACTTAAGCTACAGTGGCGCCAATCTTAGATGCAAACTTATTTTGATAATCTCTTTGGCTAAGAATGTTGACGAATATTTTTAATTCCAAATTCAAAACACTTTTATTCGCACTTATAAAAACCCTATCGGAAAAGACTTACTTTGCTCCCTTTTATTGAGGAGCAAAACGTCACTTTTCGAATAGATGCTATGAAAAATAAATTTTCATGCGCACACCTCTTACTCTCCTTGATCTAGCCTGTGAAATCATGTAAATTTCATTTCACATTTCATTTCCAGTAGCAAGTGTTTTTCATCGAAATTAAAGAGCATTGTAAAATTTCACAGGTGAAGTCATGTGAAAAAAAAGTAATATCATAAAAAATATATATTTAAAAGTAGATAACATACCTATATATAGCACAAAAATCTTGCCCCGATAACTTTACGACTCAACTGAAACTATCTCGTATTGTTATCTTAACAAAATGGCTACGGGTATAACTGGTATCTTTATGACGTACATTGCGGCGTGGGTGTGATTCTTACAATGCGTGTAGGTCAGTGGGCAGACGATGTATTCGTCACAATTTATTTTTAGTGAGATCACTGACACGCCTCTTTAAAGAAACTGACCGACTGAACTATGGACGCTGTCTAAATGCTGGAGCAAGGGAGATTCTGTTTAAAGATGAGGAATTTAAGGGTTAAACTCCCGTGGCAACAATTCTGCTAGGTGATGATGATATTGGGCTCGATTCTGCATTACAGTTTAACTTATTTTAGTTTGGTCCTGTCATTTTCTTTCGCCTAGAAAAGAAAAGAGACGAGAGATATTTAGTCCTGTGAAATTAAAATTAGTCCTGTCAACTGAGGCGTGTTTAGCAATTTTAGCGACGATGTAAAAAGGCGATGGATAAAAGTGACAGATAAGCACGTTCATAAGGTTCAAATTAGTTGGTTTTTACATGTTTGACATTACTCTTCAATGTATGGTTTGTTTCTGTCCTTTTTCTTCCGTATTTTATGGAGAAGGATAGGCTAACTTAAAATTAGGAATTTTAGCTGGTCTGCAGAATCGAGTCCATTGTGAGACAATTCACAGGCGCTCATTTAATCCCAAACCAGGGAAAGTAGTACAAAGTAAAGTATTAGAGTACACAGGAAAGATTTGTATTTTTGTTTGTAAACAATAAACTTAAAAACTACGAAATTGATTTAAAAAATCGTTAAACAACGGAAAGCTTACTTTTGTGGGAGTGACATGGTTTGATAGCCGAGAGGTTTGACTGCCCATACATGAGGCATTGTGACGGCATGCATGTGTCTAGAAGTACCTATTATGTTTAACCGCTGCTTGGGTACTTCTAGAAACATAATTTAAATAATTTTAATTTTTAATAATTGTATACCTAAATGTAAACACTAACATAGCTATAAGTACGTACTAACAATATATATGAGTCTGTAAAAGTTACTTGAAATAAATGATTTTTATTATTATTATTATAATTTTCTCCTGGGAACGGGACTTATGCGGGTGAAATCTCTCTGAGCAGCTAGTCTTATAAAAGTCAAAAATCATTTAGGTATTTTCTGTAGGTAGGTAAAGGTAATTTAGCAGCCCATCTCTACCGACGAGTTGCTATAAACAGAACTGTATTGTAGATGTTTAAGAAAACTCAATATGTGATGTCTTCATAGAAATAAGTATTTTAAATAGATTTTTTGTTTGTCTGTTAGTACGATTGTACGCGAAGCAAAAACTACTGCAAATTGGATACAGTTTTCACAGTTGTGTTGTTGACGGTCTAACTTAAAATCTGGTACCTACATACACGTTTATTTTCAGAACCGTATTGAATTCACCATAGTCAGTCGGATCTATTCCTATCTAATACCAAAAACTAATAACAAATGGTATTTGTTTATTATCGTTATTAATATTCTCATAAACGAATCCCAAAACAACTAGTGTATGGACTCGATTCTGCAAACCACCTAAAATTCCTTATTTTAAGTTAGCCCATCCTTCTTTATAGAATACGGAAGAAAAAGGACAGAAACAAACCATACATTGAAGAGTAATGTCAAACGTGTAAAAACCGACTAATTTGATGTCTTATCTGTCACTTTTACCCATGACCTCCTTACATCGTAACTAAAATTGCTAAAAACGTGTATTTGAATGCGTCCATAAGGTTCAAGTTCGTTATTTTGACATGTGTGATGTTGTAAATAAATATGGCGCTTATTTCTGTCCCTTTCCTTTCCAAAGCGGTGGAAAAGAATAGAGCTAACTTAAAATTAGGAATTTTAGGTGGTTCGCAGAATCGAGTCCTTTAATTGATCAAAATCAGTTTTATCCAACAATTGTGACTGTACCAAAATTTATGTTTTGGTGTTCGTTGGGAATAGATTTAGTACTTCATTTAAATATTTAAAATTTGGTGTTCGATAGAAATAAAAAAAAAAGACATTAAACAAATACAATTAGTATTTGATTTGATATTAGATAAGAATAGATCGTCAGTCGACCCAATAAAAGAACACAATACAATACAGCAGGAATGTGAAACTCAAATTCGCCGGAATCGAACCTGAGACGGACATAGCGATCCCGCTACGTCACTCGTTTAGTGTGTCAACACGTGTCACCGAAAATAGAATAGTGTTGCAGACGTGTTAGTTTAGATCGTCAGATAAACGGAATGGAAGTGTCTGTTAGCGTTTTGGCTTTTGACGAGATTATAGTCGCGTGGTTCGTCCAATGTAAGAATGAGTTTTACAAATATTAATAACAAGAGCAATGATAGCCTTACTGTTAAAGAGTCCGCTTCTCATGATGATAAATCAGTGAGACTCGGCTTCTTTATTATATATTTTTATCCCCGAGGGGGTAGACAGAGGTATTTTTTTTTTATGATAAAAAATGGGGCAAACGAGCAGACGAGTCACCTGATGGTAGGTAAGTGACGTCCGTCGCCCGTGGACACCTGCAACTCAAGAGTCACAACTGCGTTGCTGACCTTTGAGGTGGGAGTAGGGGGAGGGGCGGGGGGTTGGGGCCTCCGGTTACCTCGCTCACTCAACGAAACGCAATGCATTGCTTTACGCTGGTTTTCTGTGAGGCTGTGGTATCACTCCGGTCGAGCCGGCCCAAGCGTGCCGAAGCATGACTCTCCCACGTTTAAGAGGTATTCCATTTCTGGAAATACCGTCTTTTCACGAGAATATTCGACCCCTACAAGTGATAGGTGGTGAGCAAATCGCCGGACCAGTCAGTTACACATGCCTCAGAATGAATTCTGGGACCTGCGGGTTTCCTCACGATGTTTTCCTTCACCGTCGAGCTAGTGATAATTATGTACAGTACGGCCGTTTTAACTTGGCAGCTCTGAAGTTTCGCAATAACAT
Source organism: Ethmia dodecea (assembly GCA_963855545.1). Classification (NCBI taxonomy): domain Eukaryota; kingdom Metazoa; phylum Arthropoda; class Insecta; order Lepidoptera; family Depressariidae; genus Ethmia; species Ethmia dodecea. Next base: position 1,888,155 of record OY979463.1, on the reverse strand, counting down.
TTTTTAGCGACCATTTGGCGGTACTAGGGGGTTTGCGCAGGCGAAGCCTATGTTCAGAGAAGCTTAGTTAAATCGGCTGTACTGTACGTAAGCTTTTTGAAAAACTTATTGACACATGCCAGGACTCGAATCCGAACCTCACAAACGAGAAGCGGGCTCCTTAACCACTGGGTCATCACTGCTCACAAGGATAGATAGATGTACTTTTTAATTTCTTCTGAGACGGACGAAGGTCGCGGGTTCGATTCCTGCTCGAGGCCAACATTTGGGTGCATGAACGTGGCTGTTGGCTTCATGTCTGGGTGTTTAATATTTATTTAAGTATGTCTATCTGTTATTTAGTACCCATAGTACAGGCTCTGCCTAGTTTGGGACTAAATAATAGTACATACGTGAATTGTGTCCCACGATGGTCGAGCCAGAGTATTATTTTATTATGATGCAGTGGTTGGTATTGGTAGTGGTTAGGGTTCGATACAATTGGCGTACAATTGAGATATTAATTGTTTCATTGCTGGCAATAAACGTGAAGCTGTGAATGTAAATTCTACTCTAGCGTCATAAATATGTGGCTCAAATTGGCATAGCAAAAGAATATGGTGACTCAGCGTCGTCATTTGATGTCAATTTTCATCCATATGCCGACTGTAGATTACAGTTCATTTTACCGAAATATATTTGTTAGGAATTCTGAAAAAAAAAAGCTAGCTCAATAACTCGATGGTGAAGTAAAAGATCCCTGAATTCTGGGGCATGTGTAACAGACCCGGTCCGGCGATGGGCTCACCACCAATCACGTTTAGGGGTCCAATATGCTCGTGAAAAGTGGGTATTTTTAGGTACCACCTCCTCGGGGATAAAAGGCGTGAGATGTTACGAATTCTTGGAAAATCTATTTTAGCAAAACAAGTCCGTTAGTGTAAGAAAGAAAGAAAGAAGGAAAGAAAAGAAAAAAAACCGGCCAAGTGCGAGTCGGACTCGCGCACCGAGGGTTCCGTACAACCTTGCAAATTTATGGTTTTAGTAATTTTTTCCTTTATCTATGCTATAAGACGTTGCTTCGTACCAAATTTCAAGATTCTGAGTTCACGGGAAGCACCCTGTAGGTTTTGATTCCCTTGCAAGTGTCGAAAATTTGCGGCATAAACGGCTGTATCTTTTGATTGCGTTGGCTTAGAAGTTTGATTTTTTCACAGCTTCAAGGGACAGTAGACCTGAGTAATTGATATAAATTTCAGCTTCATACCTCCACGCGTTCCTGAGAAAAAGGGTCTTGACAGACGGACGGACGGACGGACAGACGGACAACAAAGTGATCCTATAAGGGTTCCGTTTTTTCCTTTTGAGGTACGGAACCCTAAAAAGAAAAAAAAAGAAAAAAATTAATAAATATGGAAGATACAAATATTATGTAGAAAAAAAATATACATAGAACGAAAGCGAGCGTCTTTCTTTCTTTGTTACACTAACAGAATAAAAACCGGCCATAAAAAGGACTGGACAAATATGTGCAGAACATAAAAAAAAAAAGTCCTTATAGAGCACAGTATTTAAAAACATTTCCAAGTATACATTAGTTGCCAAGTAATATAACTTACGAAGTACTCGACATGTGTACGTACGTAGTGCATCTAGATATGCTTTCACTCAACTTTCTACCTTTCTAAGGCAAGGTTGTTTTAGTTATGTAGGGCAGTTATAGGAATATACAATATTCTGCTACATATTGTATATTCCTATAACTGCCCTATAAGCGCAATTTCTGAAATTAGTTTGTACAGTATCGACTATGTAATCGATTTTAGCTATTTTTAATATGTGTTAAATTTTTCCGAAATATGAATTAGTCTCACTGAATTTAGGGCCACCTATGGGAACCGTACTATTATTATTCTTATTCTTTTAAGAAATTTTGTTAGACAAAACTAAAGTACGAATGCATCATATTTTTTCATATAATACTATACTAATTGCGGTGTATGGGGAATTGCACTTATTCTGAGACGCGTTGAATAGAAATTGGGAATCCGCTTCTGATACAGGTTGGTTACTGTTTTTTTAAAACACTGAACTATATTTTCTTGATTACCTAACAAAAACTAGTACATGTGAACAAATACAGCTCTTTGTATTGGGAAAACACTTCACACATTTTGCTTGTTTTTAATCTGAAGCAATTGAGAGTATGTTTAAATGAAATGTTTTCAACATATTCTATATACTAGCAGCGCCCCGTGGTTTCACCCGCGTAGTTCCCGTTCCCGTGGGAATACGGGGATTGAATTTAGCCTATGTGTTATTCTGATGTATAAGCTATATAACTGTAAAGTTTCATCAAAATAGAGAGCAGTGATAGCCCTGACGGTTAAAGAGCCGGCCGAAAATCAGTGAGGCTCGGGTTCGAATCCTGGCATGTACCAATGAGTTTTTCAAAAACTTACGTACATATTTATCACTAGCTCGACGGTGAAGGAAAACATCGTGAGGAAACCCGCAGGTCTCAGAATTAATTCTGAGACATGTGTAAATAGACCCGGTCCGGCGATGGGCTCACCACCTGTCACGTTTAGGGGTCCAATATATCTCGTGAAATGTGGGTATATCCAGTAATGGAATACCTCTGCCTACCCCCTCGGGGATGAAAGGCGTGAGATTATATTATTATTATTATATTATTATATATTTCATCAAAATGTTTGCGTTCAGTAGTTTTTGCGTGAAAGAGGAATAAACATCCATCCATGCATCCATCCATACAAACTTTCGCATTTATAATATTAATAGTATGCAGTTGAAATATTTATAGTAATTTTTCTCATAGCCTGTTTAACAGTTAATTCATGAATCAGAGAATATGTTATTCTGAAACAGTAGCCACTTGTTTAAGTTAATTTTAATATCTTGGAATTGGTTCCCATGTAAAAATTAAGTAACTTTGAGATGGTAGTTCTCATGAACTAACTGTTACAAATAACATTGTTTCAGTCTCTGTGGGAAATGTCAAATGTCCACGAGTCGAGTAATTACAGTTATTTATAGAAAATTTTAAATTAATTATTTACATTTTGTTAGTTTAATTTTATGTTTGTATTTTCAAGGAGCTATCATTGCATTTGGTTGTAGCTTCAAGTGGCCAGAGGGCTGGCAGTTAAAGAAAGAAGAAGAGCTACCATGTAATGTAACACCTTTTTTTTTTCTTTTATTTGGGTTAAAAAACAGTTACACAATACATTATTGTACTAGGGCTAATGGATACGTAATTGTATAACCAATCTCAATAACCACATATTTATGAAAGTAGGTAGATAATATTAAATTATAATATTATTGTATAAGATTGACACTTCTTTTTCCTTATTATTATTTTATTGAAATTTTAAGTGTGTGTGTGAATGATTGTAAGAATTTATGTGTAAGAGTATATCTGTTTGTGTGTTGTGTGTAATCATAAGGAATGTAGTGATGTAGTGATGGGTGCATTAGTAGTATTTTTAGTTTTTAGGTACCTTGTAAAACATATGGCATGTAAATAAAGTATTTGATTTGAATGTGTTTATTGAAATTTGAAAGAACCTATTTATCAGGAGGAATACAGCCAGCCTTCTTGTACTACTTAAAAACATGAGTTTAAAAAGAGCTGCCCTTGAGTTTCTTGCTGGCTCTTCTCGGGGCCCTGCATCTGAAACAGCCACTTGTCGGTGGAGATGGGTTGCTGTTTACATTTAGCCAATCTTCATGGACATGTTTAGAGTGCCTTGTTATTATAAACTACATATTGACATTTCTAAGTGTATATTCCATACCTATAGAAAATAAATAAATGAGTTTAAGTTTGACTTAACACATTCCTGTTTTGAAGACACAAAAACTTTCCAACAGTTTTTAGTTTATAAATACTTAAGTGGTAAGTCCTATAAAAAAGACTTTTTTCTCAAACTTTCCGGGTCACTTTTCCAATTTTTCTTTTTCTGAAAACCTTATTCTGTCAATTACACAATAACAAAAATTGCCAAATTGATTCATTCATTGACATCCTGTGGCCACCAACGTGTTCTGAATTTTAACAGAATTTTAGTCCAGCGATAGGCTCACATGCTGTCACGTTTCCGTAGTCTAAAAAACTGGTAAAAGTGCTTCCAAGAATGGATTACCTCTGCTTAACTCCTCAGTTAGATGGCTTGATCATATGAAATGAATGTGTATGTATTTTAATAATGATAAATGTTTAGTGTAGATAGAATTTGAAATTAATAATTGAATTAGTTGGTATTATGTACTGTTTTGACAATTTTAATTATATAATATTAGGTGTTTGTACTTATTGTATTAGTTATGGAAAAATTATGCAATATGATGGAAATTGAAATGCAGGGGATTTATTGAATTTTAGTATGATAAGAATTATAATGATATTTATTTCCTAAATTTTCGACACCATTGTAAAATATTGTATATGGAATAAATAATAATAATCTCGAGAATTTAAATTTAATAATAATAAATAAATACAAAATGTTTTCCAATTAGTAACATTTTATCTGTGTATTTGTATAACTGAAATTCTGATTTAAAATGACGATACCTACAGGTTATTTGGCACGTGACCGAACAAATGAACCAAATTGTTTATAAGCATTTGGTCTTACACATCAGCTGTGATTGTAAAACCTTAACATAAACGTTCCAATCCAAATATTACAGTAAAACACCACTACTACTAAACTACTCCCCTCTAACCACTAAAATGTTAATAATTAGCCACCTGCAGGGCATTAGCGTGTATAAATCGCCTAATTTATCAAAGCTTTTCACTTAGTTTCATGTCGCATTTTTCATTAAGTTTTCCCGCGTGATTTTCGACTTTTCGTCGAAAAACCGCTAACGTGAAGGTTAAGGAGGTCGTTATTAGTATTTTCGGCTACACGACACCGCTGGAATCGAGCCCCGGCTTCCAAATAAAGTCAACAAAATAGAGACTTGACATGTCGACCATTCTGAACTAAACTCACCTGCTTCTGGTTCCGGCAGCGTTGGTAGCACTCCAATTCGATGCCATTCAAGATATAATTGAACAAAAAGCACAAACGATAGCAATTATAATCTATTTCACACAATAATCATTCAGTTTTTACGATTTTTATTTTGTGACACTCACGGCGAAGCGACCGAGGAACAACGCGATCGCACATCTGATGGTGTTGCCAGTTGTGGATTACAATTTCTACTATTTGTATTTTTTTAAGGTGCGTCCATACTTGCTCTTTGTATCATTAACCTTGTCAGCTTACCAGTTTATTTTGATCAGAAATAGACAAATCTGCTCTTTTGAATAAGTACTTTGATTGTTTAAATACGATCTTCGAATTTTTTAGATGAATTAATAATCTAAATGATAATCACAATAAAATAATGTTTCAAAACGTTTGCGTCAACGGCATGTTAAATGTCAATGTCAAAATAATCAATATACATTTCTATTTCATTTCGTTACTACCTACATTTCGAAATTTCGTTTCTCTAATGAAAATACATAGCTGAATGTAAATGATTTTTAGTGAAATTGCTTAAAAGTGTTGTTGTAAAATGATTAAGGCAATTCTAGTGTTCAACAACCATGGAAAACCGAGACTGTCGAAGTTCTACCAATACTTTGTACGTGAAAGTTTAGATAAAAGTCATTCTCATATTTTTCATTACTTATTTATTTAGTATACCGTTTTTTTCTAAAGCTTCTCTTTTATATGTAGTCTCTTTGCATTTATAGTTTGCGAAACAATAGAAATTAATGATAAAAAAATAACCTATTATTTATTTATTCCCCGTATTTATTCCTTTCATGCAATATTGATCATACGCATACCTGGTGATCGCGGGGACGACAACCAGGTTCTGTCAGGTCTGCTGTATTTTTAATGCCCCTAAAATAACTGGTTGTGAGCGCATTGCTGCCTGGTGCTGTTCCATTACACATGCCTCAGATCCTATGATAAGAATAACCATTATCACCATAGAAACTGTCAAACTCTTCTGCAATTAATCTACGCTAATATTATCAAGAGGAAATATTCGATTTTTTATTTGTTTGTATTGAATAGGCTCCGAAACTGTTGGACCGATTTTAGAAATTGTTTCGCCATTGAAAAGCTTGCTTTCCTGGGAGTAACATGAGCTATAATTTCCCTCGGGAATGGGAATGGGACTCATGTGAAATCGTGCGGAACAGCTGGTGAGAGATACAATTATTGTAATTGCTTTATCTTCAACTAGCGGTTCTGCGCGGTTCCCGTGAGAATACGGAAAAAATATAGCCTGTATTACTCAGGGATCTTCCAGCTTTCCATTGGTAAAAGAATTTTTAAAATTGGTTCAGTAGTATTTAAGTTTATTAGTAACAAAGATACAAATCTTTCCTCTTTATAATGTTAGTATAGATTCGGGTGGTCGAGGTATTCCAGTCCTAGAAGTTTCACAAACACCGTTAATTCCTGATTGTATTTATTTTCAGAATGAGGACATGCAGCAGCAGATCATCAAGGAGACGTTCCAGCTGGTGTCGAAAAGGGATGACAACGTATGCAATTTCCTTGAGGGTGGCAGGTGGGACAGTTCATAATCATCATCATCATTTAAGCCGCAAGACTCTGTAGAGACACTATACAGAACGCGCCAATAGACTGCCGAGTTCTAAACCGCGCTATCGAAGTTTTCTAATGACTTTGTATAAATACAACTGTCCAACATCAAGGCACTATCATCTGGCGTGGCGAAAGATCTTCCCTTTTTACTATGGAGGAGCATTCCACCTCCGTCCCTACATAACTCTTTAACTGTAACTAAAAAACATTGTATACATAAATACAACAATATTTTATCAAATCATGATTCTATTTCCCATGACTACCTTGCAGTGTGCTCTTGATGTTTCGATCCGTAAAAATAAATACTTACGTGGTTTTTAAAATCACAATCCTAGGAGTCCCAATTTTTTATGTTGCACAGTTGCATATTCAAAGCGGTTGAAAAATACTCTCTACAACAATTATCACTACAGGAAGAGATTTAGGAGGGCGTAGACATAATTTTTAACGGTCAGAAGATGCATCGTGTCTTAACCTGTGCACTTAACCTTAAACTAATGTATTTTGGTTTATTTCTAGCCTTATCGGAGGCTCAGACTACAAGCTGATCTACAGGCATTATGCTACACTATACTTTGTGTTCTGCGTTGATTCCTCTGAGAGCGAGCTTGGGATATTGGATCTGATACAGGTAACAATAAATTACGGTTAAAGGGCCTGCTTCACATGATGATAATCAGTGAGGCTCGGGTGCGAATTCTGGCATGTACTAAAGATTTTCAAAACTTACGTACATATTTATCACTAGTTCGACGGTAAAGGAAACCATCGTGAGGAAACCCGCTGGTCCCAGAATTAATTCTGAGAGTTCTGAGACATGTGTAAAAGACCCGGTCCAGCGATGGGCTCACCACCTATCATGTTTAGGGGTCCAAAAAACATCGTGAAAAGTGGGTATATCCAGAAATGGAATACCTCTACCTACCTCCTCGGGTGTAAAAGGCGTGAGATTTTATTTATATCATTATAAAAATTAAAACATGAGATGCAGCCCATTAACAGCACGTACGGAGGCTCAGTAATAAGGTTCCCCTGGCACTCTACGTATGGAAGCACCAAAAAACGTCTCTCAACTTCCAGGTCTTCGTGGAAACCCTGGACAAGTGCTTCGAGAACGTATGCGAGCTGGATTTGATCTTCCACGCCGATGCAGCACACCAGGTGTTAGACGAGCTGGTGATGGGAGGGATGGTGTTGCAGACCAACATGGCTGATATCCTCAGCCGGCTTCAGGAGCAGAACAAGATGCAGAAGGCTGAGGTATGGGTTTAACCTCTAAAACCAGTTTGAGTTGCAGGTGTCCATGAGCGACGGTAGTCACTTAATATTGATTGGTGATAGAGCAGTGATAGTTATAGAGCCGGCCGAAAATCAGTGAGGCTCGGGTTCGAATCCTGGCATGTACCAATGGGTTTTTCAGAAACTTACTTACATATTTATCACTAGCTCGACGGTGAAGGAAAACATCTCGAGGAAACCCGCAGGTCTCAGAATATGTGTAAATAGACCCGGTCTGACGATGGGCTCACCACCTATCACGTTTAGGGGTCCAATATATCTCGTAACATGTACCCCCATATCCAGTAATGGTATTCCTCTGCCTACTCCCTCGGGGATAAAAAGGCGCGAGTTTTTTTTTTTAATAAATTTGTGGGGTGCGGGGGTGGAATTAAAATTCCGCGCGTTGTTCAACTACCCTAAAGTCAATGTCTAAAGTTTTTATTCAATGTAGGGGTATATAAGTCCTCTTTTTGAAATTGACGCTACCTCTTCGAAACTCCGAACTTTGCACCGCTAAAGAAATGATCATAAAAATAAACTTTGATTAATAATAATACTTAATTGTAGGACACAATTCACACACGGTTTTTAGTCCCAAACTAGGCAGGGCCTGTACTATGGGTACTAAACAACTGATAGACATACTTAAATAAATATTAAACGACCAGACCCGAAGCCAACAGACATGTTCATGCACACAAACGTTGGCCCCGAGCGGGAATCGAACCCGCGACCTCCGACTCAGAAGGCAGGGTCACTACCAACTGAGCCAACAGGCCCGTCTATTATTATCCTACTATGAATGTTTTTTTGTTTATGGATAGATTATGTGTTGCCACATGTAAAAAACAAAGGGGTACTATGAGTCCAAGTCATTCATTTCTGTTCGTAAATAAAAATAAATTTGTCCAGGCGGGCATCTCGGCGGCTCCGGCGAGGGCAGTGTCTGCCGTCAAGAGCATGAACCTGCCGCAGCAGCTCAGGGATATGAAGCTGCCGGACCTTCCCCAGGCTATCAAGGTATACAATAACTTGACAAAGATATCTCCTTTGTCAAAACCTATAGTGCCTTAAATTGTTTCTAATTGTGAAAACTTGTAATTGGCTCTTTGTTACCCATGATTTTCTTTCATCATGTTATTTTAGCTGTAAGTTTTCCGAAAAATAAATAAATATGCAATCGGGTGTCAAAGGTCCCACAATAAAAAAAAAAAGGTGTGTATGTAGGTGAAATAGGGTAAGAGTAAACTAACCTATCACAGGAACACCCTTGCACGCTCATTGGCTAACACAGACAGCTACGTTAGCAGGCTGGAAAGACCCAGAATAATATATTAAAGATAATAACTAAATACTCGGGTTCGAATCCAGGCATGTACCAATGAGTTTTTCAAAAACTTACGTACATATTTATTACTAGCTCGACGGTGAAGGAAAACATCGTGAGGAAACCCGCAGGTCTCAGAATTATTTCTGAGACATGTGTAAATAGACCCGGTCCGGCGATGGGCTCACCACCTATCACGTTTAGGGGTCCAATATATCTCGTGAAATGTGGGTATATCCAGTAATGGAATACCTCTGCCTACCCCCTCGGGGATAAAAGGCGTGAGATTATATTATTTATTATTATTAATAACTAAATATAAATAAATTAATTAATTTGTAAAGCATAATGCTTGTTAACAACTAAGGAAGAAAGTAGCCAATGAATCACTCATTCCAAACGACAAATACTACAGCAAATTATCTGGCCTAAGGTCTATAACGATCGCAGATAGAAATATTAATTTAAAAAAGGTGAACTAGAGTGTCAATATTTGGGTGTTACCCTAGTGTCGCTACACATTTTTTTTTATTATTTCTTATTATTGAGCAGTGATAGCCTTAAGGTTAAGGAGCCTGCTTAACATGATGATAATCAGTGAGGCTCAGGTTCGAATCCTGGCATGTAATGTACCTATGAGTTTTCAAAACTTACGTACATATTTATCACTAGCTCGACGGTGAAGGAAAACATCGTGAGGAAACCCGCAGGTCCCAGAATTAATTCTGAGATATGTGAAAAAGACCTGGCCTCACCAGCTATCAAGTGGGTTTATCCAGAAATAGAATCTCTCTACCCCTCGGGGATAAAAGGCGTGAGATTATATTTTTTTATTAATGCCGATTATTTTCAGGACCTGAAATTCTGACCGCTGCAGCAGGGCGCGTATGCCGCCTCTCCCGTAACCATAGCCACGAACATCATCAGCACCATGTACCCTCAAGACAAATACCAACACATACAGAAGCAAGAAAACTTCGCCAACAAGTTCTTTGGATCAGAAACTCTAAGCACTAAATTCTCCGAGACATTCTCAGAAAACTATCAACAAACCGAAGGCGTAAATTTTCCAAACTACGAGAGCTCGAAGCTGGATGGATACCAGGATTTGAGTGGGAGCACGGTGGAGTATGATTATAAAGAAGCTAAGAGCAGAAAGAAGAAGAAGAAAAGACAGAAGAATGTTGCCTTTCAGTGACAGTTTTCGGCGAACGACTTTTGGTAACGAATGTATATTAAAACGAGTACTTTGATTAAAAATACCAGAATCCAAACTGTGTTTAAAAGGCACTAAGAGAATTTAAAAAATGTTTTGGTACAGTGGGGTAACGATGTTAATACATTACTCTTCTGGTACACTGGGGTAACAATGTTAAATTCAATTCAATTCTTTATTTGCTTATCACATGTTGAATACATTTATGGTATTTAAGATTACAGACAAGACATATGATACCCCGTAGGGGCACTGCAATATATGAGAGATCACTACCTAAAGTTATTGTTAGTGTTAATACATTACCCTTCTGGTATAATAGGGTAACAATGTTAATACATTACCCTTCTCTTACAGTGGATGAACAATGTTAATAGATTACCCTCTGGTAGAGTGGGGTAACAGTGTTGATATATTACCCTTCTCTTACAGTGGGGGAACAATGTTAATAGATTACCCTCTGGTAGAGTGGGGTAACAGTGTTGATATATTACCCTTCTCTTACAGTGGGGGAACAATGTTAATAGATTACCCTCTGGTAGAGTGGGGTAACAGTGTTGATATATTACCCTTCTCTTACAGTGGGGGAACAATGTTAATAGATTACCCTCTGGTAGAGTGGGGTAATAATATCAAATCAATACATCACACTTTTGGTACAGTGAACAGTGGGGTAAAAATATTAATACGTCACCCTTCTGGTACTTTTCATTGTCTTTTTTACATTCAATCTCGTTTTCTGGTGTTAATTGATTACAGTACCTAATTCTTAAAAAATGGATCCGAAGGAATGGAAATACTGTTTTTAATATTTCTTATTTAGAGGATAAGAAACTCTTTAATGATTTTTCAATAAGGTCTAACCAAGTATCGGAATGATACTCATTATAGTGATCAACTCCTATTATGAGCGCAACTTCAAAAAAATCTGTTCTATATAAAAGTGCAATATATGAAATGATCAGGTTTTTTTCGGGATTTCAAAGTTGATCCCTTAATAAAAGTTCTTATAATATAATGACAGAAGTTTTTGGAAAAATGTCAAAACAATTCATTTATCATCAATAAAGTTACATTCGAACAGTCACAGATGTGCATCGCAAAAGTCACAGATGTTTTACGCAGAATGTCACAATAAACTTGTAATATTTAACATCGTTACACGTTAAATCAGTCCGTCAAGCAACAATTTGCAGACATAATCCACATTATCTGTTATCCATATCCTACCGTGGGTCACTACTGTTTGACCGACAATATTTTTTTTTTCAAATATAATATAACTAGCTGACGCCTGCGACTTCTTTCGATAGATTATACGTTATTCCGATGTATAAGCTGCATTACTGTAAAATCTCATCAAAATTCCTTCAGTAGTTTTTGCTTTAAAGATTAACAAACATGCGTCCTCAAAAATTTTCCCCTTTATAATACTTGTAGTAGCATTTTGCGTGAAATATTGTGCCTGATATAAAATACTTTAAGCTTATTTTGTTAGACCTTATAATAGAAATTTATTTATAGTCAGTCTTCAAAAGTTCTTCAATTGAAAAAGTTGTACTGACTTTCTGGGGTGAAAAGTCGTAAATATACTCAAATATATATTTAAAAGTTGTTGTCGTTTGTGTAATGCATTCCTTGTTCGAATTTAATGTGAAACGTGCAATTGGTAATGGCGAGCAGGGGCTGGCTAGGAGGATATATAACTAATAGCTTATTTTAATTAGGTTTTAAGAAATATATTTTATGTTATACATATTTTGTTGTTTTATTCAATAGAAATGGCCGTGAGTCCTGGGAGTCGCCTTTCATGCGTGAGGCTCGGGTTCGAGTCCTGGGCATGTACAAATGGGTTTTTCAAAAACATACGTACTTAATTTTAGTACTGGTTCAACGGTTAAAGACGTTACCACCCGGTCCGGGGTGGGACTGTCACATTTAGGGGTCTAAAAATATACAGGTGAAAAGTGGATACCTAGGCTTAGCAATGGAATACCTCTGCCAACTCAGGGAAGCGTAAGCATTCTGAATTCTAAAAAATCCTTTTAAATAATAAATTTTGGATGACTATATCATCACAGGGACAGCGGGTAAAACGGAACATTTTGTGTTTCTTCATGTTATGATTTCGAAGATTTTTGTCATGACCTAATAGGAACTATACGTTAATACATCTATAGACAAAGAAAAAAAAACAGTCCAGTTAGAGGTAGAGATAGGTAGGTAGTGATGCATGTTTTTTGTATATCTTTTTTTTTTACGTATTTAATTTATATTATTAGCGCCATCTATGATTTTCATAATACAACTTCTTTAACAGCGCTATCTGTGGCATTTTATTTGAACTTCTGACTAAGCTAACGTTTAGTAGTTTGTAAAACGTTGTAGTTTCCCTATTTAACACTAGATAGCGCTTATTAGCTAACCAAGACTCAAACCTCACTATCAGTAGTTCTACTTAGCAATAGATGTCGCTAGCAGTTTCAAATGTGTTCGAGATTTTATCAACAGAAATTGCAAATACATAGATCCGTATCATACCACTCGGCAAAACGTTTCAACTATAGCAAATTACACGAAGCCTGTCGGTACGTATCATTAACTCTGATATACGATCTTTATTAGACGCAGTTTGCTGGCTGTTACCTTTTTTATTTGCTTTTTTAAGTAACGGGTGAGTGTAATTATTGCATTATTTGCGGTTAATTTGCGCGTCTTTCGCTGAGAATCCAAGATGGATGACTTTCTAGAAATTATGTCTGTACATGTAATTTATTGTACCGGAAATCTAGCAGCTTCATAGTTCATAAAGGAGGGCTGTGAGAAAATAACTTGCTATATACCAATAATTATTTTTAATACATTGTGTAGTTGTTATCAAGGCATAAAATCTATGTAGTTATATTTGTAGGTGTAATTTATTACTTAGATGACTTTCTTATAGGTATATGCTCGGTTCGTCGATAAAGTCCTGCCTCCCTAACCTTATATCGACCGGAATGTATTGAAAAATAGACCGTTAAAGTGTTACCTACACGAAATAGACCACCAGCATGAGTCTTTTGATGGATGTGGATGAAGCATGAGATATCTGCTAGGTTCGTAGCAAGTGGCAGTCTGATGTCTTCCTACCACTGGTGATATTATAGGTAGGTATGTATGTATGCACATAAGTATTCATATTTGATAACGAGCCTACGTACATTTCTAAGGGCACGGGGAGCAGGGGTCTTATTGTCAATTGACAACCGTAATCGCAATCGGCTTCGCTTTGGCCCTACATTGCTTCTGACATACAACTGTCAGTGCAGCAGTGAGAGCAGTGATAGCCATTACGGTTAAAGAGCCGGCTGAAAATCAGTGAGGCTCGGGTTCGAATCCTGGCATGTACCAATGAGTATTTCAAAAACTTACGTACATATTTATCACTAGCTCGACGGTGAAGGAAAACATCGTGAGGAAACCCGCAGATCTCAGAATTAATTCTGAGGCATGTGTAAATAGACTCGGTCCGGCGATGGGCTCACCACCTATCACGTTTTGGGGTCCAATATAGGTATCTCGTAAAAAGTGGGTATATCCAGCAATGGAATACCTCTGCCTACCCCCTCGGGCATAAAAGGCGTGAGATTATTTATTTTTATTTATTTATTTTATTTTTATACAACTGTCAATAGGTACACCAGTGTCTTAAAGAGCAAGCGCTGGCCACGTAATGAATGTCAAATATAGACGATTCCGATTTTAATTATAAGTAAATGGACAATAACTTTAAGTATTTTTTAATACTCAAAGGAGAATACGGCCTCTTTAACTATTATTATCTCTAAATTTAAATCATGAAGTCTGATTTGTAGCCTAGGATTTCTCAACAGGCCGCTTAGGCCGTGGCCTAACGGCGGCAGCGGTGTAGAGTGAGCAATCTCGACGCTTTGTCAAGTTCGTTTGTGAAGGTAATGCTAAAACACTTGAGCATAGATAAGTAGTTCTTCCCTAAAAGCGGCACAAATGGAGGTGACCTATTCTTAAGAAAAGTATAAACCCGGCACTGGATATAATAATAATAATCTCACACCTTTTATCCCCGAGGGGGTAGGCAGGGGATTCCATTTCTGGATACACCCACTTTTCAGGAGATATTTTTTGGACCCCTTAACGTGATAGGGGTTGAGCCGATCCGGACCAGCAGGCGTAGTTATTCCCTGAGCTTCGACATTCGATATTCGACTCGGAATGGGAAAATCTGTGGAAGATGGGCTATTCACAGATGTCGGTATCGAAAACGAATGTCATATTTGACATAGGGATTCGGAAAATTTTAAGTGGCTCTCGAAAATGCCTAGAATACAGTTTCCAAAGTCGATAAATTCGACTTCGGAAAATTTTTCACTCGATCTGAATCGAAGGGAAACGGCGTCGAGCCTCCGTGAATACGCCTGCGGGTCTTTTACACATGTCTCAGAATTAATTGTGAGACCTGCGGGTTTCCTCACGATGTTTTCCTTCACCGTCGAGATAGTGACAAATATGTATGTAGGTACGTAAGATATGGCTAATTGTTGGTTTACTCGAATCTTAGCGTAAATTACGATTTCATAAGTCAACTTACATGAAAACAAAAGGAATATAACGTCTTGAAATAACTGTAGAGCTCTAGAGTGACTTGTAAAAAATGTTTAATTAAACTCCTCCTTCAGTTCGGAGCTGAATTACAAGTTGCTACGAGAATACTCTTATTTTTCCCTTTTTAGACTAATGGATAACGTGTGCCTCGTTTAGATGAGGATAGGACTAGCAGAGGCATATTAAGGAATTTTGAGCAATCTTTTGTTACCGTATTAATGGTCATGTGAGCTATCCACTATTCCACTATCCTACTAATATTATAAACGCGAAAGTTTGTAAGTATGGATGTTTGTTGCTATTTCACGCAAAAACTACTGAACGGATTTTGATGAAACTTTACAGATATATAGCATATACATCAGAATAACGCATAGGCTATATTTTATCCCCGTATTCCCTTCTATTCTCCGTATTCCATCGTGAAACGGCGGGGCGCTGCTAGTATTAAATATTTATAGTTTATTTTTTAGGTAAAATTTAGATTTATAGTGCATGTAATAATTTAGTGAATTTGTATTAATACTATTAATCATGCAGAACAAAGAAAAGTATTGACATGCAAAAAGTGATAGTAGATCAGTTGATGTGCGGTGATTAGGTGTGCTACCCCCATCACGCTCATCTAGTCTATAAAAACTCTATCAGTGCTGTGTAAGCGTTCACTCTGTATTCTGAAGTAGCGAAATAAACAAATGTTGTGTTACTCTGCTGGTTTAATTTTATAATAGTAACAACATGTTGAGATTGATCAGAATCAGAAATGCCAGAATTATTATTATCTAATGAATACACTAGCAGCTCTTGAGCTGATGCGTGTATATCACTGCACTTGTGTTCATTGTTTAAAATGTTTATCAAGTCTATTTTGAAAACAGTTCACTGATGGGGCACTTATCACTGTTTCTGGGAGAGCATTCCATATGTTGGTGACACGATGTGGTAAAAAGTGTGTTCTGGGGTTGCTTGCACATAGAGGTTTGGTCAGCTTTAACGAGTGCCCTCTTAATCGTATGTTTGGATTCATTGTATACAGGTCCTTAATGTTTTTTACATTGTAATGTCCGTTTAGTATCTTATAAATTTCTATAAGATCTCCTCTTTTTCTTCTCTGTTCCAGAGTCGTTAGGTTAAGTTCCTTCGTCGTCGTTAGGTGAAATTGTCAGAGAGAAAGATGTCGCTGCTATTTTGTGGATCAAGTTTGTCAGCGGCGTCAGCCGTGTAAAAATAAAATAACTTACCTATACGTGCCTAAGTAAGTACCTACCTACATCGCGCAGTGATAGCCTTACGGTTAAAGAGCCTGCTTCACATTATGAAAATCAGTGAGGCTCGGGTTCGAATCCTGGCATGTACCAATGAGTTTTTCAATACTTACGTACATATTTATCACTAGCTCGACGGTGAAGGAAAACATCATGAGGAAACCTGCAGGTCCTAGAATTAATTCTGAGACATGTGTAAACTGATCCGGTCCGGCGATGGGCTCACCACCTATCACTTATAGGGTTCCAAAGAATATCTCGTGAAAAGTGGGTATAGTTAGAAATAGAATACCTCTGCCTACCCCCCCGGGGGTATAAGGTGTGAGATTATTTTTTATTTTTTTAAGTACATCAAAAAAATAACCTATGTATTAATTAAGTACCTAACTTAAATTAAGGATCTAATAAACTAAATAATATAATGAATAATAGAAATAAGTAGGTACTTATGTAATTTCTAGTACGTAAGTAGGAAATAAATATCTTTAAATCTAAATCAAGATATATAAAAAAATTCAACTGTTTCAAGAATATGAAAATCCTAGATTAATAATATAATAATATAATAATAATAATATAATCTCACGCCTTTTATCCCCGAGGGGGTAGGCAGAGGTATTCCATTACTGGATATACCCACATTTCACGAGATATATTGGACCCCTAAACGTGATAGGTGGTGAGCCTATCGCCGGACCGGGTCTGTTTACACATGTCTCAGAATTAATTCTGAGACCTGCGGGTTTCCTCACGATGTTTTTCCTTCACCGTCAAGCTAGTGATAAATATGTACGTAAGTTTTTGAAAAACTCATTGGTACATGCCAGGATTCGAACCCGTGCCTCACTGATTTTAGGCCGGCTCTTTAACCGTCCGGGCTATCACTGCTCCTAGATTTATTGTTCAAAATATAGTACACTAGTTGTTTTCGCCCGCTTATAGAAAAAAATATAGGTACCTACCTACCTAAGTAGCCTATGGTAGATACTCCCAAAAATATAAGTTTTCCATTTTTGAAAGAATTATTAAAATCCAGTATCGGAGCCTATTCAATACTAAACAAACAAAAAATGTAGTCATAGTCATATCGTTTATTGCAAAAATGTGGTTATACAGGTGGTAGGTAATTATAATGTACACACATCAACCCTGGAAGGGCGCAGCAATATAAAAATACAAAAACATATATACAAAATGAAATTTTAAAACAAAAATTAAAAACTAAAAATTAAAAATCTTTCTTATAATACAAATATAAGTGTAGATGTAGATTCACTGTATTTAATCATTATCCAGTAGGTACCTAAGTATCATCTCGTCTAAACACAGCACCCGTCTTAAGTTAAAACACACTTAAAAATGGTGACTAATTAAAAACACCCTCTTTTGAGAGTTTCTTTTATTTTTCTTCAACACCCTCCCTTGGGGAGGGCGAATTTTTCACGGCAAATTACCAAGCGTTGGAGGTTCAGGGGTTAACAATCTGACTACACAAGAAAAGGTCTAGGTTCGAATTTGTAAATCATCTTATCTTACGCTTGTAGTGTAAAAATAAATCAATAATACAAAACGAAAATTCATTTTTTTTATTCAATGTAGGGGGGCTCTTTTTAGAAAATTATAAAAAAATATAAATTTATTTATTTAATAATTGTAATCGAACTATGTTGGCCAGTGCAAAGAAGACTGGCTGACTTATGTAAATTAAACTTTTTGTAAATGCTTCCAAAAATATTCTTTTGTTCTTTTTTTAAATTTAAATAGGTAGCTAGGTTTCCCAAATTCATTAATCATCTAATTATAATCTCATAATTAAGACTATATCTTTTAATTATTATAACGCTGAAACTGTATTCACTGGATATAGGTATCCCTGATTAGCCTAATGGTTGACTGGGAAATATTGCTTTAGGGAGATTACCTACGTCTGCCAAATGTAGGTAGGTAGGTACCTACCTACTAGAGATGTGTACCGGTTGCAATTTTAGCCTCCGGAGATTTTAGGAGATTTTTTAGCAAAAACCGGTTTTTCGCCGGAGAAAAACCTATAGGGAAATTTCTTGATATTTTATGGAAATTGGCTTAATTTATACAGTCGTAGTAAACAACATTTATTTACAAACATTTAAAAAATATATAACAGCCCGCACATGTAAAACGAGATTTTGTGAAAGTAATGATGCAATGCAATACCCTACCATGACAAATCAATACGTAGCTAATAATTATTTTAAATTGTTTCGGGGCCCTAGACCAAAAGGAACTCGTTAGTTATCAGTGACCTAAACCCTCAATTATTTCTCATTTGTATGTTGGTTCTGTTAATAAAATTCGAGGTATAAAATACCACCATTATTCTCTCGCTTGTGTTCCGCGCGCGTGTATATAAAAAAATACCGGTAAAAAATAAAATCGCCGGTAAAGAACCGGTACTGACGTTATCCGGTTTTTCACCGGTTTTTGTAGAACCGGTACACATCTCTAGTACCTACCTACCTATGTATTGATAAGAACATCATGTTAAAAAAAATATTTAGTAGAGTTAGGCGGTGCTGGCGTGGAATTACAATAATTTTAAGCTATTTATTATTATTATTATCGCAAAGTTTTAAAATAAAATAACTCTTAGAATGCAAATTCTGAATGTTATAAACCATAATTATCTACATCATTATGTAGGTACCTACATCAATACATGTTATTATTAAGCATAATGGAACAATGAAACTTTTAAACAAACAACACAAAAAAAACAATCAAACTACTCAATTAGGGCACCGGAATCAAATCATACAGCCAACCGTCAATATCTACAATGACAAAATGACGACTTCACTTTTATTTAAATGCAACGAACAAACACACATTACAATATAATAAACCGGCCGAGAAAATAATAAAACCACGCGGTTGAACGTATAAATAGGCAAAGGGAAAAAGTGTTCAGCCCCGCCTGCGGTGGGCTTGTCCGGGCCACGCCTGTCGGAGAGGGGGACTCACCGTCTTATTCGCCAGTCGAATGCTTTCGCGGATCGCGTATGACGTATCACCAAATACAATTGTTAATTTAAAAAATATACCTGTCAAAAAGGCTCTAATTAAAAACCTATTTTCCCAAGTTTTCCTTTTCCCGCGCGAATTTGACAGTTTACTTTTTTTGAAAATATGCTCTTTTGACGTTCCGTTTCTGTGATGTGTGTGTGCTAGGATGTATGGACTTGTAGTTGGTTTGTTCAGTTTTGGAAAATGGCGGTTTTTTGTGGGATTTCTCGCGGAATTGTGTGAGGTGAGTTTTTCTGGGTTTCCCCGTGAAACAAGAAACGCGTCGGTAGATTTTTTGCCCTTGAAGGGGCTGTGAAAAAAGAGATAAAAAATGACAAGCGAAGAACAATCCTTCGCGTAGAAGATTGCAAAAAGCTCACATCTGATTATAAAGAATACCTACCTACATCTTTTCTTTGTGGAAGAACATTCAAATAACATAACTTTAATATTTTTATTTTGAATAATATACTAACATAATCAGGTACTAGGTATAATTTATTATTATTTAAATTAAAAACATAACAAGTACAACTCAATGTTTTAGAGACCCAGTAAAATATATCTTTCAGTATTTTTTCTTTCTCTTGTTAATAAAAAAACTTTAATAATTAGAACCATTATTTTATTTGTTGAAACCACGTTAATTGTTAACGCCTAATCTATACTTCTATTATAAAGAGGAAATACTTGATTTGTTGCTTGTTTGTTTATTGAATAGGCTCCAAAACTACTGAATCGATTTTAATAAGTCCTTCACCAATAGAAAGCTTACTTTTCTAGGAGTGGCATAAGCTATAATTTTCCTTCGGGAACGGGAGCTACGCGAGTGAAATCGCAAGGAACAGTTAGTAATATATACTTACATACTGTCTACACTACCTATTATTAAAGAGTTTTATAAATAATACTAATAAAACAAACAGGAATATCCGTTTATTCGAAGTGCTCGATACGAGACCGTTTTTAAACAAAGATAAGCAAATATTCATAAAGAAAGATCCGTGAAAATGTCTTCCTTTTTTCCTACGGGATCGGCCTCGGCGCTCTCGACGTCTCCGTCGTAGTAGGTAGGTACTTTCTCGTGTCATCATCATAAGTCCTAAAGTCCTTCACATTGTCATAGTCCTCACATTTGGCGGGATGTCATAATAAAATAAAATGAAATCAAATGTCTTTATTGTGACTCACATGATAAGTACCTATAATCTCTCTAATATACGAAAATATCGTTTGGTCATAAAATATGGTTTGGTCATTTAGAACGTATTTAATGAATGAATGAAAGAAGAGTAACGAAAGAGATTTATGATGCGAATGTTGAAGGATGCAAGGAAACAAAACGCCCCAGAAGGACGTTCACGGATCAAATTAGTGACCTCCTTCGAAAAGCTCGAGTCCGGAGTGCGAAGAATAAAAGAGAGTGCATGAAAAGGCTTTATGGATGAGAAGGAAGCCAGGGAAGTGTGCGGAGATCGGGCAAAGTGGCGATTCATCGTCTCTGCCTACCCCTGTGGGAAGTATATATGTAAAATATCGTGTCACGGTGTTAGTGGTTGCACTCCACTCCACCGAAATGGCTCACCAACTTTAATAAAAAAAAATTATGTTGGGAAAGTATGAAAATAGGCTGTGAAGTATTTTTCACCCTCCTACTCCCATCCCCCATTTTATATAACAGAACAACGTTTCAGCTTAGTAGCAGTATTACATAAATTAAAAATAACAAATATAATTATGGCATTATTACATGGCATATTAATTGTGGCATGCAGAATGGCAGAATGAAACCTACCGTTTGCCACAATTAAGTATGTTAAAACTAATAAATAACTCAAAATAAAATAATTAATATTTAACCTTATTTTCGGAGTAATAATTATTTGCGCAGATGACAAACTTTTGTTGTAAGTTACATGCGTATTAATTGTTTAAATATGTTTAAGAAATTGATTGTTATAGTTTTTATTTATTGCGAGTCTTTCATTTAATTATACTACGACCCTCTTACGGGTATGCGCGTGTTTTTTTGGATGGGACAGAATAAAAATGGTAAATAAGTGTATTAGAATTCATAAAAAAACAATGCAATTATACTGGTTATTTGATTTCACTGTTTTAAACGGTAAAAATATTTTCAAAAGATTTATTTTAAAAAGCTTTCTTTTCTAGTCAATAATAGTTTTCGATGAATGTTAAAAATACATCAATAACTAATTACCTATATAGGCACTAAATTCTTGATGATGATATCAAATTATAAGTTATTTTCTTACTAACACCTAAGTATATAGGTATCTACTTAATTAATTTAATACCTACCTACAAGACTTATGTTCACTGTCTTGTTAACACACAAACCTAGTCATCCAATATTTTCCAATAGGTAATACACAATACTTACAAGGTTCTAATTAATTATTGAAACTAATTAATCCATTACCTTTAAACGAAATAAAAATTACAACAAAATATGTACCTAAGTATATTTATTTCTCATAATATATCGTCAATATATTACAAAAATTAATTATGAAAACAATACGCTATTATTTTTCAACTACAAAATGCGTAAATTACATTATTATTTGCTTAAATTTTACGTAATACTGTTATTTATTACAACGAGATAATCGAATAGCACTTTACTATTAATAATGGAACAGTTGACAGCTGCGCTAATACAATAATAATAATGGTAGAATAATAATTATTATAGCGGAGTTACAGAGATAATAATTGAATAAGCTTGAGTTTGATAATTTATTTTACGTAAATGGTTAGTGTCTAATAAAGTATCTACGCTATCTTCTCTTCTATCTTCTTGTATCTATACATAGGTACTTACATACTCGTTTATGTAAGTATATAAATAATTTGTAAAAGAAAAAAACTGACTTCAAACAGGAAACTAAAAAAAGTAAAAAAACACTAGTCGCCACTACGATTTCTCTGGGATGCCATCATCAGATCCTGGTTTCCTTATAATATTACGACCGATTTGATATCAGCTTTAGAACAAAATAAGAATCATCAAAATCGATTCTTAAACGATGAAGTTATCTGCGAACATACACATGTTTATGTAACAGAATGAGCGTAATTCCTGAAATTAGTTTGATCAGTATCGACGATTAAGCTATTTTTTATAGATAAGTAGGTGCCTACTAAGTTTTTTCTTTAAATTGTTTAAAACGGTTTTTCATAGCTACCTACCTAAGGGCCCGATATCTACCTACTACGTACAGATGAAATCGCAAACTTTATAACTGACTAGCTGTTCTCACGAACACCCTCACATCCGTAAGTCCAATTCCCGTGGGAAAATTATAGCCCATGTTACAGTCAGAAAAGTAAATATTGGAAAGAATTAAAAAATTATTAATCTTTCGGAGACAATACATCACGAACATACTTACAAGAAAATACATACTTAGGTACTCATTAAGTTTCATATAATATTATTTTTATAGTGTAGACATAAGACAACATGAATGTTACAATCGTCCAAGAATCCTGAAACAATTCTGCGCTAAAACAAATTATGGATAATTTATATCATTCATTCATTCATTTATAGCCCGGACGGTTAAAGAGCTGGCCGAAAATCAGTGAGGCTCGGGTTCGAATCCTGGCATGTACCAATGAGTTTTTCAAAAACTTACGTACATATTTATCACTAGCTCGACGGTGAAGGAAAACATCGTGAGGAAACCCGCAGGTCTCAGAATTAATTCTGAGACATGTGTAAACAGACCCGGTCCGGCGATGGGCTCACCACCTATCACGTTTAGGGGTCCAATGTATCTCGTGAAATGTGGGTATATCCAGTAATGGAATACCTCTGCCTACCCCCTCGGGGATAAAAGGCGTGAGATTATATATATTATATATCATTCACTTACAGAATAAAAAGTGTCTTTAAATAAGTATGAACTTAAAGAACATAGTTACACACAAAGAAAGATAAATAAAAGAAATCAATTTTAGAACGCAATAAATTCTGACATCCGCCGCTAGATGGCGCCAGCAGGTTCTTTCTTGTACCAATTTCAAAACGCTCACGATTTAGATTTATTAGCCAATCTTAACAAAGAGCCTTACCCGTATTTGTGTATTGTAAAGGACCTAATTATTTTATGTGTTTATGATTAAAAAATATTGGATTAAATTCGATAATGCGGGTTATTTTAATTTACAATGAATAGTCCAGATGGGAAGGGAATGTAGAGCATCTCAATAATTCTGCTAAGAATTTGGGATCCAATTAACTTTCGTTGTCGTAAGATCCTCGCTCCCGGCCAACATTTGTGTGCGTGAGTGAACATGTTGGCTTCGTGTCTGGTCGTTTAATATTTATTTATGTATGTTTATCAGTTGTTTAGTCCCGCCCTGCCTAGTTTGGGACTAAATAAAAAAACCGTGTGTGAATTGTATCCCGAAATTTATGATATTAATTAAATGATAAAGGTAACTAGGTACTAGGTTTTTCACGGCCTCGTCTGCTCAGGAATAAGAATAGCCTATGTCTTTCCTCAAAATGGAAACTCTCTTACTGCCATGACAAACATCGGTTCAGGTTTAGCCGTGAAAATGTAAGGAAATGTAGAAACAGTTACTTTCGTATTATGAAGGATATAGGTACTTTACTAGGGATGTAACTTAAAACACAAACGAGTAGACCAGTGCCCGTATTCACGGAGATTCGATATTCGACTCAGAATCGAAAAATCTGTCGAATCCTTATGTCAAATTTGACATCTGTAGATAGCCCATCTCGAAACCTTTCAACAGATTTTCCGATTCCGAGTCGAATATCGAATGTCGAATCTCCGTGAATACAGGCCCTGGAAGGAATATTCAACCGCAAAGTAGGTACAAATCATTCATAAATCATTTATAACGTATGGATGAAAGAAGAGTAACGAAAGAGATTTATGGTGAGAATGTTGAAGGATGCAAGGAAAGAGGACGCCCCAGAAGGACGTTCACGGATAAAATTAGTGACGTACTTCAAAAAGCTGGGGTCCGGAGTGCGAAGAATAAAAGAGCGTGAAAAGGCTTATGGATGTGAAGGAAGCGCTAGAAGTATGCAGAGAGCGAACAAAGTGGCCATTCATCGTCTCTGCCTACACCTGTGGAAAGAAGGCGTGAGTCGTATGTATGTCAAGTACAAATATATCCCAGGAAAACTGTAAAACATGGCAATGTTTGTATAACTATAAATTATTGAGGCAGTAACAAACAGACTGACTTTTATTATGACGTCTAAAAACAAGATTTATTTATTTGGTTGTTCTAGCGGAAAATTTATATGTTATGTTGATTTTTGATTCCTAATGAATTATAGATTATAATATTTTGGTAATTTATAATTGGAAAATAAAATTTGTCTTAGTAGGTACGCAAAAAAGTTGTTTTCTATATTTTATTTTGTTGTTGTGTTTTATGCCAATGCCGGGAAAACGAGAAAATGTATTTCACTTTTATGGGAGAGATAAAAAAATGCTTAGCTTGGTAATATAAAAATATCTCTATAATAGCCAATACTTGAGGTTTAAATAGGTACCTACCTATAATAAGACCAAAGAGATTAAATTATAATAAGGCATAGAGGGGACAAAGCTAGGAAAATTTGAAGCCAAAAGTTATTCCAAGTGGAATAAGTCTAAGTAGTACAATTTTGACCGAATGACAGCTCGCGTTCATACTAACTGACATGACAAGGACATGACGCTTAGGCTTCAAAGTTTTGTATGAAAATATTCCCAATGCCCCCTATATGCCCTATTATATTTAAATCTCTTTGAATAAGACACTTAACATGAAATGTGCAATACTTTTAAACATAAATTTTATGTGCTTAGTTATGTATTTTGTATAAGTTAACGCGTATTCTTGCAGTTACCTGCCAAAAACAAAAATCCAACGACTCTAGAAGAAATCGTATTGACGTTAAAAAAAAAACACGCGGCGTTATAAAATTAGTTCCTCGCGCGCGAAAATTAAGAACCTGTTATTTTTTATTGGTAAACGATAAAATAACGTTTTAAATATGCAATAAACAACGGACCATTCCATTTTTATGGTTTAATCAACGTTTTTCCTATGTGTTGCTGATTTGATTATGATTTATGTCATTTGTTATGTAAAATTGATAATTGGCATTTCTGAAATAAAATAGGTACCTAATATTTAGGTAGGTATTTACCTTGAATATACATAGGCATTAGAATTTATAATATAAAAAAAATCTTCTGCGAGATAACAGCTTATTGTCTTGCGCCCGTGGCAACCCGTAGCTTGACTAGAATGCATCTGTAAACAACAAAAAGAACTCGCAAATTCGGCTACGGCGCATTGCACTTATCAAATAACATTTCTGGTAGCTAGTGTGATTTTTCACTGAAACTAAAAAAATTTGCCTGTGACATTTCATTGTGAAATTATAGGAAAAAAAAGGGATTTTATTAAATGAAAATTATTTAAAAGTACTACAAATGAGCGTGCAGACAGACACAAAAACCGCAGCTCTTTTTTAAAACAATAAATATTTCCCTGGCATTATAGGGTAGCCATTTTCTAAGTCATTAACAGTTCTATTATTCCTTCGCTGTTCCAATTCAAGGAAATATAACTGTTAACGTACTAATAGTGCCATATACGTACGTTATAACGCGATCTAGCACATTAGCGCGTCGGTAGGAATGCCGTCCGATCGTCTGACTATAAAACACCTTTAAAAAATTAACTGTCACGCCGATGACGTTTTCTTTCGCGCCATTTTATACGTTTTGGGTTCTTTGCGAAATGTAGTAAAGCCTGTTTAATATAGTTTTTAAATGTGGAATATATAACTTAGGTACTTACATAAATAAATTTTATTTCGAAAACAGGGAGGGTGCACTCTACATTTCAGAAACAAAATAAAATTATGTTCAAAAATTATTCATATCTTTCGATTATATCACAGGATTATGTGTTAAAAAGACTAAAACTCATTCAGACCATCAAATCTAGAGTCTCTAATATATAACATCTTAATATTATACAGTAAGTATATAAATAATAATAAAAATCTGCCATGCCAGCTCTTTTATAAGCAAAATTTAAATCGGTATACAAGCTCCTGGGTGGTTTGACAATTTTTACATTTTTTAATTAAGAAAACTAGTTCCGAAATTGTACGATATATTAGCGCTTTGCCCAATGCACGGGAATTACCTAGAACCAAAATCGACGAAAAAGCAACTATTTTACGCTACAGAACCCTTTTAGTAAATACTTTTGAATTTTAAAATAACATTTTAAATTTCATTTTTAAAATAATGATTATCTAAAAACTAAATTACTTTTCCAACACATTTCGCACATTGACAATATTTTAAATGATACCATCTTTTACTTTATACAATAAGTCAATTTATATTGTAATAACAGTTTTTCGTTTATTTTAATTCAATTAACGCAGCTAACAACGGCCCAGCTGTCAGTAATCTAGTCATAATAGGCTGTTTGGGTAGCGTTCTTTGCCTTCAGGTGGGCGTTTTTTTTAATTACCATTATTAACCATGCAGTTTTTATTAGCAAATATACAATTACCTACAGCTTACAGTATAGTAATAGGGAAGTTAATGAAATGATATTACCAATTTGTTCAGGACATTAATTAGAATAGAATAGAATAGAATTTATTTGTACAACAGATACACACTCATCATATAAAAAAAAAACAATAACAAAGACAGGTAAGTACACACTTAATAGAGCAGCTGCATGGAGCAAAAACACAACTAAAAGTGATACAGGTATCCAGTAAAATAATTTTCAAATAAATTAGATAGATTTAGGTCCTCTTCGTAATTGAGGGGACGTCTGGTGATCAAAATTCATATCTTTCGTTTTCGCACGATTAAGTAAGAGTGTTGCCCGCTATCCAAATAGTATCCAAATACGCGAAAGTTTGTATGGATGGATGTATGGATGTTTGTTCTAACTAAACTAAACTTTACAACTATATAGATTATACATCAGAATAACACATAGGCTATATTTTATCCCCGTATTCCAACATGATCGGGAACTACGCGGGCGAAACCTTTTATCTTTTTTAGAGTTTTTCTTTTGTTCCATTTTTGACTGTCAAGTATAACTATTGGAGTAACATTTTTGCTCCATAATAGATAACGAGTATCTATCTAGTGCTCGAAAGAGGAGTGATAGCTCAGTGGTTAAAGAGATCGCTTCTCATTCGTGAGGCTCGGGTTAGAATCCTGGCTTATACCAAATATTTTTTCAAAAAACCTTACGTACATATTTATCACTAGCTCGACGATGAAGGAAAACATCGTGAGGAAACCCGCAGGTCCCAGAATTATTTCTGAGACATGTGTATTATCACCCTGGTCGATGGGCTTACCAGTTTCACTCACATGTTTATGGGTCCAAAGAATATTATGGTGAAACGTGATTTTCCAGCAATCGAATACCTCTGCCCTACCCCCTCGGTGATAAAAGTAAGATTATTTAGTTTATATTTATTTTGATTCTAAAATTAAATCGTAGAGTACTTACTTACCTTGTTTATAACAGAAATATCTGTGTTTCGGAAAGTGAAATTTTATTAGTACTTACAAAAGATATAATATAAAAAAAGAGGTAGATATCTTACTAGAGCGCGGGAACAGAGGCGTGCAAATGTAGATAATTGGTCTAATTTTGCAGTTTGCATTTTTCCCTTATAGTCGTATTTCAAGCTCAACTCTTCACAGATAGCTATTTCTTTCTTTATGATTCGTTCTGTATCATCTTTCGCCGTAATTGTTGTATTGTATCCTATAAATACGCTAAGAGGTAAGTATGTACATGTTTTTCACTCGTAGCGGAACAATATCCAAATGCGCTCGTAGCGGAACAATATCCAAATGCGCGCAGTATGAATATAACTAATATTTACTTTAATAATATTTGGTACTCACTCTATAATAATATTCGGTTTTGTTCATTATATAGTCGATTCCAACCAAGGCCCGTGCCATCCAGTAGCTGGCCAGAATTAATGCGGTTGTCACAAGAAATGATCCTCATTCTGCAATCGCTAACGACGTATCATCAATCAATGTATAGTTTTAATATATTTTATTGCATTTTTTACATGCATCTTATTAGCAGATGAAAATGAATAATTCAAATTACAATATGTCATGTTTTAAAGTAGAAAAAGTATGTATACTGAAAATACGGGTATGTTGATATTTTTTGCATTTTTAGGAAGGATAGGGTAGGTTTAATTTTGGAACGCGAACGAGGCCGCGAGCAAAAGCTAGATAAAAAAAAGGGTTCCTTACCATTATCTATAAAAACGGCAAAAAAATCGCGTTGGTTGTAATGGAGCCCCCTTAAATATTTATTTTATTCAGTTTTTTTAGTATTTGTTGTTATAGCGGCAACAGAAATACATCATCTTTGAAAATTTCATTTATCTAACTATCACGGTTCATGAGATACAGCCTGGTGACGGACTGACAGCGGAGTCTTAGTACCTAATAGGGTCCCGTTTTACCCTTTGGGTACGGAACTCTAACTCGAAGGAGGAACCCGTGGAATTGCGTCCAGAAGGCTGGCTGTATTTATTGATTTCTGTAACCCTATTTAGTATTAATCAGTTAAGAACCGCCGGTTCCAATTGGAACCGAGACACAATTAATCTATTGTGTCTGTGAATCATGGTCTGAGAGGTGTAAGAATTGATTAAGAGAATAATGTGTTGAGGAGTTTCTTGCCCCGCTTCTCTTCAACCATATGCTGCTGAATTGAAATGACTATCAATAAATGAAACTAAGTCCCTAATTTGAATAAAACATTTTGTCTTTGACTTTATTGCACCAATGTAATGTTATAAACAAAATTATAAAACTATCACAAAAAATATCAAAAGGTACCCTGTTAGTGTATTGCAATTTCATTTAGGTACATTATTAGGTAATATTGATAGGTACTCTTAAAATTAGAGCAATAAGTGGCTATGTTACTGGTGAAAGCATTTTTAAAATCGGTCTTGTGGTTTCAGAGCCTATTCAATACAAAAAATCAAACAAAAATCCAATCTTTCCTTTTTAAAATATTAGTGCAGAATAGCTCTTTTCATCGACTTCATCCGCAGTTCGGGATAAAAACAGCCTTTTCCTTTGACAAAGAAAACTGCCAACCCTCTGGTTACCTGAAGTCTCGATTAATATTGTGACGACAAGCGATATAATGTGTGAACAACCTTAAAAGATGCCAGGATATAAAACTGTGACAGACATACATGGCGAAAATCCCTCACCATAACTTAAAACTACAAAACTATAACAAATGTTGTGAAATCGGAAAATCCCTACAACCCACACCTAAGAAATTGCAAAATCGTGATACAAAAATAAAACTATACACGTCGTTTCATTTTACACTTAAAACTGTTCAATGCCTAACTTGGACATCTAAGCACTCTAAGACCTAGGCATTAAGACTTAGGTTTCATTGTTTTGCTCTTACAAACAATTTTGTAGGGCCCTTACAGAAAACAAAATTTTATTTGCAGTTGAAATTCTCTTCTGCTGTAGAGAATAAAGGTGAATATTCGTAGCTACAGCAGCAAAGTGTAAGTTTGTAAATAGATTAAGCGAAATATCTGGTTTGGTGCGCGCGCGCCGCTACGTGTGTGGTCTGAAGTGGCTTGGCATGGAAAGAGGCTCTACATAAAATCATAAATTTTGCATTTTTATTTTACAATGCGTTTTAAAAACTTTAGAAAAAGATGCAGTTTGTAGAGGGCGTCAAAGATTTAAGTAATGTAACAAATTGAAAGAAATACAAGATCCCGAATTGATTCTGTGGCCTGTGTAACAGCGTCGCGTCGGGTAGCAGCTAACAAGCTGTCACGTTAAAAGGCCGAAAATACATTAAAAAGATTATTCCAAAATACCTCTAAACATGTATTTCGATGTAAAGTTGTCTGGAAGAAATCACTTCAAGCGATAAGAGCGCCCATTTACTTTTTTTTTGTTATTGTGCCACTTATTGCATATTTTTATTGGTGTAACTTATTTAATTAGATTCGATTTTCACATTACAATTAAAGAGAAATTTTAAAATAATTAAACACGTCACAGCCTTTGGGTATTAATTGAATATTCAAAGGTCACAAGCTTGTTATATGCAGTAAATTTTCCATACTAAATTTTCAATGGAAAATCATTTTTTCCGTCACGTCTTTGGAAGTCATGAAATCGCTTTTAGCACATACCTACATTTATAATTTAATTGGAAATTTTTAGTGTAATTTGTAATCTTCAAAATAAACATGTTCACATGAGATTGAAAAGAGCTGCCCTTGAGTTTTTTGCTGGTTCTTCTCGGGGCACTGCATTTGGAACCTGCAACTCGTAGGTGGAGATGGGCTAATGTTTACATTTAGCCAATCATCATGAACGAGTTTAGAGTGCCTTGTTATTAGACGATCGACTTTTCTAAAATTAATTTTCAAAAACCTACGTACATAAATACATTTTCATTTTTCGTTTTTTTTTTCATATATTTTTATTTTCTATACGAAGTAGAGCATCATGCGGTGCCGACCCGTTTTGTCGCGCCGCGGTTTCATCCAGGCAACCGCTGCGGCCTGCGATTATAATTAGCAGGCGCAGGAGCATCGGATCTTGCGGCCTCATCCACTTCTGTTACAGAATACCTTCGATCAAACTTTGTACACATTTTGCTATACATCGATTGTCCCTTTCCTTTCCAAAACGATGGAAAAGAATAGAGATAACTTAAAATTGGGAATTTTAGCTGGTCACCCAGAATCGAGTCCAATAACTAACTAATAATGCGCTCGTACATTCAATAGTGAGTCAGAATCGAAATAATCTAAATCAAATATTTTTAATCAACTTTATCTAAAGCAGGTCTCAGAATTAAGCAGGTCTCAGAATTAATTCTGAGACATGTGTAAATAGGGCTTCGTGGTCAAATGAGCCCACATACCACTTAGCCCGCGGGCTAAGTTAACACTCTTATTTTTTCTATGGGTAACTTCACCTACTGCGTCAACTGAGCCCGCGGACCCGTTCACCTACTAATTTATCGCTAAAGACCAACTTAGCCCACGGGCTCAATCGACCACTACCTACCGCTTAGGGGCTTACTCAGCCCACGGGCTCAGTTGATCAGTACATACTGCTTAAGGGTCTTTTCCGCCCAGTGGCTGAATCGAACGATAACTAGACTTTGTTCCGTACGTAAAATCATTATTATCCTTCTATCTTTATCCCAGTGCGTTTGCAACGAGGCCCGGTCCGGCGATGGGCTCACCACCTATCACGTTTAGGGGTCCAATGTATCTCGTGAAATGTGGGTATATCCAGTAATGGAATACCTCTGCCTACCCCCTCGGGGATGAAAGGCGTGAGATTATTGATTATTATTTTTTTATTTTATCTAAAACAGCTTTAATTAATCCTGTTTATTCCCTTTCCAAATAGTTACAATATTCAAAAATCCGTTCTAAGTGCTCAATTCATCATATACGAGTAAGGAACTTTGGTGCAAAATTCCATACTTTTAGTGGTTTCGGCTGCACGTTGGTCGATCACTAAGTCAGCCCAACAGTTGCTTCTTTTACATACATAGACTACTATTAATACAACTCTTTCCCCAACAGATGGCGTAGAGGCGTCTACCAAAATGGCGGCGGTGTCCTCCGTGCACCTTCAGGACTCCAACATCAAGATACAGGACCACAGCGACGATGAACCCTACTCCCCCACCACAAGAGACACAACCAGCCCCGAATATGAGGAGAAAACTGAAGAGAGGCCAATACACACGTCCTCTTTCTCCATACACAACGTGTTAAAAAAAGAAAGGGATGCCACTAGTCCCGAGAATGTGTTTTCAACTGATAAATTGTTGCAGAACACGCCGAATTTCGAGGAGAGCGTTGACAACTCTCGTAATTCTGAAAGCATCAGTCCTAGGTTAGACGAAGATGAAAACCAAGGGGATTATAGAGCAGAGATATCTGTTGATGATGAGAATTCTTGCTGCAGTGACGACACAGTCCTCTCTGTTGGCAATGAGGCTCCAATCAACTATGACAGTGGTGAGAAGACGATTCAAGAAAGTCAACCTCTCACTTCGTTCAAGCACATACAGACGCATCTCAACGCGATATCTCAGCTCAGTCAGAACCTCAACATGAATCAACCGTTGCTGCTCCGACCGAGTCCCATAACTCCTAACCCTCTAATGTTCCTCAACCAACCCTTGCTTTTCCAAAACCCTCTGATCAACCAAGTCGACCTGAAATCTGGTATGAGTGTACCCAGTAGGCCTTTACCCCAAAATAACTTCAATCCTCAACCTTTTGGCCTAAACTTTGGACTGAGGAAAACTGGTACCCAAGAACTTAGGAGCACAAGAACGGATGAGAACAGAAGAATGAATTACATAACCCCAAAATCTCCTGATAATGAGTCAGGACGAGATTTCATCAACCAAAACTGTCTGAAGTTCAGTATAGATAACATTTTAAAAGCAGACTTTGGTAGAAGAATCACTGATCCTTTGACTAAACGGAAGAGTTTGAAGGCAAGACAGTTTGAAGCCTCGAAGTCTCCGGTGAAGGAGTTGCCTCTGCCTTCGAAGCCTGATGTGCATGAGGCAAGGGTGCCTGAAGTCAAGCCTAGTGAAAAGGGAGGGGCGATAGACTTGTCGAAAGGGGACGATAGTTCCAGTAACCAAGGATCTACTCCAGGTACACACATTGTATGTTATGTAACAATATTGTATGTTATACAAAGTCAAAATGTTTTTTCCGATATCTTTATTTGTATAGACACGTGTATGGATGTAAGCACTAATATTGTCAATGCGAAAGTGGCCGTCGGTCCATTTCTTACTTTTTTACAACTAAACCGCCGGGTTCAGTAACATTTGGCAGGGAAATAGTGTCATTTGATTAAAAACATAGGGTTACCGTTACGTGAAACTAAAATGAACATTATTTTATTCAAAGTAGGTGCTTATAAGTCCACTTATTGAAAGTCATTTCAACTCCACCGCTTCAGCATGTATGGTGGGGTATTGTTGAACCCCTAAACATGACAGTGAGCCCATCGCCGGACCAACGGCAACGTGACGTTACATTACTGTTACGTAAGTTTTTGAAAATTCATTGATACTCCTCTCTTGAAGAATCGATAAATCGAGAAAAGAGATTTTCAAAGATAGTCTCAGATAGTAAGCCTGAATCGACCTATCAATGTAGATTTTTCATTGAAGGAGGTCCCTGGCAATATGTTTACATCTGTGGTCTGTTACAGGGACCACATCTGGCGACGGACCCATGGTGTGGCCTGCGTGGGTCTACTGCACGCGGTACAGTGACAGGCCCAGTTCCGGTAAGTACCCTCTTGTGACGTGATCTGCGACCAATCAGCGCAGAGCTTTTCCGAATTGTCGGCTATATGATATTCTTACTTTAGTACTTAGAGTAAGCAGAATATATGGACGCAGCGCACAACGTATGGCCGCCGCATATAGCGCACGTGCGCCGCGTCGGTCGTACGAGAAACACCGCTATAATGCGTTGTGTATCCGTGGTCAGATCGCTTAGTCAGATCAATCTAACCATGGACCACTTTTAGTGTCCATGGTTAGATTGATCTGACCACGGACACTTTTAGTGTCCTTGGTTAGCTTTTATTAAATTATGGTTAGATCAGTGTCCGTGGTCAGATGAGTGGTTATAGATTAATTTAATCGCGATACTTTGAGTGGATCATCATGTCGAAAATTCTTTCAATGAAACCAAAATTCTTTTTTTTAACAAACCATATAAAATTTTAAACTAGCTAACACTTCAATCTTAACGTCAGCCGCGTATAGCGTTACGACGAACGCGTCCGACGGCGTGTAACAGAGCCTATAGAACGTTGATTTATTGATACTGCTACTATTGTATTTGTATTCGCGTTCTCGAAAATTGCTCGATGATTTCAATGGTATTTACAATATGAGACTTCACGGTGTCTCATTAATGTAAACACGACAAAAACCGGGATCTAACGTGCCAACGGTATTAACATGCCTTCCGAAACTCGAAGGAACT
The DNA here is from genome assembly GCA_963855545.1 of Ethmia dodecea. Lineage (NCBI taxonomy): Eukaryota > Metazoa > Arthropoda > Insecta > Lepidoptera > Depressariidae > Ethmia > Ethmia dodecea. Next base: position 1,853,609 of record OY979463.1, on the reverse strand, counting down.
CGATAGATAATGCAACTATGCAGTCACACCTTCACTGACCGCGCCCAACTTGCTTAATATTTGAATCCACCTATTATACAATATGTAACAGAATAAGCGCAATTCCTGAAATCAGTTTGTTCAGTATCGACTACTTGATCGATTTCAGCTATTTTTAATCTGTTAAATTTTTCCGAAAAATCAATTAGCAAAACTGAATTTAGTGCTACATATGGAAATCGTACTATTATTGCTCTTTATTAAGAAAATTTGACACAACTAAAGTAAGAAGCCATTATACTGGTGATTTTTTTTACCGTCTGGAAAAAAATATGACGTATAAGGTATTTAGAGCCGAAGTTATACAAGAGATTAATTGTTAAATATAGTCATGTTTAATGCAATTTACTAAATCTAGAAAACTACGCAGAGTACTACGCGCAGCTGGCGGTTGTAGGTAAATTGCGCATAAACGGAAGCTACAAGCGTGTTTCTTTTTAAAATACTATTTCAAATATTTCAGTGTGTATTATTGACTACAATTGAGTAATGTAGGTATAACCAAGAAAAAATTTTGAGAAAAAAATTTTTTTTTAATTAACATTGCCAAATGAATCTATTACACTTACCTATCACACCACATTTTTCCAGACGGTAAAAAAAGTCATCCTGTATATTTTTTATATTAATATTAATTGGGGTGTATGAGGAACTGCGCTTATTCTGTTACGCGTTGTAAACACTTATCCGATCCTCAAGAATTATGTTTCACACCAACAATCTCAAACAAGCGATGTCAAGCTCTAATGGGGTCGTGATGGGGAAGAAGGGGCAAAACATGCAATAATTTGATAACTGCCCCCTTGAGCCCAGATAACGGGGGCGGAGCGGCAGATTTATTATTATTAACTTAAGAGGGATGGTTAATTGAATCAGATTATGTAAGTAAGGAACAACACTTCATTTAATTCCATGTCTGATGTCCCCTTACCCACTCTACACTGTATAGACTAAATAAAACACCAAACTGTTGTCTATGGCACAGGATTTTAGTTTTTTTTTATAACAGCTGTTGCTACTTCAGATCCCTAGTTATCTAGCTGCAACATAAAAAAAACTACATTGTGAAATGCAATGTAACAAATGTGGTATTTAAATAAATACTAATTACTTATTATTGTAATTGTATCCCCGAGGAAGAAAGCAAAGGTATTCTAATTTCTGAAAATACTCAAGTTTCTCTAGTAATATTCTTTGGATCCCTAACGTGATAGGATGTGAACCCATCGCCGGACCGGGTCTGTTACACATGCCTCAGAATTAATTCTGGGACCTGCGGGTTTTCTTACGATGTTTTCAACCGTCGAGCTAGTAATAAATATGTACGTAAGCTTTTTGAAAAACAGGATTTGAATCAGGCTCAATGGAGATTTAACATCCTTACGAGTACTAACATTATAAATGCGAAAGTCACTCTGTCTGTGTGTTACGCAATCAAGCCTAAACTACTGAACCGATTTCAAAAATTCCATCACCGTTAGAATGCTACAATATCCCGAGGCATAGGCCAGGCCATTTTTACCCGTATTTCCTCGAAAACGCTAACTACGAGGGCGAAAACAGCTAGTTTTGATTAAAACTTTTACATTTATTTGTAGATTTCGAAGCCTAAGAGCCTCAGACTGATGGAGATAATAAACAAACATACTTACAGTCGGAAAACTAATCAAATTAAAGAACATTACACAAGAAAATGTAATGCAATTGATAAATATTTATAGAGTGAGGAGGGTGCCGATAGAAATTGGTGTTAGGGTTGTGAGTATGTCGATATCGATGTAAAGGGACGTTTTATGTTATTTATTATTCCTTTTACATAGTAATACCATTTTAAATTACACTTGCCAAACTGCAATGCAGTTTTTTGCCAGAATAACGCTTTTTTCTTTTGTTATTAATTTGACATAGAATATTTTTAATATTTACAATAGTTTTTAGGGTTTCGTACGCAAAGGCTGCCGACGTGATTTATCTATTAATTAGACACACAAAAGCTTCTTGATTACCCTGGAGGTGCACTATGGAGGTATACTTTTTAGGGTTCCGTATCCAAAGGGTAAAAACGGGACCCTATTACTAAGACTTCGCTGTCTGTCCGTCCGTCTGTCGGTCACCAGGCTGTATCTCAAGAACCGTGATAGCTAGACAATTGAAATTTTCATAAATTATGTATTTGTGTTGCCGCTTTAACAAAAAATACTAAGAACAAAATAAAATAAATATTTCATACTCCCATACAACAAGCGCTATTTTATTGCCGTTTTTTCACCGTTCGCCTTTTTTATATTCCCACGGGAACGGGAATAAAGGGGTTCCGGAAACCCTCATATATTTACAAAAACCTCTATCATAGGCGATGAGCTCACCACCTATCACGTTAAGGTGTCCAAAGATTATACTGGTGAAATGTGGGTATTTCCAGAAATGGAATACCTCTGTCTGCCCCTTCGGGGATACAGTGCGTGAGATTATTTATGTATTTATTTTATCTCTATCATCTATAATCGTTTCTCGATTTTAATGATTATCTTCAAGTCTATTGATGACTTGTTCGTCATTACCATCCTCATAAAAGGAAGTGAATTCCACATTGTGTAACACTGAGTGTTTTCACACTTACATCACGTCTATATACTCCGATATCTTTATTTGTATAGATACATGTATGTGATGTATGTATATTTCAACAGGCTCTAATACTGTAAATGCGAAAGATACTGTCTGACTGTCCATTTCTTACTTTTAGTAACATAAGCTAACATTTGGCAGGGAAATAAGTAGTTTGTTTTGAGTTGCCTAGGGTTTCCGTAACGTGAAATCAAAATCAATATAATTTAAAGTAAGTTTACTTATTGAAAGTCATGTCAAGTCCACCGCTTTAGCGTGTATGGTTGAGGAGAAGAAGCGGGGCAAGAAACTCCTCAACACAATAATCTTTTATTCAAATTGTTACATAATACTAAATTGGGTTTGCATGTTTTATACGTAGGTATATTTGATCAGATACATATGTATTTTTAATTTAGTTTGTATATTTTGGAAAATGGGGAAAATTGCTAACGCTAAAACTAAAAATCACTCTATTTAGTTAAAAAAAAAACCGCATCAAAATCCATTGCGTAGTTTTAAAGATTTAAGCATACATAGGGATATAGGAACAGAAAAAGCGACTTTGTTTTATACTATATTATAGTGATTATAACAATGAAAGATTTTTATGTTTGTTTGTAATGAATAGGTTCCGAAACCAACATTTCTAGGAGTAACTTGGGCTATAAGTTTCCCGCGGGAGCGAGACTCAAGCTGAAGTTGAAGAGAAAAAATTAACGCAGACACAGCCGCGGGCAGCGTATAGTTTGCTGTAATTAATGCCTATTGGTTGTTAATTACCGTGACATGCGCACTAAATAGCCAATCAACGATATTGTGTTAATTGCCTGAATAGCTGTAAAGGAAACTTCGTGATGAAAGCGATTATGCATAAATTATCTAAATTAAGTAGATAGTGGGATCGATTCTATTCGATTGGATTCGAGCAGTGATAGCCTTACGGTTAAAGAGCCGGCCGAAAATCAGTAAGGCTCGGGTTCGAATCCTGGCGTGTACCAATGAGTTTTTCAAAAACTTACGTACATATTTATCACTAGCTTGACGGTGAAGGAAAACATCGTGAGGAAACCCGCAGGAATTCTGAGACATGTGTAAATAGACCCGGTCCGGCGATTTATCGTTTAGGGGTCCAATATGTCTCGTGAAATGTGGGTATATCCAGTAATGGAATACCTCTGCCTACCCCCTCGGGGATAAAAGGCGTGAGATTATTTATTTTATTTGATATTTGTGGGTTCGATTCTGCTTTCCAGCGACTAAACTTATTTTAGTTTACTTCTGTCATTTTCTTTCTCCTAGAAAAGAAAAGAGACAAGAGATATTTAGTAACGTAACGTGTTTAGTGCATAAGTAAATAAGTTACGACTAAAATACAGCCTCTGACAGGACTAAATTCGGTAGGTTATCTTCTATCCCTTTTCTTTTTTTAAGGTAAGACAAAGACAGGACTAAACCAAAATAAGTTTAGTCGGTGTACATCAGAATCAAACCCAGTTTTTAATCACATGAAGCTATTTAGACTTGTGGGGACTATCTCGGTTTTCCTATTTACGATTTACGTAACTGTAATGACACTACGGCGGTGTCACTTTTAGTATGGAACGTGACCGTTTTTGACACCGATCGGTCTATGAGTTTTTCAAAAAGCCTACCTACTAGTGTGTACATATTTTCCACGGTGAAGGAAAATATCGTGTGGAAACCCTCAGGTCTCAGAATTAATTCTGTGGCATGTGTAACAGCACCTGTTCTCACCACCTTTAACGTTTTATGATTGTCTTTCATCTATACGTGAGTATGCATATAATAAAATTGTAGGTACCTAACTCAATGATGTTAAATATAAAAAGACGAGGTAACTGTAGGTACATAAAGATATTTCTATTTCGATTTCATCGGTAGTGTAGGTAGTTGTCGATGTAGATACCAAAACACATTTTTTTATATTTTTGTCTGTCTGTCTGTCTGTCTGAGCACGCATCAAGCAAAAACTACTTAATTCATCTGAATCCGTCAAGGTGTGATGATAGCTGAGTAGCTGTGTCAACATCTAGGGTACTTTCCCCTCCGGAAAATGTCTCATTTACCTAAACGGGAAAATTAGAAAACTAGTTAAAGTGTGAAATACGCACTACTCCGAAACGATAACACACAGAAACTTGATATATGGTATGTACTCGCAGGTATCTTATATGTCGTAGGCAACCGATATGATTTTTTTTTTAATTCCCACGCGAACGGGAATACTCTGGATCCACGCGGCAATGCCGCTGGGCACCTGCTAGTTGCAAAATAAAGCGGCGCGGGCGTCAAGTTTAGGCGGTGGTGGTGGCAGACAAACAGACAGACCGAACCTACCTACATTTACGTGATTAAACCAGCTCGCAAGAAAATCAATAGATTTCCACATTACTGAACGTATAATTAATGATGCTAGCGAGTTAATAGAATTATTATCTTAGCTAAACAACTTGGTAATGGCTACTTTGATGTGCCGCGTTGAGCTTATTAAAGTTATTAACATAAGGGTTTGCTTTGACGAGGAAAAAACTCGTTAAGTACAAGTTAAGTACTTATACCTCGTTATAACTTTACTAGGACAAAGTATATAATCTGTAAGTAGTAAGTATATTGCACACTAGCGGTTCTGCGCGGTTTCACCCGCGTAGTTCCCGTTCCCGTGGGAATACGGGAATAAAATATAGCCTATGCTACTCAGGGATAATCTAGCTTATCATAGGTGAAACAATTTTTAAAATCGATGCAGTAGTTTTTGAGTTTATTCGTAACAAACATACAAAAATACAAGTCTTTCCTCTTTATAATATTAGTATAGATAATAGGGTAGTGTCCTGCCTAGTCAAATCAGTTACTTTCTATGATCTGTCAAAACGAAACTTTACTATGGAAAATGTAGGTACTGAAATAGCACGGTGTGACGTCATAGTTTCTAGTACTCAATTGCAACACTCTTTTTGATTGTTTTATTATTTTTAAATTTTCTATAATTGTAAAGTGCAAACCGAATTTACACAGGTCTCAGAATTAATTCTGAGACATGTGTAAATAGACCGGGTCCGGCGATGGGCTCACCACCTATCACGTTTAGGGGTCCAATATGTCTCATGATTTGTGGGTATATCCAGTAATGGAATACCTATGCCTACCCCCTCGGGGATAAAAGGCGTGAGTTTTTTTTTGAAAACCGAAATACGCGTTTAAAGGTGTTTTGGGATAATCATTTTAATGAATGACTACTCGCAAATTCATTTCGATGCTGTCAACTACCCCATTTATAGGTATGCTATTTCCTACCTGTGGAGACCTATTATTGGCTTGCTGTTTTGTATTTATTTTAAGTTTCCTGTATTGTTTAGCTGTTGGTCTTCCAAATAAATATAAATTGAATAAAGGTTTCTATTTGAAAGGAGATGGAAAACTTGTGCAATTATTGGTATTTGTATCGCATCTGTCTGTCATTCCTGACCTAACTTATATTATCCGAAATCCTACTTCCTACTAATATTATAAATGCGAAAGTTTGTATGGATGGATGTTTGTTCCTCTTTCACACAAAAACTAATTAAGGGATTTTGATGAAACTTTACAGTTATATAGCTTATACATCAGAATAACACATAGGCTATATTTTATCCCCGTATTCCCACGGGAACGGGAACTAGGTACGCGGGTGAAACCGCGGGGCGCTGCTAGTATTATAAATGCGAAAGTCACTTTGTTTGTTACGCAAAAATTATTTAAAAAGTTGTTTTACCAATGGAAAGGTATATTATCAGGGAGTTACATAAATAGATTTGAATTGGGACCCAAAATGGTCAGTTTGCGCATCACTACATAGTATAAAACAAAGTCGCTTTCTCTGTCCCTATATCCCTATGTACGCTTAAATCTTTAAAACTACGCAACGGATTTTGATGCGTTTTTTTAATAGATAGAGTGATTCAAGAGGAAGGTTTTAGTGTTAGCATTGCACCCGTGCGAAGCCGGGGCGGGTCTCTAGTAAAGAATAAAGATCAATATTAAGTCCCAAACTCGGCAAAGCCTGTACTATGGACACGAAGCCAACAGACATGTTCATCCACACAAATGTTGGCCCGCGAATCGAACCTGCGACCTCCGGCTCAGAAGGCAGCATCTACCAACTGAGCCAAGGCCCGTCAAGAACAGGGTTACAGGAGCAGGTAGGAGCTCTGATTATTAATAGTGCAGCGAAAACTTACATTACTATTGACATGAAACAAAAAGTGTGCCCACGTCTTTATGTTCATAATTTATTACATACAGTTGTTTGTGTATGTGTGGGATGTACTTATGTGCGATTATGCGATGACATGTGCAAAGGAGTCACAATTAATGGCCTGGGAATCGAATAAAAACAGTGTGTCTATTGATATAATTATATCTATTGAGCTGACTGCCGCTTTGTGAAGTGTCGACGCTGAATTAATCGATTTTGTTTAGAGATATTGTGGATATCGATATATTATAAACAGCTATTTCTTAGGACTTTGTATTTTTTTATGTAAGTATGTAGGTAGGTAATTATTTGTATTATTAGTATTAAATGTTACACTATAGTAACATAAAGTCCGACCAAGAATTTTCCTTTAGGCGGAGTACGTCATTTTCTTTACCAGTCACTTTCTGGTTAGGTCACGTTCTGAAGACGCCACTTTCTGACTTTGTCACGTTCTGGGTTCGTCACTTTATGAGTTTGCCACTTTCTGACTTCGCCACTTTCTGACTTTGTCACTTTCTGTGTTATTAAATTAGGTACAGGACATCTAATTTGACGCCGCCTATTTAGGTAGCAGTGATAGACAATCGGCGATGATAGACGGCGCTTTTGCGTGAAAATTTTTAAAAATCAAACGTCTTATTGAACGTTAAAGTACGGCCGTTTTAACTTTGCAGCTCAAAAGTTGTATAGTATACCATTTGGCGGAGCCTATGTCAGAGCAGCCAAGTTAAAACGGTCGTACTATAAATGGTAACCAAATGCCATTTGACGCTGCATATATTTAAAGATGGTCTTAGATAGCAGGACTACTGATAATTTTAGTTTAGGACGTAGGAAGTAGTGTAGTCTGTAGAACCAACTAGTTTGGTGGTTTATATACTCGTACCTACCTTCACAAAAAGATATTTAATAAGGAAAAAGTATCTTATTCTGTCGACTATTTGTAAATGAGTCGAATCTGTTCTGTAAATCTGTGTCTGTTTGTTTATCTTTCAGCCTAAATCGCTAGCTAATCTTGATAAAATTTTGGAAAGGGAATTTGCGGAATTTGGATTTTGCGTCGTATGGAAAGATATTTTATCGAAAACGTAAAACAAAATAGAAACCTAAGCAATGTTTTTTATCGTGTTTAAACACAAGCTAAACAGCAAATGTATTCACAGAGACTCGATATCGTTTCCGTTCGATTTGATTATAATCTTTATAACAGTTTTTATTTATTCATCATAAGCATACGTCGCACTACAGCGGGCGGATTGGTGGTTCGTCAGTGGTTAGGTTGCCAAAAAAATCAATACGTTTTCGAGTTGACAGAATAAAGGTATTTGTACTTAGTATTTGGTATTTCTGTTCCAAATAATTATGTGCAATTCCAAATATCTTAGCAACTTTTTATAAACACCATAAAAGGTTGACGCAGCCTTAAGAGAAATAAAATAAACTTCTTGTAGGTACCTAAAAGTGACGAACCCAGAACGTGACAAAGTCAGAAAGTGGCGTCTTCAGAACGTGACCTAACCAGAAAGTGACTGGTAAAGAAAATGACGTACTCCGCCTAAAGGAGAATTTTTACTAGTTGAAACAAAGAGATCGCGGAAAAACGCGAATGCTGAAAGTTAATGCACGGAGAAACGATTTAGCGGAAGCCGTCTAACAAATCTCTCAGATTACCTATTAAATCCTATTTCGAATATTTAGCATTTTGTTGTAAGTAACTTTAGGGAAATCACAAACTACGTCGCAAATTGGGGTGTCACGTCAACACAATTTTAACATCCTGACACAAAGAATGCGTCACCGAAGGGTTGCTACCTCCTGAACTCCTAATATGAACATACACTTATACAAATACATAATACTTAACAGTTTTTTAAATAATCTACAGTTTATTTATTTATTTAGGAAAACTAACAGTTACATAAAGAGCTTAATTTAGGTATAATCTTAATTTACGAAAGTATTACTAGCTATGCCAAAAAGTCTGATACATAAATAAATTATTATTATTATGCAACCAGCCCTGTTGTCCCCAAATTATTTACTACAAATATCAGGGTAATCAGTTGATGAAAAGATATTTGTAGTAAGTAATTTGGGGAAAATCAAATCAGTGAGGCTCGGGTTCGAATCCTGGCATGTACCAATGAGTTTTTCAAAAACTTATACTCATATTTATCACTAGCTCGACGGTGAAGGAAAACATCGTGAGGAAACCCGCAGGTCTCAGAATTAATTCTGAGACATGTGTAAATAGACCCGGTCCGGCTATGGGCTCACCACCTATCACGTTTAGGGGTCCATGTATATCTCGTGAAATGTGGGTATATCCAGTAATGGAATACTTCTGCCTACCCCCTCGGGGTTAAAAATAGGCGTGAGATTATATTAGTTATATTCTTATATATTATAATTTGGGGACAAATTTTGTTGTCCTGAAAAAAATAACTATCAATTTGTTTTTATCGATAGCAGCGCAACACTAGAATGTCCCCCAAACGTCTTGCATTCAAAGATATGCCGCGAATCAAACTGCCGCGTCACTGAGTGCGCAAAGTGTGAATTTATTGAAATGCAATTCACTTCGGCGAATGCAATTGTATACGTTAATGGAATTAGCAATTGGTATAACACCGATTCGAGGTAATGCTAAGTAAATTGTAAAGGTACATGGTACAGTCAACAAAATTGTTAGGGTTACATGGCCAGTGACTAATAACCCATTTTTCTGGGTTAGTCCTAAATAAATTTTATTGATTAATATATATTTCAAAAGGTATCCTTGAACCCTATAATTTACCAAAAAAAATATAAATACATTTAAGGCTTTAATCAGTTAAGAACCGCCGGTTCCAATTGGAATTAAAAATCAATTGTGTCTGTGATTCATGGTCTGAGAGGTTAAGAGAAAACTGAATTTTAGGTTCTAGCCATGTAACCTTAACAACTTTGTTGACTGTACGTAAATTGAGTTTCTATTTTGTGTTGTTTAAGTAACTTTTGTGGCATCACTATCTCCGCAGCAGGTCAATAAAGTTCCGATGTCAGCCCTACCACCCAAGCTTCATTACGGGATACCTATCTAATTTGACGCTGCTGCACTTAGCAATGATGGACAGTAATAAAATGATTGTACCGATCACCCTGGTTCTTCTCAGGGTACTGCATTGAAACCAGCAACTCGTCAGTGGAGATGGGCTGCTGTTTACATTTAGCCAATCTTCATGGACGAGTTCAGAGTGCCTTGTCATTAGATTATTGACGTTTCTAAGTGTACTTTTTGTAGGTACAGAAAATAAATGATTTTTGACTTTTTTTTACTTTTTGACTGGTTAAGCAAAGTGGGAGCGGGCAGTCAGAGATTGAGTGACCGCTTTTTGGCATTATATCACGAGCGCTCCCGTGTTTCGGAAGGCAAGTTTAATCAACAACAACAACAATTGACAATGTTTGATCCCGCTTTTTTCGTTGTGTTTACGCACAATGGGAGTCGATAAGCCATTTCAGATACGCTTAGGTGGCTTATTCTGACTTTTAGGTGGCCACTAGCTTAACACCATCTCCCAATCCATGGTGCGCTCGCGTGGGAGATTATGGCCCATACTTCATCATGTATGAACGTTACAGTTACGGGTTGACGGTGATAATAAATAGAACAAAGTCCAAGTAAAAAGTCCAAATTCAAATGGCAAACGTAAAATGGTAACCAAACGCATTTTGATGCTGTCGTATAATCAAAATACAAATGATTTTATTTGTCAAAGATTGCCTTTAGTAATATAGGTCTCTAGATATGTTTGCAATGTAAGTATAATATTTCAATGTGCTTACGCCTTTTATCCCATAGAGGTCCCGGCAGAGGTATTTTATTCCTGGAAAGGCCCACTTTTCACCACTAGTGAGCCTATCACCGGACTGGGGTGCTACTACACACACATGCCTCAGATTAAATTCTGGGCCCTGCGGGTTTCCTCACGATGTTTTCCTTCACTGTCAAGCAAATCCTACTATCCTACTAACATTATACGAGTAAACGTGAAAGTTTGTATGTATGGATGTATGAATGTTTGTTTCTCTTTCACGCAAAAACTACTGAACGGATTTTGATGAAACTCTACAGTTATATAGCTCATACTTTAACATAACACATAGGCTATATTTTATTCCCGTATTCCCACGGGAACAGGAACTTTGCGGGTGAAACCGCGGGGCGTTGCTAGTGATAAATATGTACGCAAGTTTTTGTAAAAGTTGTTGGTATGTGCCCTCGCCAGTATTCGAACCCGAGCCTCCCGCATGAGAAGCGGGCACTTTATCCACTTTTATTAACTACAATTTTATCGACAATCGATAAAGAGGCATTCGCATCCCTTAACAGGTTTTATTCCGAACCATTTGCGACGATCACTCACTGGCGTTTTTCTTATCGCTCCTGTTTTTATAACCGTGAAAATTGTTTTCTTGGATTTAAAATGAAAGGCGGTTAATGTTTTTTTGCACTAGTTTGTGCCTGCAGCTTCGCTCGTTGCTGGTAAAAGTAGCCCATGTACCGCAAGGTGCAAGCTTATTGTGCAAACATCGTTCAGTGGTATAGCCTTGAAAACGGACAGAAAACTAGTTTCGGATATTGTATTTGATCCTGTCGAAAGTATGGACAAATGAGGTTTTCAAAATCTTACGTACATATTAATTACTAGATCGACGGTGAAGAAAAACATCGTGTGGAAACCCGCAGATCCGGTTGATTCTTCAAAATGTGTAACATCACTCGTTACTTTTTTTTATGGTGTTTTTAATTTGGCTACTAGTCCTTTAAACCAAGTCTTTATTTTACATTTTAATCTTGGTGAAATGGCTCTGCTTCAGAGTCCATGCACAAAAATTCTGTGTCTTCAATACTTTCTACACTCCTCCTTTGGTTATCAACAGTAAAATGATAGCACTTTTACTGAAGACTTCATTGTGACTTCTTGAGGCAATCCAAAAAATGTCCATTCCTCGCATTTTATCGAATTTCCTATTCACTGTAATACATAATATAGAGACTTTGCCATAGACACGAGTCAAAAATACAACTCCTGTAGTCATATTAATGTCATTATAGGTTATCCAAGATGGCGGCCATGTCAGTCTAGCATTGCACTGATATTTTTAATTTTAGTTCCTTAGAATTATTCCTATTAAAATGATAACCAATGATTACAAAAGTTAATGAGCTATCATTAGCGTCATAATTAAGCATTACTTAATAATACGTTGTTTGTTGGAAAAACTCTAATTTATATACTTAGCGTTAACTCGGTAGCGGTTTGTAACTAACATAGGTGTTAAGTTAGGGAGGGGTTACATGGACTGTAATTTATTTCTTTTTATACATGTAATTATATAGTGGGCTTATAATAGGATAGTCTTGTGGAGGTTAGTATACATGGTGTTGGAAAACAATAAATAAATAAGTTATAATAGGTAATAATAATCAATTGTGACACAATTCACTCACGATTATTTAGTCCCAAACTAGGCAGTGTATGAACTATGGGTATTTAACAATTGGTAAACATACATAAATCAATATAAATTACCCAGACACGTAGAAAAAAGAGACAGATTTACTTTCGCAATCATAATAATATATTAATACCGAAAAAAGAAACCAGAAAAAACCTACCGGTGTAAGTTACACTCTTTGGTGAAAATTTCATGTATTTGTTCATTTTTTTTATATTTACAAGTTAATAAATAAATAAATGAATAGGGATTTAGAAGCCTTTGTACAGCAGTGGATAAAATATAGCCTATGATACACTCTGATAATGTAGATTACCATTAATGAAATAATTTTTGAAATCGGTCCATTAGTTTTTGATTATATTCGTTACAAACTTACAAAAATACACATATACAAATCTTTTTAAGTTATAAAATTAGTGCAGATGTAGATTATTACGTACTAGCGACGCGCCCCGGCTTCGCACGGGTGCAATGCTAATACTAAAACCTTCCTCTTGAATCACTCTATCTATTAAAAAAAACCGCATCAAAATCCGTTGCGTAGTTTTAAAGATTTAAGCATACATAGGTATATAGGGTCAGAAAAAGCTATTTTGTTTTATACTATGTAGTGATTAAGTTAACCAACCTTACGCAAGTTATTCTTGCTATGTAAGCCTTCCCCTACGTTTCCTCATAAGTAGATGCAAAGTTGGAGTTAAGTAGGTAACTTAGCATATATTACACATATGAAGTGATTTATATGTTTACTACCTCATTATACTGTAAATTACTAACATACTTTGTAGTAAATCGCTGCATTATAGTTTATGGAAGCATAATTTGGATTATTTCCTCTATAAACATATCATTGTTTAATTATATTAGCATAAATTAAGATTTTTGCATGTTTTTAGTATTATATGAAGACATTCGTGGAATTGTTTTATAGCTGACTCGTTTACTTTAGCTTGCTAATTTCATCAACATCGGTTTAGCCGTCAAAATATAAGAGACTATTTCCCGTCACGGGAAGAAGTACATTTATGCGAGAGTTATGAGTTAACGAAATCCAATCAACACTTTATATACTGGTAATACGAAACAGTTCCCGTTCCCGTGGGAATACAGGAATAAAAATAGCCTATGTTACTCAGCTATATTCTGGCTTTCCATTGGTGAAAGAATTTTTTTAATCGGTCCAGTCGTTTTCGATTATCGATTTCGATTTTGAAATATCGACTTTACTTCGAATTTCGGGGCTCCACAATCGCTGTCCACTTACCCGCGCATTAAGTGGCCCCACATCACCCCACCGTGTTTCAATTGCCGCCAAGTTTGCCAATTAAAAGTCGTTCAGACGTCGACTGAACGCTTGATATTACCTTATTTGGTATTCCCGGTATGTCTGGGCCTTTATCTGTGTATAATTGATTTACTAATCGTTATAGATAAAATTATGAACCGACTGACATATCTATTAACAGACAAAAATTGTGTTTTGATATCTAAATCGTTAATCTTCAATAAAATAGTAGTTTTCTCCCGAGATTTTTAATTTTTTTTCTCAATCAATTTCACTAGCCTAAGTCCAAATGCCATGTAAAATTAGCCCATGTTACTCTTAGAATACTTTAGGCTTTCCATTCATGAAATAAATGGTCCTGTAGTTTCGGAGAACATTCATTACAAACAAACATAAAAAAAATCTTTATAATATTTGTGTATCTCGAGCCTTATCGCAGAGAGAGTCGAATGAGGCATTATTTTTTGTACTTTTTAACGTGACAGATGCCTCAGAATCAATTCTGGGACATCGGGTCACGATGTTTTCCTTCCCCGATGAGCTAGAGATAAATGTGTACCTAATACATAAGTTTTTGAAAAACTCATTCCGAATTGCCCTACCAGGATTCGAAACCGAGCCTCACGCATCAGATACAAGCTCACAGATATAGACGAGTACCAAACCAAGGCAATAGAGTTCGTTCGCCATCGGAATACGCAACAAGGCCTTGTAGGTGCAGAACTATTTTAATTGCTACACAACTCAATGTGCCAATCTTAGCAGTACCTACTGCGAGTAGCCTCATGGAGAGTTATTATTTAGAGCTTCTTAAATATAGGATTTATTATAATGTTCTTAGTGTAAAATCACTATCACTACATAGTATAAAACAAAGTCATTCGTGCAATTTATAAAATGGGGTCTAGGATGTCTCTTAAAGGAAAAATTCAAGGAAATTAATATACTGACACTGGCGTCACAGTATATTTACGAAAACGTATTGTATGTTAAAAAGAATATATCACTTTCCAAAAAAAATAGTGACAGACGTTGTATAAACACTAGAAATAAGAATGAACTTGCTGCTTATGTTAGTCGATTATCTAAAGTCACCAAATCATATAAGGGTCAATGTATACGCTTTTACAATAAGATTCCTATTGCATAACAAAATTTGCCTCTTAACAAATTTAAAACAATAGTTAAGCAAACATTATATAAAAAAGGCTACTATAAAATTACCGACTACTTAGTAGACCAAAATGCATGGGTTTAACTGACTCAGCGCTATGTAAGGCTATTCATTATAATTATTATTGTGAACCATATTTACTAGTAAGACATGAGACTAAAAAGAGCTGCCCTTGAGTTTCTTGCTGGCTCTTCTCGGGGTACTGCATTTGGAACCAGCAACTCGTCGGTGGAGATGGGCTGCTGATTACATTTAGCCAATCCTCATGGACGAGTTTAGTGTGCCTTGTTTATATTGACATTTCAAAGTGTATTTTTATACCTACTGAAATAAAAGAATTTTGAGTTTGAGTTTGAGTCGCTTTCTCTGTCCCTATATCCCTATGTATGCTTAAATCTTTAAAACTACGCAACGGATTTTGATGCGGTTTTTTTAATAGATAGAGTGATTCAAGAGGAAGGTTTAAGTATTAGCATTGCACCCGTGCGAAGCCAGGGCGGGTCGTTAGTATAATATAAATATCTATCTACATACATACATTTCCAACGAGAGACAGACAGACACAGAGACAGTAGATAGGCTACGATCTTGAAATATACATACCTACATACATATAATCACTCCTCTTCTCCGAAATATATTTTAAAATATCACTTGAAATATCTCTCTAATAAACATCTATGTAAGGTCCAAAATTCTGTGTCTATAATTTCTCATTTAAAATCAAGTGCAAAATATTTTAAGGGTAGGTACAAATATGTATAAGAGAAATAGATTTAACATAATAATTCTATAATATAAATAATTAAAGACAAAAAAAAACGACAGTCTGTTTCCTTGTTCTGTTCTAACAGAAAAAAATGATTTTGTAAAAATGCTTCGCATTAAAACGCCACTTTCTTCGACCTTTTTATTTATTTACGAGCATTGCCCCGCGGTTTCACCCGCGTAGTTCCCGTTCCCGTGGGAATACGGGGATAAAATATAGCCTATGTGTTATTCTGATGTATAAGCTATATAACTGTAAAGTTTCATCAAAATCCGTTCAGTAGTTTTTGCATGAAAGAGGAACAAACATCCATCCATACATCCAGACATCCATAGGTACATCCATTCACACAAAATTTCGCACTTATAATATTAGTAGGATTTAAAATTTAAGCGGGAGTGGAGATAGTTATCGATGTTGATACCTATCAAAACACCAATTTTTGAAATTGTTGTCTGTCTGTCGGTCCGTCTGTGTCTGGTTGTGCACGCATCACGAAAAAACTACTTAACGATTTTGATGAAATTAGAACTTTCTTATTTATTCTGTTCACTCCGTTAACCCCGTTGTTTCAATAGTTTAATCAAGGTTTCGTCTGTAATGGGGTGAGCAGTACCATAACAATTAGATTTATGTTTTAATTGGAGGGAAAAGGAAGGCGATATCGTCCAAGTTAACCGCTTAAAAGTAACTTTGTGAGTTAATAGACAGATCGAATTAATTAGACAGAGAAATTAACAATTCTGGGAGAAACTTTGAGAATAATTCTAGGGGTGTGTGACCCTACATAAACATTACGTCTCTTCTGATTCTATACTATTATTTTAATAATTTACTAGCGATTCTGTGCGGTTTCATTCGCATAGTTCCCGTTCCCGTTGGAATACGGGAATGAAATATAGCCTATGTTACTCAGGGATACTTGGCGCATGAGCGCATAACCACTTCGAAGGTTTTCCGAACGAAGCGACTCGAAGGAGGATACTGAAAACCAGCATTGATGCTGAGGATCCTTCCTTTTCATCTGCGTTTGTATGAAATGTACCTACTCTTAGATTAAGTTAAAATTACAACATAATATGTATCATTATGTACCTTAGATAAAAGCAAAAGAGGAAGAGACGGTACCGGCGCCTCGCGCGTGGATCCTTTAAATTAGGTGCAAGTAGCGTAATTCGTTGTAGTCAACTCGTTCGCGCTTGTGCCCGAGTACGTCTTTCTATCTCTTTTTTTATTTGCGCGTGTAGTTGTATGTAGTCCAAATGTCAACGATGATTTCTATGACTATACCGTATCTTCCTCTTTTGCTTTTATCTAAGTTATGTACACGATATTGTGTCTTTCCATTGATAAAAGAATTTTTAAAATCTGTCCAGTAGTTTTTGAGTTTATTCGTTACAAAAAGACAAATCTTTCCTCTTTATAATGTTAAGTGTAGAAGTGTACGAGATGTAGATCTCTTTTCAAAGGATCATGTAATACTCAGAGCTTAGTGATATACCTACTGGAATCTGTTTTCCATCTTTGTATTATTTAGATTTTGGAGAGCAGTGATAGCTTAGTCTCGGCTTCGACATATTAATCGACTCGACGGTGAAGGAAAACATCGTGAGGAAACCCGCAGGTCCAAATATATTTTAAATTCGTGTCTAGTCTATATCTAGGCTGTTGGCCAAATAGCCAATGCGTTTTTAAATATGTAAAAAAAGAACAGTTGTAATTTTAAGAACTGAATAAGTTCACGCAATCTAAACAAAGGCTTAAGACTTAACTAAGTGGGAGTGAAGGAATGTACAGTATTAGCGAGCGTCGGAGGGACTCAATAACGAGCAAATGAGTGTTTGGTCATTACCTTTACCTCCTTACAACGGCCGCCTGTCACACCGAAAAGCGCCGAATGGTGAGAGATTGTGCGACTGCGAACGTTTAGTGCAAAGAGATTAAAATATAATAGGACAGAGGGGGACAAAGCGAAGAAAATTTGAAGCCGAAAAGTTATTACAAGTGGAATAAGTCTAGTACAATTTCGACCGAATGACAGCTCGCGTTCATACTAACTGATATGACGCTTGAGCTTAAAAGTTTTTGTATGAAAAAATTCCCAATGCCCCCTCTATGCCCTATTATATTTTAATCTCTTTGGTTTAGTGTAATGACATGCTAATGTTACATCACAATTGTTGATGGGAGAACTGATAGTTATGTTAAAATTAAGCTGGCAGATCGTGGTCATTAGACCACGATCTGCCAGCTGTCCTGCTGTCCTGCTGTCCTGGATATGTTGGGTATCAAAATTATTTGATACCCAACATATCCAGGACAAAACTGTTTAGAAATGTAAACCTAGCAGTTTCAGATGGTTAACAGTTGCGTAGTTGCGAGTGTTTCCTTTCTTTTTTGGGTTACCTTGTTGATGTAGCGACGTGTTGTCAACTTATAAAAATCGGATTGTTCAATTTCAATCCCAGTTTCTTAGCATTTTTTTAATAAGACACCTAAAAGAATACATTAGGAAAATATTTGAAACTACACATTCTAGGACAACCCTGTTAGTTCAGATTCGTGGTTATGGCGTGTAAGTACCAATACCAACCTCTAACTCATGATGAAGAAAAACATCGTAAAGAAAGTCACAAGCATCAGAATTTGCACTGAGGCATATGAAGACACTTACCTTACACGTTTAGGGGTTAGAAAACTACACTTCCAAAACGTGGGCTTTTGACATGTCGTCACGATTCTAGGAGCCAGACAACCGAAACAAATTACAGTACCGTGTAAATGCACCCCAAGGAGCAAACTTGACTAATCGCCGTAGTAATTATCCTGAGCGTTATTGGGAGTAACTCGTTGGCGGGAAACGGCGCCAAGATGGCGTCCTGTCAGTTTTGACAGCTGCAAGATTCGCTCGCCGCTTTCAGAATTAACGGCTAGCTACAAACAGACGATCAAAGGCATAGCTGGAATCGATACAGTGAATGCACCTATCACCTACACCTATAGTAATCATATGATTTGCATCTTGACAAAGTTAAAGCAATTGTTAAACAAAAATAGCAAGAAAAGTCTACTATAAAATCACAGACTATCTATCTACTTAGTAGACCTACATGTGCGCGGTATTAACTGACTCGAGGCTATGTCAGGCTATATTAATCATAATTAAGTATTATGGTAAATCTTAATAATTAGTAAGACATGTAGACTAAAGAGCAGTGATAGCCTTACGGTTAAAGAGCCGGCCGAAAATCAGTGAGGCTCGGGTTCGAATCCTGGCATGTACCAATGAGTTTTTGAAAACTTACGTACGTATTTATCACTAGCTCGACGGTGAAGGAAAACATCGTGAGGAAACCCGCAGGTCTCAGAATTAATTTTGAGACATGTGTAAGTAGACCCGGTCCGGCGATGGGCTCACCACCTATCACGTTTAGGGGTCTAATATAGGTATCTCGTGAAATGTGGGTATATCCAGTAATGGAATACTCGGGGATAAAAGGCGTGAGATTTTTTTTTTATTTTTTTTATTTTTTATTATGTAGTAAGACATGACGTTAAAGCGCTGCCCTTGAGTTTGTTGCGGGTTCTTCTCGCACATTCGGAACCAGCAACTCGTCGTAGGAGATGGGTTGCTGTTTAATTTAGCCAATCTTCATGAAAGAGTTTAGAGTGCCTTGTTGTTAGACTATTGACATTTCTAAGTGTATTTTTGTACCTACAGAAAATAAATGTTTTTTTTTTATTTTGATGATGATAAGGTTGTCTCAGTAAAACCATAGTAAAGTTTCGTTTTGAGAAGTTATAAATAAGTCAGCTCCTCAATTTTGGGGTAGCGTGATAGTTTTCTGTTGGACATAGTCTACAAAATACTAAACTACATGTAAAACTGCGCCATCTAAGTTTTCTAATGAGTTTGTATAAATACAACTGTCAAATATCAACCATTGGACCGTGGTCAGTCTCACCTCTGATGGCGGAAGATCTTCCCTTGTCACGATCGAGGAGCATTCCACATCTGCTCTTCAATAATACGAACTGCTCATAATTCGATTCAAGTACACATATCTATCAGTCTTTCCACCGATCGTAATTAACGGATGGACAAACAAGAGAGAATCAAAGCATTTCCGCGAACATTCAAACTGCTGATGAAACAAATAAACAATTGAATCAGATTTATAGCTGATATCAATCTGAGTAAAGTCTATTTTCATAGCAGCTTACAACAGATGGTGATGGCTGTTACAGAAGCGCTATTTGTCTTTAGGGTTCCGTAATCACGACTGGATGGAACCCTTGAGCGCTTATGGTTCTAGACCCTATTGGATGGTTAATTTATAACGCGATAGCCTTTCATATTATGGTTTATTATTTAAGTTACAGACTTTCATAGACTCTGGCAAACATTTATAACAATTAACAAAACAGACTCAACTACAAATTCATAAATGTTTCAACAATATGGTGACAACTCAAAATAAAAATTAAAAATTTTCTTACCCCGTCAGCAATACGCGTTCAATTCAAAATGTGTAGGTATTCATTTACCCAGCAACTAACCATCTAAAAATCGACAACTCAAAATAATACTGCACCAGCACGTCTACTCGAGTTGTGATTCTGATTGCAACTAAAGATGTCCCTGTTTTGGTAGGAGGGGAGTGGGGCTCGCTTGTTCAACAAAAGGGACACTTACTGCCATCTAACGTCGAGTAGTTGACATACTTTTAAATCTATTTTATTGGTCGATAAGTATTCGGACAAGAAATTCGATGGTATGCATAACTCAAAATATTAGATTTTTGAGTTAGCTCCCTTTAGATCTCGGTGTGCGATATATAAAATAATATACTGACTGACTGATTGGTGATGTATCAACGCACAGACTTCAAATTTTGCACATAGATAGCTTATACAGTGTAGGCATCCACTAAGAAAGGATTTTGCTGAATTCAACCCCTAAAGGGTGAAAGAACCGAGCGCGAGCAAAGCCTCGAGTAAAAGCTAGTAGTCTAATAACAAGGAACTCTGAACTCGTCCATGGAGATTGGCTGGATTTAAACAGCAGCCTATAGCCTATCTCTAACAAAAGAAGAAGAAAGAAAAGTGTTTATTCACAGAAACAATTTCTAGGTACAAATGCAGTACACCGAGAAGAACCAGCAACAAACTCAAGGGCAGCTGTTTTTAAAATGTCATGTGTTACTAATGTATTGCAATTGAAACAAATCCAATAGCGTAAACTCGAGGGGTTTACTGGTAGCAATTATGAAGGTCCTCTATCCATCTCCTGGCTCCATCATCAGACCTATTAGGTATACCAAATTATTGTATTGTCATCCAAACTAGTTGCAAAGTTTCAAGTATATACGACAATTAGAAGTAAGTGATATTCGAGTTCCAAGATTCATTCACATACTTACTGATTTATAATAGTTACGATACAAGTGAAGCTAATAGAACGTATGTCAAGAAAAAGGTTTTTTTGATGTGATAACGTCTTATAAATCGATGAACGCTGGTGTCACCTTCCACCTGAGCCGAGCGTGGGAGTGAGAGCGCGGAACAAGAGACGCGTCTATCTCTCTTCCACTCCAGTATACCTATTTTTCATCAATGTTTTCGTAGGACGTTATCACGTAAAATTATCGTCCGTAAACCGACTTTACAGACAGCCAATATTTTTTTTGACAAGGTTACAACCATAAATCAAAACCACGTTAGACTTTAATATTACGATTATTAAATATTAAATTAAATAATTGGCTTCAGTTGAAATTCCCCAAAATTCCGCGTCAAATATAACTAGGCCAGCTATATTTTGAATAATTATACAAAAATGTCACTATAATTTATTTTACTGCTTACAAAGTACCTGTCGTAAAATTAACTAGAATTTAAACCGTAATTAGTGTTAATTAAAATGGAATTGTTACGTGAAAGAAATAAAAAGAATAAAAAATTACAAAATGCTAGTGTTGACAGCTCGGTGCCAATTACACGGCGGTTTGTACCGACTAATTAGTAATTAAATTAAATTTGAATAATGTAACAAATTTAATATTAAAATTCCATATTTTAATGAGCTATATAAGTTGAGACATATATAAATAAAATCTGTTATAAGAGTCTTTATTTCAAGTTCTATTAAATGATACATTCTGTGGAATAATATATAACTGTATAGAAATTTAGGTAAATTTAATTTAATCTATTAAATTCTTTATTAGCTTGCTATCAATAAGTTTTTCAAAAAGTTAAGCAAAACTTTATTACTAGTTATATCTCGATCGTGATGTCATCCGCAGACCCGCAAATTTGTTCTAAGGGATGTGTAACAGCGTCCAGACACCAGTCATGTTTTTAAAGGACGGCGATAAAGGGAATGGGTTCTGCTGTCACGTTTTTTTAAGTCGGCCTATGTTTTTTTTCCACTGCTGAGAATGAAAAGATGGAAAGGATCCGGAGAGATGAAAAAGGCATTTTCCTCCTCTCACGTCTTCCCTGTCTTTTCCGATAACAACGTTTAACGTTTACGAGTCATAAAATATACTTGTGAGAATAAATCGCTTTCCGGAAAGGAGTACCTACTTCTGTCATCCTCTATGTTTTTGTCTATACAAAGCATGTTATTAACCGTGGACTGGTTTTTTATTGGGCCATTCAATAAAACGTTTTGACAAAATCAATTTATGACACAACATTTTTATTAGTCCAAATATTTAAATATCCCACTTGAAATACGGTACAGTGGCCGCCACAAATAAAATTTGTCGTCATAAAAAATTTATAGTCTTCAAATTAGCGCCAAAGAATGTTGAACGAGAATAATTCATAATTTTATTATTAAAAATTCTTACGCGCGAATAATTAATGTTTCAAAGAGGTATTAAACAATACAATAGAGCATAAAACTTCGTGCGCCATTGTTTTTAAAATATATTAACTAGGGGCTACGAGTTGACCTCAATCGACCGCAGAGATTTGTTAAACAATTTTTTTATTTTAAAAATATATTAGTACACGACAGTTTTACACTTTAATTACTTGCAATAAGATCTTTTTATCTTCGCAATTAGTAAATAAAGCTTCGAAAACATAAAAGTACCTACTTACTTAATAAATGTTAAAAAAAATATGCCTCGTTCTTCCGTCCGAGCTAAATAATTAGTAATTTAATAGTTTTGTTGCTATTACATTGTATATTTTATACATTTACTACCAGGTATCCAGGCAGGTACAGAGTTGCCTGAGCGTAACCCGTTTTGTACCCGTTCCCGTGGGAATTTCTCAAAACCCTTTCTTAGTAGATCTGTATCTACTAGCTACTACTGCTAAATTTCAAGTCAAAAAGTGTTATAGTTTTGGGAATGACGAGTGAGTCAGTCAGAGGTATTCGGCTTTTATTATCGTTTTTTTTTATGTTTTCGCAAGAAAAGAGAAATTTACGTGACATTTCTCATTTGTCTTTCTCAAATGTTATCGTCGCCGCTGAGTGTACTCTCAAAACATCAAAGGTGTTCTACATCTGTTAGTATTAATTTAATTTCGTTTGAAGCTCAATATGATAACAATAAAATGTCAACTTTACTAATATTAGTTTTAGTTCACGGAAAATTGTCTTAAGTCTGTCATAAGCTCATAAGTTTTACAAATCAACAATAGTTTTATACCTCTTTATTTTCTTGCCAATTTTAGGGCTGAGCAGCAACAACAGCTGTGACACGTGCCTCAGAATTAAATTCTTGGGCCCTCGGGTTTCCTTATGATGTTTCCTTCACAGCCGAGCTAGTGATAAAGTATGTACGTAAGCTTTTCAAAGTCGAAAGTTAAAATGTTTTACTCAAAGTAGGGACTTATAAGTCCACTTATGGAACGTCATTTCGACTCCACCACTTCAGCAGTAGAAGTGGGGCAAGAAACTCTTCAAGACATTAACATGAGTTTTAAACAGTTTCAGGCAATTTCAATATTTTTTCTGGTATGGAATTCTTAATTTTACTTAATCGTGACTGAGGTTTATATTTAATATAGATATATTATAATCTCACGCCTTTTTTTATCCCCGAGGGGGTAGGCAGAGGTATTCCATTACTGGATATACCCACATTTCACGAGATATTTTGGACCCCTAAACGTGATAGGTGGTGAGCCCATCGCCGGACCGGGTCTGTTTACACATGTCTCAGAATTAATTCAATAATTAATAGTTTATATTTATTTGATAAAAATGTATGCTATTATTGAGAAAGAGCGGGGCTGCCTGTCACAGGTATTTTTTACTTACCTACTAGGCTGGCCCCTGCCACCTTTTGTTAAACCACTTTTTAGGAATGAAATAAACTTATATATATATATATATATATATATATATATATATATATCTCAAGTGGGTATATCCAGAAATGGAATGCCTCTGCTTACCCCCTCTATTTTTTATTTATTCATATACCTAATTTATTTTTATTCCTAACATTACATTTTTTTTTAAACTCATTGGTACATGCCGTAACACAAGAGGCCGTCTGGCTAACCACACAGCTATCTTGCCCTTTAATACTAAACAACAGGTTAATAAAAGTTTATAAAACCAGTGAAAGGAACTACCCTAAATTTTTATCACATCCAATACGGCGTGTAAAGTGTGTAACCCTGCTGTACACCTAGTGTACATCCCAAAGATATTTCTATATATAATATCTTTGGTACACCCCACATTAACTAATGGTGCGTAGTGGAACGCTTTATCTGTCCCGGACACTCGCGAAGAGGAGATATGTTTACAGTATACGTGTTTTACACTGCAAGTGATACGATTACACACTTATGATAGACTAGCGAACCGTCCCGGCTTCGCACGGGTGCAAAACTGGTACTAAAACCATCCTCTTGAATCACTCTATCTATTTAAAAAAAAGCATCAAAATCCGTTGCGTAGTTTTAAAGATCTAAGCATACATAAGGACAGACAGACAGGAAGCGACGTTGTTTTATACTATGTGAAGTAGAAGCGACCCACAGTATTATTGTTATTGAATAAATTAAATTGGATTGGATTGACAGTTAAAAAAAGGGGGGTGGGCAGAGGTATTATTTTCCTGGAAATACCCACTTTTTACAAATAAATATTTTTTTAAACCTAGGTAAAAGATGCCTAAGAATTAATTCTGAAACCTGCGGGTTTCCTCACGTTTTCCTTCACCGTCGAGCTACTGATAAATATGTACGCAAAGATATTATATGGAAAAAGATGTAGATATAGAGCAGTGATAGCCCGGACGGTTAAAGAGCCGGTCGAAAATCAGTGAGGCTCGGGTTCGAATCCTGGCATGTACAGTCAAGAGCAAGTCAAGCTTGACACTGCCAGTTTAAGCTGAGCTCTGATTTGTACTGCGCGCCATAGAATACAGGGCCGGGTCAAAGTCCAAAGTGTCAAGCTTAGCGTGCTCTTGACTGTACCAATGAGTGTTTCAAAAACTTACGTACATATTTATCACTAGCTCGACGGTGAAGGAAAACATCGTAAGGAAACCCGCAGGTCTCAGAATTAATTCTGAGACATGTGTAAACAGACCCGGTCCGGCGATGGGCTCACCACCTATCACGTTTAGGGGCGCCAACGGGGTACGAAGGGTACGAAGTTTTGTTCTTATTATTATCGTCATTGTATATTCATAATAACTAATTAACTTACCAATACACTACCAATAGAGGAATTCGCACGAGCAAGAGGCAGTCGTGACGTCACGTCCTCCGTCTCGCTCGCACCTGCTTGCGCAGTGGTTTTGTTTTAGCTGCCACGCTATCAGACGCGCGGGCCACCCAGATGCGCGGTAGGGTTGTCACGAAATCATTATAATTAAAACAAAAACCCATAACTGTAAAGCCTAAAATGTATATTATGAGTGAATACTCTCCCCGAGGGGGTAGGCAGACGTATTCCATTTCTGGATATACCCACTTTTCACGAGTTATTTTTTGGACCCCTAAACGTGAGGTGGTGAGCCCATCGCCAGACCGGATCTTTTACACATGCCTCAGAATTAATTCTGGGACCTGCGGGTTCCCTCCATGTTTTTCCTTCACTGTCGAGCTAGTGATGAATATGTACCTAAGTTTTGAAAAACTTGGTACATGCCAAGATTAGAACCCGAGCCTCACTGATTATCATCATGTGAAGCAGACTCTTTAACCGTAAGTCGCGACATGATAAGATTAAGCACATAACGAAACCCTCTGGCTGGCAGCTATCTCTCTATCTCAGCCTAGCTATCCAAAGAGAGAATGCGGCCAGTCTTCTCTTCTTCTGCGACCACAAGGATCCCCTTTTTTTTTCGTTTCTGAAAGAAGCAAAAAGTCACATAATTGTCATAAATAAAAAAAAAATATACGAGTAACTATAGCTTTCTGAATGAGAGACAAGAATAACTACTAGTGATGTTCTTATGTTTTTTACCTTCTTATTTTTCACATTACTAGCTGGTGCCCAGCGGCGTTCCCCGAGCTAATCCAGTTTATTCTCATTCCCGTGGGAATTTCTAAAAATCCCTTCATAGTGGATGTCTACGATATACTCGTATGACACACCTATGTACATACCATATTTCAAGTTTCTAGGTGTAATCGTTACGGAGTAGAACGTATTTCTCTTTTTAACCACTTTATATATTTTCCTTTTTATCTTTTTATATGGGAATGAGATATTTTCCTGCAGTAAAAGTACCCTAGATGTTGACCCGTTACTCAGTTATCTTCATAACCAAATTTCATCAAGATCCGCCTAGTCATTTTCGACAAAGACGTGACAAAACTAAAAAAAATGTTGTTTGGATGTCGAAATTGATAAGTATTTACACTACCGAAAAAAAATATATTTCAATTAGGTACATACGGGTACGGTCTCGTTACAGTTTTATTATGTGTAAAGATACTTTTCGCCGAGCGACAACCCTACGGTGAAATATAATCATGCGTACTATAGCCCAGCAGAATTAATTTGTCAAAACATACGTCGAGACAGACTTCGCTTAATCCTCGGGTTGAGGTCATATCCGATGTATTAAGTACTCAATAAAAGATGGAATTGACTGACCGATCTATCAACGCACGTAGAAGCAACATTTTTGAATAATAATAATAAATTATGGGAGCAATGATAGCCCGGACGGTTAAAGAGCCGGCCGAAAATCAGTGAGGCTCGGGTTCGAACCTGGCATGTACCAATGAGTTTTTCAAAAACTTACGTACATATTTATCACTAGCTCGACGGTGAAGGAAAACATCGGGAGGAAACCCGCAGGTCTCAGAATTAATTCTGAGACATGTGTAAACAGACCCGGTCCGGCGATGGGCTCACCACCTATCACGTTTAGGGGTCCAATATATCTCGTGAAATGTGGGTATTTCCAGTAATGGAATACCTCTGCCTCGGGGATAAAAAAGGCGTGAGATTATATTATTATTATTATTACATATTATAATTATGGGACACAATTCACACGGTTATTGAGTCCCCAACTAGGCAGAGCCTGTACTATGGATAAATGAATATTAAACGACCAGACACGAAGCCAACAGACATGTTCATGCACACAAATGTTGGCCCCGAGCGGGGATCGAACCCGCGGCCTCCGACTCAGAAGGCAGGGTCACTACCAACTGAGCCAACAGGCCCGTCGTTCATCAGGGATAATGTAGAATTCTAACGGCTTTTTCAAATAGTTCAGTAGTTTCGGAGTCTATTCAATTCATTTAAAAAATATATTAGTGTAGATATAATAATATAAAGCTCGATTTATCAATAAAATTTTAGATCTGGCAGGAATTAAGTTGGTCACTTGTCCAGAGTGACCAATAGAACATGGCTTGTTTTTGAACACAAATATCGACGCGTGCGGTCGATAAAGCCATTCAGCCGACCCACGCTTGGCCTCAGCTTGAAGATATACAACTGTTCAGTGGGTGAACAGTAATATAAGTATAAGTATAAGTATAATCTCACGCCTTTTTTATCCCCGAGGGGGTAGGCAGAGGTATTCCATTACTGGAAATACCCACATTTCACGAGATATATTTGGACCCCTAAACGTGATAGGTGGTGAGCCTATCGCCGGACCGGGTCTATTTACACATGTCTCAGAATTAATTCTGAGACCTGCGGGTTTCCTCACGATGTTTTCCTTCACCGTCGAGCTAGTGATAAATATGTACGTAAGTTTTTGAAAAACTCATTGGTACATGCCAGGATTCGAACCCGAGCCTCACTGATTTTAGGCAGGCTCTTTAACCGTCCGGGCTATCACCGCTCTAAACCGAACCGAACAGTAATATCTTTAAGCTTATTACAAATTTACTATAACTTTTATTCCAAATTTACATATTTAGAGACACTAATTTAATACTATAAGAGGCAAGATTTTGAGAAACTACTGGACCGATATAAAAATAAAAAATTACACATGGGCTATAATTTTCCCACGGGAACGGTACTAACGCGTGTGATATCGCAGGGAACATCAAGTCAATAATAAGATTAATTTTATCACTAGCTCGGCGGAGAAGGAAACATCGTAAGGAAAACTGAAATTCGAAGAATTAAAACTGTCGCTTTTAGGCCTCCAAACGTACACTGGTGTATGAAAATATCTCTGCCTCTAAAAAGAGCTGCCCTTGAGTTTCTTGCTGGTTCTTATCGGGGTACTGCATTTGGAACCAACAACTCGTCGGGGGAGATGGGCTGCTGTTTAAATTTAGCCAATCTTCATGGACGAGTTTAGAGTGCCTTGTTATCAGAACTGTGCTAACTGTGTAATATTTAACTACCTACAGAAAATAAAAATAGTTACATTTTTAATTGTCAGGCAACCCATTTTGAGGGTAATTTACCTATTTTCTAAATACATCACGCTAAAACTGATCAGAGGCAAGCAGAGAGCAAACAAAACATGAGTCACGTCAATTATTCAAAGGATTATAAGCTGAATAGTTTATTCGTGTGTAACTTCACGCCAGGCCCGCGTGGGCGGGCAGAATGGCTCTATAGACCTCACACGTTGATACAGTTGTCAATCGATATTCCTTTATACAGGTTGCTCTTATTTTCTGAGTCCCGTAAACTCTAAGTCAAAAGTCAAAAATAATTTATTTTCTGTCTGTCGGTCGAAGGAATAATTAAAAGGAAGAAAATATGTATATACTGTTAAAAGACAAGGATAGAAAAGGGTATGTTAAGCTGGTTTGGTTATTTAGACACGTCTGGATGAAAGAAGAGTAACGAAAGAGATTTATGGTGCGAATGTTGAAGGATGCAAGGAAAGAGGACGCTCCAGAAGGTCGTTAATAGATCAAATAAGTGATGTCCTTCAAAAAGCTGGGGTCCGGTTTGCGAAGAATAAAAGAGCGTGCATGAAAAGGCTTATGGATGTAAAGGAAGCGAAAGAAGTATGCAGAGATCGAGTAAAGTGGCGATCCATCGTCTCTGCCTACCCTTTGGGAAGAAGGCGTGAGCTGTTTGTTTTTTTAAGAAAACTTAATAAAAATTTATTGGTCAATATACCTTGGCAAAGGGGGAAACATCTTATCCTACCCATAATACTGGCTTAGTGGAGCTGGATTTCATTATTTCCCTTTGCTCTAGTCTAGAGTTTGAAGAAATAAATCGAAACCGCAACCTCCTGTGTATGCAAACGACATAAAAACGAACCTCCGCTCTGCGCCTACGCACGCATTTTGCAACAATAAAACTGTAAAGTGCCCACATTATTTATCATTACACTTTCACCGCAACGCACACAACATATTAACTCAACAATACTTTGGTTATGACATTATATTTATAATATTAGTTAGTTAATTTAGTTGACTTTGGGTTTTAAACATGGCCATTTTAAAATAAGTGCAAATATTTAAAGGCTATATCAAATATTTAGTGAACAAGAAACTATTTTTCGCATGGTTTTTTATTTTTCATACGCTACTTCACTGAATAACATCGATTAAAACAATAATTTAAAAAAAGAATTCATGGTAAAATATCAAATTGCGTGAAAAAATCAAGAAATAAAGTAGCTTCTCGTTTGTTTTTCCCTATTTATGCTTAGATTGTTAACACTTTTTGGATTAGATTTTGATGCGGTTGTTTTTAGTAGATAAAGTGATTCAAGCGAGTACAGTAGAGAAACACTGATAATATAAGAGAAGCAAGGGCGGGTCGCTAGTAAATAATAAAAACTGAAAAAAGCGGCATTTTTTGAGAGTTGTGAGGGTCTTTTCAAATCATGTTTACAACATTTTTTAATTTAAATTTATAAGTTAAAGGTTTTATGTTGCTGTTGAGCTCCAATAAATAAATAAATTAAATAATATTTTTTTGTTAGAAACGAACAAGAAAAAACTAACCTTTTTTCTCTCTTTACACCTACCAGCCCTTAAAATATTTGCACTGACCGTAAATTAAAGCTATACATAATTATAATAAAATTGTAACTGACTGTCTGTTTATACTAAAGTCTATATATAAAAAAATGTTTTTTTCACTATATAAATAAATAAATAAATAAATTGTGGTACACGATTTACACACGGTTATTCAGTCCCAAACTAGGCAGAGCCTGTACTATGGGTACTAGACAACTGATAGACATACTTAAATAAATATTAAACACCCAGACACGGTACAAATTACGAAATTTACGAGTTCTACGTTACGGTACCTTAAAATATACACCGTTGAATATTAGTGACGAAGGAAATATAAATAATATTCAAAATAAAAGATAAAATACTCACGCTAAATAATGAATTGTAATTTGTAATCAATCAAATGGGCGACAGATCAAATAACGCAGATAAGAAAGAATATAAAATTTAACAGATTCAGTAGTGATAGGTCAGTTGGAAGCGAGATCCACTCTCGAGCGTGAGGCCTGACTTTGATACCTTGTAAAATAAATAAATTGTGTGACACAATTCAAACACGGTTATTTAGTCCCAAACTAGGCAGAGACTGTACTATCAATACTAAATAACTGATAGACATATTTAAATAAATATTAAACACCCATACACGAAGCCAACAGACATGTTCATGCATACAAATATTGGCCCCGAGCGGGAATTGAACCCGCTACCTCCAGCTCAGAAGGCAGGGTCACTACAAACTGAGCCAACAGTCAGTAGAATTTTAGGTCTCTACCATCCCTTGACACGCCAAGCGTGGCGATGCGATTGTATATTGACAAATCTGCCACTTTATACAGATTTATCTGAGTAAAGACTTATATTAATAGGGCTATTAGATGGTATCCATCAAGTGTCTGCTTATCTTGAAGGTTACCTTGTAGACTCGCCCTTATTATGGTCAAGTCCGAGTCGTGTTTAAGTACATATGGTTTTGTGTGATTAGTGTTGGGTAATATTCTGAAAGGAACATATTGCGAGGGCCTGTTGGCTCAGTTGGTAGTGACCCAGCCTTCTGAGTCGGAGGTCGCGGGTTCGAACCTCGCTCGGAGCCAACATTTGTGTGCATGATGTCTGTTGGCTTCGTGTCTGGGTGTTAAATATGTATTTAAGTATGTTTATCAGTTGTTTAGTACCCATAGTACAGGCCCTGCCTAGTTTGGGACTAAATAACCGTGTGTGAATTGTGTCCCACAATTTATTATTATTATTTTTCTCCATTATTGTTTCTGAGGCATGTGTAATAGCATCCTAGTCCAGCGATGTGCCTGTCACGTTAGCCTAGCGGTCCAAAAATATACGGGGAAAAGTGGGTATTCGGGATAAATACAGAGGGGTGTAATTTCAAAACCCTCTATAACGATTTCGAATACATTTTTACATTTTTGTACTAAACTTTTGGCGGGAGACATAATTATAATTGGCAATTTTTTTATTTATTTTGATGCCATTTCCGGGTTTTGTCTCATAATAGTGATGAATAAGGAAAGTGTGCAGTGAATCGGAAATTTGATAAAATACGTACTTATTGCATCAAAAAGTAATTTCAGTTTTTAGTTAAAGTCGGGCTCTATCATTTTATTGTAGAGAACAAAAAAATAGTGTTGAAGACACTTTATTTTATTGCATGGACTTTAGAGCAGAGTCGTAGTCGTTTATTAGTGTAAGATCGTGTTTTAAAATTCGAAAAACTAAATAAAGACCCTTACA
Source organism: Ethmia dodecea (assembly GCA_963855545.1). NCBI lineage: Eukaryota > Metazoa > Arthropoda > Insecta > Lepidoptera > Depressariidae > Ethmia > Ethmia dodecea. The sequence goes on along the minus strand of OY979463.1, from coordinate 1,821,796 downwards.
CATTTTGTTTTTTGTGTTAAAAGTTAGAACACATTCCCTTTTGAATCCACCAATCAAAATACTTACATACATAATTTCACGCCTATTTCTCATTGGTACGTAGAAACAATAGACTGACACTGCCACCAATCAAATAAAGTTTAATTAACCCTATAGCATATCTCCTTCATTTCACTCTCGTAATTAACTATCCCTTGCATGCAGTCATAAAACGTTCTATTCCCACATAAATTAATCAAATTAGCATGGATGTATGGGCTTAGATCTCTCTGCCTGTTCTTATGACAATTATTTAAAAAAGTTTACAAATACCTACATCACGTACATGTTCAAGTAAGTAGGTATTTTTTATAGTTTATACATATCAATTATAAAACAATCTTATTTTAAGATAATTAACCCTTCCCTGCTAATTTTAGCTCAAGTGTTCCCTCAAAACAAATCCAAACGCATCTCGTTGTGTGGTCCACCATATTAAATTTTATTAATTCTCACCATTTTTTATTCGCCCGATCGTAATGGCGGCGTATTTATTTTGTCCCGGCGTTTTGCCGCGTAAATCATTTCGAGCTGTCAAACTGACAGCGAATTTGGCGCCGACTGCAGCTGTCAAGTCTACAACTCTAATTTTGGATGCGTTCAAGATACGTTTAATACGTGATTAGTAGTACTAATGTGCTTGTAGACATATTTATTCGATCATTACCACTCCAAATCGGTTTTAGTATGGGAAAACTATTTCTGGAACTATTTCAAAGGCGTAAAGGTTATGAGCATTAAATTGGCGTTAAGCCGTTGACAAATTTTCTGTTGCCTGACTATTATAGCCGTTGTCAATGGGTCGTGTGGTAGGCTATTCATTGTTTAGTGTCAGTTAAGAGACGGAGGTTCATTAAAAAGTTACGCAATATTTAAAACAGTACACAAGAAAAGCATGCATGAGTCGTAAGGTGGATGGATGTAGGTATTTGTAGACACAAGGTAGGGGAAAGTGGTCACCATTCGTACGCGGGGCACGGACATATCCCGTACGAAATTACGAACGTACCCCGTACGTGGGGTACGTTTGTACAAAATATCTTATCGTAACCCTCTGACCTTTTGACATAATAGTTTCGGACTTTTTTGTAACAAAGAACAATATATTTGTTACACTTAGGTACATAAACTAGATAAGTTCGACTATTAATAATAAAGTAAAATAATAAAATGTAAAAAGTGTACGAAAGGTAACGACTTTCCCCTACCTAACAAATATTTGTACCAAAGTACCAACCTATAGGTTTAGAAAAAGTCCAAAGAATATGCCTCTGTAAGAAAGATTTATGTCTGTGCACCAATAAAGCAAAGGATTTTTTTTCTGTGCCAAAGTCATGCCAAAAGCAAAAATTTGCTTCCGAGCTTCTCAAACATAGTTTCCAAACATATGTTGTCTTAACTCAATCTTTCTTCATCAATCTGTTACTTTTTTTTTCCAAAACAAATTGTCCTTTTATTTGCATTAAGACGTATTTTAATAAGACAACATGTACAAAGCTATTCCCTCTACCTTAAAGATTTGTAACGTAAACTTTCAGTCATGTAAAACTTAAAATTCGTCTTATTCCTAAAAACCTTTATTCGATTACTAAGTGACAACATTAAAATACCTCAACCGTTAAGTAAATATTACCTATCTGCGTCATCCATCATTGCGGGCTAAATGCTATTTTGACAGCTGTCAAATTAATGTCAAGACGGCGGCCGCGGCTTTGAAGTTACCCGTCTGCCGCACAATGGGGTAGCGTTAATGATTCTAGTTGGAAATTACTTATGGATTCCTTTTTTTCCTGGTAATGGGAGGGAAATAGTTTGCTCCCTTGTTAGTAGCATAATGGTCGCATTATGGAGTAAATACTATTTTTTGTTTTTGTTGGTTGCATTTTTAAAATATTATTTATTTCACATTGCTATTACAAAGTGTTAGGTGTTCATCCTATTGCCATTGCCTTTCTTACCAAGTGGAGTCTTATTGGAGACTTCAGAGAATGTATTGTATATCAAGGTATGTTTGTACCAAGACACATTTGAGCATGGGAGAAAGAAAAGATTTATAAAAAAAAATACACATTTTTTTAATCAATCTTTTCTTTCTTCCATTCGTAGGTACTTATATGAACTGGTAATTTTTAGATTAAGACCCTAAATTACTGTTCCTTATGTTATTTATTGTACACAATATTAAATAAAACATATTACGAGTATATAACACTTTAGGTGTTTATTTCTATGATAGTGACGTGACTAAAATGTATTTTTTTATTGATTTTTCTAAAACCAAATATATAATAATATATATAATATAATCTCACGCCTTTTATTCCCGAGGGGGTAGGCAGAGGTATTCCATTACTGGATATACCCACATTTCACGAGATATATTGGACCCCTAAACGTGATAGGTGGTGAGCCCATCGCCGGACCGGGTCTGTTTACACATGTCTCAGAATTAATTCTGAGACCTGCGGGTTTCCTCACGATGTTTTCCTTCACCGTCGAGCTAGTGATAAATATGTACGTAAGTTTTTGAAAAACTCATTGGTACATGTCAGGATTCGAACCCGAGCCTCACTGATTTTCGGCCGGCTCTTTAACCGGTCGTAAGTCCGGGCTATCACTGCTATATAATATTAAGTATGTCACCATCTTGATGATAAGATTTAGCAAAACTTTTAACATTTGCTATTGCTAAAAAAATATAGGTACTTAGTTTTAAAACAGTCACAAAGTATTCGCAGTACCGTTTTCTAATATAAATAATTTATTAAAAAATCTAAGATGGTCGTTAAATCGAATGTCCCGGACGCGATATATCTGTCTCGAGGAAATATCGTATATCACTGCGTATAGAGTAACAGGACTGTACAGTCGCAGGTAATGCTGTCTGTATAGATGGGGTCCAGCAGCTTGAGTTTTTCCCGTTCCCGTGGGAATTTCTGAAAACATTTTATAACTGATGTCTTGCCAAATTTCCAGTTTGTAGGTGTTCGTTTTGTAGAGTCAGTTAATTTGTGACTATTTCTCTATTAACTAGGCAATTATTGAACAGATATTACTAAAATGTCCTTTTTCGAGATGTCGATTTCCATTAAGATTGGCTCAGCATAGATTGCTGATTTTGTTAGACTAACAACAGTCGGACAACGCCTGTCCAAATCTCTAAGAAAAAATTACTTTCCGTTTTTCCCTAATCTAACACTTTTCTAGGCAACTTTTATTTTTTATTTTCTTAAACAAAGGTTACTAAAGATTTTTCTTTATTTCTATTTTTTTATTTTGAAAATAGGAGGTCGAGAAATATAAGAGAGAATAAGGTCCCGGAAGATTCCGCGCGTTAAAAAAAAATAATTGCCAAATCGTTCCAGCTGGTGTAAAGTGACGCGCTTACGAACGAACATCATTTCATTTTTATTTGTAAGTATAGAGAGATAAATGTTTCATCTCTTTGTAAATTAATGAATTTATTGAAAGAAAAAGAATTGTCTCTGGCCGGTAACAATGATCAGTCCAAAACGTCATGCGCCTGTACGTGTCCGGTTACTCCGCGGTGGTTCTAAAAATTAAGTCATCACTCACTGAGGAGCGTGTTTTTTTTGTAAATGCCTCTTGGACAACGTTATGCTGAGTGAACCATAGAGATATTTAAAAAAATAGGTTCTAACCAAAAAATAACTATCTTTTAGTAGGGGTCTGTATCAAAGACGACCATCACCTATTTGTTTAAGACGCTCTGACTGCCAAATTTAATCAAGATCAGCTTGATCAGAGGCTTGGTTTTGACTCAGGTCTGGGTTTGGGCTACCAGCCCAATGAGTTTATAAAAAATTTGCAGCACCCCTCGGTTTCCATTCCCGTGGGAATACGGGGATCAAATATAGCCTATGTCTTATTCTGATGTATAAGCTATATAACTGTAAAGTTTCGTCAATATGCGTTCAGTAGTTTTTGCGTGAAAGAGGAACAACCATCCATCCATACATCCATCTATACAAACTTTCGCGTTTATAATATTAGTTGGATTCACCCTCGTAAGTCCCATTCTCCATGAGAAAATTGTAGCTCATGTTACTCCCAGAAAAGAAAGCTTTCTATTGGTGAAAGAATTTTTAAAATCGGTCCAGTTTTTTCGTCCCAATGGGAATTTTAAAAATACTTTATAATGGTAAATGTAATAAAGTTACAGCACGTAGACTTTCTCCATCCATACTGTGGATAGCCTGTTGAGAGGTAATCGTCTGTCTTTGTATGGACATGTAATGAGGAGGGATGAGAGTAATGTTGTAAGGCGAGTGCTTGATATGAATGGTGAAGGTTATAGGAAGAGGGGCAGACCAAAGAAAAGATGGATAGATTGTGTGAATATATGCAAGATGGAATTGAGTGTAGATATGACGTATGATAAATCTAAATGGAAGGAAAAAACATACTGCGCCGACCCCAATGGAAAAAAGGGCAAGTAAATTATGATGACTGTGGATAGCCACGTAAAGGCACAACCAACTAACAAACTATGAACTGAACTGTGTCTGAAATAAAAACAATTATAGCCACCATCAGATCTCAGATAAATCAGAATACTCATACTCTCAAATAAGGACCATTTTTTAAAGCCTCTCATACTGATATATAGAAAACGGTTTATGTATATAAGTACCATATAAAATAATAAAATAAACTTTATTTATTAAGGAGTAATAAAGTTTATTTTATTATTTTATTATTATTTATTATATTACCATAATTAATCCATTGGTAACTTTAGTTCATCACCTAACTTCATCTATTTATCTCAGTTACATCCATCCTAAGTGTAACTGAGATAAATGTCTTCTCCAAAAATCGAGCGGTAGGTACTCGTAAGTTAGCTGTTCTGCCCCCTAGCGAAATGGCATTGTACTAATAAGAGAATGATTATAGATTAACGATGTTTGGAGTGGAGTTTCTTGCCCCGCTTCTTCTCCTTAACCATACATGCTGAAGCGGTGGAGTTGAAATGACGTTCAATAAGTGGACTTGTAAGTTCCTACGTTTATTTTTCCATCGATAACTTTAAAGACTGATTGCTATTAAAACGTTTTTTAAATGGCCCTATTATTTAATATACATACCAACAAAGTTTTTTATCTGTGCAGGTTTTAGGAGTGTGCCAAATAAAAATGATATTATCATATCTCGGATTTCAATATCGAATTAAAATTAAAAATCAAATCTGAATTTATGTCATATTTGATGTTTTTATAGCTACATTCAGTCAGAAATCAAATTTAGAACGTTTCCTATGCAAAACTATTCAAGAATGTGTAAAATCGTCAATATTAAAATTGTAATTATTACATAAACCGATCCAAACGCTTTTATAATCCTTATTTTGACAGCAAACTCTTCAATGGAAGTAAAAAAACGACGAGCGAACGAGACGGCGCTATACGAGTGGTAGAGACAAACGAACAGCTTCAAGTTGGGTGGCATTGTGACTCACGAGTCGCTTATGGGTAGCGAAAGGAGATTTAAGAGTACGGATTATAAACTCTTTTTTCACAATTTTTTTGGAGGATCCCCTTAAAATGTTACCTTTTTGGTTGTTGCATGGGTATTAAGTAATTTTGTCTATGGTCAAGTAGGTTTGTAAAGAAAAAGCTGTCAAAATAAACAATTTGAGGTTATGTTGGCTACTGTGTTTTGGCGCGATTGTCGTTTGATATTTGGTGTTTCGTTTTGTTTATCTAAGACACATAGGTAATCTATATCTATCTAGATATTTTGCTATTAAGTATGTTTTGATAACAACTCTACTGATCTAATATTTTGATGCAAACGAGCAATATTTGGTACTCAAAAAATGGCTCTCACGATTTCGATGAAATTAATCCCTGAAAAAAAATATTATCTGAGAAAAAATAAAGCTACCAGTGAACTCTATATGAATATTCATATTCTGTGAGTTTTCACAAGTAGAGCTCCATCTCCTGGTACCTACTAACTAAACTATTATTACTTGCTTTTTTTTAATGATTTTTTTGTGTAGTGTTTACCATAATATATATTCTCTCTACGGTTTTTATGTTGTACTTGAGTATAATCTCTTTTGTGCAAAATAAGTACTTCCGTAAGACCCTCCGCAAACTGTTTTTTTAATAATTTGTGTTTAAAATTACCTCAATAAAGTCAACTTACAATAATTGTTGGGTTACATCCGTTTGCCATCAGGCTTCGGTCGAATCTCGACATCTGTAAGATATCGCTTTGTGCTATTAAGCCGTACCGTTTGTCAGAAATCACGTAAACGCAGTTACGCAGTTTGGTACTGGAGAAAGATTGTTTAATTGGGAATTTATAGCCTGCATTAAGGTGGGAACGTCCATTGGTTTTTTATACTGGGTGTCTTTACATGAAGTGAATAAATAACTATTATAAATAACTATAATAAATAATTCATCTCTCCGGGCGGAGATAAGACAAAAAGTATACACACCTCGGGAAGTAAATATTTCTTACGTCTTCGACTTTGCCTCGGTCGACAATTACATGTGGTCTGAGACATTTCTTATTTTACTTCCCTAGATATGTAATATACTATACTTTTTCAAGTGACAAATAACCACATGTAAAATAGTTTTGTAGGTAGATACTTATTGTACCTAGGTACATAATAATTATGAAACTATTGTAACAGAGATAACTTAAATTACTTATAGCAAACAATAAAATACAAAATACTAAGTTTCTTTTTATAATTTTGAAATTACAACCAACTATAACTACTATAAAAGAAAATCTTAAATTACTCACAACCTAAATAATAGAAAATTATTCATAAAATTTAAAAAAATTACTGCAATATATATCTAATATTATTAATGCAAAGTATACATAATTAATATTATATAATAATATGTGAAAATAACTTTTTTAACGTTTTTACGGCTCAACCACAAATCGATTTTGACAAAATTGGGCAGAAAGATAGAATACATCTTCAAAACTATCACTTAGTTAAGAACACCTTATGTAAACTTATGGGATGCAATAAATGATTGAGTATTGAGTACCTATTGGAACTTCTATAGGCTATAAATTACAAAAACGAAAGTAACTCTGTATGAATTTTTCACGGCGAAACCCCAGAACCTCTCTGATAAAGTTGCAACTAATCAACTTCCAAACTGAAGGTAACTTACATTTTTACAAGGTCAATAATATTATTTTTACGAACTTTTTCCTAAAATTTATATCAACTAACCTCCTGTATTCAACATTTGCACATCACGCTGTATACAAGCGTCTCTAAAGGCGAATGCAACAAAATCGTTTCCTCAACAACTGCAGATTGAATCATCAACTTTTATTGCCGCTTATAATCACTAAATGGTGATGCTTATAGTTTTCAATATCCGTTTTATAGCTACCGCATCTAATGGTAACTCCGTGGCTAAATACTCGGTGTTAACTATTAATTCGGTTCTAAGCCCGTGTGTCCGTATGTAAGTACTTACATCCTTGACCCCATGTCAGCCTAGTACTTCAATGTAATTCTGAATGAGATTACCGTTATATTTACATACAACATGTAACAGAATAAGCGCAATTCCTGAAATTAGTTTGTTCAGTATCGACTACTTATTCGATTTCAGCTATTTTTAATATGTGTTAAATTTTTCCCTAAAATTAATTAGTGTAGCTGAATTTAGTGCTTTCTATGGAAATCGTGATTTTATTAATCGATATTTGAGAACATTGGTTAGACACAACTAAAGTTCGATTGCATCGTAATTTTTTTATATTAATATACCTACTAATTAGGGTGTATGAAGAATTGCGCTTTTTCTGTTACGCGTTGTATATGGTTAATTCTGTATGAATATAAGAATACAAATACTATTACACCCAGGGCCGGATCTATCATATGGCTTTTTAGGTTTCAGCCCAGGGCCCCGTGGATTCCAGGGGACCCCAGCTAAGTCAAGTCAAAGTCAAAAATAGATGATAAAGCTAAAAAAATCTGTAATATTATTAATTTAAACTCATAGTAAGTTTTGCAGCCCTGCGAATCCTGCGACAAATCAAAACCATTCAATTCATTTGGCATCATGGCCTCTCCAATTGCACGCCATTCAGCTCAATTCTTTTCAACTCTTCTGCTACCCGCCAGCCTGCGAAGATCGTCGCTCCATCTAGCCTGATGGCGTACTACCTTCTTGCCGATCGCGGTTTCCACTCTAGAACATGTCTGTCAGATATTAAATATTGTCTTTATTATAGACGACATAAGGATGATGCGTCGACCCAAAATAATGCGATAAAGACCATAGAATGATGGTTATAATGTTAAGACTACAAAATTGGGCATCGCCCACATCAATTTGCAATACAAAACGCCAGTAATCAAGAAATTCTTCTCATATTACTCACTAACGCGCCATTGTTTCGACGAGTGGATTTTTCTTTTTGGGAGGCAACTTTCAAGACTTCAATATTGGATTGGGTTAGATAGGACAACGGTTATCTACATAACGTCGCCTTAGAGTGAAAACCTCGTATAAGAAAAAGAGCAACTTTACAGGAGGAAGAAAAAACCGCGCCCTGAAATTTTTTGTTACCAAAGCTTATTGGATTATACCTGTTTTAGTATGTAATTATACTATTTTTTTTAATAATAGAGTGATATGTTACACATTATTAGCCTAAACATGTTAAATGTCGCTTACGAGGTTTTCTAACAAAAAACTCACTATTTGGACTGCAGTTACAAGTTAATCAATGAAACCGGGTAAAATAAAAATAGTTATTTACATTAAAATACATATAATTTTAAATAAAATTATATTTGTGATTACTAATTCTTCTTGTTTTAGAAAAATTCTTAGTAAAAAAAAGTTTAAAGTAGGTAGTCAAAAAATTTATAAAAAGTCGAATAACTATAAATCGTAAGATGCTGAACCATCTTGACCTTTCGTTGAGCGCCTGGCTTCACATAAATTTTGGTTTGGACTGCTGACTATTGCCATCCTTCGACACAACTCAGAAAGCAAAAGCAGTCTCTGATATTTTTGATTTTTTCTAACATACAGCAGCGCTTTCGAATTTTGCCGTCATTTGTATTTTAAAAGAAAATTTTGTACTCTCTGCATGCCTTTTTAAATATTTTATGCTGGTTATAAAAAAAGTAAGTAAGTAATTAAGGGCTTTTGGATGCGGACCTTCTAAATTGTGTAGGTACAGTTTGACATTTCCGTAATGAATAAAAATTACATGACCTTGCGTGGCTAAATATCTGAATCTCATTCTTTCTTCTTTCATAAAGTTATTAAGAATAATTCGACGTTCTTTCGTGTTTTTGCGCCCTTTTCTACACACTAATCCAAAATCTCCTAACTAGGTTCAATATAACTTCGAGAAAACCTCGTAGGTAGTCAAGTTTGATAATTTTATGAGTCTTTATCAACAAATATATAATCATTAATACCTCGTAACCACACATACGTGGTTTATTTTCCAGCTATTTTGTGTAAAAAAAAATCCTCGCAAGTTAGTTTGCGAGGTTTTCAAACAAGAGATAAATTGTACGAGTTTTTCTATCAAACGAGAAACAAAAATTTGCAATAACTTCTGAAATATTAATTAATACAATTTACCAAATTATTTATAACATCAAAAGCACTTATTTCCTTCAGAAAATAGTATAACTATACTGAAAAAACGACTTTGAACTATTGAATTCGCAGCCACGCATGCACTTTCTTACGAGGTTTTCACAGCAGACTGACATACGAGTGCTTTTACGAGGTTCTCATTATAGGTCATAGATGGTGCACCATGTCTATGATGTTTACTCGAGTAAAACTAGAACGTCCGTTACGAGGTTTTCTTTCCAAATATGTAATAAAAAAAAACCATGAAATTTCAAATACGAGGTTTTCACTCTAAGGCGACGAAAATAAATAAAATAAAATAAATAAATAATCTCATGTCTTTTATTCCCGAGGGGGTAGGCAGAGGTATTCCACTTCTCGAAATACCCATTTTTCACGGGAATATTCGACCCCTAAACGTGATAGCGGCCTATCACGTTTAGGGCCTTAGCCCATCGCCGGAACGGGTCTGCTACACATGCCTCAGAATTAATTCTGAGACCTTGCGGGTTTCATCACGATGTTTTCCTTGAACGTCGAGCTAGTGATGAATATGTACGTACGTTTTGAAAAACTCATTGTAGGTACCTATGTACAGTCAACAAAGTTGTTAGTGTTACATGACCAGAAACTAAGATTCAGTTTTCTCTTAAAGCCTTCAATGTATTTATAGTTTTTTTTTGTAAATTATAGGGATCAAAGATACTTTTTGAAATAAACGATAATGAATAAGATGTGGTTATGACTACCCCAGAAAAATGAGTTCTTAGTTACTGGCCATGTAACCCTAACAACTTTGTTGACTGTACATGTACCTATGTCGGGATTTGATCCCGAGCCTCACTGATTATCATCATGAGAAGCGGACTCTTTAACCGTAAGGCTATACTGCTCTTAAATACTTAAAAAAAAATACAATACTCGGTAGAGTTATTACATTCCTACAAATACCCAGTTTTCAAGAGAGTATTTTAATGGACTACCCTCTTTTCTAAGTCAGCCCGTCGCCGAACCAGGGTGCGGTTACACAGTCGTGCCTCACGATGTTTTCCTTCACCGTTGTGCTAGTGATATGGTCTTAAGTTGAATTCATTGGTGCATGACCTCACCCTAATTCGAACCCGAGCCTCACGCAACGGAAGCGGGCTCACTTCGCTCGACTACTAAACGTACTAAGTTTAAATACCCGGTCGAACCAACATGTGGATGCAAAAATGTTGGTCCCGAACGGGGATCGTAGCCAAGGTACCGAGTACCGACTGAGCCACCAGGCCAGGCAAAATTAATTGATATCCATTTAATCGACATCAATTAAATTGGTAAGCTTCTATTAAATTGAATTAAGCCCCACAATCGAAATAATTCGTTTAAGACACTTTTATGAGCCCATAAATAGCTTTTAACCGAAAAAGCAACAAAAATCATCATTAATCCTAAACACACAATCAATATACAGACAGACAGACAGACAAAAAGACGACTAGGGACATCTCAATTAGTTCGCAGCCGTAATCTCTAAATAGAATCTCATTTGCCATCCAAATTGCAACTTTAAGCCCAACGCATAACCTTCAATCTTCAAAACCCATACAACTCTCTTTAAATTCCTCTGTTAATCCTTTACAATGCGTATCAGATGAGATTAAACGTTAATTATTCAGAAATAAAGTCAAATTTCAATTGTACAATTCATGTTGAAGGAAGACGAGGTGTTTGATATGCGACTCTCAAACATATTGGAAGGGGATATAGTGTGTGTTTTCGTGTGTATTGACAATGAGACAGTATCGCAACCAGTCAAGCCTGAAATGTTTTGGTGACATGCGCACGAGATGACGGAGCAGAGGAATCTTGGAGACGAATTGACAGTAAAGAAATTAATAATGATGCAGCAAAGAGTATACCAGCCTGCCTAGACAAGTCGATTTCTGTATCATAGCTTTATTTACTAGAAAAACATGAGATTAAAAAGAGCTGTCCTTGAGTTTCTTGCTGGTTCTCGGGGTACTGCATTTGGAACCAGCAACTCGTCGGTGGAGATGGGCTGCTGTTTACATTTAGCCAATCTTCCTGGAAGAGTTTCGAGTGCCTTGTTGTTAGACTATTGACATTTCTAAGAGCCCCCGCGCATTAGGCGGCCAGGTCGCTGCGGCCAACTAATTATTCAGTGACATATGCAAGTGCGCGCACTAGGCGACCAGTGGCCACAGAACAATTGTTGGCCGCAGCGACCTGGCCGCGCGACCTGGCCCCCTAATGCGGGGGGGCTCTAACTGTACTATTTGTACCTACAGAAAATGATTTTGAATTTGAATTAAGAATGAAATGTCAATGACTGGACATCTTTAGAAAGTAGCGCCAATTATGGATTTTTTCGCCAATCCCATTCGCCATTCTATTTGACTCATCTTTATATTGTACCAAGCCGAAGTGGCTCTTCCTCTGTTGTTATCATCATTTGTATCGTAACACTTCACTCCAGTTTTCGTCCATCAATAGAACTAAAGTAAGAAAGAAGAGCAGTGATAGAGCCGGCCGAAAATCTCGGCTTCGAATCCTGGCATGTACCAATGAGTTCTTCAAAAACTTACGTACATAAATATCACTATAGCTCGACGGTGAAGGAAAACATCGTGAAGAAACCCGCAGGTCTCAGAATTAATTCTGAGACATGTGTAAACAGACCCGGTCCGGCGATGGGCTCACCACCTATCACGTTTAGGGGTCCAATGTATCTCGTGAAATGTGGGTATATCCAGTAATGGAATACCTCTGCCTTCGGGGATGAAAGGCGTGAGATTAAGAACTGGGTATTAAAATATTTGTAGTCACAACAGTGACTCCATGTGTTTTCCCCGCTCTGGGTGGCCGGACCACCCATAGGCTGGAGGTATATGTTTATATGCTAGAATTAGGCGCTCGCGCCGATACTGGGCCGAATTCGTCAGCTCATACTGGGCTAAGTCTAGAATAGACTGGGCTATTAGCAAACAAAGTAAGGTTAAGCTAAGACGGATACTTGCTAAGAATAGCTGGAATGTGCGTGAAAATACTTTATGCCAATAGCAATGAGGTGCAGGTTTATGCCGTTTATGGTTAGGGATGTGACATTGATTGAAAAATGATCGATTATAGGAAAAAAAATCCTATTAATATGAAAAAAAATTTTTTTTTTCACATTCCTAACAACATCGTAATGTTAGTGAATTTACTTCTCTTAATTCGTCGCACAGATGGTGCTGTTTATAAAAATCGATTAAAATGTATAAAAGTATAATCGATTAATTGATAATCGATTTTTAGTATTCACCAAATCGATTACTAAAAATAGATTATAAAAAAATCGATTTTTTTTTTACATTGGGTGTTGGGACCGTGGAGTCTGGCAGCACAAAGAGCTGTCAGTGTGGTTGCGGCTTCAGGTGACTAGAGGTCTTAGGTAGAAGGTAGCAAACGTGGGATAACCCGTGCCTGCTGCCCCGATGGGGGGAGCATATCCGTCCGAGTCACGGAAGAAACTGTTTCCCGGGACTCAGACTTAGGGCGATAGGAGGAACAGCATGGGGGGTTTTTAGTCAGTGCAAGCCTGACATAACCTGGTTGTCGTCCCCGCTACCACCAGGTATGCGTAAAAAGGTGACCAGAGGTCTGGCAGTTACCTCTGCAAAAGATCAGCTAACCTAAAAACTGACTAGCTGACTGACTGATCAAAGCACAGCCGAAACCGCCGAGTCTATCAACATGACATTTGACACAAAGGTTTCTTTAAATGACGTAAGTGATCAATCACTAAAAGCAGTGATAGCCTTACGGTTAAAGAGCCCGCTTCACATGATGCAAATCAGTGAGGCTCGGGTTCGAATCCTGGAATGTACCAATGAGTTTTTAAAAACTTACGTACATATTTATTACTAGCTTGACGGTGAAGGAAAACATCGTGAGGAAAACCGCAGGTCCCAGAATTAATTCTGAGACATGTGTAAACAGACCCGGTCTGGCGATCACGTGTAGGGGTCCAAAGAATATCTGGTGAAAAGTTGGAATATCCAGAAATGTAATACCTCTGCCTACCCCCTCGGGAAAATAAGGCGTGAGATTATTATTGTTATGATCACTAAGAAATTCTTGGAATTTTAGGAATTTGGCTGGGTACGTTAATTGTAACTTTTCGGTCAATAAATAAATTTAGTACATTGCTCCAACAAAAAAGTATTTAATAAACACAAACATGGTTTCTCCAGGTGCCAGTGATCTTGATAAGCTCTTATGTTTTAATTAAGACTCGAGGCATGCGAGGTATGCCGAAAATGTGACGGTTATAGTTTATGGGTTCCAGACACGCTCTAGTTGGTCTTACAGATGTAGGACCTTTACATGCGGTAGTCTAAAATATAAAAAAATATCACGCACTTTTATCCCCGAGGGGGTAGGCAGAGGTATTACATTTCCTTAAATACCCACTTTTCACAAGAATTTTCGACACCTAAACGTGATAGGTGGTGAGCCCATCGCCGGACCGGGGCTGTAATCACCTGCCTCAGAATTAATTCTGAGACCTGTGGGTTTCCTCACGATGTTTTCCTTCTAGTGGTAGTCTATGTTAGACCATATGTACACTGGTAGACTAATTTAGACAATGTGTACACTGGTAGAGTTTAATTTAGACCATATGTACACGGGTAGTCTAATTTAGATCATGTGTACACGATCACGGCTTCTCTACGAGAGTAAAGGCCTTCTTTGATACTAAATAACCAAATGTGAAATTTGTCTTATGAATTATAAGAAAATATATCTACAACAAATTTCATTAAGATCGGTCAGCTGTTTAGCTGCGAAAAGGTAATAGTTTTGCAAATATAATACAACTATTTATTCCTTCTCCGGATAAAGGTAGGCGTCCCCAACTCACAAAATTATCATTATCAATAAATATTCATGGTGTAGTCCTTATCCGTTATTAATTATAATAAGCAATGGAGAGCCAAGCGTGAGTCGTGCGGGAATTAAGGGTTCCGTGCTTTCTATGATTTTCCGAACTCAGGATTTTACATTCATATTCTTAAGTACCTAAAAAGTTTTTTTTAAACTCAATTTTAAAGATTAGGATATTCTTAGCAACTGATTTCAATAATTCTATGATATGTATTCTATGTTATTTATTATGTATGCACATTTATGTACAATAGATAAGTAAAAATACTTATACTAAGTAGTTATAGTTCATGAATAACAAAGCAAACCTTTTGTATGTATGGCACGCGTCAAAAAAAAATAGAGTCCAAACTCGAGGGCTGTACGAGTAGCCATTAGGAAGTTGCGATATCCACCAAGTGGCTCCATCTTCAGATCAGCTCGGGTGGTACCATAGTATTGCATTGTTACCGAACTTACATACGTATTCCAATTTCAGCACAATCGTTTGAAGATATCTGCCAAAATTCAATTGCAATATTCCACCCGAACAAACATAAATTGCAAGTTAAATAAAAGATTATAAAAATCTCACGCCTTTCATCCCCGAAGGGGTAGGCAGAGGTATTCCATTACTGGATATACCACTTTTCACGAGATATTGGACCCCTAAATGTGATAGGTGGTGAGCCCATCGCCGGACCAGGTCTATTATAAGATTGTAAAAATAAAATTTATAAATCTATCATATTATCACGTTTTTTGTTTTGTTTTAAATTGTTTTAACGTACCTTCTGAAGCACAGAGGAACTTCGGAGGCCTAAAGTGTGCCTCACTTATTTTGTCTTTTCAAACACTGTAATCTGGAAATTACAAAATACATACGCTTACGCCTTTTTCCCGAAGGGGTAGGCAGAGACAAATTACAAAATAAAATTAAAAAAATATAAAATTTCAAAATAGTAAAGGTTCTCAGTACCTTACCTACGGAACCATAAAAATGGATAGTCCAAATCCAAGATGGCCGCTCATTAGGCACTAAAACTGATAATAGAGCCATTTACGTCAAACTACATTTATTTATTGCTTGTCGTCAATTTTTTACTAGAAAAACCTATAATAATTAATTTTATACGAAATTCGGAGTGTGTGAATAACATAACGCTATGTCCATATGAAGTAGGTTGATATATTAGGATTCTGTTAAGTTCGTTGCTGGTTCTGCTTGGGGTACTGCATTTGGAACCGGCAACTCGTCGGTGGAGATAGGCTACTGTTTTCATTCAGCCAATCTCCATTGACGAGTTTAGAGTGCCTTGTTATTAGACTATTGACCTTTCTAAGTGTATATTTTGTACTGAATTGAAGTAATAATATGGATAACATTCAAAATTCGACAAACGTAGAGCCTTTTCTTTAAGCTAAAAGTGTTAACATACAATAGTACATTATGATATAAGTGCGGTAGGCTGTAATTGTCAAAGCGCACGTATGTCATACGACGTTTTATAACACATTTGCGAGGAAATACAATAAAACTCCGACTATGTTAAACGAATAAAAAGAAAAAGCGCGCGGCGCGCATCAGCATTTTTTTTTAGGCAAAGGCACAAAACCAGCCAGTATTACTAATAAAGTAAATTAATATTTTTGTGTTTTTGGTACAGATTAATTGGTTGTAATTTAATGTCAAAATTAATTAAACAAAATAATTTTGTACATAAATATTTCTTTATTATATTTTATCTCCCAAAGTTACCGTTCGTTTTAAGTCGGAGCATCTTGATAAACCGTGCGTTTTACATTACACTTACCGCACTTGGGCGTAATGAGATACAATACGATATTGAAATTGGTGAAATAAGACACCTTTTATGAGCAAATGTGTTATAATAGTACATTATGGTACAAGTGAGTAAAGTTGGTGATTACCTCTGAGGCGCCATTGAGACCCGAGCCGTAGGCGAGGGTCATAAGAGAGCCGAGGACGGTAATCATCAATACACACGTGTATCATACGACGTTTTTCAACACACTTGTGAATAAATAATACTAAAAAATCATTTTAAAATAATCATTCGCAATGGCGGGGAAAATTAATTGGTTTTCCAATTTTTTATTTATATAATTTGGAAAAGGCAAAAGGATCTAGGCCCATACAGCCTCGTTTTCCTATGCGCGCGCATCTTACAATGGCGATCGGCCATGGACTAAAAAAATGAGGTTTCTTTTTCTTTGGTTTGTCGCGGATAGCGTTTTAGCCACGTACAAAATGGGGTATTTAAAGTTTTTACAGAGAAAACCAAAGTTATATTTGAGTGAAAGTTTTGTTTATTAAACACGTACAAGTTGAAATGATCTATTTAAATACGAAGTTGCATGAAATGAGCAAGCCATATTTGTGTATTAATTTATTAGTACGATTGAATACGATCTTTTTCGTATCGAAACTTTTTTAAGAACAAAGCAACTCTAGCAACAAAATTGAAAAAAAAAATCTATAACTCACTAGTGAATAATAGCAAACAAAAAGTCTCAGTTTGATTATAGGTGTCATTATGTGCCTAATTGCAGTGAAATTAGAGCCACTTTATGAGCAAGTGTGTTGAAAAAACTATTACATCATGCGAATTACCTATACTAATATGTATGTAAATTTGAAAGCTTGAAACTCAGATGATGTACCTGAATTGTCACATTTATTACATCGAATATTGTAAATAGATGATTATTTTGTAAATAGAGTCTTGTAACTTTGAACAAATATTTTATTTTATGACATTTATCATCCAAAACTTGTGAAATTTTATCTAGATACAAGCATACAACATAAGGACTTCTTACTACAATTGTAACGACTGTAATTATACATAAAAACATTTATTTACAATAATTATAGATAAAAAATGTCCTCCAAAGAGGAACCAACGTCTGTAATATAATGAAAATAACAAATATACCCACCTAAGTATTTTTTTAAAGATACTTTACAAAATCTTTTTTTTTAAATTTCTATCCCCCAATTACTAAAAGAACGTATATTTATTTAGTAATTAAAATATAAAATTCACCATCTAATTATCTAGTACAGTTTATATATAATTTATTTTGTCTATGGGGCTCTGACGTGTGAACAGTGACCATAGAGTAACCAAAATAGTAATGATACGTTATTACGCTTAATTACGTATAATCTTGTTATTTTCACGTACCTACCTACCTTTTTGACGTAATAGCACAGATTATAAAATCGGCTAGAAACTATTACTGTATGTATGTTTGAGAGAGTAGTGATGGCCCAGTGGTTAAACAGCCCTCTTCTCATTCGTGAGGTTTTCGGTGCGAATCCTGGCATGTACCAACAAGTTTTTCAAAAAGTTTACGCCGATATTTATCACTAGCTCTAAAAAGCTAGTTAGCTAGTGAGGAAACTCGCAGGTCCCAGAATTAATTCTAAGGCATGTTTCTCAGTTTCATCCATCCTAAGGTTGTCTGGAAGAGATCGCTAAAAGCGATAAGACCGCCCATTGTACTTTAGTTAATGTTGGTATCCATATTGTGTTGTTTTTGGTGTACAATAAAGAGTTATTGTATTGTATTGTATTGCATGTGTAACAGACCCGGTCCGGCGATGCAATGGGGCTCACCACCTATCACGTATAAAGGACAAATATAGGTAGTACTCGTGAAAAGTGGGTATTTCCAAAAATAGAATACCTCTGCTTACCCCGTCTGGGGTAAAAAACTCGAGTTTCTTAAATGTAATGTAATATTTCTTACACAATGTAAATTGTTTCAGATTAAATGAATTCAATCGAATGTTTTTGGGTCCTAAAAGTACACAGGTGAAAATTTTGTATTTTTATGAATAGAAATCCTCAGCCAACCGATTCGAGGATAAGTTGTTAGATGTTTTGAACTTCACTCGTGTAGTACTCGCAAAAATTTTTTTAAGTATGAATCTTTTTTACCGTTGTTTATTTGGTTCCCTTTTAGGGAATTCCCGGAAACCCTTAGCGGATGTTTCAGTCAACGTATTAGAAACTTACCTGTTAAATTGCAAGGTATAATATTTTTTTAGATTTTGTTATAAAAAAATATAAACTCAGTGGTGATCGGTGAATTCCAAAAAGCTCATAAAAATACTTTTTCATAGTTACCTACTCAATGCTATTGACCCTAACAACAGTCTGATATCACCTTAATAGCACATTTATACAGAAAACTGTTACTGTTGATATTTACATAAAATGTAGTACAAATATGGACGAAAGCTGGTCCCACGTGATCAAACCAGTTGTTAAGACTGCCACCAACGACGCTCGAATGAAAATGTCTTCATTCGCCTCCAATAAGCAAGCCATTATTACCGTTTACCCGATAAAAAACCTACCACGGTCACTCTATAAACGACCTTAGAGGAAAAAAATAAGATTAGTATTACCTTGCACGGAATTTATGCCATAGACAATTCGATATTCGAATTTTAAACTTTTAAACTTTTAATTGCGATTAAGAATGTTTTAGATCGGCGAAACAATTTATATTTTTAATTGCGTTTTTGAATGATATTCGGACTTTTTGGTCGTTCGTGCTTTTGGGTTTGCTTAAATTGTCGTTATTTTAATGGGACATTATAAAGTTAAGGGTCAATTAAAAAGGTTAATGTATAAAGGGTCATGTTGTGTTGTTTATGGGCAATAAAGCGGCAGGATCAAAGACGATTCGCCATGGAAGTCGCAACTGGATGGGTTTTATTAATATTGTCCAGTAACTTTGTTGTGTAGCGTGAAGATACTATTTATGATGGGAAAAGTAGGAGTATATCAATAGTTTGTAATAGAGATTTTGTTATTTTTTCTTATACACTTATTATATCTCTATTATTGTAAAGAGAAAAGATTTGTATTTTTGTAACGAATAAATTCTAAACTATTGGACCGATTTTAAAAATTCTTTCACCAATAGAAAGCTACATTATTACTGAGTAATAGACTTTATTGTTTTCCCGTATTTCCACGGAAACAGGAACTACACGGGAGAAACCGCCCGGAAGAGCTAGTGTACAGTCAAGAGTGCGCTAAGCTTGACACTTTGGAGTTTGACCCAGCCTTGTATTCTATGGCGCGCAGTATAAATCAGAGCTCAGCTTAAACTGGTAGTGTCAAGTTTGACTTCCTCTTGACTGTACTAATATTATAAGAAGCATGTGTTTTCTTATCACGGATAAACCAGTGGTACGATCTCTATGAAATTTGGTAGGATAATGCTTTACATCTAAAATCTTCAAAATCTTAAAAATTCAGATAAAATAAAATGGTTTTCTGTATCGTCGGTTTACGGACGTTAATTTTACATGATAACGTCATAAGAAAACATTGATGAAAAATCGCATACTGGAATGGAAGAGAGGTAGATGTGTCACAGGTTGGGCGCTTAGGCCGATCGTGCGATCGCTTGTTCCGAGCTCTCGCTTGCACGATCGACTCAGGCTGAACGTGACACTGTCGAGCGTTCATCGATTTTTAAGACGTTTCAAAAGTTCCTAAAAGATCTTAACATCTATGTAGCTCTAAATTTAAAACAATAAGCTGATGAGCTGTCTGCGTCTTTTGGTCAACGCTTCGGGTGACCAGAGGGCTGGTAGCTATCTCTGTCAAAAGATCAGCCTAGCTATCCAGACTTCTGGGGACTACTCTCATAAGATTAAAAAGAGCTGCCCTTGAGTTTCTGGTTCTTCTCGGGGTACTGCATTTGGAACCAGCAACAACGTCAGTGGATATGGGCTACTGTTTACATTTAGCCAATCTTCATCGACGAGTGTAGAGTACCTTGTTATTAGGATATTGACCTTTCTAAGTTTACTTTTTGTACTTACAAAAAATAAAATATTTTTTTACTTTGATATTTTTTAAAACTTTTTTTTCTCTTTGCAAATCAAAAACTTACAACTCTATCCAATGCTTAAAACTTTTGGTTCCTTTACAAAGTACAACTTCCAACTTAACCAAACCCTAATCCTCAGGTAGCGTCAACAGAAAAACCTCCCACTATGAGATAACGTCGCATAATTACGATGTAATGTCTTAATTAGCTGCTGGCGGTGGGTGGGCTATGACGTCACGTGCGCACACGCATGCCTCGAGCAGGGGGATTTATACTACATTGGGGTCCCGTATGAAAGGGACAGGACCCTTGCAAAACCGCCGTTCGTCTGTCTGTCCATACTATACATATAGTGTACTAGCGACCGGCCTCACTTCGCTTCGGTTTATATCTGTACTTATACTTACTAATAGATTTGTATTTTGGTATGTTTGTTACGAATAAAATAAGAGCAGTGATAGCCTTTACCGTTAAAAGTCGCCGCCGAAAATTAGTGAGGCTCGGGTTCGAATCCTGGCATGTACCAATGAGTTTTTCAAAAACTTACGTACATATTTATCACTAGCTCGACGGTGAAGGAAAACATCGTGAGAAAACCCGCAGGTCTCAGAATTAATTCTGAGACATGTGTAAATAGACCCGGTCCGGCGATGGGCTCACCACCTATCACGTTTAGGGGCCCAATGTATCTCGTAAAATGTGGGTATATCCAGTAATGGAATACCTCTGCCTACCCCCTCGGGGATGAAAGGTGTGAGATTATTTATTTATTTTTATTTTATTGTTACGAATTAACTCAAAAACGACTGGACCGATTAAAAAAAATATTTCACCAATGGAAGGCTAGAACATCCCTGAGTAACATAGGCTATATTTTATTCCCGTATTCCCACGGGAACGGAAACTACGCTGGTGAAACCGCGGGGCTCTGCTAGTGGTATATAAAAATCTTCCTCTTCAATCACTCTATCTATTAAAAAAAAACGTATTAAATCTGTTGCGTAGTTTTAAAGATCTAAGCATACATAAGAATAGACAGCGGGAAGCGACTTTGGTTTATACTATGTAGTGATGTTGATATTTCAATTTCGGTATAAGTATTATTATTGCATACTTTTGTTTACAAAATGGCGTATTACAAACTAGATGACTATATAAATGACAATGATGCTTGGAACAGATTTCCTTCAGCACAGCACAATTTAGTTAAGTTAAGCCAAGAAAATGAGACACAATTGATTTTTAATATTTCTGTCGCCTAGTGTTTGACTAATTTAAGAAATAATTTATTAAAAGAATACCTAATGTATTGAGCAGTTTCTTGTTTATTATATTATAAGTAATTTTAACCAAAAAAAAACAGGAAACAGGAAATAAAAAAAAGGTAAAAAAGCGATGCCACTACGATTTTCGAAGATTCTCCTAGATTTCTCTGGTATGCCGTGCAGATAGAATGAAACATATTTGATAATCTGTCTTAATTTTAATTAAAAATCTAATTTGATTGATATGCGTATTTATTATATTGTGTCTAATTTAAGTTCATTTGTGTGTACGTTTATTTAAATTATTTAAAATTGTTCTAATATTTTTTTCTCTTTTGTTATAGGACGAAGTAAGTACGGGACGCGCTCACGGCAGCCACGTGAGGAAATTCCATTTACGTTGATTAATTTCAAATTGAATTCAATTTAATTGATTAATTATAAGTTAATTTTCAATTTAATTGGTTAATTTCAAATTAATTTGTGTTTTGCATGCATTGATTGTGTTAATTACATTTTAAATTCGAGACAGAAATTGGTGCAGAGTTTTTAAAAGTTGTCAGATTTATGTTCTTACATTAATCTTTAATTTATTTTAATTGAATCTTAATTAATAATTAAGATGTTTCTGAACTGGTTCAATGGGTAACATAGATTTGAATTAATCTTATGATTTGCATACATTTATAATATTTTCGACGCGCCCAGCTTTCTCGAACGCTAGACCAAAAGTTTTCTTTTTAAATTCCGTGATTGGGTCTGACAAAAAAGATTTTAACACCAATTCACAATTTAAAAGTAAAAAGTGTCGTCGGGCGTTGGAGTTAAAAAGAAAAAAGGTTATTGCCCTTCGTTGGAACCCCATCCGTCATATCATGATTAACTCAGAAAGTAGTGGTTTTAACAAAAACTCGTAGAGTTATTCCAAACTATATGATGGATCTACGGATGAGATATCCGACTTTACGTGGGTATGTTATGTATGACAGTTTTGTCTTATCAAATTGTAGTTTCACTTTAGTACCTTGATATTGTTACAAATACAATTTTTTTGCAACACTAACAATTTTTGTATTTCTTTTCGTTTTCGCTAGCAATGACGCACGTTGCAACGACTTTAGACAGTTACAGTCATATTCCCTGACACCAAATACAGTCAAGAGCACGTGGCGCTTGACACATTGTACTTTGTAACGTTCTTAATACAATCGCCTTAGAAGTCAGACTCGAACTACAAGTGTAGAGCGTCATGTGATCTTGACTGTACGTCGATGACCAATCTTTTTCTATCAAGAGTCATCTGCAGAATAGTGCTGCCGCTGGGATAAATCGATATTACATTTTCCTTATTATTCTAAACAAGCTTACTGGATAATACGAGTACTCTTGAAAAAATCATAATCTCTTTGAAAAAACCTTCAGTAATTTTTATGTAATAAGTAGATAGTATTTGGTCGGGCCCGTTGGCTCATTTGGTAGTGACCCTGCCTTCTGAGTCGGAGGTCGCGGGTTCGATACCCGCTCGGGGCCAACATTTGTGTGCATGAACATATCTGTTGGCTTCGTGTCTGGTCGTTTATATTTATTTAAGTAT
The DNA here is from genome assembly GCA_963855545.1 of Ethmia dodecea. NCBI lineage: Eukaryota > Metazoa > Arthropoda > Insecta > Lepidoptera > Depressariidae > Ethmia > Ethmia dodecea. Next base: position 1,798,469 of record OY979463.1, on the reverse strand, counting down.
GTCTATCAGTTTTTTAGTACCCATAGTACAGGCTCTGCCTAGTTTGGGACTAAGTAACCGTGTGTGAATTGTGTCCCACAATTTATTTATTTATTTATTTCCATGGTAATTTTTTCTTGTTAGTAAATATTTTAGTTAGTAGTTTCTAAGTACTATGTTGCAGAATTGCCCTTCGGACCTCCAACAACGTTCTTTACGGTCGAATGACCCGTTTTACTACCCACTTTTTGTTATTTAGGCACGGGCTATACTGCCCTCCTAAGTCGAAAGGCGCTATCCCTGAGATACGGCCTTTTAGTATGCCATCGTATATTGTAACAATAGCGCATCTAATGGTTCATCCGAAGTAGCGCTATCTAACTTAAAACATTTAAAAATTACGCCAGTTAAAAATTATTATTATAAGCGCAATTCCTCATACCCCCCAATTAGTATATTAGTATAGAAAAAAATATGATGCCTTCGTACTTTAGTTGTGTCTAACCAATTTTCTTAAATCAAGAGCAATAGTAGTAAGATTTCTATAGTAAGCCCTAAATTCAGTTATGCTAATAATTTTTTTAAATTAAATTTAACACATATTAAAAAGAAATCGATTAAGTAGTCGATAGTATCGACTCGATACTGAACAAACCAATTTTAGGAATTGCGCTTATTCTGTTACATATTGTATATGTCGAAATTTTTGCTTAGATTACTAAAATAAAAATAATATATTATGCTCTCACCTTGTATCCCCGAGGGCAGGCAAAGATAAATTAGTTTTTAAGACACCTAAACGTGACGCCTGAGCCTATCGCGGGATCGGGAAGCTGCTACACATGTCTCAGAATCAATTCCTGGACCTGCGGGTTTTCTCACGATATATTCCTTCACCGTCGAGCTAGTTATGAATATGCACGTAAGTTACTGAGAGATAGAAAATACGATGTAAAGAAAGAAAGAAAAAAAAATTGTTAGGAACACATTGCAAGTCTTAAAACTAAAATACAGTTCTGGTATATATTTTAGCGTCCTAATGGGACCTCAGTCAGCACAAGCTGCGGCGGTTTGTGAGACAAACAGGGCCACAACGCTGGTATTATGTGACCACTCTCCTGCAAGGAAACTTAATGTTTCAGTTTATATTACGCTCAGATCAAATAAAAAGTAAAGATGGAGCGCTCCGAAGGATAAACTGAAGCCAGAAAAACTACTCCACGCTCTGTGCATACACGCTCACAGGCACATTTCCCGATGACATCATTTAATTTTCATTTCATTCAATTGAAGAACTAGTTCTAACTGATCGGTGTGGGTTGAGTAGCTTGCTTGTAAATGTGTGCGTGCGAGCGTATAGGCTCAGAGCGTGGAGTAGTTTTTCTGGCTTCAGTTTATCCTTCGCAGAGCTCCATCTTTACTTTTTATTTGATCTGAGATATTAGGTACCTATCTAATAACATAAAGTAAGTAAGCTATTATTAAGGTATAAGTAACGTAAGGTAAGGTAAAACATTCGATTTGTTCAAAACTTAATCTAATTGGGATAGCGCCTTTCAGCTTGTGGCAGTATTGTGACCACTGACCGCCTCTTTGATTGCTAATAAAACTAGATAACAGTCACATTTGACTTATATGGCTATACCAAACTCAACTAAAGTGCACTAAAATCAAGTGAATGTATCTACACATTATTTCGCCATTTTTGGGGCCACTATCATGGTTTTGATAACTAGCCTCGTATAATCTGAGACATTATGCTAAGTAAAATTGGAGAATTAATTGGGAAAATATGTAAAACTAGTGTTCTGGAATTAAAAGATCTATGTCCTTCCTTGATGTAATATTGGTAGCCGTTAAAAAGTAACAAACAGTGTGGGTGAGATAAAATCACTTTTACATTATAATACTATTATAAGGTGCGATCTAATTTGTGGTTTGGTGTGTTTTCTCCTGTATTACATTGATTTAGGTCAAAGATATTAAAATATAATAGGACCAAGGAGTTTGTACCTTATAATAGGACATAGAGGGGACAAAGCGATGAAAACTTGATTACAAAAGTTATTACAAGTGGAAAAAATCTAGTACGATTTCGACCGAATGACAGCTTGCGTTCATACTAACTGACATCACGCTTGAGCTTCAAAGTTTTTGTATGAAAATATTCCCAATGTCCCCTATAAGTCCTATTGTATTTTAATATCTTTGATGTAGGTACTCTTCCAGTTTTACATTCGGGACAGTGCGCTTATGATGAGATCTGTTTAAATCGCGAAGATTACAAATAAACAATGTACATAATATCCACAAATCGCAAATAGATAAATGTTAACAATAAAATATTCGTTCTCATATTATTCTCTGACAATACTGTCATGTCAAATTCAAAAAAAAAGGGTAAAGAATATGTAAATCCATTTGAATTTAAAACTCTAGAATACCACCTGATTTACGATCTGAAAAGCTGCATGCAAAAGCTAAGGATGTATTTCATAATTTAATTCTTTATATAAATTCCTAGCACATTTAAAATGCGATAACTCCATCAAGTTGACACCTTTTAATATTTATTTCACACGGAAAATTCAATTTAAGATATGGGAATTCATGTCGCTCTTTTCTATGTCTTGAATACATGCAATGTACAGCCAGGTACTCATTATACTATGATTAATCAAAATAATTTATAGTTAGTATTATTTAAATTATATAGTCTACTCAAGAGTTAGGAGGTTCCCAAACTACAGGGCCTGTATGTAGGCAACCAGATTATATTATCTATACTAATAATACTCTACACTAATCATCACTTCACTATCATCACTATCACTACATAGTATAAAACAAAGTCGCTTTCTCTGTCCCTATATCCCAATATTTCCCTATGTCTTTGTATGCTTAAATCTTTAAAACTACGCAACGGATTTTGATGCGGTTTTTTTTAAAAGATAAAGTGATTCAAGAGGAAGGTTTTAGTGTTAGCATTGCACCCGTGCGAAGCCATACATATATATATATATATATATATATTATAAAGAGGAAAGATTTGTATGTTTATTACGAATAAACCCAAAAACTACAGGACCGATTTTAAAAACTCTTTCGCCAATAGAAAGCTAGAAGATCCCTGAGCAACATAAGCTATATTTTATTCCCGTATTCCCAGGGGAACGGGAACTAACCAGTGAAACCGCGCAGAACTACTAGTATTAAATATACTAGTGATTGTGGTGACACGAAGGGACTGAGTTGGCTAAATTTTCTGTTATAAAATATTGTAATCAAAATTTAGCATGCATATGCTCTGCCTATTTTGGGACTGTGAATTTATTTATTTGATAATTTTACAGATCTTTGAACGCCATCTAAGCCTTACTCACAACTTTATTAAATACCGTCATTGAAACAGCTATAGGGTATTTTAATGTATCGAATTTAAATGACCAGTAATCATTAATTAAAAAGCTCATCGTATAATAATTCTTAAAATGGAAGCAGATTTTTTAATAATAAGACAATCAAAAAATGTGATGCAATTGAGTACTAAAAATGACGTCACAAATTCAATAATCAGTACATTTTCCATTGTAAATTTTCGTTTAGACAGCTTATAAAGATTATTATTATTATTATTATAAAAATTACTAATTTGACTAGGCAGTAAAGTAGGTACCATATTCAAGCTTGATTGTTTTTGTTTTCCACATTGTCTATGTCTATTTAGTGGCCAGTCACATTTTTGCAGGTTTTTCAACCAGGAGCCATGGCCCGTCAGGCGGTCGGTGAAATATTTTAACCAATTTTAAATATCGAATATGTAGTTCGATTTGGACACAGATTGAATTGGTTAAGATATTGCATCGTCCGCTTGAGTCGGGGATATCGTCGAGTCTGCTGTCTGCTGTGTTTGTGTCTTTTATGTTTTGTGTCTAATTTGTTTTGTGTCTAATGTGTTCTGTGTGTTATGTTTTGTGTTTTTTTGCGCTGTTTTGTTAATCGCTTGCTTGTGTGTTTATGTTGTAATTTTCTGTGTTTTTTTGTGTTTTTGTTGTAGTTTTTCTGTGTTTTTAATTGAGTATTTTACTGCTTTTATGTAATCTTTACTTACACTTTAAGGATTTAGAAAATATTTCTTCTGATTATGTACTATTGTTATTTTTTTATAATTATGAATAATTTATGTTTTGATTATAATTTAAATATCCGGAGGGCAATTTAAAACAGAAACTTATAAACATAGATGAGAAGTATTTATGATAGGAAAGTAATTAAAAATATATAGTTATACTAGCAACGCCCCGCGGTTTCCGTAGTACCCGTTTTAGTGGGAAAACGGAGATAAAATATAGCCTATGTTACTCCCTAATAATGCTTTCTATTGGTGAAAGAATTTTTTAAATCTGTTTGTGTACCAAATACGGAACTTCCTATGTTTTCCTACAGTCAGTCACAAGTCAAAAATATATCTATTTATTTATTGCAAATTACATGACACAACCATCTTTAACAATTACACTTATTGGTAAAATTACATGTAACACCCTGATAGGGCACAGTAAAGTAGGTTCTAAACTACTAAAATAAACATTCATATGATTAAAACTATTGTACAAAATTGTCAGAGATTAAATTATTACAAATAAGTACATAAATTAAATTAAAATAGTTTAAATTAAAAAATATAATATATTTTTAAATTAAATTTAAATTTAAAAATAATTTAAGAAGCGCCGCCCGCCGTCTTCTCCCCTGGCCCCGCAGAATACCAGCGCTGTGGCTAATGCTGCATGCAGCACAAGCTGAGCGGGGTCCCATTAGGCACTATTTGTTATCAATTTATTTTATTTCTGTCTTTGTTTGTTATTTGTTTCGTGTCTAATAAATTTATTTTCTTTCTTTCTTTAAATTTTTTTTTAATAAATAATTTAATAAATTAAAAAAAATATTTAAAAAAGCAAATAACACTTTAAAAATATATAAATAATCTCACGCCTTTCATCCCCGAGGGGGTAGGCAGAGGTATTCCATTACTGGATATACCCACATTTTATACATTGAACCCCTAAACGTGATAGGTGGTGAGCCCATCGCCGGACCGGGTCTATTTACACATGTCTCAGAATTAATTCTGAGATCTGCGGGCTTCCTCACGATGATTTCCTTTACCGTCGAGCTAGTGATAAATATGTACGTAAGTTTTTGAAAAATTCATTGGTACATGCCAGGGTTCGAACCCGAGCCTCACTGATTTTCGGCCGGCTCATTAACCGTAAAGGCTATCACTGCTTGTGCTATAACAAGTGATGCTCAATAGATTTAGTTGCCTGGCTCCCAAACTAGGATTCCCTGTACTGAGTGTTGAATACATACCTCCTGTATAGTAAGCGTATTTTTTGGTTGTGGCGGCTAAGTAGCCATCCTCAAGTCCTGCCTTGTTCCAGGTCCTCGCACCAGGAGGCCGAAGAAACCTCCAGGGGACGGCGTTCCTGCTGATGAGAAGAGACCCCGAACCGCTTTTTCTGGACCACAGCTTGCTAGACTAAAGGTAGGTTAGTTTATTGCACATAACTTCGGTCGAACTCCAAGATTAAAAAAAAAGAAAGGTTATAATTTTTAGACCCCTTAACTTGACTTTTGTCCTTTTTAAAGCAGAAGGACTCTAGCCGCGTCGTCATTGGAGAGCCTGAATCAATTACATAAACCCTAAAATTTAGGATTCCCTCAAATACGATCGATCGGCTCCAGCCATGATCTGCCATGGCTTAACTTTTTCCTCTCTGTCTATCTGGTTGTCTGTTTGTAACCTTTTCACAGCTGCACCAATCTTGGTGAAATCTGAAAGAAATAGAAATGGCATACAATAATTTTATCATAGAAATAAAATGACAACATAAAATGTTTGTTGAAAACTACCGACGAACTTTCTTCACTTTGTGAAACACCTGTGTGTGTGTGTTTGAGGGATAGTGAAAGAGAGTTATCTTTGTGAGATAACTGGAGCGATACTGACGGTGAAGGAAAACAGTGTGAAGAAACCAAGACAAAACAGCTCCCAGAATTTATTCAGTAACATGTCTAGTAACACTCCTGTCCTTTGCTCACCACCTGTCTATGGACCACCAGGAATTGAATACCCCCTCTTGGTTTTAGGCGTGAGAATATGTATTGATTTTAAACCTTATTTCCAACAGCACGAGTTCGCTGAGAACCGTTACCTGACCGAGCGGCGGAGGCAGGCACTGGCCGCAGAGCTGGGCCTAGCAGAGGCGCAGATTAAGATCTGGTTCCAGAACAAGCGCGCCAAGATCAAGAAGGCGTCTGGACAGAGGAATCCCCTGGCTCTGCAGCTGATGGCCCAAGGCCTGTACAACCACAGCACTGTCCCCCTAACAAGGGAGGAAGAAGAGCTGGAAATGAAAGCGAGGGAGCGGGAGCAGCAGAATCGCCAGTGAAAAGACTCGAAACAGTGATGGGTTTAACAGAAGCAGTATTAGGAGTTGTGTAAGAGTGTTGGAGAACTTTCAGTTGTTTAAACAGGCTGTAGAAAGAGTACGAGTGATTTGCAGAATGATTCAATGATTGGTGGTATTGTGGGAATACTGAGAATCCTTGAAACGTTTTTCTGTTGCTATCAAATTTGCGTTTTTAATAAGGATACTTAAAAAACAAATACCTAAACGAAGTTGCCACTATAAGCAATTTTAGCCGTAAAGAAACAGTAGAAAAAAAGGTCACTAAAAGCTAATATACATATTGTATTTGTTTTCTAATGAAATTGTTGAAAAATTCTGACTAACGTTTTTGTTTCCAATATCTGAAATTTTGCGATTAACACAAAGATTATAATTTAATTAAAAAGTTGAATATACATATTGGTAAAATTACTAATGCAAAAAAACTTGCGAAGTCAATATTTTTTTTTAACAATTTTTAGGATAATGAAAACCTTTTTTCTCCATACCAACGGTCAATTTCATAGGCAAGCACCTCATATCTTGTTTCTTTCTGAGATACAGAATCATTCTACATTCGTACATTTTAAGACATCCTGTAGGTATAGAGGGAGACGACAGATGCGATACGAAATAATTATCCTACGACGCGATGCGCTAGTTGTAAATACGTTGATAAAAGTCCTAGAATAAATATTTATTTAATATCAAAACTGTTTGCTAATAAATCACTTTTTAACAAATAAAATAGAAATCAAAGACATTTCGCTTAAGACAAAATCTTGCCATTAAAAATATCCGAATGTAAATATATAACCTAAAAATTACAACAAAAAATACTGTACGAACATTCATATTTAAAATCGACTCAAATCTCACTGGAATTGTATAAAAACTAATTAATAAAAAAATATAATAGAGAGTGTAAATAAAATTGAATTAAATAGCATATAATTAACTAATTAATTAAGTTATTTATTGTGCAATGTAGCAGTATTAGTAGAAATGTGAGGATTGACAACAATCTCGAGAAATAGTTTCGACACAGAACGGAAAAGACACACTTTTAGACACTAACTTTCTTCTTGATTATTGTCAATCTATAATTCTGTAAAAGTAGCAATTTATAGAAGATCCCTATTAAAAGAAGTTTCAAAAGTATGTTGTTTTATTGTTTACATATTGCACGTATATCTCCGTAATAAATGTATATTTATTATTATTTATTTTAATGAAAGCTATACATATTATGATGAAGAGTGAGTTGTCCAGGAGATCTCAACAATTTCAATTGTTCGTTTCGTGTCTGAGTTTTATATGTATTTAGTAGGTACCCATAGGATCAAATAACCGTGTGAATGATGTATCTATTTAGTTATTTGATCCTACAATGAACCGAACATACAAACTTTGTCTGGGTTTTATGTGTATTTCAGAACGTATAGTATCAATAGCACGGGTACAGACTCTGCCTTGTTTGGGACTAAATAACCGAGTATGAATTGTGTACATATCTACTTATTTAGTTGTTTGATCCCACAATGAACCGAACATACAAACTTGATGAGTATTTCAGTATGTTTAGCATCAATAGCATTGGCACAGGCTCTGCCTTGTTTTTTTCTTGTGGGACACAATTCACACACGGTTATTCAGTCCCAAACTAGGCAGAACCTGTGGGTACTAAACAACTGATAAATCATACTTAAATAAATATTAAACACTCCGACACGAAGCCAACAGACAACTAAATAACCGTGTGTGAATTGAGTTCCATAATCTATTTATTTATTTAAGTTATTTAACCCCTCAATGAATAGACAGACAAACAGTTGTAATTACAATTACAGCAAGCATCCCCTCTAAAAAGTTAACCCCTCCAAATGAAGTTAAAAAATTCAAAATTAAACTTCTTGCGCGGAATCGAAACCGAATTCCTGATTCGCGCTGCCGCAAAAATTCCAATAAAACCCACCCTCTGTCACCCCCCCTGTGTGTCAGCGTAGTGTTAAATTAAAGGGGTGTTTTAAGACATTGTATGGGTTAGTGTGAATGACATTAATGACATTAAATGTCTGAGTTGACAGCTGGTTTACACTTCTATAACAGGAAGTTTAGGGTTCGTAAAGGGTGACGGGATCATAATTAGGTACTAAGCCTGCAGGCGTATTCAGGGAGCTTCGATCGAGCTATCCGTCTGTATGTGGGCTGTGTTGGGATAGTGGCCACCTAACTGTCAGAATTCTTCAAATCTCCCAAGATCGAAAATGACATGGCCGCTATGACAGCAAATAATAACAATTGAAAATTAAAAAGGGTCTCCCATAGAAGAATTATGTTATAAATACTAATTCATTTTTCCGAAAATTATCACACATCTTAAAAAATAGCTGAAATCGATTAAGTAGTCGATACTGAACAAACTAATTTCAGGAATGTTACATATTGTATAGGTAAACTATAAATTTCATACTCCGTCAGCATAATTTTCATAAAAAGGGGTAATACAAAGTTTTTGCTTCACATATTAATATATAGATAAGATAATAAATTGTGGGGCACAATTCACACACGGTTATTTAGTCCAAAACTAGGCAGGGCTTGTACTATGGGTACTAAACATACTTAAATAAATATTAAACGAAGGCAACACACCTGTGCATGCACACAAATTTTGGCCGCTATCGGAGATCGAACCCGCGACCTCCAGCTCAGAAGGCAGGGTCATTATCAACTGAGCCAACAGCGAGCTACAGTTTATTAAAACGCCCAAGGATACCTTTTTATCCCGTTCCCGTGAGAATTTCGCAAAATCCTTTCTTATCCGAAAACTATAGGTCATAAAAGAATTCATCCAGATATCAAGTATCTATCTTCAGTATAGTTTCGGCAGAGCGTTGATGAGTCAACTTTATCACATTAGGTATATAATATAAGTATATATAAATCTACATCTACACTTATACATAGGAAACATTTGTATTTTTTTTTCAAATAAACTCAAAAACTGCTTGACCGATTTAAAAAAATCTTGCTCTTCAGAACCGCTGGTGATATAATATAACTATAGAAATCTGATGCTCATCCTGCATTATCCAGCAAGGCACACTTTAACCTCAAGTAGGCACAAAGACAGTTTTAAAAAATGCATTGACCATGATACAGTCTCCTTGGTTGTAGCCTCCAAAGTACAACACCCCTCGTACAGAATCGATCAGCAATAAAATCGGTTCGCGCGAAAAAACAGTCAATTTGGAGATGTCTCCGACTGCGTTCCGCGCGTGCCTACGTTTTAGGGAGAGTTTCCATGGAGGCATAGGTATGATTTACTATGATTCATCATCATCAACCCGTAACAGCCCACTGCTGAGCTAAGGGTCTTTCCCCATTCATGAGAAAGTATGCCAGTATACAAGCAACTCATCGGTGGAGATCAGCTGCTGTTTAAATTAAGCAAAGGGGACAGGGGACAGGGACTAAATAACCTTGTGTAAAGTGTGCAAAAAACATAATTCTCTTGGTACATGTAGTTAAGTCTACATCTATACTAATATTATAAAGAAGAAAAATTTGTATTTTTGTATCAATTTTTCTATGTGACTATGCAAATACAAATACAAATGGTTTATTGCTATCACTAAATAAAAGTTAGTAATGGTAAATTTGGTTGGTATGTTTGTATGTTTGTTACGGATAAACTCAAAAATTACTGAAACGATTTAAAAAATTCTTAAGAATGCTATATTGGCTATATTTTATTCTCGTATTCACAAGGGAACGGGAACTACGCCGGTGAAACCGAAAATGAATAAATGTATCGCCATGTAAACGCAGCACTCCGTTTGAGAAGGGATGCCCCAAAATTCCTGCCTGAGCAGGGCAATCGTGAGGTGTAATGTTATTTTTACACTCGCAAAGGGTGGTGGCACCCCTGCGTTATTGATACCAGCATTTGAGTAGCAACCCTAGTTTTAATATAGTTTTTTTAACTATTTCAATTACTCGGAATGCTTTTGTTTTTAATCTAATGCAACAGAAGGTGGTGGTTAAATAACCTCACGCCGTTTATCCCCGAGGGGGTAGGCAGAGATATTTTATTCTTTGGACCCCTAAACGTAATCATTACAACATATATCCCTATGTATGCTTATTTTTTTAAAACTACGCAACGGATTTTGATGCGGTATTTTTTAATAGATAGAGTGATTCAAGAGGAAGGTTTTTAGTATTAGTATTGCACCCGTGAGAAGCCGGGGCGGGTCGCTATAGGTTATAAACGCTTCTCGGGGTACTGCATTTGGAACCAGCAACTCGTCGGTGGAGATGGGCTGCTGTTTACATTTAGCCAATCTTCATGGGCAAGTTCAAAGTGCCTTATTATTAGACTATTGACTTATTACCTACGTACGAAAATAAAATACATTTTCATTTTCTGCATGCACGAGGAAAAAATAAAAAATCTCACGCCGTTTATCCCCGAGAGGCAGCACTTTTCACGAGAATATTCGACCCCTAAACGTGATAGGTTGTAAGCCTGTCGCCGGACCGGGTGCCGGTACACATGCCTCAGAATTAATTCTTGGACGAGACTATCTCTAAAGAGTAAAAAACCGACTAAAATACAGTCAAATTTCTGAGAACCTCTGTTTAAAAAAAAAAACACGGGTTGCACTCCGGGCAGAAGTGAAAACTTGATTATCGATTTCGGTGTTACAACACTACTCTCCAACCGTCTCACGGTTTTTCGATCAGCACACGTGACCTGACGCGAGTTTCACAGTTTTTACTTTTTACCCATCCCACAAAAGTTCAACGCCGCTAAAGAAGTTTTCACTTCAAAAATTGGTTGGCGCGATATTGAGTTATTCGTCCATTTGTCGCACACGTACTTAAATGCAAAGATATTATATATAGAAAGACGTAGATATGTCACTAGAGCGCGTAAAATGAGGCCGACAAATGTAGCTAATTAACCACATTTTATTTAGTCGCATTGTATTTCAATTCGTATTTCAAGCGCAACTGTTGACAGATAGCTGTCTGTTTCTTTATTATTCATTCCGTATCATCTTTCCTCGTCATTGTTGTATGCTATAAATACGCTAAGAAGTAAGTATGTAAATGTTGTAGCCACTCGTAGCGGAACAATTTTTAAACGCGCGTTGTATGAATATGACTCATCCTTACTTTAATATCTTTGCTTAAATGTAAGACTAAAGAATTAGTCTAGCCATTCAAAGGGGGAACGGTGCCAGTATCTTCGGAACCTTGCCTAAAGGGACTCCTTTTAGTAATACATTTTAGTTAAAAATGAGACGAATGCTCACATTTATTTTATAGTTTAACATGCTTTATATCCGTGGAGAATCTATATCTATACACATAATTTAACTGTTATCAGACCGTGTCTGAAACATTAAATATTTTTTTAATTATTTGCAGTAGTATAGATATACTTATGGATTTAGATACCAAAACACCAATTTTTGAATTTTTGTCTGTCTTTCTGTATATGCATCACACGAACTACTGGACGGATTTTGATGAAGTTTAGTGTGGAGATAACTAAGTAACCGGGTCAACATTTAAGGTACTTTTTACTGCAGGAAAATATCTCATTCCCACGGGAAAATATAAAAACTCAAAAAAATACGTACTACTCTGAAATGATGACACCTAGAAATTTGAAATAACGGTATGTAGGAGTATTATAATGTGTCAGGTAACCGCTATGACGAGATTGGTGGAAATTCCCACGGGAACCGGTATAAGCTCGATCCGTGAGGGCAACGCCGTTAGTCTACACTTGTACCCTAATATTATAAAGAGAAAAGATTTGTATTTTTGTATTCTTGTATGTTTAGAACGAATAAACTCAAAAACTACTAGACCAATTTCAAAAAATATTTCACCATTGTATTGCTACAAAATATTACTGAGTCACATAGCCAATATTTTTCCCCGTTTTCCCACGGGAATAGGAACTACGCTGGTGAAACCGCTTGGAACAGCTAGTATATGATATATTTGATTTAACTGTAGCATTCATCATATTATTATTATAAAAGCAATTTCAAGAAGTTAAAAACTGAGTAAACGTGTTTGTCATGGTTCAAATTGCAGTGTGAAAATAGCATCACTGATGCGACACGGCAATTGCAAATGTATGTGAAATATATAAAATGATTGGAAACCAGTTTCAAAATCAGTGCGAGCGTAAAAACTGGAAGATGAGGGTAATCTTTGTATTCGGTAAGTTTAGCTAATATAAAAATCCTACGCCTGTATCCCTGTAGGGGTAAGCAGATGTATTCTATTTCTGGTAATACCCACGTTTCACCAGTATATTCTTTGGACCCCAAAACGGAAATAGGTGATGAGTCCATCTTTGAAGTCAGACTTTGAAGATGTGAAAAAAATTTAACTTCTCATCTAATATAATATTCATATATTATAATATTTAATACTAGCGACCCGCCCCGGCTTCGCACGGGTGCTATGCTAATACTAAAACCTTCCTCTTGAATCACTCTATCTATTAAAAAAAAACCGCACCAAAATCCGTTGCGTAGTTTTAAAGATTTAAGCATACATAGATAGGGACATAGGGATCTAGGGAAAGAAGAAAGCGACTTTGCTTTATACTATGTAGTGATAGTGATAATAATATTATAAAGAGGAAAGATTTGTATTTTTGTATGTTTGTTACGAATGAACTTAATAACTACTGGACCGATTTAACAAATTCTATCACCGATCGAAAACGTATTTTTCGACACTCAGGTAATCAAAATGTATGGTACTTTCCGTTGACCTAGAACTATGTTTGGCAATTAATAATTATAGTCTAAATTACAGTTACAGGTACAAATATAGAAACTATGCATTTGAAATTTAATTGTAAAACTATCTTTATTTAAAGTACGTAATCAGTCATCGAGGAGTCCGACTCACAATTGTCCAGTTTTGATTTAATCTATTATTTCAGCTTCAATTTTGGCCTGCGCCGTCACCCAGCAACACCAGCACAAATGTATATGTGAAAGGATATACGACCCAGTATGCGCCAGTAACTTAAAGACGTACGCCAACGAATGTGAGATGCGCTGCGAAAACCAGCCAGCGCACATTCTGCAAGTTTTACACAAGGGAAAATGTGACAACTCGTATGACCCAATACCTATCATATACCCATTCCCTTTCCCGTTCCCACTTCCCGGTTATTTCAATATCACAACCCCTACACCCCTTCCTATCCCGGTCCCTTACCCATATGAAATACCCCTACCGGAACCTCCGAGATTGTGATCCACGAAAATGTAAAAGAACTATACAATATATGTAACAGAATAATCGCAATTCCTGAAATTAGTTTGCTCAGTATCGACTACTTAATGAAAATGAAAATGTTTTATTTTCTGTAGGTAGTAAAAAATATACTTAGAAAAGTCAATAGTCTAATAACAAGGCACTCTGAACTCGTCCATGAAGATTGGCTAAATGCAAACAGCAGTCCATCTCCACCGACGAGTTGCTGGTTCCAAATGCAGCACCCCGAGAAGAGCCAGCAAGAAACTGAATGGCAGCTCTTTTTAATCTCATGTCTTACTAGTAAATATGGTTACAATAAAAATTATAATTAATAGCCTTAAATAGCGTCGAGTTGGTTAAATCGATTTCAGCAATTTTTCCGAGTAATGTGTTACATTTTTCCGAAAAATTAATTAGCATAACTGAATTTAGGGCTACCTATGGAAAACGTCCTATTAGGTATTGCTCTTTATTTAAGAAATTTGGTTAGACAAAACTAAAGTACCTAGACGAATGCATATATATTTTTTTATATTAGTATACTATATGTATGAGGACTTGCGCTTATTCTGTGACACGATGTACTTATGTTTTTTTTAGAATAAAGATTTTGATTTCAGACTGTTTTATCTTATTTTATCTCGGCTTATTTTTTTTTGTCGTGACAATGTCTTATAATTCGATGGAGCCGGCTGCATGCACGAAAAAGTATGACGTATGCGGCGTTCCAGTGCAAGCGAGAGCGCGCAACGAGCGAAAAAGAGGCACAATCAAAAAGTATGACGTTGTCACGTTCAACTATCGTCAGTAAACCGACTTTACAGACAACCGATTTTTATTTATTTATCTGGGCTCACTCAGTGAAAATTTCAAGTGTATATCTATATACGGTTCAAAATATACAGAGCTGTGGTGGACAGACAGACAGACTGCTCATCATCGATCCATAACAGCCCACTGCTGGGCTAAGAGTATTTCCTCACACGGATTGGGACATCTCCCAATCCGCGGTGGGCTCGCGTGGGAGATTGAGGCCCACACTTCCTCATGTGTTAACACCTTAACACCATCGTGTGCAGCTGGTATGGCCAGTTAGAATTTTTCAAGCCATCAAGGGTACGAGTAACGATTTAACGTACCTTCCGAAACACTGACTGGATTATTAGCACGAAACATTTAGGAGTTTAATCAACGTTTTTTTGTAATTGTCATTGCCACTATAGCGTGGACATTGTCGTCACGGGGTGCCTTAACGCAACATGCTAGTTTTCATAAAAATCATCGCAGAAAGTCAGACTCGCAAAATGACAGATGCACAGAATGTCAGATAAGCAAAATGTCAAAAAGCAGAAACCCAACAATCATGTTGCATACAAATTGGTCCCTGGCGGGAACCGAACCCGCGACCTATGACTCACGTAGGGTACTGGGCCAACAGGCGTGTTAATGGCCGCTAAGAGCTACCTAAAAATAAATGGTATGGCACGAAAAGCTGAGCCGGAATCGAACACCCGACTTTCCCCCTAATTACACTGATCAATCTAAAACGGAATCATATCACATAAAAAAAAAGCTACCCATTAAATTAACAAGAGATCCAACTGTAAAAATAAGAATATTAAAAAAAAACAGGTGTGACGACACAGCGTTAATCGGGCGGGTCGGTGACCTTTTGACGTTAAAATAAAAATGGTGGACCACCCACGACGAGCATGCGTATTATGCTACTACCATAACTTGACCTCTTGTCTTTAGCATTTATAAGGAAACCGCAGCTCTTTGTATTCTGGACTATTACCCGTCCAAAACAGCTAGACCTATTCTCAAGGCTCTTTCTTATAGTATTAAAGGTCTACAGTTATTTGTCATTTGTTCAGCCTATACTTCATTGACCAGTTTCTGTTGAGCTGCCGTGCCGTAGAAAGTAGTACATGACACAGGTCCAAAATAATTGGATACTAAGTTAGTAAAAAGTGATACCTAGACTTGGCCACACACTTCGAAGGTGTAAGCACTAAATAGGTTCTAGTCCACAAACGGAGTTAGGTCTCAAGATTTATTGCCTAGTGTTGCTATTTTTCAGCGTTGTTTAGGTGAGTTCGTTTAAGTGCATATTGTATGGACTTTAGAAATAAGTACAAACTTACTTAGAATGATTGATTGATTACATGAATTTTGCTTTACACTAATATGATTATATTATAATAGAGATTTAAACTAACCCAAAATCAGGCAACCAGATGATCTTCTATATCTATACACACTTCTATCTTATATTATAAAGAGGAAAGATTTGTATGTTTGTTACGAATAAACACAAAAACTACTGGACCGATTTAAAAAATTCTTTCACCACTGGAAAGCTAGAAGATCCCTGAGTAACATAGATTTTATTTCCGTATTCCCATGGGAACGGTGACGGTAATAAAATGTGCGGTCTTATTGTATGAATCATTCAGTCTATTCAAGCAACTTTAGGGAAGATGAAATATAAAGCTTTTTTTAAAGCAGCTATCCCTCAAAATAGCCAATTTCACCAAAAATGGTTTAGTTCTACAGTTACAAACAGACTGACAAACAGCTTTCTGTGTGTGTACAAAACAAAAAACTACTACATGATTATACTCCATAACGTGATGTTTAGATAACTGTCAGTTAAAAAAACAACCATAAAATACTTACCTATGGCGCCACCGCCATAACACCTATCAATGATAAAAACAAACATTTGAATTTCGAACTGTAACGGCTATTATAAAATCTACGTAATCAAAAAAAATATTGAACCCTATTTTATGGGAATAAAGTGTGAATCAAATTATAATACAGTTATTAAAGGGAAAAGTTAAGTTTGTTTGGAATTAAAAGCGATCGAACGGGATCAATACAAGGAGGAATTTTGAAAATAGAATGTGCGAGGCGCCGGCCAATCAGCAGTTAGGGTTGTCAATGTAAATGATTCTTCTGCTCAGTTTAAATAAGATAAGAATTTAAGTATTTATCTATTTCTATACTATTATCTATATTTCTATACTAATTTATACTAATATTGTAAAGACGCAATACTCGTATTTCTATTTTGTTTGTATCTTTGTAACGAATAAACCCAAAAAATACTGCATCGTTTTAAAAAAATATTTCAAAAATGGAAAGGTTACTTTACTAGGAGTATTCCCGCGGGAATGTAACTTACGCGAGTAAAATCGCGCGGAACATCTTGTATTTGTATAAAGAGAGAACACCTGATTGACTGACTGAATCATGAACGCACAACCGAAACTACTGAAGCAAGAGACTTGAAATTTTAAGGGTAGATTCATTTTATGACTTAGGCATAGATGAGCATTTTACGAAATTCCCACAGGAACGGGAAGAAATGGAGCCACGCCGCTGGGCGCGTTCTAGTTTTAAATAAAAAAATGTGTCATAATATCTACACTAATATTTTAATGACGAAAGATTAGTTTATTGTATGTTTGATTGTTTATTTATTTATTTATTTATTTAGGTTTACCAACAGTTGTTACACCAATTGATACATGAGGAACATTTAAATATACATTAAATCTAAGTGCACAACTAGTAATAGGTAAACACCGCTTGCAAAATAATAGTGCTTAACAGATACACGCAACGACAGTTACACACAGAGTTAGCCTGCACTTAGCCCTACGGCAAGGCCTTGGGATCGGGATGAACCACTAAATGCAGGCTGTATAAGAAGGGTCTTGCAACATCAAGCTGAATCATGTGTTACAATACAGCGTTTACAAGAAGGTAAGGAGTTACAGAACATATCAATGTTTGAGGAGTAATCATTATACAGTTTGCACAATCTGGACACTGGCGAGTTTGTGCCAAGTACTGTCCTACGGAAGATGGGAAGGGATTGTAATGAAAATGCTCCAAAACTTACAGATTTTAAAAATTCCTTCATTTATGTAAAGCTTACTTTTCTGGCAGTAACATTGGCTATAATTAGACTTTTGGATTTGGACGTACACGCGTGGAATAGCGGGAAAGTGCTAGTATCGTTAAATATGTAGCTGTATGTAAGATCAATATTGCTGAAATAATAAACCAAGCTATAAATGAAAACGAGTAAAGCATTCTAGTCAAATTCTAGTCATAAAGTATTCTTTAAGAGAGTATAACATTTGAAGCTTTACGGTAACTACTAGTTATTTTAGCGTTTGCTTGTAAAAAGTGTATAAAGATAAATGCTTTCCACCGTTTTTCCGTGGTAGCTACCATAAAATAAGTTATGATGTTGTAAAATCACCAGCCTGTGTAAGCGATCTTACTTTTTAAATCCTATTTCTCATGGTTGTCACTTTTCGCTGACAATTTATTTTGTTTTGAATATAGAATATTGCGACGTATGGAGATATTCGATTCTTGAAACGTGATAGGTGGTGAGGGCCTGCAATGTCATCAGACCGAGTTATTAATTATCTTGATGTCGAGTTGAAGATAATGATGGAATGGAAATAACACATCAGTAGGTACCTTTATCTTTATAGAATAAGTATTTATACAACACATAAAAATTGGGTGTCTGTAGAAAACATAGATTATCTGCATTAATTTTCACCCCCAGTTGGGAAGACGATTTTTTTTACATTTCTAGATGAAACAAATTCATCGTGCTTTTAGAGAGGAAAATTGTGTAAGTTCAGAAATTTAAATTGATATTTACTGTTGCAAAATAAAAACATGTAGCAATGCCAAAAAAAATTCCTACTGCAAAGTTGGCTAAACTTGCCGTGGCAGCCCTACAGGGCAGCCAATCAGGGCGACGCGCGCGATCTATCACCGTACGCGCACAAATAAAAATAAATAATATTCCGATGTGGGTGGCCTCTCTTTTATATATCAATTTACAATTTCGATTTAATCGCTGTAATGTGAGGTGTGTTTAGCCGAGGCATTAGAAGGAAGCTCGTCAAATAAAGGTACTTTTAAACTATGACTAATCTGGTGACGATGATTAAAAGAGGTGGTTGCGTTGGTTGGTGTTCGATCCCCGCTCAGGGCCAACATTTGTGTGCATGAACATGTCTGTTGGCTTTATGTCTGGCTGTTTAATATTTATTTAAGTAGGTATGTTTATCAGTTGTTTAGTTCCCATAGTGCAGGCTCTGCCTAGTTTGGGACTGAATGACCGTGTGTAAATCGTGTCCCACAAATTATTATTATTATTATAAAAAAAGGCATTACCTTAATTGTACTCGGGCAGTAAAATCATCACTTTCTTGCGTAATAATAATAATAAAGAGCAGTGATAGCCCGAACGGTTAAAGAGCCGGTCGAAAATCAGTGAGGCTCGAGTTCGAATCCCGGCATGTACCAATGAGTTTTTCAAAAACTTACGTACATATTTATCACTAGCTCGACGGTGAAGGAAAACATCGTGAGAAAACCCACAGGTCTAGGAATTAATTCTGAGACATGTGTAAATAGACCCGATCCGGCGATGGGACACACCTATCACGTTTAGGGGTCCAATGTATCTCGTGAAATGTGGGTATATCCAGTAATGGGATACCTCTGCCTACCCCCTCGGGGAAGAAAGGCGTGAGATTATTAAATTAGATTAATTAATTAATAAAAATTAAATAATAATAATACATTTATTCTAGGCAGGGTCCATACTCGTAGTAGGTACCTACGTTAGTACTTTACAAACTATATAAACTAAGAACCAGAATTCAATATTGACCTGTTAATAATTCAGTAGTTTATAATTCTAGCCATGTAATATTTTTTTGCAGTCGGTGGGTCATGAAACTACCTAATTATGTCAATATTGAGAGTTGTGGCTAGTAATCATGAAAACCTAGTATGATACTAATACTTCTACTACTACCTACTACTATATGTATATATATATATATATATATATATAATCTCACGCCTTTTATCCCCGAGGGGGTAGGCAGAGGTATTCCATTACTGGATATACCCACATTTCACGAGATATATTGGACCCCTAAACGTGATAGGTGGTGAGCCCATCGCCGGACCGGGTCTGTTTACACATGTCTCAGAATTAATTCTGAGACCTGCGGGTTTCCTCACGATGTTTTCCTTCACCGTCGAGCTAGTGATAAATATGTAAATATGTATGTAGTTTATAATTCTAGCCATGTAATATTTTTTTGCAGTCGGTGGGTAATGAAACTACCTAATTATGTCAATATTGAGAGTTGTGGCTAGTAATCATGAAAACCTAGTATTATACTAATACTACTACTAATATGATACTTTATACTAGAAAAAGAAGCTAAAACAATTATTTTGTGGACAAAGTGACGGGCAAACGCTAGTATTAGAATGTCATCAAAAGTAGCTTACATCCTCAAAATGCAAGCTATTGTCCTGCCAAATACCATCAAGATCGGTTAAGCGGTGTAGCCATGAAATCGTAAAAAAAAAAGATTCAATTATTAATGTGGATCTACGATCTATCGTAGTGTAAGCCTGCCTTTACTATGCGCGTACGCATTATATTTCGCCCGCATACTCATTGAGAAACCGGTTTTTGATGGATCTATTACAGAGATAGCTTGTACGGGTTCGAACCTGGACCTCAACCATCTGATGTAGCAGGTCAGAGTCCCACGAGTGGGTAAAGACGATAGAAAATCGTATAGTGTCACGCTTTTGATAGGTACTTGAAGAGTTTAAAAATTGTAAGCAACTATTTCATTACGACTAGCTGTTCCAAGCGGTTTCACCCGTTTAGATCCCGTTCCCGTGGGAATATGGGGATAAAATATAGCCTATGTTACTCAGGGATAGCGTATAATTCTAAAGGTGAAAGAATTTGTTAAATCGGTTTTGTACTTTTTGAGTTTTTTTGTTACAAACATACAAAAATACAAATCTTTCCTCTTTACAATATTAGTGTAATACTGTTTTGCATTCAAATGCCAACGCCTTTGCCCTCGAGGCTGATAGAGACATATTCTACTCCTAGAAAACTCCACTTTTCACTAGAATATTGGACCCCTAAACGTGACAGGTGAGTCTTGACTCGATTGGTAGTGACCCTGCCTTCTGAGTCGGAGGTCGCGCGTTCGATCCACGTCGGGGCCAACATTTGTGTGCATGGACACAATAAAAACAGTCTATCGCCGAACCCGAGTACTGCCTCAGATTCAGTATTGGGACCTGAAGGTTTCCTCACGGTGTGTTCCTCAGTGATACCTCTGCCAACCCCATAATCTACCAGCAAGTAGAAAGCCCCTTGTCATCAGCATTCAGGCTTACAAGAGTACTCGCCCATTCACGTAAAAAACGACTGTCAAATTCTGTCAAAACGACGACCCACCTTAATTGCGTGCACGCCCCAACGCTCGCTGTCACGATATCTGTCAACTGTCATAACTGTCAAAACATGACGCTATCGGTCTAATTGATCTGATCTAGCGATGCGGTCGATACTGTACAGAGTATAGCATACAGATGATTTAAGTTTTAAGAGCAGAGGTTCCGGGTTAAATTTCTAGTGGAACATGTACCAGTTTTTAAAAACTACGTAAGTACTTAGTTACAAAAAGATACGATTGTGAAGATACTGAAGTTGAGTCGAAATTATTAAATACTAGCAGTGCCCCACGGTTTCACCCGCGTAATTCCCGTTCCCGCGGGAATACGGGGATAAAATATAACCTATGTGTTCTTCTGATGTATAAGCTATATAACTGTAAAGTTTCATCAAAATCCGTTCAGTAGTTTTTGCGTGAAAGAGGAACAAACATCCATACATACAAACTTTTGCGTTTATAATATTAGTAGGATATTTGACAGGCCTGTTGGTCGCGGGTTCGATCCCCGCTCGGAGCCAACATTTGTGTGCATGAATATGTCTGCTGGCTTCGTGTCTGGGTGTTAATATTTATTTAAGTATGTTCATTGTTATTAGCCATAGCACAGGCTCTGCCTAGTTTGGGACTGAATAACCGTGTGTGAATTGTGTCCCATAATTTATTATTATTACATCAGAATATAATATAATGACTATAATTTACAAATATATCTTTTTACTATGGGTCCACGGTCAACGCAAGCGCGGATGTGTACTACTTCAACTTATTTATATTCATTTCTCCCACCTCAAAGGCCGGCAACGCAGTTGTGACTCTTGAGTTGCATCAGGTGTCCATGGGCGACGGTAGTCACTTACCATCAGGGGACCCGTATGCTCGTTTGCCCCCTTTTCTCTTAAAAAAAACCTAGGTCTTATAGGCTAAAGAAAAACAATGACACCCTGTTAGGGTAATGCAATATTATGAGAAGGACATTAAACATGGCATTAAACTTCAAATAGCCTTCCAAACTTACAAAGCTTTACCATAAAAAGCCTCAAAAATATTGCGCAAAATTTTAAATTCACTTTTTAAAATCTCAACGCAACATACGCTAATAAAGTTAAGTATCAGGTCTGAGGCCTTATCGTAAGGCCTTAGGCCTAAAGTCATAAAAGGGAGGCCAATTAGAGCATTATCGACCCTTTAGCTATCTTTTTGCAGAACTAACGAGTTGAAAACCGTTTATTAAACAGTAATTAAGCCGTGTTTGCGGTTTAATCCTATATAATTAAACAAACAACATTTGTAAATATTATATGCACTAGCTTTTGCACGTGATTCCCTCTGCTTTCCGAGATAAAAATAATAATTAAAAATAAATTAAATAAGAATCGGGTTCGATTCTGCTTTACACCGACTAAACTTATAAACCCGCTCCGGCGATGGGCTCACCACCTATCACGTTTAGGGGTCCAATATATCTCGTGAAATGTAGGTATATCCAGTAATGGAATACCTCTACCTACCCCCTCGGGGATAAAAGACGTGAGATTATTTATTATTATTTAAGTTTAGTCCTGTCTTTGTCTTACCTCAAAAAAAGAAAAGAAAATAAGTGGCTTCTTTACTTTATTCGCTAAACACGTTATGAAATGCCTTAGTTGACAGGACTAATTTTAATTTAACAGGACTAAATATCTCTCGTCTCTTTTCTTTTCTAGGAGAAAGAAAATGACAGGAGTAAACTAAAATAAGTTTAGTCACTGTAAAGCAGAATAGAACCCATTGTATGTCACCTCCAGCCACGCAAAATAATGACGAAAGAGCAGTGCTCATTCCACATTGACAATTTACATTAACATACTGAAGCCTTGTTAGTGACGGAGTGGTCAAAGGTAGGTATTCTATTTTTGGTACGACCGATATCAGTATATTTTTAGTACCTACAACGCGTTATAGAATAAGCGCAATTCGTCATACATCCCAATTATTATATTAATATAAAAAATATGATGCATTTGTACTTTAGTTTTGTCTTACCAAATCTTTTAAATATAGAGCAAGTACGGTTTCCATAGGTAACCCCAAAGTCAGTTAAGCTAGTTCAAGGAACATTTTACACATATTAAAAATAGCTGAAATCTATTAAGTAGTCGATACTGAACAAACTAATTTCAGGAATTGCGCTTATTCTGTTACATTTTGCATAGTATCGTTTCCGTTCAAAACCAGGGGTTTAGGAATACATATTTATCACTAGAAGTTTGTTCTACCAAACAAAATCGGTTCATACACACAAAAAAAACATACAGTCGAAATTGAGAGCGTCCTCCTTCTGAAGTCTGTTTTCATCTTGTCTAAATTGCAAGTATCTACTACCCTCCTTCCATAGTCTATGCCTGTACTCGTATAGACAATGGTACTCAGATTGGTCAAAACATTATGAGACTTCCATATCAATTAGAGAGAGACAGGAAAAGGTCACGAGTGCACGTGCGAGGGACAGAGACGGGAGAGGAGGGAGGGAGAGGGGTGTCGCAAAAAGGGCTAATGCTGAAAGCTGAGACAAAGATTAAACTGTGGAAGCGATTTGATACTTCGTTTAACGACACTAATATTGTTAAGATGAAAGTTTTGTAGGTATGTTTGTAACAAATAAACTTAAAAACTACGAGACCGATGTCAAAAATTCTTTCACCAATGGAAAGCTTACTTACTTTTGTAGACCTTACTACCTTTTGGAGTAACATGGGCTATAATTTTCTAACGGGAACTATTATAGTATTTTTATGATTCAATTCAATATCGATACATTTTAAATGAGACTACATGGATATGCAAAAAGGTCTATTTTTCAATTCTGGTTATATTTGGGTAAATTTTCAAACATACTTTTTTAGGCGTCCTATGCCCTTTATGGAGAAACTATCATTCAAAACAGACTAAACACATGCTTTTTTGAAAATATACCTCGTAGCTTAACTATTTACATAAACCAATTAGAATTAATTATCAAAATATCTCATTTTAAAGATATTTTTTCCATTTCATATTTAAAATCACAAAAACTTTACTAACTATTCAATAAAAAAACTGAGAAGCTAATATGTTTTTGTCCCGCGTAAAACTGCTCTTTTAATGCTCGTATTTGACTACTTGTTTCATATTAGTCAAGCGATTTCACGCCAAATTTTTGTATCGTACCACCCAAGCGTTTGTCGGACCCCAACTTGTGTGTGGAGAGAATGGCGTATACGCAGGTTTTCACATGTTCCCGAGGTAATTTTTTCCTGAAATCTGTTTTGGTCACCGTGAGCGGCCAGTTCGGTGGCATGTTTTAAATAATGAACAGAGTGATGTATTGTGTCGTCAAGTTAGTATGTTGTGGATAATTACCTCGATATTACGACCTGCCAATATCTTCCAAATTAATTAGGTAGTTGGGTAATTATCATGAAAAAAACATTTGGTCGTCATTTTGGTGGCGTCATTGCAGTGGCGCAGTGGGCCACCGTAATGATGAATGCCTGTATAATCAATACTATTACTAATAATATATTAAACATAGTACTTGTTTTTCATATATTATTACTGTGTTGTAAGTATTTTACCGTGATGATAGCATAACAGTAAAATTTACGTACTATCTAGGTATAACTGTGGTAACCCTATATTAAGGCTACATACATTAAGAAATAAATAATATGAGTAATGCGTTGGGTCCCAAAAAAGTTGATTAATACAAAATAAGACATTTCTGTATATAATATGTCTTCTTTATTTGAAATATTTAAGAAAACGTCATTACGGTGGCGCAAAAATTTAAAAAAATATATTTCTTTGAAAGTACTGTGTTTCCAAGGGCGCCTCCCAAATTATTAGATTCACAGCATCTTAATCTATAATCTAAAGCATTTAGTTTGAGTGAAATATGAGAAAAAAAAATTGCCACCGCAATGACGTAAAAAAGGCCGGTTTGAAAATTTACCCATTTTTACCTTAAATATTAGAATCCACCTTCCTGTCTATCTGTAGATAATTTAAATATTAAATCGATATCTAAAGAAATGATCATCATCACCTATGCCCACTGCTGAGCTAGGGCTCTTTCCTCACACATGAGGAAGTATGGGCTATAATCTCCCACGCGAGCCCACCCTGGATTGGGAGATGGTGTTAAGCTAGTGGCCACCTTACAGTCAGAATTTTTCAAACAACCCAAGGAAATCTTGCGTAAACAAAACGAATATCAGGACCACTAATTTAACGTGCATTCTGAAACACGGAAGCGATGGTTATATAATGCCACTAGGCAATCACCCATTCAATGACTGACCGCGCCCAACTTTGCTTAACCAGAGTGATCGTTACAAACACACTGGTACCGCAGGGCTACGAGCGCTTAATGTGGTGGCTTCGAATTGCGTATCTGTTTACATAATCTTTGCCCGCATCGCGTGCTAAAACGGGACGGATAACTACAGATCGGTTGAGAGCGATAAGGACAGAGTGCCAGGCTTCGCGGAGACCACCCAAGTCGCAGTCGCGGTGTTCACGGCGTTTGATTGCGCGTTTTGAGTCTTGATAGTTTAATTAGATTTTTTTGGACGCAATTTTTTGGGGTTCCGCAAATAATTGATAGGTGTGTTCCCTTTTTTGAATGCGATGCCTTAGGCAGTATGGGTCGCGATAGATTACTAGTGTTTGCTGTGTGTTAGTTTTTTTGGATAACATAAGTACTTTAATTATAAAAACACCAAAAAAGGAAAGAAGGGTAGTTGACAGATAGTCAAAGCAGTCAATATGTCATCTGTCAAAACCCGTAATGAATACTGAACTATCAGCTCATCAATTTTAGCATTCAATAAAGTTGCTTCATTTTCATTTGATTGTTTTTAAACCGACTTCAAAAAAGGAGGTTAGGATTTTGTTTAAGTATGTTCGGATAACTTCGTCGTTTATGAACTGATTTTGAAGATTTTTTTTTGTTGGAAAGGTGATATCCCAACGGTGGTACCATGATTAGGAAACCAGCATGTGATGATGGCATCCCAGAGTTGTTAAAAAATAAGGCCCCTAATTATTTAATCAATAAGAAATGCATCTAAAAATAGTTCTATCCAACAATAGGTTTTTAAGAATAAAGTCAGATAAAAATATAGATCCAACATGTTTTCATTTTAACGGAACTCTTATTTATCAAGCCCGACTAGCGCTTAGCCGGTTTTTTTAATATCTGCCGGTTTTTTTGATTAAATTCCCAATTAGTGATGATCTATGCTCTTGATTGACACGCGGGGCAGTATGTTTGTTTGATTTACTATAGCGAATCGAGGGGACACGCGAATTAAAGCTTTTTTATATATTTTGAAAAAAATAATATTAGCTTGTTTGTTTCCTTAACATTCATCCGATTACAATGAAACTTTGATGGGTAAGTAAAAACTCTATATTGTACACCAATAGAGCATAATACCGCCTGATTATTTTTACCGTCTGGAAAAAAATATAGTATGATAGGTAGTACCTAATAGATTCATTTAGCATTGTTATTTAAAAAAAAATACAAATCTCGTATAATATCATTACTAATATATACAGCAGTGATAGCCACGGTTAAAGAGCTGGCCGAAAAACAGTGAGACTCGGGTTCGAATCCTGGCATGTATGTACCAATGAGTTTTTCAAAAAACTTACGTACAGCTACATATTTATCACTAGCTCGATGGTGAAGGAAAACATCGTGAGGAAACCCGCAGGTCTCAGAATTAATTCTGAGATATGTGTAAATAGACCCGGTCCGGCGACGGGCTCACCACCTTTCACGTTTAGGGGTCCAATGTATCTCGTGAAATGTGGGTATATCCAGTAATGGAATACCTCAGCCTACCCCTCGGGGATGAAAGGCGTGAGATTATTTATTAATTTTATTTATATTTATTTACTAAAACCTAAACATATACCTACTCAATTGTAATCAATATTACACATTGTAATATTTGAGATAATATTTAAAAAGAAACAGTGACCTGAGTGCCTTTACATATGCCTGTGTATTTTTCGGACCCTTCAAGTGTGGTAATAACGTGAGCCCATCGCCGGACCAGGGGCCTTATTATCTATTTATAATAATTGTAATCAATCGTCTTTATTTTGACGTGCGTTGCTTCTTCCGTACATCTGTCAATACAGCTAGTGAAAGAAGAGCAAGCACTGATCACGTAACAAATGTCAAATAAAGACGATTACTAGACAATTTTTTTTTATGATAAAAAGGGGGCAAACGAGCAGACGGGTCACCTGATGGTAAGTGACGTCCGTCGCCCATGGACACCTGCAACTCAAGAGTCACAACTGCGTTGCCGACTTTTGAGGTGGGAGTAGGGGGAGGGGAGGAGAAGGGGGGATTGGGGCCTCCGGTTACCTCACTCACTCAAAGAAACGCAATGCATTGCTTTACGCTGGTTTTCTGTGAGGCCGTGGTATCACTCCGGTCGAGCCGGCCCAAGCGTGCCGAAGCATGGCTCTCCCACGTTCAAGTTTTTCAGAGACAGTTGAAGCATCGAACTACTTATTATTTCGGAACGCAGTCATTTGTTTTCAAGTGTTCTCTCAAGTATCAAGCGCGTAAGTCTCGCTACGTCCGCGTGTAATAGTCAGAGAGCTTTGCACCAATACATTTTTTGATCCCGACCAATGATTGTGTACAGTGCTCGGTGCGGCCGATTTTTGGAAACACACGGACTTGTGTTACGGACGGCCAGATATTATTTAAAATATATATAAAAAAAAGTCAGGTCAGTTACACTATTTACAACTAGTCAAATTTTTGTAATATTAGATTTGTTTGAATAGCAGATTAACTATTAAAACATCGACAAAAATCGGGTTTCGCGCGGGTAACGCCGCTCGCCAGCCGCTAGATATACAGTGAAATAACACATTATTAAAAAAGTTGCTATGCCTTTGATCTTCGAGGCTCCCATCAAGGCCTCTGCCTCACGAATGAGAAGCGGATTCTTTGACCGCTATCACTTCTCTGCAAAAAAACAAATTGAAACGTGGGTATTTCCAGAAATGGAATACTTCTGCTCACCCCCTCGGCGCGGAACTAGCGATAGGCATGATCGGCCTATAACCGTTCGGCTTGTGACGCATCTATCTCTCTTCAACTCCAGTATGCACATGTTCATTAATGTTTTCATATGACGTTATCACTTAAACACTCGTCCGTAAATTGACACAGACGGTTGTCTGTAACTTTTTTCTATGACGGCAAATAACGTCTGCGCGCACGTACGTAATTGCACCCCGTGTGTTTCCATCCCTAATGTTTGTTTAACACCTCTCTATAACAATAGTAGTTTTAATCACTATGCCATAGCGATTTGATTGATCTAAGGATGTTGGTAAGTGGTCGAAAGGAAATGGTTCTTAAACATCTTCCATTTGATTATAAACTCATTAATGTGTTTTGAAATTCGTTATCGAAGTAGGAGATAGAATAACATAGAACTTGGAAGAGTAAAAAACCGACTTCAACGAATATAATAATAATAAATAATAATAATATAATCTCACGCCTTTTATCCCCGAGTATTCCATTACTGGATATACCCACATTTCACGAGATACATTGGACCCCTAAACGTGATAGGTGGTGAGCCCATCGCCGGACCGGATCTATTTACGCATGTCTCAGAATTAATTCTGAGACCTGCGGGTTTCCTCACGATGTTTTCCTTCACCGTCGAGCTAGTGATAAATATGTACGTAAGTTTTTGAAAAACTCTGGTACATGCCAGGATTCGAACCCGAGCCTTAATGATTTTCGGCCGGCTCTTTAACCGTAAGGCTATCACTGCTTTTGACGTCGGCTGAAAATTATTTCTATCCGTTACAAAATGTGGTTGTGACGCTTATGTAAGCTGCAAAAAAGAATACAAGAGCAGGATGCAAGAGTTGTTTGATGTATGAAAGTGTGATGTCAAAATGTCATTGAATCTGTTCAGTGAAATTATAATATAGCTAAAATTGTTCCGTGATATTTTAGAAAATGAAGACCATAGACAAAAGCTGCAATTATAATACCACTAGCGACCCGCCCCGACTTCGCACGGGTGCAATGCTTATACTAAAACCTTCCTCTTGAATCACTCTATCTATTAAAAAAACCGCATCAAAATCCGTTGCGTAGTTTTAAAGATTTAAGTATACAAAGGGACATAGGGACATAAGGACGTAGGGATATAGGGACAGAGAAAGTGACTTTGTTTTATACTATGTAGTGATAGTGACTAGTAAGCAGAGACAAGCGACAAAAATTCGGCGTCAGAATGTGCTGAACGCTTAGCGGCATGGAAGTAAGAACATCAAAGCATACTTATCCATTAAACAGGCAATCAATCGAACAAAAAGCACTGAAAGAGCACTTCTTAAATTCCTTTTAATCTGATAGTTAATGTAAACAAGTTGAACCGATTCATTCAATGGAAGTTATTAAATACTATTAAAATCAAACACCAGGAGTTAGTGAAGGATGAACATTTTTTAGGTATTTTTTAACCCTTAGTCAGTGCAGCACCTGTTGCATGTTAGTAGTAGCACTAATGATTGACCCTCCAGGAAACGGTGGGCTTACTGACAAAGGCTCTGAAGTAAAATAAATAAGTAAAATGAAATGTACCTCACGCCTTTAGTCCCCGAGCACTGACGACCCGGTGGTTACAGAGCCCCGCTTCTCATTCGTAAGACTCCTATTCAAATCCTGGCATATACAGTCAAGTCATGAAGCTTTACACAGAAACGCTTTCTCTGGCATCTCTCGTTTGCTGCCAGGAGAGCTAAAAAAGATAAGTCTTATCGTTCGAGGTTGCAATATTTCAGAATGGATTCTTTGGAAAATCGCAGAAAAGTCCTAGATGCAATGTTTTTGTACAAACTTTTACAAGGCATAATTGACTGCCCTCAACTATTAGGCCTAGTAAATTACTGTGTCCCCCGACGTCCTCCTCGACATCCGATCACACCTC
Organism: Ethmia dodecea; assembly: GCA_963855545.1. Classification (NCBI taxonomy): domain Eukaryota; kingdom Metazoa; phylum Arthropoda; class Insecta; order Lepidoptera; family Depressariidae; genus Ethmia; species Ethmia dodecea. The sequence goes on along the minus strand of OY979463.1, from coordinate 1,768,376 downwards.
TCAGTCTTCCGTTTAGAACCACCGTACTCGGTAGCAATTCCCCAATCTCAAGAATGTGCAAAATTGTAAATATCTGTAGTGCTGTAATCGACTTACATAACGATTCATTTCCAAAAGTGCTTAAATTGGTGCATGATTTTATAAAAACCGAGGCCCACTAATTATTATTTTAATAGGTAGGTACTTTTAGAGTTAAGAATTTTGAAATTGGAGAATTCATGCTAAGGTTATCTGGAAGAAATCGCTTAGGGCGATAACCACCCGTTGTACTTTTTTTTGTCATTGTATCACCTTTACTGTTAGTCATTTTAATGCTGGTTGTTTACCGTAACTCCTAGTCTTAATGCATGTGGAGTACATCTATAAGTAGTTATTACACTTACGACTGTATAAATTTAAGGACTAAAATGTAAGCAAGATTAGTGTAAATAACTGTTGATGTACCAAATAAAATAAATAAATACACTTTTAGTGCGAATCTGACCTCTAAGGTGAGTGTAATAAGAACGTTACTAAGTCTAATGTGTCAAGCTCCACGTGCTCTTGGCTGTACCAATGAGTTTTTCAAAAAGCTTACGTGCATATTTATCACTAGCTCGACGATCCCGCAGGTCCCAGAATTAATTCTGAGAGATGTGTAACAGACCCGGCCCGGTGATGGGCTCTCCACCTATCACGTTAAGTTTCTCAAGAATATACTGGTAAAACGTTTCCTTGAAATATCCACTTTTCAGCACTACTTTTGATTGACCCCTAAACAATAAACATGACAGGTAGTGAGCCCATTACCGAACCGGGTTACATATGCCTCGGAATTAATGCTGCGGGTTTCCTCACGATGTTTTCCTTCACTGTCTTTGCTAAAAATGCAGGTACAGTAGAGCGCGTGGAGCTTGACCAATTGGACTTAGTAACGTTCTTATTATAATATCAAAAACATACAGTCGAATTGAGAACCATCTTTTTTGAAGTCGGTTGAAAAGAAACAAAACTGTTTTCAAAGATTTTCTGAAATTCGCATGTCTTACCCGGGACTCGTACCAGCTATAAAAATAAAAATAAAGCAACATTATTTATAAAATGATGTTATGTTGTTCGTTACAAATACTTGTTAGATAAATTTTATCTTGAACAATTATCCTATCAATTAGTATAATAAAATAAGGAACACTTTTTTATTTTTTATTATCTCACGCCTTTTATCCCCGAGGGGGTAGGCAGAGGTATTCGATTACTGGATATACCCACATTTCACGAGATATATTGGACCCCTAAACGTGATAGGTGGTGAGCCCATCGCCGGACCGGGTCTGTTTACACATGTCTCAGAATTAATTCTGAGACCTGCGGGTTTCCTCCCGATGTTTTCCTTCACCGTCGAGCTAGTGATAAATATGTACGTAAGTTTTTGAAAAACTCATTGGTACATGCCAGGATTCGAACCCGAGCCTCACTGATTTTCGGCCGGCTCTTTCCGTTCGGGCTATCACTGCTCTAACACTTTATTACTAGCTTAAAAAAATAAACTCACGCCTCTCATCCCCGAGGGGGTAGGCAGAGGTATTCCATTTCTGGATATACCCACTTTTCACGAGATATTTTTACTAGATTTACTTTGTTACTAACTTACGGACCTAGAAGTCTGAAAATAAATATATAACCCTTAAGTTATCAGCTCCGGAATCGAACTCGCACTTTCATCGCATCGCGATCGATCTGACCTATGTTTGAACCTGCGCATGACGTCACCGTCCCACTCCCGCGCACGTCAAACATCGCAGTTATTATTGTTATTAATATATCTCGTTTATTGCTCCCGGTGTGCTGAGATGGAGGTACGGTTAGTGTGGACATACCGATATAAAAATTAAAAGGAAGTAATAGGAATAACGCTTGTAGCGTTGCAACAAGTATACGTTTATTTTTATTTGATCTAAGATTCAACAACTTTAAATTAATATTCCATAAGGAATCCAGGAATTCAGTATAGTGATCAAAAGATAAGTTTTTATAGGTTTAACGATTTCCACAAACAAAACTGTCCATTTTTTATTCTTACAATGAAGAAATCTATAAGTACACATAATGGCAAGAGACCAGCTTATAAAATGATACAGTAGCTACCATTCTTACGTGCCGTTCTGTTTCTTGAAGTGTGTTTTTATTTTTTTTAAAGTCTTAAAAGTTATTATGACGCCTAAATGTAAATTTCTTACCGTAAGGTATTATTTAAAAAAAAATAGAGTTAAAGAATCTCTATTTTTTGAGAAAAACTTCACAATAAATTATTAGTTTCAATTAAGTTTTAATATAGCCTACTATGGACCTACCTTTTATATCAACAATTCTTCAGCCTGCCGCACCCATACTAGTCTAGCGGTGCGCGCGCGCAGCGACGTGTGTGGTCTGCGCGGCATGCACCGTGCTCCACTTGCATTTATTTTACATTACCAGGCGAGGAAATCCGCGGGTGTAGGGGAAAAAGGAGTTCTGATTTGAAAAGGGGGGGTATTTAAAAATTAGGCGAATAATGGGTTCTATTCTGCATTGCAGCGACTAAACTTATTTTAGTTTACTCCTGTCATTTTCTTTCTCCTAGAAAAGAAAAGAGAAGAGAGATATTTAATCCTGTAAAATTAAAATTAGTCCTGTCAACGAAGGAATTTCATAACGTGTTTATTGCATAACTAAATAAGTCACGACTAAAATACAGCCTCTGACAGGACTAAATTCGGTAGGCTATCTTCTATCCAGTTTCTTTTTTTGAGGTAAGACAAAGACAGGACTAAACTTAGATAAGTTTAGTCGCTGTAAAGCAGAATCGAACCCATTATGTTGCTATCAGTTTAAGGCCAGGTATTCCTGCAGCAGTAGTAACGTAGTTATTGCTCGCTCAGTGATTTTCGTTTTTCAGTAAAAAATGTATGAAAAAAGTTTTTGGAGATTTCTGTCATTTCTAGTACTCATACCTCAAATGGTCCCATAGAGTCTTTTGATCCCCACACAAAATAGGATCGATAGGCATAAAAATATATTTTTTTGTATTGTAGCATTTTTTTCGCTGAGTGTAGATTTTCTCCAAAATCTGTGAATGCAGTTCATAATATCTTAAAAAGTTAGGGATGTTCTCTTATTAACAGTTTTCCTGTAACTATAACGCTTATAAGGTACCTGCCCTTACTGACCCATCTCAAAAATCCACCCTGTATATAGCTACTTAGATATGTTCCATTTCCCGCTTGGCTAGCATCAAAGAATAGCCACGAATCGAGTATATAAGTACAATGCATTAGAAAAGCAATTATTGACTAGGGTTGCTACAGTTTCCGAATTATCACCAATTAAGCGTGTTTACAAAAACTTACCGAAGTTTACTGATCGCTTCCGATGTTTGCCGAATACTTCCGATGTTTACCGGCCATGATCAACTTTGAATCGATAAATATTTACGTTTTCTCTTCAAGAAAAATGTACAAAGTTACTTTTGCGGCTGCATTTACTGTTTATACATTTATATTGTAATTCACAGACGGTTTTTGGATGGAAATTTAAGTTGGTAAAATTCTTGGTGAGATGACAAACTTAGTTTTACGGTTGTTGCTCAAAAAAGTTCACAGAAAATGTAGGAGTTTGTTTGTTTTTGAATGGTATTGGTTATGTTGGTGTTTGATGGGCATGTTCCAATATTTCCATACGCATTGTAAGGGTAGTTAGTAGTGTTAGTGTGATTAGCACTGTTTTGTATGGAAGAATGTTTGTTTTAGAAAAACTTTATGTTATGATTGACTGGAGCATTTCTTTTATGACCTCGCTATCCAGAGAGGCTTACGTGTTTTGGAAGGAACGTGCGCACGAACGCACTTAACTTAATATAAGGCGTGAGATTATTTATTTCATTTTTATTTAAAAAATCAAAAAAAGAAGATATACGGTAGCAGCTTTTCGCGCGTGGACCGCTTAAATTAGGTCCAAGGATCGTAATTCGCTGCAGTTTCAGTCGGGTCGGCGTATACACAGTACGTCATAGTCGACGAGATGGAAACACCTTGAATGGTTAAACCGCTATACAATCAAATGACTTCATGGACTTTTATGAAGTCGACAAATAGTACTAAAACAAAAAATAAAACCCACGGGTGCTAGAAGTTGTATATAGTTCAAATATCAACGATGCTTTCTACGAATGTACCGTATCCTCCTATCAGTGAGGCTCGGGTTTAAATCCTGGCATGTACCAATGACTTTTTCAAAACTTACGTACGTATTCATCACTAGCTCGACGGTGAAGGAAAACATCATGAGGAAGCTCGCAGGTCCCAGAATTAATCCTGAGGCATGTGTAACAGACCCGGTCGGCGGCGGTCCGGCGATGGACCACCTACCACTTTTCGGGGTCCAAAGATTATAGAACTAATAATTATTCTGTAAATATATGTATTCTTTCATACTTAAGTGGTAGATTATCCTCAGTGGTTTCTATAAATATTTCGCCATTAGCGTAAGAGTGACGAATGTTAAGTTCTTGACAGATTTACATACGATACGTCATCGATGACCGTTTTGTTGTTACACTCGCTCGCACTGCTGCTTTGCTTAACATTTAGTTTTAGGACAAACTGCATTGTAGTTTGGCGAGTGTAATTTAAATAAATAAAAAAAAAATCTCACGCCTTTCATACCCGAGGGGGTAGGCAGAGGTATTCCATTACTGGATATACCCACATTTCACGAGATACATTGGACCCCTAAACGTGATAGGTGGTGAGCCCATCGCCGGACCGGGTCTATTTACACATGTCTCAGAATTAATTCTGAGACCTGCTGGTTTCCTCACGATGTTTTCCTTCACCGTCAAGCTAGTGATAAATACGTACGTAAGTTTTTGAAAAACTCATTGGTACATGCCAGGATTCGAACCCGAGCCTCAATTGTAATTTAAAATTGTATTAGGTATTATTTGTAAAAGAAATAATAAATAATAAAAAAAGGATAATAGGAAATTGTTTTTCTTTTGAAGATAGAATCGATTATTTATGTGTCATAATAATATGTAGTAGACATTGCGAGTAATCTATACTAATATTATAAACAAGGAAAGATTTTTTTTTGTATGTTTGTAACGAATTAACTCAAAAACTATTGAACCGATTTTAAAAAATCTTTCACCAATGGAAAGCTACATTATCTTACTGAGTAATATATAGGCTCTATTTTATTCCCGCATTCCCACAGGAGTTCTCTTCGTGTATGGTCGTTAATATTTATTTAAGTATCTCTATCAGTTTATTACCTACATTTGGGACTAAAAAACTGTGTATGAATTTACAATTTATTATATTTTTCTACTTATTACAAAACGTCTAAAACTAGACTAGACTAATACCAGTTATTGCAAACCAATATATTGTAGAAACTTATACAATATCAAGTTACACACAGACAGAGTTACCATTTTACGCTTAAGTTATTTATAATGGCGTGTTTTAGTTGCTCTATTGACAGCAGCTGTCACGACCGATAATAAGTTATGATTTATCTGTGTCTTATTTCGGATACAGTTGACTCTGTAAATTATTTAACATATATTGTCAATTATGATCATTCAACGCTTTTAAATTAAGTACAAAATTCAGTGGAGCAGTAATATCCATGTGGTTGAGGAGCCCGCTTCCCATTCGTAAGGTTCGGATTCAAATACTGGCCAGTGCGTTTATGAGTTTTTCAAAACTTACGTAAATATTTTTATCGGTGAAGGAAAATAACTTCCGGGTCCGGGTGGGGTTTAGGGGTCCAAAAAGTATTGAAAATTGTAAAGAGGGTATTTCCAGAAATGGAACACCTTTTGTGACAGGGTAGTTCATAGTATTGAAAAACACGTTTAATCATATGTTTCGATTTTCACTTTACACTGACATCAAATTTTAACACGATAAAACAATCAATAAAAGTCAAAATTGAGTATTAGAAACTATGACGTCACACCTTGCTATTTCAATACATTTTCCATACTAATGTTTCGTTTTGACAGCTCATAAAAAGTACCTCATTTGACTAGGCCGGACACTACCCAATTAAAAATATTAGGTCTTTACCTACGAAATTTCCGTTTTGTATGAAAAAAATTAAACGAATTTTTTTCATGTATTTTTATTTGTATTAATCTAAGTAATCACCCATGCAATCAATGCATCTTTGCCAACGCAGTGGCAGTTCATTGCTCCTTTCTTAAAGAAATCAACTAGACGCGAGACAACAAATTCTTCAAAGAATTAACAGAAAACCAGCGTAAAGTAATGCATTGCATTTCGTTGAGTGAGTAAGGTAACCGGAGGCCCCAACCCCCTCCCCTCCCCTCCTCTTCCCTCTCCCCCTACTCCCACCTCAAAGGCCGGCAACGCAGTTGTGACTCTATAGTTGCAGGTGTCCATGGGCGACGATAGTCACTTACCATTAGGTGACCCGTCTGCTCGTGTGCCCCCTTCTGTTATATATAAAAAAAGGCATTTTGTACTGCCTCTCGGGTATCTATTGAATTTTTTTTCCCGCCAAGAAGCCAAATCCAGGAAAAAGTAATAGTCTGTAGGCTAAGAATTCCATGTTTTTAAAATAAAATAATTTGAAATTAGAATTCATAGCCAAACAAAAATTATTTTGATTTGAAATGGCCAGTACTGCAGAACGGCAATTTCATAGGTAAATACCTATTATATTTTTTAAAACGCTCTTATTGTCCGCCAATACATAAGTCCATATTTGAGAAAATACTTATACCTCAGCGGTGGGCTGTTACGGGTCGATGATGAAGAGGTGGACTTACCGCTATTTGTAATTTGCACCAGCTGTGTGTTTCCGTCCCACTAAAAGGTGATGTGGAGAAATGACGTGCGTCGCATGCGCCGCTGTTAAGTGATTTATTTGATATACAGGATGTTAAATAAAACATCTCAAAATTATAGGTGGTCTAAAAATGTATACTTCCCAATTTATTTATCAACTGCTCTAAAGTGTTCTATTTCTTTCCTTAAAATGTTTTTATGTTAGTGTTTTTCATTATTTGTCAGTTTTTAGGGTACCATGTTTTATAACTTTACAGTGGACTGGGTCTTTTTGACTACAGATATATGTATTTTAGCTTACAGCGATCTATTTTGAAAATTTTAGAGCTTTTGTAATGCAACTAACTTAGTTTTTTTATTCTCTTATTTATTTTGATTTTGAAAACTGAATAGAAAATATAAAGAAAGGGTTAAAAATGTGGGTTGAATTATTATCTTGAGCTACCTCCGCCTAATATTTTAGATAAGTCAGCTTAAGGTTGATTGATAGGTAATAAAAATCTTTAACGCAACCATGTACAATTTATTTATAAATCATCCTGTATACCCAGCAGCCATATGTCAAGTCTTATGACATGTATAATTGGCTCCCAATTAGCAGCCGACGATACATCATCCGCGTTTAGCATCACCCTGTATTCAGATCAAATGAGCCACATCACTACACTCGCATAGATTTAGAAATATTTTTGAAAATAGGCAAAGAATTTTGACTCGGACATTTTTAGACAGTTTTAAATACTTCCTTAATGATATTATAAATTGGATAAGAACATTGTTGCTAACACAATAGGGTCTAAGTTGCCTCAATAAAGTTATTATATTATTATTATCACTGCATAGTATAAAACAAAGTCGCTTTCTCAGTCCCTATATCCCTATGTATGCTTAAATATTTAAAACTACGCAACGGATTTTGATGCGTTTTTTTTTAATAAATAGAGTGATTAAGAGGAAGGTTTTAGTATTAGCATTGCACCCGTACGAAGCCGGAACGGTACTGACGCAGGTGAAACCGAGGGGCGCTGCTAGTCAAAGCTGCTAGTTGGCAATTGGCATGTGTAGTATATTCCTTGATACACCCATTTTGCACCAAACTGTTTATAAATATGTACCTCTAAACACGATAGGTGCCACGGTTGGACTTCAATGCTGTTACATCCCTCAAAATCAATTCTTGAACCTGCGGGTGGTGTCCTCACGATGTTTTCCTTGGCCGTTCTAATAAATTACTCTGTAATTTGCTCTCACATTTCACCCTCAAATGAGCATATAAATCAAAACCTCACCAAAATAGTTACAGTAAATCAACTGCAAAACGTTTAGTTATGATTTAAGTGCCACTACCGGGAATCGAACCCGCTACGTTTCTAATTGTTCGCCAGAACTCTGCTTTGATCTATTTTTGGATTTTGTCGTGGTTACTATGTGATAATGTTAAACAGGTCGTAACCCTTTCTGAGATTTCCAATAATCTTCTAAAGTTTGTTCCAAGAGTGGAACTAGTGGGGAGGGGGGATCCACCACTACCATCCCCCTTCCCCTAAGCTGGGTCTAGGTCGTTCAGGGAGTAGGCAGATTGATTTGAGGTAATTGACATCAAACGTACTTATAAGTTAACCTTTCTACTGTGAGCCCACCGGCTCCCGGTGGGTCCATATACGCCAACACCGAAGAAGCAACAGGTCCTTTTAAAATATAAATTTTATTTTTTTAAATGTAAGTAGGTAGGTACCTAATACATACAACATAATAATTATTTTGAAATTATTAAAATAATTTTTTTCGGAATTGGATCGAAATCGTTTCTCAAAACGTACTCTCAAGTAAGTGTTTAATAGTATTGTAAAATCAATTCAATTTATTAATATAATGCAAAAGAGAAACAAGGGATATCGTGTATGTTTGCTTACTTGTATGTTTTTTATTTTATCACACCTTTTTACATGTCTACCGAAATTTCCAGACATGTAATATTTATTATTTACGGTAATTTCCGGAAAAATGGCAGGTCCATGTTTGATGTCATGATGCTAAAACGATCTATGCCTGTCGATTATGTCTATTGCGATCACTGTTGAACATTTTTCTAATTCCATAAAAAAAGGGAAAATAAATACTTGGTAGGATGGCAAACACATCGCAAACGACACTCATAATAATATTTTATATTTTTTTAAATTTAGATTAGACTGTATCTTTCTTCCCTTGGTAACCAAAACCACTCTATATTGTACACGTTAGTAAAAATACCGCCTGATTATTTTTACCGTCTGGAAAAAATATGGTGTGATTGGTAAGTGTAATAGATTCATTTGGGAATGTTAGTTAAAAATTTTTTTTCTTACATAAAGTAAAGAGTTGCCCGAATCGATATTTATGGGCTAACACTACAACCGCCAGCCGCTATACATACCTATGTAGTAGTGTGCGTAGTTTTCTCGACTTTTTAAATTGCATTAAATATGACTATATTTAATCTCGTGTGTAACTTCGGCTGTAGATACCTACCATAATCGTCATATTTTTTTTTTCCGACGTAAAAAAAACATCCAGTATGTAGGTAGGTAGGCTACTAAATGACACAGTGTTTTATAGATTTTTAAATTGCTTCGACTGGTAATACTGAGACCTCTGTTTTGAATAATTTAAATTTAATAATCTCACGTCTTTTATCCCCGAGGGGGTAGGCAGAGGTATTCCATTTTTGGGGATACCTACGATTATCCAGTTTATTCTTTGGACTCTTAAACGTGGGTGAGTCCATCGCCGGACTCGGTGGGGTATACTGTCAAATGTCTCAGAATTAATTGGGTAGTTGACAGCATCGAAATCAAATTTCGAGTAGTCATACATTAAAAAGATTATCCCAAAGCACCTCAAAATATGTATTTCGATTTTCAATTTACAATTATAGCAAATTTAAAAATAATAAAACAATCAAAAAAAGTGCTGTAATTGAGTACTACAAACTATGACGTCACGGTTTGCTATTTCAGTACATTTTCCATAGTAAACTTTCGTTTTGACAGATCGTAAAAAGTAGCTGATTTGACTAGGTAGGACACAACCCTATTCTGGGACCTGCGAGTTTCCTCACGAGGTTTATTTTTATAATATGGAACAGCGTTTTGAATTTTGTCAATGTCAAGTTAATTAGTTTTCCAGTCTCTATTTTAAATTATGTAGTTAAATCGCTCTGCTTCAGAGACCATGCCTCCTACATCCCTTCCTTGCTTATCGACAGGAAGCAACAGTCCCTCTTCGGATTCCCGCCAAAAATCCTTCACGAGGTTTTCCTTCACGATCAACGTAATTTTTTTCCTCTGTTACCTGCCAGGATTCGAACCTCGCGAATGAGAAGCGGGCTCTTTTAAAATAATCTTTAAATAAAGAAGTGTAGATAAGTAAGTAAAACTTCGTAAATGAATTTTGGAAACCATATAATTTATTTTTTACAATTAAATTACAACTAGCACAGTCGACAATAACTAATTTGTAACTATAAAATATTAAGTGGAAAATAAATATTTACAACAAAACTCTTTAGTGGAAAAACTTAAATTGGAAGAAATGACATGACTAAAATTTTATTAAGTACTTAAATTCTAAAATGTTTACGAAGAAAATACATAAATAAGTGACAAAAATTAAATTTACAAATTATTTACAAATAAAGGCTATAGTTGTGTTTTCACTGTCCGGGCCCGCCCAAACTAAACACTGCCCGATTCTGTAAATGTCTGCCGGAGTCCAAGTACACTCGGATCAGGATACGAGTTACGTCCGAGTAGAATATAAGCAGAGCTTGTACCGTGAAAACGCTTTAATAAGTGTGCACAGTGGTGCATCAGCCAAGTTCTAGGAGATTATATAATCTTAAATACAGAGTTCTTAATTCTACTTGGTTATCATATCGCATCTTTTTTATGACTACTAGTAATTTTGGATCAAAATAATTCTGATTGGTTAATTTTAAAAAAATATGGATAATTTACGTGAGACAGTTTAAAAACAGTTTTCTTTTTAGAATTAGGTACATTTAAGTTTACAATTTAGAATGCAGATCTTATTATTTACTTTTAAATATTAAATACGTCGTTTACACATACGAAATAATAACTAATAACAATAATAAATAGGTATATTCGAATAATATTTACATTACAGGAACGTTCTACATTTAATTATATTTACCACTATATAATTGAACTTGACTAAAAATTAAGAGCTAACCAAGTAATTTTAAGGCGTCTACGGGGATTGCGTGTTTTAAAATACATAATTTAACAAGTAGCCTTACTAGACTTAATATTTTTTATTATTTTTATAGCCGTAATTAAAGATAGTGATTGACTTGTAACATGTCGGTGTATTGTATCAATTGACGCGATATTTATATAATACATTACGGTAATAATGCTAGCTTTGAGCATTTAGCTCAAGCGTTGTTGATTTTACACAAAATGGCGGACGTAGATATTGTTTGTCACGAGATAACCTGCGCTCGCGACAACGAGTTCACATATTCACCTGTACTGATTTAAAATGTAGTACTCGCGGATTCGCGAAGAAACCGATGCTCGAATAGAGCGGCTTGGCTCCTCCTACAGACTGCTGTATGCTCGCTTTGTAACACTTTACATTAGACCGATATGTTACAGGTCAATTTCCACCAAAGGCTGCTCTGGACAACATGGTGTTATTGATGTAAAATTATCTTCAAATCTTAAAGCCTCGATGTGTTTTGTAAAATAAATAATTAGTGTAGAGATCAGATCGTCATCTCCTTTAAAAATCATGTGTTTTTATCTACAAAAACCAAAACATAATACAAAACTTGGCGTATTTTTACAGCCACAACTACGTCACGTTAGAGATAGAATTCGAGATAGAATGTATCTTCCACATCTTATAAACAATTATAACATTAATATCTTTCTGATATTCATTTGAAAAAAATTATAAATTTTAAAATATCCCCATCAAACACTCATAAATTTTCCTTATTTTTTACGTCACATTAATTTCTTCCTCCTCATCGCTCTCAGTCGCTGTTCTGTGGTTGTATAATCCCTGGGCCATCAGCTGGAGAGCCAGGGGGTTCCTCTGGCCAGTCGCCTTCTTGATCTTGGCGCGCTTGTTCTGGAACCAGATCTTAATCTGAGCCTCCGCGAGGCCCAGCTCGGCGGCCAGCGCCTGCCTCCGTCGCTCGGTCAGGTAACGGTTTTCAACGAACTCGTGCTGTGGACAAAATATTATTGAAAATGCAGGCTTTATTGAATCCAGGGTTCATATAACCCGTGTAGGTTTTATGGAATCCAGAGTTCATACAACTTTATTCCAATAATAATAAAGTTATTGAGTATTGAGTTTTCAAGAGCCAATATGGTTATTCTGGATGAGCTCGTTCTATTTTTTACCTCATGTGTTTCGGCTAAATTGTGGTCAAGAGCAAGCCCATCCTACTAATATTTGTATTTGTATTTGGAAAACGCGAAAGTTTGTGAGTATGTCTATTGATCTTTCACGCAAAAACTACTGAACGGATTTTACTTAAACTTTACAGTGATATTAGTCATATATCATATGTCAGAATATCACAGGCTGTATTTTATCCCCGAATTCCCACGGGATCAACAACTACGCGGGTGAAACCGCGGGGCGCTGCTAGTCAATAATAAAAAACAGTCATATTTATCCTAATCTCGTGTGTTATGTGTGAGTCTGTATTTGGAGGCTGTATGCAAAATTTGTGTCTACAGCCTGAATGTACGCTAACTCTAAAACACCTTTGTTATTCCTGGCAAATAAAATAGGTACATATTTATATTCTAATGTGGTTATATGTATGTGTAGGGGGATGTATGTGGAGTAAGGATTTATGGGGCTTATGTAGAGTCGGCTGTACGTTTGAAGAGTGATTCTAAGGGTAGGTGTTTGTACATGTGTAGGAGGTGAGTGTGCTGGGAAATTCATGTGTAGGAGGATTTATAAGTGGGTATGTATATGTAGGGGGTGTATGTCTGGATTTTAGTCATTGGAAATCTTGTATTTACCTTCAGTCGTGCGAGTTGTGCGGCGCTGAAGGCAGTTCTAGGCCTCTTCTCTTCTGTGGTCATTTTCTTCTTCATTCTTCTGCTTCTGGGACCTGGAGACAAGGGAAAGAAGGAATAAATCTAAAGTTTATATATTTTCGTAACGTAATTAATTTAATTTCAAGGTGGAAGTATTTTTTTTGTATTTTCGAAACGGAAAAGCTGTTCACAATTGTTAAGTTTATTCTGTAGCATAAGTTATGACATAGTACAAGCTGTTGCCCGTGACTCCGTCTGCAATGAACTAAGTATCTTTTGCAATGAAAAGTGGCTTATGATCTTTATATAAGCTAACTATGGTCCTGCGAAATTTCATCAAGATAAGTCCATCGATTTTACCGTGAAAAGGTAACAGGAAACCAGAGTTAGTTTGTTTAATCGCATTTATAATATGAGTAAGGTGCAGCTGTCCAACGTGAATTCCTAGTAAGTCCTATTCTCGTGAGAAAATTATAGCCCATGTTTCTTCCAGATACCTACGGAAGCTTGGCATTGGTGAAATATTTTTTTTAAATCGGCTCAGTAGGACTGGCTTCACCCAATGGTGGGTGTAAGTTTATCCATGTACCGACTGCGTCAAGGTTGAAATTAATCATAAAATATAGATTCATTTCATAATAATATTAATAAATTGTGGGACACAATTCACACACGGTTATTTAGTCCCAAACTAGGCAGGGCCTGTACTATGGGTACTAAGCAACTGATAAACATACTTAAATAAATATTGAATGACCAGACACGAAGCCAACAGAAATGTTCATGCACACGAATGTTGGCCTCGAGCGGCAATGGAACCCGCGATCTCCGACTCAGAAGGCAGGGTCACTACCAACTGAGCCAACAGGCCCGTTCATTCGTTCGGAGTCATTACAAACCAACGTACAAAAACATTTTTTTTCTTTTTATAATATCAGTGTTGATAAATTAGTGAGCAGTGATAGCCTTACGGTTAAAGCGCCGGCCGAAAATCAGTGAGGCTCGGGTTCGAGTCCTGGCATGTACCAATGAGTTTTTCAAAAAACTTACGTAGGTACATATTTATCACTAGCTCGACGGTGAAGGAAAACATCGTGAGGAAACCCGCAGGTCCTAGAATTAATTCTGAGGCATGTGTAAATAAACCCGGTCCGACCTCACCACCTATCACGTTTAGGGGTCCAATGTATCTCGTGAAATGTGGGTATATCCAGTAATGGAATACCTCTGCCTACCCCCTCGGGGATAAAAGGCGTGAGATATTTTTTTTATTATTTGATAAATTATACGCTGTTTTTGTTATTGTTCAAAATAATATGAACGGTACAACCACAAACAAAACAATTGTATTTAGACCCTCATTTCGTTGATTTGTGTACCAATTATATCAGTCCCTATTAAAACAATTAAGTAATAATTACTGTGTAGCTACCAAACCCTTTGTTGTGACGTAATGTCGGTAACCAATTATTTGCTTAATAATTAATTATTTAATTGTAATTCTGTTGTGTTACTAATCGGAGAATTTACCATGGATTCTTGTAGAAAACCTTTCATCCCCAATGGGGGTAGGCAGAGGTATTCCATTACTGGATATACCCAAATTTCACGAGATATACATTGGACCCCTAAACGTGATGGGTGGTGAGCCCATCGCCGGACCGGGTCTATTTACACATGTCTCTGAATTAATTCTGAGACCTGCGGGTTTCCTCACGATGTTTTCCTTCACCGTCAAGCTAGTGATAAATATGAACGCAAGTTTTAGAGAAACTCATTGGTACATGCCAGGATTCAAACCCGAGCCTCACTGATTTTCGACCGGCTCTCTTTAACCGTAAAGGCTATTATCACTCTAGCCAGTAGAAAAAGAACAAATGTACAAAATTACATTCAGGTTGATATTAAAAGTGGACTGTTTTAGAATTTTAACATTGTTATCTGAACAGCTCGACACCATAAAGATCACAAAACAAAATAGAGTTGCCATTCATAAAAATAACAAAAATTTATACCCACTAAATCTATTTTAAATTATAAGTATGTACGGTTTCATATTAAGTTTCTTAAACAAAATAACAATAAATAGACACTCACGTCTCACTTTTCGCCATTGTGCTTTACCAAAGAGATTAAAATATAATAGGGCATAGAGGGGACAAAGCGAGGAAAATTTGAAGTCAAAAGTTATTCCAAGTGGAATAAGTCTAGTACAATTTCGACCGAACTGACATGACAAGGACATGACGCTTAGGCTTCAAAGTTTTGTATGAAAATATTCCCAATACCCCTCTATGCCCTATTATATTTAAATCTCTTTGTGTTTTACAGACCCAGACAGACAGGTTGTGAGCCGATCATTGGGATGCTGTTACACATGCCTCAGAAAAAAAAGTAGGGCTTGCGGATTTATTCACTATGACCTAGTGGGAAAATTAAAGTCCATGTTACGCCCAGAAAATTATGTTTTCCATTGGTGAAAGAATTTTTGAAATCGGTCCAGTAGTTATTGAGTTTATTCGTTATTAACACACAAATATACTATATTTTCTTCCTAATAATATTAGATAGTGTAGGTACAGAACCAAATCAATTTACGCTATTCACATTATTTGATCTTGTTAACAACATTTCTCCCATAATAAATACAACTAGTATATAGGTCTTATTAGATGTTTGTGGCCCTGGGCCTCTCCGAGGGCCAATTACGCCCTCGATCCCATGTAATTGAGCATTAGCTTTTATTGACCATGACTGGACGCCATCTTGAAATTCGAATGGCGTCCATTTTTAGGGTTTCTAACCGAAAGAGTGCCAATGGGACCCTATTACTAAGTCTCCGCTGTCTGTCCATCTGTCTGTCTGTGGGATGTGTCTTATTAACCGTTATAAGTAGACAAAAAAAGGGAAAATTTCCACAGATTTTGTACATCTATAAAATAAAAAATAAAATAAAATTAGGTAGGTAAAGCGTTTTTTTTTTGCTAGATTTTTTTATTGTACAATATTCGTATGCGAATCCAAGA
The DNA here is from genome assembly GCA_963855545.1 of Ethmia dodecea. Lineage (NCBI taxonomy): Eukaryota > Metazoa > Arthropoda > Insecta > Lepidoptera > Depressariidae > Ethmia > Ethmia dodecea. Next base: position 1,752,437 of record OY979463.1, on the reverse strand, counting down.
CTTGGCCGGCTTTTTTTGTAACGTGAACGAAATCGCAAGTAAAACCTAGCCCCAGACATATTATCATAACGAAAACAAGGACAAATTATTTGTCAAAATCGGTAGATTAGTGTAAGTTAGGTCACAAATTATCTCAGCACACAGGAAATGAGAGAAGTGGTATGAACAGAAAAAAGTAAACACAGGCCCTGTGCCTGACGGGGGTTTTTAAACTATCTCATATACATAACCAACAAGATATACATAACACTTTTAGTCATTGTAGCGACTTCTATCGACTCTACATAGAACTAACGAAAGCGCCACAGACGGCAAGCAAAGCTCGTGACAAGTTCTAAGTCGCGTTATCGAAGTGCTCACACGAGTTTGAATAAATATAAATGTCCAATCCTTCCCTTTTTGCGAAGGAGGAGCATTCCACCTCCGCTCCTCCACTGTCACGATTGGGTCAAAAATATATTCTAGAATATAACACAACAAATATTTTAGCACAACCTCTTTGCTTAATATCCTATTTAGTGCCACACCAAAGAGATTTCATACTAATAAACAACCGCCGCCATTTTAAATCAGGCCAATCACGCCATCTTGACACACTGGCGTGCCACTGCGGGGAATAAATCTCAACTATCAGCGTATAGCGGGAAAACGGCAACATAAACACTTCTGTCTTCCTTCGCTAAAAGGAATTTATTTTTCCTTACATAATGTTAGATTGTATTGTGTTAACTGTTGTAGATACCGGTGATAGATAGTGGTAAAATGGCGGGAGCCGGTCGCCATTTTGGATTAGTTTTTACACTTTGACGATTCACGATTATTTTTTTTGGCAAAAGACAATATTTGTTGACCCTTTTTTTTACCTGTGTTGTTTTTTTTTCCTTGGCGTGTTATTGAAAGTAAGTCCTTCCTCAAACTATCGTTCTGCCAAATTTCATCAAGATCGGTCTACCGGTTTAGCTTTGAAAAGGACAAACAGACAGATAAGTAACTTACCTATCGTCTGTTGTAGCTACTTTCGCATTATAATTTTAGTAGGGAAGTAGGGATTCATGCGACGAAGTTTCATTATATGTGCTTTTTTAAAAATAATCTTAAACAGTCAACAAAATTACCTACTTTTAGTTACAACTATTAATTCGAATTTAAGTGACGAATCGCTACGAAATACAAACGAAACATCGCAATGAATTTTGAATTTAACTGCTTTTAGAACAGAACAGGAAATAGCGGAACAACAAATCTTTTTCAGTTTCACAAATGTTTAGCGATTTTTTTTAGGTAAACTAGCTTTTACAGTTCTACCATAAGGTTGGTTTTCGCTAAAATGTGGGTTACACCGTTTGGGCAGTTTATCACCCGATAAAAGCGGCGTAACTTTTTTATTCGTGTTTTTAATTAAACAAAACTCCGGCAAAGCGTTCGCCGGAGAATTTCACATAACGAGGTTGCAATGTTTTGGGTGGTGGCTGAAAATATTGCTTCCCATGTTCTTGCTTTTAAAAAGCTTAAAGCTACGCGGTTTGAATTTCGAATGGGGAAAAATGTTTATTGGCGGGCAAGACGTTTTGATTGGTGGGTTTTAAATTTCGAAAGTAAAAATGAAAGCTATAAATTTAAAGCCAGAATTGAAAAAATACTCATTATAATCTATGCTCTCTTTTTACAATGAAAACAACTGATCTTGTCAAGATGCAAATAAAATTTGTTTTGCGGGGTTTCAGAGCTTACAAAATTACATATTATTTTTTTCTAAAATAGGATATCCCAACTCTTAATTGATCTAAACCTATTCTATACAATTTTTTTTTAATAGGTAAAAGGGGGCAAACGAGCAGACGGGTCACCTGATGGTAAGTGACTACTGTCGCCCATGGACACCTGCAACTCAAGAGTCACAACTGCGTTGCCGGCCTTAGGAGGTGGGAATAGTGGGAGGGGCAGGGGAGGGGGGGGGATTGGGGCCTCCGGGATATAATATACTTACCTAAGTATACAATATTACAGTGTGATCACTCATACACCGTGAAATAAGTCTTTGAGTATTCATTCAAACGTAGGTAAGGTATATTTACAACTTATTTATACCTCTTTACATAATTAATTTAATTACCGATCCATTTAACAAATAAGTTTATAAATGTAACACTGTTTCTAAAATGTTTAATTTAATTTTGTTTGTTAAACGGTCAGCACTCAGGCTTCACCCGAAAACAAATAAAAAAAAACTTAACCGGCGCCTATTTTAGTTTTTAATAGTAGATTATACAACAAGGGAATAAAGCACTGTTTTATGTCACGGGCGCGACATTGAATCCTGAACGTAACGAAGGACTCCCAGTTTTACTCCCGAGCGCAGCGAGGGAGTTATGATTTAATTTCCGAGCAAAGCGAGGGAATTAAGACTGAGTCCTGAGTTTAGTGAGGGATTTAAGCGCCCAAGACAAAAACAGTTTTATTCCCGAGTTATATACTCTACTTTTCTCACCTTATGCGAGACAATAAAATGCAATTGCATGGTAGTAGGTTATTGACAATGCCTATGGTATCTAGTATAATAGATTCTGAAGTCAAGTACTTTCATCACTCGACATTTTCGATATTCTTTTTGAAATGTTAAAGCTATAAAATGGATACAGCAACTTGTTTCTGCCGGCGTGACCTAGGTACTTGATTTAACAATTGAAGATCGTGCGAATCTAGTTGGTCGCGGCTTCGGTTTTCGAAAATCGAGTTGGCCACGACTGCACCACATTTTGATTAACGAAATTAGACTTTATTGTCATAGCAATAAGGATTATGAAAAGTGAAAATTACATTATTGACCTAGGGTTATAATGAAATTCCATACAACATTATAACCCGGTTAAAGCCAAGGAATATAATGTCTTGCTTTCGGTGACGTTTATATGATATATAATCCGGCTTTGTCGAGCATGTGGTGTGAAAAGTGTTTTATTTTCTGTATGTTGAAGTAATCAAGTAAAGTTATTTGTAAGTATATTTCTTTCTTTCAATAGAGGTACCGTCATTAGAACAACCGCACACCGACATAACCTCGCCTGCTTACGATAAAACGTAACGCAGCAAGTACGAGTTCTTTAAAAACCGCGTAAGCCCGGGTGCAATAACTAAACGTGTCTAATAAACAAAACAAATTAAACAAACAGAGACATGACCCACCAAAAAGACATAATTTGCCAGAACGTTCCAACTTTGAGCTATTAACATTCCTTGTCGACCCTAACGCGCTTTATCCGGACAAATGAGGATGGTAATTTATTTATACCAGTCCCGGATAAATTCATTACTTCTCTAATTGGCAGCGTTAGCGAACGGGCTAGCGCGAACAAACAAGTTCTGTGCCAAAGAGATTTGATATGTCCGCGATAACGCTAGAGCATAGAGGTTTTATTCTAATATGGAATTGAAATTTAACCAAAGAGATATGGTTGTTTACATTGAATTTTCAAAATGATGCCCAGTTTCCTGTCTTTAGGATTAAAATGGTGAAATGTTAGGTACTTCTGAAACAGGTAGGTAGGTAGGTACATGATGCCTAGATCAGTCTCTCAGTTTATAAATGCCTCTTAGGCGGTCACCGTCTCTGCCTAGAATACTGATATAGCCTACACCTTCTATAAAATGCATCCTATGCTACATAAACTTATGAGTTTTGTAACCACTTTGTAACTCATTTACGCAAAAAACTTTACAGTAATAAGTACCTATATGTAGGTTTTACATTAAAATATTATACAAGTTTTTATCTCGTATCTATGCAGATGAAGTCGCGAGCAAAGGCCTGTAAATTCATAACTCTTCATTTTCCGTGTCTATATCCGGTTAAAAAAATAGGTACCATTAAAATACAAAAAAATAAGCAAAGAGTGATTCTATTATGACCTAACGAAACAATCACCAAATGGAGGTATTGTGTACACAAAAAGCAGTGTGACGTAATAATTACAGGTCACACCTTTGCGTGACGTAATCTAAGAATCGCGTGTATGCCGCGTGTTAGATTAAAATTGAATTCCGGATCTGTCACTGAGAAAATAAAATTGGTTGTCTGTAAAGTCGGTTTACGGACGATAATTTTACGTGATAACGTCATAAGAAAACATTGATGACAAATGCTTAGGCCGATCGTGCCTCTCTATCGCTTGTTCCGCGCTCTTGCTTGCACGCTCAGCTCAGGTGGAACGTGTTAATTTTTCGTGCATGCAGCCGGCGTTCATCGATTTATAAGACGTTATCACGTCAATAATAAAAAGGTTTGCTGTGGTTATGAACTGCATCGGTGGAATATCGTGGTAGTATCGATTTACCCGGTTACAGAACCCGGACGTGAAAACGTACCCTCTTAAGTTATTCAGGAGAATACCTATTGATACTGAAACTAAACCCGGACATTGACAGCGTCCGGATAAACGGTTTTTCTATAACCGGGTAAAAACTTTTCTTTGGTCACCGTCCCCTCCTGAACCACTTTTTACCAATACCTTTTTTTTTGTTTTGTACCCGTAAAAGTGACAAGTAGATTTTGTATGACTGGGAAAAATCTAAAACTTTAAAAAAAAATTGTTAGATTTTTTTTTAATACCCAGTCCATGTAACCCCTACCACCTATGCCAGACAGGAACCCTTTTCATATTCATTATTTATTTATTGCCAGTCTTTTTTATGCCTCTACATTTTTTTCCTTGTTTTTTTTTGTCAAATGCCAAAGTGCGACCTTGCACCGTTAGAGACCGTTTGTTGATCTCCCAAGTGCTAACAAAAAGTATGATTATACGTTTTCATCCCATTGCTCGACAAAATACTGTTACTGCCAGCTTGAATAGCTGGAGATATGACAACGAAGTTTGTAATGATGTTTGAGTTTGAGTTTGAGTTTGAGACCAATGAGTTTTTTTTTAACTTACCTACGTACATATTTATTACTAGCTCGATGAGCTCGACGGTGAAGGAAAACATCGTGAGGAAACCCGCAGGTCCTAGAATTGATTCTGGGACATGTGTAACAGCACCCTGATCCGGCGATGCAAGCGTCCTCTGTCAGTTAGGGGTCCAAAAAGTATACTCTAGAAAAGTGGGTATATAAAGGAATATAATCGCTTAAAGCGATAAGACCACCCATTGTACTTTTTTATCATTGTGTCACTTGTTGTATATTTTTTTATTGGTGTACAATAAAGAGTTGTTATTACTTAGTTATAATATGAGCATTTTTTAAATCTTGCGATAAATATTACACTATGTTTAGAATCATGTACAGTCAAGAGCGCGTGAAGCTTTACACTTTAAAGCGATTGTAATAAGAACGTTACAAAGTCCAATGTGTCGAGCTACGTGCTTGTGACTGTACATATCAATTACTGGCCGGTAGCACGATTTTCAACCATACATACATACACTCTTAAACTATAGTTTAGTTTAACCCTGTTTCTTCGCTGTCGAATAAAAACGGGATTGATCAAGTGATATTGAGTACAAAACGCGAACTTTCTACTTAAATTTAACAAAGTTGCGTAAAATCAACTTGAAAATCGATTATCGACGTCGAAATACACAAAAGGGTTTCGACATTGTCAAAGTATCGATTGTACGGTCCAGTGGTCGACTAAAATTGGTAGTACAGTCGGCTACAATAGGGTTTGATAGGGTATTGACTGCCTAGTAGAATGAGTTACTTTTTTATGATCTGTCAAAATGAAAATTTACGCAAAATGTTACCGACAGAGCTTTGACGTAAAAATTTTTAGAACTCTACTGATTTTTTTATTGTATTATTATTTAAAAAAAAATTTTTAGTTGTAAAATCTACACCGAAACATACGTTTTGGTATTATCTTTTTGATGAATGAATACTCGCAATTATTTTTCGGTACAGTCAAATAGAGTATTGAAATGAAATCTTTAGAGCTACACTATAATATCATTCACACACAATTTGTAAGTTATACAAACACATGGATTTTTAAATCTGAAATAAAATATTTTATTTTATTTTAACTGTTGGCTTGTCTCACGATAGCCAGTGAATCATCAAAATCTAATATTTTTATTCAAACGTCTCCTTACATTTGGTGCAGTAATTTTTGCGTGAAACTTACGGACAGACAGACAAAAGTTATATTATTTGTATCTTCTAATGCTGTTATAAAAGCCCCTCATATTTGTTTTTTTTTAAATATCCCAGGTATATGAAAGAACCATTTTATGTATAGATGTAGATGTTATTCCGGTCGACTGTACTGCTAACAAGTTTGTTGATAATAAATTTTAACACAAATTGAAAGGTGCGGTTTTTGCGGTCCGTCCGTCGAGTTGTTTGTTATTTATTGTTATTTCATGATATATTATTCATAAAAACAAAACACAATTGACTTATTCACTCATCATCGTGAAACATCGTGAGGAAACCCGCAGAATTGATTCTGAGGCATGTGTAATAGAACATTCATTACCACCAGTCACGTTTAGGAGTCCAAAGAATAAACTGGCGAAAAAATTAATATCTCACGCTTTTAATCCCCAAGCGAGGCAGAGGTATTCCATTTCTGAAAATATCCACTTTTCACGAGAATATTCGACCCCTTAACATGATAAGCGGTGAGCTCATCGCCGGACCGGGTCTGTTTCACATGGCTCAGAATTAATTCTGAGGCCTGCAGGTCTAAAGAATATACTACTGGCGAAACGTGGGTACGCTAGTGTGTATACAATTATGTAACAGAATAAACGCAATTCCTGAAATTAGGTAGTTCAGTATCGACTACATAATCGATTTCAATTATTTTTAATGTGTTAATTATTTCCGAAAAATGAATTAGCATAGCTGAATTTAGTGCTACCCATGGAAATCGTGCTTTATTGCTCTTTATTTAAGAAAATTGGTTATACACAACTAAATGCATCAATTTTTTTTATATATTAATATCTATAATAATTGAGGTGTACGCGTTATACACAAAAAAAAATATGAAAAATAAAAAATGAATATCTCACGCCTATAATCACCGAGGGGGTAGGCAGAGGTATTCCATTTTTGGAAATACACTACTTTCACCAGTATATTGTTTAGACCCCTTCACGGGATAGGGGTATGCCCATCGCCGGACCGGGTCTGTTGTCCGGGTGTGTCTGTGTGACGTCATTCTATATCCCACATGGCAGAACACCCAAGATGGCGCACTAGTTATTTTTAATGCACTCCTTCAACATGGGTATCAAATTAAAGGGCTTGCTGAGAATAACTAGAAAAAAACCGGCCAAGTGCGAGTCGGACTCGCGCACGAAGGGTTCCGTATATTATCTATAAAAATCGCGTTTGTTGCATGGGAGCCCCCTTTAAATACCTATTCATATTTTTTTTTAGTATTTGTTGTTATAGCGGCAACAGAAATACATAATTTGTGAAAATTTTAACTGTCTAGCTATCGCGATTCTTGAGATATAACCTGGTGATAGTCAGACGGACGGACATACGGACGGACAGACAGACTGACAGACAGCGAAGTCTTAGTTATAGGGTCCCGTTTTTACCCTTTGGGTACGGAACCCTGAACCACTTCTAACAAAAAAAATTTTTTTCTTTTTATTTATTTACTGTTACGGAGATAAAACCGTAATAAATAAAAGGTGCTGTAGTGTTACAAATAAGGCATTATACAGAGAGGTTCTTTTCACCTCTGACACGTGTTTCTTAAAAGTGATTTTTTAGCGATTTTCGAAACGAAATTTGTCGTGGATGCGGCAGTTTTAATAGCCTGTAGCCGTACAACCTAATTTTTATTTTTCCATTATTCCTGTTGTCCCACTGGGGCGGTATCCCCACTGAGTGGGATAACATAGTGCCAACATTTTTTCTCTCTCTCCTTTTACTTAATGCAATCTGTCCTTGGACATTCAGCAATATTTTGATGAGAGTATGTAGTACGTATTGCAAGATATTTGACCAGCGTTCCACCCCCCTATTCTCAGATTAGATATTGAGGCGTTTTTCTTATTAATCTTTTGAACATTTGAGGGTTGCTCATTAGTTCCTTTGCCATTGAATTAGGATATTGTTTGAGTCTATTTCTGTATGTGGCAGTTCTATTTTTAATTTATTTTTGAGTGTAGGTATTTTCAAGTCATTGTGTTTTTGTACTACCGGTTGGACTATTAATCCGAAGGGCTATTCTCTTTGCATGGTTCCATTTTAGGTCCATTAGTGTCGAATATACGTGCATAGTGTGATTCGCACGACTAATCTCCAAAAAGAAAAATGGCCAAAAATACTAATGTCCAAAGGCTTGTCCAAGTAATAAAATTGACAAACTATAAATAAGTCCAATAATAAAATTACCCAAATATAAAAATGACCAGTTTTTAAATAGTCAAACTATAAAAATGTCCTATAATAAAATGGACCAAACTTAAAAATGACCAGTAGTGATATTGCCCAAGCGATTTTTGGAAATCCCAACGGGAACTGGAATAATCTGGATTTAAGAATAATTTAATTTTTTGTTTGTTTATTTGTTTGTATTGAAAAGGCTCCCTTTGGTGTAGGCTAGAGACACTGTCACTTGAACGAACCTGCCAGAGCTCTCGTGCTTCATCCACATCCATAAAACGTACTATTTATCTGGCTTTCATTCAATACATCGCCGATCTTTTCGATGTAAAAAAAAATGTCGGGCTTTTCTGTATAAAAGGATGAGAATACAAATTATACAACGTCGATATATTGATACCACATCCAATTTTAGACATCGTACATTCTTGTTCTATTACGTATTCAACGCGAGTCTCTCACACCCCTAAAACAAATACCTTTCTCCAAGAATCTATAATAAAACCTTAAAGCTACAGCTATAAGCCTCATATTGGCTTGCATTTGGTTACTTAAGTGATTTTATGGGGTAAGCCAATTTGAACTTTATTCCCTTTTGAACAAGAGTGGTATATTTGTTTTGTGTTTCGGAATTGATTTTTTCCCTCGATTTTTGATAATGTAGATACATGTACATATCTTTGTAATGTTAACTCGTGAATGGCCGGAGTTTGTCTGCTTCAACCGACTTCAAAAAAGGAGGAGGTTATGAATTCGATTTTTTTTTAATGTTTGTCACCTCAGAACTTTCGACTGGGTGAACCGATTTTGAGGTGTTTTTTTTTATTTGAAAACTGGTGCTTCCCAGGTGGTTTGGTCCAGATCTGACAATGGCCTCCATGAGAAAACCAATATAAGTTGAAGTCGGTTTTTTATGGTGTCTGTAGAGTTCTATATTATTGCTTTTTGCGTGCTATTAATTGGCGAGTATAAATGTAGGTATAGGTAATAGTTTTTAGTCTACTTTAAGTTGAAATCGTCATGTTACGTTTTGCTGTAAGCATGCCTAATTAAATAAATAAATATTATTTAAAATAAAACAAAAGAGGAAATTCTATATTTTTGATAAATGATGTATTCATTCACTAACTCGACGGTGAAGGAAAACATCGTGAAGAAACTTGCATCCCAGAATTGATTCTGAGGCATGTGTACAGCACCTCGTAGCGATAGGCCCCACCACTAGTCACGTTTAGGAGTCTAAAATAATATAATACTAGTGAAAAGTGGAAAGATAGATGGAATGGAATACCTCTACCCGATGACACCCTTGTTATGGTATGAATTGTCGGACACGATGCTTGGAAAGTCATTTCACTATATAATCGACTAGAAGTTAACTCGTTGCCAGCGCAGATCTTTTTTTGCCGTTCCCGTGGGAATTTCGGAAAGTCTTTTCTTAGTTGGTATTTTAGTTTTATAAGCTATTTATATTCCAAATTCCAGCTTGCTAGGTGCATTGGTTAATTCTGTATGATGACACAAAAATCAGTAATTTTCATCTTAAAAATTAAGAGACAATAATTTACGACAAGATAAATCTTGCATTGCCCAAAAAACTCGGCCCACCTAAACTCCTGAAATCAAGTTATTAAAGGATTCTTTAACACAAAAACTATGAAACTTGGTGGCCACATTTCTTAGTAGCCACCGAAAAGGGATGCGAATAACCGTTTATCGATTATCGATAGTTTATCGATGAAATTATCGAGTCATCTTTTACCAATATAATAAAATTTAAGTATCTGTCTGTGATTTCAAAATAGATGCCAAAATCTTAATGTAAAATGCCATTTATACGATGCCCATAATAGATAAATGAACGTTTTTTGTTTCAAAATTTGTCTCGAATATGTTCCAAAGCGATTTCAATGACTATTTTAGTGCTTAAAAAAGGAATTTAAACTTAAATTTTTATGTACGTGCGTTCCATTTCGATATTTTGCAGGGTTGAGACTATATATCGGGTTGCTAGTTATTAAGAGTCCACTGCTGGACGCAGTCTTGTCTTCCATATGGGAGAATATTCCATTAATTACTTGGCGATGTAAGTAAGATGGTTGCTCTTAAGCACCATAAGAAGAGATGAAGTGGTCTTCTTATCTGAGATCCAACGTCAATAAATTGTCTTGAAACTTCATACTTTGCCCGTCATGATTTCTATCTTGATTTAATGAATATTACTGAGTTGTAATTTAATACATACATCATAATAACAGAGTGCGGATTTATTTATGGATTTGCGACATTATCATTTAAAAATTGACATTTGGGATGGATGCTGTCAAAATATTATGCAGTCTCTCACAATTGTCATATTTTTGGTTCGTAATGACATAATTATTGTGTCATAAAAATTAGCATAAATTATGATTTATGATTGCTCACATATTTTATGATGTAGTAACGGCCAGAAATACCGATATTCTTTTTTAAAGTTCTTCAATAATAATTTTGAAATTTATCTGTGGACCAATCAGTCCTCTGTGTTCGATATGTCGTTAGAAGGCAGAATACAAGCAAATGTTTATATTTGAAAACCTTTAAATCTATATATATAAAAGGAGAAGCTAAATCTAAAAATCAAGGCAGCAGCCCAAACCGCTGAACATAGAAACATGAAATTTTGTGTGTAGGTTACGTTTATAGTGTAGATGCTCGCTAAGAAAGGATTTTACGAAATTCAACCCTTAAGGGGGTGAAAGAGGGGGTTGAAGTTTGTATGGGATAGTGTGATTTCTGCGTGTATCAACTTTAAACTTGGCACAAATACTCTTCAAAACACACTATGAAATATTAGTTCTACGATTTTTTGAAAATCATCCTCCAAGGCGGTGAAAGTAGGGGATGAAGTTTGTATGGAAAACCCTCATTTTTGGGTGTATCAATTCGAAACTTTGTAAAAATACTCCTCAAAACAAACAACAAGACACGTATTTCCGGATTTTTCAAAAACCATCCCCTAAGGGGGTGAAACAGGGGAGTGGAGTTTGTATGGAGACGTGTTGTTTTTTACGTCTATCAACTTCAAACTTTACATAAATACTCTTAGAAATAAATTATGAGACACATATTTTTGGATTTTTCGAAAATCATCCCCTAAACGGATGAAAATAGGGGTTGAAGTTGATACGAAGAAGTTTATTTTTTGCGTCCATCAACTTGAAACTTGGTACAAATGCTTCTGAAAACAAACTATGAGATATTAGTTCTAGGATTTTTCAAAAATCTTCCTCCAAGGGGCTGAAAGTGGGGGTTGAAGTTTGTATGGAAAACCTTCATTTTTGGGTGTATCGATTCGAAACTTTGTAAAAATACTCCTCAAAACAAATAACAAGATACGTATTTCTGGATTTTTCGAAAATCACCCCTTAAGGGGGTGAAACAGGGGGTTGGAGTTTGTATGGAGACGTGTTTGATTTTTACGTCTATCAACTTCAAACTTGGCACAAATATTTTTAAAAATAAATCATGAGACCAGTGTTTTAGGAATTTTCGAAAATTATCCCCTAAGGGGGTGAAAGTAGCGTTTGGAGTTTGTATGGAGACGTGTTGTTTTTTACGTCTTAACAACTTGAAACTGGGCACAAATACTTTTAGAAATAAATGATGAGACACGTGTTTTTGGATTTTTTAAAAATCATCTTTTAAAGGGGTGAAAGAGGGGGATAAAGTTTGTATATGATAGTGTGATTTCTGCGTGTATCAACTTTAAACTTTTTACAAATATTCTTGAAAATAAACTTTATATATTAGTTCTAGGATTTATCGAAAACCATCCTCCAAGGGGTTTCATCCCCTTGGGGGTTGAAGTTTGCATGAATACCTTCATTTTTGGATGTATCAATTCGAAATTTTGTAAAAATACTCCTCAAAACAAACAAGACAAGTAGGTATATTTTGATTTTTCAAAACTCACGGGTGAAACGGGGTTGGAGATTGTATGGAAACGTGTGGTTTTTTTACGTCTATCAACTTGAAACTTATGACAAATACTCTTAAAAATAAATGATGAGAAACGTATTTTTGTATTATTTTAAAATCATTCCCTAAAAGGGTGAAATTAGGGGTTGAAGTTGGTATAGAGAAGAGGGGTTTTTTGCGTCTATCAACTTGAAACTTGGCACAAATATTATTTAAAAGTCTCCATACAAAGTCTATTTTTTTTTGATAATTTTCTACGGGTTGCTAGGAGAAATTTGTTTGTGCATCCCAAAATGTTGAAAAAATAAATGTCCACCCGTGCGAAGCCGGGGCGGGCCGCTAGTTCACTGTATTTCTGCAATTAAACGACTGACGACGACGATTAGAATAGCGGATTAGCAAGTTTAAGTAGCAGTGGATCAAAGAGATTTAAATATAATAGGGCATAGAGGGGGCATTGGGAATATTTTCATACAAAACTTTGAAGCCTAAGCGTCATGTCCTTGTCATGTCAGTTAGTATGAACGCGAGCTGTCATTCGGTCGAAATTGTACTAGACTTATTCCACTTGGAATAACTTTTGACTTCAAATTTTCCTCGCTTTGTCCCCTCTATGCCCTATTATATTTAAATCTCTTTGCAGTGGATACGGATAGCTCGAAGAACAGAGGCCAATGAAGAAAAGATTCAAGAGTGGAAGATTCAGACTCAGATTAGAACGATCATGGAGGAGCGGAAGTGGAATGCTCTTCCATTGTGTAAACGGAAGATCTTCTTTTACTTTGAAACGTCAATAACAAGGCACACTAAACTCGCCCATGAAGATTGGATAAATGTAAACAGCAGCCCATCTCCACCGACGAGTTGCTGGTTCCAAATGCAGTACCCCGAGAAGAGCCAGCAAGAAACTCAAAGCTAGCTCTTTTTAATCTCATGTCTTACTAATAAATATTGTTTACAATAATAATTATAATGAATAGCCTTACATAGCGTCGAGTCGGTTACACCCATGCATGTTGGTCTACTAAGTAAGTAGTCTGTAATTTTGTAGTAGCCTTTTTTATGTGATATCGTGTTTTGTTCGGTTTCCATTGCCTTTACCCACAGTGGAAGTCGTTAAGCGATATAGCAGTTGAGAGGCCACTAGCCCAATATTGCCCATACTTCCTCATGTGAGAGGAAGGACCCTAAACTTAGCATTGGGCTATTACAGGCTGATTACGATGATGAATTCATATCTAATAACATAATAGAAATCAAATATCGACAATATAATTCCGCAATTACATAAAAACAGTTATCGACTGATTACAGTTTGCGTTTGAGGTCCAATTATGTAGTTTTCCAATCACGTAGTTTTTTCGATGTACAAATTGAATAATTGTTGTGTTATCATATCATTCGTGTGCGGTCTACTGGGTAAGTCGAGCTGTTAACACGCTACCGTGTGTTTGTTGGCTCACTTAGTAACAGGCGAATATTTATAACTAGCGGACGCTTGCGGCTTCGTTCATTATTTTACACAATCTTCTCAAAAAGAAGAACCTGACTGACTGATTGATCAACGAACAGCTAAAGCCACTGGGTCTAGAAGCATGTTTGCAAAAAATGTCACGCCTTTTATACCGGCAGGCAGAGGTACCTATTCCAATTCTGGATATACCCACTTTTCACGAGATATTCTTTGGAACCCTAAACGTGGCGGTGGTTAGCAAAAAGGTTCCTTAAATTATATAAGCGAGCACTAAGAAGCAATTATTGGAAACTCCCTTGGGAACGGGAACTCTGTAGGTTTAGTTGGTTGGTTACCCTGCCTTCTGAGTCGAAAATCGCCAGTGATTGAAATGAAAAAGGAAAAGTGAAATGGAGATGAAATTTGTAGAGGAGCGGAGGAGGAATGTTCCTCCATCGTGAAAAGGGAAGATCTTTGATCGTGGCTGACCGCGATCCAACGGTTGACGTTGGACAGTTGTATTTATACAAACTCGCGTGAAAATTTCGATGGAGCGGTTTAGAACTTATGACATTACGTCCTTGCCACTTAGGTAGTTTGTTCTAAGGTCGAAAGGTGTCACTACAAATTAATAGATTTATTATGTTATCGTGACATTCGTGAGATTTTACAACCGTTTTATCGATAAGAGAAGGGCATCCCTAGTTTTCTTTGTAAAAGCAATTGTCACAGTAGCGGGAAGTGGCGACCGCCTAATTAAGGAAAACTGACAGGTCTTTATAAGGACTGTACAGTCACGTAGAAAAATTAATATTGTATTTAATTCGTAGATTATCTGCTGCTTACGCAGGAGAGATAATTTGTATTTATCCATTGAGGTGATATTAATAATTTTGAACGATTCTGACAGCACATTGTCAAATTCTTAAAAAAAAAGTTAAAGCGTCAAATGTCAAGTGATGTCATATATACGACATGATTTCTGAAAATGTTATTTGATATTATTTAAGATCTATTAATGTAAATATTGCCTGAAATAAAGATTTATTATTATTATTATTATTTATTTTTTTTGCATTTCAAAATTTCCTGTCGTAAAGTTAAGGGTCTTGTGAAAATTACTAATTTTAAAATTATGCAACCAAAATCGATTTGAATACCCATTTTAGGAGTCCGTATTCAAAATGACATTCCTGCACCAGATAACCTATTAGCAGAATTCTTCTGGAATTTGTTTCAATACTTTCAGTACATGTTGAAAGGTTTAGTCTTCCCTCGTAGATACTAAAGTAATGAACTGCTTTAGATAAAGAAGATGTAAAATCGTTTTTTTTTGCTACCGATAATAATACTGGCTACAAATAAATTAAAAACGTGTCCGAATTTAGATGCCATTTAACACAAACGTAAGTTTTGTACATTTTATTTTAAGTACCTATCGTTTTTGAGGTAATTACGAGAAAGTCTTAACACTTCTCTCGACGACTGTACACACATTTTTAGTATAACTCTCGTCAAATTGAGCCTTTGTCCGTATTCACTTTTTACTTGACAAGTTATTTTCTGACAGGTGGCTTTACAAACGGGCATAAAAACCTTCTTCGCCTTAGTCGGTTAAAATCGAAATAATAATAATACACACCTAGGGAAGTAAAATAAGAAATGTCTCAGATTACATGTAATTGTCAAACTAGGCGAAGCCGAGGTCTACAAACATGTGATCTGAGGCTTTCTTATTTACTTCTCGAGGTGTGTATACTTTTTTCTTCTCGACGGAGGCGGAAGCAGCAACTTCGTTTAGCGCAGCGGGCCGAAATTTGCTGCTTTCCGCCCGGAGAAATGAAAAGGATATTTTTTCCTAATTCTAACTGTATTTTTTCAGTTTATTCAATACCATCCGGTATCGGTACTATAATGATTCTATTTTTATTGCATTCGGAATCGGAAATTTGTAATAAGCAAAAAACAATTCAATTAATTCTGCATGATGTTTTCGACCAAGTTTAGTGATATTTTAATTCTTAAATTTATAGCCAAATAGCTTTTCTGACTTCTCCCTGTTTTAGAAATTTCAAGTTTTGAAGAAACATATATCTTTTCTCAAGTGTGTGGACAAGTTTAGGCTGATGATTGATATAATGTAGTGTCGCTACAGAAGTATACTGGCTGACATGTAGTTCTTATTAATAGCGAACGCCAACTACGAGAAAGCAACCTGGTTAGGTACTGTTAAGTTATAGACTAATTATGATTAATACGAATACCTCTCACTGATATAATATCACCTTTACATGATTGGGTATATAGCGAAAATATTCCTGCTAAGGTAATCAAATGTTTTTTTTGCAATATTGTTGATTTGATTCTCACATTGAAACGAGGTTGATGTTTTGATTATATCGTGATTATTTATGAGGTTACTATAAAAAAATAAATAATCTCACGCCTTTTATCCCCGAGGGGGTAGGCAGAGGTATTCCATTACTGAATATACCCACATTTCACGAGATACATTGGACCCCTAAACGTGATAGGTGGTGAGCCCATCGCCGGACTGGGTCTATTTACACATGTCTCAGAATTAATTCTGAGACCTGCTGGTTACTATAAATTTGAAAATATTTATTACAAAGTCAATCATTAATTTACTATTCTAAAATATATAATGTGTGTATCCCTGCCAAATTTCATCAGGATTGGTAGAGAGGATTAGCACTGAAATCTCTAAAAACAGCCAAAAAAACAGAGTTACTTTCGTGTTAATATAGGAATAAGTTATGCCCTTGTGTATGTTAATATTACTATTGCCATTAATTATAAACCATAAATTTCCCAGTAATTCTCGTTAATAAGTTACAATCGTAACAAAAAAGTGTCATTCCGTGCAAACCCGCAATTTCAAACGCCTCACACTGTTTTAATTAAGTCCAAGCAAAACTTGAAAAACTTGGCGCGCACACACCCGTGCACGCAAACGACCGGCTAAGTAGTCGCGTTTACAATTTTTTCGACCAGCCACTGGGCGTGCCGGCCTTACGCTCGACAAAATGGCGGACGTTTCAAAAAACCGATAATCGCGCAAAATAATTGTGAATAAATTGTTTCATTACCTCGCCCTGTTTTCTGACGTTGTATTCTGAGTCCGGCACTTAGGTTCGCACTCTAACATCGCAACGCTCGATTTTAAGCCGTAAAATTAAAACTTTAGAGGTTATGATGCCGTTTTTGGCGGCAACAACAATTTTGGCGCTCCGCAAAAGGAAAATGTAAGTGTCAATGTGTGAACGCCAAGTGCCAAGGTATTCTCAACTTAAAACATAAAAAAAATAAAGTGCGTTTTCCAATAAGCATATTTTAAAATAATGAGTAATTATGTTGTCAATTCGCATTTTTTTAAATATAAAAAGGTGCCTTTAGTCGGCCGGGTCGTTAAGGTGGTCAATAAAAGGCCTAAACTGGTTTTCTTGTTATAAAATAATTGTCGTTTGCGCCTAGCGATTCTTACTGGATGTTATTAAAGGTTATTTTTACAATAAACCAATTGGCATTTCAAGAAAAGTGGCGTTTTGCCTGATCCAAATTAGTCTTAATTTTTTTTCTTTTACTTTTCAACAAGAATAAACGCTATAATCAAGGCCTTTATTAGGTAGGTAGGTACAAAGTGTGGGACTGCCTGTAACATTGAAATTGGCTTTATTTAACTACATAATAAAACTATTCTACATAGTAAAATGAGTCTCTAATAGTCTAAACCAGTGGATCTAAAAGAGTACACCTCAACTATTAGGTACTTAAGTGATCTATTAGAAAAGATTTTTCGGTTGATGACGTAACAACACTAGTTGCCTCACTATCAGTAGCAGTGACGTCATCGCCATAGAGAACTGTTAACGCTGGGGGCAGAGTGGATAGAGGAGACTTTACTTTAAAAAATACCCTGTACCGAAACAGGTTATTTTGATTTCATACAACAAAGCAACAACAACAACAGATATACCTTTATTGGAAGAGATTCAGGTCTGTGCAACAAACTATACCTAATTACAGACATGTATAATTGGTAAACCAAGTAGGTAGTAAAAGTCAACAACGGTTACACACAAAAGAAAACAAGAAAAATTTTAATCTATAATGAGTAATATTTATCTGTAGACACAATTTGTCGCGCAATTCTATTTACATTCATTAAAGCGCCACAAAAACTCAAACAACACAAGCAAATAGAAATCAATTGTTAATAAAAAACAAAACGGACGAGTATCCGAACACGTCACGTCACTCAGCTGACAGCTGTCATCGCGCCATCTTGGACGGCTGACAGATAATTTCAGCGAATTTATTGTTCGCGCGCTTTTTGTTGCATTTGCTGGTGACGAGACTTTCCGGTTATAATAAAGATAGTTATGGAGGACAATATATTGAACGTTTTTATTGACTACTAGCATGGAATGGCCTAAGGGAAGGTGATCGGTGATCTTATCTTCGCATCTTGTTGCTGCAACTGCTAAAACAGGTATAAAATACCATAAATAAATCTAAATTTCATGTTAAGTTTGGTGCTTAGCACTTGTTGTACTGAATTTTCCGCTTCGTTGGGTACATCCCGTCTTTGGGTACAAAATATAAAACAAAAAGGTTATTATCCTTTGCGGCGGTAAAAAATGCCTTAAGTTTCCAATATCGTCCCATCCCAGATAGTCTCTTCCTATTTAATCCGAGACTACGTCAAAATTTCTGTCCCTGTTCACAAAATATAGTTTTAGGCCAACCACGTGACCTATTTTCATGAATATACTCGACGGAATATTACTATACCACGGCATAAAACGTATTCAAATCAACATGAATTTATACGTAACCTAACCACTGAATGTGTAATTTGACCTATACAGTCACAAATGATCTACTATACCAAAACAACTACAGATGTGTCAACACGCATTACAATAACGGATATAGTTCTGCATCCATGTTTCTCATTTATACAGGGCGACTTGAATTATACACCAAAAGCATTACGAAGGAAATTAAAAAAATATACTTATTAGAAAAAAAATGATCACGCCTTTTATCCCCTACGTTTCACCATTATGTAGGTTCATTCTTCTTTGGACGTTATTCTAACAATCCATACAATACAAACTACATGGTTATGTACACGCTCTGTAGGTACTCTGTGTTTTAAGCAGCATGTTTAAAAATAATATAATTAACAGTTTATTGACATTACCATTATATTATTAAGACATTAGCAATTCATAAGTCGTTAATGCAATAATAACATTATCAATGATCCAATAATTAAAGTTTTTAATGATACTTTCTCATTTTAAAACAATTAAATGTGTATATATATATATATATATATATATAAATGTGTATACAGTTATAATATAATTCGAAGCAGCGATCAAGACTCTTATTAGAGCGGGAGGTACTAGGTATAATGATAATAATTTCGAACGCAAGCTCACTTCCATGTGGCATAATAAGCCACCAATGACTTAGAACATGCCGTTGCTTGTTCTAAGACAGCTTAAACACCTAAAGCAGCCGTGTAAGTGGATTTTCACGAATTTATGAAGAAAATCCCCGTTTTCCTTGTGTTCCTGTCTTCGTTTCCAGAGTAAAAGTCGATAAGTTAGGTCAATTAACATCGTAGAGTGGCTTGAAAAATTCTGACAGATGACTGGACTTAACATAGCCACCATTTTTCAATCTGCAATGGCTCCTATAAGACATTTCTTATAGCCAATACCTACTTTTTTTTAAGAACGAGCTATAAGTAAGAATAAATAGCTCAACAATAAGTTGTTAAGTTTTTGGTAAAAAATATATTCTGCAATCATTGAAATAACAAATATTTTACGAATTGAATCTCTTGTCTTAAAATTCTTATTGTTCTGCTATCTTATAAGAATGATTAATCGTTGGAAGTGCTTACAGTATAATAACAAGTTGCAATAAAACATCATCTAAAATCCACACAAATAACAAAAATATGATCTTATAGCTCTCCAAATCTTTCGACAAAAATCTCATTGGAACAAAAAGGAACAAATGAAGCAGGTTACAAAAACTCCTTAAACAAGAGTAAAAGAAATCATTGAGGTTAACATACCCGAGCTAGGCCGATCGCTGTATCTCGTACAGTACACCCAGGCTGGCCAGAGATTGGAATTTCCTTGCTGGCTGCTGGTATCTGTGCTCCCACAAGTGGAAGGGGCCCCGCTGGATGTCGAAGAGACTATGGAACTCGCGGAATCTGGCCTCTTCTGAGCCTCAACTATCTTTGGTATCTCCCTCTCTTTCACTTGCTCCCCAATCTGTGAGACGGTCTGTCTCAATCCTCCTAGAGGAGGTAAAGGGTTGAAGTCGTTATTTTCTTTTGATTTGACGTAATCAAAACTGTACTTCTGGTATTCGGTGGCTTTGGATAGGTCGTACGGTTTGTAGAGAATTGAGTGGTTCGGCCCGACGGGTTTTGGTCCTTCAATTTTGTTGGTTTTTCGCAGCGCGTTCAAACCGAATTCTGGGTGGAGGATGTTTGTTATTGAAAACGCTATCGGCAACGGCGGTTGCTGCCTTTGCCTTCTGTCTTCGTAAGCTTCCACATTCGGTTTTACGTCAGGCGTTTCTGGTCTGTAGTAGTTTTGGTAGCTCTCTTCGTTCTGGCTCTGTTCTGGACTCGGTGGCGGGGAGTTTGGTTGGACTTTCACGATTGTCATGTTGGCAGTTCTTTCGTACCTTGGTTCTATTGTTGTGCAGGTATATTGACTTGGTGCAGAGTAGTTGACTGGGTTCTCGGCGTGTGGTGCAGGCACTCTGCCAGCGACAGGCCCCGGGCTGTTGGCCTGGTTGGGACTGCAGCGATCTTCAAAAGCCATACTCTCAGCTGTCAAAATATACTAAGTCTCTATCAACCGCGACGGAATGCCGTTCAAACAGCACCAGTGCACAACACAATACGATTGTCCCAACAAATTATACAGTCAACACACGTTTTAAATTCATTAAAACATAAGTCCGCGGCGATTATTTGAATGTCAGACACGGTTGACACACGATTTAAATATAACATTAATATTTATCGATTTAAGAACAGAGTCATTATCATGATTTCTTAATTCAAATTGAAGCGGTCGATTCTGTTTATTTACAATTTTACTGAGGATTCGAACGCACTGTTCTTCGGTTTTTGAATTCAAGTTTGGACGCGTGACAGACAGCTGTCAGATTGAAACGTCAGTTTTTGGTGCGGAGACTGCGCTCGCGACGGCGGCGGCCGACTGACTGCGCCCCGCTAGCGCTCCAAGGGGACACGCCCCCGAATAAACAAGCTTTTTCCCTTCCCCATCCGCTCCGTAGGCGTAACCCATCCGCGCTTTTCATTGCTCAACAATACCATCAAACATCTCCCATCTCTGTCTAACACCAGCGCACCTCCGCTGTAAGAGCGCGACAGATGTACCACAATTGATTTAACCTGATTGTGTATTTAGTGGGCCTGGTACAGATTTGTAATTCAGTTGTAAATTGCTGCTATGGCTCTTTTGCGGGGTCGTAATGTATCAATAATATTGCGGGCCGCTTTTGAGCGCGCACGGTACAGAATTTCAATTAAACTTTGACAGAATTATTATATTGATAGACAGGACGCCATGTTGATGAATTATTGAACGCAGTGCGTTCGGAAACTGGTATTTTTTACGAATTATGACATAATTGTTGCAATTAAGTTGTAGCTGGTGTATTTTTTCATGAGTTATTTTCTAGTGGTATAAAAGTGTTGGATCCCTCGTTTGTATTTCGCAAATTATTTTCTCGCTTTTTTCTTTTAATTACCTTTTACAATTGCAATGTGCTACGTTGTAAATAGCCAGGCGGAATAAAGTTAATGAACTACTATTATAATGAAGATAGGTACCTACTATAAATATGTTTAGTATTATTCTGTCGAGCAAATTAAAAATAGGTTATACGAACTGCTTCTATAAATCCCTGAAAGTAATTGTTTTGCTTGAAAATTACAGTTTGCATGTAAAAGAATTTCAAACTTCAGTGTATTAAAGATTATAGTATTCAATTTCGTGCTAGTCAGCGTGTAAGATATATTACCAAGACCTGCAATTGTATTGTGACAGACAGACATGCAATCTGATTTGATACAACAGTACAATTTTACAATTGAGCCATGGTGAAGCGTTTAATACTGTATAATTCTAGTTATATCGCGAAAATATGATTAAATTCCTGGTAAATCTAAGAAACTTTATAGATTTATCAAAATTAAGGCAAATGATAATTATAGTTTCATTAATAAAAAATATAATAAAAAAATAATAAAATAATAATAAATAAATAATCTCACGCCTTTCATCCCCGAGGGGGTAGGCAGAGGTATTCCATTACTGGATATACCCACATTTCACGAGATACATTGGACCCCTAAACGTGATAGGTGGTGACCAGTGGTGAGCCCATCGCCGGACCGGGTCTATTTACACATGTCTCAGAATTAATTCTGAGACCTGCGGGTTTCCTCACGATGTTTTCCATCACCGTCGAGCTAGTAATAAATATGTACGTAAGTTTTTGAAAAACTCATTGGTACATGCCAGGATTCGAACCCGAGCCTCACTGATTTTCGACCGGCTCTTTAACCGTCCGGGCTATCACTGCTCCGAAATAATAAAAAATAATTTCCAATATATCTCGTGAAATGTGGGTATATCCAGTAATGGAATACCTCTGCCTACCCCCTCGGGGATAAAAGGCGTGATATTATATATTATATAAGTATATAATAAAAATAGTACCTACTAAAAAAAAACTTTTACTGGTGTTCCTCAGGGAGCTACGTTAGTCCCCACTTTGTTCTTTTTTTGGAGTCAAAGTTTTAGAGTTGAAATAATGTTTTAACAAATAGGGTAGTATCCTACCTAGTCAAATCAGTTACTTTTTATGATCTGTCAAAACCAAATTTTACTATGGAAAATGTACTGAAATAGTAAGGCGTGACGTCAGTTTCTAGTACCCAATTGCAGCACTTTTTTGAATTGTTTTATTATTTTTAAATTTGCTGTAATTGTAAATTGAAAATCGAAATACATATTTTGAGGTGTTTTGGGATAATCTTTTTAATGAATGACTACTCGCAATTTAATTTCGATGCTGTCAACTACCCCATTCGTTTTACAATATAAAATTCAAAATATAATTTGAAGTATTCTTAAAGAAACTGTAGGTACCTGAAGATGAGTGAAATTATTAATTGGTAAAAAGTGTATAATACTTAATTTCTTGAGAAGTTGATACGCCATTATTCCATTCAACCTGCCAACTCGCCCTTGCCCAGATTAGGTAAGCTGCTAAATAGCTACAAACATGTTTTTGACATAAACTTTGATTCCGCTAAAAGTATTTGTAAAACGTTTAATAATAATTTAGGTAATAAGTAATAATATCACTCATTAGCATCCTAGCACCTCCTAGCATATATATATTGTTTGCTTACTTGAACATTTTTATTTTTTATTTTTAATATTGTTTAGATAAAAACCTAATTACGTCTTTGTCATAGTGCATGCTGTGTTTACTAGTAAGTAGTCACTACATTTAGCTGATACTCATGTCTTTTTGTTTATTTTGTGTCATAGTGTAAGTCGACTGTTAGTAAACCAAATAAATAAATAAATAAATAAAAACCTCAGCCGTGAATCCGACTACACAGCTCTGACAGCCGTCAGGATTAGAATATTTAAAATGCTAGATATAATATTTTGACACTTGCACTTATGGAAATTAAATAGCATTGTGAAGTGAGTCATGAATTTATTTTAAATACAGTTTTCGTTAATAAATTATATTTTTTCTCCTTCAAATTTCAAAGATATGTAGTTACTTTTTTAAATAACTAAGTAGGTATACCGGTATACCATATTGTTGATTAAATATTGAACCACTTGTATGCTCATTAATCTGAAATTAAACCAAACAAGTACACCGCTAAATCATAACACATTTTTATGACAACAAATGTCAATCATATAAACGTTTTCTAACGAGACGAATGTAATTTCTCAAATAATTATAGCTTAGTGCTAATTGCAAGTAAAGAGCAGGAAGCAACGACAAAAAACTGGATAGATAAGAGTAATTTATACTGGCGCCAGTGCCTAGACAAATTAAAAAGTTACACATTAAAAAAGCAACATGGCGTCGTTAACGAGGTGACGGGCGCTGTCACCTCACTTTCCCGCCTAAACGTCTGTCAAATGTCAACCGCCATTGTCTTGCTGTCAGCGTCACGCGTAGATTTTATTTGATTATACAAGTGTTTATTTAAATCGTTTCCTTGTTGTTGTTTTGAAAGTTGTAAGTGGAACTCGGAAGTCATTACTTTTTAGGGTTCTGTTTCTCATAATGGGAAAGACTGAAATCTTTCGAGATTATTTTGTTGTCTGTCTGTCTGATCATGAGCCTTTTTTATAAGACTATCTACGGCAAGCATTTTATTTGTCATCAACCAGTAGCAGCCCGCTGCTGAGCTAAGGGTCTTTCTCACACATAAGGAAGTATGGTCCATAATCTCCTACGCGAGCCCTCCGCGGATTGGGAAGCCTTTTATTAGATAACATTAATATGGTATTAAGTATGATATAAGACACGGCTTTAAAAAAAAAGACGAAACGCAGACTTTTATACTGAAAAACCAGTGTGATGAGGAGGGCTTCCAAAGAGTAGAGAGGAAGAAGAAGAAGCCCTCTAGCCGCAACACCCATGGCACTGCTCCGACCGGACCGAACCATCTGCTGCGTCCTGCTGTACCGTCGACGCAGCTGTATGTGTCCCGTTTGCACTGGTCTACGAAGGTCCAAGACGTCGTAGACTACATAGTGAAGAAGTCCACTTTCTCATTGAGGGTTGAACGGTTGGAGTCTCGTCGCAAAACGAATTTTAATTCTTTTGTGGTGAGAGTACCAACCCATCATCTGGAAACCTTCATGAAGGAGGACTTCTGGCCGCAGGGAGTTGTATTTCGGAAATTCCGGGGTCAACTACCTGCCGACAGCGCTTGCACGTCTCCGACCACAGTCTCCGACACTTCGTGTAAAATAGTTTAGTTATTTATTTTTTATGTATGTTAGATTTAAGGTATATAATAATATGGGCCTCTGTTTACGTTATTTAAGATCTACTAATGTAAATATTGCCTGAAATAAAGATTATTATTACTATTATTATTATACTAAAAGTTCTATACACAGACTGTTAAGAGTAACACCATGTACGGTAAGAGTACTCCCGGTGACTGAATACAACGCGTAACAGAAAAAGCGCAATTCCTTATACACCCCAATTAGTATATTAATATAAAAAAAATATGATCCAATCGAACTTTAGTTGTGTCTAACCAATTTTCTAAAATATCAATTAATAATAGCACGACTTCCATAGAAAGCACTAAATTCAGCTACGATAATTTTTTTTTTAAATTTAACACATTAAAAATAGCTGAAATCGAATAAGTAGTCGACACTGAACAAACTAATTTCAGGAATTGCGCTTATTCTGTTACATGTTGTATACAACTTGACAATATTAGGGTCCTTTGCTTAGGGACTACATACCTACTGAACAAGGACTCGACTAAATTACTGGCCTAGTGCGAACTAGGCTTAACCGATAAATCTCGAAAGTTGGGAATGGAAAAGCTCTTAGTACTTAGGCAAGTGGTCTAAATTCCCACGGGAACGGGATCCGAGAGCACTGGTAATATCGACACGGAACAAATTAATTTCAGGAATTGCGCTTATTCTGTTACATGTTGTATAATCTCGAGATTTGGCAAGTTTGGTATGCTACAGAACACTTTCAGAGAAAAAGTCTAACTTACACATGACTGTTTTTTTTAGGATGATGTTATCGACAATATGATTATAATCATCAGTAGTATACATAAAATAATAAGTGCCTACTTTTTATTTAAATACCTACGAAGGTAACTTTTTTATCTCTTTTTGTAGTAACTACGTTTATTTATTAGACACAAAAAACAGATTACAAATTTATAGATACATTGTAACAAACAAACCTTGCCTAAAGGGACTCCTTTTAATAATATATTTTAGTTATCACTATCACTAAATTGTATAAAACAAAGTCGCTTTCTCTGTCCCTATATCCCTATGTCCCTTTGTATGCTTAAATCTTTAAAACTACGCAACGGATTTTGATGCGGTTTTTTTTAATAGATAGAGTGATTCAAGAGGAAGGTTTTAGTGTTAGCACTGCACCCGTGCGAAGCCAGGGCGAATCGCTAGTTATATTATATTTCTTAAGGTATTTAGTTTTAGGTTTATTTATACTTACTTTATTTTAGGTTTTTAGTCTTTAGGTTCATTATTTGTTGTACTCTATGAAACAGTTATATTATGAAATACAATATACAATATGGTGTACTTAAGTAAATATACTCTATCAAGAGTTACCCAAAATTTATACTGTTTAAAATTGAAATTTCAAGCTTCGATCTTAAAGAGTTATATTATATAGGGTGCTTTAGATCCCAGAACGTGGAATTTGCTGCTCATTTACAGCTGAATGTCTTGGGAACTTTTTGAATTGACAGTCCATATTTCAGATTAATACATATCTACCTACATAGACATAGATTCTTCGTTCTAAATAATAACATAAAAAATGAATATTACTCGGAGTACTGCAATTGGAACCAGCAACTCGTCAGTGGAGATGGGCTGCTGTTTACATTTAGCCAGTCTTCATGGACGAGTTTAGAGTGCCTTGTTATTAGACTATTCACCTTTCTAAGAGTAGTTTTTCTAGCTACAGATAATAAATGTTTTTTTTTACTTTTTGTCTTTCGACTCAGCTAGGTTTTATAAGAAACTACTTAACCTACATAATTTCATACTTAGACAAGTTTAGTTGTGCGTTCTCTGTCAGTCAAAGTAATAATAAGTACCTAACGGAATTCAGTTTTGATAGTGGGATGAAAGTTTAACTGCAAAACGTTATAAACCACAGACAAACAAAACAATAGCCCAAACGACAAACCCTAAAACGGTTCATAAAACTCAGTGAAACGCGAATTTAGATAACCAAAGACATTTCATAAAATCAACTTGCATATGACAATAAAATGGACGCCCGTTTGTGACAATGATACTGGCTTGTTCTAAAATCCTAGTATATATTTCATTTTCAGGAGAGACCACAGAGTGTAAAAGCGTCGAAGATGTGGTACCCATGAAATTAGGTGAAACGATTTACTGAACAGTGATATAGTCCAGTAAAAATAGACTGAATTATGATTCCAGTTTGCATTAATTCCCAACAAGCTGGATTTTTGTGCAGGCCTTGGATGCGTCATTACAAATGACATGTCAAAAGTCCCCATCGATCCCGCGTGTGCGTTGTTTTTTATTCAAGGTCAAAGGTCACAAATTTGCGCTTTTTGCTTATATCTCTGAAACAATGAGAGCTACCGAAAAATGGTTCAAACAAAGTTTGTAGATCGTAAAATTGTCTACAAAAAAGATCTCAACACTTTTCTTTTACAAAGCATCGCTTTCGAGATATCGTGACGTGAAACAACGCACACGCGGGATCGATGGGGACTTTTGACATGTCATTTGTAATGACGCATCCAAGGCCTGCACAAAAATCCAGCTTGTTGGGAATTAGTGCAAACTGTAATGTCTATTTTGACTGGACTAATAGCCTTACGGTTAAAGAGCCTGCTTCACACGGTGAAAATCAGTGAGGCTCGGGTTCGAATCCTGGCATGTACCTACCAATGAGTTTTTCAAAAACTTATATTTATCACTAGCTCGACGGTGAAGGAAAACATCGCGAGGAAACCCGCAGGTCTCAGAATTAATTCTGAGACATGTGTGATATGATATTCAACCTCTTCTTCTGCAGTAAAAAGATACAATCTTATTTGTCATTACTTGACACTTACGTCTGTGCCAAATGTAGCTTTATATTGTTTATTCTCGATTTGTCTGTCTTACGAATACGTACAATTTTATGTTGAATAAAACCTAATTTCCCTAGGTTTTGCACACTTATTTCAATTTATTCAACATAATGGAGAAGTATCTAAGACCCGAGAGGTTCGACGGTGATCCTATATCAAAGTCAACAGCAAAGGAGTGGAGCCATTGGAAACAGACATTCCAGAACTTTCTGACAGCTCAACAAGCCACTTCCGCTGCATCTTCTTCCAAAGATGGAACGCCCCTAGACATCGACGACAAGATCAAACTACAATTGTTAGTAAATCACATTTCACCGCGAGTGTACGCCTACATAAGCGACTGCAATACCTACGCAGATTCTCTAAAGGCGCTTGACAAAATCTTTGTCAAAGAGACTAATATCATCCATTCCCGTCACATGCTTACCACTAGACGCCAACAAGCAGACGAGACAGTGGACACTTACATGCAGTCTCTGAAACAACTGGCAAAGGACTGTAGCTTTACTGACGTTGATGCAGAAACTAATAAAAATGATACTATACGAGGAGCCTTCATAGCTGGTTTGACGTCCTCCCAGATTCGATCGAGGCTATTAGAAAGTTTAACTTTGACATTAGACACTGCCTATAACACAGCTAAATCAATGGAAATGGCGGAACTCAACTCGCAAGCTTACGGCTATCAAAATCCAACCGTTAGTGCTTTACCTGGCAACCCTCATTCTGTATCAGAAAGCACTTCTACGAATGCCGAAAGAATCAACGTGATGGCTCCCAGTAATTCTGCCGCTAACTCTTCGGGACGCAAGTGCTTCTTTTGCGGTGGTTCACTACATCCAAGAAGGAACTGTCCAGCCCGTGAAGCCGTATGCAAATCCTGCGACAAGAAAGGTCATTTTGCTAAGGTCTGCCGTTCCAAGAACACTAGCGCGTCGATTGATGCATCTGAAGACTGCGATCACTGCACGGCCTGCATCATTGCTGCTACTCCTACTTCACTACGCAGAGCTATCGTTACTGCGTTCGTCAAAGGCGTCCGAGCCGAAGCTCTCATAGATACAGGTAGCTCTGTCAGTTTTATCAATGAAGACTTTGCTAACTTGTGCAACCTTACGAGGAAGCCTTGCATGCAGACTGTTTCCATGGCTTCTCTATCACATACCTTTCAAGTAAAGGGCCTAACATGTCAGAACATAAAAATAGGTGACTACTCTTACGACAACATTACCTTGCTGATCGTTGGAAATCTCTGTGCTGACATAATAGTTGGCCATGATGTTCTCCGTAACCACTCGAGTCTGGAGTTCGTTTTCGGGGGACCTAAAGAAGTTTTCAAGGTATGCAGTGTCGCCGAGGCTTCCGTTCCTGCCGTCCCTTTATTTTCAAACCTGACTTCGGACTGTAAGCCAATCGCTATAAAGTCACGCAGGCATAGTGCCGATGACCAGATTTTTATTGAAAATGAAGTCAAAAAGCTACTCGAAGAAGGAATTATAGAAGAAAGCCAATCACCTTGGAGGCCCAAGTCCTCATTACTAAAAGCACAACTCACAAGAAGCGTCTTGTTATTGATTACTCTCAGACGATTAATCGCTTCACTCAACTCGATGCCTATCCTCTCCCAAACATTGAAGAAACGGTATCAAAAGTATCGCAATACTCTGTCTTCAGTGCGATAGATCTACAAAGTGCATACCACCAGGTTCCTATACTTCCCCATGAAAAGATTTACACAGCCTTCGAAGCGGCTGGGAACCTGTACCAGTTTTGTCGTATCCCGTTCGGCGTTACTAATGGCGTGGCCAGCTTCCAGCGTACGGTTGACTGGCTCATACGCACAGAACATCTAAAAGGAACATTCGCCTACCTCGATGACATAGCTGTTTGAGGTAAAACACAGGGTGAACACGACGCAAATCTTGAAAATTTTCTCAAAGCTGCCAACAAATACAGCTTGACCCTCAATGAATCTAAAAGCAAATTCAATCAAACTGTTATAAACTTGCTGGGTTATACAATAGGGCCGAAACATGTCATTAAGCCTGATGCTGATAGATTACAACCCCTGCTGAAAATGCCGGCACCGACTGACACTGCATCACTCAGGAGAGTGCTGGGCATGTTTGCCCACTACTCAAAATGGATACCTAACTTTTCTGAGAGGATCCATGCATTGGCTCATGTTGACAGATTCCCATTAAACGAAGCCGCTACATCATGTTTCGAAGATCTCAAAGCTACAATTGCAAGGTCCTCTATCCATGCTATTGATAAAAACATGCCCTTAGTTGTAGAAACAGATGCTTCCGAAGATTCGATTGCCGCAACTCTATGCCAAGATTCTAGGCCAGTGGCCTTTTTCTCAAGATCTCTTAATGCCAGTGAACTAAATCATTCTGCTGTTGAAAAAGAAGCCTACGCCATCGTTGAATCTCTGAAAAAGTGGCGACATTTTCTCATAGGAAAGCCATTCACGGTCATCACTGATCAAAAATCTGTTACATTTATGTTCGATACCAAGCATTCAAGTAAGATAAAGAATGAGAAAATCCAGAGATGGCGACTAGAACTAGCACCCTACAAGTACGACATAGTGTATCGCCCCGGAAAAGACAACCAAGCGGCGGATGCCTTATCACGCATATTCTCGTGTGCTACGACGACTGCGACGGAGGCAGCTAGACTCAAATCACTACACACAGCTCTATGCCATCCAGGGGTTACACGAATGTTTCACTGGGTAAAATCCAAAAATTTGCCCTACTCTCTTGACAACGTAAAGTCCATGACTCAGGACTGTCAAATATGTGCTAAAATCAAGCCGAGATACTACAAAAACGATGAGCCTCTGCCTAAGCTTATAAAGGCTACAACTCCCTTCGAAAGGCTTAGCATTGATTTTAAGGGACCCGTACCTTCGAACACTAGTAACCGATACATACTTACGGTAATAGATGAGTACTCTCGATTCCCATTCGCTTTCCCATGCAGTGACATTAGTGCCAAAATGGTCATCAAGAACCTCAACAA
Organism: Ethmia dodecea; assembly: GCA_963855545.1. Lineage (NCBI taxonomy): Eukaryota > Metazoa > Arthropoda > Insecta > Lepidoptera > Depressariidae > Ethmia > Ethmia dodecea. The sequence continues at coordinate 1,721,633 of OY979463.1, read as the reverse complement.
TCTTCATTATGTTCGGAATGCCAGCATACATTCATTGGGATAGAGGGACTCAATTTCTATCTGCGGAAGTTAAAGAGTTTCTCAACTCCAGAGGCATTGCAACTAGTAGAACTACCGCGTACAATCCACAAGGGAATGGCCAGGTGGAAAAGTTGAACTCGACTGTCTGGAAAGCTGTACAGCTTGCATATGAATCACATGCAGCGCCTATTGAAACATTTGAACAATATCTACCGGTAGCTCTACACTCAATTCGATCGTTGTTATGCACTGCGACTAACTGTACTCCTCACGAAAGAATGTTTTTACACACACGCCGATCTCCAAATGGCAATACAATACCCTCTTGGCTGACTGGATCAGGCCACGTTCTGATGAAACGATACGATCGGAAGAATAAGTATCAGCCACTCGTAGAGGAAGTGGAAATTTTGCAGGCAAACCCTGACTATTCATTTGTGAAACTGAAAGATGGACGAGAGACCACAGTGTCCAATCGCCATCTCGCCCCAATTGGACATAGAGAGGGAGAGATTTTGGACCTGCCAGGCCAAGAATCAGTGTAAGAAGAGGAACCACTGTTAGGCCTCAATGAGTCCTCTTCGAGTTACACGACTCCACCGAACACTCCACCTCGTGCTGATTCTCCGATCTCATCACCACCGCGAGACTCGCCACGTCGTGAAGAACCTTCGACCTCTTCTCCTCCATCTCGTCGAAACTCGTCGCGGCCGCCACCTCTAGACGATGTTCCCCGAAGATCCGAAAGAGCTCGGCGTTTACCCCGCTACCTTGAAGATTACAGTGTGGGAGAATGATATGATATTCAACCTCTTCTTCTGCAGTAAAAAAAAACAATCTTATTTGTCATTACTTGACACTTACGTCTGTGCCAAATGTAGCTTTATATTGTTTATTCTCGATTTGTCTGTCTTACGAATACGTACAATTTTATGTTGAATAAAACCTAATTTCCCTAGGTTTTGCACTCTTATTTCAATTTGTAAATAGACCCGGTCTGGCAATGGGCTCACAACCTATCACGTTTAGGGGTCCAATAGGTATATCTCGTGAAATGTGGGTATATCCAGTAATGGAATACCTCTGCCTACCCCCTCGGGGATACAATGAGTGAGTTTTTTTTTTATATTCTATAAAATAAGCCCCAGTTCCCGGGTCTGGCGATGTTCTTACCTGCCCCATTTTCTCGTAAACGCTACCACCTCCATTTCTCTTCTCACATCCCATTCGCCACATGTGTACGCGCATAGTCGAACGGAAGAGCTATTTCTGAGTCTCCGTGTGTGGTCCGAGTGTTGCGGCTGGCCCGTTTACGAGCTCGGTTAAGGCCAAGCCGTCGATTTACTCGATTGATCTTTTATTGGAGCCATAATTTTTACTAGTTTTGAGGTTAGAAAGTTGTGGTTGAGGTTTCGGTAGTCAAATGTTTGTGGAATCGATTCATTTGAGCTGTAATAGTCCTGTCGATTAAAAAACTTTGGATATTGTCACTAGCTCGATGGTGAAGGAAAATAATGTGAGGGTAATAAATCAAATCATAATTATTAGTGAGATATTATGAGATTAAAAAGAGCTGCCCTTGAGTTTCTTGCTGGTTCTTCTCGGGGTACTGCATTTGGCACCAGCAACTCGTCGGTGGAGATGGGCTGCTGCTTTTTAGCCAATATTTATGGACGAGTTTAGAGTGCCTTGTTATTACACAATTGATCTTTCTAATGTATTTTTTTTTACCTACAGAAATAAATGATTTTTAATTTTGAATTGAATTTTGAACAAGTTGCGGAACGTATTCTCTTGAGTAGGTAGGTACCTATAACAGAACCTAGTCCGCCAAATCAAATAAAAAAAAAATTTAATGTAGGAGCTTATAATATATTGAAAGACTTTCCAACCCACATGTTTTTGTGCTACTTTTATACTTTCGGTCCGCCATTATGAAGTAGACGTCAAATATATTTTTTTACAAAAATAGTATTTTTTACAATTATTACAAAAACCTAAAATTATTCTATTAATGTTATAAAAACATCATTATAATAATTTTAGGTGTTTTGTCTGTCTGTCGCAAAAACTATTACGCAAAAATTATTATTATTATATTATTTAAACTATACGATGCAGTTTTCAAAGTTGTATTGCAGCCCGATCTGACACATGTCTCATCTTTATACCTACTTTGTTATCTAAATGTGTTCTTTTTTTAAATGAGTCAGTAAGGGGACAAACTCGCGGGCTTCCGCTTCTAGTTTAACAAAACAGTCAATAATTATTATCAGGTTTAAAGATTTTTTTAGTAGAAGCGTTACAGCCCCATAAAATTTTTGATCTACGGCTGTCGTCGCCTTAACCTGCGCGCGCGCAATCACACAAACAAAGCTCGCTGTGGCTACTCCACCTTGTCAATTGAATCCTACACCGAGCTACACTGCACCTATCGACAAAACAGTATACAAATACATGGTCCTTTTAAATGAAGTGAAAATACTATAAGGGTAAGTACAAATATGTAAGAAAACTAGTATTAACAAAGAGATTTAAATATAATAGGGACAAAGCGAGGAAAATTTGAAGTCAAAAGTTATTCCAAGTGGAACAAGTCTAGTACAATTTCGACCGAATGACAGCTCGCGTTCATACTAACTGACATGACAAGGACATGACGCTTAGGCTTCAAATTTTGTATGAAAATATTCCCAATGCCCCCTCTATGCCCTATTATATTTAAATCTCTTTGGTATTAACATACACACGTACACATATTTTGATAACATGTTTTTTAATTGATTAGGGATTGTTACTATTATTTTAATTTGATATTTTTGTATTTTTTTTTACTTTTCATGATGGTCTTATTTTGGTTGATAATTTTAATTATTGACACTTCGAATTTTTATTATAGTTTTTATTGACATTTTAAATTGTTTAACTAACAAACAATATTTGCATGCTTGATTGAGAACTGAATTCATGACTAGGTAACCTCATAAGGTATTTTAAATGTGAAAATGTATTCTTGCAAATAAATATTACTTACTTACTTTTATAGAGAGAAAAAAGAGTTATTTTCTAACAAAAAAAAATATTATTTTGTAAACATGCTTTGCCTAAACACTCACTACCGCACTAAAGCGCCACTTTTGTCAGCTTTTTTAATTTATTTTGTTATTTTCGCGAAGTTTTTGTGCAGCGTGTTAGTTTGTTATCAATTTTTTCTAATTAGTAATCGATGTTATCTAGATCACTATCTACGCCACTGCGTCTGAAAAATAAAAATCAATGCTGTAAATAGCTTCTCGTAATATTTGCACGTACCTAACTTAAAATGACCATATTAGAACTATTGTAGAAGTAAACGTATTAGAGCACGTTAGGTCATTCATCCTTACATTTAATTACAGACGGGTCGTTGTTTCAAATTGGTAGTGAGCGCAGGTTCGTTTCCCGGCGCTTATAATTTTGGAATGACATTATAATCTGACATTTTATTGACATTATTTTGTAATTTTTGTTTGACATTCATACTTTTTGTTTATGTAATTTGTGTTCTATTTCAGACGTACTATCGACAAAAATTCCGCCTGATACACCTAAGGGTAATTCCCAATTGCGTTGAGATATAGTTATTAGTACAAGTATCGAAGTATCTATATAATGTCGATGTAAGCAACGCAATTTAAAAAACGGAGTTACTGTCTATTAATAGTTTAAAGCTAATAAGGGTAAAATCTTGACCTTTCAAGCGATAATTCTTCCAAGTGTATCAGGCTTAACGTGTGTTGTTAGTACATGTGTTTTGGTGTTGACTGTAAACTTGTATTGTAACTGAAATAAATAAATAAATATGTTTATCATTTCAGTATTGTTAACAAATAGTCCAGGCAATGAAGCGGATTTTTGTATGAAGACCCCAACATTAATTCCTCAGTCGATGAAACTTTGCAGGATTGTAGTTTAATATGAGACAATACTTACATATCCGTGTGTGAATTGTGTAAAAAAAGAAGTCTGTTGAATTATGGTTGATTATTGTTGACAGGCCTGTTGTCTCAGTAGGTAGTGACCCTGCCTTCTGAGTCGGAGGTCGCGGGTTCGATCCCCGCTCGGGACCAACATTTGTGTGCATGAACACGTCTGTTGGCTTCGCGGCTGGGTGTTTACTATTTATTTAAGTATGTTTATCAGTTGTTTAGTACCCGTAGTACAAGCTCTGCCTAGTTTGGGACTAAATAACCTTGTCTGAATTGTGTCCCACAATTTATTATGATTATTATTCCTATTGAGCTTATGTTAGAAGAAGTTTTTATTATTTCTAATGAATTAAGTAAGTACTTGGGAAAATAGAAAAACTATTTCGTAACATTTCCATGGAACAAAACCCCTTTACTTACAAACCATAATTACGTAAGCCAAGATAGTGGTTAGAACCAGGAATCGAACGGCGACTATGAATAATAGAGATGTTCAAAGTAGCGACGCTGAAAATGAAACATTGATTTGTTTACATAGTACTTTAGGCTCGAAGCATTTGTAGCGATACAACGCCGTGTGTATACTTATTTTAGACTAGCAAGACGCCCTTGATTCGCTCGGTTTATATGGTATATCAAAACCTTCATCTTGAATCACTATCTTTTAAAAAAAACGCAACAAAATCCGTTGCGTAAGTTTTAAAGGTCTAAGCATACATAGGGACAGACTGACGGAAGAGACTTTTTTATACTATGTAGTGACTATCTTAGAGAAACTTAGAGTAGAGATAGCCCGCCTCTCATTCGTGAGGCTCTCGTTCGAATCCTAGCCAGGGCATCAAACAGTTTCTTAAAAAAGCCTACGTACATTATTTATCAAGGAAAACATCATGAGGAAACCCACAGACACGGTCTGGCTATGGGCTCACCGATTATCAAAAGGGTCCAAAAAATAGACTGGAGAAACGTAGGTATTTCCAGCAATAGAATACCTCTGCTTACCCCCTCGGGGATAAAATGCGTGAGTTTTGTTTTTTTATACTTCTATTCAAAGTAATTCAAAGAAGACGTTTCATGAATGTATGGAGACTTGGCCTACACCATGTTCACCAGTTTTTTAGATAAATATAAACAAAATAACTTTAGTTTTATTCATGATTTTGCTCATAGTTGTTTTGTTTCGTTGTACAATAAACATAAAATTTTCATTAAACTAGCATCGCGGCGACCGAAAAAAAATAATTGAGACCTGTCCCGAAAAATGACAATTAACATTATTTTGATGTTTGTCGAAATTATTCACAATAACATGGAAATTGGGCTTATGAAGTTAGAAATAGTACCTTTTATTTCAATATGATGTCATGCGGATCCATTGAATTTTTAAATAGATGGAAATGATTTTTTTTAATATTTTTCTGATAATCACTAGACTTTTCTCTATATTTCAGGCTGGTGTACAATGTGCATGCCCAAAATGGAACGTCTCCTTTATAAATCATGGCGTGCGAACACGTTTACAGTAGTTGCTACTTAGATCATAGCTTTAGAATACGTGTGTTTACTAAGTATAAGTAGTTGTGACTTGTTGTGTCTGCCCTATAGCAAAGAACAAACCACAGTGTCTTACCAAAGCATTACACTTTGTCAGTGGCATCGTGGGTAAATGACACGTTGCTCGCTCTAAGTGGCGTAATGCCAGTGCAGACTACAATTACGTACTTACTTACCAATAAAATTGCAGTTTCTTCGCGAAGACATTAAGGTGTTACTACACGAGTAAATAATTTCGAGTAATTAAATGCAGTGATAGCCTTACGGTTAATGAGCCTGCTTCACATGATGATAATCAGTGAGGCTCGGGTTCGAATCCTGGCATGTACCAATGAGTTTTTCAAAAAACTTACGTACATATTTATTTATCACTAGCTCGACGGTGAAAGAAAACATCGTGAGGAAACCCGCAGGTCCCAGAATTAATTCTGAGACATGTGTAAATAGACCCGGTCCGGCGATGGGCTCACCACCTATCACGTTTAGGGGTCCAATGTATCTCGTAAAATGTGGGTATATCCAGTAATGGAATACCTCTGCCTACCCCCTCGGGTATGAAAGGCGTGAGATTTTTTTTTTTATTTATTTAAATTACACTCGCCAAACTACAATGCAGTTTGTCCTAAAACTAAATGTTAAGCAAAGCAGCAGTGCGAGCGAGTGTAACAACAAAACGGTCATCGATGACGTATCGTAAGTAAATCTGTCAAGAACTTAACATTCGTCACTCTTACGCTAATGGCGAAATATTTATAGAAACCACTGAGGATAACCTACCACTTAAGTATGAAAGAATACATATATTTACAGAATAATTATTAGTTCTATAATCTTTTTACCTGGGATAAAAGGCGTGACATTATTTATTTATTTTAAAAAAACCGGCCAAGTGCGAGTCGGACTCGCGCACCGAGGGTTCCGTACAACCTTGCAAATTTATGGTTTTCGTAATTTTTCCTTTATCTATGCTATAAGACGTTGCTTCGTACCAAATTTCAAGATTCTGAGTTCACGGGAAGCACCCTGTAGGTTTTGATTCCCTTGCAAGTGTCGAAAATTTGCGGCATAAACGGCTGTATCTTTTGATTGCGTTGGCTTAGAAGTTTGATTTTTTCACAGCTTCAAGGGACAGTAGACCTGAGTAATTGATATAAATTTCAGCTTCATACCTCCACGCGTTCCTGAGAAAAAGGGTCTTGACAGACGGACGGACGGACGGACAACAAAGTGATCCTATAAGGGTTCCGTTTTTTCCTTTTTAGGTACGGAACCCTAAAAACGTGATAAGTGGTGAGTCCATCGCCGGATCTGGTCTGTTACACATGCCTCAGAATCAATTCTGGGACCTGCGAGTTTCCTAACGATGTTTTCCTTCACCGTCGAGCTAGTCTATATCTATATCTATACATATAATAAAACTCTAACGGGGCCGTGTCTGTACATGAAATATTTATTGAAAATTTTAACGGTAGTGTATATAGTTATCGATATAGATACCGAAACACCAATTTTTGGAATTTTTGTCTGTCTGTCTGTCTGTCTGGTTGTGCACGCATCACTCAAAAACTACTGGACGGATTTTGATGAAATTTGGTATGGAGATAACTGAGTACCCGGGTCAACATCTAAGGTACTTTTTATTCCAGGAAAATATCTCATTCCCACGGGAAAATAAAAAAACTGGTTAAAAAGAGAAAAACGTACTACTCCGAAACGATAACACATAGAAACTTGAAATATTGTATGTAGGTGTCTTATATGTCGTAGGAAATTGGTATGAAGGGATTTTCGGAAATTCCCACGGGAACGGGAATAAACGGAATCCGCGCGGGCAACGCCGCTGTGTGCGTAAGTTTATGAAAAAGTCATTGGTACATGCCAGGATTCGAACCGAGCCTCACTGATTATCATCATGAGAAGCGGGCTCTTTAACCGTAAGGTTATCACTATAACATTTATAACATCGCATTTATGACTAGCTCGACGGAATCATGAGAAAACCCGCAGGTCCCAGAATTTATTTCGAGGCTTGTGTACAGCGGTCCAAAAAATACACTAAAGTGTAGGTACTTTCCTAATTTTTCTAGGAATAAATTTATCAACCGACTTAAAAAAAGTTTAGGGGTGCAAATTATATGAAAAGTGGATATATGCAGAAATGGAATACCTTTGCCTACCCCCTCGGGGACGTGAGGTGTGAGATTATTTATTTATTTTTTTTCATAAAAGGAGAAGGCTCTCCATCCGACTGTATACTGTTCTTTGTTATTTTATTTTATTTTTTAGTCTGGCGTGATGCGTGCAATGTGCATAGGTACACCAAATTCATACACAGACATAAATTTAATTATTAAATTTTAATTTTGTAAGAGTGCGTGTGTTGTCACCTTTACCAAATTATAGCTTCCTTACTTGACTTGACAAACTGAGGCAGTATTAAGTGGGCAGGTGGTACTGGAAATAAAACAAAATGGGCTCTTGTGGGGTTACTAGAGTGTGAAACGGGACAGGAAACACCATTAATACTTTATAGAAAATACTAGTGCAGCGGCGTTGCATGCGGAATCCTATTTTTTCCGTTCCTGAATGGAATGGAATTTAGGAAAAATAAAAAAAAATCTCACGCCTTTTATCCCCGAGGGGGTAGGCAGAGGTATTCCAATACTGGATATACCGGGTCTATTTACACATGTGTCAGAATTAATTCTGAGACCTGCGGGTTTCCTCACGATGTTTTCCTTCACCGTCGAGCTAGTGATAAATATGTACGTAAGTTTTTGAAAAACTCATTGGTACATGCCAGGATTCGAACCCGAGCCTCACTGATTTTCGGCCGGCTCTTTAACCGTCTGGGCTATCACTGCTCTATACTTATACAATACTTATTCTCTTATTAAAACGTGTTAAAACGCAATGTTTTGTAATAAAAGGATTCGTTTTATTATGAACATTTTCAAATATTTCAAACAGTCAAGAATAAATTGCTGCGTATAGAAACAAAATTTTAATGTTTTGAACAAATAGACAGTTAGACAGTCACATTTTTCTCAACTATTTTGCAATAAAAGGAGTTTTGTGTGGTAATTACCCTAGTAGTTATTTAACTTGTAATTTGCGTCGACATTGAGTAGAGTTACATAGTTCATAGGTTAACTTTCTTAATTCGTACATGATACATCATTAGTGCACAAGGGCACTATGAGATAGACTGACCTTGCAATTAACCCTTAACTCTAAAGACAAGCATAAATTACCATCAAATCTAATTCGACTTTCTCCCAACAATGGTAACCGCCATTTTGTTCAGAGACAGCTGTCAGATTTCCCGCGCGTTTCCAATTTTCGAATCAGTGGGTTTTCGGTAAACAGAGGGAATGGATTGTGGGTTTTTCGTCCAGTAATCGAAAAGTCGTAACTCTATTTCGGGTGCGTTCCATTACGCGCCTACTTCTTTTATGCTACGAATTATACCGTGCGCGCGTTCCGTGTACAAACGTCATATTTCCCGCGCTTTTGTGAAGGAAAACGGCTGTGTTTCTTTTTAAATTAGGTTGTTTTTCGGGTGAAGGTTGAATAGTTTTGTTTCTTTTTATTTTGGCGCAGTGAATAGACAGTTTTGCGTGTTTTCTGTGTTGATATACATCAGTATTCATTTCAGTCTTGTTAGAGGCAGCCATTGAATTCGTTAATGGGTTGTAGCTAATGTTAGTTCATTGTGTCCGACATTTTTGGGGATCAATTATTCGAGTAAATACGCCGAAACGGGTGTAGGATAGAGAAATTTTATTTTTATTAACGTTATTGAGGAATTAAGTTGCTGTGTATGAGCCATGACTTTATTATGCAATTGGATGTAATTGCGTTATGATTATGACCGTTGCTTCAACATTTGAGAAGCCATTTCGTAGATCAATCTTTTTAATGTGGACATTAAAATTGTAACTACAAAGATACTTATATAGAGTACTTAAATTCTTTTAATGGTCGTAGAATTTACATTTATTTACACAGAAAAAGTACACATTTTCTGGCATTCATTGTTCGAATCCTGGCGATTGTATTACCAAAAAGTTACGTAGTTAGTGTATATTTATCACTAGCTCGACGGACGACTGAAAGCCGCGAGAGCGCTCGCACTCGCATTTGAAAAAAGCGCGCCGCTTCATAGTCTTTGTATGAAGATTTTGAACGAAAATTTTGGACAAAGTTTGTGATTTTTTTAACACAAATTAGGAATACATTTATTAAGAAATGAAGATTTCAAGAACTTGTTTATAGTTTTAACTATATTTGATGAAATTCATATAATAATTCTTGATATTTACTTAGTGCGGCAGTGCGATTTACACGTTTTTAGTGTTTTTTTACACTTATCCATAAGCATTATCTTAAATTCGAGTGTAACAAGAAAGAGTAACATTTATTCTGTGTGATTTTTTCAAGGTTGTAAAACATCGTTTTCTATATAATTCTCTTACATTCCCGACCCGATTACCGAAACCTGTCCATAAGAAATTACATAATTTACTTACCTAATTGAAAAAATGAGATTTCAGTACAAAAAAAAATATCTATTCCACTCTTTTGACGTGGGATTCCTACCTACTCTCCCCCCTACGAATGCGTGATGATATTGCATGCCGAGTTCCCCTAAAATACACACCTACGAAAAATAGATTAAGAAAAATGTTCAACAGATTATAAAATATGATTCCGTCAATTTAGGGTAAGTTGTAGAGTGGCCATGTTTCTGAAAAAAGAAAAGACTAACTAAAACGAATCCTTATCCGATGAATCTAGAAAATTGGGAATGGAAAGGCTTTAAGTAGGTACCTACTGTTGTTGGCAACACAAGTAATCTTAACAATAGAAATTAAAAATTCATAAGTTGTGTCTTTTGCGTGGCACGAACGTATGCAAGAATAGAGTCTCTACGTAATTGTGCATCTCAAGGTTTTATTACGACCAGCCCCAACAAAATATAGTCCACTGAATCAAGATTACCACAGTAATTAGGCCAGTTACCTAAAACCAGAAAAGTTTAAAAAAATGTTTTTTTATATTATGGGACACCATTTTACACATGACTTCTTAACTGATAAACTGCGTAACCAGTCAACTTAGCCAAGCATCATCATACGGCCGCTCAAGGAAAATTCATAGTCAATATTATGTTTCTGCATGTTTGTCTAGCGACCCTGCCTTCTGAGCTGAAGGTAGCAGGTTCTATCCCCACTCGGGGTCAACATTTGTGTTCATGAACATGTCTGTTAGCTTTGTGTTAGCGTTGTAAATTCAAATTTCGTGTTCCAGCCAGACTGCCAAGACATGCCATCACTCCCTTAGCTCCACCTCTTCGTAGAACGGTATTGGGATTTAATTCCACAGTTGCTCGTTTATGTAGACTATACAATAACAAAACAGCAGATTCTCCATGTACGTTCCGTCGAAATATTATATTATCATAATAACTAAATATCCACCTGTCTGTCTAAATTTGTAGCTTGTTTCTAAAAATAATTATAAATACTTATATATAAGAGAAAAATAAACCCTTCAAAATTTACATGTTCTTATCTGTAGGTATTTCTTTGTGCATGAGGTATTCTCCTATAATTGGTTGTGCATTCAGATTGTTATAGGCTTAAGTATTAGTATAAGAAATATTGTAGCAACAGTTGGATCTAATAAGTAAATAAAATAAATTGTGTCTGGTGGTTTAATATTAATTTAAGTATGTTTATCAGTTGTTTAGTACCCATATCACAGGCCCTGCCTAGTTTGGGACTATGTACCCGTGTGTGAATTGTGTCTCGCAATTATTATGAGTAGATGGTCCTATTTGAGGTCCCGTTATGGCCACCCCACAGCGCTGGGAGAGGCCAGGTGTGTTCACAATGGGACACTAATGTCCCGCCCTGCTCACCCCCGCTTTGTGAAGCGCTATATACCACAGATATTTATCTAGACAACTTTTAGCTAACGCCATAGACCGGTTTATATTTTTATAGGTAAAATTCTTACATTATTATGTTTACTGGTGTTTGCTGCAGTAGATTTTTTTTATTTGACACAATTCACACACGGTTATTCAGTCCCAAGCAAGTTTCACTACATAGTATAAAACAAAGTCGCTTTCTCTGTCCCTATATCCCTATATCCTTATGTCCTTATGTCCGTATGCTTAAATCTTTAAAACTACGCAATGGATTTTGATGCGGTTTTTTTTAATATATAGAGTGATCCAAGAGGAAGGTTTTAGTATTAGCATTGCACCCGTGCGAAGCCGGGGCGGGTCGCTAGTAATATATATAATATAACCTACATGGGTACTAAACAACTGATAAAAATACATAAATAAATATGAAACACCTAGGACGAAGTGAACAGATATGTTCATGCACACAAATGTTGGCCCAGAGCGGGGATCGAATCCGTGACCTGTGACTCAGAAGGCAGGGTCACTACAAACTGAGTCAACAGGCCCGTCATTCAAAAGTACACTGCTGACCCACGGTTTTGGAAAAGAAAATCTACACTTCTACATCTACACTATATTATAAATAGGAAAGATTTGTATTTTTGTATGTTTGTAAAGAATACACTCAAAATCCACTGGACCGATTCTAAAAATTATTTCACCAATGGAAAGCTATATTATCACTTAGTAACATAGGCTATATTTTATCCCCGTTACCACGGAAACGGGAACTACCGGGTGAAACCGAGAACTGCTAGTAATAAATAAAATTAATAATCTCGCGACTTTTATTCCGGAGGGAGCAAGCAGAGGTATTCAATTTCTGGAAATATACCCACGTCTCACCAGTATACATTCTTTGGACACCTAAACGTGATAGGTGGTGAGCCCATCGCCAGACCGGTTCTGTTACACATGCCTCAGAATTAATTCTGGAACCTACGGGTTTTCCTCCAACGTACAACGTACGTAAGCTCTTTGCAAAACTCATTGGCATAGTCAAGAACACATGAAGCTTTACATTTGTAGTGCGAGTATGACCTCTAAAGCGATTGTAATAAGAACGTTACAAAGTCCAATGTGTCAAGCTCTAAGTGCTCTTGACTATACTGCCCTCGGTAGGATTTGAACCTTCACGAATGAGAAGCGGACTCTTTAACCACAGGGCTACCAATCCATCGTTTAGAAAATACACAAAAACCAAAACGAAATAACAAAACCTTTTTGTTATCTTAAGACTAATTCTGGCAATTAATATATTTATAACCTGGTTACTTTAAAGGGACTCACAAAAAACACCGAATCCCATCTGCCAACTTCGGTATAAGAAAAAAAAAGAAATAATCACCCAATCTCGCTTTTTTTCTGAACACTATAGGGTGTTGAGTCTTTTAAGATTGCGGCCTGAACGACGATATGGAATTGAAAAAGGAATAGGTTCGATTCTCCTTTACAGCGACTAAACTTATTTAAGTTTACTCCTGTCATTTTCTTTCTCCTAGAAAAGAGACGAGAGATATTTAGTCCTGTCAAATTAAAATTAGTCCTGACAACTATTTTATAACGTGTTTAGTGCCTTGTAAATAAGTCACTACTAAAATACAGCCTCTGACAGGACTAAATTCGGTAGGTTATCTTCTATCCTTTTTCTTTTTTTGAGTTAAGACAAAGGCAAGACTAAACTAAAATATGTTTAGTCGCTGTAAAGCAGAATCGAAATTTATATTGCTTATGTTGTTTGGTCATATTGAGAGGATGGATGAAAGGGGTTCAACGAAAACAAATACCTATATGTAAGGGTGTGAATGGGCAACTCGGTAGTCGACTTAGACGTACTTACATCGACCAAATTGGCGTCGTTTTAAAGAAAAACCAGATAGAGTACCTGAAACCGACGAGCATGCATGAGTTGTTCGATGGATGTGGATGAACCACGAAAAACTTACGTTCGTAGTAAGTGGTTGACTTATATTATGTCTACCTAACCCGACGGAAAAACGGCATTTGATTATGTGTAGTAATAAGAAAGGAATGAAGGCTACTGAAGCAGAGATGGGAAAAATAAAAATAATATTATATAATATGTAAATAGGCTTTTTTGTTGTGTTTCAAATGACTGTTGTCTGCTACTTTATATTTTTATATAATAGATACTTCTAAAACAAATTTAGAAATGTAGGTAGCATAGTATTTTTTATAATAGAATCGAATATTTTTTATTAGAATAGAATAATTGAACCATAGAAAGTTCATATAAATGGTTAGTAATACCAGTAATACACAAAGAAAATAAAGACATAGGTAACACACTTAATACACCTAATTACATTTTAAATAGGTATCCAGTTATTTACGGTTTGGGGCAAGATGGACGTCACCCAGTGCTTAATTTACTATAGGACTATCCATCCTGGCCCTTATAACACGTAAGAGGCTATTGGCGTTGCCATGAATATTGTGCATCAGGGAGACAACTTTTTTCCTTATCAAAGCAAGGCGCAAAGCAAGCAAGCAAAGCGAGTTGTAACTCGGAAACAATAATCTACTAATTTTATTGTCAATAAACTCTGTATGTCTATTTTCTGCTAAACAATCTACATGAAATGTGGCACGTTGCATCCTGAAGATAAAACAAACGTTACTTTTGAGTCAGACATAGACAAAATCGCGGGCAATAGTTAGTAGTCCTGTATTGTAGATATATAGAGTTATGATAAGTAAAATTTTGAATCAAATAAGTGGACTTTTAAGCCTCTACGTTGAATATAAAGTTAAAAAAACTTTTTAATTTAGATTTCACAAAAGTACCTACAGGTATCTGTAACTACCTTTATTTAAAAAATTGTACCAACTTCCAACCATCCTGTAGCCACAGGCGACATCTCACAAACTCGCAATTTACCCAAATGACATTCTACCGAAAAATATAAATTTGTATTCCGAAAAAAAAGAAATAAAGCGGCGGCCTAAGTATCCGCGCCCGAAACATTGGTAATTAAAAAAAAGCAGCCAACATGGCGGCTTTCAACGTCCTTCGGCGTCGATAAAAAAATAAAAAGCTTCCAAATTCAAATCGGGCGCGGTGGGAGATGAAAAAGCGGGACTAATTTCATGCGCTCACGCAGTGTTCCATTTTCAAAATGACCGTGGAAGGAGATAACGCTACAGGCCAGAGAAGGACGGGGATATTATAAATGTATTAATCGGGTCGTAATTTTGGGAATATGTTGTTTATGTGGAGGTAGATTATCATTTTTAAGCTCTCAGTGCGTTGCCGTGGTTTTTTGATTGGGCCATTATGTTCTTGTGCACCTTTTTCTGAACTGTCAAGCTGTTATTATATTATTTCTCCAAATATTTTACGATTTAGGTATATAAATTCTGTGAGTTTAGTACTTAGAGCAGATATAGGATTGCGGTCAAAGAGCCGGCTGAAAATCAGTGAGGCTCGAGTTCGCAGTTCGCCTGGCATGTACCAATGAGTTTTTCAAAAACTTACGTACATATGTATCACTAGCTCGACGGTGAAGGAAAACATCGTGAGGAAACCCGCAGGTCTCAGAATTAATTCTGAGACATGTGTAAATAGACCCGGTCCGGCGATAGGCTCACCATGCACCTATCTCGTTTAGAGGTCCAATATATCTCGTGAAATGTCGGTATATCCAGTAATGGAATATATTTAATAATAATAATATAATCTCACGCCTTATATCCCCGAGGGGGTAGGCAGGTATTCCATTACTGGAAATATCCACTTTTCACGAGATATATTGGACCCCTAAACGTGATAGGTAAGCATCGTAGGACCAGGGTCTATTTACACATATCTCAGAATTAATTCTGAGACCTGCGGGTTTCCTCACGATGTTTTCCTTCACCGTCGAGCTAGTGATAAATACGTAGGTACGTAAGTTTTTGAAAAACTCATTGGTACGTGCCAGGATTCGAACCTGAGCCTCACTGATTTTCATCATGTGAAGCAGGCCCTTTAACCGTAGATAAGGCTATCACTGCTCTGGAATTATATAACCACAATAATGGTCGTATACTGACAACACGCTGCCATCAACTCTATCGAAACGATCTCGTATATTATAGCATCATCATCCCCCTCCCCCCCAAACACGTTCACCCACTAACGACCACCAAAATTAAGTTTTTAAACGACGCCGACGCTTTGAAGAAGTAATCACGTTTCGGAACGAACAAGATGGCGGCCGAAAATATTTTTTTGTTCGCGCCGTAATTATAGAGCGAGGTAGGTGGAAATTTTATGTATGGCTTGATTACTATCGATTCGCCTTAGGGATTGTGCGTTTAATGCTCGTAATATTTGTAACAGAATTGTAATTATTAAAATGAATTTAATCTCTTAACTTCGTGTAGGTGTGTGTAGGAAGATTTAATGGAGAAATAAATCTTTTTTGTCTACTACGTAGGGCGGCCTCTTTGTTAGATAATCTCTTTTTTAAATCATAAAATTTTTTCCGAAAAGTTTCTCTAGCATTGTCTATGGCGCGGAAGAAGTGTGCTAGCTTATGCGTGTTTTCACTCCACATTATAAATGGACATAGGTATTTAAGGATATCGTTTTGTATTAAAAACAGTATTTTAAAGTTTTTTAAAGTTCACTGTAAAGAATCATTAGTCGAATTAGTTTAATTAATTATAATCTTTCATATTTACTTCGTTGCTTACCTACATAAGAATCTATTTTTTTTCATAGTATCTATTATACAAAAAAATAAATTTCTCCAAATAAATAAACTTTTTTTGTAAAATCAGTATCCCTTAGTTCATATTTTATAGTATTTTATACATCTCTACATACATTTATTCAAGTCAATATACGTTTCCTACCTTGGTCTAAAATTCATACATTTAGTATAATTAGTCGGTGTCTAATAATTAAGTCGTTACTATTCATAAAAAAAAACTGGTCCAATTATACGAAACAGAACTCGTTACAGCCGACGGGATGATACCGAAATAAATTGAGCAAAACCGGTGCTCCCAAGTTTATCAGCAAAGTAAACTTGGATATGCACGAATGCGTGCAACGAGACGACGTTTAAAAAAAGAACAAATAAAAAACTCGTAAAATGAACGCCCGCAATTCGCGCTCACGTACGCTTTGGATAAAACGTGTTTAATCATGAGCTGAGAACTTAAAAAAATAATTTAAAAAGCCACCCCGCTGCCGGTAATAAATTAATAATGTCATCTGCGATCTAGGCTGGTGTCCATTAACTATTGCCTAAAAAAAAAACACTTGACCCGAGCACCCTTCTAACGCCGAAGAAGAAAGCGCTGGAAACTCAGCTTTTATCGCATTGGTTTATTGTGTATCAGAAAAGGACGGCTATATCACTTAGGCTGCGGCAAATTAGAACGGGCGACGCGTGATTGGTCAATAGTTCCCGAGTAGAGGGCGTCACCGTCGTATTCCCGCCATAAATTGAGTTGTTGACACATTAATAAGGTAAGGTTATGTTTTAATATTGTTTTTTTTCGGCCGGCTCGCAAGCGCGCGAAATTATAAGCCCTGAATATAATTATTGTTGTTATGATTCCTGTTTTAATAAGCTACGTGTGTGGTCGCAGTCTCGGGTTGCTATAATGAAACTGTTTTCGTTCGTCCATTTTCTGCTGTATTTTAGCTTGGTTTATAACTGAGCTCCGGTTAGCTAGCCGTATCGCCACCGCAGTAATGTTCGTTTAATGGATAAATTTTATTGTTATTCATACGGTTCGCAATAATATTTTTATTATGTTGTACAGATTAGAAATTTTATTGTGATTTTATGTTGGATGTAATTGATGGAATTGGATTTCAGAGGCACGTACTCATTCAGTGAGAGTTATTGGGAGAGGTTACGACATAAGTATTTTCTATGATTGAAAATATATAGCCTTATTTCTCTAACATTTGTAATTTCTCTTCAATATAAATAGACTCTAGAAGTATGATAACTATAACAAGGTTTCGAAAAATTATATCTCTGTTAGATTTATGATTTATGATATAGGAAATGCTGTAGAGTTCTATTTTTGAATTCGACATATAAACCTCCATGTTTCAGAAGGCATGTTAGACCGTTGGTCCCGGTTTTTATTGTGTTTTCGAACAATTTGAAATAATCTGACAATTAGGCGGCCACTAGCCTAACACCATCTCCCAATCCGCGGTTGGCTCGCTTGGGAGATTATAGCCCACACTTCCTCATTATGAAGAAAGACCTAGACCTAGACCTAGAGGAAAGACCCTTAGCTCAGCAGTGGACTGTTACGGTGACGTGTGTTGATGACGTAGTGCCCTTCGATGCTCCGAAAACGGAAGAAATTTAACGACTTTACAATACATCCAATGAAACTGTTTCGATTAACAGTCCAAGCCAAATAAATATATTCACTATTTGACATACAGTACTTGCATACGTCTAGTGGCTTAACATTAACTTCCTAGTGCTGTCGTGTAAAAATGTATTCACAACTGTTTCAAATAACTTCACGCGTAACACTAGAATCAGTAAGCCGAAACTACAAAAGCAACAAACGCTACAATATACAATTGAAAGCAACAATAGACCAAAATCGAATTTTACCTCAAAACACAAAAAAACGCTGCACCATCAAAAAGCGAATTCGCAACGGTGTAAACACTCCTTTGTCTATGCCCAGGTGACATGCAGAGACAATCTTTTTTCTTTTTCTGAGCTGTCAAACGTAACGTCAATATTTTGGCGCGATTTGTGACGCAGTGGGTGTGTGTACAAACTTAGTTTTACACGTGATTTTGTTGAAATTACGACCTTTGAAGTTGAAATTAGGTCTTTTTTGACTTTTTGATGTGTCAAATATGTTTTGTAGCAATGCTAAAATGCCTAATATGATACGCTTGCGTCTAATGAATCGGATTTAATTTTTCTGTTACTTGCAAGGGTTTTCTTAGAACTGACTTACCTTGACCAAACCTATTTCACCTTTCAGACTTTAGTTTAAGGTTCAAAATACGTAATGATCCATGAATAAGGTCTGAAGTAAGCCGCCGTGAATTTTTGTGCCTAATTGATTATGAGGTGTGCGTTATTGTGACATTTTATTTTGTTAAAAGGTTAACAATGTATTAGTTTTTTCCGCACTGGCTGAGGTATGAAATAATTTTACCCGTAACGATTTGTTGTGACTTTCCACAATATTTTTGTAAATATTATATTGTAAACTGGAGTTTTAACAAGTATATTTTGTGACCTGTATTTTATAAATAAAATTCATACAGCAGTGATATGTGGTTAGCGAGCCTACCGCTTATGCGTGAGACTCGGGTTCAAATACTGGTGAAGCGATGTAGGCTTGAAATAAAGTTTTTTTTAAACTTACCTACGTACCTACCTACGTTTTTTATTACTACTTCGACGGTGAAGGAAAACATTGTGAGGAAACCAGGACGTTCCAGAATTTAGAGGCATGTGTACCAGCAATCCGGTCCGGCGATGGGCTGTCCTATCACGTTTAGGGGTCCAAAAATAAACTAATAAAAATTGGATAGGTATTTCCAGACCACGAGCAATGAAGAGAGTTCAAATTGGTCACCAACATACCTCTCAAAATATGCAATTGGAAGTGACAATGGGCAGGACACATCGGCAGAACCGATAACCGATAAGGAAGAAAGTTTCTCGAGTGGCTTCCACAAACCGAAAGACACAACGTTGGTAGGCCTCCCACCAAGTGACGACATCGTCAAGGCCGCAGGTAACCAATGGATGCAAGCGGCAAGTTGCCTTTCGTTGTGGCATTCTATGGAGGAGGGCTTTCTTCAAGAGTGGACGTCTTTCGGTTGATGAAGATGACTTCCAGACATGAACCTCTTCCGACACCTTCGGGGATAAAACGTGAACGCCTTTACTTTATTTTAAACTAGGTTTCACTGACTATTATATCTAAGTGTTGCTATTTTACTGGATTTCCAACTTACGGAATATTGAGAATAATACTTAAATAAAAAAAGCCATATCGGTGCAGCTATTTTCGAGTAATAAGCTTACCAACGAAGTGTCTGATTTTTATTTATAGATCTAGATTCTACAGCGTTCACGACAATAAAAAACCACAAACAAAACTGTTTTCATAAAGATAGATATCAAAAGAGCAGGAAAGAGCCCCTTTTCCTAAAGACGGGCTTTCTTCTTTTTCTCTTTTTCTCTTTCCCGGGTATCCATTCCCGGAAAAATCATTTATCTGAGTCTTAAAATAGTATATAGCTATACTTAATTGTATCGGTAAATGTATAGGTAATTAGTAGAGTGATTAACCTTGAGTGATGATGATCAGTTTATGTAGATTTGATGTGTGATTTGATTTTTTTCTTTCACGAAAATATCCGGAAAGTGAGAAATCCTGAACTGTAAACTAATAAAAACTACAAAAGGATATTCGGTCATACGGACACCAAAAACAAACTAATATTGTTTTTTTTCTTCAACCGTGTAATCGGAAACACAAGACAGCCACTCGAATCGGTTGACAGACGAAAACAAACGCATTCGAATTTCAAAGTTTCAAACTGCGCGCCGAATCGATTTTCAAAAAAGGAACGACCCAGTGTTGTGTCTTCGCCTTGTTTAATTTTTTGCTGCGAAAATAAAACAATTGGATGTGTACAAATTCGCGTTAAAGTTAGGAGACTGAAGAGAATTTATTCAACTGTGTGTCTAATAATACTTACACTAAAGCTCTGGGCAAACGTAGACACTTTTGTGTTCTGTATCGGATACATGGTAGCTTATAATCTATGAAAACTAATATCGCTGATGTGTTACAGGTGTTGCCTTTTTTATTTGTTTGTTTTCATCGACTATGACGTCACACCAAGCGCGGTAAAAAGGCGGGCGTTTAAAGTACCCGTGTCGGTTGTCTATTTTTCACTTTATTATAGCAAGTTAGGTTACTTTTTGGCAATGAATATTTTTTTACTATAATCTAGAAATGTAAACTATTGAATATAAGTAAAAATAAAATACATGCGTATTCCGTTTTCCCCAAAACCATAACACCAAACAGTACCAGTGTCCAACATTTTAGTGTCCAGAAGTAGCAGCCGGTGGCTCTGTCCGATTGACGTTGCTGGACACAGAAACCACGGTTCCTTGTGATGGTGTCTTGTGTCAGCAACACGTTTGAACACGGCCTTATATACGGAACCCGCCTCGGGTGCGAGTCGCTCTCGCACTTGGCCGGTGTTTTTCTATATGAATATATTTTTTTAAATTCTGGTTCATTTGACCCTTTGCCTAACCTAAAGAAACTCTTCAATGCCTCGATTTTCTGCAGGCTGTAGAAGAAAGATTTATGAGCTAGAGTTATAGAATCCCGTTATGAAATAGAATAAAAAAGATCGCTTTGTGTAGACCTTCCCCGGGGAGCTAATTACGGAATATCGGTGAAAGCGAACGGAGGTGGTTTTCAAACGATCCAAAACAGGCCACGGTTTTGTTAAGAAGCGCTAGCGGGAGCGGTAGCGACTCATTAAAATACTAGCAGCTGTATGCCCGATGGGATTTAAAAAAAAGGAACTTCCCAACAAACTTAGGGTGTAAGTTTTTGACGTCTTATAAATCGATGAACCCCGACTGCACGTTCCGCCTGAGCCGAGCGTGAAAGCGAGAGCGCGGAAAAAGCGATAGAGTGGCACGATTGGCCGAAGCGTTCGGCTTGTGACGCATCTATCTCTCTTCCACTCCAGTATGCAATTTTTCATAATTTTCTTATTTATCACATAAAATTATCATCCGTAAACCGACTTTACAGACAATTTTTTTTTTATTTATCTTTTAAAGTGCTACGTACGGATATAAGCGACTTCTGTGTAAATTTTCATGCTACTAGGCCTAAGATTTTTTTCTTCCGTCCAGATAAAAGCTATCGAACAAAGGCAACGAACATTCAAACATACACCCTTTCACAATTTTAATATCAGTAGGATAAACTATATTAAATATTTTCTCTTATTCTTTTCAGTTGTAGCCACTACATAGAACGCGCCAATAGACGGCCGAGTTCTAAATCGCGCTATCGAAGTTTTCTAACGAGTTTGTATAATACAACTGTCCAACATCAACCGTTGGACCGCGGTCCCCAGGCATGATCACTGGCGGAAGATCTTCCCTTTTCACGATGGACGCGCATTCCACTTCCGCTCCTCCATACAGTAAATAAAAGGTAAGCTAAGGAATAAGGTATGTACAACCAACTGTAAAGAATCATCAAAATCAGTTTTGTAATTTTTACGTCAAAGAATAACAAACATCCTCAATAACTCTTAAAACCAATAAGTCCAGAACTAACATGACCATACCCTAAAATGGCAACAGAACGTTAGCACGGCATGTGGCCCACCATTTTGAAAACGCCTTTGTTGGACCTGTCAAAATATTTCTTTTTTTCTGAGCGCGGCAACGATAGACCTCAGCATGCCAGGTTTAGCTAAATTTGTTTTTTTTTGTTCCAAATTTGCTTTTTTAAGATGAAGATAAAAATGTAATAATAGAGCTTATGTCACCTGCGGCGTGTTTGATTAAACGATATTGTATTTCTATTATTTGTCTTTGAATGAATAACTGAAATTGTTATTGACTAGCTTTTGACTGTGTCTTCGTCCGCGTATCGGGATAAAAGTAGAAAATGTGTTATTCTGATGTGTAAGCCATATTACTGTAAAGTTTCATCAAAAAGAGTAAAACTTTCATTCATCCTCAAACTTATCATCTCAATGTCTTCAAAATGTATAAATTTGAAAACAAGGCTTGTCCCTTATACCGTGTATACCTACACCCGTTAAGAAAGGCTTCTTCGGTATTCCCAAGGGAACGTTAACAAATCGGGTTCTATACGCTGGGCACCCACTTGTTAAATCTTATTATTATAACAGAGTACAGTAGGTACAGTAATCATTACATTTTTAATATCCGTAAGCGTCTTATACTTCGTTTTGACGTGACTTCGTTTGTATTTATACAAATAAATTAAAATATACATTTTAACCGCGAGTTCGGTCGAATAACAGAATTGAAAATTGTTATTATTTCGACGCAAAAGCACATGCAATTTTGCAGAACAATATTTTCAGATTTTTGGATATAAAAACAAAAATTGACAGTTTTTCCGAAATGGCGGACAAAGCACAGACGGTGAGGTAACGCTGTATTAGATTTTTCATTTCTCAGTCAACCTAGGTACCTATCATTATGAAAATTTCAATTTTTGTGTATCTATACATTTTTACGGAGTTATAGAGTTCCGGACATTTATTTTGGGAGGTGTAGGGGGCAGAAGCCAACGCGTAGAGGCCCTTTCAGACAATAGGCTAGTGTCCTGCCTATAGTCAAATCAGTAACTTTTTATGATCTGTCAAAACGAAATTTTACTATGGAAAATGTACTGAAATAGCAAGGCGTGACGTCATAGTTTCTAGTACTCAATTGACGCACTTTTTTTACTGTTTTATTATTTTTTAAATTTGCTGTAATTATAAAGTGAAAACCGAAATAAGCGAAATAATAATTACATGCTGAAGGGTGTTTTGAGATAATATTTTTAATGAATGACTACTCGCAATTTAATTTAGATGCTGTCAACTACCCCATTACCACAGTAAATAATATATAAGCTGGACGATACAAGTAAATATGTATATATTTAATTCAGAACCAAGCGGACCTTTTGTGTGCTAAACCTCTTTATTGACCTATATTCAATAAAATTATGATTACCTTAACCGCCAAGCACTATTTGCTTATAACCTGTAAAAGAGATTCGTGTGCAACAGACTTTGCATCTGAAAATGCACTCCTACTCCGTCCGCCGCGTTTTAATAGGATAATTGCAAGCCGCCCGGCAAAAGCGCGCATAATGACCGGTAATTATGAATAATTACCGTGGTAATAACCTGAATCGCCGTTATGACAGTGCGAAGTGGTTACGAACAGATAAATTTAATGAAATTACCAAAGAAAAGGTATTCACCGCTTATTTTATCATGTGGTCAGTAGGTATAGGTAGATAGTACAATACAATAACTCTTAATTGTACACCATAAACAACACAATATGGATATCAACATTAACTAAAGTACAATGGGCGGTCTTATCGCTCTTAGCGATCTCTTCCAGACAACCTTAGGATGGATGAAACTGAGAGATTAGAACTACTTAATTAGAACTAGTTATTAGTACGTTCGACAAAAGTCATAATTTGGAGATTATACCTAGTTCATGGGTTTAACATGGCACCACATAAGTTTTAGGGTCAAGCGTGTTAGAACCCAGGGTCATTAAAAAAATCTCTAAAGATAATTTGAAAAAGAAAACAAAGTCGCTTCTCGAGTCCGTCGGTCTATCTGTACATCCGGTAATGACTCGGTCTCCACGCAACTGATTTTGATGTGGTTTTCCCTAGTAGAAAGAGTGATAAACGAGGAAGGTGTACGTAATAATAAGTAACTGTAAATATTTTTAGTAAGCCGGGAAGGACAGCTAGTCATCTATACACCCACATATAAATATATTTTTCCAAGTAATAGAAATAATCATTTTTTTTATATAAATGAAGAAAAAAACCTAATTGATTGGCTAACTGACTGATCGATGAACGCACAAGCAAAAACGCTGGGTCTAGAAGAATGAAATTTGGCACACACGTAATTGAGCACCTAAGGAACGCCGCTGGGCACCTGCTAGTCTACACTTCTACACTATAATCACTATCACTACAACATAGTATAAAACAAAAAAGTCGCTTTCTGTGTCCCTATATCTCTATATGTCCCTATGTATGCTTAAATCTTTAAAACTACGCAACGGATTTCGATGCGGTTTTTTTTAATAGAAAGAATGATTCAAGAGGAAGGTTTTAGTATTAGCATTGCACCTGTGCAAAGCCGGGGCGGGTCGTTAGTAACATTATAAAGAGGAAATATTTGTATTTTTGTACATTTTCTACGAATAAACTCAAAAAATGCTATACCGATTTTAAAAATTCTATCACCAATGGAAAGCTACAATATCCCTGAGTAACATAAGACATATTTTATTCCCGTATTCCTATGGGAACAGGAAAAACGCGTGTAAAACCGCGCAGAACCGTTAGTAAAATAAAAATTAATATTGTTAAACGAAACAAGAAGAGATAATTGTTTCTATGGACATATATCTGTACATGTAACCGTCTGTAATTAATGATATGTTTAATTATGACGAAAACACGCTTCAAAAATGTGGCCATGTTGAAATGCCAATTAATTACGGAATGACACTTCTCAAAAATGTTGATTCGAACAACTCTAGGTATAATAATTAATATTGTATACGGCTTTTGGCGGGAATCTGAAGAGGGACATCATGTTTTTTTGGATTATTTTCATTTTGCTGTATATTTCGGGGTTTGACTCATGTTAGTGATACTATATATTACGTGGCAAGTGTCCGTGAAAGTGTGCACTGGATGAGAAATTCGATAAAATTCTGGGGCCGGACATTTTTGGATTGCCTCAAGAAGTCACAACGAAGTCTTCATTAAAAGTGCTATCATTTTACTGTTTATTTATTTATTTATTAGGGTAATCTACAGGACATACACTGATACATTTCTAATAACTTATTCTACAATTATAATAAATGTTAAATGCTGTCCTACTTACAGACTACCACAGCATGAGTAATCATTGACGTGATTTAATTATAGAAATAGTTACCATAAAATGAATTTAGCACACAAAGAAAACTGATTAAAAATGAATAAATTTTTGATGCCAAAGATGAAATATTATAGATAAGGCTAGATAAATTTATTAACAATTTTGTAAAAAAAAATTTGAAATACACTTTTTATATCCGGCTAGATTGGCTGCAAATATATCCACTCCTGGGTTGTTTTTTGATGCAGAGTTATACGAACTTATTAGTCTATTGATTGGAGATCCCCTCCCCAAATTAGTCCTCCAAGGCCGGCAAGCAATAGTGTGTACCTAGAGACTCTAGAGACTGTTGATAACCAAAAGGATATAGTTAGTGTTGAAGACACTATATTTTTGTGCATGGACTCTGAAGCAGAGCCATTTAAATAAGAATATAATATACAATAAAAACTTTGTTTAAAGGCCTAGTAACCAAACCATAAACAACTAAAAAAATATATTTTAAAGCTTTTCATTATTCCGTCGGTAAAAATGGAGGGTTCTGTAGTTTTCTATGATGAATTGACTTACAGCTATTTTGACTAACAAAAAATAAAGCTTATTTCACACTGGCCGCATCCACCCTTAGTTGAATAAAATCAGAATTTTAAAATAATTTTAATAAATCATTGATAGGTACCTACATATAAAAAAAATATTTAAGAATACGTAATGCTGTAAATAAATGTTATTTTATTAAATCCTTACATACAAAATAAGTGTTTGTAGACAATAGCTTTTACCCGCGGCTTCGCTCGCGCACATTTATTTCACCTCCTTAGGGGTTGAATTTAACAAAATAAATAAATAAATAAATTGTGAGACACAATTCACACACGGTTATTTAGTCCCAAACTAGGCAGGGCCTGTACTACGTACTAAACAACTGATAGACATACTTAAATAAATATTAAACGACCAGACACGAAGCCAACAGACATGTTTATGCACACAAATGTTGGCCCCGAGCGGGGATCGAACCTGCAACCTCCGACTCAGAAGGCAGGGTCACTACCAACTGAGCCAACAGGCCCGCCAAAATACTTTCTTAGTGGATGCCTACACTGTATAAGCTCTCTATGTGCAAAATTTAAAGTCTCTAGACCCAGCGGTTTAGGCTGTGCGTTGATATATCACCAATCAGTCAGTTAATAATTTTATATTGTAGACAATAAAGTCTATTCTACTTCCTATGTGAACTGACTATAATAGAAATTGTGGATATTTAGTAGGAATTAATAAATCAAAGTAATGAAGCACGCCATGGAAACAAACCCATTATAAAAACACAACAAGCCTTTTCCTCCAGTGCCATAAATTAAAAAGCTTAAATTAAAAATTATTTTTAACTTCTCAAATTATACACTAGCTTATTGTCCTCTTCAATCTTCATTCAATTAACGAAAACAAAAGAATAACGCACGCAGTTCATTTTTATTCAGAACACGCCATAAAATCACCTCGTGACTGTTATTAAAACAGAAAAATGGCGGGTAAAAACGAATAAAAGAGCCATTAAAAAGAAAACACTTTTTTAAATGATTGATAGGCAACGGGTTGCCACAAGGTTGCCACCGATATTGAGTCATACCGCAACAATTAAAATGGAACTAAGTAAATTACGTACAATTTTCTACCAATTAACCGAAAACATTCAATTTTAATACATACCAGTGTTGAGCGGAAAATTTTAACAGCTTACAATTCGAAATCGGATTTAAACAAGGCGTTTGTAAGGTCGAAAGTTCGTTTGCTCCGTGTGTCGAAGGAGACCACACACGTTGCGCGGCGAGACTTTGAAAAAAGAACGCGCCAACCGCGCCTCGTTCGTTACCTCATCACCGGCTTCTTTTTTCAAATTTCCTCCTTTTTTAAAACCCGCGGCGTAGGCTAGCTTATACATAGAGCCAGCACGCCTCTTATATGGGGCTCGAAAAAATGCTATAAGCCGAATAATGTTGTTGTGGTCCTGTTATTATTTGGGATTCGGCCAGTTTTTGGTCGAAGGCATAAATTAGGCTGTTTTATTAACCACGGCTGCTTCTGATGTTCCCGGCACGGTGGAGGCAACCTTTTTATAGTTTTTTAAATATTCTCGTGAGGGTTTCGGGCTAAGATTAGTTTGTTATCGGCGAGTAATAAAGCAGGTGAGGTAAAAAGTATAGCTTCTTTGAGTGTTTTTCTTTTTTTTACCAAAGAGATTGTATTGCTGACTTACTGGAATTGGATACTTTTTGGTGGGAATTTTCTTGATGACTCGATAAAGTCTCTTTGGTGAATTAAGAAAAATGGGCTTTTAATGGGCGGGAAGTAATTCAATAGCTGATGGGTAACTGAGACCATTTGTTGTTAGTTTATTGAGTCGGAGTTACTGCTTGGCGTATTGGTTCTAACTACCTAATCAGAATTATCCGACTGCACCAGAAATAGAGTAATGGTTTTTAAGAACAAAAATCTAAATTTATGTATCTGTAGGTAAAAAATTACACTTAGAAACGTCAATAGTTTAATAACAAGGTACTAACTCGTCCACGGAGATTGGCTCAATGTAAACAGCAGTTAAGTATAGTGAGCATCAAACATCCATCCATACAAACTTTGGCATTAGCCATTTAGAATATTAGTGGGATATCTATACTTCTATAAGTACCTAGTAATAATATTATATAGAGGGAAAAATTGATTTATTGTACGAATAAACTCAAAAACTACTATATAGGCCGATTTTAAAAATTCTTTCACCAATGGAAACCTACATTATCAGGGAGTAACATGGGCTATATTTTATTCCCGTATTCATATTATTATGGGAACGATAACTAAGCAGGTAAAACAGCGCAGGACCGCTACTCTTTAAATACACACACCGGCACAATTAGCGGAACAGAAAAAAAAAGGAGAAAAAAGAGGGAATTTAGAACAATGAATGTAATTTTTAAACAATATATTATTTAAAATGAAACAACAATTAAATTAACATGTTTTGACATTCATTTGTAACACCATACTTAAAATTTTATAAAAATAAAAATTAAATTAAACAAAATGCATTTTTCTTCGATTTTTAATTATAGAGAAACAGCAGAAAATTCAAGATTTTCCAAAGTTTAACAACAATTTCAATGACTGTTCAATATCGAGTGTTTCCTCCTCGTGCTCTGATGAGGGTTTCCATCCGTCTGGGCATGCTGCGGATGATGTTATCAATGGTTTCTTGGGGCAACCTCTGCCATTCTTCAAGTAATGCGTTTCGCAACTCGTTGAGATTATTGGGAGGGGGCATTCTTGACTTTACACTCCTCTTTAGCAAGTCCCAGACGTGTTCTATAGGGTTCATATCGGGGGACCGTGCTGGCCACTCCATCACCGTTATACCAACATGGTTTAGGTATGTCTGTACTGTGCGAGCACTGTGAGCCCGAGCATTATCCTGCATTAGAATGAAGTTGTTACCAATAAAGGGGGCAAATGGCACAACATGTTCTTCTAAAATCTCCCTGATATACCGATCAGCATTCAGATTCCCGCCATCGACCACTACTAACTCCGTACGAGCTCCTAAACATATTCCTCCCCAGACCATAATTGAACCGCCGCCATATGCAACTGTATTTTCAAAATTAGACTGGATATACCGTTCTCCTTTGCGTCTCCATACTCGCTGCCTTCCATCAATTTGATTTAACATAACTCTGCATTCATCAGTAAAAAGAACCTGTCCCCAGTCGTCGAAGTCCCAATCACGATGTTCACGACCAAAGTGTAGACGGTTTGTGCGATGATGTCTCTCAAGTTTTGGGGCTTTGGCGGGCACATACGAGCCTATACCCACTTCTTCGAATCTTCTACGAACTGTCCGCTCACTCATCCTTACTGCTCGTACCTCTTCCAGTAAATTTCGAGCCTGCACCGCCGTTAGTCTCGTGTTCCGTCGGACTTGAAGTTGGAGAAAACGGTCATCCCTCCTTGAAGTACACCTTTTCCGGCCTTGTCCTCTCCTTCTCACTAGAGCATTCGTCAATCTGTATCGTTGGATGCTACGATAAATCGTTGATAACGATCGACGAAGGCTTCTGGCAATCGATCTGTAGGTTTGACCATTTCTCCTCATTTGATCTGCCCTAATGATTTCTGATGGCGTTAAATCAGGCATAATTAGATGCTCGTAAATTATCAATATGCGAAAAAACTCAAAAGCCTCAAAAACTGCAATTCAAAGCTTTTCAAATGGAATTCACGAACCTTCTAAAAACGGACAAGCGGTGGAAAAAATGAATCAATGAAAATTAAAACAAAAGAATGAAAAAAAGGGCAGTCGCTTAGTATTCCATTTTTAAATTAAAACCCAAATTTAAAAAAAGCTTGTTTAGCCGGCCAGTAACACGCAAAAATGCGTAAATACTCCCTTTTTTTTCTGTTCCGCTAATTGTGCCGGTGTGTGTATCTAGAAGATATTTGACTAACTTTTCCACGTTCTGGACTAAAAAGTAGTAGTTTCATCAAAATCCGTTCAGTAACAAACATCCATCCGTACTCACAAAATTTGCATTTGTAATATTAGTAGGATATAGATTAGTTAGGACATTGACTGTTACACATTTAATTCACGAATCATAAGCCCACATAACCGTGCCTCAGACCCCCTTCTTCCCCAATTCTATTTAATAATCCCAAGTAACCATATCTACACAATAATAAGCAATAATTCATTCATTCCGCCCCTCAGAATGTAAGCGGGGTAGTACCGGCATAATTGTACCACTAACTGGCGCAAATTACCCACATCTCTAGGCCTTATGTCCCCAGACTCCCCTAGGTGGGGTGTGAGTGCGAGCGGAGATGTATTCCAAAAGCTTTGAGTCTCCAGTGGTAGAGTTATGGTGTCGGGTGCCACTGTATAATTCTATTTTTTGTGTAGTTTAATAAGTTGCTTCTTCTCAGTTACTAAGATATTTATATATCTAGTTATATATATGAGTAGCTGAAATGAGGTTAAATGATCTTATAAGAATAAAATATTATGTCGTGTTACAGTCCCGAGACCGTAATAAAGAATCAAATAATAATCATGATTTATTACTTAATCACAATATTACACAATAGCATAGGTTTTGGCGATCTGTAAGTACTAAAAGAACTTCTGTATCACAATTCACGTCACATTTCAAGGCTTTGCTTTGATAGTCTAGTTGGGGTTGAGTCTTTGAGGTGTGTGATGCATCCGTGGGTTGCGGCTGATCGATGCCGCTCGCGATCAATCGCGTACGACTGACGCGCGACAAACTCAAACTCAAAATTAATTTATTTCAGTAGGTATACAAAATAAACTTTGAAATGTCAATAACAAGGCACACTAAACTCGTCCATGAAGATTGGCTAAGTGTAAATAGCAGCCTATCTAGACCGACGAGTTGCTGGTTCCAAATGCAGTACCCCGAGAAGAGCCAGCAAGAAACTCAAGGGCAGCTCTTTTTAGTCTCATGTCTTACTAGTAAATTTGGTTCACAATAATAATTATATAATGAATAGTCTTACATAGCGCTGAGTCGGTTAAACCCATGCATTTTGGTCTACTAAGTACCTACCTAGTTGGTAATTTTATAGTAGCCTTTTTTATTTAATGTTTGCTTAACTATTATTTTAAATTTGTCAAGAGGCAAATTTTGTAATGCAATGGGAATCTTATTGTAAAAGCGACAATAGTCAACGTACGAAATTTCCGAAGACTGCGACAGACGCGTGCGGCCGACGTCTATCGTAGGCCGTACATATTCATAAAAAATAAAATAAATTAATAACCTCACGCCTTATATCCCCGAGGGTGTCGGCGGAGGTATTCCATTTCTGGATACACTTACCCACTTTTTACCAGATATTCTTCGGACCTCTAAACGTGATAGGTGGTAAGCCCATCGCCGGACCGGGTCTGTTTACACAATATGTCTCAGAATTAATTCTGGGACCTGCGGGTTTCCTCACGATGTTTTCCTTCACCGTCGAGCTACATTTTCATACATTGACTATCGTCGCATCAGCCGCCCGCGTCAGTCGCACGCGAATGATCGCGCGCGGCTGCGATCGGAAGTCTACCTTAATGGGCCATTTACACGAGGGCAATCCACTAAGACAATCCACTAAGACTGCATACAAAAAAAACTTAAGGACAGTGAAATGGATTGTCCTCAAGTTTTTTTTGTATGCAGTCTTAGTGGATTGTCTTACTGGATTGCCCTCGTGTAAATGGCCCGTTAGGCTTATGGAGCCATAGGCGACACAACCCGCTATCACTAGAGCTGCACCCCGAAATTAAATTATCTCCCTCAGGGAATTATTCGAACTAGATATTATTGGATGAAGAGCACAATGACATTGTGTTGTGATGGCGGCGGTCCGTGTAATGATGCAGCTTATTTATTTATTAAGTGAATATACCTACAGCGGTTAGAAAGATTCGTAAGGCTCAGGCTCAAATCCTGGCATGTATCAATATGTTATACAAATAAAGCTTTGCACTTGTAGTGCGAGACTGACCTCTAAGGCGATTGTAATAAAAACGTTACAAAGTCCAATGTGTCAAGCTACACGTGCTCATGTGTGTACATATTCATCCCTAGCTCGACGGTGAAGGAAAACATCGAGAGGAAACCCGGAGGGCCCAGAATTAATTCTGAGGCATGAGTAACAGACCTCGTTCAGCGATGGGCTCACCTATCACGTTCACGGGTCCAAATAGTGTACTGGTGAAACGTGGGTATTTCCAGAAATGGAATACTAGGCAAGTATTCCATTTCTGAAAATATATCTGGCGTAAGATATTTTTATTTATAAATATTAGCGATTCCCCCACATTACATGCATTACCTCTGCCGACTAGATAAAGAGTTAGCTTAGGTATTGAATTTTGATTTAACATCTCTCTTTCGAGTGCGTTACTCCAGCGGAAATTTGTCGAATATCGGCATTTGAGGGATACAGATAATTAGATGTCCGGCTTCTGTAAATGTTGTGCAGATTTAAAAATTTGTATTGCTTAAAGTTTTTGAGTAATTCAAGAAAAACAGTTTCCGCTGGAGTAACGTTACCCCAGCGGCAATTTTTTTTTTCTAATGGGAATATTGAAATAATTTTTATCTACATAATCAGTTGTGATGACGGAGTAAATGTTGCGACTTAATTTGAATTTGTATCGTTAATGGTTCCGAAGATATTCAAAAATTTCAAAATGACGCATTTTTGATGTTTGCGTTTTTCGCTGAATTTCGAAAATGGTTAAGCGCACTATCATAATTTTTTGTACATGACTTCTTATGTCTTATTCCTAATTAGTTGTGATATAAAAAATAAAAAATAATTTATCGTTTAGGAGTTATGTAAGTAAATAGAAAAACCCTCTAATACGTCCTAGCACTTCGAATAAGAGGTCTAGAGACTTGTTTGAAACGTTATTTTGTAGCTTGCAACTGCCTTCAGATATTTGTGAAGTTTCATTAGTATCCTATAAGTAATTAATAAATTATAATGAAATTTAGCTCGGTTTGGGCCTCGACGCGCAGACCGTTATTTAACCCCCTATTAATGGACTTTTTTGTGGGATTTTTTAACCGAATAATACGTAAATAATTAGTTATATAGTTCAATTTTATACTTGTGAAATTTCAGCATCGTACAATCAATAATTAAGGAGATAATCAAAAAATACACATTTTAAGTTATTTACCGTGGTAACCCGACCGCGTTTAGATGGTCACAGAAAAGCGGCCGTTTAGTACATTATGCTAACATTCTAAAACACGTAGTTTAATAGTCTTTCAAGTTCGGTACAGACGCGTACATTATCTTTTGAGTACCTATTGATTTAATTTAATTTTTTTTTGAGTTTCACATGAACATTTTATATATTACTAGCGACCCGCCCCGGCTTCGCACGGGTGCAATGCTAATACTTAAACCTTCCTCTTGAATCACTCTATCTATTAAAAAAAACCGCATCAAAATCCGTTGCGTAGTTTTAAAGATTTAAGCATACAAAGGGACATAGGGATATAGGGACAGAGAAAGCGACTTTGTTTTATACTATGTAGTGATAGTGATGCCATTATCCTAGCAGTCTGCTATACTTAAATCGAGCTAAATCTTCGTACCTATTAACAGTTATTATTAATGTGTAGTGCTTCTTAACTTTTCTTCTTTTTCTGTGGGTTACTTGTTCCACCAAGAAGGACATTAGTTGGTAAACAAGGTAGGCTATAATGTATAAATATACAATATTATTATTATTGTTTATAATTGTATATTATACATAAACATTCGCATCATGAAAATAATATAATAATCTAATCTCACGCCTTTTTTTTATCCCCGAGGGGGTAGGCAGAGGTATTCCATTACTGGATATACCCACATTTCACGAGATATATTAGAGACCCCTAAACGTGATAGGTGGTGAGCCCATCGCCGGACCGGGTCTGTTTACACATGTCTCAGAAATTCTGAACGGATTTTGATGAAATTTGGTATGGAGATAACTGAGTACCCGGGTCAACGTCTAGATTACTTTTTAGTTCTGAAAAATATCTCATTTCCACGGGAAAATATAAAAACTGGTTACAAAAGACAAATACGTACTATTCACCTCGAAACATGAAATATGGTATGTAGGTGTCTTAGTGTAGTAGGCAACCGCTATGAAGGGTTTTTTTGTAATTCTCACGGGAACGGGAAAAACAGGATCCGCGCGCGCAACCCGTTGTTTGAAATATCGTATGTATAGGTGTCTTATGTCGTAGGCAACCACTATAAAGGGAATTTCAGAACTTGCCACAGGAACAGGAATAAACTGGATCCACGGCACCCGCTGTTTAAAATATCATGGTCTTATATGTCTTAGGAAACCACAATGAAGGAATTATAGGAAATTCCCACGGGAACGGGAATAAACTGGATCCACAGCTCCCACTATTTAAAATATTATGGTCTTATATGTCTTAGGAAACCACTATGAAGGAATTATAGGAAATTCCCACGGGAATGAGAATAAACTGGATCCACGGCACCCGCTGTTTAAAATATCATGGTCTTACATGCCTTAGGAAACCACTATGAAGGAGTTATAGGAAATTCCCACGGGAACGAGAATAGACTGGAATTAACTCGTCGAACCACTGAAAGATCAGGATGAGGCTGTGATCGATCGGCAAAGGCAACCTCTCGACTCGACGATGACAAGTCAACATTTAATTCAATTTCATCAAACATTCTTTTTCGAAATTTATATAGGTAGGTATGGCAGAGACAAAACATCGTTTTTGAAAATTAGTACATAACTTAACAAAAGCAATGAAAAACAACAATATTTTTTTCATACCATCTATTCGAAAAGTGACGTTTTGGTCCTCAATAACAGGGATCAAAGTAAGTCTTTTCCGATAGGATCTTAATAAGTGCGAATAAAAGTGTTTTGAATTTGGAATCAAAAATATCCCGCAACATTCTTAGCCAAAGAGATTAACAAAATAAGTTTGCATCTAAGGTTGGCGCCACTGTAGCTTAAGTACTTTATCAAAACATTAGTTCAATTTTTCGCCGCATTAGGTTGACAAGCATAGAGTAACTTATATGCTGACAAGGCTGAATGGCGTTCGATGGTTGTGCCACACTGTCAAAAAAATTGCTGTGGCAATGCGCGCGCTTTCCAATTCCGACATCGAATTGTTTGTGTATTTTATATTTTAAAATGTATTCAAGTAGCAGTGACTGCAGTGATAGTTAAACACCGGAAAACTCACTACGTTCGGGATTCTATCCTAGAATCATTCACTATATTCGTGATTTAAAAAAACGCCCTCGCCGTAAAAATATAGTTTTGCTCCCTCATGACACAAACTACTATTCCCACGTTGAAGTGTTATTTGTTTTATTTTTTCAATTAACAGCTTTTTATTTGCAAGCCATAAAAATATAATTGTATAATCAATACTTTTCCAATAAATAAAATCAAGTTTCATTGCGATGGAACATTAAAGAACATTAAGCACAATTACACCTTCAATATGTTTCTTTTTGCAATCATAATGTAACACGCTTTTATTTATTAAAAAAGTGTTGATTATATTATAATGATATTTTTCTGTATTTTAAACCTGATATTAAATTATTATTTTGTAATTTTTAGTTCTTTTTATATTAACAAGAACATAATAAAAGCTTGTTTTTAAAAAACTGTATATTTTAATTTTTCTGAATAGTGATGCTATTTAATGTTATTATTGATAGCGGGTGTCCAACGGCGTTGCCCGCGCGAATCCAGTTTATTCCCGTTCCCGGGAGAATTTCAAAAATTGATAATAATACCTAAATTGATAACTATCTATACTACCACAATAATTTAGTCCAGTAATAATTATCTGATTTAGTTTTTGAAGTTGATTTATATTTATGTTGTATAAAAAGATGCTCGCAGAATAAATATACCTAAGTTCAATGACTTTTTATTTTTCGTATTTTTTATCAAAAGGTTTTATAGAAACCTGTCAATACCTGTCAATAAGTTTTTTTAACACTTGTGTACGCAATTGTAAAAAACCATATAAAACTATCCTATATATTTAAAAAGGTTAGCATAATGTACTAAACGGCCGCTTTTCTGTGACCATCTAAACTCGGTCGGGCTACCACGATAAATAACTTAAAATGAGTATTTTTTGATTATCTCCTTAATTATTGATTGTACGATGCTGAAATTTCACAAGTATAAAATTGAACTATATAACTAATTATTTACGTATTATTCGGTTAAAAAATCCCACAAAAAAGTCCATTAATAGGGGGTTAAATAACGGTCTGCGCGTCGAGGCCCAAACCGAGCTAAATTTCATTATAATTTATTAATTACTTATAGGATACTAATGAAACTTCACAAATATCTGAAGGCAGTTGCAAGCTACAAAATAACGTTTCAAACAAGTCTCTAGACCTCTTATTCGAAGTGCTAGGACGTATTAGAGGGTTTTTCTATTTACTTACATAACTCCTAAACGATAAATTATTTTTTATTTTTTATTTCACAACTAATTAGGAATAAGACATAAGAAGTCATGTACAAAAAATTATGATAGTGCGCTTAACCATTTTCGAAATTCAGCGAAAAAAGCAAACATTAAAAATGCGTCATTTTGAAATTTTTGAATATCTTCGGAACCATTAACGATACAAATTCAAATTAAATCGCAACATTTACTCCGTCATCACAACTGATTATGTAGATAAAAATTATTTCAATATTCCCATTAGAAAAAAAAAATTGCCGCTGGGGTAACGTTACTCCAGCGGAAACTGTTTTTCTTGAATTACTCAAAAACTTTAAGCAATACAAATTTTTAAATCTGCACAACATTTACAGAAGCCGGACAACTAATTATCTGTATCCCTCAAATGCCGATATTCGACAAATTTCCGCTGGAGTAACGCACTCCTCTCTTTCTACTTTATGGTTCTACTTTTTTTTTGGCACTGCATTTTGTCAATGTCAAGTAACTTAGTTTTAAAGTCTTCATTTTATACTTTAATCTTAGTTACATGGACTGCTTCATAGACCATGCACAAACAGTCAGTGTCTTCAACACTTCCTACATCCCTCCCTTGGTTATCAACAGTAAAATAATAGCACTTTTACTGAAGACTTCGCTGTGATTTCTTGCGGCAATCCAAAAAGTCCATCCCTTGCATTTTATCGAATTTCCCATTCACTGTTCACTTTCACGGATACTTGCCACATAATATACTATCACTAATATGAGTCAAAACCCGAAATATATAAAATAAAATAAATAAATACTCTCACGCCTTTTATCCCCGAGGGGGTAGGCAGAGGTATTCCATTACTGCATATACCTAGGTACCTACATTTCACGAGATATATTGGACCCCTAAACGTGATAGGTGGTGAGCCCATCGCCGGACCGGGTCTATTTACACATGTCTCAGAATTAATTCCTAGACCTGTGGGTTTTCTCACGATGTTTTCCTTCACCGTCGAGCTAGTGATAAATATGTACGTAGTTTTTGAAAAACTCATTGGTACATGCCCGAAATAGGATAGGTATGTACAGCAAAATGAAAAATTATACAAAAAGAATGACGTCCCTCTTCGGATTCCCGCCAAAAAGCCTCAAGGTTCTACTTATATCTCGAATTTCACACGATATTTTAGTCTGTGACATTGAGGCATAGACAATAAACAAGCTTTGAAATAGGACACTGTAAGGAGTCTTATTTGCATTTCCCTTGTAGTTCAAGTGATGGGTTTTCACCTTGTTTTTACTAACCCAGATGTTTGAATATTTCTTATTGCGTAGTGTTTACCCGACTACAATTTCTTTTTGCGTGTATTTATGTAATGAAAAGAAAATAGAATTAAAAAATGAAAAAGAAAATATTAACTATAAAAAAAACTTCGATAACGCGGCTTAGAACTCGGGCGTCTATTGGTGCGTTTTAAGCAGTGTCGCTACAAAGGAAAAACAGAAGGAAAAAAGTTTACGCGGAAGGAGTAGCGGGAAACTTCTAGCAGGTATTGTACCTAAGTATATAGCTGCGAGTTGATTGTAATTATACAACATGTAACAGAATAAGCGCAATTCTGGTTGGCTCCTTGTTTTTTTTCTATAAATGTCAAAACACAATACTCTATTCCACAATCGGGTAAAGGAATATAAAACTAATATAAAACTCGCGTGTTTGATATCAGTTTGTCTGTCCGGTCGTAACTCACGGACATCGATAGAAAACATGGTCTCTAATAGATACGTTCTCAGACATCCGTTTGATGGAAACTAGCTAAGAGGGAAATAAGGATCAACGCTTATTAGACACTAGCTGTTCTGCGCGGTTTCATACACATAGTTCCTCTTCCCGTGAGAATACGGAAATAAAATATAGCCTATGTTACTTAGGGATATTGTAGCTTTCCATTGGTGAATGAATTTTTAAAATCGCTCCAGTCGTTTTTGAGTTTATTCACTACAAACATAGAAGAATACAAATCTTTCCTCTTTATAATATTAGTGTACAAGTGTAGACTAGGTTTTCCCACAACTTTCAAAATGTTTCCGTCTAGTATCGAGGTGCAGACACAATCGGTCCTTGTCCAAGACCTTTCTTGAAACCTAGCATTATCTATAAAATTTTTCAAGAAAATCGTAAATATTTTGAATGTATTTTTTAAATATTTCCTGATTGTTTTCTGAAAGTTACACTTCTAGTAGGTAAAAATCTGAAAGTTACACTTCTAGTAGGTAACTTGTTATAAGATTGACATACCATATAATAAAACTACGCTACTACGCTAAACTACGCTATACTAAAATCGTAAGCAGTCGGAAGGAGATAGATTCGAGTAAATTTGATTTGTCAATTTTGTACTGGGTTCTCTTTAAGCAGGTCATACAGCGCAACTCGGGAGTTCACAAATGTGATTCACATAGACATCTATTGGTTTTTCAAATCGATGCTCGATATCGATACACATATTTCCTGGAACCAGACAACAATAGTGTATCAGTATTCATTTTATTTTATTTTATTTTTATTTTATTTTTATTTTATTTTATTGATAGACATACACAACAGTTAACAATCATATAAGTAATAAAAAAACATGTGATATCAAGTGAACAGATTGCCAACCAGGAGGGTGTATGTACAACATGATTGGGCTACGGCAAAAAACAAATGCTACTTGCTATATAACATAATAATAATAGGGAGTGACAGTAAACATAATAATAAAAATAAGTAACATACAAAATACGCTTATAATATTTAAGTGTTCATGAAGACATCGGTGACTGCTTTTTTAAGTGAACGTGGATTATTTAAAAAAATGTCGGGTGATTTGTTATTTGTCCCCACGGTTTCCTGCATGACGTTGTAGAATCGACACATTCTTGTCAATTTTAATGTTCTATGATTACATATTATATTAGGCTTGAGTTGCATATTAGGTATCTAGGAGTTCCGGTATTACTTTTTGTGAAAAGCAGCTTTTCTGTTCTCTGCCGTTGAATTATGTAGTAACTTTAGTTTAATCTATTAGTGACCTGACCCAGCTTCGCATGGACGCAATGTGTATGTATAAAACTTCAAGATCGAATTCTATTGAATGACAGTGAAATGGTTTAGAAGTAATCTACAGAGGGCAGAAAAAGCGACTTTTTTTCATACTAAGTAGGTATAAAGAAATAACGTATTATATATAGTAGGTATAATAAATTCACTAGAGGTATTATAATTTCACGGACATTTCATACAATATCACTGAAAATCTTAGTTACATTATAATTTTATTCAGCAAATTCTGTGAATTTTTACACCCAAGGTAAATTATCAATACTAGCAACACTGTTGATCTCTATTCTCTATGTTCAGATGGCGCCATTTTGGGTCCCAATTAAAATCTCAAACTAAAATGGACCTCAAATGGTAACCAAAGTCATTTCGTGATCTCGCATATTCAAAGATTGTTTTAGATAGTATAGCCTCTAGATCTCCTTAGCTCTGAGGTACCTAGGTTTTCACGAGTGTATAAAAACACATAATTTCCCGCCAAATATCTTTCAAAGTCCACCACTCCGCTTAGCCAGGGTTGCCATTTGTACGAGTTTCCTCGTAGATACGAGATTTGTGGTTATTTGGACGAGCCGATTCACGATTTTCGGCCAAAATATTATGAATCGGTAGCCGGCGTCGGTAAAGACCTACCGAGATATCAACCTGGGGTCTAATTTCTATACGTATAATTGAAATCGATTTTTTTTGTTACGCTGTCACTACTTGCTATAAATAGGTACACTGACTGATCGACTGAGCCATGGAAGAAACAGTTTTCCCGTGGCTTACGGCTACTGTAAAATTACAGACAACTTAGTAAACCTATATGCGTAAGATTACCCGTCTCGACGCTATGGCATGCTATTTATTTTTATTTATTTATTTAACTTCATGTACCAAGAAAATGTACACATTGCGAACTTAATGCCTAAAGGCATTATCTACCAGTCAACCATCAGGCTAAGCAGAACTAATTTGGCGGAATTGGCCGCAAATAGTAAAAAAATCAATGCTATCTAGTGATAGCATTGATTTTTATAGTTAAAACAAAGTCGCTTTATCTGTCCCTATATCCCTATGTATGCTTAAATCTTTAAAACTACGCAACGGATTTTGATGCGGTTTTTTTTAATAAATAGAGTGATTCAAGAGGAAGGTTTTAGTATAAGCATTGCAGCCGTACGAAGCCGGGGCGGGTCGCTAGTTAATCATAATTACTAGTAAGACATGACATTGTAAAGAGCTGGCTTTCAGTTTGTTACTGCTTCTTCTCCTCAACTATACATATACCTACCGAAGCGGTGGAGTCGCAATGACTTTCAATAAGAGGACTTATAAGCCCCTACATTGAATAAAAACATTACATTTTTATGTTTTTTG
Organism: Ethmia dodecea; assembly: GCA_963855545.1. NCBI lineage: Eukaryota > Metazoa > Arthropoda > Insecta > Lepidoptera > Depressariidae > Ethmia > Ethmia dodecea. Next base: position 1,680,889 of record OY979463.1, on the reverse strand, counting down.
TTCTTCTCGGGGTACTGCATTTGGAACCCGCAACTCGTCGGTGGAGATATGCTGCTATTTACATTAAAACCTCCAAGGACGAGTTTCGAGTCCCTTTGTTGTTAGACTACACACTTTTCAGTGTTATTTTTTACGTACATAAGTGAATTTGAAGATAAATGAATTTTATTTGACCTGCTTTTGGAAAACTTTCTAGGGTTGGCAACCCCGCGTTAGTACCTGCAAGTCCCAGGCGTGCCTTATCTCGCTATGGCGGGCGCGAATGACAAATATCAATTTATATGTTAATATTCGCTTGCTGGGGTGACAAGTAGGAACTACCTCTAAAAGTTATGACGTCATGATGTATTTTCGCGCTACAATTTTATTATTTTAATGGCTGAAAAGCCACGAGCCTAATTTTTGAATCTTGACTACGACATTAGTCAAATAAATAAATATTGCTCATCATCACTGCAGAGTATAAAACAAAGTCGCTTTCTCTGTCCCTAAATCCCTATGTATGCTTACATTGAATAAAAACATTACATTTTTATGTTTTTTGTTCTTCTCGGGGTACTGCATTTGGAACCCGCAACTCGCAACCCGCAATCTCTAAAATTACGCAACGGATTTTGATGCGGTTTTTTTAATAGATAGAGTGATTCAAGAGGAAGGTTTTAGTATTAGCATTGCACCTGTACGAAGCCGGGGCGGGTCGCTAGTAAGACATAATTAAAAATATTTATGGGTTGATGCACCCTTCTTCCATAGTTTCGTTGTATACGAGCTAAGACTTCGAATTGCAAGTAGCATGATGTTGATTTTTGGTCTTTTGAAATTGTAACTTACCAATGTACTTAATTAGAAATAAAAAAAACTTAAATAATCTCACATCTCAAAATACTAACAGTTGGGTGACTACTAGCCTAACACCGTCTCTTAATTCGTAGTGGGCTCTCGTGGAACATTATAGTTATAGCCCATGCTACCCTAAATATAAAGAAAGATAGGTAGGATCTTTTTACGATCAATTGATTAATACTGGCAGGCGCACGTGTATTCTAATTCTAATTTTGAAAGTCAAGAGGGGAGTTGGAAATAAAATGGCAGTAGCAAAGACGTTTAAAGAAAAAGTTTTTCTGAATGATTTTCTTCCAACCTCTTTGGGCAGTAGTATAACGGAAAACGATTTTTATTTTTTTCTTAGACCCGCCCCTACATACCGATTTGTAACTGACTGTCGATATTGGATTCAAATCATAATTAGTTAGGTACTAGCAGTCGACTGTAAATAATTAAGTACCTATATTATTATCATAATAAACCTACTCAATATTATTTACTACAATAAAACCAAGATGGCCGACAATCTGCAATAAAATCCAAATTATTATAGTTTATGCTCAATAAATAGTTGTCTATGGCATGGTCGTTTTATTGCGATTTTCTCGTATTTATTATCTAATGCTGTGGCCTAGTTGGAAGTGAGCCCGACTCTCATGCATAATATCCAAGTTTGAACCTAGTCCCCCCATTCGCTTAATTGTAATTCTATAGTCTATTTCGCACCAAATGGGTTCGGTGACAGCTCACATTTTTCCTTTTTACGCATACAACTTTCTAGTAAGAAAAATAGATGGTTCCAAAAATAATGAATAATTTATTATTATGTCATTGCTAAAATACAATAATTGTCGCCTCTAAAATTCTAAATTAAAATCTCAGACAATCAAAATCAAGAAAATATAAAAAACAATAGATAAATAAGATATCCTAAAAATACGTATTGCGTGGAACGGAACTTTTACTCATAGGGATTGACACAACATAATCTACATTAAATCGATGAATCGAAGCGTTTTGGCGGGAATCCGAAAAAAGGTGCAATGTTTTTGTAAAATTTTCATTTTGTTGTATCTTTTGGGCTTAAAATAGTAAAAGTGTATTATGTGGCAGGGGTCTGTGAAAGTGTACAATGATTTGTAGATTCGATAATGTATGATTATTTCCGTATTGCATCAAAAAGTCGATGATATTTTTTTTTATTTTACAATGTTTTTCCCTTATATAACCAGTGAAATTTAAACATATTCAATAAAAAGTAATCTTGAAAAATCATTCTACCAATAAAGTATAAAATCGATTCCATTTCCTTTACAAACTTACTCGAAACTTTAGAAAAATCGATTGGATTTCATTAGGACACATCACTTCAATTGTCAACAGTAAACTGTCACCGAACCCATTTGGTGCGAAATAGACTATAAGTATTAAGAATTACGTAAAAGAAGAAAAAAGAAAAATGTCACGCCTTATATCCCCGAGGTGGTAGGCAGAGGTATTCCATTACTGGATATACCCACTTCGCACGAGATATTCTTTGGACCCCTAAACGTGATAGGTGGTGAGCCCATCGCCGAACCGGGCTGTTACACATGTCTCAGAATTAATTCTTGGACCTACGGGTTTCCTCACGATGTTTTCCTTCACCGTCGAGCTAGTGATAAATGTGTACGTAAGTTTTGAAAAACTCATTGGTACTATGCCAGGATTCGAACCCGAGTCTCACTGATTTTCAACATGTGAAGCAGGCTCTTTAACCGTCACTGCTCTTAAGAATTACGTATAAGTCACTATACTACTTTAGAGTGTTGTAAATTTTACTTGGTCAAGTCGAACGGTTATGTCAATCCAAAGAGATTAAAATATAATAGGACATAGAGGGGACATTGGGAATATTTTCATACAAAACTTTGAAGCATGTTTGAAACTCAAGTGTCATGTCAGTTAGTATGAACGCGAGCTGTCACTCGGTCGAAATTGTACTAGACTTCTTCCACTTGAAATAACTTTTGGCTTCAAATTTTCCTCGCTTTGTCCCTCTATGCCCTATTTTATTGCTGTATGATGCCTAAAATTTGTAACGATATACTATTCTTGAGTGATAAAGAAATGAGCAGAAATGTCCTAAAAGGCAAACCAACTTAAAAAATATCTGTTAGACCAACTCACATAACTTTAACGTAAAATTGTAGTGTAGGTAGTTATTCTTTTTGTAAAGTAAGGAGCGCAATGCGCCAACAAACTGTTATTTACAGTTTGGCGCAAATACTGTTTGTAAAACCATATAAATATGCCAATAAACGTTTTTATTATTATTATTATTATTATTATTTTATATTTTAATCTCTTTGTGTCAATGATATACATTTGTCATTCTATTCGAATAATCTTTACGTCTTATAAAGTAACTTATGCCTACACTTTTATCACTAGGTCAACGGTGAAGGAATATCGTGAGGAAACCAGCAGGTCTCAGAATTGATCCTCAGGCGAGTGTAACAGCATGCCATTGGCTGATTACCTTTTACGTTTAGTGGTCAGAAAGTACTGGTGAAAAGTGGGTATAAGCATGAATTGAATATCTCTAATACCATCAGGGGTAAGGTGTAACATTTTAAATGATGTATTATTTTTATTACCTATCAATGATATCACGAGATTGATACCTACTTACAAAAGAGATTAAAATATAAAAGGACAATCTCTTTGCTACTTACCAAAGAGATTAAAATATAAAATTCAAAACTTTGAACCATGTTTGAAGCTCAAGCGTCATGTCAGTTAGTATGAACGCGAGCTGTCACTCGGTCGAAATTGTACTAGACTTATTCCACTTGGAATAACTTTTGGCTTCAAATTTTCTTCGCTTTGTCCCCTCTATGCCCTATTATATTTTAATCTCTTTGCTACTTACCTATTTATTTTATTAAAAAGGTATTTTAAATCTTACTAATGTCATAAAACAAAAATACAATAATAATCTAAGTAAAGTTAATTAAATAACCCGCCCCTAATCGTTCCCGGTGCAAAGGTGCCCATCACGCTGGTCGCGTTTCCGCGCTGGATTTAGAGGGCCAGCCTCTGCACCAGGAACGATCCGGCACGGGAGTCACCGCTTTTTTCGACGAGCCTTTTCCCTATCTCTTTTACAAAGCATTTGGCCTCATTGCCCCAACTGCCCATTGTCTCGACCGCAATCGGCACAAAAATGTACTGCGGTTCCATGGCGACATATTTTTGCCTTTTTTTAAGACCGGCGTCTTCTGCGGCAGCCGATGAGGCGGCAGCGGTACGACTCAGGTGGCTGGCGGCTACAGTGCTGACGCACGTTGCGTCCCATACCAAGCACTTGCCGTTTCTCCATGGCACCAGAGTCAGACCGTCTGGCCTCTTGCCGTCTGACCTATTTTAAATGTCTACTCAAAACTAGAATACCTCAATCATAAAATAAAATTAGTTTGAAAATCACCTTTACCTTCCCACTTGGTCAGATACAATTCTTTTAATGAATAAACTGAGACTGATTTCGCATAAAAATTACTGCCATTATTGATAGCGCAATAAAACCATCCCTATCTGTAAGCACACCTTAAAACCATAGACAATATCGCTGACAGATGTGGATAATGTTCCCGCCAACCGCCAGCCAATGGCGGCGCTGCTTATTTTTTTCATAAGCGCAACAGCTGCGTCTTTTCGGCCAGTATTAACGCGTGTTATTGGGTGTTTTTATAAATATATTCTGTGGTAGGGACGAAATGAACACAAGGGGGGATTAATGTGCTTTTTTTGAGGATGATTTGTGACTGATGATGATGTTATTTTGATAGGGGAAATTGGATTTTGGTTTTAATGAGTGTTGTGGTGATTATGAGGGTCTGTGGTAGATAAGAGATTTGGAACTTATTAAAATACATATCTACCTGCCCACATACATAATCCTTAGATTGGGTCTAAAGAACCGTGTGAGAATATTTGTTGAGAAAAGACGCATGCAGCCAAATTTCATCTCGGAATACCAACGAAGTCGCGGCAAAAGCTATAAAATATAAAATAGTCGGTTAAAAAAACACGTCATGTTATTTAGAGATGGTTCATTTTATGAGTAGCATTTGGAAAATCATATGAAATGAGTTTTTATAGTTTGCATCTGCTACTTTCTTTCACCTATAGGTACTATCAGCAAACGCTAAGCCTGATACATTTGGAAAAATTGTCGCTTGCAAGCTCAAATTTTATTACCCCGACCCTAATTAGAGTTACACAATGAGAAGCCCGTAACACCGTTTTTTTTTTCTATTGCTATCCATTCATCGACACTAAATGGTCATAAACATGAAAGAAACACTTTATTGTAATTGTCATTGTTACTATAAGTGAGGGCTTTGTAGTCAAAGGGTGAGAAAAGATAGCTGCTCGCTAAAATGACACTTAGGTGTATCAGGCAGAACTTTTTTCGATAGTACCTACTAGTAGCAGTGTGATTTTTCAGTGTAATTAAAAATCACTGAAATTTCACGGGGGAAATAAAGAAGTACATAGGTACATAACCTCATGGCTTTTTCCCATTGGGGTAGATAGAAACAAAATAATAAACAATAGAGTGCCACTTGCTAGGAACCTGACTGATTTCTCGTGCTTCATCCACATCTATCGAACCACTCATTTATGATCGTCGGTTTCGGATACTCTATAACAGCCTTTTCTTCAATACATCACCGATCAGCAGGCGTATTCAGGGAGCTTCGATATTCGATATCGGAAAATCTGTCGAACACTTTCGAGATGGGCTGATGTTGGTATCGCAAACATTCGAGATGGGCTGATGTTGGTGTCGAAAACTATAATGTCATATGTGACATAAGGATTCGGAAAATTTTCCGTGGCTGTCGGAAACGTCCAGAATAAAGTTTCCGAAGTCGATAGATTCGACTTCAGAAAATTTTTCACTCGATCTGAATCGAACGGAAACGGTATCGAGTCTCCTTGAATACGCCTGCTGGTCGATGTAAGTACGACTAATTAGGTTATCTATACTAATATTATAAAGAGAAAAGATTTGTATTTTGTATCTTTGTTACGAATAAACTCAAAAACTACTGGACCGATTTAAAAAATTATTTCACCATTAGGAAGCTACATTATTACTGAGTAACATAGGTTATATTTCATTCCCGTATTCCTACGGGAACGGGAACTACGTAGGTGAAACCGCGCAGAACCGCTAGTACTAAATAAAGAAGTAATTTCATTAAATGAACTAATGGAAAAGTAGCCAGTACCCATCCCTAATGTTAATCACAAGTATTACTAAGAACTAAATCTGCACGTAAATCAATAGACATTAAACCAACATTTATTTCACACACAATTAATTCGGGTAATTAATTAAAATGCGAGAATAAAATGCGCCACAGATTTTACGAGCCATAAAAACACTTTCTTAAACGCAACTCGTTTACGCCGAGAAAATATTGAATATAAAATAACGCATTCTTTATTTACTTTACCTACAAAGTAAATGTAATTTAAAGTCAATTTGTTGGTTATTTCGTAATTCCGTTCATTCCTTTATGTACTCGTACCGGAGATGTGACTTATCTGAAATACAAGTATCTGAAATACAGACCCAAAATGGCGCTGCCCGCGCATAGAGAATAAAGATCAACAGTTATTTTTGTTTTATGATCGTCTGTCATTGCTAAATAAAGCAGAGTTAAATTAGATATACCGTAAAGAATCTTAGGTGGTACAGACTGCAGGAAACCGTAATAACGAATTACATAAAATCCCAGAGATATTCATTTCAATCTCCCATTTGGATTACTTCATAAAATCGACGATGAAAATCTCCTTCGTTAAAACCTTATTCGTTTTTTCAACAGATTATGTTAACCAATCAACGATTAAGGAGATAGCGCTCGTAAAGTTATGGTTTTACGTCCTTACGCAATCTGCGTTTATGACTAACATTTACGAGGACGCCTTTTGGCTTTAATAAGAATACATAAGGTTTATTAAGTAGGCTGTTAGCGAGTTTGCTCTGGACGTTATCGAGTTTTTACCCGATTACACCCGAAGGAGGATAATGTAATGTTTCTTCGATTTGTTTAAGAGCAGTGATAGGTCTGTTGTTATAGTGAGCATATTATTTTTTATTTTTTGTGACCCATCTCTTTTATTTTTTTATTTTAATATGAATTTATAAAATATGAATTTCATATTATGGAATTACAGAAACAACCTTCAAATCGATACAAATTGTAATACTTATAGATTTATTGGTCACATTTTCATTGCTCTCGAAAAAGAGTTTTTAAAAGATAGATTGACTGCTATCGATAAACAAATCGATGCGGCTACCCTGGTTTTTATCCTGTTGAATAGTTTTATTAATCATATTTTTTTAGGTAAGAAAATAGTCAATTGTATAAAAAACAAGAAACAGACTGGCTGATTAGCTGACCGACTAATCGATCAATGAACAGCCGAAACCGCTGGTTTTATAAATAAGAAATTATGCACAAAAGTAAGCACTAAGCAGGAATTATAAAAAAAACCCTCTGGAACGGGAACAAACAAGATCCGAGCTGACAGCAGTCCTAAGCATCCGCTCGTTTTTTTTTAAATGTAATGGCACCGCGTTTAGCATTTTGCCAATGTCAATTACCTAATTGAGTTTTTAAGTCTTTAGTTTAAAAAAAAAATAGTGTCTTTAACACTTTCAACATCCCTCCCTTGCTTATCAACAATAAAATGGTAGCACTTTAACTTAAGACTTCGTTGTGACTTCTTGAGGCAATCCAAAAATGTCCATTCCTCGCATTTTGTCGAATTTCCCATTCACTGCACACTTTTACGGACACTTGCCACCTTTGAGTATTAAACCAACCGGAGACGCCACTAACAGGCGTTCCCCTCTGCCAAAAAAACGTGTCGGTCTTTGAGCACACCGGTTAAATACAACTAGTTTGTTTGAGTTCACGGAGTGCTTGTATTGGTGAATGTATTTGTGTGCACCTAGTTCAAGCTAGTGTTTAATTGTTTTATCAAAAAATGCGTTTGTTTTAACATTATTTGTGATTGTTTCCTCGTCCCCCCCGCAGAAATTGGCAGACTTTTTTGTAAAGAAACTAGTGCGCGTGACGTCTCCGGTTGGTTTAATACTCAAAGCTTGCCACATATTATATATCTACTATTAGCAAAAGGAAAATTATACAAAAAATATGCCGTTCCTCTTCGTATTCCCGCCAAAAAGCTCTCATCCGCTATTTCTTCTATAAATTAGTAAAATATCTCGTTTATATCTATAGAGAACATTACTTATATGAATACGTATTCCTACCCCAATATTAAGCGTCATAACACTCCGCACCATATCATGGCCGCCCCAAACAATAAAACAATTACGTGGTCGAGCATTAAATAAATAAATGAACACCGCAACATCCCTAAGCCGTTTAGGGGTTGTTTATACCCTGCCGAGGGGAGATTTGTACTCGAGGAAATTATTTGGGGATCTTTTTATTGTCTCCTGATACGGATGATCACGGTTGTGGGTACGATAAAACACCTAATCCACTGACAGTAAATTATTTTGTCCGTGGAACATTGTTTTCGGTAAAGATGGCGGATTATTTTACGTAAAGTGCTTTTGTTGGGCAAATAATAATCATTTATTAATAATAATAAATTGTGGGACACAATTCACACTCGGTTATTTAGTCCCAAACTAGGCAGGGCCTCTACTATGGGTACTAAACAACTAATAAACATACTTAAGTAAATATTAAACGACCAGACACGAAAGCCAGCCACCTGAAGAAATGAAAAAAAGGCTGGCGCAATAAGGTAGGCAATATAAAAAAACCTTTTCGGAGAGATAATGCAGTGTTTTGCTCCTTGGCACTGTTCCAAATGCTTCTTCCTCTTTAAATTTTGTGTATTACTTATGTTGATTTTTTAAATATTTATTGATACTTTTAACCCAAATACGTATAAAAATACCTACCTTATAGAAACAGTTTAGAAATATAAACTTTTTCTTCAAACCTTTTTTTTTTACCATTTCATTTTTTTATTTCGCCATCTTGATTTATGTTGCCATTGAATCCATTAAGTAGCGCACACAGTGAACCCTCTCAGTGTAAACCACAGATAAAGCCTTGTTTATCAATTTGCGACAATAACAGGCCACTCCCCGCGACGCTATTCTGAATGCCAGCGTTTTCCCTTCAACGCTGAATGCGTAATGGATTTCCCTGAGCTTGCTGTAAGGTAAAGGAGAACGGTCAATTTAGAAAAAGATAAAATACCCACGTTACACCATCAAATTTTTAGGAACCATAAACAGGTGTTGAGCCCATCGCCGGACTGTGGTGCTGCTATAAGGCTGCTACAGATTCCTCAGAATCAATTCTGGGATCTGTGAATTGCCTGAAGGAACACCTTCACCATCGTAAATAGGGATAAATAAGTAACGTAGGTACATGAGTTTCTAAAACTCAACGGTTCACTCCCTTACCCGGACTCGAACCACGGGTGTTATGAAGACAAACAATAAACGATTGGAAATGCAAATTAATCAGGGTTTTTTCGGGATTTTCTAAAACTCGTTTTTCAGAGTTAGTTACTTTCATTACTGCTGATTATTGACTTTGACTTTTATATCGCTATGCAGAAATAAAACAGTAAAACAGTATTGTTGTAAGAGATCATGGTACAAAAATAACATAATAAATTAATAATAAATAATAACATAATAATAAATAACATGGTAAATTTTTTTAAGCTTGAAACAAAACGTTCCTGAACTAATTATGATAGTTTTTTTTTAATAATAATGTTGGACCCTAGGATTTTAGGTTAAATAATCTGTCGCTTGTGCCTCGCATCGTAAAGGCGCGTCCCTTTCGGCGTGATTGTTAATATCCGAGGGGACATAAGGGGACTCTATTGGCAAGTTCACGCAGGACTTTGTATGTGATTTTAGTTTACGTGAAGTGAAACTTCGTTGCCGTAACGGGATTTGTACAGATTTTTGTACAAGAGAGAAAAGGCATTAGTGTGAGGTCACCTTTAGCAAAAAAGTTTTTTGATAGTGTAAATACCTACTACCAACAACACTTGAATCAATAACATAATTAATATACTAAATAATATACTCGTACATTACTAATCACAACATTATTAGTGAAACAACCAACCACGCAAAAACCATTTTCATCCAGACAACCTAGGTAGAGTTCTAACTGAGATAAAAACATACCTAAGGTAATTATTTCATTCTTATAAAGATATAAAAACTTCATTAAAACTGCGAATTTAATGAACACAAGTGAGCTCAAAACAAACAAGTGAGCGCTCTTTTCAATTCAATCTTTTCCACGCGAATACAACCTCCTTTCAGCCGTCACTTAAAAAAAAACACGCACAAGAAAGGCGGCGAGGTACGAACACAAATTACCGATGCAATTTACATAGAAAAAGTGACAACGGTCGACGCAAAACATTTGTTAAACCCATTGTGTTGTAAAGTATTATATCCATACGGTTTTTCAACTTATTTATTATTTATAAAATGTACGTATTTGGTTCGTACTAACAAGATGTTTGCGCCATGTCAAAGTCGGCAAAATGTGAATGGGCGGGTTTACAAAGCTTTTTGTGCCATAGACAACTTCGACTCTCTTTCTTCGGCAAAGGTGTTTTGCTGTTTTGATATTCAGCCGTGCGGTAGGTAAATCGTTTTTGTGATTGATGTAATCTGATTTTTGTCATTGGATTTGTAATTGACTCCGGATTTTGAATTGATGTTCAATTTAACGGAAAATTGGTATGCGACGGCGTCTTAGGAGTTTAAATTTCGAATCTTCTTGATCGAATTTTTATTTGATCGCTGAAGAATTTCGCGGTTTAAATGTAATAACAATAAGGCATTGGCACAAAGGATTTACAGTCAAGCGTTATAGCTTCAGTTATATGTATATTCTTGTGAAATATTATGTTAGGTAGACTCAGATGTTGAATTTCTGAAGCAAACGTCGCGGGTTCGATTTCCGAGTGGGGTCAACATTTTTGTGCATGATTTGGTTTCGTGTCTAGAGAATTGTATGTTTAACAGTTACCTACTTAGTACCTACTCATACTCGTAGTACAATAAAAATGTAATAGGTAGATACGATATCAGTTACTTTTTAATCTGTCTTAATGAAAATTAGGCAATATTAAACTACCTAAGATGTACCTACCTACCACGTGATCGTTTTTAGTAGGTAGGTACACAATTTCTTTAGTTTGTGATTTTAGTTTTAATTTAAATATTTTTATCTAAATTATTTTTGAAAGTTTTTAGAATTACCTATTTTGTACCACAATATATTTGTTCTAAATGTGTATTTAAAATAGTTGTTTAAAAATAACAAAAATGCTTGTCAGAGTAATAAAACTTACAAATGCTGAAAAAGATATTACATTAGTTATTTTCTGCTAACAGATCAGATATTACTTTTCGAGCTTATTCGGCATCTTGGCTGGTTTCGATGACGCAAGCCATTGCTATCTTAGAAATAACAAGTTATGTCTGTCTCTCTGTCTGTCTGTGACTTTTTTACTTTAGGTAAAAACTCACGTCTTTTATCCCCTAGGGGGTAGGCAGAGGTATTCCATTTCTGAAGATACCCACTTTTCATGAGATTTGGACCCCTAAACGTGATAGGTGGTGAGCCCATCCCCGGACCGGGTCTTTTACACATGTCTCAGAATTAATTCTGGGACTTGCGGGTTTATTCACGATGTTTTCCTTTACCGTCAAGCTAGTGATAAATATGTATGTAAGTTTTGATTAACTCATTGGTACATGCCAGGAGTCGAACCGAGCCGCACTGATATATCATCATGTGAAGCAGGCTCTTTAACCGTAAGGCTATCACTGCTCTTACTTACATTAGGTACTAAAACTTGTATTTTGGTTAACCGAAATCCATTCGGTTGTTTTCTATAATCTATACCTACTGAGAAAACAAACCATTTTTTTAAACATGGGGCCCTTTTTCGCCACTTTAAAAAAACGCAAAAAATATCTGACATTTCTTAATAGTTTTATGGAGTTGATTGTAAAATGGCGTAAAAAGAACAAAATAGAGGACATTCACTCACATCAACACCTTGCTAAGCTATGGTTCTTTCCTCACATACGAGGAAGTATGGGCTATAATCTCCTTCGTATTGGGAGATGGTGTTAGGCCAGTAGCCACCCTACTGCCAGTATTTTTCAAGCCACTCAAGAGTATCTGATAAGGCTTAGACCCTCCTAAAACGAGATTATTTAACTAAATTTTGCTAGCAAGCCGAGATAGGATGCTAGTCTATAATACGACTAAATAAATGTTTGTTTGTTTCTTTGTTTTTCCTATATACCTAGTCCTACCCCCGTGGCGTAAAAGGCGTGAGGTTTTTTATTTTACCTATTCTATAGGTACTATTCCACCAATTGCGTTGAAACTTTTATGAGTTGTTGAGGAGAAAACACAAAAAAAACCTAGAGGAAAGAGAAAAGTTTAAAATTTCCACTGGAACAGGAAAAACAGCATCCACGCGGGCAACACCGTCTGGCATCCGCTAGTCTGCAATAAAAAAAACTTTGCCAGACCAAAATGACAGCAGTTGGAAACACATGCCACGAAATGGACGATCTAACTCCCTTATTGGTTTTGACAATGTGTTGTGGGTAGATATCGCCTTCTAAGCGTCTACAAATAGGATCCACAGAAGAATGGGAAGAGAGGAACATATAGGTACTTATTTATTAAACTATAGGTCTAGTAACACCATTAAAGATATACAAAAAACTTAATATTCTTTTTGATTACGATAAAAAATTTATATACCTATGACGTGTTACCTTATTTTTCTCTTCACTATAATACTATTATTACTAATGGCCACTCAGTGGTCGAAATTAGAAACAATACCAAAAAAATACACTACGGTCCAATTATTGTGTAGTAATTTTTGAAGAAAATACGAAATCTCTTAAAAAATAATCAAGATAATTTATGAAGTGTATTTGTTTTGTAAGTAAGCCCGGTAGCAAAATCGGATCGCTTACAAAACAATCAGTCAAAAGTACCTTTATCTGTGCGTCCTTTGTCTGGAAAAAAGAAAAAACTTTACGCGCCTTTGTAGCACGCGCCATTTTTAAAAGAATATTTTTCGTACCCGCTATTGTAATTTGAACTGTAACTCCATGGAATTTGTACTCAATAGCAGATCAAAATATGTTGGTTAATAAATATTTCCATTCAAGTCAGAGCTTCAGTACAGTTAATTTTTATTCAAATTGCAGCTCAAATTACAATGGTTACGGTCCAGTGTAAGTTGGGCGAGAAATGTATAGGTTCGTCGAAGTAATAGAGCTCAGGTTATGCTAGTTTTTCGTATTGTCCGAGACAATAGAAAATTGAATGCATTGTATCATTACACTGGTCAGTTTGCGGTTGACAGCTGATGTTTGTCCGTTTGTTCAAGTACCATTTTATTAACAAAACAAAAATAAACAAATTTGTTGTACTTGTGAAAAGGCATAAAATAAAAAATACGACAGTTTCCTGCGCGCGGGAAAAATGACAGCTGTCATTTGCGAAACTCTAAATAGTATTTTTTTTTAAAGAAATCGCCGCTTTGCCTGCCTTTGTAAGTGGCCAGTGCAACAAAAAGTTTTTATGCGGTCAGCCATTTCCTGAAAGAAGATCCGGCGTCTACTTTGTTTGGTCATTGTTGCGGTGTGTTTGGACACGTGTTCAGAAATAAACATTATTAGTAAACAGCCAGGTGACATAAATAATATGTATTTGTTATTTACTTATTTTCATAATAATATAAATTAGATACACTATCGATTACAACTCAACATTTATGACAATCAGTCAGGCACTCATTTCCCGAGTCACCAGACACAATCATTTCCCGGCGGAACCCGTATTTTTCCCGTTCCCATGAAAACTTCGCAAATCCTAGCATCCTAGAAAGTAATAAGTACACTTTCAATTTCTTGACGGTGGAGACTATTTTGATACGTCATCAGCATCACTCATCAACATTTATCATAATAATAAAGGTGCTTTTGGCACACATAGCAAGTATAATATAATAAAATTATATCTAGAAAAGAGTAAGAAATACAACTAAACATCTTGACTTGCGTACAACTTATCAAAATATAAGATCTAGAAGCAATTTATCTATGTAGGTAGGTAATACTATCTTGCAACCCACAAGCACTTTCTTTGCAACTACACCTCAAAGCGAAACACCTTTTGCCGAAACAAAATTGGACAGAAAAAAACCAATACGTCACTTCGAAAACTGACTGGCCACAAAGACGGCTATTAACGTCAAAATATTTTCAAAATACGAACGCGCCCCGGGGCCTTTGCACCGAGCCGAATGGATTTAGGCCCTTGACCGTACCGACTGTACTAGATACAAATACTCGCGCATTTTTTTTGTGACAGTTTGGTACTTTTGAGGATGCCGCGAATGGCGTTTGATTTAGGATGGGCTTGACTTTTTGATGTCATTGTAACTTATGTTTGTAGCTTTTAAAGTAAGTCTTGTATATTGGTCGTGTACACTAGCGTAGTTCCCGTTCCCGTTTGAATACGGAAATAAAACATAGCCTATGTTCCTCAGGGATCTTATAGCTTTCTGTTGGTGAAAGAATTTTTAAAATCGGTCCAGTAGTTTTTGAGTTTATTCGTAACAAACATACAAATTTTTCCTTTTGGATAAAACAATTGGATATCTTACTTTACTGACTGAATCTATACTAATATTATATACCTAGTATAGATTCACTCAGTAAAGTAAGATATCCAATTGTTAGATACGAGTAGTATCTCAGTCATCTCATTCGGGTCTGTTTTTCAACTAGCCAATAAACAGGTACACCTTTTAGTAGAAATTTATTTATATTACAATAAATACATTATTTTTCGTAAATGAAATTTTATTTTCTGTTAAGACTAATCAGTTTAGCATCATAAAGCAACTTATTAATTTGTTTAGACGTCCTTACCTATATACTTCTTTGCTATTTTCCTAGACTTACTTCATCTTAAAAATGCGAAAGTTTTTTTTATGAATTGTTGAGGAAAAAGAGGCTATACATTCCATGAGACGGACGAAGTCAGGGGCAATAGCTAACGCCTAATAGATGGTTAGGTGCTGAAAGAATATAGCTCCAATTCTAATGACCATCGATATAATGTAAATTCTTATTGGCTACCATAAAATTTTAATAAACATATTAAAAACAAGTTCATCAAAAACCCACACTCAAATACCATAACAGCTACTTAATAGCTTCTTTACAAAAAACAAAACCAACGAACCGTTATACAAAACCAAGCTTAATTCGGCCAAACAAAAATTCTTACATAATACACCTATTAAAAAACCCATCCCTACTCAGCCGAAACAATTTTCTATTATAAAATACCTAACCGGATGCGATAAAGTAGCATTATGGCGCGATTATACCGAAAAAAGTTTCGTACTTCCGCTCCGAAAACACTGTGTGACACGAATAAGAATGGTGGTATTACGATTAAAAATGTACTTTGGATTTGAGCCCCCGAAATCAATGCGGGTTATCGAGTAGGGTTGTGCGGTTAGGGCTAATTTCGGGACGGAGTTACATTCTGCGGGACTTTTCGGGACATTTTTTTATAACTAAGATGACATGCTAAGATCTTGACAATTTTTTTTATTATACTTTATCCGCGTGTATGGTTACGATGGGAACGATGTATTTCGGAATGAAAGTAGCCAAAGTCGTTCGTTAAAATAAAAATGTACCTCGTCAAATCGTCCTGCCAAATTTTTTTAAGGTGGGTCCATCGGTTTAGCGGTGAAAATTGTTAATATTACCTAGTAGTGACCTTCGGGCAAGGTCTTTTATAAACAAAATAATGCTGTGAAAAACTGCAACCGATGTGAGATGAAATCGACACAATGAAGGACTTGAAAAACGTGGCCTGAAGTCAGTACCTACATATTATACCTAGGTTTTAAGAATACCTTAATAAGATAAGTAGCGCGGGTAGCGCAATAATTAAATAGGTAATAAAATATCTCGTCGGTAGAGATAGGCATCTGGCAACATTCAGGCAATTTCCATGGACGAGTTTACAGTGCCTTGTTATTAGACTATTGACGTTTCTAAGTGTAATTTTTATACCTAGAAAATAAATGAATTTGAATTTTGTTTTTTTTTTATTTTCTGTCAGAGCATTTTCTAATCTCGTCTAAAAACTCCTAAATTATTTTGTAGCTAAATGTAGTGCAGTGATACCTAGCCCTGTTCAAAGTGAGACCGCCTAAAATGCTCCAGTTAAAAAAAAGGAAAAGTGGCTATTTTCAGGAATGTAACATATTTACCGATCCCCTCGGCAATAAGGCCTCAGCACCAAATAATATATTGTTTTTAATTTTAAATATAACAATAAATAATAACAACAATATTTTTAAAGTCACTTTGCCCCGTACCAAATCTGTCCTACGTGTCACTTCGAATTAATGACGCTGAATAATAAAAAAATAAACGATTTAAACCCTTTATCGGCTGGCGCAGAAACCGCGCCAACTCAACCGTCAGCGTGACATCGAACAAAACGGCGTACGTGCCGATTAATTTAGTTTTTTTTGTAAATAAACTTATACACTTACATCCATTCTGCCAACTCTTTCAAAAAATGTGACTTCCCAAAATTCCTCTGAAAAAATTTAACTATTGTTATGAGCGCCAAAGTCTATTATAGTGATCTTGATAAAATTTAGAGCGAGAAGGTTGACATCAGGATGGAGAAGATTTTGTTTTAAAACGCGAAACAATGTCAGTGTTAGCGATTTCTTGCTTAACCTGGAGTCGTCACATGAAGAGTCAGACAGTACTCCGAGATTAAATCTTGAGTTGCAGTTGTCCATGGGCAACCGCGGTAGTCACTTACCATCAAATGACCCATCTGCTGATCGTTTGCCGCCTATAGTATTAAAAAAACAAAAACTATAGCTGTGCTGCTAATTTTTCAGTTTTTCCCTCTCATCAATGATTGATAACGTCATCTTCCATATCCACTACAGCTGAGTATGTTGCCACATTTGCTGCAGTACTTTAAGAATTATTGAATACTAGCGACCCGCCCAGGCTTCGCACGGGTGCAATGCTAATACTAAATCCTTCCTCTTGAATCACTCTATCTATTTAAAAAAACCGCATCGAAATCCGTTGCGATGTTTTAAAGATTTAAGCATAGGGACATAAGGACATAGAGATATAGGGACAGAGAAAGCGACTTTGTTTTATTATACTATGTAGTGACTAGCAGCGCGCAGCGCCTTGCAGTTTCACCCGCGCAGTTCCCATTCCCGTGGGAATACGGGGATAAAATATAGACTATGTGTTATTCTGATGTATAAGCTATATAACTGTAAAGTTTCATCAAAATCCGTTCAGTAGTTTTTGCGTGAAAGAGGAACAAACATCCATCCATGCAAACATTTGCATTTATAATATTAGTAGGATTCTATTGATCTAGGTAGTAACACGAATGTATTATACTTAATTGGCTTGCATTTTCCCGCGTCGACGGGACGCGGTCAAGCGTGCGCGGTTGCGGCGCGCATATTTGTGACGCGTCGTGTGCGGTCCCGCTTTCGCGCCAAAACCGCATTCGAAATTCAAACTAGGCAGCTTTTTTTATTTTTCCTCCACAACACATACCTGCCAGATAGTTCTGTTCCTTTTTTGAATTCAAGAGGTCTAGAAATGGATTCCTTACGAATGAGATTGTATTGCTTTGTTCATAGTTTTTCACGTTATGTGGGTACAAACTAATTATAATTTAAATGTTTACAACTCCATTAAAATGAGACATAAAAAAATCGCACCTTCATTAATAATTCACGCAAATTAAACCGTAGCGGTTATCAATCACCATTAAAATGCATGAAGTTTTCGCGATCTAAAGATAATGTCATTCAAAATGTTTTTTTAAACAAGTTTGTTTTTTGTAATGTTCGAGTAGGTATATATACGAATTTATGTGGTGTTATCATAGACCTATATGTCTATGGGTAATATGTAGAGCTACCTATTTAGTTTAAAGACGATTTATTTCCTTTTCTGCTTTCTTGGATTATGAGTTTTTTAACTCACACAAAACACATTTCTTGCATAACAATTAAAGGGGAACCCCCTTTAATTTTTACCTTTTTTTATATCCATATTTTTTACTATAACTTCATCCTAAAATTACCGATTAATGTTTTTGAGATACAGCCAACTAACAAACACACGCAAAGCGGACGCTCTTGGCACCCTTTTGGGTACGAAACACTGAAAAGAATTTGTCTAGATATCTGCTTTGAGTAGGTAGGTATATACCTGCCCTATTTATTTTATTTATGCTGTATGGTTTTATTTAAAAAGAACTAACAGCTTCAGTTCCCGGGCAAATTGACGTCATTAATAAAGAGAAAAGCTATCAACTACAGACAAAGCAAAGATATCCACGTCGCAGACCATATCAAAGGTCTTGTCCACCAAAAAGCCTGTCCACTGCCAGTGACATCCGTAAAAATTGCCGCAATTAAAGCTGAGAAAGAAAAAGTCATTCTAAATACGAATTCCGAAGCACAGAAGACAATGGCCCATTAGGAGTCCGTAGATAAGTATCTAGACGACCCAATTGTAGTTCCTTTTTTGAATTTTCGAACGAGTTTTTTTTAAATCGCGGCGTGGCTGCGGTGTCGATTTTTGCGGCTTACGATTTAGCTCTAACGATCCAAGGAGATTTTATGGGGATTTTATTCCGAGTCCTCGCAGTTTGCATGCGTTGTTGATTTTTCTTTTTAAATTACGTTTCTATTGTTGTACTGAGAGGTGATATTGATATGGGATATCATGTGATACATTATTGTTATATGTAAGTATTTTTAAAAAGTAGATGGTTTTTTGACAACGAAAATATTAAAACAAGTCATAATGGGTTTTTTAAATCTTTAAAAATCATAATAGAAATATATTAAGTACATAATTACTTTAAAATTACGTACCTACCTATAGCCCACTGAGAAAAATATTCACTACAATCCATTTTAACAGATTAAAATCTTTTCCAATCACAGATTAAAAAGTCAAGAGACTAAAATCTCATGAATACAAAAACTCAACAGCACACAAATTACTTAAATAAATCACTTAACCGGAAAAGAATAAACAAATTAACTGTTCACGCCATCACAAATTCAAACTGTAACACAATACCATAAAGTTACTCCACTTTTTTTAAACTCTACCTGGCAAAGTCAACCTCATTGTTTGGTAAACAACAATAACGCAATCTTGTTGGCCCTTCTAGATAAGACGTAGAACGAATACTGCGAATTTTACGCGAAATTCTGTTTATTCGATCTACTTTTCGAAGAAAGGGATTAGGATTTTTTCAGGGGATTGCCTTAGCCTGATCTAAAAAAAGTACAATTTTTTTTTTAATGTTACCTCAAGAGAATCGGAATGTTTTTTTTTAAATAAGAAGTCTGATAGAGCCAGCGCGAAATTTGCAGTATAAAATGCTGATTTGTTGATTGACTTGAAGTAATTATTATTTAATCTCAAGTAATATGAAACATATCATTATTGTTTAAATGTGATAAAACAATCTACCTATTGTAAAGTTTTCGTAAGTTAATAATAAATTAAATACAATTTTCTTGCACTCCTTTTTAAGTCTGGCTTTCACTGCAAGACATGATGGCGCGGACTCTAGCTACCATCTTTTTTAACTTTTGTTTTTTACTTTATTATAAAACAGTTTTCTAGATATAAATGATTTACCAACCAAGATATGTAATGTAAACCTACCCTTTTAAAAGTATATCAAACCCTACTCAAACAAAAGGTGCACTAAAATCTGCATACTATAAATAGCAACAAAGTTACAACGATGTAGACTTAATTTCAGTAACCGACACTTTTAACCTAGCTACAAAAAAGTATATAGTTTTTCATGAAAATGTAAAATCATGGTGTCAGACGAGATTTTAATTAATAAAAAAAAACTTGTGAAAACTTGTTTAAATGTTAGTTATCGCAACAATAAATTTATTAAATAAATAATCTGTTACCGCACTGATATCGCATATAGTAAATACCTACATTATTATACACACCTCTCTAAAAGTACCCAAAAAAGTAAAAACAGTTCCTTTTTTAAAAGGGGCCAATGAAAAATCGCGGCCGATACGCGTAATGCCCTACCGAATTTTGAAATCAGAAACTTATCAGAACACAAAATACATAGAGAATATTTTATTCAGGCTAACAATATTTACATGTTTTTAAGTTAAATATTCATATGGTTTTCACAAACCACCCTGATTTTTATTA
Source organism: Ethmia dodecea (assembly GCA_963855545.1). Classification (NCBI taxonomy): domain Eukaryota; kingdom Metazoa; phylum Arthropoda; class Insecta; order Lepidoptera; family Depressariidae; genus Ethmia; species Ethmia dodecea. Next base: position 1,660,614 of record OY979463.1, on the reverse strand, counting down.
TAAGTGAGCATTTAGATAAGTAATCTTACCTAATTGTGGTGTATTCCTAACTAAAATATGATGAAAAACCTACCTGAAATTACATTTCATCGCTTCATTTTTCAAATATTATATACTTACGTAGTACCCTAAACCTACAGATGACTTTGCAAAGTCAGCTGTAGGTTTAGGGTACTATGTGGTAAATATAATATCTGAAAAATGAAGCGATTCATATAATAACGATCGAACTTCACTTGAGAAGTTCGTTTTATCTTTTATTATATGATCTAGGTAGAGTATGTAATTTAGTCTTGGTTACGAACTTCAAAAAACATGTGGTCCGAAAATATCAGACTAAGATTATGTAGATGGTAATTTAATTTTAGTTATTATTTGCTACTAAGAGACACCCGGCGGCGCAGATCTCGTTTTTTTTCGTATTCGTAGGATTTTTGCAAGATCCATTTCATTAAACCTTTAACTTTAAAAATCACTGACAAGTGATTAAGTAATTTTTCCCTATAGTACCTTAATTACCTGCACGACAAAGTGGCGAAAAAGATCTGAAAATTTTGTTAATAGAGATAAAAGATTTGAGCACTTTTTTAGTAGGTACTAATATCAACTCTATCCTATCCCGAACCATACAATATTGCCGCCGAAACCATTTCAAATAAGAACAAGAGTGTTCCAAACTCAAATCTCTCGCCGCCGAGTATAAATTTGTTGGGGACATTTTTTTTCAAATTTAAGGCGACGTTTTATTCGTTTGCGATTAAGTGTTTACCGACTTATTTGCGGCCAGCACATATTTTCAAATGTTTTTTTTACAATAAAATATATACCTACTTAGGTAAAGGCTAAGGTTTTGGCTGTATATGTTTACAAAATCCTATTGAGCTTCACGAAACCGTTCGCGTAATGCATCGGTATTTTATTGTAATAAGATCATAAGAATAGCCAGTAATAATGTTCTCGCCATCACAGACAGGCAGGCAAGGAATTTCGTAAAGATAAATAAAAATAACCGATGGGGAAGAAAGGTTCTCGAGTGGACCACGAACCGTTCGAACGCAGCGTTGGTAGGCCTCCCACCAGGTGGACCGACTACATCGTCAAGGTCGCGGGTAACTGGTGGATGCCTTGATGAGGAATGGGGGCCTTTGTTCAACAGTAGACGTCTTCCGGCTGATGATGAAGAAATAAAAAATATCTTACCTACTTAAGTCAGCTAGATTTCTGACTCACTGTTTTAAACGCTTAGACTAGAAAAAAGATTTGTTTGCAGCATATTTTGAAACATTCTAGTTAAAAAAATAAATCAAAATTAACTTCAGCCGTTTGGAAAGTACACAATGCCACAAACATTAAACTTTATAAGTTATAACAATCGTCTGCTTTTGCATCGGGGGGTAAAAAAAAATGACAGCTTGTCTGCGTATATATTTTTTGTGTTTATTTATAATGTAGCAGCGATGAATTTCATAAGAGCTATTCTTAAGATATTAATTTGCTGCTACATTATAATCGTAATAGTACCAATATTACAAGTATCTTTAGATTTTCAAAAACTTACTAAAACATTACAACTCACTCCATAAAAACATTTTGAAGTCAATTTAAGAAAAAAGTTGTAGTCAAATATAAACAGTAACACAAAAAAGTCTCATTTCGAAACGTAATTGTCTATGGTCGTTTTTGTAGAGATCCCACGATACTAGAGACGTAATTGAGTTTTGGAGTTTTCTTCGCCTGTTTTTTTTTACTCTACTTTATTCAGATTTCATAGTGATTATTCTTACGCGGACGTTAGCTTTATAGATAGAGTACTTACTTTATAATAAGTAAACTTATTAAAAATAAATAATAACAGCAATGACAGCCTTACGGTTAAAGAGCCTGCTTCACATGATGAAAATCAGTGGTACATATTTATCCTAGCTCGACGGTGAAGGAAAACATCGTGAGGAAACCCGTAGGTCTCAGAATTAATTCTGAGACATGTCCAGTATATCTCGTTAAATGTGGGTATATCCAGTAATGGAATACCTCTGCCTACCTCCTCGGGGATAAACGGCGTGAGATTATTTATTTAATTTATTTTAAATTTTCGTTTTGACACCATCTTGAAAAATAACTTATTTGATTTTCGATTTCAGAGATCATAAAAAGTTGGTAACTCATTTGACTTAGCAGGGCTGAGGGCACTACCCTGTTGTATGAAAAGTTGCAAAATTTAAAGCATCTACGAAACGATAGCCTATCGGGTTGACTGCGGAATCCCAAAGTAAATAATCCATAGAAGATTTTTAACTAACATAAAAATCTCCGAGGCGCATCACTAGTATATAAATCAAACCGGCGGGACTCCATAAAACGAAGAAGCAATAAATAAAAACGTTACTGTCTGTCTGTCTGTGTGCGTGAACTCGAGAATTATCACATTTGTTATAGCCATGAGATTTGTACAAGGGGTGATGTTTAGATGAGGAAAGTATTAAAGTAAATAAAATAAATAATCTCACCCTTTTTTTTTTATAAGAGAAAAGGGGGCAAACGAGCAGACGGTTCACCTGATGGTAAGTGACTATCGTCGCCCATGGACACCTGCAGCTGAAGAGTCACAAGTGCGTTGCCGGCCTTTGAGGTGGGAGTACGCTCTCTTCTTGAAGGTTTGAAGGTTATTAACGAATAGGTAAGCAGAGGTATTCCATTTCTGGAAATACCCGCGTTTCATCAGTATATTCTTTGAACCCCTTAACGTGATAGGTGGTTAGCCCATCGCCGGACCGGGTCTGTTGCATGCCTCAGAATTAATTCTGGGACCTGCTTTCCTTACCGTCGAGCTACGTGTACGTACTTACCTAAGTAAAAATAATCTTACGGCTTTTATCTCCGAGTGGCCGAGGGGGTAGTGTTGGAGGTTACAAACCTTATAAAATGTATTTTGCCTATGCTGTGTGTGTCCTAGCAACGTTCGTTTATAAAACTCTACAAATATATTATTTCTTCCAGCAACCTTATTTATTTATTTATCCTTTTTATCCAATCTCTAATAGTGGGTAAAGGTATCTAAGTAATACCCACGTTTCACCAGTATATTCGTTGAACCCCTAAACGTGATATGTAGAATGTGGAAGGTTGAGTAAAATCGATGAAATAATTTAATTCAACCTAATCAGTAAAACAAAATGTTTTTGTAGGAGTAAGTCCCTTACAAGGACATACTTATTTACAAAAATAACACAACTTTCTTTCAAGATGTACTTGCGTAATATATCAAGAAAACTATGCTGTATTTTTATAAATATATGAATGAAAATTGAAAATGTATTTTATTCTGTAGGTAATAAGAATTACACTTACAAAAGATAGTTTTTTCTTATCTCTGTTTAGCCTTATGGTTAATTAATACATAGGTAATTCAAATAATTTATTTCAGATTATAAATCCCACAGAATACTTTGCCTAATGTTAGGAAATAATGCATTTAGGCATTAAGTTCGCCATGTGTAATATTTTCTTGATATACGAAGTTAAATTAATAAATAAATATTTACAGAAAAATACTAATTAATGGATGTTGAGGAAACTTTAGAGTAACTTATACATCAGAATAACACATATAAATAATACGTTATATTCTAGCACACCCTAAAACACAAACCTCCTCAAATTAAATAATTATAAAAAATACTTTCTTCCCAACCCGAAACACCTTTTATAAAAAACAATAATCACCAAACACCGCCTTTAAACTTCAATACAATAAAAACACTATTCACCATCCCTCTCTAACGCACACTAATAACCAGTCCCTTCCTTTTCTAACTATCCCAATTCTGTGGTCGAAATTAATAACATAAGTTAAGCCAGTTTAAGTTGAGCTGATTGGGTAAACAAATATAGTAGGTCTGTAGACCAAGCTATGATGGTTTATCTAGCTCCCATGGATAGATGTAGACGCATATAATTTACTTGGATTCAGTAAAATAATAATTATCTTTGGGTTCATTTCGTTTTTCGGTGCTGTCAAAATTGAATGTAGGGTGCTTTGGGTTTTTTGAAAATTGGGACAAGTTTCGACGAGCACGTATGAACCGATTGATGGATGCTACCCCGGAAAAAGGACCCTATGTAAGTATGTTCCTGTATATTAAGATTTTATTTGATTCTTTTTACCAATTTGTGTGTGTCGTAAGGGCCCGTATGGCAGAACGAGAAAAATTAAAATGTATTTATTTCTGCAGGTAACTAAAAACTACACTTAGAAAACTCAATAGTCTAATAACAAGGCACTCTAAACTAGCCCATGAAAATTTGGTAAATGTAAACAGCAGCCCATCTCCGGCAACGAGTTGCTGGTTGCAAATGCAGTATCCCGAGAACCAGCAAGAAACTCAAGGGCAGCTCTATTAAATGTAAATACCAAGTCGTAAATATGATTTACAATAATTATTATAATTAATAGTCTTATATAGCGTCGAGTCGGTTAATCCCATGCATGTTGGTGTACCAAGTAGTCTGTAATTTTATAGTAGCCTTTTTTATGTAATTTTTACTTAACTATTGTTTTAAATTTGTCAAGAGGCAAATTTTGTAATTGAATTTGTCAAGAGAGGGTATCTGCCATGGCTTAACCACTTCTTTTATGCGTAAATACAACGAAGAACAGGACCAACAACTTGCCATCCGAAACACGGAAGCGGTCGCAATATCTATACTTAGACATATTAATTGGATTTTATCGATCGGCCTAGCACGAAGAACTTCAGTCTAGTGTCAATTTATTATGGTCACCCTACAAACAGAACCGGCCGCCATATTGGATGGTTTTTTAATAATGGCGTCGGTGCAGCCGCGGGATGACTTCATATAATCTATGGTCGGCACGATGACTCTATATTATCTATGGCTGTTTTTTAATTATGAGATAGACCATATTTCATCGCGCATGTTTCGACGGCGTTATTTATGTGATTGCGTCGAGCCGATTTGCAATGTTGATACAAATTATGTAAGTATCGAAATACATATACCTAATAGTCCCATTATTTGTTATTGTTAAAGAGTTCTTCTCATTCGTGAGGTTCCAGTTTGAATCGTGTAACAATGAGTTTTTCACGTACATTGTATATTTCTCACTAGCTCGACGGTGAAGGAAAACATCGTAAGGAAACCAGCAGGTCCCAGAATCAATTCTGAGACATGTGTAACCTGGTCCGGCGATGGGCTCACCACCTATCACGTTTAGGGGTCCAAAATATATACTGGTGAAACGTTGGTATTTCCAGAAACAGAGTACCTCTGGCTACCCAACAGGGGATGAAATGCGTGAGATTATTTATTTTATTGATTTACCTATACTAGCTTTCACCTTTCGCTTTCATCCCCTTAAAAAGGTTCAATTTTGCTACATCCTTTCTTAATTGATACCTACACTGTATAAGTATCTTTGTGCAAAATTTCAAGTCTCTAGACCCAGTGGTTTGGGCTGTGCGTTGATATATCACCAATCAGTCAGTGAGTTTATTATTTTACTAGCGGGTGCCCAGCGGCGTTGCCCGCGCGGATTCCGTTTATTCCCGTTCCCGTGTTAATTTCCGAAAATCCCTTTATAGTGGTTGCCTACGACATATTTAAGACACCTACATACCATATTTCAAATAGCGGGTGCCCAGCGGCGTTTTCCCGCTTGGATTCAGTTTATTCCCGTTCCCGTGGGAATTTCCGAAAATCCCTTCATACCAATTTCCTATGACATATCAGACACCTTCATACCATTTTTCAAGTTTCTAGGTGTTATCGTTTCGGAGTAGTACGTATTTCTCTTTTTAACCAGTTTTAATATGTTCCCGTGGGAATGAGATATTTTCCTAGAATAAAAAGTACCCTAGATGTTGACTCGGGTACTCAGCTATCTCCATACCAAATTTCATCAAAATCCGTCCAGTAGTTTTTGAGTGATGCGTGCACAACCAGGCAGACAGACAGACAGACAGACAGACAGACAGACAGACAGACAGACAGACAGACAGACAGACAGACAGACAGACAGACAGATAGACAGACAGACAGACAGACAGACAGACAGACAAAAATTCCAAAAATTGGTGTTTCGGTATCTATATCGATAACTATATACACTACCGTTAAAATTTTCAAAAAATATTTAATGTACAGACACGGCCCCGTTAGAGTTTTATTATATGTACTAGCGGATGCCCAGCGGCGTTGCCCGCGCGGATTCCGTTTATTCCCGTTCCCGTGGGAATTTCCGAAAATCCCTTCATAGTGGTTGCCTACGACATATTTAAGACACCTACATACCATATTTCAAATAGCGAGTGCCCAGCGGCGTTTTCCCGCTTGGATTTAGTTTATTCCCGTTCCCGTGGGAATTTCCAAAAATCCCTTCATACCAATTTCCTATGACATATCAGACACCTTCATACCATTTTTCAAGTTTCTAGGTGTTATCGTTTCGGAGTAGTACGTATTTCTCTTTTTAACCAGTTTTTTTATTTTCCCGTGGGAATGAGATATTTTCCTGAAATAAAAAGTACCCTAGATGTTGACCCGGGTACTCAGTTATCTCCATACCAAATTTCATCAAAATCCGTCCAGTAGTTTTTGAGTGATGCGTGCACAACCAGACAGACAGACAGACAGACAGACAGACAAAAATTCAAAAAATTGGTGTTTTGGTATCTATATCGATAACTATATACACTACCGTTCAAATTTTCAAAAAATATTTAATGTACAGACACGGCCCCGTTAGAGTTTTATTATATGTATAGATAGATAGATATAGGTATATTAGATTGCCAACTAGCTTTTCCCAACGATTTCACATGTATCTCCCGTTCCCGTGAGAAAATTAAGTACCTACCTAAGCTTTCAATTGGTGAAAATATGTTTTTTAACCAACTTCACAAAACAAGGAGGTCTCTTAATTCGACCGTATTTAAGTAGGTATATATATTTTTATGTGTGTTCGCGGGTAACTTCGTCTTTTATGAACCGATTTTGATGATTTTTTTTTTGTTGGAAAGGAGATATGTCAAGGGCAGTGCTATGATAAAGAAACCTGATGATGGCATCTCAGAGAAATCGAGGGGAACAAGAGGGGAACCTCCGAAAATCGTACTGGCGACTAGTGCTTTTTTCCTTTTTTTAGTGTCCTGTTTGAAGTCGTTTTTTTCACTACATAATATAAAACAAAGTTGCTTTCTGTGTCCCTATATCCCTATGTCCCTTTGTATGCTTAAATTTTTAAAACTACGCAACGGATTTTGATGCGTTTTTTTTTTAATAGATAGACTGATTCAAGAGGAAGGTTTTAGTGTTAGCATTGCACCAGTGCGAGGGTCGCTAGTTTTATATAAATTATTTAAAATCGGTCTTGTTGTTCGGAGCTTATTCTGCTAGGCGCTCACAATAAAGCCATGTCAGGTTTGACAAATTCTGAAAATTAGGTGGCCCTTGCCAAACACCATCTCCTAACCCACGGTGGACTCGCTAAAGAGATATGGTTCATACTTCCACTTGTGTGACAAAAGACCCTTAGCCCAGCTGTGGGCTGTTATGGGTTGATGATGATGTACTTAAACTATACTTTTATACAACGCGTAACAGAATAAGAGCAATTCCTCATACACCCCAATTAATATACTAATTATATAAAAATAATATGATACCTTTGTATACTTTGGTTTTGCCCAAAGAGATTGAAATATAATAGGGCGTAGAGGGGGCATTGGGAATATTTTCATAAAAAACTTTAAAGCATGTTTGAAGCTCAAGCGTCATGTCAGTTAGTATGAACACGAGCTGTCATTCGGTTGAAATTGTACTAGACTTATTCCACTTGGAATAACTTTTCGGCTTCCATTTTTTCTCGCTTTGTCCCCTCTATGCCCTATTATATTTTAATTATGGTTTTGCCTAACCAGTTATCTTAAATAAAAAGCAATAATAGTAAGATTTCCATAGGTAGCACTAAATTTTCTAATTCATTTTTCGTAAAAATTTAACACATATTAAAATAGATGAAATTGATTATGTAGTGTCGATACTGAGGAAAGTATTTTTAGGAATTGCGCTTATTCTGTTACATATTTATGTTACGAAAACCTTATCAAAATCGGTTTGACAGTTTTTGCTTGATGCGACTCCAACCAAACACAAAGACAGATCGGCCCATACTCATTTTTCACTAAAGCCAAAATTCACACGGAACTCCAAATTGCCGTAATATTTTGACATTTCTCAACAAAGCCTTATTTATGGTTTCGGTGACTTTACACAGTTTTTTCAGGGTTCAATTATCAATATACCTGTGCCAGTATACCGCAGTATATTATGGGCAGTACGCGGCTCTGTTTGCGTGTGGGTGGTCGGCAGAGTGACAAAATAGGACAATGAATTTTTTGGTCGTTCCGAAATTTATAGTTTTCTCTGTCGCACCGCGAGATTGGGGTTTGATAAATTAATTCGGGTGTTTGTTCTCTTTTTGGGGTTCCGTACATATTAGTTTGAACCTTTGTAGTCCGTGTGTCAAGAGTTGGCCTTAGGAACAGCCGTTCTTATTCAGATTCAGATTTCAAATGAAAATGACAAATAATCAGCCGATTATATGTCATTAGAAATCTGAATCCAATAGTGCATTTTGTCCGCTAGCATGGAAAGAGATTTTAAAATTCGAAGATTCTGATAGCCGACTGAAAATGAATTCAGTACCTAATTCTTATTTCGTTTGCACATACTTCAGTTTTAGAATTGTACTAGGTACTTGCCAGTACGACCATTTTTATTTATATAGATTTAACTTCATGTACCAAGAAAATGTACACATGGCGAACTTAATGCCTAAAGGCATTATCTACCAGTCAACCATCGGGCTAAGCAGAAATAATTTGGCGGAATTGGCCGCAAATAGTAAATAAACAATTAAGACGATTGAATGAAAAATAGCACTTATTTCATAGATTATGTATTTAAGATGTTTTTGAGTATTTCACTAGCTGTAGTAAGGTTGTTGTTGTGTTTCGCAGCAAAGTTATTTTGCGTCTCATACCTTTGAAACCTTCGCAACGTATAGGATTTAATACAAGTACTCGCGCCAAAAATCAAGTTTCATGCATTGCACGACAAATACCTAGTATTTAATTAACTATAAATAACTATAACTATAATTAACTATAAAAGATCTAGGTATATAATATAGGGAAAAGAAAATACAACTTACTCACTCATCACGAAATCACCGAAACTGTTCAGAAATTTAAATTCGGCAAGATTGTCCCTTATAGGTAGGTACGATGTAGGCACCCACTAAAAAGGATTTTCATAAATTCCCACAGGAACGGGAAAAAACAGGATCCACGCGGGCAACGCCGCTGGATTCCACTTGTAAATATAAACATATAATAATGTGGTCACCGCCAGTTAGTACTCAAACCGCAACTCGACATATAAAAACAAGGACAACAAACAGACGGTCATACAATAATGATTATTAACCGCGAATTTATGGACAAAGTCCGAAATGTAACTAGCAATCGCTCGCGACTTTCCTTGCTCTCATTTTTTTATTAAATACTCTCATGCCTTAACCCGGAAGAGGTGGACAGAAGTATTTTCAGTAAAAAATCATTTATTTCTGTAGGTATAAAAAGTACAATTAGAAATGTCACTATCTGATAACAAGGCAGTAAGCTGGTCCATGGAGATTGGCTAAATATAAACAGCAGCCCATCTCCACCGACGAGTTGCTGGTTCCAAATGCAGTAGGTATCCCAAGAAGAGCCAGCAAGACCCCTAATCATGACAGGTGCTGCTACATATGTCTCAGAATCAATTCTGGGACCTGCGGGTTTCCTCACGATGTTTTCATTTACCATCGAGTTAGTGATAAATACTGATAATGGGAAGCCGTCTACGTACGTCTACGTAGACGCTATATACAATATGTAACCGAATAAGCGCAATTTCTGAAATTCGTTTGTTCAGTATCGACTACTTAATCGATTTCAGTTATTTTTAATATGTGTATCTAGTTATTTCCGAAATATGAATTAGTATAAACTGAATTTAGGGCTACCTAATGGCAACCGTCCTATTATTGCTCTATATTTAAGAAATTTGGTTGGAGAAAACTAAAGTATGAATGCATATTTTTTTTATTAGTATACTAATTGGGGTGTATGAGGGATTGCGCTTATTCTGTGACGCGTTGTAAATCTACTCTTCTATAGTAACTCAGAAACTACTGAACCGATTTTATAACTTCTTTCATCTATGTAAAGCTTACTTTTTACATCTGACATCGCGCCGGACACCTAGTTTATTTACTTATATAGCTAACAAACTTACAAATAGGTATACAACTTTGTACATTTTTTCTTTCATATTTATGAAAAAAAAAATCGCCTCAAACTTTCGATTCTCAAAAATGAAACTACATAAATTACTGTTATATTTGCTTTGGTCAACAGATGGACAAGTCTCAAATACTTTAAAAAAGCTGTCTAAAATAGCATTAGGGTTCCCTTATTCCTCCTAAGTTCCATGACGGGATATTTAATTTGAAGTCGCTTTATTTAGCAATAATCATAATTTTTCACTAACCATTATTATGGGCTTTTATTATGATTGCCTGAAATGAATGATTTTTATTTAATTTATCATAGTATAAAACAAAGTCGCTTATCTGTCCCTATATTCCTATGTATGCTTAACTAGCGGTTTTTTTAAATAAATAGAGTGATTCAAGAGGTAGGTTTTAGTATTAGCGTTGCACCCGTGCGAAGCCGGGTTGGGTCGCTAGTTTATTTATAAGACAAAAATATCTGTGGATCTCAGTTCTCTGAGGGAACGGTGTCATTTTAGGTTCTAATTGAGATCGCAAACGTCAAATTGAACTTTAATTGGTAACCATGGAAACCATGGGGCCGTGGAATCCGTTCGGCAGCTCCTCAAAGAGCTGTCAGTGCGTTTGGTCGAGGCTTCAGGTGACCAGAGGGCTGGCAGCTATCTCTGTCAAAGGATCAGCCTAGCTATTCAGAGAGGGAACGCAGCCAGTCTTCTGGGCACTGTCTCACATGGTTCCTCTTTGGAGGACATTTTCAATCTATTTTTCTTTGTGTATTTATGTACTTAAATATTCCCTACTTTTAAGTAGGGAATATTTAAGTATTTATACGGAACCTTTTAGTGAATAAAAGTTTGAAAAGCTCAAAGATTATTTTCTCGAAATGACTTTTGCGAGTGGTCAGCCGTAATAAGGCCTAATACCTAGTTATTATTTGGACTGTAATTCGTGTGGACGAATTCGTGGACCTCATTTAGTGGTTAAAGCATATGTCATCCCTTAATTATCGTGTGATTCCCGGCTTGAAATAAGACTACTGACTTGGCAGCTATTCTTATGATGCCCTAGAAGGCGGTGGAATATATTAGAAGACGACCATCACTGCAATCGATGAAGCTTTGAAGTAGTATCAAAATCATAAAACTCAATAAGCGATACAAACAGGCAAAGATGTTGGAAGAAAATCATTCCCTAGGAAATTTTTACTTTAAAAAACGTCTTTGCAAACAGGTTTAATTAGCGCCATCTAGCGTGGAGTAGTAGTACTCGTTTAATTTTGCTTGTAACGCCATCTAGTGTTGAATAGTATTACTGCTTGAAGAGCTCTGTAACCAAAGTCATTTATATTTAACTTCGACAGAGTACCAATAGGTAGCGCTGTTGATAATTACTGACATTACGCCGATAGATGGCGGTAAATTATATCACAGAATGTGTATTTCTGTTGCCCTACAACAAAAACTAAATAAATAAGAAATGATAAAAAAAATTAAGACGGGTTGCGGGTATTTTTTTTATTATATGGAGGCAAAGAGATTAAAATATATTATATTTTAATCTCTTTGTATGAGGTAAGAACACTTCGAAACCCGACTCAAACTTGGCAGGTATTTTTGTAACTTTTATTGTGTAGAGTCAACAACAACGAAAACTAATACCTACGTGATGGTTTTGTCACATAATTGTTGTTTTAAAAGCAAAGAGATTTCGGTAAATGTAATAGGTACCTACCTATATTGAAATGTCTTTGTTCTAACGGTAGTTTAGTTGTGCACTCGGCCCTTGGAACTTATACACAAGTACCTACTTAGGTGCATTGATTTAGATTTAAACTTCATAATAAGACTTATTAGACTATTGTAATTAGGTATCATAAACATAGGTAAGTGCCATATTTCTTACAGAGTACTAGGTAAGTTACGGTACAATACAACTTGCAGCAGTCAACCTTGGTGGAAGGTTAAATATCTTGTTGATACACAAAAAGGTATTTAGTTTATGTATTGCATAATCATGATAATGATCAGCATTATTAACGTACCATATCAAGAGCTCCTCCGTTCTTCGGTAGGCACTTTAGACCGTTGATTCTGGTTTGTGTTGTATAAGCACACTGAAAATCAGTGCAAAGGTACCAGTCAAGAGCAAGTCAAGCTTGACACTACCAGTTTAAGCTGAGCTCTGATTTATACTGCGCGCCATAGAATACAGGGCCGGTTCTAAGTCCAAAGTGTCAAGCTTAGCGTGCTCTTGACTATACCTACCTATGATAGTAGGTACTTAGAATCGCGATTAGTTAGCTTAGGCAGAACTGGTCTCTGGCTTAGGTAACCAATTTGACAGTTGAATGAGTCTGTTGATATCACAAAATAGTAAAAACAAAGTCGCCTTCTCTGTCCCTATATCCCTATGTCCCTATGTAGGTATGCTTAAATCTTTTCAACTACGCAACGGATTTTGATGCGTTTTTTTTTTAATAGATAGAGTGATTCAAGATGAAGTTTTTAGTATTAGCATTGCACCCGTGCGAATCCGGCGCGGGTCGCTAGTAATTAATAAATAATAAACAAGAAATCTTATTTGCATAAAAAGAAAAAGATCTTCGAATCGCGTTTCAATGAATAGGTAAATTAATTTCTTGGTTAATCCTTTAACCGTGTCGAGATAGGACAATGGCAGTTAAACCAGTTATATACACATAAGTACCTACTTTGGATATAAAGTTAACTATCCACATTCATAAAGTCCAGTCTAGAACGATGAAATTTCATCGTCCTAAACAGGGAAAGGGAAACCATATTATCTAGTTTAAGGTTACTAACTTTTATGAGCGACCTTGCCGGGGTTCCAAGCTAAATAGTAGATAGCTTACCTATATGTTATTCTGATGTATAAGCTGTATCACTGTAAAGTTTCATCCAATTCCGTTCAATAGTTTTTGCGTGAAAGAACAACAAACATCGATCCACCCATCCTCAAAAACTTTCGCTTTTATAATAGTACTTGTTTAGCGACCCGCCTCGACTTCGCACGGGTGCAATGCTTATACTAAAACCTTCCTCTTGAATCACTCTATCTATTAAAAAAACGCATCAAAATCCGTTGCGTAGTTTCAAAGATTTATGCATAGGTACATAGGGATATAGGGATAGAGAAAGCGATTTTGTTTTATACTGTGTAGAGTGGCGGATTTACCAGCAGGCTGAGTAGGCTTGAGCCTAGGGCGGCAGATTTTGGGGGCGGCAAATTTAGGGAATTTCTTCTTTGCTACGTTGTAGAAATCTAAAACATTTCTGGGGGTCTAAAAAGGCCGTTTCGGGTGAATCTTATTAGGATCCTATTTCGATTCATATTCGAAATTTTCACCAAATACGAATCTGCTAATGAATTGAATTGTCAGTGAATCACTAAAATGAGGGACCATTTTACGAAATTTAGAGGAATTGCTTAGGATTTGCTGGGAATTCATAAAAGGAGGAATTGCTCAAAGTGGCCATTTAAGACCCACAGGATCGGTTCAGAAGCTAAGCTCACTACATGCTCTGCCTAGCTTAGAACTAAATAACCCCGTATAAACAAACAATTTCCAATCGTAGCTCTCTAAATACAAGAAGGCTTTATGAACACAGCCTAATTCTTTACTATTATTAATAAGCAAAACAACATTCACATTAGTTGATGTGAGGCAGCCGGCAACACAAGATGGCTGCTCTGTGGTTGCTAGTTGCAAGTTTGATCGCCATTGCCGTAAGTAAATTTATTACCTATTAAAAGAAAGAAAGAAAATATTTTATTACACCTTGAATTCTTAAGACTAAAATAATTCTGTGTCCTAACGGGACCAGCGGGTCTAAAAAGGCCGTTTCGGGTGAATCATAATAGAATTCTATTTCGATTCATCCTATTCGAAATTTTCACCAAATACGAATCTGCTAATGAATTGAATTGTCAGTGAATCACTAAAATGGGGGACCATTTTACGAAATTTAGAGGAATTGCTTAGGATTTCCTGGGAATTCATAAAAGGAGGAATTGCTCAAAGTGGCCATTTTAGACCCACAGGACAGCACAGGTTGCGGTGGTTTGTAAAACAAACAACGCCACAACGCTGGTATTATTACCCACTTTGTTGCAATATTGTGCAAAGATAAAGATAAAGTAAGGTAAGGTAAGTAATGGACCATTTACACGAGGGCAATCCACTAAGACTGCATACAAAAAAAACGTGAGGACAATCCATTCCATTGTCCTCACGTTTTTTTTGTATGCAATCTTAGTGGATTGCCCTCGTGTAAATGGCCCGTAATGTAAGGTTAGTAAGGTAAGGTAAAAGTAGGTAGGGTAGATAAGTAAGTTGAAGTAAGGTAATAATATTAAAACTAGTCCGAAATTATCTATCGTAAGAAATAAAGATGTAGAACTATTGACAGTTGCAGTTGTTCTTTGGTAAGCTGATCATAGGGCTTGACCGATTTGGCTAATTTTTCATTTAAAATGAACGTAATAGTCCGAATAAGGCTTTTTGAGAAAGAAAAGTTAATAAAATTTGGAAAATTCGGGAAAAACTGATATAGTTTTTGTGGAAATTGGACAGGAAAACTTCCGTCGGGTCATATGGTTTAATAAAGTTTATTTAATCTTTATAAAATACATTGTAAGCACAAATATATCCAAACGAACCTACTGAAAATGAAAATGACAAATGAAAATGTACTTCTGTAGGTAATTGAAATTACACTTACAAAAGTCATAGTCTAATAACAAGGCACTGTAAGCTCGTCCATTAAGATTGGCTAAATGTAAACAGCAGCCCATATCTTAACTTGATTTTTGTTTGTGTGACTGGTGAAGTACCTACCTACCTATCTACTTTTGTTCGGTGATTGAACTCTGTGACTACATTTATTTAGATCTTTTCCTTATTTAGTTATTCCAGTCGATTAGTTCTAATCGGTCACCAAATTGAATTCTGTGAATCTGCTATTGGTAGGTATCTACTTAGGTATTTGATTATCTACTAAACATAATCATTTCATTTACCTACCTAATAGCAAAAGATGAAACACTTCTTTGTTTTCAACTTATACCTTTTTGGTAGTTACATACTAGCTGTTCCGGGCGATTTCACCTGCGTAGTTCCCGTTCCCGTGGGAAAATTTATGGTAAATTTTACCTATTCCAGAAAAGTAAGCTTTCCATTGGCGAAAGAATTTAAAAAATCGGTCTTGTATATTTTGAGTTTATTCGTTACAAAATACGAAAATACAGATCTTTACATTCATTTTATGTACTTACCTACTCTTTATAATAAGTATCTATTATATTTTATCAGATATAATATATTAATCAAGCCAGTAGATAGGTAGGTAGGTAGGTACCTACTTAGTTCGGAGTTGGTATGTTATTTTGTCTACATCATCGAAGGTCGGCGCTACACATACATAAATGCAACACTATACATATATGCAACCTAAAATATATATTATATTCAATCACTTAAGATTCAGTATCATAGAAAAATCTATTCTACCAAGGTTGTATGATTTGAAAGGCGGATATAAAATGTTGCTTAGCAAAAACACACAACGAAATTTTTGCTATATTTTTCAGTCAGGCGAAAACAAAGATGGCGGCAAGGCACCGAGAGTTCCTCTCAACGACGGCAACTCCATACCAGTTCTGGGATTGGGTACTTTCTTGGGTTTCGACGAGGTAAATTTCTTTAAAAATGTTATTATTATAGTAGTTCCCGTCGGAATACGGGAATCAAATTTAAGTTAGGTAGAGTCAAAGATCTTCTAGCTTTCCATTGGTGAAAGAATTTTTACAGTAGGTCCAGTAGCTTTTAAATTTATTCGTAATAAACATACAAAAATACGAAAATAAGTACAAATCTTTCCTCTTTATAATATTAGTACTTATAGAAGAAATACGTTATACAACAGCTAGCTAATAGCAATGTTATTACCAAAGAAATCGTGTAAAATGTAGTAAAAATTTTATTTGCACTTTTTTAAACGTCAACCACTTTGTTTATCTTTGGGGTTAAACATTTAGTATTTATTTATTTTATATAAATAAAATTTTTTATAAGAAACAATATTTAAAAAAATAATAAACTTACCTATATTACGCAGATTTTGCTTATAATCTTATAATTTTTTTCAATAGTACAGATTAATATTAAATTGAATTGAATATCCTTTAAAATAAGCAAAAGTAGCTTGAGAAACTGTAAATAAATAAATAAACTGTCTTTATTATGTAACACGTAGTAATACCTCGCATTTATAATGAAAATGTGTCCTATATAAGAACACTGTCAAAAGCAGTGTCCTAAAAATAAACTACGAAAATATTTACGAAGTAGGTACCTAAGTATATAATTTTATTCTTCAATAAAAATGTGTTAACTCGGAAGTTATTAAACTTTTTCAAATTCAAATGTGTACTTGTATTATATTATGTTAAAAAATAACAAAACATTTTTAAAATTAAATAAAACTTTATTCGCGAATTTACTTTTTTCAGAAAGGTCAGAAAGAAGTAAAAGATAAGGACGTCGAAGATCCCGTTACATGGGCTCTGGACTCTGGATACAGGTAAAGTTATAAATTAATTAGTATACATACTTATATACAGTCAAGAGCAAGTCAAGCTTTACACTACCAGTTTAAGCTGAGCTCTGATTTAAATACTGCGCGCCATGGAATACAGGCAGGGCCGGGTCACAGTCCAAAGTATCAAGCTTAGCGTGCTCTTGACTGTACCTACATGTCCTACTAATACTGTACACTAACTTTTTCATGCGACTTCGTCTGCTTTCCAGGATAAATACCTACTACTCTATGTGTCATTCTGATGTATAAGCTATATTTCTGTAGTGTCATCAAATGGCGATGGGCTCACCACCTATCACGTTTAAGGGTCCAAACAATATCTCGTGAAAAGTGGGTATATCCAGAAACGGAATACCTCTGCCTCCCCCTCGGGGAGTGTCATCAAAATCCGTCAACGTCAACATCAAAATCGAGCAACAAACATCCATCAATCCATTTTCGATTTGAAAGTTTGAACCCATGTTTATTACTCAATCACGTTAAAACGGCTGAACGGATTTCTATGGAATTTGGCACACAGACATTTTATAAGTAGATACTTTTTATCCCGAAACGCGATCGAAGTCGCGGGCAAAAAGGTAGTATTAAAATAAGCCAATATTGATGCGGTTAATAGGCTATTCGACACGGCAGAGGTGTATAAGAATGAGGAACAGATTGGTGCGGCTGTCCGTGCGTCCACTGTACCTCGAGAAGACATTTTTATTGTTACAAAGGTATGTTTTTTTTTTTAATTTTCATTATCAAATCATATTTCAAAAGCAATGCACTCTTTTAAATAACAAAACATAAATTTATGTTACAATAATGATGCTGTAAGTAAGCAGTGATAACACAAAGAGCCTTCTTCTCATTCGTAAGGCTCGGGTTCGCATCTAGATACCAATGAAGTTTTTAAAAAAAATACGTATATACAGGTGACTTTTTTTACCGTCTGGAAAAAAATGTGGTGTGATAGGTAAGTGTAATAGATTCATTTGGCAATGTTACTTAAAAAATTTTTTTTTTTTCAAAACATTTTTTTCTTGCTTAATTAGTTTAAACTAATATACATTACTCAACTGTAGTCAATAGTACACACTAAGATATTTGAAATAGTATTTTATAAAGAAACAGGCTCGTAGCTTCCATTTATCTAACTAAAACCGCCAGCTGCGCGTAGTACTGTGCGTAGTTTTCTAGATTTTGTAAATTGCACTAAACATGACTATATTTAACAATTAATCTCGTGTATAACTTCGGCTCTACATACCTTATACGTCATATTTTTTTCCAGACGGTAAAAAAAATCACCAGTATTTATCAGCACCGGATAGGAGGACTAGCTTGACGGTGAAGGAAAACATCGTGAGGAAACCCGCAGGTCCCGGAATTTATTCTGAGACATGTGTAACAGATCCGGTCCGGCGATGGGCTCACCACCTATCACGCTTAGGGTCCAAAGAATAAACTGGTGAAAATGGAATAGCTTTGCCTACCCCTTCAAGGATAAAAGGCGTAACATTATTTTCCATTTTCAATATGATAACTAATTGATTTTTATGATTATAATACGTGTTAAATGGAACAAATGGATTTACAATAGAAATCATCACGCGCGAGCAAAATAGTTAAGTGGTTAATGAGTAATTAATTGGATTACATAGATAATAATAAAACTTAGACTATGTAAGTTTTGTTTTTGGGCAGTGATAGCCTGTGGTTGAGCCCGTTTCTCATTTGTGGGGCTCGGGTTCGAATTCAGAAGCGGGAAAGTACGAAAGAGTTTTAAAAATTTAATAGTACATTATGGTACAAGTGTGTAAAGTTGGTGATTGCCGCTGAGGCGCCATTGAGACCCGAGCCGTTATTCGAGGGTCTTAAGAGAGCCGAGGACAGTATAATCATAAATACACACGTGTATCATACGACGTTTTTCAACACACTTGTGAAGAAAATATATATATGAATATAATCTCACGCCTTTCATCCCCGAGGGGGTAGGCAGAGGTATTCCATTACTGGATATACCCACATTTCACGAGATACATTGGACCCCTAAACGTGATAAGTGGTGAGCCCATCGCCGGACCGGGTCTATTTACACATGTCTCAGAATTAATTCTGAGACCTGCGGGTTTCCTCACGATGTTTTCCTTCACCGTCGAGCTAGTGATAAATATGTACGTAAGTTTTGAAAAACTCATTGGTACATGCCAGGATTCGAACCCGAGCCTCACTGATTTTCGGCCGGCTCTTTAACCGTCCGGGCTATCACTGCTATCATCACTGTGAAGAAAATAATACTAAAAAATCATTTTAAATAATATTTTATTGCAATGGCGGGAAAAATTAATTAGTTTTCCTATAATATGCGCCCATCTAACAATGGCGATCGACCAAAGAATATACTACATAAAAGAATGAGGTTTCTTTTTTTTTTGGTTTGTCTCGGATGGCCTTAAGAAACGTACAAAATGGGGAATTGAAAGTTATTACAGAGAAAACAAAAGTTATATTTGAGTGAAAGTTTTGTTTATTAAACACATACAAGTTGAAATTATCTATTTAAATACGAAGTTTCATGAAATGAGAAAGCAATGGGTAGGTATATTGATTTATTTGTACTATTGAACACAATCTTTTTTGTATCGAAACTTTTTTAAGAACACAGCAACTCAACCAATTAAATTGATGAAAAATCTATACTTATATTGTAACTCACTAGTGAATAATAGTAATGAAAAAGTAACAGTTTGATTGCAGGTGTAATTATGTACCTAATTGCAGTGAAATTAGAACCACTTTATGAGCAAGTGTGTTGAAAAAATATTTATTTCATGCCTGTAGGTTGTTACATAAGAAAGGTTTAAAAATAAATATAAACTAGGACTCTCTACCAGTCAACCATATTATGGTATCAAAAAACTTAAGTATATATTATATTTATTAGATAAGCTAAAGTAAACTTTTAAATCTTTCAGCTCGCCCACAACAGACAAAGGGAGGTGGTCCAAGCTTTGAGAGATTCGCTGAAACGCCTGAACATGTCTTACGTGGACTTATATTTGATACACAACCCAGTGGCGTTCAAAGTAAGTGTCTAAACTACCCGAGAAACATTCAGCGGTTTCCAACATTTAGAATAGACAAAGAGATTAAAATATAATAAGGCATAGAGGGGACAAAGCAAGGAAAATTTTAAGCCAAAAGTTATTCCAATTGGAATAAGTCTAGTACAGTCAAGAGCACGCTAAGCTTGACACTTTGGACTTTGACCCGGCCCTGTGTTCTATGGCGCACAGTATAAATCAGAGCTCAGCTTAATCTGGTAGTGTCAAGCTTGACTTGCTCTTGACTGTACAATTTCGACCGAATGACAGCTCGCGTTCATACTAACTGACATGACAACTACATGACGTAGGCTTCAAAGTTTTGTATGAAAATATTCCCAATGCCCCCTCTATGCCCTATTATACTTAAATCTCTTTGAGAATAGACAATAAAGTTTTCGTAATAATTTTAAACCAACTTAAAAAAGGAGGTTTCTCAATTCTACCGACCTACCGTATGTTGTATATCTTCTATATATATAAAAATGAATCCCTTTTTCCCTTGGTCACGGCATCACGCGTGAATGGCTGAACCGATTTGGCTGAAAGTTTGTGGGGAGGTAGCTTAGAACCAGGAGACGGACATAGGATACTTTTTATTCCGATATTCCCACGGGAACGGGAACTACGCGGGTGAAACCGCGGGGCGCTGCTAGTATTTTTATATGTGTTCGCGGATAACTTAGTCGTTTTTGAACCTAGATTTTGATTATTCTTTTTGTGTTGGAAAGGAGATACTCCAAGGATTTTACCATAATATGATAAGCATACTAGGATCTTATGATGGCATCCCAGACAAATCGAGGGGCACTTTCGAAAATCATAGTAGTGACTAGTGCTTTTTACTTTTTTCAGTTTCCTGTTTGAAGTTGTTTTTTTTTGGGTTTAAAATTATTGTTTGAGCGTTACAAGTCTACTTCAAAATGGCAGACCGAATATTTATAATCCCTGACCATACCCTGTCCATGACCTGTCAAAAACATATCAACCAGTCATCGATTCTTACGATGACTGGTTGATATGTTTTTGACATTATAATTTGAGAATAAAATTTGTATGAAAACATGTTGTATAATATACCTATACGTATCATTTTACAAAAAAACAGTGACAGATATTGTATAAACACAAGAAATAAGAATGAACTGGCTGCTTATGTTAGTCGATTATCTAAAGTTACCAAATCATTTAAGGGTCAATGTATACACTTTTACAATAAGATTCCGAGTGAATAACAAAATTTGCCTCTTGACAAATTTAAAACAATAATTTTAAGCAAAAATTACAGAAAAAAAGGGTTTTTTTATGTTAAAAAAGGGGGCAAACGAGCAGATGGGTCACCTGATGGTAAGTGACGTCCGTCGCCCATGGACACCTGCGACTCTAAGAGTCACAACTGCGTTGAGGAGGTGGGAATAGAGGGAGGGGGGATGGAGGGTGAGGGGGTATTGGGGCCTAAGGTTATCTGACTCACTCAACGAAACGCAATGCATTGCTTTACGCTGGTTTTCTGTGAGGCCGTGGTATCACTCCGGTCGAGCCGGCCCAAGCTTGCCGAAGCATGGCTCTCCCACGTAAAACTATAAAATTACAGACTACCTACTTGTAGACCAACATGCATGGGATTAACCGACTCGAACCTACAGGCTATTAATTATAATTATTATTGTAAACCATATTTACTAGAAGACATAAGATTAAAAAGAGCTGCCCTTGAGTTTCTTGCTGGTTCTTCTCGGTGTAGGTACTTACTGCATTTGGAACCAGCAACTCGTCGGTGAAGATGGGCTGCTGTTTACATTTAGCCAATCTTCATGGACGAGTTTAGAGTCTCGTTATTAGACTTGACATTTCTAAGTGTACTTTTTGTACTTACAGAAAATAAAATATTTATGGGCCATTTACACAAGGCCATAAAAAACTTGATGACAAGTGGACTATCTCTATTTACACGAGGCCATTAGTGGATTAGCTTACTGGTATGTCTCACTGGCCTCGTGTAAATGGTACATTATGCTTTGTACTATTACAATACCTTTCCAATTTTCAGTCTGACGGTTCATACGACATAATTGACTACTTGGACACGTGGAAAGCGATGGAGGAGACCAAACAACTTGGTCTGGCCAAATCCATAGGTTTGTCCAACTTCAACATTAGCCAGATCGAGCGGGTTCTGGCCAACTCCAAGATCAAGCCAGCTGTAAATCAGGTCGAGGTAAGAATACACTTTGCTTATCCTATTTATCTTATATTATACTAGTTTTGTGCAGTTTTCCCGTTCCCGTTCCCGTGATTAAATATGCCTATGTTACTCAGGAATATTCTAGCTATCTAGTGGTGAAAGAATTTTTTAAATCGGTCCAGTAGTTTTCATGCAACATAATAAAATCCATAATTATTTTATTATAATATGTAATTATTTCGAAAATAAGTTACAGAAGCGTCTATTTAATAAGTACATGAATACATTACAATGTAGATAAAACTTTAATATGGATCAAATTATTGATCTTATAGCAACCAACATGTTTAAAAAAGTTAAGTAAAAAAGTAAGATTAGGTAAGTCAAGTAATCATAAAACATTGCTATGGGTCTATTTTCTAATATGACTTCCTACTGTTTAATAGATACGACGCTTTCTACATAAATCCCAAGAACTACATAATAATGAGCTTTTAAAAAAAAAAGTTGTCTGTAAAATCGGTTTACGGACGATAATTTTACGCAATAACGTCATAAGAAAAGAATAACGAAAATTTGCATACTGGAGTGGAAGAGAGATAGATGCGTCACAAGCCGAACGCTTAGACCGATCGTGCCTCTCTATCGCTTGTTCCGCGCTCTCGCTTGCACGCTGTTATCAGGTCAAAAATCCAAAAATATAAGTATTTTATTTCAGGCGAATATCAACCTCGGCCAAGACCGCCTTCTGGAGTTCTGCAAAAACCACAACATTGTAGTAATGGCGTACACCCCATTCGGGTCAATGTTTTCGCCTACGTACGGAATTCCTCCGAAAATTGATGACCCTACACTGGTGGCTCTAGCTGGGAAGTATCATAAGACTGTCCCACAAGTGGTGTTGAGATACTTGGTGAGTTATTAGTGCTGATTCTGCTTTACAGCGACCAAAGAGATTAAAATATAATAAGGCATAGGACTCGATTCTGCAGACCGCCTAAAATTCCTAATTTTAAGTTAACCGATCCTTCTATACAGAATACGGAAGAAAAAGGACAGAAACAAACCATAGATTATAGAGTAATGTCAAACATGTACAAAACCGACTAATTTGATATCTGTCACTTTTATCCTTGACCTTCTTACATCGTTGCTAAAATTGCTAAAAACGTGTATTTGACTGCGTTCATAAGGTTCAATTTTGTTATTTTGACATTTGTGACATTGTAAATAAATATGGCGCTTATTTCTGTCCCTTTCCTTTCCAAAGCTGTGGAAAAGAATAGAGCTAACTTAAAATTAGGAATTTTAGCTGGTTTGCAGAATCGAGTCCATAGAGGGGACAAAACGAGGAAAATTTGATGCCCAAAAGTTATTACAAGTGGGATAAATCTAGTACGATTTCGACCGAAAGACAGCTCGCGTTCATACTAACTGACATGACGCTTGAGCTTCAAAGTTTTGTATGAAAATATTCCCAATGCCCCCTCTATGTCCTTTTATATTTTAATCTCTGACAGCGACTAAACTTATTTTAGTTTACTTCTGTCATTTTCTTTTTCCTAGAAAAGAAAAGAGACGAGAGATATTTAGTCCTGCCAAATTAAAATCAGTCCTGTCAACTAAGGCATTTCATTATGTGTTTATTGCATAACTAAATAAGTCACGACTAAAATACAGACTCTGACAGGACTAAATTCGTTAGGTTATCTTCCATCCCTTTCCTTTACTTGAGGTAAGACAAAGACAGGACTAAACCAAAATAAGTTTAGCCTGTGTAAAAGCGGCGCCTCGAAACAGACAGAGAAACAGCCCAGTAGGCTTAGCACGCTAATTAGTCGTGAGGCTGGCTTTTGAATTATTATGGATGAGCGGAGATGGTATGCTCTTCCATCTTGAAAAGGAAGATCTTCCTTTAGGTGATCGTGCCTGGGGACCGCGGTCCAACGATTGATGTTGGACACTTGTATTTATACAAACTCATTACAAAACTCCGATAGTGCGGTTTAGAACTTGGCCGTCTATTGGCGCGTTCTATGTAGTGTCGCTACAGAATCAGGGCAGGCATGAAGTAGCAATGAGTTTTTGAAAAACTTACGTACCTACCTGCCTACATATTTAAGCTCGACGGTAAAGGAAAACATCGTGAGGAAACCAGCAGGTCCCAGAATTAATTCTGTGGCATGTGTACCAGACCCGATCCGTCGATGGGTTCACGACCTATCACGTTTAGGGGCCCAAATGGGCCCAAAGAATATACCTACTGGTAAAACCTCTGCCTTATAATTTACGAAGTGAAATTCTTTGTCTTAGGTACAAAGAGGTTTGGTGCCAATACCTAAATCTGTTCGCAAGGAGAAAATCAAAGAAAACATCGCCATTTTTGATTTTGAACTAACGCCTGAAGAAATGGAGACGTTGAGTAAGTTTTCTTAATATTCAAACCATCCCAAGTAGCACAAATGAATAAGTACGTAATAAAATCTACATTACATACATACATACATAAAGCTCACGCCATTTTCCTACAGAATAATCACACACTTTGCTCGATCTCTGCATACTTCTTTCGCTTCCTTCACATCCATATGCCTTTTCATGCAAGCTCTTTTATTCTTCGGAATGCGGACCCCAGCTTTTTAAAGGACGCCACTTATTTGATCCGTGAACGTCCTTCTGGGGCGTCCCCTTTCCTTGCATCCTTCAATCGCACCATTAATCCCTTTCGTTACTCTTCTTTCATCCATACATTGTAAATGACCAAATCAGTGTAATATACCCTTTTCTGTCCTTGTCAATAAATCTTCTTTTTTACACAAACTCTACAATCAAAACTGAAACCTGAATAAAGGGATATCACTTTGGCATTACTAAGCTGTTTCAGCACTGAATCAGCCAAAATGGGCTCCAAATTATACAGTTTTTGGTATCAAAGTGGCTGTAGAAGTGTCACATTGGGTTGATTAAAGGCTTTATAAAGGTTGTAATTAACCCATGAATTTAATTCTTTCCAAAATTCTAAATTCATTTATTTCAGTAGGTATATAAAATACACTTTGAAACGTCAATAACAAGGCTCACTAAACTCGTCCATGAAGTTTGGCTAAATGTAAACAGCAGCCCATCTCCACCGACGAGTTGCTGGATCCAAATGCAGTACCCCGAGAAGAGCCAGCAAGAAACTCAATTGCAGCTCTTTTTAATCTCATGTCTTACTAGTAAATATGGTTTACAATAATAATTATTATTAATGTAATCTGAAAATAAATCATTTTTATTTTTATTTATTTATAGCGTCGAGTCGGTTAATCCCATGCAAGAACAAGAACCCAAGACTCCTTTATCCTGTTAATAGTTAATTTATTGTTCTCCAGGTAAATTCAACAAGGAATATCGCTCTGTTTACTGGCCGATAAAATGGCAGAACCATCCGTACTATCCTTTCGAGAGAAGGGAACCATCCTCAGATGTCTTCGAACCAAACATCTAATAGGTGAAGGGTCCAAGGGGGATTGTAAAGCCCAAAGTCGTACATGAAAGCTAATTTGAAAGACCTCCTAAAACCTAATTTGAAAAATATTCCTACTTAAAAAACATCAAAAACAACAATGGTTGCTCTGCAAACATCGGAAATGAGATGGTGTTGTTTAGACATTTTTCATCATAAGTCGAAAACTGTGAGGCATATAAACTAATAAAAATATATTTTGTCATTTCATTTACATTCCACTTGCCTAGCTGCCCCACTATAAAATTTAAACCATGAAAATATCTATAATATATGTCATTTTTATAGAATTACTAGCAGCGCAGAGTTTCCATTACCGTGGAAATACTTACGTTTGGTTGCGCAGCAAAGATATTATATATATAAAGACGTAGATATGTTACTAGAGCACGGAAAATGAGGCCGACAAATGTAGCTAATTAACCACATTTTATTTAGTTGCATTGTATTTCAAGTCGAATTTTAGCGCGAATCTTAACAGATAGCTCTCTTTTTCTTTATTATTCGTTCCGTATCATCTTTCCCCGTCATTGTTGTATCCTATAAATACGCTAAGAAATAAATATGTACATGTTGTAGCACACTCGTAGGGGATCAATTTTCAAACGCAAGCAGTATGAATATAACTCATCCTTACTTTAATATCTTTGGTTGCGCAGCATATTCTATTACTAAATGTAATAGGTAGTATACCATCTGCTTGCACGTGAAGCCCTCGCCTATTAGTCTCTGGTTGTCTATGGTCTCTGGGTAAGTAAAGTTAGTATATTAAAGGCATAGAGGGGACAAAACGAGGAAAAGATGACCAATAGTAGATTGTTATACAAGGGTCGGAAGGAATCAATTCCCATACAAGGTGTTTAGACGCCCGAGCGTAGCGAGGGCGGATATAGTCCGAGTAGGAATTGATAACTTCCACCCGCGTTAAACACTCTACTTTTCATATCGAATACAAGGAAAGTACCTACCTAAACAAAAAAATTTCAACAATACAACATTACAAAAATTCGAAAATGCTTTTTTGCATCAATAATACCTACAAAAAAAAAACAAAAATGTCAACAATACAACCAAAGAGGTTGGAAGAAAGAGATTATTTTTCTTTTAAACGTCTTTGAATACAACATTACAAAAATAATATAAAAATCCTTCCTCTTTATTTAATTTATTAATGTCGATGAAAAACAAGATTTAGAGTTTTGGAACAGCCTACTAAATTTTTAGTCTTTTTTAAATTTTAAATATGGAACACGTCACTCACGCAGGTTATTTTTAGTTGTTTATACCTATGTGGCAGTCTTCTTAATGTATATAATTTTTATTTAGTTTCAAATTTCAATGTACAGACAAATTTCGTTTTAAGTTTTATATATGTAGAATATCCGATGCGTGATGGCGCGGTTACTATGGAAACTGAACTTTGTTAATTCCCTTGTCTATTGCCTGCTGAAATTATACTTTTATATATTTGCCGTGTTTAATCCTTCTATCATTTACAATAACTACACCTACACTCCCAATGCCACACCTTTTTTTTAATCGATGTAAAAAGTTTAGTATCCGACCACCTAACCAAATGTACTACTATTTTTTTAATTCATTCCCGCCCTAAGGAGGGAAGCAATTACTATGAGTCTTTCCCGCCCGAGGGCGGGAATCATAGCCCTGAATCTCTTTGTGATCGGAATCATCGCTTCCGACCCGGTACTCAGATCAAACATACACTACTTTCCGAGTATGAGATATGAAAAAGTTATTACAAGTGGAATAAGTCTAGTACAATTTCGACCGAATGACAGCTCGCGTTCATACTAACTGACATGACATGGACATGACGCTTAGGCTTCAAAGTTTTGTATAAAAATATTCCCTAATTTATTTTAATCTCTTTGGGTCTCCACCATCTTGTACAATACGGCCGTTTTAACTTGGCAGCTCTGAAGTTGTGACTGCGCAATAAAAAAAAATTGCGACCATTTGGCGGTACGAAGCGGTGTAGTGTATCTAGACTAAGTACTTATATCCATAATATAAATGTTACTCAAATTGTATCCATAAATAAGCTGTTATAATCTAAAATAAATCAGTTTTGATTCGGACGTCGTTTGTCTCATTACTCCAATCCTTATATTAAGGCGACCCTGCCTCGCCGAGCATTGGATGTGTCATGTAACATGTTTCCACTATAATTGAATAGTTCTGCTGTGTGAAGATGTAGAGACTATTAGTGATTTTAAAAATCAATATTAACTTAAAAGAAGATGGGTACCCAACAGTCAAAAAGTACTACGGACTCTGCGGATGCTGCGCAAGAAGTCATTGTAACACAAAGATATTAAACTAAGGATGAGTTATATTCATACTGCGCGCGTTTGAAAATTGATCCGCTACGAGTGGCTACAACATTTACATACTCACTTCTTAGCGTATTTATAGCATACAACAATGACGGGGAAAGATGATACGGAACGAATAATCAAGAAATAAACAGCTATCTGTCAAGAGTTGCGCTTGAAATACGACTTGAAATACAATGCGACTAAATAAAATGTGGTTAATTAACTACATTTGTCGGCCTCATTTTCCGCGCTCTAGTAACATATCTGCGTCTTTGTCTATATAATATCTTTGTTGTAACACAGGTTGGATATCAGAATCGCATGGATATCCACAATACATCAATCAGTACATGGACATTTAAAACAAATAAATGCCACAATCACCGTGTTCGTGATAATCATCGGGATAGTGGTCATCTTGCTTAAACTTCGTTACATAACTAAACCAATATTTCAACGCGTGTTGATCGGAGGGCTCAGGGGGTTGCCTTCCGAACTATGAACAAAGCATAGAGAGGAGAAAAACAGAGATGCTGTAGATGTGGTAACCAAGAAGGATAAGTAACAAGCCAAGTGAGAACTAATAAAAAAAATGTCTATGGTTAACTAGAACCTCAGTTTATAAACTTATAATTAAATGAAAAAAAAAATAGCGAGGCGATGTGTAGGATCAGAGACCAGTTTTTATTTAAACTGGTCTCTGGTAGGATTAAAGAAAAATAAAGTGCTCAGGCGGAACCTATGTTCAGAGCAGATAAGTTAAAACGGCCGTACTGTAATTACCCAAGGGTTTCTATCCCCGCTCCGTCTTTGGCTATTTGTTACTCCCTGATACCATTGGTGAAATATTTTTTTAAATTGGTTTAGTGGTTTAGGCGTGAAAACGTAACAAACAAACAAAACTTAAGCATTTTTATACTCATAGGATTTTATTTTTGGAAAAAGAAGAAAAAAAAATTATTAAACTATTCCAGATTTTCATGTCGATAGTAGGTAGTTGGTATCTAATTGGTAGTTGAGGAAAAAAGGAGCAGATAAATTTCTTTTCATACCACATGCTCGACAAAGCCGGATTAAGTATATATCATAGACACCTCACCTAAAGCAAGACATTATATCCCTTAGCTTTAGCCGGGTTATAATGTTGTATGGAATTTCATTATAACCCTAGGTCAATAATGTAATTTTCACTTTTCATAATCCTTATTGCTATGATGATAAAGTCTAATTTCGTTAAGCAAAATGTAGTGCACCCGCCTGCGGCCACGGTCGTGGCCAACTCGATTTTCGAAAACCGAAGCCGCGACCAACTAGATTCGCACGATCTTCATTTGTTAAATCAAGTAACTAGGTCACGCCGGCAGAAACCAGTTGCTGTATCCATTTTATAGCTTTAACATTTCAAAAAGAATATCGAAAATGTCGAGTGATGAAAGTACTTTGACTCCAGAGTCTATTAAACTAGATGCCATAGGCATTGTCAATAATCTACTACCATGCAATTGCATTTTATTGTCTCGCATAAGGTGAGAAAAGTAGAGTATATAACTCGGGAATAAAACTGTTTTTGTCTTGGGCGCTTAAATCCCTTACTAAACTCAAGACTCAGTCTTAATCCCTCCCTGCGCTCGGGAGTAAAACTTGGAGTCTTTCGTTACGTTCAGGATTCAATGTCGCTCCCGTGACATAAAACAGTGCTTTATTCCCTTGTTGTATATAATCTACTATTTCTTAACAATTTGTTTTATCCAACTGCCACAAAAGGAGATTTATATTCTCCGAGTGTAGTATGTTAGTAGATTTCGCATTGCTAAAATTTTTTTTTCAAATAGGTAGGTAGATCTGTTATTTTACGACTACAAAAAAAATTTGAGGTAAGATCCATTTATTTGTGTTTTTATTTTGCAGATCTATAAAAGGTGTTTTATTTAAATATGACAATAACAATTTGTGTAATGCCAATATAATATGTACATTTATTTTGAATGAAAACAAAAACTTTATGGAATATAAGATTTATTACTCGACAATTTTTGGTCAAAAACAACTAGGTAGGTACTACAAAATGTTTAACATTATTATTTTGATATAACAAGAATATTTACATGGAACCGTCATAATTAATATTCTACAAAAAATACATTATCTCATCAGAAAAGCTGAATACAAATAAATATTTTCAGCGAATAATTTGAACGCAATTCCAACCTCGTAAGTTCCTTTTACTGAATAGTAAAAGTTTGCAACAAGAGATTATTGAACTCTATTACGAATTATAAACATTGAAACTTAAATAAATAAAAAAGGGCGGGAAAACGTCAATGCCCATTTACCTATTATAACC
This sequence comes from Ethmia dodecea, assembly GCA_963855545.1. NCBI lineage: Eukaryota > Metazoa > Arthropoda > Insecta > Lepidoptera > Depressariidae > Ethmia > Ethmia dodecea. Next base: position 1,630,166 of record OY979463.1, on the reverse strand, counting down.
CCAGTAAAAAAAATAACTGTCAAACTAATTTTTTTCTTATTATTTTTCCGCCCTTTTCCTTTTTCTTTTTTAATTGTCATAGACCATGAATTCTCCTTGGAGTTCATATTCATGGTTGACGCCGCACTTCACGTTAGCTTCGAAGTCACACTGCATGCTCTTTTCATTGAAGAAGAGACCGTCTGTGCAGTAAACAGTCTCGAGAACGCCGTTGGCACAACGCAAATACCTTTGGCAATCACCCCTGCAAAAAAAAAAGACATAATTATTTTCTAGCAATGGACTCGATTCTGCAGACCAGCTAAAATTCCAAATTTTAAGTTAGCTCTATTCTTTTCCACCGCTATGGAAACGAAAGGGACAGAAATAAGCGCCATATTTATTTACAATGTCACAAATGTCAAAATAACAAAATTGAACCATAAGAACGCATTCACATCTTATTCAAATACATACACGAGTTTAGCAATTTTAACAACGACGCGATGTAACAAGATCATGGATAAAAGTGACAGATAAGACATCAAATCTACTAAGTTTTTTACATGTTTGACAATACTTCTAATCTATGGTTTGTTTCTGTCCTTTTTCTTCCGTATTCTATAGAGAAGAATAGGCTAAGTTAAAATTAGGAATTTTAGCTCGTCTGCAAAATCGAGTCCAATATTTACATAAGTAATAATAATAATAATAAAAACTTTATTCTTGAACTATGTTACAAAATAAAATACAGTAACATGCACAAAACTTACTACAGAACACAAATTGTGCCTGAACTAGGATACCCTGTTTTTCAGGCGAACAAGGCCATAAATATTTCTTTAATAATTATACATAATCACATAAAAACAAAAATAAGTAGATCTTAAATAACATAAAAATAAGAGCAAAGACAGGGTGTCTTTGCTGTCATATGTAAAAAGTACCAACTTGTAAGCAATTTGCTTGGCAGCGTCCTTTGCGTGAGCGCAGTTTAACGCAGCGCTGAAATTTGAGCTCTCGTCAGCGGTCTTAGGGCTCAAATTTGCGGCGGCCATTTTTGCCAGGAGGTCTGAAAAGCGTACAATATGTGAGGATCATTACTTATCGGATATAGTAGATTTTCTCAAACTTGTTTGGAAATTGGAGCATTATGTTGACAATCTTCTTTGAAATAAATTAAAATTGGTGTAGGTACATGCAAGCAGCGGCCGGCCAAAAGTTGTATGAAAATCCATATATCTGTCGTGTTAGCGGCTAAATAAATTTGGTCCCTACACTTATAAAAGTTGAGTTTCCTACTAGGTCCCTACACTTATAGAAGTTAAGTGTCGTATCAGGTCCCTACACTTATAGAAGTTGAGTGTCGTACTAGGTCCCTACACTTATAGAAGTTGAGTGTCGTATTAGGTCCCTACACTTATAGAAGTTGAGTGTCGTACTAGGTCCCTACACTTATAGAAGTTAAGTGTCGTATCAGGTCCCTACACTTATAGAAGTTGAGTGTCGTATTAGGTCCCTACACTTATAGAAGTTGAGTGTCGTACTAGGTCCCTACACTTATAGAAGTTAAGTGTCGTATCAGGTCCCTACACTTATAGAAGTTGAGTGTCGTACTAGGTCCCTACACTTATAGAAGTTGAGTGTCGTACTAGGTCCCTACACTTATAGAAGTTAAGTGTCGTATCAGGTCCCTACACTTATAGAAGTTGAGTGTCGTACTAGGTCCCTACACTTATAGAAGTTGAGTGTCGTACTAGGTCCCTACACTTATAGAAGTTGAGTGTCGTACTAGGTCCCTACACTTATAGAAGTTAAGTGTCGTATCAGGTCCCTACACTTAGAAGTTGAGTGTCGTACAAGGTCCCTACACTTATAGAAGTTAAGTGTCGTATCAGGTCCCTACACTTAGAAGTTGAGTGTCGTACTAGGTCCCTACACTTATAGAAGTTAAGTGTCGTATCAGGTCCCTACACTTATAGAAGTTGAGTGTCGTACTAGGTCCCTACACTTATAGAAGTTAAGTGTCGTATCAGGTCCCTACACTTAGAAGTTGAGTGTCGTACAAGGTCCCTACACTTATAGAAGTTAAGTGTCGTATCAGGTCCCTACACTTAGAAGTTGAGTGTCGTACTAGGTCCCTACACTTATAGAAGTTAAGTGTCGTATCAGGTCCCTACACTTATAGAAGTTAAGTGTCGTATCAGGTCCCTACACTTAGAAGTTGAGTGTCGTATTAGGTCCCTACACTTATAGAAGTTGAGTGTCGTACTAGGTCCCTACACTTATAGAAGTTAAGTGTCGTATCAGGTCCCTACACTTAGAAGTTGAGTGTCGTACAAGGTCCCTACACTTATAGAAGCTAAGTGTCGTATTAGGTCCCTACACTTATAGAAGTTAAGTGTCGTACTAGGTCCCTACACTTATAGAAGTTAAGTGTCGTATCAGGTCCCTACACTTAGAAGTTGAGTGTCGTACAAGGTCCCTACACTTATAGAAGCTAAGTGTCGTATCAGGTCCCTACACTTATAGAAGTTAAGTGTCGTATCAGGTCCCTACACTTAGAAGTTGAGTGTCGTATTAGGTCCCTACACTTATAGAAGTTGAGTGTCGTACTAGGTCCCTACACTTATAGAAGTTAAGTGTCGTATCAGGTCCCTACACTTAGAAGTTGAGTGTCGTATTAGGTCCCTACACTTATAGAAGCTAAGTGTCGTATCAGGTCCCTACTCTTATAGAAGTTGAGTGTCGTACTCACCAACAATATCAGCTGGTTGCTCAACGTCGCTCTTGTCGCTAGTAGAGAACCATTCGAATTCGCCGGAGCCTTCGCCGGATCCTTCATCAGACCCATCAATGAGGTCAGATTCCTGTTCAACGGAGACAGCCTCGTCGCTTTCAGCAGGAGGAGTACGGAGGGTACAGGTCGTTGCCCATGCCCAGTTGCAAACCTGGATAATTGTGCTTGTTAGAAAAGAAAAACAACAGACGAACTTAGTGCCTGTGGCTCAAATTTAAGAGCTGGGAAACATACGTTCTTTGTTTAATAAAAATAATATAAAAATGTATTTTGTAAGTTCTATTTTAAATAAATATAGTCAAAATAAGTATTGTTTTTTAAAAAATACACGCCTCAAAAATATTTTATATTTCGTATTTTAAAGACATGCTGGTTCGTATTTTCATGCATTTTGCCCACTATTCAGTGTAATACATGATTCATAATATATAATAATATAATCTCACGCCTTTTTTATCCCCGAGGGGGTAGGCAGAGGTATTCCATTACTGGATATACCCACATTTCACGAGATATATTGGACCCCTAAACGTGATAGGTGGTGAGCCTTTCGCCGGACCGGGTCTGTTTACACATGTCTCAGAATTAATTCTGAGACCTGCGGGTTTCCTCACGATGTTTTTCCTTCACCGTCGAGCTAGTGATAAATATGTACGTAAGTTTTTGAAAAACTCATTGGTACATGCCAGGATTCAAACCCGTGAATTCGAATACATGATTCACTGCAGCTCAATTTTCTGCCAATTATCTAACTGTGGGTTAGTGTCCAGTGCAACGTGGCTCTCTGTCACTCAATTTAGTGCCAAGTGGCTAACTGGAGCTCAATTTAGTGCCAAGTAGTTAACTGTAGCTTTATGTCCGGTGCCAAAGTGGCGCTTAATTTAGTGCCAAGTGTTTAACTAGTGCTCAATTTAGTGCCAAGTATTTAACTGTAGTTTAATGTCTGGTGCCAAAGTGGCGCTCAATTTAGTAACGCTTAATTTAGAGCCAATTATCTAACTATGGGTTAGTGTCTGGTGCCAAGTGGCTGGCTACCGCTAAATTTAGTGCCAAGTAGCTAGCTATCTGTAACTAAGTGTATAGTGCCAAGTAGCTATCTGTGACTAAGTGTGTAGTGCCAAGTGGTTACCTGAAGTTCAAAGTCGAAGACGAGCTGTCCGCTGCACTCCCTCTCGACCTCGTTGCCGTGAACGCAGATGTAGTACTTGTTGCAGTCAGTGTAGTGGGGCAGGAGCAGGAATATCTGGATACGATACAATGTCAGTTATGATAGGTATGATTGAAAATAAAAAAATAATCTCACGCCTTATATCCCCGAGGAGGTGGGCAGAGGTATTCTATTTCTTATTTCTAGAGGTGGTGAGCCCATCGCCGGACCGGGTCTTTTACACATGTGAAATTGATGAATTAATTCTGGGACCTGCGGGTTTCCTCTCGAGGTTTCCTTCACCGTCGAGCTAGTGATAAATATGTACGTAAGTTCGAAAAACTCATTGGTATATGCCAGGATTCGAATCCGAGCCTCACTGATTTTCATCATGTGAAGCGGGCTCTTTAACCGTAAGGCTATCACTGCTCTATGAATATAAATGAATTAATATTATTATTATTATGACTACTTACATGGCCATCGGGATGGCAGTCGAGGGTGTTGGGATCGATTCCTAGAAGGCTGTTGGCAGCCGCGGCGAACATCAGAACAACTAGGGTAGTGGCTGTGAACAAAATTATAATGGATATATTGGACTCGATTCTGGCTGACCACCTAAAATTCCTAATTTTAAGTTAGGCTATCCTTCTTCATAGAATACGAAAGAAAAAGGACAGAAACAAACCATACATTGAAGAGTTAATGTCAAACATCTAAAAACCTACTAATTTGAACTATGAACGTGCTTATCTGTCACTTTTATCCATGACCTTGTTAATCGTCGATAAAATTGCTAAACACGCCATACATGAGCAGAATAATTTTAATTTGACAGGTCTAAATATATCTCGTCTCTTTGTTTTCTAGAAGAAAGACAATGACAGGACTAAACTAAGATAAGTTTAGTCGCTGTAATGCAGAATCGAGTCTGGCAATACTTACTTAATACACTTGACAATAGATACTTACTTAATACACTGTGTCACTTGTATATTTTTATTGGTGTACAATAAAGAGTTGTTACTTACTTACTTAATACAACTTTATCGACACTAATATTATCGATATGTTTTTGTTTGTAACCGACCTCAATTCGACTGTTTTTTTTTATGTTTGTTACCTCAGAACTTTCGACTGGGTGATTTTGATGATTTCTTTTGTTATTCGATAGCTGGTGCAATTTGGTCCAGTTCTGACAATGGCATCCATGAGAAAACCATGTAAGTCTTAGTGACAAATGGACGAATAACTCAATATCACGCCAACCGATTTCGATGATTCTTTTTACCAACTTCAAAAAAGGAAGAGGTTTTCAATTGCACTGTATATTTTTATATACTTACTTATTCGTTGAAGTCGGTTTTTTTTACTCTTTAGAGTTCTATGTTTTTTTGATCACGGTAGATTTTGTTAGCAATTTTTTTTCGCTTGTTACCATTTGATTACTGATTATTTGTAAGATAACCACTCTAAAGAGTAAAATAAACCGACTTCAATCTTCAACTTATATGGTTTTCTCATGGATGCCGTTGTCAGAACTGGACGAAATTAAAATGCGACCAATCTGGAAGCAGCTTTCAAATAAAAAAAGAATCATCCAAATCGGTTCACCCAGTCGAAAGTTCTGAGGTAACAAACATAAAAAAAATTCAGACGAATTGATAACCTCCTCCTTTTTGAAGTCGGTTAAAAATTAAAAGTGTTTACAAGCAGATTATAATATAATCTTTGCATTCGGCGGTAATTAAAGTAACCGACATATTATGTTATAGAATTTTTATCTAGTAGGTAGATACACTATTAAATGCATGTGCCGATAAAACATGCGACTTTCAATTAACTAAATTAAATTAAATTAACATTCTTCGAGGGATTAAGTAATTGTAGGTACCTACATACATGTGTATAGTAATACCGAATATTATCATCTTAAGATAACGATTGGAAGTCTGCTGTGCAAGATATAGTAAGGTTCAATATTGTTAAATTATCTATATATCTACTATTAAATTATCAATATTTGTAATCGCTTTCTCAAAAATTGCTCTTCGGTTTAAATTGTGGTTTTACAGGACCGAAATATCGGTCATTTTATCTCATCTCTGTGAAAATAAGTATTAGGTAAAATCACGTTGGTTTTAAAAGACTCAGTGATTTGCCACTCGATATGATACGCAACTTTTTTTCGCGATCCGACCGCCCGCGTGCATTTTACCGCTGCCATTTTGGTCTTTCTTAAGTCAAAGTCAAAAGTTTTTATTCAATGTATGGGGGGGGGGGGGCATAGTCGGCCGAGTCACGGAAGAAACGGTTTCCCGGGACTCGGACTTAGGGTAAGAGGAGAAACAGGATGGGGGGTTTTTAGTCAGTGCAAGCCTGACATAACCTGGGGGCCAATTCCACTAAATGTCAGTTACTGGCGAGCCATTGTCATCGAACTATCATTCCATTATGCTGCAACTGGCACTATGGCATCTAATTTGTATTCCACTAAAATCATAGTGGCATTACAATGGAATGACTATGAACTACGTTAGGTATTGCCTACCATATATAACTATTACTACCATGCGTGTCATTAGTTTTATTTCGGGTTTTCGGCACTAAAATGTTTTAGATGATTGATTTTATTTATGGTACATGTGACATTTCGATAAGTTTTGAAGAAACTTGTGTATTTTTGTGCATAGACTCTGAAGCAGAGCTAAAATCTGAATTTCGTGTCGTGTTTAGGGCTGATGGTTAAATTGCCAATGCCTTGAAATAAGGGGAAAAAAGCAATCACTGGACAGCGCCATTCCATGGTAGGAATAATAGAATACCAAAAGTGGTGAACAATGATAGTTGAATGACTGTGAAAACTGACAGTTAACAGAACACGAAAAGTGCCAAATAACACCATCGAGTGACAATTGCCATGTCATTGTCATCCAACTATCACCGCTGTCATTTAGTAGAATTGGCCCCCTGGTTGTTGTCCTCTCTACCACCAGACATTTTCCCCGCATTCGAAAAAAAATGGAAGGGGTTTATAAGGCCTCTTATTGAAAGTCATTGCTACTTCACCGCTTCGGTATGTATAGTTGAAGAGTAGAAACAAAAACCATCGCACGGACTAGACGAAACGATAGGACACCTCACTTACACCACATAGACACCTCATTTATTAAAATTATGGATGTTTCGAGGGTGTATGGAATACCACATTCAATATGTATGGATGTACATGACATGGGTATATGGGTAACAATACGCGTGAAAAACCATATTGTCTTTGCTGTCGCACAGTATGGTTTAAAAAAGGTCGGTCAAAATGTAGTAAGAAAAAAGATAAGACCCTGTATTTTTGTTCATGGACATAAAGCAGAGCCATTTAGCTAAGCAAATAATGATTAGGTGTAAAGGCATAACCCCCAAAAACAAAAGGGGTGCTGCGTTGAGAATTGGTAAAGTTTTTAATTTAAATTCGTAAACGCCGTGGACCGTCTGCCAACTTAATAAAAAAAAAACAATAAAATTCAATAACAAATTATTCTCGTAAAGAACTACCAAATAGTATATTCCATACCAAGGGAAGTAGGTAACATGTTATCTGGGGCTTTCTTATTTTCTTCCCGAGGTTTGTGTACTTTTTTCAACTCGACGGAGGCGGAAAGCGGCAACTTCGTTTAGCGCAGCGGGCCGAAATTTTCCGCTTTCCTCCCGGAGAGTTGAATAAGATTTTTCAACTAATAATTTATAATACCAAATAATTAAAGACTTCTTTAAAAGTAAGTTTCAAACTACTTATTTTTATTTGACTATTTCATCATCCTAGAATCCAAAATAAAAATATATCTAATGAAAACTTGTCACTTACAAAAACATAAGATTACCTTTAGAACAAGGTAGGTAATCTCAGAAAATAGGCTCAGTTGCGATACTAACTTAGCTTATTTATGATATTTACTGTGGTGGTTTATTGATCTCAGGAAATGATAAATATCTCGTAAATACCACCGGAAATCAATCTAACACCCAGGCTTATATTGTTTGACGCCATTGCGTCACAAGATACTAGAAATAATGTTAGCTGGATTAGTTTTATGATTACTGCGATTAAAAGCACGTGTATGACACGTGATTAGGGCTCCCTTTGTGGGTGTTTAAATATAAAATAAATACATGCTTACGTATATATTTATCAACTAGCTACGCCCCACGGTTTCATTCGCGTAGTTCCCGGTCCCGTGGGATACGGGGCCGTCGAGCTAGTGATAAATATGTACGTAAGTTTTTTTGAAAATCTCATTGGTAACTACATGCCAGGATTCATACCCAAGCCTCACTGATTATCATCATGTGAATCAGGCTCTATAACCGTAAGGCTATGAACATGTAACTAAGTAACTACCTACTCTGTGTCTATGATTAAGTATTGATAAATCGATTTGATAAATAGATTAACTATTAAATAGATTCATAAATGTATTTATCAATAATCATAGACAAAGAGTAGGTACTGCTAATCCACCATTGTTAATCCTAATCCGCGTTAATTCATATCAAATCAAAAACGTTATTAGGACTTCCTGCTTTCATAGTTATTTACCTACTCAAAGAGCCGTGATAGCCGAGTGGCTACAAATTCAAATCATTTTATTTGTCAACTACAGTGAGCTTAGTAACATATAATCCCGACAGACGTTGTCCTATATACAACTGTCAATTATGTCAGACAACATAAGGTTACATTAGAGTTAAAATGGGCGTTCATCATCAACCCGTAACAGCCCACTGCTGAGCTAAGGGTCTTTCCTCGCACACGAGGAAGTATGGGCTTTAATCTCCCACGCGTGCCCACCGCGGATTGGTGGCCACCTAACTGTCAGAATTTTTCAAGCCACCCAAGGGTATCTGACATGGCTTAACAACTTCCATTGTGCGTAAACACAACGAAAACGGGTCGTTATGTTTTCTTAAATTGTCTAATGTTCCACGCGTCGCAACTTTCTTACACAACAAAAAAAGAATTTGCGAAATTGGTTCAGCCGTTCACGTGTGATGCCGTGACCAAGGGAAATAGGGATTCATTTTTGTATTTAAAGATGTAGTTAGATTTAGGCGGTAATTGTGCCACTATTCAAAAGGAATGGGTCGCAGCAGTATTGCAAAAACTATCGTGGAATTAATCTTTTAAGTGTGGTAGGGAAACTTTATGCAAGAATATTAATTGACAGGGTTGTAAATGAAACAGATGAGAAAATATGGGACATTCAGGCAGGTTTTCGAAAGGGGATGAGGGGATGGGATGTATGGATCAAGTCTTTTCCTTACGGTGCGTTACCGAGAAGTTTTTGGCTAAGGGTCAAAATATCTATTGCGCCTTTATATACCTGGAAACGGATTACGATAGAGTGAGGAGGAATGGATTGTGGTCAACACTGGCCATGTATGGGTTGAACCCTATTCTGGTGCGGGCTCTGAAATCCTTATACAATTCAAGAGCCTGTGTTATAATAAATGGAGCCTACACAGACTGGTTTAACATCTTCATGGGTGTTAGACAGGGATGTGTAGCATCGCCTTGGCTGTTCAACCTTTTCATGGATAGTTGTTTGACAGATTTGAACGAGCGAGATTGTCAAAAGTCAAAAAAGTCAAAATGTTTTATTCAAAATAGGAACTTACAAGTCCACTTATTGAACGTCATTTCAACTTTACCGCTTCAGCATGTATGGTTGAGGAGAAGAAGCGGGGCAAGAAACTCCTCAACACAATATTCTTTTAATCAATTGTTACATATTACTAAATTGGGTTACATAATTTCGTTTGTTTTTCGCTATCGTATTGCGCTGGACTGAAGGAAATCTGTTTCCAAGCATCATTGTCATTTATATAGTCGTCTAGTTTGTAATATGCCATTTTACAAAGTACATGTTTAACATGAGTTTTGAACACAGTTTCAGGCAATTTCAAAATATCTTCTGGTATTTTATTATAAAAGCGTATGCAAAGCCCCACAATAGAATTATTAATTTTACTTAATCGTGACTGAGGTTGCTCTAGTTTATTTTTATTCCTTAGATTACAATTATGCCTGTCACAGTTTTTAGTATACAGTAATGTGTTTTTCCGTACATACATAATGTTTTCATAAATGTACTGACAAGGCATTGTTAAAATATTAATTTCTTTGAACAGTTCTCTTAGGGAATCACGACATCTTAACTTGTAAATGGCGCGTATAGCCCTTTTTTGTAAAATAAAAATAGATTCTGCATCAGCAGCTCTGCCCCACAGCAAGATGCCATAGGACATTATACTGTGAAAGTAGCTAAAATAAACGAGTCTTGCTGTGTCTACATCAGTTAGCCATCTGGTTTTTCTGACGGCATAAGCAGCTGAGCTCAGTCTGTTAGATAATGCAGAAATATGAGAATTCCATTGAAGTTTGGAGTCTATCTTTATCCCCAAAAAAACTGTATTATCAGCGAAATCTAATTTGTCATTGTTTAAAATTATCTCATTCTCTACTCGTCTAACATTAGGGAGTACAAACTTTATACATTTGGTCTTCTTAGCGTTGAGCACTAGATAGTTTGCAGTGAACCATGTGAGAATTTGTTGAAGAGTGTCATTTACCTCGTCGAGCTTCTGAGCTTGTCTATCTACTTTGAAAATCAGAGATGTATCATCAGCAAACAACACTATCTTTGACAAACCCTCTACCATGAATGGAAGATCATTTATATACACAAGGAAAAGAAAAGGACCAAGAATCGAACCTTGAGGCACCCCAATTTTTACGGGTGCGCCCTGTGATTTACAATCATTTATTTTTACTTTTTGTATCCTATTTTCGAGATAGGACTGTAAAATATCAAGCGCAAATATTTACCGTTGACTCCATAATGATTTAATTTACATAGCAAGGTCTCATGATCTACGCAGTCAAATGCTTTTGATAGATCGCAAAAAACTCCAATTGCGTTTTGAGATTTCTCCCAGGCATTAAAAATATTCTTGAGTAATGCTATTCCAGCATCCGTGGTTGAACGACCTTTGGTAAAGCCAAATTGTTCGTTATGAAATAGGTTATTTAGATTGAAGTGTGAAATCATTTGATCAAGCAATAACCTTTCAAAAACTTTGCTAAGTACTGGTAAAACAGAAACAGGTCTATAATTTGAGGGGTCTTTTTTCTCTCCTGATTTAAAAAGAGGAATAACTTTACTATGTTTCATTATGTCAGGAAATAATCCTTCGTCAATACAATTGTTAAAGATATAAGCTAAATATGGTGCTACTAAGGTTATGATGAAGCTACATACTTTAACAGACATGCCCCATATATCTTCAGTACTTTTAAGTTTAAGTGCTCTAAAAGTTTTAATAACGGTATCCGGACTAGTGTGTCGAAATATAAGAGATTCGTTACAGCTATTTACATTTTTTCGTAGAAAAGTTATGGCAAGAGATGTGGATGAGTTCAGATGTTCTGTTGTTTTAATAGGTATATTAGTTAAAAAATGTTCAAATTCCCTAGCCACATCCTCACTCTTGGTAAATAGGCCGTGGTCCGTTTGAATAGCTAAGTCATGGTCACGTGGTTTCACTCTACCCGTTTCTCTGTTTATTACTTTCCAAACAGCCTTTATTGTGTTATCCGATTTTTTAATAGTATTACTTATGGACATTGCTTTTGCACAAGCACAAACCTTTTTGAATGTTTTAGAATAGTTTCTAACATATTTCACAAACTTTTCATCATGGGTATATGATCGCTTTTCATACAATTCAAATAATTTGACCCTGCTTTTACGAATACCACTGGTAGCCCATTCGCTAAATTTAAATTTATTAGAAAGTATTTTATTTTTAAGTTCAAAATGTGAATCAAATTCCTCGGTTAAAACAGAAAAGAATTTCTTAAAATAGCCGTTTGGATCAGAATCAACAGGATCGGTCAAAGGTAACTTACACTCTAGTGCTCTTTTATACTTCTCTATTTTACATACTGTGACAGGTCTTATCTGACTTTTTACTAATAAATCGCAATTGTCCACAGGGAGTAAAATACACTGACCGATGTGATCGGATTTTAGCTTATTTATTATAGTTTTACTATTAGGAATACAATTACAATAGATATTGTCAATGCAAGTTGCCGAAGTTTCTGTGATTCTGGTAGGATCTGTAAATACATTCATTAAATTAAAAGATTTGAATAAACTTAATATCCTAGTTTTATACAAGCTTGGTTCAAGCAGATCCACGTTAAAATCACCACAGACCACAACACTTTTACTATTTTTACTGAACAACTTTAAGACCTCATCCATTTTGTTTTCAAAATTATCAAAATTTACACTATAAGGGGGTCTGTATACGCATACAATGATGTGTTTCTCCAACTCAACGCATGACAATTCAATAGTACTTTCCACCGATAATTTAATTACGTCCTGGCGGTCTTTCGCTTTGATATTATTTCTAACAAAAATTATGGAACCACCACGTGCGGCCAATCGCCGATTGAAAGTACTGACAGCTGTATAATTTACAAACCCAAACATCATTTCTGTGACTCTAAGCCAATGTTCTGTCACACAAAAAATATCAACTTTTTCGTATTCTAAGAATAGTTCTATTTCTAATTCTTTGCTGGAAAAGCCTTGAAAGTTTTGATGAATTAACTTTAAAGATCTATGCTTTTCCTTCGTCTTACAGGTGGTAATGTTATGGCCAGAAAGTCCCTGATTTACAGAATTTATAGGTTTGGGACTTTCTGCTGTCGGACTTAACAGTTTAAATTCACATTAGTAGTGCTACTAACAGGTACAAGTGACTGTGTTATACTGCTTATAACAATGTCGTGTATATATGGAGCTAACAAAGTAGCTAGTCGTCGCTTAGATTTATTTGATAGATACATTGTATCCCTAGTCATCCTAAAATGTGTAATAATTTTATTAATGTCATAACATAATACAAAATAGCGTCGCTATGACGGCATGTCGTGTTGAAAATAAATGAATTTATATTATAAATAGTCTTATTGTAATTATTATGTTCTTCCGACAAATTCTGACAATAAGGAAGAGTACATAGGATGAATTTGCAACCCTGTTCCTTGTTTATGTTGAGAAGCAACTCAATATTTTTATTAAATTCTAGCTTACTGCTATGCATAATACTACCTGTCATTACAAGTACAGTAGTACATTCATCCCATTTGTGGAGTACGAATGGGAGAGTTAAGTGTCAAATGCCTATTGTACGCTGATGATCAAGTTATACTTGAACCATCGGCTCATGAGTTGCAGGACATGGTATAACTATCGTGAATGAATCATTCAAGAGGAAATTTATGAAAGTAAATGCAAGTAAGACGAAGGTTATGGTTGTGGAGAGAGATAAGGACATTTCTACGTGCGATATTATGATTGAAGGTGAGAAAGTAGAACAAGTGTCAGAGTTTTTGTATTTAGGAAGTAAGTTTAGTAGAGACTGTAAGTGTAATAGTAACATTGAAACGAGGGTGAATACTTGTAATATGGTAAACGGTGCATTACACGCCTTCATGAAGAGCCAGAAAGTGACTAAAAAAGCACGCCTGGTTGATCATGATGGGGTGTTGGTCCCTACCTTAATGTATCGTAGAATGAGGAATACTGGTAATCTGAGAGCGTATGTAGTGACTAAGATTGAGAAAGAAATGCTCAGGTGGTTTGGACATATCGAGCGGACGGATGAAAGGCGTCTAACGAGACAAATATATAAGGGGATTGTGAGTGGCCGAGTCGGCAGACGGCGACCTAGGCGTACTTACATCGACCAGATCGGCGATGTATTCAAGAAAAGCCAGATAAAGAGTACCCGAAACCGACGAGCATGTATGAACCGATTGATGGATGTGGATGAGGCGTAGCAGGTGGCAGTCTATTGTCTCTGCCTAACCCTTCCGGAAAAAGGCGTGAGCATATGTATGTATGTGTGTAGATTTACAAAAGGTTTTTAGATTTACAAGATAACTAATTTTAATTTCAACTAACTAAACAAAAAATTGTTCGCTACATTTTGTTCATGAGAAAAATCATGAAAAGAAAATATATATGTTAAAAAAATTAAATTAAATAAGAAATCCCGCCAACTAATTGTTGCCAATAATCTACTGAGCCCTCAGCTATGCAGATGCGTAGATCCTAAAATCAGAATCCCAGGATGTGTTGCAAAACCAAGGGGCGTTCTAAAATCAAATAGATAATTGACAGAACAACGTGCTAGACGCTTTGTGGAGCAAGTTTTTTATTTTTAACCACATTATAAGTAGGTATTATGATTTTGGCGTCCCCTGAATCTGCCGATCTAAGAGTGGGCAAGTTTTTTTAGTTATCTATAAATATTTTGGTAACTATAAACGTAATGGGAGAGTTACGTATCTAGTATATTATTATAATAAAATTATATTTAAGTAACTAGTATTTAATGATAATGTATAACACTATAGGTCTACTCATTATTTAGAAAAACCGCTCAGAGTGTCATCTCAGCGGGACGAAGACTAATAATACTTAAGATATAGATATAGACCAATAATAGCTAAGTGTAAATACTCCTGGCCTTTTTCAAGACGTCCCCAATTTGGTCTCGAAAGGTCCGCCTAGGTCTACCCCTTCCCACACTTTCATTCACACTCGCCTTATACAATTTTTTCGTCAATCGTTCGTCATTCATTCTCTCGACATGGCCAAACCATCTCAGCATACCTTTCTCAATTTTTGTCACTACATCTTCTTTCAGACCACATCGTTTCCTTATCTCACTATTTCTTATCCTGTCACTCAGTTTAACTCCTATCATACTTCTTAACGCTCTCATCTCAACTGCATTTATTCTGCTTTCTGATTATATGTATGTATGTATGTAAATACTCACCAATCATATTTATATTTGAATATTATTTTACAAATATTTATAATTAAAAAATATGGACACGTAAAAACACGGGGAAGGTATCACAAAAACACAACAAAACACTTTGGACAGAACAATTAATGTTATACTGCCTGACTTCTGTTCTTACATATCATAATTTATAGACTTTCGCGCCAAAAGAACCTACTTAACATTACCGTCCAAAATCATTTTTCAAAACAAAAGCGCACAGAAATGTCTTGTTTTTCATACAAAAGTAGATGTTTCCAAGTCATTCTAACAGCAAATTTAAATTTGCACAGATAACCGATGAATAGGAAGATTGTTTTTATAGATGGATTAGTGTAATCTTGTAGATAAGGCTCAAATTAATAGTAATTGATATCCTGTATAAAGAAATTATGTGTGTATTTTTTTATTTACAGCCAAAGGTTTTTGAACGGTAATGACAAGGGCAAGGCACTACTTACCCATTTATTTACGCGGAATTGTAAATAAAAAAGGTCTCATAGCCAATAACATTTTATAAGTTATATTTATTTACACTAGTATGTACGTGGGACACTCAGAAAATTTTGCGAAACTAAAAAAAAATGTTCTATAGGTACCTACACATAATATATTTTTTTAATCTTTTCAAAGTACTCTCCACCAGACTCTATACAAAGTTTCATGCGTCTAAACCAGTTTTCAAAACACTTTTTCCAGTCCGCCGTAGACATCGTTTACAGCCTGCTCGAACGCAGCTAGCGCATCTTGCGGGGACGAAAACTGTAAGTATTCCTTTGAGCAGATTTTTTATTTTTGGAAATTAAAAGAAGTCACATGGTGCTAGATCAGGGCTGTAAGGAGGGTGACCCAGGAGTTTGATGGCGTGATGACCAGGAAGTCCCTCGTTTTGAGTGCGGTGTGCGCAGGTACATTGTCGTGGTGGAGCAGTATCCCGCGGAGCCCTGTGTTTGGTCGTTTGTTGCTAACAACAGAGAGAACTTCTGTAAAACATTTGGCATTGATGCTTCTTTGATCCCGTAAGGGAATTGATACCAAGTGGTCAGTCAAATTAAAAAAAGCTAGCGATGAAAATCTTCTTGCCCCGTCTCTAGATCGCTTCACTTGGGTAGGCTTTGGTTCATTTTGAAACACCCAAACAGTCGACTGGGGCTTGGTTTCTGGATGTATTGATAAATCCGGGACTCATCACCTGTAACGATGTCGTAAACACGCCGAGACGAGCCTGCTTCAAATTTGTTTAGCATATCACGTAACCATTCCACCCGGGCCTGCTTTTGAGCATCGGTGAGGTTGTGCGGCACCCAGCGTGATATCCCTCACGCGAAGATGGCTGTGTAGAATCTCGTGAACGCTTCCCGATCCAATCTTCAATATGTGTTGAATCTCCTAATATGTAATTCGCTTATTGTTTTGGATAATATTTTTCACTGCTAGCACGTTTCCTTCGGTAACAGCCAAAAACGGTAAGCTAGTTGGTCGACCGAGCTTAAATTCGTTATACCAACGATACACGGTTACCTTGAACATTACATTTGAAGTCTATCGTACGATTCATCCGGTTTCAGGCAAAGAGATTCAAATAGAAAATTCGAAGCCAAAAGTTATTCCAAGTGGAATAAGTCTAGTACAATTTCGACCGAATGACATCTCGCGTTCATACTAACTGATATGACGCTTGAGCTTCAAACATGCTTCAAAGTTTTGTATGAAAATATTTCCAATGCCCCCTCTATGTCCTATTATATTTTTAATCTCTTTTGTTTCAGGTGACACATGAAATCGTAAAAATTCATAGCTCTAAAATGTTCCCGACACAGATCCATATTTCAGCGAGACACAATACTTTGAATTAGCTCTCAAAAAATGTGGAGGGAAATTTTGAAATTGGAACATACCTATTTTTACTTATAAATAATCATATTTTCGAAAATAATTATAACTGAGGCCAATCTCCCTTAAACAAAATTTTTTTTCGCAGTAGGTAGATACTTTCTGAGGGGCCTAGTATTATAAAGAAGAAAGATTGGATTTTTCTTTGTTTTTTTATTGATTAATCACCAAAACCACTAGATTGATTTTAAAAGTTCTTTTACCAATAGAAAGCTTACTTTTCTGGGAGTAACATTGGTTATAATTTTTCATTTCTCCGGGTAGAAAGCGGCAACTTTCAGCCCGCTGCACTAAACGAAGTTGCCGCTTTCCGCCTCCGTCAAGCAGACAAAAGTATACTCACGTCGGGAAGTAAATAAGAAACCTCAGATTACATTGTGATCTGAGACATTTTTTATTTTAATTCCCTAGTTGTGTAATATACGATATTTACGTGGGTGAAATCGCGCCGAACAGCTAGTTTTATAAGAATCGGTTTATTTACAAAGAAAAAATTTGTACCTAACTTAAGGATCCTTTTTTTCCTTTCAAGTACTCATCGTCATCAGCCAATTGCTGTCCACTGCTAGACGAAAGCCTCCCCCAAGGAGGGCCACCCATTCCTGTATTGGGCAGCACGCATCCATCCACTGCCAGCCACCACAGGGCGCCCTACACTTCGAAGTACCTACGCTACCCTAAGATGCTCTTCAAAGATAGCCTGTGGTAGCTGGTGTGGTGGTGTCTGAGTCCCTATAAAGGTGTTTGACCTGACACCCAAACGGAGACAAAGAGCAACCGATAATGTCAGCCAGACAGCGGTAGCTGATGTCAATGCCCGCAGCCAATATCTACAGGCCTACTAAGACAATCTTTTAATCTTTTTTTTCACACCACATGCTCGAAAAAGCCGGATTATATATCATATAAACTTCACCGAAAGCAAGACATTGGACTCGATTCTACCAGCACGTCGCTTGAAATGCCTAAAGCTAAATTTCTTAAATTTAAAATTATATTTAGTGAGTCTTAAAAACAACTCTATTCCAGGAACATCAAACTTAGTCAGTTTAGAAGGTATTTTAGCATGAACTAAATTGTTTAAATTGAATTGATCTTGTGTTGCAACATAAAAAATATATAATTGAAGAAATAAACGATATTAATAAAAACGTTAAAAATAATTAAATTTATAACTTGTTTGAAATAATTGTTTTTCATTTGTTAATGTTATAACAAATTCGTACATTTTAAAGCGTAATTTTATATAAAAAAAAATCGGTTGTCTGTAAAGTCTGTTTACTGACGATAGTTGAACGTGACAACGTCATAAGAAAATACTGATGGAATGGATTGTGCCTCTTTGTCGCTCGTTGCGCGCTCTCGCTTGCACTGGAACGACGCATATGTCACACTTTTTCGGGAATGCCGCCGGCTCCATTAATTTATAAGACGTTGTCACGTCAAAAATACTTCATAATTAACTTTTTTTATATAGTGATAGTGTATTATGTGGCAAATGTCAAACGTAATAGTGTACCTACAGTGAAATAGGGATATTCGATAAAAAGCGTAGGATGGATTTCGAGTTACCTCAAGAACTAGCCGCTTTAATCTTCAGTAAAAGTGTACTATCGTGAAATGACATTTCAATAAATTTTGATGAATCTGATTATATTTTTGTGCATAGACTCTGAGGCAGAGCTAAGCTGATGGCAAAATTGCCAATGCCTTAAAATAAGATAAAAATTGGAAGATTTCTCCCTAAAAACGTTTTTTTTCAGTAATTATAGGGAGGGGGAGGGAGGGGCGGGGGCTGGGAGGAAATAATTTGAAGAAAAAACTGTGTTTGGAGAGTTTTGCGGTTTTTTATTTTTAAACAAAACTACAGATTCATAAAAATGTGTTTATTAAAACATAACTGCATAATTTACTCCAAAGCTCTGAACCTACCCCTCAGACATTTGCAATATGATGCTCCATTAAATATAGGACACCCTAAACATTTTTCTAAATTATCTTTCGGACCTATGCAATGGATCCGATGCGTTTCCTAGTCTTCTAAGATATATTTTTTCGGTCTCACCATGTTCTCTGGAAAGAAAGTTGAAACATAACCTAAGAGCCATCTTGGATGAATATATTTAGAATTGTAACAACACACACACAAAAAAATATATCTTTTGACTGCACACTATACGGCGGCACCCACAACAAAATGTTCGTCCTGGCTCATTCTTTCTTCTAAACTTCCTTTGGATTTTGGATAGTTAGTTTTTTCCACCTCAACTTGCACATAAAATCACTGTAATGGCCGATTTTAGAAGTAACTTAATTTTAGGAGGGACCTTTTTACTCGCCGCTAAATTTACGCAGTTTAGGCGTTTGACAAGTCTAAATTCTTTTTTTTCTGGTTAAAATGACACACAAGGAATAGCGTTTAAGCCGCTAAAGCTAAGTTGAGTTGACCGGCTAAATTTAGGATTTTTAGAAACGTCAAATTCAAATTTAATCATGTCATTTGAATTTGACAGATAGCGTAGAATAGCAAAATCGATTTTAAGAGGTTTAGCAATATTAGGAGCTTTAGGTGGTCAGCCAGAATCGAGTCCATTATATCCCTTGGCTTTAGCCGGGTTATAATGTTGTATGGAATTTCATTATAACCCGAAGGTCCATAAGGTTATTTTCACTTTTCATAATCCTTATTGCTATGATGATAAAGTCTAATTTCGTTAAGCAAAATGTAAATGCGGTGCGCTGTAATTAAGTGGCTGTTTAGAAAGAAAGTCTGAACATGGTTCAATAGAAATGTTAAAATAGAACTACTTAGTTTTTTTGTTACCTGTCGTTGAAAACGATTCTCCCCTAGGGCTGAAAATATTACTTTCGCATTCGTGGAGCACGAATCTGTTTGAGGCATGTTATGCCTTAAACCAATTCTGGGACCTGTGGGTTTCCTCACGATGTTTTCCTTCGCCGTCGAGCTTATGCGGATAAATGCACAATACAATACAATACAATAACTCTTTATTGTACACCAAAAACAACACAATACGGATACCAACATTAACTAAAGTACAATGGGTGGTCTTATCGCTTTTAGCGATCTCTTCCAGACAACCTTCAAATGCACGTACCTAGGTAAGTTTTGAAAAACTCATCTGCACATGCCCTGACGGGGAATTGAACCCGGAACTTATAAATTGAATGTTGTATTCTATTATGTTATGATATGGTGCAATCGGCAGATTTTAATTCGACAGAACAAGATTAGAGCTAATTAAGAACCCACTAAGCTGTAGATAATCTATTCCAAATATTCGAAATATGATGCAATCGAACTTTAGTTGTGTCTAACCAATTTTCATAGCACGATTTCCATAGAAAGAGAGAGAGAGAGAAATTGAATAAGTAGTCGATACTGAACAAACTAATTTCAGGAATTGCGCTTATTCTGTTACATGTTGTACATATATAAAGTATGTACTATGGTACTTATGTATATTTTGGGTAATTCTGAATTGGCTCTATTTTGATAAAAAAAATATCCTGATATAGTTTTGAATTGTAAGTAGTGATGCACCGAAATTCGTTCCACATTCGGTAAAACCGAAGTTCGGCAGCTTTTACCGAATTTCGGCTTCGGCCGAATTTCGGTAAAAAATACCGAACTTCGGTGACAGATACCGAATGTTCGGTAGTCTATACATATAATAAAACTCTAACGGGGCCGTGTCTGTACATTAAATATTTTTTGAAAATTTTAACGGTAGTGTATATGTATATTTATCGATATAGATACCGAAACACCAATTTTTGGAATTTTTGTCTGTCTGTCTGTCTGGTTGTGCACGCATAACTCAAAAACTACTGGACGGATTTTGATGAAATTTGGTATGGAGATAACTGAGTACCCGGGTCAACATCTAGGGTACTTTTTATTCCAGGAAAATATCTCATTCCCACGGGAAAAAAAAAACTGGTTAAAAAGAGAAATACCTACTACTCCGAAACGATAACACCTAGAAACTTGAAAAATGGTATGAAGGTGTCTGATATGTCATAGGAAATTAGTATGAAGGGATTTTTGGAAATTCCCACTGGAACGGAAATAGACTAAATCCAAGAGGGAAAACGCCGCTGGGCACCCGCTATTTGAAATATGGTATGTAGGTGTCTTAAGTATGTCGTAGGCAACCACTATGAAGGGATTTTCGGAAATTCCCACGGGAACGGGAATAAACTAAATCCAAGCGGGAAAACGCCGGTGGGCACCCGCTATTTGAAATATGGTATGTAGGTGTCTTAAATATGACGTAGGCGACCACTAAGAAGGGATTTTCGGAAATTCCCACGGGAACGGGAATAAACGGAATCCGCGCGGGCAACGCCGCTGGGCATCCGCGAGTTTAAATTATTTTTTTTATTTTATTTTATTTCATTATTATATTATATATTTTATTTTATTTAGCTAATTACATACCATACGTCTTCCAGGTATTTAAGGTCAAGAGTGAATTGGGGGGACTACAAGCGATTGCGAATGCCTCGTGGTCCCCCCAGGGGAACATTACAGGGGGACCACGAGTCCGGAGCGAAAATAAAACCCAAATTATACTAATTGACACAAAATTTCTGCACTAAGATACTTCTCAAGTTTAACAAGTAAAATAAATTGATACTAGCTGATGCCCGCTACTCCGTTCGCGTGGATTTTACGATTTACCCGATGATTCCTAACCAATAGGAATTATGTTTTTTTTTCAGGATATTAGCAGTTTAGCAGTAGTAGTCCTACTTGCCCAATTTCATCAAAATCGGTTCATTAGTTTACTAGAGAAAAGGGAAGCGGCAATCAAAACACTTCGTAACGAGTCGTGACCTGTCCATCATAAGAGCGCGTAGCCTTGACGAACTTCGGCCGAAGTTTGTCTTCGGCAGATTTTTGAACCGAACATTCGGCCGAATTCGACATTCGGCAGAACCCACATTCGGTGCATCTCTAATTGTAAGTTCAACTGCATATTTGCATTTCCTGTAAAAACGCAATTTTGCGCTAAAAACTATTTTTTAAATAATACGGCCACTGGCCGGCAGATAGCGTAATAATATGAAGCCCCTTTAGCTAAGCAAAGTGACGCAAGTACATACTTTTACCAGTCAAGTAACGGAATTCAGACACTATAGGATTAAAATCCTATAGTGTCTGAATTCCGTTATAATAATAATATTTATTATAGGCAATATTTACATTAGTAGATCTTAAATAACGCAAACAGAGGCCCATATTATATATACCTTATATCTAACATACATATAAAATAACTAACTAAACTACTTTGTTACACTATCCATTCGAAACGGTAACACTCACGGCAAATTCAAGATCGCTCAGCGAACTAATAGAACGGGAGTGATCCGGCAGAGAACCAAAGTTGTCGAGATAGCTCGTAGAATAAGCAAGCTGAAGTGGCAATGGACTAGCCATATCAGCCGTAGAACTAATGACCGTTAGGGTAGACACATAGGCGTAGCTAGGGGGTGGGGGGGGGGCAGGGTAGGCCGATAGCATGTTCTAGAGAGTGGAGACCGCGAATCGGCAAGCGTGGACGCCCTCAGGCTAAGTAGAGCGACGACCTTCGCAGGGTGGCTGGTAGCAGGATGAGAGTTGCCGAGAATCGAGCTGAATGGCGTGCAATTGGAGAGGCCTATGTCTAGCTGTGGACTGTTATAGGCTGATGATAAGGATCATCCATTGCCCTTCAGCGACCGTTGGACGTCGACGCTTGACTGGTGTAGTTTTTCTTTAATTAATTGTACATCAATCGGATATAAAAAATATAGCTATCATATTCACAGGCACCTTACCATAAAGTGAAATTTATTTAGAAATTAATTGAAAGAATAAAGCGACGCGTCACAACGCAACGAGATTACCTATACGAGATCTCGGTATTAACGATATCTAGCACGGAAAGGAAGCTTATGAATATTATACTAAAAATACATATTTTTTTATCAGGAGGCCTAAATCCATGTATAATTTTATTATGAACTATAAAATAGTGTAATCAAGGGTCTTGGTAAATAAATTACACAAAAACTGGTACCTACATATTTTATTATATTAGTTTTAAAAGAAGACGTCTCTGATAACTATCTAAGCTAAGATCTCACCTGCTGTCCTTTTTGTACGAGTTAGGTTAGATTGGACTAGGAGCGATCGGCGACAAGGGCGAGGTAGGCGGGCCTACGCCGCCTACTACCAATCGGGGGATCCGTCACCCGCGTAAAGAGGTCCCGTGCTGGAAGGCGCCCCTGGTGTTCCGGGGCGCCTTAAGCGGAGATAGGGGGGGGTTCGCTCGACCCCCCCTCGAGGAGGCCCCGCAAGGTGTTGCGGGCGGCCGTGACCCAGCTGCGGATGCACAACCGCGGTGCCGTAGCTGGGTCCGAAGCGGCGAGGAGGAACACACCAGGGTTTTTAGTGGGTATGGCAGCACTAGGCTGCAGAGCCCCACATAACCCCCGCCCCCCCCCCCGGGTCGGGTGCGTATGCAGTAATGCATTTTCCCTGGCCACAAAAAAAAAAAAGGAGCGATCTTTGCGTCTTTTTGTTTAACG
This sequence comes from Ethmia dodecea, assembly GCA_963855545.1. NCBI lineage: Eukaryota > Metazoa > Arthropoda > Insecta > Lepidoptera > Depressariidae > Ethmia > Ethmia dodecea. The sequence continues at coordinate 1,606,812 of OY979463.1, read as the reverse complement.
TAATAAAATAATTGATGATTAGTAATGAGACTTCGTTCGCGTGAAGTTTTTCGTTTCAATTCACAGTAAAACACAGTATTATACAAACAATTTAATAATAAAAAACAATTTATTAAAATAACCGTTTACAAATATTGTTGTAACGAGTTTGCATAAAATCTCTTTTTTCGAACATAATTTTTAATCTATATCCAATTTCGCGCCATTCCTCCATCTCAGCATAGTCTCCGGTATTGCCACTTTATCCCCCACTACCCTCTCAAAGGGGTAATTTTCGTAATCCTGCCAGAAGACGGGCCGGACCGTACGGTATCCGTTGTCGAAGGCAGCTAACGTCTTGCAGTCTTCCTCGTCGAGCTCAAAATCGAAAATTGAGGCGTTTTCCAACACTCTAGTCTTTGTTATTGTCTTTGGAATGCTTACTATGCCGCGTTGATACTGGAAAGAAGACCATATTTAAATAAGTAAATTAATTAAATTGAAAAATATCATTGGCTCATTAGCAATGCCTGTCATTGCCAAGACAATTTTGTTTTAGAAGACAGTAGTATTTGTGGCGGGAGAAAAAAGAAAAAAGAAAGAACTTTACATTTTGTTGTAATTGGTATATTTTGGGCAAAGAGATTAAAATATAATAAGGCATAGAGGGGACAAAGCGAGGAAAATTTGAAGTCAAACGTTATTCCAAGTGGAATAAGTCTAGTACAATTTCGACCGAATGACAGCTCGCGTTCATACTAACTGACATAACAAGGACATGACGCCATAGGCTTCAAAGTTTTGTATGAAAATATTCCCAATGCCCCCTCTATGCCCTATTATATTTAAATCTCTTTGATTTTGGGTGTTGGCTCAAAATAGCCATAGTGTATTATGTGATAAGTGTAACTGGAAAAATGTTGAAAAAATACGTGAGATTGTCATTTTTGGATTAGTTACTTCGAGTAATGATGGTGTCTTCAGTAATAATCTAACACTATCATTTTACTGTCGATCAATAAAAAAGGGATATAGAAAGTGATATCTAGACACTGTAGTATTTTTGGGAATGGACTTTGAAGCAAAGCCATTTAACAATGAATACAAAGGCCGTGTAGTCAAACCATTACTCCCAAAAAAACTACAGGGCAGTTTCAAAACGGCAGAAAAGGGTAGTTTCTTGAAACTGATCATCAGTAAATTCGTACATCCGTAAACTATCAGTAAACTAGCGTGACCGATGATTGGCGTTATAAGACGTCATGGTCTACTTTCTACCTTCGCTTATTCTACTGAAAAGTCGAAGGTAATTAGTGCTAATATCAGTAAGTACCTATTGTAGATTCTTAATGTACCTATTTTAGCGTGACTTGAGGATACATTATACCTTTCAACCCTTTTTTTGATTACGTTACGGTAGTTAAATGTACATTAGAGCAGTGATGTGAGTGCCTTACGGTTAAAGAGCCTGCTCCACATGATAGTAATCAGTGTTCAGTTCGGTCAGGTTCGAATCCTGGCATGTATCAATGAGTTTTTTAAAACTTACGTACATATTTATCACTAGCTCGACGGTGAAGGAAAACATCGTGAGGAAACCCGCAGGTCGAAGAATTAATTTTGGGACATAAGACCCGGTCCCGTGAAAAGTGGGTACCTATATCCAGAAATGGACTACCTCTGCCTACCCCCTCGGGGATACAAGGCGTTAGATTATTCTTTTTATTATTTAAGTGTGACAGAGTCGGCGGGCGCCAGGACTGCCGTGTTAACAAACAAAACAGCAGTTTTTACTAACTTTTCTACTAATCGAAGTTTCAGAACGTTTCACTAAATGGCAGTTTTTACTAACTACCTAGTTAGTTAAGTGCTCACCAGATATCTGAGCGTGACTTGGGAGACGGTCTTCCCATGCTTGTTGGCGATGGCCACCATTGTTGGGTTGTTGATCTTGGGCTCAGGGCTCCCAGGCTGGGCTCGGCTGGGCACCATCGTCCCAAACGGGGAGTATGCAACCACGACGATGCCCTTTGATTGGCAGAAGTCCACCAACTCTTTCTGGCCGAGGTTTAGGTTAATCTGCAGGTATGAGAGGTTTATGATTAATATTTTTGATGTTATAACGTCTTATAATTTGATAAAGCCGGCTGCATGCACGAAAAAGTGTGACGTATGCGACGGTACAGTGCAAGCGAGAGCGCGCAACGAGGGACAAAGAAGAACAATCCATTCCATTAGTATTTTCTTAAGACGTTGCGTTTAGTTTCGTTTCGTTTCGTTTCGTGTCGTGTCGTGTCGTTTCGTGTCGTGTCGTGTCGTATTTTCTTATGACGTTGTCACGTTCAACTCTCGTCAGTAAACCGACTTTACAGACAACCGAATTTGTTTTTTGTCTATTGTAATTGTCCGTTTTTCTAAAGAACCAGCGAGACGGTCTCGCGCGCTGAGGGTTCCGTACCCTTTATCCTTAGAGTGTATTTTTTAAAATATTGTAGAAAGTTCTTATTTTTCTGGTAATTAGTCTGTGTCATCTGACTCAGTAAAACTATCATCGGGGGCGGTGACAATTTTGTCCCATCTGCCCTGGGAACGGATGTTACCTACATAATATTTATGACGGGCCTGTACCCATGGTACAGGCTCTGCCTAGTTTGGTACTGAATAACCGTGTGTGAATTGTGTCCCAAAATTTATTATTATTATTACCGAAAAGAGACTTGAAAATGATAAATTCTCACCTCCACCTGGTTGGTGGCTGGTACGACTTTGCTGTTGGCGATCAGCCTCTTCAGCTGTTCCACGTTGAAGTTTGACACGCCGATGGCTTTGGCAAGACCCTTCCGAAGCACGGCCTCGAATCCGCGCCATGTTTCCAAGTAGTCGATCTTCTCGTCCACACCGTCTTGCTGTAAGTAAATAGGCTCTAAGCTTTTCTAGCTTATTTATGAAGCATTAATCTAAAACAAACAAAAACGAATTGTGCATGTATAGGTAATTTTACCAATAAAGGGTATTTTTGAATTAATTAATAATCTTGGTGTTAGTCGCAAACTTAAAGAAATTGCAAAAAAACCATTAGCCAGATCAAAAATTTCTAATATTTATTGTTGCAGCTCCTTCTTTTGTTACATTATTTAGGTACATTAGTGACATGAATGTACCTAAGTATGTTTAGAAATACTGTATTATTGAGGTACAATAATAACTAATAAATAATAATAATCTCACACCTTATATTCCCGAGGGGGTAGGCAGAGGTATTCCATTTCTGGATATACCCACTTTTCACCAGATATTCTATGGACCCCTAAACGTGATAGGTGGTGGGTGAGCCCATCGCCGGACCGGGTCTTTTACACATGTCTCAGAATTAACTTCTGGGACCTGCGGGTTTCCTCACGATGTTTTCCTTCACCGTCGAGCTAGTGATAAATATGTACATAAGTTTTTGAAAAACTCATTGGTACATGCCAGGATTCGAGCCCGAGCCTCACAGATTTTCATCATGTGGTAATCACTGCTCTATAGGTACAATATTGCATGCCAACTATGCCTTATGGTATGTTACAGTGAACTATTCGTAATCGTTAGCAGCAGCCCATCTCCACCGGCGAGTTGCTGGTTCCAAATCAGGGGGCCAATTCCACTAAATGTCAGCCATTGTCATCGAACTATCATTCCATTATGCTGCAACTGGCAACTATGACATCTAATTTGTATTCCACTAAAATCATAGTGGCATTACAATGGAATGACTATGGACTACGTTAGATGTTGCCTACCATATATAACTATTAGTACCATGCGTGTCATTAGTTTTATTTCGGGTTTTCGGCACTAAAATCTTTAGATGATTGATTTTATTTATGGTACATGTGACATTTCGATAAGTTTTGAAGAAACTTGTGTATTTTTGTGCATAGACTCTGAAGCAGAGCTAAAATCTGAATTTCGTGTCGTGTTTAGGGCTGATGGCTAAATTGCCAATGCCTTAAAATAAGGGAAAAAAGCAATCACTGGGCATCGCCATTCCATGGTAGGAATAGTAGAATACCAAAAGTGCTCAACAATGATAGTTGAATGATTGTGAAAACTGACAGATAACAGAATACGTTACGTTAAAAGTGTCAAAATTTGACATAATATCACCATTGAGTGACCACAATCATGTAATTGTCATACAACTATCACCGCTGTCATTTAGTAGAATTGGCCCCCTGGTTATCTCTTGTCAGTATCAGTAACTATTGCGGTTGGTCAGGTTGTCTGATGATTATTATTGCTTACGTCAATGGACATGGGCCAGTGCATCAGCACCAGGTCGAGATACTCCAAGCCGAGGCGTCGCAGAGAGTCGCGGACGGATACCTCCACGGCAGCTTCACGGTGAAAGTGATGCCATACCTGTAAACATTTTTTATCATCAACACATGAGCAATGGGTTATAGGGGCAACGACATAACAGTCCCTGTGACTTATTATTATTATGGACTACACAACAGGTATAGAGGTATAGTCTGACACTAAAGAGATATATAATAGGGCATAGTAGGGCTATTGTATTGAGAATATTTTCAAAAAAAAGTTTGATCTCATGCGTTAGTTCCACCCAAAATATACGTACAGCAAAATTACAATATTACTATAAACTGGCGTCTCTACGAATCCCAGCCAAAAAGCCGGCAACACTATCGGTGGTTGTGTGTTGCCCGCGCGTCCCGTTGTCCCCACAAGCAACCAAAAAAATAAAAATAAAGTAGATTGTGTTTTTTTAAGTTTTTTACGGGTTACGTGCGGGCAACACACAGGCAGGAGAAGCCTGTGTGTTGCCCGCACGTAACCCGTTTTCCCCACAGCAAAAAAACAAAACAAAAATAACCTACCTTAGTAGTCATAAAGAGCTCCTCCCTTTTGACAACCCCCTCCCTAATTTTCCTGTTGACAATGGCCCCCACTTCGGGCTCCACGCGGTAGAGATGCGCCGTGTCGATATGTCGATACCCAATATCGATAGCGTACGATAGAGCCTCTTCCATTTTCGGTATATCGGCAGTGTTGAAACTCGTCTGGAAAAAAGTAGAAATATATAAATAGCTTTTGTCCGTCACTTCGTTCGCGTTCTGTGTATGAATGACGAGTGAATGAGTTTTTCAAAAGGCTTAGGTATGTCTAGAAACTGCGGGTTGCGTCACGATGTTTTTCTTCACCATCAAGCGAGTGATTTTTATATTAAGAGACAGAGAAAGCGAATTTGTTTTATACTAACTATGTAGTGATTTGTGGTTTTACTTTTCTTTTTCATTTTTTTTTCCTTCTACATTGGATTTGCTTTGCTGCAGCTGTTATACTTACTAGAGTATGTATCGTAAATAAAAAAATAAATATTTCCGAAATAGTTTGATAAAGAAGTTTTCAATCAGATATAATGCACCTAATTTTAAACATCTACTGTTTTATTCTTATCTATATCATTGTTTATCACATACGCAGCCTATTAAAATGTTATCATCAGTACAAGATAGTATTATATAACCAAACCAAAAATTATTAAAAATATACATAAACCAATAAACTGTTTTTTTTTATGAGGCAATCGTAAAATTTTACGGGATTGGTAGAGACTCTGCCTTGTCAGCCGGAGTTTGCGGGTTCGATTCTGAGCCACCATTTGCATGAACATTGAACATGTCTGTAGGTTTCGTGGCTGGGTGTATAATATGTATTTTAAGTATTTTTAGTACCCATAGTACAGGCTCTGGTTATGAAAATTTAAAGCTGCAAAGAAATTAGCACGACTTGCTATTTCATCAGTACCAGGCTAGGTGAAGGAGTAGCAGGTGTGACGTAAGAACAATAATTTCATGAGATTTTCCATAAGCTATTCATGAATGGACCTATATGCACAAGTAACGCATCTTCCTCAGTATAAATAAAACTAGCAGCGCCCAGCGGTTTCACCCGCGTAGTTCCTTTTCCCGTGGGAATACGGGGATAAAATATAGCCTATTTGTTATTCTGATGTATAAGCTATATAACTGTGAGGTTTCATCAAAATCTGTTCAGTAGTTTTTGCTTGATAGAGGAACAAACATCCATCCATGCAAACTTTCGCATTTATAATACATATTATTAGGGTAGTATGTATCGAAATTAAATTTCGAGTTATCATTAATTAAACAGTTTATCCCACAGTATCTCTAAAATACATTTGAAATCAAAATTTACAATTAACTACTTACTACAGCAAATTATTGAATAAAAAAATCATAAAAAAAGTACAATTGAGTATTAAAAATGATGACGTCTCAAAGTCAGTACTCAGTATATTTTCCACAAAAAAAAATTAAAAAAAAATTAGTTTTGACAGGTCATAAAAAGTTGGTCATTTGACTAGGCAGTAAAATAAGCCTATTGGATGTATTCAAACAAATAACGGGCTTTTTGGCGGGAATCAGAAGAGGTAAGTCATGCTTTTTGTAAGTATAATTTTAATTTTGCTGTATATTTCGGGTTTTGACTCATATTAGTGATAGTATATTATTTGGCAAGTGTCCGTGAAAGTGTGCAGTGAATGGGAAATTCGATAAAATTTGAGGGATGGACATTTTTGGATTGTCTCGAGAAGTCACAATCGAAGTCTTCAGTAAAAGTGCTATCATTTTACTGTTGACAAGCAAGGGAGGGATGTAGAAAGAGTTCAAGACTTTTAGTTTTTGTGAATGGTCTCTGAAGCAGAGCGATTTGACTGAGATTAAAGTATAAAATAAATACCAACTCGATGAAATAATATGGCGATGGACTCACTGATGGATGGATGGATGGCTTAGGGGTCCAAAAAATATCTCGTGCGTGAAAAGCGGGTATATCCAGAAATGAAATACCTCTGTCTATCCCATCGTTAATAAAAGGCTTGAGTTTTTAAAATAAATACATACTACTAAACGATAGGTACTTGAAAACTAAATTACTTGACATTGGCAAAATGCTAAATGCGGTGCCATAATTTAAAAAAAAATGTTAGTTAGTAGGTACTCACGTCAGGCAGGTAAGAGTCCTTACTGAGGTCCGGGAGGAGACCCATCCAAGTTCCATAGCCAAGCGCGGGGAGATCCGCCCCTGTGTTCAGTTTCACCGAGGGTATGGTAACCTAGAAACATTGGAGTAGCCGACAGCATCGAAATTAAATGGGGAACTTGCACTAAAATTATATTTATAAATTATCTTAATAATTCAATAACGATAGTCGCTAAAAGGGCATTGCTGAAAAAAAATCTAAAATTATGATTTTTTTCGCGAAATATTTGAATTCTAAGTAACGCTATATGAGACGTAATTTGCAACACCAATCAGCGACGAGTGACGTCACTCCATCGCAAAGCGAAAAAGAAGTAAGGAAATACTTATATTATGTTTGAAACGAATAAACTCTAAAACGACTGAAGCGATTTCAAAAATTGCTACATCATCATCAAATAGAATGCTACATTATCCGCTAATATTAAATAAAACTGAAAATATATAATTTCTGTAATAAATAATATATTCACGCGCCATGAAGTTTACTTCGTAAGATGAGGAGTGACGTCACGTCAAGCTGGTTGGCCTTTACGCCCGAACTTAGAAATGTCAATTTTGGATTTGCAATAAATAAATTATTTGTGCTTATTTTAACTTTTTTCTTTTTGGAATCTTTATGTAGGTAGGTAATCCTTAAATCTTTAAGTAAATTAAAAACAAAATTTTAAGCAAGTTCCCCATTGCGAGTCATTCAGAGCCATTCATTAAAGAGATTATCCCAAAACACCTTTAAACATGTATTTCGTGTTCACTTTACAATTGTAGCAAATTTAAAAATAATAGGACAACAAAAAAAAAGTGTTGCAATTGAGTACCAACTAGAAAACCGATTCATATTCGAAATTTTCACCAAATACGAATCTGCTAATGAATTGAATTGTCAGTGAATCACTAAAATGAGGGACCATTTTACGAAATTTAGCGGTATTGCTTAGGATTTGCTGGGAATTCATAAAAGGAGGAATTGCTCAAAGTGGCCATTTTAGACCCACAGTATTCACATAAACAATTATTAGACAGTGTTTCGGAAGGCACGTTAAACCGTTGGTCCCGGTTTTTGTTGTGTTTACGCACAATGGAAGTCGTTAATTCATGTCGCCCTGGAGTGGCTAGAAAAATTCTGCTAGTTGGCCACTAGCTTCACACCCTTGACCTGGACCCATAATGTCTATTTATATTTATAATCGTCTTTATTTGACATTAACAAATGTCACACACTGACGGAACAGCGCCGTCAGTGTTTTCTTCACTTACACTGGCAGTAATGACAGATGTACGTAAGAAGCAACGTACAGTCAACAAAGTTGTTAGTGTTACATGGCCAAAAATTAAGATTCACTTTTCTCTTAAAGCCTTAAATGTATTTATAGTATTTTTTTGGTAAATTATAGGGATCAAAGATACCTTTCGAAATAAACATTAATCAATAAGATTTATTTATGACTTCCCCAGAAAAATGAATTCTTAGTTACTGGCCATGTAACCCTAACAACTTTGTTGACTGTACGTCAAAATGTAGCCCCTGTATATCGTTAAAACTAGACTAGGTACCTAAATCCCGCCTAAATCCGAATAAGTATAAATGTATTAAGACTTACCTTAGCCATGTTTGTCGTGCGTTAGAGCAGCTGGCCGCCTGTATACTACGATATCTCTATAAGAGGAATAAAATTCGTCATAGATTATACGCCCAATAGTAGGTAGTAGCACGAACGTGGCCAAACGCTTAACGGTAAAGGTAAGCGGCTTACCCGACTTATCTTATCTATCAGTCAGAATGAAATTAGTGGCTCACTTATATAAGAATGTGACATTAATCGAAAAAAAAAACATTAATTAATGATGTTTTTTTTTTAAAATCGGTTATACGAAATAAAAATACAAATTAATATGAAAAATTTTATATTTTTCAAATTCTTTATCCTTTTAACCTAAACTTTGTTAGTGAAATGACTTCAAATTTCTTTATTTGTCACACAGATGGTAAAGTTCATAAAAATCGATTAAAATGTGTGAATTCGATTATTTTATATTTAAAAATCGATTTTTAAAATTCACTATTTCCCATCCCTACACGTACATATGTACATGAATTTAATAATAATAAAAAGAGCAGTGATAGCCCGGACGGTTAAAGAGCCGGCCGAAAATCAGTGAGGCTCGGGTTCGAATCCTGGCATGTACCAATGAGTTTTTCAAAAACTTACGTACATATTTATCACTAGCTCGACGGTGAAGGAAAACATCGTGAGGAAACCCGCAGGTCTCAGAATTAATTCTGAGACATGTGTAAACAGACCCGGTCCGGCGATGGGCTCACCACCTATCACGTTTAGGGGTCCAATATATCTCGTGAAATGTGGGTATATCCAGTAATGGAATACCTCTGCCTACCCCCTCGGGGATAAAAAAGGCGTGAGATTATATTATATATTATTTAATAATTATGACCTTAGTGTAGTGACACACCTGCGGAACTTACGCCGCGGAACTTTACGCCGCCGCGCCGCCGGTGAACAACGAGGCTAAGGCCGTTTCGGGTGAATCATATTAGGATCCTATTTCGATTCATATTCGAAATTTTCACCAAATACGAATCTGCTAATGAATTGAATTGTCAGTGAATCACTAAAATAAGGGGACCATTTTACAATATTAAGAGGAATTGCTTAGGATTTGCTGGGAATTCATAAAAAGAGGAATTACTCAAAGTGGCCATTTTAGACCCACAGGTGTGTCGCGACCTTTACTCATATTACTTTGTTAGCTAGAGCTAGAAGGCTGATGTTTTAATATTTTTTTCAGTGCCTTTTACGTCCAGTCGAGTTTTTAAGCTATTGCATAGCTTCTATCGCGGGCCTTGGAAAAAACCTCACGCTCTCCCCACTCCGACGGGCACGGAGGTGTGGCTTAAAGGCCGTGCATTGTATAAAATAAAATAAAGTGAAGTAAAGTAAAGACAGTAAAGTAAAGTAAAGTAAAGTAAAGTAAAGTAAGTCGAAGTCGAAGTCGAAGTCGAAGTCGAAGTCGAAGTCGAAGTCGAAGTCGAAGTCGAAGTCGAAGTCGAAGTCGAAGTCGAAGTCGAAGTCGCAGTCGAAGTCGAAGCCGAAGCCGCAGCCGAAGCCGAAGCCGAAGCCGAAGCCGAAGCCGAAGCCGAAGCCGAAGCCGAAGCCGAAGCCGAAGCCGAAGCCGAAGCCGAAGCCGAAGCCGAAGCCGAAGCCGAAGCCGAAGCCGAAGCCGAAGCCGAAAGCCGAAGCCGAAAGCCGAAAGCCGAAAGCCGAAAGTCGAGTCGGAGTCGGAAGCCGAAAGCCGAAAGCCGAAAGCCGAAAGTCGAGTCGGAGTCGGAGTCGGAGTCGGAGTCGGAGTCGGAGTCGAATCGAATCGAATCGAATCGAATCGAATCGAATCGAATCAAATGAAATGAAATAGTCAGACCAACCAAGACAGTCAACTTTATGCTATGCAATAGCTTTACCGCGGCAGTCCCCGAGTGCCACACGTCTTGTGTTTTTATCCGCCTATAATATGTGTGCGGGTTACCCATGTGCTTTTCGTCATTGTGTTACATTCCACTCGACTCGACTTGACTCCACTAATGACTTGACTTCATAATGCGTAGCATCTACTAGGTCTGTGTTCATAATTATTATTGTCTCGTGAGGCAACTCTGCGTTATTATTCTATGAGAGCGTGTTTATAATCTCCCGTCTATTTTGATTCTACTGCCGCTCGCCGGCCGGCATGACATAACATTTACAAACTCAATTATCATGATTGAGATAGACCGGCGACCATGACCCGTAATGTAGTACGGGTCATGGTCGCCGTAGTAGTGTAAAAGGTCAGACTCGCACACTTGTAGTGCGAGTCTGACCTTTTAGGCGATTGTAATCAAAGAGATTAAAATATAATAGGGCATAGAGGGGACAAAGCGAGGAAAATTTGAAGCCAAAAGTTATTCCAAGTGGAATAAGTCTATTACAATTTCGACCGAATGACAGCTCGCGTTCATACTAACTGACATGATAAGGACATGACGCTCGAGGCTTTAAAGTTTTGTATGAAAATATTCCCAATGGCCCCTCTATGTCCTATTATATTTTAATCTCTTTGATTGTAATAGAACGTTACAAAGTCTAACGAGCCATTTACACGAAGGCAATCCACTAAGACTGCATACAAAAAAAACTTGAGGACAATCCATTCCATTGTCCTCACGTTTTTTTTGTATGCAGTCTTAGTGGATTGCCCTCGTGTAAATGGCTCGTAATAGGCCATTTACACGAAGCCATTCCACTAAGCCAATCCAAACTGCATACAAAACATGCTTGAGGACAATCCATTGCAGTGGACCGTCTCCATTTACCTTATCCTGACAATTACAAAACAAATATGCCAAAACGGTCAAGTCGTTCTCAGGTGACAATTAATCTTTCATACATGCGGCAACAGATTTTATCCACAAACGTGGTGAATGACATTTTAAGTCCTGATTTGATTATTAAATACATTTGAAGTCCCGTAATATAAGGCTGAAATGTCCCGTAGAAAATACATAAAAAGCAGGTAATTATTATTTATGCATATGCATCGAATCTCGTCTCACAATTCATAAAATAACTCAAAGGTATAAGATTCAAGATTCATTATTATTCTGTTGTTTATTCGTTATTAATTTCATTCAATCTACTATATAAAAATAAGTCGGGTTTTCCTTCCTGACGATTTAACTCCAGAACTGACGAACCGATTTCCATGGTTTTGCATTCGTTGGAAAGGTCTCGGGCTCCGCAAGGTTTATAGCAAAGAAAATTCAGCATTGCACCCGTGCGAAGCCGGGGCCGGTCGCTAGTATTTATATATATATACGAGTGCGTTACTCCAGCGGAAATTTGTCGAATATCGGCATTTGAGGGATACAGATAATTAGTTGTCCGGCTTCTGTAAATGTTGTGCAGATTTAAAAATTTGTATTGCTTAAAGTGTTTGAGTAATTCAAGAAAAACAGTTTCCGCTGGAGTAACGTTACCCCAGCGGCAATTTTTTTTTTCTAATGGGATTATTGAAATATTTTTTATCTACATAATCAGTTGTGATGACGGAGTAAATGTTTTGAATTTGTATCGTTAATGGTTCCGAAGATATTCAAAAATTTCAAAATGACGCATTTTTGATGTTTGCGTTTTTCGCTGAATTTCGGAAATGGTTAAGCGCACTATCATAATTTTTTGTACATGACTTTTTATGTCTTATTCCTAATTAGTTGTGAAATAAAAAATAAAAAATAATTTATCGTTTAGGAGTTATGTAAGCAAATAGAAAAACCCTCTAATACGTCCTAGCACTTCGAATAAGAGGTCTAGAGACTTGTTTGAAACGTTATTTTGTAGCTTGCAACTGCCTGCAGATATTTGTGAAGTTTCATTAGTATCCTATAAGTAATTAATAAATTATAATGAAATTTAGCTCGGTTTGGGCCTCGACGCGCAGACCGTTATTTAACCCCCTATTAATGGACTTTTTTGTGGGATTTTTTAACCGAATAATACGTAAATAATTAGTTATATAGTTCAATTTTATACTTGTGAAATTTCAGCATCGTACAATCAATAATTAACGAGATAATCAAAAAATACACATTTTAAGTTATTTACCGTGGTAACCCGACCGCGTTTAGATGGTCACAGAAAAGCGGCCGTTTAGTACATTATGCTAACATTCTAAAACACGTAGTTTAATAGTCTTTCAAGTTCAGTACAGACGAGTACATTATCTTTTGAGTACCTATTGATTTAATTTAATTTTTTTTGGAGTTTCACACGAACATTTTATATATTACTAGCGACCCGCCCCGGCTTCGCACGACTGCAATGCTAATACTTAAACCTTCCTCTTGAATCACTCTATCTATTAAAAAAACCGCATCAAAATCCGTTGCGTAGTTTTAAAGATTTAAGCATACAAAGGGACATAGGGATATAGGGACAGAGAAAGCGACTTTGTTTTATACTATGTAGTGATAGTGATGCCATTATCCTAGCAGTCTGCTATACTTAAATCGAGCTAAATCTTCGTACCTATTAATAGTTATTATTAATGTGTAGTGCTTCTTAACTTTTCTTCTTTTTCTGTGGGTTACTTGTTCCACCAAGAAGGACATTAGTTGGTAAACAAGGTAGGCTATAATGTATAAATATACAATATTATTATTATTGTTTATAATTGTATATTATACTTATACATTCGCATCATGAAAATAATATAATAATCTAATCTCACGCCTTTTTTTTATCCCCGAGGGGGTAGGCAGAGGTATTCCATTACTGGATATACCCACATTTCACGAGATATATTAGAGACCCCTAAACGTGATAGGTGGTGAGCCCATCGCCGGACCGGGTCTGTTTACACATGTCTCAGAAATTCTGAACGGATTTTGATGAAATTTTATATGAAGATAACTGAGTACCCGGGTCAACGTCTAGATTACTTTTTAGTTCTGAAAAATATCTCATTTCCACGGGAAAATATAAAAACTGGTTACAAAAGACAAATACGTACTATTCACCTCGAAACATGAAATATGGTATGTAGGTGTCTTAGTGTAGTAGGCAACCGCTATGAAGGGTTTTTTTTTAATTCTCACGGAAACGGGAAAAACAGGATCCGCGCGCGCAACCCGTTGTTTGAAATATCGTATGTATTGGCTGGGTGCGAAGTAGGGGGTGGGGGAACCACGAATCGATCGCAGCGCCCATGGTGGCTAAAAAAGAAACTCGGGTCGGACGAACTGTCACTTTTTACTAGAGAAATTTACGTATTCGAGCATTCTTAGTGGAAATAAATACTTGAACATGGGTAACGAAACCTATTGCGTAGTCAACTGCAAGAATAATGGCAAAAATAGTGATCGCAAATTCTATAAATTTCCAAGAGCAAGTTGGAAACAAGATCAACGACTGCAATGATGTTTTGTATGGCGTTGACGTCACTGAAGTTTGTCTAATTACACTAGCTCCAATGGTGCGGCTCATTTGATTTTCACATTTTATTTCTTTTACATCTTGCACATGTTGAGCCAAAACTAACTGTTTGTATTTTGTAGTGGTTTGTGGATGGAAAACTATATTGTGCGTTATTTATTATATTATTTATTATATATTGTCCGGAATCCAGTTTTTATAATCAATTTGGCCATGTCAAAGATATTTTAATCTCATTGGGCCATGTTGAACTGAAAATACACAACAGTCTGCATTATTATCGACAGTACTGCTATAAATAATGGTCTACAAGATACATGAAACGCTCTAGTCGATAAATTTTGTCCATTTCTTTACTTATTTCCCGTGAAGCCATGAGAAAGTCCGTGTAGGTATACTGCCTGAAATTTACTGATTGTGGCATTTTTGACGGGAAATAAAAAAGGTCAACATTATTATCGACGCTATAGACTTACAATATCCAACAGGACCTAAGTAAATAACGTTGTTTCACTGAAATTATTTTTGTGTTTACTTACTTTTCGTAATGACAGCCAGCTATTTGACATTTCAAAGTCCGCCGTAATTGTTACCACTAGTTGGCGCTGTCATCGCGCACCCAGCCAATAGGTGTCTTATGTCGTAGGCAACCACTATAAAGGGAATTTCAGAACTTGCCACAGGAACAGGAATAAACTGGATCCACGGCACCCGCTGTTTAAAATATCATGGTCTTACATGCCTTAGGAAACCACTATGAAGGAATTATAGGAAATTCCCACGGGAACGGGAATAAACTGGATCCACAGCTCCCACTATTTAAAATATTATGGTCTTATATGTCTTAGGAAACCACTATGAAGGAATTATAGGAAATTCCCACGGGAATGAGAATAAACTGGATCCACGGCACCCGCTGTTTAAAATATCATGGTCTTACATGCCTTAGGAAACCACTATGAAGGAATTATAGGAAATTCCCACGGGAACGAGAATAAACTGGATCCACTGCACCCACTGTTCAAAATATCATGGTCTTATATGTCTTAAGAAACCACTATGAAGGAATTATAGGAAATTCCCACGGGAATGGGAATAAACTGGATCCGGGCGGGAAAAGCCGCTGGACACCCGCTATGTAGTAAAATTTTACACGCGAGATTTAAAAAATCTTTCACCAATTGAAAGCTTACTTTTCTGGGAGTATTATATTATAGATTAGAATTTTCCCACGGGAACGGAAATGAAACCGTTAACTCGTCGAACCACTGAAAGATCAGGATGAGGCTGTGATCGATCGGCAAAGGCAACCTCTCGACTCGACGATGACAAGTCAACATTTAATTCTATTTCATCAAACATTCTTTTTCGAAATTTATATAGGTAGGTATGGCAGAGACAAAACATCGTTTTTGAAAATTAGTACATAACTTAACAAAAGCAATGAAAAACAACAATATTTTTTTCATACAATCTATTCGAAAAGTGACGTTTTGGTCCTCAATAACAGGGATCAAAGTAAGTCTTTTCCGATAGGATCTTAATAAGTGCGAATAAAAGTGTTTTGAATTTGGAATCAAAAATATCCCGCAACATTCTTAACCAAAGAGATTAACAAAATAAGTTTGCATCTAAGGTTGGCGCTACTGTAGCTTAAGTACTTTATCAAAACATTAGTTCCATTTTTCGCCGCATTAGGTTGACAAGCGTAGAGTAACTTATATGCTGACAAGGCTGAATGGGGTTCGATGGTTGTGCCACACTGTCAAAAAAATTGCTGTGGCAACGCGCGCGCTTTCCAATTCCGATATCGAATTGTTTGTGTATTTTATATTTTAAAATGTATTCAAGTAGCAGTGACTGCAGTGATAAACACCGGAAAACTCACTACGTTCGGGATTCTATCCTAGAATCATTCACTATATTCGTGATTTAAAAAAACGCCCTCGCCGTAAAAATATAGTTTTGCTCCCTCATGACACAAACTACTATTCCCACGTTGAAGTGTTATTTGTTTTATTTTTTCAATTAACAGCTTTTTATTTGCAAGCCATAAAAATATAGTTGTATAATCAATACTTTTCCAATAAATAAAATCAAGTTTCATTGCGATGGAACATTAAAGAACATTAAGCACAATTACACCTTCAATATGTTTCTTTTTGCAATCTTAATGTAACACGCTTTTATTTATTAAAAAAGTGTTGATTATATTATAATGATATTTTCCTGTATTTTAAACCTGATATTAAATTATTATTTTGTAATTTTTAGTTCTTTTTATATTAACAAGAACATAATAAAAGCTTGTTTTTAAAAAACTATATATTTTAATTTTTCTGAATAGTGATGCTATTTAATGTTATTATTGATAGCGGGTGTCCAACGGCGTTGCCCGCGCGAATCCAGTTTATTCCCGTTCCCGGGAGAATTTCAAAAATTGATAATAATACCTAAATTGATAACTATCTATAATACCACAATAATTTAGTCCAGTAATAATTATCTGATTTAGTTTTTGAAGTTGATTTATATTTATGTTGTATAAAAAGATGCTCGCAGAATAAATATACCTAAGTTCAATGACTTTTTATTTTTCGTATTTTTTATTAAAAGATTTTATAGAAACCTGTCAATACCTGTCAATAAGTTTTTTAACACTTGTGTACGCAATTGTAATAGTACATTATGATATAAGTGCGGTAGGTTGAAAATTACAGCCGAGGCGACATTGCTAGCCCGAGCCGTAGGCTACAAGTAAGCAGAGGCTGTAATTATCAAAGCGCACGTATGTCATACGACGTTTTATAACACATTTGCGAGGAAATAAAATAAAACTCCGACTATGGTAAACGAATAAAAACAATACAGCGTTAAGAAAAAGCGCGCGGCGCGCATCATCATTTTTTTTAGGCAAAGGCACAAAAAACAGCCAGTATTAGGTACCTACTAATAAAGTAAATTAATATTTTTGTGTTTTTGTTACAGATTAATTGGTTGCAATTTACTGTCCAAATTATTTAAATTAAATAATTATGTACATTAATATTTCTTTATTATATTTTATCTCCCAAAGTTAATTTTAATCATAAAATATTGACCACATTTTTGACATAAAAACTCTTTGCTGAGATTTTAAAAAGTACCGTTCGTTTTTAGACGGAGCATCTTGATAAACCGGGTGTTTTACTTTACACTTACCGCACTTGGGTGTAATGAGATACAATACGATATTGAAATTGGTGAAATAAGACACCTTTTACGAGCAAATGTGTTATAAAAAACCTTATAAAACTATCCTATATATTTAAAAAGGTTAGCATAATGTACTAAACGGCCGCTTTTCTGTGACCATCTAAACTCGGTCGGGTTACCACGATAAATAACTTAAAATGAGTATTTTTT
The DNA here is from genome assembly GCA_963855545.1 of Ethmia dodecea. NCBI lineage: Eukaryota > Metazoa > Arthropoda > Insecta > Lepidoptera > Depressariidae > Ethmia > Ethmia dodecea. Next base: position 1,589,368 of record OY979463.1, on the reverse strand, counting down.
GATTATCTCCTTAATTATTGATTGTACGATGCTGAAATTTCACAAGTATAAAATTGAACTATATAACTAATTATTTACGTATTATTCGGTTAAAAAATCCCACAAAAAAGTACATTAATAGGGGGTTAAATAACGGTCTGCGCGTCGAGGCCCAAACTGAGCTTTTCATTATAATTTATTAATTACTTATAGGATACTAATGAAACTTCACAAATATCTGAAGGCAGTTGCAAGCTACAAAATAACGTTTCAAACAAGTCTCTAGACCTCTTATTCGAAGTGCTAGGACGTATTAGAGGGTTTTTCTATTTGCTTACATAACTCCTAAACGATAAATTATTTTTTATTTTTTATTTCACAACTAATTAGGAATAAGACATAAAAAGTCATGTACAAAAAATTATGATAGTGCGCTTAACCATTTTCGAAATTCAGCGAAAAACGCAAACATCAAAAATGCGTCATTTTGAAATTTTTGAATATCTTCGGAACCATTAACGATACAAATTCAAATTAAGTCGCAACATTTACTCCGTCATCACAACTGATTATGTAGATAAAAATTATTTCAATATTCCCATTAGAAAAAAAAATTGCCGCTGGGGTAACGTTACTCCAGCGGAAACTGTTTTTCTTGAATTACTCAAACACTTTAAGCAATACAAATTTTTAAATCTGCACAACATTTACAGAAGCCGGACAACTAATTATCTGTATCCCTCAAATGCCGATATTCGACAAATTTCCGCTGGAGTAACGCACTCGTAACAGCCCACTGCTGAGCTAAGAGGCAGTGGCGGACTAAGTCTGTCGGAGGCCTGGGGCGGAAAAACTGATTTGGAGCCCCCCCCCCCAGAATACACCCCCACCCCCCGGATCAGAGCTGTTCAGGGGCCCTCCAAATTTAGCCTAGCTTTAATCGTATTTGCTTTTCTATGGAGCCTCCAACCAACACCCAACTGCCTCTTATCCTTGTTTAGGATTTGATTAAGATAACTTTCCGCTAAAGGCAGCCCCTTAGGCTTCTAGTCCTCCCACCTCTAATAGTCTAGGCAATAAAGGTTAATTCCTCACATTAATTCCTCAGTCGATGAAACTTTGCAGGATTGTAGTATAGTATGAGACAATACTTGCATAAAAAAATCCAAAAAAAAAACCTAACCGAAGTTAGTTAGTTAGTTAGTTTTGTTGTTTCTACCAGATATAGCTTTCTTAACACACATGAATATTGCTTTCAAAGAAAATTGACTGAGCATTTTTCCCAACAAAGGTATCAAATAAGTATTTCAGTAAAAATACCTAACTTCGGTTAGGTTTTTTTTTGGATTTTTTTATGCAAGTATCTCGTACTATACTGCAATCCTGCAAAGTTTCATCGACTGAGGAATTAATGTTCGGGTCTTCATACAAAAATCCGCTTTATTGCCTGGACTATAAATTTAATGTAGCTTAAACGTATTTGTATCTATGCTGCCTCCAACCAACACCCAACTGCCTCTTATCCTTGTTTAGGATTTGAGTAAGAGAACTTTTCTGTAAATTTGGAGGCCCCCCAGGACCAGAGACCCGGGGCGGACCGCCCCTTCAGCCCCTACCTTAGTCCGCCAGTGCCAAGAGGAGCTTTCCTTACATATGGAAGTGTAGAGTGTAGTATTATTACTACTTACGGTCACTTTGCTCTCCCATTTTCTTCACATCATCTTATGTCTATCGACGCATTTCTCTTAATATAATTCTTAATATAAAAAAGGAAAGGTTAGGATTAAGGAGTGTGTAAGTAGGAGAGTGTATAGTTTAGTATGGATGAAGGATGGTTGTCCAAATGAATAGCCAAAGAGATTTAAATATAATAGGGCATAGAGGGGGCATTGGGAATTCATACAAAACTTTGAAGCCTACGTCATGTCCTTGTCATGTTAGTTAATATGAACGCGAGCTGTCATTCGGTCGAAATTGTTCTAGACTTATTCCACTTGGAATAACTTTTGACTTGAAATTTTTCTCGCTTTGTCCCCTCTATGCCCTATTATATTTAAATCTCTTTTTATGAATAGCCAAAAATTTAGTTGTAGTGAAGCACTATAAAGTGTTGTTTTTGAATTTAGAGAAATGCGTCGATAGACATATGAGATGATGTGAAGAAAATGGGAGAGCAAAGTGACCGTAAGGAGTAATATTACTACAAGAGACACTACATAGAACGCGCCAATACACGGCCGAGTTCTAAACCGCGCTATCGGAGTTTTCTAATGAGTTTGTATAAATACAACTGTCCAACATCAACCGTTGGACCTTGTCCAGGCTCGATCACCTCGCCTGGCGGAAGTCTTCCCTTTTCACGATGGAGGAGCATTCCACCTCCGCTCCTCCATAGTTTCGGCCATAATCTCCCATACGAGCCCACAGCGGATATGGAGATGGTAAGGCTGACGAACTTGTACCCGGGAAAAGTGTCTTTCTTAAATCACTTGACTAAATAATCTCACGCCTTATATCCCCGAGGGGGTAGGCAGAGCCATTCCATTTCTGGATATACCCACTTTTCACCAGCTATTCTTTGGACTCCTAAACTTGATAGGTGGTGAGCCCATCGCCGGACCGGGTCTAGACATGTCTCAGAATTAATTCTGGCACCTGCGGGGTTCCTCACGATGTTTTCCTTCACCGTCGAGCTAGTGATTTACAAAAACTCATTGGTACATGCCAGGATTCGTACCCGAGCTTTACTGATTTTCATCATGTTAAGCACGCTCTTTAACTGTAAGGCTATCACTGCACCTGAATTTGGTATACTTTCAAATGAATATTTTGTAAGTAAGTAGGTATACCAAATTTCAGCTCAATCGGATGAAGATATCTGCTTCAAAATAGAGTTGCAGGTTTCCACCCGAACATACATAGTTACATACAAATAAAAATACAAAGTTAAATAAAAGCTTTTAATTTGGACGGGCCTGTTGGATCAGTTGGTAGTGAGCCTGCCTTCTGAGTAGGAGGTGGCGGGTTCGATCCCCGCTCGGGGCCAACATTTGTGACCATGAACATGTCTGTTGGATTCGTGTCTGGATGTTTAATACTTATTTATTTGAGTGTTTAGTACCCATAGTACAGGCTCTGCTTAGTTTAGGACTAAATACAGTGTCTGAATTGCGACCTACAAATTATTATTATGATTATCGTAACAAATGAAAACTAAAATTAACGATGGCGCACATTATTATTATTTTATCATCTATCAGTACCGTGGATACCAAGCTTTTCGCTCGTTCTAACACCACAGCACACCAGTGTCGCTAACACCATCTGTCGGTGGATAGTCGTATCTTTTTTCTGTAAATTTGCGTTTTTACAGGAAATACTGGTATGCAGTGGAACTTAAAATGTAAAACTGTATCTGTATACAAAATTTAATCAAAATCGGTAAAGCCGTTTATATACGAAATGGCATACATACAATGCAAACGAATTTTATTATGTCATATTGACAGGCCTGTAATTCGCTCAGTGAACCTGCCTTCTAAGTAGGAGGTTGCGGGTTCGAGTCCCGCTCGGGGCCAACATTTGTGTGCATGAACTGTTGGCTTCGTGGCTGTTTTTTTTTTATAAAAAAAGGGAAGTAGACCTCTGGCGCCTGAGTGGGGCAAACGAGCAGGCGGGTCACCTAATGTCAATCTTTTTCCCCATCTGACTCATAATACAGATCAATACAATTACATCGACAGTAGTATCTACATTAAGCACTGTGGATTGTACAGTCACGAGCACGCTAAGCTTGACACTTTGGACTTTGACCCGGCCCTGTATTCTATGGCGCGCAGTACAAATCAGAGCTCAGCTTAAACTGGTAGTGTCAAGCTTGACTTGCTCTTGACTGTACTACTTTTTTTTTTTTTTAATTATTTATTTAAACGGGCTTTTAAAGAAAAACCTTTATGTCAGCCCTATTGGGCAAAACTAAAGATGAAATACACACAAAAAAAAATTATATATCTTTTACACTCCCTAACTACCTAATCTTGAGACAGTTAACAACATATTTATAAACAATCAAGGACTCGGAACAAACAGGTCTCGACAAGATGTCGTGGAACATCCCAATGTCGAGCCTGTTGATTCCGAGGTCACTCATCAGGGTCGTCCTAATCTAATATACCAAATGATGCAGCATGTACAGTCAAGAGCAAGTCAAGCTTGACACTACCAGTTTAAGCTGAGCTCTGGTTTATACTGCGCGCCATAGAATACAGGGCCGGGTCAAAGTCCAAAGTGTCAAGCTCAGCGTGCTCTTGACTGTACATCGATCGATGTCGATGCTACGTTTTCGATGTACCCACAGTCGACGTCGTAAATTATTATTGTCGCCATTTTAGAGTACCTAATATTATGTGAAATACTCATAAGCTATCAAACATGTAAGAAGAGAAGCTACATAAACATCCAAAGAGACAGAATTCTGAATCATAAAGACGTAGAAGTAAAAGACATTTTGCATTGAACTTCTAACATTCATTGAGTGCAGTCTGTCCTAAAAGCAAAGGAATTTAAACGTTAAAAATAGAGCATTAAAGAACAGTTTCGCAGATTCAGGGAAGGTGCAACGAAATCGAAACTAAGTGGATTAAAAACACAATGCGCGCGCATCTGCTATGTTTTCGGAGGTTGGATTGGGTGCTTTTTAGTACAGAGGTGTAGCAGATACTGATACTAGCTTCAGATATGGTAGTATATAAAAAAAATAAAAGTATTAAGTTTAGTCGAGGGGCTGCTGCCACGATAATAAGTGTCTGTCAATCTTGGCTGGCATTGGATGACGTGATTTCTCGTATTATTCCGAAGAAAATATAAGAAAATTAGTACGCATTAAACTGTAACCTGAAAAAGTCACGATGATCCAAACTCCATAGTTCCTAGATACCTTGGGTAATTTGTGCGTATTTAAAGTTAAAAATTAATAAGTACATTTATTCACTATCCTGCATGCAATGCAGTCTGGCATGACACAAAGAGCTATAAGTTAAAGAGAAAATATATCACCGCTGCGCTTCCTTTCTTGTCGGACTGCATGCAGTGCAGGCCGCTTAATACTTACTCTACTCAATCCCGGTATCAGAAACTTAAAATTCTGTAACAGTTACAAAATACTAGGGACCCAGTTGCTACGTAATCGAACCTTTCTCATTGTTATCTAGGAAGCGGATGTGCTCGCGTTTTTTACCCAAAAATCTATATTTTAGCAAAGGAATTTTCACACATCCCTATATTTTTTACTGCATTTTTCTATTGCCGCAACGTTTTATAGAAAGCCCTTTTGAAATTTACCTTTTTGGAGTGTTCTTACTTTTTCCTATCCATATCAGTGTATTTGCGTGGTAGCGAAATTGTATTTTGATAATAAAATAAAAACTAGGTAAATATAAGTGCATTTCCTCCATCTGTGAGTGAACTGAAGAATAATCATTTAGGGTGAGTTGTTTTTGTTAAATATTATTAAATAAAATAAACATTATATAAATCTATTTTAATACTGTATGTACTCGTAAAACCTTTAATTTTTTTAAGCGTTGCTTACTAAAATAAATATAGGTGCCTACCTATGATATTTTCATCCGCAGTTATTGTCATTATGTTAGAATGGAAAATTGTGAAGTTGACTTTATAAATCGTTTGTAGGTATCTCGAATTTCGCTTTATTTAAAATTTATCGATCCATTATTTACAAATTACCTACTTCACTAGACATCAAAACAATTACCTACATTCCTACATATTTTTTAGGGTATCAAAGGGCTAATAGTTGTCCACTAATCAAACGAATAATTTTATTGGATTTTATTAACTAACAGCTGTATATAACAACACTAATATTATAAAGAGGAAGGATTAGTTTTTTACACATTTGTTTGTTATGAAAGCTCCAAAACTACTGGACCGATTTAAAATTTTATTTCACAAATGGAGTCTACTTTTCTGGGAGACAAATTTCTCGGGGCCTAGGTACTCGATTGAAATCGCGGCGAACATCTTTCCTAAATAATACTAAAAATGTTTCTCATAGATTAGAGTGTAACACTACCAATTAAAAATACTTTATACTTAATTCAAGAAAAGATTTTGGTTTGATTGTAGGTATAAATAAATTACTCATGTGCTTCGCTTAGTGGAGTGTTGGAGGAATCCGGCATAGTCTAAAAAATTTAAAAAAAATTTAAAAAAAATTTATTTATTACAAAAGGCATTTGCTACAAACTAAGGCCAGGGCCAACCTATTAAGTTTAAAGAAAACCTGTGGCAGGCGACCCCGCTCTTCCTAACTATGTCAGACAATATATGCGTTATGAAAAAAATACAAATATCGTATTTCTAAAGAATCTAAGCTATCAGCTATAATTTACTTGCAAAGGGTTTTGTGAAAGTCTACTTCTACACTTATATTATAAAGAGCAAAAATTTGTATTTTTGTATGTTTGTTACGAATAAACTCAAAAAGTACTGGACCAAATTTAAAAGTTCTTTCATCAATGGAAAGCTAGAATATCCCTGAGTAGCATTGGCTATATTTTATTCCCGTATTCCCACGGGAACGGGAACTACGCAGGCGAAACCGCGCCAAACTGCTAGTCGTAATATAAACATCCAATGGAACATTCCGGAACTTTTAAAATGAAAGTTTCGGTAATACCTTTAGTTTAATGCTTTTACAAGTTCGTGGTAACTAAGAAGTTACCGATAGGTACATTACTGCTTAAACTTTTGTCTGGCCATCTACTTTTCAACAATTACTTAAAACTTTGTACCTTATACATAAAATCTTGTTCCGTTATTAATATTGATGGTTCTTACGTCGTAGATCTCTCAACTTTGGTGTACTGATATTTTAAAAACTCAATAATACTTACTTTCTGTCTGTCCGCTTCTAAAAAAAAGTTGTCTGTAAAGTCAGTTTACGGACTATAATTTACCGTGATAACGTCAAAAAAAAAATAGATGGAGATCGTGCCTCTCCATCGCTTGTTCCGCTCTCGCTTGCACAATCAGCTCGGGTGGAACGTGACAATGCGTCATGCTTTGCTGCTTGCTATGCTTTTCATCGATTTATGTACCTGTAAAGCGTTATCACGTCAAAAATACTACATACCTACTTATTTTTGGTAAATAGTTCCACGTTGGGCGCCAGTTTCAGGCATTGGCGCCCAACATGGGATGGGACCCACGTTTTAGTTTTAAATATAAATATTTAGTTTTAAAACAGAGGAAGGATGGACTACAACCTCCCACACCAACTTTGATAATAATAATAATAATATAATCTCACCTCACGCTTTTATCCGAGGGGGTAGGCAGAAGTATTCCATTACTTTATATACCCACATTTCACGAGATATATTGGACCCCTAAACGTGATAGGTGGTGAGCCCATCGCCGGACCGGGTCTGTTTACACATACTGTCTCAGAATTAATTCTGAGACCTGCGGGTTTCCTCACGATGTTTTCCTTCACCGTTCGAGCTAGTGATAAATATGTAAGTAAGTTTTTAAAAACACATTGGTACATGCCAGGATTCGAACCCGAGCCTCACTGATTTCCGGCCGGCTCTTTAACCACCAACTTTGCTGTAGTGGAAATCTAATTATAAGTATTTTTCAAGCCACCCAAGGGTATCTGCGAGAAAACAACGAAAACTAGAACCTTTTAAAAAACGTAGTGATCGATACAAACACAATAGCATCGCGCTTGCTTCTATAAGTATTATAAAAGTAAAGTCCGCTAACTCCTGAACAGGGGGTCGATTTTTGTATCTCACCAAGTGACTAATTCTCACCGATGTGAGTGATTTCCGAAAGTTCGTATTTTTGAAACTCATCGGTGACTTACATTTGTCATACCTATGATATCCATTTACGAGTGCCCCTACCCACTCGTAATTGAAATCACCATGCGATTGTTTTTGACAGTTGACGTATGTGACATCTGCCAAAAGTACCAAAGTATGTTTTTCGGAAGAATTAGCAGCAGGGCTCGATTGTGATATTTTGTGATAGCGACGATTTATTGAAAACAGCGTGTGACTTTCAAAAATACGGCTTTTGGAAAATGGTGACATAAAAGTCATCGGTAATAATTGTAGTCACCGGTGATTTTGATATCACCAGTGAGATTCAAAAATCGCACTCCTGGAAATTGGTTTTGTTTTTGTTTGACCTTTAAAAAGGTCTATGGGTTTTCACTAATATAAAGGGCGATAAATAATCATCACTACATTACATAGTACTCGTATAAAACAAAGTCGCTTCCCGCTTTCTGTCTGTCCCTATGTATGCTTAGATCTTTAAAACTACGCAATGGATTTTGATGCGGTTTTTTGTAATAGATAGAGTGATTTAGGAGGAGTGTTCATCTTTGGGTACGGAACCCTAATTATGTAAGATCCTCTGGTGGAGTGCTTCCAGCAAACCGACCAAATCAAATCAAAAATAATTTATTTCTATAGGTATTAAACATACACTTAGAAACGTCAATATTTTATAATAACAAGGCACTCTCAACTGGTCTATGAAGATTGGCTAAATGCAAACAGCAGCCCATCTCCACCGACGAGTTGCTGGTTCCAAATGCAGTACCCCGAGAAGAGCCAGCAAGAAACTCAAGATCTTACATATAAATGGCAAAAGAGAAAATCACTCAGGCTAGCTCTCATGAATCTAGATTGACACTGTTGTGCATGCAAATGGAAATTGACCCTAAAATTGTTCACGTAATTATGAATTCTGAATAAAGCGCCTTTATATCTCGACCCCGGTTTCAGAGCGTAAATACCTACCTAGAAGAATAATATAGAGTTTTGAGAGCTGCATTATTAATATGACTGCGATGGGATTCATGAAATAGAATAAATTAAGAAGTCATGTTTATATCTTACAGTCTTTGGTCGGTTTTTAATCTGTAAAGTTTATAAGTACATTTAAAAATACTGATGAAATTTGACACTCCCACAAAGTGAATATGTCTCCTAAACCCTATAATATAAAGCGTTGAGTGTATGTATGTATCATTGATAGCCCTGTTATAAGTGATAATGTCTCATTAGAATCGAACCCGAGGTTGATTTCTTGCATTTATGGTCTTACGTTCTGATATAACAAGTTAACTTACGTACCTACATATTTATCACTAGCTCGACGGTGAAGGGAAACATCGTGAGGAAACCTGCAGGTCTCAGAATTAATTGTGAGACATGTGTAAATAGACCCGTTTCGGCGATGGGCTCACCACCTATCACGTTTAGGGGTCCAATATATCTCGTGAAATGTGGGTATATCCAGTAATGGAATACCTCTGCCTACCACCTCGGGGATAAAAGGCGTGAGATTAATTATTTTATTTTTATTTTACGATAAATTTACCTACTAGAAACTTTCGTTCATATTTATCACTAGATTGCCAATGAAGAAAATTATCGCGAAGAAGACTGTTAGCCCCCGAATTGGTTCGTGTATGTTGCTTGTGTAACAAAGTCTTGGTATTATGATTCACTAGCGAAAAGTTGGTACATCTAGAAATGAAATACCTGTATCATGTATGTCTATATTACTATTCTTATACATACATACATACATATTCCACGCTCACGCCACGCGACACTGTTATTATATTATTGTTTATTTAGAAGTTACCCTGCCTTCTGCATGAACATATCTGTTAGCTTTGTGTCTGGGTGCTTAATATTTATTTAAATATAAAATTATGTTTATCAGTTGTTAAGTACCCATAGTACAGGCTCTGCCTAGTTTGGGACTGAATAACCGTGTGTAAATTGTGTCCTACAATTTATTATTATTATTTATCTCAGATGGCCCCATCCAAGTTCGGGTTGTTCAAAGCACGCAGCCGGGACTACCAGGACCAACCTTCGACGGAAAACCTGCTGCAGAATAGCAACAGCAGCGAAAATGGTAAGTTTCGTCGCCAATAAAAATTTTAGTGGCGCCCACCGTGGGGCCATACGAATCCCTTTATTTCTTTTCTATCGGTCTATTGTAGGAGCCAGATATTAACAGCAGTATTAAATAAGATAAATAGGAGCTAAACAGTTATCTACAATATATCCATCTTCCATCAGTCAGCCTCATCCTTACAACGAAACCTTGCTTATATAACCGCGAGTCCTAAATACTCGTATTATAAACGTGAAAGCGAGTTTGTTTGTTTGTTATGTTTTCACGTCTGAACCACTAAACCGATTTCAAAACTTCAGTCACCTATGGAAAGCAACTTTAAATAAAAAAAAAAAAAATCTAGGTAATTAATTTTATCTCCGAGTGGGTAGGCAGTGTAGTAATGCTATTTTTAATAAAAGAACTCTTTAGAAACGCTTGGGAGTTCATTTTATAAATTCTTAATTTTAGTACGTCCATTCGCTATTACCGTAGACAGGCAAGAGGGGGAGGGAGATGCCGCATCTCTCCTTAACTCTTAATGACATTTACTTGACAGATGTCAATTCGGGTTTCGTTTAGAAACCTTTATGCTACAGGCAGAGGTAGGTACTCTCAGGAAATTAGGTAATTGCTGAGAATCCCTACTTGTATAATCTATGACCCCATAACGCGATAGGTTGTGAGCGCATCCCCGGTAAGTTTCTTCATTGGTACATGAAAGGATTCGAACCCGAGACCTCAACCATGAGAGGTGGACTCTTTAACCGCTGAACTACCACTAATATCATAATGTTTTAAAATTGCTTGCAATATGATCAGAACGCTAAATAGTACCTACTTTGGAAAATAGAGTCGTACAGGCTAGACGATTATATGAATGACAATGATGCTAGTAGCAGATTTGCTGCAACACAGCTCAATACAACAGTGGAAAATTATAATAAGTGACTCAATGCTCAACTCACTGTAAATAAGGAATTTGAATTGGAAATTAATTTAAAATGTGTTACCTACCGTTTTTGCGTAATTGCTTACGCCGCGCGTCGTTTCTCGTCAGCTAAAATACCGCCTCGATAGTAACTATTAATTTTCAACAAGAGAATTTCACGATCCAATCTACATCTACACTTATTTTAAATAGGAAAGATTTGATTTTTGTATATCCGTTTCAAATTATTAGACTCCGAAACTCTGGACCGATTTTAATTTTCTTTGACCAAATAAAAGCTTACTTTTCTGGACATATGTGATAAATTATCCTATTGGACTGGTACTTGGAACAGATATTGCTGAATGAACATTATGTTTGATTCATATTTGTTTAATATTTATACAAGTACTTATGTTTATCAGTTGTTTAGTACCCATAGTACTGCCTAGTTTGGTACTAAGTACATAAATAAACGTGTGTGGCTTGTGTCCCACAATTATTATTATTATTTGATTCAACAGTAGCAACGCCCAGTTCCCCAGTACCTTCTACGAGCAAAGCCCCAGACGACGAAGAGGCGCCATACTTAAGCCCACTACACGGACACGATCTCGTCGTAAGTACCTGAATATGATAGGTAAAGTAATTATTCAGTGTTTCTCTACTATATTATGCTTTTATAATATATATGGAGAATCGGAGGTGGAATGCTCCTCCATCGTGAAAAGGGAAGATCTTCCTATAGGCGAGGTGATCGTGCTTGGGGACCGCGATCCAAAGATTGATGTTGGACAGTTGTATTTATACAAACTCATTAGAAAACTCCGATAGCGCGGCTTAGAACTCGGCCGTCTATTGGCGCGTTCTATGTAATTCGGCCTTCTATTGGCGCGTTCTATGTAGTTTCGCTACATATACATTAAACCTTCCTCTTGAATCACTCTATCTATTCAAAAAACCGCATCAAAATCCGTTGCGTCGATTTATAGATCTACTTAAGCATACCTACATGGAACCTATCACATAAACGTTATCACGTAAAATTATGTTTTATTAAACATATTGCAATTTTTTTCTGATTCTCGAGAATTTTTTGGCTGAATAACGTGATTTTCCGCGCCGCTTCCACCGATGTTGTTGATTTAGGATGTATTTGCACACCAAAATCACGGCTTTTCGGTGAAAGCGAAGCAGAGCCATGAGAGCAGAAGATACACAGGTATTAAATTACAATGTTTTTTGTTGATTTCCATTAGGCTGTATTTGTGATACCGTTGCCGGTTGGTGGAGAAAAGTTAATTTGTCTTTGATTGCTGCGTATTTAGGGCGGGCCATTCATTGGTTAATGTGTGTTATATTTTTCTTCCGATTTTTTTAAAGGTATTGGTAGGCATTTTTAAAATGCAATTTTCTTGTTGATGGACGTTACGTTAAAGATATGCCAAAATCTTAGAAAACAATTTAAAGAACCTATTTTCACCGTTAAGGGTGCAGTCACCAGCCAAGTTCGCAGCAAAATTTAATGGCTAAATAATATTTTTGATTTGTCATTTTTAAGTGATAACAAAAAAAGATATGTACCTACTTACATTTTGACTTAAAACAATTTCAATGAAACAGAAACCTTTACTTCTAGGTTCAAGACGATCTAGATATTATGGTAGCAGACGCATCCACATCAACTATTGGAGACGACGACTTACTAACACTAAACGATGAGGACGAAAAATCCACTTTGGCAATGGAATCAGACCAAGATGGCGCATCCACCTCATGCGACGCCAACTCAATACAGTTTGACGAAACGTCGATAGCCCCTAGCGAGGACTTGTCAGTATATTGTGGCCAAATAAAGAAGAATAAAAAGAACAGATCGAAGGAGGAAGAAAAACTGTTGAGGGATTTCTGCATGTGGCGAGCTAGCAACGTGGAAGTTATGCAGGTAACTTTTTCATTCTAAACTAGCCGTTATGCGTATAGTAGCTATGTAACCAGCACCGCACCCCGTTGTCGCCAAATTAACACCAAATCAGAGTAATCAGAATCACGAAAAGGATAAATGCAGCAGACGGCTCATCGAACAACGTTCATCAATATGATTTTAGAACAGGTTTCCGAATACAAAGTATAATATCCGATGTACAGTCGAGAATCAAGTATAAATAAGGATAATACAAAAACCTACTAACGAAACCTATATATCAAAAAAATATTAGCTAAATTCGTCTGATTCTAGTAGAAGTCTTTTACGCACATACTTTTACGCTTTTACATTATCTCAGAACGCGGAGGAGGTCGTGGGCAAAAGCTTTCAATAATATCGAACGCGTATAAGGGCCGTTGTGCGTATTTTTATATTTTTCTGACGCAATATCCCTATAGAACTCGAGTATCTTGTTAGAGTGGAGAGCTCTTGAAAACATCTAGAAACTTCGCTCAGTTTCATTACCCGTACTTTACGATATTGCTGTAACTTTGATATTAATACTGATATTTTTTCCTTGTCGGAGATACTTGTGATATACATTTAGTTGTATTTCGGGGCAGTAAGAGAAAAAATAATTTTTATTTATAGGTGTCGTTGAGTTTAGAATTTATATTGGATTATTAAATAAAAAAATTACGTCCTTCCTATATTATTACTGCGAAAATTTTACAGGGTGGATGGATTTTTGTTACTTTTTCACGCAAAAACTACTGAACAGATTTAGATGAAACTTAAAATTAAAATTAAAGCTTATACATCAGAATAAACTATAGGGCTACAATTTACAAAGACAATGTGTAAAATACGGTCCCAACGGAGCGGTGTACGAAGTCGCGAGCGTCCGCTAGCTTACAATATTGGGAATTATGGTATACTAGTGGATGCCCAGCGGCGTTGCACGCGCGGATTCCGTTTATTCCCGTTCCCGTGGGAATTTCCGAAAATCCCTTCATAGTGGTTGCCTACGACATATTTAAGACACCTACATACCATATTTCAAATAGCGGGTGCCCAGCGGCGTTTTCCCGCTTGGATTTAGTTTATTCCCGTTCCCGTGGGAAATTCCGAAAATCCCTTCATAGTGGTTGCCTACGACATACTTTAGACACCTACATACCATATTTCAAATAGCGGGTGCCCAGCGGCGTTTTCCCGCTTGGATTTAGTTTATTCCCGTTCCCGTGGGAATTTCCAAAAATCCCTTCATACCAATTTCCTATGACATATCAGACACCTTCATACCATTTTTCAAGTTTCTAGGTGTTATCGTTCCGGAGTAGTACGTATTTCTCTTTTTAACCAGTTTTTTTATTTTCCCGTGGGAATGAGATATTTTCCTGGAATAAAAAGTACCCTAGATGTTGACCCGGGTACTCAGTTATCTCCATATCAAATTTCATCAAAATCCGTCCAGTAGTTTTTAAATGATGCGTGCACAACCAGACAGACAGACAGACAGACAGACAGACAAAAATTCCAAAAAATGGTGTTTCGGTATCTATATCGATAACTATATACACTACCGTTAAAATTTTCAAAAAATATTTAATGTACAGACACGGCCCCGTTAGAGTTTTATTATATGTATAGATATTAAACCAATTTAATATGGTCACCAGCCAGTTCTTGCATAAGTGACTCTAATGATATAGTAATACGGCCTGTTGGCTCATTTGGTAGTGACCCTGCCTTCTGAATCGGAGGTAGCCTGTTCGATCCCCGCTCGGTTCCAACATTTGTGTGCTTGAACATGTCTGTTGGCTTCGTGTCTGGGTGTTTAATGTTTATTTAAGTATGTTTATCAGTTGTTTAGTACCCATAGTGCAGGCTTTGCCTAGTTTGGGAATTAATAACCGTGTGTAAATTGTGTAACAACAATTCATTATTATTCTTATAATAGTAATAAAACAAGAGCACAGATTTCTCCTATTGAGCGACAAAGCTAAGACTTTTTAACCTGATTTTCCTAACAGAACCTCCTAAGCCGCAGCGGGACCCAAGACGACCAGATCAAGTGGGAAGCAATCGCCACCGCAAGAGGGCTTTGCACTCTAACTGACAACTGCTCGTGTGGAGACTGTTCGAGAACTAAATACCTCAACGCTATTGCCGACGGCGACGGTGGACTCGGCGCTGCTCCACTATTCAGCGCCATTAGCTTCGGTTGCAGTCTTCAGTAAGAGTTCAGGTTTTTGATACTTTGAGGTATAAGCTGTCGTGGTATACTCTCATATCGGAGCGTATATCTTTTGCAAATGCCATTGTTTGTAAGACATCGAGTTCTTTGGAAACCAACTGGTTGTGTGTGCGTCCACTTTCGTGCCAAGCAGCCGACGCAAAAGCGATTGGATATTTTTATAATGTATTGTCACGTTGGCTGTTGGTCGGGTGCTTTGGCAGAAGTACGCCTTAAGGCTGGCTTTGTCCAACGAAGAGTCAAAGATCGAATTTTAAAATTCTGTAGAGGTTATTCGATTCATCCTTTAGATATGAGTTACTTCGTTTGATGAATCCGGCCTAATTATAATTGAACTCTACTCTATCAAGACCTCAATGGTGATGGCAAATAAAGCGCAAACAAGGCGACGATGTAGGTATGTTTACTGACTGTAGTAAGTGTACTGTAAAAGTTAATACAGGCTGTTCAAGAAAATAAAGATGGTTTATCTGCTAATGACTCTCAAGTCTCAACAGTAACAGAGCATTTTCTAAGAAAATTTGAAGGGGATCCTAAATTATACTAACTTCTATCTTTTATAACGCCAGGAAGTGGAATTCCTTTCCTGGGTTTGTGCTCCTGAGTTCATACAACCCGAATCTATTCAAGTCACGAGTGCATAGGCTTCTTTTGGGTGAGATCGTTCCATCATAGGACTCTGAGCTCTCTGGGCTAGATTGAAAAAAAAAGATTGTTGATTTTCTGTAGGTACAAAAAGTACACTTAGAAATGTCAATAGTCTAATAACAAGGCACTCTAAACTCGTCCATGAAGATTGGCTAAATGCAGACAGCAGCCTATCTCCACCGGCGAGTTGCTGGTTCCAAATGGAGTACTCAGAGGTCAAGAGCAAGCCCATTAATAATCTAAATGACTTTTTCTAATTACATATTTGTACTGGAGAATCCTGGATCATCTTCTGGTAATAGTTATGAGGCTGGGCTTTTGGGTATTTTGTATGGGATTTTATAATGGACTGAAGAATATTGATACTATGAAATAAGGCTTTGAATAAGGGTAGTGGTAGGCAAGTAAGTTTAGGTTTGGGTGTCAGCTGGTATACTGTCGAAACGGTTTCAGCGCCAGGAGATGCTAGAATTTAGTGAGGTACCTATCCGTAAGATTATAGTACTTTCATACATGTATAAACACGCCTTATCTTCGACTTCCTTTTTCACTAGACCTTTTATCGGACCCCAAAACGTGACGTTCCTTAACACAGACCTCAGAATAAAATCTATCGCTATCAGGATCCTGTATCATCGTCTTTCGCGTTTGTGGGTTCTAAACGTATACTCATCCTTAAACCCCTCGGGGATAATGCGTCAGTGGCACTGTAACTGTAACCCCGTTTTGTAATGTTTTGTAAAAACCCCGCTAGTGTCCGGAAGTCAGGGCATAAAACTTTTATATAAAATAATATTTGTCCCTCGTGCCAAACAGGATACATTGTTATATCTAATATTTTAATTAAAAATAGAAATCTTTATTTATTTATTTGTATTTTAAATAAATCGGACCTATTTTTTTCAGTTTCGTATTAGCCGTATATTCGTTTCAGTTGATTGGATTCGGTTGGCTTATATTCGGTAGATGTACTTAATTTATACTTTTTCGTGACGGGATCTTGAGTAACTGTACTGTACTGCGCTGTCAAGTGCCGTTCAATATGTAGCTTAATAATAATTAATATGAACATTAACTTCGGTTTTACCTTTTCTCATGAATGTTTATAAATTAGTAAATTTTCGTTAGTAGGTACTATCGACAAACGCTAAGCCTGAAGCTCAAGTTTTGATTACCCCGCCCCTAATTAGAGTTAAACAATCAGGCCAGTAACACCGTTTTTTTCCATTCCGATCCATTCATCGACCCGCAAAGGTCATAAACATGAAAGAAACCCTTTTTTGTAATTGTCATTGTTATAAGAGAGGTCTTTGTGGCTACCGGGTCGGAAAAATTACACTTAGGTGTATCAGATAGAATTTTTACTGATAGTACCTATTCGTACGATATACCATGACCTTAACTAGATTATAAGGCATTTTTGTTATATTTAATGCAAATCAATGTTAGCTGTGTCGTCTGTAGACTAAAATATGTTTAGAAATCAAGATAAAATTCTATTCAGAAATCCGAACTTGGCTGATACTCTGCCGTGCGTTGTTTCAGCCAAAAACTAAAAGAAAACCTAAACCACCACGCTTCAGGGTTATGAATAGGAATTTTATTTTGGTTATAATTTGTACCAATTTAGATAAAATAGGATCGTAGTACTCAAACGTCGTATCAACAGATGGCGTTAGTTAATATACGAGAAAAAATTTCATGTCATTTGCGGTCAGTAACACAACCGTCATTTGAATTGATTGCGTCATCAAGTAGGTATAGTATGGCCGTTTTAACTTGGCAGCTCTGAAGTTGCGCAAATAGCTGCTCAATAACATTTTTTAGCGACCATTTGGCGGTACGAACCAAGCCTATGTTCAAAGAATGTCGTGAAGCGACAATTTTAAAAGAACAAAATAAAAAAAGAAAATATGAAGAATGAGGATATTTTTATATTTCGATAAATAATATTAAAAAAACACTATTTACATCAGTTTTTAAAAAAAAGGGAATTTGTGAAGTGGGTGTATGGGCGTGTGATGCGTGGTAAGCGGTATGTGTCAGTGGAGTTGATGACGGATGGATGCGGAGAATAGGGGCACGACGTCAGCACGGCAGGGGTGAAGGAGCTGCGCGCTTGAAGGCCGCACAGCTCGATGTAATCAGGCCAGATGTAGTGAGGCTCGATGTAGTCACGGCAGGGGTACGCAGCAAGGCAGAGGGGCCTGCGTGCGCCTGCCAACGGCAAGGCGAAGGGGCCTGCGTGCGCCTGGCAACGGCAAGGCGGAGGGGCCTGCGTGCGCCTGGCAACGGCAAGGCGGAGGGGCCTGCGTGCGTCTGGCACTGGCAAGGCGGAGGGGCCTGCGTGCGTCTGGCACTGGCCAGGCGGGAGGACACACGGGAACCAAGATGACTCACACAATGAGGGGCTCACACACGGTGAAGATTTTTAGAAGGAGGCACTGCAGGGTCCCGGGGTCGCTCGACCCCGGGATAAGGCCTTTAATTAGAACTTTCTTTTATGAAAGCTGGAGTAAGACTTGATTTGTTCTTCCGAATCCTCTGCCTTTTATAGAATTTTGGCAGAGGAATCGTAATTTTGAATTTAGAAGTATTTTTTTACGAATGGCCAGCCCAAAATTCACAATTTAGCGAAAGATCACATACAAAACATCAGGCCACTAATAAAATGAGAAAGAAATTGCCATAACAACCGTTATAAACAACAATGTCAGAAATGTCAAAATTACCTTTTTAGCAAAATAAACAACAAACCAATTCAAAAAATCAAGAAATAATAGTGAATTGGAATAGGAAAAAGTAACGCGCATCTGTGCGCTCGAAGCCCCAAGTTCTAGGAGTATAGTGAACACGTGAAAACTGCGCTGTAAGTAATTGGAGCCAAGACCGATTTATAAAGGTGCTTGTAACGTGAAGATACGATGTGGTAGCGCAGTGAAGATGTGTTTTTATAACGTTAACAGGTTTCAGGGATCTACAGAAATGAATGCAGCGAAAAGGAATGATATTAAGAGAAGTGCGTCGATAGACATATGAGATGATGTCACGAAAATGGGAGAGCAAAGGTAACCGTGCGTAGTAATAATACTACAAGAAGCAAAGTTAAAACGTTCGTACTGTATATTATATTCTTTTCCTTTCCTGGATCACAACTTAAAGAGTTTGTTGGGAAGGCCAAGGGGCTTTTATCTAACTGGCAGTTATAGCTTTACCTTTAGCGATGTACCGCGCCTAGGTGGCGGCAGTCGTGCGCGGGGAAATGAATCAAGAGATAGAAGAGGTGATCCCCCGTCTCACCGCGCAGCTACATAAGGTGTTATACAGTCAAGAGCACATGAAGCTTTACACTTGTAGTGCGAGTCAAACCTCTAAGGCAATTATAATGAGAGCGTTACAAAGTCCAATGTGTCAAACTCCACGTGCTCTTGACTGTACAACGCTTGCGGTCAGACTATAGTATCTCGCTTGGCTATCATATCACCCGAACTTGGCTGTGACACTGCGGTTTGCCTATAAAATTAGGCGTAGGAGGCCGAAACATAGAAAATAAATCTTTTGTTACACTATTTCTGTTTGAGTTGGAGTATAGTTATACTAACCTAATTTAAAAACCAACAAAATGGAATATTTATTTAGATTTTTGCGAAAAGTCTACGCCTTTACTGGCAACTTGCAGTAACTGTTAATTAGCGCCATCTCTCGGTACAGCGCTTAGTTGTGATTGTGTAGGATTTTAGAATCTGATGAACACTATTCGGAGTGAACTTATGGCCTCTGGACGATTCTGTGTAAGACTGAGATTGAAACTTTTTAATATTAAATCTAGCTGGCGGAGATATCCAACACAGCCAGTTTTTTGTCTAGTGGATCTCATCGTTGGATATTTGTTTACTAGCATACGAATACCATCACCAATCACTAATGTATGTCTGCTTTTTAAACAACTGATTTTCAAAAAAGAAATGTTTGACAAAAAGCCGTCTTAAATTCTGGAAAAATAATTAGTAATTCTATTAAATAAAAAATTTCGTGAGACAAAATTGTTTTTCTTATCAAGAATTTCATTAAGTTTTAATATGGCGTGACTATTATTTTGTGGGTGCAATTATTATTGTAAGAGTAAATTGTTATTTTATAAGTACTTAACTTTTATTGAGCTATTTTTAGTATGGCAAATTAAAACCTTGAACAAAAGTGAAATAACTTTCCAAGTTTTAAAATTTAATCCAGCTCATATACCTGCAGAGAAATATGTTTTTGTAAAGCTGGTTTATAAAAAGTTGTATGAATTTGTAACGTAATTTAATATTGCATTTATAAGTATAGATGTAGATATCCAAAATGTAACCGTATAAGTCCGTAAAAAGCTGTATACATTTTCTAAAACTTTTTGATATTCGTCCCATAGAACAGTTCCCATTTTTCTCTCTTCTCATACCTAACTGCTGAAATATACATACAGGAGACAACAGTAAATCATGTTTAAATGTAAGTAGCTAATTTGTAAGAAAAATGCGAAATAAAATCAACTCAAAAACAATTATTTTTTTATCTAAGACTCATAGATTGCAACTAGTAAAGTTATAAAATAATTATAAAAATGTGTGGAGTGGCCAAATCTTGATAATGTCTCTAAATTATTAGGTATTTCGGTACCTACTGTATTCAGTAATACTACCAGCGTCTTAACTAGGGGTCATGAGTGCTCCTTGGCAAAGAATAGAAATTTTGCGCCCCCGAGAGATAATTTCTAGGAAAATAAACTTTTGCTATCGCTGTCGTAATAAAATCTAAGATTTTTATATAACTAGCACCATGTATTAATTTTGTGTGCTTGTGCCCCAGCGGCCAGCATGCTGTAAGTACACAAAATACACCCCCCCCCCCCCCTGTGGGTGTTACCCCTGGCAACCACCCGTTTCGCCAGCATCTAGCTAAGACGCTGAGTACCACGTAATATTAATTCAATAGCCCCACTGAAGTGAAATTCAAGTACCTGTAACAGTTTTGTTGCATACATTGTAACTTATGTTATTTTAATGGGTTCCCTAATGTTTTTACAAACCATACTTGCCTGTTTAAACACTTCCCTTTTTAAAGTAAAACAAAAATAGTATAATTCGAAATAATATGTAAACCTTTATAAAGTATAGTTTCTAACTGGGTGTTTTGTACTATTTATAAGCGAAAATGTACTTATGATAGCATGCAGCCTTCTATTATGGTTCCTATTTCTTACTGTCTTTCTAACACATTTGATTATTATTGTATGTCGAAGTTATTCATGATAATTAAAGGTTATTTTTTTGTATATAATCAACAACCGAAAAATAGAAGAAATACCTTCATCGTTTATCCATTTTACAATATTTCTAATCCAATGTCTGCCAAAAGTGCAACAGAAAATTTTAGCGCGTGAAAAAGTTTCAAGCCACTTTGCCTATACACACACTTATTTTCGTGTTGTTTTTGGATATATAAAGAGCCACGAAGATTTTTGTATGGGGCCTGGCATAGTCTCAGTGGCGCCATCAATTTTTTAGTCAATACCGCCTCTCACGATGAAACCTAGATAGATCGATAGAAGACAAAAAAGTGAACAAAAAATAATAAGGGTTCCCATGTCCGAAAGTGTCATCTTTCGGAGCTATTGAGCTTTAAAGACTGTATGGAATTTATTTTTATGGGTAGCCTTTTACCTGAATAAAAAAATTTATTATTATTATTATTATTTTATAAAACTTAACTATTTGAATGAATTTATCACTATATTATCTTGCTAATCTCATTATGGGACCTCCCACCCATTATAAAGCTTAAAGAATTAAAATAAACACACAGTAACGGTTTAAGTATATCTGAAATGTTCCATCGATATGTACAGTTAAATACCTACCACCTAAAATACACACTATTTTGGTAACTTAGCCATCATGTACTTATGTCATAGTTAATCAATCAGTCATATTTATTTCGGCAATAAATCCATAGTCTTACATGTACAAAAAATAATTATATGCTGTTTGATGGTTAGTAATACTTATAATAATGATACTATCATTTCATCTTAATAAGTTGGTAAGTACCTACCTACCTACCTACCTACTAAGCGGAATCGAGATCTTATCGAGTTATTCTTTTATTAAAAAAGAAAATTTTATTAAAAAATGCTGTCAGACTTACATAAAACATCAAAGTAGGTTTGAATCCCCAAGATTACTAGCATCAAGTGACAAATTCAGTAATGAAATTAAGTTACGTAGAAATTCCATACAAACTTTAAAGTTCAATAGCTCCGAAAGATGACACTTTCGGACATAGGTGCGTTATTAATTTTTTGTTCACTTTTTTATCCTCTATCGATCTAGCTAGGTTTCATAGTGAGACACGGTATTGACAAAAATATAGAGGGCGCTACTGAGACTATGCCACAAATCTTCGTGGCTCTTTGTATAATATTGTAATACCTACATAGTTAGTTAGTTCAATCATACATTATTACAGTCAATAACACAAAAATTTTTCAAGCATTTACTCTGCTGCTAATTTAATTAAGACTATTAAACTGTTTCTTTGTAAGAGATTTGCTTGTTATTTGTAATTTTGTACTTAGCTATTATTTTATGCAATGTGTCGGTGTATAAAATCTCAACCGACATTATATTGACGAACTTTTATGTCGGTGTTATGTAGTGATTTATGATATTGTTGCTCGCATAAAGTCATTTGTGTTGTAATAAATTATTGTGCAGTACACGAATGTTGTATAATTTTTTTCATACTCCTTTATTTAGTGCTCTTCAAATACCTATCTCTAAAGCCTTTGAGGGCCAAGTCACATGAATGGTAAACCTACAAAGTTAAGAAAAAGTTACTGTGTCTATGGTGACAACAGTGCTATTCTATTCCAAGCAGAAATCTAATATATTCTGATCCATTGATCTGTGGTAATACCCCAACCCAAAAGCAATAACAGAAAAGACTAATGATTTAAATATATTACAATAATATTGTTAAAAGGCACGTACATAGGTTGTGTAATAATTTTTAGATCAGAGCTTTTTAATTTAATAGTACATTATGGTACAAGTGAGTAAAGTTGGTGATTACCGCTGAGGCGCCATTGAGACCCGAGCCGTAGGCGAGGGTCATAAGAGAGCCGAGGACGGTAATCATCAATACACACGTGTATCATACGACGTTTTTCAACACACTTGTAAATAAATAATACTAAAAAATCATTTTAAAATAATCATTCGCAATGGCGGGGAAAATTAATTGGTTTTCCAATTTTTTATTTATATAATTTGGAAAAGGCAAAAGGATCTAGGCCCATACAGCCTCGTTTTCCTATGCGCTCGCATCTTACAATGGCGATCGGCCATGGACTAAAAAAATTAGGTTTCTTTTTCTTTGGTTTGTCGTGGATAGCGTTTTAGCCACGTACAAAATGGGGTATTTAAAGTTTTTACAGAGAAAACCAAAGTTATATTTGAGTGAAAGTTTTGTTTATTAAACACGTACAAGTTGAAATGATCTATTTAAATACGAAGTTGCATGAAATGAGCAAGCCATATTTGTGTATTAATTTATTAGTACGATTGAATACGATCTTTTTTGTATCGAAACTTTTTTAAGAACAAAGCAACTCTAGCAACAAAATTGAAAAAAAAAATCTATAACTCACTAGTGAATAATAGCAAACAAAAAGTCTCAGTTTGATTATAGGTGTCATTATGTGCCTAATTGCAGTGAAATTAGAGCCACTTTATGAGCAAGTGTGTTGAAAAAATAAAAAGATGTTATTCCTTTGTTAACGTTCCGTTCCACTTGCCGTGCTTGTCAATTTAGTTGAATAATTTGTAGTGGTCTGTGCATCCCACAAAAACATTTACACAAGCGGCGAATTTTACAGCATTTCTGACAAAGAACCTGCAAAAATTGATCATATTTAACTAAAATCGTGTTACAATGAGCGGGCCTAACGGCATGCTATACGGAGGCGACGAAATAGGCGCGTTAGTGTTCGATCCAGGGCACCATTCTTTACGAGTGGGTTATGCCCAAGAAGATACTCCAAAAGCTGATATTCCTGCTGTGGTGGGTGTTGGACCAGCCACACACATCCCCGAGGCTGAGGAGAAGGTTCCAGATGGCAATGTCACTCAAAGTGGTATGTTTTTGTGGTTAATTTCGAGATACTGTTTTCCCGGTATTTTTAGCGATGTAAAAACATTTCCAGTCCAGCATTAGCGTCCCACAGGCATAAAAGTTTAGATTAGTTGACGTCGAATTTTAAATAGAATCGGGGGAGGGTTAAATAGTAATGTGTTATGAAATTAAAAGAAGTTTATTTTAATTAAGTAACCACAAACAAGGCTGTACATCTTAATCTTAGCCATTGAAAACAGCACTGTAAAAATAATGGTGTAGTATACTTAAAAAAGTACTAAAAAGTTTTTATTTTAAACTACTTATTTCTGTAAATTGATACTTTGCACAAATGTTGACGAAATATAGGTTGTTCTGTTAAAAAAATATGAACGCCTAACTCAACAGTAACTAATCTAAAGTTAGTAGTTAGTCAATCTTTAGTTAGTTATCATGTCATGGTGGCGCAGAAATAAGAGAAGTCTAGGAAGGTAATTAATGCATTGAGATGAGATGATGGCACTGAAAAATAGATAGAAAAAGGTTTTGTGGGCTCTTTTCATGCAGATGGATAAGTTTTCATTAACCATAGAATAAGATGCAAGAATATTTAAGGCGGAAATAATAGTAGAATCAAAATATATAAGTAAATTTATTTTTTTTAAACTACAGAATTTTCTTTAAGGCTGATATGGGCTGCCCTTGACTTTCTTGCTGGTTCTTCTCGGGGTACTGCATTTGGAACCAGCAACTTGTCGGTGGAGATGGGCAGCTGTTTACATTTAGCCAATCTTCATGGATGAGTTTCGAGTGACTATTGAACTTTCTAAGTGTACTTTTTGTACCTGCAAAAAATAAATGATTTTGTACTTTTGTCTTTTACCAAGAATGCTCAAAGCCTTGATATAAATAATCACAAAAAAAAGATTTATAGACTATACATGTACCTGTATACCACCGCTTATAACGACTTCTGTCTGGATGTACCTAGACAACATTGACATACTTCCTCAATATCTCTGTAATGTCCAATTCAACAGGAGCCAAGACGGGTGGAGAGCTGCGGCACTACATTGACGTGACAGAGCTGCACGTGCCAAGGCCCGGCATGGAAGTGCAGACGTACATGAAGGATGGACAGGTCGATAATTGGGACCTCTTTGAGAAGATGCTGGATTACTGCTATGCTAAGGTTTGTCAGACAGCATGCGTAAAATGGTTCTTGAACGTGATGAAATTTCTACATATAGTAGACGGGCCTGTTGGCTCAGTTTTTAGTGACACTGCCTTCTGAGCCTGAACATTTGTGTGCATGAACAAGAACATGTCTGTTGGCTTTGTGTCTGGTTGCTTAATATTTATTTAAGTATGTCTATCAGTTGTTTAGTACCCATGATACTAAATAATTTGGTACTAAATAACTGTGTGTGAATTGTGTCCTACAATTTATTATTATCTAGCTACAGTTACTTACTTATGATAAGCTATAGATAACATTGTAAGCTTTTTTAAAGAGCTGTTATGGTACTATAACCAGGTCGTATTGTACTATTACCTCTTGTCCCCAGGTAATCCGTTCTCCATCGGAACACCACCCAGCCCTCTTCACGGAAGCGGTGTGGACACAGCGACCAGCTCGGGAGAAGTTAGCTGAACTCCTCTTCGAGAAGTATCAGGCACCTGCATTCTTTCTAGTGAAGAATGCTGTATTGGCAGCATTTGCTAATGGGAAGTCTACCGCTCTGGTCGTGGACGCTGGAGCCAGCCAGACCTCGGCGGTGCCAGTTATAGATGGGTGAGAAAAACTTTGATGAGCAGTGATAGCCTGAACAGATAAAGAGCCGGCCGAAAATCAGTGAGGCTCGGGTTCGATTCCTGGCATGTATCAATGAGTTTTTCAAAACTTACCTACAATATTTATCACTAGCTCGACGGTAAAGGAAAACATCGTGAGGAAACCCGCAGGTCTCAGAATTAATTCTGAGACATGTGTAAATAGACCCGGTCCGGCGATGGGCTCACCACCTATCACGTTTAGGGGTCCAATATATCTCGTGAAATGTGGGTATATCCAGTAATGGAATACCTCTGCCTACCCCCTCGGGGATAAAAGGAGGGAGATTATATTATTATTATAAAGGAAAACTTTCAAAAAGTCATATTTGTAGCTATAATAAAAAAACATGTTGCTTGTACCCTGTACAATTGGGTAGTTGACAGCATCGAAATTAAATTGCGAGTAGTCATAAATTAAAAAGATTATCCCAAAACACCTCAAAATATGTATTTCGATTTTCAATTTACAATTATAGCAAATTTAAAAATAATAAAACAATTAAAAAAAAATGCAATTGAGTACTACAAACTATGACATCACGGTTTGCTATTTCAGTACATTTTCCATAGTAAAATTTCGTTTTGACAGATCGTAAAAAGTAACTGATTTGACTAGATAGGACACAACCCTATTTAATTTTGCTTTTAACTTTTTTATAGCGTCTATTGTAATATGAATATTTCAAGCATCTACCTATTGCAAGGCAAGATTAAAATCGAGTTTTAAATATCAAAAAACCATGTGTCTTGTATGTTCCTTTAATTTGTATCCAATGAAGAAAAAGGTGGAGGTTAATACGTTTTTAGAGTCGTTTTACGATAATCTAATCTTCTTGATCAGTTAAGAACCGCCGGTTCCAATTGGAAGCATGACACAATTAAAAATCAATTGTGTCTGTGATTCATGGTCTGAGAGGTTAAGGAATTTTTACATACATACATACATAAAGCTCACGCCACTGTCCCATAGGGGTAGGCAAAGGATGGATCGCCACTTTGCTCGATCTCTATACAATGCGTAACAGAAAAAGCGCAATTCCTCATACACCCCAATTAGTATATTAATATAAAAAAATATAATGCAATCGAACTTTAGTTGTGTCTAACCAATTTTCTTAAATATCGATCAATAATAACACGATTTTCATAGCCAACACTAAATTCAGCTACACTAAATATTTTTTTTGAAAATTTAATACATATTAAAAGTAGCGTTAAATTGTTGGTCCCGGTTTTCGTTGTGTTTACGCACAATGGAAGTCGTTAAGCCATGTCAGATACCCTTGGGTGGCTGGAAAAATTCTGACTGATAAGTGGCCACTAGCTTAACACCATCTCCCAATCCGCGGTGGGCTCGCGTGGGAGATTATAGCCCATACTTACTCATGTGTGAAGAAAGACCCTTAGCTCAGCAGTGGGCTGTTACGGGTTGATGATGATGATGATTAAAACTAGCTGAAATCAGTTAAGTAGTCGATACTGAACAAACTAATTTCAGGAATTGCGTTTATTCTGTTACATATTGTATACTTCTTTGGCTTCCTTCACATCTATAAACCTTTTCATGCATAATTTCATGCAAAATTCATTTTATTTTATACTAGCGACCCGCCCCGGCTTCGCACGCGTGCAATGCTAACACTAAAACCTTCCTCTTGAATCACTCTATCTATTAAAAAAAACCGCATCAAAATCCGTTGCGTAGTTGTAAAGGTTTAAGCATACAAAGGGACATAGGG
Source organism: Ethmia dodecea (assembly GCA_963855545.1). Taxonomy (NCBI): domain Eukaryota; kingdom Metazoa; phylum Arthropoda; class Insecta; order Lepidoptera; family Depressariidae; genus Ethmia; species Ethmia dodecea. The sequence goes on along the minus strand of OY979463.1, from coordinate 1,561,940 downwards.
ATATAGGGGATATAGAGAAAGAGAAAGCGACTTTGTTTTATACTATAAAATGAAATGAAAAAATTATTATTACTATTATTATTAATACACTAGCAGCACTTGGTGCTGATACGTGTATACTATTGCACTTGTGTTTGTAAGTGTTTATCAAGTCTGTTTTTAAATGAGTTCACTGATGGAGCACTGATCACACTTTCTGGTAATTTATTCCAAGACTTGACTACACGGTTCGGTAGAAAATGAAACCTAGGGTTGCTTGTACACGAGGTTGGTGATAGTTTAAGTGGATGTCCCCTAAGGTTGATGTTGCGGTTCATCTGGTAGATGTTTTTTAAGTTCGTCACGTTATAGTAGCCCATAAGTATTTTGTATGAGTATTTTGTATGAGGTCACCACCCTGTCTTCTTTGTTCCAACATAGTCAGTCCGAGAATATTTAATCTTTCTTGGTAGTCTTTGTTGCGTAAGCCAGCCACCATTTTGGTGGCTCTGCGCTGAACTCTCTCCAGGAGATCAATATCTTTCTGGAAATACGGATTCAATATTTGAAACCCATATTCCAACAATGGCCGTAAGTATGTCTTGTAAATGTTGATGAATAGGGCTACATCTATTCGCAGGAATGCTTTGCGTACAATGTAAAGCAAAGAGTTAGCTCTTTTCATAATTTGAATTATGTGTTCTTCTAATTTTAAGTTATGCGTGATGGTTATCCCTAGATCTTTCTGGTTGTTGACTTTGACTTGAAATGCTTTAATTTTTCTCCCAAAAAACAAAAATGTAACAAAGATAAGGCTAAGAAACTAGAGGATAGGTGGGAGACAGGAGCCCAAACTAGGATAACCTGTGCTATGGCACTCCTGGCACACTATGTAGTGATAAATGAACTTTTAGTCGCAATTTAATTTCCATACAATCAAATACCCTGTTTCTTCTTAAAAATAATAGTAAATGTGATTTCAGTTACGCCCTGGTGAATGCTGCGTTTCGTTCTGCGGTCGGCGGAGACCATTTAGCAGCTCAAGCCAAACAAATGTTGTCCAACATGCACATACAGATGCTGCCAATATACAGTATACAGGTGAGTACACAAAAATACTGCCAAGGGCGTATACAGGCAGATTTTTAATGTCTCACGCCTTATATCCCCGAGGGGGTAGGCAGAGGTATTCAATTTCTGGATATACCCAATTTTCACCAGATATTCTTTGGACCCCGAAACGTGATAGGTGGTGAGCCCATCGCTGGACCGGGTCTGTTACACATTTCTCAGAATTTTGGGACCTGCGGGTTTCCTCACGATGTTTTCCTTCACCGTCGAGCTAGTGATAGATGTGTATGTAAGTTTTGAAAAACTAATTGGTAAATGCCAGGATTCGAACCCGAGCCTCACAGATTGAGCAGATTTTTAATGTTACGTACCCAAAGTGTAAAGCGGGACCTCTTCTTCTTCTTGTTATTAACAAGGCACTCAAAACTCGTCCTTGGAGATTCGCTAAATGTAAATAGCAGCCCATCTCCACCGACGAGTTGCTGGTCCCAAATGCAGTACCCTGAGAGGAACCATCAAGAAACTCAAGGGCAGCTCTGTAATAAATATAAAATCATTTTATTTTTATTTTTGTATGTTGATGATGATTACTATTCCAGAGCAAAGAAGTGATACGGGAGCGAGAGCGGGCGAGATACACTCTGAAGACTCTCCCAGCTGGTCTGACTGCCTCCTGGCAACAGTACATGCTGAAGAGGCAGTACGAAGACTTCTGCCATTGCGTAGCACAGGTACTAGTTGTTAGCAGTGGTATTATTGGACTTAACAGTGGTATTAGTAGATTTAACAGTAGTAGAGCAGTGATAGCCCGGACGGTTAAAGAGCCGGCCGAAAATCAGTGAGGCTCGGGTTAGAATCCTGGCATGTACCAATGAGTTTTTCAATAACTTACGTACATATTTATCACTAGCTCGACGGTGAAGGAAAACATCGTGAGGAAACCCGCAGGTCTCAGAATTAATTCTGAGACATGTGTAAATAGACCCGGTCCGGCGATGGGCTCACCACCTACCACGTTTAGGGGTCCAATGTATCTCGTGAAATGTGGGTACATCCAGTAATGGAATACCTCTGCCTACCCCCTCGGGGATTAAAGGCGTGAGATTATTTAATTGTGACACAATGTCGTAGGTGACGGAGACGGCTTACGACGAGCGAACTGCGGCCATAGCTCCTGGCCTCCACTACGAGTTCCCGGGGGGCTACCACCAGGACTTCGGCCCGGAGAGGTTCAAGCTCAGCGAATGCCTCTTCGACCAGACAATGGGTGCACCGCATTTGGGTGAGTTATACTTTAGGTTTTGGGTTAAAAACCCTGCGAATAAGGAATAAGTCAGGAAGAGTAACTAAGAACAAACTCCGTCGAAAAACTGGCCCCACAAATAATTACTACAATCTAAAAGGACATATATCCATACAGACCAATTTTACGAGAACAAAATGGAATATTATTTCATATTTATCTGTGATAAGTTATCCCGGTTAGCTTTTTACTTCTTTCCTTACATTTTTTACACCAACCTACTACACAGGTGGTCATTTTTGTGAAGATTTATCAGATTTTTCTCGAGTTGTACACAAATAAAACGATGAGGGCCTATCTCACTGACAGCGCGTGACAGACTGAAAAACGCACAGATTGTAGTTTTTTGCCCCGCTTACAAGATTGTACTTTTCGTGGCGTCATTTTTTTACCGCTGTTACTCTTCTTGACTTATTCCTTATTCGTAGTAAAAACCCTACTTAGGGGTCATCCATAAATTACGTCACACGGGGATCGACGAATTGTGACACTGTGACAAGGGTGTGGGAGAGGCTCTGAATTTTATGACGTCACATTTCAACATCTAATTGTCTAATATATAAAAATAAGTCGGGTTTTCCTTCCTGACGCTATAACTCCAGAACGCACGAACCGATTTCCACAGTTTTGCATTCGTTTTAAAGGTCTCCGTGAGGTTTATAGCAAAGAAAATTCAGGAAAAATTTCAACAGAAAAGCGGGAAAATCTTATAAGCATTGCACCCGTGCGAAGCTGGGCGGGTCGCTAGTGATGTATGAAGATAATTTCACATTATTATTTTATATTGTAAGGTAATCAGTTTCTAATGTACTTTTATCAGCGTAAAACGTGTTAATTGCAAATAAAAAAAAAAAATAAAAAAAAAAAATCTCACGCCTTTCATCCCCGAGGGGGTAGGCAGAGGTATTCCATTACTGGATATACCCACATTTCACGAGATACATTGGACCCCTAAACGTGATAGGTGGTGAGCCCATCGCCGGACCGGGTCTATTTACACATGTCTCAGAATTAATTCTAATTAATTGCAAATACTTAGGGCATATTGGATAATATTTTATTCAAGAAGTATTTTTACATGCAAAATATCCGTCAATCTGAGTGGGGTTCCATAAGGCACTATTTGTAACCAATCTATTATATTTCTTTTTAAACGAATTCAAAAAGGATGAGGTTATCAATTCGTCTGTATTTTTTTTTTGTTTCCTACCTCAGAACTTTCGACTGGGTGAACCGATTTTGATGATTCTTTTTTTATTTGAAAGCTGGTGCTTCCAGATTGGTCCCATTTTAATTTCTTCCAGTTCTGACAACGGCATCCATGAGAAAACCATATAAGTTGAAGATTGAAGTCGGTTTTTTTACTCTTTAGATTATCTTGTTTGTTTTTCGTTTCGTGTCTATCATCATTATCATCAGCCGGAAGACTTGAAAGGCCTCTCCCATAGAACGCGACAACGAATGGTAACTTGCCGCTTGCATCCACCTTACCAGCGACTTCGAAGATGTCGTCGGTCCACCTGGTGGGAGGCCTACCGACGCTGCGTCAAAGTCAAAATGTTTTATTCAAAATAGGAACTTACAAGTCCACTTATTGAACGTCATTTCAACTCCGCCGCTTCAGCATGTATGGTTGAGGAGAAGAAGCGGGGCAAGAAACTCCTCAACACAATATTCTTTTAATCAATTGTTACTTAATACTAAATTGGGTTACATAATTTCGTTATTTTTTGCCATCGCATTGCGCTGTGCTGGAGGAAATCTGTTCCAAGCATCATTGTCATTTATATAGTCGTCTAGTTTGTAATATGCCATTTTACAAAGTACATGTTTAACATATTGTGAGTTTTGAACACAGTTCCAGGCAATTTCAAAATATCTTCTGGTATTTTATTATAAAAGCGTATGCAAAGCCCCACAAAGGAATTATTAACTCTACTTAATCGTGACTGAGGTTGAGTCACAACTGAGTTGCCGGTGTTTGAGGTGGGAGTAGGGGGAGAGGGGAGAGGAGGGGGGATTGGGGTCTCCGGTTACCTCACTCACTCAACGAAACGCAATGCATTGCTTTACGCTGGTTTTCTGTGAGGCCGTGGTATCACTCCGGTCGAGCTGGCCCAAGCGTGCCGAAGCATGGCTCTCCCACCAAGGGCGTACCCAGGTAGGGGCAGGGGGGGGGGGCTGCTGCCCCCCCCTAGAAGATAAAATAAACTTCAAAATTCCTGGCAAGTGGGAATTAAAAACGTGTGAGAAGATTACTGTTAAATGAATATATATATATATTCTATATAATATATATAATATTTTGTTTTGGGTCATAATCAAACTAATTAATAAAAGTCAATTTTCATGATTTTTTTTGTTTCAATATACCTGACCGACCATCTTCTCGAAACAGGTATGAGCTGCCCCCCCCCTTAGCTGTAATCCTGGGTACGCCCTTGTCTCCCACGTTTTGAAATTGTGCGTCTTATAAATTTATATTGTTTGTTGTTATAAGTGTGTGCAGCGTGTGCGGCTTGCGATGCTGACGCTCGCCCCCTCCTCTGGGGCTCAGTGGTGGCGTGTGGGGGGGGCGCGGCTCTAGGCGGCTGGCCGGAGAGGCTGGCCAGGGAGCTGGCCTCCAGGGCGCCCTCCTCGCACCGGCTGAAGAGCCACGCCGCGCCCACGCCGAGCGAGAGGAGGTTCGCGGCTTGGATCGGTGAGTTAGAAAAAAAAAAACAAAAAAAAGATTTTTTAGTATTTTTGCGCTCGCACCGACTCAAAATGTGGAAATCAGAAAAAAAAAACTACAAATAACCGGTATTTTATGATATATTTTAAGTGAAAAAGGAAAAATAGAAAAACCGGTATTTGAAGTTTAAAAATAAAAAAAACTATATTTCACGAATTTCTAAATTTAAAAAAGAAAAAATAGCAAAAAAAAAACTTGATTTTTTTTTTCAGTTTTTAAAAAAATCGATAGGTATTTGTAGATTTAAAAAAAGTTAATTTAAAAAATAAAAAACCCAACTGCCTAAACTGTTGGTAATAAGACTTATTAGTGAAGTAGGAAGTAAAGATCTGCGGCGCCCACCTCGCACCGGCTTAAAAGCCACGCCGCGCCCACGCCCAGCGAGAGGAGGTCCGCGGCTTGGATCGGTGAGATGGAAAAAAAAACAAAAATAAAGTTTTTTTAGTATTTTTGCACTTGCACTGGCTCAAAATGTGGAAATCAGGAAGAAAAATATGTGGACATCAGGAAAAAAAGGTGGAAATCAGGATTTTTTTTAAATCAAGATAAAATGAAGAACTCAGGGAAATAAAGCAAAAAAAAAACAGGGGGAAAAACTAGAAAAAAAACAGTGTTTTATGATTTTCTAAGTTGAAAAAAAACTAATTATTGAATTATCTATGAATTTTTCCGTTTAAAAAAATTTAGTATGTTTGCAGATTTAAATAAAAAATGAAAATGTATATATTTCCGTAGGTAATTGAAAATTACACTTAAAAAATTAAATAGTCTAATAACAAGGCACTCTAAACTCTTTCATGAAGATTGGCTGAATGTAAACCGCAGCCCATCTCCACCGACGAGTTGCTAATTTAATTTCGATACAGTGAAATACCCTACTAGCCATGAGATTAAAAAAAGCTGCCCTTGAGTTTCTTGCTGGTTCTTCTCGGGGTACTGCATTTGGAACCAGCAACTCATCGGTGGAGATGGGCTGCTGTTTACATTTAGCCAATCTTCATGGACGAGTTTAGAGTGCCTTGTTATTAGACTATTGAATTTTTTAAAGGGTACTATTTGTACCCACAGAAACAAATGATTTTTGAATTAATTAAAAAGCTGATCCCAAAATACCTCTAAAAATGCGTTTCGATTTTCATTTTAAAATTATAGCAAATTTTTTAAAATAATTTAACAATAAAAAAAATATGTAATTTAGTACTAAGAGTAGTCCTAGTAATAATAGTAATAATAGAAGTCCTTACCTAGTTCTATTATTATCTTATGTAGGCACTAGAACGGCTTACTCGCACAGACAAACCCTGTGAGGTTTTCGTGTTGTGGTCATTATTTTTAAGAACAAATTGTATTCATGTTGAAAAATAATATACCTACGGAAATAAATCCTACATTTTTCCATTTTCCTATTCCATTTCGGTACAACTCGGTTTGACCTTGACTAACATTCCAGGCGGTTCGATCCTGGCGTCCATCGGCTCCTTCCAGCAGATGTGGATCTCTTCACAGGAGTACGACGAGGGCGGCAAAGGACAATTGGAGAGGAAATGCCCTTAGGTTAGGGCCTAGGACCTCAGACGAGCTTACGAGACGAGATAGATTGATTGACGGTGAAGGAAAACATCGTGAGGAAACCCGCAGGTCCCAGAATTAATTCTGAGACATGTGTAAAAGACCCGGTCCGGCGATGGGCTCACCTATCACGTTTAGGGGTCCAATATATCTCGTGAAAACTGGGTATATCTCGTAATGGAATAGCTCTGCCTACCCCCTCGGGGATAAAAGGCGTGAGTTTTTTTTTATACAGATTCGCAAAATCTGGGTGTGAGCAAAAAAAAAAATAGTGCATATTTCTGAATTACATGTCAATGGACTTATATCCCGGAAACTCAAAACAGTAGTTTTTGCGTGATGAGCGTACAAACATACAGATAGACAAAAATCTAAAAATAATTGTTCTGGCTTATATTGATGATATAGATAAGATTAAGTTGTCTCAAGTACCTACTTCCTATGTACAGACATTAGTCAGTTACAATTTTATTATGTATAGATTAAAAAAGTCTTACCACGTAAACTCGTCTGGTTTAGTGTACAATAAGTAGTTGTAAGTGATGTTTAGTGTGCGGTAAGTGTATGGATGCGACTGATGTGATGAAATAAATTTTAATATTTGACTAATACGCTTTTTCTTTGCTTGCGTCATTTTAATTAATGCTTGTAGCCTTCTGACCAAAAAGGATTAAAGAAAAAGTTTCTCTTTCCAAAAAAAACCTTCCAGTGACCAAAGAGTGGTCACTTTCACATACAATACAATAACTCTTTATTGTACACCAAAAACAACACAATATGGATACCAACATTAATAGTGTCACTCACCTACATCATAATCTTATTTTAGTAACAAGCGGTGAACCTATCACATCTGTCGAATCCTTATGTCAAATATGACATCTTTGAACCTTTCGACAGATTTTCCGATTCCGAGTCGAATATCGAATCTCCGTGAATACGGCCGCGGGTCTTGTTACACATGCCTCAGAATTAATTCTGGGACCTGCGGATTTCCTCACTATGTTTTCCTTCACCGTCGAGGTAGTGATAAATATACCTATAGGCAATGATGTTAAATACCAAGATGGCGTTTAGTCATACGACGCTGGTTTAAGGCGAGTAGTGTCGTGAAATGGTCATCTTTGAAGGCATAAGGCTTATAAACGAGCGATCACAAAATTCCAGAAAAAATATATCTTAAGCATTGATATATAATCTTTATTTTCATAGTTTGAAAATGTTGTAGAACATTATTTACTATATGAAAAAAATTATTGAAACAAGGCTGTTTTGAATTTTAAATTCGCTTCTTCTTCTAAACTAAAAGAGATATTTTCATAGCTCTTGCGGGAAAACATTGGTAATTCATCTATCTAAAATTTTATAGTTCAGTTTTTTAAAAGACCAATTAGTTTTTACGCAAATTACGAAAAAGCAGTTTCACCACAAATCGTCTCTAGCGGGTCCGTGCGGGGGCGACGGGAGCCAGTCCAGCGCAGACATTCAAGGAGAGAGGCCGCGCGCCGCGTTGCCGCTGCGCGTTCGAATTTTTACGCATTTTATGTGTAGTACAGTTTGCAAAGAGGGATGTATTTTAAACTTATAAGTTATAACACAATAAATAAATATGAAAAATTGTTAGTGGTTTATAAAAAAATTAAATATGTCGAATTTCGTAATATTGGTGTAAATATACATACATTTAAAATAATGTTTCGATTAATAATTTTTTACTCAAAATTTTTTTAAATCTCACCTCCTACCTCTTGCAAAAGCTTAGAATATGAACACAATAACTTGCATGTACTTATAAAAATAAACACGTAAGGCTTTCGCAAAGAATAATTATACATAAACATAATACAACTAAAACGTTGAACTATGCATTTCTATATATACATACATATAATAAAATTGTAACTGATGTCTGTACATATATAAGATATTTAAGAAAAACGTATGTGTTTGGGGGTCTTCATAACGGCAATAGAAGCCGAAACTACATATTATTTTTAGAATTCATCATAACAAGTAATAACAAACATCATCATCCTTATAAGGCAGTCGGGTAAGGGATACAAAACATAAAGATTGATTCAAGGAAACAATAGAGGTGTTTTATTTGTTGTTGGAAACCTCAATTTATTGAAGTGGAACTGAAGATAATGGATTTTCAACCGACTTCAAAAAAGGAGGAGGTTCTCAATTCGGCTGCATGTTTTTTTATGTTTGTTTCCTCAGAACTTGAGACTGGGTGTACCGAATTTGGTGATTCTTTTTTTATTTGAAAGCTGGTGCTGGCCGTGTAGTCCAGTTCTGACAATGGCATATAGAGATATAAAGAAAACCATACAATTTAAAATCTGTTTTTTACTCTTTAGAGTTCTATTTTATTAATGCAAAACATTACATAAGAGCAGTGATAGAGCCGGCCGAAAATCAGTGAGGCTCGGGTTCGAATCCTGGCATGTACCAATGAGTTTTTCAAAACTTACGTACATATTTATCACTAGCTCGACGGTGAAGGAAAACATCGTGAGGAAACCCGCAGGTCTCAGAATTAATTCTGAGACATGTGTAAGACCCGGTCCGGCGATGGGCTCACCACCTATCACGTTTAGGGGTCCAATGTATCTCGTGAAATGTGGGTATATCCAGTAATGGAATACCTCTGCTTACCCCCTCGGGGATGAAAGGCGTGAAATTATTAATTTTTTATTTATTTTTATTTTTACCATACCAACCATAGTAATGTAAGCAACGGATCCGATCCGGTCCGATGTGACCTGATCCGATCCGGTCCGATGTGACCTGATCCGATCCGGTCCGATGTGATCTGATCCGATCCGGTCCGATGTGACCTGATCCGATCCGGTCCGATGTGACCCGATCCGGTCCGATGTGACCTGATCCGATCCGGTCCGATGTGACCCGATCCGGTCCGATGTGACCTGATCCGATCCGGTCCGATGTGACCTGATCCGATTCAGTCTGATGTGGTCTGATCCGATCCGGTCCGATTTTATGTGATCTGGTCCGATCCCATCCAATATGATGCAATCAGGTCCGGTACTATCCGGTTTGGGCCTATCGGGTCCGATCTGATCCTATCCGACCTGGTCTGGTCTGATCAGATCGGTCCGGACCGATCCAGTTCAGATCAGATCGAACCCGAACGGATCTAACCAGACCGGATCGGACCACATCGGACTGTACCCAACCGGATCGGATCGGATGGAAAACACCCAATTCGCAAATCACTATAGATGTTCCTATAATATTTGAAGAGTTTCCTTGATTTCTCTAGACTCCCACAGTGGGAACAACACCTGGAAAGTATAGGATTTCAAACAAAAAAAGAATTTTCGGAACCTGTCCTGTCGACTTCGAGTAATCGGGGAAAAAACCGACAAACTGAGAACCTCGCGCTTTTTTTGAAGTCGGCTAATAACATTATTAGACACAATATAAAATGAGGAAAAGATGTACATAGACAATGTTTATTACCATGATCCATGATAGCTTTCACGAATCTCCTTCATTAAATCGTTTTTTTTATTTAACCAACTTAAAAAAAAGAGAAAGTTATCAGTGTCGAAATCTTTTATTTCTTTTTTTGTGTGTTCCCAGATTACTCGAAGACTGCTTGCTGCGATTCGGGAAATTGTTTTTTCGTTTGAAATCGTTTACTTTCCAGGTAGAACCTTACTCATCAAGTCAGGATCCGATGATGGGATCCTCGAGAAATCGAGGGAACTCTTCCAATACTATAACGCACCCCCAGAACGAAAGTGACCTAAATCAAAAAACGCAATTTGTGGGAAATGAGCAAGAAAGTTTTCAAAAGCGTGTAAATTTGGTGTATTCCCGTTGTCCCCATTGGCCGTATCCCCATGATGGGGAGAACGGGAAGTCAAAAAAAAATCTTCCCGTTGTCCCCATTATAGGGATACGGCAGTGGGGACAACGGGAATACATAAATTTCACGTGTCGATATCCCCATTAAGTCTGTATTGGTTTTTAAACCTCAGTTTTTAAAGCAGCAAGAAGAAAAACAACCCTATATCAATATTTTTTTACCAGCCTGGGCCTCTTGTGACATTCTTGATAAAAAAAACGGAATTATTAATTAGAAGTAGCTAAATAGGAAAATCTATAGTTGATTTATTGGAATATTCTAGTAGGATATATTCTCCGCTGTCATATTTGTAGTTCTTGGAGTAGCTCGTGCCGTGCTAGAAAAATTATATCTTGAAAAATAGTAATAGGTATTAGAAATCTGGTAGACAGAATCTAAAAATGAGCACTCTATCTTTAATTATGGGTACATATTTGAATGTTTTAAATTAAAAACCTAACGTAAAATAACCTACGTTTAAAATTCCTAAAATCTAAATACCTAATGGTTGTTTGACTTAGAGTGAAAATACCAAAAGCTTAAAATGTCAAATGGATATATTACTGAAGTTCACAAGGATAAAACTTAAAATTCCTATGAACAAATTCCCTGAAATTGATTTACTTATAGTTAATTGACCAAAATGACAAATACTGATATTAAAATATGTACAAAATCTACTTTTTAACACATTTGTTCGTAAAAAGTCTATTATTTCGTTAATTTCAACATCGTATTGTATTTCATTACGTACTTGTGCGTTATTGTAGTGTAAAACGTACGGTTTATCAAGATCCTCCGTCTAAAAACGAATGGTACTTATAAAAATTATATCAGAGTTTTTATGTCAGAAAAGTGGACAAAAATTTATGAATAAAATTAACTTGACGAGATAAAATATAATAATAAATAAACATTTAATTCTTTAATTTAATTAATTTTGACAATAAAATACAACCATTTATCTGTAACAAAACACAAAAATATTAATTTATGTACTTTAATAGAAATATTGGCTATTTTTTGTGCTTTTGCCTAAAAAAAATGCTGATGCGCGCGCATCGCTAATTTGTGAACAAGTAAAAATTATTTCACGCGCTTTTTCTTTTCGCTGTATTGTTTATATTCGTTCATGAAAGTCCGAGTTTTATTAATTTCCTCGCAAATATGTTATAAAATGTCGTATGACATACGTGCGCTTTGATAATTACAGCTTCTACTTTCTTGTAGCTCTCGCCTACTGCTCGTGCTAGCAATATCGCTTCAGCTGTAATTTTCAACTTACTTATATCGTAATGTACTATATCATATTGTATTATACTTACTTAACAACGGTTATAATAAAACATTGATTTGTTGCTCATAAAAAAAACCTAACATCAAAGATCTTCTGAACCTAACCAGTCCAAATAATTTCCGTTCTGGTATTTTGCATCTGCTCGCACTCGCATTTAATATATTGTTAGCGGCGTCGCCCCCTACCTCCACTGCGAGCGGCCAGTAGCCGGTCGGCGCGACTATATAAGGAGCTGCACGGCTGGGACCGGCCTCTTTTCCGTCGACTTGCGCATAGGCCACATCTCTGCCATATTGTTGCTTTGTTCGCTCCCCATTATTTTTTGTACTTAATTTTTATAAATAATTATTTTAAAATAAATCCCTTTTAGTTTGTTGTCTGATTATTTTTTTTTATTTTTAAAATAAAGTAATTGTTAAAAATATCTATAATATCTCGCAAGTGGTGCATTATTTTAAGCATTTTGACCATTTGGTATTTAAAATGTTGGTATATCAAACTTTGTCGTTATAACTATAAAGATTTTGAATATTAGGTATTCAGTCCAATCTGTAATCTTAGATATTTCGTAGGTAAGTATTCGCTGCATAGGTATATTAAAACATTAGGAATTTAGATGTTAGGGATTTTAAACGTAAGTTATTTTACGTAAGGTTTTTTTAATTTTAGACTTTCAAATACGTACCCAGAACTGCCACATATAGAAATAGACTCAAACAACATTCTTATCCAATGGCGAAGGAACTAATGAGCAACCCTCAACCATTCAAAAGATTAAAAAAAAAACCCCCCATGATCTAATCTGCGAATAGATAAAAATTTATAAAGGTGGAACACTGGTCCCATTTATTGCAATACTAAATATTATTCTCATCAAAATATTGCTGAATGTCGAAGAACTGATTGCATTAAATAAAAGGAGAGAGAAAAAAAATTCTATGGGGACAACGGGAATAATTTTTAGTAATTTTATTTCATTATTTCAATGGGGACAGATAGTGGGGACAACGGGAAGTATTTTTAATAATTTTAATCAATTACCGTTGTCCCCACTCAATGGGGATATCGTCAATGGGGACAACGGGAATACACCGTAAATTTGAATAAACTTAATGTATCTTTACCGTGTTTCATCGGAAATGATTTCTTTTTCGCGGGTATATGTATTGATCTTTAATGTACATATTAGTAACATCATATTCAATTTAAATGTATTTTAAATATTTATTTTGACATTAAACATTAAGTAGTTCCAAATTACGTCACTTTATGGCAAAAATATATACTACTAAAGAGGCCTATACCTATAAGTGTCTTTCTTCTTTTATTTAATGTTAGCACTAAAGTAACCCAATCTAAAAACAGTCAACAAAATCTAGTAGGTAGATATTTTGTTATAAACAGACTTATTTCAAAAAAGTGGTCAGTTTAGTACAATAAAAGAAATGTTATTTACTTTTACAGTATTTCCAATAAACTGGCATAATTCGAGATCCGTCGATGTTGTACTCGTCTACTCGCGACCTCTTCTGACGCAATACTAGTTCGGTCTCTTTCACACGACATGCATAGGTAGATACCGTGATCAACTAAAGTGACCGATTTATCGGCGGTCCCCCTTTTACTTATAGTTTGGTCTCTTTTACTCCATAGGGGTTTAGAATAGGCTGTTTCAGGTCAGTTTATAGCAAAATCAGAAAATACAGGAATTTTGAGTTGGGTCACTTTCATTCTAAGGGTGCGATAAATCTATGAATATTATAGTGTACACCTATTGCAATTTGGGTTTAACTAGTACATTTACTCTTGGTAAGCACCATTTGGTGAAGTGGAACTGATGATGAAGACCAGATTGGGCTACCTGAACTACTCAATGATTAGTATTTTATTTGTTGCGATTGTATTAATAATAATAATATTACTTTTATTAGTATTACTTTGATAGAGTTGCCAAGCATTTTATGCTCGTCCGTCACAATGCATACTACCTATGGTTAGTGGAGTTGATGGTGTAGTGGCAGTAGAACTCTTCCACAATTTTGCTTTCTAGGTTTTTGTTATCAGTTTATTATAATTACTAAAAGATGTTTGGTGTTTGAAGTAACGTTCCATTCACAAAATGTTTTGTTATGAATGTTAGATCAAAGATTCATTTTTATATTGATGCAAGTTTCGTTTTGTATTGTATATATTTTATTACTGACCCTACTGCGTTATCAAGACGCGTGGTCAAAATGCGGGGAAGCGCGGAGCGGGAAACATAAGCTCCGCCCTGAAGCCCAAGGCCGTTGGCGGCTACAGTCGCCTTAAATAATTGTTCCGCTACGAGTGACTACGACATGTACATACTTACCTCTTAGCGTATTTATAGGATACATCAATGACGGCGAAAGATGATACGGAACGAATGATATAGAAAGAGACAGTATCTGTCAAGAGTTGCGTTTAAAATACGTCAACGCAACATAGACTAGGTGAAAAATGCAAACAGTAGGGACATTAAATAAAACAAGCTATTGGCTTACAATCACCAACTTTCTTTCTTTCTTTGGTATGTTTGGCTTTTTGTAGGTAACCAATCATATTCACTTCTTTCCGCCTGTACTATGCTGACTATTGCTGATCCATTTATGTCGCATAATCTCGTCACTTGGAAATCTGGATAACATTAAAACATAATAGTGGCTGCTAGTTATAATACTTACATAATATGACACGTTTATATTCGTAAAATTATTAAAAATATAACCAAAAAATGTGTAAATAAAAACTTGAGAGGTGTCAAGGGACACCCGGATGGAACGAATTTCGGTCATCATCATCATCTCATCTCATCATCATTGTCTCATCATCAGCATCATCATCATCAACACCATCACCTCATCATCATCTTATCATCGTCATATCATCATCATCGTCTCATCATCATCTCATCATCATCATCATCTCATCATAATCACCTCGTCATCACCATCTCATCTCATCATCATCATCAGAAGCAGCACATAATCATCATGACATCATCATCATCTCATCAGCATCATCATCATTTCATAAACACCATCATCTCATCATCACCATCATCATCATCACCATCAACGAAGTTCCATCCGGGTGTCACTATCTTTCTGAGAGAGAGAGAGAGAGAGAGACACGCGCACGCCGCACGGCTTACAACTATAGCAAAAGGTGTCGTTATAAAAAGTGTCGTTACAACTTTTGGTCTTAATTTTTTCACAACGCGCGTTAAGGAACTTCTTTCCAAAAACTCGGTGTGTTTTACACATGTCTCAGAATTAATTCTGGGACCTGCGGGTTTCCTCACGATGTTTTCCTTCACTGTCGAGTGTTAGTGATAAATATGTATGTAAGTTTTCAAAAACTCATTGGTACATACCAAGATTCGAACCCGAGCCTCACTGATTTTAATCATGTAAAAGCTGATTCATGTTACACTGGTTTCAATTTCAATTATATTTATTCCACAAACAATAAACACTGTGTAGGAAATTAGTCACAATAATACATAATATACAATTATAAAAACCTTAAATAAAATTAATTATATGTTAAGAAATTCATTTACATCATATGTTTTAATTTTTAATATAACATACATGAATCAGCCTTAAAGCAGGCTCTTTAACCGTAAGGCTATAACTAAGTACATGATGTTGTAAATTGTGCCTACGACTTCGCTTCTGATTGAATAATCTATGAATGGCGGACGTGCTCGCTATCTGGCCTTATCGCACTGCAGTTGCCGTCCATTTTCGCTATCCCTTTTCAACCATAATTTCAAATATTTAATAATATGATGTAATTTTGATAAAATATTAAAATGTGACGACATTTTTATGTATTTACGCGTGGTATGTAACTCCTTGGTCCTTTTTTATTTTTATACCATAGTTTTTGCATTTTCGCAGTACACAATGCGGCATTTTGAGAATATCGCGAGTAGTTATGATAGGCACATTCGGCACGCGCTTACTCATGCGCTGCTATAACGCGACTAAACAGTATTGCGCTAATTAGCAACATTTATCGGCCTCAGTTATCGCGCTGTAGTACGAAATCTACCTCTTTTTATATTTAACATCATTGCCTATAGGTACTTACGTAAATTTTTGAAGAACTAATGGGTGGGTCACCAGGATTAGAAGCCGAGCCTCTCGAATGAGAGGTTACTCTATCAACAGTTCTATAACTGCTTTAAAAAAATTGTTCTAAATCAATGTATGGTTTCGACGTTTTTCTGATAATATCGTTACCCATTCCCATAACGATTTCATGTTTCGTTTCATTTTGCAATTTCAATTGATTGATTTCCATAAATCATGAAAAAGAAAATTAGTTGACAGTAAATCTACACAATTTTCATGTCGCCAAGTAAACTTACAAGTGTAAAAATATTATTTCATATCGAAAGTTACGTTTTATAATAAACTTTATAAAATGTAAGAAAATAAAGGTGATGGCGACCGCCATTTTATTCTTAGTCATTTTGGCGGGAATCGCCATCTTATTATGTGCCAAGGATAACAAACAAGAACCGAAAATACAACTTAAACTAGGTTCTAAAAAAAATTCGCAATTGATTTACGAAAACATACTCTCACAGTCGGCGAGAATTCTAACGAAAAGAGAAGATGTATTGAACATTAATACTGCTAATAACAGCGCTGTATCCGGCATTTTTGTGGAGCTGTTAGAAGGAAAAGGAAGTAGTTTTATTCGCAAAGGCGGTATAGGGGAGCGAAAAGTTTCAATATTATTGAGAAGTGGACTGGGAAATGGATACAAATTTCGTGTTAGAGTTTTTTCTAAAGAACGACTCATGGTTGACCTAGAAAATGCCATCGAGCACGGGAAAATGGCGATTGGATTTTTTCAGTAATTTAAAAATACATTATGGTCTGAATACGACTGCTTAATTTCTATGCGGCTACTGCTACTATTATGGTATATTCTATTTTTACTCACGCCTTGTCCCCGTGGTGTTGGCAGAATTTACACCAATTGTTCAAAAGTAGGTAGGTACTTAAATGAGAGATCTTGAGAAATGTCGTGAAATATCAGTTCCAAGGAACTATGTAATTAATGAATTCAATAATATATAGTGCACCTATATACCCTAGATCTAATCTCTCAGTTTCATCCATCCTAAGGTTGTCTGGAAGAGATCGCTAAAAGCGATAAGACCGCCCATTGTACTTTAGTTAAAATTATATAAGAGCAAGCCCATCATTAATAAAAAAAATGAAACAACATCTTAAAACAGGTCTGCATTTTTGATAAATTCAGGTTATTTATATTGTAAATCTATTAATCTTATTACATTTTTATTTTAGTCTAGGTATGCTTAAAGTTAGAGTTCCACTTCAGTTTAATCCCTAAAAAATAATTCTCACCCAGCCTGAAAATTACCTTAGGGATTATTTGTATTTTATATAAACTAATGCAATAATAGCCGACGGAATACATAAGTTTCATCAGTAAGTCATGTTTATAAATTAGTTACATACCTATTATTAAATAAAAGAGCTCAATACTGATAATTGACTAGAATTGAAGACGGAATTTCATCTGAATTAACTAAACATAATTTATTTATGATATGTTTATGGACAACAAGCTAGAAAAAACCATCATAAAAAATCATTAATGTAAATTGCACTAAAAATAACCCATTAAACTTAAAAAAGTAGCTAAAAGTCTTGCTGTCATTTTGCTTGACCAATCAACGAGGAGTTTTTTTTTTACTTATTGTTATAGACGAGGTTCTTAAACGAAACATCTTCGTTGGATCGTGGGTCGAAAAATGGCGTCTCTCTGAAGATCACTGACGCATCAGCTATGTGCATTTGTCGCTTGCCGTATCTGAAAAAAAAACTCCTGTTAAATAGATAGGTAACAAAAGGAACTCATACAACTAAACTGAAAATTGTAGAAATCTAAAAATTTCGAGTTAATAGTCTTCTTCTGGGTGAGTTCATACAACCGTCGATCTCATCATCGTCATCTGTGTCTTAAGCCCAATCATGATAAGAAAAGATTAAAATATATTATATTTATATTAAAATCTCCTTTGTTACTTAAACTGATTTTAGAGAGTTTTTCTCATAAATTTTATTGAAAACTTTTCTTTTTATATCTATGGTTTTCTGCTCAGTGATGACATCTGTTGTCAATCGATGGAACTAACGGGGAAAAGAAAGGACTGGCGCAAGGGGCCCGATAATTTAAGTTTTACTGCCGTCATTTCAGTAATTGCAGCAAAAGTAGTGTTCTTTTAGTTCTTGAAATCGCTTCTAGATGGCGCTTTGACACTACGCGCATTTTCCTACAATATTATGTATGATGCGACAACAGTCAACGTATGAAAACTCGTGGCGCCATTTCCGAAGTCTGCGACAGACGCGTGTGGCCGAACGTCTGTCATTTTCATACATTGACTTGTCACAGCCGCGCGCGTCTGTCGCATCCCACGGAAGTCTGCGTTTACGCCCTCGGAGCTTTGAGTAGGTATTAAACCAACCGAAGACGCCACTGACACGCGTTCCCCTCTGCCAAGAAAAAGTGTCGGTCAACGATCATACCTGTTATTTACAACTAGTTTTTTTAGTTCACGGAGTGCTCGGATTGGTGAATGTATTTGTGTGCATCTAGTTCAAGCTAGTGTTTAATTGTTTTGTCAAAAAATGCGTTTGTTTTAACATTATTTGTGTTTGTTTCCTCGTCCCCCCCGCAGAAATTGGCAGACTTTTTTGCAAAGAAACTAGTGTACTAGACGTCTCCTGTTGGTTTAATACTCGGAGATAAAGCTGTGACTATGTGATTGACTGAATTATTTACCTTCCTCGTCCATGTACAGAGTAGTACTCCTGCAGTTCCTTCAGGTAGTTAGAGATCTGTTCGGCGGTGTCGAAGCGCTCGGGGCGGCGAGGGCGCGGGTACTGCGCTTGCGCCTCGCACGACAAGATGGCGGCCAACAGCAACATGGCGGGGAGTAACAGTCGCATTGTTACTGTAGAGCGAATCAATATCAGAATCAAAGTCAAAAAAGTCAAAATTCATTTAGTTCTTTAAGCAAAAAAACCGGACAATAAGTTTTCCGTACAAAGTAGGTACGTAGGTAAATACCTACATATTATTAAACGTCGTTTAAGTTTTAACGTCATATCTTTTATTACAATATCAAGAGCAGCGATAGCCTAGTAATTAAAGAGCCTCATGCGTGAGGCTCGGACATCGAATTCTGGCAAGTACCTACCAATGAGTTTTTCAAAAACTTACGTACCTACTCACTTAGGTACATATATTTAGGTATCACTAGCTCGACGGTGAAGGAAAACATCATAAGGAAACCCGCAGGTCAATGAATTAATTCTGAGGCATGTGTAAAAGACCCGGTGCGGTGATAGGTGGTGAGCCTAAAAGCCTGAGGGGTCCAAAAAATTAACTGGTGAAACCTTGGTATTGCTAGAAATGGAATACCTCTGCCTACCCCCTCCCTCGGGGATAAGTCGTGACATTATTTATTTTCATTTTATTTATAATTATTATTCAGTAGTAATACACGCTATGATCGCCGTCTGAGCACTAAAGTTGTCGACAAAGCTCGTAGATTAAGCAAGCTGAAGTGGCAATGTGCTGGCCATATTAGCCGTAGAACAGTGACCGTTAGGGTAGACAAGTTCTAAAGTGGAGATCGCGAATCGGCAAGCGTAAGGTAGTACTACTTCAGGCGACGATCTTCGCAGGGTGGCTAGCAGGATGATAGTTGCCGAGAATTGAGGGAATGGCGTGCAATTGGAGAGGTCTATGTCCAGCTGTGGACTGCTATAGGCTGATGATGATGAACACGCTATGATAAAAGACCTATTATCGTTTGTTTTCGGGAAATAATCTTGGTTATCAGTGGGTGATGTGCAGCCGTACCACCTAAGTTCCATAACGGGATCTAATTGACGCATTTACATTTCTTTTTATGAGTGATAGACAAAAGTACCTAACTGTTGATGTCTGTTCTGGTCTGCTATCTAAGACATAGACAGCAGACCCGCAGGCCGATATCGAATATCGAAGCTCCCTGAATACGCCTGCGGGTCTGCTATCTATGTCTTAGATAGCAGACCCGCAGGCGTATTCAGGGAGTTTCGATATTCGATATCGGAAAATCTGTCGAACACTTTCGAGATGGGCTGATGTGGTATCGAAAACTAATGTCATATGTGACATTAGTTGACTTGCCTGTTAGCTCAGTCGGTAGCTTCCCTTCTGAGTCAGAGGTCGCGGGTTCGATCCCCGCTCGGGGCCAACATTTGTGTGCATGAACATGTCTGTTTTCTTCGTGTCTGGTCGTTTAATATTTATTTAAGTATGTTTATCAGTTGTTTAGTACCCATAGCACAGGCTCTGCCTAGTTTGGGACTAAATAACCGTGTGTGAATTGTGTCCCACAATTTATATTATATTATACTAGCGACCCGCCCCGGCTTCGCACGGGTGCAATGCTGAATTTTCTTTGCTATAAACCGTGGAAATCGGTTCGTGCGTTCTGGAGTTATAGCGTGGGGAAGGAAAACCCGACTTATTCTTATATTTATATAGATTCGACTTCGGAAAATTTTTCACTCGATCTGAATCGAAGAAAGCAACTCGTCGGTGGCGATGGGCTGCTGTTTACATTTACCCAATCTTCATGGACGAGTTTAGATTGCCTTGTTATTATTGACATTTCTTAATGTATTTTTGTAGTCGACAGAAATAAATGATTATTATTATTACTAGGGGGCCGATTGAATCATGGTCTTTGGTACAGTAAAGAGCAAGTGGAGCTTGACACATTGGACTTTGTAGCGTTCTAAATTCGCCTTAGAGGTCAGACTCGCACTACAAGTGTAGGTAGGTACCTAAATCTTCACGTGCTCTTGACATTTTTTGTCAAAGCCTTACTGTTTAGAACATGTAAATAATTTATTTGGAATAGTTTTATCAACTATAAGTATACTAATGTGTAAAAGTGTCATTATAAAAATATACTTATTAGTATGTAAAAAAAAGGAGCTACGGTACGTCTGCCAACAAACTGTTTTGTAGTTTGGCGGAAGTAATAATATGTGTGTTGTAAAAATAATTTCTGTGAATAAACACTTTTTCTTTTCTCTTCTTTTCTTTCTGTACCTACTTGCCCAGAGTGCCCAGCTAAGGGTTAGGTATAGGTTAGGTACCTACTTAGGTACTGGTTTGTGTTTCGAGGGAAGTGCATTGAGCGTTAAATATTATAAAGCACATCAAAACGATCCATCAACTAAAGTGTTCGCCAAATTAAAACAGCATTTCCTTTGATAAGATACCAAAATCTGTGGCAATTCGTTTTTAATTGGTTAATCAATGGTCGCCCACTGATTTTCAACGAACTTCAAAAAGAGATAGCGCAGTGATAGCCTCACGGTTAAAGAAAAGCCAAAAATCAGGGGGGCTCGGGGTCGAATCCTGGCATGTAGTTACCTACCAATGAGTTTTTCAAAAAACTTACTTATATCACTAGCTCGACGGTGAAGGAAAACATCGTGAGGAAACCCGCAGGTCTTAGAATTAATTCTGAGACATGTGTAAATAGACCCGGTCCGGCGATGGGCTCACCAACCTATCACGTTTAGGGGTCCAATATATCTCGTGAAACGTGGGTATATCCAGTAATGTAATACCTCTGCCTACCCCCTCGGGGATAAAAGGCGTGAGATTTATTTATTTATTATCAACTAGCGACCCGTCCCGACTTCGCACGGGTGCAATGCTTGTACTAAAACCTTCCTCTTGAATCACTCTATATAAAAAAAACGCATCAAAATCCGTTGCGTAGTTTTAAAGATTTAAGCATAATAGGGATATTGGGACAGAGAAAGCGACTTTGTTTCATACTGTAGTGATTTAGTAAACGGATTGAGATTGTGATTCAACTTCAAATACAACTAAGTACAACTAGATACTCTTCAAAAACATTTCTTCAAAAACAACTCTGCTATGCCCTCTAAAAAAACTACCTCTACCTACGAGCCACACATGATGCTACGTAGACCTTGAAAGACGATACAACTCCATGCATTACCGGGTTTAATGGCTTTAATGTGCTTCCCTAACTATTAATGATGCAATTTTCACTTTATAGTTCATTATACTAGAACTTTACACTGGAGATATTATGAGTGTGTGGTGTGTTGAACTACCTATGAGTTTGTTTAAATGTGGCATGTGGACGTGTAAAAATCTTCAAAAGTAATTTATAGTTCTTGAAATCTAAGAAACACAAGCTTTTTTATGTATGAAACGCCATATATATCTATACTAATATTATAAAGAGGAAGGATTTGTAATTTTGTATGTTTGTTACGAATAAACTCAAAAACTACTGGACTGATTTTAAAAATTCTTTCACCATTGCAAAGCTAGAAGACCCCTGTGTAACATAGGCTATATTTTATTCCCGTATTCCCACGGGAATAGGAACTACGCGGGTGAAACCGCGCAGAACCGCTAGTAAAAGATAAAACCCGAGTAATCATTGAGGAGTTGCGATATCCACCTCCCTGGCTCCATCATTAGATCAGGGGGCCAATTCTACTAAATGACAGCGGTTATAGTTGGATGACAATGACATTTCAATGGTCACTCGATGGTGTTATTTGCTCTGAAAAGTGTCAAAATAACACCATTGAGTTACCATTGGATTGACATTGTCATCCAACTATAGCCGTTGACATTTAGTGGAATTGGGGCCCAGCTAGGTGGTACCATAATATTCCATTGTCACCCAACTTACATGAAAAATTTAATCCAATCGGTTGAAGATATCTGCTTCAAAATTTAGTTGCAAGATTCTCAAACAAACATAGTTAAATGCAAGATTGTACAGAATATGCTTGCTCACGGCTTTAAGTATAGTTTTTTTATAGTAGGTATATTTTGGACCTCTAAGGGTCGCGCCACATCTGCGGAACGTACCTACAGCGCCGAAGGTTCGGTGAACAACATACATTGACGTTTCACTTTAAAGATAAATGGATCAACCACCCGCGTCAACCGTAATGTATGTTGTTCACCGAACCTTCGGCGTTGTACGTTCCGCAGATGTGTCGCGACCCTAAAGCAGGAACCACGCTGGAGGTCGCTGCTAGTATTTAATCAAAGTAAACATTTTATTTCTACTTTTCCGAGGATTACAGAGGTTTTATTTATTTTTGGGTGTTTGTAAACCACAAAGCCACTGCAATACAATGAATAGCAAACTAACAAATGATAGTCCAGAAATAACAATACAATAGAAAGGACAATAAAACGGGTAGGGTAGATTTGAGAGGATAATTCTTTTCAGGAAGTAGTATTATCATCATTGACTAAATAAACGATTATAATACAGGTAGCTAAATATTTAGCAGGAAAATGTTTCTAAAAATACTTCGACCTATGACTTACACATACTTATTATTACCTATTTTAATTTTATACTTATTACTTTTGATAAATTGTAAATATTTTAATTTAGAAAAATATTGGAGTGTGATCCTGGCCCTTTCTCTCTCTCTCTGCAGATGCCTACTAGCTATCTCTAACACCTGTGGCATGCAAATAAAATATTTGATTTAATTTGAATATTAAAATAAAAACGATGATTTTATCGTCAACTATAGCTGTTTATTTATTTTCTTTATTAAAGAAACAAACAGCCTATACAATAAAATCTTATAAATATTACATTAAGTATAAATATAGTACAGTAGGTAAGTCAACAAAGTTTAGTTAACGTTCCTGTGGGAATACGGAGATAAATTGTATCCTATGTTACTCAGGAATATTGTGGATTTCTATTGGTAGGCCAGGGGTTTCTGAGTTTATTCGTTACAAAATATTAAAATGCAAATCTTTTCTCTTTATTATTTAGTGTAGATAATATGTAATGCAGTACATTTTCCGTTATAAATTTAAGTTTTGAAAAAGTAATTGATTTGACTAAGTAGGCTCAAAGTAGGTAATTATTTTGAGCCTAGTTAATCTTGAAAATATTTGATTGATAAGTTAGTCTAAACGGACGGCCATTAGAAAATACTGAAAAACTTCCCAGATGAAGTCGAACAGTTGTAAATAAACTGCAGACCAATCCTGATTGTTCGGAAATGGTGGCTGTGATAGGAATAGCACAGTGGCCTACCGCCATTGTTTGCCCCGATGAGGTCCATAGGGATGGGACGAGGAGAGGCGATTTATCGACATCAATAAAAGGAAATATTCTCCCTCTCACGCCTTTTATCCCCGAGATCCCAACATGTTGGTGTTCCTTTTCTGGAAATACGTTCTTTGTATATTCGACCCCTAAACGTGATAGGTGGTGAGCCTATCGCCGGACCGAGTCTGTTTCTTGCTGCTCTCTGCTACGTGTAAGAGTCCGACTCAGACTTAGCAGGTTTTTTCCAGAGATTTCGATGTTTATTATTTATCGATAGACGCATGACCACAGCCCTACTACCTGTTGAACGCTACGCGGTAATTTTCCCCTCAAGGTAATTTTTTGCCGGGAAAATAAAGGGTAAATTTACCGCAAAAAATGTACAAAATAATACCTTATTGCTTTCTTGTGAAACTTACATAAACGCAATAACGTCAGTTTACGAGAGCAGTAGGTAATAGCCGGAACGGTTAAAGAGCCGGCCGAAAATCAGTGAGGCTCGGGTTCGAATCCTGGCATGTACCAATGAGTTTTTAAAAAACTTTCGTAAATAAGTATTTATCACTAGCTCGACGGTGAAGGAAAAGAGCGTGAGGAAACCCGCAGGTCTCAGAATTAATTCTGAGACATGTGTAAAACAGACCCGGTCCGGCGATGGGCTCACTCCTATGGAGCTATCACGTGCAAAGAAATGGAATCTATGTGCCATCCATACTATAATAAATTATTATAAATTATTATTATTAATAATCAGTGGTCTAGGCTCGAGTTGGAATTCTGGCGAGGCCGAGGGTATGTAGCCAAGATTCGAACTCGAGCATGTTACGGTTACCTGTCACTAGCAAAAGTTAGTTTCTAATATTGTTGTGATATCTTAAGAATTTACTTCTACGCTAGACTTACATTAAAGTAAGTAATACGAGTACCTATGACCTTAGTAAAATGGTTTACGGGTTAATTCCGACTTTTCAATCTTGAAAGTCGCTACTTTGTATTGGTTTTTATGCTGTCACTAGGATGCTGACACGCGGGAGGTTTTTAGTTCGATGCGTATGTTGTTTTAGTGAAAAGCAAACTTAAAACAAACTACTTAGGAAAGCTAAAAACTAAATAAATAAAAAAATAATCACCACTTAATCACCAATAAACCACCTATCACGTTTAGGGGTCCAATATATCGTGAAATGTGGGTATATCCAGTAATGGAATACCTCTGCCTAGCTTTACACTTGTAGTGTGAGTCTGACTTCTAAGCGATTGTAATAAGAACGTTATGAAAGTCCAATGTGTCAAGCTCCACGTGCTCTTGACTGTACATGCCAGGATTGGATTTGAAAGCTAAAAATTCTATTGAAAATCACGTTAAGGAGTCCAAAAGATTATACTGGTGAAATTTGGGTTTTTCCTGAAATGGCGAAAATACCTCTGCCTACCCCATCGGCGATAAAAGACGTGATTTTTTGTTTAATTCTTTTCAAAATCTAAATTCTAAAATGACAGCCAATACTTAAATATTGTTTAACAGCCATGAATACCAAAGCGTTAGTTTTAGAAATTATAAATATTTTCTTTCCAAGGTTTTTAAGGCAATGGAATCTTAATTGGATGAATTCTTAATAAAGCAGCTTTTACATCAACGTCACTTTAAAGTAAGCAATCTGTTTTGTAAAAACCTATCCAGTAATGGAATAATTTAGGTAAGTATTCTACGCAATTAGTTCAAATATGCATCCGAAAATTTATTATTATTATTTTATGCGATTTCGACCATTTTGCCGAGATGATATTGATGAATATTTAAATGACAATTTTCTCCAGTTCAGCAAAGCACTAACCCATTGTAATTTGTACTTTGTATTATATTGATAGATTAAAAGAATAATGTGTTGAGGAGTTTCTTGCCCCGCTTCTTCTCCTCAACTATAATACCGAAGCGGTGGAGTCGCAATGACTTCCAATAAGAGGACTTATAAGCCCCTACATTAAATAAAAAGTTTTTATAAGAAACTAAAAAATACTACGCTCGGTCCGTTTTGATTGGTCGAGTCTCTGACCGTGCCATGTTGACAAATCATTGACCGTCTTAAGCCGTATACAGAAAGAAAGCTGAAAACTTATCAGCGCTTATAGGCGCCGGTCTACGCAGGTAACCGGCGGAGGCATTTATATGAACCGGCGCCGATAAGTGCCGATCGGCGCCGACTCGCACCGGTCAGCGCTGGTGCCGCCCGCCAATCATCGTACGACATTTTTCACGCTCTGCTTCAATCTGCTTGCTTTATGTAGAATGGACCAGCGCCGATAAGCGCTGATAAGTTTTCAGCTTTCTTTCTGTATACGGCTTTATACCTGATCCACAATGTCACTGAATGTATCCAGGTTCCCGTGCGAATAAGGCTTAAGGGGATAAAATATAACATATATTACTGTCTAATAATGTACCTTTCCATTGGAGAAAGAATGATTAAAATGGTTTAAGCGTGAAAGCGTAACAAATAATCAAAGACACCTGTTCATTTATAATCTTTAGGATTTAACAAGATTATGTACATCTTAGAAAAAATAAATTTAACATGGCATTTAAAAAGCCAGATAAAGAGTAACCGAAACCGACGAGCATGTATGAACCGATTGATGGATGTGGATGAAGCACGAGAAATCTGCCAGGTTCGTAGCAAGGCAGTCTATTGTCTCTGCCTACCCCTTCGGGAAAAAGCGTGAGCATATGCATGTATGATGTAACATCGCAAAATAAGTTTAAGATTCAGCTGAAAATCTAGTTTCAGCCGGCCACTAGCCTTTCCGTGCACTTGAGCCTGGCCATTGCTTTCAAGCTTGTTTGCGGTAAATTTTGCCCGAAAATGCCATCCCGTAAACGAAACACACTACAAAGGCTGTGTGTAACATTGACATGGCCGAAACAGTAAATTAAAATTAGCCTTTGGAGTTGTAATAGTGTCAACAGCTTGGCGAGCTAAACTAATAGAGGATTTTTGAGGACCTTATTGTATTAGCTATGGTATTAGGTCAGATGACCATGATCAATTTTCGAATTGTTGAAGTTTGCATAGCGATTATTAAAAATAGGTAGTTACTCAACAAGGGTTGATGGCGGTTTAGGTATTTCAATTCGATTTTTAAAATCAACAGCTTGAAGATTCTGACCATGTCAGGGTTAGAAATAACAACGTTTTTTATGTTAATACTAGCAGCGCGGCGCCCCGCAGTTCCCGAGGGAAAAAAATATCACGTCTTTTATCCCCGAGGGTGTAGGTAGAGGTATTTTATTTCTGGAAATACCCACTTTCACGAAAATGACCCCTAAACGTGATGGGGTGAGCCTATCGCCGGACCGGGGCCCGTAGTCACGGAGATTCGATATTCGAATCGGAATCGGAAAATGTCGAAGCTCCGCGAATACGGGCCCGGGTGTGTTGAAACATGCCTTCGTCACGATGTTTTCCTTCACCGTCGACATTACAGAGATAAAATATTATAGCCTATGTTATTCACTGATAGGTAATCAATTATTGAAAGAATTTTTAAAATCGGTTTTGTGGTTTGGCTTAGGCGTGAAAGCGTAACAAACAAACAAACTCACTTTCACACACTTTCACAGAGTGCAATGCTAACACTAAAACCTTCCTCTTGAATCACTCTATCTATTAAAAAAACCTCATCAAAATCCGTTGCGTAGTTTTAAAGATTTAAGCATACATAGGGATATAGAAACACAGAAAGCGACTTTGTTATAAACTATGTACCTAGTGATATAAGTACCTAGTAATATACGTTACATGCATGACTTTAAAACAAAGCCCGATACACTACATCTTTACAAGAGTATTTTATTCATATTTATGAACTTAAAACTTTCAGTCACAGCAAAGCGGTTCTTTGCCCACGTTCCGTTTCTAGTTAGAGTGTTGCCAGGCGTGAAAATAATATCCGACGCGCGCTGAATTCTCGCCTTTGAGTTGGCAACATTGGGGGCGTTCGAAATTCAAAATTGGAGTTCGTGACAATTTAAAACTGTCTTGAGGGTAATTTATGTATGTTTGTGCAGTCATGTGTTATGTAAGATGTTGGTTACCTCATACACTATTACATATTCTGTGCTCATACTCTTAATTAAGCTAATATAATTGGTGACATGTTTGAAGTTTCAAATGATAGAGTTCTTAGAACCTGTTTACTGATTTTGCTTGTGGGTATTTATTTATTTCAAGATCAACCCGTAGCCGCCCACTGCTAAGCTAAGGATGTTTCCTCTTACATGAGGAAGAATTTGTGGGACACAATTCATGCACGGTGTATACTATGGGTAGGTACTAATAACTGATAGGTATAGGAGCAGTGATAGCCTTTACGGTGAAAGAGCTGGCCGAAAATCAGTTAGGCTCGGGTTCGAATCTTGGCATGTACCAATGACTTTTTTATTTTATCACTAGCTCGACGGTGAAGGAAAACATCGTGAGGAAACCGGTCTCAGAATTAATTCTGTGATCTGTGACATGTGTAACAGACCCGGTCCGGCGATGGTTGATTAAAGCGATAAGACCGCCCATTGTACTTTTTTATCATTGTGTCACTTGTTGCATATTTTTATTGGTGTACAATAAAGAGTTGTTACTTACTTACTTACTCTGCCTACCCCCCCCCCCCCCTACTGAAAGGCGTGAGATTTTTTTTAACCTCTGAACTTTCTGAACTCTGAACTCTAACAACGGCATCCATGAGAAAACCGTATAAGTTGAAGATGGAAGTCGGTTTTTTTCACTTCTGTACAAAAACATTTTATGCGTTTAAACAGGCCTTCTCAATAATGAGGGTAGGAGCATATTCGACAGATTACGGCTGTTCTATTTTAAGAGCGCATTAACGACAAAGTTGTAATCACCTTAAATCTTGTTGAGGGTTCATAAAGTTTAAATCAGAGTCCGTTTAATTAATTTGAATCACAATTTACATAGGCTCGTTTTATGTGCATAGGTTATATTATGTGTGTTATCAGGAAGAACAATTTTTAACCGACTTCAAAAAGGAGGAGGTTATCAATTCGTCTGTATTTTTTTTTATGGTTGCTCTCAGAACTTTCGACTGGGTAAACCGATTTGGATGATTCTTTTTTTATTTGAAAGCTGGTGCTTCCAGATTGGTCCCATTTTAATTTCGTCCAGTTCTGACAACGGCATCCATGAGAAAACCATATAAGTTGAATATTGAAGTCGGTTTTTTTACTCTTTAGAGTGGTTATTATATTGCAAAAGCGAGCTGTGAGAGCCATTTATTTACAAATTGAGATGTCGTGATTCCCTAAGAGAATTGTTTAAACAATATTTTAACAATGTCATGCCAGTATATTTATGAAAATATTATGTACTCACGGTAAAATATATAAAAATGTTCAAAACTCACGTTAAAATGGTTTTATGTAAAATGGCATATTATAAGTTAGATGAATATTTGAATGACAATGATATGTTTGATGTAAATTTTCTCCAGCACAGCAAAGCACTAAAACGATGTAACTTGTACTTTGTATTGTATTGATTGTTTAAAAGAATAATGTGTTGAGGAGTTTCTTGCCCCGCTTCTTCTCCTCAACTATACATACCGAAGCGGTGGAGTCGCAATGACTTTCAATAAGAGGACTTATAAGCCCCTACATTGAATAAAAACTTTTGACTTTGACAATGAGCCCGTTTCTCATTCGTGAGACTCGGGTTCGAATCCTGGCGAAGGCATGTACGAACAAACATATTTATCACTAGTTCAACGGTGAAGGAAAACATCGTTATTAAAACTCGCAGGCAGGAAAAAAAATACTGGCCGTAATGCTGTGCTTGCCGTTCGTGGCATGCCAGTAATTAAAACCCAATTAGTTCGCTAATATTACCTAGACCTAGTAAAGGTGGACACTAACTTTTGACATTTGAGAGAGAGAATACAGCAGCAGGAAAATGCGGATACAATATAACCTATGTGACTCAGGGTTCCTCTAGCATTCTATTGGTGAAAGATTTTTTTAAATCTGTCCAGAAGTTTATGAGTTTATTCGTAACAAACTTACAAAAATACAAATCTTTCCTCTGTATAGTATTTATCTAGTATAGATGTACCGACGGCGCCATTTTTTGTCCCAATTCGAATCGCAACTGTCAAATTCAACGTAGTTCCCGTTCCCGTGGGAATACGGGGATAAAAAGTCTATGCGTTATTCTGATGTATAAGCTGTATAACTGTAAAGTTTAATCAAAATCCGTTCAGTAGTTTCTGGGTGAGAGAGGAACATCCATCCATATAAACTTTCGCATTTATAATATTAGCAGAATCTATTTTTGTTATGTTATTGTAATATTAAAATATATTAGTACATTAAAGTGTAGTTTTTTCGTAAGTCACAAACAAGTAGAGTTGACAGCAAAGAGATTTAAATATAATAGGGCATAGAGGGAGCATTGGGAATGTTTTCATACAAAACTTTGAAGCCTAAGCGTCATGTCCTTGGCATGTCAGTTAGTATGAACGCGAGCTGTCATTCGGTCGAAATTGTACTTGGAATAACTTTTGACTTCAAATTTTCCTCGCTTTGTCCCCTCTATGCCTTATTATATTTTAATCTCTTTGGTTGGCAGTATGTTTTTCGTAAATAGAAATGTATGGTATCATCCGAGAGGAAATCTCTGATTCATAAGATCTTTTGCGTAAAGATTATTTCTTACAGAACCTTTTAGAGGATTGGGCAAGTAATACGGTAAGTGTTGTAAGTATTTTATGTTTTTGTCGCTGTTATTGTCAAAATGCTTTTCGTTATTATTTAGAAGTTAGTTTTTTATTTTTTTGTCGTCGATGAAAAAATTAAGCTTCTTAATATATTTTGATATTTTAAATTTTTTGTAACTTAACGTTACTAAGCATAATTGTAATAAAGATTACATTCGATCACATTACATCTATCACTACATAGTATAAAACAAAGTAGCTTTCTCTGTCTTTATATCCCTATGTCGTTTTAAAGATTTAAGCATACGTAGGGACGTATGCTTACCTAAATCTTTAAAACTACCTACGCAACGGATTTTGATGCGGTTTTTTAATAGATACTTAGAGTGATTTAAGAGGAAGGTTTTAGTATAAGCATTGCACCCGTGCGTAGTCGGGGCGGGTCGCTAGTATATACGAGTATATAAAATTATAAACTGACTGACTGATTGGTGATGTATCATCGCACAGCTTAAACCGCTGGGTCTAGAGACCTTAAATTTTGCCCATAGATGGCTTATACAGTGTAGGCATCCAATAAGAAAGGATTTTGCAAAATTCAACCCCTAAGGGGGTGAACTAAACGTGCGCGGGCGAAGCCGCGATTACCTAAATGCTAGTCATGTATAGAGCAGTTAGAGCAACCGATAGAAGTAAACCACCTCTAATGTGTGAGGCTTGGGTTCTATTCTCGGTGAGGGCATGTACTTTTTTAACTGTTTTCTTGCAAATAAAATTATTATTATTGTAGCGACACTACATGGAACGCGCCAATAGAAGGCCGAGTTACATAGAACGCGCCAATAGACGGCCGAGTTCTAAACCGCGCTATCGGAGTTTTCTAATGAGTTTGTATAAATACAACTGTCCAACATCAACCGTTGGACCGCGGTCCCCATTGCAGGCACGATTACCTCGCCTGGCGGAAGATCTTCCTTTTCACGATGGAGGAGCATTCCACCTCCGCTCCTCCATATTATTATTACAAATGAATGTTTCAAAACACTTATACGTACATATTTATCACTAGCTGTTTCCCGCGATTTCACTATCGTAGGTTCCGTTCCCGTGGGATAATTATAGCCCATGTTACTCCCAGAAAAGTAAGCTTTCATTAATTGAACGAGTTTTTATAATCTGTCCAGTAGTTTCGGAGCCTATTAATTACAAACAAATTTACAAATGGGTAGTTGACAGCATCGAAATTAAATAGCGAGTAGTCATACATTAAAAAGATTATCCCAAAACACCTCAAAATATGTATTTCGATTTTCAATTTACAATTATAGCAAATTTAAAAATAATAAATCAATCAAAAAAAGTGCTGCAATTGAGTACTACAAACTATGACGTCACGGTTTGCTATTTCAGTACATTTTCCATAGTAAAATTTCGTTTTGACATATCGTAAAAAGTAACTGATTTGACTAGGTAGGACACAACCCTAATCTCTCTTATTTATAACTAGCTGTTCCGCCACGGTTTTATCCGTGTAGTTCTCGTTTTCGTGGGAATAGGGGAATAAAATATAGCCTATGCTACTCAGGGATATTGTAGCTTTCCACTGGTGAAAGAATGTTTACAATCGGTCCAGTAGTTTTTGAGTTTATTCGTTATTTAAACATAAAAAAATAAGATTACAAATCTGTCCTCTTTATAATATTATTAATAACTAGCGGTTCTGCGCGGTTTCACCCGCGTAGTTCCCGTAAGATGAAATAATTTCTCCCGTTTTTACACATTTACCACTATATCTTTGCTCCTATTGGTCGTAGCGTGATGTTATATAGCCTATAGCCTTTCTCGATAACTGGACTATCAAACACAAAAAGAATTATTCAATTCGAACCAGTAGTTTCGGAGATTAGCGCGTTCAAACAAACAAACAAACAAACAAACTCTTCAGCTTTATAATATTAGTATAGATAATAAATTGTGGGACACAATTTACACACTGTTATGCAGTCCCAAACTAGGCAGAGCCTATACTATGGGTACTAAACAACTGATAAACACACTTAAATAAATATTAAAAACCCAGAGACGAAGCCAACAGACATGTTCATGCACACAAATGTTGGCCTCGAGCGGGGATCGAACCCGCGACCTCCGACTCAGAAGGCAGGGTCCAACTGCAACGTTGCATAGTTTTAAAGATTTAAGCATACATATAGGGATATAGGGACAGAGAAAGAGACTTTGTTTTATTTTATGTAGTGATATAGATTAATAGTTTAAAACAGCTATTGTCAGTAGGAAAAATAAAAATATAATGTTTCCAATTTAAAAATAAACCAAATTATTACGAATGTAATTTAACCCGCTGCCGACCGCCTCGGGGATAAAGACATATTATGCGTATTTTTATGTAATAATTTTTTCATACCTATATCGTATCGGTACGGTTGTATTAGTTTTTGAAAAGGTTTTAAAAAAAGTTTTAATTCTATAACGAAATAAAACAAATTTATTTGTCATACGGACGGTAGCAGTGATAGCCCGGACGGTTAAAGAGCCGGCCGAAAATCAGTGAGGCTCGGGTTCAAATCCTGGCATGTACCAATGAGTTTTTCAAAACTTCCGTACATATTTATCACTAGCTCGACGGTGAAGGAAAACATCGTGAGGAAACCCATAGGTCTCAGAATTAATTCTGAGACATGTGTAAACAGACCCGGTGCGGCGATGGGCTCACCACCTATCACGTTTAGGGGTCCAATATATCTCGTGAATTGTGGGTATATCCAGTAATGGAATACCTCTGCCTACCCCCTCGGGGATAAAAAGGCGTGAGATTATATTTATATTTGTCATTTTGGCAAAAACGATCAAAACTTTCGTTTCCCGTAAAACAACTCGTTCGTTTCATCACAAACCCCATCAAATTGCCCAAAAGAATCTTAAACAAGCGTAAAATTGAAGTTGCAAAGTTTACAAAGAGATGTCTTACTCACCTGCTGTCTGTTTAATTGAGTTGCGAAGTTTTTCCAGCAGTTCCAGGACTTCCAGCAGTACAGGCAGAAGTGAGCAGCTGGAGACTCCGCTGGGGCTTTTATGGGGGAAAGTAACAGGTGGGCGGAGTTTGTGGGAGCAGAGGCGTGGAGTGGTGTTGGGCTCAAAAGATTTTGGTGCTTTGTCAACTGACTTCAAAAACAGTTTTTTTTTATGTTTGTTAACTCAAAACTGTCCACTGGGTGAACAGATTTTGATGATACTTTTTTTATTTGAAAACTGGTGCTTCGCTTGTGGCATAATTTTAATTTGGTCCAGTTCTGACAATGACATCCATGAGAATATTTAAGTTGAAGGCGGTTTTTTCACTCTGTAAAGTTCTATATTATTATATCGCAGGAATTCTTTTATTATATTTAATTTAAATTTATTATGTATTTATTGCGATCCCATGTCTTTGTTATAAATGTATTAAGTCTTGGTTAGTTCAAAAAAGGAAGCCCTTTAGGGTATTGCAAATCTAAATATTAATTTACAAAAAGAAAAATATATTGTCATTTTAAAAAAAAAGTATAAAAATAAAATAAGAATTAATTTTAAACAAATTACTAACACATAAAAATAAATCAACGAAATCATTTACAGGTGAATTACAATGTTTATTGTTTAATTTACTTGTTTGTGGTCTACTGGCCGTATTAACGGCTGCAGCCGAAAATCAGCGTCACAGCCCAAAGCTGTGGCATTATGTTGAGCTGTAGCCCTTTCGGCATACAATTATTTTATGTGTTGTTGTACTGTAATTTCAGTTTTTTTTGTAGCTATGCCGAATAAAATCTTTCTTTCTTACTCGGGTGAAATCCCGCGAAACAGCTAGTATTAATAAAAGTTTTAGTAACAACCCACTCCACGGCTTCCCATGTCCTAAAGCTTCGTATCGCGGCGCATCGCGGGTTCACTCTAAGATCACTTTAGGATTTTTGTAATTAAACATTTATAAGGCGCGTTCACACTGTCGGGAACACTGGCTCGTGGGGGAGAGAAGGTGCTATAATTTTATAAAATGATTTCAAAAGAAGAGGTTTCTCAATTCGACCGTTTTTTTATGTGTTCGCGGATAACTTCGTCGTTTATGAACTGATTTTGATTATTATTTTTTTGTTGGAAAGCTGATATCCCAATGGTGGTCCATGATATCGAAAAGTATGCACAAGTATAAATAATCTGTAAAGCCATTAATAGGTCATCGCAGTTTATAACCAAACCCGCCCCGGCGCGGCTTCCCACGCGTGCAATCGCATCATAATCCGTTGCGTAGTTTTAAAGATTTAAGCATACATAGGGATATAGGGACAGAGAAAGCGACTTTGTTTTATACTATGTAGTGATTAGAAGCTGTTGTATAAAAAATCCCAGTCCACTGATAAAATCCAGGCCAAAAGTTAGTTTGGTCGTGTACTTTTATTGAATTCAATATCGAACATGTACCTACTCAATATATTTAAACGTCAATCTTCTATCTAGATATAACATTACTAATTTATTTAGTTACCATGGTTACAAAACTGTCTTTTTTATTTTGCTGCAGAGTTTTAGGTTTTATTTAGTTGCAATGTTTGTGTAGTTTAGGTCCAATCTTGCAAGTGAAATGTAAACCACTTACTGGGTTTGATTCTGCTTTACACCGACTAAACTTACTTTACCTTACTTACCTGAAAAAAAAAAAGGGATAGAAGATAACCTACCGAAAAATGAATAGCATAGCTAAATTTAATGCCACCCATGGAAATCTTACTATTATTTCTTTTTATTTAAGAAAAACTCACTAAAATAGGTACGAAGGCATCATATTATTTTATATTATATACTAATTGGGGTGTATAGGGAATTGCGCTTATTGTGTTACGCGTTGTACCTGCATACGAAAGCTTGTTTTTTTAGTTCTCAACTTGTCTATATACCTATTATATAAAATGATAAACTGTTTGACTGATGGTGATGTATCAACGCACAGCCTAAACCGCTGAGTCTAGCGTCTTAAAGTTTTGCACACAGATAGCTTGTACAGTGTAGGCATCCACCAAGAAAGATTTTCAAAATTCATCCCCTATGGTTGAAATAAACGTCCGCGAGCGACACCGCGGGTAAAAGCTAGTAAACAATAAAAATACAACTTATTAATCTCCTAAGTGCCTCTTACATGCATTCGGGTGTTTTGGTACAATAAATACTCTTGGAACTTTGTTTGTATCTCTTGGTAAGCACTAATATTTCAATGTATCTACCTAAGTAGTACCTAAACGTGTTACGTATTCCGCTTTTATTCCAATCTCTTAGCGTTTTCACATGAAATATGCATTAGGTATTTATAAACACATCTGGGATAATAACAAATCTAGGATATCTGTGCAAAAGGTTTTGACAATGTCGACTGCCTAACGCCATCCCTCCTTTAGTAAAAATAAAAAATAAATAAATAATCTCACGCCTTTCATCCCCGAGAGGCAGAGGTATTCCATTACTGGATATACCCACATTTCACGAGATACATTGGACCCCTAAACGTGATAGGTGGTGAGCCCATCGACGGACCGGGTCTATTTACACATGTCTCAGAAATCATTCTGAGACCTGCGGGTTTCCTCACGATGTTTTCCTTCACCGTCGAGCTAGTGATAAATATGTGCGTAAGTTTTGAAAAACTCATTGGTACATGCCAGGATTCGAACCCGAGCCTCACTGATTTTTCGGCCGGCTCTTTAACCGTAAGGGCTATCACTGCTCTCCTCCTTTAGTATGAGGACATTTCAATACCGGTCATTTTTAAACAGACTTCAGAAAATGGCACCAGCATAGGCGGCCAGGCCCACCCTAGAAAGCTGCGGGCACACCCTAGAAAAATACCCTTCCTCATACATAAAATAACTTCATCCTCAATTACCCTGACCGAAAACCTAAAAAAAAGTTTAAATAATTACATACGCCGCCGCGCCGCCGTGGCGTTACTTGAGTCTAGCTCGCCAACCAGCGATCCACACACACAAACGAACAATCTGAATATACATGCATGATGATTGATTTACCTTGTTTTTGGCAAAGAGATTTAAATATAATAATAGGGCATAGAGGGGGTATTGGGAATATTTTCATACAAAACTTTGAAGCCTAAGGCGTCACGTCCTTGTTATGTCAGTTAGTATGAACGCGAGCTGTCATTCGGTCGAAATTGTACTAGACTTATTCCACTTGGAATAACTTTGACTTCAAATTTTCCTCGCTTTGTCCCCTCTATGCCCTATTATATTTTAATCTCTTTGGTTTTTGGTAATTTAAGAGCGGAGCTCTTGTCGGTACCTACAGGACACAGATAAAGAATAGTAGAATAGGATAGGATAACTAAAATCCATACTTGATAAAGAAGCACGAGAGTCGAATAAATGCAATAGAAATGCGCTCGCTAAGAAGCATTAGTGGAGTACGATTGATAGATAGAATGAGGAATAGTGCAATCCGAGAGCGTTTTGGCTTGAAAGAGGATGTAGTGACTAAGATTGAGAAAGGAATGCTCAGGTGGTTTGGACATATCGAGCGGATGGATGAAAGGCGTCTAACGAGACAAATATATAAGCGGATTGTGAGTGGCCGAGTCGGCAGAGGGCGACCTATATGCGTACTTACATCGATCAGATCGGCGATGTATTGAAAAAAAGCCAGATAAAGAGTACCCGAAACCGACGAGCTTGTTTGAACCGATTGATGGATGTGGATGAGGCACGTGAGGTATGCCAGGATCGTAGCAGGTGGCGGGCTGTTGTCTCTGCCTACCCCTTCCCGAAAAAGGCGTGAGCTTATGTATGTATGTATGTTTTCTTGATACCTACAAAGTTACGCATGCGCTGATAGTCAGTGACCAGTGACCACCTTGCCGTGGCCGGCCGAGTCATGGCTGGAACCATGGCCCCCCAGGAAAAATCCCTAACTACGCCAAGAGCACCAGCTTACAAGTAAAAAAAAGAATTAGTTTAAAAAAAAATCTCACGCCGTAGGCAGAGGTATATAGAGGATATCCAGTAATGGAATACCATTACTGGATATACCCACTTTTCACCAAATATTCTTTGGACCCCTAAACATGATAGGTGGTGAGCCCATCGCTGGACCGGGTCTGTTTACACATTTCTCAGAATTCATTCTGGGACCTGCGGGTTTCCTCAAGATGTTTTCCTTCACCGTCGAGCTAGTGATAAATATTATGTGCGTAAGTTTTGAAAAACTCATTGGTAATACATGCCAGGATTCGAACCCGAGCATCACTGATTTGTATCATGTGAAGCAGGTTCTTTAACCGTAAGGCTATCACTACTCATAAGAATGAGTTAGATGTAGATTAAAGGATAATGATTGTTAAACTGTGATAATAGGGTAGAGTAGATTAGTGTGATGTATGTACATGACTTTTTTGCAACAATAAATAAAGATGTAGGTAATTGAACACCGTAATTTATTTAAATACTAGCGAACCGCCCCGGCTTCGCACGGGTGCAATGCTAACACTGAAACCTTCCTTTTGAATCACTCTATCTATTTAAAAAACCGCATCAATATCCGTTGCGTAGTTTTAAAGATTTAAGCATACAAAGGGACATAGGGATATAGGGACAGAAAAAGCGACTTTGTTTTATACTATGTAGTGATGAGTGTCTATCAGTTGTTTAGTACCCATAGTACAGGCTCTGCCTAGTTTGGGAATTATGACAATTGTGTCCCACAATTTTAATAAATACATATTATTATAATTTGACTGTCTCCTCTTAAAGAAATCATAAGAGATCACTCGCGTGTATAAGCTCGCAAAGTTTAATAAAGCTGTAAATGAGATGAGTTTAAAAGTTTGCGAAGTCGGGAAGTATATTATATGCACTATAATGCATTTCGTAGCACTTGACAATACATTTATGTACACCCACGCCGTATCCACTAGAGGGTAGGCAGAGGTATTTCAAATTTGAAAGCTTTTTGGTTTGAATCCGGAGAGATGTCATGTTTTTGTAAAACTTTCATTTTGTTTTAAAAAAAAAAGATGGAGGTTTTCTATGTTTTTTTTAATGTTTGTTAACTCAGAATTTTCAACTGGGTGAACCGATTTCGATGATTCTTTTTTTATTTTGAAGCTGGTGCTTCCCGTGTGGTCCGAAAAATTTAGTCCAGTTCTGACAATGGCATCAATGAGGAAACCATATAAGTCTGCATTAAGTGTGTGCGCGACAAATGGACGAATAACTCAATATCACGCCGAACGATTTTAATGATTCTTTTTTTAACCGACTTCAAAAAAGGAAGAGGTTCTCAATTCGACTGTAGGTACTTTTTTTTGTATAATTCGTTGAAGTCGGTTTTTTATTCTTTAGATTTCTATTTTATTAGTTCGGGTGGTTTTTTCGCTAGACAGGTGGTGAGCCCATCGTTGGACTAGGTCCTGTTACACATGCCTCAGTACAAATTCTGGGATCGGTTTCACGTCGAGCTATAGTATAATCAATATACTATAGCTCGACGTGAAACCGACCGATTATACTAAAATGTGTCTGTTAGTTTATTAAACCCGCAGGTCTGAGAAATGATTCTGACATACTGGTGAAATGTATTCTCAGGAATATAATACATGTGCCTAATTCGTCGGGGATATATTTTAATATATAATATACTTACACTAATATTATAAAGATTAAAGATTTGTCTCAAAAACTACTGGATCGATTTCAAAAATTCTTTCATCAATTGAAAACTGACTTACTTTGAGTAATTTTTTATTTATTAATTATTTTATTCACGAGTTATTTTATTGTAGATAGGTACAATAATATTGTGGGTATTATTACAATATGCAGCGGCTATGGATCATTTTTTATTGTGTCAGAGCAAATTGGACAATATTATGCTTGCTAAAGCCAAAAGGGAATAGATGAAAACAAGCAACAACAGTGAATGATAAATGACCTATTATTATTTTATATATAAAATGATAAACTGACTGACTGATTGGTGATGTATCAACTGCACATATAGATAGATAGATAGCTTATACAGTGTAGGCATCCACTAAGAAAGGATTTCGCAAAATTCAACCCCTAAGGAGGTGAAATAAACGTACGTGAGCGAAGCCGCGGGTAAAAGCTAGTTATTTATATATTATTATTATAGTTATAGTTATAGGTATAACTAGCGGATGCCCAGCGGCGTTGCCCGCGCGGATTCCGTTTATTCCCGTTCCCGTGGGAATTTCCGAAAATCCCTTCATAGTGGTTGCCTACGACATATTTAAGATACCTACATACCATATTTCAAATAGCGGGTGCCCGCGGCGTTTTCCGGCTTGGATTTAGTTTATTCCCGTTCCCGTGGGAATTTCCAAAAATCCCTTCATACCAATTTCCTATGACATATCAGACACCTTCATACCATTTTTCAAGTTTCTAGGTGTAATCGTTTCGGAGTAGTACGTATTTCTCTTTTTAACCAGTTTTTATATTTTCCCGTGGGAATGAGATATTTTCCTGGAATAAAAAGTACCCTAGATGTTGACCCGGGTACTCAGTTATCTCCATATCAAATTTCATCAAAATCCGTCCAGTAGTTTTTAAGTGATGCGTGCACAACCAGACAGACAGACAGACAGACAAAAATTCGTGTTTCGGTATCTATATCGATAACTATATACACTACCGTTAAAATTTTCAAAAAATATTTAATGTACAGACACGGCCCCGTTAGAGTTTTATTATATGTATAGATAGATACTTAAGGCTTTATTATGAAACTTGTTGTCTACGCAGATAAACCAGCAGCACCATATATAAAGAATAAATTTAAATGATAGGTATTATATCAATATCATTTACTAGCAGCGCCCCGCGGTTTCAACCGCGTAGTTCCCGTTCCCGCGGGAATACGGGGATAGTCTTTAAAATCCGCTCAGTAGTTTTTGCGTGAAAGAGGACAAACATCCAGACATCCATACATACAAGCTTTCGCGTTTATAATATTAGTAGGATGTAAGTAGGTACATATTGTGAACTAATTCCTATTCGAGTATATATTATGAAAAATAAATACGTAATGACAGCTGTACATTTGGTAATGGACTAGCACATTCGTTTACAACATTTTAACACTTTTGCCTTTTTTTTTTAAGCTCGGCATGTGTTCTTTTCTTGGTACATGAAGTTAAATAAATAGTAGTGTCATGAGTCATGACACCTATCAAGAACAGAAGATTATAGCCTGACTCAATGCTGATAATATAAGTATCAGGATTCAAACACGTAAGGTACTGCAACTTGTGTAGGCAGTCTATCCATAAGAGATGCAAAGAGATATGCAGGTCTAAAAGAAAAAAAAACACGCCGTTTATCCCCGAGAGGGTAGGCAGGGGTAATACATTGCTGGATATACCCACTTTTCAGAATATTCGATCCCTAAACGTGATAGGTGGTAAACCCATCGCTGGACCTTGTCTGTTACACATGCCTCAGAATTAATTTTGGGCCTACGGGTTTCGTCACGATGTTTTCCTTCACCGCCGTGATGAATATGTTACGTATAAGTTTTGAAAAACTCATTGCTACATGCTTGGATTCGAACCCGAGCCTCACTGATTATCATCATGTCAAGCAGGCTTCTCTCGAATTTTAATAGGAATTCTTAAATTTACACTGTCGCTGCCATTAGCCGACTTCAAAAAAGGAAGAAGAGTTTTTCAATTCGGTTATTTTTTATATCTCCATATCGGGGAGACGTGTAGCATTTTCTTAATTTGAAATAGGTAGTCTTTTAAGGAAAAAAAATCTTTATTTTGCTGAGTTTTGTTTATATTACAGCATAGCATAGGTAATAACTATGTACAAACAGCTAACCCAACTTCATTTCAATTTTAAAATAATATATCTTCATAAGTTGTAAATTTAGATGGCTTATTGCATATTACATAAATTCTTCCCGGGTTGCTGGCAAATTTGTTGGCTATTTATATCAATAACGGTAGTAATTGTCTTAGACTATACCTGGCTTAGGGTTCACGGGAGTAGAAATACTTGAGAAATACACAGGAACCGATGGTTTCAAGGTAAGTATTTCAGAAAACATTTGTTTAATAAATACATTTAAAAAAATGCCATTACAAACTTGAAAAAGGTAATTTGGCGGGAATCCGTTATGGGTCGTCATGTTTTTTGTATAATTTTTATTTTTCTGTATATTTCAGGTTTTGACTCATATTAGTGGTAGTCAATTATGTGGCAGTGTCCGTGAAAGTGTGCATGGAAAGCGTGAATGGGAAATTCGGTAAATGCGAGGGATGGACATTTTTGGGTTGCCTCAAGAAGTCACAATGAAGTCTTCAGTAAAAGGGCTGATAACCAAGGGAGGGATGTAGAAAGTGTTGAAGACACAGAATTTCTATGCATAGACTCTGAAACAGAGCCATTTAACTAAAGTATTTTTTTAAAGGCCTAGTAGTCAAACCATTTTGGGTGGTTCACTTCCAACAATACTATCATATCATAATAGCTTCCTTTGCTATTATAATAGATTCTCATATCAACGATTTATATTGTTATGTAATTGTTATGAAAATATTTCTATAACAAACGTTCAGGATTGTTTAACAAGACCTATTGAACTTAAACAATAATTATAATTACTCACCGCCATTCGCCATTTTGAAAATTAATTTCGAAATAGGAATACTGTTGCGAGTCGCGCCACGATTGGACGCTTCAGAATGCGGTCCGTTTTTAAAATATTTTTTCTTTATTTACCCGTGTTTTTGTGTTCGGCCAGCTATCACGAACAGTATAGAGGTTTGTTTACTTTTGTTTAATAAGGAGAGATGGTTTAGTACTTTCGAAATCACGTCGGAAAAAACACTTAAGTATTTTTACTTATTTTTTCCGTCCAAAAATTTGAGTTAGTTTTAATATTTGTTTATGACAGTAAAATAATCCCGAACTGTATTATTTTATGCTGCACATTTTTTATCTGTAATAAATGAAATTATATTTTCTTTGTAAATGCTGAACAATATTTATTGTTTATTTTCTTATCAGCACACAGCCTCATCTGAGAAGTAATATGAATATTTTCTGCGAAAACAAAAGATGGATTTTATACATATTTCTCATAGTGTATTTATTGTTAATATTCAAAATAATATTCTACTTATGGACTACACTAAAATTTTATGAATATGCGGTATTCCTAGCGACTTTTCAAGACATTGAAGATTTTAGAATTTAATGGAAGTGTTTCTTGTGAGTGAATAAAACTAGCTATTTATTACTTGAGACTTTGTTTACTTTCGGGATAAAAACTAGCTTAATTAGGTATACTTAATAATATAACAAAAATGCTCACACGTTTTGTCTTCCTTATTTCTAAGGGGTATTCTCGGAAATACATCTTTTTATGAGTTCTTTTCTTTATTTTTGTATTTTTCAACCGACGAAAAAAACGGACGAATTTCTCAATTCGACGCGTTTATCTTTTTTATGTTTGTAACGAGTAAAGTCAAAAACTACTGGACCGAATTCGGAAATTCTTTCACCATTAGAATGCTACAATATCCCTGAGGTTACTCATTAGAGTTAAACTTATTTTTATTCCCGTATGCCCACGGGAACGGGAACTACGTGGGTGAAACAGATAGTATTATGGAGGTGGAATGCTCCTCCATCAGAAAAGGGAAGATTTCCTTTAGGAGAGGTGATAGTGCCTGGTGGCAACGGTTGATGTTGGGCAGTTGCATTTATACAAACTCGTTAGAAAACTTCGATAACTATTTCTATTTATCCTTACTCTTTACTTAGTGTTGCTACAATCATATAAAAAATTTAAATTTAAATATAAACGGAACGAAGCGAGGACGGGTCGCTACACGGAAAAAAAAGCTTCGGGGATGTTCTCAATCCGAGACATTATATTGTCTTAAAAATATTTTCTCGTGACAAACATTTATTTCCTTTATCAAAAATAAGATTCTTCGTTTAACAAGGTCGCGTGTTCTTAATTTAGGAATACCAAATTGTATTGTTTCAAGAGTATTTACTTAAAACAAGACGATATGGGAATTTTCATTCAAGTAATTCAAATCGTATCGGGGCAATTTTATATCGTCTTGACAAAAAAACGGCATTTTCTTAATTCAAAATATGTTTCTCTGTTTGAACACGAATTTGTTGTTTACTTAAAGCAATAGG
Source organism: Ethmia dodecea (assembly GCA_963855545.1). Taxonomy (NCBI): domain Eukaryota; kingdom Metazoa; phylum Arthropoda; class Insecta; order Lepidoptera; family Depressariidae; genus Ethmia; species Ethmia dodecea. The sequence goes on along the minus strand of OY979463.1, from coordinate 1,517,908 downwards.
AATTTCTTTAAAGGGAAGATTTTTCTTTTCGATAGATCAAATAGCTACTTTCAAATAAGACTTTAAATTATTAGCACAAAGCTACTTAAATTCTCTTTACAAAATCATTGTAATCTTAGTTCAAGTAATTATTTTCTTGGGCTAAAATTTTAACATTTTTGACGCTCTTGGTTTTAGATGTCTGATTGTTTTAGAACAAAACAGAATTTTGTGCAACCAAAACTATATTACATTTAAGAAAATTAAATCATGAAAGTCAAGAAAATTATTATTTTGTATCAAGACAGACATAGTTTTGAAAAAAGACATAAATATTTTGAATACAAGTGATTCAAATTCTTGATTTCAAATTAAAATTTTTGACGCTCTTCGTTTTAGACGTCTTATTGTTTTATAACAAAACAGCAGTTTCTTCAACCAAAACTATTTGCATTTCATTTAAGAAAATTGAAGCATGAAAGTCAAGAAAATTATTATTTTGTATCAAGACAGGCATAGTTTTAAAAAAAAGACATAAATATTTTGAATACAAGTGATTCAAATTCTTGATTTCAAATTAACATTTTTGACGCTCTTCGTTTTAGACGTCTTATTGTTTTAGAACAAAACAGCAGTTTTTTCAACCAAAACTATTTGCATTTCATTTAATGATTATTTTGTATCAAGACAGACAAAGTTTTGAAAAAAGACAAATATTTTGAATACAAGTAATTCAAATTCTTGATTTCAAATGGGCATATAACAAGTGCGTTCGATCAAGAAATTCTAAAATAACATTGGCAAAAGTCCATGTGTTTTGGGTACCCTACTTACACCTGCCCACGGAAGACGAAACCGTGTAAAATCGATAGTTCTTGGACAGACTAAGATAATATGTAATCATACTACATTTTTATAAGTTGAGGTTTAAAAGTTATTCGTTACCTAGTGTATTTTGTAGGTTATTATGAGATTTTAGGTACCAAAGACGTGTAAAGAAAAAGTTTCTCTGGGAAAGAAAATGATTTTCTTACAACCTCTTTGTTAGAAAATAGCACTGCCTACCACATGCCATATAAGTTACTCTATGCCACATAGTGGCAGTTAATGATGGCTTGGGCAAAAAATATCGATACCTATATTAAAATATCGATATTTTTCCAAATACATAATTATCACAATATTATATATATCGTCGATATTTTTAATGGCGATATATCGACATTTATTTTACAGTATCGAATTCGTATCAATTTTATTATATTTTTAACGCAATTCTGTTTCATTTCATGTTAAGTACTTAATACTTGTTTAGACTCAAGCATTTATAAAAAAATACTATTTTTATCGTCCTTTTTTACGAATTTGGGAATATGTATAAATAATAATGTAAAAACTGACGATATATCGATATTTTTCACTCGATTTTTATCTATAGTATTTAGAAATGTCGATACGATAAATATCAATTTATTTTTTCACTTGGCCATCCCTAGTGAATGACACGGTTGACGTCACGTTGACGTGATGACATGACACGACGTTCAATTTTACCACAACAACAAAAAAGTTTTTGTATTAATCAAAGACATTAAAATATAATAGCATAGAGGGGGCATTGGGAATATTTTCATACAAAACTTTGAAGCTCAAGCGTCATGTCCTTGTCATGTCAGTTAGTATGAACGCGAGCTGTCATTCGGTCGAAATTGTACTAGACTTATTCCACTTAGAATAACTTTTGGCTTCAAATAATCATCGCTTTGTCCCCTCTATGCCTTATATTATATTTTAATCTCTTTGGTATTAATAGATTTCCCAATCGATCGATTCGTGTTTCTATGATATGTTTGTTTTATTTGACTCAATATTTTCAACTGCTAGATTAATTTAAAAATATGGAAAATTTCGACTTGTTATGTTATGAGTCAATAAAATAAGCATAGTGTGATACCCCGTGGGTGTCTATTTCAGTGGGTACCAAAGCTGCCGTTGTTCTTTGATCTGAGATATCTCGTTTCTTAAATTAATAGTTCTGCTCTGAAATGGAAAGACCCATGTCTTGACTATTTTAATTTGTCCGTTCTTTACTCAAGAACGTCGTTACTTTTCATGTAAAAGTTCCATGTTCTTGACCCAAAAATAGTGTTTTAATGTAAAGCAATATTTTTTTTACTATTTGTAGGATTTTTTTCCTTAAGAAATGAGATGTTTCGCATTAAGAGATGCAATTTGTTGATACGGTAGACAATGAATCACTCGATAGTGATGTACCTAATATTATGTTACATTCAGTAAACAATCTATGATTTAACTTATCATGCCAGATGAAATTCAAGCATGCTTCGGTTTTTTAAGTGGCCCTCAAATTCTAATTTTACTAATATCTTAAATTTAAGACGTTTACATGTTAACACTGGTATTAACGCCACGAAAAGCATGTCCAAAATTAGAGAGAACCTTTTCTTAGGCTAAAGTAACACATTATTTCAATTTAAGAGAACCTTTTGTTTGGCTAAAGTAACACATTATTTCAATTTGAGATAAACTTTTCTTAGGCTAAAGTAACATGTAGCGACACTACATAGAACGCGCCAATAGACGGCCGAGTTCTAAACCGCGCTATCGGAGTTTTTTAATGAGTTTGTATAAATACACTTGTCCAACATCAACCGTTGGACCGCGGTCCCCAGGCACGATTACCTCGCCTGGCGGAAGATCTTCTCTTTTCACGATGGAGGAGCATTCCACCTCCGTTCCTTCATACTGGTGACCATCGCCACCTGGACATCAGCGCAACCTTCTGGAACACCTGGACTTCAGAAGCAGCATCGCATCGCCATCACTCATCACTCCCACAACAACCTTCACTCAAGGTCAGCAGCGGCAGTCGCACAGCAAGCCAGAATCTGCCCAATCAGGTCCATACGCAGCCGACGCACCGTGCTACCTGGTCCTGCAGGCTCACCACTCACAGCGAACAGCACTAGGCCCACGCATAGTTTCACCGCAGCCCACGTTCGGCTTAGGCAAAGTTACGCATTATTTTAGTTTGAGAGAACGAGATCTCTTGAATCAAAAGAATCGTATTTTTAGGGTGATAATTTGCATTCTCTTGGATAGAGAGAAACGTTTTCTCAAACGGATTTGACGTGATTCTCACTTAAAACCAATATTTCATTGACTTAAAAGCATGATTCTCTTGAATTGAAATAAACGCTGCTTACAACTAAGACGTTACAATTATCAATGAAAGATAATGGATTATTTTACGTGGAAACTGTACAATTATTGATTAAAGAAAAGCGTGATCTTGTATTGATACAATTGTTTTTGGTCTCAGACCGTATTCATTTGCCGAAACTATTCTGAAGTTTTAACTTAACATAACATTTCTCAATGTGACGAAATATTATTTTGAAATGAGCAAAAATGCTGTTTTACACTAAGAGAATAGAATGTCTTTACTTAATAGAAACACTGCGTATTAAAACAAGAGTAAATTGTTCTTCAATGAAACAAGTATTATCTTAAGTAGAGAAAAACTAGAAAATCTCTGTTTAAGTTTATTCGATTCGTTATACTTACTTAAAACTACATTTCTTTACATGGAAGAAATTTGTTTTATATCAAGAAGTCTTTTTTTTCCGTGTAGTAAATTATAGTTCAGATATGCTCTTTGTTGCAGTACCACACTCCTGTTCAGAGAAATGGGAGTCCTATATCCTGAACGACAGGGAGTATCTCATCCAGAGCCTGCCGGTGACCTGGGAGAACGCCAAGATATTGTGCCGGTCAGTATCAAGGGTGCACACAATACGGTAGTGTCCGTACCGTATTCCCACGTATTCCCACGGGAACGGCAACTACGCTGGTGAAACCGCGCAAAAACGCTAATTAATTATAAATGCAATGCAAATTTCATCAATCCATTCAGCCGTGAAAAAAATAACACAGGCAGAGACACCGGGTCTGATATGTCATATTTCGAATGAGACGCCATAACCAAAGACGTTAAAAGAAAAAGATTGGAATGATTTTCTTCCAAAATTTTTGACCATAACGTTCTAATTTATATTATTATTCTATACTAAAGAAGGAAGTAGATAGGGATATTATTAATTAGATAGATTAATAATTTGATAGATTAGTTTTTAAACCTGAATTAATTCTGCTGCAGTGGTCACCACAATGGCACGCTCGCCATTTTGGATACGAAAGAAAAAGCAGAATTTCTTGCTGAGGCGCTGTCGGAGTCACAATTTTGTGAGTATTATTTATCAAGAAGATTTTTATGTATATTTTGTAACGAAGTATTCGTTATAAATACTATCTCCTTTCTTCTCAACTTTTTGCCCTTTTAACTTTTTTATCTGGCCATATATTTTAAATTTTGAATTTGAAATTAGAATGACATATTTCTGTTCTATTTTTTTTAAATAGACTATGTTTTGCTACATTTTATAATGGGGCCAAAACGCCCGATACTGCGATATAGCACCATTTCCGTTACTCACATAACCATCGTGCTACGACATTTCCAAAGTACACCAATTTTGTGCTAATTTCATTTCAGACATGAAACTCCTTGTCAGACCGATTAGACGTTCATCAAATTCACGTAAAAAAGTTGCTCTATCAACTGTTATGAAGTGAAGGCAATGTTTTTAATAGCAAATGAATTAAAATATCTGTTTAAAGTTGAAATCTCATCGCCAATGAAAGAGATTAAAATATAATATAAGGCATGAAGGGGACAAAGCGAGGATTATTTGAAGCCAAAAGTTATTCCAAGTGGAATAAGTCTAGTACAATTTCGACCGAATGACAGCTCGCGTTCATACTACTGACATGACAAGGACATGACGCTTGAGCTTCAAAGTTTTATATGAAAATATTCCCAATGCCCCCTCTATGCTATTATATTTTAATGTCTTTGTCGCCAATGTAGGGTTGATTGGCGCCCAAAGTGGGGGTACTTACTATCATGTTAGAAATACAAAAGTAAAACTCAATGATTACAGTACTAAAAATTGAGGAGAATAATAAATAAATAATCTCACGTCTTTAATCCCCGAGGGGGTAGGCAGAGGTATTCCATTACTGGATATACCCACATTTCACGAGATATATTGGACCCCTAAACGTGATAGGTGGTGAGCCCATCGCCGGACCGGGTCTATTTACACATGTCTCAGAATTAATTCTGAGACCTGCGGGTTTCCTCAAGATGTTTTCCTTCACCATCGAGCTAGTGATACAAATGTTTCACCAGAATAATCTTTGGACCCCTTAACGTGATAATGAGACGGGGTCAAAAAATCATGAAATTTGTGTGACGTAATTTACGGATGGCCCCTTATGAATAAATTTTGAAACCTATCCCAGTGATAGAGTCCTTATGGGTGGGAGCTCGGAGGGACTCAGCGGAAGACCCAGCTGGATACAGGTGGAGTAGAGGGCTGGAGCTGCGGAGAACAGCCCTGGATGTGCTGGAAAACGAGATGGACATGAGCAAGCACTACCCTGTGGTGAGTAACAGCACAACACAGTATTTTCAACCGACTTCAAGTAACCTAGAACTCTAAAGATTAAAAAACCAACTTTAACTTATATGGTTTTCTCATGGATGCCATTGTCAGAACTGAACCAAATTACCTAAGACTTTCGACTGGGTAAACCGATTTTGATGATTCTTTTTTTATTTCAAATCTGGTGCTTGCCGTGTGGTCCCATTTCAATTTAGTCCAGTTCTGACTGTGGCATCCACGAGAAAACCATATAAGTGGAAGTCGGTTTTTTATAGTTTACTTTTTATAGTTCTATGTTATTTGTATAAAGTGTTATATTATATATGTAAACAGAAACGGAAGAACGTATCCGGCTTGCGAGGGAAACTAGGAATCGGTTTTATATGAAACTATTGCCCTCTCTGCCCCTCTTATCTCCCCCAGCAGAGTGCGTGGACAACTGCTGATTAGACCGATTATACCTACTAAAATCTAGAAAGTCCAATTCTTTTGGTGCAGTGGCTGAACCGAACCCATATCCCGGTGCCGGAGGGGGGAGCGGACTGTGTGGCGTTGGAGAGGGTTTTCCATGACAAGCCAGTCTTTGTCGACATGCCCTGCCGGCTGGAGAGGCCATTTGCTTGCGAGAGAGGTACGGTCTTTGGCAAGAAGTTATAGGTACATCAGTGGCGGACCAAGGCTGTCGGAGGCCCGGGGCGGAAAAACTGAATGAGGCCCCCCTGTTCTTAGAAATTTTGGATTTGGAGGACTCCCCAGGCCCAGGGCGGGCCTCTGGTCCTGGAGGGCCTCCAAATTTAACGTAGCTTTAACCGTATTTATATCTATGGTGCCTTCAACCAACACCCAACTGCCTGATATCCTTGTTTAAGATTTGAGAGAACTTTTAGCTAAATTTGGAGGCTCCCCAGTACCAGAGGCCCGGGGCGGACCGCCCCTTACGCCCCTACCTTAGTCCGCCAGTGAGGTATATAAGTAAATTCATATTTTGGGAGGGTTTAATACTACCTACCTAATTATTTCGTCACTAAATAGATGTAGATGTACTATGGGTAGTAGACAATTAATACTGAAATTTCGACATTTACAAATTTAGATATCAAAACCACTATTTTTAGAAATTTATTGTAGGGATTACTACGCGCCGTTTCAAAACAAATTTGATCGACACTCTCGACACACATGCTATGTAAGGCTATTAATAATTATTATTATTGTAAACCATATTTAGTATAGACATGAGATTAAAGAGAGCTGCCCTTGAGTTTGTTTTTATTTTTTTTCGGGGTACTGCATTTGGAACCAGCAACTCGTCGGTGGAGATGGGCTGCTGTTTACATTTAGCCAATCTTCATGGACCAGCTTAGAGTGCCTCTATTACCTTTCTAAGTGTACTTTTTCTACCTACAGAAAATAAATGATGTTTGACTCGAATATTTAATTAATCTACCGTTTTCTTTACCGATATTTTTGTTGTCTTTGCTTGACTCTGACGTGTCTTTGGTTTCCAGAGGCCCGCGAGGAGGTGAAAGTGCAGGAACTGCGCACTGTCAGATGCAGGAGTGGACTGTACCACGTGTACGACGGACGTATGGACTGGCACCAGGCTGCCGCGTACTGTGTCATCAACAAGATGACGTAAGACTAAGATTATAGCACTGTATGTACAGTCGAGAGCACATGAAGCTTTACAAGTGCTCTTGACTGTCCCAGTAGTCTTCGATATTTAATACGGGCCTGGTGGCTCAGTTGGTAGTGACCCTGCCTTCTGAGTCGAACGACCAGAAACGAAGCCAAGACCCAAATTTGGCGTGGGCAAGACACATTTTGCGAGTCCCCCTGATGGATGATGAGAGGACGGTTTCTTTTAATGAAAAAAGTTTTTTGTTACTAACATTTAGGTATAACTATTTTTTTTTTATTATTATTACGTCTTGTATCAAAACCTCATTTCAAGGGGCGCCAATCATTCCGGTCTGGACTTGGGATGTTTAGCAATGCGTAATCTGTTTCAGGTTAGCCAACATAGCAACGGCGAAGTGCTTGAAGAAACTGGGCATGACGATGCTGAAGACTCGACCGAGTGAGTTCACAAAATTGTTGATTATTCCAGTTCCCGTGGAAATACGGGAATGAAATATAGCCTACTAGCGACCCGCCCCGACTTATTTTTATATAGTAGATGAGTGTAGCATTCGAATGGTGAAATAATTTTTTCAATCGGTCCAGAGTTTTTTCGTAACAAACATACAAAAATACAAAAAAATCCTCTTTATACTCGTACCTACTTATAGAAATACAGATTACTAGCAGCGCAGCGCCCCGCGGTTTCACCCGCGTAGTTACCGTTCCCGTAGGAATACGGGGATAAAATATAGCCTATGTGTTATTCTGATGTAAGAACAATTTTCTTCCTTAAACATTTATGGAGAAGCGAAGGTGGAATGCTCCTCCATCGTGAAAAGGGAAGATCTTCCTATATGCGAGGTGATCGTGCCTGGGGACCAAGGTCCAACGGTTGATGTTGTACAGTTGTATTTATACAAACTCATTAGAAAACTCCGATAGCGCGGTTTAGAACTCGGCCGTCTATTGGTGCGTTCTATGTAGTGTCGCTACACATTGAAACAGTTTCCTGCAAAACTGTATAAGACAATTCTCTCTCTTTCTCTTACACCATGGGTCGGCAGGTATCGAGAACGCGTGGGTGGGAGCGAGAGGCACGCTAGGAAAGTGGTCCTGGTTAGACTCAGGACTCAGCATCTTCCAGATTACACCGTACAACGACGCGGCGCCAGGATCTTGGCCACCAATGAGGTAGTACACCATTATCCAATACCAGTCAAGTGAATTAGCCTTGCTATTGCTTAGGGCATACCGTCTAGGGGGCGCACCCATTATGGCGTAGCTAGGGATTTTTCCTAGGGGGGGTCATGGCCCCAGCTATGAATTGGCTGGCCATGGCAAGGTGGTCACTGATTATCAGCGCATGCGCAAATATGATAGGTATCAAGTATGGATTTCAGTTATCCTTTAAGTATTATTTTTTTTTATTTTATCTGTTTCCTGACCAAAACTACGTAGTTTAAGTGGCTAATATAGCTAGGTAGACCGACAAGAGCTCTGCTCTTAAAGTACCAACGAGGTGATATATTATTATTAAATTATGTAAAATGTTATTTATTTTTTACAAATCAAAAAGATAAGAGAGAAGACGGTTTCGGTAATTGAGGATGAAGTTATTGCATGTATCAGGGAGGGTACTTTTCTAGGGTGGGCCCGGCCCACCCTGCCCCCCTCCTAGCTACGCCCATGGGCGCACCAGAGACAACCGAGAAAAAAAACAAGCACACGTCGAATGTTAAAGCTATTTCAAAATCCGCGCGCTGTTGTCGTGTATTCGGTTCGGTCTCATGACAACATCTGAAATCATGTTGTGCCGACCTCACCAAGCATGGGATAAAGGCAGGAGGAACAACACATACATATTCTACCTATGATACGTATTAACAATTTTTTAATTAATTCTTTGTAGTTCACTTATGGATGGCCAACAGGGCCTACTTAGGGCATTAAGTATCTTAATCCGGGACTGTCTAATACCAGCAGTTCCACATGATTTCACCCTCGTAAGTCCCGTTCCCGTGGGATAATTATAGCTCATGTTACTCCCAGAGAAGTAAGCTTCCCATTGGTGAAAGAATTTTTAAAATCTGCTCAGTAGTTTTGGAGCAATACAAACAACCAAAAAAATAATCTTGCCTCTCTATAATATTACTGTAGATTCATCAATGCCGAAACTAGACATTTCTATTTTACGTCCCCAGGTATGTATGCTATTTCAGACCATTTTATTGTCAAGATTATAGACATAATTTTTAAGAGCGCAATTTCACAGAAGCTGCATGACGCTCGCACCTCGAGCATAAAATACTAATATCGGCACTGGGATTCATCAACCACTCTTGGCTACCAAGAACTTCACCATCTTCTTCCTCAACAGGGACAGGTCCAATATCAAACAGAACGGCTGTTTGCAGTTGGACAGGCACGCGTCACACCCTCCCGTGTTCATGGAGGCGCGATGCGAGAGGAAAATGCAGTTCATATGCTACCAGAGTATGTTGATGTTATGTTGTCAAAGAGATTAAAATATAATAGGGCGGGGACAAAGAATTTTTATTAGTGGGCAAAATTGTAGTGTGATTCGACCCAAAGAGATTAAAATATAATAGGACATAGACAGAAGTGACACCTATCGGTCGTGAAATAATAAGTGCCATAGAAATCACAAGTACTAAGTCCCATTTGATCAAATTTGTTAATAATAAGAATAAGTCTTTATTTCAGGCCATATTTACATTAGTAGATCATAAATAACATAAATTAATCCCTTTCAAAAATTACTTTGTATCTCTAATAAACTCGCAGGATTTTTTTTCACAGGTGTCCCATCCTTACGCTCGTCGACAGTGCCACCTAGCGATGAAAACTACTACTACATCCTGGTACGCCAGCTCTTGTATTGGCAGCATGCCTTTGAGAACTGCCAGAAGATGAACGGAACCCTTGCTACAATCGATAATCACGATATACTGGTCCAACTTCTTTTGGTTATGGGGGAAAATAAGGACGAACGTAAGTATCAGCGCCATCTAGAAGCGAGTAGTTGTATAATTAAAGGCAGCGCCATCTATGTGTAAGTAGCTGAACTATAACTATGTCCCTACGAAATAAATCGTTAGTTTACCTCCCGCGGGCAAACACTAATTACAGGCAAAATTCATTTCTTTGGCGTGCAGGTAAATGCTTTAACGAGTTGTCTAATACAGTCGATATAGACCTATTTAACACCGGTTCTAAGAAAGTACGGCAGCAACTTACTCAATCATTTTTTCAATGATTTATCTTAACTAAAAGATAGCTATAATTGTTGGCACTTATACATATTATCCTTATTTTTAGTAGTATAAACATTCTTAACCAGGACTCTAGTATTTATATTATGTAATATAACGTAAAATACCTTCATATTTTGTTAGCATAGCGTACTGTTAGCGCACTTCTTGCGAATACCGTTCAACTTAAATATTCCGCTATGTACTTGTGAGGACCTTTAATTGGCTTCCTGATATTTAAATTCATTGGCTATTATTGTTATTATAGCTGTAGGTCTCCCTTTAATTAAGTAAATAAATAAATAAACGATTTGAAAACGTGAATTGGTACAAAATAAATCCAACAGATAGCGCTATTAAGTAGTTTTAGTACTAAAAACGTTTTATAATGTCCGGTAACTGTTGAAACTTGTTAAGTTTTACTTTCGTTGTTACTTGTTAAGTTTCACAGACCAGTAATAGAAATTAAGTTTCCATATAGCGCTATCTCTTGACGAATAGTTATATTAGTTGATGATTATTTGTCGCCATCTATGCCACTGAAGCCGAAACATCAAATAAGTTAAACTTGGCCAGTTATTTATATAATCCCCAAGATGGCGCAAACACACAACACATTGGACTCGGTTGTATTAATAATAGTTCACAAACATTCTAATAGATGGCACTGAACTAATAACTTGCAGAATTTTGAATAGATAATGCAGGTACTTTTGTTATTTTTAGCTGTTAGCCACATATGGATTTCTGGGAAGCTAAATATGACGAAGGATGTGAACTCGGACGATGTTGCTTATTCTTGGCTCAATCCTATGAACGGGAGACGTATTCCAGACCCGAAAACATACGGAGACAACGCTATTGGTTTATATGTAAGCTTTCTACGGCTGGTTTGTTTGTTGCTTAGTAGAGGAACTTTGCTTGCCCACTTTAAAGTTTAGTATTCATAAAACCGTTTATAGAAGCAATGTTCTTATTGGTGATCAACTTAAATAAACACTGTGTTCCAGCTAAGACTATTAGACTTGCTTATTATGTTACGTAGGTACATATTTATCACTAGCTCGACGGTGAAGGAAACATCATGAGGAAACCCGCAGGTCCCAAAATTAATTCTGCGACATGGGTCCGGCGATGGCTCACCACCTATCAAGTTTAGGGGTTCTAAGAATATCTGGTGAAAATTGGGTAGGTATATCAAAAATGTAAAAGAAATGGAATACCTCTGCCTACCCCCTCGGGGACAAAAGGTGAGAGATTATTTATTTATTTTTATGTTTTCCTCGGCCCGATGAGTGTCTGTATTCTTTAAAAGCTATCTGCCGGGAAGTGGTAGTATTATTAAAAAAAAATTCTTTTTGTGTCAATTTGCGTTATTACAGGAAATACAAATACGCAATTAAATTTTAAATGCAAAACTGTATCTGTATACAATTTCAACAAAATCGTTAGATCCTTTTCCAAGATACCTACCCCGAAATATGTAGGTACATAGTAATTAAGATGCAGTAGGTACATAGATGTAGGCCAGTTGTTGTCAGAAAGCCAGTTGTTGTCAGAATGCCAGTTGTTGTCAGAATGCCAGTTGTTGTCAGAATGCCAGTTGTTGTCAGAAAGCCAGTTGTTGTCAGAATGCTAGTTGTTGTCAGAATGCCAGTTGGTGTCAGAATGCCAGTTGTTGTCAGAAAGCCAGTTGTTGTCAGAAAGCCAGTTGTTGTCAGAAAGCCAGTTGTTGTCAGAAAGCCAGTTGTTGTCAGAATGCCAGTTGTGTCAGAATGCCAGTTGTTGCCTGAAATCCAGTTACCAAGAAGCTGGTTGTAGTCAAATAGGTCATTTCTGACCACATTTGCACTCCGACAGATGCCGCCATGGCTGGAGGAGGATTTCACCCTGGACAGTCCCTGTCTGAACCTGGATAGGCAGGACCATTTAGCAGGCTTGGTCTACGGCCTGCCCTGCGATACTCCGCAGCCTTCGATCTGCATGATTGGTCAGTATTCACGGCAAGATGGAGATAGGCTGTTGTTTACAGTCAGCCAATGTCCATGGACGAGTTCAGAGGCCTTTGTTATTATAATATTTAGAGATGCACCGAAATTCGTTTCACATTCGGTAAAACCGAAGTTCGGCAGCTTTTACCGAATTTCGGTAAAAATTACCGAACTTCGGTGACAGATATCGAATGTTCGGTAGTTTAAAATAAAACCCAAATTATACTAATTGACACCCAATTTCTTCACTAAGATACTTGTCAAGTTTTATAAGTAAAATAAATCGATACTAGCTGATACCCACGACTCGGTCCGAGTGGATTTTATGTTTTACCCGATGACTCCTAACCTCTAGGAATTATGTTTTTTTTTTCAGGATATTAGCAATTTAGCGGTAGTAGTCCTACTTGCCATATTTCATCAAAATCGGTTCAGTAGATTACTAAAGAAAATGGAGCGATAATTAAAACACGTCGTAACGAGTCGTGACCTGTCCGTCATAAGAGCGCGTAGTCTTACCGAATTTCGGCCGAAGTTCGTCTTCGGCAGATTTTTGAACCGAACATTCCGCCGAATTCGACATTCGGCAGAACCCACATTCGGTGCATCTCTAATAATATTGACGTTTCTTAGTGTATTTACCTATATTTTTTACGTACTTACAGAAAAAAATGAATTTTGATTTGATTTGACAGTACGTACCATAAGTAGGTAGGTATACATATATTTGGCTATAAGAGTACACCTGACTTTCGTCGTTCTTGTGTCGGAAGAAACACGTGCCCGGGTGAAATTTACGTTATATTAAATATTCTTCTTTAAGTCTCTGAATATTTGTGTTGTCTTTTTACTGGTGGTGGTTTGTGTGTATATTTTACTGGTAAGTTTTGTGCTTAGATGCTGGAAATGGACGAGGACGACCCTCCTCCTGGTGGAGGAGGGCCGCCAAGCCATCCATTAAAAGCTGCCATGTCTTATTCGCAGTTTTGTTTGAACCAGTCTGAGTCACCTGATTCAGAAACCGGTAATTCTAGACCCAGGAGTGTTAAACGTTCCCTAGTTGATCAAGATATTCCCAGTGAGCCTAAAAAAGTCACTTTCCCAGCTGCATCGATTCAACATACGTACACCAGGCCTGAATTTGATTCAGATGCTAAAGTTAGGTACTCCGATGCAGACAAAGGTCCATTCTCGGTGCTGGTCGCGCGTGCGGAAAATGATCCTTCCACAGGACTTACAATAAACAAATTAAAGTTTGCGCAATTCTTACATAAAAACGGTGTGTCAGGCATGACCAAAGGTGGTATCTCATCAGTAAGTCGTTCCAAAATTAACGTAGAATTTACCTCTGCAAATAAAGCCAATAAATTTGTTGCTTGCCCATTAATTAAAAACAACAATTATACGGCTACCATCCCCAAATTTCAGATCTCCCGAATGGGTGTTGTTCGACAAATCCCTTTGGATTGGACCCTTGAGGAATTCGTTATTAACTCAGATTGCCCCCCCAATTGTGGTCCCATTATAAAAGCCAGACGCTTAAACACAAAATCATACAAAGACGATAAGGTGCTGTGGTCTCCATCTACAACAGTAGTGATCACATTGTTAGGTCAAGTCCTTCCTGAAAACATATATTGTTTCCATACAAGCATTCCAGTCTCAGTCTATCAACTCCCTACCATTCAATGCAAGAACTGCTGCCGGTTTGGCCACATTCGCACCCAGTGCAGGTCCAAACCCAGATGCTATAGGTGTGCTCAGGACCATCCTAGGGACTCCTGTGATGTCCTGGATACAAATTCTACATGTTTGTTATGTCGTGGTAGCCACAAAGCCTCTGACTCCAGATGCCCTGAACACATGAGACAAAAGTCGATCAAAATAGTTATGTCTCAAGAGAACATCAATTATACTGATGCAGCCCGCCGATTTCCGACAGTTCGGTCATCCTATGCAAACGCTGTCAGCTCCCCTCCCAAAAATCTCAAGATTTGTTTCCCTCCCTTCCAATCTCATCCCCCTCAGCTTCTCCAACTAAATCGTATAAAAAAACGGTAACTTTTAGCCCACGTCCCCGTCCTACATTAGAAAAATCTTATGACATGGAGTTTCACCACTCTGTCACAAGCACTCCCCGCTCCTCTCAGCCCAATGGCTGTGCCTTCTCCCAGCGTTCATCTTCCCCTACCCCTGCTACTACTCCCAATGATAACCTCATAGAGCTACTAACCTGCTCCCTTATTAATATTTTAAGTAAATTCAGTGATGCCTTACCGAACAATGTCATTATCTTAGTTAAAGAATTGCTAAAATCATTTGTCATCAAAAATGTCTTACAAAATGCAGCAAATCCTACAATGGAATGCTAGAAGTATTAGATTAAAACTACCCGATATAATTTTTCTGATCAATAAATTTAAACCGGTTGTCTTTGTTGTCATGGAGACATGGTTAAGGCCAGGTTCTCAGTTTAGAGTGCCTGGCTACTCATGTCTCCGGGATGACCGGGATGACGGCTATGCTGGCTGTGCCATACTTGTTAATAGGTCCCATACATTTTCACAAATCTCAATTCCTCCCCATAATTCTGGACTTAATATTGTAGCTGTCAAATGCTTAAACATAACTTTTGTTTCTGCATACATCCCTCATCCCTCTCCTAATCTTATTTTAGAATTAAATTCCCTACTTTCCAACATTCCCCCCCCCATTCATTATTCTTGGAGACTTTAACTGCTGGCACACGCTGTGGGGTTGTGCCTCATGTGAACCCCCATCTTCATACTTACTAGACCTAATAGATGAGCTAAACCTTTGTGTTTTAAATGATGGTTCCCCTACTCGAAGAGTCCCTCCTCCCCTAAACGCCAGTGCGGTGGACTTAACCTTGGCCTCCCCTACCTTGTTGTCTCAGTTATCCTGGCAGGTTCTACCTCTTTCCCATGGTAGTGATCATCTCCCTGTAGTCACCACCATCTCGCGTAAATTTTCTCCCCATCTTGATCCTTGTCCCCTCCTAAAATATAGATTATCTAAAGCAGATTGGGATAAATTTTACTTAGCTATAGAAAATGAAATGAAAAACCTCCCGCCTGTTTGTGACAACAATTTCCTAACAGCATATGCAGCGTTAGTTTCCTGTTTGCTCGGAGCTGCTGACCTATCTATTCCTTTAAAGAATTCTGCTCGGCGTAAAATCTCCTCTCCTCCATGGTGGGATTCTGAGTGTTCTACCATTGTTAAGGAACGTAACCAGGCCGAAGTTACATTCTCTAGAGACCTTACCAATTTAGTTAATTATTTAAACTTACAAAAAATCTCAGCTCGTTGCAAAAGAATTTTAGCAAAGAAAAAATTAACTGGCTGGCGTAATTTCTGTGAGTCCCTTTCCCCCTGTAGCTCACCTACATTAGTTTGGAAAAAAATCAAAGCCTTTCGTAAATCTCAGTCTTCCGATTCCAATATTTCTTCCAAGGACCCTGGCTGGCTTTCTGAATTTATAAATAACCTTTCCCCTCCATATGTGCCTTCTGTTGACTGTTTCCTTCCTCCTCTGTCAAATGTCATTTCTAAGGATAGAATGAATGAGGAGTTTTCATACCCTGAACTACAATGCGCTCTGGATCATCTAAAAGACACTGCCCCGGGTATTGATGGCATCCCTTATTCGTTTTTAGTGAAAGCCCCAAAATCTGCTAAATTATATTTTTTAGACATCTTAAACAAAATTTTTATAACTGGTTGTATCCCTGAGAGCTGGAAGACACAAATAGTACTTCCATTACTGAAACCAGGCAAGGACCCTAAGCTTTCATCCTCTTACAGACCTATAGCCTTGTCCTCAGTTATGGCAAAAATTATGGAGCACCTTATTAAAAACAGGCTGGAATGGATAATGGAATGGAGAATAGGAATATACTTCCAGATACACAATTTGGTTTCCACAGAGGTAAAAGCACGGCTGACAGTCTTAGCATCCTAATAACACAGATTCGTTTAGCATTCTCCAAAGGTGAACATGTCATTGGCGTCTTCCTTGACGTATCATCTGCTTACGACAATGTCCTTCTTCCATTACTCAGAAAGAAAATGCTTCAGCTGAGTATTCCTGAGAGGCTGGTCAACCTCGTCAGCAATATTTTTATGGTACGATCGGTGTGTGTTCGTCATGATGGCACTTCTCACCCTCCTAGACCTGTCTGGAAAGGCCTTCCGCAGGGCTCTGTTTTAAGCCCTCTTCTCTATAACCTCTACACTTTCGATTTAGACCAAACTGTCAACAGCTTCTGTCACGTTCTCCAATATGCCGATGACATCGCTTTATATTCTATTTCAGATTCGTTCGAAACCTCTTCCGATCGCATGAACTCAGCTCTTTATTACCTCAATAACTTTCTTTTTGATCATGGTCTCTCCCTTTCTATTCCTAAATGTAAAACTCTTATTTTTTCCCGAAAACGTCACATACCCCCCATATCTATTTCTCTTGATGGCGAAATTATTCCTCTGACAGACAAAGTTAAGTTTCTTGGCCTCTACTTAGACTCCAAATTAACAGGAATCCATCATCTTAATTTAATTGCCAATAAGTGCGAAACCAGTATAAACATAATTCGAGCTCTTTCAGGTGTCCGCTGGGGCTCTCACCCGTACAGCCAAAAAATTTTATATAATGCTATCATTAGGAGTCATTTTGATTATGCTTCATTCCTCTTTGAACCTTGTAGCAAATTAGCCCTCTCTAAATTAGATAAAAATCAGGCTAAATGTTTGCGGATTATAAGTGGTGCAATGAAGTCATCCCCCTACCTCAGCTTTACAAATTGAGTGTATGGAATCTCCTCTTCATCTTCGCAGGCAACTTTTGGCAGATAGATTCTTCTATTCAATAGTCCATTTCTCCTCGCACCCCCTTCTTAAATTATTACATTCACTTTCTCAATTGGTCAACTCTTCCCCTTATTGGACTCATAAAGTTACCCCATTACTTATTAATTCCTATCGTAAATATACAAATTACACTTCTTCGTTTACAGTAGTTCAGATTGTCAAAAATCCTCTATTTTTATTTCCATATGATTCTTTGTTATTTCAGCCACACATTATTTTGAACTTTGGTATACAAAAAATTCAGCTAGTGCTGGTAAAGCTTTAGCATCTATTCTTGACCGTGACTATTCTGGCTGGAATGTTTTCTTTACAGATGCCTCTAAACTATCGCCTAATGCCAATGTTGGCGCTGCTGTTTGGATGCCCAAGTATAGGATAATCCTCAACAAAAAATGTCCCCCTCAAACCTCAATTTATACAGGTGAAATGTTGGCTATCCTGGAAGCCGTTTCGTACATTAAATCTCACAATTTGAATAACAGTATTATCCTCTCAGATTCCTTGAGTGTCTTGTATGACCTCCGAAAATTTCCATTTCACAGTAGAGATAATTTTTTATTGACCTTAAATGTAAAAAATATTCTACATTCGTGTCATGGCTCCGGCCTTAATGTAGTCCTAGCGTGGATTCCGAGCCATAGTGGCATATCAGGAAATGAGACTGTCGATTCTCATGCTAAAAGTGCAGTTGAATGCGGATCTCCGTGCTCTAATATATTCCCCCGTGACTTACGTACATTGGCACACCCTGAAATGTTAAAATCCTGGAATGACTACTGGCAGAAGTCTCGACTAAACAAGGCGGTTAGGTATGGTACAATACAACCTCACTTGCCCTCTAGCAATAAGCCGTGGTTCTTCAAATACCGCTGCATCAACAAACTGGCTACTTCAGTCATAATACGTATGCGCCTTGGTCATGTCTGCACTCCAGTTTTCTTAAATAAAATTAGAATTCGCGATCACTCCATTTGCGAGTGTGGTCTGGACGAGGGTACCCTGGATCATTTATTCTTTGTTTGTCCCAATCTTAAAATCTCTCTCCACGATGCTTTGCCAAAGGAAATTCCCCGCCCGGTTAACATTGATTTCCTGCTATCGTTGGTTTACACTCCTTTTGTTATTACTCTTGCAAAATTTATTATTTTCAATAGTATTAAAATATAATAACATTTGTTTTATTTTCTTTCATTTAATTTATATATATATATATATATATATATTTATATATATTTGTGTTATTCTAACTAGCCATATTAACAATTTTTCCCTTACCATTTCTTAACTCCTCCCTTATATTCAAATACTAACAAATATTGTGACGTCATGTGCTGTTTTTACTTGTTTTCAGATACTTGACGCTGTGATGCTATTTTTTTTACCGATTAATACAATCTCAGCACGTAGTTTTTTCTTTACTCGGACATTGGCGAAAGTCACCAAAACCACGGTGAAAAGCCATTATCACCTAAAAGAAGAAGAAGAAGAGTACACCTACTTATTTGACATCAATAAATCTGCTGCGGCTTCGGACGGCCCATGCCTGAAATTCGCTTCTGACGGATTTTTCATAACATTTCTCTCGTAAAGCTTAAATTTTATTGACAAACAAAACAGCCAATTCGCTTGTGTCATTTTTAAGTGATGATCTTTGATACCCTTCTGGATAAAACACTTTCATCACATCTTTACACCATGTTTGAAGCGAATAAAGATTTCTTATGCTTAGCCTATGCCTTCATAATAATAATAAACTCGATACACCCTGCTGCAGTCATGTAGCAAAATCACTACAAAATGCTGTATGACGACTATACTTACTGGATCAGAGTCGCTACGTTTACGTAAATGTCTCAAAACCCCTTTTTTTGTTACAGCTAAAACTGCAGTGCTTCTCAGTACCACCAGCACAGAGGCATACCAGATAACAAAAGAATAACATGCCTAAAATACTAAATGTTATGCTTAGCAATATGTTAAATAAATATATTTTAGCAATTTGAAACATACATACAAGTTTTGTTTTATTTTTTACATAATGTCCAGATGGGGTTGAATATTGACCATTCCTGAAGAGGGATAGTACCTACTCCATATATACTGAAGACAACTTCACATCCTTTCATAAAAAAAAGTAGCAGTTTTGCTGTGCATAGCACAGCTTTCAGATCTTCTAAAAATATGCTTGCCACACCTGGGAATTGAACCCACTGTTGAAAAGTTGCATAATTCATAATAAGTATATAAATATCTATGTGAAATGCATGTAATGCAAATGATATTAGATATATCAATCTTGACAAAAAATACAATATAAAAAAACTTATTTTTATTAAAGCTTACACTTAGCAGTCTTTGCCACCCATGTCTAACAATCTGACCAATTTACCTCATTGTCTTGATCATCATCATCATCATCATCATCATCTCGTAACAGCACAGCCCCTACCAAGCTTTCCTCTAACATGAGGAAGTAATGTCAGATACCCTTGGGTGGCTTATAAGCAGAGATCGGCATTAGGTAGTGTGATTAGGTACCAAACTAAGTAGAGGATATAATATGGAGTTGTTAAAACCATCATGTTTCTACTTTTAAATCGAAGCACACATATGAAATGCCAAATTTCATATGTGTGCTTTGTGTCGGATGGGACCGAAACTTAATTTTTTTCTAGCTAAGGAGCCGTTCTATTACAAATATGCAGATTTTGTTGATTATCTCAATAACCGACCGCTGTAGAGAAAATCAGCTAAGAACAAAAGAAGTTTATATTTAGTAAGTAAATATGATACTGTAGAAAAATCTCAGAAATTTCCTGGGAAATTTTCAAAAGTCCCAAATAAAGTGGTGGTCTTAACAACTCCATATTACATCCTCGTAGCAACTTTACCTAATAAGGTACCTAATCACACTACCTAATGCCGATCTCTGCTTATAAGACCCTAATCTCACCAGTGAGCTGTTACAATTTCATGATGATGATATGGGCACATTTTAAAACTAAATTAACTTAATCATTTCATCATATTCAAGGTGTCAATCCACTGTGTATTCACTTTGCTAAGCTGTTTGCAATTTTCGTTCATTGCAAACAAGTTTTTTTTAAATACTCTGAGGTGCTCTAAATACGCCCGAAGACTCCCATTTAGAGCTCGAATAGCATCGATTTCTTGCATCAATTCTGATGATAGTTTCTGGAAATAAAATGGAAGCAATATGTAAAAATTTTGAATTTTTGGTAAAATTTTGAGATTTATAATAGTCTAGTAGTCAAACTCCGTAAGTTTTTAACGCTAATTAAAGAGTTAGTTTTATCTATATTAATATTATTAAGCCGAAAGATTTGTATGTTTGTATATTTGTTACGAATAAACTCAAAAACTACATGACCGATTTTAAAAAAATCATTCACCAATTGAATTCTAGAATATCCTTGAATAACAGACTATATTTTATTCCCGTTTTCCCACGGGAACGAGAACTATGCGGGTGAAACCGCGCAAAACCGCTAGTAGAACATAATGCAGTTGGGGTCGGGTGTAGATAAAAGTATTTTTTTTTACTTTACCTCGCGTTTTGACGATGTTACTGATGCACTAGACATTTTGATATGTAAGACTATTACTTTTGTTAAATTATTTAGAGTTTTTATTCAATATGAGTGGTTATATTCACACACAACGGTTTTGTTTTGGATTGAGAGGCAGTTCGTTTCATTTTACTATGGAATGACTATTGAATGACACTGACAGGTGGAGAGGATTGAATATAATAAAATTGTTTTAAATGTGTGTGCTTGTTGTGTGGCATATTTTCTCATACCACTTATTACAAAGTATGAAAACAATATTTAGATTTCTTTGTGATATTATTTCTTCATTTGCTATGAAACGAAAATCCACTAAAGAGCCCCATTCATGTGAATAGATTAACTCGGTATTTTATATTCCGGTGCCAAATATCTTGTTTATTTCTGTGATATAACTTCTTATTTCCATAATTTCAGAAAATAATGTCTAGTAGTATGTTATAAAACTTGAAAGCGCAGAAGAAAAGTTCAAATAATTTAAAAATACATTTTATCGACTTTTCAAGCAGTCTCAAAACGCATGCGCGGATACAAAGGCGCCCTCTGAAGTTAAAAAGACGGAAGCTGCTACAAGAAACGCCGCCATTTTGACATTTGTTTAGCTTTTGTGTTTCAAAGAGAAAATTATCATGTAATTTCATGGAAAGCGGCTTACTTAGCACATATTTCCGGGATTTAACTATTCGCCAATGTTTCGGATGAATAAAATCGAACGCATCAGTGAAAATAACTTTCGTTTAACAGCGCATAAATCAATAATGTGGTAGTATTCGAAGTGGTGCCGCTTTTTATTTTCGCGAAGCTTATTTCTTATTTACTTTAGTTTTGTACTATTATTATGTGTGGTAATTCTTAAATATATTGATAAGGGAGTGGTTTTGGCGTTTCTAAACCGTAGTTGAGTGTCGAAATGTGATTTAAAGTGGTGTGTGAAAAAGGCGCGAACACTTTGCCGCGCCGAATTTTTTGGGACAAAAATAAAACAGAATGTATTGAGACAAAGGCGTGTGAGACGCGCGCAATGTTTATTAGCGAGAGCCGCCGGTCTTTGTAGTATTTGACCCTATGAGGAATCCACACTCGCAGTGAAAAATAACTTTCTAATTTCATTGGGTTCATGTAAGTACATAGTGGTAGTCTATCATTTTCATTGAATGCTTCTTGATTTAACTGGAAATTACTCACGTTAATTATAGGTTAAGCATCCCCAGGATCCTGCGATGCGGTTACGCAGCAGAAAGAGGGAGCGACCGCTCTCTGGCAAAAGGAACTCTCAGAAAGTGACAAAATTGAAGACGTCCCTTAGTGCACCGCTGACAAAATCCTCCAAAACCACTTGGAAGAAGATCCTTAAACGGGACACGGCCAAAAATGGCCTACAGGTCGATGCTCCACAGATCTATGTTACACGGTCTCAAAATTTAAAAACTAGGCCCGTTAGAACGATCGTTAAAAGCATGGAAAAACCAGTTGATGCGTTGCACAAAAATAAAATTAAGCACAAAGATGATGCTCGCTCAAAGAAACCAATCTTCCAGACCGTTGTACGTAGCACTGCTAACGGGGTCCCTGTTACCTCAAGCGTCAAAGCTAAGACCCCTCAAATCGACAAGATCACAACAACATCTAAACCAAAGCCTAAGGAAATTCGTACAACGAAAAGTGTACAGCTCCGCCACAGCTCCTTAAACAGAGAGTTACGTAAAACAGAATCGATGTCTGCAGCTATGAGCTCTCCCAGAAAGACCCGACGTATGGACAAGATGGACAAATCTGCTTCTTTGAACAGCTCCCCAATCCGCAAAGTCCGCCAGCTCGGTATACCGTCCCCGAAAATCACTAAGACCGCAGTCAGTTCAACCGATGAGAGTCCAAAGAAGAAGACTAAGACCAAAGCTGTGACCGTACCAGAACAATCCAAAAACTGGAATAATGAAGACAATGATGTTACCATGTACGAACCCCATACAACCACTTTACTGGACTACCCCCCTGGCAAAAGTGAAGAATCGGACTCTGAAGTGCAGGTGGAATCGTCGTTGTGTCTTCCTAACGATTGCTTGAACGACTTTATTGCTATAGCTGAATGTGCGCGGTTGATCAATGAAGAGATATCAACTGAGGATGAGGATATCAACTTCTTAGCCGACAAAGCAGCTAGAGTGATGACAACAGAGAGAGATGAGAGGAATTCGAGAAAGAATTCGGTGGAGAAGAGAGTGATTAAAAGGAGGAAGTCCAGTAATGACCTGGAGATGTACCAGCCAACGTCAACTACAGATGATTTGGATAGTTGCACGGACTTTCTGACAACTGGAGAGAAATATGTGCAGGTAATGTATACTTATTATTATCTAATACTAGTGGCCCGGGCAGACGTCAAGTTTCATCAAAATCTGTCCAGCCGTTCTGGAGTTTTAATCAGACTAACGAACATCAATTCATTTTTATTTATATAGATATAAAAATAAGTTGGGTTTTCCTTCCTGACGCTATAACTCCAGAACGCACGAACCGATTTTGATGAAACTTTTTGTGTGGGTTAGAGTGGGTCCAGGGATGGTTTATACGTTGGCAGAACTACGTCTGCCTGGGCCACTAGTTATTAATAATAATACACTAGCAGCACTTGGTCCTGATACGTGTATACTCAGAAGGAAGGTTATGTTTTTCAAGAGTATGTATGTTTGTGTTTGTAAGTGTATATCAAGTCTGTTTTTAAATGAGTTCACTGATGGAGCACTGATACACTTTCTGGTAATTTATTAAAAGACGACTACACGGTTCAGTAGAAAATGAAACCTAGGGTTGCTTGCACACGAGGTTGCTGATAGTTGAAGTGGATGTCCCCTAAGATTTATGTTGTTATGTTTAATTATATAAGAAACATGTTTAGTTAACCCTTTGTGTGCACTCACATACAGTTCACGCCTTCTTCCCACAGGGGTAGACAGAGACGATGGATGTGTGCACTCCGACTCTGACATGCCCAGTTCTCAAATATGTTCCATCTCTCTCCTCAGCCGGACTTCGCGTGCCTGCTAGAGCAGGAAGGCTATGTGAGGTCCTCGGAGTGTGAGATCTCGTCCACGTGCGGGGAGGCACAAGGGGCTATGCAGAGCCTCGAGGCGCTCTCCGCTCGGGGGCCTGCCTCGGGCTTCCTTGCTGGCATCAGCCAGAGCCTCGCTGCAGAGGCCCATGCTTGGGTAAGCACATGGATATATTATAGCACACATAGGTATATTATTATTATTATTTAATTAATACACTAGCAGCTCTTAAGCTGATGCATGTATATCACTGCACTTGTGTTTATTGTTTAAAATGTTTATCAAGTCTATTTTTAAATCAATTCACTGATTGGGCACTTATTACTGTTTCTGGGAGAGCATTCTACATATGTTGGTGACACGATGGTATATGGAGTGAAATTGTATGATAGTGAGGAATGCTGATATACGAGAGAAGAAGAAGATGTTGTGACACAGATAGAAAAGGGTATTTTAAAGCTGGTTTGGTCTGGTGAAAAGAAGAGTAACGAAAGAGATTTATGGTTGAAGGATGCAAGGAAAGAGGATGCCCCAGAAGGACGTTAACAGATCAAATTAGTGACGTCCTTCAAAAAGCTAGGGTCTGCAGTGCGAAGAATAAAAGAGTGTGCATGAAAAGGCTTATGGATGTGAAGGAAGAGAGGGAAGTGTGCGGAGATTGGCCAAAGCTGTATGTATGTATTTTATAGGTATTCAGCGATCCGCGGTTTCAACCGCGTAGGGTAGAGTGCGACACAGAATATTATGCCCTATGCACTCGTGCACTCCTCAGTCCAGTGAATGATGTGAAGTCATTAGGGCAAACGTATTTTTTTGTCTAGTTTTTTAAATCACTGTCTTTTCAGCTAAAAATCCATATTTACCGATCGATAATCGTATTATGGTCTAGAGAACAGACTAATATTCCTCATCATAAAATTGTTCCTTACAGAGCCCAGCTGACATGGCAGCTGAAGAAGCTTCGCTCGTCTGCCACGATGAACAGTCTCCTACTGACATTGAGGTAAGTCGATCCATAGACAACTTAAGGAAATCTATTTATTTATTTTGATCTAGTAGCGCCCTGCGGTTTCACCCGCGTAGTTCTAGTTCCCGGAGAAATACGGGAATAAAATATAGCCTATTTAAGTATATCTATGGCATATGTTACTCCCTGGTGTCTAACAAGCCTCGTTTGGCTGTGCATAGGGGGGTGTTGGCTCCGACACTCATGTAGGGAAGTGAAAGTTGGGTATGACAGAAGAAACATGAAAGCACAATAAATGCAGTTGAGATGAGAGCGTTAAGAAGTATGATAGGAGTAAACTGAGTGACAGGATAAGAAATAGTGAGATAAGGAAATGATGTGGTCTGAAAGAAGATGTAGTGACAAAAATTGAGAAAGGTATGCTGAGATGGTTTGGGGATGCCGAGAGAATGAATGACGAACGATTGACGAAAAAAGTGTATAAAGCGAGTGTGAATGAAAGTGTGGGAAGGGGTAGACCTAGGCGGACGTTTTGAGACCAAATTGGGGATGTCTTGAAAAAAGGCCAGGTCAAGAGTACCCTAAACCGAAGAGCATGTATGAAAGGAATAATGAAAGTGGACGAAGCGAAACAAGTATGTAAGGATCGTAGCAAGTGGAAAGAAGTGGTCTCTGCCTACCCCTACGGGAAAGAGGCGTGATTATATGTATGTATGTATGTGTTACTCCCTGAGGATGTAGCTTTACATTGGTGAAAGAAATAATTACAATTTGTAAATCGGTACAGTAGTTTCGGAGTCGATTTAATACAAACAAACTCGAAATCTTTCCTCTTTACAATAAGTTTACTGTAGAGGAAGTAGAGATGATGTAAAATTACCTTAATTTCTTAGGAGGAGGCAGCTGCTGTGATCTCGTCGTGCAGCAGCCGAGTTGACTGCGAACAGGTCTCCTCTTGGGTGGATGCATTCGACCCCTACCTCTTCATCAAGCAGGTAAATCATCCGTCCATCATCTAAACATCATCTCTAATAAAAAAAACTCTAAAAAGTAAAAAAAGCGACTTCAACTTATTAGCCTGCGCAGACGACGGACTTTGTCCCCGGAGGACAAAGTCCCCCGAATCGTAAAAAAATATGTCCGTCTCTTTTTGTCCGGTACCGCCCCTCGGTGTCCGCGATTATTCGGGGGACTTTTTGTACGCCATACTTTTAATCCCTCGCGTGCGTTACTTGATACAGTTGTAAGCGTTCTATTTTGGCGGACAAAAAAATACGGGGACAAAGTCCGTCGTCTGCGCAGGCTATACAGGGTGGATATTTGAGATGGGTCGCCCAGGGCAGCTACCTTAACCGTTGTAGCTAGACGAAAATGGTCTGAAGAGACTATCCACCATTTTTGAAAATATTTAGAACTGCATTTAAAGATTTTTAAAAAATGGTACAGTCAGCGAGAAAATCGTCTATTCCCACAAAAAAAATTTTTGATGCCATTCGATCCAGTTTCAGATAAGGATCAAAAGTCTCTAAGAGACTAACTGAGGTCAAGGGGGTAGAAAAGTCAGGAAACGCAAAAAACGTTTTACATACATTTAGTAAGGAATAAAACTTCAACCGGAAAAAAAAGTTCAATGAAATGCTAAAATCTCTTTGTTGGTGATTCAACTTATAAATCTGAGCAGCGTTCTCCTTGGAAAACATCGCGCCAAGTTGCCAAGTGGCCAGTAACGTATTCTAAAAAAAGAGATCTTAACTGACATTTAAAATTGTGGCAAATAAGAAAAGATAGTATACCATGTTTTCCAAGGAGAACGCTGCTCAGATTTATAAGTTGAATCACCACTAAAGAGATTTTAGCATTTCATTGAACTTTTTTTCCGGTTGAAGTTTTATTCCTTACTAAATGTATGTAAAACGTTTTTTGCGTTTCCTGACTTTTCTACCCCCTTGACCTCAGTTAGTCTCTTAGAGACTTTTGATCCTTATCTGAAACTGGATCGAATGGCATAAAAAATTTTTTTTGTGGGAATCGACGATTTTCTCGCTGACTGTACCATTTTTCAAAAATCTTTAAATGCAGTTTTAATATTTTCAAAAATGGTGGATAGTCTCTTCAGACCATTTTCGTCTAGCTACAACGGTTAAGGTAGCTGCCCTGGCCGACCCATCTCAAATATCCACCCTGTATATGCTTTTTTCATGGATGCCGTTGTCAGAACTACAAAATTGAAATGGGGCACGGGAAGTACCAGCTTTTAAAAAAATAATAATCATCAAAATCGGTTCACCCTGTCGAAAGTTCTGAGGTAACAATTGAATCGAATTGAGAACCTCCTCCTTTTTTGAAGTCGGTTTTAAAAAATACTCAAGCTCAAAAACTCACAAACAAACAAATATCTTTTTTGTTAGGAAAGAACGAGAAAAAAACTACGTACTCTATAAATGTTAATTTTATTTCTTTTACATAACTTTACCAGCTGTAATCTATCCTGAAACTAAATAAATAAATAAAGTTATGTCTATTTATAACTAGCGGTTCTGCGCGGTTTCACCCGCGTAGTTCCCGTTCCCGTGGGAACACGGGGATAAAATATAGCATATGTTATTCTGATGTGTAAGCTATATAACTGTAAAGTTTAATCAAAATCCGATTAGTAGTTTTGGCGTGAAAGAGCAAACAAACATCCGTACTCACAAATCTTTCGCGTTTATAATATTAGTAGGATTTTGCATGGTTTGATGAACGATTATTTAGCAAATTTGAGTTTTTCAAAACTTACGTACATATTTATCACTAGCTCGACGGTGAAGGAAAACATCGTGAGGAAACCCGTAGGTCTCAGAATTAATTCTGAGACATGTGTAAACAGACCCGGTCCGGCGATGGGCTCACCACCTATCACGTTTAGGGGTCCAATGTATCTCGTGAAATGTGGGTATATCCAGTAATGGAATACCTCTGCCTACCCCCTCGGGGATGAAAGGCGTGAGATTATTTATTTTATTATTTTATTTTTTTATATTTAGCAAATAAATGATTTTGACTGTGTGGTTTCAGCTGCCGCCCTTGGAGTCTGTATCGGCGAGTCCCCTGCGAGCGCGCTTCCCCGCTTTGCCCCTCAAGACTCGCACCAGCCCCGACTTCAGCCTGGTGAGTTCACACTTCACACTTGACAGTGGACAGTGGCCACTTTACACTTGCCAATGGACAGTGGACATTGGGCCTTTAAATAAATAAAATAAAAATATCATTAGAAAAGAGCCAAACAGAAATATATTTAAGAATAAGCTAAAATCACATTTATTAGAAATTATTCCGTGTTATTTTTTTTTTTTACATATCTAAATGAGACTGCACGATCCCCCAGTCAAACCGTCTAGACGGTTTTGGAGGACTATTTTGTAAGCACATGTACCCTGTCTGTAAGATTGATTAAATAAATAATAAATAAAAAAAATAATAAAAAAAAAAAATTTCAGATTACATTAAGATCCATAAATTGTTAGTAACCCTTTGACAATGGGTAGTGGATACTACACTAGCCTGTCGACAGCGGATACTTTACACTTGCCAATGGACATAGGACACCTGACGTTGGAAACTTAATACTTGCCGGTGGACATTGGACACTCGCCAGTGGACATAGGACACTTTACGCTTGACATTGGACACCGGTCTCTACACTTGCCAGTGGACATTGGACGCTTTTCATTGGACAGTGCACAAATCAATCAATCAATCAAATCAAAAATAATTTATTTCTATAGGTATTAAACATACACTTAGAAACGTCAATATTTTATAATAACAAGGCACTATAAACTCATCCATGAAGATTGGCTAGGATTGAAAGATTGGCACACTTGACATTGGACACTTGGCATTGGACAGTGGACACTTTACACTTGCCTGTGGACATTCGACCCTTGTCATTGGACATTGGACACTACACTTGCCAGTGAACATTGGACACTTTATACTTGCCAGTGAACATTGGGCACTTTACACTTGCCAGTGGACATTGGACAGTGGACATAGAACACTTCATATTGCATCTTTACACCATGTTTGAACTTTGAAGCAAATAAAAATTTCTTATTCTAATTAGTTACAAAAATACAAATCTTTCCTCTTATAATATTAGTATAGATGTAGTATTTAAACGAGAAACGCCAACAGGTGCTGGATCTAGACGAGACGTTGGTGCACTGTTCTCTTCAGGAGCTCCCCGATGCCAGCTTCCACTTCCCAGTGCTCTTCCAGGACTGCCGGTACACGGTCAGTATCCAACTAGCGACCCGCCCCGGCTTCGCACGGGTGCAATGCTAACACTAAAACCTTCCTCTTGAATCACTCTATCTATTAAAAAAACGCATCAAAATCCGTTGCGTAGTTCTAAAGATTTAAGCATACATAGGGATATAGGAACAGAGAAAGCGACTTTGTTTTATACTATGTAGTGATAGTGATAAAAATGATTAGTAGTGATAGCCTTACGGTTAAAGGGCCTGCTTCACATGATAATCAGTGAGGCTCGGGTTCGAATCCTGGCATGTACCAATGATTTTTTCAAAAACTTACGTACATATTTATCACTAGATCGACGGTGAAGGAAAAAATCCTCAGGAAACCCGCAGGTCTTAGAATTAATTTTGAGACATGTGTAAATGACCCGGTCCGGCGATGGGCTCACCACCTACCACGTTTAGGGCCCACAGAATATCTGGTGAAAAGTGGGTATATCTAGAAATGGAATACCTCTGATTATTTATTTTAATTTTATATTAAAAATTGCTGAAATCGATTAAGTATTTGATACTGAACAAACTAATTTCAGGAATTACGCTTATTCTGTTACATTTTGTATACATTACTATATTATAAGCACTATAATGTTGATGATGATGGTAATTTATTTATCCAGGTTTTCGTCCGCACTCGACCCCACTTCGCGGAGTTCTTGGCGCGCGTCTCTCGGTTGTACGAGGTGATCCTGTTCACTGCCAGCAAGAGAGTGTATGCAGATCGCCTGCTTAATCTCCTAGACCCAGCAAGACGGTGGATCAAGTACAGGTGGGTGATGGGAGAATAAAACCAACAGGAGACGTCACGCGCACTAGTTTCTTTGCAAAAAAAGTCTACCAATTTCTGCAAGGGGGAAGAGGAAATGCACACAAATAATGTTAACACAAACGCATTTTTTGACAAAACAAATAAACACTAGCTTGAACTAGATGCACACATACATTCACCAATCCGAGCACTCCGTGAACTCAAGACAACTATTTGTATATAACAGGTATGAGCGTTGCTCATGCCCTTTTGGCAGAGGGGAACGCCTGTCTGTGGCGTCTCCGGTTGGTTTAATACTCAAAGGGGTGATGGGAGCATTATGGCTTAGGGTCAATTTATACTAGCGCAGAGTCGAAGCGCGTCGTCTATCCAAAACTGAACATAACAAATTTAACCTTAACTCCACAGCGTAACGTACACATTACTTCTGAGATTTTAGAAACGCGACCAACGCTGATTCGTCTTTTTAAAATCTCAGAAGTAATGTGTGCGTCAAGGTATGATTCCGATCTCGGCAGCAATGCAGCGATTCATATAAACCAATAGAGAATGTATGGGGACCCCATAGGCGTATTCAGGGAGCTTCGATATTCGATATCGGAAAATCTGTCGAACACTTTCGAGATGGGCTGATTTTGGTGTCGAAAACTATTTTCATATGTGACAAGGATTCGTAAAATTTTCCGTGGCTGTCAGAAACGTCTAGAATAAATTTTTCACTCGATCTGAATCGAACGGAAACGGTATCGAGTCTCCGTGAATACGCCTGCAGTAGTGCTGCGGCAACACTGCTGCTTGCTGCCGAGATCGTAATCATACCTTTAGAGCGTTTTCACATTATCCGATCCGATATCGGAGTCGGATGCCGATACTATATCAGGGCAAGTAAAATGTATGAAATTTATCGGATATCTGAGCGGACAATGTGAAAGGTAGATACATATTTCATACATTTTACTTCCTCCGATATCGGATCGGATAATCTGAACACGCTCTTACGCTGTGGCTTAAGGTTGACTTTGTTATCTTAAGCTTTGGATTGACGCTTCGACTCTAAATAATAATAATAATATAATCTCACGCCTTTCATCCCCGAGGGGGTAGGCAGAGGTATTCCATTACTGGATATACCCACATTTCACGAGATACATTGGACCCCTAAACGTGATAGGTGGTGACTGGTGAGCCCATCGCCGGACCGGGTCTATTTACACATGTCTCAGAATTAATTCTGAGACCTACGGGTTTCCTCACGATGTTTTCCTTCACCGTCGAGCTAGTGATAAATATGTACGTAAGTTTTAGAAAAACTCATTGGTACATGCCAGGACTCGAACCCGAGCCTCACTGATTTTCGGCCGGCTCTTTAACCGTCAGGGCTATCACTGCTGCTTCGACTCTGCCCTAGTATAAACCGACCCTTAGCCCCTTTTCACGCGTACCGGTTTCCGCCGGGCGCGCGGCGAAGTATATGGCCATGTAGGTTAGCTTTCATACGTACCGGCGGGCAACCGGGCAATCGGCCATACATTTCGCCGCCGGACCGGACCGCCGGTCCGGCGGAAACCGGTACGTGTGAAAAGGGGCTTAGGGATGTGAAAAAAAAAATAGATTACTAATAATCGATTTTTTAAATGAAGAAATCGGATTAAATTAATCCATCGGAAAAAATTCACAAATTAAAAATACCTGAAATGAATTCAGTAGTGGATACTGAACAAGTTGAACAACGTAATTTGCAATAAGCTGAACTACAATGTGTGTTTGTCTGTCCGTCAGGTTGTTCCGCGAGCACTGTCTCCTGGTGAACGGCAACTACGTGAAGGACCTCTCGATCCTGGGCAGGGACCTGCGGAAGACCGTCATCGTGGACAACAGCCCACAGGTGAGCTTAACAGATGCGTAATAAACAAGAAAATATACTTTTCAACATTATTTGACATTAGACTGTTTTTGGTCATACCGGCTATAATAGTATTTTTCACTTCTCATGCTCTAAAAGTACGCAAATATAGCCCTACGAAGCGGGACTAAAGTGACCACTTTAGTCTTCTAGGGAGGGAAAAGTAATTCGTTTTTTAATTTCCTTAATGAGATGTAGACAAACTCAAACAGCCAGTAAATATCTGTGGAGTGTGGACCATCTTCATTGCGAAAATGTTGAGAGTTATGGTGTTTTAAATCAAAGAGATTTAAAGAGTCTAAGTTACTTGAAATAAAAATGATTATTATTATTATTAAATCTGTGACAGGTTTAGAATCAGTGAGGCTCGGGTTCAACCAATGAGTTTTTCAAAAACTTACGTACATATTTATCACTAGCTCGACGGTGAAGGAAAACATCGTGAGGAAACCCGCAGGTCTTAGAATTAATTCTGAGACATGTGTAAACAGACCCGGCCCGGCGATGGGCTCACCACTTATCACGTTTAGGGGTCCAATATATCTCGTGAAATGTGGGTATTTCCAGTAATGGAATACCTCTGCCTACCCCCTCGGGGATAAAAAAGGCGTGAGATTATACTTAGAGATTATACTTTTGTTTGCAGGCGTTCGGCTACCAGCTGGAGAACGGTATTCCTATAGACAGCTGGTTCGTTGACCGCAGCGACAACGAACTGCTCAAACTACTGCCCTTCCTAGAGCATTTGGCCACTGTGAGTACTGAAACACTATAAACGTGTTGATATTTATAACCTAACTGTTGCAACCGTTCCCGTGGGAATACGGGGATAAAATATAGCCTATGTTACTCAAGGATATTGTGGCATTCTAATGGCAAAATAATTTTTGAAATGGGTGTTGTAGTTTTTGAGTTTATTCGTTACAAACATACAAAAATATAAATCTTTCCTCTTTATAATATTAGTGTAGATAATTGTAGACTAGCGACCCGCCCCGACTTTGCACGGGTGCAATGCTTATACCAAAACCTTCCTCTTGAATCACTCTATCTATTAAAAAAAGCATCAAAATCGGTTGCGTAGTTTTAAAGATTTAATCCTACATAGGGAAAGCGACCTTGTTTTATACTATGTAGTGATGCCGAATGATTCAAAACTTTTCTTCTATTCGCAGAAAGACGACGTCAGACCGTTCATTCGAGACAAATACAAGTTGTTCAGCTATCTTCCCCCCGACTAAAGGATGATCGGTAACTGAGCCAGTGTGGTCTGTTTGGGCGTTAAATATAAAATTAATATAATCCGCCTTAACCCAGGGTGGTCGGCAGAAGTGTTCCGTCTCTGGAAGTACCAGATTATTTCTCGGTGCCCTTGTATGTTCAGGGTTTTGGTTTCCGCACTTGGTCTTCCATTAATCACGTGATGTTTTTCAAACTCAAACTCAAAATTCTTTTATTTCAGTAGGTATAAAAAATACACTTTGAAATGTCAATATAAACAAGGCACACTAAACTCGTCCATGAGGATTGGCTAAATGTAAACAGCAGCCCATCTCCACCGACGAGTTGCTGGTTCCAAATGCAGTACCCCGAGAAGAGCCAGCAAGAAACTCAAGGGCAGCTCTTTTTAGTCTCATGTCTTACTAGTAAATATGGTTCACAATAATAATTATAATGAATAGCCTTTGACGTGACAACGTCTTATAATTCGATGGAGCCGGCTGCATGCACGAAAAAGTATGACGTATGCGGCGTTCCGGTGCAAGCGAGAGCGCGCAACGAGCGACAAAGAGGCACAATCCATTCCATCAGTATTTTCTTATGACGTTGTCACGTTCAACTATCGTCAGTAAACCGACTTTACAGACAACCGATTTATTTTGCAACTTTTTGATTCCCTCCCCCCTTGGTGAAGTGTGGTGAGGTTTTAGACTAACCCCCCCCCCCCCGCGATACCGAAATCAATAAATACATGTGATATCTCATTACACAAACCAATCTCATTACCAATATATTTATTTATGTGATAAAATATAGTGCACCGTCTACCCTAGTTCTAATCTCTCAGTTTCATCCATCCTAAGGTTGTCTGGAAGAGATCGCTAAAAGCGATAAGACCGCCCATTGTACTTTAGTTAATGTTGGTATCCATATTGTGTTGTTTTTGGTGTACAATAAAGAGTTATTGTATTGTACACCCCCCCCTTCTTGTGATGGATTAGGCGCAAAATGACACATTCGCAAAATGACACATTCGATTTTCGCAAAATGTCACAATCGCAAAATGTCACATTCTCAAAATGCCATTTTCGCATAATGTCACACTCGCGAACATACTGCAAGAAAGGGAGTTGAACAAGTATGGCGCTTTGTTAGTGTGGCATTTTGCTAATGTGGCATTTTGCGAATGTGACATTTTGCTCTCGTGATTTGTTCCGAACCCCTCCCCCCCTTTCGGACTTCACGTGATTAATGGACCCCTAACCAGCCCACCTCTCTCCAGGACCTCTTAACGTGAGCCCAGTGAACTAAGTGGGCTCTATTGGGCTCATTCGTTCCATTGCCAAACAGATCAAACTGTGCCATCTTATGATGTTACTCTAGTTATTTATAATGTTATATCTATAATAAAATTATGATCATATATTGATATTCGAAATCTGACATAAAATTCTGTTTTGTAGGATTTTAATTTTTAAATTGGCAATTGAATTGTTTCTGATTCAGAAATTCTGAAATGAATGCAACTATTTTGGGATACAACTTTTGGAAATAACTAAAAAAAAATGTTTCGTAATTAGCGCAGGTCGCAAAAAATTACTGTTTGATACTTAATTTCCAAAAGTTGTTGTAAAAAAAATTGTTGCGAGAATTCTAGAAATTTTTATTTTAGTTAAAAAGAAGTATTTGTGACAAATTGCATTTCAAGAAGAAATCGAAATATTGGTTTAGTTTCGTTTCTTATCTGTGATTCATTGTGTGGATATAATGGCTTATACTCAACAATTTTTTGTACATTCAAAAGTATTTAATCTTTTGGTTTTCACTTAAACCGGGTACTAGGGATGGGTCATTTCATGAGTAGAATGTGAGGGAAAAAACTCAAGCTGTGCTTACCCCTTCGGGGATATAAGGTGTGTGTTTTTTTTTCATTTGGCGTAGCGATTTTGGATGTACAAAACATTATTGTACTATGACCACGAATTTTTGTTTGATATTTTTATATTTTATTTTTCGACCGAAGCCGATGTTTTAGGTGCTATCGATTTATATGTTTGTCTTAAATAGGATTCTATTTTTTACGATTGTATTTTATTTTTTTATTGGCTCTGGGTACTGGATAACATTTATATCGTCATCATTATCAACCCGTAACAGCCCACTGCTGAGCTAAGGGTCTTTCCTCACACCTGAGGAAGTATGGCCAATAATCTCCCACGCGAGCCCACCGCAAATTGGGAGATGGTGTTAGGCTTGTGGCCACTACAGTACGACCGTTTTAACTTGGCTGCGCTTCATACCGCCAAAGCGCTAAAAATGACATTGCGCAGCTTCAGTGCTGCGAAGTTAAAACGGCTGTACTGTAACTGTCACAATTTTTCAAGCCACCTAAAGGTGAGTATAGAACATTTACTTGTATCAGAACATCGAGCATTCGCCATTTCTAAATTTACTCGAAACGCTCTTCGAATACGACGCTCGATGTTTTGTTAAAGCCTTTTAAAAACCAAAGAGCATATTGGTGTAACATTTCGTCAAGCCTTATATAGCCGTATAGTACGCCGAATATTCGTAGGAACGTTACATTACATGGAAATGCTTAGGCTAACTGAGCTTTTGCCTGTATTGTACCATTCGTAAGAACGTTACATTACACCGAAACGCTCGAGGAAATGCTCAAGTGTATACTCACCTTAAGACAACGACTTCCATTGTGCGAAAATAGCTAAAATTCAGCTTCAAATTGAAACTTTTGTGTAGCTATCTAGTAGTCATTAATTACCTACATACATGAAGTATTTACTTCGGGAATCAAAATCCCAACCTCATTTTAGGCTGACCCCAGTTATAGATGTCCAATCTATGTCGCGTGTCGCCTCGAATTTTAACGCGCGACCTTGCGACACCGTATGTACTACCAGAGCTTCTTTTACGTAATTTTGTATGATGCCAAAATTTGAAATTGATGTCAAATTATAAAAAAACTAGCGGTTCTGCGCAATTTCCGTGAGAATCTTATATATATAAAAATAAAAAAACAGTTTGTTAGTCTCACTAAAACTCGAGAACGGCTGGAACAATTTTGATGAAACTTTTTGTGTGGGTTAGAGTGGGTCCAGGGATGGTTTATACGGTGGCAGAACGACGTCTGCCCGGGCCACTAGTACGGGAATAAAATATAGTGTATGTAACTCAGAGATATTCTAGATTTCCATTTGTGAAAGAATTTTTAAACTCGGTTCAGTAGTTTTTGAGTTTATTCGTAACCAACAAATACAAATCTTTCATCTTTATAACATTAGTATAAATCATGTTATTCAGTACCCAAAGTTAAAATAATTACTTAAGTTCTTATAAGTGTAACTTTGTCTTAATTAAAAAAAAAACACATTTAAATTCAAGTAAGCCAGTGGCTACATCAATCATGTCTATAGCAAATTCAAAATGGCGGTTAGGAATACAAAATGGCGTTGTATTCTACAATAAAATAACGTTACTATGTGACGTGTCTTAATAATAAAATTAAAGATAACTAAAATAAATTATGGCGATTGAAGATTTATTTAAAAATGAAGACAAAAATAAAAAAACCAAGTTATAGGATGCCCAAAGACATGTTAAAAAATCGACTCCTCAAATACAACCATTTTCTTTTATAATCCCAATGCCAAAGAGGTTGGAAGAAAATAATTCTCTTTTCTAGAGAAACTTTTTCTTTAAACGTCTTTGCCTAGTGCATAGATGGCCAGCTATCGCGGTTTTCCGATTTTCTATTCTCGTAACTAATGTCACTTGTGCGGTGTAACTTCTACTACGGCGCGTGTCACTTTGACACCTTTGGACGCGGCAGACAGCCGCGACTGATACGTGTACAGTCTTTTGAATTCAGCACCTCAGATTTCTGTCGGACGTCCGAACGCTCAAGGTTACGTCCACGACTTACGTCCGATAGTTTTGCACAGCTCTGTGTACATTCATTATCTAGATCGCGGCTATCAGCCGCGTCCGATAATTTGTTTTCAGCTTAACGGCCGAAATCGGCTAGATTTCCATTTCACTTTTCACCCACTAAACGTGATAGGTGGTGAGCCCATCGCCGGACCGGGTCTTTCACACATGCCTCAGAATTAATTGTGTGACCTACGGGTTTCCTCACTATGTTTTCCTTCACCGGCGGGCTAGTGATAAATATATGCGTAAGTATTTTAAAAAAATTGGCAAAAGCCGGGATTTGAACCCGAGATATGAGAATATGAGAAGTCGAAATATCCTTAATAGGAAAACAGCTGTAGAATAAATGTCATGACATTTTAAAGAAATGGAATGCTATGTCTACTGGCCTGGTTGTCTATGCGTAATATAAATAAATGATTTAAAAATAAATAATATTTCAAAGGAATCGCAAATGTAGATAAATAAAATTCGAAATTTCTACCTTCATTGTAAAAAGCTGAAATCTTATCTGTAGTTAGACTAAAAATACATTGTTTGGTTCAAAAGTATATACTATCTGCTTACCCCTTAAGACAGCCTGAGTATAGAATTAGATAGCATATTGATGACGGTAAGAATTTCAAAAAAGAGTTTTCATTGAAATCTTATTATAAATTGTAATATAAAGAATGAATATAGACTTGCGCTTTATTACCGAGGGAGTCAGCAGAGGAATTTCACAACTGGAAGTAAAGTACTGTACACAACTTATTGTATTCCTACTTCCCTACTAATAATAATGCGAAAGTGACTCTGTCTGTCTGTTGCCTTTTCACGGCATTAAAGCTAAATCCATATTGATGAAATTTGGCAGGGAGATAGCTTGCATCTTAAGAAAGGATGTAGGCTAGTTTTCATTTCGGAATGTGAGCAGTCCTATGTAATTTTGAACTAAACATCACACAGTAAGAATAATCAAAACTAAATAAAATATGTGTATAAATATAAAATAGCAAAATAAAACTTTTACTACTCTCTGCACCTAGGATCTTATAAGGAAAATGTGTCTTTTATACAATACTGTTGTGTACTATAAAATGCATACAATGTCCTATTTTATTAGGTAACGAATGAAATAGTTTAAAAGTGATTCTAACATGTAATAGTCGAAGTCATAGGAGCAACTCGAAAAAAACGAAAAGTCACCAAATACCTAATTTTAAACAATAAAGAAGCCAACTTCAATACAGTTAACTAAAAAAAGTAAAAAGCACTAGTCACCACTACGATTTTCGAAGGTTCCCCTGTCTCTGGGATGCCATCAGATTCTGGTTTCCTTATCATGGTACCACCGTTGGAATACCACCTTTCCAACAAAAAAAGAATCTTCAAAATCGTATCATAAAAGACGAAGTTATCGAACACACGTAAAAAAATATATACGGTTTTGGGTTTGGTTCCGTACCTCGGAATGAATATCTCTATTTATTATTATTATTGATACACAATAAAGTTCAATGAATACTTCAAAAAAGGAGTTTCTCAATTTGACTGTCTGTTTTTTTACGTATGTTACGCGATTATTCCGCCAATTACGAATCGACTTGGATTATTCTTTTTCTGTTTGGTAGATCTGCAGAGATGATCCCATTTAAATTTTATCGAATACGGAAAGCGGTTTTTTAAAAATCAACAGAAATCAAAAAAGTGTTTATCGATGATATTTTTAGTGCCATTTCTTGAAGTCTGTTTTTTTCTTATTAGAGTTCCATCCAAAATTTATCTCTAAAATAAAATCTAATATCTCGAAATACAATGTGACAGGCTTTCAAAGTCTTATCACAAGGTTTTTTCTACCGTCTTACTAAGGAACTCTAGTAAATACTACCACAGAACATTTTTTCGTGATCTCGTAGTTGTTTCCATTATAAAAGTTTTCATTCATACATCATTCATTACCTATTAAAATTGAATATTATATGATATTATAATTTTGACGTACAGAGTTAAACAAATGAAATGTCAGTTTATGTTAATACTTTAGAGGGCGCTGGCAAAGGTAAAACTGACGTTTTAAATAGTATATTTCGTAACTAGTACAGAATGAGGCTGTTTCTTACCCGAGGAAGGAAGCTAGTTTCGAAATCTTTCTTTCCGAGGGTAAGAATAGTATACTACACACCTAGGGAAGTGAAATAAAAAAACTCTAGGTCGAGGTCTACAAACATGTGATCTGAGGATTTTTTATTTCCTTCCCGAGGTGTGTATACTTTTTTTCTGCTCGACGGAGGCGGAAAGCGGCAACTGCCTTTAGCGCAGCGGGACGAAAGTTGACGCTTTCCGCCCGGTTTGGCCTTTTCATCTCTCCGGGCGGAAAGCACAATTTTGGCCTCGGTACGAACGATACTTCTTCTACTACTATTGCCGCCGACTGCATGAGATTGTTGTAAGACTGTGCAGCACATAGTATTTACTTCCTACCTACTTCACTAATATGTGTTGTTTCCAGCTTTTTAGGCAGTCGGGTTTTTTATTTTTTATATTAACTTTTTTTTAGTTTATTCGTTACAAACATAAATACATAAATAATAAATAGAGCAGTGATAGCCCGGACGGTTAAAAAGCCGGTCGAAAATCAGTGAGGCTCGGGTTCGAATCCCGGCATGTACCAATGAGTTTTTCAAAAAACTTACGTACATATTTATCACTAGCTCGACGGTGAAGGAAAACATCGTGAGGAAACCCGCAGGTCTCAGAATTAATTCTGAGACATGTGTAAACAGACCCGGTCCGGCGATGGGCTCACCACCTATCACGTTTAGGAGTCCAATGTATCTCGTGAAATGTGGGTATATCCAGTAATGGAATACCTCTGCCTACCCCCTCGGGGATGAAAGGCGTGAGATTATTATTTATTATTATTTAAACATAAATACAAATCATTCCTCTTTATAATATTAGTGTAGATTTACAAATGTTGGTATGTTTTTTATTTGTAGAAATATGTTTATTGCGGTTCCTTTACATTTGTCAGCGCCTTAAGTATATACTTTTTTTTTTCTTTAAATGACACAGAAAAAGTCAGTTGTAAATTGCCTCATTGAATTTCATTTTGCTGTAGACATATTGGGAAGTGTTCATACGAAAAAGTGAATTTTCTAAATGGTCTCTTAATCGGCTACCCGCCTATTTGTGTTTATAGATTTAAGATTAAATTTAAGAACATAAAACTTTTTATATAGTCTTTTAAGTGATGTGGATATTTGACCCTTTAACGATCATAGGCAGTTTAATTTTTCATTGGTTATGTATGAATCTTATTTCAATTACATAGAGTTCAAGTTGTGGTGGTAACTATTGTCCCTCTGCCTTATAAAGTGTTTGTTTTATTTCCACACTATTAAATTTGTAAGACTAGATTTCCCTTGTTTCAAAAATACCTCAACATTTTCAAATCTGTATAACTTTTTGTTTATAAATTTTAATGACCTTTCTCTAGTTTTACATATTTTTACCGCCATCTGTGTTTTTTTGTTTAAAATTAGTGACCATAGATTCGCATTTCATCTATGCAACCCACTTTTTAACCAGTTATTATTATAAATTGTCAAATAACATAAGTGAAGCACAAATCGGATAAAAATACAACGCGTAACAGAATGACCGCAATTCCTGAAATTCGTTTGATCAGTATCGACTACTTATTCGATTTCAGCTATTTTTAATATGTGTTAAATTTTTTTAAAAAAATTATTAGCGTAGCTGATTTTAGTGCTTTGTATGGAAATCGTGCTATTGTTAATCGATATTTAAGAAAATTGGTTAGACACAAGTAAAGTTCGATTGCATCATATTTTTTTATATTAATGTACTCATTTGGGGTGTATGAGGAATTGCGCTTTTTCTGTTACGCGTTGTATAAGGTTAAGGCATGTATATGTTTAGATTACTTTGTAGATGAAATGCAAATCTATTTATTTATGCAATAAATACACCTTTATCTTACTTAAGTAATACCAATCCATGAAAATAGGCAGCAACCATAAATGTTTATTAAAAATATGCTCTAAGACTATATGAAGAGTGTTCAAATTCGCATCTCTAGACACTGCCTTCCAAGATATCAACGGCCTCCCAACTCAATGAGGGGGAAGCTGTGCCTTCCAATGAACAGTCTGATGATGATGATGATGGTAATATGATGATGAGAGCATAAGGCAACTAATACGAGGTGATGTGGTATGTACTAGGTGTGATAAGTTTTCATACTAGATTAAATACTATAGCTTAGACATAATTACTAAGTCTTTCCGCCCCCGTCATCGTCCGCTATTTGATATACCTAATATAAAGACAATCTCTATTAAATAGTCCCTTAAACTTGGCACTCACACATATAAACAACATCTTACAGCACGATAAATCTCTTGATTAATTTTTTCACACCGAACCGATATTCTTATCTACAGTATGTCGCTACCTCAGATCATAAATAAAAAGTAAAGATGGAGCTCTGCGAAGGATAAACTGAAGCCAGAAAAACTACTCCACGCTCTGTGCATACACACTCACACGCACACATTTACAAGCAAACTACTAAAGCTACACCGATCAGTTAGAACTAGTTCGTGAATTGAAGCAATACGTACGAAAAAAAAAGTCATCGGGAAATGTGCATGTGAGCGTAAATGCACGGAGCGTGGAGTAGTTTTTCTGGCTTCGCTCCATCTTTACTTTTTATTTGATCTGAGGTCGCTACCTCGCAGCATTCTTACTGAATAATATATTGCCTGTAACTTACATGTGTGGTCTGTCTACTGTTAGTGTAAGTTGGTAGATAAATAAACAAAAGCGTGTTTATATGCAGTGTTTAACACAGATGATGTCACTTTTTCGGCAATAATGTTAAAAAGAGACAGCATTATGTTTGGATGATTAGGGGTGTCCACTTAGAAAATACATCGATGTTTTTTTTCGATGCAATACATCGAGACTGTGCATCGATGTTTTCCGATACATCGGATAGAAACATCGATGTTTTTTCAAAATCGAGTATTTTTACCTGTTACTAACAAAAAAAAATACTTTTCATGCAAACCCGCGTTGATTCAGTTGTTGTTAATTAAAAAAATAAAGCAATGAGAGAACATTCTTTGTTTTTATTAGAAAAAGTACAAACAAAATACAATACACTGTTTATTTATCTTCTTGGTTGTCGACAGTAAAATGATAGTAACTTTTACCGAAGACTTGATTGTGACTTCTTGAGGCAATACAAAAATGTCCATTCCACGCAAAGAGATTAAAATATAATAGGACATAGAGAGGCATTGGGAATATTTTCATACAAAACTTTGAAGCTCAAGCGTCATGTCAGTTAGTATGAACGCGAGCTGTCATTCGGTCGAAATTGTACTAGACTTATTCCACTTGGAATAACATTTGGCTCCAAATTTTCCTCGCTTTGTCCCCTCTATGCCATATTATATTTTCTCTTTGAATAAACCTGATACCTTCGATCGCTAATATGAAAACAGATAGATACACAACGCCTTAATTCAAATAAAAATATGTTTTTTGTAATTTTTAATTAGTTTTAATTCGAAACACAATATGACAGTTGTAAAGCGTTCTTTTCATACATTTGATAAAGTATCCAAGCTATTTATGTATCTAGTATGAAAACGATTAGTGTATTTTCATCTTTCTAGATATAAATTTAGTATAAGCGAAAGTTTTTATTACTACACTGTAAGTAGAATAGACAGTAAAATAAATATCATTTCTCGTAGCGATCAAATGGTTCGAATTTCTAACTTAAGCCTTAATATCGAATGTTTCATTATTAAAGTATTTAAATGAAGATGGTCTTTTATTTTTATTAAGTCTAGTCAATCTTATTAATCACAATAACATAGGTATATATAGAGTGCGTTACTCCAGCGGAAATTTGTCGAATATCGGCATTTGAGGGATACAGATAATTAGTTGTCCGGCTTCTGTAAATGTTGTGCAGATTTAAAAATTTGTATTGCTTAAAGTTTTTGAGTAATTCAAGAAAAACAGTTTCCGCTGGAGTAACGTTACCCCAGCGGCAATTTTTTTTTTCTAATGGGAATATTGAAATAATTTTTATCTACATAATCAGTTGTGATGACGGAGTAAATGTTGCGACTTAATTTGAATTTGTATCGTTAATGGTTCCGAAGATATTCAAAAATTTCAAAATGACGCATTTTTGATGTTTGCGTTTTTCGCTGAATTTCGAAAATGGTTAAGCGCACTATCATAATTTTTTGTACATGACTTCTTATGTCTTATTCCTAATTAGTTGTGAAATAAAAAATTAAAAATAATTTATCGTTTAGGAGTTATGTAAGCAAATAGAAAAACCCTCTAATACGTCCTAGCACTTCGAATAAGAGGTCTAGAGACTTGTTTGAAACGTTATTTTGTAGCTTGCAACTGCCTTCAGATATTTGTGAAGTTTCATTAGTATCCTATAAGTAATTAATAAATTATAATGAAATTTAGCTCGGTTTGGGCCTCGACGCGCAGACCGTTATTTAACCCCCTATTAATGGACTTTTTTGTGGGATTTTTTAACCGAATAATACGTAAATAATTAGTTATATAGTTCAATTTTATACTTGTGAAATTTCAGCATCGTACAATCAATAATTAAGGAGATAATCAAAAAATACTCATTTTAAGTTATTTATCGTGGTAACCCGACCGAGTTTAGATGGTCACAGAAAAGCGGCCGTTTAGTACATTATGCTAACCTTTTAAATATATAGGATAGTTTTATAAGGTTTTTTACAATTGCGTACACAAGTGTTAAAAAACTTATTGACAGGTATTGACAGGTTTCTATAAAACCTTTTAATAAAAAATACGAAAAATAAAAAGTCATTGAACTTAGGTATATTTATTCTGCGAGCATCTTTTTATACAACATAAATATAAATCAACTTCAAAAACTAAATCAGATAATTATTACTGGACTAAATTATTGTGGTAGTATAGATAGTTATCAATTTAGGTATTATTATCAATTTTTTAAATTCTCCCGGGAACGGGAATAAACTGGATTCGCGCGGGCAACGCCGTTGGACACCCGCTATCAATAATAACATTAAATAGCATCACTATTCAGAAAAATTAAAATATATTATAGTTTTTTAAGAACAAGCTTTTATTATGTTCTTGTTAATATAAAAAGAACTAAAAATTACAAAATAATAATTTAATATCAGGTTTAAAATACAGGAAAATATCATTATAATATA
This sequence comes from Ethmia dodecea, assembly GCA_963855545.1. Taxonomy (NCBI): domain Eukaryota; kingdom Metazoa; phylum Arthropoda; class Insecta; order Lepidoptera; family Depressariidae; genus Ethmia; species Ethmia dodecea. The sequence continues at coordinate 1,473,590 of OY979463.1, read as the reverse complement.
ATCAACACTTTTTTAATAAATAAAAGCGTGTTACATTAAGATTGCAAAAAGAAACATATTGAAGGTGTAATTGTGCTTAATGTTCTTTAATGTTCCATCGCAATGAAACTTGATTTTATTTATTGGAAAAGTATTGATTATACAACTATATTTTTATGGCTTGCAAATAAAAAGCTGTTAATTGAAAAAATAAAACAAATAACACTTCAACGTGGGAATAGTAGTTTGTGTCATGAGGGAGCAAAACTATATTTTTACGGCGAGGGCGTTTTTTTAAATCACGAATATAGTGAATGATTCTAGGATAGAATCCCGAACGTAGTGAGTTTTCCGGTGTTTATCACTGCAGTCACTGCTACTTGAATACATTTTAAAATATAAAATACACAAACAATTCGATGTCGGAATTGGAAAGCGCGCGCATTGCCACAGCAATTTTTTTGACAGTGTGGCACAACCATCGAACCCCATTCAGCCTTGTCAGCATATAAGTTACTCTATGCTTGTCAACCTAATGCGGCGAAAAATGGAACTAATGTTTTGATAAAGTACTTAAGCTACAGTAGCGCCAACCTTAGATGCAAACTTATTTTGTTAATCTCTTTGGTTAAGAATGTTGCGGGATATTTTTGATTCCAAATTCAAAACACTTTTATTCGCACTTATTAAGATCCTATCGGAAAAGACTTACTTTGATCCCTGTTATTGAGGACCAAAACGTCACTTTTCGAATAGATGGTATGAAAAAAATATTGTTGTTTTTCATTGCTTTTGTTAAGTTATGTACTAATTTTCAAAAACGATGTTTTGTCTCTGCCATACCTACCTATATAAATTTCGAAAAAGAATGTTTGATGAAATAGAATTAAATGTTGACTTGTCATCGTCGAGTCGAGAGGTTGCCTTTGCCGATCGATCACAGCCTCATCCTGATCTTTCAGTGGTTCGACGAGTTAACGGTTTCATTTCCGTTCCCGTGGGAAAATTCTAATCTATAATATAATACTCCCAGAAAAGTAAGCTTTCAATTGGTGAAAGATTTTTTAAATCTCGCGTGTAAAATTTTACTACATAGCGGGTGTCCAGCGGCTTTTCCCGCCCGGATCCAGTTTATTCCCATTCCCGTGGGAATTTCCTATAATTCCTTCATAGTGGTTTCCTAAGACATATAAGACCATGATATTTTGAACAGTGGGTGCAGTGGATCCAGTTTATTCTCGTTCCCGTGGGAATTTCCTATAATTCCTTCATAGTGGTTTCCTAAGGCATGTAAGACCATGATATTTTAAACAGCGGGTGCCGTGGATCCAGTTTATTCTCATTCCCGTGGGAATTTCCTATAATTCCTTCATAGTGGTTTCCTAAGACATATAAGACCATAATATTTTAAATAGTGGGAGCTGTGGATCCAGTTTATTCCCGTTCCCGTGGTAATTTCCTATAATTCCTTCATAGTGGTTTCCTAAGGCATGTAAGACCATGATATTTTAAACAGCGGGTGCCGTGGATCCAGTTTATTCCTGTTCCTGTGGCAAGTTCTGAAATTCCCTTTATAGTGGTTGCCTACGACATAAGACACCTATTGGCTGGGTGCGCGATGACAGCGCCAACTAGTGGTAACAATTACGGCGGACTTTGAAATGTCAAATAGCTGGCTGTCATTACGAAAAGTAAGTAAACACAAAAATAATTTCAGTGAAACAACGTTATTTACTTAGGTCCTGTTGGATATTGTAAGTCTATAGCGTCGATAATAATGTTGACCTTTTTTATTTCCCGTCAAAAATGCCACAATCAGTAAATTTCAGGCAGTATACCTACACGGACTTTCTCATGGCTTCACGGGAAATAAGTAAAGAAATGGACAAAATTTATCGACTAGAGCGTTTCATGTATCTTGTAGACCATTATTTATAGCAGTACTGTCGATAATAATGCAGACTGTTGTGTATTTTCAGTTCAACATGGCCCAATGAGATTAAAATATCTTTGACATGGCCAAATTGATTATAAAAACTGGATTCCGGACAATATATAATAAATAATATAATAAATAACGCACAATATAGTTTTCCATCCACAAACCACTACAAAATACAAACAGTTAGTTTTGGCTCAACATGTGCAAGATGTAAAAGAAATAAAATGTGAAAATCAAATGAGCCGCACCATTGGAGCTAGTGTAATTAGACAAACTTCAGTGACGTCAACGCCATACAAAACATCATTGCAGTCGTTGATCTTGTTTCCAACTTGCTCTTGGAAATTTATAGAATTTGCGATCACTATTTTTGCCATTATTCTTGCAGTTGACTACGCAATAGGTTTCGTTACCCATGTTCAAGTATTTATTTCCACTAAGAATGCTCGAATACGTAAATTTCTCTAGTAAAAAGTGACAGTTCGTCCGACCCGAGTTTCTTTTTTAGCCACCATGGGCGCTGCGATCGATTCGTGGTTCCCCCACCCCCTACTTCGCACCCAGCCAATACATACGATATTTCAAACAACGGGTTGCGCGCGCGGATCCTGTTTTTCCCGTTTCCGTGAGAATTAAAAAAAACCCTTCATAGCGGTTGCCTACTACACTAAGACACCTACATACCATATTTCATGTTTCGAGGTGAATAGTACGTATTTGTCTTTTGTAACCAGTTTTTATATTTTCCCATGGAAATGAGATATTTTTCAGAACTAAAAAGTAATCTAGACGTTGACCCGGGTACTCAGTTATCTTCATACCAAATTTCATCAAAATCCGTTCAGAATTTCTGAGACATGTGTAAACAGACCCGGTCCGGCGATGGGCTCACCACCTATCACGTTTAGGGGTCTCTAATATATCTCGTGAAATGTGGGTATATCCAGTAATGGAATACCTCTGCCTACCCCCTCGGGGATAAAAAAAAGGCGTGAGATTAGATTATTATATTATTTTCACGATGCGAATGTATAAGTATAATATACAATTATAAACAATAATAATAATATTGTATATTTATACATTATAGCCTACCTTGTTTACCAACTAATGTCCTTCTTGGTGGAACAAGTAACCCACAGAAAAAGAAGAAAAGTTAAGAAGCACTACACATTAATAATAACTGTTAATAGGTACGAAGATTTAGCTCGATTTAAGTATAGCAGACTGCTAGGATAATGGCATCACTATCACTACATAGTATAAAACAAAGTCGCTTTCTCTGTCCCTATATCCCTATGTCCCTTTGTATGCTTAAATCTTTAAAACTACGCAACGGATTTTGATGCGGTTTTTTTTAATAGATAGAGTGATTCAAGAGGAAGGTTTAAGTATTAGCATTGCACCCGTGCGAAGCCGGGGCGGGTCGCTAGTAATATATAAAATGTTCATGTGAAACTCCAAAAAAAATTAAATTAAATCAATAGGTACTCAAAAGACAATGTACGCGTCTGTACCGAACTTGAAAGACTATTAAACTACGTGTTTTAGAATGTTAGCATAATGTACTAAACGGCCGCTTTTCTGTGACCATCTAAACGCGGTCGGGTTACCACGGTAAATAACTTAAAATGTGTATTTTTTGATTATCTCGTTAATTATTGATTGTACGATGCTGAAATTTCACAAGTATAAAATTGAACTATATAACTAATTATTTACGTATTATTCGGTTAAAAAATCCCACAAAAAAGTCCATTAATAGGGGGTTAAATAACGGTCTGCGCGTCGAGGCCCAAACCGAGCTAAATTTCATTATAATTTATTAATTACTTATAGGATACTAATGAAACTTCACAAATATCTGAAGGCAGTTGCAAGCTACAAAATAACGTTTCAAACAAGTCTCTAGACCTCTTATTCGAAGTGCTAGGACGTATTAGAGGGTTTTTCTATTTGCTTAAATAACTCCTAAACGATAAATTATTTTTTATTTCACAACTAATTAGGAATAAGACATAAGAAGTCATGTACAAAAAATTATGATAGTGCGCTTAACCATTTTCGAAATTCAGCGAAAAACGCAAACATCATAATGCGTCATTTTGAAATTTTTGAATATCTTCGGAACCATTAACGATACAAATTCAAATTAAGTCGCAACATTTACTCCGTCATCACAACTGATTATGTAGATAAAAATTATTTCAATATTCCCATTAGAAAAAAAAAATTGCCGCTGGGGTAACGTTACTCCAGCGGAAACTGTTTTTCTTGAATTACTCAAAAACTTTAAGCAATACAAATTTTTAAATCTGCACAACATTTACAGAAGCCGGACAACTAATTATCTGTATCCCTCAAATGCCGATATTCGACAAATTTCCGCTGGAGTAACGCACTCGGCTGTTACGGGTTGATGAAGAAAGAGACAAAAAGAAACAATTTCTAAGTCTTACATAATCATTATTTATTTAGCATATCACATACTTAAAAGTCTCAAATATACAAATTAACTAAAAGTTACCGACTCTCAACCAAAGAAATGACAGTTCTGGATATATTTACTTCTTATGATCAAAAAAATAAAAACTGGCTGATTTAAAAGGGCATTACTCCTACTACATAGTATAATATTATAAACGCGAAAGTTTGTATGTATGGATGTTCCGCTTTCACGCAAAAGCTACAGAACGGATATTGATGAAACTTTACAGTTTTATAGCTTATACATCAGAATCACACATAGGCTAAGGGAACGGGAACTACGCGGGTGAAACCGCGGGGCGCTGCTAGTATAATATAAAATTTTGGAATGGAAAAAAAACAGTAACCCATGACACTTCTTCGGTGAATACGAATATAACGACACACTGACATTCGCGAATATGTCATTTTGCCAACGTGACATCTTGGGGCCAATTCTACTAAATGACAGCGGTGATAGTTGGATGACAATGACATGGCAATGGTCACTCGATGGTGTTATTTGGCACTTTTCGTATTCTGTTAACTGTCAGTTTTCACAGTCATTCAACTATCATTGTTCACCACTTTTGGTATTGGGTAGTTGACAGCATCGAAATTAAATTGCGAGTAGTCATTCCTGTAGTCCTGTAGTCCTCCTCTTCGCTCCGAGCCGCCAATAAGTTGGCAGTGATTGTGCTTGCTCCGCATTTAAAAAATTGAATTAAGTGGTTTAAAGTGCAAAGTATAATATAAAAATCATATAAATAGTTGCATTATCACACAGTGACTGCAAATTCATAAAAATCATTGAATAAAAATAACTATAAAGTGCTATTTATTCCGAAAAACAATTCCGTCGACGAGTGTTTGGCAAGAACGCGTAAGCGACGTGATATGCACGGCGCATAAGACCTTTTGGACACAGCTTGCACGGAGTGGCCTGCAATTATTCGATTTAGTGTTATTATTGTTCTACCCATTGGAAACGAAATAAAACACAGTGAGTATTGTATCTTTGAGCTCACTTTTGTTGGTTACATATTCGGAATTCCATCGAATCTTCTGATAAACTACAAAGCATTGGATTATGGAAAACGATTCCAATATGTCCGTATGCGATGTGGATGGAGGTGATACGACCCAGAGTGATACAACTCCACCCAACTACGTCTTCTCTCGCGGCAAAAGTGTGACTACGGATGACTTAAATAAATTAAAGGAGGAGATTAAGCATATGTTCTCGTCTTTGTTAGCTACGCAGCAACAGGAAATTAAAAATATCACGCCCACACTCAAGGAAATACAACAAACAAATATAAATATTGAGAATTCCATCTCGCTTCTCACAGCACAAAATGAGGAATTAAATAAGAAAATTATAGTCCTTGAAAATAAATCGAAAGAGGACAGGGAGTATATTACAATCTTGGAGGAGAAAATAGAAAACCTGCAATTAAGCTACCGCAAATCAAACCTTGAGATTAAAAATGTACCAAGGAAGAGTAACGAAACCAAGGAGGACCTGGTTGAAATGGTCCTAGAGTTATCTTCAAATATTGGGGGTCATCTTAACAAAACAGATATCAAAGATATATACAGAGTGCGCGGAAAGAACGATAATATACGTAACACCCCAATTATAGTGGAAACCTCGTCAACCCTAATCAAAACTGATATTTAAAAATTGTGCAGAATATTTAATACGAAAAATAAAAACAAACTTTGTGCAAAGCACCTTGGCCTGCGTAGCTCTGAAGACACACCAATTTTTATATCAGAACAACTGACAGCAAGAGGATCTCGTTTACATTTCCTGGCAAGAGATCTCGCCAAGTCCAAGAAATATAAGTTTTGTTGGACAGCATATGGACGTATATACATTCGAAAATCTGAAGACTCACGTATTATAGCAATTAAATCCGAAGCTCAAGTGCAAACTCTTTTTAACAGTGACTGACTATATAAAATTGTTTTTCCTCGTACTTTGATATCCTTGCATAACTACCAGATCTGTTTAAAAATGCTGGTCTTTTGTTTGTATCTTATTAAATCGTTTATATACCTTTTGTCCATGCAACTTTACACACACTATTCAAGTGCATACGCACTGTATCAAATCTACTCAGCATACATATCTGACACACACACATATACACATACATTCACTTATTTCATTTACACCATTGAACACATTTCACACTATCAAAAACACCTAAAAAACATAGCTAAATGCCTAATTGTCTTAATCATAACAGCTAGTAACATTGCGCAATCAACCATTCTAAGAAAACAAAAAGTAAATAGCCCAAGTACGTTGCTCAACATATATAACTGCCAGTGTAGTCTCACATGCGATGTGACTAATTTAGATTATCATAATGGATAGCACCTTAAATACATTAAATGACTTAGATAATACTGAAATTGCGGAGGCTTCATATGGAGACATAGGACAGCTAAGTAACATAATCAATTTTAAGAAAAATGACTTTACAATAATTTGTCAAAATATTCGGAGCGTGTATTGCAACTTCGATGATCTCTCAATCACTCTATCACAACTAACATCATCACCCGAAATTATAGTTCTTACTGAATGTTGGATCCGTGAGGATAAACCTATTCCAACGCTCGCTGGATATAAATCCTATTCTACATCGAATCATCTAAATCAAAGTGATGGTGTTGTTGCCTATACTAAAGATAGTATCACAATGAATGTTAAAGAAATTACTCTAACACATGCCTCTTGTCTTCAAATTGAGATAGGTAACAAGACAATATTGGGCATCTATCGCTCCCCCTCAAACACAATCGCTGACTGTTTTATTAATTCACTGAACCAACATCTAGAATCTATAAAAAACAGTAAATATATAACTCTTGTGGGTGATCTCAATATTAATACTATTCCAAAAGACACTGAAATATCACATGAGCGCAAAAATAGACTGAATTATCTGACCATGCTATCTACTCACAATATCATGCTGGGGCACAACCTACCTACTAGAGACACAAACTGTCTGGACCATGTCATGTTAAAATTGGATAAAGAATTAACTGTTGCGCGTGTTATTATCTTGAATACCTCTATCACTGACCACCTTATGGTTTTAGTTCATTTTTCTAACATATTTAAAAAACACAAAACAAAGAAAACTAAGTCATCTACAGATTTTGATCAAGCGTTATTAAGTTTACAAAATAAACACCTAGAAGAACTGTTATTTTGTAATGATCCCAATTTAGTTACTCATAAATTGATAGGTAAAATTATAGACTCTTTGAAAGAAAATACTAGTATAAAGCCTATTCCTAAAACCAAAAGAATTATTAAGCCGTGGATAACTGAGGGCTTATTACGCTGCATTAGGAACAGAAATAGCATGCAAAAACGACTACGCTTAAATCCTCATGACGAAATTCTTGGAATCACCTACAGACGTTACCGCAACTTTTGCACTAAAGTATTAAAGAAAGCAAAACGAAGTTATGATAGTCAGCTTTTACGCAATGCCTCAACATCCAAGACGCTTTGGAACGGTATTAAGAGTGTCACCCATTTAAAGAAAATAAACTCAGACGATCTCAAACTTTTAAATATCAAAACCACTCAACAGGAATCCGCAGATTATGTCAATAGCTATTTCGCTAATGTTGGGGAAAATTTAGCTAGCGACATCCTTCAGTCTCGTCATTCTTCAAGTGTCTTGAGTACTCCTCATTCTGCCGAGTCACAACCTAATTCGTTTGTCCTGATGAATACTGACCCAGTAGAGGTTCACACAGTTCTTATGAACCTCAAATCAAATAGCGCTCCTGGTTGGGATTCCATTCCTACTAGCTTCCTCAAGCAAGCCGCTAGTACTGTGGTTCCTGTTATCTCTCACTTGGCTAATCTTTGTTTTACCCAAGGGATTTTTCCTTCGTTATTAAAACAATCAATTATTACCCCTGTGCACAAGGGTGGTGATGGAGACGACGTGAACAATTATAGGCCTATTTCAGTTTTACCATCAATATCGAAAATTTTAGAAAAATTAATAAATACAAGACTTAAAAATTACCTTCATAAATATAAAATTATTGCGCAGTCTCAGTATGGCTTCCAGGCGGGAATAAGTACTCAAGATGCTATTCTTGCATTAACTTCAACTATAACTAATCTATTAGAAGAGAAAAAGAAATGCATATCAGTCTTCTTAGATCTTAAAAAAGCTTTTGACACCGTCTCCGTTCCCATTCTTGTGCACAAACTTGACCAGATCGGTATTAGAGGTACCCCATTGGATCTGCTTAGGGATTACCTAGGTGAGAGAAAGCAGCGAGTAAAGATAGGGCATATCGTCAGCAATGACTCCAAAATAACCTTTGGAGTGCCCCAGGGTAGCGTTTTAGGGCCAACATTATTTTTAATATACATAAATGATTTATGTAATATATCACTACACAACGCGAAACTTTTTTCGTATGCTGATGATACTGCGATAGTTTTTTCAGGTGATTGCTGGAATTCGGTTAAGGATGTAACAGAATTGGGCCTATCAAAAATTTCCCAATGGCTTTCAGCTAATTTGTTAACACTAAATACAGTTAAAACTAACTATATATGCTACAGCATATATAACCGTACCCAACCATTTGAATCATACTCCATAAAGATCCATCAATGTGACAATCCTATGAATCCCAATTGCGCCTGTCCAATAATAAACAAAGTGGTTTCTACTAAGTACCTGGGTGTCGTTGTGGACCAGCGGCTCTCGTGGCATGCTCAGATTGAATTAATTTCAGGCAGGTTAAGGAAGTTAATATGGATATTTAGTCTGTTGAGACACGTTGCCGATAAAGACTTACTCACAAAGATATACGTTGCTTTAGGCCAGTCTCTTCTTATATACTGTCTACCTGTATGGGGTGGAGCGTCTAAAACTAAACTGCTAGAAGCTGAGCGTTCTTTAAGAGCACTGCTAAAAGTAATGTATTTTAAAAAATATTGATTTTCAACCGATGCTCTTTATACTACTTCTGGTCTCTTGACTATTCGGCAGCTATATATACTACATACTATTTTAAAAAAACATAAATCACTTACGTTTGATCCAAATATACTTACCAAAAGGAGGAAGGATGTTGTGGCAAAAACACTTAATGCGAACACTTATTTTGCTAAATATCAATTTACTCATCAATCTACACATTTATATAACATTGTCAACAAGAGGCTGGAAATATATCCTTTATTATCCATTGATTGCAAAAAGAAACTAACTGAGTGGCTGAAGAAGCTTAATTATGTTGACACAGAAAAGTTGTTGGAATACAGTAGTTAACGATTCAAAACACACACACACACACACACACCCTCCCTCCCTCACATACACCTACATACCCCTCACCCACACACCCCCACACACACCCTTACATACCCCACACCCACACACCCTTACATACAATCCTGTGGTTCTCTATACTGATCCCAAGAAAATACTTTCGTAGGGCAGGAATGTATGTAATACACAGAATTTGCAAATGTCAGTTGCAAAATTATTTCTGTATCAGTTTGTGTTTCTTAAGTAATATAAATATATAGAACAAAATGTTAGTAGTTAACAATATTATTGGCTTATATAATAGTATTGTAGTGATATGGAAGAGTAAGGTATCCTGACACAAGTATTATAATACTTAAAAGGATGCCTTAAAAATGTATACTTTAAGCAAATTTATAGTTTAATAAACATTTTTTTCATTTTTTTTTCATTTTTCATTTTTTCATTCATTGAAAAGATTATCCCAAAACACCTCAAAATATGTATTTCGATTTTAAATTTACAATTATAGCAAATTTAAAAATAATAAAACAATCAAAAAAAGTGCTGCAATTGAGTACTACAAACTATGACGTCACGGTTTGCTATTTCAGTACATTTTCCATAGTAAAATTTAACTGATTTGACTAGGTAGGACACAACCCTATTCTACTTTTCCTACCATGGAATGGCGCTGTCCAGTGATTGCTTTTTTTCCCTTATTTAAAATTCAGATTTCAGCTCTGCTTCAGAGTTTATGCACAAAAATACACAAGTTTCTTCAAAACTTATCGAAATGATCAATCAACTAAAAGTTTTAGTGCCGAAAACCCGAAATAAAACTAATGACACGCATGGTAGTAATAGTTAATATATGGTAGGCAACACCTAACGTAGTCCATAGTCATTCCATTGTAATGCCACTATGATTTTAGTGGAATACAAATTAGATGTCATAGTGCCAGTTGCAGCATAATGGAATGATAGTTCGATGACAATGGCTCGCCAATGTCTGACATTTAGTGGAATTGGCCCCCTTGCCTATTGATGTGACGTGACATTCTAACAATGTCATTTTGCCAACACATATGTGTCTTTTTGCCAACTTGAAATTTTTTAATGTGACATACTGCAAACATGACATCTTGCCAATGTGACACTGTGCGCTTGATCCTGTTATTTAGTCCAAAACTAGGCAATGCCTGTACTAATTGCACTTAACAATATTAACATAAATACACATATGAACACCCAGAACCAACAATCGTGTACACACACACAAATGTTGGCCCCGGGAATTGAACCCGTGACCTCTAGCTCAGAAGGCAGGCACCACCAACTAAGCCAACAGGCCCTACCATGATTTAAGAGAAAGAAATGCATATTAATCTGTTATAGGACGCCTGTATCTTCTTTTTCTGCGATGTTTTAACATCTGAAACAGAAAATTATTAATATTATTACCTTTTCATGAGTGCAGGATTTTTTTTATGAATAAGAATAGGTACAATACAATACAACAACTCGTTATTATACACCAAAAACAACACAATATGGATACCAACATTAACTAAAGTACAATGGGCGGTCTTATCGCTTTTAGCGATCTCTTCTAGACAACCTTAGGATGGATGAAACTGAGAGATTAGAACTAGGGTAGACGTCGGGACTAGGGTTCATTCCCGGGAATTCTCGGCTCGAGAATTCCCGGGAAATCTTTGGGCTTTGTTCCCGGGAAATCGAGCTCGAGAAAAGTCGAGAACTCGAGAAATCATGTACCCATATAGAAATTAAATTGTCGTTTGTTGTGTTGCGTGGCGACGAGGGCCAAAGCGCAGCGGCACCCTTTGATCTCGCTGCAAGCGCTCTGGCGTCGTTTTTACACGTATAGTTTACGTAGTCAGTGTTTCACAGATTACGTAATAAATTGAAATCAAACAGGTAAGTCTTTTCACTTTTATTTACATCACGGCTTTATTATTCATATTATTTTTGTGAGCAGTGATAGCCCGGACGGTTAAAGAGCCGGTCGAAAATCAGTGAGGCTCGGGTTCGAATCCTGGCATGTACCAATGAGTTTTTCAAAAACTTACGTACATATTTATCACTAGCTCGACTGTGGGTATATCCAGTAATGGAATACCTCTGCCTACCCCCTCGGGGATGAAAGGCGTGAGATTATTTATTTTTTATTTATTTTTGTCAATTATTATAATTTATAATAATAAATAATTTATAATTTAAATTTTACTAGGTAGGTACAAGTACCTATCTGTTCTTTTCTATTATTTTTTAGTCAAACTTTAATACATTTTTTTTTTGTTTTATAGAAGCTGTTTTTGTTTACAAGTTTTAAGTTGATTTTTTTCTAAATAACCAGCCGAAAATGGAGCTGTGACTGTAATTTAATTATAAGTTAAGATATTAACGTTTTCTTTCATGTAGATTTTTTGTTTACTTTAATATAAGCTACTTTTGTTTATAAGTTCTAAATAACCAGCCAAAAATGGTGCTGTCATTATAATTAATTTGATACTTTTATTTGAGAGGAAAAGAAACCAAATAACATGAGAAAACGTAAGTAAATGTATAAGGCATGTACTATGGGTACAAAACAACTTATAAATAAATAATTTCATGCACACAAATGTTGGCCCCGAGCGGGGAACGAACCCGCGACCTCCGACTCAGAAGGCAGGGTCACTACCAACTGAGCCAGCAGGCCCGAAGATTTACACGACAGTATTTACATTGTTACGGGTTTTTTTTATGTTCCACACATATTTGTCCCCTGACAAGTCAGGATGATGTCTGTTTGTGTAACAAAGAAAGAAGCATTTTTTATTCTATGTAGGTATATACTAATTATATGTATTTAGTATATTTAATGATAGATAGATATGAATGAATACAGATATTCATATAATACTAGCGACCCGCCCCGGCTTCGCACGGGTGCAATGCTGAATTTTATTTGCTATAAACCATCCCTGGACCCACTCGAACCCACACAAAAAGTTTCATCAAAATCGGTCCGGCCGTTCTCGAGTTAAATCGTCAGGAAGGAAAACCCGACTTATTTTTATATAGTAGATTACTGGTACATTGTTACGGGTTGATGTAATTGTATATTAGTAGTCTCTGCTCACCCTCAGCTGGCAGCGCCGTGCTCGTGGGCGATGTGCCTCCTGAAGGCGGGCCTTGACGAGGACTCGAACCCGCACGCCCCGCAGACGAGCACGTCCGCCTCCCTCACAGCCTTCGAGTCCAAGGACACCTTGTCTAGTAATAGTGCAAAAGGTTGGAATAAAACCATTTGGGAGAGATAAACTTTCTCTTTAGATAAACATCTTATTTTGATTGTATTATTCGCTTTTATTTTTAGGGTTCCGTACCTCAAAAGGAAAAAAACGGAACCCTTATAGGATCACTTTGTTGTCCGTCTGTCCGTCCGTCCGTCCGTCTGTCAAGACCCTTTTTCTCAGGAACGCGTGGAGGTATGAAGCTGAAATTTATATCAATTACTCAGGTCTACTGTCCCTTGAAGCTGTGAAAAAATCAAACTTCTAAGCCAACGCAATCAAAAGATACAGCCGTTTATGCCGCAAATTTTCGACACTTGCAAGGGAATCAAAACCTACAGGGTGCTTCCCGTGAACTCAGAATCTTGAAATTTGGTACGAAGCAACGTCTTATAGCATAGATAAAGGAAAAATTACGAAACCCATAAATTTGCAAGGTTGTACGGAACCCTCGGTGCGCGAGTCCGACTCGCACTTGGCCGGTTTTTTTTATTTTGATACTACTTATGGGCAACTTGCATAAAAATTTGTTTTTAATTTACCTTAAAGATTTAAGGATTAAATAAAGATAGCAAAAAGAAAAAAGTTAAAATATGCACAAACAATGTATGTATTGCAAATTAAAAATTGACATTTTAAAGTTCGCGCGTAAACGCCCACCAGCTTGACCGTGACGTCACTCCTCGTCTTATGAAGTAAACTTTTCATGGCGCGTGAATATATTATTTATTACAGAAATAATATATTTTCAGTTTTATTAATAACTATTCTATCTGTGAAAGAATTTTTGAAATCGATTCAGTAGTTTTTGAGTTTATTCGTTCGTTTCAAACATACAAGTATTTCCTTACCTCTTTTTGCGATGGAGTGACGTCACTCGTCGCTGATTGGTGTGTCAAATTACGTCTCATATAGCGTTACTTAGAATTCAAATATTTCGAGAAAAAATCATAATTTTAGAAGGTTTTTTGCAGCAATGCACTTTTAGCGACTATCATTATTGAATTATTAAGATAATTTACCAATATAATTTTAGTGCAAGTTCCCCATTGCATGCTAATCACTAATTTAGCAAGACATGTCTAGTCCCGAATATAAATTATTTTCCGACTTTTGAGTGGGGGGGGGGGGGGAGACAACCATCGAACGCCATTCAACCTAATGCGGCGAAAAATGGAACTAATATTTTGTTTTACAAAAGTTTGATGTACTTAAACCACAGTGGCGCCAAACTTAGATGCAAACTTATTTTTTTTATATCTTTTTTTTATATAAAAAGGGGGCAAACGAGCAGACTCTTTGGCTAAGAATGTTGAGGAATATTTTTTATTCCAAAATTCCAAATTCAAAAAAGTTTTATTCGCACCTGTTAAAAGCTTATCGGAAAAGACTAACTTTGCTCCCTCTTATTGAGGACCAAAACGTCACTTTTCGAATAGATAGTATGAAAATACACTTACTTGTTTCCTTGTCTTCCTCATCATGAGTTTCCCGTACATGTTTCATAAGCTGGAAATTGTAATTGATTTATAAATGTGTATGGCAGGTTCTGGTTATTCCCGTTCCCGTGGGAATTTCCTAAAAACCGTTCTCAGTGTTACTTACGTCATACTCAGCGATTTCGGCTGAAACTATACAGTTATATAGCTTATACATCAGAATAATACATAGGCTATATTTTATCCCCGTATTCCCACGGGAAAGGGAACGGGCGAAACCGCGGGGCACCCGCTAGTATTGTATAAGTGTATGCCTCAGCGTCTGTGGGCAGTACAGTCAAGACCAAGTCAAGCTTTACACTACCAGTTTAAGCTGAGCTCGTATTTATACTGCACGCCATTGAACACAGGGCCGGTTCAAAGTCCAAAGTGTCAAGTTTAGCGTGCTCTTGACTGTACCTAGTATTGTATAAATGTATGTTTCTTATATATTATTTATTTATTATTATTATTAGGGGACAAAGCGAGGAAAATATCCTACCCTATCTGCGAACACCTGTAAATGGCTTCGTTGATATTTTTTTTTTAGGTGTTAGTTGTATTTCTTAATTTGCTGTAGGTGTTCCGAAAATAATAAAATAAAATAAAATTGGAAGCCGAAAAGTTTGGAATAAGTCTAGTACAATTTCGACCGAATGACATCTCGCGTTCATACTAACTGACATGACGCTTGAGCTTCAAACATGCTTAAAAGTTTCGTATGAAAACATTTCCAATGCCCCCTCTATGTCCTATTATATTTTTCAACACCCTTGCTCAAAACGACGTTTTTTTTTCCACCGATTTTTGGCTCATAATCCTAGATATTAAACACGCGTGCTTTTTCAGTATATTATTGAACTAGTGCCTTTAGTTTATTAAACCCGACCAATTTATATTTGTACCCTAGTACCAAGTCGTAAGTAAGAAGAAGAAGCGATATCATTTAGTCGGGTTATAACTTTTTATTTTAGCAACTAACAGTATTTATGCGAAAAATAACAGTAAATGGTAAATCCAGCTTTATTATTAAAAAATAACTTAAATTCATTTAAAATTTTCTGTTATTTCTGTTTTAAACATTACATTTAAATTTAATTACATTTTTAATCTTGGCTGTTGGCCGATCTAGTTTGCACCTTAGCCTTGCGCGCGCATCGGTATCGCGGCAAGAAAAAAAAACAACGCGCCATTTTTCGTAAATAATTGTCGGCTGTGACGAAGTTTGGATTAATTGTGAATAAAAACATCGTCTTGAGCAAGTGTGTTGAAAAACGTCGTATGAAACACGTGTGCCTGTGACCATAATATACGCGGCTTTCTTATGGCGCACTCGCTTTCGCTCGTGCGCACACAATATCGCCTTGTTTAAAATGGTCAACTTAGCACACTTGTATCATAATGTACTATATACTAACTACTACTACTGACGTATAATATAATGTGTCGAGCTGCCGGCAACCCTAGATCTAAGGCTCCGCCTCCGAAAGAGCGCGTTGCATGCGATAGAAGGAGATGGCCACATTTAGGCACTATTGGCATACCTAAACAGGGAATTTGTTAACAGTGAACCATCTGTACGTAGTACTATTACTTATTCTGTGGTGCTATCTATGGAAATCTTGCTATTAATAATCGATATTTAAGAAAATTAGTTAGGCACAACTAAAGTTCGATTGCATCATATATTTTTAATATTAATGTACTATTATGATACAAGTGTATAATGTACTATTCTGATACAAGTGTATAATGTACTATTATGATACAAGTGTGCTAAGCTACTCTTCGGTCGTACCTGAGCGTGGGATCCCCCTCGGAAGGGGCACCGTGCGCACTGCAGCGAGGTGGCCGGAAGGCGGCCGGGGGCTCGGCCCTTGCCCGGGCCGTGCTCTATCGCCTGGGGACATTTATAACAATAATTAATCCTTTATTAACCGACTTCAAAAAGAAGGAGGTTATCAATTCGTCTGTGTTTTTTTTTTATGTTTGTTACCTCAGAACTTGTGACTGGGTGGACCGATTTGGTTGATTCTTTTTTTATTTGAAAGCTGGTGCTTCCAGATTGATCCCATTTTAATTTCGTCCAGCTCTGACAACGGCATCCATGAGAAAATCATATAAGTTGAAAATTGAAGTCGTTTTTTTTTACTCTTTAGAGTGGTTATTACCAGTTTATTTGTCAAGCAGTTGATAGCCCTTACGGTTAAAGAGCCGGTCGAAAATCAGTGAGGCTCGGGTTCGAATCCTGGCATGTACCAATACGTTTTTCAAAAACTTACGTACATATTTATCACTATCTCGACGGTGAAGGAAAACATCGTGAGGAAACCCGCAGGTCTCAGAATTAATTCTGAGACATGTGTAAACAGACCGGCGGGCGTATTCACAGAGATTCGATACTCGATATCGGAAAATCTGTCGAATCCTTTATGTCAAATATGACATCTGTGTATAGCCCATCTCCTATACACAGATGTCATATTTGACATAAAGGATTCGACAGATTTTCCGATATCGAGTATCGAATCTCTGTGAATACCTGGGCCGGTCCGGCGATGGGCTCACCGCCTATCACGTTTAGAGGTCCAATATATCTCGTGAAATGTGGGTATATCCAGTAATGGAATACCTCTGCCTACCCCCTCGCGGATGATAGGCGTGAGATTATTTATTTTATTTTTTTATTTGTCAAGCAATCAAACATCATTTAAGAAATTTAATATTTAACCGTTACCGTGAATGTATATTAAATATTCGTGTTGTTAAACAACACCCTACACACTTTAAACTGTAGCCGCTAGTATTTTTAATTAATTTATTTATTTTATTTATTTATTAGGATGCACAAAACAAAGTGACAGTAAAGTTCAATATAAAATAGACATGAGTAGATCAAGCCACTTATCCAAAACATATGCATACAACATGACAAAATTTATAGCTCTTTAATTAGAAACAAAAATAAAAATAAAAGAATTAATTAAAAAGATTAATTAAAAGAGAAGATTAATTAAAAAAATTTAGATTTTTGGTACGAAATTTAATTCACTTGGTTTTTTTTTCCATAAAATATCGTCCACTTTACGGCAATATACATAAAGACTATGGAAAATCATGAGAAATCGGCTGATATTTTATGTAAAAAAACAAGTGAATGAAATTTCGTCCCAAAAATCAATATTTTTTTTAATTAAAAATATTAGCGGCCATATTTCGATAGGGCACCCTGGTAGATATACAACGCGTAACAGAAAAAGCGCAATTCCTCATACACCCCAATTAGTATATTAATATAAAAAAAATATGATGCAATCGAACTTTAGTTGTGTCTAACCAATTTCCTTAAATATCGATCAATAATAGCACGATTTCCATAGATATCACTAAATTCATCTACGATAATTAATTTTTTTTAAATTTAACACATATTAAAAATAGCTGAAATCGAATAAGTAGTCGATACTGAAGAGACTAATTTCAGGAATTGCGCTTATTCTGTTACATGTTGTATACGGTACACACCTTGTGCTCTCTTAGCTCCTTGATGGCGTTGCACTTGAAGTTGCACAGCTTGCAGGAGTAGAGGAACAGCTTGAAGTTGGGCGAAGCCAGCAGCTCGTGAGCTGGGGGCAAGTCCCCAACGCGCTTTCGCCCACGACGACGAGTGGGCGTGTCTGCCCACGCGTGGGACATCAGCGATCTGGAGTTGAAAATTTTAATATTCTAACATAAGATATTATGGTAGGTACAAAACAACAATACATGTTTTAGTGAGTGAAACCTTCGCCAACAAACTGTAATGCAGTTTGGCGATACCTAATAATGATGATAATTGTTGTATTCTGTGGAAATAAATAAATAAAAAAAATAAAAAAAATGTAAAAAAAAAAAAGATTGGCAAAATCTACAAACATGTTTTTTTTTTTTATGATAAAAAAGGGGGCAAACGAGCAGACGGGTCACCTGATGGTAAGTGACGTCCGTCGCCCATGGACATATATATATATATATTGAAGTGAAAACTTGTTTAGCGGCGTTGAGCACTTTTGTGGGATGGGTAAAAACTGTGAAACTCGCGTCAGGTCACGTGTGCTGATCGAAAAACCGTGAGACGGTTGGAGAGTAGTGTTGTAACACCGATATCGATAATCAAGTTTTCACTTCTGCCGGCACTCCCGGAGTGCAACCCGTGTTTTTTTTTATTTTATTTTTGGCGTGACAACGTCTTATAATAGAGCAGTGATAGCCCGGACGGTTAAAGAGCCGGTCGAAATTCAGTGAGGCTCGGGTTCGAATCCTGGCATGTACCAATGAGTTTTTCAAAAACTTACGTACATATTTATAACTAGCTCGACGGTGAAGGAAAACATGGTGAGGAAACCCGCAGGTCTCAGAATTAATTCTGAGACATGTGTAAACAGACCCGGTCCGGCGATGGGCTCACCACCTATCACGTTGAGGGGTCCAATGTATCTCGTGAAATGTGGGTATATCCAGTAATGGAATACCTCTGCCTACCCCCTCGGGGATGAAAGGCGTGAGATTATTTATTTTTATTTAACGTCTTATAAATTGATGGAGCCGGCGGCATTCCCGAAAAAGTGTGACGTATGCGGCGTTCCGGTGCAAGCGAGAGCGCGCAAGGAGCGACAAAGAGGCACAATCCATTCCATCAGTATTTTCTTATGACGATGTCACGTTCAACTATCGTCAGTAAACCGACTTTACAGACAACCGATTTTTTTATGAGAGAAGGGGGGCAAACTAGCAGACAGGTCACCAGATGGTAAGTGACTATCGTCGCCCACTCAAGAGTCACAACTGCGTTGCCGGCATTTGAGGTGGGAGTAGGGGGAGGGGAGGGGAGGGGAGGGGTGATTGGGGCCTCCTGTTACCTCACTCACTCAACGAAACGCTATGCATTGCTTTACGCTGGTTTTCTGTGAGGCCGTGGTATCACTCCGGTCGAGCCGGCTTATGCATCAGAATAACACATAAAATATATAAAACGGGGATAAAATATAGGCTATATTTTATCCCCGTATTCCCACGGGAACGGGCGCTGCTAGTTAAGAATATAAATATCTCAAAACACTTACTTGGCCTTCCGTAAAGTTTTTGCTTTCTCCAATAGTTCAGTAGGCGACAGGGTTGTTTTCTGAAAAAGGAAGAAAAAAATAAAATAAAACAAATAATCTCACGTCTTTCATCCCCGAGGGGGTAGGCAGAGGTATTCCATTACTGGATATACCCAAATTTCACGAGGTACATTGGACCCCTAAACGTGATAGGTGGTGAGCCCATCGCCGGACCGGGTCTGTTTACACATGTCTCAGAATTAATTCTGAGACCTGCGGGTTTCCTCACGATGTTTTCCTTCACCGTCGAGCTAGTGATAACTATGTACGTAAGTTTTCGAAAAACTCATTGGTACATGCCAGGATGCGAACCCGAGCCTCACTGATTTTCGGCCGGCTCTTTAACCGTTCGGGCTATCACTACTTAAATCAATTATCACGGGTTAAATTAAATGGCGAAAAGTGTTGTATGGATGTCGGGATTGGGTGTGGGCATGTCTGAGAGAGAGGTATTAGGGGTGAGCGTGCCTGTTATGTATGTATGACAGAGAGAATATAGTTTGTGTGTATGAGAGATTGAGTCAGGGGTGGGATACAGATTACGGCTGAATAAAGTGTTTATGTGCGAGAGATATATTATATATTGTTCGTGTAGTCGTCTCTGTGAGTTTGTGTATGAGAGAGAGACGGCATTTAGGAGTGGGCTTTGTGTTTGTACGAGAGAGACAGAGAGAGATAGAGGGTCTTTTAGCGTGTGTGTCTGAGAGTATTCATGAGAGGGAGGGGTGTGTTGGTGTGGGCTCTGTGTTTGCACGTTTTTTTTTTAATTTATTTATTCATTTGTAACCTTATTTTATTCTCATTCCAAAAGTCCTCGCCAAACTGAGTACAGTTTGTTGGCGAGATAGCGCGAGGAGAGAGTCATTTTGTGTTTGAGAACTCTGAGAGAAAGTATGAGAGTAAGGGAGTTTGTCGGTGTGGGCTCTGCGTTTGCGAGAGAGAGAGAGCTAGAGAGAGAGAGAGAGAGAGAGAGTCATTTGACGTGTGTGTGCCTGAGAACTCTGAGAGAAAGTATGAGAGGGAGGGATTTTGTGGGTGTGGGCTCTGCGTTTACTAGAGAGAGAGCGAGAACGAGAGCGAGAGAGAGAGAGAGTCATTTAGCGTGTGTGTGTCTGAGAACTCTGAGAGAAAGTATGAGAGGGAGGGATTTTGTGGGTGTGGGCTCTGCGTTTGCGAGAGAGAGAGCGAGAGCGAGAGAGAGAGAGAGAGTCATTTGGCGTGTGTGTGTGTCTGAGAACTCTGAGAGAAAGTATGAGAGGGAGGGACTTTGTGGGTGTGGGCTCTGCGTTTACGAAAGAGAGAGCGAGAGCGAGAGAGAGAGAGAGAAAGAGAGTCATTTAGCGTGTGTGTGTGTCTGAGAACTCTGAGAGAAAGTATGAGAGGAAAGGAGTTTGTGGGTGTGGGCTCTGCGTTTGCGAGAGACAGCGACAGAGAGAGAGTCATTTGGCGTGTGTGTGTCTGAGAACTCTGAGAGAAAGTTTGAGAGTAAGGGAGTTTGTGGGTGTGGGAACTGCGTTTGCACGAGAGAGAGAGAGAGCTAGAGAGAGAGAGAGAGAGAGAGAGAGTCATTTGGCGTGTGTATCTGAGAACTCTGAGAGAAAGTATGTGAGTAAGGGAGTTCTTGGGTGTGGGAACTGCGTTTGCACGAGAGAGAGAGAGCTAGAGAGAGAGAGAGAGTCATTTGGCGTGTGTGTGTTTGAGAACTCTGAGAGAAAGTATGAGAGTAAGGGAGTTTGTGGGTGTGGGAACTGCATTTGCACGAGAGAGAGAGAGAGAGAGAGTCATTTGGCGTGTGTGTCTGAGAACTCTGAGAGAAAGTAGAAAGGGAGGGAGTTTGTGGGTGTGGGAACTGCGTGAGAGAGAGAGAGAGTCTTTTGGACCGTGTGTGTCTGAGAGAAGGTATAGAGGGAGGGGGGTATGGGTGTGGGATATACGTTAGCACGTGACAGAGAGTGTGTAGGTAAGTGTGTATATGAGAGAGAGGCTGTGCGGTGGGCTCTGCATTTATGTTTTTGTGTAATGAGTTGCAGACCTGCCCCTGGGGCGGCGTGGGCTCCTTCCTGGGCTCATCTTGCTGCAGAGAAGACTGCAAAAGACCCAGCGTGTCCCTTTCGCCGTCCACCATCACGTAGTAGCCCTGGTCTTGCTCTGAAACAATAGGGTGTCTTCAGATATCGTTTGAAACTTAACTTATAATAAACTAGCGGCCGGTACGTGCTTCGCAACGTATAAATGAAGAACCACTCGACAGATTTTAAGCAAACTTCACATAAACCATCTGCTAAATAGTCCGAATAAAGCCTAAAACTTTAGTTTGGATAGGTTAGCCCATTCTTGAGTTATAAAATAAAAATTAAAAGTGGCATTGATTTTTATATATATAGATAAATAAATTGTGGGACACAATTTACACACGGCTATTCAATCCCAAACTAGGCAGAGCCTGTACTATAGGTACTCTACAACTGATAGATATACTTAAATAAATATAGACGACCAGACTCAAAGCCAAAACACATGTTCACCAATGGCCTCGAGCGGAGATCGAACCCGCGACCTCCGGCTCAGAAGGCAGGGTCACTACCAACTGAGCCAACAGGCCCATCAATAATCACTACATAGTATAACATAAAACGAATCCTTAGCTCGGGTTCGAATCCTGGCATGTACAGTCAAGAGCACATGAAACTTTAGACTTGTAGTGCGACTTTGACCTCTAAGGCGATTGTAATAAGAACGTTACAAAGTCTAATGTGTCGAGCTCCACGTGCTCTTGACTGTACCAATGAGTTTTTCAAAAACTTACGTACATATTTATCACTAGCTCGACGGTGAATGACAACATCGTGAGGGAACCGCAGGTCCCAGAATTAATTCTGATACATTATATCTTATAATAAAAAATACTCACGCCTCTTATCCCCGAGGGGGTAGGCAGAGGTATTTTATTTCTAGATATACCCATTTTTCACGAGATATTGTTTGGACCCCTAAACGTGATAGGTGGTGAGCCCATCGCCGGACCGGGTCTGTTACACATGTCTCAGAAATAATTCTTTGACATGCTGTTTTCCTTAAGTTATTATGTTTATAAATAAATGTTATAACGTATACCTTCGCCATCGCTGGAAGCAAGAACGCAGTGCAGCTCAGCCCCTTCGTCGCTTCCTTCGGCGCCGCTCACGAGTCTGTACTGCTCCTCGCCATCTTCAGACCTGACCACGTCAAGTCGAACTCAAGTCAAAGGCAAAAGGGAATTTTTTCAACCGACTTCAAATAACATAGAACTCTAAAGAATAAAAAATCGACTTCAACGAATAATACAAACAAAATAATATCGAATTGAGAACCACTTCCTTATTTTGCAGTCGATTATAAAGGAGGATCAATGCGACTGTTTTTTTATGTTTGTTACCTCACAACTTTCGACTGAATGACTGACGGATTTTGATTATTCTTCTTTTTTATTTGAAAGCTGATGCTTCCAATGGCATCCATGAGAAAACTATATTTTTTTTACTCTTTCGAGTTCTATTTTCACATACAGGTATCTAATCCCAAACTAGGCAGAGCCTGTACTTTGGGTACTAAACAACTGATAGACATACTAAAATTAATATTAAACACCCAGACATGAAGCCAACAGACATGTTCATGCACATAAATATTGGTTCATAGAGGGAATCTAACACGCGACCTCCGACTCAGAAGACAGGGTCACCAACTAAGCCAACAGGCTCATAAAATCATAAAGCAGCACAGCAGGACTATTTTTAAATCCAAAGCTCTTTCTATAGTACTGCTGAATTATTGTTACCTTGACTTTAAAATATTTTAGTATTACATATTTATTAAATAATACCTAATTTTATTTTTTATCTTCACTAAGATTATAAAGAGGAAAGATTGGTATTTTTGTATGTTTGTAACTAATGAACTCAAAAACTACTGAAGCAATTTTTAAAATTCTTTCACCAATCGGTCCAGTAGTTTTGAGTTTATTGCATACAAACATACAAAAGTAAAAATCTTTCTTTATTATTTATATTAGTGTAGATGGCTGACCTGACTAGGGTTAGGTTGAGCAGGTCCAGCTGTACCAGCCCCTTGCCGGGTTCCAGCACGGCGAACTTCTGCTGGCTGCTGCTGCTGGAGATCACGTCTGGCAGGATTTGGTTGCCCTGGAGGCAACAAATACATTATGGGTCACAATTTAGAACATTCAAATTGAGCACATATTGGACTAGATTCTGCAAACCACCAAAAATTCCTAATTTTAAGTTAGCCTATCCTTCTTTATAGAATATGGAAGAGAAAGGACAGAAACAAACCATGGATTATAGAGTAATGTCAAACATGAAAAAACTACTAATTTGATGTCTTATCTGTCACTTTTATCCATGACCTCCTTACATTGTTACTAAAATTGCTAAAAACGTATATTTGAATGCGTCCATAAGGTTCAATTTTGTTATTTTGACATTTGTGACGTTGTAAATAAATATAGCGCTTATTTCAGTCCCTATCCTTTCCAAAGCGATGGAAAAGAATAGAGCAAACTTAAAATTAGGAATTTTAGGTGGTTTACAGAATCGAGTCCATTATAAAATCTATGTACAGTACCTTTTAGCTCGGAAGTTGCGCAAATGGCTATGCAATAACATTTTTTGGAAATCATTTGGCGGTACGAGGAGGTTTGTGGCGAAGCCTATGTTCAGAGAAGCAAAGTTAAAATTGCCTGTAGGTTTTCTCACAATATTTTCCTTCACCCTCGAGCTACTGATAACAATGTACTATCAACAAACATAATATATTGTAAGATTTGTCGCCTGATAGCTCAAGTACAGTACGGCCGTTTTAACTTGGCTTCTCTGAACATAGGCTTTGCCTGCGCAAAACCCCCTCTTACCGCCAAATGGTAGCTAAAAAATGTCATTGCGCAGCCATTTGCGCAACTTCAGAGCTGCCAAGTTATAACGGCCTTACTGTAACCCAACACCGAAAAAATTTAAAGAATCCAACGCCAGAAGCACTTGTTTTTACTAAACATGAAAGATTTTTTTTTTATTGTCATACTACCCCAGGATCCGAATCCCAGCCTCACATATGAATGACGGGCTCACTACCAACAAGGCTTATTTTTTTAAATTTCCAATTGATTTTAAATCTTATTTCAATTACATCGAGTTCAGTATATAGTGGCAAATCTTGAGCAATACAACAAAGGGTATTTGTGAAGAATTGTCATTGACATACCTTTTCCCTTTCAAATGGTGTAACTTCTACTATTTGTAGTTGACCTGAAAACAGATTTTCTAAATTAAAAACTGGTTCTAAAAATTTTATTATACAAATAACATCTAAAAAGCTGTAAAATTTAAAGTGCGCCATGTAAACTGCAGTTTTTCAGTGCTGTGGCCTGTGATGTAGTACACCCGTTTAGATGTGAATGTGTTTTTTGGCATTTATATTCGTACTTAGTGTAATAATAATAATATAATCTCACGCGTTTCATCCTCGAGGGGGTAGGCAGAGGAATTCCATTACTGGATATACCCACATTTCACGAGATACATTGGACCCCTAAACGTGATAGGTGGTGAGCCCATCGCCGGACCGGGTCTATTTACACATGTCTCAGAATTAATTCTGAGACCTGCGGGTTTCCTCACGATGTTTTCCTTCACCGTCGAGCTACTGATAAATATGTACGTAAGTTTTTGAAAAACTCATTGGTACATTCCAGGATTCGAACCTAGTAGTACCTAGTAGTGTCTAGTGACAATAAGATACTTAGTACATAGAACTTACGTACATACCTATTTATCACTATCTTGACTGTAAAGGATAGCATCATGAGGAAACCAGCAGGTCCCAGAATTAATTCTAAGGCATGTGTAACAGACAAGGTCCGGCTATGGGCTTACATTGTGGGCCACAATTCGAAATATACTGGTGAAACGTAGATATATCCAGGAATGGAATACCTCTGCCTACCCCCTCAGGGATAAGAGGAATGTGAATTGTTTAATTTTATTGGTCTCAATGAAACTCACCGTCCTTATATTCTGCTGTCAACAGCTGCGTGTCCGATGTCCCCGCAATCCTCTCGTCTTCGTCAGACATGATAGCTAGAATAGGAAAATTACAATTTTATTATAACGTAAACCAAGAATGGGATTAACGCGGGTAAAATTACCCAGAACAGCTATATTGAATACTTTGGTCTATGATACCTTGAAGCTTTAATAAATGAAGCTCCTACCCTTGACACTATTTTATCTATAACTAGCGACCCGCCCTGACTTCGCACGGGTGCAATGCTTACCTATACTAAAACCTTCCTCCTGAATCACTATCTATTAAAAAAACCGCATCAAAATCCGTTGCGTAGTTTTAAAGATTTAAGCATACATAGGGACATAGAAAGCGACTTTGTTTTATACTATGTAGTGAAGAGTACCTAATCTATATAATACATACTTGTCATAAATGTGTAAAGTAATACCTTATACCTGGTGAAACCCACATATAAAGGAGACATTCTGACCAAATCTTGGTCTAGTTCATTTATAGAGCTGCAAAATTCTCAAAATCTATTTTGAAAATGCGATAGAGCTCAAGACAGAACTAAAAACCGAGCGGAATACTGTGAGAGAAATTTACGAGGCATTTTGTGAGGAAATTCGACCGATATTTTTTCTCGAAAATTCTAGAAATAATTTAAAAACATCGTTGTTTATTTTGTAAATCCAACTAAATACACGTAAAACGTAAATAAGTCAAACGTCAAAAATATGTAATACAATCCAAATTTTTATTGCAACACCAAATACTTAGTGTTTCTATAATATATTTTCACAGTTTTTATTATTATTGCAACAATCCACTTACTTTGATGGCAACAATGGATATCTTGATTATAAAACTGGAAATACAGCACAGATGGAATATGAGAAGGGAAAATTAACACGTCTTCAGTAAATTAGCAGCGCTAAATAGGAATGGGCGCCATTAAACTTTCTTTTTCTCAATATTATTCACTCTCAATAGATGCAAAAGATTTCCGCCATTCTGCCAATGTTGCCAGAGAATAAAATAATGTTACTTAATTTCTTTTCTTAAGCCGTATACAGAAAGAAAGCCGAAAGCTTGTCGGCGCCGATGGGCGCCGATCGGCGCCCATCGGCGCCGGTCCATTCTACAGAAAGCAAGCAGATTGAAGCAGAGCGAGCAAAATGTCGTACGATGATTGGCGGGCGGCACCAGCGCCGACCGGCGCGAGTCGGCGCCGATCGGCGCCTATCGGCGCCGACAGGCGCCGGTCGGCGCCCATCAGCGCTTGTTCATATAAATGCCTCCGCCGGTTACCTGCGTAGACCGGCGCCTGTAGGCGCCGATAGGCGCCGGTCGGCGCCGATGGGCGCCGGTCGGCGCCGATGGGTTTTCGGCTTTCTTTCTGTATACGGCTTTAGAAAGGGTATCTTGCCCAATAGTTGAACATAAGTTTTAGTGTTTTTATCATGTTTATTTTTTTCATCATTAGGTATATAAAGAAAAAAAGTTGAATCGAAGTAAATATTGAAATTTTATTTGAAATGGCCATACCTAGTATGTAGGTTACATTCGTATTGATCTAACTAAAGGAGCAATTGACACATTACTATTCGTCTCTGTTTATCGTAGATCTTATCATAGTTCTTACTGACTCTCTCTGAAAATCAATAGTGTAGAGTCTCGACACAGATAGTTAGAAATGTAAGAAGAATACTACCGAGGCAATAAACGTCAACTGAACTCAGTAAATCTGCTATCTCTTTTGCACTCATTGGATTTCCATAAAAATGTCTTAAAAATTATAATGCAAGATATAACAAATAAGACTGACTTTCATGCAAAACAAAAATAGCATAAAAATACTTCTTTTTGATGTCTTTCGATTAACATCATGTCAAATATACCTTTAAAAACATTATTAGGAGAAAAAAAATGTTAAAATCTAAATTCTAAAGCGCGCTATCAAAGTTTTCGGTGACTCTGAATATAAAAGGCGACGTGAATTGTTTTCAAGAGGGAGGTCCGTAGCTACTACGTGAGCCGGTTGTGGCCGGGAGCCGGTCTAATTCCTGGCCATCAGATATGTTGACGCGTATTAAGCAATCATATATGGTAAAATAATGTCAAATATGTCAAGAAAATGATAAAGAGAGGCTTTGGTCTCATCCACACGGTAGTAGCTGATATGACTTCCTTTTTTTGCATTAAGTCTTGAAATGTAGAGCTTCTTTAATAAATAAGCGTTATATGTTTTTATTTGTATTTCATTAACTTGAACACAAAAATGCAGCAGATAACAAAGATAAACATAAATTAATAATGATAAAGTTCACATTATATTTTATTTGTCCGTCAATCCATATGAAATAATTATGGAAGTCAAAAGTATAAGATGTACATACTATAAGTATGTACTGTTTACTTCCAGGAAATAATCAATACTTACCCAAATAGGTAATATCTAACCTGCTGACGTATTTAGTAGCGACTCTACCTTAGAGGTTGGGAGTTTGAGTCCCACTCCAATTACATTATGAACTTATAATTAATTGTTTTAATGAGAGTGTTATTAATAATTAAATTTCCATTTTTGTTAGTTAGTATCAAGAATTTCTGCTAAGATCATAACGAATGTTTGCTTAGTTTGAGACTAAATAACTGTACATGAAATGTCTTACAAAATATTAAAATAGATCAAAATAATATATATTTTTTTATCATAATCTTCATGTCAGCCTAACGACATCCACTGCTTGTACAGGCCTCCCCCAAGCATCGCCAGATTTTTTAAATAAACCTTTAATTTTAAAGTTTTGAAATAAAGAGATAAGATAACGCAAAAAGGAAGTCAAAGCCACTACAACTGTGTGGTTGAGAAGAACTCTCGTTTTCATTTTCAGAGTGACATTTATTTACGTTTATTACCATTTTATATTAAACCCATACATGACGACTTTAGAGACGACATATTCAGATGGCGGGGGCTTAGACCGGCCCCCCGCCACGACCGGTTACCAGTGTAGCATCGGACTCCCCGTCGATGTTGAATGCCATTTTGTATTTATACAAGCGTTGAAAAAAACTTCGTAAGCGTGGTTTAGGCCTGGAGATCTGATTGGTCGATTCCTCTGACGTCGATCTACGTCACAATATGGAGCTGGAACGTAGGCAGTCGACCGCAGACGAAGGGTCGTAAGTTTGACTCATCGTGATTCTAGACTAATTGGACGAGTTAGATTTTACATCAAAATTAGGTTAACTGATACTGTTGATAGCTTATTGATTTATTACAATTCTTGTAATTTTATAAGCATTTCGGGTCAAGTCACAAATGCAGTTCAAATGGAGTTTGAGCCAAACAGTATTCTAAATTTTTGACAGCATTTTCTAGAATTAGATGAAGAGAATAGACATGTATTAGTATTATTTATCTGTTGGACTCTATATAAACTAATTTTCAACTTGACAAAATGCTGGTTCTTATCTATATTGAAACTTAGAATTTTTTAGTATAACTAAATTAAAGTAAATTTTCCACTTATAACATCTTTACATAGAGCCGGAACATCGTATAAGCGGTTGAGTCACGAACCAGTCAGCTGCAACACAATATAGCAGCTTACCATGCATCACATCACATACCTAGTTGCTCTACTACTTTATTTTTATATCGTAAGCACGCATCCGTCGACGTTAGATCAAAACAAAAACACTCTCTATTTTTGTTTTTATCAGCTCGTATTCTAACTCAAAACAAAAACGGAATTAGAATGAATAACGCAACCTTGACATTGTGTTGTGTGCTGATGTGACCTAGAAGTAGAAATTATCTCAATATAAAGCGCGCTTAAGCTCAATCTCAGCTTAAATAGCTATGCGATAAGCAAATATACGAAAGTAGGTATATTTTATATAGTTTAATACAAAGTAAAGCGAGCTGTGTAGTTAATGGAGCTAACCTCATATCCTAAATATTTTTTTTGTTTTTGTATCAATAAAATAATATGCCTACATACAGTTTACTTATATAAAATAAATATCGAAATATACTTGAATTGCAATAAATATGAGCAATATTCTCGAATCTCTATATACTTTCCGAAACTGTAATTTAATTATAGTTTTTTGTCAAGTAAAACTTTACATAATGTAGAGTCCATAAAAAATATTCGAAGGTTTCAATTTATTGCGTTTTGTACTTGTAATATTATTATGTAAAAAAAATTCGCATTTAAATAGTAAATTTTAAAAACTGTTCAATTTTAGAATTCGACCTATTACGGAAGGCCTCTTTTAATGAGAGTTAAAACTATAATATACATTTTATACTGTTGTGATTGTAATGGAGCGGTCGGAATGAGTAACGATCGTTCCAGACAATAACTCTGAGAGAGAAGTATCTGTATAAAAGAAACCTGATTCAAACCCCTCTACTACTGAACAAGTCTAGAAAGGTAGAGTAATGCAACGCAGATGCAGTACAGTATTTCGAAGAACAGTCGTATATAAAAATACGTGTTTGAAAATAGGTAAAATAGTTTTACCTAGTACTTAGCCTTGATGACGGATAAATGATAGAGTCATCAGTCGGCAGAAACTTAAACTACCGAGCACTCTCAATAGTAAATTGATATATCATATAGGTTCGAATGATTTCTATAAGAATTTTATTTGTTTTTCTGTAATGGGACAGTCATGAGTAATGATAACTAGTTAACACTATTCATTAAAAGAAACTCTTTGGTAAAGTGGGGATATTTGAAACAGTTTTTTGCATTAAAGTGTCATTTTAACGAAAATTAAAAGAGCTAGTGACCAAAATATATTTTTAATGGCAGCACTATGTTTAGCTTTACAACGTGGCTGTCCTTTGCAGTAAGCTAGCCTGCATACAATTTTTTTATATATTTTTAAAGGTGCTGTTCCAAATATTACTAGGTTTGGAATATTTGGATTTTGATAATTGTTCACCTTATTTTAATAGATTTTCTACTTCTAATCGATTTAAACCTGGCAAGCAATAATTGGAATGAATTAAGGCCAAGATTTTGCATAACAAAAACATTTTTTTAATTGATATATACCTAGACTAGGATTTAGAAAATTATTTTTCTAATTTCGTTGAGAAACTAAAGGACATTAAGGGTATTAAATCAATATTGTTGTTATATATCACAGTCCGCGTTTAATATTTAGAAAGGTAGATTTTTAAGGCTATTATTATAATAAGAAATGAAACACATACCTATAAAAAAAACATACAGATAAGTTTAACTAATTTAAAAAAACTACAAATAAATTCAAAATTAACGAACTTGTTAAATATAATACTTGGGCGCGTCGATACAGCAGCAGAAGCAGCTTAGCAGCTTATCCTATAATAAGAGTTTGATTTTTAGCTGCTGAGAGTTTTATCTGCAAATTTTCTTCTGAGTAGTGTGTGTAGGGCTTATACGATTTACCTTTTATGTTGTTCGTGTAAGATTTTTGTATTTGCGCGGCATTATTACATTGATATCTGTAAATAAAAAATACAGCTTTCCCCTTAATTGTAACTGTAAATACTGGACAGGGGATAATCGAATATAAACTAGGGGATATTTGGAACGTTCCAAATATCCTTAAATACCGTTTCAAATAAACCCACTGAAAACATCATTAAAATCATGGCGATCTATAAAAGCTACAACTGCGTTCTAATTGTTATCAAAAAGAGCGTAAAACGTATGGTAACATGTATATATTAACAGTTTTCTTACCTTAATATTTCGTACGTTTCCACCCAGAAGTAAGACGACAAAAAAATACAACAATTTTCACGTTTTTTTAAATAACTCTTCACGGCCTAACACACGCACCGATAACCTACAGAAATGTTTAATGGCATTGTCATTTAGTGGTACTGTTGTAATAAAATAGAATGAAAAACGTACTACTGTCAGTTAGAAAAATATTTTGGGTTAAATCTTTTTTCCAAAGTGTTTCAAATAACCCCTCAAATTCCAAATATCTCCATTTTAGGTATTTGTAACTATAACAGTCAAACCTCGTAGCAAATTTAGACTCTTGAAAAAGGACGTGATAAGTTATTTATTATGTTGCAGGCAAAAGTTGTTATACTAAGTATTTGAAATAAGCCATTATAATGTATTACGGTGAATAAAATTTCTAGTAAACATAATTACAGCTTTCTCTGAAATGGTTTCAATAATCTGTAATTTCTAAAACGCACTATCAAAGTTTTATCTGTGCTTCGTATAAAAGCAAGTTGCGAAATCTCAGCAGTGAGGGAGTCCGATGCCACACGGTAAAGCGGTCCGTGCAGCCGCTTCACTAGATTGCACAGCACATTTAGAACTCAAAACTTCAACATTTGCCATTCTGTCGACTAGAAGTAATTGCTAGACTGTATTTCGATACCCGTGACGCTGTGGAATGACGAATGCTTGAACTTAATTGACTGCTTACAGCACCGTTGTGGGTAATTTGACTCCTTTTTTGGGGTTTTCGAAGTAATTAATTAAGTATTTTTTTAATACACAGTAAACTGAATTTGTCATTATAACATAGTTTTTAAAAACTTTTCATTTTTTATCAACTTCTTATCTTATTTTGATTTATCACATTTTGTTTATTTATAAAAATATCTCAGCCGCAAGATCATTCAAAAATACATAACATCTCAAATGAATAAAAACCTATAACTAAGTCAATTTAAAATTATTTTAAATTATTTATCATTAAATTATTTACCAAGTAAATGAATAGTTTAAAAAAATATAAAATTGAACCTAATTATCATAAAAAATCAAATTGTGTACATATATTTTTGGTTACATAAATATTTAATTAAATATATCCAAATAAAAATATAATAAACGAATAGTCAAACGACATCTATTGGTGTACTTACCATACTGTCATATTGTAAAACTAAGTACTAACTTGACAGATTCACTTAGGTTTCTTTCTTGTGTAAGTAAAATGCGTACGGCACAGGATGGCTCTTTATTATGAAATACACAACGAAAAGCAACATAAGTTTTTTTTCAAGAGAAACCGTTTATCTCATGTAGATTTTTGTGACATTTATTTTCATTCTGTCATATTTTTTTTAATTTTTGGAGGTAAATGATTAGGTAATTTACAAATCCTAGCAACCCCGAATAGTAAAAAATGTACTGCGCAAGTCAATACAATGTCAAAACGGTCTTTTACTGAATCTCAGGACCGAATGAAAAATATTGAGTAGGAATTACATTATTCCGAATAATCATACATAAAAACTCATTTAAAAATTAGAAATATTTTTAGGGTAAGTGCTATTAATTTCTCGTTGTATGTTGAATTGAAATTATTAACAATCGCTTTACACATTTTTTTTATTCACAAATGTAAATTGACACAATATTCATAATGCAGATTTATGAAAGATTATTAAAATAATTAAAGTAAACAAAATGCGTTTTATCTCGTTTAAGAATAAAATATGAACTCGCGTGTTTACATTTTGTTTTACTCTCATTATATAATTATTTAAATATAGAAGATATGATCAGCATTTTTGGGAAATATTAAAATGAACTTTTTAATTGTTACAGAAACGAATATGACAACAAGTAGTTCCGGTGCAGTTTTTTTTCTTGGAACCCGCGCTCATTACCAGGTATTTCTTTTTTAATAAAAAAGAAATAAAAATGAGAGAAGAGACGTTCTAAAGTTCGCTTAAAAAAAAAAGGACCAAAATTCATTGCCCTCTTGATTTTTTAAATTTTATAACAAGCAATGACCCATGGTATAATAATATACTCCGCCTGGTACTCTCTTCCGAGACTCGCAAACCACGTGACTGACACAAGCCTACGTCATCATGCTGTTCACAGGCAATAT
The DNA here is from genome assembly GCA_963855545.1 of Ethmia dodecea. Taxonomy (NCBI): domain Eukaryota; kingdom Metazoa; phylum Arthropoda; class Insecta; order Lepidoptera; family Depressariidae; genus Ethmia; species Ethmia dodecea. The sequence goes on along the minus strand of OY979463.1, from coordinate 1,440,017 downwards.
TATTGTGACGTAGGCTTGTGTCACTCTGGGAAGAGAAGACCATGTTTTATTAGACTATGCAATGACCCAAACGTAGGTAGTTATTTAAGCTCGTGGGTCGTTCACTTGTGAATGTCATATGAGACTAATGAATGATCCTAAAATCTTGATCATATTATTAGCTTGTGTGTGACTAAAAATTATACCTACTGCCCTGCCACCCTATGAATGTTTGTTACTCTTTTACACAAAAACTAATGAATGGATTTTGATTAAACTTTCATCATCATCCCGTAACAGCCCACTGCTGAGCTAAGGGTCTTCCTTAACACATGAGCAAGTGTGGGCCATAATCTCCCACGAGAGCCCACCGCGGATTGGGAGATGGTGTAAGGGTAGTGGCCACCTAACTGCCAGTGTTTTTGTGTCTGCCATGCCATGGCTTAAAGTCTGCCATTTTTAAAGTTTTACGTAACATGCAGGCAGATAATTTACAGTAATCCAAACTAATATTATAAATGCAAAAGTGGCTCTTTTTGTTACCGTTTCACGGCTAAACCGCTGAACCGACTGTCATGAAATTTGGTAGGAAGATAACTTGCGTCGTAAGGAAGGAGATAGGCCACTTCTCATCCCGGATCTCGGAGGACGTCGAGGTCGTTCGCAGACAAAAACTAATAATTATACAATACTAGCGATCCGCCCCCGCTTCGCACGGGTGCAATGGTAACACTAAAACTTTCCTTTTGAATCACTCTATCTATTAAAAAAAACGCATCAAAATCCGTTGCGTAGTTTTAAAGATTTAAGCATACAAAGGGACACAGGGGTATAGGGACAGAGAAAGCGACTTTGTTTTATTTATACTATGTACCTAGTGATGTAACAGAATAACCGCAATTCCTATTTCAGCCATTTGAAACATGTGTTAATTTTTTCCGAATAATGAATTAGCGTAGGTACCTAACTGAATTTAAGGCTATCTATAGCTATGGAAATATTGCTCTTTATTTAAGAATTTTGGTTTGACAACATTAAAGTACGAACGAATGTTTTTCTTTTTAGTTGGGGTGTATGAGGAATTGCGTTTAAGCTGACGCGTTCTATATAGCTAGTAATTATTAACACTTTATGCCAATATCGGGTTTCTTCCCGATGTTTAAATTCATTGCCCATTATTATTTTTATAGCTGTAGGTCTCCCTAAAATTAAATAAATAATAAAAATGAGCTAAACCGCTAAACCAATTATGATACATTTTTGGTATAGAGATAGATATGACCTTTGAGTAGGACATAACATAAGAACTGCCGGAGTCTTTATTTCCGAGTTCATATAACCCACAAGTCTTTAAGGATCGAGTGAACAGGCATCTTCTGGGCAAGCTCGTCCTATCGTAGGCCTCTTTGCTCTCGGGCTAGTCTTTGGTCAAGAGCAAGCCCATCACTACATAGTATAAAACAAAGTCGTTTTCTCTGTCCCTATATCCCTATGTATGCTTAAATCTTTAAAACTACGCAACGGATTTTGATGCGGTTTTTTTTAATAGATAGAGTGATTCAAGAGGAAGGTTTTGATATCAGCACTGCATCCGTGCGAAGCCGGGGCGAGTCGCTAGTCACTAATAAAAAAAAATAGTTAAGTACACAATTCATTTTCAGGTCCTCCAACCGCCAGAATCCCAATACGACGTGGAGAACGGTAACGCTTCTACTGAGACGATTTACCAGAACTCCGCAGGCCAGAGCGAGATAGACAACACCGGGAATTATATAGGTGGGAGCAGGACAGAATGGAGCTACTGTGACAATGAAGCACTGGGTAAGAAATCTTTATCGAACTTCTTTATACTCTAATATTGTGTACGAACGTGTTTGTTTGTTAGAAACTTGTGAGATTTGTGTCTCACTGTGGGGTTCTGGTTCGCTGTGAGATTTGTGGCTCATTGTGAGATTTATGGCCCACCGTGGGGTCCTGGTTCGCTGTGAGATTTGTGGCTCATAGTAAGATTTTTGGTTCACTGTAAGATTTGCGTCTCGCTGTGAGATTTGAGGTTAATTATAAGATTTGTGGCCTTCTGTAGGGTCCTGGTTCGCTGTGAGACATTGCGGCTCATTGTAATATTTCTGGTTCACTGTGAGATTTGTGGTTCATTGTGAGATTTGTGATTCATTGTGAGACTTATGGTTCAATTTGAGGTTTCTGATTCAGTGTGGGATTAATTGTAATACACGCAATTTCGTATTCGATCATGTAGATCCTTGGGACATCCTAAAAGCATTCAGATCAATACAAATGAAAAATACTGCCGATCTCGACGGCTTATCTGTAAAAATCATATCATCCATAATAGACTTAATTGCCTCACCCCTAGCTTGTTTATTTAATAAATGCGTTGATGATGGCGTGTTTCCTGATCTGATGAAACATAGTAAAATTATTCCATTATTCAAAGCCGGTAGTAGATTAGACCCTTCTAACTTCAGACCAATATCAATTCTACCGACTCTTAGTAAAATTTTTGAGAAAATTATTCTATATCAGTTGAGTGCACATTTTTCTATCAACAGTATAATGTCTGTAAAGCAATTTGGATTTACTAGGGGTCGCTCGACAACCGATGCCGGTGTTGAGCTAGTAAATCATGTTTTTGATGCCTGGGAGGAGTCGCAGGATGCTGTTGGGGTTTTCTGTGATTTATCTAAGGCATTCGATTGTGTCCATCATGAAATTCTCATCAGAAAACTACGTCATTACGGAGTACAAGGCCGCACTCTTGATTTAATAAAGTCCTACTTGAGAAGCCGGATACAATGTGTTGATGTAAACGGTTCAAGATCGTCTGGATCGGCGGTTTGTATTGGTGTACCGCAGGGCTCCATTTTAGGCCCCTTTCTATTTCTGGTCTATATAAATGACCTACCCAACCGAGTGCAACATGATATTGTACTGTTCGCAGATGATACATCTCTACTTTTTAAAATTAAACGACCTATTAAGTCTTATGACGAAGTGAACAGTGCAATTGATGATGTTGTCAGTTGGTTTAACGTTAATAATTTACTTCTCAATGAGAAAAAAACTAAATGTGTACATTTTTCTTTATCAAATATTAAACGAACTTTAAACTCAGTTACAGTTAAAAACGAAAAATTAGAATGTGTAAACACTACAGTATTTCTAGGAATAACTCTAGACTCTAAGTTACAGTGGGGACCGCACATTGATACGTTGGCGAAAAGGCTCAGTTCTGCTGCATATGCCGTAAAAAAAATACGTAATATGTCAAGCGTAGAAACAGCTAGACTTGTCTATTTCAGCTACTTCCACAGCTTGATGTCATATGGCATTCTACTGTGGGGGAATGCTGCTGATGTCCAGAGAATATTTATTTTGCAGAAACGAGCCATTCGTGCAATTTATAAAATGGGGTCTAGGATGTCTCTAAAGGAAAAATTCAAGGAAATTAATATACTGACACTGGCGTCACAGTATATTTACGAAAACGTATTGTATGTTAAAAAGAATATATCACTTTACAAAAAAAATAGTGACAGACATTGTATAAACACTAGAAATAAGAATGAACTGGCTGCTTGTGTTAGTCGATTATCTAAAGTTACCAAATCCTTTAAGGGTCAATGTATACGTTTTTACAATAAGATTCCCATTGAATTACAAAATTTGCCTCTTGACAAATTTAAAATAATAGTTAAGCAAAAATTACATAAAAAAGGCTACTATAAAATTACAGACTACTTAGTAGACCAACATGCATGGGATTAACCGACTCGACGCTATGTAAGGCTATTAATTATAATTATTATTGTAAACGATATTTATTAGTAAGACATGAGATTAAAAAGAGCTGCCCTTGAGTTTCTTGCTGGCTCTTCTCGGGGTACTGCATTCGGAACCAGCAGCTCGTCGGTGGAGATGGGCTGCTGTTTGCATTCAGCCAATCTTCATGGACGAGTTTAGAGTGCCTTGTTATTATAAAATATTGACGTTTCTAAGTGTATATTTTAATACCAATAGAAAATAAACGATTTTGAATTTGAATTTGAATTTGCTCACTTTGAGGACTTGGTGGGAGAGCAATGCATGGCGAGGTATTCAGAATGCATTCATACATACACCTTTTATCATGCATGTGAATAAGATAATTATGAGCGTGTTTTCTTCCATAGCATTAGACGAAAAAGACAAAATGGACATCGGGACTGGAGTGAAGCGACGTTCGAAGAGACGCTCGAGCGAGACGGCACTTTGTGAGAGAGACAGCGAGATGAAGCCGGCGCTTTTGAATAATAGAGACAAGTCAGTATCCTCTTTCTTTTAGGTTTTTCAATTTACTTTTTTATACATTTTTGCTTACTTTTTGCAGAGCATTGATAGCCTTACGGTTCAAGAGGTTGAAAATCAGTGAGGCTTGGGTTCAAATCCTGGCATGTACAGTCAACAAAGTTGTTAGGGTTACATGGCTAGTAACTAAGAACTCATTTTTCTGTGGTAGTAATAAATAAATCTTATTGATTAAAGTTTATTTCAAGAGGTATCTTTGAACCCTATAATTTATCAAAAAAATATATAAATACATTTAAGGAGTTTTATGGCGTTGTAACCCTAACAACTTTGTTGACTGTACCAATGATTTTAAATAAACTTACGTACATATTCATCACTAGCTCGACGGTGAAGGAAAACATCGTGAGGAAACCCGCAGGTCCCAAAGTTAATTCTGAGAAATGTGTAAAAGACCCGGTCCGGCGATTTCCTCACCACCTATTACGTTTAGGGGTCCAAAGAATATCTGGTGAAAAGTGGGTACCTAGATATATCCAGAAATGGATCTGCCTACTCCCTCGGGGATATAAGGCGTGAGATTACTTATTTTTTGATTTTTATCTTTATATATATTTACTGTACCTATGTAGGAAACGGTTTATGTATGTAAGTAGGTACCTTAATCCATTGTTAACTTTAGTGCACCACCTACCTTCATCTGTTTATCTCAGTTACATCCATCCTAAGGTTGTCTGGAAGAAATCGCTTAAAGCGATAAGACCGCCCATCGTGCTTTTTTTATCATTGTGTCACTTGTTGCATATTTTTATTGGTGTACATTAAATAGTTGTTAACTACTCACATGTCCTTACTTGTACAAAGCGTAACAGAAAAAGCGCAATTCCTCATACACCCCAATTAGTAGATATTATATTAATATAAAAAAAATATACGCCATCATATGATGCAATCGAACTTTAGTTGTGTGTGTCTAACCAATTTTCTTAAATATCGATTAACAATAGCAAGATTTCCATAAAAAGCACTAAATTTAGCTACGATATTTTTTTTTTTTTTAAATTAACACATATTAAAAATTGCTGAAATCGAATAAGTAGTCGATACTGAACAAACTAATTTCAGGAATTGCGCTTATTCTGTAACATCACTACATAGTATAAAACAAAATCGCTTTCTCTGTCCTTATATCCCTATGTCCCTATGTCCTTATGTCCCTATGTCTCTTTGTATGCTTAAATCTTTAAAACTACGCAACGGATTTTGATGCGTTTTTTTTTTAATAGATAGAGTGATTCAAGAGGAAGGTTTTAGTATAAGCATTGTACCCGTGCGAAGCCGGGGCGGGTCGCTAGTGATGTATAAAACTCCCCACAGCGACACGCCGAAGTCGAAGCCTTCCCGCCGTCGTATCAATCTGCTGACCTACTTATCGTCTCTGGCAAGGCGCAAGCGCCGCCTGCACGACCAGGTGCAGTACCTCCAACACCTGGAGAGCGCGTTGAACAGCTGCAGCTACCGCGAGTCCTGCAGATGTCTGGAATGCCAGGTCAGTTATTAATAGTAGATTATGAACCAAGGGGATGCGTCTTCTGTGAAAGTCAAAAGTTTTTATTCAATCTAGGGACTTATAAGTCCTCTTATCGAAAGTCATTGCGACTCCACCGCTTCGGTATTATAGTTGAGGAGAAGAAGCGGGGCAAGAAACTCCTCAACACAATATTCTTTTAAACAATCAATACAATACAAAGTACAAGTTACATGGTTTGTGCTTTGCTGAGCTGGAGAAAATTTACACAAAACATCATTGTCATTCAAATATTCATCTTACTTAAAATATGCCATTTTACATAAAACCATTTTAACGTGAGTTTTGAACATTTTTTCTGGCAAGATGCCGGGATTCGAACCCTGACATCACGCATGAGAGGCAGGCTCCTTAACCGCTGTTCCATCACTGCTCTTTCTTTATAACATCAAAATAATTGTTTTTAGAATTTTGGTCTGTTATATCTGTCTGTCCGTATGTTGTACACGTATCACGCAAAAACAACTGCATGGGTGACGATTCCTTTCAGATTTGATGTGTGCTATAACTTGTAAACAAAGAGATTAAAATATAAAAGGACATAGAGGGGGCATTGGGAATATTTTCATACAAAACTTTGAAGCATGTTTGAAGCTCAAGCGTCATATAATATGTCAGTTAGTATTTAGTATGAACGCGTGCTGTCATTCGGTCGAAATAGTACTAGACTTATTCCACTTGGAATAACTTTTGGCTTCAAATTTTCCTCGCTTTGTCCCCTCTATGCCCTATTATATATTAATCTCTTTGCTTGTAAACAATTTTGCGGCGGTCTCACGTAATGTTGCATGGACTGATAGACCAAAGCGGTTTGTCCCATTGCACAAAACTTTAGGAGGAAAACTAGAATTAATGATTATTTACGTAATATACCTATACGTAATGATTTAGTACGTCATTGGTCTACCATGTGGTTTTTGACGAGTCTATTAGCTCAGTTGGTAGTGACTCTGCCTTCTAAGTAAGAGATTGCCGGTTCGATTCTCGTCTGGGGCTTTGGTACGTGTCTGGGTGTTGATATTAGAATATAAGTATGTTTATCTGTTGTTTAATAGTAAGGTACCCATTGTAGGTTTTTATTTTATTTTAAAAAAGGGGGCAAACGAGCAGACGGGTCACCTGATGGTAAGTGACGTCCGTCGCCCATGGACACCTGCAACTCGAGAGTCACAACTGCGTTGCCGGCCTTTGGGGTGGGAGTAGTGGCAGGGGTAGGGTAGGAGGGGGGGGGGGGGGAGATTGGGGCCTCCGGTTACCTCACTCACTCAACGAAACGCAATGCATTGCTTTACGCTGGTTTTCTGTGAGGCCGTGGTACTCCGGTCGAGCCCAAGCGTGCCGAAGCATGGCTCTCCCATGTCTAAAACACGGTTTTGCTTAGTTTAGGACTATTATTTTTTAGTCCTTGTGTTGATTGTATTGTGTCTCACAATTTTATTAATATTCCATATGATGTACAGTAAAAAGCACATTAATCTTTACAATTGTAGTGCGAGTCTGACCTCTAAGGCGATTGTAATAAGAACGTTACAAAGTACAATGTGTCAAGCTCCACGTGCTCTCGACTGTACCTTAGAGATATATAAGTATCACTATCACTACATAGTATAAAACAAAGTCGCTTTCTCTGTCCCTATGTCCCTATGTATGCTTAAATCTTTAAAACTTCGCAACGGATTTTGATGCGGTTTTTTTTAATAGATACAGTGATTCAAGAGGAAGGTTTTAGTGTTAGCATTGCACCCGTGCGAATCCGGGGCGGGTCGCTAGTACATAAATAAAACGAAATTATGAATGCTGCTTGAAATTTAACAACTTTAGCAAGGATTTAAATAAAAACCACGGGAACGGGGATGCAGGGACATTTCGATTAATACGATATAGGTTGATTGATTCGTATATTCTCAAGGGAGCTCAAGACTAGGTACGACACTGCCTATTGTCTCTGCCTACTCCGTTGGGAAAAAGGCGTAGGAATGCAAATTGAATATTTAATTTCATTACGTAACTAGGTAAATTTTATCTAAATTGTGTTTATCTATCAGCCAACCAAACATCCAGTCAGTTTCTACTTTTATATAAATAGCGGCGTTGCCCGCTTGCATCCAGTCTATTCCCGTTCCCGGGAATTTCTAAAAATTCCTTGCGTTTACCTATTACATATAAGACACCTACCTATACATAGCATATTTCAAGTTTCTAGGTGTTATAGTTTTGGAGTGGTACGTATTTCCCTTTTTAACCAGTTTTCCCGTTGGAAAGAGATATTTTCCTGTAGTAAAAAGGTACCCTAAATGTTGAGCCAATCATTCAGCTATCTCCACACCAAATTTCATCCAAACCCGTCCAGTAGTTTTTGCGTGTTGCGAGCACAGACAGACAGATAACATTTAAAAAAATATTGTTTTGATATCTAAATTGATAACTAACTACACAACCGCAAAAATATTTCATGTACAGACTACAGTCTCGGTCCCGTTAGAGTTTTATTATATGTGTACTTAGATAGGTATGTAATTAGATGTTATATTCAACTACACGTGCTTTGATAGGAGACGGGTTTATTTACACTATTTAATGCAGTCATCAATAGAGTGATAAATTGATGTAACATTATATTGACCTAATGGCATAGTCTTGATTGTTTGAGGAAGTCTAAAGTTTAAGCTGACTGAACACAATAACGATAAGTATGATAAGTTATAAACATGTAGGTACATGTACAAGTTACAAGTAAAATAAATTGGTAGCTAGACTCACTTTTACCTTATCCTACTAATTTCACGTGTAAGTTTGTGAGCAGTGATAGCCTTACGGTTAAAGAGTTTGCTTCACATGATGATAATCATTGAGGCTCGTAGTTTTTCAAAAACTTACGTACTTAGATATTCATCACTAGCTCGACGGTGAAGGAAAACATCGTGAGGAAACCGGAAAGGTATCAAAGAAAGTAATAAACTTTATTCGGCATAAACAAAAATAAGTAAATAGAAATTTACAATTTTATACCGAAAGGGCCACAGCTCAGCATATATGACTATATAATGTGACAGCCTGGGCTGAGGCGCGTATCAGAATTAATTCTGAGACATGTGTAGCACTCACCACCTATCACGTTTAGGGGTCCAAAGAATATCTCGTGAAAAGTGTCTTTAATCAGAATTCCTGCCCTATCGGGGATAAAAGGCGTGAGATTATGTGTATGTTCAAGTTTGAGAGGACGTTAGTTAGGTATTCATTCACGCAAAAACTACTGAACGGTTTTTGGTGAAACTGTACACATGCCTCAAATCTATTTTAAGACTTTCGGGTTCCCTCACGATGTTTTCCTTTGCCGTCGAGCTAGTTTTAAATATGTACGTTAAGCTTCTTGTCTAATGCTCTCGGCAGAATTGGAACCCGAGTTCGTTCGTTTTGTTCCTTCTGCGTTCTGATAAAAAAGTCTAAAAAGAAGTCGTACGATAACCTTTTTAGACTTCACTTATGTGTTGTTTCCAGCTTTTTAGGCAGTCGGGTTTTTGGTTTTTAAATTAACTTTTTTTTATGTTTGTTACCTCAGAACTTTGGACTGGTTGAACCGATTTGGATTATTTTGTTTGAAAGCTGGTGCTTTCAGATTGGTCCAATTTTAATTTCGTCCAGTTCTGACAATTGCATCACAGACGAATTAATAACCTCTTCCTTTTTGAATTCGGTTAAAAAAGGAGCGCTTTAGCGGTGCATTGACCTTGCTTGACTTTATGATTGTGAAAGGTCATCCAACATCGCGCAACTTTATTCACTATTTCATGTAAGCGTGCACATCTGTGTCATGGCACGTGATTATGAGTCGGCTAGATTATTTATACAGTGAAACTAAAGCTAAAGCGCTCCTTTTTTAACCGAATTCAAAAAGGAAGAGTCCTTTTTGAATTCGGTTAAAAAAGGAGCGCTTTAGCGGTGCATTGACCTTGCTTGACTTTATGATTGTGAAAGGTCATCCAACATCGCGCAACTTTATTCACTATTTCATGTAAGCGTGCACATCTGTGTCATGGCACGTGATTATGAGTCGGCTAGATTATTTATACAGTGAAACTTGGTTAAGTGGGACCTGGATAAGTGAGAAACCTCCATAACTGGAATTCATGCTGAGGTCCCAACACTTTGGCACTGAATTACCTCTGTTAGTGGGACGAGCCTCTATATCTGGGATTTGTTCTTTCGATTTATCATCATAGTTACCTCTATAACTGAGACAGCGAGTAAATTTTATATGCATAAACCTCTGTAACTGAGATAACATTGTTTGTTTACTCATTCTTATTCTACCCACAAATTCCACACGTAATTCCAAGTACGTAAGTAATTTTGAGCTTCAGTTACCTTCAGTTTTAGTTTCGCTTTACTATCATGCAGATGTTTATTTGAAAAATGCCAAAACGAAAGCTACAATCGTTATCATTACGTGAAAAACTGAAGTTAATATCCGTTTATGAAAGTGGGAAGACACGCGAAGAAGTTTGTGCCGAATTTAATGTGCTAAAATCTACTCTTTGTAGAATAATTCAGAGTAAACATAAAATTGAATCACAATGTTCTGAAGGACAAGGAAAACTAAAACGTGTACGTTTATCAGAATATCCTGAACCTTTAAGTACTATTTTTTTTTAATTTAAACTCATTTACATACATAACACGTTATTTTATTTAATGATCGCACCTCTATAACTGAAATAACCTGTATTCTCACCTCTATTAGTGGAACCCTCTGTAAATGAGACAGATATTTATTTATACCTGTATATCTGAGACACTGGGTAAGTGGAATACCTCTATAAGTGAAACGACATTGCAGGTCCCTTGATGTCTCACTTAACCAGGTTTCACTGTAATTAATTTTAATTGCGTGAGGAGATTTTGGCGATTTTTTAACGCCCCCAAACGAAAATCTCATGAAATCTCACCAAGTGGGGACCTTGTGAGATTTCGTGAGATTTAGCGTAATCCCACGAGAGATTTCTAAATGCGTGTTTTTTATGTTAAAGTTAATATGGGATTCATTCCGTTGGAATTATTAAAAAGAACTGCTTAAAATACAATACAATAAATCTTTATTGTACACCAAAAACAACAAAATATGGATACCAACATTAACTAAAGTACAATGGGCGGTCTTATCGCTTTTAGCGATCTCTTCCAGACAACCTTACCTAGGTAGGTTCTACTTTTCTCCATGAGATTGGATGAGATTCGGCTCGCGTATATATATTTATATTATACTAGTGGCCCGGGCAGACGTCGTTCTGCCACCGTATAAACCATCCCTGGACCCACTCTAACCCACACAAAAAGTTTCATCAAAATCTGTCCAGCCGTTCTGGAGTTTTAATCAGACTAACGAACATCAATTCATTTTTATTTATATAGATATATAGTCAAGAGCACGTGGAGCTTGACACATTGGACTTTGTAACGTTCTTATTACCATCGCCTTAGAGGTCAGACTCGCACTATAGGTGTAAAGCTTTACGCGCTCTTGACTGCACACTTCTACACTAATACACAAATAAACTCAAAACTACTCGACCGATTTCAAAAATTCTTTCACCATTAGAGTGCTACAATATCCCTGAGTAACATAGGCTTTATTTTATTCCCGTATTCGACACACGAGGGCAATCCACTAAGACAATACACTAAGACCACCTAAGACTGCATACAAAAAAAACTTGAGGACAATGGAATGGATTGTCCTCAAGTTCTTTTTGTATGCAGTCTTAGTTTGCCCTCGTGTAAATGGCTCATGGGGTTCGTATCTTGTAGCGGAGCAGACGGAAATGTTAATCAATTTAAAAATAAAGTTGACAATACATTGAGAACACCGATAGCTTGTTTTGTAGAGTCAGTTGAGTGTAGATCCGTTGTAATGTAAGCTGCTTGCTTAGTGCCTGATGATTAGTGATTAATATTCTATTTATTTAATTATTATAGCACAACCACATCATATATATTATATTTTCATTATGGTATTTTACTGCTTATGACTTAAGTAAGTATACTTTTGTCGGAACCGAAAATTTAGGTACCTACTATGGAAAATATACTGAGCTCGTACTTATATACTTTGTGATAATTTTTAGTACCTACTCATTGCATCACTTTTTTGATTGTAAGATTTGTAAGTACCTATTATTAAAAAAATGCTATCTAATCGAAATAAGACATGTGCAAAACAGACTCGATCCGGCAATGGGCTCACTTATCATCAGGTTTTGGGGTCGAATATTCTCGTAAAAAGTGGGTATATCCAGTAATGCATTACCTGTGCCTACCCTCTCGGGGATAAAAGGCGTGAGATTATTATTATTATCTTTGTGCTTCATGCTTCGGTTGTTCGATGAGTCAGTCAGATAGACAGTTTTTTATGTAGATTACGAGTGTATCCTTGAACTTTGGATTGTAAACAATATTCTTGGGGGCATTACAGAAATACAAACTGCAAAGTACGAATCGCATTTCGATGGTTCCAGTACATCCTATATCTTAAAGATCATGGTAATCACTACATAGTATAAAACAAAGTAGCTTTCTCTGTCTCTATATCCCTATGCTTATATCTTTAAAACTACGCAACGGATTTTGATGCGTTTTTAGGGTTCCGTACCTCAAAAGGAAAAAACGGAACCCTTATAGGATCACTTTGTTGTCCGTCCGTCTGTCAAGACCCTTTTTCTCAGGAACGCGTGGAGGTATGAAGCTGAAATTTATATCAATTACTCAGGTCTACTGTCCCTTGAAGCTGTGAAAAAATCAAACTTCTAAGCCAACGCAATCAAAAGATATAGCCGTTTATGCCGCAAATTTTCGACACTTGCAAGGGAATCAAAACCTACAGGGTGCTTCCCGTGAACTCAGAATCTTGAAATTTGGTACGAAGCAACGTCTTAAAGCATAGATAAAGGAAAAATTACGAAAACCATAAATTTGCAAGGTTGTACGGAACCCTCGGTGCGCGAGTCCGACTCGCACTTGGCCGGTTTTTTTTTAATAGATAGTGATTCAAGAGGAAGCTTTTAGTGTTAGCATTGCACCCGTGCGAAGCCGGGGCGGGTCGCTAGTATATTAATAAATTATGATGCCTTAGTACTTACTTCAGTTGTGTCTAACCAATTTTCTTAAATAAAGAGCAATAATAGTACGATTTCCATAGCACTACATTGGTGGGTCTAAAATGGCCACTTTGAGCAATTCATCTGAGCAATTTTATTCTCCTTTTCTGAATTCCCAGCAAATCCTAAGCAATTCCTCTAAATTTCGTAAAATGGTCCCATAATTTAGTGATTCACTAACAATTCAATTCATTAGCAGATTCGTATTTGGTGAAAATTTCGAATATGAATCGAAATAGAATTCTATTATGATTCACCCGAAACGGCCTTTTTAGACCCGCAGCTATGATAATTCATTTTTCGGAAAAATTTAACATATACCTACCTATTAACAGTAGCTGAAATCGATTAAGTTGTCGATACTGAACAAACTAATTTCAGGAATTGCGGTTATTCTGTAACATATTATATATAATATAATATATATAATAATAATATAATACAACATATTGTAATAATAAATAATCTTACGCCTTTTATTCCCGAGAAGGGTAGGCAGAGGTATTGCATTTCTGGATATATCCAGCGCCGGACAGAGTCTGTTTACACATGTCTCAGAATTAATTGGTTTCCTAACGATGCTTTCCTTCACCATCAAGCTAGTACGCAAGTTTTTTATGGATCGGATGTCTGGATGTTTGTTCCTCTTGCACGCAAAAACTACCGAAAGGATTTTGATGAAACTATACAGTTATATAGCTTATACATCAGAATAACACATCGACTATTTTATCCCCGTATTCCCACTTGAGCGGGAACTACGCGGGTGAAACCGTGGGGAGCTGCTAGTAAAATATAAATTAAAAAAACAAGAGCAGATAAATTAGTGTGAAATAAAAACAGATTATTCATTTTACGTGTTATAATATTTTATTCTCTTAAAGTCAAACTTTTCTATTTTACAATCATGTACATTTTGTAAATAAAACCGCTATAATTGTTTTCTTAGAAGCACAGCATCAAGTGATAACATTACTATTATGTATATTACTTATAGGTCGGTTAACTAAAGCTAGCACTTTGGCAGTAGGTACCCACACCAATGTAATTTTAACATACAGTTTTAAACTATGCGAATTCGTTAGGAAGGTTGTGTCACTACATAGTATAAAACAAAGTCGCTTTCTCTGTCCCTATATACCTATGTATGCTTGAATCTTAAAAACTACGCAACGGATTTTGATGCGGTTTTTTAAATAGATAGAGTGATTCAAGAGGAAGGTTTTAGTATTAGCCCGTGCGAAGCCGGGGCGGGTCGCTAGTATAGTATAAAACAAAGTCGCTTTCTCTGTCCCTATATCCCTATGTATGCTTGAATCTTAAAAACTACGCAACGGATTTTGATGCGGTTTTTTAAATAGATAGAGTGATTTAAGAGGAAAGTTTTAGTATTAGCATTGCACGCGAAGCCGGGGTGGCTCGCTAGTATGAAATAAAATAACATAGAACTCTAAAAAGAAAAAACCGACTTCAACTTATATGGTTTACTCATGGATGCCATTGTCAGAACCGGACGAAATTAAAATGGGACCAATCTGGAAGCACCAGCTTTCAAATAAAAAAAAACATCAAAATCGGTTCAGCCAGTCGAAAGTTCTGAGGTAACAAACATAAAAAAACGGTCGAATTGAGAATCTCCTCCTATTTTGAAGTCGGTTGAAAATATAGCATTACACTATCCTACTAATATTATAAATGCGAAAGTTTGTATGGATGGATGTCTGGATGTATGGATGGATGTTTGTTCCTCTTTCACGCAAAAACTACTGAACGGATTTTGATGAAACTTTACAGTTATGTAGCTTATACATCAGAATAACACATAGGCTATATTTCATCACCGTATTCCCACGGGAACGGGAACTACGCGGGTGAAACCGCGGGGCGCTGCTAGTATTTTATAATGTGGTAGAAATTATTTGCTTATTCAGACTACACAGGCAGAATGTGTGCATTGTACCAGCTTTATTTAAACGATCTGCAAGTATATAAGTATGTCTGATTTTGAAACAATATCTTTTTATAAGTATACTCCTTATACTACAATACAAGTCTATACACAACAAAATTCTATTAAATCCGAAACATTTATGTAAATTTTTTTAGGCATAATTTTGAAGACATTGTGAGCGATTTTTTATTTATATTAAAGCTTGTTACATTTAACCAAAATTGTTTCAGCACCATTATGTTAAAATTCTTGCATGCATTTTTATTAACCAGCCGGTTTCAAGCTCTACCGATCGTTGTAACTAGAATAAATACCGACGTAAAAATATAAACTACAAAAGCGATAGCTTTTTTAAATTATAGAAACCAATAAAAAATCATCAAAACTGGACCACTCTGTAAAAAGTTATGCATTTTCATCAATAAACATTTGTTTATCTATTTTTAGTGACAGAAACTTGTATCTTACTGCAAGTAATGCGTCGATACAAGAATAGATACAGATATCCTATATCCAAAGCTGCCAAAACAAAAGTCAACGTCTTTCGAGTACACGAATTTTAATTATAAAGGTTTCTAGAAGTATATCATTTAGGTTCATAATCTTTTGATTATACATTCTATTCCATTGTACGGCTCGGCGGCCATGATGGTATTGTGCAAAATGAACCTTATATTTAAGAATAAAAGACTGATTTCGTCAAGGTAGGAACACCTGTACAGTCAAGAGCACGCTAAGCTTGACACTGGACTTTGACCCGGCCCTGTATTATATGGCGCACAGTATGAATCAGAGCTCAGCTTGACTTGCTTTTGACTGTACATTGGGCTCATACTTTTATGGTTCATGATCTTGTCGTGACATAGTATGACAGGCCGCGAAACGCCAGTATATCTAGCCGATCGGTAGCATCTGAAACCTGCATAAAGCATGTCATACATTATCTTACTATAGTCTACTTATGGCAAATACGAGAAGAACAATATGTACAAAAATTATAATTAATATAGCAAAAAACTTAAATAAACATGTCAAACCTACTTTAGTCAAAGACCATGTCAGGCATGTCAATATAGCTGTAACTGTAAGGCTACATTCACATCTGTGCGCAGGCCTATCAGTTTTGTATGATTGTGATTTGAAGGGCAACATTTATAAGAGGCGTAGATAGGAATCAGGCCTAACAGGATTTTAAGAGGCCCTGCCTGCTAAATATGATAAAACACTGAAAATTCTTTTGATAATTATATTATTTGGATATGTATCTTTCATCATTCCACTGTTAATAATGCTAAAATCCCAGCCCATTATAATTTGAAGCTTTTGTTAAAATTTCAATTAAAATTTTAATTATCAATAAAAAAAGTAAGTTCAATATTGAAGACTGATTATGTAAATAATTATTTCATAACCTATCTATTATATTTCGTTATTATAACCGTCTGGATATGGGTCAGTGTGTATAACAGCTAGTAAGAACAAAATTTTGATTTTACTGTCTGCCCGACTACTGTGAGCTTCCCTGACTTTTACAGAAAGTGTAACACACTATCTTCACAAAATGGTAATTTCTTGTAAAAGAACCCATTTTTTCTTGTTCACATGGGAAATTCGGATTTACTAGCTATATTCCAAATGTCTGGAGTTATGTGGTTAGATCAGACAGTCTGGTTTTTCCTCTTTATAATACAGATTTAGGTAATTACATGTAATATGGGAATACACCGCAAATATTTTCCCTGTTACATCAATGTGGTATCAATATCAAATAGGTTTACGTCACAATGAAATGATTAATAAACTGGTTTTTACAGTTTAATATTTAAATAAACTATGGGAATTCCTAAACGGGTTATGTTACGTAAAATCAATTAACGAACTTATCAATGGCATATTCTAAATTTGAATCTACTATGTCAACTGTAGTTTTCTTACGTTCATCCAAGCGCACACATTTGAGACAAGTCTGCCCTTTTCGTAGCCAACAGCCTCTATGGTACATCGAATTACATCTCCCGCACAATATTGCTCCACTGTCGAACGGGTACAACACTTCATTGTTACCGCAAACTTCACAGATATACCCTTTGCCGGAGCATAAAGCACAGTTCGTTATGTGACTCCGGCAGATCTCCGTCAACTCGGTCAGCTGAGTTTCCAGACTCCCGTCGTTAATTGCTTGTAAATGTGACATGCTGTATTTCTTGTTGACGTCTCCTAGTTGGACAAATAGTGGAGATAGGAGGCTGGAACCGTCACTGCATGCACATAGATATCTCCTCATCCACTCCAAGTCTCTACGCATCTTATGAACCCACTCCAATTCCGCTATGAAGTTGAACAGCTTAGGATTTATGGTCTCAACGTCAATGTACGGCCGTGACCAAGCTAACGTCAGCATTTGGAAGGCTATACGAGACACATACCGCTTCTCCCAGTCCCAATTGTGGACTACACGGGCCGGTATTGGTGACTGGTCGTTCCAGTGGCACGTTGCACAGAAATACAAGCCAGTGTAATCGCATAACCTTGGTTCGTTCCATGAATCTTTAAATGTTAAAGCTGTGTGGCATTCCGCACACTTATAGTCTTGACCAGCTAAACCCTTTTCGGGACAAATACCCGTTTCAAACATACCCTTTTCAGTCATGACAACGTGAGCGCACACTCTACAGACATGATCGACGCACTTATAGTGGCACAGGTAGCCGCAGTCGCTGCAAATGTACGATCCTTGAACTATACTCCATATGACACCGCTACAGTGATCGCAGTACTGTTTCCTGTTACCAGGATTGGATTGCTGCTCAAAATGGTGACCTTTAATTGACACCCGGAGCCGTAGAAGCCCATCGTTCTCCTTCAAATCCTCCAACCTCAACCGTAACTCAACTAAGTAACGTACTAACCATTTTCTCTCATCAGAGCACTGCTGGCTGTTTAATATTAGCTCTTTGCATTGCACTACAGCTTTTTCTATCTCCTCTTTCGTCGCCGAACTGTGAATTTTGAGCTTCCTATTCACAATTGACCTTGGTATGTGGTTTGAGTCGTTGCTCTCGTCAGCAGAAACGCAACCAGACGTCGACGAAGAGGACGGAGGGCTGGAACCAATTTCAGCAGTTCTGGGGCTGCAGCATATCAAACTGTTGCGGTATTTAGGCGAATCGCCCGTTAGAACACCCGCCATCGTTGTACGATAACAATAAAATTAGTGACAATGGAAGCACAAGGACTTGAGATTTATTAATAACGTGATATCATAACACTGGCTTTCGTAACACTCCACTTTGCAATTTAACGGGCTGTGACGTCTTGCGTTATTGCGTACACAAAATGCGTCTCATGCTCGCGAGGATTTCCTTTGTTTTGATTGTGATGTGTAATTTTGTGGAAAAATAATCTGTTCCGATTCCGTCATCGTTTTGACGTCTGACGTTTACGGTCATGTTGGCGCGCCTGTGTACAACGTTCCGTTTCTGCCAATCGATTGTTTTGGTTCAGTCGACAAACATTAAACTTACAAATAACCTCCAAATCAGATGTCAGTATTATATGCAGGTACAGTCAACAAAGTTGTTAGTGTTACATGACCAGAAACTAAGATTAAGTTTTCTCTTAAAGCCTTAAATGTATTTATAGTTTTTTGTAAATTATAGGGATCAAAGATACCTTTTGAAATAAACAACAATGAATAAGATTTAGTTATGACTACCCCAGAAAAATGAGTTCTTAGTTACTGGCCGTGTAACCCTAACAACTTTGTTGACTGTACACTAGGTATCCATAAAATAAAAGTAACCGATGTTCTTAGATACAAACGTAATAAAAATATCCAGACGTGAAACCAACAAACATATTCTTAAATGTTGTGTGTAACTCGGAATGCTACTTCTGACAAACGGGGCCAACAAGATCGTCGATTGACACAAAAGATCTTCATAGAACGGAACGGAGCATTCGACTCTTAGTGCCAACATCACGGCTGCAAAGTTTTCTTTTTAAATAATTTACATTGCCTGTTTTATTATGCCAACATTTTTTGTTCTCATTATAAAAAAGCAGTGTACGTTTAATAAAAGTTTTAAATATATTTTTGTGTGTTTTTTATTTCGTCCTTGAGCCTTGTAAATATATGAGATCATCCAAATGTCCTATTTATGTAAATTAGTTCATAATTAGTTGATCTCTGAACTAGATATCGGCACGTGTCAGATTCACTCGTGTAAATATTTGTCTAGACATCGTCTGACACAAATATTATTATGTTAACGTAATAATAATGTTTTACTTTCTACGGGATAGTTATGGAGGAAATGCGTATTTCCGTATTTCATCACCTTCTAGTTATCACAATACAAGTTAATGTAATTTATAATTTGTAATTAAATAGCTATTCGACCTACCTAACATACCGTATTTCCAAAAATAGAATACCTCTGGGGTAAAAGAAGTGTTTTTTTTAAGAGGTATGTTAACAGGTACCTACGTCATTATTATTAATCAGGCAGGGAGTTTACAACTGTATCCAGGTGTTCTCCTCTCAAACTTTCTCATTACAGGATAGGTATTTGTCAAGTTTAAATTAATTAATTAATTAATATATTGAGTAATGTCTAAATAATTTAGGTAGGTAGGTAGGTACGTAGGCAAGTTAAAAAAAATTTAACCTAACAATATTTTAGTCGCAAACTAGGTAGAGTCTGTTCTATGGGTAGGCTAAACAAACATCCCAGACACGAAGCCAACACCTAACATACTTGACATGTTCCTGTTCATGCACACAAATGTTGGCCCTGAGCGGGGACCGAACCCGAGACGACTCAGAAGGCAGGGTCACTTCCAAATAATAATACAGGCCCGTTAAAATTATTTCATCTCTCCGGGCGGAAAACGGCAAATTTCGGCCCGCTGCGCTACACGAAATTGCCTTATTCCGCCTCCGTCGAGAACAAAAAAAGTATAGGTACACTACACACCTCGGGAAGTAAATAAGAAAGCCTCAGATCACATGTTTGAAGACCTCGGCTTCACCTTGGTCGACAATTACCTACATGTGATCCACAGATTAGTAACTAGTTTGATGTGATCTAAGACATTTGTTATTTTGCTTCCATGTGTGTATTCTATACATACCTATAAAAATCAATGCCACTTTTCGTTGTTATTTCATAACTCAAGAACGGGCTCACCTATCCAAACCAAATTTTTAGGGTTTATTCGGGCTATTTAGCAGATGGTTTATGTGAAGTTTGCTTAAAATCTATCGAGTGGTTCTTCATTTATCACATTTTTACAGGACAGCGTCTGTCGGGTCAGCTAGTAACCTATAAAAAAATATCTTCAAAATAAATATTTGTTTTTAGAGCCGCTATTTCGAGTGCGACGAGAGCGAAGAAGAATACAGCTCGGGGGAGAGCGAGTATGCGTACGCTCCGAGGTACGTCGCGCCTGTCGTGGAGCCGCCGGCAGCGGACGACGAAGATGACGAGGTACTTAGGACATGCAGGCTGGCAAGGGCGGATTCAGCTTTGTAGTCATATAACTTTGACCATCCAATTAATCATCATTTTAAACAAAAATACAACCCGACTTCATCGAATAACACTTAAAATAATATATTACACATTTAGGGCAGTAAAATAAGAAATATCTCATAGGTATATCACATTTAATTGTCGACCGAGGCCGATGTCTACAAACATGTGATCTGAGGCTTTCTTATTTACTTCCCGAGGAGTGTATACTTTTTTCTTTTCGACGGAGACGGAAAGCGGCAACTTGTTCAGCGCAGCGGGCCGAAAGTTGACGCTTTCCGCCCGGAGAGATGAAAAGAGTATTATTTGCATTCAACATCCAGTACTTACAGTTACTAAACCTATTACGCCGATAGCGAGTGATTTGCTGATGTCCATTGAGGAGTTCCGTTCTCCATCTGAAGTTCTTTATCAGATTTTCACAAAACTTTTACGGGACGACCCTGCAGTCGGATTGTATTTTTGTGTAAAATTTTTATTATTGAAAATATTTTTTAAATATTCAAAATTTTACGGATTTTTTTCATTGAAAAAATACTCGGCATAAGCAAAACATAATGCTGAATTCCAGGTGTTCGTCGACACCGTACCAGGAGACAACACTTCAACCGACCTCCTTATCGAGGGCAGGGAGAAGATGTCGGTATCCTCAGACGAGGTGACCGAGGAAGAAGGAGCTCTGGACCTGGAAGTAGCAGCTGGGACACCTGTATTGCTCAACTATCTGCTGACCCATCCGATAACCTGTAACATTCAATAGCTTTTGCTATTCTTGAGCTAAAAAGAAAAGGTCTAAATAATATTCCCGCCATTTTTCTCTTCCCGTGACAACACATTTATTTAATTGGAGAACAAACGGATTCAGACATTTGTGACACAAACACTAAAAGAAAAAAAACATGGCCACTATGTCATGCCAAGTTTCATAAAAGCGCAAACGTTCGATGTTTTTCTCCAGCACAGCGCTGAGAACATAACCATATTATAGTGTAGGTACTTAGTTTGTATCGTAAGATAAGAATTTTTTTTATTTGCAGCGGCTCCTTGTAGAAGATAACTGTTAGTATTCAATTAGTACATATTTATTTATGACATTTTGGCAACGAGCAGTAAAAACCAAGTAAAGCGGCGCAATAATCTTTACAAATTCGTACCCATCCATTATTGGTTTTTATATTAGTTAAAATCAATTTAGACAAAGACAAGACATAACATCATTATGATTACATAATTTTCTTTCATCATAGTGTTATACCATTTGTAAATTATTTACCTAACCAATAGTGACGTCGTTTTACACCAACTGGGAAGAGAAAACCAAGTAGACTTTTTTCTGATGCACTAAACAGGGTGACTTTTTTTACCGTCTGGAAAAAAATGTGGTATGATAGGTAAGTGTAATAGATTCATTTGGTAATGTTACTGAAAAAAAAAATTTTTTTCTCCACAATTTTTTTTCTTGCTTAAACTAATATACATTACTCAATTGTAGTCAATAATACACACTGAGACATTTGAAACAGTATTTTAAAAAGAAACAGGCTCGTAGCTTCCATTTATGCGCAATCTACCTACAACCGCCAGCTGCGCGTAGTACTGTGCGTAGTTTTCTAGATTTTGTAAATTGCACTAAACATGACTATATTTAACAATTAATCTCGTGTATAACTTCGGCTCTAGATACCTTATACGTCATATTTTTTTCCAGACGGTAAAAAAAATCATCCAGTAGTTGCAGATTGCATTTCTTTATTTTGCACCTGCATTTGTAAGATAAGTAAATAAGTTTAGCATGGTTCAAGTGGCATATTTGCCTTGTTACTTTAATATACGGAAGACTAGGCTGCATAGTTAAGATATTTGGCCTTTTCAAATAAAAAAGTAGAAGGTACAATTTTGGCGGCAGATTTGTGTTCGCAAAAATAAATATAGGCATAGGATTTTCAAGACAAGGTTATGATAAAATATGAATGTTGTTTTCAAGTAATCTTAGATATAAGATATATTATAATGACCTATGCATAATTTAAATTCATAATTAGTTAACAGAAACATGTAAACAAACATTTATAAGATATTGGATTCAAAACATAAATTGCTATCTAAGATGGTAATTTTTATATAATTTCTATGTATTAAACTGATATTTAGGTAGGACTACGGAACTGTCGATAAAATGAATTATTTCTTTGTCATCTGAACTTTAACGCATACGTCTTGTAGGCACATGAGTAAAGAAACGGAACAGAGACAAAGCTTCTAAGGAGCGTGCAAAATTCTTACCTATTTTAGTAGGGTTGGCAAAGGAGAATAAAATAAACAAAACGTTTATTAGACTTTTATTTGTACATTAGATTATTTACAAATTACCTACTCTAAATATTTTTTTATAACTTTTTATTTTTAACAAATTATTAAATCTTTTAATCTAATGATGAATTCTAAATCTAATGGATATAAAGTTTTTTCAAATAATCATTAAGGACGCTTCCACATGGCATAATATTTTTACAATCTTACACTCGATTCAGAATATCATTAGGTACCAATATTTACAATGTTTACGTCGAGTTCCTTGTAATGAGTAATTAAAGAATCTTTGCCCATATTTATAGGTTGTTCAGGTCTATTAACAAACAATTTTATTTCGTCACATATGTGATTTTCGAGACATTCATGCAAACTGTACAGTAGGTAACCATTTTACACCTCCGAATCTAATTATTTACACTTTCTTGACTTTTTAGTTTAATACTTTATTCTACCATAAACAATTTAAAATAACCATTTCTCACTAAGCAGGAGCGCGAAACAAATACGGCAACCATTGCGCGGCCCTCGGCATTTCTACTGACCGAGCCGGTTTTATCCAGTTGCGGCGCGTATGTGACGCAGCGCTAGTAGAAACGCACACAAGCATTGCATGCTTGTAGTAGTGTACCTACGACAGCGCGGTTGTATGAAGCTTTGTCTCTGTTCCGTTTCTTTACTCATGTGTTGTAGGTGCCTATTTATCAAAGAGATTTAAATATAATAGGGCATAGAGGGGGCATTGGGAATATTTTCATAAAAAACTTTGAAGCCTAAGCGTCATGTCTTTGTCATGTCAGTTAACTTAGTATGAACGCGAGCTTTCATTCGGTCGAAATTGTACTAGACTTATTCCACTTGGAATAACTTTTGACTTCAAATTTTCCTCGCTTTGTCCCCTCTATGCCTTATTATATTTTAATCTCTTTGCTATTTATAGTAAGTTATTAGTTTTAACTATGAATAAAATTAATCCCTTTTGAGTTGTACCCTAATTATTAAATAAGTTAGTATACTTACATAATAAAGGCTATAGAATAATATTTATTGTACCTAAGTTGCTAGATTGCACTTTTGTTAAGCCACTCGCTTGTACGACAAAATAAAACAAATTGCTGAAATTAAATTTCAATTTATTTGAAGATTACATAATTTTCAATGAAACCACGGCAGTCGCCATAATGAACGAATTAAATTATCTTTTTTCTGTTCATCGTAAACAAAAAATATAAACACCTTATGCTTTTCTGCTTCAAAATTATACATAGACATTCCAAATTCATTGCATTTTTGTTATTAAGACATTAAACCAGACATTTCTTACTCAAAGTTTAAGTCAACATTAAAAATCACATAATATTCCGTTAACTTGTAACACCGTTAACAACCAGAATATGAGACCATTTTGGATGTCATCAATAATCAATAATAATCCATAGGTATCTACCATTTCTATATAATGGTTTAGGATAAATATTTGTAATTTCAATACGTTTGCAATTAAACAAAACTGTGAGACCGAAATCGTTTATGTAAGAAAATTCACCAAGAAAAGGGTAATTTCTTCAAAAGGTATTCTTGGAGCTACAACTAAATATGTCAACATAGTGGGATGCCGTCAGATCGCGAGATGGAATTGGAACAAAATGGCCGCCAGTCTACATAGGGTCAACAGAAAAGTTAAGTCTTACATTTGAAAAAAATTTACAAAACTGTATTATTTCTTGTATTGTATTGCACAATCAAAACTATTGCTAGTAAAAAAAAATGGTCGTCTATAAAATCGGTTTACGGACGTCAATTTTACGTGATAACGTCATAAGAAAACATTGATTAATAATGGCATACTGGAGTGGAAGAGAGATAGATGCATCACAAGCCGATCGTGCCTCTATATTGCTTGTTCCGCGCTCTCGCTTGCACGGTTGGCTCAAGCGGAACGAGACACTTTTTCGTGCACGCAGCCGGCGTTCAACTGTTTATATGACGTTATTACGTCAAAAACTCGAAAAATTCAAAATTCGAATGCTTAATCTATGTGAGAACGGATGTATCAGCTCGCGACATGACGGCGGGTACAGGCAGAATCATAATCTAACTTTTCCTACCATACAAAAGTTAATTCGCTTAATTCACGTTATTATTTGTGCAATATACACTATGCAGGTACATTTATTTATGTAATTTACCGTCACAGACAACTGAACGCTAGACAGACCCCATATAAATGGAGTTAGCTCACGCAGGTTATGGTCTGCAACGACATAAGGGTTGGACAGCCGTACAATAGTTTTTTTCGCCTTTATCTTTAAAGTTCTATTTTTTGTATTCTTACCTAGCAGGCACCCAGCGGCATTGCTCGCACAGATTCCATTTTTCCCTGCTCCGGTGGGAATTTCAAAAAATACTTTTCATATAAACCTTGTCCAGACCCTTATGAAGTTATGAATACAACAAAGCAGCCAAATCGGTCCAGCCGTTTTTTTTGCGATTCATTTTTATTAATATAGATTCGTATCTTGGTTTTCACCAATAAAAATCAATTTCTTTTATAATGGCGGTATTGGAGGTCCTTTTTGATTTCGCCAAAATCCAGTTTACAGAGCTTGGTCTGTGGTTTTGGTTGCCCAGATGTCTTTAGATGTGGTTTGGGCTCTTGTTTGTTGGGTGGGCTTCGTGATTGCACAAGGTCACATCAATTTTAATTATTATTATTTTACAAAGTAATCGACTGTTGAATTACTTAAAACAAGACAAATAATAAATACAACAAAACAGATTGCTAGAATGTTAGTAAGGACAAACAACTTAGGGGCCGTCTCCACGAGCGAAAGAATCGCGGCGATTCTATACAACTTCTCGCCGCCGCGACAACATCGCCGTTTGGAGACGCGTTCATAGAGTGTATAGAAATACGTGACACGACGATTTTATCGCCGCGATTCTGTCGCTCGTGGAGACAGCCCCTTACCTTCTAAGGGCGATACAAAACGAAACTGTCAATTTCAAATCTGTATTTCAGTTCTAGACTCTGGTACAGTCAAGAGCACGCTAAGCTTGACACTTTGGACTTTGAACCGGCCCTGTGCGCGCGGCGGCGCGCAGTATAAATCAGAGCTCAGCTTAAACTGGTAGTGTAAAGCTTGACTTGCTCTTGACTGTACGAACTTGTAATGCAAGGAAATTTGTGAAAACTGCGAAAAGAGATCCAATTACAAAGATTATTGCAAGGTCTATTGTGTTCAGTCGTCTGTGTTACCATTTACTTACTAAACAATTTTGTTTAAGCTTTGCACTATTGGTGTTTGAAAGAGACAATTTTGATACACTTTCAACATGTTAGGGTGACCATAAGATTAGATTTTTTTAAGACATGTGTAACAAACAGCACCAGTCCGGCACTGGGCCAGTCACTACTTGTCAAGCAGGTACTTCCAGCTTTGGAATACCTCTGCAGGTCCTCCAGTGACACAGGCGTGGGTATATATAAGAATTGTTTGTTATAGGACTTATTTACAATTAATTCATGGTCACCAGAACAGTATCTAGGCACCTTTTACACGAGATCTTTGTGAGCAAAAATGCACCAATCCTAACGCTATGTTTTCACTAGACAGCAATTGCGCAACACGACATTGGGCAACGTTGCACAACAACGCGAAACGTACAAAAGTAATTACATTTTTAAACATTTCAAATGAACTTAAACTCAAGAGGTTCACTAGTAGAAATTAAGGAGTTGGTTTATCCACCTCCTGGCTCCATCATCAGATCAGCTAGACATTACCAATTTTTTTATTGCCTTTCAAACGAAGGTTTAAGTCATACGACAATTAGAAGTTGGTTAAATTCGGCTTCGAAGATTTGTTAACATAATTACAAGTATATATGAGAGCAGTGATAGCCCGAACGGTTAAAGAGCCGGCCGAAAATCAGTGAGGCTCGGGTTCGAATCCTGGCATGTACCAATGAGTTCTTCGAAAACTTACGTACATATTTATCACTAGCTCGACGGTGAAGGAAAAACATCGTGAGGAAACCCGCAGGTCTCAGAACTAATGCTGAGACATGTGTAAACAGACCCGGTCCGGCGATGGGCTCACTACCTATCACGTTTAGGGGTCCAATGTATCTCGTAAAATGTGGGTATATCCAGTAATGGAATACCTCTGCCTACCCCTTCGGGGATGAAATGCGTGAGATTATAATTACAAGTAAAGCCAATAAAAGGGGCGTGTTGAAAAGTTGCGTGTTGTTGCCCCATTGTTGCCTTGTGAAGACACCTACCCCCGGTTTTCGAAATTCAAATCAAACTATAATTAGCTGATACTGTTAAATCTCATGTTAGCTGTTTTGATTGGTTAAATAAAATCATAACGCTTTTCAACAACCAACCAGAACAGGTTAACAATCTGTCAACTAGTTTTGGTTTGGTATAATAATTATAATAATTGTGGGACACAAGTCACACACGGTTATTTAGTCCGAAACTAGGCAGGTCCTGTACTACGAGTACTAAACAACTGATAAACATACTTAAATTAATACTAAACGACCAGGGGGCCAATTCCACTAAATGTCAACGGTCATAGTTGGATGACAATGACATGTCAATGGTCAGTCAAGGGTGTTATTTGCTCTGAAAAGTGCAAAATAATACCATTGACATACAACTATAACCGTTAACATTTAGTGGAATTGGTCCCAGACACAAAGCCTGCAGAGGTGTTCGTGCACACTATAGCCCCGAGCGGGGGACTATATCGAACCCGCGACCTCAGACTCAGAAGGCAGGGTCACCAACTGAGCCAACAAGCTCGTCCTGTGTATATGTCTTTCGGAAACCAGGGGTTAAGCCCACCTAGGCCGAATTCACCCTACGTACTTGATAAACCACAAGTAAGAAATTTTGCATACATTTTTAACCGAATCGTCTGTAGGACGAAAGGGTTAATAAGACTTAATTCTTTATAGCTAACCATTAAATTTACATGAAAAACTTAAGTTTACCAACTACTTATATATTTACCATTATCAACTATTTAATTTTATTATGCATTTAATCTAATATCAGGAAACTTAAATATACATCATGAAAAAATTATAATGAAAATTTTTATTTGATATAGATATTTTAAGGCGAGCAAACTCACTTTAAAAGTATAATTTGGTCAGAAACCATCATGTGTAAATGTTATTTGCAAAGATTCAGTTGTTTTTAGAAATATGTCACATTCTAAAATTGTCACAGCAACATGACACATTGAAACTGTCACATCACATTAACTGTTACCATTCTTTATATGTTTAACTATGATATGACATTTTGCTAATGTCACAAGCTGTTGTAACATATAGCTTTAGCCCATTTTCACACGTACCGGTTGCCGGGTAGCCGGCGGGCGGCGAAGTATATGGCCATGTACGTTCGCTTTCATACGTACCGGCGGGCAACCGGGCAATCGGCGATACATTTCGCCGCCGGGTAGCCGGCGCCGGTCCGGCGGAAACCGGTACGTGTGAAAAGGGGCTTACTGCCTTTTCACACGTACCGGTTTCCGACGGTTTACTTATAAAAGCGAACATACATGGCCATATACTTCGCCGCCCGCCGGCTACCCGGCAACCGGTACGTGTAAAAGGATTAGTCGCAAAATGCCACATTCTCAAAATGACACATTCGCAAAATGCCACACAGCAAAATGCCACAGTAGCAAAATGACACACTAACAAAGTGACATACTTGTTCAAATCCCTTTCTTACAGTATGTTCGAGAGTGTGGCATTATGCGAAAATGGCATTTTGAGAATGTGGCATTTTGCGATGTGGCGTTTTGAGAAAGTGGCGTTTTGAGATTGTGACATTTTGCGAAAATCGAATGTGTCATTTTGCGAATTTGGCATTGTGCGACTAATCCGTGTGAAAAGGGGCTTACTGTTAGACTTTTTAAAATGTTCGTGTCTTAGCTGTCAATTCTATAAGGCAAGTTATTCAACCCTTATATCATTAATAAAAAAGAGACATAGTATACAGGGTGAAACCAAAAATATGTGAAAATCTTTATCTGATAGAAAGATACACAATCCCTTTTATCCTTTTAAAATTGTCACATTTCAGTTTCATCCTGTATAACGTTTTAAGACACAATTTCACCGTCAGTTTGTTACAAAGGGTGTTCCAAAACCCATTGATTTAAATCAAAACATGTCACATTTTAACGAGTTATTGTGGATTCGTACTCTTTCAATCAAAACTTGAGACATCATACTTGATGCAGCATTAAATTCAAAACACTTTTTTGCAACTGACTGTTGGAATCATATTCAAATTTCTTTAACTTTGTCATGTTTCATTTAATTTATTATTGAGCAAAATATAAGATACAGAGTAGTTCTGAGCTATGGCTAGATAATTAGGCAGAAGATTATCGCTTCTTCAATCGGAGAGTAAGAAACAAGAATAAAATTATCCCCGTAATAAAAATATAAGATAACATGTTTCTGTAACATCATTTTTTAAGGTTTCCAGATTATTTCCTATTGCATGATAGCTAAAAATGAATCGAGCAATAGTTCTTCAGTGTTACAAATAGCAGAGGCTTTTTGGCGGGAACCCGAAGAGAGACGCCATGTTTTTTGTAAAAAAAATATTTTTGCTACATGTTGCTACAAAAAGTTAAAAATATTGCTATTTGTATGTTTTCAATGCAATAGGAAATATCTTTTTCTATCTTTAGGGTTGCCAGTACAAAACATTTAGCAGGGTTGCCACATCGAATCTCACTAGCAATTTTAGAATTTAACTACAATTTATCAATTAACAATATGAATTTCCATCCATATCATAGTTCATTTTATTATCTATTTAAGCGTAGATTTCGATAGATCACTTGAGATTTCGATTTTCGATACAACTTGCACCATGCCGTCTCACTTTAGCCTACAGTGAAAGAAGGAGATAGGCACTAATTTCAAAAACAATTTATTAAATTATAATGAACGAAAAATTATATGTTTTTTTTTTAATATTGTAAGTCTATTGTAAGTCAATCACACTTACTGTACGACGTCATTGTAATTCCAATATCATTGAATTATAAAATGATTGTGAACTATTATTTATTAGAAATCATCTTTATTTATTGTATGGTTGGATGGTGAGAGAGAACTTGAAAATAATTATTGTAACATCATATTTGTGCACCAAAATCTTGCAATAAATATTTCATTCGTCATTTATTTCTAGATGGTTTAAAATTTATTGATTATTTTGTTATTAAAAAATTTGGTATCAGTGTTTTAGGATAATCTGTGTAATGAATCTCTATAGTTTAATACATACCAAGGGAAGTAAAATAAGAAATGTAATTCTACAAACACGTCATCTGAGGCTTTCTTATTTACATCCCGAGGTGTGTATACTTTTTTCTGCTCGACAGAGACGAAAAGCAGCAACGTCGTTTAGCGCAGCAGGCCGAAATTTGACACTTTCCGCCCTGAGATGAAAATTTTTTTTTCGATAGTCAACTACCCTATTATACGTGGCAGTGGGGCAATAAAATTTGAAGAATGCTGAGTCTACGCATTGTCAAGTCTGCAAAACTTATAATTTCATACCTTAAATTCCCGCTGTGTGATCCATCGAAATCCATCTCCTAGCGGCCACTTCACTATTATCACTAACTATTATAATCTATATCACACCGGTCGTCGTGGTCCCAGTATTTCTGATTCCGGGGTACGTCTGACACGTGTTTCCGGGGCGGTGTTCTTGCAGCTGACCCGGAATCCTCACTATTCCTGCGGTTGATCCGGGTATTGGGCCTGGAGTCCCGGACGGTCCGGGTTTTGAACTTCTCCGGGTCTTTGAACTTGTCTTCCTCGTCGGTTAAGCTGTCTTTGGACCGTTGCCGGGTCCAATTCTTGGGCTTGTTCCTGTTAGGGTCTTCGGTTTCACTTTTCTCTTTCCTCCAATTCTCTATAGGTCTGCGGGTCCCAGTTTTTTGGACCTCACTGTTGATTCGCTCCGGCATCGGTCGCTCTGGTGGGAACTGGACAAAATCGCTTTCAGGAGTCGGGGTGAATACCTCCGGATACTGAGTTTGGGGCCTTTCGTACGGAGTAACAAAGTCCCCTTGGGAATTGAAGCTCGAATTAGACGGGTACTGGTTCTGTATGTACGTTCCGTCTCCTTGCTGGAGGTAGTTGGCAAAATTTTCCTGCGGGTAGTTGTACCTTACGTTTGGGGGTGGAAAGTCTGGGACTGTCACTGGGAATGGAGGCAACACTGTTGGGTTAAACATTGGCTCTTCTTCTTTCTTCTCCTCCTCTTGCCTCCACGAGTTCAAATCGTACCGTTTTGAAAGGCTGTTCTTAGTGGTCCACGTGTCAAAGTTATCTTGTGATATTCCTTGCTCCTGCCTCAGGAGTCCAGCTCCGGCACCCAATATTGGCCTCAGCTTCGGTTTTTGGTCTTCGTCGTGGTTCAGACTGATCTGGGACAAGTTCTGGCTAACTTTCTCAGCCAAGTCAGAATTGTCTGACCGGTAGCCATCTTTCTCTGGGCTCTTTTTCCACGAGCCATAACTCACTTCACTGTAGTTATCATCGGTGGTCAACTCGAGGTGAGCAGCGTAGAACTGCTGCAGTGTGTTGGGGAGTGGAAGAAATTTGTTTAGGCATAAGTCCGCCGATAGTAGGAGCCATATGATGCTCACTGGTGGTGGTGAGAGGAGTCGTAGGCGGATTGATATAGACAGATCGTCTAGTTCTTGTGCTAGCACCGAGAGCAGTTCTCTGCCGTTTTGCATTAGCTGGAATTAAGAAAAGTGGATATAAATAAGGGAACTAAATAAATTCAAGCTGGTAGTAAGAATGATCTTATAAACTAGCTGTTCCGTGCGGCATCACCCTCGTAGTTCCCGTTCCCGTGGGAATAAAATAAAGCCTGTTATTTACTCCCAGATACAGCTTTCCATTGTTGAAAGAATGTTTAAAATTAGTCCAGTAGTTAATTCGTTACAAACATAAAAATCACACACTCCTTTAGTTTGTCACCCACCTCCTTTACTTTGTGACCCACCTCATTTCAGTGTGTCACCCACCTCCTTTTACTTTGTCACCCACCTCCTTTCAGTTTGTCACCCACCTCTTTCACTTTGTCACCCACCTCCTTTTAATTTGACACCAACCTCCTTTCACTTTGCCACCCACCTCCTTTCAGTCGGTCACCCACCTTCTTTCGGTGTCACCCTCCTCCTTTCGGTGTGTCACCCACCTTCTTTCAGTGTGTCACCCATCTCCTTTTAGTTTGTCACCCACTTCCTTTCAGTGTGTCACCCACCTCCCTTTACATTGTCACCCATCCCCTTCTAGTATGTCACCCACCTCCTTTCAGTTTACCACCCACCTCCTTTTAGTCTGTCACCCACCTCCTTTAGTTTGTCACCCACCTCCTTTTACTTTGTCATCCACCTCTTTTCAGTGTGTCACCCACCTCCTTTCAGTTTGTCACCCACCTCTTTTACTTGTTCACCCACCTCCTTTCAGTTTGTCACCCACCTCCTTCCAGTCTGTCACCCACCTCCTTTCACTTTGCCTCCCACCTCCATTCATTATGTCACCCACCTGCGTGGCAAGGCTCCTGTGTGCCCTCAGGTCGTCGCTGGCCAGCAGCGCGCGAAGGTACTGCAGCAGAGGCCCAGCCAGGATGTGCACTTTGTTCCCGTTGCAGAGACGAGCTTCCGCGAAGTAGTCGCCCATCAGGTTGGCTGCGTTTATCAGGAGCGACGGGTTCGAGCGCTCCAGGAGGTCAAGTTCTGATTATAGAGACATTAACTTGATTTTACTCTCTATAGAACCATTTTTCATACGAATTTTGTGGGACTATAATTGTGGGACACAGACACAATTCACACACGGTTATTTAGTCCCAAACTAGGCAGAGCCTGTGATATGGGTACTAAACAACTGATAAACATACTTAAATAAATATTAAACGACCAGACACGAAGCCAACAGACATGTTCATGTACACAAATGTTGGCCCCGAGCGGGGATCGAACCCGCAACCTCCGACTCAGAAGGCTGAGGCACTACCGACTGAGCCAACAGGCCTGTCATTATAAACAAGACAACAAACGAATTCATTAGAAACAAGAGAGAAACTTGTTATGTAATTCACAAATGTAATTTTGTTTGTAAAGGACTGTCGTCCTTTTGTGGGCGGGATGTTGAGTATTGCAGCTAGCTATAGTTATTACCATGTACAATGCATTTCTTTTCAAGTCGCTAATACAGAGCTCAAACAGTAAAGACGTGTTCTCAATTTATTCAAAATTAATACAGTCCACTCAAATCAAATTAAACCTTAATTACACCAACACCCGGTCATACCATTGTACTGAATCTCATTATAACCGGCTGGTTAATAATGACTTGCTTTAGGTGAGGTTTATTATAATTGGGCAATGTCAAAAATGTGGTTGGAAAAACATTTAATATTTCAAGATACAGAACTTAGAAAAATTCAGATAAATTAGTAAGTAAATTAGAAATTGGATTGCTTTCTTATAATAATAAAAATAATGATATTGACATTTTATACCTTCTTATCCTTACCTATTTATAAATCACTAGTGGCCCGGGCAGACGTCGTTCTGCCACCGTATAAACCATCCCTGGACCCACTCTAACCCACACAAAAAGTTTCATCAAAATCTGTCCAGCCGTTCTGGAGTTTTAATCAGACTAACGAACATCAATTCATTTTTATTTATATAGATAGATAGATTACCTATTTATAAGAATAATATAAATATGTTCTACACTGAGCAGTGATAGACGGTTAAACAGTCAGCTTCACATGATGATAATCAGTGAGGCTCAGGTTCGAGTCCTGGCATGTACCAATGAGTTTTTCAAAATCTTACGTACACATAATATCTCGTGAAAAGGGGGTATATCCTGAAATGGAATCTCTGCCTACTCTCGGGGATATAAGGCGTGGGATTATATATATATTTTTAGTGTGTTGTTTTTGGTCTTACTGCCTCTATTGCCAACCTAACGTTAGTATATTTATTTATTTATTTATTTATTTATTTATTTATTGGAGAACAAACGGATACAGACATTTGTGACACAAAAGCTAACAAAAAAAGAAAAATTCTTAGCCTTACCCTTCACCGTTCCCACTGAGAACACAATAAAACAGGTATCAGTAACAACACTAACCTACTACGAGTACAATATTCTGAAAGACTATATTTTACAAATAAGAACATCCACAAAAAAAAAAAAAAATTACAAATCATGAATTTTATGATATGCATCGTATAAACAGCAGTTCACAACAATTTTTGGCGTTAATTTTGGAACAACAGTCAGACATTTCAATTATTTCATCTTACTACCTTACATAGAAATTACATCGCCGGTGGCATCGTCGTCCCTAGTGTTTGCATTCAATAACCGTTCGACATTTCGCTTGAAAACTACACGCGAGGTGTTGAAAATATCTGTAGAACTCAGGTATTTGTTATAGAAGTGACAGACTCTGTATAGAGGGTTCCGCTCGCCCGCGTTTGTTGAACGCGCTGGCAAAGAAAATAGGGTCGTGGACCGACTTCGCCGAGATGGAGCACTAAAATTTATCTTGGAGAGAAGCTCAGTGCAATTATAGTTACCTCTACAGATGTTAAATAGAACAACCGCATCAGCTTGGGTTCTTCTTGTTGCTAATGAAGTGAGATTATAGTGCTTGAGCAAATTCTTGTAAGACGATGGTTTCCCAGTTATTCTAAAATGTAGTCCACGTAGGAACTTCTTTTGGATGCTTTCCACCCTATTTGTGTAAATACTATAATGGGGACTCCAAATGGTCGAAGCATATTCGAGTTGAGATTGAACTAACGCTTTGTACAGCAGAATATAAGAAGATGCTTTTTTAAATGGTTTAGCTATTCGTAGAATGTAAAATTTATTTTATATTTATTTGGAAGACCAACAGCTAAACAATACAGGATACTTAGAATAAATACAAAACAGAAAGCCAATTAAAGGTCTTCACAGGTAAGCAATAATATACAGGGTGACTTTTTTTACCGTCTGGAAAAAAATGTGGTGTGATAGGTAAGTGCAATAGATTCATTTGGCAATGTTACTTAAAAAAATTTTTTTTCTTGCTTAAACTAATATACATTACTCAATTGTAGTCAATAATACACACTGAAATATTTGAAATAGTATTTTAAAAAGAAACAGGCTCGTAGCTTCCATTTATGCGCAATTTACCTACAACCGCCAGCAGCGCTAGTACTGTGCGTAGTTTTCTAGATTTTGTAAATTGCATTAAACATGACTATATTTAACAATTAATCTAAGATAAAGATAAAAGATTTTTATTCAGGAAGAGCAATACAGAACACTATTTATCAATGGTATCCACACTAGGCTGGGCCTGTATCGTGGATGCCCGTACATCAATAACAAAATTACATAATTTACTGGTCAGTATTACGTACAGCAAGAAAATATCTCGTGTATAACTTCGGCTCTAGATACCTTATACGTCATATTTTTTTCCAGACGGTAAAAAAAAACATCCAGTATATTCTCCCAATCATAAATATGCGTAAAAATTTGGTTTGTAGCATATACTCGATCCCTCCACTTTTTTGCGGCCGGATCTCGTACTATTGATAATTATTATTGTTATTGTACTAACTGGCAAATGTTCCCTGCATGACGACGTTGAGCAGAGCCCCTCGGAGCAGTTGCTGGCGTTGCTGGCGAGTGAAGCTGGCCCCAACGGCTGCCAGCTTGCGAGCTGTTACCGCTGACACCAATGCTGCGGCCCGGAACGACACGAACGCTTGGCTGCAAAACAAGAGCATAATAAAAATAAAAAATAAATAATAATCTCACGCCTTTTATCCCCGAGGGGGTAGGCAGAGGTTTTTTTTTTTTATATAAGAGAAGGGGGCAAACGAGCAGACGGGTCACCTGATGGTAAGTGACTATCGCCGCCCATGGACACCTGCAACTCAAGAGTCACAACTGCGTTGCCGGCCTTTGAGCTGGGACTAGGGGGAGAGGTATAACATTACTGGATATACCCACATTTCACGAGATATATTGGACCCCTAAACGTGATAGGTGGTGAGCCCATCGCCGGACCGGGTCTAATTACACATGTCTCAGAATTGATTCTGAGACCTGCGGGTTTCCTCACGATGTTTTCCTTCACCGTCGAGCTAGTGATAAATATGTACGTAAGTTTTTGAAAAACTCATTGGTACATGCCAGGATTCGAACCCGAGCCTCACTGATTTTCGGCCGGCTCTTTAACTGTTCGGGCTATCACTGATCTAAACAATAGTATAATAATAATAAACTCAAGCTCAAACTTCTTTTATTTCAGTAGGTAAATATAATACACTTTGAAATGTCAATATAAACAAGGCACTCTAAACTCGTCCATGAAGATTGGCTAAATGTAAACAGCAGCCCATCTCCACTGACGAGTTGCTGGTTCCAAATGCAGTACCCCGAGAAGAGCCAGCAAGAAACTCAAGGGCAGCTCTTTTTAGTCTCATGTCTTACTAGTAAATATGGTTCACAATAATAATTATAATGAATAGCCTTACATAGCGCTGAGTCGGTTGAACCCATGCATTTTGGTCTACTAAATAGTCTTTAATTTTAAAGTAGCCTTTTTTATATAATGTTTGCTTAACTATTGTTTTAAATTTGTCAAGAGGCAATAAATTGTGGGACACAATGTACACACGGTTATTCAGTCCCAAATTAGGCAGAGCCTGTGCTATGGGTACTAAACAACTGATAAACATACTTAAATAAATATTAAACACCCAGACACGAAGCCAACAGACATTTTCATGTACACAAATGTTGGCCTCGAGCGGGGATCGAACCCGCGACCTCCGACTCAGAAGGCAGGGTCACTACCGAGTGAGCCAAAAGGCCCGTCAAATACGTTAATGTTTTGCTTATAGTACCTATACTCGTATTATTACATATCACTACATAGTATAAAACAAAGTCGCTTTCTCTGTCCCTATATACCTATGTCCCTTTGTATGCTTAAATCTTTAAAACTACGCAACGGATTTTGATGCAGTTTTTTTTAATAGATAGAGTGATGATAATAATAGAAGGAAGGAAGGAAGGTTTTAGTGTTAGCATTGCACCCGGGCGAAGCCGGGGCGGGTCGCTAGTTTAGGAATAATAAAAAGATACCTAAATATAAATTAATGAAAAGCATAATGCTTGTTAGCAACTAAGGAAGAGAGTAGTTAATAAATCACTCATTCAAATCGACAAATACTACAGCAAATTGTCTGCTTATGGTCAATACCGATCGCAGATAGGAGTAACAAAAAAAAACTTATTTAGGGAAGTAAAATAAGAAATGTCCCAAATCCATAGACATTAAAATAACATGTAATCTGTGTGTCATCTCAGTACCCTTTCTTATTTTTTCCCGAGGTGTTTATACTTTTTTTCTGCTCGACGGAGGCGGAAAGCGGCAACTTCGCTTAGCGCAGCGAGCCGAAAGTTCACGCTTTCCGCCCGGAGAGATGAAAAATAAATGATCATAGCTGTTCCGCGCGTAGTTACCGTTTCCGGGAATAAAATATAGCCTATGTTATTGTAGGATATTGCAGCTTATCATCAGTGAAAGAATTTTTGAAATCGTTCCAGTAGTTTTTGAGTTTATTCGTTAAAAACATACAAAAAAATTAAAATCTTTCGTCTTTATAATATTAGTTACGATTATGATGAGATAAATGTAGAAGTCTCACTCACTGTAGTCTCGCTTCATCCGGGCACAGGTTGGTGACTGTGGACTCGAAATGACGCAACTTTCTGTTGAACTGAATGCCGTCTTCGCCCGGGGAGAATTGCTCTAGCTGAAAACACAGAACTTCACTTAAGATAATTTTTCTAACTATTCATGACCATGGATACGAGTCTTTCAAAAGAAAATATTAAATTGATGAACTTATAGCGCAGTGAATTAGAGCAGTTATAGACCAGCGTTTAAAGATCCCACCTCGAATGCATGAGGTCTCGGGTTGAAAAAAAAACTTACGTACATATTTATAACTAGCTCGACGGTGACGAAACACATCGTGAGAAAACTTGAAGCAGGACTTAGAATTGATTCTGAGACATGTGTGCGACCCGGTCCGGCGATAAACTCACCATTTATCACATTAGGGTCCAAAGAATATACCGGGAATAGTGTAGGTATTACCAGAAATGGAATACATTTTCCTAAAGAGGCGTAAGAGTATTTATTTATTTATTTTATTAATAAAAAACGAAATAAAATAAAAACCCCTCTCACGCCTTTCATCCCCGAAGGGGTAGGCAGAGGTATTCCATTACTGGATATACCCACATTTCACGAGATACATTGGACCCCTAAACGTGATAGCTGGTGAGCCCATCGCCGGACCGGGTCTATTTACACATGTCTCAGAATTAATTCTGAGACCTGCGGGTTTCCTCACGATGTTTTCCTTCACCATCGAGCTAGTGATAAATATGTACGTAAGTTTTTGAAAAACTTATTAATAAAACACTCACCAAAACAAGTAAAGGTGCGTACTGCTCATCAATATTCAAAAGCTCTTTTAGTGCCATCTCGTCCTCCCCAGTCACATGGTACTTTATATCTGCTTTCTCTTTCTGTTTGTCTTCTTTAACTGCTTCTTTGTTCATCTTATCGTCGTCCTGCTCTTTCATCTTTTTGTCTCTGTCCTGTTTGGTTAAGTCCACTTTGGTGGGATCTGTAATGTTATAATACACATAGTAATAACTAGCAGTTCTAAGCGGTTTCACCCGCGTTCCCGTGGGAATACGGGGATAAAATATAGCCTACGTTACTCAGGGATATTGTAGCTTTCCATCGGTGAAAGAATTTTGAAAATAGGTCCAGTAGTTTTTGAGTTTAATCAGAATTAAGAACCGCCGGTTCCAATTGGAACCGAGACAATAAAAAATCTATTGTGTCTGTGATTCATGGTCTGAGAGGTTAAAAGTTACAAACATACAAATCTTTCCTCTTTATAATATTAGTCTAGTACGGATTCCATATTGCTTTTCCATTAAAAATCATTGCAAATTTCAGGGATGAAATCATGATGGAAAAAAAAAGGTTATTTTGACGGGCCTGTCGGCTCAGTAGTGACCCTGCCTTCTGTCCCGGAGGTCGCGGGTTCGATTTCCGCTCGCGGCCAACATTAGGATGGGGTTGGGGCTGGCCCGCACCCGGCGCACCAGGGATGTGCATCGCCTAAACATAAACTGACTGACTGATTGGTGATATATCAACGCACAGCTTAAATAAAATAATAAATAAAAATAAAAATTCTTTATTTCAGACCACACAGTCCATAAATGTGTTAGTACCAGAAAGAGTTATAGCTATGTTAGTTTTAAAACAAAATGACAAGATGACGTCACGACGTTCCCCGCTTTACACGTTTCACATGTAACTCGAGGAACCTCGCGACGAGAGGAGAGTCTAATCTCTCCGCTATCATTCTCAGGACTCCATTAGAGCTACCCCGCGTTCTGCTTAAACCGCTAGGTCTTTGCACATAGCTTATATAGTGTAGCCATCCACTAAGAAAGGATTTTGCAAAATTCAACCTTTAGGGGGGTGAAATAAACGTGCGCGAGCGAAGCCGCGGGTAAAAGCTAGTAGTTGTATAAAAGCAATCTATGCCTGCTTCAGCAAACATCCCTGAAGACATAGTTTCATTGCACTCTGTGTTAGTCACCCACCTGTGGCACGCGGACTGAGTTCAGCCAGGGTCCTTACAGCATCCTGCTCCTCCGTCAGCTCAGGGTCCCCTGGGCGGAGGTCCCGCAGATGATGCCTCCCTGTGTAACCGCGGCCGCGGCCAGACACTGACATTCTTGTTATCTGTAAAAGAGACAACAATTTTGGAGGGATGTTTCTTTTTTAAAGATCTATCAAAATATAGCAGAGAGAGTGAGAGATTGTGTGCTACTATGCTCTGTGTCCCTGGCAAGAGATTTTTCCAGATGTTTCTATTCATCTTTCTTGTAAAACAATCAACAACAAACAACAACAATATCTTATGTACACAACCCTTACCAGATTACAGAGTAATTGATCAGTTTATTTTTAAACTGAGCTAGAAAGATGTAATTTGTTTTTATTTCTTAAATTGTGAGGGATTTCTCTGCTGTGCACCTGTATACTTTTTTTTTTTATAAAAATAGGGCAGACGGGTCACCTGATGGAAGGTGACTACCGTCGCCCATATGGACACCTGCAACTCGAGTGTCACAACTGCGTTGCCTTCCTTTGAGGTGGGAGTAGGGGGAGGGGGAGGGGGGATTGGAGCCTTCAGTTACCTCTCACTCAACGAAATGACGAAATGCGATGCATGGATGGATGGAATTGCTGATGATATTTTTTTATTAGAATCCAGGTGTTATTTAATTATGTATAAACTACTCAAAGCTACCTATGGCCTATGTTACTCTGGAATATTGTAGCTTTGCATTGGTGAAAGAATTTTTAAAATTGCTCCATTAGTACAGTGAATAGAGACCAAATAAGGGGGGTTACCTTACAAACGGTCCGGTAGTTCTAAATTTTTTACATGTTGTCTAGGATGGTTGTTAAGTGTTTAAAATGCAAAATGCACAATTTCCCCCCCTCCGCGCCCGCCGCCATCTTGAAAAAACCGAAAAAAATCGGCACTTTTTTTAGATTTTCACTTATATCTTTGTTTCGGTGCATTTTAGCTACAAAACAGTTCTATTCAATGTTGTAGAGAATTAAATTCCCTATAATATACGTGTTAAATTTTGTTTGTAGGGCAGATAGTTCACGAGATAGGATATTTTAAAAAAGATAAAAAAATACGCATTTCCCGGAAATTTTTCAAATCAAATGGCGGCGGGCGCGGAGGGGGGGGGGGGGATTGTGCATTTTGCATTTTAAACACTTAACAACCATCCTAGACAACATGTAAAAAAATTAGAACTACCGGACCGTTTGTAAGGTATCAGCTCTCTATTCACTGGGTTACATTAGTTTTTAAGTTTATTCATTACAAAAACAAAAATACAAATCTTTCCTCTTTATAATATTAGTGTGTAGATATAAGTTGAAGCTTGCAAGCAATGTAAAATGGTATAGTAATTAAGTAAGTAACAACTCTTTATTCTACACCAATAAAAATATGCAACAAGTGACAAAGTGATACAAAAAAAGTACAATATGCAATCTTATCGCTTTAAGCAAGCAGTATGGTCTAACAATTAACTCTGTAAAGGTTGTACATAATATTTAAGTGTAATTAACTGTATCCTGTCAAGTTACATCAAGTCAAGTTTAAAGTCAACTTTTAACAATTGTTTTTGTACAGTCAAGAGCACAACATAGCTTTACACTTGTAGTGTGACTAGTGCGAGTCTGACCTCTAAGGCGATTGTAATAAGAACATGACAAAGCTCAATGTGTCAAGCTCCATTCGCTCTTGACTGTACAATGAAAATACAACCATCTTTATATCTGACTCAACATACAACAGGGAATTCGACTGCCTGGTCATGTGTAACTACTTTTTTTTTATTATAGTACTCAATTGCTTAACACAGTTTGTTTTATAATTTTAATTTACTTAATTCAAATACAGTCAAATACCCTATCCTGTCCAAATTCCATAGTAAAACATTTTAAATTTTTCCTGAATTTTCCAAATTTTATTACAAAAATATTACTAAAGAAACTGCCATATCAGTTCAGCTGTTCTCAAGTGACACAGTAACCAATCAACAGTATTTAATTTTTATTAATTTTTATATATTATTGTATAGATAAATGATAATGTAGAGATAAACAAGTTTACTCAAACATGTTGATTACCCAGCGCAAAAAAGGGGTATTCTGCCATTGACATTGAGGGGTCAATGACACAGCCCTTAGCATCATCATAAATTAAAAAACTATGACACATTGTCTATGTGTGGTACATATGTATTTGTAGTGCAAATAGCCTTGAAACAATATGAACTCACGGCGTAAACATATAACATATCAAATCGTCATATTTGCTCCTATCAAAGCAAATTATCTTTATAGGTAATTACATATATTTGACATATAAATAATGAAATTCGATGCGATAAAAAGATAACCCGTGATATGTAAACAAATTGTAACGAAAACAAATGTAAAATAACCAATACAAAGAAATAATCGAAAGAAATACGTTTCTGCGTTTTGAATCACCTCAAAACGTGTAATATATATGCGTTTGACGCAAAAAGATTAAATGAAAGTAAGCAAGATTCATAACAATGTTTAATGTATGATCTCTCAGAACCTCCCTCGCGTAATTACAATAGTAAATTTATGCAGAATACCTTTGTTACCGGTGGAAATTGAAAATATTATTTTCAAAATAGGTTTTTATCACTCCGACAATCGTTGGACTTTTCATGTTATAAAAGAATTTAATTACAAATAAATTGAATATATAGTTAGATAGAGATTTTTAGATGTTTACTTACCGCAAATTAGTGCTAAAAACAAATTCCCAAGTTATTTATTTCCTAGTTTCGTGAAGCGGTTGTCATACGTTTCACTTCCATATTGGCTATAGCGTAGTGCGTCAAAAAGTATCGATTGACCATAGATAATGAGTCAAATTTACCGGTTCATATGATAAGAGAAACTGCAAACAAATTTAATATTATTAAACACCTAAAATATAAACAACAAAATTAAATAACAATACTCTAAAGAGTAAAAAACCAACTTCAACGAATAGCACTAAAAATGTACACAATTT
Source organism: Ethmia dodecea (assembly GCA_963855545.1). NCBI lineage: Eukaryota > Metazoa > Arthropoda > Insecta > Lepidoptera > Depressariidae > Ethmia > Ethmia dodecea. The sequence continues at coordinate 1,397,325 of OY979463.1, read as the reverse complement.
TTTGACATGTGTGGATTTTTTTTAAAGCGCCTGACCGATTTTGGAACTTAAAATTTCAATGGGACCATCTTTGAAGTATGTTAAACCAAACAAAAAAGAAGCAACAAATTCCGTTCATAAAAATCGCGTAACACAGTACAAACAGTCGCATTGAGAACCTCATTCTTTTTTGAAGTCGGTTGAGAAAGCGCGAAAATATCCACAATTTTGTTTACTTAAAGATTTATCTCATTTATTAAAAAAAAATAACAAAAATATTAATTATAGATCGCAACTAATCTTATAAAACTAGTTTCTGTTTCACATAAATCAACCTGACTAATGGAACTGGCAGTGAAAGGAAATTGATCGTATGTAGTCAAGTCAATTTCATCACAATTTGTCTGTGTCACTGTTATTTTTGGCCCGCATAAGTTTTGATTACTGAGAATTAGTTAGGGGCATATTACACTATCATTTATCTTGGATCATAGATCTATGAGTGAATGTTATTTATTAATGTAATATAGACATGATTCATTTTCTCCTTGATCATAGATTTTTGACATTTGCTGATAGATTGGATCCAATACGGTCATAGAAACAGATGTTGCCAGTTATTTTTTTATTTTTTTCCACTAGGTATTTAAAAGCAAATACAAAAAGACAGTTTTTGATTTCTTGTTCGTCAATATGTTTCAAATAATGTAATCTTGCTGAAATAACCATAAATAAGCCATACTAAAAATGACGATGCCTTTTGGCAAATCGAATTTTCTGAGATCTGGTAACCCTGACTTCAATACCTGCCGAAGGCGCCGAAGCAATAGTCGCGCACACCACCGACTTGCCACCACATATGACGTAAAGTAGTATCAAAGAACTTTGATAGTGTAATACAGAGATATGACTCAAATAGTCAATTATATTGGATCAAATATATGATCATGACCAGACCAGACCATGACCAGAGATATATGATAATGTAATATTCCCCTTATAAAGCAGCGATTCCTGTGTCTTTAGGTTATATTGATGTTGATGATAGAAACACGTTTTCCTTTTGACCTTACGCGTGTTGACTCAAATCTCGAGTATGTTAATGTGTATTGTCCTTTTTTTATTTCGATTGCAAGTGCATTAATTTGAGAAAGTAAAAGGAAAAATTAAAAATTGTTTCCTTATTACAGTCATAGATAATAAATTCGATAAAAACCGGTTATCGGTTGCAATCCCTAGTCGATCGAAAAATGACATTTCAGTATCAGGGGTGAAGTAGGCAGTGGAGGGGGTGTACTTTTCAGCTTGTCGGACGGGCGATGTCTGAAATAAACGTTTTTCAAATGTATTCCTAATTTTTATTGCTTGCGCTATGCATTTATCGATAACACAATCATTGTAGCTTGTGTTCTAAAAACATTGTGTTAGTTTTGAGTGTTTTTAATCAGCGCACTAGCATTTCGTCGCCACTGCGCTTGTTTGTACTGTTTTTATTATTGATATTTTTATTTTGTTACATAAAACGTTTCAGAAAAAATTTAAGTTGATCTAAATCATTAAAACAATATTAAACCTTACTCTTGTACGGCAAATGACCTCATAAAAGACCTAAATAAGGAAGATATTACAACTTGCAATTAAATCCCATTGCATTAATTAAATTAAAGTAAAAAAAAATATCGATTGCTTTTTAAAAATTTAAAATGTCGGATGGGCATGGGGAGCCTAACCAGCTGCGTAAGGAAAGTGTTGTAGCTGCCAATGTGCCTAGTGATAGTCCAGTGACAGACCCTGGGCAGGTCCGAGCAGTGGCTCCAGAACCATCTGCTGGCAAGTTCGAGGGCACTCGTGTGAAATCTGGAGCCTTGAAAAAGTCTGCAAGATATAGGAGCAGATCGCTGTCGGCATCGTCAGCTGATTCTTATAGCTCCACTTCATATACGGGTAAGTAAAAAATATTATTGTAATGATTATTTAGCTTGGTGATTTGGATTGTAGACAATATCGTAAAGAAAATCGAAAATATGTTTTATAAATTCACATTACTATTAGGGATGTAAGATTAAAAGAAAATAATCGATTAAATAAAAATCAATTTTTCTTTCTTCAAAATTAATCGATTTTTTAAAAATCGATTAATATTGAAAATAATCGATTATTCTAAAAAACCGATTTTTTTCTAATACATATTTAAAAATCTATATTTGCTTTTCATATTTTAATAATAAAATCCTAAGATATTCTTATTAACATTTTAACAGATTAAAAATTAAATAAAAAAATAAAAAAAATTATAATAATAATCTCACACCTTTTTCTAGTGTCACAAATGTCCAGTCCTCTTTTACATTTGACTAGTATTAAAATAAAATACTTAAAAAAAGAATAAAAAAAACTAAACGACTACGTTATGGTCTCAAAAACTAAAATAAAAAACAAAAATTTCTTTATTTTTTAAGTTTAAGCACTCAAAAGACGAAAAATAATAAAAAATAGTACTCGTAGTATTAAAATAAAATGAAACGATAAGTAAAAAAGCTTAACGACAACGTTATGGTTCATCTACCGCATAGATGGCGCTGTTTATAAAAAATCGATTAAAACGCGTAATTTATATAATCGATTAATTAAAAATCGATTATTTTTATTTAAGAAATCGATTATTAAAAATCGATTATTTCAAAAAAATAATCGATTACTTTAAAAATCGATTATTTTTTTACATCCCTAATTGCTATTATTTTTGCCAAAGGCAGTGTTTATTTCAGCCTACTGTTGTTGCCTGTTTATTACTTTGACACTAAAAAAATAAATTAAGTAAGGTTTTTAAAAGGTAAAGTAAGGTAATTTTGCATTACAACTTATGGTTGGTAAAATCAAGGCAAGGTATATTAATAGTACCTAAAACTTATTTCTAAGAAAGTAGGTACATGTATCTGCGCTTTTGGCTTTTTTAAATAAATAATTCAAACTGCATTTCTAGGTAGAGAATTTTTGTTATAATAAAAATATTAATTTTTCGCTTCTTTACGTACATACTTATTATTATTATTATACGGTCTGTAATCCCGTCCGGAGCCCATGAAACATACGGTGAGATAGGCATTTCATTTTTCAAGTGCAAATTGCGGGTAGATTGGTCACAGCGGCAAATTTTATCCGAACTTTAATGCAGGTAGTGCGTAGTAAGTTATGTTGAAGTCTATAAATAGAACGCAAGCACAAGTGAGTGTCAGTTGGCGTTTTAATTTTCGAGTGCAAACATGTCAAGAAGTCATTCTTCCCGACGTCTGACCCTCTCAAGTTCTTCGACTTCGTCGAGTGAGGAGGATGACGCACCGCCGCGAAAAGTGCCGCGATTGATCGAGGCGCCGTGCCCGGTGCGCCCGCCGCCGCCCCTCGAACCTATCGTGCGTTCTGTGGTCGAGAAAGTGACCCCGGCGGCGGTCAGTGTGTGTCCAGCAGTGCCGATGGTGTCTACGCAGTTGGAGGATCAGGTACAATCACTAATACGTGAGATTACCCAAATTAAATCTATGATGTCGCATGCTAGTCAAGTACCCGCCACCGCTAGTCAACTACCCGCCACCACGGAGCGGGCAGGCACGTCTGTTCAGCTCCTAGAAGATCTCGTGCCACCTGTCCCGCCATCTCAAATGCCGGAGCTAGATGTCCCTATGACAATAATTGCTGAAACTACTAAAAAAGCAGATGCGGGCCGCTTGGCTGCGGTCGCCGGATTACAATATTTTAACAATCCGGAGTGGGCCAACATCCGTTACGCGGATACAAAGAAGAAATATTTAGCAGTTCCGGCGTTTAACTATTTGGAATTAAATGATGAACTTGCACCATACGAGCACAAACCTTATCAACTTAGGTCTCTTGACCAAACATTTGGCGCTTTAACTAACATGTTGCTAGCCCAGCGTGAAGCATTGCAGGGGGTAATTAAAGATTTATTGTGTTTACCCGGCGCGCCACCGGAGCTGCATTCTAAATTATCGTCTTCCTTTGCTTCGGGTAGTGTCTTTTCCGAAATCTCCAAAGATCTCTTGCAGGTGGTTTGTGGAAGGCGCGCTAGCATTATCGAACAAAGGCGTGATCACGTACTAAGTGGCGTTAAAGATAAATTTAATAAAGCGTCTCTGCGACGTATCCCACCAAGTCAAGGTCACCTCTTTGATATGACGTTATTCTCGGACGCTGTGACGAAGATGGGAGGACCCGGAAAAGTATTTCGCAGACCGTACGAGCTCGCTGAGAGCCGTTACGGGTAGTCGAGGCGGGCCCCTGCCCCCTCGCCTACTCTTCCAGCGCCGTTTCGCGCTCCTGCCGGCACGGCGCCCCCTCCGCCACGTGCCCCGGCCCAAGCTGCAAGAGGGAAGGAGGGTAAGCGTGAATTTGCACGTGCCCGACCCCAGCGACCACGCGATGGCGGCCGCTCGAGGCGCTGACTTCTACGCGGGGCGCCTACGCTGCTACATACCCGCATGGAAAGCGAGGCGTGCCCCGACACACATTTTACGAATGTTAAAAGGTTATCGTATACCGTTCATAGAAAAACCTCCGCTGAGGAGAATAGCTCAACCTCGGTTTCCAGTCGATCAATCACTGGCTATGCAGATGGAAATTCGCAAGATGGCGGCCGAGGGTGTTATCGAGCACGCACCAGACAACGCAGGGTTCGAGTCTCACCTGTTTTTAGTCAAAAAGCAAGATGGTACGAATCGCCCAGTACTGAACTTGAAGGCGCTAAACAGGTACCTGAAACCAGGAAAGTTCAGGTTGATCAATATGTACAAAGTCCCAGCTTTTCTCCAACCTGGAGACTGGATGATGAAGATAGACCTGAGCCAAGCGTACTTTCACGTACCGATCTCAGCATCGCATCGTCGCTTCCTAAGGTTTGCCGCGACAACACCGTCAGACTCTGCTGCAGACAGAACAGTATTTCAAATGACCTGCCTGCCATTTGGCCTTGCGACGGCACCGAAGACCTTCGCTACCCTTTCCAACTGGGTAGCTCAACAGCTCCGTGCAGAAGGTGTGAGGCTTCTCATTTACTTGGACGACTATTTCCTGGTGAGCCAGTGCCCTCGCAAACTACGAGCACAGGCATGCCTTACCAAGGCCCTGCTTCGCGAACTCGGCTGGGTCATAAACGACAAAAAGTCGTCCAAGGTACCCTCACAGGTCTTGGAATTCCTAGGTATCGAGTGGAATACAACACGGAACCTGAAGTCTTTACCCATAAAGAAGTTAGACAAACTGTACAGTTGCATACAACAGAGGCTCCACAGTGCCACGTGGTCAACAAAAGAACTGCAGTCCCTAGTAGGTTGGTTGAACTTTGCGAGTTTCGTGGTACCCTTCGGCCGGCTCCACTTCCGCAACCTGCTGAACCTCATGCGGAAATCGGTGCGAGAGGAATCTCCAATGGTCAGTACGCAACCTACATTAGAAGAGCTGAATTGGTGGAAGGACAACTTTCAGACAGCCAGCAAGATATGGCCCCCCTCAGCCACACATTTCATTGTCACAGATGCATCGGATATAGGTTGGGGTGCGTATGTGGATGGGGATCATGTGCAGGGACCCTGGCTCGAAAGCGAAAAATCGCTGCCGGCGAACATGAAGGAACTTCTCGCAGTTCACTTCGTACTTCAAGTACTAGCACCACGTTTCCCGGGAGAGACTTTCCTTATTCAGAGCGACAACCGCACCGCTCTTGCCTATCTACGAAACCAAGGCGGAACGCGCTCGTCCAATCTTATGACTGTAACCAGAGCGATATACGAGTACTTAATGAACTACCACATAAATCTGTGTGTAAGCTATATCCCGGGCCCTCTCAACACGGTAGCCGACAGCCTGTCGAGGTTCGAGTTAATAGCAGAGTGGCACTTACTCCCAATCGCCTGTCAGGTAATTTTCAAGAAGTGGGGCATTCCAGCGATCGATCTATTTGCCTCTCAGTCAGCCCACGTGGTTCACCGCTACGTGAGCAGAGACCTACGAGACCCCAACGTCACATTCCACGATGCGTTCAGCAGGACCTGGAGCTACAGACTTTCGTGGGTATTTCCACCTCCCTGCCTAATGCAGCAAGTCTTGATAGCAATCAATCAAGCAGAAGGCAAGTACATTGTAATATGCCCGCGATGAACGAACGTGGCATGGAGGGCAGATCTGAAACCGCGAGCGCTGAGCCCGCCGTTAACTATTCGCCACCTGCGTCGAGTCCTGCTCGACAAGAGAACCTGCCTACCCCCTCCACAAGTAGACAAGTTAGTATTGGAGGCATGGCTGATACGGGGTGGGGAGACTTGCTCCAGGGTTGGTCACCATTACAACGAGCTCTAGTGGAAGCTGGCTGGAGACCGTCCACCCTTAAAACATATAGACAAGCTTGGTCAAAATGGGTTATCTGGTGTCAGTCTTCAGGTATCGACCACAAAAACCCTGGTGCCAGTTCAGTAGCAAGGTATCTAACGTACTTACACAATGAACAGGGCCTTAGGTACAGCTCAATTCTAGTTCACAAGACTGTAGTCACAAACTTCTGTAATCCACAGGAAGCACCACAACTTACTTCTCATGCGTTAGTTAGGCAGACACTTAAAGGTATCGCTAATGCACCTAACAATACCAGCTAAAAACCTAAACCACCAGTCTTTAACCCACAGCTTGTGGTAGACTGGCTTATCAATAACAATGTGCGTGAAAATAGTTTATTTGATGTGTCAAGGCGATGTGCCATTTTGCTCCTACTTGCTTCCGGCAGACGAGTACACGACCTCACGCTATTATCCGTGGCCGATGGCAGTTTAGTCATCGAGCCAAACAACATCACACTCTGGCCGAGGTACGGGTCCAAGACGGACTCACTGAATCACTGGCAATCAGGTTGGCTACTCAGCACAGGCGCGCACCTCAATATAGACCCGGTGTACTGGCTAAAACAGCTGCTCCAGCTGTCGGTGTCACGCCGCGAGCAAGGCATGGTCACGAGTCTGTTCGTGGCCACTACAGGCCGCCCACGCCCTGCCAGTCGCACCATCATCGCGGGCTGGGTGCGAAGTGTGCTGCACGACGCAGGCATCAACGACTCCCCCGGCTCGGTTCGCTCTGCCGTCGCATCACTCAACTGGGTTCAAGAGCTTCCCGTCGAAGAAATACTTGCTAGAGGTAACTGGGCATCTCAAAATACTCTTGCCAGATTCTATAGAAGATCGCTAGCCCAATCTCTTTCGAGTGTTCCTTCAGTGAGCGCCTCGTTCAGGCCTATATAACTATATAATCATTTTCTCATTTGATTTAGTATCATAATTATAATCGAGTTTTTATGTATTTTGATTTATAGAAGTTACTATTCTAGTATAGATTTTTAATCCTGTAAGCTGTTGGGTGATACTGATAAGTCTCGATAGAAATAAAAGTCTTTAGTACATATTTAGTAAAATTTATTTCTTTTTCTATAAGATAGCTGCGAATAGGTATTCAGATATCTATTTTAGCGATGTAATTTGTATATCTATCACACCATAATAAACATTTTTGTCACTTGGTAAAACTGTTTTCGTTACATACTACCTAACTATATTAATTGCTTTCATTAATTAATTTGGTCACAGTTGGCATACAATTTTTTCCTCACCATGCGATAATAAACACGTCTCACCGTATGTTTCCTGGGCTCCGGACGGGATTACAGACCGTATAATATGCGCATTTTTCCCTATATAAAAATGCTTATTATACGTCTATCCCGTCCGGAGCCCAGGAAATCATTTTCTGCATGGTGATGACGCAACTGACACTCACTTGTGCTTGCGTTCTATTTATAGACTTCAACATAACTTACTACGCACTACCTGCATTAAAGTTCGGATAAAATTTGCCGCTGTGACCAATCTACCCGCAATTTGCACTTGAAAAATGAAATGCCTATCTCACCGTATGTTTCCTGGGCTCCGGACGGGATAGACGTATAATAAGCATTTTTATATAGGGAAAAATGCGCATATAATAATAATTTATATATTTATAATAATAATAATAATAATAGCAATCTCCTTTTTGGTTAAATATACATTCTAATTTATAAGTTACTAGCGACCCGCCCCGACTTCGCACGGGTGCAATGCTTATACTAAAACCATTCTCTTGAATCAGTCTATCTATTAAAAAAAACAGCATCAAAATCCGTTGCGTAGTTTTGAAGATTTAAGCATACAAAGGGACATAAGGACATAGGGATATAGGGACAGAGAAAGCGACTTTATTTTATACTATGTAGTGATTACAAATGTTTTTTTTTTCCTTAAAGATTGTCTTGCTTTCCACCATAGGCCTCCCCTAGAGTTTGCCATAGTGTGCAGTTCTGTTTTCTCCTCCAAGTAATACCTGCTACACCTATTACGTCGTCCTCCCATTTTCGACGTTGTCTCCCTTTCTTTCTCTTGAATTGCCTAGGGCACCACTCAGTTACGTCCCTAGACCATTTGCCTTTTGTACTCCTGCTCATATGACCTGCCCACCTCCATTTCAGTATTTTAATACAGTAAGTTATATCAGTAATTCTAGTTTTGTTTCTTATAGTGACTAGTTTTATTTTGTCTTTTAGTTTGATATTCAGTATGCTACGTTCTCTGTGTTGGCAAGTTTCCAGTTTGCATATATTCTTTTTTGTTAAGCTCCATGCTTAGGTACAAACCTGTGATAAATGCCTGAGTCCTGATAATCACCACTCAAGTTTTCTCCTACCTACAAAAATTTATACTTAATTTTCAAATTCAATTCTAAAATAAGATTAAGTAAGTTTTAAGCAAAGAGATTTAAATATAATAGGGCATAGAGGGGGCATTGGGAATATTTTCATACAAAACTTTGAAGCCTAAGCATCATGTCCTTGTCATGTCAGTTATTTATTATGAACGCGAGCTGTCATTCGGTCGAAATTGTACTAGACTTATTCCACTTGGAATAACTTTTGGCTTCAAATTTTCCTCGCTTTGTCCTCTCTATGCCCTATTATATTTTAATCTCTTTGGTTTTAAGTATGCTAGTTTTCTGCACTTTTTTTGGTCTCTCATTAGATTGGTGGTAGTAGGTACCTAGTTAGGGCTATTGTTTCGATTATATAAATTTAATATTCAACGAGAAGAAATGTAAATTAAACCAACTATCTATACATAAAATAAAACATTAACGGGCCATGTGTGTAGATAACCTTTTATTTTTTTATTTTTTAGCAGTAGTGTAGGTATAGTTATTGATGTAGATATAAAAAAAAAAACAATTTTTGAAACTTTTGTCTGTCTATCTGGTTGTGCACGCATCACGCAAAAACTGCTGGACGGATTTTAATGAAATTGGATGTGGAGATAACTGAGTAACCGGGCCTACATGTAGAGTACTTTTTACCTCGGGAAAATGTCTCATTCCCACGGGAAAAATAAAAAACTGGGTAAAAAGTGAAATATGGGACATACTTCACTTTACTCAGAAACGAAAACACTTGAAACTTGAAATATGGTAGTACGGTAGGTATATGTAGTTGTCTTATATTATGTCTTATGTGGCAGTTATAAAGGGATTTTTGAAAATTCCCACGGGAGCGGGAATAAACTGAATTAGCGCGGGAAACGCCGCTGCGCACACGCTATTTGAAATATGGTAGGTACCTATGTAGGTATTCCGCGAACTTATTTCTGCTTAGCTTGATTGTTGACTGGTAGATAATGCCTATAAGCATTAAGTTCTTCATGTGTACATTTTCTTGGTACATGAAGTTAAATAAATAAATATGTCGCAGGCTATCAATATGATTGGATTTTCAGAAATTCCCACGGGAACGGGAATAAACTGGGCGCCCGCTAGTTATCTATATATATATATACATACCTATAAAAGAAGACTGGCTGATTCGGGTCGCTAGTCTTGCATAAAATGCATACATAAGGAATCCGAAACATGCAACTGTCCAAATAAATGCCAAGACAAATATTCGTCCCAAAATAACTGCGTTTATCTCGTAAACACGGCGATGCACGATTTGGCGACCTATCTTCAGAAATTCCATTCAATTTCAGCACTAATTAACATAGAACTCTAAAGAGTAAAAAAACCGACTTCAATCTTCAACATATAATATACAACGCGTAACAGAAAAAGCGCAATTCCTCATACACTCCAATTAGTATAATAATATAAAAAAATATTATGCAATCGAACTTTAGTTGTCTCTAACCAATTTTCTTAAATATCGATTAACAATAGCACGATTTCTATACAAAGCACTAAATTCAGCTACGCTAATTCATTTTTTTAAAATTTAACATACATAATTTAAAAATAGCCGAAATCGAATAAGTAGTCAAAGTAAAAAAAATCATCCAAATCGGTTCAGTATTAAATAGGGTTCATTCCCGGGAATTCTCGAGCCGAGAATTCCCGGGAAATCGTTGGGCTTTGTTCCCGGGAAATCAAGCTCGAGAAAAGTCGAGAACTCGAGAAATCATGTACCCATATAGAAATTAAATCGTCGTTTGTTGTGTTGCGTGGCGACGCGGGCCAAAGCGCAGCGGCACCCTATGATCTCGCTGCAAGCGCTCTGGCGTCGTTTTTACACGTGTTTCGACTTTAGCCAAGTATAGTTTACGAAGTGAGTGTTTCACAGATTACGTGATAAATTGAAATCAAACAGGTAAGTCTTTTCACTTTTATTGACATATCACGGCTTTATTATTCATATTATTTTTGTCAATAATATAATTTATATTATGATCTTAAATTTTACTAGGTAGATACGAGTACCTATCTGTTCTTTTCTATTATTTTTAGTCAAACTTTAATACATATATTTTTTTTGTTTTAGAGAAGCTGTTTTTGTTTACAAGTTTTAAGTAGATTTTTTTCTAAATAACCAGCAAAAATGGAGCTGTGACTGTAATTTAATTATAAGTTAAGATATTAACGTTTTCTTTCATGTTTATTTTTTGTTTACTTTAATATAAGCTACTTTTGTTTATAAGTTCTAAATAACCAGCCAAAAATGGTGCTGTCATTATAGTTATGTTATGAGTCTTAATAATATTATTTCTGTATATAAAAAAACATTTTTAACTTATTGATAAGATTAATGTTTTTAAATATAATCAATAAAAGTTTTATAATTAATTTGATACTTTTATTTGAGAGGAAAACCACTGAATTTTTTGACGTCATTGGAACCAAATAACATGAGAAAACGTAAGTAAATGTAAATTTCTCGACAACCCGAGAAGCCCCGAGAAATTAGCCTCGAGAATTCTCGAGACCCGAGAAATTGAAAAGCTCGAGAAATCATGAACCCTAGTATTAAATTATGGTCTTATTCTATGGGGAAATTCGGTAGAGGCAAACAAAGCATTTATTGCACAAAAAAAGTGCATCCGCGCAATTTGTAGAGCCCATCACAGGGATACTTGTAAAACCCCTGTTCAAGTCTCTACAGGTTCTCACATTACCGTGTATGTACCTTAAACAAATCTGTATTTTTGTAAAAGAACATCCCGAATACTTTAAGACACACGGAGCAAGTGTAACAAGAGAAACCAGATTTAAGGACAGATTATTCATGCCTCCTGCCAGAGTCAATTTTTATAGGGATAATTCTTTTTGTATGGCTGTTCGAGTGTACAATTGCCTTCCCAGTCACATTACAACATGTACACAAAAAGATTTCAAATGTAAACTTTTGAAATTTCTTTTAGACAAAACTTATTATTCCGTCCAAGAGTACCTTAATGATAATAGGAAGTTTAATTATGTATATAAATAGTAATAAAGTAACTGCCTATAAAAATTTGCATGCCGTTGTCGGCAGAACATATGATTCTATATATCTATCTGACCACCTCAACTCATACTATGTTCTGGCAAATAAAGACATTTCATTTCATTTCATTTCATTTCATTTCATTTCATTTCATTTCATTTCATTTCATTTCATTTCACCCAGTCGAAAGTTCTGAGGTAACAAACATAAAAAAAAATACAGACGAATTGATAACCTCCTCCTTTTTGAAGTCGGTTAAAAATGCATTTCGATTTTGATTTTATACTCATGACAATTTTATGATAAAACAATCAAATAGTGATGCAAATGAGTAGGTACCTAGTAATGACGTCAAATTTCAGTAGGTACTCAGTAAATTTTGTAGTCAATTTTCGTATTGACAGATCATAATAAAACCGGCCATGTGTGAGTCGGACTCGCGGACGAAAGGTTCCGTACATCTATAAAAACGGCTAAAATATCACGTTTGTTGTATGGGAGCCCCCTTATATATTAATTTTATTCTGTTTTTTAGTATTGTTGTTATTTTAATAAGAAACTTGTAAGAGCGGCAAGAGTAAAAATACATAATAAGTAAGTCGGCTTTTTATATTTAACATTCACCTAAAAGAGCGCTCTTTAGAACTAGGTCGTTTGCGAACTACCCAAGACTATCCGTATGTGACACTGACACACATGAAAACCGACTTCAAGAAAAGCTCAGGGCTAATAGCCCTACTGTTACTTAGAGCCCGCTTCTCAATTCGGAGTTTATCAATTCGGTTGTATTTTTTTATGTTTGTTCAGGTAGGTACTCCGTCTTTCTTAAACTAAACATTATTAAAATATTCCCAATGCCACTCATACCCTAGTATATTTAAATATCTTTGATTATTACATAACAAGCAGTGATAGCCTTACGGTTAAAGAGCCTGCTTCACATGATGAAAATCAGTGAGGCTCGGGTTCGAATCCTGGCATGCACCAATGAGTTTTTCAAAAACTTACGTACCTACATATTTATCACTAGCTGGACGGTGAAGGAAAACATCGCGAGGAAACCCGCAGGTCCCAGAAAGAATTCTGAGAAATGTGTAAACAGACCCGGTCCCGCGAAGGGCTCACCACCTATCACGTTTAGGGGTCCAAAGAATATCTCGTGAAAAGTGGGTAAATCCAGAAATTGAATACCTCTGCCTACCCCCTCGGGGATATAAGGCATGAGATATATATTTTTTTATTATATAAATCATTTATCATTCGCGTGTTTCGATACCCTTTCAATCAGATTGCGTGCCCGCAAAATTCGCAGGCAAAGTCGCAAGCGATCGCCAGTATCCCTACATTCGTGCCAAATCGTAGGCATTAACTCAATACATAATACATCAGGCATTATGGTAATCAAAACAAGTAGTACATAAGTACAGTCAGGGCCCGCTGCAGAATTTGCAGAAATGTTGAGGCCCCTTATTCTGATGAACTAGTATGGCCCCAAAGAGATTAAAATAAAATAAGGCATAGAGGGGACAAAGCGAGGAAAATTTGAAGTCAAAAGTTATTCCAAGTGGAATAAGTCTCGTACAATTTCGACCGAATGACAGCTCGCGTTTATACTAACTGACATGACAAGGACATGACGCTTAGGCTTCAAGGTTTTGTATGAAAATATTCCCAATGCCCCCTCTATGCCCTATTATATTTAAATCTCTTTGTATTTCCCAAATTAGTTTGGGGCCCTACTCTTTTATGATGGATATGATTGCTACTTTTAAATCATTTCCATCCGACTTCAAAAAAGGAGAAGGTTCTCAATTCTGTATGTTTTTTTTTTATGTTTGTTACCAGAACTTTCGACTGGGTGAACCGATTTTGATGATTCTTCTTTTACTTGAAAGCTGGTGCTTTCCCTGTGGTCAATTTGGTCCATTTCTGACAATGACATCCATGAGAAAACCATACCTACAAGCTGAAGTCTGTTTTTTACTCTTTAGAGTTCTCTATGTTATTAATTGATGAAATAACTTATTTTTTTCACATGATTTCAACTGTGAAATTACACAGGCAATGATTAAAAAAAATCGCATGCCTTTTATCCCGAGAGGGTAATCAGCAGTACTCAATGTCAGGCGAGCCACATTTTACCCTAAAAATCTTTTGACCCCTTAGCTATCACGGCGGTGAGGTCCAAGATCCGGTATAACTGCACCCTTAATACTCTCCTTGTTACTGGGCCTGAGTAGTACGTAAAGCTACTGAATATATTACGACAGGCCTTGAAGGACGTTGACAAGAACTACGTTAGTCGTAGGGTAGCACGCTTACCAATCTATGCTTCACAGCGTTGATGACTAATGTTAGGTCTTAAGAAATATCCGTTTTGTATACCAATAGGTATAAGTACTCAATCAATCAAATCGTTTATTTACAATCCTTATGTTTTACATAGATAGTATTAACATTTTTGGTATCAGTAAGGACCTAGTTTAGGCTCTGCAATACGTGAGAGGGATGTGCAAATTAAAAGTAGGTATATCATAACTATTATAGTTTATACTCGTATGTAGGTATGTATAGGTATATGTATTTTTTCGGATTTGAAACATCCAAATTGGTTTCAGATAGGTTTTTATTTCGGATATCCGATAGTTTCGGTTACGGAGCTCCATAGCATCCCTAATGGAGATAAAAAAATAAGTTATTTTGTCAACTTACATCCTTACATCCCTACTATCACTATCCATCCATCTTTACAAACTTTAGCTGTTGTAATATTAGTAGAACTAAAATTTTTGTTTTGTTTATACTTATTGATAGTTTGAAAGACATATTGTTGTGTAGTTTGATTGCGTATTGTTTTTTTTCTTGCTAAGGTTTTTCTTAAATTGGTTTTAGATCGTGAAAGCTATGTAAATTTTATAACTTCCTAGGTTGTAGCCGATACATTGATAAGAGAGTTACTTTATTTGTAGAATGGAAGATAAATACTCTATCGTGCAGAATAAATAGCATTGCTTTGAATAATTCAAGTTGAGTATTATAGCGACAATAAAATATGAATGAGGCCCAAACCCATTCGATAAATTGTTTGTGTCTAGGACCGAATACATTTTGAGGTTATTATAGCAATTCGACTGTATGTTTTTTTTATTTATGTTTCTTACCTCAGAACTTTCGAATAGGTGAACCGATTTTGATTCTTTTTTTTATTTGAAAGCTGCATTTCAATTTGGTCCAGTTCTGACAATAGCATCAATAAGAAAACCATATAAGATGAAATAGGTAGGTCTTTTAGTTTTTGAGCAGTGATAGCCTTACGGTTAAAGAGCCGGCCGACAATCAGTGAGGCTCGGGTTCGAATGTGTACATTGCATGTACCAATGAGTTTTTCAAAAACTTACGTACCTAATATCACTAGCTCGACGGTGAAAGAAAACATCGTGAGGAAACCCGCAGGTCTCAGAATTAATTCTGAGACATGTGTAAACAGACCCGGTCCAGCGATGGGCTCACCACCTATCACGTTTAGGGGTCCAATATATCTCGTGAAATGTGGGTATATCCAGTAATGGAATACCTCTGCCTACCCCCTCGGGGATAAAAGGCGTGAGGTTATTTATTTACTATTTTATTTTATTTTAGGTCTTTTACTCTGTAGAGTTGTATGTTATCAAAACTACCAGTGCCACTTTGGCGGCATTTTGGCGGGAATCCGGTGAGAGGCGCCACGTTTCTTGTAAAATTTTAATCCCATCTCCGGATCGTCTGATATGCCTCAGAATCAATTTGTCTCACAATTTTAGTGAATTAATGATAGTCGGCCAGGTAATATTTATGTGAGATTATAGCTTATGTACCAAAATTACTGTTATATAATAATTACGATAAATTATACATTCCGTAGTCTGACCATCCCGCAGTCTCATCATCCCGCCGTCTTATCATCCTGCCGTCTCACTATTCTGCCATCCCACCGACTCATCATCTTGCTGTCTCACCACCCTGCCGTCTCATCATCTTGCTGTCTCACATTCCCACCGACTCACCTTCCCGCCGTCTCACTGTCCCGTTAGCTGTGTAGCCGAAGCTTATTTATAGAAATAGTTTATTGAAACAGACAAAACACATTTCACTTGTAATCGTGACGTCATTCATAGCGTAGGAGGCGGATTGCGTCACCAGTATGACGATGTCGTTACTTGATATGTCCCTTAATTAAATGCGTCAACCGAACTGGGATATTTGGTACAAAGGAAGAATGGGCCACTATCTCCCACGTTAGCGACACACCTGCGGAACTTACGGCGCGGAACTTTCGGTGAACAACATACATAATGGGCGATTTACACGAGGGCAATCCACTAAGACTGCATACAAAAAAAACGTGAGGACAATGGAATGGATTGTCCTCAAGTTTTTTTTGTATGCAGTTCCTAGTGGATTGTCTTAGTGGATTGCCCTCGTGTAAATGGCCCGTAACGGTTGACGCGGGAGGCAGATCCATTTATCTATAAAGTGAAACGTCAATGTATGCAATGATGTTAAATATAAAAAGAGGTAGATTTCGTACTACAACGCGATAACTGAGGCCGATAAATGTTGCTAATTAGCGCAATACAGTTTAGTCGCGTTATAGCAGCGCATGAGTAAGCGCGTGCCGAATGTGCCTGTCATAACTACTCGCGATATTCTCAAAATGCCGCATTGTGTACTGCGAAAATGCAAAAACTATGGTATAAAAATAAAAAAGGACCAAGGAGTTACATACCACGCGTAAATACAAAAAAATGTCGTCATATTTTAATATTTTCTCAAAATTACATCATATTATTAAATATTTGAAATTATGGTTGAAAAGGGATAGCGAAAATGGACGGCAACTGCAGTGCGATAAGGCCAGATAGCGAGCACGTCCGCCATTCATAGATTATTCAATCAGAAGCGAAGTCGTAGGCACAATTTACAACATCATGTACTTAGTTATAGCCTTACGGTTAAAGAGCCTGCTTTAAGGCTGATTCATGTATGTTATATTAAAAATTAAAACATATGATGTAAATGAATTTCTTAACATATAATTAATTTTATTTAAGGTTTTGATAATTGTATATTATGTATTATTGTGACTAATTTCCTACACAGTGTTTATTGTTTGTGGAATAAATATAATTGAAATTGAAACCAGTGTAACATGAATCAGCTTTTACATGATTAAAATCAGTGAGGCTCGGGTTCGAATCTTGGTATGTACCAATGAGTTTTTGAAAACTTACATACATATTTATCACTAACACTCGACAGTGAAGGAAAACATCGTAAGGAAACCCGCAGGTCCCAGAATTAATTCTGAGACATGTGTAAAACACACCGAGTTTTTGGAAAGAAGTTCCTTAACGCGCGTTGTGAAAAAATTAAGACCAAAAGTTGTAACTTTTTATAACGACACATTTTGCTATAGTTGTAAGCCGTGCGGCGTGCGCGTGTCTCTCTCTCTCTCTCTCAGAAAGATAGTGACACCCGGATGGAACTTCGTTGATGGTGATGATGATGATGGTGATGATGAGATGATGGTGTTTATGAAATGATGATGATGCTGATGAGATGATGATGATGTCATGATGATTATGTGCTGCTTCTGATGATGATGATGGTTGATTGTGATGCGATGATGATGAGATGAGATGGTGATGACGAGATGACTATGATGAGATGATGATGATGGTGAGATGATGATGATGGTGAGATGATGATGATGAGATGATGATGAGACGATGATGATGATATGACGATGATAAGATGATGATGAGGTGATGGTGTTGATGATGATGATGCTGATGATGAGATAAGATGATGATGATGACCGAAATTCGTTCCATCCGGGTGTCCCTTGACACCTCTCAAGTTTTTTTTTACACATTTTTTGGTTAAATTTTTAATAATTTTACGAATATAATCGTGTCATATTATGTAAGTATTATAACTAGCAGCCACTATTATGTTTTAATGTTATCCAGATTTCCAAGTGACGAGCTTATGCGACATAAATGGATCAGCAATAGTCAGCATAGTACAGGCGGAAAGAAGTGAATATGATTGGTTACCTACAAAAAGCCAAACATACCAAAGAAAGAAAGAAAGTTGGTGATTGTAAGCCAATAGCTTGTTTTATTTAATGTCCCTACTGTTTGCATTTTTCACCTAGTCTATGTTGCGTTGACGTATTTTAAACGCAACTCTTGACAGATACTGTCTCTTTCTATATCATTCGTTCCGTATCATCTTTCGCCGTCATTGATGTATCCTATAAATACGCTAAGAGGTAAGTATGTACATGTCGTAGTCACTCGTAGCGGAACAATTATTTAAACCAGCGTCGTATGACTATACGCCATCTTGGTATTTAACATCATTGAATGTATGTTGTTCACCGAACCTTTGGCGCCGAACTTTCCGCAGGTGTGTCGCGACCCTAATTATAGCCGGACAGACCAGACATGACAGACCATGTAAAATAAATTAATAATAAATAAATAAATTCTTTATTTGTTTAATCTTCACAACCATATAATTTAGGTACAAGCTATAAAGGATTTCTTAAAATCAAGCTGTTTTGATTATTACCATAAATCTTTTTAAATTCTTATTAAATATAAATAAAATAGAATGCCAAATCAGTCTAAGTACTTTATTATTAATCAGTCAAAATTTAATTCTAGATAAACATCTTTTTTTTTTTATCCGGACGCCTGGCAACTCTACTAGGGTGAACGGCGGAGACATATCTTCTGTATATACGTAGGTTGATGTAATACTCAAAGACGAAGCTATATCAAAGAATAAACTGACTGTCAGACTGGCTTATGGGTGTACTGATCGACCAACGCACAGCCGAAACAGCTGGGTCTAGAAACATGAAATTTGGCACAATACATTTTTTGTATTACCTATATTGTAAAGGTTCCTTAATCAGTTAAGAACCGCCGGCCGGTTCCAATTGGAACCAAGACACAATTAAAAATCTATTGTGTCTGTGATTCATGGTCTGAGAGGTTAAATGACGTTAGTAAGCACTAAGATTTACTAAGAAGAGCTTTTTAGAAATTCCTACGGGAATGTTGCAGCTGCATCCTATCACAGGCTCATTAAGCCTAAAAGGGTGCATCATACCCATCCATACATTAAAATGTTAAGAGAAATAAAGGTGAAAGAGCCTGCTTCACACGATGAAAATCAGTGAGGCTCGGGTTCGAATCCTGGCATGTACCAAAAACTTACGTGCATATCACTAGCTCGACGGTGAAGGAAATCGTCGTGAGGAAACCCGCAGGTCCCAGAATTAATTCTGAGACATGTGTAAACAGACCCGGTCCGGCGATGGGCTCACCACCTATCACGTTTAGGGTTCGAATATTCTCGTGAAAAGTGTGTATATCCAGTAATGAAATAACTCTGCCTACCTTCTCGGGTATGAAAGGCGTGAGATTTTCTTACTAGAAAAAGCTTTTTAGAAATATCCCACGGGAATGTGAAAAAACTGGATTTGCGTCTGGCAATAACGAATTATTACGTAAAGTAAAACTGTAAGGTTTAACTTAAAAATAACACTTACACGGGCTCTAGTCACGCGGTCGCCCTACCACGTGATTTGCGGCAGTACTTGGCAACTGACGTCATGCTGGATAACCAAACGTCAGGTAAACCAAAGATATTATATATAAATTAATAAATAAATAGATAACCAAACGTCAGGTAAACCAAAGATATTAAAGTAAGGATGAGTTATATTCATACTGCGCGTTTGAAAATTGATTCGCTACGAGTCGCTACAACATGTACATACTTACTTCTTAGCGTATTTATAGGATACAATAATGACGGCGAAAGATGATACGGAACGAATAAAATGGAAAGAGACAGCTATCTGTCAAGAGTTGCGCTGGAAATACGACTAGGTGAAAAATGCAAACATTGCGGCTAAATAAAATTAGGTCAATTACCTACATTTGTCGGCCTTATTTTCTGCACTCTAGTAACGTATCTACGCCTTTTTTATAACATCTTTAAGGTTAACCATAAATATCGCCAGTGGCGGATTTGCAGTATTGGCCGCCTTAAGCCCCAAGCCATGTAGTACCAGTCGCCACTTTCTCAGTACCCATCATGTATACGAATGAGTTTTTCAAAACTTACGTACATATTCATCACTGGCTCGACGGTGAAGCAAAACATCGCGAGGAAACCCGCAGGTCCCAGAATCAATTCTGAGGCATGTGTAACAGACCCGGTCTGGCGATGGGCTCGCCACCTATCACGTTTAAAGGGCCAAAGAATATCTCGTGAAAAGTGGGTAGATCCAGCTTATCAATTCGGTTGTATTTTTCAATGTTTGTTACCTCAAAACTGTAAGAAATCTTTTCATATCTCATACTCGGAAAGTAGTGTATGTTTGATCTGAGTACCGGGTCGGAACCGATGATTCCCACCACAGAGAGATTCAGGGCTGTGATTCCCGCCCTCGGTCGGGAAAGACTCATAGTAATTGCTTCCGGCCTTAGGGAAGAGAAGGGAAGTGGAAGTTATCAATTCCTACTCAGACTATATCCGCCCTCGCTGCTCTCGGGCGTCTAAATACCTCGTATGGGAATTGATTCCTTCCGACCCTTTTATAACAATCTACTATTTTGAAAGACCAGCAAGGAGTGTTTATTACAGCATTCTGGTTCAATTAAGCGCCATCTTTGTGATATTAGTGGAAACAGCCTTGGCGTCATTTCGCTAAAATGTCCGGATTTTAAGTTTTAAAATGGTAACCCTAGCGTCACATGACTAAGTTGTCCAGTTTCTAAGTACACGTTTTGCTTTCCATAATCATTTTAATTCTACCTTCGAAGCATACGATTGCATTCAGCCTTCTGATTCCAATTAATTCTGTTTCCTGTGTCAATAGGTATATGGTTTAGTCCGGATATTGAAAATTATAGCCCATGCTACTACCAGAAAAGTGAGATATCCATTGGTGAAGGAGTTTTTAAATTCTTTCCAGTAGTGTCGGAACCTATTTATTACAAACATACAAAAAAAATACTCATAAAAAATCCTTTTTATAATATGAGTTTAGATTATTATATTATTTATTATTATAATCTCACGCCTTTTTTATCCCCGAGGGGGTAGGCAGGTATTCCATTACTGGATATACCTACATTTCACGAGATATATTAGACCCCGAAACGTGGTCAATGAGCCCATCGCCGGACCGGGTCTGTTTACACATGTCTCAGAATTAATTCTGAATTAGTTTAGAAATCTATAAATTACGACTAAATTCCATCTTACCACTTAGTTACCGTAAAGTGGGGATATTTGAAACAGTTTTTTGCATAAAAGTGTCATTTTAACGAAAATTAAAATAGCTAGTGACTGAAATATATTTTTAATGGCAGCACTATGTTTAGCTTTACAACGTGGCTGTTCTTTGCAGTAAGCTAGCCTGCATATAAATTTTTTATATATTTTTAAAGGTGCTGTTCCAAATATTACTAGGTTTGGGATATTTGGATTTTGATAATTTTTCACCTTATTTTAATAGATTTTCTACTTCTCTTCGATTTAAACCTGGCAAGCAATAATTGGAACGAATTAAGGCCAAGATTTTGCATAACAAAAACATTTTTTAAATTGATATATACCTAGACTAGGATTTAGAAAATTATTTTTCTAATTTTGTTGAGAAACTAAAGGACATTAAGGGTATTAAATCAATATTGTTGTTATATATAACAGTCAGCGTTTAATGATTAGAAAGGTAGATTTTTAAGGCTATTATTATAATAACAAATGAAACACATACCTATAAAAAAAACATACAGACAAGTTTAACTAATTAAAAAAAACTACAAATAAATTCAAAATTAAAGAACTTATTAAATCTAATACTTTGTCGCGTCGATACAGCAGCAGCAGCAGCTTAGCAGCTTATCCTATAATAAGGGTGTGATTTTTAGCTGCTTGGAGTTCTATCTGCAAATTTTCTTCTGAGTAATGTGTGTAGGGCTTATACGATTTACCTTTTATGTTGTTTGTGTAAGATCTTTTGTATTTGCGCGGCATTATTACATTGATATCTGTAAATAAAAAATACAGCTTTCCCCTTAATTGTAACTTTAAATACTGGACAGGGGATAATTGAAATAAGCTGTCTTGCCCTACTACTAACGAATATCGTACTAGGGGATATTTGGAGTGGGGATATTTGGAACGTTCCAAATATCCTAAAATACCGTTTCAAATAAACCCACTGAAAACATCATTAAAATCATGGCGATCTATAAAAGCTACAGCTGCGTTCTAATTGTTATTAAAAAGAGCGTTAAACGTATGGTAACATGTATATATTAACAGTTTTCTTACCTTAATATTTTGTACGTTTCCACCCAGAACTAAGATGACAAAAAAATTACAAGAATTTTCAATTTTTTTTAAATAACTCTTCACGGCCTAACACACGCACCGATAATCTACAGAAATGTTTAATGTCATTGTCATTAAGTGGTACTGTTGTAATAAAATAGTGTGCATCTGGATTGAGGGCCCACTTTTTAAATTATTGCGAAACGAAATGATACTTACAGGGCATTTACTTAAAATTTTGTAAAACCTAAAGCAAAGATTCTTAAATTTCTTAAACGTGAATCAAAAGAGTTATGGTCAAATAGCTTGGGCCCTCAATCCTGACGCCTGCATATAACGGCATAGTCGAATCTCAGAAAGTACTATCCCTGGGATAATAATTTTTATTCGAGTATTTAGTTAGGAATTTGTTAAATACATTAAGAAATTGTCAAGTCTTAAGAATGCGACAATACAGATTTATGGCGGTTTAGCTTGGGCCCTCAATTCATCAATTTTGATATTGTAGAATCAGCAAAAAATATGAGTTTTTCTAAGGAAAGATATTAATACGACTTTAATATATTTGAGTTCCATATCTCGGAAAATTTGTTAAAAAGAAATAACGACACAAAAGTTAATTGTTAAAAAGTTATTGAAATTCGTATTTTTTCAAAACGTCTGAACTGAGGGCCCAAGGTTTTTGTCAGTATTGACTAGACTAAGCTTTCTACACTACCGCACTTTAGGCTAAGTATTTTAACAAATTCTTAACTAAAAGGCTACAAAGCGTCCATTCTTCTAAATGCCGTACTTTAGGAGAAAATTGATTTTCGATGTTTTATATGAGAAAATTCAGTAGGGTGTATATGATTTTGTTACTTTTTTGAGACAAATCAGCATGTACCCTCTTAGAAGATATTTCATAAGTTGTTGTCGGAAGCGATTACGTTTTGTGTGATCCAAAATTAATAAAAGGTGTTATTTAAATGGTTATCATAGTATTCGTATTTTTGACGCCTGACGTACGCGCGTCCCCGTCATGTTTTTTGTTTAATTTTCATTTTGCTGTGTATTTCGGGTTTTGACTCATATTAGTGATAGTATAATATAATTATATACATACTATTTCATATGTTTTGGCAGATTATAATGTAAAAGAATAAAGATTTTGTCAGGGTTTCATATTATTTTTATTTTCTTGTTAAAAACAAATTAAGGTTACCCTTATTTGTAAGTTGAGCGGTGATAGCCCGGACGGTTAAAGAGCCTGCCTAAAATCAGTGAGGCTCGGGTTCGAATCCTGGCATGTACCAATGAGTTTTTCAAAAACTTACGTACATATTTATCACTAGCTCGACGGTGAAGGAAAACATCGTGAGGAAACCCGCAGGTCTCAGAATTAATTCTGAGACATGTGTAATAGACCCGGTCCGGCGATAGGCTCACCACCTATCACGTTTAGGGGTCCAATATATCTTGTGAAATGTGGGTATTTCCAGTAATGGAATACCTCTGCCTACCCCCTCGGGGATAAAAAAGGCGTGAGATTATACTTTATACTTATACTTATTTGTAAGCTAAATATGTAAAAATGTTATACATAAAACAAAACTCTAAAGCGCGTCACACACGGTGAAGATGCTATAATATTTTATCTTAAGATGCCCTAATATAAAATATTATAGTATCTTAAGCTATCACACACGGCTAAGATACGATAATATAAAAAAACCTGTTCATTTCCTTACGAGTCTGCGTTGGTGCCACACGTATTCCTTGCTAGAGTTCTATATACAGGGTGATTGACTATGAGTGATACTGCCTTACTTCTTGATTTGTTAGACAGCTTCTCAGACGATGATTCTGATATAGAATTTGAAATGCAGATTGCAGTAGCACATTCCAAAAGGAGAAAAATTTGGATAGAGCCTCACATAAAAAAGAGAAAAACCTGCATCGAATTTAACCTTTATGAAGATCTGTCAACGAAGAAATTTCAAGAGTATTTTAGAAATTCAAGAGAAACATTCATTTCAATTAATGATTTGATTAACCCGCCATTGGTGACGTATACGTCTGTGAGACCGGGTAGTTCGAAAAAGTCAAATAATTATTTCACCGTTCATCGAATTACATTGCGATTTCGAGTAGCTTCCTTACTCGATGCCCCTACCGCTAGTCTACCCCGCGACAGCGACGGCGGCGCACTTTGGCGACAACCAACCAAACCAAGAGTTTTGGAGTGATTTTGGTATCATATAAATATTTTTTTTTGGTAGAAGTCATACCATTTACGTTTCTTTATTTTATGTTTCCAATTTCATAAGAATGACTGAGGCTAATTTCATAGTTATATATAAGATTATTGCGATATCTTTTAGTTTTAAAAATATTGTAAAAATTCATACTAACTGACATGACAAGGACATGACGCTTAGGCTTCAAAGTTTTGTATGAAAATATTCCCAATGCTCTATGCCTTATTATATTTAAATCTCTCTGTTTTCTTCCAACCTCTTTGGCAACAGTTTTCTTGCGAAAATACCCCCTCTCCTCTCCCTTCCCGGAGCACCCCGCGCTGCGTCCGCACATAGCCCGACATAAAAACACCATGTATTTATATTAAGATGTGTATATTTCGTATCTTAAGATAACATATTAACATACGAAATATATATTTCCATATTTGCGTATTCGCTCGGTATCTTAAGATACTGAAGATAAAATATAAATTAACTTCGTCGTGTGTGATGGTTCATAGGATTTCTATGGTGAGCGATATTCTAAAATATGCTCTAAGATAATATATATTTTATACTAGCGGATGCCCAGCGGCGTTGCCCGCGCGGATTCCGTTTATTCCCGTTCCCGTGGGAATTTCCGAAAATCCCTTCATAGTGGTTGCCTACGACATATTTAAGACACCTACATACCATATTTCAAATAGCGGGTGCCCAGCGGCGTTTTCCCGCTTGGATTTAGTTTATTCCCGTTCCCGTTTGAATTTCCAAAAATCCCTTCATACCAATTTCCTATGACATATCAGACACCTTCGTACCATTTTTCAAGTTTCTAGGTGTTATCGTTTCGGAGTAGTACGTATTTCTCTTTTTAACCAGTTTTTTTATTTTCCCGTGGGAATGAGATATTTTCCTGGAATAAAAAGTACCATAGATGTTGATCCGGGTACTCAGTTATCTCCATACCAAATTTCATCAAAATCCGTCCAGTAGTTTTTGAGTGATGCGTGCACAACCAGACAGACAGACAGACAGACAGACAGACAAAAATTCCAAAAAATTGTGTTTCGGTATCTATATCGATAACTATATACACTACCGTTAAAATTTTCAAAAAATATTTAATGTACAGACACGGCCCCGTTCGAGTTTTATTATATGTATAGATTATCTTCACCGTGTGTGATGCGCTTAACGGGGCCGTGGCTGTATATGAAATGTTTTTTGAAAATTTTAACGAGTCTATTTTATCTAGTCTATATAATTATCGATATAGATACCAAAACAACATTTTTTTTAATTTGTGTCTGTCTGTCTGTCTGTCTATATCTGTCTGTCTGGTTGTGCACGCATCACGCAAAAACTACTAGACGGATTTTGATGAAATTTGGTATGGATATAACTGAATACCCGGGTCAACATCTAGGGTACTTTTTATTCCAGAAAAATATCTCATTCGCACGGGAAAATAAAAAAACTGGTTAAATCGTAGTCGACCGCTATGAAGAGATTTTTGGAAATTCCCACGGGAACGGGAATAAACCGGATCCGCGCAGGCAACGCCGATGGGCGTAATATGTTATGTAGGCGTCTTCTATGTCGTAGACAACCGCTATGAAGGATTTTTTTGATATTCCCAAGGGAACTGGAATATACTGGATTGAGGAATGTTTTGATTTTTTGTATTAAAAAGGCTCCGATACTATCGGTTTTACCGATTTAAAAAAATCTTTTGCCAGTGGAAAGCGTACTTTTCTGGGAGTAACATGTGCTATAATTTTCCCACGGGAACAGGCCTAGACCACGTAACCGATTTAAAAAGTTCTTTTACCAATGGAAAGATACATTATCAGGGAGTAACAAAGGCTATAATTTATTCCCATATTTTCACGGGAACGGGAACTACGCGGATGAAACCGCAAGGCACTGCTAGTTGTTAATATACAGGGTCATAATTTTAATACGTCCAATACATTACATACATAATTTCATTGATTATTGGCACTTTCTTATTTTATTTTTCCACGCATACGTAGGTGAAGGCACAGCACAGCTAATCGTATATAATTATATCGAGCTTTATATATTATATACAATATGTAACAGAATAAGTGCAATTCCTGAAATTAGTTTGTTCAGTATCGACTACATATTCGATTTCATCTATTTTTAATATGTGTTAAATTTTTCCGAAAAATGAATTAGCATAGCTGAATTTAATGCTATCTATTGAAATCGTACTATTATAGAACGATATTTAAGAAAATTGGACACAACTAAAGTTCGATTGCATCTTTTTTTATATTAATTTACTAACCGGGGTGTATGAGGAATTGCGCTTTTTCTGTTACGCGTTGTATAATTATATATATTGTATCTGCGCTTTACAAAATACTACTTACATGATCACAACGAATACTTGTTTATACTTACGATAAACATTATGGTCACCCTACTGAATTTTCTCATATAAAACATCGAAAATCAATTTTCTCCTAAAGTACGGCATTTAGAAGAATGGACGCTTTGTAGCCTTTTAGTTAAGAATTTGTTAAAATACTTAGCCTAAAGTGCGGTAGTGTAGAAAGCTTAGTCTAGTCAATACTGACAAAAACCTTGGGCCCTCAGTTCAGACGTTTTGAAAAAATACGAATTTCAATAACTTTTTAACAATTAACTTTTGTGTCGTTATTTCTTTTTAACAAATTTTCCGAGATATGGAACTCAAATATATTAAAGTCGTATTAATATCTTTCCTTAGAAAAACTCATATTTTTTGCTGATTCTACAATATCAAAATTGATGAATTGAGGGCCCAAGCTAAACCGCCATAAATCTGTATTGTCGCATTCTTAAGACTTGACAATTTCTTAATGTATTTAACAAATTCCTAACTAAATACTCGAATAAAAATTATTATCCCAGGTATAGTACTTTCTGAGATTCGACTATGCCGTTATATGCAGGCGTCAGGATTGAGGGCCCAAGCTATTTGACCATAACTCTTTTGATTCACGTTTAAGAAATTTAAGAATCTTTGCTTTAGGTTTTACAAAATTTTAAGTAAATGCCCTGTAAGTATCATTTCGTTTCGCAATAATTTAAAAAGTGGGCCCTCAATCCAGATGCACACATAAAATAGAATGAAAAACGTACTACTGTCAGTTAGAAAAATATTTTGGGTTAAATCTTTTTTCCAAAGTGTTTCAAATAACCCCTCAAATTCCAAATATGTCCATTTTACGGTACTAAGTTTATTTTACTGGTAATTTAATGTACCTAATGCTCTCAACTTAACTATTGATATTGTATGATAGTGGATAACGGTTATTGTCTTTGATGTTTGTAAGTATAAAAATAATATGCACATTAATATTATATAACAGTTGTGGTTATCCCTAATAAATAAATAAATAGATTATATATTATATTATGTGCACCTATAGGTAAGGGTTCCACCAATATTGGTTTCGGGAAATGAACCTGCGACATCTGGCTCAGAATGCACTTGCACACACTAACAATTGAACCAAGTCAAGCTTATAATGAAATTGCTACTCGTATTAACGAATCTGATCTTTAATTGCAATGTATTGTAATTAAGACTATATTTCCAAAGTAGACAGTTACAAATTGAAATTGCCGTGTTAAATTAATACTATTTTAGGGTTCCATACTCACAGGAAGGGAGCCTACTGAATATACGCCGTCTGTCTGTCTGTACTACCTTTGAAGGGTTGTATTTTTGGACCCCCTTTGGAAGAAATTAGGGGAGGTCTATGTCAAAGGTCAACCTGTCCAACAATCTTGTTGCTGAGGAGAATACTTTTATTTTTTACTAGTGGCCCGGGCAGACGTCGTTCTGCCACCGTATAAACCATCCCTGGACCCACTCTAACCCACACAAAAAGTTTCATCAAAATCGGTCCAGCCGTTCTCGAGTTTTAGTGAGACTAAGGAACAGCTTTTTATTTTTATATATATAAGATTTAGTTTTACATTTATTATTTATACAACGCGTAACAGAAAAAGCGCAATTCCTCATACACCCCAATTAGTATATTAATATAAAAAATATAATGCAATCGAACTTTAGATGTGTCTAACCATTTTTCTTAAATATCGATTAATAATAGCACGATTTCCATAGAAAGCACTAAATTTAGCTACTATAATTCATTGTTTTTTTTTAATTTAACACATATTAAAAATAGCTGAAATTGAATAAGTAGTCGATACTGAACAAACTAATTTCAGGAATTGCGCTTATTCTGTTACGTGTTGTATAATACATACATATCTAGATTTAAAATAAACATAGGCACTTAAGTCTCAAAGGTAATGCAAGCATGTTGGTCACAGAATAAAGGCTTTTATTATTATTATTTATCTCTTTGACCCTAAAAAGTATTAGTTGTGGGAACAGCTAATCCAGTAACAAGATGATGATGACTTGATGACATAACACGAAACTTTTTGCGTCGCACTAACTAATCTGTTGAACAAATTCTCGCTTGCGGTATGTCCGGACCGATATGATCTACAAACCTTTAAAAAGAGAGTGTACTGACACCTCAAAGGCAACGCACTTGTGACTCTTGAGTTGCAGGTGTCCATGGGCGACGGTAGTCACTTACCATCAGGTGACCCATCTACTCGTTTGCCCCCTATATCATAAAAAAAACACAAATATATTGTGTGATGGACAGTCAAGAGCAAGTCAAGCTTTACACTGCCAGTTTAAGCTGAGCTCTGATTTGCTTTGCGCGACATAGAATACAGGGCCGGGTCAAAGACCAAAGTGTCAAGCTTAGCGTGCTCTTGACTGTACCATAGACGTAATATAATATGTATACCTACCTACATAACTTCATGGATGGTACAGAACCATCGGTGCGCAAGTCCGACTCCCACTTGGCCGGGTTTTTTTATTTTCCACTGGCAACACAATGATCTAGGACTACGCCACTTAGAATCCAAAGGCCAATAAACAATTTTAAAAAAAGGACTGCGCTAATAAGTCGCTATTAATTTTCCCGCGCATACCCGAGTTCAGCCAATCAAATCAGTGCAGTCTTTGCGAGAATGGTAAGCTGTGGCGGAAACGGCTTCTCTGTAGTGCATAAAAATGTTTTTATTAAAAAAAATATATATATATTTATGGTCTGAAACCCGTGATCCACTTCTCAGTGTATTTTTAGGACCACGAGACATATTTAGTTGGTGTGGCAATCGTCTAAATGGGCTGCTATTACACATCTATTTTGAGGCATGCTGGTTTCCTCATGCATGATTTCCTTCACTGGCGCGCTAAGTTCCGTTCTCCACCGGAAGTTCTTCAGAATTTCACATCAAACAAAAAGAATTTAAGCTTACCTACATACCTACTATCAACAGTATCATTTCATCTTGATATTGATGATAGGACTAAGTTCATGACAGATAAAGAAAGTGTTAGAACCCATCATAGTGTTTGTTTAAAACGCGAAAACTATAATTTTGTAATATACAAGTTGACTTTTTTTACAGTCTGGAAAAAAATGTGGTGTGATAGGTAAGTGTAATAGATTCATTTAGCAATGTTACTTAAAAAAAAAAAAATTCTCAAAAAAAATTTTTCTTGCTCAGACTAATATAGGTACATTACTCAATTGTAGTCAATAATACACACTGAGATATTTGAAATAGTATTTTAAAAAGAAACAGGCTCGTAGCTTCCATTTATGCGCAATATACCTACAACCGCCAGCTGCGCGTAGTACTGTGCGTAGTTTTGTAGATTTTGTAAATTGCATTAAACATGACTATATTTAACAATTAATCTCGTGTATAACTTCGGCTCTAGATACCTTATACGTTTTTTTTTTTTCAGACGTAAAAAAAATCATCAAGTATATGAGACGCTATAGAGAGAGACTATTATATGCGAAATTTGTCCTTTTATCCTAGAGGGGGTAGGCAGAGGTATTCTATTTCAGGATATGCTCACATTTCACCAGTATAATGCGTGAGTGGTGACTGGTGAGCCCATCACCGGACCATGTATGTTACACATGCCTCAGAACTAATTCTGGGACGTGGGGGTTTCGTTACGATGTTTTCCTTCAGCGTCGAGCTAGTGATGAATATGTACGCAAGTTTTGAAAAACTCATTGGTACATTCCAGGATTTGAACCCGGGCCTCGCTGATTATCATCATGAAAAGCAGGCTCTATAACCGTAAGGCTATCTCTGCTCTATAGAGACTAGTTATATATGCGGAATAAAAAAAAACACGCCTTTTATCCTAGAGGGGGTAGGCAGAGGTATTCCATTACAGGAAATACCCAGATTTCACCAGTATATAATCCGTGATAAGTGGTAAGCTCATCGCCGGGCCGGGTCTTTACACATGTCTCAGAACTTATTCTGGGACCTGGGGATTTCCTCACGGTGTTTTCCTTCACCGTTGAGCTAGTGATAAATATGTACTGTATGCACTATATTATACGCCTTGCGCGATGAAGAAGTATAATGTTTGGGTGTTTAAAAACTTACAGTCACTGTAATGCCACTCCACACTATCAAGCACAATATCTGTTACTAATCGGAAAAGCGACGTCATATTGAACATGTCCTTGGCGCGAGTTGAACGTTTAAAAAGTTTGAAATACATTTAAAATTTAAAAGCAAAAATGTATTTCTTAAACTTATGACTAGTTCTTTAAAAACTGCAGTCCGCAGTGTAGTGTTGTGTGTGACGTGTTTATCGATTTTCAGTTCGCAGAATTCCGGTTTTGTTTGTGATAGTTTTATTTGATGTTTATGAGGTTGATTTGTTTAATGTGATTTGAAAATGTTATATCTAAAATATGTCAGTCTAGTTTTCGCACATTTATAAAAATAACTAAAAAAAAACCATTCGCGCCTTTTATCCCCGAGGGGGTAGGCAGAGGTATTCCATTTCTGGATATACCCACTTTTATGAGATATTCGCACATTTATCTCTGATAAATTAATAATATTATCTTTAAACCTCTTAGGCCAACAAAATAAAACAATTCATTTTTAATTGTTACGGTGCCGATTGGAACCGCGCGGTGCTCGACGAATTAAAATCAGTTTTTTGATTTAGCCCGAATCTTACCAAACACAGTTAAAGTTTTACAAGTTGAGACCGCAATTACGAAAAGATTTTGCACTTTTTTGCTTAGTTGGTCGAATTCAGCCTTAGCAATAATTTATTAATGTGGATACAATTTTCACTATTTTTTTGCATATTTCACCGTGTCAATACAATAATAATAACAAATATATATTTAAATAGATATTCTCAAAGGTAGATTGTGAGATAAATGCGGCAGATAATGGTTTTGAATATGATCTCTTTGAAACTCTAGACTATGGAGAGCGTTATCTTTTTTGTTTGTTTTGTCTTTGACAGGTCAGTTAGCATTTTTGGCGGGAAGTTAAAAAGCGAATTAGATTACACTCTTTATCAATATTTTAAACTTTATTTTTAAACGTTAAATCTTAACCAAATGCCATTTGCCGCTGTCGGACATTCAAAGATAGTCTAGTTATTAGGCCTGCAGTTTCACATACCTTAGCACTCCTTTTTTTCTTGTAGAGTTTAAGAGCCAAATACATCTTTATTAATATAAGGAAAATCAACTCTGCAATATGTGAGGTTATGTGAACAGCACGTATTGTGACCTAAATATGATTGAGGAAGGCGTTATGTGGTAAACTGTGGGACATAATTCACAGATAGACACAAATAAGACAGATCCTGTACCATAATCGACTAATAAACAACCTTTATGCAAACGAAATTTTTTTAAGTATAACGACTTAATACGAAAAACTATATATTTATGACGGCAAAGACTGCGCCCAGTGGTTTTTCCGTTTCGACGTCATAATTCATAGCCAATATTAAAATAATAATACAACAAAAAAAGTGATTTAAATTATTGGTATAAGTAATAATTGTAGAATTTAAATCGAAATTAAATACATTTTAGTTGTGGTTTAGGCAAAGCGATTAAAATATAATAGGACATAGAGGGGGCATTGGGAAAATTTTTGTACAAAAACTTTGAAGCTCAAGCGTCATGTCAGTTAGTATGAACGCGAGCTGTCATTCGGTCGAATTCCGGTCGAATCACACTAGACTTTTTTCCACTTGTAATAACTTTTGGCTTCAAATTTTCCTCTCTTTCTCCTCCTATGCTTTCATATTTTAATCTCTTTGGTTTTAGGATAAGCTTTTAATGAATGATTGCTCGCTATATAATTTCTATACACTCAAATACCTACCTATACTGACCTATATTAATGGTCGCATACTGCATAACTCAGTCCCACAGTCCGCAATACGAGATGCCTCAGTGAGCATAATACATTTTTCCATAGCTCTTTAAACGTTGCAGTGACCAGTAATAGCTATGGAGTTAGACAGCCATAGCTTTATTATTATACTAGACGTTTTAGTTTCACCCGTGTAGGTCCCGTTCCCGTTTGAATACGGTTATAAAATATAGCCTATCTTACTCAGGGATAATGTAGCTTTCCATTGGTGAAAGAATTTTGACAATCGGTCTAGTAGTTTTTGAGTTTATTCGTTACAAACGTACATACAAGAATACAAATCTTTCCTCTTTATAATATTAGTTTAGAAGTGTAGAACTAGATTAGTGACAGGTCAAAACTGTCTTCTTTTTATTCTATGATAGAAGATAATTCTGCGAGTTAACAATATTAACATGTATAGCTTTTCCACAAGCGGGTCCGCAGAAAGGTATTCTATTTATAGAAGTACATAG
This sequence comes from Ethmia dodecea, assembly GCA_963855545.1. NCBI lineage: Eukaryota > Metazoa > Arthropoda > Insecta > Lepidoptera > Depressariidae > Ethmia > Ethmia dodecea. The sequence goes on along the minus strand of OY979463.1, from coordinate 1,364,086 downwards.
TCCTTTCTTCCTGTATTTTTAGACCCTATAACTAAACGGGATAGGTAAATATAATTTCGGTACCTTCAGTCAACTTTAACCTTATACAGTCGACTAACCAAAAACGCTGTGAGGCATGTAAATAAGATTTTATATTGATGCGAAATGGTAGACACTTTGTTGATAACTAAGGACACGTATCTTTTACTCGTAGAAGAACTAAGATATATTAACAGCATAAAATTTTGTAAGTAAATTATTATCACTAATTCACTCTTTAATTTCCCGCCAAAAGTGTCACAAAACATCTAAGTATTATAATAAAAGACGAAGATTAAAAAACAAATGTCAAAAACCGGCATTTTGAAGAAAGCGCAAATCAAAATGGCTGACGTGGAAGTTACAGTACTGAGTCCGCAGTCGATGTCGAAAATGGAAGAAATGAAGAAACGTCATTCAATAGTGTCTGGAAGAAGCGATTTTTGTGAGTTTTTCTAGAAAATACAAGGCATTTCTATTACGATTTTTGCATACAATCTATTTAGATTTTGACACGACGCGACGGCTGTAAAGCTTTTTTTTTTAAAACATAAAAACAATTTAAAAATTAGGGATGCCTGATTTTAGAAATAATTAAGTAAGTATCATAATTTGTAGGAGCCGGTTTAAATAGCGGCCATAATCCAAATAATTATAGACTGTAAATTTAATAGAAAAATCGCAAATTCCTCCTAAAACTTAAACATTCATTCTAACTACTTATATGTAGGTACATAGGTACCTAGGTACTTATAAGTTTTTATAATAGGTACCTAGGTACTTATAAGTTTTTATAATACCAAATTTTTAACAGGCTATTTTGTTAGTAGCAAGATGGTATTTTTCTCCTGGAGTATAATAAGCTATTGTCATAATATTAATAATTGTGGGACACAAGTCACACACGGTTATTTAGTCCCAAACTAGGCAGGGCCTGTACTATGGATACTAAACAACTGATAATCATAGTTAAATAAATATGAAACGACCAGACACGAAGCCAACAGACATATTCATGAACACAAATGGGATCTAACCCGCGACCTCCAACTCAGGAGGTAGGGTCACTACCAACTGAGCCAACGGGCCCGCCAAATATATACCTAATAATAATAATACGTATTAGGTCTTTAGTAGTCTTTTTCTGCCTATGAAATTGTCGAGGTAAAAACTTATAGTTTATCCTATGATGCAATGTTTTGCAGACACCACATTTCGCTCCAAACAAATAAAAATTTTATGCACTTATGTTCTAAGGTTCAACAAAGCATAACGAATGGATTTAAATCTCATCAAACACTTTCATGTCGAATGTATTACGTTTTCACGGCTAGTGTTATTATTAGGTATGTAATTTTCAGAAATTTACTGCAAATTTTTCCGTTAAAAAAGAACGCAATATAAAAAAATAAAGTCACAAAAAACATGAGGTACCTTCGGATTCCCGCCAAAAAGCCGCATTGAAAAAAACAATTTGTTTTTTTTCTCCAGGGTCCTCATCAGACGAAGACGAAGGCATTCAGCCACACGAGAAGGCTATAGCGGCGGGGCAGCCCAACCCAGCGTACTGTGTCAGGAATATAGAGCAACATGCCTTCGGTAGGAGGGAGATAGAAATAGCAGAGCAGGAGATGCCAGGCATCATGGCGTTGAGAGCGAGGGCCAAGGAAGACAAGCCTTTGAAGGATGCTAAGGTGAGATCCAAGGACGTAGGCCACAGTTTGTGCTTTCCTGTCATCTTATATGCACAGAGCGTTGAATAGTTTTTCAGGCTTCAGTTTATCCTTCGCAGCGCTCCATCTTTACTTTTTATGTGATCTGAGTCGTAGCGTATGTTTTTTTTATGTTTGTTACCTCAGAACTTTCGACTGGGTGAACCGATTTGGATGATTCTTTTTTTATTTGAAAGCTGGAGCTTCCCGTGTGGTCCATTTTTTTAAAACGAGGATTAATAAATAAGCGAGATTTGTCTCGTTCACAACTCTGACGTCGGGCCGATACAGGGCGCTAGCATGTACGCGAATGGTCTCGCCTATCTATCTCGCTCTAACACACGAGTACCTATGTTATTTTTCTCTCGCATTGCCGATCTAACGCTGGTAGTAACGGCAACGCTTTTGTGACTCTTGGGTTGCAGGTGTCCATGGGCAACTGTAGTCACTTACCATCAGGTGACCCGTATGCTCGTTTGCCACCACAATAATAAAAAAAAAGTATATTCAATCTATGGTCCTCTCACCAACAGATAGTAGGGTGCACGCACATCAACGCGCAGACGGCGGTGTTGATCGAGACGCTGGCAGCTCTCGGCGCGACCGTCCGCTGGGCGGCGTGCAACATCTACAGCACACAGAATGAGGTCGCGGCTGCGCTTGCGCATGCAGGTACATTTGATTTTTACCAGACTTCAAAAAAAGGTGGAGGTTCTCAATTAGGGCACCCCAGAAACTAGGTATTTTTTTATGACCACACAGATCAAACTTTTAAAGAGAAGAAGTTAAGGCGACAGGCGACCTTTTTTTAATAAGCGGAGCGATTTCCGACGCGGATTCATTGAATACACTTTTTGGAATTTTTTTTCTGGCGACCTTTTTTTTAACAAGCAGAAGCGATTATTCATTCCGCTTCGTGTTTACATACAAGTATATATTTTTAAATCATAAAAAAAATGCGTCTCCGGCAAGCGTCTGTGGTGGGGGGGGGGTGGTTCCACGTCATGACGTCACTTATAGTACAGTTCTTCCAAAACATTTCCTTTTATAATTATCTCCACAAAAATAAAAAAGCGAACTAAATGAACGAACTAGTTCCCTGTAGGACTGCGAACTAAATAGAGCGCTCCCAATGGCGACCGACTAGGGCCAAGGCTAGAGTTGTTTGTTATTATGTTTACTCAGGATTCTCAATATTCGCGTGGCGAGGCGAAAGTGAGGAGGCGTTCTGGTGGTGCATCGACCAGTGCTGTACTCCGGCGGCGACGTTTACGCCCAACATGATCCTCGACGACGGTGGAGACGCCACGCACCTGATGCTAAAGAAGCATCCGGCGGCCTTCAAGCAGATCAAAGGTGGGTGGAGGATTGAAAGGAGCTGCACTTTCGAAAAATGTCAGATTCGCAAATTGACATTTCGACGCATAATGTCCCTTTTGCAAAATATCATGTTGTGTCTCGATAAGATTGCTTGCTTAAATAAAAAATCTCAGTTTTATTCACTAGCACAAATAAATAAAAACATTTATTCAGGATCAATAAACCCAATTTTAAAAACAAAATTCTTCTGCCATATTGTCAATTTCGATAAATGGTGGCAATGCCACGCATCTCATGCTGAAGAAGCACCCTGCGACCTTCAAGCAGATCGAAGGTGGGGAGCGGTTTGGAAATGGAGGTCATGAATGTCACATTTCCATAATGATTAATGACACTTCTTAAAAATGTCTGATTCGCAAATTTTCATTTCGACGCATAATGTTACTGTCACAATTTGTCATTTCCACGCACAGCACTTTCGAAAAATGACACTTTCGCAAATCGTCGAATTCATTCAGTCGTCTCAAAGTATTTCTTTCTCCCTCAGGCATAGTGGAAGAGAGCGTGACGGGTGTACACAGGCTGTACCAGCTGAGCAAGGCGGGGAAGCTGTGCGTTCCCGCCATGAACGTCAACGACTCCGTTACCAAGACCAAGTTTGATAACTTGTATTCTTGCCGGTCAGTATTTTTAACCGACTTCAAAAAGGAGGAGGTTATCAATTCGTCTGTTTTTAGGGTTCCGTACCTCAAAAGAAAAAAACGGAACCCTTATAGGATCACTTTGTTGTCCGTCTGTCCGTCCGTCCGTCCGTCTGTCAAGACCCTTTTTCTCAGGAACGCGTGGAGGTATGAAGCTGAAATTTATATCAATTACTCAGGTCTACTGTCCCTTGAAGCTGTGAAAAAATCAAACTTCTAAGCCAACGCAATCAAAAGATACAGCCGTTTATGCCGCAAATTTTCGACACTTGCAAGGGAATCAAAACCTACAGGGTGCTTCCCGTGAACTCAGAAACTTGAAATTTGTTACGAAGCAACGTCCTATAGCATAGATAAAGGAAAAATTACGAAAACCATAAATTTGCAAGGTTGTACGGAACCCTGGGTGCGCGAGTCCGACTCGCACTTGGCCGGTTTTTTTTTTTTATGTTTGTTACCTCAGAACTTTCGACTGGGTGAACCGATTTGTATGATTCTTTTTTTATTTGAAAGCTGGTGCTTCCAGATTGGTCCCATTTTAATTTCGTCCAGTTCCGACAACGGCATCCATGAGAAAACCATATAAGTTGAAGATTGAAGTCGTTTTTTTTTATTCTTTAGAGTGGTTATTTTCTTTCTTTATTTCCTCCAACTTGTGTTGGACAGGCTGTCATAGACCATACTGCCTCGTCTCGTCGACGTCGCTTTTCGGATTTCCGCGAAAAAGCATAAGGAGAACTATATCTGTAGAGAAATAGTGGACTCGATTCTGCAAACCACCTAAAATTCCTAATTTTAAGTTGCCTATCCTTATTTATAGAATACGGAAGAAAAAGGACAGAAACAAACCATAGATTATAGAGTAATGTCAAATATGGAAAAACCGACTTGATGATTTGATGTCTTATCTGTCACTTTTATCCATGACCTTACATCGATGCTAAAATTGCTAAAAACGTGTATTTGAATGCGTCCATAAGGTTCAATTTTGTTATTTTGACATTTGTGACGTTTAAATAAATATGGCGCTTATTTCTGTCCCTTTCCTTTCCAAAGCGGTGGAAAAGAATAGAGCTAACTTAAAATTAGGAATTTTAGGTGGTTTGCAGAATCGAGTCCAGTGTCCGTTAAATTATGGTGGTGCCACAATAGCAAGAGGGTAAATTTTAAAGTAATCGCCGAATGGAGTAGGAAGTATTTTAGGCTAGATATTCATTTAGATATACACAACAAGGATTTTTTTTTTACTAAATTAATTAACTCATAACGTCGCTACGTAACCAATATCCATATTTTTTTATTCAAGTAGTTACTCCTTAGGTTTTATTTATGATTTTTCTTATTTTTTTTCTTATCGAAGTACTGCATTAGGAACCCGCTACTCGTCGGTGGAGATAGACTGCTGTTTACATTCAGCCAATCTCCATGAACGAGTTTATAGTGCCTTGTTATTAGACTATTGACTTTTCTAAGTGTAATTTGCCTACAGAAATAAATAAATTTATACTTTTGACTTTTTGTATTGTAAAAATCTTTTTAAGGAAAATAAAGTTTGTTATTATTATTTTCAGGGAAAGTATAATAGATGCGCTAAAACGCAGCACAGATTTGATGTTTGGGGGTAAGCAGTCAGTGGTGTGTGGCTACGGGGAGGTCGGGAAAGGCTGTTGCCAGGCGCTAAAGGCGCTAGGCTGTGTGGTGAGTACTATCATAAACTAGCGTACGAAGGGTTCCGTACCATCACTACATAGTATAAAACAAAGTCGCTTTCTGTGTCCCTATATCCCTATGTATGTTTAAATCTTTAAAACTACGCAACGGATTTTGGTGCGGTTTTTAATAGATAGAGTGATTCAAGAGGAAGGTTTTAGTGTTAGCATTGCACCCGTGCGAAGCCGGGTTGGGTCGCTAGTTATCTATAAAAACGCCAAAAAATCACGTTTGTTATATAGGAGCCCCCTTAAATATTTATTTTATTCTGTGTTTTTATTTGTTGTGTACAGCGGAAAGAATAGATATGGTTAGCAGTGATAGCCCATCGGTTAAAAAGCCTACATCTCGTGCGTGAGGTCTCGGGCACGACTCCTGGCGTGTATCATTGAGCTTTTCAAAAACTCACGTACATATTTATCTCTAGCTCGACGGTGGAGGAAACCATTGCTAGGAAACCAGCAGGTCTCTGAATTAATTCTGAGGCATGTGTAACAGACCTCCGGTCCGGCTATGGGCTCATCACCTATCACGTTTAGGGGTCCAAAGAATACACTGGTTAAAAACGTGACAGTTTATTTGTATTTTTATATATATTTGATTTTGTCCTCAGGTATATGTAACGGAAATAGATCCAATATGTGCCCTGCAAGCCGCCATGGACGGGTTTAGAGTTGTCAAATTAAGTGAGGTAAGAAACATTTATTGCTTAAGACTTCCTTTGCCCACTGGGGACATCTTCTAAATTCTTGATAAATTCTGCCCCCAATAATATTAAGTAGGACACAATATAAGTTCCGCCCCCAATAATATTAAATAGTAGATCACGATATCAATTCTGCCCCCAATAATATTAAGTAGTAGGCACAATATAAATTCTGCCCCCAATAATCGTAAGTAGTAGGACACGATATCATTTCTACCCCCAATAAGCCTAAATAATAGGGCCCAACATAAATTCAGCCCCCTAATAAGCCTAAGTAGTAGGGATCTATATAAATTCTGCTTGCTGCTTAAATTTTTTTGACTTGATATCGTCTTATGAGTCCATGAACTCCGGCTGCACGCATGAAAAAGTGTCACGTTCCGACTGATCCAATCGTGCAAGCACAGGCACAATCGGCCTAAGCTGATTACTCACAATTTAATTTCGATAGTATTGGACACATACGTCAGAAAAAAGTTTTCTCTTTGAATATACCAACAATTTTTATCAAATTGAGGAAAACCTCTTGGGTCAGCTTTTTGACAACCACCTACTAAAATGAAAGGATTAGCAGTTTGGTAGGAGAAAAAGAGATCAATATAGAGATGACAGCTTCACCTGTTGTTCTACTGCATCTATGATTGGTCAGAACGAAATTTTTGAATTTCGAAATTCAAATATCTCTTGTCAACTGTCTAATTAGACATTTGTCAACATTTGTTGTCATTATGATTTAGTGATGGGACAAGTAATGAACTAGGATTCGATAAATTTAACTAAAGCAAAGGAAATATTCATTTTTGTGTTTATTTTGCAAAACATTAAATAATTTTGACACTCAACTGTGTTACTTTTTTATGCAAAGAAAATGTATAAATAAAACCATTTAATAATGTATATAACTGAGTTTTTAATCATAAACCAAAACAAAAAATAAAGCATTATTTCTACGAGTACTTATGGTATTATTCACGTTATGAATGCAGTAGCAGTGGAGAGTAGTGTAAAAATTAAAACAAATTATTTTTAAAGATTGTTCATACGAATACACGAGGCACATATATAATAATTACTATATGAGGTATTAATTATTTAATGTTGGTTACGCACTAAGAACAAGTAAATTGTAAATAAAGATAAATATATTGTGTAAAAAATATGTAACGTCCCGCCCCAGGTGGTTGAAGTACCACGTATTCTGTTTACGTTTATCTGTGTGTATCACCTTTCTGCAAACTATAGGTTCAGAACAATGGTAGGAGAGTTCATAGGTTTTTAAACAAATTCTGAAATAAAAGAATGGATTTTTTTAAATAATAAACTAGGTACCTACTGCTAAACTAATTTAAGCAAATTAATAGATATTTTTATTAATATTCAAGCAGCTTTTACCACACAGTTTGGATCGGGAAGACATAAAATTGGTCTCGCCGTCTCAGCTAATAAAGATTTCTTTTTAAATTTAGTAATAAGACTGCTTTCAAAGTGTTTCGAACAAATCCTTGAAAATTTTGTTGGAATCCAGCTTTCAGGCCTTCTTGTTGCCGCAACCCATATTCTTTTTAAAACTGGATCCTTAGGAAAACTGAAAACAATATTTATTTAATCAAAATATTTTAAATAAGTTAGCAAATTTAGCTAAAACCAAATGAAATATTAATAACCTAAATACTTTTTTCTAGATAAACCATTTAAATTTTAAAATTAAATAACAGAAACATGTTTTTTATCTTACAGAACTATATCTAAAAAAGTAACAACATTTTCGGTACTATTATTTTTTTTCGATTGTCGATAATTTTTAAATCAATGTTGGTACATCACTATCAGCCATTTTTTTCAGAAACAACAATTTATTTATAAATAAAATTAACATATTTAAACACTTACCAGAAGTAAGATACTGGTGTGGTAGACTGGTTAGGACCACCAGTTCGACTTTTGCACCATAAAACTGCACATGAAGGCATATTTGAAGGTGTTTTAAAAATAATAAATGTGACAGATATTCGTGCTTATCATTCGGTGTGCGCAGAAGGAATGACTCAGCACTTTCTTGATTGTCAATCATTGGGGCAGCGTATGTTGGTTGAAATGGCCTACTTGTCAGTGAAAACATTGTTGGTATATTGGTTTTATAGGTATGTGCTATTGGAGTACTATTTATTATACTGTGCTATTGGTCCATTGTAATCCAGGTTATAAGACAAGTGGACATAGTGATAACTGCGACTGGCAACAAGGGCGTGGTCACCCGCGAGCACATGGAGAGGATGAAGAACGGCTGCGTGGTTTGCAACATGGGCCACAGCAACACCGAGGTGGACGTGCACGCGCTCCGCACGCCGGACCTGCTCTGGGAGCGCGTCAGGAGTCAGGTGGGATGAGTGGGAGTCAGGTGGGACGAGTGGGAGTTAGGTGGGATGAGTGGGAGTTGGGTGGGATGAGTGGGAGTTGGGTGGGACGAGTGAGAGTCGGGTGGGACGAGTGAGAGTCGGGTGGGACGAGTGTGAGTCGGGTGGGATGAGTGGGAGTTGGGTGGGACGAGTGGGAGTCGGGTGGGACGAGTGGGAGTTGGGTGGGGTGAGTGGGAGTTGGCGGGTGGGACGAATGGGAGTTGGGTGGGGATAACAGTTATTAATATAAAAAAAGGTGGGATAGACCTGCTTTGGGAACGTGTCAGGAGGAGACAGATGGAACGAGTGGGAGTTAGGTGGGACTAGTGGGAGTTATGTTGGCGCAAAAGTAGGGATAACAGTAATATAAAAAAAGGTTTCGGGATGGACCTGCTCTGGGAGTGCGTCCGGAGTCAGGTGGGACGAGTGACCACATAATTTGACCCACCCAACAGCCTTTACACCAGCTTTTATATTTTCCTACCACTTTAGTGGACATTCGACTCAGACCCCCGCTGGTAGACCACATAATCTGGCCAAAAGGCCTCCCCCACAGTAGACATTCGACCCCCAAGCATTAGTAGTTTCCAACCCCCGCAGGTGGACCACGTAATCTGGCCTTACAGCCTTAACACTTATATTGCCTTACCCTACTGGACATTCAACCGCCCACAATGGTGGGGATTATGTGGTCCACCTGTGGGGGCTGGACACTACTCATTAGTAGCGTCCAACCCCCGCAGGTGGACCACATAATCTGGCCCAATGGCAAGCGCATCGTGTTGCTGGCGGAGGGCCGTCTGGCCAACCTGTGCTGCTCCTCGCTGCCCTCCTTCGTGGTCTCCGTGACGGCCTGCACTCAGGCTCTCGCGCTCATCGAGCTCTACAACGCGCCTCACCACCGGTACAAGGTGTGTATTTTATTTATTTGGTTTACCAGCAACTGTTAGAAAGAAAGACAGAAACTTTTTATTCGGCATAGCAAAAATACAGAAGTTACAGTATAACAACACATAAAATAATTAATTATTGGACGAGTTTAGTTTAGTTTAGTGTGCCTTGTTATTAGACTATTGACGTTACAATCATACATTGCGCAAGATTGTATAACAAAAACAAAATAACTAATGCACAATTAATTTAATGTAAACACCACATGAAAAAACTGCTAGTAACATCTAAATATATATAATATAATCTCACGCCTTTTTTATCCCCGAGGGGGTAGGCAGAGGTATTCCATTACTGGATATACCCACATTTCACGAGATACATTGGACCCCTAAACGTGATAGGTAGTGAGCCCATCGCCGGACCGGGTCTGTTTACACATGTCTCAGAATTAATTCTGAGACCTGCGGGTTTCCTCACGATGTTTTCCTTCACCGTCGAGCTAGTGATAAATATGTACGTAATTTTTTGAAAAACTCATTGGTACATGCCAGGATTCGAACCCGAACCTCACTGTCGGCCGGCTCTTTAACCGTCCGGGCTATCACTGCTCTAACATCTAACATCTAAATGTAAAAAAAAATCGTTATAAATTTACAAAATAAAAGGAAACAGTATAAACTTAATCTTTTAATCGACGGTTTCTTGCAAATTCATAAGAAATTACATAAATTCACTAATAAATGTCCTTGTATTTGTTATAGGCGGACGTATACCTCTTACCAAAGAAAATGGACGAGTATGTAGCAAGTCTGCACCTACCTACGTTCGACGCCCACTTAACAGAGTTAACGGACGAGCAAGCTAAGTACTTAGGCCTAAATAAAGTTGGCCCATTCAAGCCAAACTACTACCGGTACTAGCACACAGCCAAAAACCGGCCCGCAGCTGAGCCGCAGTAGAAACGCAGCCGAAACGCAACCCGACATTGATTATTTATTAGGAGAAGTGTTTTAGTAAACGCAGCAAAATCGCAGCCGAAACGCAACGTGATGCTGGTGTTTTAAGTTAAACAGCTGAAACGCAGCCGCCACGCATTATTTTAAGGCAGCAATATTACCGAGAGTCGATATTGTACAGTCAAGAGCAGGTGGAGCTTGACATATTGGACTTTGTAACGTTCTTATTACAATCGCCTTAGAGGTCAGACTTGCACTACAAGACAAGACTGACACATTGCAGTTTGTATAGTTCTTATTACAATCGCCTTTTGCGTAAAACAATGCATTGCATTTTGTAGAGTGAGTGAGGTAACCGGAGGCCCCAATACCCCCCTCCCCTCCCCTCCCCTCCCCATACTCCCACCTCAAAGGTCGGCAGCGCAGTTGTGACTCTCGAGTCGCAGGTGTCCATGGGCGACGGTAGTCACTTACCATCAGGTGACCCGTCTGCTTGTTTGCTTTCCTCTTATAAAAAAAAAAATAAGGTCAGCCTCACACTACAAGTGTAAATCTTCATGTACTCTTGACTGTATGCACTCGGTAAAGTTAGCGCTCGCAGCAAAATCGCAGCAGAAACGCAGAAGAAACGCAGAAGAAACGCAGCCAGTTAATAGTAGTGTTGACAAGGCTCTCTAGCTCTATAGAATAGATTGACAAATCAAAAACACATTTATTTGCCTCGAAAAAATGTGATAGATCGATGAATGTACACTACATACGGCCGTCTTAACTTGGCTTCTCTGAACAATATACTTAGATTCGTCTAGAACGAGCTGGGCATGTGCTTGCGAAAGATCAATCTTACTGAAACGTTGCCCCACCATGCAACGGCCGCACTCGCATTCCATTTTCGTCGCCAATGTAGAATCCCTAGTGGTAAGATTTTCAGAATGAGACCAACAAATATTTAGATATCCATTTTTATATTCCTCAACCAAAATTCAAATTGACAAAGACAACCGCCGTCCGCCCTACCCTGCCAGCCTCATCGTCCACAGAACACTATAACTCCTAGTCTCTGTCATATTTTATCCGCAATGATACAATGTGTAAACAGCGCCATCTCTTGATAAGTCAAGGTATTACTTCGTAACGGTGTCAGCTCTGGATAGTTAGCGGTATTTCATTGCAGCAGCGCCATCTGTTAGTTTCCAGATTTGACTTAACGACCAACGCCATCCATGGTCTGAGCGTAGTACAAATACATGCCGAAGAATGGGATGGAGCATACGTCGCTTCCAATTTCTTTCACACTAGGTAGTCATGGCCACAACTTTACATAACTAGATTTAGGTACGGGAATAAAACAAGCGTCTGAGCTGTTGCACGTATATTGGCAGACTGACGTACAAAAGAACTTAAAACTAACACCACCCGCACTTATTCTCAATATACCTCAAAGAGATTTAAATACTAGGGCATAAAGGGGACAAAGCCCGAAAAATTTGAAGTCAAAACTTATTCCACAGTGGAATAACTTGAATAAGTCGTCCGAATAACAACTCTCGTTCGTATCTCGCCAAAATAAATAAATATGCCGAGGTGCGCCTTGCTAGGTTGCAAATCACGCTACGCTGCCCTAGTATTTAAATCTCTCTGCCTATATTACAATAGGCTTCGCCTGCGCAAACCCAAATGTACTTGTGTCGTACCGCCAAATGGTTGCTAAAAATGTTATTGCGCAGCCATTTGCGCAACTTCAGAGCTGCCAAGTTAAAACGGCCGTGCTGTATAGCATTGACATACACAGAAAAATAACGTGATGTATTATATCGCCTGTTGCTAGGTTGCGCCAAAGTGCGACCAAGTAAAACTGACGCAACCAAAGAATTTGTAGCTGATGTTTAGATGAAAACCAAAAGAGGAATATAATCGTTCCTACAACCGTCAAACACTTCTAAAATGAATTGGAATCTTATACTAAACTAGCGAACCGCTCCAACTTCGCAAGGGTTCAATGCTGTTAATAAAACCTTGAATCACTCTATCTATTAAAAAAACGCATCAAAATCCGTTGCGTAGTTTTAAAGATCTAAGCATACAGAGACAGACAGAAGGGAACGTTGGACGGGACGGCGACTTAGTTTTATAGTACTATATAGTGATAGTGATTTAAAAAAAGTTAAAGAAAAAGTGACTCAATTATTAGGTAGGTGCCTACGCATCAAAGAGATTAGAGGGGACAAAGCGAGGAAAATTTGAAGTCAAAAGTTATTCCAAGTGGAATAAGTCTAGTACAATTTCGACCGAATGACAGCTCGCGTTTATACTAACCGACATGACAAGGACATGACGCTTAGGCTTCAAAGTTTTGTATGAAAATATTCCCAATGCCCCCTCTATGCTCTATTATATTTAAATCTCTTTGGTGCCTACGCATTAAGTCCATTGGACTTATTCTTGCAAGCGGGTACAGTGTATTCCTCTTTTTGTTTTAATCTAAACATTGAAATGTTTTTAATATTAGAATATAAGCGTTTCTAGAAAGGAATAGAAAGTTTTCTCTTGTCTAGAGAGGCAGGTGTGTTGATATTTGATAAACTCATTCATATCCCATCAAAGGCAAATAAAACAGCAGCTATAAGCCAAACATTCACATATTATTATTTTGTTTATATACAACGCCTTTAAAATAAATCTGCCTCATGATGTAATAGGACGCCTGAAAAGTATATCTGTCTCATTCTAACACGTATCTAGTCGCGGGAGTGAAAGAGACAAGTGTAGCAGTAATTTTGTAAGGTGTGGTTTGTACAAAAATTATATTGTGAGTTCGCTAACCGAATGCACAGAAACTGATATTGTTAATGCAGATTTAGTGGTACTATAGGTGTTAGGTGTACTGTCGACAAAAGTTCTCCCTGATACACCTAAGTGTCATTTTTGCAAGCAAAAAATCTAATGAGCCCAAACTCGAGGTGATTACGAGTAGTTATTGAGGAGCTGTGATATCCACCTCCTGGCTCCATCATCAGATCAGTTCGGTGGTACCATAATATTGCATTGTCACCAAACTTACATAAGTATGCCAAATTTCAGCTCAATCGATTAAAGAAATCTGTTTAAAAATTGAGTGGCAAGATTACACCCGAAGAAACATACATTGAAAATTAAATAAAAAAATTAAAAAGGGTTTCTTTAACGTTTATGACTTCATGCGGACGAAAGCAATTATTAAAAAAGGGTGCTGCTTGCTTCTGATTGTTTAACTGTAAGCAGGCGGAACGTTTGTCGATAGTACAATCATTTGTACGCTTATGCAAGCCATGGTTTAAAATATGTTTGTGTTTGCTTACGGAAATAATAAGTATTTTTTATAAAATGGATCGCAGAAAAATCCTTCCTAGAAAATGTCTGTGACTTTTAACTCATCAAGCTTCTAATGGTTCTTAACACCGTATTTATTTTTTATTTTTTTTTTGAGTTTTTTTGTATTTATTTTAAGTAACGTAATTTATTTCGAAAAATGTGAAAATTGATTAAGGATTTTTGTAATGAGTATCTGTGCCATTTACTTTTTTAAATATTTTCATTTTCGCGCCTTTTCACAAGGTCATTTTGACATGTTGACGTTTCCATATATTTATGTTTTTTTTCGGAGTGGTCAAAAGTATGTATGTCCTAAATCCTTATAGCGTTTATTTAAAATAAGTATATAACTCCAAATGTTTACCAAAAAAAAAACGTCAGGCAATTTTGCATCCATGCCATTGCCGTCATTGTGAAAAATTACCAGTATTTTGAACTATTATTTTTTAAAGAATTTTATTTTGTGTTATGATTTTAAAGGTTATATAATTTTTTAAAGATTTTGTTGTTATTAGTGACTAGAATGGTGTAATTTCTTCAGTATTATTTTAAATTTGTGACATTCCTGTTTAGTAGTATATTAGGTAAAAGGGGAAACCCGAGAACGCCATGTTAGAAAAGGAATTATAAGAAAATTTTGCTGTAAAATAACGTTTTTTATTTGTACCTCTACGAACATACACGTTGCTACATCGATTCACCCCGACCCGGTCGGCAGAGATATTCAATTTCTGCAAATACCCACGTTTAACCAGAATATTCTTTGGACCCCTAAACCTGATAGGTGGTGAGCCCATCGTCGGACCGGGTCTGTTACACATGCCTCGGAATTAATTCTGGGACTTGCGGGTTTCCTTACGATGTTTTCCTTCATCATCGAGCTAGTGATGAATATGTAATAAATATCTAACCTAACCTAACTACGTAAGTTTTTTGAAAAACTCATTGGTGCATTTCAGGATTCGATATATTTTTCTTAAATAAGGTTATAGGCTTACTTTGTAGAATAGATCTTTTGAAAACTTCTAGTTACTTTGCCTTAAGATGGAGGGGAGACCCGTCCACAATACGTCAATAGTCTGATATGAGTAATTCCAGTCCATTGGACTTATTCTTGCAAGCGGGTACAGTGTATTCCTCTTTTTGTTTTAATCTAAACATTGAAATGTTTTTAATATTAGAATATAAGCGTTTCTAGAAAGGAATAGAAAGTTTTCTCTTGTCTAGAGAGGCAGGTGTGTTGATATTTGATAAACTCATTCATATCCCATCAAAGGCAAATAAAACAGCAGCTATAAGCCAAACATTCACATATTATTATTTTGTTTATATACAACGCCTTTAAAATAAATCTGCCTCATGATGTAATAGGACGCCTGAAAAGTATATCTGTCTCATTCTAACACGTATCTAGTCGCGGGAGTGAAAGAGACAAGTGTAGCAGTAATTTTGTAAGGTGTGGTTTGTACAAAAATTATATTGTTAGTTCGCTAACCGAATGCACAGAAACTGATATTGTTAATGCAGGTTTAGTGGTACTATAGGTGTACTTTCGACAAAAGTTCTCCCTGATACACCTAAGTGTCATTTTTGCAAGCAAAAAATCTAATGAGCCCAAACTCGAGGTGATTACGAGTAGCCATTGAGGAGTTGCGATATCCACCTCCTGGCTCCATCATCAGATCAGTTCGGTGGTACCATAATATTGCATTGTCACCAAACTTACATAAGTATGCCAAATTTCAGCTCAATCGATTAAAGAAATCTGTTTAAAAATTGAGTGGCAAGATTACACCCGAAGAAACATACATTGAAAATTAAATAAAAAAATTAAAAAGGGTTTCTTTAACGTTTATGACTTCATGCGGACGAAAGCAATTATTAAAAAAGGGTGCTGCTTGCTTCTGATTGTTTAACTGTAAGCAGGCGGAACGTTTGTCGATAGTACAATCATTTGTACGCTTATGCAAGCCATGGTTTAAAATATGTTTGTGTTTGCTTACGGAAATAATAAGTATTTTTTATAAAATGGATCGCAGAAAAATCCTTCCTAGAAAATGTCTGTGACTTTTAACTCATCAAGCTTCTAATGGTTCTTAACACCGTATTTATTTTTTATTTTTTTTTGAGTTTTTTTGTATTTATTTTAAGTAACGTAATTTATTTCGAAAAATGTGAAAATTGATTAAGGATTTTTGTAATGAGTATCTGTGCCATTTACTTTTTTAAATATTTTCATTTTCGCGCCTTTTCACAAGGTCATTTTGACATGTTGACGTTTCCATATATTTATGTTTTTTTTCGGAGTGGTCAAAAGTATGTATGTCCTAAATCCTTATAGCGTTTATTTAAAATAAGTATATAACTCCAAATGTTTACCAAAAAAAAAAACGTCAGGCAATTTTGCATCCATGCCATTGCCGTCATTGTGAAAAATTACCAGTATTTTGAACTATTATTTTTTAAAGAATTTTATTTTGTGTTATGATTTTAAAGGTTATATAATTTTTTAAAGATTTTGTTGTTATTAGTGACTAGAATGGTGTAATTTCTTCAGTATTATTTTAAATTTGTGACATTCCTGTTTAGTAGTATATTAGGTAAAAGGGGAAACCCGAGAACGCCATGTTAGAAAAGGAATTATAAGAAAATTTTGCTGTAAAATAACGTTTTTTATTTGTACCTCTACGAACATACACGTTGCTACATCGATTCACCCCGACCCGGTCGGCAGAGATATTCAATTTCTGCAAATACCCACGTTTTACCAGAATATTCTTTGGACCCCTAAACCTGATAGGTGGTGAGCCCATCGTCGGACCGGGTCTGTTACACATGCCTCGGAATTAATTCTGGGACTTGCGGGTTTCCTTACGATGTTTTCCTTCATCATCGAGCTAGTGATGAATATGTAATAAATATCTAACCTAACCTAACTACGTAAGTTTTTTGAAAAACTCATTGGTGCATTTCAGGATTCGATATATTTTTCTTAAATAAGGTTATAGGCTTACTTTGTAGAATAGATCTTTTGAAAACTTCTAGTTACTTTGCCTTAAGATGGAGGGGAGCCCCGTCCACAATACGTCAATAGTCTGATATGAGTAATTAAAATGTTTTTGTAATCAGAAACATCAGCTAATCATAGAGATTATTATATTTTCTCTGATACTTACATTTTCAGTATAGATAATTTTATAGTCCTGGACTTGGGCTAGCATGCGAGTTCCCAGTAACCAAATACTTTAAGGGTCAATGTATACGCTTTTTTGGTTTAATACTCAAAGCTTTTACAATAAGATTTCCATTGAATTACAAAATTAGCCTCTGGATAAATTTAAAACAATAATTAGTTATAAATTACATTGGTGACGTTATATTAGCGACGATTTTAGTTTTAACCACCACGTGCGCACCTATTGCATCTATACAACATGTAACAGAATAAGCGCAATTCCTGAAATTAGTTTGTTCAGTATCGACTACTTATTTCAGCTATTTTTAATGTGTTAAATTTTTTCCAAAAATTAATTAGCGTAGCTGAATTTAGTGCTTTCTATAGAAATCTTGCTATTATTAATCGATATTTAAGAACATTGG
This sequence comes from Ethmia dodecea, assembly GCA_963855545.1. Lineage (NCBI taxonomy): Eukaryota > Metazoa > Arthropoda > Insecta > Lepidoptera > Depressariidae > Ethmia > Ethmia dodecea. Next base: position 1,346,722 of record OY979463.1, on the reverse strand, counting down.
TTAGGCACAACTAAAGTTCGATTGCATCATATTTTTTAAAAATTAATATACCTACTATTTGCCTACTATAATTGGGGTGTATGAAGAATTGCGCTTTTTCTGTTACGCGTTGTATACCTACAGCTTATGAGTGATACCAGATGTGGCTTGTTTGCGGACAGATTGACAGTCCCGGCTCTTGTAAGCCGTGGTTTCGGGTATTGTGTTTCAGTAATTCGTCGAGTTGCACAGTGGGTCAGAAGCGTGTGCGTAGCTTCTCAAAAATAGGTTTTGGGAAAGTCAGATGTGAATTTATTGAGGAATAGGAATGTCTAGCAGGATACCTAGGTCACATGATACCTACTTATAACAAATAAAGTTCACTTAATTACATTTATCTCGGAATATTATGCGCTTGAAATATGTCATCGAAAACATGTCGTCTGGGTAGTATTGTAGATACCTAATTGAAACTAAATGTTCTAACTACCTAGTCGTTCTCAAGAATTTTGTTTCGAAGTATATAGTAAGGTGTTATATAATATATTATTGGATAAGTTATACATTTTGTCTTTCTATCATATTTAAAAACTAATAAATAGGTTTAGAAATTTAATTTCTATAAATCATTTTCTGAAACCCCAGAAAATGTGGAAATTTGAACTTTCAATTGACTTTTGATAGTTACAGCTGTCTACCACTGTCGATATATTTGTTCCATTATATTCCTTAGACTATGAGGAAATGGGGCCAAGAATACTTGGCTCTTGACTCTAGAATCAAAAATGTTGTAACTAAGAGGTAAAAGTGGCGAATAAAAAAAAAACTACAATCATAAAATTTTGGAGTTATTTGTCAACTATATATGAATACTAGCGACCCGCCCCGACTTCGATACCTAACTACTTACATTTAAATGCGATCGATGAGGCAATGGGCTCACCATCACCACGTTTAGGGGTCCAATATATCTCGTGAAATGTGGGTATATCCAGTAATGGAATACCTCTGCCTACCCCATCGGGGATAAAAGGCGTGGGATTATATAATTATTATTAGTTAGTATGAAGTTTGTAACTATTTTGTTTGTTTGGTATTTGTATTGTATTTGTAGGTACCTATTCTGTTTTCAATAAATTCTCTACATGAAACGGTAATTTCACACTTTAACCTCTAATATACTTAGGTACCTACTTATTGAAATCTCTTTGATGATGACTTGTAGATTCACCCATACCTCAAGGTAGGTATTTCAGTAGCAGAAACAGAAACCAGATAACAAACATAAAACACATGTTAGGCAATTTATCATTGAATCATCAATTATACTATCGTATAATCACTTCATTTATCGTCATTATTCACCAAACAGTAGCACAATAGTGTATCGCCGATGGTAGGTATTTAAAATGGGTAAGTGTTTTTATATATTTTTCTTAATAAATTGTACCGGGTCTACGGGTACCTACTAAACAAGTGATAAACATAAATACTTAAATATATATTAAACTTACTTATTTAAACACGAAGACAGTAAAAAAATTTAAAATAGTCTTCATAGAAAAGTCAATGGTTTAGTAACAAAGGGACTCTAAACTCGTCCATTTAGATTGTCTGAAAGTAAACAGTGTCCTATCTCCACCGACGTGTTGCTGGTTCCAAAATTGCAGTACCCCGAGAAGAACCAGCAAGAAACTCAACACTTTGTAACGTCATGTTTTACTAACAACTATGATTTATAATAATACTAGCGACCCGCCCCGACTTCGCACGGGTGCAATGCTTATACTAAAACCTTCCTCTTGAATCACTCTATCTATTAAAAAACCCGCATCAAAATCCGTTGCGTAGTTTTGAAGATTTAAGCTTACAAAGGGACATAAGGACATAGGGATATAGGAACAGAGAAAGTCGACTTTGTTTTATACTATGTAGTGATGATAGTGATAGTGATACTTACTAAAGTAATCACTACATAATATAAAACAAAGTCGCTTCCCGCTGTCTGTCCCTATGTAGGTATGATTTAGATGAAACTACGCAACGGATTTAGATAGAGTGATTCAAGAGGAAGGTTTTTAAGTATACTTTTTATACCCAGAATGTCACCCGTGCGAAGCCGGGGCGGGTCGATAGTAATATTATAAAGAAGAAAGATTTGTATTTTTGAACATTGTAACGAATAAACTCAAAGACTCCTGCGGGCCCGTATTCACAGAGATTCGATACTCTAGCCCATCTCCTATACACAGATGTCATATTTGACATAAGGATTCGACAGATTTTCCGATATCGAATATCGAAGCTCCCTGAATACCTACGCTGGAGCGATTTTAAAAATTCTTTTTGCAATGGATAGCTTAGACACTTTTCTGGGAGTAACATGGGATATAATTTTCCCACTGGAACGGGATTTACGCGGGTGAAATTGCACGGAGCAGTTTGTTAGTCAACATTCAATCAAATCTCTTTAAAACGGTTACAGATAAATAAAATGAATACAGATGTTGATATTATAACATAACGTAGATTCACTGTAACTTGCTATAATAAAGGATGCAATTTACATAGTTAGTTTCATAAATTACTGTTTTCGATAATGATAATGTAACAAGGAAGTAATCAAATAGCTAGCTACCTACCTAATTATATCTCACGCACTAATCCCAAAATCCTTTTAGGACAATAATAATTACTATCGCATTGTTCTGTTTCTATAATCACGTTTCTTTCATTTGGCCGACAAAAGTGGCCACAAAGCGGGAAAGAATAACATATAGAACTTTAAAAACAGCTCGTTTGTATAGTTTTCTCATGGATACCATTGTCAGAATTTTGAATCTCACTGGTGATATCAAAATCACCGGTGACTAAAATTATCACCGATGACTTTTAGTGAGGATGTGGCTAGGGAATTTGAACATTTTTTTACTAATATACCTATTAAAACAACAGAACACCTTAACTCATCCACATCTCTTGCCATAACTTTTCTACGAAAAAATTTAAGTAGCTGTAACGAATCTCTTATATTTAGACACTAGTCCGGATACCGTTATTAAAACTTTTAGAGCACTTAAACTTAAAAGTACTGAAGATATATGGGGCATGTCTGTTAAGGTATGTAGCTTCATCATAACCTTAGTCGCACCATATTTAGCTTATATCTTTAACAATTGTATTGACAAAGGATTATTTCCTGACCTAATGAAACATAGTAAAGTTATTCCTCTTTTTAAATCAGGAGAGAAAAAAGACCCCTCAAATTATAGACCTGTTTCTGTTTTACCAGTACTTAGCAAAGTTTTTGAAAGGTTATTACTTGATCAAATGATTTCACACTTCAATCTAAATAACTTATTTCATAACGAACAATTTGGCTTCACTAAAGGTCGTTCAACCACGGATGCTGGAATAGCATTACTCAAGAATATTTTTAATGCCTGGGAGAAATCTCAAAACGCAATTGGAGTTTTTTGCGATCTATCAAAAGCATTTGACTGCGTAGATCATGAGACCTTGCTATGTAAATTAAATCATTATGGAGTCAACGGTAAAGCGCTTGATATTTTACAGTCCTATCTCGAAAATAGGATACAAAAAGTAAAAATAAATGATTGTAAATCACAGGGCGCACCTGTAAAAATTGGGGTACCTCAAGGTTCGATTCTTGGTCCTTTTCTTTTCCTTGTATATATAAATGATCTTCCATTCATGGTAGAGAGTTTGTCAAAGATAGTGTTGTTTGCTGATGATACATCTCTGATTTTCAAAGTAGATAGACAAGCTCAGAAGCTCGACGAGGTAAATGACACTCTTCAACAAATTCTCACATGGTTCACTGCAAACAATCTAGTGCTCAACGCTAAGAAGACCAAATGTATAAAGTTTGTACTCCCTAATGTTAGACGAGTAGAGAATGAGATAATTTTAAACAATGACAAATTAGATTTTGCTGATAATACAGTTTTTTTGGGGATAACGATAGACTCCAAACTTCAATGGAATTCTCATATTTCTGCATTATCTAACAGACTGAGCTCAGCTGCTTATGCCGTCAGAAAAATCAGATGGCTTACTGATGTAGACACAGCAAGACTCGTTTATTTTAGCTACTTTCACAGTATAATGTCCTATGGCATCTTGCTGTGGGGCAGAGCTGCTGATGCAGAATCTATTTTTATTTTACAAAAAAGGGCTATACGCGCCATTTACAAGTTAAGATGTCGTGATTCCCTAAGAGAACTGTTCAAAGAAATTAATATTTTAACAATGCCTTGTCAGTACATTTATGAAAACATTATGTATGTACGGAAAAACATATTACTGTATACTAAAAACTGTGACAGGCATAATTGTAATCTTAGGAATAAAAATAAACTAGAGCAACCTCAGTCACGATTAAGTAAAATTAATAATTCCTTTGTGGGGCTTTGCATACGCTTTTATAATAAAATACCAGAAGATATTTTGAATTTGCCTGAAACTGTGTTCAAAACTCATGTTAAACATGTACTTTGTAAAATGGCATATTACAAACTAGACGACTATATAAATGACAATGATGCTTGGAACAGATTTCCTCCAGTCCAGCGCAATACGATAGCGAAAAACAAACGAAATTATGTAACCCAATTTAGTATTAAGTAACAATTGATTAAAAGAATATTGTGTTGAGGAGTTTCTTGCCCCGCTTCTTCTCCTCAACCATACATGCTGAAGCGGTGGAGTTGAAATGACGTTCAATAAGTGGACTTGTAAGTTCCTATTTTGAATAAAACATTTTGACTTTGACTTTGACTTTGACTTCACCATTTTTCAAAAGCCGTATTTTTTAAAGTCACACGCTGTTTTCAATAAATCGTCGCAATCAAAAAATATCACAATCGAGCCCCGCTGCTAATTCTTCCAAAAAAACATACTTTGGCACTTTTGGCAGATGGCACTACGTCAACTGTCAAAAACAATCGCGTGATTTCAATTACGAGTGGGTAGGGTCACTCGTAAATCGATATCTTATGTATGACAAATGTAAGTCACCGATGAGTTTAAAAAATACGAACTTTCTGAAATCACTCACATCGGTGAGAATTAGTCACTTGGTGAGATTCAAAAATCGACCCCCTGGGAAGCACTTGCTTTCAAATAAAAAAAGAATACCTACTTACTTAATCAAAATCGGTTTACCCAGTCGAAATTTCTGAGGTAACAAACATAAATATTGCACATCTAGGGAAGTATAATAAAAAGCAGTAGCGTTACGGTTAAAGAGCCTGCTTCACATGATGAAAATCAGTGAGGCTCGGGTTCGAATCCTGGCATGTACCAATGAGTTTTTCAAAACTTACGTACGTATTTATCACTAGTTCGACGGTGAAGGAAAACATCGTGAGGAAACGCGGCAGGTCCCAGAATTAATTCTGAGACATGTGTAAAGAGACCCGGTCCGGCGATGGGCTCACCACCTATCACGTTTAGGGGTCCAAAGAAATAAATAAATATCTCGTGAAAAGTGGTTACCTATATCCAGAAATTGAATACCTCTGCCTACCCCCTCGGGGATATAAGGCGTGAGATTATTATGATAAGAAATGTCTCATATCACATGTAATGTAGTCATGTGATCTGAGGCTTTCTTATTTACTTTCCGAGGTGTGTATACTTTTTATTCTTTTCGACGGACGCGGAAACGGGCAACTTCGTTTAGCGCAGCGGGCCGTAATTTGCCGCTTTCCGCCCGGAGAAATGAAAATAAAAAAAACATACAATCGAATTAATAACCTCCTAGTTTTTTTAAAGTCGGTTGAAAATGTAATGAAGTCACTGATCTTGAAGATCTACTTACTAATGAAATGTCAAAAGATTAATTTCCAACGTTTATGGTTAGTGTCAGAACTCCAAAATATTTGTACTTACAGAAGAGATTACCGATTTACAGGAACTATTAGGTAAGTCCCTAACCCATTATTTTAAGTTTATCTATAAACTAGCGACCCGCGCCGGCTTCAATGATAACACTAAAACCTTCCTCTTGAATAACTCTATCTATTAAAAAACCGCATCAAAATCCGTTGCGTAGTTTTAAAGATTTAAGCATACAAAGGGACATAGGGACATAGGGATATTGGGACAGAGAAAGCGACTTTGTTTTATAAGTACTATGTAGTGATGATACACTCGATCAATTCCATGGTGAGGCTTCTAATTTGACGATCTCCTTGCACTGGTGACTACTTAACAAGGGTGACGATGACGCGCGCAATGTACAATAAACATGATTTTGAACTACAAACGTAGGTATTGTTTATTTTCCTTATTTACGATGTAGATACCTACGTAGATATGTCTATTCGTAGATTTAGCTAAGATAACGCAATCTGGGATTTGCTATCTAAATAATGATTAATAGCTATAAAATACGATTTGTATAAAGTTTTTACGATATGTTTACGGAAAATCAAAGTTCCTTTTAATGATCTGATAAAATTATAGACGTATTAAATAATATGACGGTTGTATTCCCAAAAAATAGGTAGTACCTACAGAAACTAGTAAAATGTAATAGATACGAAAGTAAAAACGTCAGGACGAATGCACCGACCGGTCTTTGCGAAAGTCTCGATATTACTTATCTTCTACAATTTCCTCGTAATACAACTGAATTTTACAGTAGGTAACTCATTTACCGTTCAGGCTGTTCCGCTATTGAACGCATTACCCCTACGTGTCAGAAGTGCTGAATCGATTCAAATTTTAAAAACTTGACTTTTAACATTAATGTATCCTCTCAAACTTTCGGGTTTTTATTAGTAGCGGTTCTGTCCCGTTCCCATTGGTAAATTATATTTTGAATATTTATTTATTCGTAAACAAAATAATTTGTGTTCGAAACTTACCAACTAGATTAAATAATTCATACAAATAGACTATCATTATAACAGCAATAATAAAATAATAATAACAATAATAAAATAATAACAATTTACATCTCAAACAACTAATATTACACCTATGTCAAACGTTCTTTATAATTTAGAAAAATATAGCCAATGTTACTACTAAAAAAGTACCTAAGCTTTCTACTGGCGAAAGAATTTTTGAAATCGGTCGAGTATTTTTTGAGTTTATTCGTTACAAACAAGGAAAGAGTAAAAAAACGACTTCAACTTATAAATGGAGGATATTCTTAGGGATGCCATTGTGACAACTGGATCAATCATCAAAATCGGTTCACCCAGTCGAAAGTTCTGAGGTAACAAACATAGAAATGAAACAATGAAACATACAGTCAAATTGATAACCTCCTTTTTTGAAGTCGATTGAAAATAGAAATATTTCCTCTTTATAATATTATAAGTACGTGTAAATTTAGAATATATAGGTACTTAGGTTAATTGAAAAGCTTATGTAGATGCAGGTTGGAAATCCCTACCTGATTACAATGATTGACTTGACACTTAGCAATTCCACACTTCCATACAATTCTGCGGCATGCAAGTAAACGCCTATATCTTTATTATCCATGAACTTCACGGAAATATGTTATCAAACATTATCTTTCGTGTTTTCAAAGAAATAACTGTCGATAAGTAATGACACGTTGTTTCTCAGTCTCGTGAGCAGTAGCGGACTAAGCCTGTCGAAGGCCCATAGCGGAATAACTGAATGATGCCCGTAGGTCTTACAAATTTTGGATTTGGAGGCCCCCAGGCTCAGGGCGGGCCTCTGGTCCTGCGGGGCCTCCTTTAGCGTAGCTTTAATAGTATTTGTATCTAATGAAGCCTCCAACCCACACCCAACTGCCTTTTATCCTTGCTTAGGATTTGATCAAAAGACTTTTTCACTAAATTTGGAAGCCTCCAGGGTGGCTCCAGGTCCTGGGGGGCCTCCAAACTTGGAGTAACTTTTAATCGTATTTGTGTCTATGAAGCCTCCAACCAACACCCAATTGCCTTTTATCCTTGTTTAGGATTTGATTAAGGGAACTTTTCGCTTTTCATAATCACTCTTACATACATACACACATACACACAGTTATACCATGATACGTACTGTGTGCACACAACGGTGCAAACTTATTAACACAGCCATCCAAGGGGCTAGTCTGAGTATCCAGTATGCCCAGCACAGCTGAGACTAGTACCCATTGCCAAAATTAAAATTAGTAACGAACTGTTTTTGTTATTCTTTTATACGCAGCTAATAGTTAAATTCTATAACTGTATTTTTTGGCAATAAAGATTTTTATTATTATTATTATTATTAAATTTGGAGGCCACCCAGGAGCAGAGGCCCGGGGCGGACCGCCCCTTCCACCCCTACCTTAGTCCGCCAGTGCTCGTGAGTATGTGAGAGTAAAAGCATGTTTTGAAACACCTTTTCATATTTCCCAATTTTGCAGCCAAAACCAGTATAAAGTTGCTTCTATTGCTCGGCTTTGCAACAGCAGCCACAGCAGATTTATTGCAAAATGGCTGCCCGTCAGACTTCAGCGTCCACGTGTTGCTGGCACACGAGAGCGACTGCGATAAGTTCTACCAGTGCAGCAATGGACAGAAAATTCTTATGCCCTGCGCGCCTGGTACACTATTTGACGTTGATCTGCAGGTTGGTAAAAAGTATAATAATTATACTAGCTGTTACCCGTTCCAGTGGGAAATTTATAGCCCATGCAACTCCCGAAAAGTAAGCTTTTCATTGGTGAAAGAATGTTTAAAATAAAATACCTAGGCGTAGGTACTTACATCGATTAGATACGCGATGTAGGTATTTAAGATAACCACTCTAAAGAGTAAAAAAACCGACTTCAATCTTCAACTTATATGGTTTTCTCATGGATACCGTTGTCAGAACTGGACTGGACTGGAAATTAAAATGGGAATAATCTGGAAGCACCAGCTTTCAAATAAAAAAAAATCATTCAAATCGGTTCGCCCAGTCGAAAGTTATGAGGTAACAAACATTAAAAAAAACATACAGACGAATTGATAACCTCCTCATTTTTGAAGTTGGTTAAAAAGCCAGATAAACCGACACGAGAATCGTTAGATGGATGTAATTGAAGCACGAGAGTTTTGCCATTTAAGTAGGTAGTAGGTAAGTGGTGGTTTATAGTCTCTGAGTACCCTAATAAGAAAGAGGCGTGAGATTACGTACTTATCAGCGTTGCCAGATTTTTATTTTGCCAAGTTGGGATTTTGGAACTTTTTGAGTGAAAAAAGCGGGATTCTTTCGTCGAAAGCGGGACATAGGTAGTATAAAAAAATCAGAAGTTTTTCAATATTTGTTTTTATTGGAGTTCAAATTACGTTTACGTGAATTGTCACGTTATAGGACCCGAAAAGCGGGACTGAGCCTGTCCCGCGCGGGATATTAAATTTTGATTTAAAAATCAGGACGTCCCTCCAAAATCGGGACGTCTGGCAACGCTGGTACTTATGTATGTACGAGAGCACATGAAGCTTTACACTTGCAGTGCGAGTCTGACCTCTAAAGCGATAGTAATAAGAACGTTACAACGTCCAATGTGTCAAGCTATACGTGCTCTTCAATTATAATGAAACTAAAAGCTGGCAGCTAAAGCCGTATACAGAAAGAAAGCCGAAAACTTATCGGCGCCCATCGGCGCCGGTCTGCGCAGGTAACCGGCGCAGGCATTTATATGAACAAGCGCCGACCGGCGCTTGTCGGCGCCGATAAGCGCCGATCGGCGCCGACACGCGCCGGTCAGCGCTGGTGCCGCCCGCCAATCATCGTACGACATTTTGCTCGCTCTGCTTCAATCTGCTTGCTTTCTGTAGAATGGACCGGCGCCGATCGGCGCCTATCGGCGCCGACAAGCTTTCAGCTTTCTTTCTGTATACGGCTTAACGAATCTATCCCCACTTTCTAAAAAAAAACCAGATTTTAACAGATAAACATCGTATTGAAAACAACACTATTTATCATCTACTAGTTGAAAAACAATCTTTTCCAATATGCAGGGGTGCGACTGGCCGAACTTGGTCAATTGTCAAAACAACGCACAGACGGAACCTGCTTCGAGTACTGTACCCAACGAAAGTTCCACAGAGAATACAGTCAGCAGCCCAAGTCCCGCACCCAAAGACTGTCCTACTGACTTCAGCATACATTTGCTGCTGCCCCACGAGAACGAATGTTCTCAGTTTTACCAATGCAGCAATGGACGAAAAATATTAATGCATTGCTCTCCGGGCACATTATTTGACTTTGAAATACAGGTAAAGTTAACTGTTTAGACAAGTTATTTATTTAACCCTCTGCCGCTGACGTGATGTCTCTCAGACACCGCAAAATCGATGCGTTGTTGCCACGTCTGTCTTTCTCTGTACCTTCTTGCGCTGGCGGCTACCCCATGTTAGTGTGGCGATGGTAATTGCAGAGATCGCAATTTTGGTGTTAGACCTACCTGGTGTCCTTCCTTAATGACGCAGCGTACAACGGAAAACTTCTCCGCGTGTTGCGTATGACCCTTCGTAAGGTTTTAGGCAAGGACTTGCTTCCTCCACCTGCAAATTCATCTGGTCCTTCTTCTGGAAGAAAGATGTTTCGTATATGTCCAAGTAAAATGAAGCTAAAACGAAATATGCGAGTTGTGTGTGCACTAAACCATGTGTTTACAATGTGCAGCGCAAATTTGTGAAGTTTTCAAGACAGATTTGTAAGACAAGTTATAAAAAAACGGCTCTAACGATTTCTTTAAAAAAATATAAATCTGTTAATTTAATGTCAGGAGAAGGCAAGTTTAAGCTGTTTTTGTTAATTTTCTTTCATCACTACATAGTATAAAACAAAGTCGCTTTCTCTGTCCCTATATCCCTATGTATGCTAAAATCTTTAAAACTACGCAACGGATTTTGACGCGGTTTTTTTTTAATTTTATTTTTATTTTATTTTATTTTCATAGGAAAACCAACAGCACATTTACAAATATGGGTAGGTTATAATAGATAGAGTGATTCAAGAAGAAGGTTTTAGTATAAGCATTGCACCCGTGCAAAGCCGGGGCGGGTCGCTAGTATTTAATAAAAGTAATTTTTATTACAACTTTACAGGTTTGCAACTGGCCACATTCAGTTAAATGCACGATCACAGCAGCAACAGAAACACCTACATCGACCACTACAGAAGTATGGTCAACAGAAGCAACCACTGAATCATCTACAGAAAATTATACAATGGAAGAAGCGATAGCTGAATCAACAACTGAGCATTTTGCAACTGAAGGAACCACAGTAACATCTACTACTGATGACATAGTAACCACAGAATCTACTACAGAAGATTATACAACGGAAGAAGCGATAGCTGAATCGACAACCGAGCATGTTTCAACTGAAGGAACCACAGTAACATCTACTACTGATGACATAATAACAGAATCTACTACAGAAGATTATACAACGGAAGAAGCGATAGCTGAATCGACAACCGAGTATGTTTCACCTGAAGGAACCACAGTAGCATCTACTACTGATGACATAGTAACAGAATCTACTACAGAAGATTATACAACGGAAGAAGCGATAGCTGAATCGACAACTGAGAATGTTGCAACAGAAGGAACCACAGTAACATCTACTACTGATGACATAGTAACCACAGAATCTACTACAGAAGATTATACAACGGAAGAAGCGATAGCTGAGTCGACAACTGAGAATGTTGCAACAGAAGGAACCACAGTAACATCTACTACTGATGACATAGTAACAGAATCTACTACAGAAGATTATAAAACGGAAGAAACGATAGCTGAGTTGACAACTGAGCATGTTTCAACTGAAGGAGCCACAGTAACATCTACTACTGATGACATAGTAACAGAATCTACTACAGAAGATTATACAACGGAAGAAGCGATAGCTGAATTGACAACTGAGAATGTTGCAACAGAAGGAACCACAGTAACATCTACTACTGATGACATAGTAACAGAATCTACTACAGAAGATTATACAACGGAAGAAGCGATAGCTGAGTCGACAACTGAGCATGTTTCAACTGAAGGAACCACAGTAACATCTACTACTGATGACATAGTAACAGAATCTACTACAGAAGATTATACAACGGAAGAAGCGATAGCTGAGTCGACAACTGAGCATGTTTCAACTGAAGGAACCACAGTAACATCTACTACTGATGACATAGTAACAGAATCTACTACAGAAGATTATACAACGGAAGAAGCGATAGCTGAGTCGACAACTCAGAATGTTGCAACAGAAGGAACCACAGTAACATCTACTACTGATGACATAGTAACAGAATCTACTACAGAAGATTATACAACGGAAGAAGCGATAGCTGAGTCGACAACTGAGCATGTTTCAACTGAAAGAACCACAGTAACATCTACTACTGATGACATAGTAACAGAATCTACTACAGAAGATTATACAACGGAAGAAGCGATAGCTGAGTCGACAACTGAGCATGTTTCAACTGAAAGAACCACAGTAACATCTACTACTGATGACATAGTAACAGAATCTACTACAGAAGATTATACAACGGAAGAAGCGATAGCTGAATCGACAACCGAGCATGTTTCACCTGAAGGAACCACAGTAGCATCTACTACTGATGACATAGTAACAGAATCTACTACAGAAGATAATACAACGGAAGAAGCGATAGCTGAATCGACAACCGAGCATGTTTCACCTGAAGGAACCACAGTAGCATCTACTACTGATGACATAGTAACAGAATCTACTACAGAAGATAATACAACGGAAGAAGCGATAGCTGAATCGACAACCGAGCATGTTTCACCTGAAGGAACCACAGTAGCATCTACTACTGATGACATAGTAACAGAATCTACTACAGAAGATTATACAACGGAAGAAGCGATAGCTGAATCGACAACCGAGCATGTTTCACCTGAAGGAACCACAGTAGCATCTACTACTGATGACATAGTAACAGAATCTACTACAGAAGATTATACAACGGAAGAAGCGATAGCTGAATCGACAACCGAGCATGTTTCACCTGAAGGAACCACAGTAGCATCTACTACTGATGACATAGTAACAGAATCTACTACAGAAGATAATACAACGGAAGAAGCGATAGCTGAATCGACAACCGAGCATGTTTCACCTGAAGGAACCACAGTAGCATCTACTACTGATGACATAGTAACAGAATCTACTACAGAAGATTATACAACGGAAGAAGCGATAGCTGAATCGACAACCGAGCATGTTTCACCTGAAGGAACCACAGTAGCATCTACTACTGATGACATAGTAACAGAATCTACTACAGAAGATTATACAACGGAAGAAGCGATAGCTGAATTGACAACTGAGAATGTTGCAACAGAAGGAACCACAGTAACATCTACTACTGATGACATAGTAACAGAATCTACTACAGAAGATTATACAACAGAAGAAGCGATAGCTGAATCGACAACCGAGCATGTTTCAACTGAAGGAACCACAGTAACATCTACTACTGATGACATAGTAACAGAATCTACTACAGAAGATTATACAACGGAAGAAGCGATAGCTGAGTCGACAACTGAGCATGTTTCAACTGAAGGAACCACAGTAACATCTACTACTGATGACATAGTAACAGAATCTACTACAGAAGATTATACAACGGAAGAAGCGATAGCTGAGTCGACAACTCAGAATGTTGCAACAGAAGGAACCACAGTAACATCTACTACTGATGACATAGTAACAGAATCTACTACAGAAGATTATACAACGGAAGAAGCGATAGCTGAATCGACAACCGAGCATGTTTCACCTGAAGGAACCACAGTAGCATCTACTACTGATGACATAGTAACAGAATCTACTACAGAAGATTATACAACGGAAGAAGCGATAGCTGAATTGACAACTGAGAATGTTGCAACAGAAGGAACCACAGTAACATCTACTACTGATGACATAGTAACAGAATCTACTACAGAAGATTATACAACAGAAGAAGCGATAGCTGAATCGACAACCGAGCATGTTTCAACTGAAGGAACCACAGTAACATCTACTACTGATGACATAGTAACAGAATCTACTACAGAAGATTATACAACGGAAGAAGCGATAGCTGAGTCGACAACTGAGCATGTTTCAACTGAAGGAACCACAGTAACATCTACTACTGATGACATAGTAACAGAATCTACTACAGAAGATTATACAACGGAAGAAGCGATAGCTGAGTCGACAACTCAGAATGTTGCAACAGAAGGAACCACAGTAACATCTACTACTGATGACATAGTAACAGAATCTACTACAGAAGATTATACAACGGAAGAAGCGATAGCTGAGTCGACAACTGAGCATGTTTCAACTGAAAGAACCACAGTAACATCTACTACTGATGACATAGTAACAGAATCTACTACAAAAGATTATACAACGGAAGAAGCGATAGCTGAGTCGACAACTGAGCATGTTTCAACTGAAAGAACCACAGTAACATCCACTGCTGATGACATAGTAACAGAATCTACTACAGAAGATTATACAACAGAAGAAGCGATAGCTGAATCGACAACCGAGCATGTTTCAACTGAAGGAACCACAGTAACATCTACTACTGATGACATAGTAACAGAATCTACTACAGAAGATTATACAACGGAAGAAGCGATAGCTGAGTCGACAACTGAGAATGTTGCAACAGAAGGAACCACAGTAACATCTACTACTGATGACATAGTAACAGAATCTACTACAGAAGATTATACAACGGAAGAAGCGATAGCTGAGTCGACAACTGAGAATGTTGCAACAGAAGGAACCACAGTAACATCTACTACTGATGACATAGTAACAGAATCTACTACAGAAGATTATACAACGGAAGAAGCTACTGTTGAATCGACAACTAGTGTTACAACAGACGAAACTATAGCTGAATCTACTATTGAAGACATAGTAACAGAACCAATTACCGAAACTATTACAGAAGAAATACCAACGGAACAAACTACTGAATCTACAACTAAGGAACTGACAACAGAAAATGTTACTGAATCTACTACAGATGAATTACTAACTGAACCTACCACAGAATCTACAACATCAGATGTAACAAGTGAAGCTGCTACTCATGAATTCATAACATCTACTGAAATATTAACTACTACAGAAGAAACAGTAGCACCAACTACGGAATATACCACTGAGAATTTGACAACACAACCAACTGAATTAACTACTGAAGGATCAACCACTACAGTAACATACTCTACAGAATCAGAGCCAGACACACCATCAGTATGTGACAATATTGTCTTCGGAATGGTACCACACCCTGAGCTATGTAACTCGTATTATATGTGTTCTAGTGGTACGGCTATACAACTTTTCTGTCCAAAGGATTACGAATTTAATCCGATATCTAACGTAAGTACAAGTTTATTACTAGATTTTCTTGAAACTTGAACTAGATATTTAGCTACTTTTTCATACTGCACTAAATAACGAAAATAATCAATAATTACACAGGCGCTTAAGTGTTCACAGTAAGTTTGTTACTTGAATGTTATAAATAAACAAAAGATAACTTAGATAAAACAAAAAAAAGAAGAATATTAATTTTATCTTATATTTGAATCAGAAATGAATTTTATTTAAAATATTAGAATTCGAAACCATTGAGAAGAAATGCCTACATTTCCCAATGACGGTATTGGTAACGCATCTATATCAGTTAGTATAGATTATAGAATATTGGATATAAGTCTATTCATCTGCTGGATAAAGTTGAACTCTGTTATCGCAGTTAAGTTGCTCCGAATGAAATGTTAAACTCTATAATATATCAATAAATTAGCTAGTAATGTATCCAAGTTAATCTATTTAAAAGCTATTTATTTTATTTACAGCAATGTGTACCTGTATCAGAAGGAGGGTGCACATGGCTTCAAACAACAACTACGTCTACTACTGAAGCAACAATTAACGGGACAACAACTAACGCGACAACTGTTGAGCCAACAACAAACCAGACAACAGTCAAGCCAACAACTATTGAGTCAACCACTGATTGGCCTACAACTAATGCGACAACTATTGAGCCAACAACTGTCGAGCCTATAACTAATACGACTACTGTTAAACCAACCACTAATTGGCCTACAACTGTTGAATCAACAACTGCCGGGCCAACCACTTATGAGCCTACTACTAATGCAACAACTCTCGATCCAACAACTATACAGCCAACAACAGCAGACCCTGGTTGTGTTAACGGTACATTTGGAAACTTCCAAGATCCTGACAATTGCAACTCTTATATCCTTTGCTCGGGAGGGAACTCAATACAAATGTTCTGTCCAAATGGATTCGAATTTGATCCAGAATTAGTCGTAAGTATTTTAATCATGGAGCGGTCCCGGAGCTCTGTTTTTGACTCGTGGCTATGAAAATATATCGTCGATGCCTACCTAGATATATTGACGTCTTTTAAATCCGATGAACGCTGCACGCACGAAAAAGTGTCTCGTTCCGCCTGAGCCGACCGTGCAAGCGAGAGCGTGGAACAAGCGATAGAGAGGCACGATCGGCCTAAGCGTTCGGCTTGTGACGCATCTATCTCTCTTCCACTCCATTATGCAATTTTTCATCAATGTTTTCTTATGACCTTATCACGTAAAATTATCGTCGAATAGGCAAAAATTTTTTTTATGTGATATGGGATGTTCCGTATTTTACCACTCGTCGCGAGACAAAATCAAAGTTCATTTTATTTTTTTAAGTAAAAAACACTTAGAATCTTCAATAATCGAATAACTCAACTCTAAAATTCGTCCGTGAAGGTAGGCTGAATGTAAGCAGCAGCTTATCTCCACCGACAAGTTTCTGGTTGCCAATGCAGTACCCCGAGAAGAACCAGCAAAACTCAAGGGAAGCTCTTTTTAACGTCATATTAATGTGTCTTACTAATAATTATGATTTACTATTTATTAATAAGCTAACAAAAATATATACGAAATGTTTTATAAAACTTATCAAGATCTCAGGCATGAGAACTTACTTCAAAACTTCTAACATCTGTTAGCTTCAACTAATTTCGTATTTGCAAATCCGATATCTATAGATTCATATTTTGTATCTCACGTAGGTACTATAATAAGTTTTTTCTCTCTCCCAGAAATGTGTACCAATTGCTGAGGGGGGATGTACTTGGTCACAAACATCAACGTCTTATCCAGAGACAGAATCTTATACTTTGGACCCGATCACTGGCGAATCGACTGAAGAATTAACCACTGCCGATATAATAACTGAGGAAACAGACATTGAAGAACCTACAACTCAAGAACAAACCACCGATGAGCCTACCACTGAGGACATAACAATAGACAATGAACAAGAAACCACTGTAGAACCAACAACAGAACAACCAACAACTCCAGCAATTTGTCCGATTGGTGAATTCGGGAATGTGCCTCACCCAAATAATTGCCAATCATATTACCTGTGCACTGGAGGAATGGCAATACAACTGTACTGTGCAGCAAATTATGAATTTGACCCAGCATCTAATGTAAGTGAATTTATAATTTGCTACTACGTCTTCAACCGACTATTTTAATACACCTACTACCGAATCTCATAAAATTGTTCTCATATTAAAAAAAACACACTACACTAAATAAAAATTGCCTCGAATTCCTTGTACAAACCTCAAACACAAAACAAAACACTTTTATGATTATAATAGTTAGTTCACACTTCTAAGCATGTCCATTGCTTTCAAACAGTGATACTTTTTTTCTGTTTTGTTTAGAATGTTCAATTAAGAATATTGCTGTTAGTACCAACATATTTGTCTTCCTATGAAGAATTTTTATTTTCAGGATAAACTTTACAACAACTTTATTATTTTTATGGTACTTATTGAAATTTGTCTATATTTTTCTGCAGAAATGTATACAAATTGCGGCTGGCGGTTGCACAATACCTGCATATCAAACCGAACCAACCACTACCCCTACAGAAACCACTGTGGAAACAACTACGTTTCAACCAATTACTCCAGAACCAGTAGTGGTGGATCCAGACCAACCATATATTCCGGCTGTCCCGGGAATTCCGGATGCAATAGAGCCAGATGTTGAACCAACCACTGTTGGATCTACTACTTCAGACCCAACAACAGTGGAATCAACCACTGAGCAAGTAACCACCGTTGAACCGACCACTGTCGCGCCAACCACTTCGGCTCCTATTTGCCCTAATGGATTTTTTGGGAATGTAGAGAATCCAGAACAATGTAATTCATATTATTTATGCTCAGGTGGCATACCTATACAGTTGTACTGCCCGTCAGGGTATGAGTTTAATCCATCATCAAAGGCAAGTATAATTATAAATTATATTATCCTTTAATAATCTACAGTTAAATATTCAGTAGTAAATTATACCTACTAGTTAAAAATAATTAATAATTCAAGAATTTTTTTTTTCTTAAACTACAAAAAATGCGCTTAGAAACGTCAATAGTCTAATAACAAGACTCTCTGAACTCGTCCATCAAGCAGCCTATCTCCACCGACGAGTCGCTGGTTCCGAATCCAGTTAATTATTAAATTAGCTCTTTAGCTAACAGGCCAATCTTTCTATTCCATTTCTACGTTCGCTTACTACCTACATACTTAGAAGAACTCTCTCTGCCACAGTGGCGGACTAAGCCTGTCGGAGGCCCGGGGCGGAAAAACTGAATGAGGCCCCCCCAATCATAGAACTTTTTAATTTGGAAGCCCTCTTAGGCCCAGGGCGGGCTGGTCCCGGGGGCCTCCAAATTTAGAGTAGCTTTAATCGTATTTGTGTCTATGAAGCCTCCAACCAACACCCAACTGCCTCTTATCCTTGTGTAGGATTTGATCAAGATAACTTTTCGCTAAATTTGGAGGCCCCCTGGACTAGAGCCCCTTTGGCCCCTACCTTAGTCCGCCCCTGCTCTGCCATTAGTCAGTTGTTTCTGGTTTCCTCAATATTGTATTTAAAAAGCTATCTATGCCTATGTTATCTACTCCTTGTTATTGTAGCCTGCCAGTGCCATCAGTGAAAGAATTTATAAAATCGGTTAATTAGTTTTCGAGTTTATTCGTTATTAGCTGATCTGCGCGGTTTTACCAGCGTAATTCCCGTTCCCGTGGAAGTACGGGAATATCATAGACCCTATGTTACTCAGGGATATTTTAGTATTCTAACGGTGAAAGAATTTATTAAATTGGTTTAGAAGTTTTTGAGTTTATTCTTTACAAGCATACAAAAATACAAATCTTTCCTCTTTATACGAGTAAATATTAGTGTACTTAGTTCGTCTTTTTGTCATAGAACTGCGTAATAATTTCGGAGGGGGGTTGCACACTGGGACACGCGAGCCCAGAAAGTCTCCGCAACCCAGGCCCAACCGCGACTACAGAAATATCCGAAGATTCTAGAGAAATTACGGAAGCTATGGCCATATGTGGACCGCATTTTACAGGAATCGTAGCACACCCAGATTTCTGTAACTCTTATTATATGTGTATCGGTGGAATACCTACACAGCTATTTTGCAGTACCGGAAATGATTTCAACCCTCACACAGAGGTAAATTATGATACAATTTATTTATTTATTTATATAGTTTTAAGTTTAATTGTGTCATACCTTTTTATTTTGGTAATCAAATAAAGATGGCTATGGAAGAGTGAGGTCTTCTGACACAAGTATTATTATACGTAAAAGAAGGCCTCTACAACTAGATTGTAAAAACCAGTAATTACATACATACATATACATAAAGCTCACGCAATTGTCCCACAGGGGTAGGCAGAGACGATGGATCCCCACTTTGCTCCATATCTGCATACTTCTTTCGCTTCCTTCACATCCATAAGCCTTTTCATGCACGCTCTTTTATTCTTCGCACTCCGGACCCCAGCTTTTTGAAGGACGTCACTTATTTGATCCGCGAACGTCCTTCTGGGCCGTCCTCTTTCCTTGCATCCTTCAACATTCTCACCATAAATGTCTTTCGTTACTCTTCTTTCCACCAGACCAAACCAGCTTTAACATACCCTTTTCTATCCTTCTCACTACATCTTCTTTCAAACCACACTTCTCTCGTATATCCGCATTTCTCACTCTATCACACAATTTCACACACATTTTCCTCAACCAGTAATTAACTGAAATAAATTATTTTGTAATTTGTATTTGTAAGACTTCGTTATAGGTTTTTTTTTCTTTTACAGCGATGTGAATGCATTACAGGCGTTGGCTGCACGGCTTCAAAAGCATAGATGGAAGATGTCAACAATAATACGAAAACGTGGCGTTGTGTGCTACCTCATGCGTATTTCCAGTGATATATTGTAGACTATTTCACCGGCGTAAGTCCCGTTCCCGTGGGAATATTATAGAACATATTACTCCCAGAAAAGTAAGGTTTCAATTGGTGAAAGAATTTTTTAAATCGGCAAATAATCATACCAATAAATAAATAATAATCTTACGGTTTTTTTCCCCAGGGGGGTTACTAAAAGTATCTAAGATTTCGATTCTGGAAATACCCAGTTTTCACTAGAATATTCTACCCCTAAATGTGAGCACATCGCCGGACCGGGTCTTTTACACATGTCTCAGAATTAATTCTGGGACCTGGGGGTTTCCTCACCAATTTCCTTCACCGTCGAGCTAGTAAAAAATGTGTTTGTTTAGAAAAATATCATTGGTAGGTACATGCCAGGATTCGAATCCGAATTCAATTGATATTAAGCAATATCTAAGAAACACTAGACTTACCTAAGATTTACACAGATAAATTTCCGACTGAACTCTCCGTCTGAACGATTTTAGAACTGGAAAACAGGAACTTGAATAAATTTGTGGTTAATTTTTTGGTGTGTAAAAATAAATTAGTTCTTAATTAATGTGTTATTTTGCGGAAACTAACATAATTATTTTATTTATTATATTTCTCAGTTTTATTTGTGTTTGAAAATAAAAGTGTTTTTTCTGAGTGCCATAAATATTTAGGATACTTTACTTAGAACCACGGTATTTTTTTCCACAATTTATACAATAGGAGACTGAGATATTTATTTTATTTTTATTTATTTATTTTATTTAATATGGATTACCAACAGCACAATTATAAATTATGAGTACACAAGTATAACAATCTACATTAATAGGTACCTAATCGCAGTTTATTATATTTGGATATATTTGATATGGAGATTATTAATTTATCACTCATACATGCTAGGTCAAACAAAAAGTCATACACTTTCTTACATAATGGTCTAAAAGTATCTATCCATTCATCCATCCATCCATCCATCCATCCATCTATCCATATAGAAAGATTACAAATTTATTTTTACGGGTATTTTTAATAAAGTTATTTATTACTTCACTATGTTTATGAATTTCTTGTACCCTCAAAATCTATTAATAATTGTCGGAATAATCACATTATACAACATGTAACAGAATAAGCGCAATTCCTGAAACTAGTTTGTTCAGTATCGACTACTTATTCGATTTCAGCTATTTTTAATATGTGTAAAATTTTTCCCAAAAATTAATTAGCTTAGCTGAATTTAGTGCTTTCTATGGAAATCCTGCTATTATTAATCGATAATTAAGATAATTGGTTAGACACAACTAAAGTTCGATTGCATCATATTTTTTTTATATTAATATACTATGCTGGGGTGTATGAGGAATTGCGCTTTTGCTGTTACGCGTTGTATACATAAAAAAAAATATGCAGTCGATTGGATAAGCTTTTTTGAAGTCGGTTAACCACTACATAGTATAACAAAGTCGCTTTCCTTATCCCTATGTATGCTTAAATCTTTAAAACTACTTACTCAACGGATTTTGATCGGTTTCTTTTCATAGATAGAGTGATTCAAGAGGAAGGTCTCTAACCTTCCTCTTGAATCACTCTATCTTGAAGGTTCGGGGCGGGTCGCTATAGTATAATATAAGTTAATGAAACTAATTATCAGCAAACATTTTATTATAAAAACAATGAAACAACAAGTCTTGAAGCAATTTCCGTATAGCAAGGCTGAACTCGACGTTTGTTTATATATACGGGATCTGGAACATTACACAAATATAAATGGCTAGCTGGTTCGCGCTCGTAGTTCCCGTTCCCGTGGGAATACGGGAATGAAATATAGCCTATGTCACTCCCTGATAATGTAGCTTTCAATTGGTGAAAGAATTTTTATAATCGGTCCAGTAGTTTTTGACTTTATTCGTTACAAACAAAGAAAAAAAATCCTCTTTATAATACTACAAGCGGCTCTCCATGGTTTCACCCTCGTAGTTCCCGTTCCCATGGGAATACATGAATAAAATATAGTCTTTGTTACTCAGGGATATCCTAGCTTTCCATTGGTGAAAGAATCTAGAAGTTATTGAGAGTACCTATTCCTAACAAAAATACAAATCCTTTCTCTTTATAAGTAAAATAAAAAAAAAAACTCCCGCCTTTCATCCCCGAGGGGGTAGGCAGAGGTATTCCATTACTGGATAGGTATAACCACATTTCACGAGATACATTGGACCCCTAAACGTGATAGGTGGTGAGCCCATCGCCGGACCGGGTCTGTTTACACATGTCTCAGAATTAATTCTGAGACCTGCGGGTTTCCTCTCGATGTTTTCCTTCACCGTCGAGCTAGTGAAAAATACATGTGTTTTCCTTCACCGTCAAGCTAGTGATAAATACATGTACACAAGTTTTTGAAAAACTCATTGGTACATGCCAGGATTCGAACCCGAGCCTCACTGATTTTCGGCCGGCTCTTTAACCGTAAAGGCCATCACTGCTCTTTATAATATTAGTATAGAAGTATAGATATAGGAACAGCTCTAGGAAAATATAAATACTTATTTGAATTTGTTAGATTTTAACCTGCTTGAAATTACCTTTTTAGATTTATATAGTTTATATTATATTGCTACGCCCTTGCGTCTTAATACTTAAAGAAGATCTGCGGGTGTATTCACGGAGATTCGATACTCGATATTCGACTGGGAAGCGGAAAATCTGTCGAAAGGTTTCGAGATGGGCTATACACAGATGTCATATTTGACATAAGGATTCGACAGATTTTCCGATATCGAGTATCGAATCTCCGTGAATACGCCCGCCGTATTTACTCATAAGGATTTATTTATTAATTATGATTTGCAATAAATGAAAAAAAGAAAAAAAAAACAGTCGTAACTAACCTCTGCAACATACCGCGGAATCATGGTCTCAATGAAGTGGTTTTTATGAGTATGATCCGTGTCTTTTTGGAAAGAGTGTCCCCATTTTATTATTTTCTTTATTATCTTCTCCATGGGAGTCATAATCTGCTTTATAACGTACTTTTCGACGTCTTCCACGATTTCCCGCCACGGTGTCCGCAAGAAGTATTTTACTGGCTTCATTATTAGTTTCAATAATTTCTTTATGAATGAGAATACAGCCACTGGCCAAGGTTTGGATTTCTCGACTTTCTTAGGCTTAACGAGAGCACTTTGGATGATTGTCTCATAATCGTCATACGGAATAGACTAAAAACATTTACAAAAACATTAATTTATGACTACATGAAGTATTTGCATATCAAAAAACCCTGCAAACGTACCTAAATTTCATTTAGGGTAGCAATTTTGTCCTTCGCTTTATTTAACAACTAGCAGCGCCCCGCGGTTTCACCCGAGTAGTTCCCGTTCCCTTGGGAATACGGGGATAAAAGCTTAAAAGTTATTCTGATGTATAAACTACATAATTGTAGTTTCATCAACATCCGTTCAGAAGTTTTTGCGTGAAAGAGGAACAAACATCCATACATCCATCCATACAAATTTTCGCGTTTATAATATTAATAGGATAATAGACAATCATAAAAAAATGCTCTTGAAGTTGATCTTAGCGTGAATGGCGCCATTTTGGGAAACGTCAAAATGAACGTTAAATGGTTAGTACCAAAGACGTCAAAGAAAATGTTTAAGAAATTAAGAGAATGATTTTCTTTCAACCTCTTTGGTCACCTACCTCAGAGTCGGCCGCGACTGCTGCCAGTATACTGAGTAAAATCGGGAACAACACTGGAAGTCAAAGTCAAAAGTTTTTATTCAATGTAGGGGCTTATACTTCACTTCACTACATTAGTACTTATAAAACAAAGTCGCTTTCTCTGTCCCTGTATCCCTATGTCCCTATGTAGGTTTGCTTAAATCTTTAAAACTACGCAACGGATTTTGATGCGGTTCTTTTTAATAGATAGAGTGATTCAAGAGGAAGGTTTTAGTGTTAGCATTGCACCCGTGCGAAGCCGGGGCGGGTCGCTAGTTGTATTATACAAAGTACAAGTTACATGGTTTTAGTGCTTTGCTGAGCAGGAGAAAATTAACATCAAACATATTGTCATTCAAATAATCATCTAACTTATAATATGCCATGAGTTTTTAACATTTTTTCTAGGAAATCTAGAACAGCTTTAGGTGTCTTGCTGTAAAACCGTAGGTATACACACAAACCCATAAAGGAATTATTAATTTTACTTAATCTGTAATGTCGTTGCCCTTTTTTTTTTCCTAAGATTACAACTGTGCCTGTCACAGAGAAAAAAGAAATATTTATGTATGTGCAGCGGTCGTATGGGGTAAATC
Source organism: Ethmia dodecea (assembly GCA_963855545.1). Lineage (NCBI taxonomy): Eukaryota > Metazoa > Arthropoda > Insecta > Lepidoptera > Depressariidae > Ethmia > Ethmia dodecea. Next base: position 1,322,045 of record OY979463.1, on the reverse strand, counting down.
CCCTTCCCGTCGGAATACAGGGCTATGTTACTCTCTGATAATATAACTTTTCATTTGTGAAAGAGTTTTTAAAATTGGTTTTGTGGTTTAGTCGTGATGGGTAATAAGTATACCCTACTTAGGTTTATTTGTAATAATTTATCACTAGTTTTACGGTGAAGAAAACTTCGCCGTTTTTATTAAAATTAAGTTAAAGATACTCACATACGGTCTTCATGATGGCTCTTTGCAATATGGACGTAAACAAATCTAGTTATTAAATAAATAATTGTTAGAGCAAGTCTAATTTCTTAACAATAGAATTTTTTTTGACCGTTAATAAATTGATTTATATAAAGTTAAAATGATTATTTATGGTTATTTTCCATTTGTTAATTATCATAGCATGAATCTTTGTTGTTAGGGAGTACTTAATAGTAGGCAACGGGTTACGATTATCATTTACATATCCAAGTCATTGCGACTCCATCTCTTCGGTAAGTACCTATATATAGTTGAGGAGAAGAAACGGGGCAAGAAACTCCTCAACACATTATTCTTTTAAACAACCAATATAATACAAAGTACAAGTTACATAGTTTTAGTGCTTTGCTGAGATGGAGAAAATTCATAACGCTCACGCCATACGCCATGGTCTCACAGCAGGTAGGCAGAGACGATGGATAGCCACTTTGCTCGATCTCTGCATACTTCTTTCGCTTCCTTCACATCCATAAGCCTTTTCATACACGCTCTTTTATTCTTCGCATTCCGGACCCCAGCATTTTGAAGGACGTCACTTATTTGATCCTTGTAGAGGTGTTTTGGTATTAAGCTTTCTAAATAAGTATCTAATGGACTCGATTCTGCAGACCAGCTAAAATTCAAAATTTTCAGTTAGCCTATCCTTCTTTATAGAATACGGAAGAAAAAGACAGAGATTGAGCAAAGATTGGGCGAGCCATCGTAAATGTGGGATAATGGCGTGAGCTGCATGTAAGTATATTATACATATACCTACCTCTACAAATGCATTATCAACGCGGGTTACCTCACGATATTTTCCTTCACCGTCGAGCTAGTGATGAATTGTCCGTTAGTTTTGAAAAACTCATTGGTTCATATAGGAAAAAATCAAACAAGAAACTGACCAAGCGCCTTCTGCGCCTGGACAGAGACAGCCTGCGAACGATATCGGGGACCATCACTGGACACTGCTCACTTAATAAACACCTACACACCTTAGGTATTACTGACAGCCCTCTGTGCAGAGCGTGCATGGGGGCGGAGGAGACGGTAGCGCATGTGCTCCGGGAGTGCGATTTTTGAATCTCACCAAGTGACTAATTCTCACCGATGTGAGTGATTTCCGAAAGTTCGTATTTTTGAAACTCATCGGTGACTTACATTTGTCATACCCATGATATCGATTTACGAGTGTGATTGATATGAACAATCGCATGGTGATTTCAATTACGATTTGGTGGGGGCCCACTCGTAATTGAAATCACCATGCGATTGTTTTTAACAGTTGACGTATGTGAAATCTGCCAAAAGTGCCAAAGTAGGTAGGTATGTTTTTCGGAAGAATTAGCAGCGGGGCTCGATTGTGATATTTTGTGATTGCGACGATTTATTGAAAACAGCGTGTGACTTTCAAAAATACGGCTTTTGGAAAATGGTGACATAAAAGTCATCGGTGATAATTTTAGTCACCGGTGATTTTGATATCACCAGTGAGATTCAAAAATCGCACTCCTGGAGTGCGTTGACGTTGCCCAAATCCGCAAGGAAATTCTTGGAACACCAGAATCCCTTGCGGATGCCCTGAGCAGACCCGGAAGTCTGATCTGCTTCTGGAGGGAGGTGGGCTGGTTGGAATGATCGGCCGCCATGGCTCACGTACAATGGTCCAATCTAGGACTAAGTGCGGAAACCATAACCCATAATACCTAGAAGAATAGAAGATAGGAAAAAATATAAACAAAATCACGTTTCTTGTATAAGGATCCCCCTTTATTTGTATTACATTTTTATTATTTGTTTATAAAACGGGAATACAAATACTTACATAAATTAAGGCCAACTGACAGACAGACGGACAAAGAGCGAAGCCTTAATAGTTAAGGTCCAGTCGTCACTCTTTTGATACGGAATCAGTAATAGAAAGAAATCGGCGTTTAGGAATGTTATTTACTTTATAAATTGTTAAATCGTTACATTAGAGCTTATAAAAATATTTTTGAAGTCTAAAGTAATTTGTTACCTATACAACGCGTAACAGAAAAAGCGCAATTCCTCATACACCCCAATTAGTATATTAATATAAAAAAAATATAATGCAATCGAACTTTAGTTGTGTCTAACCAATTTTCTTAAATATCGATTAATAATAGCACGATTTCCATAGAAAGCTCAAAATTCAGCAACGATATTTCATTTTTTTGAAAAATTTAACACGTATTAAAATAGCTGAAATCGAATAAGTAGTCGATACTGAACAAACTAATTTCAGGAATTGCGCTTATTCTGTTACATGTTGTATGTGGTCATTAGTAATTTTACATATTATTGTTAATTCATATTACACAATTTGTTATTTTTATCTTCCAAAAAGTAACTAGATAATTATATTTTAGTAAAAATCTGTAATTGAATCTCTCATTGGATCTTGGCACTGTCTCTGTCTGATCTCGTGCGTTTCCGGCGCCTCGAATGCTTCTGCCTTCTGCATTGCTTTTGTGGTCTGTTGAATCTATGAAAACAATCAAAGCTTAAAACTATACAGTGTGACTTCTATAAGGGGGGAATGAGAAGTCGATACCTCTAACACCTCTATAAAAAAACATAACCTTAATTTTCTCAATTAATAATTACATTCTTCAGTTTTAGCATATACTCGCAAAATCAGCCGCGCGAGGGCGATGACCGCTGGTGTGTGTGCAACTGCGTAGTATAAATAGCGAATTCAGAATAATCGTATTTTAAAACAATGCGTGAAAAAAGTGTTTATTTTTATTTATTTAGTTAATAATCTATATATATAAAGGAGAAGCTAAATCTAAAAATCAAGGCCCAGCCCAAACCGCTGAACGTAGAAACATGAAATTTTGTGTGTAGGTTACGTTTATAGTGTAGATGCTCACTAAGAAAGGATTTTACGAAATTCAACCCCTAAGGGGGTGAAAGAGGGGGTTGAAGTTTGTATGGGATAGTGTGATTTCTACGTGTATCAATTTTAAACTTGGCACAAGTACTCTTCAAAACAAACTATGAGATATTAGTTTTAGGATTTTTTGAAAATCATCCTCAGGGGGGGTGAAATTAAGGGTTGAAGTTTGTATGGAAAACCTTCATTTTTGGGTGTATCAAGTCAAAACTTTGTAAAAATACTCCTCAAAACAAATAACAAAGACACGTATTTCTGGATTTTTCTAAAATCACAACAAGGGGTTAAAGTTTGTATAGAGACGTGTTGTTTTTTAAGTCTACCAACTTCAAACTTGGCACAAATACTCTTAAAAATAAATCATGAGACAAGTATTTTAGGATTTTTCGAAAATCATCCCCTAAAGGGGTGAAAGTAGGAGTTGAAGTTGGTATGGAGAAGTGTGGTTTTTTGCGTCTATCAACTTGAAACTTATCACAAATACTCTGCTAAACAAACTATGAGATATTACTTCTAGGATTTTTCGAAAATTATCTTCCACGGGGTAGAAAGTGGGGTTAGAATTTTGTATCGAAAATCTTAATTTTTTGGTGTATCAATTCGAAACTTTTTAAAAATACTTCTCAAAACAAACAACAGGACAAGTATTTCTGGATTTTCCGAAAATCAACCCCTATGGGGGTGAAACAGGAGGGTATGAGTTTTTATGGAGACGTGTTGTTTTTTACGTCTATCAGGTTGATACTTGGTAATCTTAGAAATAAGTAATGAGACAGTGTTTTGAATTTTTTGAAAATCAACCCCTTACGGGGAAAAAGTAGGGGTTGCAGTTGGTAGCGAGAAATGTGGTTTTTTGCGTCTATCAACTTGAAACTTCACACAAATATTCTTTAAAAGTCTCCATAAAAAGTCCATTTTTTTTGAGAACTCACTAGGTTCCTTGGGGATATTTGGTTCCGCGCGGGCAACGGATATTTGAAAAATAAACAGAACCTACTTATGTCCTGCATAAGGATACATTTAGGTACTCTACGTTTATCCCGAAATGTTTAAAAAATAAATGTCCACCCGTGTGAAGCCGGGGCGGGTCGCTAGTCGTTTTATATACTTATATGCGAATTGTAATCGGTTCTTCTGCTACTTCATTAGAGGATTCGGGTTTTGCGCAATTTCACAAAATACGATTATTCTGAACTAGCGGGTGCCCAGCGGCGTTGCCCGCGCGGATTTCACTTTATTCCCGTTCCCGTGAGTATTTCCGAAAATCCCTTCATACTGGTTTCCTACGACATATTTAAGACACCTACATAACATATTTCAAATAGCGGGTGCCCAGCGACGTTTTCCCGCGTGGATTCTGTTTATTCCCGTTCCCGTGGGAATTTCCAAAAATCTCTTCCTACTGGTTTCCTACGACATATAAAATACCTACATACCATTTTTCAAGTTTCTAGATGTTATCGTTTCGGAGTAGTACGTATTTCTCTTTTTAACCAGTTTTTATATTTTCCCGTGGGAATGAGATATTTTCCTGGAATAAAAAGTACCCTAGATATTGACCCGGGTACTCAGTTATCTCCATACCAAATTTCATCAAAATCCGTCCAGTAGTTTTTGAGTGATGCGTGCACAACCAGACAGACAGACAGACAGACAGACAGACAGACAGACAAAAATTCCAAAAAATGGTGTTTCGGTATCTATATCGATAACTATATACACTACCGTTAAAATTTTCAAAAAATATTTAATGTACAGACACGGCCCCGTTAGAGTTTTATTATATGTATATAGAAGATATAGATATAGAAGATTTATTTGATTTTTTGAATTTTTACGTAAGTAGCGTAGTAATCACACCATTGATTTAACATAAATCCCCTCCCCCCTCCACTACAACGGACCTCCTAGACGCGGAGACTTTTAGTATGTTTACTCCCTAAGCACCCCTGAACAACTTTCTGAAGAAATCGCTGAGGTCCCAGCTCACGCATTCTACAACTATTTGTTGAGTGGACTAAAAGCTGAAGAATTTATATTTTCATTTGCGAGAGTTAAGGTGTTGTTTTTTTTTAAGGATTCCCTTGATTTACCAGTCCTTTGTATACGGGATTTGTCTCACATAAATTGCAACGTGGATGAAGCAAAGAATAGGCTCGATTCTGGCTGACCAGCTAAGCCTATCCTTCTCCATAGAATACGGAAGAAAAAGGACAGAAACAAACCACAGATTAAAGAGTTAATGTCAAACATGCAAAACCAACTAATTTGAACCTTATGAACGCTTATCTGTCCCTTTATGCATGACCTTTTTACATCGTCGCTAAAATTGCCAAACACGCCTTAGTTGACAGGACCAATTTATATTTGACAGGACTAAATATCTCTCGTCTCTTTTCTTTTCTAGGAGAAAGAAAATGACAGGACTAAACTAAAATAAGTTTAGTCGCTGTAAAGCAGAATCGAATCCCGTATTGCCTCTAGAACCAATGGCGGCAAATTTTTTACCGCCTTCCTGCGGCTTCAAAAAGAAGGAGGTTATCAATTCGTCTGTATGTTTTTTTTTATGTTTGTTACCTCAGAACTTTCGACTGGTTGAACCGATTTGGATGATTATTTTTTTATTTTAAAGCTGGTGCTTCCAGATGGTCCCATTTTAATTTCGTCTAGTTCTGACAATGGCATCCACGAGAAAACCATATAAGTCTTTTTTTTAATCTTCCGAGTTCTATGTATGTATGTCTATACGAGCCTTACTGTCTATACGAGTGGTACTTGTAAGTGTAAGAAAGAACAATATTGTAGTGTGATCGCTCTCATCATAGATTGTATTTGCGACACCTTTACAGAGTGCAATAGAATAGAGCTACTATGTACCGTAAAGCCGTATACAGAAAGAAAGCTGAAAACTTATCAGCGCTTATCGGCGCTGGTCCATTCTACATAAAGCAAGCAGATTGAAGCAGAGCGAGCAAAATGTCGTACGATGATTGGCTGGCGGCACCAGCGCTGACCGGCGCCTGTCGAAGATTGTCGCTTATCGGCGCTTGTTCATATAAATGCCTCCGCCGGTTACCTGCGTAGACCGGCGCCTATAAGCGCCGATAAGTGCCGACAGGCGCCGGTCAGCGCTGATAAGTTTTCAGCTTTCTTTCTGTATACGGCTTTACACCTTGTTAAACCTATGATATGCAAGAAAAGTATTTGATTTGATTGGAGCAAGGCGGCGGGCTCCGCTCCTGCGCATACATCGGTGAAGTACTCACCTCCGACGATAGTCTTCGTTATCGTAGTACTCTTCATAATGACATATAGTGGGAGGAGCAGTGGGCAGACTAATTGGTTCCAAAGTGGTAGTGGTGGGAATTTCCGTAGTGGTAGATGAAGTGGTTTCAGTACTGGGGCTACTAGTACTAGAAGTAGTATGGGCGTTCTGAGTGGTAGATGAAGTGGTTTCAGTACTGGGGCTGCTGGTACTGGAAGTAGTATTGGAGTGTTCGGTGGTAGATGAAGTGGTTTCAGTACTGGGACTACTGGTACTAGAAGTAGTATTGGCGGTCTCGGTGGTAGATAAAGTGGTTTCAGTACTGGGGTTGCTCGTACTGGATGTGGTGTTGTACTGTTCGGTGGTAGATGAAATTGTTTCAGTACTGGGGCTGATGGTACTAGAAGTGGTTTCAGTACTAGGGCTGCTGGTACTGGAAGTAGTATTGGAGTGTTCGGTGGTAGATGAAGTGGTTTCAGTACTGGGACTACTGGTACTAGAAGTAGTATTGGCGGTCTCGGTGGTAGATAAAGTGGTTTCATTACTGGGGTTGCTCGTACTGGATGTGGTGTTGTACTGTTCGGTGGTAGATGAAATTGTTTCAGTACTGGGGCTGATGGTACTAGAAGTGGTTTCAGTACTAGGGCTACTGGTACTAGAACTAGTATTGGTGGTCTCGGTGGTAGATGAAGTGGTTTCAGTACTGGGGCTGCTGGTACTGGAAGTAGTATTGGAGTGTTCGGTGGTAGATGAGGTGGTTTCAGTACTGGGACTACTGGTACTAGAAGTAGTATTGGCGGTCTCGGTGGAAGATGAAGTGGTTTCAGTACCGGGGCTGCTGGTCCTAGAAGTGGTTTCAGTACTAGGGCTGCTCGTACTAGAAGTGGTGTTAGACTGTTCGGTGGTAGATGAAGTGGTTTCAGTACTGGGGCTGCTGGTACTGGAAGTGGTATTTGAGGTCTCGGTGGTAGATGAAGTGTTTTCAGTACTGGGGCTACTGGTACTGGAAGTGGTATTGGACTGTTCGGTGGTAGATGAAGTGGTTTCAGTACTGTGACTACTGGTACTAGAAGTAATGTTGGCGGTCTCGGTGGTAGATGAAGTGGTTTCAGTACTGGGGCTGCTGGTCCTAGAAGTAGTTTCAGTACTAGGGCTGCTGGTACTAGAAGTCGTATTAGCGTTCTGGGTGGTAGATGAAGTAGTTTCAGTACTGGGGCTGATGGTACTAGAAGTAGTATTGGCGGTCTCGGTGGTAGATGAAGTGGTTTTATTACTGGGGCTGCTGGTACTGGTAGTGGTATTTGAGATCTCGGTCGTAGAGGACGTGGTTTCACTACTGGGGCGGCTCGTACTGGAAGTGGTGTTGGACTTTTCAGTGGTAGATGAAGTTGTTTCAGTACTGGGGCTGATGGTACTAGAAGTAGTATTTGAGGGCTCGGTAGAAGATGAAGTGGTTTCAGTACTGGGGCTGCTGGTACTGGAAGTAGTATTGGCGTTCTCAGTGGTAGATGAAGTGGTTTCAGTACCGGGGCTGCTTGTACTGGAAGTGGTATTGGACTGTTCGGTGGTAGATGAAGTGGTTTTAGTACTGGGGCTGTTGGTACTGGAAGTAGTATTTGCGGTCTCGGTCGTAGAGGACGTGGATTTAGTACTGAGACTGCTCGTACTGGAAGTGGTGTTGGACTGTTCGGTGGTAGATGAAGTGGTTTCAGTACTGGGGCTAATGGTACTAGAAGTGGTTCCAGTACTGGGGCTACTGGTACTAGAAGTGGTTCCAGTACTGGGGCTACTGGTACTAGAACTAGTATTGCTGGTCTCGGTGGCAGATGAAGTAGTTTCAGTACCGGGGCTGCTTGTACTGGAAGTGGTATTGGACTGTTCGGTGGTAAATGAAGTGGTTTTAGTACTGAGACTGCTCGTACTGGAAGTGGTGTTGGACTGTTCGGTGGTAGATGAAGTGGTTTCAGTACTGGGGCTAATGGTACTAGAAGTGGTTCCAGTACTGGGGCTACTGGTACTAGAACTAGTACTGCTGGTCTCGGTGGTAGATGAAGTGGTTTCAGTACTGGGGCTGCTTGTACTGGAAGTGGTGTTTGTGGTCTTGGTCGTAGAGGATGTGGTTTCAGTACTGGGGCTGCTTGTACTGAAAGTGGTGTTGGACTGTTCGGTGGTAGATGAAGTGGTTTCAGTACTGGGGCTTCTGGTACTAGAAGTGGTATTTGATGTCTCGGTCGTAGAGGACGTGGTTTCAGTACTGGGGCTGCTCGTACTGGAAGTGGTGTTGGACTGATCGGTAGTAGATGAAGTGGTTTCAGTACTAGGGCTGCTTGTACTGGAAGTAGTATTGGCGTTCTCGGTGGTAGATGAAGTGGTTTCAGTACCGGGGCTGCTTGTACTGGAAGTGGTATTGGACTGTTCGGTGGTAGATGAAGTGGTTTCAGTACTGGAGCTGCTTGTACTGGAAGTAGTATTGGCGTTCTCGGTGGTAGATGAAGTGGTTTCAGTACCGGGGCTGCTTGTACTGGAAGTGGTATTGGACTGTTCGGTGGTAGATGAAGAGGTTTCAGTACTGGTACTGGAAGTAGTATTTGAGATCTCAGTCGTAGAGGACGTGGTTTCAGTACTGGGGCTGCTAGTACTGGAAGTGGTGTTGGTGTACTGTTCGGTGGTAGATGAAGTGGTTTCAGTACTGGGGCTGATGGTACTAGAAGTAGTATTGGCGGTCTCAGTGGTAGAGGAAGTGGTTTCATTACTGGGGCTGCTGGTACTGGTAGTTGTATTGGCGTTGTCGGTGGAAGATGAAGTGGTTTCAGTACCGGGACTACCGGTTTCAGTACTGGGGCTGATTGTACTGGAAGTGGTGTTGGACTGTTCGGTGGTAGATGAAGTGGTTTCAGTACTGGGGCTCATGGTACTAGAAGTGGTTTCAGTACTGGGGCTACTGGTGCTAGAACTAGTACTGCTGGTCTCGGTGGTAGATGAAGTGGTTTCAGTACTGGGGCTGCTTGTACTGGAAGTGGTGTTTGTGGTCTTGGTCGTAGAGGATGTGGTTTCAGTACTGGGGCTGCTTGTACTGGAAGTGGTGTTGGACTGTTCGGTGGTAGATGAAGTGGTTTCAGTACTGGGGCTTCTGGTACTAGAAGTGGTATTTGATGTCTCGGTCGTAGAGGACGTGGTTTCAGTACTGGGGCTGCTCGTACTGGAAGTGGTGTTGGACTGATCGGTAGTAGATGAAGTGGTTTCAGTACTGGGGCTGCTTGTACTGGAAGTAGTATTGGCGTTCTCGGTGGTAGATGAAGTGGTTTCAGTACCGGGGCTGCTTGTACTGGAAGTGGTATTGGACTGTTCGGTGGTAGATGAAGAGGTTTCAGTACTGGTACTGGAAGTAGTATTTGAGATCTCAGTCGTAGAGGACGTGGTTTCAGTACTGGGGCTGCTAGTACTGGAAGTGGTGTTGGTGTACTGTTCGGTGGTAGATAAAGTGGTTTCAGTACTGGGGCTGATGGTACTAGAAGTAGTATTGGCGGTCTCAGTGGTAGAGGAAGTGGTTTCATTACTGGGGCTGCTGGTACTGGTAGTTGTATTGGCGTTCTCAGTGGAAGATGAAGTGGTTTCAGTACCGGGACTACCGGTTTCAGTACTGGGGCTGATTGTACTGGAAGTGGTGTTGGACTGTTCGGTGGTAGATGAAGTGGTTTCAGTACTGGGGCTCATGGTACTAGAAGTGGTTTCAGTACTGGGGCTGATTTTACTAGAAGTGGTTTCAGTACTAGGGCTACTGGTACTAGAAGTAGTATTGGCGTTTTCGGTGGTAGATGAAGTGGTTTCAGTACTGGGGCTGCTGTTACTGGAAGTGGTATTGGACTGTTCGGTGGTAGATGAAGTGGTTTCAGTACCGGGACTACTGGTTGTAGTACTGGGACTGCTGCTACTGGAAGTAGTATTTGAGGTCTCGGTCGTAGATGACGTGGTTTTAGTACTGAGACTGCTCGTACTGGAAATGGTGTTGGACTTTTCAGTGGTAGATGAAGTGGTTTCAGTACTGGGACTGCTGGTACTAGAAGTAGTATTGGCGGTCTCGGTGGTAGATGAAGTGGTTTCATTACTGGGGCTGCTGGTAGTGGTAGGGGTATTTGAGATCTCAGTCGTAGAGGACGTGGTTTCACTACTGGGGCTGCTCGTACTGGAAGTGGTGTTGGACTTTTCAGTGGTAGATGAAGTGGTTTCAGTACTGGGGCTGCTGGTACTAGAAGTAGTATTGGCGGTCTCGGTGGTAGATGAAGTGGTTTCATTACTGGGGCTACTGGTAGTGGTAGTGGTATTTGAGATCTCAGTCGTAGAGGACGTGGTTTCACTACTGGGGCTGCTCGTACTGAAAGTGGTGTTGGACTTTTTAGTGGTAGATAAGGTGGTTTCAGTACTGGGGCTGCTGGTACTGGAAGTAGTATTGGCGTTCTCGGTGGAAGATGAAGTGGTTTCAGTTTTGGGGCTGCTGGTACTGGAAGTGGTATTGGAGTGTTCGGTGGTAGATAAAGTGGTTTCATTACTGGGGCTGCTTGTAGTGGTAGTGGTATTTGAGATGTCGGTCGTAGAGGACGTGGTTTCACTACTGGGGCTGCTCGTTCTGGAAGTGGTGTTGGACTTTTCAGTGGTAGATGAAGTGGTTTCAGTACTGGGGCTGCTGGTACTGGAAGTGGTATTGGTTTTCTCGGTGGTAGATGAAGTGGTTTCAGTACTGGGGCTGCTCGTACTGGAAGTGGTGTTGGACTGTTCGGTGGTAGATAAAGTGGTTTCAGTACTGGGACTGCTGGTAATGAAAGTGGTATTTGAGGTCTCGGTCGTAGAGGACGTGGTTTCAGTACTGGGGCTGCTCGTACTGGAAGTGGTGTTGGACGGTTCAGTGGTAGATGAAGTGGTTTTAGTACTGGGGCTAATGGTACTAGAAGTGGTTTCAGTACTGGGGCTGATGGTACTAGAAATGGTTTCAGTACTGGGGCTAATGGTACTAGAAGTGGTGTTGGACTGTTCGGTGGTAGATGAAGTGGTTTCAGTACTGGGGCTGCTGGTACTGGAAGTGGTATTGGCGTTCTCGGTGGTGGATGAAGTGGTTTCAGTACTGGGGCTGCTGGTACTGGAAGTGGTGTTGGACTGTTCGGTGGTAGATGAAGTGGTTTCAGTACTGGGGCTGCTGGTACTGGAAGTGGTATTGGAGTGTTCGGTGGTAGATGAAGTGGTTTCAGTACTGGGGCTACTGGCACTAGAAGTAGTATTGGCGTTCTCGGTGGTGAATGAAGTGGCTTCAGTACTGGGGCTGCTGGTACTGGAAGTGGTCTTGGACTGTTCGGTGGTAGATGAAGTGGTTTCAGTACTGGGGCTGCTGGTACTGGAAGTGGTATTGGAGTGTTCGGTGGTAGATGAAGTGGTTTCAGTACTGGGGCTACTGGTACTGGAAGTAGTATTGGTGTTCTCGGTGGTGGATGAAGGGGTTTCAGTTCGGGGGCTGCTGGTACTGGAAGTGGTGTTGGACTGTTCGGTGGTAGATGAAGTGGTTTCAGTACTGGGGCTGCTGGTACTGGAAGAAGTATTGGAGTTCTCGGTTGTAGATGAAAGGGTTTCAGTACTGGGGCTGCTGGTACTGGAAGTGGTGTTGGACTGTTCGGTAGTAGATGAAGTGGTTTCAGTACTGGGGCTGCTGGTACTGGAAGTGGTATTGGAGTGTTCGGTGGTAGATAAAGTGGTTTCAGTACTGGGGCTACTGGTACTGGAAGTAGTATTGGTGTTCTCGGTGGTTGATGAAGGGGTTTCAGTTCTGGGGCTGCTGGTACTGGAAGTGGTGTTGGACTGTTCGGTGGTAGATGAAGTGGTTTCAGTACTGGGGCTGCTGGTACTGGAAGAAGTATTGGAGTTCTCGGTTGTAGATGAAGTGGTTTCAGTACTGGGGCTGCTGGTACTGGAAGTGTTGTTGGACTGTTCGGTGGTAGATGAAGTGGTTTCAGTACTGGGGCTACTGGTACTGGAAGTAGTATTGGTGTTCTCAGTGGTGGATGAAGGGGTTTCAGTTCTGGGGCTGCTGGTACTGGAAGTGGTGTTGGACTGTTCGGTGGTCGAAGAAGTGGTTTCAGTACTGGGGCTGCTGGTACTGGAAGAAGTATTGGAGTTCTCGGTTGTAGATGAAGTGGTTTCAGTACTGTAAGTGGTACTTGTGCAGTTACAATGTTTTGTACTAGGTCTTGTGAACATAGTCATTTCCGTTGGTGTTGTCGAGATTGTTGGATTGGTTTCAACACTTGTGCTGGAAATTGTAGTGGGTCCCTCGGTGGAAGATGAAGTGGTTTCAGTACGGGAGCTACTGGTACTGGAAGAGGTACTGGAGATCTCAGTGGAGGACTTTGTAGTTTCTGTTCCGGGTGGTCTGCATGTCGGCGGTGGCGGCGTTGATGGTATTGGTGGAAGCGTTGGCCACGACGAAAGGTCCACCCTGTTATTCGGCCTTATGTTGTTGGGACAAGGCACCATATGTTTTAGTTTGCATGTCTGCGAAAAGTAGTGTCTTATAAATTCTATTTTAACTAAACCATTGCTCAATCAGTCGTGGTTGTTTCTACATATTCAATATTACATTAAATGTTTAGAAATTATTATTGCTGAATTAAATGACGTATCTTATAGCAACTTTTCAAAATGTAGGTCCAAACACATTTTAGCAGCTCAGGAGCTGAGCAGTAAGTAAGTATTGCTGGTGAAATTGTGGGGAACACGTAGTGGTTCATATAATTCAGTGTAGTGACCTGCTTAATAAATAAGGACGTTAGGTCAAAGGCTGCGCCAAAGAAATAAACTCACATCATACATCGGGGGGGAGCGGAGGTGGAATGCTCCATCGTATTAAGCTGAGATCTTTCGACAGATGGCCTGGGAGTCGGTCCACCGATTGATTTGTCCCACAATTTACAATTAGTGTAAATAAGTTATTTGCACTAATCTAAAATATGCACTTATTTAATACTAACTTTAAACTGCGGAGTTATTTACACCAATTGTAAATTGTGGAGCTCATTCGACGGTAGTTTAGACTCAAACTAGGTAGAGTCTGTACTAAGGTTCGCGGGAATCGAACCCGCGACCTGCGACTCGGAATGCAGGGTCACTACCAACCGAGCCAACAGGCCCGTCAATTTACATCTCTTGTGAGATAGCAGCGCTGCCAACTTTGTGACATCACTTGCTTGTCGTATGGCGTTGTTTTTCTACGAAGGACAGACAGACATCACTACACATAAAAAAACCTGTTCGAAGTGCAGGTTAAAGAATTTAAAAAAGCTTTTAGCGGGAATTCTGAATAAATAAATAATCTCACGATTGTTTTATTTCAGGAAATACCAACATTTCACCAGAATAATCTTTGGACCCCAAAACGTAATGGGTAGTGAGCCCATCGCCGGACTGGGTCTTTTACGCATGCCTCAGAATTAATTCTGGGCTGTTTTACTTCACCGTCGAGCTAGTTATAAATATGTACGTAAGTTTTTGAAAAACTCATTGGTTGAAAAACCAGGGTTCGAACCCGAGACCCCACGTTTGAGAGGCGGGCTCTTTAACCGGTGAACTATCACTGCTCGTCACGTTTTTGGTAAAATTATAATGTTTCTATATATTTTTTGTTTTGGATCTTATTTTGGCTATTAGTTTATTATGAAGCACGTTTCAGTGACAGTGTTCAGTGAATGGGAAAAGCGAAAAATTTTTTGGGATAAACATTTTCGGATTACCACAAGAAGTCAATCTAGTCTAATTTACTACCAAAAGGGGGATATTTATTTATTTATTAAGCCATAAATCACATGTCAGGAATAATAGGTAGGTCTTAGACTAGTAAAATAGAATTTCAATTTAATTTTACCCTAAAGGGTAGGTACCTATAGCATGTAGGTATCAATAACAAATAGCAGAAATACATTATTCAACACATTGGTAGGCTATACAAAGTGCTGAAGACACTGTATTTTTTACACTGACACAACCATTTAAAAAAAAATAATAAAAAAAAATATTCTCACGCCTTTCATCCCCGAGGGGGTAGGCAGAGGTATTCCATTACTGGATATACCCACATTTCACGAGATACATTGGACCCCTAAACGTGATAGGTGGTGAGCCCATCGCCGGACCGGGTCTGTTTACACATGTTTCAGAATTAATTCTGAGACCTGCGGGTTTCCTCACGATGTTTTCCTTCACCGTCGAGCTAGTGATAAATATGTACGTAAGTTTTGAAAAACTCATTGGTACATGCCAGGATTCGACATTCGACACAACCATTTAACTGAGAAAATAGTAAAGTAGCCAAGCCATAAACACAAAAAAAAAATTAAAAAACTTACGTGTGTTCGAATATCAAAATACATCTCCTCCATGCATTTCATGTCGACCCGTCGGGTGCCCAAACATATTATGTATTTGCTACAATCATCAGATGGCAAGATACCGCCTGGGTTGTACAAGCATGGATTCTCTTTGTCCTCTGAAGCCACTGCTACGAATAATAGCAGTAGCACCAGACATGGTCCTGGAGAAAGTATACAGTGTCATCTCAGATCAAATAAAAAGTAAAGATGGAGCGCTGCGAAGGATAAACTGAAAACAAAAAAACTACTCCACGCTAGCGCATACACGCTCGCACGCACTCATTTACAAGCAAACTACTCAACCTACACCGATCAGCTAGAACTAGTTCGTCAATTGAAGCAGTAGGTACCTTAGAAAGATACGGTACCGGCGCCTCGCGCGTGGATCCTTTAAATTAGGTGCAAGTAGCGTAATTCGTTGTAGTTGCAGCACAAGCTGAGTGGGGTCCCATTAGGCACTTTTTATTTTTTTTTGTACCAGTTTATTTTATTTCTGTTCTTGTTCTTTGTTTCGTGTCTAATAAATTTATTTTCTTTCTTTCTTTCTTTCTTTAGTCAACTCGTTCGCGCTTGTGCCCGAGTACGTCTTTCTATCTCTTTTTTATTTGCGCGCGTGTAGTTGTATGTAGTCCAAATGTCAACGATGATTTCTATGACTATACCGTATCTTCCTCTTTTGCTTTTATCTAAGGTAGGTACGTACGAAAAAAATTAAATTATGTCATCGGGAAATGTGCCTGTGAGCGTAAATGCATAGAGCGTGGAGTAGTTTTTCTGGCTTCAGTTTATCCTTCGCAGCGCAGGCAGCGCTCCATCTTTACTTTTCATTTGATCTGAGAGTGTGACGTAAATCGAGGGAACAGGTAGGTACTCTCAGGAGGTAACAGAGTAACCGATCAACATTTCCCATACACATAAAGTTTAAATTAAAAAAAAATCTCACTCCTTTTATCCTTGAGGTATTCCATTTCTGGATATAGGTACACACTTTTCACGAGATATTCTTTGGACCCCTAACCGTGATAGGTGGTGAGCCCATCGCCTACCCGGGTCTGTTACACATGCCTCAGAATTCATTCTGGAACCTGCGGGTTTTCCTTCACCGTCGAGCTAGTGATGAATATGTACGTAAGTTTCAAAAAACTCATGGGTACATGCCAGGATTTGAACCCGAGCCTCACTGATGTCATCATGTGAAGCAGGCTCTTTAACCGTAAGGCTATCACTGCTACAAGTTTAAATAAATAAAAATAAAACACTACATACTGCTGCGCAATTTTCTTAAATACGATTAAATACTAAAAGCGAGGGCGAGTCGCTAGTAGGTACTACTGCATAGGTCAACTACATAATAATACATTTACTTGTGGAGACTTGTAATCAGCTATTGATATTTTTTATTGTATTTTTGTTATATTGATGTTAAATTGCTCTTAGTATTAGGTAAGCAAGTTACTGTATGTTAATTGAGACATGTAGGTATAAATAAACAGACGTCCGGCGATGGGCTCACACCTATCACGCTTAGGGGTCCAAAGAATATCTCGTGAAAAGTGGGTATATCCAGAAATGGAATACCTCTGCCTAATACCCCCTCGGGGATAAAAAGGCGTGAGATTATATTATATATTATTATATGTATATTGCTGTAAGTCTTCCTAAAAGTAAATAAAAAAAAACACCTTTGTTTTCGGAAGCATTCCTATTGCTTTAAGATAAAGTTAAGTGTGTATGTATTACTTACCCATAATATATAAACTGGCGACTGCCTTCTCGGCTCTGAGCTAAATAAGCCAAATTCCAACACAAGGCCGATTACTTCCGCAGACTAATTTGTGGTTTTAGTTGTGATTGCCATAAAATCGATTGTGATTGCCCCTGAATTTAGCTAACAAGGCATGGGGCAGCACTGCCTTCACTTGAGGCAAGGCATGAGCTAGTGATGTCATGTCATCTGTATTGACAGTGCCGGATTTATGTACTTAGGTACCGTTCCCGTGGAAATACGGGGATAAAATATAGCCTATGTGTTATTCTGATGCATAAGCTATATAACTGTCAAGTTTCATCAAAATCCGTTCAGTCGTTTTTGCGTGAAAGAGGAACTAACATCCATACATTTATACATCCAGACTGTCGCGTTTATAATATTAGTAGGATTAATTTATTCCTTGAACAATATAAATCTGGGTGAAATATAGGTATAGGAATATACGTAATAAAACTTACGTAGATACATATTTATAACAATTATAACTATTACTATCGACGGTGAAGGATAACATCGTGAGGTAACCCGTAGGTTCCAGAATTATTTCTGAGGCACGTGTAAAAGACCCGGTCGGGCGATGGGCTCACCACCTATCACGTTTAGGGGTCGAAAATTCTCGTGAAAAGTGGGTATATCCAGTAATTGAATACCTCTGCCTACCCCCTCGGGGATAAAAGGCGTGAGATTAATATTAAGAAAAAAATATCTTGAAATTTTCTCTTAAAACATATTTGATTAAAATCTTATTTCGTCAGCAAAAATCCATAAAGAACGTGTAGGTCGGTGTAGGCACGGAAATAATCATTGGAAAATTGTTTGGTTACGCCATTCAAAATGTTGTTTTTTTTTTTTGTTAAAACTCTACATAAATTATGTCAATTTATAATAATAAAATGCCTAGTCGAATTAGTTGATTTTTATAAGCTTTTATTTAACTAGCAATGTAAGTAAAGTATATTTTTGTTCAGGTGGAATCTTACAACTTAATTTTGAAGCAGACATCTTTATCAGATATGCTGAAATTTGGCATACATATGTAAGTTTGGTGATAAGATAACGCATTGATTGAATGGCTAAAAACTTTAACTTACAACGAGACAGAAGATTTTTTGCAGTATATTATTTAAATAAGGCATCTCTTAAGATAACTTACAATATCTACATTACGTAAATATATGTATATTATGTGTATTCAAGTTGTTAGGTACCAACTATTATACTACTTCCACTCACACCTTAGTAGCAAAAACGAGCTAATCCCAAGACTATGTCGTAGGGCTAAGGTTACATAAATTCTCTTTCTCTCACAGACACTCATACACCCCCACACATACACTCACCCTTACATACACCCCCACACACATCTTACAGACACAAACATACCTCCTCACTCATACTAACACACCCTCTCACTCATACTAACTCACCCCTACACACTTAAACTACTCGCCTAGATTTTAAGTTTTTACTTTTTATGTGTAAGTAACTACCTAAATTAAACTAAATTACATTTGTTATGGAAGAGCGGGGTTCTCTGACACAAACTTAATTAAGTTTAAAAGAGGGCCTCAACAAGTTGTTAATACCAATTTTTCTGTTTTTATGAAATAAATTTATTCTTATTCTTATAAGATAATGCAATATTATGGCCGCCGAGCTGATCTGATGATGGAGCCAGGAGGTGGATATCGCAACTCCTCAATGGTTTCTTTTAAACCCGTCGAGTTTGGGCTCATTATGGCACGTGTCATAGGTACACACCAAAGAGATTAAAATATAATAAGACATAGAGGGGGGCGGGGCCCATTGGGAATATTTACATGCAAAACTTTGAAGCATGTTTGAAGCTCAAACGTCATGTCAGTTAGTATGAACGCGAGCTGTCATTCGGTCGAAATTGTATTAGACTTATCCCACTTGTAATAACTTTTGGCTTCTAATTTTCCTCGCTTTGTCCCCTCTATGCCCTATTATATTTTAATCTCTTTGGTACACACCCGAGCAAAACAATAAAACTGAGCTTAGGCCCTTAACTGCTGCTGTTGCACACCCGCATATAACTGCTTGGTTCATCAAGTTTTTAATGATTTTTTTTAAATGTATTATTTGTCTTATTTTTTTTGTTTTGTTTTATATACCTACCTTGTTTGTGTTATATACCTTTACTTTCTTTCTTTTAGTTTTCATTAACTATAATTTCTTACTTATTATCATCAATTCTGTCAAAGCACCACTAAATACCTAATACCCTGGTAAGTACTATTATAAGTACTTAAATATAAAAATGATCCCTATTGCCCTTGGTTACGCAATATCTTCAAAACGACTTCGATTTTAATGTTTTTTTTTCTCTGTCTTTCTGTATTACGCAAAAGCAGCACCTAATTGGATGCTGTTTTCATAGTTGTATCGTTGCTATCTGGCACATGTTTCATCTTGATATGCAAAGTTATCTATAATAATGTTTTTATTAGAGTCGGAGTCACGGACTATAGCTAATGTAATAAAATAAACTGTTTTTTAAACTATTTATTAATCATCATCATCATCATCCTTCTCCCGACTCTTGATCTTGGCTTCCAGTTCCTTAGCAGGATTGAAGACGCCACTTGTTTGAGTGTTGCAAATAAAACACCTCGCTGACTTCTTATAGTTATCCAAAGCGCATTTCTCACAGAAATAGTGTTTGCATCTGAAAACAAGAAAATAATAATAATTATGGGACACAAGTCACACACGGGTATTTAGTCCCAAACTAGAAAGGGACTGTACTATGGGTACTAAACAACTGATAGACATCCTACTAATATTATAGACGCGAAAGTTTATATGGATGGATGTATGGATGGATGTTTGTTCCTCTTTCACGCAAAAACTACTGAACGGATTTTGATGAAACTTTACAGTTATATAGCTTACCCATCAGAATAACACATAGGCTATATTTTATCCCCGTATTCCCACGGGAACGGGAACTAAGCAGGTGAAACCGCAGGGCGCTGCTAGTACTTAAATAAATATTAAACGATCAGACACAAAGTCAACAGACATGTTCATGCACACAAATGTTCGCCCCGAGCGCGGATCGAACCCTCGACCTCCAACTCAGAAGGCAGGCTCACTACCAACTGAGCCAACAGACCCGTCGCCGGAATTGAATTACAAAATTTGCCTCTTGACAAATTTAAAACAATAGAAAATTTAGAAAAGGCTATAAAATTATGTCACAACTCACTTTGTGTCTTGTCTAACTTCAGGAAATAAAAAAAAAATGTCAACGTTGACATCATAGATTTAGTACAATAAAATAAATAATCTCACGCCTTTTATCCCCGAGGGGGTAGGCAGAGGTATTCCATTACTGGATATACCCACATTTCACGAGATATATTGGACCCCTAAACGTGATAGGTGGTGAGCCCATCGCCGGCCGGGTCTATTTACACATGTCTCAGAATTAATTCTGAGACCTGCGGGTTTCCTCACGATGTTTTCCTTCACCGTCGAGCTAGTGATAGATTTAGTATACTAACGTTAAAGATTGGCAATAGAGCCAGTACGACGAGACCAAAAAAAGTGACACTTCTATGCGTGTAACGTGGATGTGTGCAAGACAAATAGTGCTCTCCCTAAACTTGTAGCTCTCGACAAAAAATGGGCGTGTGGTTTATTGTGTAGTTAATACCTTTGCCAGTCACAAAGTTAAAATGTGGTTAATCGATATTACGACAATCACTATAAAATTGAGGTTAGAAATACAAGAAATTCACGTATTTAATTTTTTGCTTAAATCAATACTTATACATTCAGAACATTTATATAATAAAAAGCAATGTTATGACCTATCCATTTGTGCACGATTTGTTTTTCAGTTTTCTATAATCATTGCATTTAGAGAATTAAATCTTTCAATCGCACTCACATGTAAAATGACTAATTCTGTGTATTTTCTTTCCTAGATGAATTACAAGCGGTACTGCACACGTAACCATAGCTGTTTACGTCTATTAAACATCAAACTTACTCTTTTAATACGCGAGATTAATTAAAATAAGCGAGATTTGTTTCGTTCACAACTGACGTCGGGCCGCTAGAATCCATTAGAGTTTACAAAAATGGTCTCGTCTCTCTATCTCGCTCTAACACACGAGTACTTATGTTCTTTCTCTTTCGCAATGCCAATCTAAGTATACTAAATCTATGGTTGACATCATATTGACATTTTCGTAATTTGTTTACTTAGGCAAAGGTATGCCTGCGTTATGCCTAAGTTTGCACGTAATTATATTTTTTAGGGGAAATTTAAAAAAAATATTAAAACACAACTTTTTTTTTTTTTTTATGATAATAAAGGGGGCAAAACGAGCAGACGGGTCATCTGATGGTAAGTGACGTCCGTCGCCCATGGACACCTGCAACTCAAGAGTCACAAGCGCGTTGCCGACCTTTGAGGTGGGAGTAGTGGGAGGTGTGGGGAGGGGATGGGAGGGGGAGGGGGGATTTGGGCCTCCGGTTACCTCACTCACTCAACGAAACGCAATGCATTGCTTTACGATGGTTTTCTGTGAGGCCGTCGTATCACTCCGGTCGAGCCGGCCCAAGCGTGCCGAAGCATGGCTCTCCCACATATGTGTACTCTATTTTTGTATCTACTTTCAATCTAACTTATAATTTAAGGGGGTTCTGAAAATGAAATTTTGTGACATCATCATCATCATCAACCCGTAACAGCCCACTGCTGAGCTAAGGGTCTTTCCTCACACATGAGGAAGTATGGGCTATAATCTCCCACGCGAGCCCACCGCGGATTGGGAGATGGTGTTAAGCTAGTGGCCACTTAACAGTCAGAATTTTTGAAGCCACCCAAGGGTACCTGACATGGCTTAACGACTTCCACTGTGCGTAAACACAACGAAAACCGGGACGAACAATTTGACGTGCCTTCCGAGACACGGAAGCGCTCGCGATATAAATGCCACTAGGTTGCACCCATCCACTGACTGACCGCACCCAACTTTGCTTAACCAGTGTGATCGTTACAAACACACTGGCACCGCAGGGCTACGAGCGCTTCTAACACACACAACATTTTAAACACTCACTTGGTCACCACGGGGTCCGTAAAACTGTTTCTGCATATGAAACATTTGAAAGGCATCTCTTCGTCGCTTTCTATCTCGTAGTCGCTATCCCCCCCAACAGCCTCCCCCTCCTCCCTTTCCAACTGCCATCCGTGTTTGTAGTCGGACCGGTCGTGCAGGAACTTGCAGGAATCTGGTAGTCGGAATGTAGTTTTAGTGTAGTCGGAATGTAGTTTTTTTAGCTAATGATAGGAATTAACAAGTATGCTTTGTTGTTTAGTCGTGCAGGAATTTTGTAGTCGAAATGTAGTTTTTTGTGTGTAGTCGGATTGTAGTTTTTTGTAATATACAGTTGAGATTTAAGTAGTTTTTTTAGTTAATGATAAGAATTAAGAAGCGAAATAAATGAATATGAAATTTAGCCATTCAGATTACAGTCGGAAATTAGTTCCGAATAATCTTTACCATAATCTTACCTCCAAACCCACAGAATCCAGTCTCTTTGTAGTCCTTACATATATCAGGCTGGTAGTCCCATCTAGAAAAATAAAATTATTTTTACTTAATTTCACAGCAAAATTCAAAAAAGTTTTTAATTTTTTTTTTACTACACAATAGTATATTACACATCTAGGGAAGTAAAATAAGAAATGTCTCATATCACATGTAATTGTCGACAGAGGCGAAGCAGAGATCTACAAACATGTGATCTGACCTTTCTTATTTACTTCCCGAGGTGTGTAACTTTTTTTCAGCTCGACAGTGTTGTAAATACCAAAATATAGATACTACTAGCGCCATCTTGTAGCAAACTTGTGAACAATCCTTGTCTATGTATTCTTTCTTGTCTTTGAATAAATTAGTCATCCCAAATCTCTGTTGAAACACGTTGTTTTATTATAGACGGAGCCGGAAAGCGGCATCGTTTAGCGCACCGGGCCGAAAGTTGACGCTTTCCGCCCGGAGAGATGAAAATTAATGATTTTGATACATGCCTCACTGTGGCTCTCAAGTTAGCGGGGGCCCGTATGGGGCCTTTTCTAACGAGGCCCGAACTCGCGTTCCCCGCCGCTGTGTCACGCTTCTTGTAATACTGTGCATAGTTGTTGATACCCCTGTATACCTGTAATAATGTGAAAAACATTCGCATAAATAATAAAAAAACAGCCTAGTGCGACGCGCACAAACACGCAAAAACTACGGAACGGATTTTGATGAAACTTTACATTTATATAGCTTACTAGCGACCCGTCCCGGCTTCGCACGGGTGCAATGCTAATACTTAAACCTTCCTCTTGAATCACTCTATCTATTAAAAAAAACCGCATCAAAATCCGTTGCTTAGTTTTAAAGATTTAAGCATACATAGGGACATAAGGACATAGGGATATAGGGACAGAGAAAGCGACTTTGTTTTATACTATGTAGTGATACATCAGAATAACACATAGGCCATATTTTATCCCCGTATTCCCACGGGAACGGGAACAACGCGGGTGAAACCGCGGGGCGCTGCAAGTTATCTATAAAAACGTTTTTTAGTATTTGTTATAGCGGCAACAAAATTTCAAGTGTCTAACTATCACAGTTCATGAGATACAGCCTGGTGACAGACAGACAGACGGACGGACAGTCTTAGTAATAGGGTCCCGTTTTAGCCTTTGGGTACGGAACCCTAAAATTATTTTTTTATTATTATAGCCGGGGTGTGATAGATAACACCTTTGAGTATTAAACCAACAGACGTCACGCGCACCAGTTTCTTTGCAAAAAAGTCTGCCAATTTCTGAGGGGGGGACGAGGAAACAATAAATGTTAAAACAAACGCATTTTTTGACAAAACAATTAAACACTTGCTTGAACTAGATGCACACAAATACATTCACCAATCAAAGCACTCCGTGAACTCAAAAAAACTATTTGTATACAACAGGTATGCGTGTTGACTGATACTTTTTTTTGGCAGAGGGGAACGCCTGTCAGTGGCGTCTCCGGTTGGTTTAATACTCAAAGGATAACACATGCCTCAGAAAGAATTTTGGAGCCTGCAATTAACCCGTTTAATCAGTCAAGAACCGTGTAGTTCTGATGTGTCTCAATCAATTGTGTCTCAGATTCTTGGTTTGAATATGAAAAATATTGTTATACCTTATCGTCGGCCTGTCCTTGCAGATCTTCGTTTATCTTCTGGGCTTTCTCAAATATTGCTTGTGCATCTCTGTCTCTCTCAGTGTCTAACTCGTAAGTCGCTGTTGCATTCTCCCTCTGCTGCTGCACTGAGAGCGTTGTTCTGGACTCTTTGACCTGAAAACGAATTTGAATTTGGGTTTAATGATTTATTCTCATTAAAAACCTATGGTCACTGACATGAGATAATGACAATGCGTTGTGTGTTTGTTGTGATCAATAAAGAATTGTTTTAATTTGCGTCTTTTATTCAGACAATTGAATCGATTCTGACTGACCACCTAAAATTCCTAATTTTAAGTTAGCCTATCCTTCTCAATAGAATACGAAAGAAAAAGGACAGAAACAAACCATAGATTGAAGAGTTAATGTTCTCAACAACATCTAAAAACCTACTAATTTTAAGTATGAATGTGCTTATCTGTCACTTATCCACCTTTTTTTTACATCGTCGCTAAAATTGCTGAACACGCCTTAGTTGACAGGACTAATTTTAATTTGACAGGAAATATCTGTCGTCTCTTTTCTTTTTTAGGAGAAAGAAAATGACAGGACTAAACTAAAATAAGTTTAGTCGCTGTAATGCAGAATCGAACCCATTGTACAGTCAAGCTTTACACTACCAGTTTAATCTGAGCTCTGATTTCTACTGCGCGCCATAGAATACAGGGCCGGTTTGAAGTCCAAAGTGTAAAACTTCTCTCTATCTTATGGATTCAAACCTGAGCCTCACTGAATTTTGTTACATGAAATTTTACAGTTACAAATCATTACATTAGTAGGTAGGTACATTATAAAACAGTGCTACAAGAACTAAGAAACTTAAAAACCACCTATCACAAAAACTGATTCCGAATTTACGATTTTATATATAGTGTTTTTTTTTTATTAAAAATTTAGAATTTTGAGTTTAAAATAATCTTATGCTCTCGAATTAAAATTATTGTCAACCTACCTATACATGTATTGCTTTAGAAATGAATGTTTAGTGAATCGTTGGGTTGTTAGAAATCGTACCTTATCATCGTCTTCACTGCTAACATTATCATCAATCTCAGCTTTCTGATTGGGCTGTTTTGGGCCACCTGTAGTCTGCACGTTGGGGTTGGCCTTTTGCGGACGTTTTGTTGGCACCACTACGGTCTGCTCATCTGAGTCGGAGCTGTTTTTTTCTGAAAGTATTATCATTTATTCCTATTTGCAAGATTTGCTTGACATGAATATGGAAAGTTGGAAGAGGGGTAGACCAAACAAAAGATGGATGTCAAAAGTCAAAAATCATTGATTTTCTGAACAAAAGGTACACTTAGAAAGGTCTAATAACAAGGCACTCTAAACTCAGCCATGAAGATTGGCTAAATATAAGCAGCCCATGTCCACCGACGAGTTGCTGGTTCCAAATGCAGTACCCCGATAAGAGCCAGCAATACTGAAATCAAGGTTTGCCGATGGATAAACTGCTTAACCGATCTTGGTGAAATTTGGTAGAGACGTAGCTTGCATCGTGAGGAAGGATATACACTACTTTTTATACCCGAATGCGCACTTGGTCAAGAGGAAAAACTAGTAACTATTGTAGGATACGATGTTAGACATAACCTCAAACATGAAAGCAAAAAATAATTGATTAATTAAATGTTTTATTATATAATTCACATTAGAGCGTCTTTATTACCTTCAGAGCTAGATGTTTTGCGCTTCCTACCACCTCTGTTCTTGAGATTTCGCTTTTTAAATGTTGTAGGAATGTCAACTTCAACATCAGACATTTTCACGAGTTTTTTATATAACAGAACACATTTATAAACTTTAATTGCCTGTAATTAGATCTTCAAATACTTATCACAGTACTAAAACACTTGTCAAGCTTAAATTATTATGAAATTAAATCGTTTTTTTTTTTTTTTTTTTTGTTGTTTCACCCCTTACAGGGTAGGCAAAGGCATTACGCCATGCAGCCTCGTCATTAGTTAATGATATCCTTATGTAAATGGCTCTGCTTCAGAGTCCATGCACAAAAATACAGTGTCTTTAACACTTTCTACAACCCTAACGTGCCCTAACTTGGTTATCAGTAAAATGATAGCACTTTTACTGACGACTTTATTGTGACTTTTTGAGGCAATCCAAAAATGTCCATATCTCGCATTTTATCGAATTTCCCATTCACTGCACACTTTCACGGACACTTGCCACATAATAAACTATCACTATTATGAGTCAAAACCCGAAATACACAGCAAAATGAAAATTAAACAAAAAACATGACGTCCCTCTTCGGATTCCCGCCAAAAAGCCAATTAAATCGTTTATCAAATGTTGTTTTGTTGTGCCCATGGCGCAGACAGATTAAAAATCACTAAATTTTTTTTTTAATTTATTTAGCTTTGGCTACAAGGCCATCAGCTTAAAAAATCACTTAAAAATAGGTCACTGTCAAAACAGGACAACTCAGCTTTTTAAATGTTTCTTTTCCTGGCTCTAGATTCAAATTTTTTCAGGCATAATTTTAAGAAGTAAGTTATTTTATTAAGAATGAAGTAATAAGAAAGAAATATATATATTAGGAAAACACCTTACACGATTGATCTATGCTGGATCTATACCACTGGCGCACTAAGGTAGGGGTGGAAGGGGCGTTTGCCCGGGCCTCTGGTCCTGGGGGCCTAATGAAATCCTAAACAAGGATAAAAGGCAGTTGGGTGTTGGTTGGAGGCACCATATACTTAGGTATACAAATACGATTACACCTACGATAAGTTTGGAGGCCCCCCATAGGACCAAAGGCGCGCCCTGGGCCTGGAAGGGGCCTCATTCAATTTTTCCGCCCCGGGCCTCCGACAGGCTTAGTCTGCCACTGATCTACAACGCGTAACAGAAAAAACGCAATTCCTCATACACCCCAATTAATATAATACTAGGTGTACTTATTAATATAAAAAAATATGATGCAATAGAACTTTAGTTGTGTCTAACCAATTTTCATAAATATCGATCATTATCAGCTCTATTTCCATATATAGCACTGAAATCAACTACGCTAATAATTTTTTCGGAAAAATTGACTCTAAAACATTATAAATAGCCGAAATCGATTAAATAGGTACTCGATACTGAACAAACTAATTTCAGGAATTGCGCTTATTCTGTTACATATTGTATACACCAAAGTTTCTATATATAATATCTTTGGTAATACACCCTAAATAATTTTATAATAACACTAAAACAAGAATAGAGCAGTGATAATCTTACGGTTAAAGAGCCGGGCAAAAATCAGTGAGGCTCGGGTTCGAATCCTGGCATCAGGTATGTACCATTGGTACAAACTCATTGGAGTTTTTCAAAAACTTACGTAAGTACATATTTATCACTAGCTCGACGTTGAAGGAAAACATAGTGAGGAAACCTGCAGGTCTCAGAATTAATTCTGGGCTCACCACCTATCACGTAGGTATATGGGTCCAATATATCTCGTGAAATGTGGGTATATCCAGTAATGGAATACCTCTGCCTACCCCCTCGGGGATAAAAGGCGTGAGATTATTTATTATTATAAAACATGACTTTGAAGAGTTTAGTTTTTCGTCTTATGGCAACGGAACCCTATTTCCGTAAAATTCGAACTCTAATAATTTGATCCTGTCATTCTGTATGCTACGGGTTTTGCTTCAAAGTTAAATAATATTGTGCATATAACTACGGAACCCATTATTGCGTGAACGACACGCAACTTTTAAGTTTTTCAAAAATATTCATTTTATTTTACTAACAAAACTGAGTACTGAACTAAAATATTAGATATTATGGTTATCTAATATATAAGTATTAAGTATCTACATGTTTAGAGAAAATGTTTACGAAGTGAGGTGTTTAAATAATTCCACCCATGCTTCGAGTTCTCGTTCACCTATATTTGAGCAACGTTACTAGAATTGCTTATTACGGCTTTCAACCAGCTAGAATATAAAACGCTAAACATGTAAGCTAAATCAAAGAACTTACGCCCTTTTCAAATTTGGCTGCAGAAAATGGTATACTACTTTTGCAAATAACTTTTTTAATTTCAAAATGGCGTATGTTTATATACTTTTTGCAAAAGGATATGTCATTTTTCCCGCCAAAAGAGTTGTGCTTGTTCGGAAATGGTATACTACTTTTACATTTGGCCAGTCCTCAGTTCTAAAAGGTATTATTTTTTAAAGTTGAGCAGCAAGGAGATTCTTTTTGGTTTTAAAAGGGGATTTTGTTCTAGTATTTTTGTAGGAACGCGGAAATCGTTGGAAAACAACTTTCGATTACGAGTTCGCAATTTTTAAAATAAGACTGGATAAGTATTGGTATGTTCAATAGGTCCATTTATGCTATAGGTAGGTATCTATTAAATATAATAGGCTACAACATGGACAGCTGAATAGGACTACTTTACAATTCCGTTTTTTGTCATAAAAATCAGAAAGTAAGAATTTAGGAACTCCTCACACAAGAAACTTTTTTTAGGGTTCCGTACCTCAAAAGGAAACAGAACCATTATTGGATCACTATATTGTCTGTATATCTTTCTACTCGTCTAGTCTCTAGAAGCAGTGAAGAAATCAAACTTCTAAAATAACGGAAGTTTAAAAAAGTACGTAGTTAAATTACGACACTTTCAAGGGAATCAATATATTATTATAAAGGATAGTTTTCGTTGATCTAGAACTATGAAATATTATGACAAGTACCTAATATCGTCTTATAAACAAGTACTGGAAAAAGTTAAAACTTTACAAATAAGTATATAATCTCACGCATTTTATCCTTGAGGGGGTAGGCAGAGGTATTCCATTACTGGATATACCCACATTTTACGAGATATATTGGACCCCTAAACGTGATAGGTGGTGGAGGAGCCCATCACAGGACCGGGTCTGTTTACACATGTCTCAGAATTAATTCTGGGACCTGCGGGTTTTCTCACGATGTTTTTCTTCACCGTCGAGCTAGTGATAAATATGTACCTACGTCAGTTTTTGAAAAACTCATTGGTAGGTACATGCCGGGATTCGAACCCGAGCCTTACTGATTTTCGGCCGGCTCTTTAAACGTAAGACTATCATGCACTGCTCATCACATTTGTAATTTATTCATAAAAATATACTTAGTACTTATTAAAGTACCTAAGTAGGTGATAAATCATCGAGGTAACTATAATAATATGTATATACAAATTTTACCATTGTACGGAACCCTTTTCTTTCTTGTTCGTCCCATCCTTAGTTGTCAGTTTTATTTTGTTGTCAAAGTCAAAATGTTTTATTCAGAGTAGGGACTTATATGTCCACTTAAAGTCAACATTCGCTTACGGTGTTGTGTTAAACAATAGTTTTCAGTTCCCAATCTGGCAACCGCTTTCGGCCTTCTTTGGTTTCGTACAACACCGTAGGAACCTATTTCCTTGAGGCTAAGCTAGGAGTGATGATACAATTATGTATAAATGAAAAATAACGCACTGTTATTTAGTCCTACACTAGGCCGGGCCTGTGTTATGGGTACTAAACAAATGATAGATATCCTACTTCCTATCCTACTAGGTATAATATTATAAATGCGAAAGTTTGTATGGATGGATGTTTGTTCCTCTTTTACGCAAAAACTAATGAACGGATTTTGTTGAAACTTTACAGTTATACCTATATTTTATACATCAGAATAACACATAGGCTATATTTTATCCCCGTATTCCCACGGGAACGGGAACTAAGCGGATGAAACCGCGGGGCGCTGCTAGTACTTAAATAAATATTAAAGGACCAGACACGAAGCCAACAGACATGTTCATGCACACAAATGTTGGCCTCGAGCGGGGATCGAACCCGCGACCTCCGAGTCAGAAGGCAGAGTCTGTATGTTTATCCAATTCATTCTTACATCAGAAATTGCAAAAACAATATACACTGAAACCTTATCAACTGTTTATTCAACACTATCTTCGCGTTCTTGATACTTGTTTCTTAGCGCCTTTGTGCAGAGATCAAAGGTGACAACGGAATCAACCACAAAAACAGATCAAAACTTATCACTCATGCGTCGGTGAAGAAAAACATTGGAGGGAAACTCCGAGCCTTAGAATGACCTTTTCCACGGCTGCTTAAAATGATAATCTGACTGACTGATTGGTGATGTATCAACGCACAGCCTAAACCGCTGGGTCTAGAGACTTGAAATTTTGCACATAGATAGCTTATACAGTGTAGGCATCCACTACGAAAGGATTTTGCAAAATTCATCCCCTAGGGGGTGAAATAAACGTGCGCGAGCGAAGCGGCGGGTAAAAGCTAGTATTAATAGTATAGCTCAGAAGAAACGACCAACCAAGTGCGAGTCGGACTCGAGCACGAGGGTTTCGTACTTTTCGTATACTTTTTTTTTAGTTATATTTTATTATTTACTAGCAGTGCCCCGCGGTTTGCTCTGATGTATAAGCTATACAGGGTGCCTTTTTTAACCGCCTGGAAAAAAATATGGTGTGATAGGTAAGTGTAATAGATTCATTTGGCACTGTATCTTAAAAAAAACATTTTTTTTCTTACTTACTAATATACATTACTCAATTGTAGTCACACAGAGAAATATTTGAAATAGTATTTTAAAAAGAAACAGGCTCGTAGCTTCCATTCATGCGCGATGTAGGTACCTACAACTGCCAGCTGCTAGGTACTTAGTAGTGTGCGTAATTTTCTAGATTTAAATGGCTTTAACCACAATTAATCTTGTGTATAACTTCGGCTCTAGATACCTTATAGGTACGTCATATTGTTTTCCAGACGGTAAATAAAATCATCCAGTATAATTAATTGTACCTAACTATATTGTTTTTTCTAATATAATATAGCTTATGTGTTATTCTGATGTAAAAGCTATATAATTGTAAATTGTAAGCTAGATTATTATATATAAAACTATCCAAGTCAGACCTTAGGCTACAATATATTATCCTAAGTTATAAGAATAAATGATATTTTATGTTGTTATAATAAATTTCAGGACTGACCATTGAACTTGGCACCCATTTAGATCTCACTTCTTTTGTCGTTGAACTTAACAACCAAGGCATATATCTTATTATTGAACTAGGCTCTCATTTCACATTTATGTTTTTGATGGGTTATCATTAATTTTTGTACATAAACTATTAGTAGGTACTTATTTATAACAAAATTAATACCAAAGTCGACTATACTCTTAGTTATAAGTAGTAAAACGGAAATATTTGGATTAAAAAAAATTAAGGGTGGCATTCAACTCGTTTTATTACATTCACGTGAAGACCTTAAAATCCACATAAAAACCGGCTGTCATAAGTTTTGATTGCTGATTCTTATTACATTAAAGTTACAGGCACTAAGTACCTATAAGTTAAGTGTTCCTAATAGAATCAATTAAGTGAAAAATTATAATGAAATGGCCAAAAAATTACAGTTTCTGATTTATTCCTTTGTATTCACCTAATTACCTATCTGCATGCCAAATTTGAACTTTGTAGGTCATCTGGAACTGGGTTAGAGTTTTGATTTATAGGTCATTCAGTGATAAAAATGACGATTTTCGGACGTTAACATCTAAATAACCGTTTGAGATGTGTTTATGAAACCTGGATCACATATGTGTCTCGCAATCAATAATATGAGTCATTTGACACGTTTATGTGAAATAGTTTTTGAGTTATGAGGGGGGTCAAAAGTGGCTCCAAATGGTTCTTGTAACACGGTGCTGTTCGCCGTTCTGTTACTTGAACTTGGCTTGACACGCTACCGCTTGTCTAGATAGGTATTAGAGTACTTTACAGCTTTGCTATTTTAATCAATCACTGATTAATATTATTTATAATCCTAATAACTGACTAATATAACTCATTTTAAATAGCTATTTTGATTAAGTGTTAATAACATGAACATAACAACTTAATGTTTATATTAAACTTCTTATATTATAAGATAGTTGGTAATGGTAAATGAGTATTTATTACCTACCTACCTACCTCTTTTTTTAAGAAATTATAAATCCCGAAAATCTCGGTTGTATGAAGTTGAATCCCGAAATTTTCGGTGCTTGCAAAAGGCCAGGGGTCGATTTTTGAAACTCACCAAGCGACAATTCTCACCGATGTGAGTTATTTCCGAAAGTTCGTATTTTTGAAACTCATCGGTGACTTACATTTGTCATACCAATTGATATCGATTTACGAGTGCCCCTACCCACTCGTAATTGAAAACACCATGCGATTTTTTTTGAGTTGACGTAGTGCCATCTGCCAAAGGTGCCTAAGTATGTTTTTCGGAAGAATTAGCAGCGGGGCTCGATTTTGATATTTTGTGATTGCGACGATTTATTGAAAACAGCGTGTGACTTTCAAAAATACGGCTTTTGGAAAATGGTAACATAAAAGTCATCGGTGATAATTTTAGTCACCGGTGATTTTGATATCACCAGTGAGATTCAAAAATCGCACTCCAGGAAAGACCAAGTTCCCTAATTTTCTTTTCATATGCTCTACTCCCAAATAGGTATCTGGTCCTTTTGTAAGTACATTATTTTCCGGTGATAGTCATCTGTTTTATACGACTAAATAATTTTATTCATCCGACAAATTTAGCGGACGACTAGACACTTCAGTATATTATTACGGCTTGGCACGGGTGCAATATGTGTATGTATATAAAACCTTCAAAGTGTAAATACCTTAGTACCTACCTAGTATTTACCTAATTCAGAGATTGTGTAATACCTACTATGCTTTACTTCTTCATTGTCTCTGCTTTCCCCTTCCGGAAACAGGCTTGAGCATAATGTAGGTATGTACTTATGTAAATATTATTTATTCTCATACACATAATTACTGTTAGCAGGTTTAGGTTTTAAAAGAAATTAAAATAGTTTAAGTATGTTATAAGTAGATAACCTTAAGTTAGTGTGTGTATAAAGTGGTAAAAGCTGGTTGGTCCGGCGATGGGCTCACCACCTATCACGTTTAGGGGTCCAATGTATCTCGTGAAATGTGGGTATATCCAGTAATGGAATACCTCTGCCTACCCCCTCGGGGATGAAAGGCGTGAGATTATATTATTATTTATTATTATTAGTATAAGCTGGTTAAGTCTAGGTAACACACAGTAACTTAAAATTACCTACTTAATATAACATATTTGCAGCCTATTATGATAGCAGTGTGAAGATGTTATTTTTTTTAGACTCACATATTGTAGTTAAATATATTGTTATCCATAAAGTTATCATCATAATTTTGATTATAGTACAGGCACAAATGAAAGACAAGAAAAACTTTGAACTCCAATTTACTTACTTATCTGTCAAACAAATAACAGACACAATACCTACTTGACCTACAGACGCTCGACAGGTAAAAATGTACAAATAATCCTGAACGCCTGAAGCGGCGCAAATATGCCGACCTCAATGAGGGCTCCATGGGACCGTGGGGTCCGGGGGCGCGGCAGCTCCTCAAAGAGCTGTCAGTGCGTTTGGTCGAGGCTTCAGGTGACCAGAGGGCTGGCAGCTATCTCTGTCAAAGGATCAGCCTAGCTATCCAGAGAGGGAATGCTGCCAGTCTTCTGGGCACTGTCCCACATGGTTCCTCTTAGGAGGACATTTTTTATCTGTAATTATTGTAAATCAATGTATATTTTCTTTGTAAATAAATCCTTATATGTAATAAGATAAAGGTTTTTCTTTTCCCCGGCGGAATGCCAAATCACTTTCAAGTTGCTGTCAAATAAAAGTAAAAACGCGGGAAACACTTGTCACTTGACGTTAGTCTTGGCGGCAAGACGGTTGTTTTTTTAATTACGATTTTTTCGCAAACGTTTTCGTTTTTCGTGGCTAAGTGACAAAAGAGATTTTATTGTTTGACTATTAAAAAAGTTATTTGTGTTAACTGTGCGTTTTTGCAACGGAGAAATTTCGAGAGGCAAGTAGGTAAGTTTATGTTCTGTGTTTTGTTGTTAGATATTGGTTTTATAGAGACATTTCTTTTGAGAATGAAGACTGTAAAAAGTACATAAGTTGTCTCTTTAAATTAAACTCTTTGATATGTCATTGCACTCAACAGTAAAAAATATCATAACTAATGTAAATAGGTAAGTATGTAATTACAATGTTGACAGATAAAGAATATCCTCTAAAAAACATTTTATTATGGTAAAGCCATAAGACCGCCCACTGTACCTACTTCTTTCATTGTATCACTTATTCGTATTTTTATTGGTATAGGTACAATAATGAGTTGTTACCAAAGAGATTTAAATATAACAGGGCATTTTAATCTCTTTGGTTGTTACTTACGAACTAACTCGTACCTATATATCACTACTCTGCCGTGCTTACGATAAGAACAGTAAGTCGTTTTTTTTTAAAAATGACTTACATACAGATTCGGAATCAGCGTTTTTCGCTCTACATTATAATCAAGCCCTGTTATTGATATTTTAGCTAGATCCTTTGATTTCAATAATCATAAGAGCAGTAAGTCGCTAATTCTGATACTTACTGCGGTGATTTAAGTGTCTTCCTACAAATCAAATTATAGTGCTCCTTAACACATGAGCAGTAACTACACATACTGCAATAATAATACCTAATTGTGATACTAATTTTTATACCTTTTTTAGCTTTTTTATAAAGTATGATAAGGTAGGTAGGTAGGTAGGTACGTACGAGTAGTACCTACCTAAAGATCTCGAATTCAAACAATGCGTGCCATAAATATGTTTCTATTATTTTAATTTTTAAGAACAGGATTATTTAGAATAAGGAAAAAGTGTGTTCATTTGTATTCGTTTCTTTTTATTACATTATAACGTACTTATCTAGTAACTTCTTGATCTCAATTTGGATTTAGGATCTCAATAATTCATGCGTACCTTAATAAATGTTTCTATTATTTTAGTTATTAGAAAAAAAACTTTTAAATAAACCTTTTTAAAACCAAAAGTTCGTATATTTTGTTCCCAGTCCATACTGTCATGTCTATGGACTACTTACCATATTGACAGCAACTACTGACTTACTGCGGTTATTCTAAGCGATTAAATTTTATAGTTTATTAACTCTCACTTAGCACAAAAGGTTTTACGTCATTTATACGTTAAGGAAAACAAACACAAGTTAAGTATCTAAATAAATTTGAAGTACGTCAGGTAAGCTACACGTACAAATAAACAAAAACATAAATAGCTCAGTAATAAAGTCATGACAAATAAAAATCTGAATAAAACTTTACGCGCCATTTTCTCGGTTTCATGTCAAACATACTTACTGCTAATATTGCAAGCACGGCAGTACTATTAGTAGACCAGCGCCGTTCCTGCATTTTTTTTTTGTTTCCCGAATTTTAGTGCCAGAGGTCTCGGCTATTCGTTGCTTTGATTACATAATCAAAGGTCCGTAGATCAATCAGTCAGTCAGCCTGTCAGTTTCTTTACCAATAAAAATACAAACTTGCAGTTTCACCCGCGTAATCCCGTTCCCGTGGAAATACGAAGATAAAAAATATGGCCTATGTTACTCAGGGATATTGTGGCTTTCTATTGGTGAAATTTTTTTTTAAATCAGTCTAGTAGTTTTTGAGTTTATTTGTTACAAACATACAAAAACACAAATCTTTCCTTTTTATAATATTAGTATAGAGCAGTGAGATAGCCTTTACGGTTAAAGAGCCGGCCGAAAATCAGTGAGGCATGGCATGGGCATGTACCAACGAGTTTTTCAAAAACTTACGTAGGTACATATTTATCACTAGCTCGACGGTGAAGGAAAACATCGTGACGAAACCTGCAGGTCTCAAAATTAATTCTGAGACATGTGTAACAGACCCGGTCCGGCGCGGATGGGCTCACCACCTATCACGTTTAGGGGTCCAATGTATCTCGTGAAATGTGGGTCCAATATCCAGTAATGGAATACCTCTGCCTACCCCCTCGGGGATAAAAGGCGTGAGATTATTATTTATTTTATTTATTATTATGTTGTGACTTTCCATTAGATAATTTTAAAAATCGTTCTTGTAGTTTTGAGTTTATTCGTTACAAACATACAAAATACAAATATTTCCTCTTTAAAATATGATACATCATCGTGCAAATCTGAATGCGATAACTAGTTGATATACCAAACTGGTTTTAATAGCCTTAAGGTTAAATGCAACTGTAAATGAATAAAAGGTCAAGCGCGAGTCGTATTCAACTTAGCAATTCCGTAATCTTTTTCACTTTAAACGAGCAAATCTTGTATGTATTTATTTATATTTCCTGTAGGTACCTATCTCTTGAACGACTTCAAGGATTTTTTTGAAATTTTGTATTCAGATGCAGTTTTGCATTTTGAGTTCAACTGCATACCTGTTTTATTTTTTTTATGATAAAAAAGGGGACAAACGAGCAGACGGGTCACCTGATGGTAAGTGACGTCCGTCGACCATGGAAACCTGCAACTCAAGATTAACAACTGCGTTGCCGACCTTTGAGGTGGGAGTAGGGGGAGGGGAGGGGGAGGGGGGATTGGGCCCTCCGGTTACCTCACTCAACGAAACGCAATGCATTGCTTTACGCTGGTTTTCTGTGAAATGTGTATTTGATGTAAAACCGCAATATAATTTTTTTTTTAAATAATACGGCTACTGACCGGCAGATAGCGTCAGCAACACTGTTGTTAGAGCGAGTGAAACTCAGTGTCCCACGTCTAATACGTGTCTATAAATAATCTAGTTAGAGATGGTGACATGTGAAAAAATAATCGATTTTTAGAACGATGGACTTTTGCCTCTCTCTCTATCGCTTGTTCCGCGCTCTCGCTTGCACGCTCGGCGCAAGCGGAACGTGACAATTATTCGTGCAGCCGGCGTTCATCGATTTATAAGATGTTATCAGATCAAAAAAATATTGGTGGAAAATGGTTACTTCCAGTAGGTAACCTCTGCCTACCCTTCGGGATAAAAGGCTAGAGGTTTTTATTATTTTAAAAGCCCACGTCGAACCCCACAAATAAGGGTTCCGTACGGAACCCTAAGTGTGTGTAACAGGCGGTAGTGAATGTTTC
The DNA here is from genome assembly GCA_963855545.1 of Ethmia dodecea. NCBI lineage: Eukaryota > Metazoa > Arthropoda > Insecta > Lepidoptera > Depressariidae > Ethmia > Ethmia dodecea. Next base: position 1,285,096 of record OY979463.1, on the reverse strand, counting down.
CTGATTCCTTAGATTCATACTGACATAATCATCCAAGCCAATACAAGTGTTGGGAGCGCTTAATTTAGTTCGCAGTCCTACCGCGAACTAGTTCGTTCATTTAGTTCGTTTTTTTTAACATATGGAGATAATCTAATAAGGAAATGTTTTTCATAATATAATTGCAAAAACTAACTATAGATAGACTATAATTTATTATGAGACTTGTTAGAGCAGCAAGAGTAAAAAGTAAGAGCGAAATTGTTGACGAACTAGTTCGCTTAGTTCACCTAAAACTAGGTCGTTCGCGAACTACCCAAGACTAATACAAGTGCGAATGGAGTCTGTCTACTTGTATCGTTTTGAAACCTAAAGGCAAAGAGATTAAAATATAATAGAGGCATAGAGGGGGCATTGTGAATATTTTCATACAAAACTTTGAAGCTCAAGCGTCATGTCAGTCATTCGGTCGAATCACATACTGGACTTTTTCCATCTTGTAATAACTTTTGGTTTAAATTTTTCCTCGCTTTGTCCCCTCTATGCCCTTATATATTTTAATCTCTTTGCCTAAAGGCCTTATCTCAAATTTACAGCGTTTCATTTGTCACTAGATGCCGTCATGCCGACCATGTAAATGCACCCTAAAAGATCAGTTGCGAACATTTCATAGAAGATTATAATAAAACGAACACGCTTGTGTTGTGACAAGATGAAGTCATTGCAATAAATTGTGATTTTTGCATATAGGTACCCCGATATACCCTTTTTACTTAATTAACTTTTTTTTATATAAGAATATGAAAATAGGGCTACTGAAAAATATCGAAATCGCTTGCATCATCATTATCATTAACCCGTAACAGCCCATCTGCTGAGCTAAGGGTCTTTCCTCACACATGAGGAAGTATGCGAGCCCACCGCGGATTGGAAGATGGTATTAAGCTGACCACTTAACAGTCAGAATTTTTCAAGCGTAGTTGACGTTCCCGTGGGAATACGGGAATAAAATATAGCCTAAGTTACTCAGGGATTTTTCTAGCTTTCTATTGGTGAAAGAATTTTTAAAATCTGTCCTGTAGTTTTTGAGTTTATTCGTAACAAACATAAAAAGTTTTTAGTTTTAAAAATTTTTCAAGCCACCCAAGGGTATCTGGCATTTCAATAACGACTTCCATCGTGCGTAAACACAACGAAAACCGGAATCAACAATTTAACGTGCTTTCCGAAACGGGAAGCGCTCGTGATATTATATAATGCCACTAAGCGGTCACCCATTCACTGCATGACCGCACCCAACTTTGCTTAACCAGTGTGATCGTTACAAATACACTGGCACCGCAGGGCTACGAGCGCTTATCTTTATATAAAAATCGCTTTAAAATTACTAAATCTATAAAAAAATTGCATGGCCATTATGGCCAATTCTTCATTATCGCATAATATTGTCACACGATTATTAAAACATACAAGCTTACAATAATCATAAATAATATCATTTTATACAAATTTAATGTGCACTAGATTTAAGTGTCCTTGTAAAAATAATAACTTCGCAATTCGTGTTTTTGTTTTTGCAATTTATTTTTTTAAGATATCGACTCTTTATCGTGTGTAGTCACTTTATATCACAGCGCTTTGGGGTAAGATAGGACGTAACACGACATTATGTATCTTAAAACGTGATTGTCATGACAGTAACTAGTAGGTACCGTAGTACCACAAATGAATTCTTTGCAGATATTTACAATGAAATGATAATAATTTAATGAATTATTTTGAACAATATTTTATAGATATATTTTTATTTAAGTACCTATAATGATTTTCATGGTTTGTAACCGATTATTTTGCAAATAAATGTCTGTTTTTGTTTTTTCAATTTATTTTTTTAAGATATCCACTCTTTATCGTGTTTAGATATATCAATGTGGGGTAAGATAGGACGTAACATGACTATATAAGTATCTTACCTACCTATAACGTGATTGTCATGACATGACAGTAAGAAAGCAATGATACTGTCATTCACGATGTCATGGTCAGGTTTTCAAAATACATACAGTACTTTTTAACTTGGCTTCTCACAAAGATATTAAAGTAAGGATGAGTTATATTCATACTATGCGCGCGTTTGGAAATTGATCCGCTACAAGTGGCTACAACATTTACATACTTAATTCTTAGCGTACTTATAGCATACAATAATGACGGGGAAAGATGATACGGAACGAATAATCAAGAAAGAGACAACTAGCTGTCAAGAGTTGCGCTTGAAATACGACTTGAAATACAATGCGACTAAATAAAATGTGGTTAATTAACTACATTTGTCGGCCTCATTTTCCGCGCTCTAGTAACATATCTACGTCTTTCTATATATAATATCTTTGGCTTCTCAGAACATAGGCTTCGCCTGCGCAAACTCCCTTGTACCGCCAAATGGTCGCTAAAAATGTTATTGCGCAAACTTCAGAGAGCTAGGCTGCCAAGTTAAAGCGGCCGTACTGTACACAGAATTTACAATACTGTAGGTACGTACGAGTTTTTATAACTAGCTCGGCAGTGAAGGAAAACATCATGAGGAAACCAGAATCTCAGAATTGATTCTGAGGTATGTGTAACAGACCCGGTCCGGTGAAGATGGGCTCACCACCTATCACGTTTAGGGGTCCAAAGAATACTGGTGGTATTTCTAAAAATGGAATTTCTATGCCTACGCGATCGGGCATAAAAGGATGAGATTTTTATTTTATATTTTTGTATGTAGGTATGCTACTATGGAGGAGCGGAGGTGGAATGCTCCTCCATCGTGAAAAGGCAAGATCTTCCGCCAGGCGAGGTGATCGTGCCTGGGGACCGCGGTCCAACGATTGATGTTGGACAGTTTTATTTATACAAACTCATTAGAAAACTCCGATAGCGCGGTTTAGAACTCTGCCGTCTATTGGCGCGTTCTATGTAGTGTCGCTACACTACTAACTACCATGCATGACCTAAAACTTGGGGAGGGAGTTTAGGGTCTGCGCTCTGTGCCTAGGCTTGTTCCTGTAACGGGCAGGAAATTTAAATTTTTCATTGGTTTTGAATCTTATTTCAATTACATAGAGTTCAATATTTGGTGGTAACTATTGGCCCTCTGCCCGTTAAAATGTTAACTTACATAAAAAACTTTAAAAAGAAATTCTCGTAAAAGCGGTAGATAAAAATAAATCTGTCAGTTAGTTAGCTAGAAAAATAAATGCCATCAAAAACAAAACTTGTCAAAAACCCAAGTCTCGCAACTTAGCTCTTCTACGGTAAAAAGTTGTGAGATCCATGTAATACCAAGATAACAATATATATTTTTTTACGTTTTAAAATAAACAGAATGACTTGGCCATCACATGAAAACACAATGTATCTCACAAGTGATACATATTATATTGAATTAGATTGCTTAGTGCGATTGCCAAGTCAATTTATTTATTTAAAACATAAAATATTTAAAGAACTAAATGGTAGACGAACTAAGTAGTTCGCATATAGTTCACCTAAAGCACGCTCTTCCGACCTAAGTAGGTCTTTCGCGAACTACCCACGACTTCTGTCTACGTCTCCTATATTTTTTGGATAAAATAAAAGGTAGGTATCCAATATTTATACGTCGCGTCATTGATAAGAAGAGGCTGACGTTTTGTCTGTAGATGGAGTCACACAAACGCGCCACTCTTATCATGTTTTTCAACCTTTCGCCTCCGTTGAAAGCTTCGTTCAAGCTATATCTTGCGAACTTGTTTTATCTAGTTACGTACAAGTACATATTCCTGGTATTTCCCTTTAGATAATTTATAGTCATCGATGTGAAGGATCAATAGATAGGAACTAGATACTGAATACTGACCTTACGTACGTAGCCTATACATTTTGGCTTCTAGAGTAGTGTGTGACCGTGGAATCTGCTCGAAAGCTTTTTTTTTGGCACCACATTTTGCCAATGTCAAATAATTTAGTTTAGACTAGCGGACGCCCAGCGGCGTTGCCCGCGCGGATTCCCTTTATTCCCGTTCTCGTGGGAATTTCCGAAAATCCCTTTATAGTGGTTGCCTACGACATATTTAAGACACCTACATACCATATTTCAAATAGCGGGTGCCCAGCGGCGTTTTCCCGCGTGGATTCAGTTTATTCCCGTTCCCGTGGGAATTTCCAAAAATCCCTTCATACCGATTTCCTAAGACATATAACACACACTTCATACCATTTTTCAAGTTTCTAGGTGTTATCGTTTCGGAGTAGTACGTATTTATCTATTTAACCAGTTTTTAAATTTTCCCGTGGGAATGAGATATTTTCCTGGAATAAAAAGTACCCTAGATGTTGACCCGGGTACTCAGTTATCTCCATACCAAATTTCATCAAAATCCGTCCAGTAGTTTTTGAGTGATGCGTGCACAACCAGACAGACAGACAGACAGACAGACAAAAATTCCAAAAATTGGTGTTTCGGTATCTATGTCGATAACTATATACACTACCGTTAAAATTTTCAAAAAATATTTAATGTACAGACACGGCCCCGTTAGAGTTTTATTATATGTATAGAGAAGTCTTTATACTTACTTACTTACTTACTTTAATCTCAGTTAAATGGCTCTGCTTCAGAGACCATGCACAAAAATATGGTCTTCAACACTTTCCACATCCCTCCCTTGGTTAGCAACAGTAAAAGCACTTTTCATATCTCATACTCGGAAAGTAGTGTATGTTTGATCTGAGTACCGGGTCGGAAGCGATGATTCCCACCACAGAGAGATTCAGGGCTGTGATTCAAGCCCTCGGTCATCATAATTGCTTCCGGCCTTAGGGCGGGAATAAATAAAAAAAAAATAGTACTACATTTGGCAAAGACGTTTAAAGAAAAAGTTTCTCTAGGAAAGAGAATGAGTTTCTTCCAACCTCTTTGGGTGCCTAGTAGGGATACGAAACTTTTTACATCAATTAGAATAAGAAAAAAAGGTGCGGCCTTGTGAGTGTAGGTATAAACAACAGAAAATAGCCAGCGCGCGGGGCGGTACGCGTTCCATATTTGAAAATTAAAATAGGAGTAATAATTTGGTAAGCTGTTCCGAAATTCAAAATCTTGTTTTTCATCAACACTAATAAGCATAGAAGGCTTTACAAGAATATGTACTTTTGTACATATTATTATAAAGAGGAAGGATTTGTATATTATTTTTGTAATGTTATTTAGATTAGGTACTTTATTATGTAGTATTCAAAGAAGTTTAAAAGAAAAAGTTTCTCTTTCTTCCAACCTCTTTGGTTGTATTGTTGACAATTTTGTTTTTTTTTGTAGGTATAATTGCGTTCTTGCATGTTTGAATTTTTGTAAAATTGTAATTTTTTTTGTTTACTTTCCTTGAATTCGAAATGAAAAGTAGAGTGTTTAACGCGGGTGGAAGTTATCAATTCCTACTCGGACTATATCCGCCCTCGCTACGCTCGGGCGTCTAAATACCTCGTATGGGAATTGATTCCTTCCGACCCTTGTATAACAATCTACTATTTACTGAAGACTTCATTGTGACTTGTGTAATACAAAAATGTGCATCCTTCACATTTTATAGAATTTCCCATTCACTAACACACTTTCACGCACACTTTCCACATAATATTGGCGATTGGCCTATAATTAGTAACGCATTTACCTACCAAATTAGTTATTTTAAGAATTATGTTTACTTACTTTTGCTAATTATTTTTAGTTACTACATTATTGGCGAACCAAATTAATAAATCTATACTCTATACTAATATTATAAAGAGGAAAGATTTGTATGTTTGTATATTTGTAATGAATAAACTCAAAAACTACCGAACGGATTTTTAAAATTCTTTCGCAAATGGAAAGCTACATTATCACTGAGTAACATGTACATTTTATTCCCGTATTCCCACGGGAACGGGAACTACGCGGGTGAAACCACGCAGAACCGCTAGTTCTAAATAAATACCTATAGCTACTTATTGTTATTTCAAGAAAGTTCGTTTACACAAATGATTGTTTTTTTTTTACAAAGAGAATGTAATTTATTTAATAACAATTATAAAATACACATAATATTTACAAACTAAACTAAACTAAAGATAAAAAATGTCCTCCAGCGCACCATGTTGAGGTAAGGCACCCAAAATGCTATCAGCATTCAGCATTTCCCCTCTGGACAGCCAAGCTAATCCTTGGAGCGAAATAGCTGTTATATCGTGCAATTATGTTTTTAATTAATTCATACAAAACACAATAATTTTTGGAAACTCGTTTTATTAGAAAAGACATTCACTGACAAACGACAGCTCTAAGCGCGGGAGGACAAGTGATGTCCTACAGTTTATAATAGCTATATAACAATAGCCACCAGCCCTTGGGTCGCGAGTGGCCTCTATTTTCTCTCTCTCTCTCTCAATATTAATAAAGGTATTTTTTTCAAGGTTATCTACGAAATGGATTTGGAAAATGCCAACTGCAAACATAAGGTGTCCGAGTGCGTGGATATGGAGGCTCTATACATCGACAGACCTATAAAGTTTGACCGGTGAGTGATACTACAGGTCGACAAATTTAAATCAAAGAGTTAGAGCAGTGATAGCCTTACGGTTAAAGAGCCTGCTTCACATGATAAAAAACAATGAGGCTCGGGTTCGAGTCCTGGCATGTGCATGAGTTTTTCAAAACTTACGTACATATTTATCACTAGCTCGACGGTGAAGGAGAATTTCGTGAGGAAACCCGCAGATCCCTGAATTAAGTCTGAGACATGTGTAAAAATCCTATCACGTTAAGGAGTCAGCTAAATCATAATTATTGTAAACCATATTTAGGTAAGACATGAGATTAAAAACAGAAACTCAAGGGCAAGAGTTTCTTGCTGGTCTTCTCGGGGTACTGCATTTGGAACCAGCAACTCGTCGGTGGAGATGGGCTGCTTTTTACACTCAGCCAATCTTCATGGACGAGTTTAGAGTGCCTTGTTATTAGACTGTTGTCATTTCTAAGTGTATTTTTATCTGCAATGCTTTCCATATATAATTTAATAATAGTTTAAGTACTCAATGCCCTGTGTAAATTTTTTGTTGTGCAAATCATTGTACTAATAAATAAATTATTATTATTATTATTATTATTATAATTCTGAAGAAAGTAATTTTTTTTTTATTTGGTTTTCTGTTTCATAGTTTTCTATAGTAAAGCCTCATTTTCACGTCAATATCCACTGAAAGATTGCTATAGCGCAGTGGCGGGCTATGCCTGTCGGAGGCCCGGGGCGGAAAAACTGAAAGAGGCCCCCCGGTCTTAGAACTTTTGGATTTTGAGGCCCATGGCATTTAGAGTAGCTTTATTCTGTAAAGAACCGCGGGTTCAAATTGGAACCGAGACACAATTAAAAATTCTATTGTGTCTCGGATGCTTGGTCTTAGAGGTTAATAGTATTTGTATCTATGAAGCCTCCAACCAACACCCAACTACCTTTTATCCTGGTTTAGGGTTTGATTAAGAGAACTTTTCGCTAAATTTGGAGGCCCCCCAAGGCCCGGGGCCGACCGCCCCTTCCGCCCCTACCTTAGTCCGCCAGTGCTATAGCGACCGAGTAGATTCGCATCATTGTTAACATAACACGAGTAGCATACTCGGCCACAGCGCGACCGTACGTTTTTTTAAATTATTAAATAAAAAAAAAACTAATTTCTTTCAGAGAAATAACTGCCCTAGAGAAGTTATTAGAGGAACTTCACAGGGTGTTCTCTCACGATCACGTGAACATACAGGATGTCCAAAAACTGATGGCTGGGTACAAATCTGATCCTAAAGACTGGCGAAAGTACGCCAAGTTTGACCGTTTTCGGTAAGTATTTTTTTTACAATTATTATGAACTAGTTTTTATTGTATAGGGGGCAAAAAGATTAAAATATAATAAGGCATAGAGGGGAAAAAGCGAGAAAAATTTGAAGTGAACAGTTATTCCAAGTTGAATAAGTCTAGTACAATTTCGAACGAATGACAGCTCGCGTTCATACTAACTGACATGACAAGGACATGACGCTTAGGCTTCAAAGTTTTGTATGAAAATATTCCCAATGCCCCCTCTATGCCCTATTATATTTAAATCTCTTTGATAGGGGGCCAACGAGCAGCCGGGTCATCTGATGGTAAGTGACTACCGTTGCCCATGGACACCTGCAACTCTGGTCACAAGTGCGTTGCCTTTGAGTGGGACTCCCGAGAGAGAGAGTATTCCCACGGGAGTACTCTCTCTCTCTCTCTTTTTGAAGGTTGAAGGTCGTATCGGACTTGTCTTCGCTTCTAACATACAATCACTAGCGCGACGGTGAAGGAATACATCGTCAGGAACCCGTACACTTTAGAATTCATGGATCCCTCTCCAAAGAGCTTATTGTCGTCACGTTTTGTGGTGTCACGTCGTGTGTCAATATTTATTAAAAACTAGCGACCCGCCCCGGCTTCGCACGGGTGCAATGCTTATAAGATTTTCCCGCTTTTCTGTTGAAATTTTTCCTGAATTTTCTTTGCTATAAACCTCACGGAGCCCGAGACCTTTCCAACAAATGCAAAACCGTGGAAATCGGTTCGTGCGTTCTGGAGTTATAGCGTCAGGAAGGAAAACCCGACTTATTTTTATATAGTAGACTAGCGGCCCAGTACGTGCTTCGCAACGTATAAATGAAGAACCACTCGACAGATTTTAAGAAAACTTTACATAAACCATCAGCTGAATAGTCCGAATAAAGCCTAAAAATTTGGTTTGGATAGGTGAGCCCGTTCTTGAGTTATAAAATAACAACGAAAAGTGGCATTGATTTTTATATAATATATAGAAGATTTGTTGTCTGTAAAGTCGGTTTACGGACGATAATTCTATGTGATAACGTCATAAGAAAAATGGCATAGTGAAACAGAGATAGATGCGTCACCAGCCGAACGCTTAGGCCGATCGTGCATCTATCTCTTGTTCCGCGCTCTCGCTTGCACACTCGGTTCAAGCGGAACGTGACAATTTTTCGTGCGTGGAACCGGCGTTCATCGATTTATAAGACGTTGTTAAATTTATTATAAATAAATAAATATTTATAAATACTAAGGATTTGATTCTGAGGAATCTGCAACAGAAAATATACTGGTGAAACTTGGGTATTTTCCAGAAGCCATCGCCCTCTGAAATGTAGCGTGAGCATGTATTCTATTTGTATTTTAGTGTCCAAGTGAAGTCGCTGGTATAACTAGTCCTAAAAGGAAGTGCAAATTATGGAATGGATCGTCGAATCAACTATAGCACGTTTTAAATATAATTCCTAAGAATAAAGTATCTTCCGGTAATAGTAGAGAGCCTTGAGTTAACGCTATTTGTAACAGGTGGTCAATTTATGAGTCGTTCGTTGCGATTCGCATTCAATAAATAAAAAAAAAACTCACATCCTTTTTTCCCCTAACCGCAGACGTATTCACAGAGACTCGATACCGTTTCCGTTCGATTCGAGTCGAATCTATCGACATCGGAAACGAATTTATCGACATCGGAAACGAATCTATCGAGATGATTGACACCAACTGTCATATGTGACATTAGTTTTCAATACCAACATCAGCCCATCTTGATTCGTTTCCGATGTCGGTAGATTCGACTCGAATCGAACGGAAACGGTATCGAGTCTCCGTGAATACGTCTGCTGGTACGCATATACTTACATTTATCAGTATATTCTTTGGACCCCTAAATGTGATAGATGGTGAGCCCATCGCCGGACCGGCAGGCGTATTCACAGAGATTCGACTCCGATATTCGACTCGGAATCGGAAAATCTGTCGAAAGGTTTCGAGATGGGCTATTCACAGATGTCATATTTGACATAAGGATTCGACAGATTTTTCTATCGAATGTCGAGTCTCCGTGAATACGCCCACGAGTCTGTTACACATGCCTCAGAATTACTTAATTCTTGGACTCGCGGGTTTCCTCACGATGTTTTCCTTCACCGTCGAGCTAGTGATAAATATGTACGTAAGTTTTAAAACGTGTTCTTTAACCTGCGGTTATCTCGAAATTTAAAAAACAGTGATAATATAGCTTTCCATTGGAGAGAGAATTTTTAAAATCGGTCCAGTAGTTTTTAGTTTACCTATTCGTTATAAACATAAATTTATTTTCTCTTTACGTATTTAATATTAGTGTAAAAATCAAAAAATATACTCACACCTTCATCGTTAAAGGATAAGAACGGTGAACGGGATAAAAATCAGCACCGACTAGAAAAATTACATCTCAAGGCTGATATCAATAACTTTGCAAAAAACAACTTGAGAATAAACTAAAATTCAAAAAAACAAAGTTAAATTCCTAATCTGCTTGATAACACTACTTAAGTAAATATGTTGACGGCAAAATTTTAGTGGATTTTCGATCTAAGATAAGATATTATACAACATCATCAATCAATCTTTCTATAGATACCTTTATCTAATATTGATCTACATCTACGCTAAGCTAATACTAGTATAAAGAGGAAAGATTTGTATTTTCAAAGTCAACGTCAAAGTCAAAATACAAAATAAAATGTATTTTGACTTTGACGTTGACTTTGAAAATACAAATCTTTCCTCTTTAGTCTGAGAAACGTCAATTTATAATAACAAGGCACTCTAAACTCGTCCATGAAGATTGGCTAAATGTAAATAGCAGCCCATCTCCACCGACGAGTTGCTGGTTTCAAATGCAGTACCCCGAGAAGAGCCAGCAAGAACTCAAGGGCAGCTCTTTTTAATCTCATGTGTTTTTGTATGTTTGTTACGAATAAACTCAAAAACTACTGAATTGATTTTATAAATACTTTCACCAATGGAGAGCTATCCCTGAGTCCCATAGGCTATATTTTATTCCCGTATTCCCACGGGAACTACGCGTAAAGCTCGTCTACTTATAAAATCAAAATACCACTTACTCTCTGATTAATTACGAAATTATTAGCTCGACGGTGAAGGAAAAGATCGTGAGGAAACTCGCAAGTATTAGAATTAATTCTGAGGCATGTGTAACGGACCCGGTCCGGCTATGGGCTCACCACCTATCAGGTTTAGGGCTGGAATGTACTCGTGAAAAGTGTCTATTTTCAGATATTGGCCTCCTCTAGGAACTCGTTAAGTAAACGCATAGGTTAAAAATCCCGTATCTAGTGACTGTACCATTTCATTTAAGTTCTTAGTTTTTAGCAAAGAGATAAAATTTAATAGGACATAGAGGGGACAAAGCGAGGAAAATTTGAAGCCAAAAGTTATTCTAAGTGGAATAAGTCTAGTACAATTTCGACCGAATTTCGACCGTTCATAGTTACAAAGTTTTGTATAAAAATATTCCCAATGCCCCCTCTATGTCATATTATATTTTAATCTCTTTGGTTTTTAGCATGTATTTCTTGTATTCTGTGTTTACGTCCAGTAGAGTAGGTACACTCTATTTTATATATTTTAAGTAACTTTATTTGCCCCAATTAAGGATTGTACTCAGTTATGTGACCCAAATAAAAAAAAAACTTTTTTCAACTGACTTTTAAAAGGAGGGGGTTATCAATTCGTCTGTATGTTTTTTTTATGTTTGTTACTCAATAATGTTAAAATCATTATTGTTACTTCAAAACTTTCGACTGGGTGAACCGATTTGGATGATTCTTTTTTTATTTGAAAGCTGGTGCTTCCAGATTGGTCTCATTTTAATGTGGTCGTGTTTTACCATATAAGTTGAAGTCGGTTTTTCACTCTTTAGAGTTCAATGTTGTTTAATTATTTTCTTCCAGCTACACCCGCAACCTCGTTGATGCTGGCAACGGAGCATTCAACATAATGATCCTGTGTTGGGGACCTGCACATGCGTCGGCCATCCACGACCACGCCGACTCTCACTGCTTCATGAAGATGCTTAGCGGAAATCTGGATGAAATACGGTAAGATGGCTGGCAAAGGCCGTTTTTACATTATCCTATGGAGGAGCGGAGGTGGAATGCTCCTCCATCGTGAAAAGGGAAGATCTTCCGCCAGGCGAGGTGATCGTGCCTGGGGACCGCGGTCCAACGGTTGATGTTGGACAGTTGTATTTATACAAACTCATTAGAAAACTCCGATAGCGCGCTTTAGAACTCGGCCGTCTATTGCGCTAAAGGCTTTTTGGCGGGAATCCGAAGAGGGTCGTAATGTTTTTCGTAAAGTTTTCATTTTGCTATATATTATGTGGAAATTCGATAAAATGCGCAGGATGGACATTTTTGGGATTGCCTCAAGAAGTCAGAACAAAAAATTATAAATCTGTGGTCACAACGAAGTCTTCAAGGGAGAGATTTAGAAAGTGTTGAAGATACTGAATTTTTGTGCATGGTCTTATTAAACTATAGTATAAAATAAATTGGAAAACTAAATTTTAAAAGCCTAAAGGAGCAGTGATAGCCCGGACGGTTAAAGAGCCGGCCTAAAATCAGTGAGGCACGGGTTCGAATCCTGGCATGTACCAATGAGTTTTTCAAAAACTTACGTACATATTTATCACTAGCTTGACGGTGAAGGAAAAACATCGTGAGGAAACCCGCAGGTCTCAGAATTAATTCTGAGACATGTGTAAACAGACCCGGTCCGGCGATAGGCTCACCACCTATCACGTTTAGGGGTCCAATATATCTCGTGAAATGTGGGTATATCCAGTAATGGAATACCTCTGCCTACCCCCTCGGGGATAAAAGGCGTGAGATTATATTATTATTATATATTAAAACTAAATTACTACTTGACATTGTCAAAATGCGGTGCCATTTAAAAAAAAACTGCGTTAAATTGTGACTCTTAAGTTGTAGGTGTCCATAGGCGACGGACGTCACTTACCATCAGGTGACCCGTCTGCTCGTTTGCTCCCTTTTTTATTATAAATAACATTGAGAAATAAAAATGTTATAAAACTTAAAATTTGATTTTCGTAACAAAACTTAGGTGGTCCGGTTACTATTGAGTTCACCGTCGCGTTGTTCATAAGCGGTCGAATATATCAAATGTATTTTCGCAACGAACAAGCGACATGCTCAAGATAAGAAAATATTTGTCTTTGAATAATATTATTCATTGCTTTATTGATAATAAACTATAAAGTTTATTAAATGATTGTAGCAATAATAATATTCACAAAGTTGCATCATTGTGTATGTTTTTATTATTTACCGCCTGCGCGGATCCAGTTTGTTCCCGTTCCCGTCTAATTTTTAAAAATCCCTTCATAGCGGTTGCCTACGACATATAAGACAGCTACATACAATATATTTCAAGTTTCTATTTGTTACCGTTTCGGAGTATTACGTATTTCTTTTTATAACCAGTTTTTATATTTTCCCATTTCCCTAAATGTTGACCCAGCTACTCAGTTATCTCCATACCAAATTTCATCAAAATTCGCCCAGAGAGATGCGTGCACAACCAGATATCGATTATCTACATCGATAACAGAACTATCTACACTACCGCAAAATTTTAAAAAAATATTTCAATTTTTATTATACTTAAGTAGGTACCTATAGATAGATATAGATTAATAGTTCACTATCACTAACGGTGAAGGAATACAGTGACATTTGCAGGCCTCGTAACTCTGAGACATGTATCACAGCAAGCCGGTCTGGTGACGTCCTGTCACGTTTAGGGGTCTGAAACATCCACTGGTGAAAATGAGTACATCTGTGAATGCAATACCTATGTCGCCTTCGTCGGGTATACAGTCACAAATATTTCACCCACCTCCGAATTTCGGAACTCACGAATAAAGAAAGAAAACCTTTTATCGCAGAGGGTCGGTAAGTTATTCTATTTCTAGAAATAGAAGTTTCCCAAGTATATTCTTTGATCCCTAAAAGTGATAGTTGGTGAGCCCATCGCCGGGCCTGAGGCTGTTACACATGCCTCAGAATTTATTCTGGGACCTGCGGGTTTCCTCGCGATGTTTTTTTTTACTGTCGAGCTAGTGATAAATATGCCTTACGCATAGCTGGTGGTATCGGGTACCACCAGGTTACTAGAAAAGACTAAAATCCCCCCTATTCTGTTCCTCCTCTTACCCTAAGAACAAGCCTTGGGAAAACAGTTTCTTCCATATTTTCGGACGTAAGTTTCGGATTTAAACGTGACATGTTTAATTATATTCGTGTATAATGTACCAGCGGTTCTGCGCGGTTTCACCCTCGTAGTTCCCGTTCCCGTGGGAAAACGTAAAAAAAAAAAATAGCCTATGTTACTCAGGGATATAGTAGGTTTTCATTGGTGAAAGAATTTTTAGAATCGGTTTAGTAGTTTTTTAGTTTATTCCTTACAAACATACCTACAAAAATACAAATCTTTATAATTTTTCTAGATGTGTAGATTAATATGGTAAATCTTCTTATCTTCCAGATACGACTGGCCGGATACAACTCAACCAGAAGTGTTCAGAAGATTAAAACAAAACACCAAAGCAAGGAGGCGGTGCTGCTCCGAAAGCGAAGACAGAATCCTCCAAGGAGTTTCCGACCTCACCCTGAGCTGTCAAAATGACAGATGTCAAAACTTCGGCGGGAAAATCGACGGAAACGGCAACCAAAATGGCGGCGATGAAGAGGGTGGAGATTATGATGCACAGAATATGAAAGAAATCGGGAGGACGAGATTGGAAGTGAATGATGTTTGTTATATTAATGGTGAGTGTTTTTGATCAAATAATAATTTTTCAGACATTACTTAGTACCTACTGGTAAATGAAAATGTACTTATTAATTTTCTGTAGGTAATTGAGAATTACAAAAGTCATTAGTCTAATAACAAGGTACTCTAAACTCGTCCATGAAGATTGGATAAATGTAAAAAGCAGCCCATCACCACCGACGAGTTGCTTCCAAATACAGTACCCCGAGAAGAGCCAGCAAGAAACTCAAGGGCAGCTCTTTTTAATCTCATGTCTTCAGCTAGTAACTACACTCGGCGTCAAAAAAATCGCGCCTTCGGAAAATAATAGGTACTTTAATAGTAGATTGTGTCATAAGGGAGCAAAACTATATTTTTACGGCGAGGGCGTTTTATTAAATCACGAACATAGTGAATGGTTCTAGGATAGAATCCCGAACGTAAATGTAGAATCATGAACGAAGTGAGGGGTTTAAAGTACGTAGCCCAAGGTAAAAATAATTTTGCGACCGAATGATACACTCTGCTTTTCATACCTCTCTATGAGAAAAAATGTTGATGACATTGTTTGCTTCTTTTTTTAATATATTCCGGTGTTTAACTATCACCGCAGTCAATGCTACTTGAATACATTTTAAAATATAAAATACACAAACAATTCAATGTCGGAATTCGAAAATTTTGCGTAAAATAAAATGTAAATTGTGAAAAATAAGTATGAAACCGCGCGCATTGCCACAGCAATTTTTCTGACAGTGTGGCACAACCATCGAACCCCATTCAGCCTTGTCAGCATATAAGCATCTATGCTTGTCAGCCTAATGCGGCGAAAAATGGAACTAATATTTTGTTATAGTACTTAAGCTACAGTGGTGCCAACCTTAGATGCAAACTTATTTTGTTAATCTCTTTGGCTAAGGATGTTGCGGGATATTTTTAATTCCAAATTCAAAACACTTTTATTCGCACTTATTAAAATCCTATCGGAAAAGACTTACTTGATCCCTGTTATTGAGGACCAAAACGTCACTTTTCTAATAGATGGTGTGAAAACCACTTTTAATCACATTTAGAATCTATGGTGATGGGACTATTAAGTATCATTTTAAACATTAGTTTAACGACATTAAAATTAACAATCATTTATGCCATAAAAAAAAACATTTCACCCAAATAACGACGTTATACAAAAATAATGCATAATTACTTTATAAAAGGGCCGCTAGTTGCGCTACCTTTTAGAGGTATAAAGGGGGGGGGGGGGTAAAACTAGGTTTTATGTAATTTTTAAGCATTTTTTTGTCTTACTTTAATTCTTTGTCAACAAACTTTTTCTTCTTCTTTTGCAATCACTTCTTTTTTTATGACCTAGCAAGACTAAAGTACGATTTGCTGAATGTTGATGATTAGACCTATAAAATGATACCTAATAGTCCCATCATCATTGATTCTAAATGGGATTAAAAATGGTTTTTCAAAGGTGCGATTTTTTTGACGCCGAGTGTAGTAGTATGGTTTACAATAATAATTATAATTAATAGCCTTACATAGTGTCGAGTCGGTTTCCCATGCTTGTTGGTCTACTAAGTAGTCTGTAATTTTATAGTAGCCTTCTTTATGTAATTTTTGCTTAACTATTGTTTTAAATTTGCCAAGAAGCAAATTTTGTTATTCTCTCGGAATTATTGTAAAAGCGTATACATTGACCCACCCATATATGATTTGGTTACTTTAGATCAGCCATACTCAACCTTTTTTTTATAGGGGCCACAAACACGTTTCAGTCATGGTGTCGAGGGCCGCAAGCAAAAATTATTTAGGTGTTATTTAAAAAAACCTGATTCCAAGTTAACGATGTACCTAGTTAAAAAAGAAGTTTTAACAAAGATGTTTATATGTTTTAATGCGATTTTTGATACTGTGAACACTTTTTCAGTACTTTATCAAGGTCTGGCTGGCGATTAGATATTTTTCTTTTGTATTTAGAAGACACTCCTGACATTATATTGATACTAAAACCACAATTAACTGCAATTACTGGGCGAGATTAGCTATAGCTGATAGCGCTCGCCTCACATTCCCGTTCTGATACACCCATTCTCTGATGGGCGCGCAATTTAAAATGTTTTACAATAAATTTGTAACTTCAGATGGGCCAATAACAAAGGTCCGGCGGGCTGCATGCGGCCCGCGGGCCGCAGATTGAGTATAGCTGCTTTAGATAATCGACTAACATAAGCAGCCAGTTCATTCTTATTTCTAGTGTTTATACAATGTCTGTCACATTTTTCGCTCAGGCGCCAGAGGTCTACTTCTCAAATAGCCCATTTCGCATTTTGACTACTTCTCATAAGTGACTACTTCGCTATCGGCCCACTTAGCAAACAGTCTATTTCGCATTCTGTCTTATTCTCGAACTACCTATTTCGCAAACTGTCTACTTTTTTTTCTAACGTCATTTTTCGGACAGTTAATATCAAAATGGATTTAAGTAAAATTATTAACTCATATACAATACAAATACAATAACTGTTTATTGTACACCAAAAACAATACAATATGGATACCAACATTAACTAAAGTACAATGGGCGGTCTTATCGCTTTTAGCGATCTCTTCCAGACAACCTTAGGATGGATGAAACTGAGAGATATCAGATAACGAACTAGGGTAGCCCTTTGAGTATTAAATGGTTTAATACTCAAAGGGGTAGTCGGTGCACTATATATTATTATATATATATATATATTATATATTACATAAATACATATATATAATATATAATATATATATATATATAATATATATATAATATATATATATATATATATATATATATATATATATATATATATATATATATATATATATATATATATATATATATATATATAAATATATAATCTCACGCCTTTTTTTATTCCCGAGGGGGTAGGCAGAGGTATTCCATTACTGGATATACCCACATTTCACGAGATATATTGGACCCCTAAACGTGATAGGTGGTGAGCCCATCGCCGGACCGGGTCTGTTTACACATGTCTCAGAATTAATTCTGAGACCTGCGGGTTTCCTCACGATGTTTTCCTTCACCGTCGAGCTAGTGATAAATATGTACGTAAGTTTTTGAAAAACTCATTGGTACATGCCAGGATTCGAACCCGAGCCTCACTGATTTTCGGCCGGCTCTTTAACCGTCCGGGCTATCACTGCTCCTAATATATATATATATATATAAGTATCAGTATATACATAATAATATTAAATAAATTAAGCAAGAGTACAAAATACTTACACACATTCACACATACTTGAGGATAAAAATGAATAATAATAATAATGCATAATTATAACATGTAGGAGTCTATATGCGGTTGAAGTTTTAATTTGTTTTAGATTTTCAGAACAATGATTTTTGTTTAAAATAATAAGCGAAACTCTGTGCGACTAAAGAAGTATAAATGTTTGTTTAAGTTAGGGATTAGACCTCTGACGACATTAAAATAGCTTATTATTAAAAAATATCATTTACATAACATTATTTATTATAATATTACCTACTTACATAATAATATACTTTTTACTAATATTAGGATGTTTGTTGCTCTTTTACGCAAAAACTACTAAACAGATTTTTATTAAACTTTACAGTGATATAGCTTAGCCATTAGAGTAACACATAGGCTATATTTTATCCCCGTATTTCCACGGGATCGGGAACTACGCGAGTGAGACCGTAAGGCGATTCTAGTTTACGTATAATCCTTAGGTACTCGGAAGGATAGATAAGATGTTATGTTTTTAAAAGATAATGAACTTTTGACTCCATCTGTACTTCAGTCGTTGTTTGACAAGTAGACATTTTGCGAAATAGGTAGTTCGAGAATAAGACAGAATGCGAAATAGACTGTTTGCTAAGTGGGCCGATAGCGAAGTAGTCACTTATGAGAAGTAGTCAAAATGCGAAATGGGCTATTTGAGAAGTAGACCTCTGGCGACTGAGCGACATTTTTTTTGTGAAGTGATATATTCTTTTCAACCAAAGAGATTAAAATATAATAGGGCATAGAGGGGACAAAGCGAGGAAAATTTAAAGCCAAAAGTTATATCAAGTGGAATAAGTCTAGTACAATTTCGATTGAATGACAGCTCGCGTTCATGCTAACTGACATGACGCTTGAGCTTCAAACATGCTTCAAAGTTTTGTATGAAAATATTCCCAATGCCCCCTCTATGTCCTATTATATTTTAATCTCTTTGTTTTTAACATTATGTTTTTGTAAATATACTGTGACACCAGTGTCAGTATATTAATTTCTTTTTAATCTGTCATGCACCTTTTTCCAGATGCCTTAGGTCTTCACCGGGTGGAGAATCCATCTCATGTTGACGGGGCCGTCTCCTTGCACCTCTACTGCCCACCCTTCGACAGTTGTCGGGTGTTCGATGCCCGGACAGGGAAACCGACGGAAGTCAAAGTCACTTTCTGGTCCGAATATGGGAAAAAAATTAAGAGGGTGAGTTAGTGGTGAATCTTTAAAAAAAAAAGAGTAAAAAACCGACTTCGACGAAATAGCACTAAAATTATCGATGTAGGTCAAAGAGATTAAAATATAATAGGACATAGAGGGGGCATTGGGAATATTTTCATACAAAACTTTGAAGCATGTTTGAAGTTCAAGCGTCATGTCAGTCAGTGTGAACGCGAGCTGTCATTCGGTTGAAATTGTTCTAGACTTATTCCACTTGGAATAACTTTTGGCTTCAAATTTTCCTCGCTTTGCCCCCTCTATGCCCTATTATATTTTAATCTCTTTGATGTAGGTACATAATGGGCTCGATTCTGCATTACAGCGGCTATACTTATTTTAGTTTAGTCCTGTCATTTTCTTTCTCCTAGAAAAGAAAAGAGACGAGAGATGTTTAGTCCTGTCAAATTAAAATAAGTAAGGTGTGTTTAGCAATTTTAGCGACGCCGACGATGTAAAAAGTTCATGGATAAAAGTGACAGTTATGCACGTTCATAAGGTCCAAATTAGTTGTTTTTTACATGTTTGACATTACTCTTCAATCTATGGTTTGTTTCTGTCCTTTTTCTTCCGTATTCTATGGAGAAGAATAGGAAGAATCACTTACAATTAGGAATTTTAGCAGGTCTGCAGAATTAAGTCTATTATAAAATTTAATTTCGTTGATTTTTTAAAAACTGCTCGATTTCTATACATAAAATTTAAATGGGACCCCCGCAATATGATCCACCAAACAAAAAAAATAATCAAAATCTATTCATAATCGGCGGAGTAAGCAAACAAACGTAATCGAATTAGGAACCTCTTCTTTCTTTGAAATCGGTTAAAAAATATTAATCTGACGCCTTCTACCCCTGAGGGTGCAGGCAGAGGTATTTCATTACTGGATATACCCACATTTCACGAGATACATTGGACCACTAAACGTGATAGGTGGTGAGCCCATCGCCGGACCGGGTCTATTTACACATGTCTCAGAATTAATTCTGAGACCTGCGGGTTTCCTCACGATGTTTTCCTTCACCGTCGAGCTAGTGATAAATATGTACGTAAGTTTTTGAAAAACTCATTGGTACATGCCAGGATTCGAACCCGAGCCTCACTGATTTTCGGCCGGCTCTTTAACCGTTCGGGCTATCACTGCTCTTTTTTTGAAGTTGGTTAAAAAATATTAATGTGACGCCTTCTACCCCTGAGGGTGCAGGCAGAGGTATTCCATTACTGGATATACCCACATTTCACGAGATACATTGGACCCCTTAGAGTGATAGATGTGGTGATCCTATCGCCGGATCGGGGTCTGTTACAATGCCTCAGAATTAATTCTGGGATCTGCGGGTTTCCTCACGATGTTTTCCTTCACCATCGATGTAATTAGTAAGAATGTAGGCTTTCAGGCAAGCTTTTTTAAAAGACTTATTGGTACAAGTCAGGATTCGAACCCGAAAGTGGTGTTTTACTGCGGTAGTGAGACTTTACGCAAAATCAACAAAATTTACATAAACTCTCAATGAAAAAAAACTGTGATTTTTTCTTCTTTAGAATATGTAAATGATATTTCTTTAACATATTTGTAACTACCCTTAAAAAAATTGCACTTTAAATTGATTTAAAATGACCTTACATAGTGAGCATGTAAATACTTCGATTTTATTTCAATTTCGTTAACAATTTCAGGTTATGGAGGCCAGCCACATAGCTGACAGCCAACAGTGATCTAAACTGAACCAATTAAATCAATGTTACACGTAATATATTATTTATTAATTGTATTCCATAGTACAGTCAAGAGTACATGAAGCTTTACACTTGTATTGCAAGTCTGACCTCTAAGGCGATTGTAATAAGAACGTTATAAATGATGTGTCAAGCTCCCCGTGCACTTGACTGTACTTATTTGAATATTCTATGAACCAGTGACGAGATAAAAAAAATATTTTTATTTTATAGCGACATCTATGATAAGATGGAGAAACTAAGTAATAAATAAACTGCAGTAAGCCTCTATGAAGTACAGATATGTACCTATAATTAGATGGCGATGTATCTATAAGATGCTTTTTTTATTGATTCATAACCGAAAATAGTTGTAATTTTTTTGTATTTTTAAATTACTTTAGCTGTAAATATACTGGTGGTTTTTTTTTTACCGTCTGGAAAAAATATGACGTATAAGGTATCTATAGCCGAAGTTATGCACGAGATTAATTGTTAAAATATAGTCATGTTTAATGCCATTCACAAAATCTAGGAAACTACGCGCACTACTATGTAGTTTTTCCAGACGGTAAAAAAAGTCACCCTGTATAATCTTATCTGTAATTATTATTCATTTATCTTTTTTATATACAAAGCGTAACAGAAAAAGCGCATTTCCTCATACACCCCAATTAGTAGGTATAATAAGTGTCCAGCCAATGTTCTTAAATATCGATTAATAATAGCACGATTTCCATAGAAAGCACTAAATTCAGCTACGATAATTAATTTTTTTGAAAAAATTAACACATTAAAAATTGCTGAAATCGAATAAGTAGTCGATACTGAACAAACTAATTTCAGGAATTGCGCTTATTCTGTTACATGTTGTATAATTTATTATATTTGTATATTATGTTCAGAGGTACATACTTAAACCTTATTTATATTGTAAATGTAAGAGAGATATTAAAATAATAGAATAATTTTATATTGAGGTGATTAAGTATAAGTACGAAAATAAACAAGTTCATAATATTGAAGAGTTTTTTGGTTTCAAATGTAGGCTTTCCATACATACCAAACTCAACCCCTACTTTTACAATTATAGGGGACGATTTTTGAAAAATACAAAAAAAAAAATATAATATACTAGTATATAATCTCACGCCTTTCATCCCCGAAGGGGTAGGCAGACGTATTCCATTACTGGATATACCCATTTCACGAGATACATTGGACCCCTAAACGTGATAGGTGGTGAGCCCATCGCCGGACCGGGTTTCTTACACAGAATTATTTCTGGGATCTGCGGGTTTCCTCGCGATGTTTTCCTTCACCGTCGAGCTAGTGATAATTATGTACGTAAGTTTTTGAAAAACTCATTGGTACATGCCAGAATTCGAACCCAAACCTCACTGATTTTCAGCCGACTCTTTAACCGTAGAGGCTATCACTGCTCAAAAAAATGTATCTTATCATTTATTTCTAAGAGTATTTGTTTCAAGTATCAACTTGATAGACGTAAAAAACAACACGTCTCCATACAGTCTCCAGTTTCAACTCTTTAGGGTTTTTTTTTTTGGAAAATCCAGAAATACGTGTCTTGTGGTTTGTTTTGAGAAGTATTCGTACAAACTTTCAACCCTTTAGGTGTTTTTTTTTGGAAAATCCAGAAATACGTGTCTTGTTGTTTGTTTTGAGAAGTATTCCTAAAAAGTTTTGAATTGATACACCCAAAAATGAAGGCTTTTCATACATACCAAACTCAACCCCTACTTTCAGGCCTTTAGGGGATGATTTTAGAAAAATCCAAAAACACGTATCTCGTCATTTATTTCTAAGAGTATTTGTGTCAAGTTTCAACTTGATAGACGTAAAAAACAACACATCTCCATTCAAACTCCAACCCCCTGTTTCAACCCCTTAGGGGAGGTTTTTTTGGAAAATCTAGAATCACGTGCGCTTAACCAATTTTAAAAATTCTTTCGCCAATGGAAAGCTACAATATCCCTGAGTAACATAGGTTATATGTTATTCCCGTGTTGCCCGGGAACGGGAACTACTACGTGAAACCGCGCGGAACCGCTAGTCAATACATAATAGAAATCAAAGTTGCTTATCGCTGTCTGTCAGACCCTATGTATGCTTAGATCTCGAAACCTACGCAACGGATTTCGATGCGTTTTCTTATAATAGATAGAGTGATTCAAGAGGAAGTTTTATATGTATACAATATGTAACAGAATAAGCTTAATTCCTGAAATTAGTTTGTTCAGTATCAACTACTTAATCGATTTCAGCTATTTTTAATATGTGTTATTTTTTTCCGAATAATGAATTAGAATAGCTGAATTTAGTGCTACCTATAAAAACTATTACTGCTCTTTATTTAAGAAAATTGGTTAGACACAACTAAAGTACGAAGGCATCATATTTTTTTTATATTTATATACTAACTAGCGACCCGCCCCGGCTTCGCACGGGTGCAATGCTAATTCTAAAACCTTCCTCTTGAATCACTCGAGCTATTAAAAAAAAACGCATTAAAATCCGTTGCGTAGTTTTAAAGATTTAAGCATACAAAGGGACATAGGGACCTAGGGATATAGGGACAGAGAAAACGACTTTGTTTTATACTATGTACCTAGTGATGATTAGGATGTATGAGGAATTGAGCTTATTCTGTTACGAGTATAAAAAAATGGATTTGCCTCACCTGAAGCTGATAAGAAAACTCTGTGCCAAGGGCGCAATCTCTTGCTGACTCCCACTTCATCCCGTACCCGCAGTAGCAGAACTTAGTGCAGTCGTATTCGTGAGTAGATGATGGACTTTATCATCAGGGCAGGGGGTCGATTTTTAAATCTCACCAAGTGACTAATTCTCACCGATGTGAGTGATTTCCGAAAGTTCGTATTTTTGAAACTCATCGGTGACTTACATTTGTCATACCATACCTATGATATCGATTTACGAGTGACCCTACCCACTCGTAATTGAAATCACCATGCGATTGTTTTTGACAGTTGACGTACCTATGTGACATCTGCTAAAAGTGCCAAAGTATGTTTTTCGGAAGAATTAGCAGCGGGGCTCGATTGTGATATTTTGTGATTGCGACGATTTATTGAAAACAGCGTGTGACTTTCAAAAATACGGCTTTTGGAAAATGGTGACATAAAAGTCATCGGTGATAATTTTAGTCACCGGTGATTTTGATATCACCAGTGAGATTCAAAAATCGTACTCCCGAGGTCGTGAGCTGATGCTTCATTGGAACCGTCTTGTGGCCTTTCCGCGGCGAGAGGCAGGCTGGCAAATATTAGTAGCTTTTCTGAAAATCGTGTACTAAATTGGGGATTGCAACACACTTCCTTCTATTGTTTTAGGTACATGCCATCATAAACCGTACACACTTTCCTACATTTATAAAAATGTAGGAAAGTGTGTACGGTTTGTGATGGCATGTATGTGTATGACTGAAAGTTCGGTTTCGGTTTTGGTTTCGGCCGAGTTTGGAAGCCGACCAGAATTTGGCCGAAACTTTTGCCAAAACCAAAACTGATTTCGGAAGTTGTCGTGTACGCTCGCCTAAAGCCGTATACAGAAAGAAAGCTGAAAGCTTGTCGGCGCCGAGAGGCGCCGATCGGCGCCGGTCCATTCTACAGAAAGCAAGCAGATTGAAGCAGAGCGAGCAAAATGTCGTACGATGATTGGCGGGCGGCACCAGCGCTGACAGGCGCGAGTCGGCGCCGATAGGCGCCGGTCGGCGCTTGTTCATATAAATGCCTGCGCCGGTTACCTGCGCCGATCGGCGCTTATCGGCGCTGATAAGTTTTCGGCTTTCTTTCTGTATACGGCTTAACTTCGTTTCTCGAGGCGAAGCTGTGGCGGACGCTGGCGGCCCTGTTCGAGAATTGTCGAGCGTTAATATTTTTTTATATTAGGTATATAACTGATTATTACAACAATATTAATATACTGTGTTTCCATTTCATGTCCTAATTAATGCAGAATAATGGGTAAAATGCACCAAATTTCAGTATTTTAAGGAATTTTATACTTGACCGCGTGAGTTTCGGTTTCGGTTTCGGCCGGAAAACCAGTTTCGGTCGGACACTAATTTTTTACACCTTTTTGTATCAACATTGTTATTACATGTAGATATTTGTTTCCTGTCCTTCCAAATAAAATCAGATTACCACATTAGAATTTTTATCTGCAGTGATTAGGCTAACGCTAATATTGTATAAGATGGAGTAATCACAGATGCTTATCGAATTAATGCTGATGGCTGGTGCCGGAAACGAAATACTAACGATTTTCATAAGCAATCATAATCTCAAGCCATATATCCATATAGGTAGGTAATCCATTTCTGTAAATACTTACGTTTCATCAGTATATTTTAATTCTGAGACACTTGTTAACAGACCAGCAGACGTATTCACAGAGACTCGATACCGTTTCCGTTCGATTCGAGTCGAATCTATCGACATCGGAAACGAATCTATCAAGATGGGCTGATGTTGGTATGACAGTTGGTGTCACATATGACATTAGTTTTCGATACCAACATCAGCCCATCTCGATAGATTCGTTTCCGATGTCGATAGATTCGACTCGAATCGAACGGAAACGGTATCGAGTCTCTGTGAATACGTCTGCCGGTCCGGTGATGGGCTCACCACCTATCACGTTTACGGGTCCAAAGAATAATGGTTGTAGAGAATGAGCTATAACAAAGAAATAATTGTTCGGTACTGGTGAAACGGAAGTAGGTATTTGCAAAAATTTATACCTGTAAGTTATTTTAAAGTTATTGTTGGGCTCGATTCTGCATTACAGCGACTGAACTTATTTTAGTTTAGTCCTGTCATTTTCTTTCTCCTAGAAAATAAAAGAGACGAGAAATTAAAATTAGCCCTGTCAACTAAGGCGTGTCTAGCAATTTTAGCAACGATGTAATAAGGCGATGGATAAAAGTGACAGATAAGCACGTTCATAAGGCTGAAATTAGTTGGTTTTTACATGTTTGACATTACTCTTCGATCTATGGTTTTTTTCTGTACTTTTTCTTACGTAGTCTATGGAGAAGGATAGGCTAACTTAAAATTAGGAATTTTAGGGAAAATGGTGACATAAAAGTCATTCGTGATAATTTTAGTCACCGGTGATTTTGATATCACCAGTGAGATTCAAAATTCGCACTCCTGGTCTGCAGAATCGAGTCCATTATTAATTTAAGCGTTGCAACATCAGATTGGTGTCCTCGCTGACACGGTACACTCCTCTATGGACATGTCAGTGTATAATCCGATTCTACGTGCTATTATTTAATTTCAGATAAGTGACATAAAAATAAAATCAATGAATAGTTTAAAAACTTATTTAAAAATAAAGCCTAATTAAGCCTAGACTCCATTGCCGCGATATTATATCCGCGATATGGGAGTGGCCAGAAGGTCGAAGGGAATATCGCGTCATTGGAGTCGAGGCTTACGGGTACCTAGCATGGCGTCGGAGACGCGATTTTAAAAATAAAATAACTCAATCACTAAACAACTCAAGGTTCACCGCTCAAGGAAAACAATACAAGTTTCGTGCGTTCCAAAAATAAAATAAATAATCTCACGCCTTTTATCCCCGACGGGGTAGGGAGAGGTATTCCATTAGGTACTGGATATACCCACATTTCACGAGATACATTGGACCCCTAAGCGTGATAGGTGGTGAGCCCATCGCCGGACCGGGTCTGTTTACACATGTCTCAGAATTAATTCTGAGACCTGCAGTTTTCCTCACAATGTTTTTGAAAACTCATTGGTACATGCCAGGATTCTAACCCGAGCCTCACTGATTTTAGGCCGGCTCTATAACCGTAAAGGCTATCACTGCTCTTGCGTTCCAAATGTTTTTATTTTGCGATAAAACTCCAGTAATCCGTAATCCCCCGTTATCCGCGGTAAATAATTTGAATACTATCATTATCGGATATTTCCGGTCAACCAGTGGAATCTCGAGGACGCAAGATAACAATAGGTACCTACATAAGTTATTATAAAAAAAAACTCACGCCTTTTATCCCCGAGAGGGCAGAGGTATTCCATTTCTGGTTATACCCACTTTTCAGGAGATATTCTTTGGCCCCCTAAAGGCTGATTCATGTTACAACGGGACGGGCCCCGTCCGGGGCAAACCATCCAACAATGCGCCTCGACATTTGGCCCGGACGGGGCACGTCCGGGCCAGCGCTTCATACAAAAAGTATTTGACTGTGTCCCGGACGGGGCCCGGCCCGTTGTAACATGATCCGCTCGAGTGTGGCGCAACGGTAACAAAAAAAAACCGCGGGCTGTGCAACCAGCGCGGCCGTTTTTTTAGCGGCGCGCGAAGTGTTGGATTACGGCTGTTTATGACTCATTCTTTCATAGCTCAGGCTTCAAGTGTGGTTTTTATTGATGTCAAGTAATTAATCTTGAGAGTAATTGGTATTTTTGTTTGAAACTTGAATCCTGGCCTGGCATATGAGCCGACAAAGTTGGAGATAGCGTTTTTTCGAGCAAAATGTTTATTCTAAGACTCGTATCTCAAAAAGTAAAGCGATGACCCTCGTCTTTTTTTTATTACATTATTTTATTAATATATGGTTAATACAAAACCAATGAAAACAAACAAGTTTTTCTAAGAAAAATTAAAATTACAAGCGTTTGAACATTTACAAAATTTTTGCGCCGAGCTGGAAAAGTAAAGGAAACTTTAAAACAGTGTAAGTAAGATTCTATTGCACGTAGGACAAAAATATATGTATGTTGGGAATACTTATTTTATCCTCATGCGACAGTACAAAAATCGTAACATTTGCTTACGCCATCACTTAGAAATATGATGTTTAGTACACCAATACCCAACAAAAAAAATGAAATGCTTTTGTTTTCTTTGATGTGAACTTTTCCTTTTTTTAACTGAATCTTTATTCTAGTCGAAAGTAAACATATCAAATTGATTACTTACCCGAAATATCCATGAAAACAGCAGTAATTTACACTTAAAATGAATAAAATCACAGAACTTTTGCACTACGCACACAGGTACACCACGAACATGCCACGAACAGTTTTTTTTTTCTCATTGCTGCCAACCTAGCCGTCAAATGTGTTTTTTTAGTAAATTTGCTGTTACAGACACTATCTTAGAACAGTATAAAAGTCTACAAACACCTTGTTCTATCAGTTTAAAGTGCACAATTACGTGCGAAGTGAACCGCACCAAGTTGTCTCAGATGGTGAGACATGCGCAAGCTACGGGTTCGCGATTTTTGTCTCAAATGGTGAGACATGCGCAATTGACCGGACGTGATAGGTGAGCCCAACGCCGGACCGGATCTGTTACACATACCTCAGAACTAATTCTGGAACCTGCGGGTTTCCTCACGATGTTTTCCTTCAGCGTCGAGCTAGTAATGAATATGTACGTAAGTTTTGAAAAACTCATTGGTACATGCCAGGATTCGAAGCCGAGCCTCACTGATTTTCATCATGTAAAGCAGGCTCCTTAACCGTAAGGCTATCACTGCTCTATATTATAAACTTTCAAACATAGTACTATCAAGAATTTTTCACCTAAATGTTGTGTTTGCCTGTAATTGGGTTTTTCAATTCAATTCAATTCGTTTATTTAGATTTAGGTACCTACCCTGTATTGTTATGCCTTCCTTTATGAATAATCATAGATTATGGGCATAGAGATTAAAATATAATCGGGCATGGAGGGGACGAAGCGAGGAAATCTAAAGCCAAAAATTATTATTACTAGTGGGCAAAAGACTAGTGTGATTCGACCGAATGACAGCTCGCGTTCATACTAACTGAAATGACGCTTGAGATTCTTTGAGATTCAAAGTTTTCTATGAAAATATCCCCAATGCCCCCTCTATGCCCTATCGCTATCACTACGTAGTATAAAACAAAGTCGCTTTCTCTGTCCCTATATCCGCTCCTTTTTGGCCAATAAGGACACTGCGCAAAGGTCAAAGGGCCGTCGGCGGCATTATTAAAGAGTCTAGCTCCACCCTCTATTTATTGAGTGGTTCCGTATGTTTTAAAAAATATTACTAATTCTAAGTCTTTTACCTTATTTCACGTTATTATTATTTCACAATTGAGAAAAGTAAATTATGTAATTAATTGATTCATTATCATTGTATCGCTTAAAATTATTTTTACGTCTTTTATCTTCATAGGTTTATGTTTAATTTTCAACTGAACCCTAGAACAAAATTTTAGAAAATCGGCAAATTCTTTCATTTTCAAATCAATGAACTTAGTTGCTTCCTATCTATCAACGAGTGAAGACGTGTTATAATCAAAGAATATGACTCGCAACAGTCGTTACAGTGTCTCACGATTATTCAAGTGAATCTTATGAAATGACTTTGTGTCGGTCCTCCTGATGGCAATATCAGTCGAGTTAGGGAGCTGTGTCACGTGCGCTTCGCCGAAGGTAGACCGCTGGATGAGCAGCGGATGCTATCCTTCAGCTGCTTCGGGAGAATTTGTCAGGTGTCTGCCTCCGCGCGAGGCTGGTTCGTTCCGCGCTCAAACCCCCAAGGTCGCGCGCCTGTACGTCTACTCGTGGTACCGGGACCTGCGGCTGGTGGTACCTACCCACTGCGCGCACGGGTGGACATTTTGAGTTATTGTGCGGTATTAATGTGTGTGTAAACCAATAGTAGGTAGGACCCAAATCCCAAAGTGTAAAAGTTGGATGAAACTACATGACTAGTATGTAGGTAGGTATTATTTGTTTAATGACAATGTTTTGATCAGTTTTTATTATTGAATAAAAACTATGCTTTTACCTCTAATTTTTTTTGAATAAATAATTACTGCTATTAATAACTTTTATTATTTCCAATAACATTTACCCTAGAATAAAATAGGTAGGTATGTTAAGGCGCGGGCGGCGACCGGCGCTCGGCGCGAGCGATCAGCTGCGCGCAGGCGCTACCTGCCACTACTACGGTCAACGACACTAGCGCGTAGGGAGCCCCAACGCTTTTATTCTTCAATCACAAAATTCACACATAAAAAGTAATTATTAAGTTTATATGAAAGAAAAAAGTTGCTATATTAGATCTGATATTTTTGTAGGTATTTCGTTACACGATATACATATACACCCTTCAATATTATTTCACCTTTCTGATACATATTGTATATTAAAATATCTTTGATTAAGTATAAGGATTAAAGCCCATACTTCCTTATGTGTGAGGAAAAGACCCTTAGCTTAGCAGTGGGCTGTTACGGGTTGATGATGATGATAGTCGATAGTGATAACCTGTCGGTTAATTCAAATAAATAAGTAAATTCTCTTAAAAAAATATGACACATTTATTTTTGACGTGACAACGTGAAAAAGTATGACGTATGCGGCTTTACAGTGCAAGCGAGAGCGCGCAACGAGCGACAAAGAGGCCCGTGACGTTGTCACGTTCAACTATCGTCAGTAAACCGAATTTACAGACAACCGATTTTTAGGATTCTTTAGGCCAATGGTTCTTAAAGTGACCAGTGCACTCCGTGCGGTTCATATGCGCGACAGCAAAATTTAAAATCACTGCCATTCCCATTTTTTTGGCATAAGAGGTTAAGAGGTCAAAGATTGTAATGGTGAAATGTAAGTATTTCCTGGAATGGAATACCTCCTACCCTCTCTCGGGTGCAAAAGGGGTGAGATTATTTATTTTTCATCTCTCCGGGCGGAAAGCGACCAATTTCGGCCCGCTGCGCTAACAAACGTTGTTACCCTTATGCATTTAAAGTATTCTGTTTCTTCATGAACTTTCGCGTTGGGTGTATCAACAGATACGCACTTATGCCGCTAAACCTTGCAACGGAATTAATGTATTAAACATAACTTACGCCATTATGCCAGTAAAATATTGTTTTTAACTATTATAGCATAAAGACGAATGTAATCATGAGACAATCTAGCTGTAATATACTATTATTACGTAAAAAATCTTAGGCATATGTCATTTTAAACCATTATGTTACCAGCTTTTTTTCAATTTTTCAAGGCGCGTCTCGGTCGGTACTAAAGATAGGTCGGATATCTTCGGATTTTTTTGTCGCTAGTAAGCACCAGTGGGAGCAAGTGGGGAGGCAAATTCATGGTTTATCTTGTCTTGTGCATTCATATTAAAGGTCACGCGTGTTAAAGTAAGATAGTAAATGTAGATGGAACGTGCCAGGCCGGTAATTTGATTTTGAATACCTACTCATCATAAACAAAACTACTTCACACACTTTTATTATGTATGTTAGTATGTAACGAAAACTTTGAAAATTATTTTGAACCCCTTCAAACATTGGATTAACTCAAAATTTGGATAATTATCAAGGATCGATGACAATTCAATATTTTAAACAGTCAGACCCGTAATCCTTGCTAGGAAAATCATGCTCGCGCAGCTTTACATACTTGCGCAAAATATTCGTGTACATGTGGGAAGTAATGTGCAGATATTCTAAGTCAATAGCATAGAATTGAAGTTGGACTTACAATACAGCATCTCAGATTGCTTCGTCCCGTCAAACATATCGAGTCGTAACACTCATGTATGCTGAACGGTGTAAGTTCTTATCTCGAGGATCACTTGAGTTTCATTTAAAAAAATTGAACTTTCACCCAATCCGATATATAGTTAAGAAACGTGCCGATGGATGAATGGCAAAGGTTTGTTAAAAATGTCGTGTCGCTAGCGTCAACCTCAAGAACCGGGCACACCCTGTTTTTTAAGAACCTTACCCTTCTATCGGCCCTCTAGGAGGGTTGACGGTTTATTTGTCAATTTCTTGTGGGATAAAAAATAGTAAATGAAACAAAAGGATAAAGAAAAAAACATTGGATAACAAAAGACGTAAGTTAAAAGACCAAAAAATATAATTATATAGCGTAGATTTAGAAGAGCCAAAGAAGAACAGGAGAGACTATTATGGGAAATTATAGAGCTTTACAATTGGAAAAAAAACAGAGAAGGTCGTGTACAACAAATGCGTTAGCATAATGCCGAATACCGAGCTTCTCAAAATCTGAAGAAGAAAGAGCCGTCCGCTTATAGCTAACCTCACGAGCTTTAGCCGAATATCGGGCCTCGCAATCCGAAAAAGACAGAGCAGCTTGCTTACAACAAATGAGTCAGCATAATGCCGAATACCCAGCTTCCCAATCTGAATAAGATTGAGTAGCTCGCTTACAGCAAATGCGGCAGCATAATGGGGAATCTAGACGATTACATAACGCAAGTCTCACAGGTTTCTTACAGGCGATAACACAGTTTGTGATAAAATATGTGAAATTTGCACCAAGCGTTGGTATCTGCATCAGATTTCTAATTGGACTATAAACACAACCACAGCCCCTTATTTTCCCAATGAACTTAAGCAAAAAAATTGTTTAATCACTTGCAGACATTGTAAATGTCTGTAAAACATTCCACCATCTAAAGCATGTTTGCTGCGGATGAGGGTTCCTGACTTCTAAGCGATTATAAGTTCACGCATAGCTTTCTTTCGGTGTCGCTTACGGTCATCGAAAAACAGCATACTGAGGATGATAGCTGACAGCCACAACTGTCCGTATTATAAGTACCAGCTTGCTGTGCATCGCACATTGTAAATAGAAGTACATAATGTTTTGTCATGTATGCTGTAATTTTTATTTTTATTTTTGTATGTATGTAATGGGACTATTGCCTGAATAAAGAATTATTATAATTGGAGCATATTGGAATAATCTACATCCAGGCCCTATTACAGAAATTATTGCAACAACCTGAACAAAGGCTGATTGCACGCATTATTTCATTTGTTAAAATTATCATATTATCTATTTATTTTGAAGTTTAACGACGCCTCGTAAAGAAAAAAAATGTTTTATAGACAGTAGGTACTGTTAAGTAAAAATTGTTTTTAAAAATAAGATTTTTAGATGATTCTCGTGATTTTAAATTAAGAAAGAACTTTAAGTTTTAAGAAATACAAGTCTTTTAAATAAAAATGCTTTTAAGCAATTTCAAAAACAGGAGGTTAACGATTATATACATTATGTTAGTCTAGGACCTCCAAGCAAATGTACACAATTTTACAAAATATAGGTAATTTTATGTATGTATACATAATCATAAATTAGTATTCTAACTCCAGCTGGGAACAGTGTAAGCTTCATAACAATCAGTTCAGTTGTTTTAAAGATAATAGACTAAGAAGAGTAAGTGTGCCAACAAACTAGGAAAGGCTTTAACGGTTTTTATCAGCACTTCCAAGTACTTCCAACCTTATACCTGAGATAATTGTTAGTAGTGACCAAGATTATGTTGACATGAGACGTTTATCATGGTTGAGAATTTTAAGCCATAATGCTGCATTTAAATATAAAATTACAGTTTAGTACTGACTTGACCAATGGGTTTGTCACACAAGTTGTCAGCATAAAGTCGTATTTTAACATATTGTACGTAGAGTCTATGATGAACTATATTATTTCAGGTATAAGGTCGGGTGTCGGCGAAAATATAAAAAAAGTAATAATTTACCACTTTATTGCAGTTTTAGATAAGTCCAGTTATCATAAAACTAAAGGTGAACATGTTTACAATAAATACGTATCAAAAAATTGTTCAATTTCCTTATATTATAAAAAATATTCACAAAATTGTTTCTCAATTTTGTTTTTGCTCTCCTGAAAACCTGACTTTTTCGACATCCAACCTTATGCTTTTCATGTCCAGAAATAAGAAAGAATCAAATCACATGTTTGTAGACCCCAGCCTCACCTCGGTCGACAATTAGTACATGTGATCTGAGACATTTCTGATTTTACTTCCCTAGGTGTGTAATATACTACCATAGTACCCACTTACCGCCGTCATCAGAACCTCTGTGCAAAATTGAATGCTTCTAGACCCAGCGGTTTCGGCTGGCGCTGATCGATCAGTCAGTCTCGAGTCTCGACACTATGTAAGGCTATTAATTATAATTATTATTGTAAACCATATTTACTAGTGAGACATGAGATTAAAAAGAGCTGCCCTTGAGTTTCTTGCTGACTGTTCTCGGGGTACTACATTTGGAACCAGCAACCTCGTCGGTGGAGATGGGCTGCTGT
This sequence comes from Ethmia dodecea, assembly GCA_963855545.1. Taxonomy (NCBI): domain Eukaryota; kingdom Metazoa; phylum Arthropoda; class Insecta; order Lepidoptera; family Depressariidae; genus Ethmia; species Ethmia dodecea. The sequence continues at coordinate 1,250,985 of OY979463.1, read as the reverse complement.
TTACATTTAGCCAATCTTCATGGACGAGTTTAGAGTGCCTTGTTATTAGACTATTGACATTTCTAAGTGTAATTTTCAATCACCTACAAAAAATAAATTGTCACTTTCATTTTTCACTATTTAAACGACATTTTATAAATATATATTTTTTAAATAGTAGTAGTGATCTCATGGATGTAAGGAATCGATTCTGCAGATCAGCTAAAATTCCTAATTTTAAGTTAGCCTATCCTTCTCCACAGAATACGGAAAAAAAGGACAAAAAAAACCATAGATTGAAGAGTAATGTCAAACATGTAAAAACAAACTAATTTGAACCTTATGAACGTGCTTATCTGTCACTTTATCCATCACCTTTTTACATCGTCGCTAAAATGGGGAGTTTTCGGTGACAGCTGTCACTTGAGTATTCAAAGGTGTCAATAGATGGTGCTGATAAGCCTTGGGTTTTTTTTTACCTAATCTATGGTCGCAAGAATTTGTCAAACAAAAAAAAAACAATCTGACTTTTTATCAAAATAAGGTTACGTACTCATTGCCTTGTATTTTATTTATTGTTCTGTTTGTACATTGTTTACAAGTGGTTTGTGTTACAACAAAAGATCCGAATCCACGATAAACAAAAACTCAGTCTCCTTCATCTGCGAAAATGCGTGGACCATGTATAGTGTATGGGTGTAAAATACGGAGGAACCGAAGCTCGACTCGACGCACTAGGAATTTAGGTACCTAAAACAAGATCTGTTTTATTGCGTTGCCTGCTGACGCGTTACACTCACTCACACACAACACAACAACGGCACATGACATGACGGACGGATGTGTCACGTAAAGCGACACATCAGTGTTGAGTGTTGCCAATTTCTAATTCCCAATGTTGATCAGCGCCATCTAGTTCAATTTTAAGAATACCATTGAAAATTCCTCATTGCTAAACACGCCTTGGTTGACAGGACTAGTTTTAATAAATATCTCTCGTCTCTTTTCTTTTCTAGAAGAAAGAAAATGACAGGGCCAAACTTAAATTAGTTGAGTCGCTGTAATGCAGAATCGAGCCCAATGTTGACTCACTCAATAGGTTCCGAAAAGTTATTGTTATGAACAATAATTATTATATAAGTAGGTGTGTTTCTTTCTTTTTTTTCGATGTGTGTTTTAATTTATATTTAGTGTAAGCGGTGTTTAATTTAAGTGTTAGTAACGCTAAGCATGAATTTGTAATATGACAATGAAAGTGAACAGATCAGTGTAAAACTGAGTTTGTAAACCAAATAAATAAAAAAAATGGTCTAAGTCTTCCTAAAAATAATAAAAGAATAAAATTAAATTGATATTTTATTTACATTTACAATAAATACTTATAAGATTTATATACTGACTTGGAAAATTTAAAACAGAACCAAGACATTTTTAAATACAATAGGTATTACAAATTTATAATTTTGGAAAGACATCTTATTTCTAATTAGTTGTTATAGCCTCGTTCAGTTGTACGATTATATTAAAAGTCGCAAGTGCCAGTAGATGCGTTGAACTGGAGACTAGCCGAACACGTCACGAGGACAGCTTTGTTGCCCTCACAACGCCAGAATTTGTTGCTATAGTACATATGAGCCCAGGGCAACATGTTGCAGTTGGTAGCGCATTTCTTGTCATGCCAGTTTCCGCTTCCGCTTCCACTGCCGCTTCCGCTTCCGCTGCCGCTGCCGCTGCCGCTGCCGCTTCCGCTGCCGCTTCCGCTGCCGCTTCCGCTGCCGCTTCCGCTGCCGCTTCCGCTGCCGCTTCCGCTGCCGCTTCCGCTGCCGCTTCCGCTGCCGCTTCCGCTGCCGCTTCCGCTTCCGCTGCCGCTTCCGCTGCCGCTTCCGCTTCCGCTGCCGCTTCCGCTTCCGCTTCCACTGCCGCTTCCGCTTCCGCTGCCGCTTCCGCTGCCACTTCCACTGCCATCGCCATTGCCGTTTCCACTTCCGCTCCCACTGCCATTGCCGTTACCGCTTCCACTTCCGCTTCCACTGCCATTGCCATTGCCGCTTCCACTTCCGCTTCCACTTCCACTGCCATTGCCATTGCCATTGCCGCTTCCACTTCCACTTCCACTTCCGCTTCCGCTTCCACTGCCATTGCCGTTGCCGCTTCCACTTCCGCTTCCACTGCCATTGCCATTGCCGCTTCCACTTCCGCTTCCACTACCATTGCCGTTGCTGCTTCCACTTCCGTTTCCATTGCCATTGCCATCGCCGTTGCCGCTTCCACTGCCGTTGCCGTCACCGCTTCCGCTTCCATTGTCGCTACCATTGCCATCGCCAGCTGCGCAGCCAGCATTCTCAGGCCAGTCGCACACCTATTTGTAAAAAATTTATTAGGTTTATTACAATTAATGTTATCAAATACTTGCTTTTAGATTAGTAATATAGGTACATAACAATAATAGTGCTGTTGCCTATGAGTCCATCCACGTAAAAGGTGATCACGTCTTTAAGAAACCATATTTTTTTCTTAAGAATCGTTCAGTCAAATTTCATCAAGTAGGGTGTAGATCTTCATGAAATTTGGCTCTCTATCTCTATCTATGTATTTTTGTCAGACTGACTAGAGCAATAATACTGTTATTAGAGAAGCAAATATTTACCTGCAGGACAGGGTTGAAGTGCAGACCACCAGGGCAGGAAATCTCTACTTTTTCTCCGAAGACGCATTGGTAGAAACGACCGCAGTCTGAATGGTGGGGGAGGAGCTGGTGGATGTGGATATCAGCAGGGCATCCGTTGGGGAGAAGTTCTACTTCACCGTTCCCATTTTCGTTTCCGCTGCCACTGCCGTTACCATTTCCGTTGCCGTTTTCACTGCCATTGTCACTACCGCCAGCTGCGCAGCCTGCATTCTCGGGCCAGTCACACACCTATTTGAATTTGGAGTGATTTATATTATAGGTTTATATTAAATGAATCTATTGCAATTATAACTAGATATTGTGTGAATATTTACCTGGAGGACAGGATTGAAGTGCAGATCACTAGGGCAGGAAATCACTACTTTCTCTCCGAAGACGCATTGATAGAATAGTCCGCAATTTGACTCGTGGGAGAGGAGCTGGTGAATGTGGAAGTCAGCAGGGCATCCGTTGGGCAGAAGTTCGATGTCACCATTACCATTTCCGTTGCCGTTTCCACTGCCATTGTCACCACCGCCGGCTGCGCAACCCGCATTCTCAGGCCAGTCGCACACCTATTTGCATTTTGAGTTAGTTCATATTTTTTGCAAGGAGACTTTTGGAATTTGGATTCTTAATTGTGTGAATATTTACCTGCAGGTCAGGATTGAAGTGCAGACCACTAGAACAGGCAATCTCTACTTTCTCTCCGAAGACGCATTGATAGAAACGTCCGCAGTCAAAATGGTGTGGTAAGAGCTGGTGGATGTGGAAGTCAGCAGGGCATCCGTTGGGCAGAAGTTCGACTTCACCGTTGCCATTCCCATTTCCGCTTCCGCTGCCGTTTCCACTGCCATTGCCGTCGCCGCTTCCATTTCCGCTTCCGCTGCCGTTTCCACTTCCACTGCCATTGCCGTTACCGCTTCCACTTCCGCTACCACTGCCGTTGCCGTTGCCGCTTCCATTTCCATTTCCACTACCATTGCCATTGCCGCTTCCATTTCCGCTTCCACTGCCATTGCCGTCGCCGCTTCCATTTCCGCTTCCGCTGCCGTTTCCACTTCCACTTCCACTGCCGTTACCGCTTCCACTTCCGCTACCACTGCCATTACCGTTACCGCTTCCACTTCCGCTACCACTGCCATTGCCGTTACCGCTCCCACTTCCGCTTCCACTGCCATTGCCATTGCCGTTGCCGCTTCCATTTCCGCTCCCACTGCCATTGCCGTTGCCACTTCCGCTGCCGCTTCCATTTCCGCTACCACTTCCACTGCCGCTTCCGCTACCGCTACCGCTTCCGCTACCGCTTCCGCTACCGCTTCCGCTGCCGCTTCCATTTCCGCTGCCGCTTCCACTTCCGCTGCCGCTTCCACTTCCGCTGCCGCTTCCACTTCCGCTGCCGCTTCCACTTCCGCTGCCGCTTCCATTGCCACTTCCATTGCCACTTCCACTGCCGCTTCCACTTCCGCTGCCGCTGCCGCTTCCACTTCCGCTGCCACTGCCGCTTCCGCTTCCACTTCCGCTGCCGCTTCCATTGCCGCTTCCGCTGCCGCTTCCACTGCCGCTTCCACTGCCGCTTCCACTTCCGCTGCCGCTACCACTTCCGCTGCCGATTCCACTTCCGCTGCCGCTTCCACTTCCGCTGCCGCTTCCACTTCCGCTGCCGCTTCCAGTTCCGCTGCCGCTTCCATTGCCGCTTCCACTACCGTTTCCATTTCCACTGCCACTTCCGCTGCCGCTTCCACTTCCGCTGCCGCTTCCGTTGCCGCTTCCACTGCCGCTTCCACTTCCGCTGCCGCTTCCATTGCCGCTTCCACTGCCGCTTCCACTTCCGCTGCCACTGCCGCTTCCACTTCCGCTGCCGCTTCCGCTTCCACTTCCACTTCCGCTGCCGCTGCCGCTTCCACTTCCGCTGCCGTTTCCACTACCGCTGCCGCTTCCATTTCCGCTGCCACTTCCACTTCCGCTGCCGCTTCCGCTGCCATTTCCACTACCGCTGCCGCTTCCATTTCCGCTGCCACTTCCATTGCCGCTTCCGCTGCCACTTCCGCTGCCGCTTCCACTTCCATTTCCACTGCCGCTTCCATTGCCGTTTCCACTTCCGCTTCCATTGCCATTGCCATTGCCGCTTCCACTTCCACTTCCACTGCCATTGCCGCTGCCGCTTCCACTTCCGCTTCCACTGCCATTGCCGCTTCCGTTTCCATTGCCGCTACCATTGCCATCGCCTCCAGCTGCGCAGCCTGCATTCTCAGGCCAGTCGCATACCTATTTGTAAAATTGTAATTGGGTTAGTTACTAAATCAAATTATCAAACCAAATGTTGTCAAGTACTTACTTTTAGGTTAGTAATATAGGTTGGTACAGAACAATAATAGTGCTAGCTTTTGCCTGTGAGTCTATCTAGGTAAAAAGTGATCAAGTCTTCAGGGAACTATAAATGTTTTTCTTGAGAATCTACCAGTATAGCCGTCAAAAGACAAACATATATAGATAGCTTTGCAATGATAATTACTGTTGTTAGCGAAGCAAATATTTACCTGGAGGACAGGGTTGAAGTGAAGACCACCAGGGCAGGAAATCTCTACTTTCTTTCCAAAGACGCATTGGTAGAAACGACCGCAGTCTGAATGGTGGGGTAGGAGTTGGTGGATGTCGAAGTCAGCAGGGCATCCGTTCGGGAGAAGTTCTCCTTCACCGTTCCCATTTCCGTTGCCGCTGCCGTTGTCACCGCTGCCAGCTTCGCAGCCTACATTCTCAGGCCAATCACACACCTATCGAATATATGTCAGGCTATTAATCAGAATTATTATGGTAAATCACAATTATTAGTAATAATAATAATTTATTTAAATTCCACACTTGTTACAGTGAGACATGAATTTAAAACGATTTGCCCTTGAGTTTCTAGCCGGTACTGCATTGTGAACCAGCCACTCGTTGATGGAAGTAGGCTGCGGCTTACATTCAGCCAATCTCCATGGACGATTTTAGTGCATTGGTGCATACCCCAAGTCAACAATGCACGAGACTCACTATGAATATGTTACTGCTCTTAATGTTATTGTTAGTATTTGTAGTAATGAGTATTATGTACCTGTAGTATTGGGTTGAAATGAGTCCCTGGACTGCAAGATCTTTCCACCTTCTCACCGAATACACAGTAGTAGAATTTAGCGCATTCAGTCTCATGGGGAAGAAGCCAGTGAAAATCGAACTCAGCTGGGCATCCATTCTCTAACCATTCGGTTTCCTTGTCTTCCTCAGTGGTTGGTGCTGCAGTTGTAGTGGTTGGTGCTGCAGTGGTTGTTGTCGGTGCTGCAGTAGTTGTAGTTGGTGCTGCAGTTGTGGTTGTTGGTGCTGCAGTTGTGGTTGTTGGTGCTGCAGTTGTAGTTGTCGGTGCTGCAGTAGTTGTAGTTGGTGCTGCAGTTGTGGTTGTTGGTGCTGCAGTTGTGGTTGTTGGTGCTGCAGTTGTAGTTGTTGGTGCTGCAGTTGTGGTTGTTGGTGCTGCAGTTGTGGTTGTTGGTGCTGCAGTTGTAGTTGTTGGTGCTGCAGTTGTAGTTGTTGGTGCTGCAGTTGTAGTTGTTGGTGCTGCAGTTGTAGTTGTTGGTGCTGCAGTTGTAGTTGTTGGTGTTACAGTGGTTGTAGTTGGTGCCGCTGTAGTCGGAGCCGCAGTTGTATCGGTATCAGGTACGCCAGGTAGAGTGCAGTTAGCTATCTCAGGGTGTATACAGACCTATAAACAAACAAGGTGAAAATCGTTATATGTTTAGTTTTTATAAATGCGTGCGGTCGAGAGTGTTTGTGAAAAATTACTTTCAAAAATTCAAAATTCAAAATCGTTTATTTTCTATAGGTATTAAATATACACTTAGAAACGTCAATATTTTATAATAACAAGGCACTCTAAACTCGTCCATGAAGATTGACTGAATGCAAACAGCAGCCCATCTCCACCGACGAGTTGCTGGTTCCGAATGCAGTACCCCGAGAAGAGCCAGCAAGAAACTCAGGGCAGCTCTTTTTAATCTCATGTCTTACTAATAAATATCGTTTACAATAATAAATATAATTAATAGCCTTACATAGCATCGAGTCGGTTAATCCCATGCATGTTGGTCTACTAAGTAGTCTGTACTGAACTTGATTCAGAGAGGCCGGGGAAAAACTGCATTTAATCAACAAGGTTGATTAATTATTCGTACTTCTATAAGGTCTAGAGTGGCTTGACCTAATCCCATTTTTCTCGTTATCATAGTTATCTATTTACAAATCGTATACGGTAGCAAGTAATTCTAATCAGATGTTGTAATTCGCGAATTATGAGACAAACAGATTTATTAAAACGATTAAAGTTGGTCTGATATCGCGTATACGTCACTTATCTTTTAATCCGATTTTACTTTAAGAAGCTTTATCTTAGCTGTATGTATGCATGTAAATTTTAGCTCTCAGTATATGTACTTATATTTTTTAATAAATAAGAACTTATTTACTTGATTACTCCTAAAAAGAGGACTCCTTTTTAAGATCGTTTCAGTAGTTTTGGAGCATATTAACATTGGTCTAGATATAGATATTAACAAATAAAAATTTCCTTTTAAAAGGGAACCATATCATACAGTGACTAGAAGACTAACTGGTCTTTGCTGATGCCCTAAGCTGATCCTTTGACAGGTATAGTTGCCAGACTTTCGGTCACCGGAAACCTCGAAACTCTTTGATTTGTTTTGTACCCCATGGTCCGGAGTACAATAGACTACAATCTTCCCATTCAAACGGGACCTACGCGGGTAAAATTAATTAATTTATGACATTCAGCTAAAACCTGACAGCGCGCGTTGCCCTAATCGATTTACAATACTAAAAACTCTGAAATTGCATAAATACGTTCAAGCTAATTTGTAAATACATCCAAATCGTCAAAAATGTGGACATCCTGGACCTGCAGTAAAAAGTTATTAAGATGTTGTATGAACCAACTAACAAAATATTGACTAAACTGTGTCTGAAATATTTTTTTTTCTTTGAGACCCGAGAGAAGCCAAATGATCTCTTAGTAGAGACAGTTCAATCGAAGTTCACCAGATATCTCTATAAGGATACCTACTATCGCTTCCTTCTCCTCTCTATTCGTAACAGGAATGGTAGGGCTCGATTTGCTGGAGCTAAGACGGAAAGTACAGTGCGATTTACGGTCTGCTGATGCATTTAAATTTTCTCCAGCTCAGCAAAGCACTAAAACCATGTAACTTGTACTTTGTATTAGGTATATTGATTGTTTAAAAGAGATGTGTTGAAAAGTTTCTTGTCCCGCTTCTTCTCCTCAACTAGACCTACATGCCGAAGCGGTGGAGTCGCAATGACTTTGAATAAGAGGACTTTAAGCCCATACATTGAATTTGACTTTGACTTTGATTAGACTCACCTGTAGTACATACGAGAACTGAGTACCAGGAGCGCATATCCTCGGGTCCTCATACCGATATCCATACTCGCAGTAGTAGAACTTCGTACAGTCGTACTCGTGGGGCAAGAGATAATGGGTCTCATCCTTTGGGCACAAGTCGTGTGCCGAAAGCCCGTTTGCACTCGGCTTCGCTTGCGCCAATAGCGCTAGGCAGGAGATTATTAAGATTTTTGCTATGAAAGAAACGGTGGAAATTTAGTTTATTTATCACACACCACATTCTCCAAGCAACTTCTCTCGCAATTTACAACTAAGTAATATTTTTTTTATTAATAACATTTTTTTAGACTATATAATATTTACATAATATATTAGATTAAGAAGTAGAAATTAAGTTATATTTTATTGCCATAAATTAAGCAGCCTTACTAATAATTTTGTATGGTAAGAACTATTTTATATTTTTATGTTCTGTAAAGGACTATCCTTTGTCCTTAGAAACCTAGTGTTATAATTTTTTTTTTGTTTGTTGTCATCTAGCCTCATATTATAACGGCTACAGCTGAAAATCAGCGCCTCGTGGCATTATGCTGAGATGTGGCCCTTTCGGCATAAAATTGTTTTATATGTATTATGTGCTACTGTAATTTCTATTATTTTGTCTGTGCCGAATAAATAAAGTTTCTTTCTTTCTTGCTTTCTTTATATTATCTTTAGTTTACACATACATAAACACACAGACGTAGGCAGAGACGATGGATCGCCACTTAACTCGATCTCTGCATACTTCTTTCGCTTCCTTCACATCCATAAGCATATTCATGCACGCTCTTTTATTCCTCGCAATCCGGACACCAGCTTTTTGAAGGACGTCACTTATTTGATCCGTGAACGTCCTTCTGGGGCGTCCTCTTTCCTTGCATCCTTCAACATTCGCACCATAAAACTCTTTCGTTACTCCTCTTTCATCCATACGTTTTAATTATAGACAATATTCGTATTTGTGGCGAGTTTGTAAATTATTTAATAGCTATTAAAAAAACATTCATTTGATTTATTCTGAGTGAGAGAGTGAACTTAAGAAGTACCTATGTACCTATGTGAAGATTTATTTAAGTTATTCTGATTTTTAAGGCTTCCTGAAAAAATTTAACTGTTCCAGTACCTTTGTCAAAACCTATATTGCCTTAAATTGTTTCTATTTGTGAAAACTTGTTATTGGCTCTTTGTTGCTCATGATTTTTTCTCATTGTTATTTTAGTTGTAAGTTTTGCGAAAAATAAAAAAAACATTATTTTTACACTATTGAATAAAGAGAGGAAGCCTGATTGACTGACTGACTCATCAAGTCTGCTGAAGCTAGAAACAGTTGATTTATTTTCAACTGACTTGAAAATTGAATGCTAAAGCGTTCAACATAGAATTTATTTTTGAATTACAGTATTAATAGTAAATTTAGCACGAAGCAAATTTATTCTCGGGGGAGAAATTATGGTAAGAATCTTGAATGAAGCGAAAGATTTAAGTCTGCCCTAGACTAAGACACTTTTATAGAGCAAACTATATATTATACTTTATACAACTACTCCGCGCGAGGTGACATAAAAATAAATTTAGTTAGTTTATTGAATTAAATATTAAATGTTATGTTAGAAACATTAGTCCATGAAAACTTAGAAAATTGACTCAACTTTTTAACTGTTTTTCGATTTTAGAAACTTTTTATAAATTTTTAAGTATTGATTTTTTTATTTTTCGGGCACAATCCATAAATTAATGACTTGAGTTTCCGTTTCTAGTGTGTCACTATCACTGGACATTCTCCTGTTTTATTTTAATATATTATTATAACAACAACAATATAACATTTCACGGAGAAAAACTCGGATCGAAAATCACAATTTTTTTTCTCTTTATGTAGTAAATTTATATACAAGAATTTAAAACTAAAATCGACGCAACCAAAAATAAAAAAAAATATACGTTTAATTTTTTTCTTTAGATATCTAGTTCCATAAGCAAAGAAAAGTAAATAACCAAGAAAGTTGAGCTTCAAAGTTTTTTTTAAATATTTTTCAGAAGAGTAGTCATTTTATTTTATTTATTTTTATTTAAGTATTTACTTTTTGGAAGATTAACAGCCTTAATAAAAAATAGTAGTCATGGAACAATCTCTTTCATGTGTAAAATTTTATAGTTAAAAACTCCTTAGCTTGCCTCGAACAGATTTTTTTTTGAAACTATTTTTAAAAGAAGTTTTATTTTATTTTGGCGTTCCAAAAATGACATTATTACCCAAGGAAATTTTCATACAACTTTTTTTCCCTTTTGGCTTGAATAGTTTACTTTGAATTGAGAATACTTGAAATATAATACGTGCTATAATGTGGATGAAGCCCGACAGATCTGCTATTGTTGCTGTCTATTGTATCTGGCTACCCCAATGGGAAATACCCCAGCAGACCCAGCAGTCCTAATATCTAAAGCAATCTTTGAATATTCCGACAGCCTGTAATATCATTTGGTTACTATTTAACGCGATTTATTATTAATATTTCTTTATTTAATAATACAGACATTTTATGCTTATAAAAATAGTCCTCCAAAACCGTCAAATACGGTTTGACTGTGGTATTATGTAGTCTCGTAAATTATCAATTAATGAACAAGGAATAATGTCTAAGAAATATGTTTTTAACTTATTCTTAAATATATTTCTGTTTGGCTCTTTTCTAATGTCCTCGGGCAAGCTGTTTAGTAGATGTCTAGTGATTTGAATTGGGATCCAAAACACGCGCGGGCACCACCCGCGCATATAAATAGAAAATAGAGATAATAATAATAATAAATTGTAGGACTCGAATTGGGGATGTTCACTGGGTAAAAAGAAATCGTTTAAGTATATTTAGTCCCGAAGATTATCAGAAAATATTAAACAAGTATTTTCTGATTCATAATATAAATAAAAATTGAAATTGAAAGATATGTCCATCAAACTTTTTGTTGTTTTTTTTTTGTTAAATGGCGTGAATTTCAAAGTGCTGTATCGTCTTAATTTTTTGTTTTGCCGGAAAAAAAAAATGCGGAAAAAAGAAAGAAGTGAAGGACTAAATAGATTTTTTTTAATCAACGTCAAGTCAAAATAACTGACTGCAGTTATTTTTGTTTTATTGAAGTGAAAACTTCTTTAGCGGCGTTGTGCACTTTTGTGGGATGGGTAAAAACTGTGCAACTCGCGTCAGGTCACGTGTGCTGATCGAAAAACCGTAAGACGGTTGGAGAGTAGTGTTGTAACATCGAAATCGTTATCAAGTTTTCACTTCTGCCGGCACTCCCGGAGTGCAACCCGTGTTTTTTTTTTAAATTGTCTAACGTTGCTAAATACATATAGCCGAGTGAAATTAGATATTCCCTATTGAAGCTTAGACGGTACAAACTCACCAATCATTTTCGTATAGCGTCAATAAGACGCGCGCTTTTGCAGTCGAAACTTTCTCACCAGAAGTGAGTATTATACTGCAACGATATTAATTTTAAATTCATTTTTATACCTAAAGATAGACCGATAAATAAAATGACGATCGCTGAGGATTATCGAGTAATTATGACAGGACCAATAGTCGCAGAGCGTTATCGAAAGATGTTATTTTTGTACAAAAGTGATTACTATTTGCTTCCGTTCCGGCTTAAACAGGAGGCGATGTTTTGTCCTCTTAGATCACAATCTATATACCGCAAAGGCTGATACCTTTGGTCCACATTTACAACTATTTTTCACAACTAGTTAAGAAAAAACACTTTTTACTCCTTATTTCATAACCGCGGTTATGAAACACTTTTTACTCCTTATTTCATAACCGCGGTTATGAAATGAGGAGTAAAAAGTGTTTTTTCTTAACATACATACATACATACATATGCTCACGCCTTTTTCCCGAAGGGGTAGGCAGAGACAACAGCCCGCCACCTGCTACGATCCTGGCATACCTCACGTGCCTCATCCACATCCATCAATCGGTTCATACAAGCTCGTCGGTTTCGGGTACTCTTTATCTGGCTTTTTTTCAATACATCGCCGATCTGATCGATGTAAGTACGCTTAGGTCGCCCTCTGCCGACTCGGCCACTCACAATCCCCTTATATATTTGTCTCGTTAGACGCCTTTCATCCATCCGCTCGACATGTCCAAACCACCTAAGCATTCCTTTCTCAATTTTAGTCACTACATCCTCTTTCAAGCCACAACGCTCTCGGATTACACTATTCCTCATTCTATCAATCAATCGTACTCCACTCATGCTTCTTAGCGATCGCATTTCTACTGCATTTATTCGACTCTCGTGCTTCTTCTGCCATACCCAACTCTCGCTACCATACATTAAGGTAGGAACCAACACCCCATCATGAACAGCCAGGCGTGCTTTTTTAGTCACTTTCTGGCTCCTCATGAAGGCGTGCAATGCACCGTTTACCATATTACCTGCATTCACCCTCCTTTCAATATCACTATCACACTTACCGTCTCTACTAAACTTACTTCCTAAATACACAAATTCTGACACTTGTTCTACTTTCTCACCTTCAATCATAATATCGCACGCAGAAATGTCCATATTCTTCTCCACAACCATAACCTTCGTCTTGCTTACATTTACTTTCATACCTTTCCTCTTGAATGCCTCATTCACGATAGTTACCGTGTCCTGCAACTCATGCGCTGATGGTTCAATTATAACTTGATCATCAGCGTACAGTAGGCATTTGACCGGTACCTCTCCCATTCGTACTCCACAATCACGCTCTTTCAAATCTGTCAGACAACTATCCATGAAAAGGTTGAACAGCCATGGTGATGCTACACATCCCTGTCTAACACCCATGGAGATGTTAAACCAGTCTGTGTAGGCTCCATTTATTCTAACACAGGCTCTGGAATCCTTATATAAGGATTTCAGAGCCCGCACCAGAATAGGGTCCAACCCATGCATGGCCAGTGTTGACCACAATTCGTTCCTCCTCACTCTTTTTTCACACACACACTGTTTTTTCTTAACTAGTTGTGAAAAATAGTTGTAAATGTGGACCAAAGGTATCAGCCTTTGCGGTATATAGATAGTGATCTAAGAGGACAAAACATCGCCTTCTGTTTATACCGGAACGGAAGCAAATAGTTATCGTTATTAAAATGGAATAAAAAGGGGCCTGTCTTAACTGACATCCGAAAAGAGTTAAGAAAAGAGAAATATAATTCTGCTTTTACAACTAGCACAGACTTAAGAATCTGTACTCATTGTCGATAATTTATCCCTATCTACATTATGTAACAAAATAAGCTCAATTTCTGAAATTATTGTGTTCAGTATCGACTACTTAATCGATTTCAGCTATTTTTAATATGTGTATGAGCAGTGATAACCCTTACGGTTGAAGAGCCGGCCGAAAATCAGTGAGGCTCGGGTTCGAATCCTGGCATGTACCAATGAGTTTTTCAAAAACTTACGTACATATTTATCACTAGCTCGACGGTGAAGAAAAATATCGTGAGGAAACCCGCAGGTCTCAGAATTAATTCTGAGACATGTGTAAAGAGACCCGGTCCGGCGATGGGCTCACCACCTATCACGTTTAGGGGTCCAATATATCTCGTGAAATGTGGGTATATCCAGTAATGGAATACCTCTGCCTACCCCCTCGGGGATAAAAAAAAAGGCGTGAGATTATATTATATTATTATTAGATTATATACTGAATTTAGTGCTTTCTATGAAAATCCTGCTACTATTGATCGATATTAAAAAAATTGGTTAGACAAAACTATATAGTTCGATCGTATCATATATTTTTTATATTAATATACTAATTGGGGTGTATGAGGAATTGCACTTTTTCTGTTACGCTTTGTATATACCGCCTGATTTATTTTACCGTCTGGAAAAAATATGGTGGGATAGGTAAGTGTAATAGATTCATTTGGCGTTGTTAATTCAATTTTTTTACAAATTTGTTATAATATCATTATAATAATATACATTACTCAATTATACTTAGTCGATATTACATGCTGAAATATTTGAAATAGTATTTTAAGAAGAAACAGGCTCGTAGCTTCCATTCATGCGCAATCTACCTACAACCGCCATCCAGCTGCTACATAGCAGGGTGCATCAGGGTGCAGACCGTGTAACTTGCATTTAACATGACTATATTTAGCAATAGGGTTGTGTCCTGCCTAGTCAAATCAGTTACTTTTTACGATCTGTCAAAACGAAATTTTACTATGGAAAATGTACTGAAATAGCAAACCGTGACGTCATAGTTTGTAGTACTCAATTGCAGCACTTTTTTTTATTGTTTATTATTTTTAAATTAGCTATAATTGTAAATTGAAAATCGAAATACATATTTTGAGGTGTTTTGGGATAATCTTTTTAATGTATGACTACTCGCAATTTAATTTCGATGCTGTCAACTACCCAATTAATCTCGTGTAAAACTTCGGCTCTGGATACCTTATAAGTCATATTTTTTTCCACACGGTAAAACAAATATCCGGTATAAAAAATTATAAACTGACTGACTAATTGGTGATATATCAACGCACAGCCTAAACCGCTGGGTCTAGAGACTTGAAATTTTGCACATAGATAGATGCAGTGTAGGCATCCACTAAGAAGGGATTTTGCAAAATTCAACCCTTTTTTTTTTATTCTCCCAAGTCGCCTTTAGTGGTGGGGGTCTGGGAAACTGGCAGAGTCTTCACTTCCAGTCCCCCACCGACGATTGCCCACCTTCACGGTGGGCCATTCACGCCCCTCCCAAGTGTGGAAGTGGCCCAAGGACGACTGAGTAGCCAGTCATCCTTAATAAACGTGGATCCTCAATATTGAGATTTTCCATGAGATCAGTTAGAATACGACAGCCTTACACAGTCTTCTGGGCACTGTCCCACATGGTTATTGTTAAAGGAAATATTGTACACTAGCAGCGCCCCGCGGTTTCACCCGCGTAGTTCCCGTTTCCGTTCCAGCGTGTTTTTATGGTTTTTCCTGAAATTATTTGAATTTTTATCGCCTTAAAAACCATTTACTTATTTATTTATTTACTGTTTGGAAGATTAACAGCTTTAATAACAAATTGAGTAATATAAGTTAAATAACAATATGATAATTAGGTACTAATCTCCACCTATAGGTAAAAAATTACTTTAGACTTCAAAAATTTAGAATTTGAACAAAACAAAATTATTTACATAAGTACCTACATAATTGTCTAATTTAACGATTTAACTATTTGACGAATGCAGTTAGAAAATACCACGTGCACTTAGTTTAAATCTGCTATGGCTTTTTAAAAAAGTTGTGTGCCACTAACAGAGATATTTAAATATAATAGGGCATAGAGGGGGCATTGGGAATATTTTCATACAAAACTTTGAAGACTAAGCGTCATGTCCTTGTCATGTCAGTTAGTATGAACGCGACCTGTCATTCTGTCGAAATTGTACTAGACTTATTCCACTTGGAATAACTTTTGACTTTAAGTTTTCCTCGCTTTGTCCCCTCTATGCCCTATTATATTTAAATCTCTTTGGCCACTAAGCGTTTGACTGCTGTGGTGTTTGTGCAGAATAAGTCGTTGTCATAGTCCGCTGATAGTTTATTGAAATCCGTCACACTACGCAATAAAAACGAGTTCATTCTATATCGATTTGTTGTAGAGGGTACGTGTAAGATTGGACGCTGTCTGAGATTAAGGGTGGGTTTCTTTAACCGTTCGGGCTATCACTGCTCTATTACGCTTATTCTGTTACACGATGTATACCTATTTTTGCAGACTGGTTTAAGAAATTAAAATATAATAATGCATAGAGGGGACAAGTATTTAAAAAGAGCAGTGATAGCCTGGACGGTTAAAGAGCCGGCTGAAAATCAGAGAGGCTCGGGTTCGAATCCTGGCATGTACCAATGAGTTTTACAAAACATACGTACATATTTATCACTAGCTCAACGGTGAAGGAAAACATCGTGAGGAAACCCGCAGGTCTCAGAATTGATTCTGAGAAATGTGTAAACAGACCCGGTCCGGCGATAGGCTCACCACCTATCACGTTTAGGGGTCCAATGTATCTCGTGAAATGTGGGTATATCCAGTAATGGAATACCTCTGCCTACCCCCTCAGGGATGAAAGGCGTGAGATTATAATATTATTATTATTTTATATTCAAATAGAAGGAAGTTATCAATTCGTCTGTATTTTGTTTTTTTTTTATGTTTGTTACCTCAGAACTTTCGACTGCGTGAACCGATTTGGATGATTCTTTTTTTATTTGAAAGCTGGTGCTTCCAGATTGGTCGCAACTTAATTTCGTTTATTTTTGACAACTTCATCCATGAGAAAACCATATAAGTTGAAGATTGAAGACGTTTTTTCTACTCTTTAGAGTGGTTATTTATAGTAAGTGCGAAATAGATCTGGATAAAAGTGCATTGACCCAACCTCTACTACATTTCACAAAAAATTTACGTACTTTATCGCTCGTCATACAAACTGTCGCTAACTTGTCGCTAATCATGACGCGACACGTGTTTCATAATACGTCGGACAAATGTGAAAAGTGTAACCTCGAAAGTTGCACTTTATCAGGATTTTTTTTTTGGTATATGACATTATTATTATTTTGACATTTATTATTATTACAGAAATTAAGGTGGATATGGTTGTTAGACATACTACATAATATGATTCCGCAATTTTCAGTATTTTTGATATAATTGAAGATTAAGTTACGTTAAATAAATATTTTTTAAATGTAACCCTCAATTCTATATGCATAGTTCATTATAGACTGTAAAATACTTTATTACATAGTAGTAATTAGCAATTGTATTTTTGAGACTCAAAAATTCAATATTTTAAGTTACGCGCATACGTTGGCAACCGTCCACCAACCAACCATTGGTACATGCCAGGATTCGAACCCGAGCCTCACTGATTTTCATTATGTGAAGCAGGCTCTTTTAGTAAGGCTATCACTGCTGTTCGAAAACATATATAAT
The DNA here is from genome assembly GCA_963855545.1 of Ethmia dodecea. Classification (NCBI taxonomy): domain Eukaryota; kingdom Metazoa; phylum Arthropoda; class Insecta; order Lepidoptera; family Depressariidae; genus Ethmia; species Ethmia dodecea. The sequence goes on along the minus strand of OY979463.1, from coordinate 1,233,870 downwards.
CTTTAATATAAAAATGAATCGCAAAATGTGTTGGTAAGCGCATAACTCAACAACGGCTGGACCAATTTGGCCAATTCTTTTTTTAAATGTTAGTTAAAGTTCAAAGATGACAGGTAAGTGATGTCTGCTTCTTGATGAGCACAGCACAGGGGTACATAGACAGTCCCGATATTTTGGCAGGGATCTCACTTCGCACCCAATACTGCCCAGGAGCCCGCCGGCGGGCTGCCGCTGCTTGACGGAATGGCGGCATTTTGTGCCGCACAGGGGTACATAGACAGTCCCGATATTTTGGCAGGGATCTTACTTCGCACCCAATACTGCCCAGGAGCCCGCCGGCGGGCTGGCACAAAATGCCGCCATTCCGTCAAGCAGCGGCAGCCCGCCGGCGGGCTCCTGGGCAGTATTGGGTGCGAAGTGAGATCCCTGCCAAAATATCGGGACTGTCTATGTACCCCTGTGCTGTGCTCATCAAGAAGCAGACATCACTTACCTGTCATCTTTGAACTTTAACTAACATTTAAAAAAAGAATTGGCCAAATTGGTCCAGCCGTTGTTGAGTTATGCGCTTACCAACACATTTTGCGATTCATTTTTATATTAAAGATTATATATGTTTTCGAACAGCAGTGATAGCCTTACTAAAAGAGCCTGCTTCACATAATGAAAATCAGTGAGGCTCGGGTTCGAATCCTGGCATGTACCAATGGTTGGTTGGTGGACGGTTGCCAACGTATGCGCGTAACTTAAAATATTGAATTTTTGAGTCTCAAAAATACAATTGCTAATTACTACTATGTAATAAAGTATTTTACAGTCTATAATGAACTATGCATATAGAATTGAGGGTTACATTTAAAAAATATTTATTTAACGTAACTTAATCTTCAATTATATCAAAAATACTGAAAATTGCGGAATCATATTATGTAGTATGTCTAACAACCATATCCACCTTAATTTCTGTAATAATAATAAATGTCAAAATAATAATAATGTCATATACCAAAAAAAAAATCCTGATAAAGTGCAACTTTCGAGGTTACACTTTTCACATTTGTCCGACGTATTATGAAACACGTGTCGCGTCATGATTAGCGACAAGTTAGCGACAGTTTATATGACGAGCGATAAAGTACGTAAATTTTTTGTGAAATGTAGTAGAGGTTGGGTCAATGCACTTTTATCCAGATCTATATCGCACTTACTATAAATAACCACTCTAAGGAGTAGAAAAAACGTCTTCAATCTTCAACTTATATGGTTTTCTCATGGATGAAGTTGTCAAAAATAAACGAAATTAAATTGCGACCAATCTGGAAGCACCAGCTTTCAAATAAAAAAAGAATCATCCAAATCGGTTCACGCAGTCGAAAGTTCTGAGGTAACAAACATAAAAAAAAACAAAATACAGACGAATTGATAACTTCCTTCTATTTGAATATAAAATAATAATAATATTATAATCTCACGCCTTTCATCCCTGAGGGGGTAGGCAGAGGTATTTCATTACTGGATATACCCACATTTCACGAGATACTTTGGACCCCTAAACGTGATAGGTGGTGAGCCTATCGCCGGACCGGGTCTGTTTACACATTTCTCAGAATCAATTCTGAGACCTGCGGGTTTCCTCACGATGTTTTCCTTCACCGTTGAGCTAGTGATAAATATGTACGTATGTTTTGTAAAACTCATTGGTACATGCCAGGATTCGAACCCGAGCCTCTCTGATTTTCAGCCGGCTCTTTAACCGTCCAGGCTATCACTGCTCTTTTTAAATACTTGTCCCCTCTATGCATTATTATATTTTAATTTCTTAAACCAGTCTGCAAAAATAGGTATACATCGTGTAACAGAATAAGCGTAATAGAGCAGTGATAGCCCGAACGGTTAAAGAGCCGGCTGAAAATCAGTGAGGCTCGGGTTCGAATCTTGGCATGTACCAATGAGTTTTTTAAAACTTACGTACATATTTATCACTAGCTCGACGGTGAAGGAAAACATCGTGAGGAAACCCGCAGGTCTCAGAATTAATTCTGAGACATGTGTAAACAGACCCGGTCCGGCGATGGGCTCACCACCTATCACGTTTAGGGGTCCAATATATCTCGTGAAATGTGGGTATATCCAGTAATGGAATACCTCTGCCCAGCCCCTCGGGGATAAAAAAGGCGTGAGATTATATTATATTATTATATATTATTTATAAATTTACATATTGTCAGCTCAGGAACATATCACATGTCCATAAAAATATTTAATAAACTCCCGAAAACCATAAGTGAAATAGATAACCTACCTGTTTTTCACAAAAAACTGAAAGATTTTTTGCTAATGAACGATTTTTACACATTGAAGGACTATTTTGATAAACATAATGATAGAGCACCTTAAAAATTAGTATACCCATTTGTTTAAAGACCTTACCTTTATTTCACATTGTTTTTAATTTCTAATTGTTTTTAATTTTTGATCTTTGTTTTTAAATTCCATTTTGTATATATATTTTTGTATTTTTATATTGCTGCGCCTTTCCAAGGTTAATGTGTGTACTTTATAATTACCCACCACCTGTATAACGACATTTCGCAAAAAACGATATGACTATGACTATATTTATTAGAATTTGTGAACACTGCAGTATTTTTAGGAATAACTTTAGCTAGACTATAAGTTACAGTGGGGACCGCACATTGATACGTTGCCGAAAAGGCTCAGTTCTGCTGAATATCCGTAAAAATTACGTAAGTGTCAAGCGTAGAAACAGCTAGATTTGTCTATTTCAACTACTTTCACAGCTTGATGTCATGTGGCATTCTGCTGATGTTCAGAGAATATTTATTTTGCAGAAACGAGCCATTCGTGCAATTTATAAAATGGATTCCAGGATATCTCTAAGGGAAAAATTCAAGGAAATTAATATACTGACACTGGCGTCTCAGTATATTTACGAAAAAATTATGTATGTCAAAAAGAATATATCACTTTAAAAAAAAAATAGTGACAGATATTGTATAAACACTAGAAATAAGAATGAACTGGCTGCTTATGTTAGTCGATTATCTAAAGATAACAAATCATATAAGGGTCAATGTATACGCTTTTACAATAAGATTCCCATTGCATTACATAAAAAGGCTACTATAAAATTACAGACTATGTACTTAGTAGACCAAAATGCATGGGTTTAACCGACTCAGCGCTATTAATTATAATTATTATTGTAAACGATATTTATTAGTAAGACATGAGATTAAAAAGAGCTGCCCTTGAGTTTCTTGCTGGTTCTTCTCGGGGTACTGCATTTGGAACCAGCAACTCGTCGCTGGAGTTGGGATGCTGTTTACATTTAGCCAATCTTCATGGACGAGCTTAGTGTGCCTTGTTATTGACGTTTCAAAGTGTATTTTATATACCGCCTGAAATAAATGAATTTTGAGTTTGAGTTTATTTATGTTCCAGACTTTCATAGCTCGTCAGACATAATGCGCGGGATTATTGACAGTTCCTCGTGACGTCACGCGTAGAGTCGTAGTTCCAATAAATTTGCTCAGATGGCGATGTCATCGAATTATGACTTTGCTTTTGTTCTAAGGAATGCAAGGGTCATGAAAATATAAATCTATTGATGCTGATAGACGTGTTGTTTATTAGTGATATCTAATTTCTATGAGGCATTTTTAAAAAAGAAAAACTAGTTCATTCACAAAAGATAGATGGCGATGTCCACACATTCCAATAACCTGTCATCGAATGATGGCTTTTTTTTTTGTTCTCATGAATTCAAGGGTCATGAAAATATACAGCTATTAATGCCGAGAGACGTGTTGTTTATATTAGTGATATCTAATTTGTGTTGTGGTTGGTGTGTTTTCTCTTACCTTGCCTTGGTTTAAAGTGGTTCGAACAAACACATTAATATTTACTTAGATTCCACCCGACTTTGCGTTGAACATCTATACTGGTAGCTCTCACTGTTGTCTTAAGGTCTCATGAGTTGGATAAACGCCTCCATTTCTACAGATAACGGTGGAACATGTTCGCGTGTTGAAAATAAGTATAATCTCACGCCTTTTTTATCCCCGACGGGGTAGGCAGAGGTATTCCATTACTGGAAATACCCACATTTCACGAGATATATTGGACCCCTAAACGTGATAGGTGGTGAGCCTATCGCCGGACCGGGTCTATTTACACATGTCTCAGAATTAATTCTGAGACCTGCGGGTTTCCTCACGATGTTTTCCTTCACCGTCGAGCTAGTGATAAATTATATAGTGATTCTATTGATAAGGATAGGCTAACTTAAAATTAGGAATAGTTTGTGTTTAACCTTTGTAGCAATAAAAAATTCTGAGTGTCCCTAAAATGTTGGTTTAATACTCAAAGACTAGAACAATCAACATGTCAACTTCTCGTTTTTTAATGTGTGGCGTGGCTGCTACTGTACTAGTTTATGACAGCTAATATCAAGTTCAGTTCAGCACCATCTATTGACACCTTTGAATACTCAAGTGACAGCTGTCACCGAAAACGCCTCATTTGTAGTTGGTGTGAGCAGTGATAGCCCGGACGGTTAAAGAACCGGTCGAAAATCAGTGAGGCTCGGGTTCGAATTCTGGCATGTACCAATGAGTTTTTCAAAAACTTACGTACATATTTATCACTAGCTCGAAGGTGAAGGAAAACATCGTCAGGAAACCCGCAGGTCTCAGAATTAATTCTGAAACAGGTGTAAACAGACCCGGTCCGGCGATGGGCTCACCACCTATCACGTTTAGGGGTCCAATGTATCTCGTGAAATGTGGGTATATCCAGTAATGGAATACCTCTGCCTATTTCCTCGGGGATGAAAGGCGTGAGATTTTTTTATTTTTATTTTATTTTATTTGGTGTGTTTTCTCCTACAAAGTGGTTCGAACACACACAGGAATATTTACTCAGATTTCACCCGATTTTGCGTTGAACATCTATCAGTAGCTCTAGTCCACTGTTGTCTTAAGGTCTCATCAGTAGGATATAGTCGATGGCACATGTACGCATGTTAAAAATAACAACATAAATGATAATTATTATCGTAGTTGCTTCAAACCGTATTTAACGTTTTTTAGCAATAAAAATTCTCAGTCCAATGTATCTCGTGAAATGTGGGTATATCGAGTAATGGAATACCTCTGCCTACCCCCTCGGGGATAAAAAAGGCGTGAGATTATATTATTTATATATTTATTATTATTTTTAATGTGTGGAATGGGTGGTACCGTTAGTTTATGACACCTCCATGAAAGTTCTTCAAAGCACCATCTATTGACACCTTTGAATACTAAAGTGACAGCTGTCACCGAAAACGCCTCATTGATTATGAATGCAATAAACAACAAGTGTACTGTACGTCCTTTGTTTTCAACCCGCCCCACCGCTAAGATGACGGCTTTCTCAGAAATATATATAAATGTCTAGTTTACGCACAATGGAAGTCGTTAAGTTATGTTAGATACCCTTGGGTGACTTGAAAAAATCTGATGGCCACTAACCTAACAAGGGGAGAGATTCCGCTCTACAATCACTTATCTTAATTTGGTTTAGTCCTGTCTTTGTCTCACCTCAAAAAAAGAAAAGGGATAGAAGATAACCTACCGAATTTAGTCCTGTCAGAGGATGAATTTTAGTGGTGACTTCTATACGCAATAAGCATGTTATGAAATGCCTTAGTTGACAGGACTAATTTTAATTTGACATGACTAAATATCTCTCGTCTCTTTTCTTTTCTGGGAGAAAGAAAATGAATGACAGGAATAAACTAAAATAAGTTTAGTCGCTGTGAAGCAGAATCAGCACCACTATCTCCCAATACGGTGAACTCGCGTGGCAGATTATAGCTCATACTTCCTCAGTATGAGAACCCATGAACAAAATAACTTACATAGCTTAGCAGTTGGCTGTTACGGGTTGATGATGGATGTAGTAAGTAAACTCCAAAGTAGTAATATTTGCAATACTGTATTTACATATAATACAATTTAAAATAAGATTTATACACTGACTTGGCTATGTTTTGTAGGAAACAAAATATTCCAGGACATTTTCGAATACAAGAGGAACATTTTACATGTAGATAACATTTTTAAAAGATATCTCATTCCTGATAAAGATTTAACTTAGTTTAGTTGTTATTTAGAAGTCGCAAGTGCCAGTAGATGCGTTGAACTGGAGTCTAGCCGAACACGTCACAAGGACAGCTTTGTCGCCCTCACAACGCCAGAATTTGTTTCTATAGAACTTGTGAGCCCAGGGCAAGATGTTGCAGTTATTACCGCATTTTTTGTCAGCAGCACAGCCTGCATTCTCAGGCCAGTCACATACCTGAAATTTCATTTTTATTAATTATTTTTTGTTTAAATTTTAATGTTTCTCTAATAAATACATATTTATTATTTATGTAATACTTGCTTAGTAGGACTTATTATTGATGTTCTTGTAAAAAATATTTACCTGAAAACAAGGTCTTGTTTCGAAGCTTAAACGTTGTTTTTACTTATAAATAAATATATATATATATATATATATATATATATATATATATATATATATATATATATATATATATATATATATATATATAATCTCAAGCCTCTTTTTATCCCCGAGGCAGAGGTATTCCATTACTGAATATACCTACCCACATTTCACGAGATACATTGGACCCCTAAACGTGATAGGTGGTGAGCCCATCGCCGGACCGGGTCTATTTACACATGTCTCAGAATTAATTCTGAGACCTGCGGGTTTCCTCACGATGTTTTCCTTCACAGTCGAGCTAGTAATAGATATGTACGTAAGTTTTTGAAAAACTCATTGGTACATGCCAGGATTCGAACCCGAGCCTCACTGATTTTCGGCCGGCTCTTTAACCGCTTGGGCTATCACTGCTCTTACTTTAGATTAATATAATGCTAGCTTTCTTGTAATAGTGTTGAGGTGTCACATTGAGATCAAGTGTGTTTAAAATATTAATATTTACCTGCATTACAGGGTTGAAGTGAAGACCAAAAGGACAGGAAAGCTCCACTTTATGTCCAAAGACGCATTTGTAGAAACGGCTGCAGTCTGATGTGTGGGGGAGGATATGGCGGATGCCGAAGTCGGCAGGGCAACCGTTTGGGAGAAGTTCGACTTCACCATTACCACTTCCGTGGCCATTTCCATTGCCGTTTCCACTGCCACTGCCGTTTCCGTTGCCATTTCCATTGCCGCTTCCGCTGCCATTCCCGTTGCCGTTGCCGTTTCCGCTACCAGCCGCACAGCCTGCATCCTCAGGCCAATCACATACCTAAAATTTTAATTATATTTATTAATGAATTGTTGCGCACTACATTTTGTTTAAATACATATAACACCAAGGAGAATATCAGAATGCCGATTTTCAGCATAGATGCTGAGGATCCTTCTTTTTCACCTGCGGTTTGTATGTAATATTGTCTTAAATTAACTTAAAATTGTTACCTATATACAATATGTATCATTCTTAAACACTTTGGCGAATAAAGTGTTTTATTGTTATTATATAAATAAATAATGTCACGCCTTCTATTAGCGATGGGGTAGGCAGAGGCATTCCATTTATGTATATAGGTACCCGCTTTTCCTTGAATGGACCGGGTCTGTTACACATGTTTCAGGATTAATTCTATGACCTTTGGGATTTCCCACGATGTTTTCCTTTACCGTCGAGTAAGTTTTGAAAAACTATTTTTCAATATTGTTACTATTATTAAGTCAAGTCATCCTACCTGTAGGACTGGGTTGAAGTGAAGACCACGAGGGCAGGAGATCTCTACTTTCTCTCCGCCGACACATTGGTAGAAACGGCCGCACTTGTACTCGTGGGGGAGTAGCCAGTTGATCTCACTATCGGAAGGGCATCCATTGGGCAGAGACTCGAATTCTCCGTCACCATTGCCATTTCCGCTGCCGCTTCCATTTCCGTTTCCACTGCCATTGCCATTGCCGTTTCCACTGCCATTGCCATTGCCGTTTCCACTGCCATTGCCATTGCCGTTTCCACTGCCATTGCCGTTACCGCTTCCGTTTCCATTTCCATGGCCGCTTCCGTTGCCACTACCATTGCCGTTGCCGCTTCCATTTCCGTTCCCATTGCCGTTCCCAGCCGCACAGCCTGCGTCCTCAGGCCAGTCACATATCTGAAATTAGGAAATTTGAATTAAATAATTATTGCAAGTTATATTTCTATAAATTTTGTTATATAACATGATATCAGGCAAACTACCTGTAGGACTGGGTTGAAATGAAGACCACGAGGGCAGGAAGTCTCTACTTTCTCTCCGCCAACACATTGGTAGAAACGGCCGCACTTGTACTCGTGGGGGAGTAGCCAGTTGATCTCACTATCGGAAGGGCATCCGTTGGGCAGAGATTCGAATTCTCCGTCACCATTGCCATTTCCGCTGCCGCTTCCATTTCCGTTTCCACTGCCATTGCCGTTACCGCTTCCGTTTCCATTTCCTTGGCCGCTTCCGTTGCCACTACCACTGCCGTTACCGCTTCCGTTTCCATTGCCATTTCCGTTTCCACTTCCGTCGTCACCACCACCAGCTACGCAGCCTGCGTTCTCAGGCCAGTCACATACCTAATTTTTTTTTTCTTAATTTATTTATTTTGTAAATTTTAATGTTCATCTAAAAATTATAAATCTATGTAACTATACTACCAACAGACTCATTATAACTGATGTAAAAATTATTTACCTGAAAACAAAGTCTTGTTTCAAAGCTCAGTCTTTGTCTTTCTCTTTAGATTTATGTAACTGTATAGTATGTATGTTAATTTTTCAGAGAACTGTATAAGTGTTTAAGAAAACATTTTTGTTTAATAATCAAATAATAATAATAAATGCTAGCTTTCTTGCATTTTATGCATCCGTCTTTTGTCTTATCTTTTCTCATGTCATGTCTTTTGGCACATTAAGATTGACTGTGCTTGTACTATAAATATTTACCTGTTGAATAGGGTTGAAGTGCAGACCACGAGGGCAGGAAATCTTCACTTTCTCTCCGGAGACGCATTGGTAGAAACGACGGCAGTCTGACTTATGGGGAAGGAGTTGGTGGATTTCGAAGTCAACAGGACATCCGTTGGGGAGAAGTTCGACTTCACCATTACCACTTCCTTGGCCACTGCCATTGCCGTTGCTGCTTCCATTTCCATTGCCACTGCCGTTGCCGTTACCGCTGCCACTGCCATTGCCGCTTCCACTGCCATTGCCATTGCCATTGCCGCTTCCACTTCCACTGCCATTGCCATTGCCGCTTCCACTTCCACTTCCACTGCCATTGCCGCTTCCACTGCCATTGCCGCTTCCACTTCCACTGCCACTGCCATTGCCATTTCCATCAGCTGAGCAGCCAGCATTCTCAGGCCAGTCGCACACCTATTTGTAAAATTGTAATTGGCTTAATTACAATTACTGTTATCAAATAGTTGTTTTTAGGTTAGCAATATAAGTACATAATAATAATAGTGCTACCTTTTGCCTGTGAGTTCAACCACGTAAAAAATGATTACGTCTTTAAGGAACCTTATATTTTTCTTAAGAATCGTTTAGTCAAATATCATTAAAATGGGTTCACAATTTTAGCCGTCAAAAGACAAACATATATAGATAGATTTGCAATGATACTGTTATTAGAGAAGGGAATATTTACCTGCAGGTCAGGGTTGAAGTGCAGACCACCAGGGCAGGAAATCTCTACTTTCTCTCCGAAGACGCATTGGTAGAAACGACCGCAGTCTGACTCGTGCGGGAGGTTCTGGTGAATGTGGATATCAGCTGGGCATCCGTTGGGCAGAAGTTCGACTTCGTCGTCACCATTCCCATTTCCGTTGCCGCTGCCATTTCCGTTTCCGTTTCCACTGCCACTGTCCAAACCATTGCAACCAACGTTTTCGGGCCAATCGCAAACCTGAAATTGTTATACACAACTATTGACACAGTGCGTCTCTGTAATGTAAATTGCGTAACTAATATTTTATTTCCAAGGTACGGTAAGAAAAAAATGTGGTGTGATAGGTAAGTGTAATAGATTCATTTGGCAATGTTACTTAAAAAAAAATTTGTTTCTCAAAAAAATTTTTTCTTGCTTAAACTAATATACATTACTCAATTGTAGTCAATAATACACACTGAGATATTTGAAACAGTATTTTAAAAAGAAATAGGCTCGTAGGTTCCATATAAGCGCAATCTACCTACAACCGCCAGCTGCGCGTAGTAATGTGCGTAGTTTTCTAGATTTTGTAAATTGTACTAAACATGACTATATTTAACAATTAATGTCGTGTATAACTTCGGCTCTAGATACCTTATACGTCATATTTTTTTCCAGACGGTAAAAAAAATCATCCAGTATATTTCAGACTCCTAAACGTTACTGGTGGTAAGTCTTTCGATTACCGGGGTGTTGTGGCACGTACCTCAGAACTTTTTCTGGAGCCTGCGGGTTTCCTCACGAAGTTTTTCTTTACTGTCAAGCTAGTGATTAGTGTCGTACGTAAGTTTTTACAAACTCACTATGGATGTGTCACTGCTCTCAATGATAATGTATATTTGTATTTACCTGTAGTATTGGGTTGAAATGCGTTCCTGGACCGCAAGCTCTTTCCACCTTCTCACCAAATACACAGTAGTAGAATTTAGCGCATTCAGTCTCATGGGGAAGAAGCCAGTAAAAATCGAACTCAGCTGGGCATCCATTCTCTAGCCATTCGGTTTCCCTGTGTTCCTCAATAGTTGGTGCTGCAGTGGTTGGTGTAGCAGTAATTGGCGCTGCAGTGGTTGGTGCTGCAGTGGTTGGAGCCACAGGTACACCAGGTAGAGTACATTTAGCTATCTCAGGGTGTACGCAGACCTATGAACAAAGAAGCAGAAAATTGTTGTAAGTATAGTTTTTGCTAAATTAAAAAGTTAAAACTCCGTTCAAGCAACACGGTCATTAATTATAGGTCCCTCTATTAGTCTCACCAATAGAACTAATAATTCAAAGGGATTTGTTTTTTGTATGATCGTTTGTAATGAAATAATAATAATAATTTATTTAAATGCCACATTTTACTTTTACAAGTGGGGTTCTAGAGAAGGAACAGTTGTTCCATAAAAAATAAAAAAACTTGTACCATAGGTAACAGATTATCTGTTGGGGGTAATAAAATAAAATAAAAAATAAATAAAGTGAATTACATACTGGACCGATTCTATAAATTCTTTCACCAATCGAGAGCTTACCTTTATGGGAGTAGAATATACTATAATTTTCCCACGGGAACGGAACTTACGAGGGCACAATTGTGGGGAACAAGTTTGTTAATAGCTTGTTACCTACAAGTCATTCTACGCTAATATTAGAAAAAGGAAATACCATTTTTTTTTACTTTTCTTTATACATTACGCTCCAAAACTGCTGGACCGATTTAAAAAATTCTTTCACCGATGGAAAGCTTACTTTTCTGGGAGTAAAGTGGGCTATAATTTTCCCACGGGAACAACTAGTAATATTAAAAAATCAAATGATTACATGAACTCACCTGTAGCTCAAACGAGAAGTGAGTACCAGGAGAGCAGACCCTCGAGGCGTCATACCGATATCCATACTCGCAGTAGTAGAACCTCGTACAGTCGTACTCGTGGGGCAAGAGATGATGGATCTCATCCTTTGGGCACAAGTCGTGTGCCGAAAGCAAGTCTGCATTCGGCTTCGCTTGCGCCAACAGCGCTATGCAGGAGATTATTGCGATTTTTGCTGTGAAAGAAACGGTGGAAATTTAGTTTATAATGATAATAATAATAAACAAAATAAGTATTCCTTATCGGGATATAACCCACTTTTCACGAGATATTCTTTGGACCCCTAAACGTGATAGGCGGTGAGCCCATCGCCGGACCGGGTCTGTTACACATGTCTCCGAATTAATTCTGGGGCCTGCTGGTTTCCTCACGATGTTTTCCTTCACCGTCGAGCTAGTGTTATATGTACGTAACAGTCCGTCCGAAGTCCGTCGAAACTCCGAGCATAGCTCTTTCCATAGCTCAAAGAATCTCTGAGTGACATTGAACTGGTGAACCAGTCCTACCAGTTTCCACATCTCGGCTCCTTAGGTCATTTTCGAAACTTAGACAAGATAACAACAGACAGATATTATAGAAAAACTAGATGAAGAGTACCCGAAGACGACCTTTATGAGTCGTTAGACGAATGTGGATAAAGCATAAAGGCTCGACTCCAAAAAAAAAAAAAAATCTTACGCCTTTCATCACCGAGGGGGTAGGCAGAGGTATTTCATTACTGGATATACCCACATTTCACGAGATACATTGGACCCCTAAACGTGATAGGTGGTGAGCCCATCGCCGGACCGGGTCTATTTACACATGTCTCAGAATTAATTCTGAGACCTGCGGGTTTCCTCACGATGTTTTCCTTCACCGTCGAGCTAGTGATAAATATGTACGTATAAGTTTTTGTAAAACTCTTTGGTACATGCCAGGATTCGAACCCGAGCCTCACTGATTTTCGGCCGGCTCTTCAACCGTAAGGGCTATCACTGCCTGACTCCACTGCTGCGATATTCAACGCCTTGTCAACCCCCCTATCGCGCGTCAAATATCGCGGCAAAAACAGCGACAGTGTAGAAAAAATTCGGAACCTGAATTCACGTGTTTTTGACGTAATTTCATACAAAAATGACTAAAAACTTTTGCCGCAAAGTTCGTAGTAAGCTAATTATTTCTGTCTACACCGCAGTTAAAAATACCCCAGCAGCTATACTATCTAAGGCAATCTTTGAATATCCGGTAGTCAAATTGCATTTGGGATTCAAAGTTCAGTTTAGCGTTTTCGATATGAATTTGAACCCAAAATTGAGCTGTCAGATATCTCGTTATAAAACTTAGGTAGTACTCACCAATCATTTTCGTTTAGTAACTTGCAGTCGAAGATGTCTCACTAGTAGTGAGTATTATACTGCAACGTTAGTAATTTTGAACTCATATTTATACTAAAAATCAATTAATTTATCAAAAACGATCGCTGTTGATTATCTATCGATTAGACAGAAAGAAAAACTGAAGAGATTTTATCAAAATTTAGTGATATTTTTATGCGACGGTTATTTTTGTTATTTAGAATTTGACTGCTGTTTCCTTGCAGTTAAAAAGCCTGCTTCACATTATGAAAATCGGTGAGGCTCGGGTTCGAACCCTGGTACGTAGCAATGAGTTTTTCAAAACTTACGTACCTACATATTTATCACTAGCTTGGTGATGGAAAACATTGTGCGGAAACCCGCAGGTCCCAGAATTCATTCTTAGACATGTGTGAATAGACCCGGTCCGGCGATGGGCTCACCACCTATTACGTTTAGGGATCCAATGTATCTCGTATCTAATCCCCGGCGATAAAAGGCGTGAGATTTATTTATTTATTTTTTATTTATAAAATTTGACTGTAGGATGAAAGGTTTTTATGTTTGATCCTCAAGAATGAAACTCAACATGCACAGTTAGAATGGAAAGCTTAAAATAAATAGCTCTCGCCTTTTATCCAAGGGGTTGGGCGCAGGAGTTCTATTTCTGGAAATACTTACGTTTCACCAGTGTATCCTTATGTCTATCAGTTGTTTAGTACCCATAGTACAGGCTCTGCTTAGTTTGGGACTAAATAACCGTGTGTGAATTGTGTCCCACAGTGTATTAATGTATGTATCCTTAGAACCCCTAAAAGTGATAGGTGGTAGCCCATCGCCGGACTGGAGTTGCTACACCTGCCTTAAAATCCATGCTAGGAACAGCGGGTTTCTTCACGATGTATCTCGTCACCGTCAAGCTATAAGGTAAACGCAGCTATTAACGACCCATCGAAAATCTGCAGGTATTGCCGACCCATTCTGCTTATTCTTATTTTTATCGGTTTGGAACGATTTGAGTCACAAGAGAGTATAATATACACACATGTTTGTATGTTTCCTAATAAATTTACTGGTGTTAGTGTACATAGGTTCACGGGAATGTGACCAAATACGTTAGTTTCTGTGAACGTAGCGAGTGCGCCGATCGTGTCATACTAACCCTTACTTCCTCAGGTAAGTACTCGATTTTTTTGCTTAAGATATTTTATATATAAATATTTACGTTAAGTTTATTCTGAATAACTCAACATATTCCTTTATTTGTATATTCGACATTTCGCAACTAAATTATTATGTTTAAAGGAATTTTAAAAAGTATTTTTGAAATTAAAATAGAACGGCAATAGCTGCAGTGCATTTTACTAGTGCAGTCATTGCCGACCCATGGATCGGCAATGGCTAAGAGGTTATGCTTTTTTTTTTCAATTTTTCGTTAATGTTTATAATAATTAAATAAGTTTTTATAACACCATTTCAATCTTAAGTATTCTAAAATTATAAGCATCTATTAGCGACATACACCATGTTATATTATAAACTTGTTTTTCCGCGACAAACTGCCACGCATTATTAAACATTTAGACGTGGGATATGAAAGAAACTACTTAGAGTTTTCTTCGTATTTATATGAAAATGGTGTATTTTTTTATAGTTTAGGACTAAATCAACAAATTATTGTATTAAATCGGATGGGGAAATAAATTACAATTAATATCGATTATTTTTCGTGGCTCGTTAAAAGATTTGTTCATTTTTTTATTGAACACTAATTACCGATCCATATGAATCGGTGATTGCAACAAAGAGAAGCTTTCACCGATTCTATACCGAATAATTGGTATTTTTGGATTAACGGTATGTAATGTCTAAAAGTAAAGCTACTAATTTGTTTCAATATAATAATTTGATTCAATAAGTTAGGTTCGGTTTAATTTCATTTCATGTCATTAAATTTTATTTTCATTTCATATCCATAAAAAAAATCTACTGAAGACTTGGCTGTATGTATGTATATGAAGAAAACAAAAAAAAACTCTGCTTTTAATCTTTTACGGTTGGCGCGATTTTCCAAAAATGTTAGTTGAGTTTATTGTATTTTTATTATTTTATTAAATTGCTTATTTTTTTCGCAAATGTATTAAAAATAGTTATTAAGTACACGTGCGGAACCGTCATTGCAACTTGTTCCGACAGTCAACCCTTACCTTCGGCTGCGCTAAACTTGGGAAGTTCGAAAAAAAATTTAAGGTTTTTTGGGAAATAAAACAAAGGGTTTAAGTAATTTTGAAATAAAATTGTCTAATTATTTTTATTCAAAACATGTAAATTATACATTTATAATAGTTTTTACTTTTATTTTCAGGTTTGTGAGTCTGACTTAAATAGTATAAAGTATTAGTGCTAGCCACGGTGGAGCAAATCATGATTCATGTGTGTAGAAACCAGCCGCTATCCCAACTTGAAAAACTCGGTGCTGAAAATAAAACAGTGTGTTTTTATTTTATTAACATCTACACATTTACAAAATTATCTCTGAATTTTGATAGTGAATATTTATGTTTCAGGTGATTCAGTTATCCCCTATGTCCAACACAATTGACACTAAGACCAATTCTCTTCAACGGCACTACATGGAACTGCATTGTGAAGTAACAGCATTGAAATTGTTTTAAGAAGTAATTACTATTAAGCAGGCTAATCAATTAGAAAGAAAGGCTATGGTAACTATGGTTTGCACTAGCTGGCCAAGCAGCAGGTTTCCGGAACGCAAGATAACAATACATGACCTATGTTCTCACTTAAATTTTATGAATATTATTCTATTTACCATTTCTATTAAAGTCTATTTTCTTATATTACTAAAATTTCATTTGTGTCCTCAATACCTTTATTTTATTGAGGTCAAATGTGTAAAAAAGTATTTTAAAGAATCTACAAGCATTTCGAGGTTTACTGCGATTAGTTGGAAAGCATGGGCACTAGTGACATGGGCTGCAACTCGCTGCATTTCCACTTGTAATCCTTGAAGCCTCCGAGATTCACACAGAGGAGCCAGTGGACGACCTAATGAAAATAAAAATTCTTTGTCATTGAAATGTATCATATTTAAAACTTTGCACAATGATTCATAAGCATTAAGAATTATAAAAATAATAACTACAATAACGTAGGCACTTACTTTCGAGTTAAGTTTGAAAATTGCTTCCAATTTGCAATTTGAAACACAATTTGTATTTGGTATGTTTATTGAGATGTTTACAACTTCGTTCAAAGAAATTCTTCCATGGAATCCAAAAGTGGATAGTTTTTTCTCCAGCGTAAGCCAGATATTGATGTATAAACATATTTTTGTTGAATATATAAGAAATCTACATTAACAATGAATTTCATATTGGTTCTATTCCTTTTTTTTCACCCCTTACAGGGTAGGCAAAATCATTACGCCATGCAGCCTCGTCATTAGTTAATGATATCCTTGAGTTATCCTTGAATGGCTCTGCTTCAGAGTCCATGCACAAAAATAATAGCACTTTTACTGAAGATTTTATTGTAACTTCTTAAGGCAATCCAAAAATGTCCATATCTCACATTTTATCGAATTTCCCACTCACTACACACTTTCACGGACACTTGCCACATAATAAACTATTACTATTATGATGAGTCAAAACCCGAAATACCTACACAGCAAAATGAAAATTATACAAAAAACATGACGTCCCTCTTCGGATTCCCGCCAAAAAGTTTAAAGTCAAGTTTATCTCCATTTTCAGATTATTTTAGTAACTATTATTATTGTAATGAATCAAGTACAAAAATGAGAAGCAAATAAAAGTAAACGGGACATTTCGAAAACGGGATATTTTGGGAAAGGAATATTTCGCTCAAACTAATAATTATTTTGAGAATCGAACATGTAGGTCGGTATTTGGTGAAAAAAAGTATGCTTTATTTACTTACGGTCGGTGTTAGATTCATAAAAATCGGTAATAGCTTCAAAGCGTTTCGGGTGGGTCGGTAATAGAAACAATTGACTTCAACAATCCTTTTATTATTTTTTCAATGAAAACATGATATTTATAAACAAATGAAAATATAAATATAAAATATACAATCTATATTTAAATATAAAATAAAAAAATCTGGTATGTTTGCAACCACTACCCTTAATTCTAATAATCAATTTCAAAACTTGCTTAAGGGGGTCGGTAATAGCTGCGTTTACCTTAGTTATAAATAGTTGTAATTTCAGTTTTGTTTTTGTTGCTATGTCGAATAAAAAGTTTCTTTCTTTCTTTTCTTTCTTTACGTAAGTTTTTGACAAAGTCATTATGGTACATGCCTTCACCGGGATTTAAATCCGCGTGTCTTCGAAAAGCGGGCTCTTTAACAATATCATTGCTTGGGACATCTTTAACCGTTGCTTCTTTGCTGTGTGACAACAAGACATACCAACTAACAATTTCACATTTATAATTCACCAAACTTTTTATTGGTGACGCATACTAAAACTAATATTATTTCTTCAGCTCCGCCAGAATAAAATAGGACGACCCGTCCTATTTTCATCATTTTTCATTGCAGCTAATTGCTGTCCACAGCTGGACAAAAGCCTCTCCCAAGAGGGCCAACCATTCCGTTCTTAGGCAGCCCGCATCTATCCACTGCCAGCCACCTTCTTTAGGCCATCGGTCCATCGTGACGCAGGGCGCCCTACACTTCGTTTGCCTAAACGCGATCTCCACTCCAACACGAGTCGGCTCCAGCGGCCATCAGTCCGCCTGGAGACATAACGCCCTCCCTTCGCTTCGGTTTAAATGATACCAGTGCCCGTCTACAGGCCAATCTACTGCCGTTGAGACTTTCCGTATACAGGGTGGATTTTTGAGACGGGTCAGTAAGGGCAGGTACCTTAATCGTTATAGTTACAGGAAAACGTTCCTAGGAGACCATCCCTAACTTTTTAAGATATTATGAACTGCATTCACAAATTTTGAAGAAAATGTACAGTCAGCGAAAAATATGCTAAAATACAAAAAATATATATTTTTATGCCAATCGATCCTATTTCGTGTGTGTCAAGTTAGGGATGGTCTCGTAGGAACGTTTTCCTGTAACTATAACGATTAAGGTACCTGCCCTTACTGACCCGTCTCAAAAATCCACCCTGTATATAAGTTACTCTGTGGTGGAGACCGGAGAGTATACAAGGGTCAAAAAAATAAAAGAACCATAGGCTAAATTATGGAAGAATGAGCGAATAGCATAGTCTATGATCCGTCATCAACAATATCCATATTATATTGTTTTTAGTGTACAACTAGCGACCCGCCCCGGCTTCGCACGGGTGCAATGCTTATAAGATTTTCCCGATTTTCTGTTGAAATTTTTCCTGAATTTTCTTTGCTATGAACCTCACGGAGACCGAGACCTTTCCAACGAATGCAAAACCGTGGAAATCGGTTCGTGCGTTCTGGAGTTATATGGTCAGGAAGGAAAACCCGACTTATTTTTATATAGTAGACTAGCGACCCGCCCTGGCTTCGCACGGCTGCAATGCTTATAAGAATTTTCTTTGCTATAAACCTCACGGAGCCCGAGACCTTTCCAACGAATGCAGAACCGTGGAAATCGGTTCGTGCGTTCTGGAGTTATATGGCCAGTAAGGAAATCGCGACTTATTTTTATATAGTAGAATAAAGAGTAGGTATTATTTAAGTATTGTATTATTGAAGCTGTTTTTCTTGAACCTAGTATTTTTCTTGCTTTAGTGAGGTGAAAAGATGTGTGTTTTACTTGTCATCAATGTTATTCTGCGTATCATAAAACAACCTCACCAAAAAATAATTTCATTTTTGTACGGTGTTATAGAACCATTCGTGTTCGAGTCCGACTCGCACTTGGCCAGTTTTTAATATCCTTTTGTTTGTCGCTTTATCTATGTAGTTTCAAAGATCTTGTCGGCTACTTTTGTGATCATTAGTCTGCGAAAAAAACGTGTTTATGATCTATTTAAAGATATTAAAATGTACTAGTGCCGACAAAGGGTACATTGACTACTGTTGTGATCAACCGAGCGATCTTTGATTATAATTATTATAGTCAACGATAACAAAACAATAGATACGGCTATGGTCGCAACACATTTTGGATTGAATGGTAAAAAAATGGTAAAAGAGGAACCATGTGGGACAGTCCCTAGAAGACAGACAACATTACCTCTCTGGATAGCTAATAGGCTTGTAATGAGGTACTCGTTATCGGACCTCCTTTGTCCCTCATTTTATCAACTCTTTGCCCTTTTAACTTCTTTATCTGGCCATATATTCAAAATTTTGAATTTGTAATTAGAGTTCCAGCTCTTTCTTCTATTTCTTTTACCAGCAAATCATTACTAACCTGAAGTTCCAGACAGTCTCCGACCTAAAATCTGTAATTTCATATATAACCTGTTCTACGTAGAAAAACTTCTCCTACTTTAAGGGTTGTTTCTTCAATAATAATAATAATAATAGCCTTTTTTATCCCCGAGGGGGTAGGCAGAGGTATTCCATTACTGGATATACCCACATTTTACGAGTTACATTGGACCCCTAAACGTGATAGGTGGTGAGCCCATCGCCGGACCGGGTCTATTTACACATGGCTCAGAATTAATTCTGAGACCTGCGGGTTTCCTCACGATGTTTTCCTTCACCGTCGAGCCAGTGATAAATATGTACATAAGTTTTTGAAAAACTCATTGATACATGCCAGGATTCGAACCCGAGCCTCACTGATTTTCGGCCAGCTCTTTAACCGTCGGGCTATCACTGCTCTTTCTTTCTTCAATCGTCAGATAAATCTTATCTGGAGAATATAATAATAATAATAATAATAAATACTTTTATATACATATTGTAAAAAACCTAACTTAAGATATGAAATAAATAAATAATAATAATAATAAAAATTTATTTCAGACATAGTTCATAATGGGTTAGTAACAATAACTTACGTGCTAGTGTTAGTATTTAAAACATTTATATTTATATTAATAACTAGCGGATGCCCAGCGGCGTTGCCCGCGCGGATTCCGTTTATTCCCGTTCCCGTGGGAATTTCCGAAAATCCCTTCATAGTGGTTGCCTACGACATATTTAAGACACCTACATACCATATTTCAAATAGCTGGTGCCCAGCGGCGTTTTCCCGCTTGGATTTAGTTTATTCCCGTCCCAGTGGGAATTTCCAAAAATCGCTTCATACCAATTTCCTATGACATATCAGACACCTTCATACCATTTTTCAAGTTTCTAGGTGTTATTGGAGTAGTACGTATTTCTCTTTTTAACCAGTTTTTTTATTTTACCGTGGGAATGAGATATTTTCCTGGAATAAAAAGTACCCTAAATGTTGACCCGGGTACTCAGTTATCTCCATACCAAATTTCATCAAAATCCGTGAAGTAGTTTTTGAGTGATGCGTGCACAACCAGACAGACAGACAGACAGACAGACAAAAATTCCAAAAATTGGTGTTTCGGTATCTATATCGATAACTATATACACTACAGTTAAAATTTTCAAAAAATATTTCATGTACAGACACGGCCCCGTTAGAGTTTTATTATATGTATAGATTAAAATAGGTGTGGAGCTGCATCCACCTGCGCAGCAGTGGCGAGCCCCACCGATCCGCAAACACGCGTTGGACACTGTTGGTGCTGCCTCGAAGGCGGCCAAGCGCGGAGGCGCACCGTTGCCTCATAATGGCATGGAAGCCATCGGTCTGTGCCTCAACATGCCCGACGCGCTACACCGCCACGGCAGCCCCAGCAGTGCCGTAAATGCGTCATTATATTGGACTCGTAGGTCGCTGTATGCCCTCTGACTAAAACTAACCCACAGGCTGCAAGTGTAGAATGACTGACAGTATGCTTTTAAAAAGCGTTATTTTAACTGCCGTCGTTATTTTAAAATATATTATGCTGTCACTGTCTGACAGTATAGAAAAGAAAAGTGACAGGTGATGTTACAATTGGGTAAATTTTCAAACGTACTTTTTTAGGCGTCCTATGCCCTTTATAAAGAAACTATCATTCAAAACAGACTAAACACATGCTTTTTTGAAAATATACCTCGTAGCTTAACTATTTACATAAACCAATTAGAAAATTATATTAAAAACTTAAAAGAAATTCCACCTTCAATAATCCGACTTGTATGGCGGCCTACCCCTGGGAGGCTTGTCCCACTTCAAATTGCGCTCAGAAAACGCGCTAACACTCACTAAGGTAAACGCAGCTATCAACGACCCATCGAAAATCTGCAGGTATTGCCGACCCATTCAGCTTATTCTTATTTTTATCGGTTTGGAACGATTTGAGTCACAAGAGAGTATAATATACACACATGTTTGTATGTTTCCTAATTAATTTACTGGTGTTAGTGTACGTAGGTACACGGGAATGTGACCAAATACGTTAGTTTCTGTGAACGTAGCGAGTGCGCCGAACGTGTCATACTAACCCTTACTTCCTCAGGTAAGTACTCAATTTTTTTGCTTAAGATATTTTATATATAAATATTTACGTTAGGTTTATTCTGAATAACTCAACATATTCCTTTATTTGTATATTCCACATTTCGCAACTAAATTATTGTGTTTTAAGGGATTTCAAAAAGTATTTTTGAAATTAAAATAGAACGGCAATAGCTGCAGTGCATTTTAGTAGTGCAGTCATTACCGACCCATAGATCGGCAATGGCTGAGAGGTTATTCTTTATTTTTTCCCTTTTTCGTTAATGCTTATAATAATTAAACAAGTTTTTATAACACCATTTCAATCTTAAGTATTCTAAAATTATAAGCATCTATTAGCGACATACTCCATATTATACTATAAACTTGTTTTTCCGCGATAAACTGCCACGCATTATTAAACATTTAGATATGGGGTATGAAAGAAACTACTTAGAGTTTTCTTCGCATTTATATGAAAATGGGTTAATGATTTATAGTTTAGGACTAAATCAATAAATTATTGTATTAAAACGGATCGGGAAATATATTACAATTAATATCGATTATTTTTCGTGGCTCGGTAAAAGATTTGTTCATTTTTTTATTTAACACTAATTAACGATCCATATGAATCGGAAATTGCAACAAAGAGAAGCTATCACCGATTCTATACCGATTAATTGGTATTTTTTGATTAACGGTATGTAATGTCTAAAAGTAAAGCTACTAATTTGTTTTAATATAATGATTTGATTCAATGAGTTAGGTTAGGTTTAATTTAATTTAATGTCATTAAATTTCATTTTTATTTCATATCCATAAAAAAAATCTACTGAAGACTTGGCTGTATGTATAGTTCCCTTTGCCTACCCAGAATGGGTGAAGAAAACAAAAAACCTCTGCTTTTAATCTTTTACGGTTGGCGCGATTTTCCAAAAATGTTAGTTGGGTTTATTGTATTTTTATTATTTTATTAAATTGCTTAATTTTTTCGCAACTGTATTAAAAATAGTTATTAAGTACACGTGCGGAACCGTCATTGCAACTTGTTCCGACAGTCAACCCTCACCTTCGGCTGCGCTAAACTTGGGAAGTTCGAAAAAAATTATAGGCTTTTTGCAAATAAAAAAAAGGGTTTAAGTTATTTTGAAATAAAATTGTATAATTATTTTTATTCAAAACATGTAAATTATATATTTACATGTTTTTACTTTTATTTTCAGGTTTGTCACTCTGACTTAAATAGTATAAGGTGGAGCAAATCATGATTTATGTGTGTAGAAGCACCAGCCGCTATCCCAACTTGAAAAAATCTGTGCTGAAAATAAAACAGTGTGTTTTTATTTTATTAACATCTACACATTTACAAAATTGTCTCTGAATTTTGATAGTGAATATTTATGTTTCAGGTAATTCAGTGATCCCCTGTGTCAAACACAAATGACACTAGGACCAATTCCCTTTAACGGCACTACATGGAACTGCATTGTGAAGTAACAGCATTGACATTGTTTTAAGAAGTAATTACTATTAAGCAGGCTAATCAATTAGAAAGAAAGGCTATGGTTTGCACTAGCTGGCCAAGCAGCAGGTTTCCTGGGGCGCAAGATAACAATACACGACCTATGTTCTCAATTTGATTTAATGTATGTTATTCTATTTACCATTTCTATTAAAGTCAATTTTCTTATATTACTAAAATTTCATTTATGTCCACCGAGAAATCAATACCTTTATTTTTATTGAGGTCCAAATGTGAAAACAATCTTTTAAAGAATCCACAAGCATTCCGAGCTTCACTGCGATTAGTTGGAAAGCATGGGCACTAGAAGAAGAAATCTACATAACAATGAATATCATGTTGGTTTGGTTGGTATTAATTTTTTTTCACCCCTTACAGGGTAGGCAAAGGCATTACACCATGCAGCCTCGTCATTAGTTAATGATATCCTGGAGTAAATGGCTCTGCTTCAGAGTCCATGCACAAAAATACAGTGTCTTCAACACTTTCTACATTCTTAACTTAGTTATCAACAGTAAAATAATAGCATTTTTACTGAAGACTTTATTGTGACTTCTTGAGGCTATCCAAAAATGTCCATATCTCGCATTTTATCGAATTTCCCATTCACTGCACACTTTCACGGACACTTGCCACATAAATAACTTTCACTATTATGATGAGTCAAAACCCGAAATACACAGCAAAATGAAAATTATACAAAAAACATGACGTCTCTCTTCGGATTCCCGCCAAAAAGTTTAAAATCAAGTTTATCTACATTTTCTGATTATTTTAGTAACTATAATTATTGTAATGAATCAAGTACAAAAATGAGAAGCAAATAAAAGTAAACGGGACATTTCGAAAACGGGATATTGTGGGAAAGCGATATTTCGCTCAAATTAATAATTATTTTGATAATCGAACGTGTAGGTAGGTATTCTGTGAAAAAAGTATGCTTTATTTACTTAAGGGTCGGTGTTAGATTCATAAAAATCGGTAATAGCTTCAAAGCG
Source organism: Ethmia dodecea (assembly GCA_963855545.1). Lineage (NCBI taxonomy): Eukaryota > Metazoa > Arthropoda > Insecta > Lepidoptera > Depressariidae > Ethmia > Ethmia dodecea. The sequence goes on along the minus strand of OY979463.1, from coordinate 1,209,864 downwards.
TTTCGGGTGGGTCGGTAATAGAAACAATTGACTTCAACAATCCTTTGATTATTTTTTCAATGAAAACATGATATTTATAAACAAATGAAAATATAAATATAAAATATACAATCCATATTTAAATATAAAATAAAAAAATCTGGTGTGTTTGCAACCACTACTCTTAATTCTAATAATCAATTTCAAAACTTGCTTAAGGGGGTCGGTAATAGCTGCGTTTACCTTATAACACGAAATTTTGACGTATCTGTTATCAAAATATCTCATTTTAAAGATATTTACTCCATTTCATATTCAAAATCACAAAAACTAAAGAAACTGAGAAGCCAATATGTTTTTGTCCCGCGTAAAACTGCTCTTTTGATGCTCGTATTTGACTACTTGTTTCATATTAGTCAAGCGATTTCACGCCAAATTTTTGTGTCGTACCACCCAAGCGTTTGTCGGACCCCAACTTGAGTGTGGAGAGGATGGCCTATACGCAGGTTTTTACATGTTCCCGAGGTAATTTTTTCCTGAAATCTGTTTTGGTCACCGTGAGCGGCCAGTTCGGTGGCATGTTTTAAATAATGAACAGAGTGATGTATTGTGTCGTCAAGTTAGTATGTTGTGGATAATTACCTCGATATTACGACCTGCCAATATCTTCCAAATTAATTAGATAGTTGGGTAATTATCATGAAAAAAAACATTTGGTCGTCATTTTGGTGGCGTCATTACAGTGGCGCAGTGGGCCACCGTAATGATGAATGCCTGTATAATCAATACTATTACTAATAATATATTAAACATAGTACTTGTTTTTCATATATTATTACTGTGTTGTAAGTATTTTACCGTGATAATAGCATAACAGTAAAATTTACGTACTATCTAGGTATAACTGTGGTAACCCTATAAGGCTACATACATTAAAGAAATAAATAATATTAGTAATGTGTTGGGTACCAAAAAAGTTGATTAATACAAAATAAGACATTTGTGTATATAATATGGCTTCTTTATTTGCAATATGTAAAAAAACGTCATTACGGTGGCGCAAAAATTTTAAAAAATTGATTTCTCCGAAATTACTGTGTTTCCAAGGGCGCCTCCCAAATTATTATATTCACAGCATCTTAATCTATAATCTAAAGCATTTACTTTGAGGGAAATATGAGAAAAAAAAATTGCCACCGCAATGACGTAAAAAAGGCCGGTTTGAAAATTTACCCAATTATTTTAAACTGCCTTTCATATTAATGATACCACTGACATAATAAACGGCGCAATCTAGTTAGAGTTAGTTTACATAATTACTTTTTATTTTTGATATTGATTAAGTTCTTTAACAAAAATTTATTTAACTTTTTCTTGAACTTGGACTTCGGAGTCGATACTTATTAATTACGATAAGTGAAATTTATCGATTCTCCAAATAGAGATAACATCGGCAAAAGAATCATCATTTTGGTCACGTAGTATGAGATCATCGTTCATTTACTTGCCCTTTTCCCATTATTTGGAGTCGCAGCAGTATGTTTTTTCCCTTCCATTTAGATCTATCATACGTCATATCTACATTCACTTCTATCTTGAATATCATCCTTCACAAAATCCGTCCATCTTTTCTTTGGTCAACCCTTCTTCTTCTTCTTACGTCTTTTATCCCCGAGGGGGTGCTTATTCCGTTTCTGGAAATACCCACTTTTCAGGAGTATATAGAAAGAGATAGAAATCACCATGCGATTGTTTTTGACAGTTGACTTAGTGCCATCTGCCAAAGGTGCCAAAGTATGTTTTTCGGAAGAATTAGCAGCGGGGCTCGATTTTGATATTTTGTGATAGCGACGATTTATTGAAAACAGCGTGTGACTTTCAAAAATACGGCTTTTTGAAAATGGTGACATAAAAGTCATCGGTGATAATTTTAGTCACCGGTGATTTTGATATCACCAGTGAGATTCAAAAATCGCACTCCTGTTCTGACAACAGCATCCGTGAGAAACCCTTTAAGTCTTAAATTTGCATTATAAGTATGTGCGCGACAAAGATATTTTATTCAATCTTCAGGAAGATTCCTCTTTTGTTCACATAAACATATTTTCCCCTTATTATCAATTTCAATTTGATTTGTGATAATAGTCGAATCACCGATTATCATCAAATGATAAGGTTCCAAATATCAATACTGCCGTCATTAAAATAAGTTCGTAGAAATCTGATGTTTTTTGTTGTGGCTACTAACAGTCATCGATACAACACAGTTTCGGTCTAATAGATCTTCATGGACGAGTTTCGAGTGCCTTGTTATTAGACTATTGACCTTTCTGTGTACTTTTTGTACCTGCAGAAAACTATTTCGCTTTAGGGCCTGCTCGCATCATGACTAGACGTAACGCGACTTTTTGAAAATCATCATCATCAACCCGTAACAGCCCACTGCTGAGCTAAGAGTCTTTCCTCACACATGAGGAAGTATGGGCTGTAATCTCCCACGCGAGCCCACCGCGGATTGGGAGATGATGTTAAGCTAGTGGCCACTTAACAGTCAGAGTTTTTCAAGCCACCCAAGGGTATCTGACATGGCTTAATGACTTCCGTTGAGAGTAAACACAACGAAAACCGGGACCAACAATTTAACGTGCCTTCCGAAACACGGAAGCGGTCGTGATATAAATGCCACTAGGCGGTCACCCATCCACTGACTGGCCGCACCCAACTTTGCTTAACCAGTGTGATCGTTACAAACACACTGGCACCGCAGGGCTACCAGCGCTTCGATTTGAATCTGCGTTTTAGGTATTAACTAACTAAACGAAATGAATGAGTTTTGATAGATGAGTCTGGATAGTTTTTTACCCTAGTCAGCGTTTATGATTTACTAGCAGGCGTAAAATATAGCCTATGTGTTATTCTGATGTATAAGCTATATAAATGTAAAGTTTCATCAATATCGGTTCGGTAGTTTTTGCGTGAAAGAGGAACAAACATCCATCCAGACATCCATACATCCAGACATCCATACATCCAGACATCCATACATCCAGACATCCATACATCCAGACATCCATCCAAACAAACTTTCGCGTTTATAATATTAGTAGGACTAGGTACTAGTAACACTAAGTAGTGTCGCTAGTCCATCAATGGTACTAGCGACATATTAAATCGGTGTCACTACATACAGCTCACGCCTTCTTCCCACAGGGGTAGGCATAGATGATGGATCGCCACTTTGCCCGATCTTTGCACACTTCCCTCGCTTCCTTTACACTAGTACCATCAATAGTACAAATCAATGGTACTACTGACACTAGGGGGAGTTTTCCTGGTTTCCCTTTTACTAAGCATCCGTATTCCGTCTGACTGTCTGGATATCAATGGGCTGTTTCTCATAAAAAAGTTCACAGATTTTTAATGACTGTAAAAAAAACATTCGTACATATTTATCACTAGCTCGACGGTGAAGAAAAACATCTTGAGGACACCCGCAGGTCCAAGAATTAATTTGACTAGGATTTTTAGAATAACCACCATAATATATAAAGTTATAATATAATAATAACTACAAAACTAGTTATAAATGAATAAATAATAGTACATTATGGTACAAGTGAGTAAAGTTGGTGATTACCGCTGAGGCGCCATTGAGACCCGAGCCGTAGGCGAGGGTCATAAGAGAGCCGAGGACGGTAATCATCAATACACACGTGTATCATACGACGTTTTTCAACACACTTGTGAATAAATAATACTAAAAAATCATTTTAAAATAATCATTCGCAATGGCGGGGAAAATTAATTGGTTTTCCAATTTTTTATTTATATAATTTGGAAAAGGCAAAAGGATCTAGGCCCATACAGCCTCGTTTTCCTATGCGCTCGCATCTTACAATGGCGATCGGCCATGGACTAAAAAAATTAGGTTTCTTTTTCTTTGGTTTGTCGTGGATAGCGTTTTAGCCACGTACAAAATGGGGTATTTAAAGTTTTTACAGAGAAAACCAAAGTTATATTTGAGTGAAAGTTTTGTTTATTAAACACGTACAAGTTGAAATGATCTATTTAAATACGAAGTTGCATGAAATGAGCAAGCCATATTTGTGTATTAATTTATTAGTACGATTGAATACGATCTTTTTTGTATCGAAACTTTTTTAAGAACAAAGCAACTCTAGCAACAAAATTGAAAAAAAAAATCTATAACTCACTAGTGAATAATAGCAAACAAAAAGTCTCAGTTTGATTATAGGTGTCATTATGTGCCTAATTGCAGTGAAATTAGAGCCACTTTATGAGCAAGTGTGTTGAAAATAAATAAATCTGAGCATGTGTAACAGACCGGGGGATCGATTTTTGAATCTCACCAAATGACTAATTCTCACTGATGTGAGTGATTTCCAATAGTTCGTATTTTTGAAACTCATCGGTGACTTATATTTGTCATACCTATGATATCGATTTACGAGTGCCCCCACGAAATCACCATGCGATTGTTTTTTAACAGTTGACGTAGTGCCATCTGCCAAAAGTGCTAAAGTATGTTTTTTGGAAGAATTAGCAGCGGGGCTCGATTGTGATATTTTGTGATTGCGACGATTTATTGAAAACAGCGTGTGACTTTCAAAAATACGGCTTTTGGAAAATGGTGACATAAAAGTCATCGGTGATAATTTTAGTCACCGGTGACTTTGATATCACCAGTGAGATTCAAAAATCGCACTCCGGGTCCGGCGATGGGCGGTGAGCCTATCACGTTTAGGTCACAAAGAATATTTTATGAAAAGTGGGTTTATCTAGAAATTGAATACCTCTGTCTACCCGCTCCGGGAATAAAATCCAGTCCATCGGTTCTGAGTTTATTGGTTACAAACATACAAAATAACAAATCTTTCCTCTTTATAATATTAGTAAAGACGTACAGATGCGGAAAACTGAGTTAATGATAACGTTTGGTTCTCACTCGGTTTTGCTCGTCATTTTCAAAAAGTTCATCACAAAAATTTATACGATATGAAATAAATATTGTATAGCATTGTGCGGTTATTAAATAAATAACAAAAAAGAAATAAAAGGGCTATCATAATGAATATTGTCACGTTTAGAAGTCAAATAATAAAAAATTATCTCTTGCCTTATATCCCCGAGGGAGTAGGCAGAGATATTCCATTTCTGGAAATTGGTACCTACTACTGGAAATAGGTCTAGGGGTCGAATACACTCTTTTCAAGAGTGTATTCGACCCCTAGACGTGATAGGTGGTGAGCCCATCGCCGGGCCGGGTCTGTTACTCATGCCTCAGAATTAATTCTGGGACTGTTTCCTAGCAAATACAGGTTTAAACTGAAAACAGGTTTTTACTGTGACATATCGATAACCAAAATCATATACCTTCAAGAAACAAAGGGGCGGTATACTCATTTTTTTAAGTTTAGAAATATAAGACTATCTGATTTTTGCGATGTTGTATTACTTATAGATAGATAGATAAATTATTATATTCCAACACAATACACACACATACATTAAAATCATCATCATCATCAACCCGTAACAGCCCACTGCTGAGCTAAGGGTCTTTCTTCACACATTAGGAAGTATGGGCTATAATCTCCCACGCGAGCCCACCGCGGATTGGGAGATGGTGTTAAGCTTGTGGCCACTTAACAGTCAGAATTTTTCAAGCCACCCAAGGGTATCTGATGACTTCCGTTGAGCGTAAACACAACGAAAACCGGGACCAACAATTTAACGTGCCTTCCGAAACACGGAAGCGCTCGTAATATAAATGCCACTAGGCGGTAACCCATCCACTGACTGACCGCGCCCAACTTTGCTTAACCAGTATGATCGTTACAAACACTCTGGCACCGCAGGGCTACGAGCGCTACATTAAAATAAGAGAAAAAAAAAGATAAACATTAAAAAAAACACTACAAATCTGCATTAAATAACAAAATACCTACTTACTAACTAAACATTGCACTGTATGTGTGTTCGTGGCGGTGCAAATGGACACAGCTCCGTGTGTATTATCATGAACAACCATCATTTACGTTGAAAAAATAACTAGGTACTAATTGATAACCAAATCAAAATACATAAAAATAAAATATATAATCTCACGCCTTTTTTATCCCCGAGGGGGTAGGCAGTATTCCATTACTGGATATACCTACATTTCACGAGATATATCGGACCCCTAAACGTGATAGGTGGTGAGCCCATCGCCGGACCGGGTCTGTTTACACATGTCTCAGAATTAATTCGGAGACCTGCGAGTTTCCCCACGATGTTTTCCTTCACCGTCGACCTAGTGATAAATGTGTACGTATAACAACTGAAAACATCTAATGCTTATTGTGAATAAATAAATAAATAAGTACTGTACTGTACTCTGTGGTACCAAGATATGTTGTTCAATTTATTTGTGGCAATAAATATATTTCCTTTCTCTATCTGTTTCAGCCAGCAAGGGACTCCAAACTCGTCCATGAAGATTGGCTAAATACACACACCGGCACAATTAGCGGAACAGAAAAAAAAAGGAGAAAAAAGAGGGAATTTAGAACAATGAATGTAATTTTTAAACAATATATTATTTAAAATGAAACAACAATTAAATTAACATGTTTTGACATTCATTTGTAACACCATACTTAAAATTTTATAAAAATAAAAATTAAATTAAACAAAATGCATTTTTCTTCGATTTTTAATTATAGAGAAACAGCAGAAAATTCAAGATTTTCCAAAGTTTAACAACAATTTCAATGACTGTTCAATATCGAGTGTTTCCTCCTCGTGCTCTGATGAGGGTTTCCATCCGTCTGGGCATGCTGCGGATGATGTTATCAATGGTTTCTTGGGGCAACCTCTGCCATTCTTCAAGTAATGCGTTTCGCAACTCGTTGAGATTATTGGGAGGGGGCATTCTTGACTTTACACTCCTCTTTAGCAAGTCCCAGACGTGTTCTATAGGGTTCATATCGGGGGACCGTGCTGGCCACTCCATCACCGTTATACCAACATGGTTTAGGTATGTCTGTACTGTGCGAGCACTGTGAGCCCGAGCATTATCCTGCATTAGAATGAAGTTGTTACCAATAAAGGGGGCAAATGGCATACATGTTCTTCTAAAATCTCCCTGATATACCGATCAGCATTCAGATTCCCGCCATCGACCACTACTAACTCCGTACGAGCTCCTAAACATATTCCTCCCCAGACCATAATTGAACCGCCGCCATATGCAACTGTATTTTCAAAATTAGACTGGATATACCGTTCTCCTTTGCGTCTCCATACTCGCTGCCTTCCATTAATTTGATTTAACATAACTCTGCATTCATCAGTAAAAAGAACCTGTCCCCAGTCGTCGAAGTCCCAATCACGATGTTCACGACCAAAGTGTAGACGGTTTGTGCGATGATGTCTCTCAAGTTTTGGGGCTTTGGCGGGCACATACGAGCCTATACCCACTTCTTCGAATCTTCTACGAACTGTCCGCTCACTCATCCTTACTGCTCGTACCTCTTCCAGTAAATTTCGAGCCTGCACTGCCGTTAGTCTCGTGTTCCGTCGGACTTGAAGTTGGAGAAAACGGTCATCCCTCCTTGAAGTACACCTTTTCCGGCCTTGTCCTCTCCTTCTCACTAGAGCATTCGTCAATCTGTATCGTTGGATGCTACGATAAATCGTTGATAACGATCGACGAAGGCTTCTGGCAATCGATCTGTAGGTTTGACCATTTCTCCTCATTTGATCTGCCCTAATGATTTCTGATGGCGTTAAATCAGGCATAATTAGATGCTCGTAAATTATCAATAAGGTAAACGCAGCTATTACCGACCCCCTTAAGCAAGTTTTGAAATTGATTATTAGAATTAAGGGTAGTGGTTGCAAACACACCAGATTTTTTTATTTTATATTTAAATATGGATTGTATATTTTATATTTATATTTTCATTTGTTTATAAATATCATGTTTTCATTGAAAAAATAATCAAAGGATTGTTGAAGTCAATTGTTTCTATTACCGACCCACCCGAAACGCTTTGAAGCTATTACCGATTTTTATGAATCTAACACCGACCCTTAAGTAAATAAAGCATACTTTTTTTACAGAATACCTACCTACACGTTCGATTCTCAAAATAATTATTAATTTGAGCGAAATATCGCTTTCCCAAAACATCCCGTTTTCGAAATGTCCCGTTTACTTTTATTTGCTTCTCATTTTTGTACTTGATTCATTACATTAATTATAGTTACTAAAATAATCTGAAAATGTAGATAAACTTGATTTTAAACTTTTTGGCGGGAATCCGAAGATCTCTGGAAATCATCGTCATGTTTTTTGTATAATTTTCATTTTGCTGTGTATTTCGGGTTTTGACTCATCATAATAGTGATAGTTATTTATGTGGCAAGTGTCCCTGAAAGTGTGCAGTGAATGGGAAATTCGATAAAATGCGAGATATGGACATTTTTGTATAGCCTCAAGAAGTCACAATGAAGTCTTCAGTAAAAATGCTATTATTTTACTGTTGATAACCAAGTTAGGGATGTAGAAAGTGTTGAAGACACTGCATTTTTGTGCATGGACTCTGAAGCAGAGCCATTTACTCCAGGATATCATTAACTAATGACGAGGCTGCATGGCGTAATGCCTTTGCCTACCCCGTAAGGGGTGAAAAAAAATGAATACCAACCAAACCAACATGATATTCATTGTTATGTAGATTTCTTCTTCTAGTGCCCATGCTTTCCAACTAATCGCAGTGAAGCTCGGAATGCTTGTGGATTCTTTAAAAGATTGTTTTCACATTTGGACCTCAATAAAAATAAAGGTATTGATTTCTCGGTGGACATAAATGAAATTTTAGTAATATAAGAAAATTGACTTTAATAGAAATGGTAAATAGAATAACATTCATTAAATCAAATTGAGAACATAGGTCGTGTATTGTTATCTTGCGCCCCAGGAAACCTGCTGCTTGGCCAGCTAGTGCAAACCATAGCCTTTCTTTGTAATTGATTAGCCTGCTTAATAGTAATTACTTCTTAAAACAATGTCAATGCTGTTACTTCACAATGCAGTTCCATGTAGTGCCGTTAAAGGGAATTGGTCCTAGTGTCATTTGTGTTTGACACAGGGGATCACTGAATCACCTGAAACATAAATATTCACTATCAAAATTCAGAGACAATTTTGTAAATGTGTAGATGTTAATAAAATAAAAAACACACTGTTTTATTTTCAGCACAGATTTTTTCAAGTTGGGATAGCGGCTGGTGCTTCTATACACACATTAATCATGATTTGCTCCACCGTGGCTAGCACTAATACTTTATACTATTTAAATCAGAGTGACAAACCTGAAAATAAAAGTAAAAACTATTATAAATATATAATTTACATGTTTTGAATAAAAATAATTAGACAATTTTATTTCAAAATAACTTAAACCCTTTTTTTTTATTTGTCAAAAAGCCTATAATTTTTTTTCGAACTTCCCAAGTTTAGCGCAGCCGAAGGTGAGGGTTGACTGTCGGAACAAGTTGCAATGACGGTTCCGCACGTGTACTTAATAACTATTTTTAATACAGTTGCGAAAAAATTAAGCAATTTAATAAAATAATAAAAATACAATAAACTCAACTAACATTTTTGGAAAATCGCGCCAACCGTAAAAGATTAAAAGCAGAGGTTTTTTTGTTTTCTTCACCCATTCTGGGTAGGCAAAGGGAACTATAAATACAGCCAAGTCTTCAGTAGACTTTTTTTATGGATATGAAATGAAAATGAAATTTAATGACATTAAATTAAATTAAATCTAACCTAACTCATTGAATCAAATCATTATATTAAAACATATTAGTAGCTTTACTTTTAGACATTACATACCGTTAATCAAAAAATACCAATTAATCGGTATAGAATCGGTGATAGCTTCTCTTTGTTGCAATTTCCGATTCATATGGATCGTTAATTAGTGTTAAATAAAAAAATGAACAAATCTTTTACCGAGCCACGAAAAATAATCGATATTTATTGTAATATATTTCCCCATCCATTATAATACAATAATTTATTGATTTAGTCCTAAACTATAAAAAAATACACCATTTTCATATAAATGCGAAGAAAACTCTTAGTAGTTTCTTTCATACCCCATATCTAAATGTTTAATAATGCGTGGCAGTTTATCGCGGAAAAACAAGTTTATAGTATAATATGGAGTATGTCGCTAATAGATGCTTATAATTTTAGAATACTTAAGATTGAAATGGTGTTATAAAAACTTATTTAATTATTATAAGCATTAACGAAAAAGGGAAAAAATAAAGAATAACCTCTCAGCCATTGCCGATCCATGGGTCGGTAATGACTGCACTACTAAAATGCACTGCAGCTATTGCCGTTCTATTTTAATTTCAAAAATACTTTTTGAAATCCCTTAAAACACAATAATTTAGTTGCGAAATGTGGAATATACAAATAAAGGAATATGTTGAGTTATTCAGAATAAACTTAACGTAAATATTTATATATAAAATATCTTAAGCAAAAAAATTGAGTACTTACCTGAGGAAGTAAGGGTTAGTATGACACGTTCGGCGCACTCGCTACGTTCACAGAAACTAACGTATTTGGTCACATTCCCGTGTACCTACGTACACTAACACCAGTAAATTAATTAGGAAACATACAAACATGTGTGTATATTATACTCTCTTGTGACTCAAATCGTTCCAAACCGATAAAAATAAGAATAAGCTGAATGGGTCGGCAATACCTGCAGATTTTCGATGGGTCGTTGATAGCTGCGTTTACCTTATGCGAAAAAACTCAAAAGCCTCAAAAACTGCAATTCAAAGCTTTTCAAATGGAATTCACGAACCTTCTAAAAACGGACAAGCGGTGGAAAAAATGAATCAATGAAAATTAAAACAAAAGAATGAAAAAAAGGGCAGTCGCTTAGTATTCCATTTTTAAATTAAAACCCAAATTTAAAAAAAGCTTGTTTAGCCGGCCAGTAACACGCAAAAATGCGTAAATACTCCCTTTTTTTTCTGTTCCGCTAATTGTGCCGGTGTGTGTATAAACAGCAGCCCATATCCACCGACGAGGAGCTGGTTCCAAATGCAGTACCCCGAGAAGAGTCAGCAAGAAACTCAAGGGCAGCCACTTCATGTCTTATCTACCAATAATTTATGATTTGTTTTAAAAATTACGTAAATATTTATCACTAGGTCGACGGTGAAGGAAAACATCGTGAGGAAACCCGCAGGTCCCAGAATTAATTCTGAGGCATGTGTAAACAGACCCGGTCCGGCGATGGACTCACCTATCACGTTTAGGGGTCCAATATATCTCGTGAAATGTGGGTATATCCAGTAATGGAATACCTCTGCCTACCCCCTCAGGGATAAAAGGCGTGAGATTTTTTATTTATTTTATTTTAATTTATGATTTTAATTTATCATTATATCATTTAGAAGTTTCATTAGTTTATTATAATGTTATTAAATCACTTGATTACCAAGATTTTAGTGAAAAGACCATTAAACTAGGTAGGTATATTATGTATTTGTTACAGATAACTGACAGTCAGATTTCGATGATATCAAAAAATACCTTTGTACGAGAATTTCCACAAAACGTTATTTTTGTGATAAGATTTCTATCTGTAATGTTATCCACCTTATCAAAAAATTATATGATAATTACCTACTTCTACTATAGACAACTTGCGTATCTATATTTGCAAATGATAAACTACTTATACTGTGGATTTATAGTATATTTTATATCGAGGGACTAAACGAAGCCATTATATACCAGAGTTGGTTTGAAATGATCAATGAAACCGAGGGCGTTAAGTTAGCGTTTAGTCTCGAGGTGCAAAACTGTACCTACATTTCACTTTGAGTGCGAGAAAAATTGACAATTTAGTATAAAATATAAAACCGAACAAATACACTCGACCAAAATTCTAAAATTTTCGCGGGCAGTTTTTTCTTCTAAGCCTGTCACAGATTAGCAGAGATTTAAATCTCTTTTAACACAAGACGCCACCTTCTATGCGGAAACACCGTGGAACTAAAACTCTCAACATTTTCGCAATGAAGATGGTCCACACTCCACAGATATTAACTGGCTGTTTGAGTTTGTCTACATCTCATTAAGGAAATTAAAAAAACTAATTACTTTTTACTCCCTAGGTACTAAAGTGGTTACTTTAGTCCCGCTTCGTAGGGCTATATTGGCGTAAGTATACTTTTAGATTATGAGAAGTGAAAAATTAAACTCAGTGAGGGCTAAATGTGAGTGCCGTTTTGGGGTAAAGACCATAAGAGTCCTCAGGGCAGCTCCTCAAAGAGCTGTCAGTGCGTTTGGTCGATTCTTCAGGTGACCAGAGGGCTGGCAGCTATCTCTGTCAAAGGATCAGCCTAGCTATCCAGAGAGGGAATGCGGCCAGTCTTCTGGGCACTGTCCCACATGGTTCCTCATTGGAGGACATTTTTTATGTGTAATTATTGTACGAAATTGTATATTTTTATATCTATCTAATAATATATCTCGTGAAATGTGGGTATATCCAGTAATGGAATACCTCTGCCTACCCCCTCGGGGATAAAAAGGCGTGAGATTATATTATTATATTATTGTATATTTTTCTTTGTATTTTCTTTGTACTTTATTTTGTTATAGATTTGAATAAATATAGCAAAGTGATAGGAAAGGTTACTGACGTCAAATTTAGCTGGAATTTGACATCCTACTTATACAAGTTCGGTGACAAAGAAACAATCTGGTATTACCGATATCTAATCCGACGATAGAGCCAGAAGGTGAATGTCTGAACTCTCAATGACGACTTGTAAGAACGAAAAGTTCTAGTCCGATATGTCGGATGAATAAAATCACTACATAGTATAAAAAAAAGTCGCTTTCTCTGTCCCTATATCTCTATATATCTATCTTCTATATATCTATCTATATAAATAAAAATGAATTGATGTTCGTTAGTCTGATTAAAACTCCAGAACGGCTGGACAGATTTTGATGAAACTTTTTGTGTGGGTTAGAGTGGGTCCAGGGATGGTTTATACGGTGGCAGAACGACGTCTGCCCGGGCCACTAGTATATGTATAAATAAAAATGAATTGATGTTCGTTAGTCTGATTAAAACTTCAGAACGGCTGGACAGATTTTGATAAAACTTTTTGTGTGGGTTAGAGTGGGTCCAGGGATGGTTTATACGGTGGCAGAACGACGTCTGCCCGGGCCACTAGTGTATGCATAAATCTTTAAAACTATGCAAGGGATTTTGATGCGGTTTTTTTTAATAGATAGAGAGATTCAAGGGGAAGGTTTTAGTATTAGCATTGCACCCGTGCGAAGCCGGGGCGGGTCGCTAGTTATGAATAAAATAGTATTTAGTCGTCTGTAAACCGGATGACTCATCCGATGATCAAACAGGAACGGGAAAAACGCGGGTAGCGTCGCTGGGCGACAAAGACGAAGCTATATTGTAGGTACTGTTACAATTATCTTAATTTGCCCTTGTTTTATATAACAAATGTTTATTTAAAAAAATAAAAATAAAATAAATAATCTCACGCCTTTCATCCCCGAGGGGGTAGGCAGAGGTATTCCATTACTGGATATACCCACATTTCACGAGATACATTGGACCCCTAAACGTGATAGGTGGTGAGCCCATCGCCGGACCGGGTCTGTTTACACCTGTTTCAGAATTAATTCTGAGACCTGCGGGTTTCCTCACGATGTTTTCCTTCACCGTCGAGCTAGTGATAAATATATACGTAAGTTTTGAAAAACTCATTGGTAGGTACATGCCAGGATTCGAACCCGAGCCTCACTGATTTTCGGCCGGCTCTTTAACCGTCCGGGCTACCACTGCTCTATTTTATTTTATATTTATTTTAACTCTGTTTAAATTTGATTTCTTAGCCGTAAACATTAAGAAAATTAAAAAAAGAATGGGAATTGACGATGCTTTATGATTGGTCTGTAGTCTATGGTTATATAGAGAGTACTTATGGCGGTGAGTGATTTTGGGCTAAGTAACTTTTGTGTTGATAACTGTTAGTACGATCAGTAATAAACTTGTAAGTAAGCCATCACAACTCTTATTTCAACCCTTCATCCTGAGATTGTTTACAGTACTGTGTCAAAATTGTACAGAAGCCTTAATTTAAGCGCAACACAACAACGCCATAGTTTTATCCTACTCGATAACAGATGGCGCTTGGTGGCGGTAGCCAGTAACATTCTACAGCTATTTACAGAAGTTTCTTGAACTAAAGTACCGTTCCCGTGGGAAAATCATAGATATTACTCCCAGAAAAGTTAGCTTTCCATTCGTGAATTTTTAAAATCGGTCCAGTAATTTCGAAGCCTAGCTAATTCATTACAAACACACATTCTTTCGTCTCTAATATTACATATTAGTTTATTAAGGTACCGTTCTTGTGAGAATATGGGCATAAAATATATAGCATGTTACTCAGAGATATCGTAGCATTCTAATGGTGAAAGAATTTTTGAAATCGGTCCAGTAGTTTTTGATTCGTTACAAACATTCAAAAATGCAAATCTTTCCTCCGTATAATATTATTATTAGCATATATAAGTATAGTTACAGAATAATATTTTATCTATTACATATTGCCTAGGAGGCACGTTTGCGAAAACAAAAACAAAGTAAGTATATCTATAAAGTTATCGTAGTTTATGCGTGATCACTGATTACCAAATGACAGCAGTTTTATTATCCAACTATTTATAAACATAAACATAAGTAGGGGTCGAGGCGGCAACAGTGGGTCACTTTTTTTTTACAGTGACCTGCACTCGATTTGTAATAGTGTTAGGAGGATGTGAAGGTTACTAGTATATTATGTAACTAACGTATTTTCATTATTATATTAGATTTTGCTCAACAAAGTGATATATTAGGAGATATAACTTAAAAAAAAAGGCATTTGAGCCAAATTCAAATGAATCATCCATAATATTAACTAAATAAAATGCAGTTTTATGCTTTTTAAAAGTCTTTATTTACTAATTTAACTCAGTATCTTAAAATATCGTAGGCCTTTGACGCTTTTCGGACACTCATACGTTTCCCTATTATGTTTTAAAGCTGCTCTCACGTTGACAGCCGTATGATTGCCACTTTTGCGTGACTTTGATAGACGAGACATCCTGTAGAAGAAAATAAACAAAATATACTACATTTTATTGAATAACCGGGGATTAAATTAATGAGTGGGAATTTTGTTGGTATTAATATAGCTGGTTTATGATCCACTGTGTACTCTAGTGATTTGAGCCACTGTGTACTAAACCGCCATTTTGGGTATACCTCATGCCACACGCCACACTGTTGCATAAACAGAAGTGCAGTAAACGCCAAAACAATCTCAATTAAACTTACTTTTTATCACAAACATCACTTTTTAAATAACAAAAGGTTAGTGAACAAATACAAAGTATATCTTACCTTTAAACTCAATTTTTCGATGGTCAAAATAAAAAATTACTCGCAACATGCATTAATTCCGTCGCAGATGAAAGTCGATTGGTTGTAATGTGTTTGTGTTTTGAAGCCTTCCAAAGAGTGAGAGAGAGAGATAGCTATCTCTAATACTTTCTGACAAATGGCCACTGCGCCACTGTTGTCGCTATAGCCACTGTTGCCGCCTTGACCCTATATACTTTATCTCCAAAGAGGTTGGCAAAATTATTAAATTTGTAGCCCTAGCAATTTGTTGCGGGTGAAACCGCTAAACGCTATAGATTATACAATATGTATACAGAATAAGCGCAATTCCTAAAACCAGTTTGTTCGGTATCGACTACTTAATTGATTTCAGAATAAAATAAAAAATAAATAAATAATCTCACGCCTTTCCTCCCCGAGGGGGTAGGCAGAGGTATTCCATTACTGGATATACACACATTTCACGAGATACATTGGACCCCTAAACGTGATAGGTGGTGAGCCCATCGCGCCGGACCGGGAGTGCGATTTTTGAATCTCACTGGTGATATCAAAATCACCGGTGACTAAAATTATCACCGATGGCTTTTATGTCACCATTATCCAAAAGCCGTATTTTTGATGTTTTCAATAAATCGTCGCAATCACAAAATATCACAATCGAGCCCCGCTGCTAATTCTTCCGAAAAACATACTTTGGCACTTTTGGCAGATGTCACATACGTCAACTGTCAAAAACAATCGCATGGTGACTTCAATTACAATTACGAGTCAGTAGGGGCACTCATAAATCGATAACATAGTTATGACAAATGTAAGTCACCGATGAGTTTCAAAAATACGAACTTTCGGAAATCACTCACATCGGTGAGAATTAGTCACTTGGTGAGATTCAAAAATCGACCCCCTATTTACACATGTCTCTGAATTAATTCTCAGACCTGCGGGTTTCCTCACGATGTTTTCCTTCACCGTCGAGCTAGTGATAAATATGTAAGGTAAACGCAGCTATTACCGACCCCCTTAAGCAAGTTTTGAAATTGATTATTAAAATTAAGGGTAGTGGTTTCAAACACACCAGATTTTTTTATTTTATATTTAAATATGGATTGTATATTTTATATTTATATTTTCACTTGTTTATAAATATCATGTTTTCATTGAAAAAATAATCAAAGGATTGTTGAAGTCAATTGTTTCTATCACCGACCCACCCGAAACGCTTTGAAGCTATTACCGATTTTTATGAATCTAACACCGACCGTAAGTAAATAAAGCATACTTTTTTCACAGAATACCTACCTACACGTTCGATTCTCAAAATAATTATTAATTTGAGCGAAATATCCCTTTCCCAAAATATCCCGTTTCGAAATGTCCCGTTTACTTTTATTTGCTTCTCATTTTTGTACTTGATTCATTACAATAATTATAGTTACTAAAATAATCTGAAAATGGAGATAAACTTGACTTTAAACTTTTTGGCGGGAATCCGAAGAGGGACGTCATGTTTTTTGTATAATTTTCATTTTGCTGTGTATTTCGGGTTTTGACTCATCATAATAGTGATAGTTTATTATGTGGCAAGTGTCCGTGAAAGTGTGCAGTGAATGGGAAATTCGATAAAATGCGAGATATGGACATTTTTGGATTGCCTCAAGAAGTCACAATGAAGTCTTCAGTAAAAATGCTATTATTTTACTGTTGATAACCAAGTTAAGGATGTAGAAAGTGTTGAAGACACTGTATTTTTGTGCATGGACTCTGAAGCAGAGCCATTTACTCAAGGATATCATTAAGTAATGACGAGGCTGCATGGCGTAATGCCTTTGCCTACCCTGTAAGGGGTGAAAAAAAAATTAATAGAACCAACGTGAAATTCATTCATTGTTATGTAGATTTCTTCTTCTAGTGCCCATGCTTTCTAACTAATCGCAGTGAACCTAGGAATGCTTTTGGATTCTTTAAAAGATTGTTTTGACATTTGGACCTAAATAAAAATAAAGGTATTGATTTCTCGGTGGACATAAATGAAATTTTAGTAATATAAGAAAATAGACTTTAATAGAAATGGTAAATAGAATAACATTCATTAAATCAAATTGAGAACATAGGTCATGTATTGTTATCTTGCGCCCCCGGAAACCTGCTGCTTGGCCAGGTAGTGCCAAACTAAACCATAGTTACCATAGCCTTTCTTTCTAATTGATTAGCCTGCTTAGTAGTAATAGTAATTACTTTTTAAAACAATGTCAATGCTGTTACTTCACAATGCAGTTCCATGTAGTGTCAATTGTGTTTGACATAGGGGATAACTGAATCACCTGAAACATAAATATTCACTATCAAAATTCAGATATAATTTTGTAAATGTGTAGATGTTAATAAAATAAAAACAAACTGTTTTATTTTCAGCACAGATTTTTTCAAGTTGGGATAGTGGCTGGTGCTTCTACACACATGAATCATGATTTGCTCCACCGTGGCTAGCACTAATACTTTATATCTACTATTTAAGTCAGAGTCACAAACCTGAAAATAAAAGTAAAAAATATTATAAATATATAATTTACATGTTTTGAATAAAAATAATTAGACAATTTTATTTCAAAATTACTTAAACCCTTTGTTTTATTTCCCAAAAAACCTATAAATTTTCTTCGAACTTCCCAAGTTTAGCGCAGCCGAAGGTAAGGGTTGACTGTCGGAACAAGTTGCAATGACGGTTTTGCACGTGTACTTAATAACTAATTTTAATACAGTTGCAAAAAAATTAAGCAATTTAATAAAATAATAAAAATACAATAAACTCGACTAAAATTTTTGGAAAATCGCGCCAACCGTAAAAGATTAAAAGCAGAGTTTTTTTTTGTTTTCTTCACCCATTCTGGGTAGGCAAAGGGAACTATACATACAGCCAAGTCTTCAGTTTTTTTTTATGGATTTGAAATGAAAATGAAATTTAATGACATGAAATGAAATTAAACCGAACCTAACTTATTGAATCAAATCATTATATTAAAACAAATTAGTAGCTTTACTTTTAGACATTACATACCGTTAATCCAAAAATACCAATTATTCGGTATAGAATCGGTGATAGCTTCTCTTTGTTGCAATCACCGATTCATATGGATCGGTAATTAGTGTTCAATAAAAAAATGAACAAATCTTTTAACGAGCCACGAAAAATAATCGATATTAATTGTAATTTATTTCCCCATCCGATTTAATACAATAATTTGTTGATTTCGCCTAAACTATAAAAAAATACACCATTTTCATATAAATACGAAGAAAACTCTAAGTAATTTCTTTCATATCCCACGTCTAAATGTTTAAAAATGCGTGGCAGTTTATCGTGGAAAAACAAGTTTATAATATAACATGGTGTATGTCGCTAATAGATGCTTATAATTTTAGAATACTTAAGATTGAAATGGTGTTATAAAAACTTGTTTAATTATTATAAGCATTAACGAAAAATTGAAAAAATAAAGCATAACCTCTTAGCCATTGCCGATCCATGGGTCGGCAATGACTGCACTACTAAAATGCACTGCAGCTATTGCCGTTCTATTTTAATTTCAAAAATACTTTTTAAAATTCCTTTAAACATAATAATTTAGTTGCGAAATGTGGAATATACAAATAAAGGAATATGTTGAGTTATTCAGAATAAACTTGAGGTAAATATTTATATATAAAATATCTTAAGCAAAAAATTCGAGTACTTACCTGAGGAAGTAAGGGTTAGTATGACACAATCGGCGCACTCGCTACGTTCACAGAAACTAACGTATTTGGTCACATTCCCGTGAACCTATGTACACTAACACCAGTAAATTTATTAGAAAACATACAAACATGTGTGTATATTTTACTCTCTTGTGACTCAAATCGTTCCAAACCGATAAAAATAAGAATAAGCAGAATGGGTCGGCAATACCTGCAGATTTTCGATGGGTCGTTAATGGCTGCGTTTACCTTACGTAAGTTTTTGAAAAACTCATTGGTATGCCAGGATTCGAACCCGAGCCTCACTGATTTTCGGCCGACTCTTTAACCGTAAAGGCTATCACTGCTCTAAATACAATAATATTGTACTATTATTTAATTTGCTGCAAAGTTCTAATTCAGTTGATGCATACAATTTTACAAGAATTTGTATGACTAATTCATTCAAGTGACTAAAGCACATTGACAATTATACCTCAATTTGCTTATTTAGTTAGTTTTATAGTGTCGTAGGTGTCGCTACATGACTACCTAATATATATTATATTTAAAGGTTTTATCAACCGATCTATCAACTAAAATGACTTCAGTCCTGATTTAATCTGACAAAAATTAATGCGACTTTATCCATATCTGCATTTTAAATTGCAATCGTAGCGTCAATGCCACTGATTTATAAAAATTCGTGGAGTTGTTGCTCGATTGCCGAATGAAAGAACAAAATAAGAAATCAAAATAGTTACACAGAGGCAACAAAGTGGTCCCACATAATACCAGTGTTGTGGCGTTTCACAAACTGTCGCAACTTGTGCTGAGCGGGGTCCCGTTGGGACACTCAAATATATTACATATATATATATATTTTTATTTTTAAGACTTAGAGGTGTTCTAATAATAAAATTTTTTTTTTCTTCCTTTCTTACATTTATTCATTTGGCGTCGGTGGCAAATAGAACGCTTAAAAAGTGGCCTGCGTTTTTTACAATTTTTTATTAATTTTTTTTTTAAGTTACTAAGTCATTTGGTCCGAATGTTTCGTGACAATATGCCACTCTTCTTGCCGAGCTGATGATAGGCAAAACTCCAGATATACTGCTCACAATAGATGACAATTAAATATACATACATACATAGATACGCTTACGCCTTTTTTTTTTGGTTCACAAAACTGGGTGCACTCCTTAATTAGGCCAAATAGAGCAACCTATTATAAAAATATTAAATAGAGTGAACCCTACTGGATGTGAAAATCTTTGAGTATTAAACCAACAGGAGACGTCACGCGCACTAGTTTCCTTGCAAAAAAGTCTGCCAATTTCTGCGGGGGGGACGAGGAAACGCACACAAATAATGTTAAAACAAACGCATTTATTGACAGAACAAGTAAACACTAGCTTGAACTAGATGCACATAAATACATTCACCAATACGAGCACTCCGTGAACTCGAAAAAACTAGTTGTTTATAACAGGTATGATCTTTGACCGACTCTTTTTTTTGGCAGAGGGGAACGCCTGTCAGTGGCACCTCCGGTTGGTTTAATACTCAAAGGTGAAAACAGAATACAAGAAATATATGCTACCAAAGAGATTAAAATATAATAGGACATAGAGGGGAGAAAGCGAGGAAAATTTGAAGCCAAAAGTTATTCCAAGTGGAATAAGTCAAGTACAATTTCGACCGAATGACAGCTCGCGTTCATACTAACTGACATGACGCTTGAGCTTCAAACATGCTTCAAAGTTTTGTATGAAAATATTCCCAATGCCCCCTCTATGTACTATTATATTATAATCTCTTTGCATGCTACAAACTAAAAACTTACAATGAAACAATGAAAGGGTGCAAACAGATCATTGGATAGGGGATTTGTAACCTATACATTTACTTAATAAGTTCTTAGAGGAGGCCACAGAACCGGTGAATATATCAAAATCAGATCAGATGGAATTATAGCATGAACACATACGATATAGCGGACAGTGTTGACCGAGATTATTCCTGCATAAGGGAAGACAAAATGTTTTGCGATTGCTTAAACAGCTGCCTGAACGAGGGATGGAGAACGATAAACGCTTTTCAGAAGGGGTAGGCAGAGACAATAGACCGCCACCTGCTACGATCTTGGCACACCTGTCGCGGCTTATCCATAATTAAATATATATTAGTTATCTTTATTATATATAAAATGATAAACTGACTAATTGGTGATATATCAACGCACAGGCTAAGCCGCTGGGTCTAGAGACTTGAAATTTTGCACATAAGTAGGTAGCTTATACAGTGCAGGCATCCACTAAGAAAGGATTTTGCAAAATTCAACCCCTAAGGGGATGAAATAAACATGCGCGAGCGAAGCCGCTGGTAAAAGCCAGTATTGTATAAAAAGGTATATTTTTTCAAAATTATAAATAAAATATTACAATTAAAGGAATCCAGTATTTTTTTTATCGTTCTTTGCCGGTTTTTACTATAATAGAAGATTATTTATTTGATTTGCATCAAAAACAATACAGCACGGAAATAAATTATAATTCTAGTCGTGGCGGTATCCAAACGGAATAATATTTTAATCCGCCCAAAACAGATGTTTATTTGAATCTCATTTGGGGTGAGACGTCTGGGTACCCGCTGTTTTATTATAATCAAAGAGATTAAAATATAGAGGGTGCACTGGGAATATTTTCATACAAAAATGTTTCACATGTTTGAAGCTTAAGCGTCATGTCAGTTAGTATGGACGCGAGTTGTCATTCGGTCGAAATTGTACTAGACTTATTCCACTTGGAATCACTTTTGGCTTCAAATTTTCCTCGCTTTGTCCTCTCTATATATTTTAATCTCTTTGATTATAATGCTTTTTGCTATATTAAATCTGTGTATGTAATTGTGTGTTTCGGAAAGGCACATCTAACCTTGTTACTGTTGCACCAAAGAGATTAAAATATAATAGGACATAGAGGGGGCATTGGGAATATTTTCATACAAAACTTTGAAGCATGTTTGAAGCTCAAAGTCATGTCAGTTAGTATGAACGCGAGCTGTCATTCGGTCGAAACTGTACTAGACTTATTCCACTTGGAATAACTTTTGGCTTCAAATTTTCCTCGCTTTGTCCCCTCTATGCCCTATCATTATATTTTAATCTCTTTGTGTTACAAAAATCTGATCTGACGATGAAAGGCATATAGTTAGCATCTTGAAGAATGACTTATTTGAAAAAAGTCAAAAATATTTTTTTTTCAGTTCAGTTACAAAAAATACACTCTACTAACAAGAGACTAAACTCGTCCATGGTGGTTGGGTTAAAGCCTTTTTTTTTCTCCCACTTTGCCGCAGTGGTGGGGGTTGGGAAAGTCTATCTCAACCGACGAGAACCAGCAACTCGACGGTGGAGTATGTATACATGTATGAACATCATCAACCCGTAACAGCCCAAGTGCTGAGCTAAGGGTCTTTCCTCGCACACGAGGAAGTATGGGCTTTAATCTCCCACGCGAGTCCACTGCGGATTGGGATATGGTGTTAAGCTAGTGGCAACTTAACAGTCAGAATTTTTCAAGCTTTTTTCGACTACGACGACGACGACAACGACTTCCATTTGTGCGTAAACATGACGAAAACCGGGACCAACAATTTAACGTGCCTTCCGAAACACGGAAGCGCTCGTGATATAAATGCCACTAGGCGGTCACCCATTCACTAACTGACCGCACCCAACTTTGCTTAACCAGTGTGATCGTTACGCACACACATACATGCTTGATATGTATGTTATGTGATGGTGGGAATGACTCTACTCTTGCCATCCAGCTCCTTCAGGAAGCCCAGCAGCGACTTGAGGTCCTTGAGGGCTTCGGGGAGCAACCTCGGGGATCCAAGGTGCTTCGCCCGGTATTGAGCCACGCCTTCGCACTCCAACAGCACTTTCGCAGCCGTTTCTTCTGCCTCCATGCACGCTCTGCACAGGGGGCTGTCCATGACACCTAGAGTAAACAGATATTAAAGGGACCGTGGCCTGTTATAGCCCAAGTTGCGGAAGTAGCTGTTTCTGGCTCAGGTTTATCAGGGTGCGGGAGAGACGCTGGTCCAGGGGGTCGATTTTTGAATCTCACCAAGTGACTAATTCTCACCGATGTGAGTGATTTCCGAAAGTTCGTATTTTTGAAACTCATCGGTGACTTACATTTGTCATACCTATGATATCGATTTATGAGTGCCCCTACTGACTCGTAATCGTAATTGAAGTCACCATGCGATTGTTTTTGACAGTTAACGTATGTGACATCTGCCAAAAGTGCCAAAGTATGTTTTTCGGAAGAATTAGCAGCGGGGCTCGATTGTGATATTTCGTGATTGCGACGATTTATTGAAAATATAAAAAACCTCTCAATTAAATAAAACAATATCCAAGTTATTAGTAAATACAATTATTAAGTTAAATATACTTGTAAAACATATGCCACTAACAAATGTACATACCTTTTCTTATAAATAATGTATACTAGTAAAATCTGTGTTATGTTCTCTTTATTCGTCCTTTTCTAGTGAATTAAGTGAATTTTTCAATTCAAAACTTTAATTTTCGTTTACATGACACTGACAGATACCTACGTTACGTTTTACGATTGACCAATTTGATGAATCTTTTTTAAGTTATAGTATGAGAAAATAAAAACCGATATCAAGGGCAACACTATAACATCTGCGTAAAAAGGAACGTAACGGGAAGATTGTCTCTGACTGACATTGTAAAATTTCTGCATGTTGGTGAACATCGTGTGACTTTCAAAAATACGGCTTTTGGAAAATGGTGACGTAAAAGTCATCGGTGATAATTTTAGTCACCGGTGATTTTGATATCATCAGTGAGATTCAAAAATCGCACTCCAGGTGTGGTAGAACAGATCTCACCTGTTTACGCTCACTCAGGCCGGTCCATTTGCGTTCCTGTGCAGCCTGTGCACGGAGTAGCAGTGCGGTTTTGTAATACTAATAAACTCAAACTCAAAATACATTTATTTTCTTTAAGTATGGAATATACACTCAAAAACGTCAATAGTTTATAATAACAAGGCACTCTAAACGCGCCCATGAAGATTGGCTAAATGTAAACAGCAGCCCATCTCCGACGAGTTGCTGGTTCCAAATGCAGTACCCCGGGAAAAGCCGGCAAGAAACTCAAGGGTTTAATAATTATAATCTCTTGCTTTGTGGCAGAGGTATTCCATTTCTGGAAATACTCACATTTCACGAGAATATTTGACCCCTAAACGTGATAGGTGTCTGTTACACATGGCTCAGTATTAACTCTGACACCTGCGGGTTTCCTCACGATGTTTTCCTTCACCGTAGAGTAATGAATATGCAAGCAAGTTTTGAAAAACTCATTGGTACATGCGAAGCTTCGAACCCGAGCCTCACTGATTATATTGTAATACTATTTTATTTATTTATTTATTTACACAACAACATTATACCTACTTACCTTAAACGTCAGCTAAGAATTAACTTGGTCGTGCTTAATGCCACGTGCATAACAAGTCGAACGTTTATCAATAACATGCATTTGCAATTCTATTATAACGTTACTAGCGACCCGCCCTGGCTTCGCACGGGTGCAATGCTGATACTAAAACCTTCCTCTTGAATCACTCTATCTATTAAAAAAAAACCGCATCAAAATCCGTTGCGTAGTTTTAAAGATCTAAGCATACACAGGGACGGATGGACTAGAAGCGACTTTGTTATATAGGTACAGTCGAGAGCAAGTCAAGCTTTACACTGCCAGTTTAAGCTGAGCTCTGATTTATACTGTGGCTATAGAATATAGTGCCGGTTCAAAGTCCAAAGTGTAAAGCTTAGCGTGCTCTTGACTTTACCTACTATGAAAAATGAAAATATTTATCACTAGCTCGACGTTGAAGGAAAACATCGTGATAAAACCCGCAGGGCCCAGAATTAATTCTGAGACATGTGTAAACAGACCCGGTCCGGCGATTGGCTTACCACCTATCCCGTTTAGGGGTCCAAAGAATATCTGGTGAAAAGTGGGTATATCCAGAAATGGAATACCTCTGCCTACCCCCTCGGGGATATAAGGCGTGTGATTTTTTTTAAGTATGTACCTATCTAGTGATAGTAATTAAAAGCCAGCTTTCTGTTGAGATTGCGATTATTTACAATTCTCGAGCACTCCTAATCCGATAGGATTTGTTACAACAAAACAAAGATTTGGATTAAAGGATTTGGCATAATGCGATCACAACGGCTGCTTACCATAAACTCGCCAAAGCGAAGTCTATGGAGGAAATTAAGTAGCGTATGACGTTGTGTATTAATCTAGTCAAGTAACGGAATGCAGACATAATAGGATTACGATGGAAGCCTGATGCCTGATATACTTAGTAGGCTTTGAGAGAGTCTACGTACAACGCGTAACAGAATAAGCGCAATTGGGTAGTTGACACTTTGAGTATTAAATCAACCGGAGACGCCACTGACAGGTGTTCCCCTCTGCCAAAAAAGTTATGAGCAACGCTCATACCTGTTATATACAACTAGTTGTTTTGAGTTCACGGAGTGCTCGGATTGGTTGTTTCTGGTTGTAAATGTACTTGTGTGCATCTAGTTAAAGCTAGTGTTTAAGCTTTCTGTTATTATATACTAGCGACCCGCCCGGCTTCGCACGGGTGCAATGATAACACTAAAACCTTCCACTTGAATCACTATCTATTAGAAAAACCGCATCAAAATCCGTTGCGTAGTTTTAAAGATTTAAGCATACAAAGGGACATAGGGACATAGGGATATAGGGACAGAGAAAGCTACTTTGTTTTATACTATGTAGTGATAATTATAAACACTAGCAGTTCCCGTACCCGTGTAAATACGGGAATAAAATATATCCTATGTTACTCAGCGATCTTCTAGCTTTCTATTGGTGAAATTACCCTACAGCCAATTTCTCAATCAGTTATCGGGTGCCCTAACAGGGTGTCACGTGTCATTGATCTAAATTATTTGTAATATCTTATGTACCATGTGATAAGCAAATAAATGAAGTTGAAGTTGAAGACGAGCATTCCACCTCCGCTCCTCCATACTAAATAGGAAAGATGTCGATTCAAGCTCGGGGCCAACATTTGTGTACGTGAACATGTCTGGTCGCTTCGTGTCTGGTTTAAAATTTATTTAAGTACCTTTGTCTATCAGTTGTTTAGTACCCATAGTACAGGCCCTGCCTAGTTTTGGACTAAATAACATTGTGTGAATTGTGTCCCACAATTTATAATTATTATTATTTGCATTTTCGTATGTTTGTTACGAATAAACTCAAAAACTACTTGACCGATTTTAAACATTATTTCACCAATGGAAAGCTATAATATCACTGAGTAACATAAGCTATATTTGGGAAACTACGAATGAAACAGAACCGCTAGTATTGTTTATTTTTTATTTATTCATTTATAACATAATATTTTATCAACAACTAAACAACCATAGTTAAACAAAAATCTACTAGAGTTAAATTAAATCTTTAAATAGAAGACCTGACTCTTCAACGTTTTCATGGACAGCTGTTTACCTACAGCTGTGACGAGGATAGAAATGGGTATGTTAACGCTGGTTCGGTCATTTAGAACGTATGGATGAAAGAAGAGTAACGAAAGAGATTTATGGTGAGAATGTTGAAGGATGCAAGGAAAGAGGACGCCCCAGAAGGACGTTCACGGATCAAATAAGTGACGTATTTCAAAAAGCTTATGGAAAAGGCTTATGGGAGTGAAGGAAGCGAAAGAAGTATGCATAGATCGAGCAAAGTGGCGATCCATCGTCTCTGACTACCCCCTATGGCGTGAGCTTTATGTATGTAGGTATGTATAGAAGACCTCATCCAATGCATCGCAATGAGGCGTGGTTCTCAGCACTTGCAGTCCCTCTTTGTAATTATTCATAATAATAATAATAATATAATCTCACGCCTTTTTTATCCCCGAGGGGGTAGGCAGAGGTATTCCATTACTGGATATACCCACATTTCACGAGATATATTGGACCCCTAAACGTGATAGGTGGTGAGCCCATCGCCGGACCGGGTCTGTTTACACATGTCTCAGAATTAATTCTCAGACCTGCGGGTTTCCTCACGATATTTTTCTTCACCGTCGAGCTAGTGATAAATATGTAAGTAAGTTTTTGAAAAACTCATTGGTACATGCTAGGATTCGAACCCGAGCCTCACTGATTTTCGGCCGGCTCTTTAACCGTCCGGGCTATCACTGCTCTTATTCATCTATCTATACATAAAATAAAACTCTAACGGGGCCGTGTCTGTACATGAAATATTTTTTGAAAATTTTAGCAGTAGTGCATATAGTTATCGATATAGATACCGAAACACCAATTTTTGGAATTTTTGTCTGTCTGTCTGGTTGGGCACGCATCACTCAGAAACTACTGGACGGATTTTTATTAAATTTGGTATGCAGATAACTGAGTACCCGGGTCAACATCTAGGGTACCTACTTTTTATTCCAGAATAATAAAAACTGGGTAAAAAGAGAAATACGTACTATTCCGAAACGATA
The DNA here is from genome assembly GCA_963855545.1 of Ethmia dodecea. Lineage (NCBI taxonomy): Eukaryota > Metazoa > Arthropoda > Insecta > Lepidoptera > Depressariidae > Ethmia > Ethmia dodecea. The sequence continues at coordinate 1,182,008 of OY979463.1, read as the reverse complement.
ACACATAGAAACTTGAAATACTGTATGTAAGTGTCTTATATGTCGTAGCCAACCGCTATGAAGGGATTTTTGGAAATTTCCACGGGAACGGGAATAATCTGAATGCGCGCGGGCAACATCGCTATGGGAACCCGCTATTTGAAATATGATATGTAGGTGGCTTATAATAATATGTCGTAGGCAACCAGGGGGTCGATTTTTGAATCTCACCAAGTGACTAATTCTCACCGATGTGAGTGATTTCCGAAAGTTCGTATTTTTGAAACTCATCGGTGACTTACATTTTTCATACCTATGATATCGATTTACGAGTGCCCCTACCCACTCGTAATTGAAATCACCATGCGATTGTTTTTGACAGTTGACGTAGTGCCATCTGCCAAAAGTGCCAAAGTATGTTTTTTGGAAGAATTAGCAGCGGGGCTCGATTTGGATATTTTGTGATAGCGACGATTTATTGAAAACAGCGTGTGACTTTCAAAAATACGGCTTTTAGAAAATGGTGACATAAAAGCCATCGGTGATAATTTTAGTCACCGGTGATTTTGATATCACCAGTGAGATTCAAAAATCGCAATCCAGTATAAAGGGTTTTTTTGAAATGGGAAATGGGAATAAACTAGATCCACGCGGGCAACGCCACTGGGCACCCGCTAGTTATTCTAATAATCCTCGCCAATTGAGTGCAGTTTGTCGGCAAGATAGCGGTCTTTTTTATTGCATAGTTAAGCCGTATACAGAAAGAAAGCCGAAAACTTATCGGCGCCGATAAGCGCCGATCGGCGCCCATCGGCGCCGGTCTACGCAGGTAACCGGCGCAGGCATTTATATGAACAAGCGCCGACACGCGCCGGTCAGCGCTGGTGCCCCCCGCCAATCATCGTACGACATTTTGCTCGCTCTGCTTCAATCTGCTTGCTTTCTGTAGAATGGACCGGCGCCGATCGGCGCCGATCGGCGCCTGTCGGCGCCGACAAGCTTTCAGCTTTCTTTCTGTATACGGCTTTAGGTACATAACATAATCAGAATATACTTTCGATTCTTAATTAATTACTAGATACTTAAAACTAAGCATGACTTGACATATTTATCTTATGTTTCCAAAATCAGTTTTAATGTCTGTATGAATTGAGGGATGTTAGGGAGGTGGTTTTATCTTATCCGAAGTCGGAGTTTTTAAATTTGGGTTTTCAGAGTCGGAATCGGAGTCAGAGATGGTGGCTAAGAAAGATGTGTACAAATAACACTTGATTTTGGACGAAATTAATTAATTGACACGCCGCACAAAACAAAACAAACCATATTATACTGAATGATTTTTTTTACCGTCTGGAAAAAAATATTACGTATAAGGTATCTAGAGCCAAAGTTATATACGAGATTAATTGTTAAATATAGTCATGTTTAGTGCAATTTACAAAATCTAGAAAACTACGCACAGTACTACGCGCAGCTGGCGGTTGTAGGTAGATTGCGCATAAATGGAAGCTACGACTCTGTTTCTTTTTAAAATACTATTTCAAATATCTCAGTGTATTATTGACTACAATTGAGTAATGTATATTAGTTTAAGAAAGAAAAAAAAATTGAGAAAAAAAATTTTTTTTTGGGTAACATTGCCAAATGAATCTATTACACTTACATAACACACCACATTTTTTTCCCGAGGGTAAAAAAAGTCAACCTGTATGTATGACGTAACAACAAGTGAAACGGGCGAGATGCGTAAACCTGTTCGTAGACGTTGATTGGAGCCGCCGCGCGCCCTCCGATTACCTCCGAGTTAAAAGTATCGGAACCGAAGTCGGAACCGGAGGTGTAAGATCAATCGGAAGTTCCGACAATTCGGAATCGAAGTCGAAGCTCCGTAACATCCCTGGATGAAGGAGAAACCCAAGGAGGAGGAAAGGAGCCCTGAACATGTCATTATTTAGTTGCAAATCAAATGATTTCGTAAGAAAGATTCTGGTAAGTATTTACAGTAAAACTAGTGTGGGATTATTTATTTTATTTATTTATTTTTATAACTAGCGACCCGCCCCGGCTTCACACGGGTGCAATGCTGAATTTTTTTTGCTATAAACCTTGCGGAGCCCTAGACCTTTCCAGCGAATGCAAAACCATGGAAATCGGTTCGTCAGTTCTGGAGTTAAATCGTCAGGAAGGAAAACCCGACTTATTTTTATATAGTAGACTAGCGACCCGCCCCGGCTTCGCACGGGTGCAATGCTGAATTTTCTTTGCTATAAACCATCCCTGGACCCACTCGAACCCACACAAAAAGTTTCATCGAAATCGGTCCGGCCGTTCTCGAGTTAAATCGTCAGAAAGGAAAACCCGACTTATTTTTATATAGTAGACTAGCGATCCGCCCCGGCTTCGCACGGGTGCAATGCTGAATTTTCTTTTTGCTATAAACCATCCCTGGACCCACTCGAACCCACACAAAAAGTTTCATCAAAGTCGGTCCGCCCGTTCTGGAGTTAAATCGTCAGGAAGGAAAACCCGACTTATTTTTATATACTGGACGGATTTTGATGAAATTTGGTATGGAGATAACTGAGTACCCGGGTCAACATCTAGGGTACTTTTTATTCCAGGAAAATATCTCATTCCCACGGGAAAATATAAAAACTGGTTCAAAAGAGAAATACCTACTACTCCGAAACGATAACACCTAGAAACTTGAAAAATGGTATGAAGGTGTCTGATATGTCACAGAAATTGGTATAAATGGATTTTTGGAAATTCCCACGGGAACGGGAATAAACTAAATCCAAGCGGGAAAACGCCGGTGGGCACCCGATATTTGAAATATGGTATGTAGGTGTTTTAAATATGGCGTAGGCAACCACTATGAAGGGATTTTCGGAAATTCCCACGGGAACGGGAATAAACGGAATCCGCGCGGGCAACGCCGCTGGGCATCCGCTAGTTTATAATATATAGTGGTGTTACTTAATTCTAACCTCGCCAAACTCTTACGTTTGATAAAGAGAACATTTCACATAACAGTGAACCACCCTATGTACTTATCTACTACTTATCTTTGCCATAAACAACATAATTTGTAAAAAAAAACAAGTCTCGGAACTCAGTTCTTTTACCGTAAAAAGTTGTAAGATCCATGTAATACCAAGTCGGTTAATTTAGTCCATCTCTACTTAAAATACCTTGAACTGTATTATGTTTTTACGTAATTAGCTAACCTAACAACATCTTTTAATGGCCATATTTTTACAGTTTCGATGATCGACCAGTCAGTCAGTGACAAAATTAGGAAACTTTGACTTGTTATAATTCTTAAACTACTGGTTCAATTTGGATGAAATTTAAAATATACTGTGTTTATACAGTGTCTGCTTGGTTTCTGAAAATTCAGGCTTCTATTTTTATCCAAAAAGAATTTATAAGGGATCGAAAATGACCTGAATTGCTTCGAGAAAGAGATGGTATTTTTGGTCGACTTGGCGGGGGCACGGCATAGGTTACTATTTTCATCTTCAATAATATAGAGATAGAGTAAGGGATACTGTAATTCAACAGCGTTGTGGCCTGGAAGATGATACTTATAGATTGAAAAAGGAATGCTGAGGTGGTTTTTGTCATATTGAGCGAATGAACGAAAGGCGCTTAACAAGACAAAAATGGTGTTGCGAATGGGCGAGTCGGTAGAGGACGACCTAGGCGTACCTACATCGACCAGATCGGCGATGTATTGAAGAAATGCCAGATAAAGAGCATGCATGAGTCGTTTGATGGATGTGTATGAAGCACCGCGACGCCAGTAGTTTAGCGACACTACATAGAACGCGCCAATGAACAGGCAGAGTTCTAAACCGCACTATCGGAGTGTTTTAATGAGTTTGTATAAATACAACTGTCCAACATCAACCGTTGGACCGAGAGGAGCTTTCCACCTCCACTCCTCCATAGTAGCAAGTGGCAGTCTATTGTCTCTGCCTACTCCAATGGGAAATACACGTGAGATTATGAACATGTATAAAGCTGTTCCATTCTGTAATAATTTGGAGTATCATGATTGGGGATGGTTATTTTAAAGTTATTAAGAGTACAGTCACATGAAACTTTACACTTGTGCAAGTCTGATCATTAAAGCGATTGTAATACCGTTACAAAGTCCAATGTGTCCAGCTTCACGTGCTCTTGACTGTACTAAATCACATAGACCACTTTTCATCCCGGAAAGCAGACAAATCTGCATGGAAATGCTAGTAAACACAAACCACTGTTGCACAATAATATCATCAAATTTAGATAATATCTCTGACTTTTCGTACCTTTTTATCCATTTGACAATCAAAAGAGATCGTTATTTAAATTATCGTACGATCTTTCAGTATAAAAATGAATTCAAAATTAACATCGTTGCAGTATAATACTCACTTCTGGTGAGAAAGTTTCGACTGCAAAAGCGCGCGTCTTATTGACGCTATACGAAAATGATTGGTGAGTTTGTACCGTCTAAGTTTCATTAAGGAATATCTAATTTCACTTGTCTATATTTAATCTTGAAACAAAAATACTTTTTCATCTCTCCGGGCGGAAAGCGGCAAATTTCGGCCCGCTGCGCAAACAAAGTTGCCGCTTTCCGCCTCCGTCGATAAGAAAAAAAGTATACGCACGTCGGGAAGTAAATAAGAAAGCCTCAAATCACATATTTGTAGATCTGCGACATTTCTTATTTTGCTTCCCTAGGGATGTAAAATACTATATCTATATATAAAAAAACTTTTTTAAAAGAAATCCTTTTTAATAACGTCACTGATTAGGGTTTCATACCCAAAGGGTAAAACGGGACCCCATTACTGAGACTCCGCTGTCCATCTGTCACCAGGCTGTATCTCATGAACCGTGATAGTTAGACAGTTGAAATTTTCACCGATGATGTATTTCGTGCGCGAGTCCAACTCGCACTTGGACGTGTTTTGTTATCAAACGATTAAAAAAATTTAGTTGTGTCCAACCAATAACGGTCTTATTAATAAAAATGGCCTATTCCTAGGATGATCAGAGGTTACGCTAGAAGTAGTTAATCCCTGAGTAACCAAGTATTACCTCAGTTTTTTTTATGTCATTAATAAACACGGAGTATCCTCGGACTAACTATACATTCCTTACACCTAGCTTACACTTAGATTACGTCTGAAATGTGGCAATACTGATGAATTTAAAAGTAAAAAGAGAGATAAGAACTTTTCCAAAATGAAAGAAATCCGGCCAAGTGCGAGTCGGTAATGGTACGAAGGGTTTCGTACCATTACCTATAAAAACGGCAAAAAAATAACGTTGGTTGTATGGGATCCCTCCTTAATTTATTCTGTTTTTTAGTATTTGTTGTTATAACGGCAACAGAAATACATAATCTGTGAAAATGTCAACTGTCTAGCTATCGCGTTTCTTGAGATACAGACTGGTGACGGACAGACAGCGAAGTCTTAGTAATAGGGTCCCAATTTTACCCTTTGGGTATGGAACCCTAAAAAAATGTGTTTCACAAGTGACAGCTGACTATCTGACATCCGTATTTGTGGTTAGTGAGTAGCAAAGAGATTAAAATATAATAATATTTAAATCTCTTTGATCCCATCGCCTTACCGTCATCCTTCCGTCATCGATGAATGTCAAAGTCACTTTTAGGTTAGCATAAAACCTAAACCATGGCTAATCCCTGCTTAAACTAGGTGACACCAAGGCGTAACTTTTACTCCGGGAGTAGGCATGGATTAGGTTACTCCTTGCTTACTCTGTGTTTATTAATACTGAAATTGGTTAGTAATGAGTTAATACTTGGAGTAAAGTTAATCTTTCTCTAGTCGGAATTTATTAATAAGACCGTAAAAGAAGAGCAATAATGGTACGATTTCCATTGGTAGCACCAAAGAGATTTAAATATAATAGGGCATAGAGGGGGCATTGGGAATATTTTCATACAAAACTTTGAAGCCTAAGAGTCATGTCCTTGTCATGTCAGTTAGTATGAACGCGAGCTGTCATTCGGTCGAAATTGTACTAGACTTATTCCACTTGGAATAACTTTTGACTTAAAATTTTCCTCGCTTTGTCCCGTCTATGCCTTATTATATTTTAATCTCTTTGGGTAGCACTAAATTCAGGTACGCTAATTAATTTTTCGAAAAAAATTAACACATTTTAAAAATAGCTAAAATCGATTAAGTTAGTCGATACTGAACAAACTAATTTCAAGAATTAAAGGAAAATAATATAATAGGTCTGGTCCGACGATGGGCTCACCACCAATGATTTTTTCAAAACTTCCGTACCTACCTAACATATATTTATCACTTGCTCGACGGTGAAGGAAAACATCGTGAGGAAACTCGCAGGTCCCAGAATTAATTCTGAGACATGTGCAGTAAACTGATCAACAGGCGTATTCACGGAGACTCGATACCGTTTCCGTTCGATTCAGATCGAGTGAAAAATTTTCCAAAGTCGAATCTATCGACTTCGGAAACTTTGTTCTAGGCGTTTCTAACAGCCACGGATAATTTTCCGAATCCTTATGTCACATATGACATTAGTTTTCGATACCAACATCAGCCCATCTCGAAAGTTGTCGAAATTTTCCGATATCGAATACCGAAGCTTCGTGAATACGCCTGCCGGTCCAGCGATGGGCTCACCGCCTATCACGTTTAGGGGTCCAAAGAATATCTCGTGAAAAGTGGGTTATATCCCGATAAGGAATACTTATTTTGTTTATTATTATTATCATTATAAACCAAATTTCCACCGTTTCTTTCACAGCAAAAATCGCAATAATCTCCTGCATAGCGCTGTTGGCGCAAGCGAAGCCGAATGCAGAATTGCTTTCGGCACACGACTTGTGCCCAAAGGATGAGATCCATCATCTCTTGCCCCACGAGTACGACTGTACGAGGTTCTACTACTGCGAGTATGGATATCGGTATGACGCCTCGAGGGTCTGCTCTCCTGGTACTCACTTCTCGTTTGAGCTACAGGTGAGTTCATGTAATGATTAGATTTTTTAATATTACTAGTTGTTCCCGTGGAAAAATTATAGCCCACTTTACTCCCAGAAAAGTAAGCTTTCCATCGGTGAAAGAATTTTTAAAATCGGTCCAGCAGTTTTGGAGCGTAATGTATACGGAAAAGTAAAAAAAAATTGTATTTCCTTTTTATTATATTAGTGTAGAATGACTTGTAGGTAACAAGTGATTAACAAACTTGTTCCTCACAATTGTGCTCTCGTAAGTTCCGTTCCCGTGGGATAATTATAGTTTATTCTACTCCCACAAAGGTAAGCTCTCGATTGGTGAAAGAATTTATAGAATCGGTCCAGTTTGTAATTCACTTTTCAACACACTTGCTCATAAAGTGGCTCTAATTTCACTGCAATTAGGCACATAATGACACCTATAATCAAACTGAGACTTTTTGTTTGCTATTATTCACTAGTGAGTTATAGATTTTTTTTTTCAATTTTGTTGCTAGAGTTGCTTTGTTCTTAAAAAAGTTTCGATACAAAAAAGATCGTATTCAATCGTACTAATAAATTAATACACAAATATGGCTTGCTCATTTCATGCAACTTCGTATTTAAATAGATCATTTCAACTTGTACGTGTTTAATAAACAAAACTTTCACTCAAATATAACTTTGGTTTTCTCTGTAAAAACTTTAAATACCCCATTTTGTACGTGGCTAAAACGCTATCCACGACAAACCAAAGAAAAAGAAACCTAATTTTTTTAGTCCATGGCCGATCGCCATTGTAAGATGCGAGCGCATAGGAAAACGAGGCTGTATGGGCCTAGATCCTTTTGCCTTTTCCAAATTATATAAATAAAAAATTGGAAAACCAATTAATTTTCCCCGCCATTGCGAATGATTATTTTAAAATGATTTTTTAGTATTATTTATTCACAAGTGTGTTGAAAAACGTCGTATGATACACGTGTGTATTGATGATTACCGTCCTCGGCTCTCTTATGACCCTCGCCTACGGCTCGGGTCTCAATGGCGCCTCAGCGGTAATCACCAACTTTACTCACTTGTACCATAATGTACTATTATTTATTTTTTATTTTATTACCCCAACAGATAATCTGTTACCTATGGTAAAGGTATTTTTTATTTTTTATGCAACAACTGTTCCTTCTCTAGAACCCCAGTTGTAAAAGTAAAATAATAATAATAATAATATAATCTCACGCCTTTCATCCCCGAGGGGGTAGGCAGAGGTATTCCATTACTGGATATACCTGGACATTTCACGAGATATATTGGACCCCTAAACATGATAGGTGGTGAGACCATCGCCGGACCGGGTCTATTTACACATTTCTGAGATCTGCGGGTTTCCTCACGATGTTTTCCTTCACCGTCGAGCTAGAGATAAATGTACGTAAGTTTTTTGAAAAACTCATTGTCAGTGGAGGACCTATGCTTCTTCGGTGTTGGCGTATATGGACCATCCCGGAAACGGTGAGCCCACTGACAAGGGATTAACCGTCTTGGCTATCACTGCTCTTATTATTTTATTACAAACAATCATACAAAAAACAAATACCTTTGAATTATTAGTTCTATTGATTGGTGAAACTAATACAGGGACCTATAATTAATGACCGTGTTGCTTGAACGGAGTTTTAACTTTTTATTTTGCAAAAACAATAATTACAACAATTTTCTACTTCTTTGTTCATAGGTCTGCGTACACCCTGAGATAGCTAAATGTACTCTACCTGGTGTACCTGTGGCTCCAACCACTGCAGCACCAACCACTGCAGCGCCAATTACTGCTACACCAACCACTGCAGCACCAACTATTGAGGAACACAGGGAAACCGAATGGCTAGAGAATGGATGCCCAGCTGAGTTCGATTTTTACTGGCTTCTTCCCCACGAGACTGAATGCGCTAAATTCTACTACTGTGTATTCGGTGAGAAGGTGGAAAGAGCTTGCGGTCCAGGAACGCATTTCAACCCAATACTGCAGGTAAATACAAATATACATTATCATTGAGAGCACTGACAGATCCATAGTGAGTTTGTAAAAACTTATGTACACATTTATCACTAGCTTGACAGTAAAGGATAACATGGGGAACCGACTGGCTCCAGAAATATTTCTGAGGTGTATGTCACAACACCCCGGTCCTCGAATGACTTACCACCAGTCACGTTTAGGAGTCTGAAACATATAGTAATAATAAATTGGATATTTCCATGAATCTAGCGTCCCCTTGGAGACTTTGAGTATTAAGGAGATAAAAAAAATATGTGCAGAGTTATGTGAATAGTTGTGTATAACAATTTCAGGTTTGCGATTGGCCCGAAAACGTAGGTTGCAATGGTTTGGACAGTGGCAGTGGAAACGGAAATGGCAATGGTCACGGAAATGGCAGCGGTCACGGAAATGGCAGCGGCAACGGAAATGGCAATGGTGACGACGAAGTCAAACTTCTGCCCAACGGATGCCCAGCTGATATCCACATTCATCAGAACCTCCCGCACGAGTCAGACTGCGGTCGTTTCTACCAATGCGTCTTCGGCGAGAAAGTAGAGATTTCCTGCCCTGGCGGTCTGCACTTCAACCCTACCCTGCAGGTAAATATTTACTCAATAAATAGTTCCAATAATTGCTTCTTCTATTCTATTCAATATACATTACTTGAATAAAAACATTGACTGACTTCAAATGCAAATAGGTGTGCAACTGGCCTGAGAATGCAGGCTGTGCAGCCAGCGGTGGTGACAATGGCAGTGAAAGCGGCAACGGTAACGGCAACGGCAGCGGAAATGGAAATGGCAACGGCAGTGGCAACGGAAATGGAAGCGGCAGTGGCAGTGGAAACGGAAGCGGCAGTGGCAGCGGAAGTGGAAGCGGCAGCGAAAGCGGAAGTGGAAGCGGAAGCGGCAGTGGAAGCGGAAGCGGAAGTGGCAGTGGAAACGGAAGCGGAAGCGGTAACGGCAGTGGAAGCGGAAGCGGCAGTGGAAACGGAAGCGGAAGCGATAACGGCAGTGGAAGCGGAAGCGGAAGCGGCAGTGGAAACGGAAGCGGAAGCGGTAACGGCAGCGGAAGTGGAAGTGGAAGTGGAAGCGGAAGCGGTAACGGCAGTGGCAGTGGAAGCGGCAGTGGAAGCGGAAGTGGAAGCGGCAGTGGAAGCGGAAGCGGCAGTGGAAGCGGAAGCGGCAGTGGAAGCGGAAGCGGCAGTGGAAGCGGAAGCGGCAGTGGAAGTGGAAGCGGCAGTGGAAGCGGAAGCGGCAGTGGAAGCGGAAGCGGCAGTGGAAACGGCAGCGGTAGCGGAAGTGGAAGTGGAAGTGGAAGCGGAAGCGGTAACGGCAGTGGCAGTGGAAGCGGCAGTGGAAGCGGAAGTGGAAGCGGCAGTGGAAGCGGAAGCGGCAGTGGAAGCGGAAGCGGCAGTGGAAGCGGAAGCGGCAGTGGAAGCGGAAGCGGCAGTGGAAGCGGAAGTGGCAGTGGAAGCGGAAGCGGCAGTGGAAGCGGAAGCGGCAGTGGAAGTGGAAGCGGAAGCGGTAACGGCAGTGGCAGTGGAAGTGGAAGCGGTAACGGCAGTGGTAGTGGAAGTGGAAGCGGAAGCGGCAGCGGAAGTGGAAGCGGTAACGGCAGTGGAAGTGGTAGCGGAAGCGGCAATGGCAGTGGAAACGGTAGCGGCAATGGAAATGGGAACGGCAATGGTAACGGAGAATTCGAACTTCTGCCCAACGGATGCCCTTCCGATAGCGAGATCATCTTCCTCCTCCCCCACAAGTTTGACTGCAGCCGTTTCTACCAATGCGTCTTTGGAAAGAAAGTTGTGATGTCCTGCCCCAGTGGTCTTCACTTCAACTCAGTCCTAGAGGTAGGATGCCTTGATTTAATATAAATAACAATATTGAAAATGAGTTTTTCAAAATTTACATACATGTTCATGGTCAATTCGCGAAAACATAGGTAAACCTTGCAAGGTATATGTGTATTGAAACAAAATGTAATGCGCAACAATTAATTAATGATTAAAATCAACATTTCAGATATGTGATTGGCCCGAGGATGCAGGTTGTGTTTCTGGCAGCGGAAACGGCAACGGCAACGGGAATGGCAGTGGAAGCGGCAATGCTAATGGCAACGGAAACGGCAGTGGCAGTGGAAACGGAAATGGAAGCGGCAACGGCAATGGTAGTGGCAACGGAAATGGAAGCGGAAGCGGAAGCGGCAATGGAAATGGCAATGGTAACGGAGAATTAGAACTTCTGCCCAACGGATGCCCTTCTGATAGCGAGATCAACTGGCTACTCCCCCACAAGTACGACTGCAGCCGTTTCTACCAATGCCTCGCCGGAAAGAAAGTAGAGATCTCCTGCCCCAGTGGTCTTCACTTCAACCCAGTCCTACAGGTAGGGTGCCTTTACTTAATAATTCCGACCTTAATAAAAATATGATAATAACAATATTAAAAATGAGTTTTACAAAACTTGCGTACATATTCATCCTAGGTCGACTGTGAAGGAAAACATTGTGGAACCCGCAGGTCCTAAAACTAATTCTGAGGCATGTGTAACAGACCCGGTCCGGCGATGGGCTCACCACCCATCACGTTGAGGGTTCCAAAGAATATCTCGTGAAAAGCGAGTATATCCTGAAATGGAATGCCTCTACCTACTCCCTCTTGGGTATACAAGGCGGGAGATTATTTATTTATTTAATAACACTAAAATATTTTATTGTATATAATGACACATAATATACACGTAACAATTTTAAGTTAAAAGACAACATTATATACAAAACGCAGGTGAAAAATAAGGATCCTTAGCACCAATGCTGGTTTTTAGTATCCTCCTTTGAGTAGCTTCGATGGAAAAACCTTTGAAACAGTTATATACTCTTGCGGAACGTTATATGAAAAGAAAAAAAATATACTTATACCAACAATAAATTACATGTACTTAGAAGGTATTATAATATGTATTTAAACAAAATGTAATGCTCAACAATATATTAATAAATAAAATCAAAATTTCAGATATGTGATTGGCCTGAAGATGCAGGGTGTGCGGCTGGCAGCGGAAACGGCAACGGAAATGGCAGCGGAAGCGGCAATGGTAATGGCAGCGGAAGCGGCAATGGTAATGGCAACGGAAACGGCAGTGGCAGTGGAAACGGAAATGGAAGCGGCAACGGCAATGGTAGTGGCAACGGAAATGGAAGCGGAAATGGTAACGGAAACGGTAACGGAAGCGGAAGCGGCAATGGAAATGGTAATGGAGAATTCGAACTTCTGCCCAACGGATGCCCTTCCGACAACGAGATCATCTTCCTCCTCCCCCACAAGTTTGACTGCAGCCGTTTCTACCAATGCGTCTTTGGAAAGAAAGTTGTGATGTCCTGCCCTAGTGGTCTTCACTTCAACCCAGTCCTAGAGGTAGGATGCCTTGACTTAATATTAATTACAATATTAAAAATTAGTTTTTCAAAATTTATATACATGTTCACGGTCGATTCGCGAATTGGACCAATCGCGCCTAAACGCATATCCATCACTAGGTCGACAGTGAAGGAAAACATTGTTAAGAAACCCGTAGGTCCCAGAATTATTTCTGTGGCGTGCGTAATAGACTCGGTCCGGCGATGGGTTCACCACCTATCTCATTTAGGGGTCCAAAAAATATCTCATGAAAAGCGAGTATATCGATACAAGTTGTGATATTATATTAATAAATAAAATCAAAATTTCAGATATGTGATTGGCCTGAGGATGCAGGCTGTGCGGCTGGCAGCGGAAACGGCAACGGGAATGGCAGCGGAAGCGGCAATGGTAATGGCAACGGAAACGGCAGTGGCAGTGGAAACGGAAATGGAAGCGGAAGCGGAAGCGGCAATGGTAGTGGCAACGGAAATGGAAGCGGAAGCGGAAGTGGCAATGGAAATGGCAATGGTAACGGAGAATTCGAAATTCTGCCTAACGGATGCCCTTCCGATAGCGAGATCAACTGGCTACTCCCCCACAAGTACGACTGCAGCCGTTTCTACCAATGCCTCGCCGGAAAGAAAGTAGAGATCTCCTGCCCCAGTGGTCTTCACTTCAACCCAGTCCTACAGGTAGGGTGCCATTACTTATTAATTTCTTTGGGTGGCTTGAAAAATTCTGACTGTTAAGTGGCCACTAGCTTAACACCATCTTCCAATCCGCGGTGGGCTCGCGTGGGAGATTATAGCCCATACTTCCTCATGTGTGGGGAGAGACCCTTAGCTCAGCAGTGGGCTGTTACGGGTTGATGATGATGATGATTAACAACAATATTGAAAATGAGTTTTTCAAAACTTGCGTACATATTCATCACTAGGTCGACGGTGAAGGAAAACATTGTGAAGAAACCCGCAGGTCCCAAAATTAATTCTAAGGCATGTGTAACAGACCCGGTCCGGCGATGGGCTCACTGCCTATCACGTTTAGGGGTCCAAACAATATCTCGTGAAAATCGAGTATTTCCAGTAATGAAATGCCTCTACCTACTCGCTTTGGGGATACAAGGCGGGAGATTATTTATTTATTTATTTAATAACACTAAAAAAATGTATTCACCAACTTTTATTTAATGACACATAATTTATGCGTAACAATTTAAGTTAAAAGACAACATTATATACAAAACGCTGATGAAAATTAAGGATCCTTAGCATCAATGCTGGTTTTTATTATCCTCCTTTGAGTAGCTTCGATGGAAAAACCTTTGAAACAGTTATATACTCTTGCGAAAAGTTATATGAAAAGAAGAAAAAGATGCTAATACCAACAATAAATTACATTTACTTAGAATGTATTATACGTGTTTAAACAAAATTATTAATAAATAAAATCAAAATTTCAGATATGTGATTGGCCTGAAGATGCAGGGTGTGCGGTTGGCAGCGGAAACGGCAACGGAAATGGCAACGGAAGCGGCAATGGTAATGGCAGCGGAAGCGGCAATGGTAATGGCAGCGGAAACGGCAGTGGCAGTGGAAACGGAAATGAAAGCGGCAACGGCAATGGTAGTGGCAACGGAAATGGAAGCGGAAATGGTAACGGAAGCGGAAATGGAAACGGAAGCGGAAATGGCAATGGTAACGGAGAATTTGAACTTCTACCCAACGGATGCCCTTCCGATAGCGAGATCATCTGGCTCCTCCCCCACAAGTTCGACTGCAGCCGTTTCTACCAATGCGTCTTTGGAAAGAAAGTTGTGATGTCCTGCCCTAGTGGTCTTCACTTCAACCCAGTCCTAGAGGTAGGATGCCTTGACTTAATATTAATTACAATATTGAAAATTAGTTTTTCAAAATTTATATACATGTTCATGGTCAATTCGCAAATTGGACCAAACGCGCCTAAACGCATATTCATCACTAGGTTGACAGTGAAGGAACACATTGTGAAGAAACCCGCAGGTTTCAGAATTATTTCTGAGGCATGCGTAACAGACTCGGTCCGGCGATGGGTTCACCACCTATCTCATTTAGGTGTCCAAAAATATCTCGTGAAAAGCGAGTATATCCAAAATTGGAATGCCTCTACATATGGAATTGGAATGCCCCCCGGGGATACAAATTGTGATGTTATTTATTTATTTTATAATAACAAAACAGTCTATTTACCAACGTGTACATAATGATAATATTATATTTATAAGTTTGTAACAATCTCAAGTTAATTTAAGACAACATTATAAACTAAAAGAAGGTGAAAATGAAGGATACTCAGCATCAATGCTGGTTTTCAGTTTCCTCCTTTGAATCGCTTTGTTTGAATAACCTTTGAAACAATTATGCGCTTATGAGCCAAAAAAGACATAATATGAAAAGAAGAAAAAGATACTTACACTAGCAATAAATTACATTTACTGACAAGGTATTGCATGTATTTAAATAAAATGTAATGCTGAACAACTCATTAATAAATAAAATCAAAATTTCAGATCTGTGATTGGCCTGAGGATGCAGGCTGTGCGGCTAGCAGCGGAAACGGCAACGGCAACGGGAATGGCAGCGGAAGCGGCAATGGTAATGGCAACGGAAACGGCACTGGCAGTGGAAACGGAAATGGAAGCGGCAACGGCAATGGTAGTGGCAACGGGAATGGTAACGGAAGCGGCAACGGCAATGGAAATGGCAATGGTAACGGAGAATTCGAACTTCTGCCCAACGGATGCCCGTCCGATAGCGAGATCAACTGGCTACTCCCCCACAAGTATGACTGCGGTCGTTTCTACCAATGCCTCGCCGGAGAGAAAGTAGAGACTTCCTGCCCTGGTGGTCTTCACTTCAATCCAGTTCTACAGGTACTTTCCCTGACAGAATACAAATACCTACAAAAATCTTTATTTACCAAAGCTGGTCGTACAATTATTTTTTTGTTAATTGACCTGTACACCAATAAAAATATGCAGTGTCACAGATATTATGTACCTACTGGCTTAGGTATTATAATGTTATATTAAATTAAATGAAACGAAACGTAACATGCAACAATTAATTTAATAAAATAATTCAAATTTTCAGGTATGCGACTGGCCTGAGGACGCAGGCTGCGCTGCTGGCAACGGAAACTGGAATGACAAGAAATGCGTTAAGAACTGCAACATCTTGCCCTGGGCTCACAAGTTCTATCGCAACAAATTCTGGCGTTGTGAGGGTGACAAAGCTGTCCTTGTGACGTGCTCGGATAGACTCCAGTTCAACGCATCCACTGGCACTTGCGACTTCTAAATTACAACTAAACGAACGTAATCTTGATTAGGAATGAAATATATTAATCAAAATTGAAAATTTGTAATACATATTGTATTTAAAAATGTCTTAGAATATTTTGTTTACTCAAAACACGACCAAGTCATTGTATAAATCTTGTATTATTATATTATGTAAATAAAGTATGTATTGCAACTACAACTGATTTTATTTACTACAATATGTTTATGTCGATTTCTAGAAAAATATTTTCGTTTTCACGTAGATATATTTTAAAAATAATTTTGAAAGAAAGAAAGAAAAATATTTATTTGGCACCAACTACAAAATAATTTAAAACTAAAGAAAAATAGGCACCAAAAGGGCGGCAACTCAGCAATTTGAGCCATTTACACGAGGCCATTCCACTAAGACAATCCACTAAGACTGCATACAAAAAAAACTTGAGGACAATCCATTCCACTGTCCTCAAGTTTTTTTTGTATGCAGTCTTAGTGGATTGCCCTCTCGTAAATGGCTCATAATGTCGTAGCTCGACGCGCCTAGCCCAGAGCCAGCGACGCTGGTATTCTGTTGACACCCCGGAGCTGCACCGCACAAGCAAATTACATACAAATACAAACACTATTACATAATACAATAATGTAAACTACTTTCTCATAATGAAATACTCAATACATTAAACAATACATGAATGTAATACATATCCATACATATAGCTATAATAGGTACCTACATAAATATTTAAACACATAAATATTATATTATATGTCTTACACCTAACTCATGTTATCCACTCATAGCCTACCCGTTAACCCAAAGAGATTTAAATATAATAGGGCATAGAGGGGTCATTGGGAATATTTTCATACAAAACTTTGAAGCCTAAGCGTCATGTCCTTGTCATATATGTCAGTTAGTATGAACGCGAGCTGTCATTCGGTCGAAATTGTACTAGACTTATTCCACTTGGAATAACTTTTGACTTCAAATTTTCCTCGCTTTGTCCCCTCTATGCCTTACTATATTTTAATCTCTTTGCGTTAACTTAAACTATTTGTAAACCTAATAGATATATTTATAATTTAACCTAAAGGTGAATTTTTCTTTGGTTTATTTTGTTTTTGTGATCAGCAGGCGTATTCACGGAGCTTCGATATTCGACTCGGAATCGGAAAATCTGTCGAAGATGGGCTATCCAGAGATGTCGGTATCGAAAACGAATGTCATATTTGACATCAGGATTCGGAAAATTTTCCGTGGCTGTCAGAAACGCCTAGAATACAATTCGACTTCGGAAAATTTTTCACTCGATCTGAATCGAACGGAAGCGGTGTCAAACCTCCGTGAATACGCCTGCTCGTTTACACCTATCACGTTTAGGGGTCCAAAGAATAACTCGTGAAAAGTGGGTAAGTATATCCAGAAATGGAATACCGATGCCTACCCCCTCGGGGATATAAGGCATGAGATTATTATTTTATTATTATTACAATCGTTATACGTTATTTAACAAACCGGCCAAGTGCGAGTCGGACTCACGCACGAATGGTTCCGTACTGTTTGTATTTCGATTTGTTGTTAAGAGTACAATAACATATTTATTTTGTTTTTTAGTATTTGTTGGTGTAGTGGCAACAGAAATACATCATTGAAAATTTAATCTGTCCAACGATCACGGTTCATGAAATACAGGACCAAAGAGATTAAATATACATATAAGGCATAGAGTGAACAAAGCGAGGAAAATTTTATGCCAAAAGTTAATACAAGTGGAATAAATACGATTTCGACCGAATAACAGCTCGCGTTCACTAACTGACATGACGCTTGAGCTTCAAAGTTTTGTATGAAAATATTCCAAATGCCCCTTCTATGTTCTATTATATTTTAATCTCTTTTGCTGGTGACAGACGGACGGACGGGGTCTTATTAGGGTCCCGCTTTACCCTTTGGGAACGGTACGGAACCATAAAAGCGTCCGGATTACTCGATAGGTATCTAAGACTAGCTTTTAACCGCGGCTTCGCCACTTAAGAACAAGTGAAAGGCAGACTTATGGGAGTAATGTTTATTAGAGATAACTCCGATGAGAAAGAACACTTAAATCCTAATTACAATAGTATTTATATCTAATTAAATGCTAACATAACACTAAACCAAACACAGATTAAAGTTGAGGTTACTATTTTACTAGATTGCTGATGTAGCAACCTCCTTAAAACTAGTACAATTAAACATGTGTTAAGTAAAGCTGACATCGGTCTTCTTCAAGGCCGCCGATGTAGTAGCTTTCTTAACTCGCTCGCGCAAGTATATTTCATCCCCTTTGGGGTTGAATTTTGCAAAATCCTTTCTTAGTGGATGCCTACACTGTAAAAGCCATCTATGTCAACATGCAAAATGTCAATTATCTAGACCCAGCGGTTTCGAGTGTGCGTTGATATATCACCAATCAGTTACTTTATCATCTTATACATATCTATAGATTACTATATCGTATCCAATATTAGTGTTACATTAATCCTCACAGACAATAATCATAATTCGCTAAGCCGATAATATTATTTCGAATAAGATTGTCAAACAAGTACCTACGGGTATTAACCTGTCAAATAATAGGAATGTATCCTATATACAGGATGTTCAAGTGGGCGTGGATAGCCAAATCAGCTGTTCGTATACAACATGTAACAGAATAAGCGCAATTCCTGAAATTAGTTTGACCAGTATCGACTACTTATTTGATTTCAGCTTTTTTTTAATATGTGTTAAATTTTTCAATAAAATTAATTATCGTAGCTGAATTTAGTGCTTTCTATGGAAATCGTGCTATTATTAATCGATATTTAAGAAAATCGGTTAGACATAACTGAAGTTCGATTGCATCTAATTTATTTTATATTAATATACTAATTGGGGTGTATGAGGAATTGCGCTTTTTCTGTTACGCGTATCTAGTATTAAGGCTATTCATTATAATTATTATTGTAAACCGTATTTACTAGTAAGGCATGAGATTAAATAGAGCTGCCCTTGAGTTTTTTGCTGGTTTTTCTCTTGGTATTGCATTTGGAACCGGCAACTCAACGTTGGAGATGGACTGCTGTTTACATTTAGCCAATATTCATGGACAAGTTCAAAGTGCCTTATTATTAGGCTATTGACTTTTCCAAGTGTAATGAGGAATTTTCAATGACATTAATAATATTTCTTAAAATTGAACTAAATGGCGCTGATCAACATTGGGAATTAGAAATTGGCAACACTGATGTGTCGCTTTACGTGACACATCCGTCTGTCATGTCATGTCCATTTTCGCAGATGAAGGAGACTGAGTTTTTGTTTATCGTGGATTCGGATCTTTTGTTGTAACACAAACCACTCGTAAACAATGTACAAACAGAACAATAAATAAAATACAAGGCAATGAGTACGTAACCTTATTTTGATAAAAAGTCAGATTGTTTTTTTTTTGTTTGACAAATTCTTGCGACCATAGATTAGGTAAAAAAAAACCCAAGGCTTATCAGCACCATCTATTGACACCTTTGAATACTCAAGTGACAGCTGTCACCGAAAACGCCTCATTAACAGTTACCTACGGAAATAAATACATTTTCATTTTCAGAAACTATGAGTAACAGTGAAAAGTAGTCTCGGGCCCGATTTTTATGGAAACTAAAACGGCATCTTTGAATTTTCGAAAAATCAATACTCGCAGCCATAGAATCGAACACGTTGATTTTGGAAAAAAAACACAGACCCTGTACAAGGATCGAATTCTGGGAAGAAATGACATAAGGGAAAAAGATTAAAATATAATAGGACATAGAGGGGGCATTGGGAATATTTTCATACAAAACTTTGAAGCATATGTTTGAAGCTCAATCGTCATGTCAGTTAGTATGAACTC
Source organism: Ethmia dodecea (assembly GCA_963855545.1). NCBI lineage: Eukaryota > Metazoa > Arthropoda > Insecta > Lepidoptera > Depressariidae > Ethmia > Ethmia dodecea. Next base: position 1,162,352 of record OY979463.1, on the reverse strand, counting down.
GAGCTGTCATTCGGTCGAAATTGTACTAGACTTATTCCACTTGGAATAAGTTTTGGCTTCATATTTTCCTACCTTTGTCCCCTCTATGCCCTATTATATTTTAATCTCTTTGATTTAAGGCAAACACAAGGAAAATATTTTATTTTATTAAACTGATTCATATTTTAAAATTCAAAGTAATGCTTTAATTTCATACCTGCATTACCATTAGTACCTTGTCCGAAATGATGCTCAATATTTTTTGAATACAGACCCGTGAAGCTGTGCATCTTCTCAACATATAAAATAACATTATGTTCCAAGTTCCAAGTTTATGTATTATTACTTTTTATAAATTATTCAACAAAATACGAAACAGAACGCAAAACAGTTAGTAATAATAAACCAACAATAAACGTGTAGCGACACTACATAGAACGCGCCAATAAAAGGCCGAGTTACACAGAACCTACGAATAAGGAATATTCCTTATTCGTAGCATAGAACGCGCCAATAGACGGCCGAGTTCTAAACCGCGCTATCGGAGTTTTCTAATGAGTTTGTATAAATACAACTGTCCAACATCAACCGTTGGACCTTGGTCCCCAGGCACGATCACCTCGCCTCAAGGAAAATCTCCCCTTTTCACGATGGAGGAGCATTCCGCCTCCGTTCCTCCATAAACGCAATTACTTAGTTAGTTTATTTACCTACAGATGTATATAAATGAATTTTGATTGGATTTCATGTCTGAGGCTAGGTACACATCTCAATTTTTTAAAGAATAGTATTTAACTTGAAATTAAATATTAAAAAACAGACTTCCACAATTAAGTAAACTAAAATTTTATTTCTTTTTATTCCATTTGATATGACTACAATATTACTTACCTAAAGTTATTAAATACCTACTCTTTCTTGTTGTGCGTGTGTCAACTTTCTGTCTTGTGTCAGTAAATATGTTTGTTTTCTATCTGTGAAAACCTGTAATTGGTCTATTCGTTTTTAATATTTTTTATAACACATTTGCTCGTAAAAGGTGTCTTATTTCACCAATTTCAATAACGTATTGTATCTCATTACGCCCAAGTGCGGTAAGTGTAAAGTAAAACGCACGGTTTATCAAGATGATCAGTCTTAAAACGAACGGTACTTTTTAAAATCTCAGCAAAGAGTTTTTATGTCAAAAAAGTTGTCAACATTTTATGATTAAAATTAACTTTGGGAGATAAAATATAATAAAGAAATATTTATGTACATAATTATTTAATTTAATTAATTTTGACAGTAAATTACAACCAATTAATCTGTAAAAAAAACACAAAAATATTAATTTCCTTTATTAGTAATACTGGCTGTTTTTGTGCCTTTGCCTAGAAAAAATTATGATGAGCGCTGCGCGCTTTTTCTTAACGCTGTATTGTTTTTATTCGTTTACCATAGTCGGAGTTTTATTTTATTTCCTCGCAAATGTGTTATAAAACGTCGTATGACATACGTGCGCTTTGATAATTACAGCCTCTGCTTACTTGTAGCCCTCGCCTACGGCTCGGGCTAGCAATATCGCCTTGGCTGTAATTTTCAACCTACCGCACTTATATCGTAATGTACTATAACTATACTTAATGTTTAATATGGCTTTTGGTTTTCCTAAAATGAATAAATAAATAAAAAAATATCGTCGAATTGAGAACCTCCTCCTATTTTGAAATCGGTTAAAAAAAAATCAAATTCGGTTGACGTGATATGGAGTTATTCGTCCATTTGTCACGCACATACCTACAAAATGCAAATTTAAAACTTATATGGTTTTCTCATTGATGCCATTGTCAGAACTATATCAAATTGGGACCACATGCACAGGAAGCACCAGCTTTCAAATAACAAAATAATCATCAAAATCGGTTCAATCAGTCGAAAGTTCTGAGGTAACAAACTTTTTTGAAGTCGTTTGAAAATCATGTACTTACGTAAATATTTATCACTTGCTCGACGGTGAAGGAAAACATCGTGAGGAAACTCGCAGGTCCCAGAATTAATTCTGAGACATGTGTAACAGCTACCTGTATGCTTAGCACGCTAATTATTTTCCCGCTCTCACCTGTCACCTTAGCCACAAAACAGTATTAAGATGACGTATCTCATCTATGTGACGTCATCTTAATACTGTTTTGTGGCTAAGGTGACAGGTGAGAGCGGGAAAATAATTAGCATGCTAAGCCTACTGGTCCGGCGATGGGCTCACCACCTATCACGTTTAGGGGTCCAAGGAATATCTCGTAAAAGTGGGTATATCAAATGGAGTACCTCTGCCTACCCCCTCGGGGATATAAGGCATGAGATTATAGATTTTTTTATTCATTTTTATTTTTGAAAATCATGTAAGTATCAATGTTGCACTTCGTATGACAGAATTTATATTCGAAGCACAGTCGTTCAGTTTCCGCTAAATGGAATTTAAAAGCCTACAGCGTTTCACAACATGACACGCTTTCGGATGGCTTTAAGCAATATTCGAGAAGTGAGAAAGAATATTAAGAAAATAAAAATTGGTTGTCTGTAAATTCGGTTTATGTATGATAATTCTACGTGATAATGTCATCAGAACATATTGATAAAAAATTGCATTCGGGGAAGAGAGATAGATGCGTCACAAGCCGAACGGTTAGGCCGATCGTGCCTCTCTATCGCTTGTTCCGCGCTCTCGCTCACACGATTGGTTCAGGCGGAACGTGATACTTTTTGGTGCGTGGTGTTTATCGATTTATAAGACGTTATCACGTCAGAAAATAAAAACTTATTGCGTGTATAAGAGGCACGGAAACACTTTAAAAAAATATTCATTTTCATCTCTCCGGGAGGAAAGCGGGAATCGTCGGCCCGCTGCGCTAAACGAAGTTGCCGCTTTCCGCTTCAGTTGAAAAGAAAAAAGTATAAGTACACACCTCGGGAAGTAGGATAAAGTAGTAAAAAGTATATGGGAACCTGCTGTACCTTGGTCACTTTTTCATTCAACGATTTTTTAAAAAAAAGCGGTTATAACTACTGCGATCAAACAAATTTTAGCTGTTAGACGCACTAATGTGGTTCATAATATAAATTATACAAAAGCATAGATCATCCTTTTAACAGGTTTTACATAAACTAAAAAAAAATTGGAATGTTGATGGTGTCAAGGTACAACAGGTTCCCCTACATATAATAAGCAAGCTTCAAGGGATCGATTTTTGAATCTCACCAAGTGATTCTCACCGATGTGAGTGATTTCCGAAAGTTCGTATTTTTGAAACTCATCGGTGATTTACATTTGTGATACCTATGATATCGATGTACGAGTGCCCCTACCCACTCGTAATTGAAATCACCATGGAGACCGTCAAGTTAGAAGCCTCACCATGGAATTGAGCTGTTCTGATAATGTCAAACAACTCTTCCTAAATAGTGCCAAATAGTGCCCGAAGCATATAAATAGTGCTATCATACTTTCGGAGATATTCAGGTCGTTCAGTGAGGCTGCTATCTTGATTCCATGGTGAGGCGGAACTTGACGATCTCTCACCATGCGATTGTTTTTGACAGTAAACGTATGTGACATCTGCCAAAAGTGCCAAAGTATGATTTTCGGAAGAATTGGCAGCGGCAGGCGTATTCAGGGAGCTTCGATATTCGATATCGGAAAATGTGTCGAACACTTTCGAGATAGGCTGATGTTGGTGTCGAAAACTTTCGAGATGGGCTGATGTTGGTATTGAAAACTAATGTCATATGTGACATAAGGATTCGGAAAATTTTCCGTGGCTGTCAGAAACGCCTAGAATAAAGTTTCCGAAGTCGATAGATTCGACATCGGAAAATTTTTCACTCGATCTGAATCGATCGGAAACGGTATCGAGTCTCCGTGAATACCTACGCGGGTCTCGATTGTAATATTTTGTGATTGCGACGATTTATTGAAAACAGCGTGTGACTTTCAAAAATACGGCTTTTGGAAAATGGTGACATAAAAGTCATCAGTGATAGTTTTAGTCACCGGTGATTTTGATATCACCAGTGAGATTCAAAAATCGCACTCCAGATAACATGTTTGTAAACCTCAACATGTGATCTGATACATTTCTTATTTTACTTCCCTAGATATGTACTATTTCTTTTCGATCAGATCGACGATGTATTGAATAAACTCAAAAACGATTGGACTGAATTTAAAAATTCTTGCACCAATGGAAAGCTACAATATTCTTGAGTCACATATAGGCTGCACTTAATCCCCGTATTCCTACGGGAACGGGAACTACGCTGGTGAAACCGCGAAGAACCGCTAGTAGCAAATGTAAAACTAAAAAACCTGCAGGTCCCAGAATTAATTCTGAGACATGTGTAAAAGACCCGACCTATCATGTCCAAAGAATATCTCGTGTAAAATTTGGTATATCCTGAAATGGAATACTTCTGCCTACCTCCTCGTTGATAAAAGGCGTGAGATTTTTTTTTTATTTATTATTAAGTAAAAACACACAAATTATTGTAAGACGGGCCTGTTGGCTCAGTTGGTTGTGACCCTGCCCTCTGAGTCAGAGGTTGCGGGTTCGATCCCCGCTCGGGGCCAACATTTGTGTGCATGAACATGTCTGTTGGCTTCGTGTCTGGTTGTTTAATATTTATTTAAGTACTAGCGGGTGCCCAGCGGCGTTGCCCGCGCGGATCCAGTTTATTCCTGTTCCCGTGGGAATTTCCAAAAATCCCTTTATAGTGGTTGCCTATGACATATATATAAGACACCTACATTATTACATACCATATTTCAAATAGCGGGTGCCTATAGCGACGTTGCCCGCGCGCATCCCGATTATTCCCGTTCCCGTGGGAATTTACGAATATCCCTTTATATGGGTTGGCTACGATGTATAAGACACCTTCACACCATATTTCAAGATTCTAGGTGTTATCGTTTCAGAGTAGTACGTATTTTTCTTTTTACCCAGTTTTTATATTTTCCCGTGGGAATGAGATATTTTTCTGGAATAAAAAGTACCCTAGATGTTGACCCGGGTACTCAGCTATCACCACACCAAATTTCATCAAAATCCGTCCAGTAGTTTTTGCGTGATGCGTGCACAACCAGACAGACAGACAGACAGACAGACAGACAGACAGACAGACAGACAGACAGACAGACAAAAATTCCAAAAAAATGTGTTTTGGTATCTATATCGATAACTATATACACTACCGTTAAAATTTTCAAAAAATATTTAATGTACAGACACGGCCCCGTTAGAGTTTTATTATATGTATAGATGTCTATCAGTTGTTTAGTACCCATAATACAGGCCCTGCCTAGTTTGGGACTAAAATAACCGTGTGTGAATTGTGTCCCACAATTTAAAAAGAAAGGCTATATCCTGCATAATCCCGTCCAGAGCTCGCAAGCCCCAGACAATTAGAGCGTGACTACGCAGAGGGTGAGCTGTACCAATAGATTTGTAATACACACACCCAGGGCCGCAGTTAGGGAATTTGGCGCCCCCGATAATAATTTTTTTAACACACTTGCTCATAAAGTGGTTCTAATTTCACTGCAATTAGGCACATAATCACACCTGTAAACAAACTGTGACTTTTTCATTGCTATTATTCACTAGTGAGTTATATATATTTTTTTCAATTTTATTGGTTGAGTTGCTGTGTTCTTAAAAAAGATTCGATACAAAAATATAGTGTCCCATAGTACAAAATTAAATAAGTTAATATACCTATTGCTTGCTCATTTCATGCAACTTCGTATTTAAATAGTTAATTTCAACGTGTACCTACGTGTTTATTAAACAAAACTTTCACTCAAATATAAATTTTTGTTTTCTCTGTAAAAACTCCGTTATCCGCGACAAACGAAAAAAAATAAACCTAATTCTTTTATGTTATGAAAACTAGGTAAGTAATAATTTTTTTCCTCCATTGCGAAAAAATATTATTTTAATAGTACATTATGATATAAGTGCGGTAGGTTGAAAATTACAGCCGAGGCGATATTGCTAGCCCGAGCCGTAGGCGAGGGCTACAAGTAAGCAGAGGATGTAATTATCAAAACGCACGTATGTCATACGACGTTTTATAACACATTTGCGAGGAAATAAAATAAAACTCCGACTATGGTAAACGAATAAAAACAATACAGCGTTAAGAAAAATCGCGCGGCGCGCTTCAGCATTTTTTTTAGGCAAAGGCACAAAAAACAGCCAGTATTACTAATAAAGTAAATTAATATTTTTTGTGTTTTTGTTACAGATTAATTGGTTGTAATTAACTGTCAAAATTAATTAAATTAAATAATTATGTACATAAATATTTCTTTATTATATTTTATCTCCCAAAGTAATTTTTAATCATAAAATGTTGACAACTTTTTTGACATAAAAACTCTTTGCTGAGATTTTAAAAAGTACCGTTCGTTTTAAGACGGGAGCATCTTGATAAACCGTGCGCTTTACTTTACACTTAAATTACCGCACTTGGGCGTAATGAGATACAATACGATGTTGAAATTGATGAAATAAGAGACCTTTTACGAGCAAATGTGTTATAAAATTACTTTTTAGTGTTATTTTCTTCACAAGTGTGTTGAAAAGCGTCGTATGATACACGTGTGTATTGATGATTACCGTCCTCGGCTCTCTTGAGACGCCTCAATTCACCGAATTTACACACTTGTACCATAATGTACTATAAAATTATCACATAATATGTCTATATGTCGACCCCCCCCTCCCATTTAACGTGTGACGTAATTTATGAATGGCCCAACTTCATAGCTGCCAAGTCAAAACAGCCGTACTGTGCTTATTTCGGTGGTCCCTTGCGCCCCCAGTATTCCGGTTCAGATTCGTCTCTGTCTATCCCTTCACAGCAGATGACTCTACATTTTAAAACATAAATCCCTACTTTTATTTTAACTCCGCACCACACCTGATGCTACGGTGAAGAATTTCATAGAATTTCCGGACCGATACGACCTTCAAACCTTCAATAAGATATTCTACAATACAATACAATATCTCTTTATTGTACACCAAAACAACACGATATGGATATACCAAATTTAACTAAAGTACAATGGTCTTATCGCTCTTAGCGATCTCTTCCAGACAACCTTAGGATGGTTGAAATTAAGAGATCAGAACTAGGGTAGATGGTTCACTAATATTATTATTGAACAATAACATACTATTACATAAATAAATATATATATGTATAAATAATTATATGCACAATAAAATTCTCTCACCTCAAAGGAGCAGGCATCGAGATAAAGCCTCATAAAGCACATTAGGCTTTGATTGTGTGTCCGGCCAAAATAAACGGTGTCTGACCTGTCCGGCTTTTATCAGGGTTTTTTCTTTTCTCAAAAGTACAAATTTTACTGATGGCTTTTTTTTTAAAAAAAGGGGGCAAACGAGCAGATTTGTCACCTGATGGTAAGTGCCTACCGTCGCCCATGGACACCTGCAGCTCAAGAGTCACAACTGCATTGCCGGCCGTTGGTGAGAGTACGCTCTCTTCTTGAAGGTTTGAAGGTCGTATCGGTCCGGAAATACCGCCAGCGACAATTTGTCTGATTAATAATAAAGTATTTGACTGATTAATAATAAAATACTAAGGGCAGATTTTTCAATAGTCAGTTAAAAGTTATCTGAACAAACATCACCTGTCACTTTTCCTACCTATTGTGTCAGACAGAGACAGCATCAATATATTCTCCAAATAAAAATCTGACGATTGAAAAATCAGCCCTATAAGACTGATTTGGCATTCGATTTTACTTATATTTCATTAAATTTAACAAGATTTACGGTTTCAATGAAATAATATAATGTAGGATGTCCGGCTTTTTTACCCAAATGTCCGGCCAAACTTGCTGGTCTGTCCGGCTATTAGGTTTGACGACCTGGCAATCCTAAACGCACTTGTGACTCTTGAGTTGCAGGTGTCCATTGGCGACGGTAGTCACTTACCATCAAGTGACCCGTCTGCTCGTTTGCCCCCTATACCTACTATGAAAAATCTTTGTAAGCACTGATGCAAGACTCGGGTTCGAACCCAGGTGACACCAGTGTGTTTTACTATCACGCTGGTTAAGCAAAGCTGGGCGCGGTCAGTCAGTGGATGGGTGACCGCCTAGTGGTATAATATCAGGAGGGTTTTGGAAGACATGTTAAACCGTCCCATTTAGATATGCCTGTAAGTGAGATTTCGTTCGGATCTCGTTATGTTTTACGCACAATGGAAGTTAGCCATGTCAGATACCCTTGGCTGGTTTGAAAATTCTGACAGTTAGTTGGCCACTAGCCTTACACCATCTCCCAATCTGCGGTGGGCTTGCGTGGGAGTTTATTTCCCATAAACCCTCATGTGTGAGGAAAGACCCACAGCTCAGTAGTGGGCTGTTACGGGTTGATGATGATTATGATGACAATTTTTTTTTTAAGAGCAGTGATAGCACGGACGGTTAAAGAGCCGGCCGAAAATCAGTGAGGCTCGGGTTCGAATCCTGGCATGTACCAATGAGTTTTTCAAAAACTTACGTACATATTTATCACTAGCTCGACGGTGAAGGAAAACATCGTGAGGAAACCCGCAGGTCTCAGAATTAATTCTGAGACATGTGTAAACAGACCCGGTCCGGCGATGGGCTCACCACCTATCACGTTTAGGGGTCCAATGTATCTCGTGAAATGTGGGTATATCCAGTAATGGAATACCTCTGCCTACCCCCTCGGGGATAAAAGGCGTGAGATTATATTATTATTAATATTTTTTTCAAACTTGAATATTCGATTGATTCGAACCTGAGCAGTCTTTGCTTAGAGTAAAGTCAAGAAAAACATATAGTACGTTTTCCTGCCTATAATTTCGCTAAGCCGATTTTGATGGGGTTGTACTACACGTGTATCCGAGTAGTAAAACTGTAAGCTGGGATGTAAACAATTCTACTGAGATGTTTTGATCTCAACAACATAATATTAGGGATTCCGATATAGTGGGACTGTTATTAACTGAGTATTGTTCTCGAAATGGAGAAAACATTCAAGCTTGAATTATGGAATACTTACGTACGCACCGCACTGTGACTTGTTAGTCATAATTACAACAGTAAGTATATTAAGTATTTAATTTCAATTCGTTCAATAGTCTCCTTCCATCCTTACAAAACTTCGCGTTTTATAATATTCCTAGGAATTAACATTTAAAATAATAAACCAAGCAAAAAAATTCAACTTTTGTGTAAGTAAGTAATAACATTTACACAAAAACAATGCAAATAATATTTATTTATCATATTATGATAAATGATACAACAACAATAAAATATTACTTTGAGTGATTTTATCTAGTCAATACCTATTATAGATAGAGTACTCATTAAATAAGAAAATTGCTAATCCTAAGGTTGTCTGGAAGAAATCGCTTAAAGCGATAAGACCGGCCATTGTACTTTTTTTATCATTGTGTCACTTGTTGCATATTTTTATTTGTGTACCTACTTACTTACTTACTAATCTTACAAAGGGTTACTACTTAAACAATTGTTGTTTCAAGGAATCGATTCGGGCTTCTATCACAGAAAGTTATTACCTAACTGAGAATTTCTGTGCTTTCACAGCATCCGGTGAACAACATTCAATCCACACCGGCATATCTACGTCACACATAAAAAAGCCACAATCGTAAAAACGTCTGTGTTGTCTCACCGTACACATTACCTATCGATGCCTCGATATATTAACTTTGGTTCAGATCATACGCGAAAGCGACGATGAAGATTTCAAATAAAAAAAGGTAATTTAAAAAATCAAAAACCCTACTGCCTAAAAAGTTGGAAACAAGACCTTTTAGTTAAGTAGGAAATAAATACCATGTGCTGCACAATCTTACAACAATCTCATGCATTTTATCCCCGAGGCCTCAGGCAGGCAAAGGTATCTATCTATTCAATTTCTGGATATACCAACTTTTCACGAGATATTCTTTGGACCCGTAAACGTGATAGGTGGTGAGAGGGATAAAATAAATCTTCTCATCTTTTAAATTGGACCGCGCACTATTTGTAGGGTAACACGACCAGTATTGGGTACCCCCCGCATTTCGGCCTTTAGGGCAAACCGCCCAGTTTATAGCCCGGGGTTACTGGCGGATTCCAAGGCCTGTAAAAGGCCGTGTAGGTTCTCAGGTAATTTCCGATACAAGGTAATTGAATTGTGGCAATTGAATCTTTTGTTAAATAATATAAGATAGAAACTCTAAAGAGTAAAAAAAACAACTTTAACTTTATATGGTTTTCTCGTGGATGTCATTTTCAGAACTGAACCAAATTGAAATGGGACCACACGGGAAGCACCCGCTTTCAAATAAAAAAGAATCATAATAATATAAAACTCTATTAAAGAGTAAAAAACAGACTTCAACGAATTATACTAAAAATACAGTCGAATTGAGAACCTAGTTCCTTTTTTGAAGTCGCTTAAAAAAAAAAATCGTCGAAATCGGTTGGCGTGTTATTCGACCATTTGTCCCGTACCTACTTATTGCAAATTTAGGACTTACATGGTTTTCTCAAGGATGCCGTTGTCAGGACTGGACGAAAATAAAATGGGACCAATCTGGAAGCACCAGCTTTCAAATAATAAAATAATTTCCAAAATCGGTTAACCCAGTCGAAAGTTCTGAGGCAGCAACTTAAAAAAAAAAGGAAAAAAAACATATTTAGTCGAATTTAGAATCTCAAATATTACGCATATGCACGCGTATTGCATTCCTCACATTTACTCAGTTTTCTCACATGCCTTAGAATTAATTCCTCTGGGGTTTCCTCACGATGTTTACCTTCACCGTCGACCTAGTGATAAATGTACCTAAGATATACGGGTTAAAAGTGCTTATTTCCAGAAATAGAATATCCGCCGAGCCCCTCGGGGACAAAAGCGTGAGCATATGTATTTCTAAATAACACTTCACAGTGACATAGTTCAGAAATTACCGGATATCTAACAATAGTAACAATATACATTGCTTTTTTTTAAAGAGACGAAAGCATCAACAATTCAACAGCCGAACAAAATTGACACTGGCAATTTAGAAAAAAAATAGACGCACCCATTGCGGCTGAATTACGACCAAGGTCAGGAATTGAACCCGCGACCCCCGGATCGGATGCGGGCAGAATGAAAATGTCGCCTTTGCTGATAAATAAAGAAACAGGTTAAGCGGACGAGGTGAGGGTGTTTTTAGGGTTGTGCCAAAGAAAAGAACAGTTATTTTTTTCAACTCTACTGTTTTTTTTCTCAAGTAAGTAAGTAACAACTCTTTATTGTACACCAATAAAACATATGCAACAAGTGACATAGTGATACAAAAAAGTACAATGGGCAGTCTTATCGCTTTAAGCGATTTCTTCCAGACAACCTTAGGATGGATGTAACTGAGATAAACAGATGAAGGTAGGTGGTGCACTAAAGTTAACAATGGATTAAGGTACTTACATACATAAACCGTTTCCTATAAATATATAAAAAAATAAAATACACAGTAACTACATGCATAAAGTAAATATATATATATACATATATTATAATTACATGAACATAGTACATACATAATACATTACATACACACAATATTTGATTTATTATAAAGAGTATTCCAAGCCAAGGTAATGGATTTTTAGTTAAGGTAGGTAGTAAGAAGTAAAGATTAAAAAAAAACATCTTTCATGCATGTCACATAAATGGGACTGAAAAATACACTCACGAAAAATGGCTGTCCTATCTATACTAATATTATAAAGAGGAAAGATTTGTATTTTTGTATGTTTGAAACGAATAAACACAAAAAACTACTATCCAGTTAAAAATTGTTTCACATAAGGAAGGCTACAGTATCCCTTAGTAACATAGGCTATATTTTATTCCCGTATTTTCAAGGGAACGGTAATTATGCGGGTGAAACTTTGGTATACTCAAAGGGGTGAAACCAGAACCGCTATCCTAAATAAGGACAAAAAATAACACGCCTAAACCACATAACGGATTTAAAAAAATATTTCACCAATAAAAAGTTACATTGTTAAGAAGAGCAGTGATAGCCCGGACGGTTAAAGAGCCGGCCGAAAATCAGTGAGGCTCGGGTTCGAATCCTGGCATGTACCAATGAGTTTTTCAAAAACTTACGTACATATTTATCACTAGCTCGACGGTGAAGGAAAACATCGTGAGGAAACCCGCAGGTCTCAGAATTAATTCTGAGATATGTGTAAACAGACCCGGTCCGGCGATGGGCTCACCACCTATCACGTTTAGGGGTCCAATATATCTCGTGAAATGTGGGTATTTCCAGTAATGGAATACCTCTGCCTACCCCCTCGGGGATAAAAAAGGCGTGAGATTATATATATATATATATATATATATATATATATATATATATATATATATTGTTAAGAAGTAACATGGGCTATATTGTATCTTCGTATTTCCACGAAGTCACAAGTGAAATAAAATACATAGCGCGTCAAAGAATAAGCGCAATTCCTTTATACACTAATTTTAAAAATAAAAATGTGATGCCTCGTACTTTAGTTTTATGTAACCAAATTTCTTAAATAAAGAACAATAATAGTACCTACGTTTTTCATAGGTTTATTTATACCTACATTCAAATATGCTATATCATTTTTTAAGATATCAAGTTTTTAAGATGCTAAAAATATCTGAAATCAATTAATATCAGGAAATGCGCTTCTTCTGTTACATAATGGACTCGATTTTGCAGACCAGAAAAAAATCCTAATTTTAAGTTAGCCTATAATTCTCCATAGAATACGGAAGAAAAAGAACAGAAAAAAACCATTGATTGAAGAGTAATGTCATACATGTAAAAACCAACTAATTTGAACCTTATGAACGTGCTTATCTGTCACTTTTATCCATGACCTTGTTACATCGTCGCTAAAATTGCTAAACACGCCTTAGCTGACAGGACTAATTTTAATTTGACAGGACTAAATATCTCTCGTCCCTTTTCATTTCTCGGAGAAAGAAAATGACAGGACGAGAACCTCTCTTCCCCACCGGTTAGTGGCAATGGGCAGGCCACATCGCTCGAAGAACCAATAAGTCACAACCCTACGACAACATATTTTTATTGACGGCAACCCTACCGGCTAATATGTGACTGACAGACGCTCATAAATTACATAGGTCTATAGTACCGAGGGGCGGGTCACATAGCTACAGTTCAAGATTCGATTCCGTACAAGACATTTTGTAAAATGGCATGAAACTAGTGTTTGTCCAACATTGCTTATATTTCCCTGGCAAAGGAGTTGGAAAGATTCGTTCAGTAGATTTCCGTGAAAAGTTAACATTATGCCGCAGTATATTTAACATTTATCGTGTCTTCACTCGTGTTTGTGTCTTTCCAAGATATAAACCATATTCCAGCAAAATTTTGTTTTGATTTACGTACATATTTATCACTAGCTCGACGGTGAAGGAAAACATCGTGAGGAAACCCGCAGGAGCCAGAATTAATTCTGAGGCACGTGTAACAGACCCGCTCCGGCGATGGGCTCACCACCTATCACGTTTAGGGGTCCAAAGAATATCTCGTGAAAAGTGGGTGTGTCAAGAAATGGAATACCTCTGCCTACCCCCTCGGGGATGAGATTATTTATTATTTTCTTATTTTGTTTTGATATTTTCTTCATAAAGTGTCTTCTTGACCATCTGACGAATTTTCTGTGGTCGAGTAGCCACATAAGCCAAAAAAATACACTTGAAAACGTCAATAGTCTACCAACAAGGGACTGTAAACTCGTCCATAGAGATTGTCTGAATGCAAACCACAGCCTTTGATTATTTTGATTAATTATAAATAAATTTCAGCATGTCAACGATTTTTAGTCATTATACAGTTAATTACTTAATTAGTCACGTTTAGGGGTTGATAATTCTGGTGAGAAGTGGGTATATTAAGAAATGGAATACCTCTGCCTACCCCCTCGGGGATAAAAGGCGTGAGATTATTTATTTATTCTATGCAGTCAACATGAATACTTAATTTACCTTATTATATTTTATCTATACGGATACAGAAAATGTTCAGATATCAACTTATAGATAAAATCAATCTGAGATACCTACACTTCTGAGAAATTACCTATTCTAATTATTGATGAAAGACAAATTCCGATCAAGATACGATCTTTAATCTTGATAACATGTAAGTACAAAACGAAATACTTAATCATTACTTTAATAACATTTAATAACAATCATATGCATTTTTTTACAATTCAACCTTACTGACAGCATAACAAGGCCCATTTAAGGACATCAAAGTTAAACCATCTCGGATAGAAACTCGTCGGCGGAGATGGGCTGCTGTTTGCATTCAGTCAACCTCCATAGACGAGTTTACAGTCCCTTGTTGGTAGCATATATTATATAGCAGAGGATCCGAGTATAAGACGACCTTCACCCGGTTAATGGATAAAAAGTATTTTATATCAAACTAGCTGACCCGACAGACGCTGTCCTGTAAAAATGTGATAAATGAAGAACCACTCGACAGATTTTAAGCAAACTTCACATAAACCATCTGCTAAATAGTCCGAATAAAGCTTAAAAATTAGGTTTGGATAGGTGAGCCCGTTCTTGAGTTATAAAATAACAACGAAAAGTGGCATTGATTTAGTTAAATAAATTTAATATGTTAAAAAAGATATCGCGAGTGGGTTGCCTGAAAGATTTCAGTTAAAAAAAAGTCCCTAGACGGGACTTGGAGCTTTTAAAAAAAAATGACCTGCGTGTTTATTTTAATAGAAATCAAAATAAAAAAGAATTTTCGAAATCGATTCATACAAGACGGAGTACTGAGAAAATTGAATTGAGAACCCCTTTTTTTATGTCAGTTAAAAATATAATCGTTTGGTTAAGTGATACACTTAAAGGCATTTCGTATCAACTCTGCCCATCCTACGGCAATTATTTTCGCAGGGAAAAGTAACGCATCAAATATAATTTTATTGCAGCCCACCCCTCCAAGGTTATAGCGAGATACACGCAATATCCTGAGTAATATGAATGTGTACTTTTTTTTATTATTTATTTTTATTACTGAGCACTAAAGGTGGTGCGGTTTTGCGGTGTTATTGATCGCGCGGGTTGAGCGATGTTGGGAGCGGACTGTCGTTGGATAGGACAGTTGGGACTTCTAATCGCAATTAAAAATTTCCTGTGTGGGTGTAAATAGAACAGTCAAAATTTTAAGCAAAATTTCAAACCAGCTTTAACGAATAGCACTAAATAGTAAATTATACATCTAGGGAAGTAAAATAAGAAATGTCTCATACGAGGTGAAGCCGAGGGCTACAAACATGTGTGTAGGTATACTTTTTTCTTCACGACGGAGGCGAAATGCGGCAACTTCGGCGGAAATTTGCCGCTTTCCGCCCGGAGATATGAAAAAACTATTATTTGCATTCACGTCCATTACCTACTGTTACTAAACCTATTACGCTGACAGCGAGTTATTTGCTGATGTCCATTGAGGAGTTCCGTTCTCCACCCGAAGTTCTTCATCAGATTTTCACATAACTTATATGGTACCACCCTTGAGGTATCACAGTTCCAACATACATACATCAAGCTCACGCCATTGTCCCACAGGGGTAGGCAGAGACGATAGATCGCCACTTTGCTCAACCTCTGGACACTTTTTTCGCTTCCTTCACATCCATAAACCGTTTCATGCACGCTCTTCTATTCTTCGCTGTAAAAATCGAAGTCGGTTCAAACCTTTGAGTTTAAACTCAAAGTTCAAACTTACCGGAAATATGAATTAACATACATACAAAAAAAACATTCGTGACGAATTGAGAATCTCTTCTTTTTTTGAAGTCGGTTAAAAATATATTGACAAAGAAGTTTTCACACGACTCCAAGAATGAAATCTCGAAGCTATATGAAAATTTAAGAAGAAATTATTTGTTTTCAAATGTCAAAACGATGATCAGATTGAGATTATGGGAAAAAGTATCAAAAGGTAAGTTTTAGCAGATTTTTACTTTTAATTTCACCTAATCTGCTATATGAAAGACGCGGAGAAATCTAAACCACGCTATCAGAGTTCTCAAAAGAGTTTGTGTTTGTACAACTGTCGAACATCAACCGTTGGACCGCGGTCCCCAGGCACGATCACCTCGCCTAAAGAAAGATCTTCCCTTTTTACGATAGAGGAGCACTCCACCTCCACTCCTCCACACAATAAACACTCAAAGGCACAATTATGGGGAAAATATGTACTGCAGCGCCCCGCGTAGTTCCCGTTGCCGTGGAAATACGAGAATAAAATATAGCCTATTTAATTTATATTTAATCAAAATCCTAAAAAATTATTTCAAGCTTCTAGCTTTAAAATGACGTAATTTCCATACAAAATTTATCCTCTATTTCAACCCCTTACAGCCCTTTTTTCGCATTAAAAAGTGGTCTATGTCCTTTTTTACTTTCTCCGGCCTTAGCCTATCTCTGTACAAAATTTCATTTGAATCGGTTAAGTAGGGCGTGACCGCGTAACACAGACGGACAGAGTTATTTTAGCACTGATAATATTAGTAGAAATTAATTTATATTTGTTACAAGTCATGGCAAGAAAACCGATCAAGAAACTCAATCGCCCATGCTGAAAATATTTAAAGAAATTATGCAGAGAGAGAACCGGTATGTTGTTTTTCATTTCTCCGAGCGGAAAGCGTCAACTTTCGGCCCGTTGGGCTAAACGAAGTTACCGCTTTCAGCCTCCGTCAATAAGAAAAAGAGTATACACACTTTGGGAAGTAATTATGAAAGCCTCAGATCACATGTCTGTGGACCTAGGCTTCGCCTCGGTCGACAATTAAGTGCGATCTGTGACTTTTCTTAATTTACTTCCCTAGGTGTGAAATATACTATTTCATCTCTCCGGGCGGAAGTTGCCGCTTTCCGCCTCCGTCGAGCTGAAATTATTTTTTCATTACAGCGATCCCGAAAAAGCTAATCTGTTGAAAGAAAAGCGCAAGACCAAAAAGAGACGGCATTACTTTTCGTCACAATCCAAATCTGAACAGGTGAGAGATGTAAAGAGAGAGAGAGCACGAGTTAGA
This sequence comes from Ethmia dodecea, assembly GCA_963855545.1. NCBI lineage: Eukaryota > Metazoa > Arthropoda > Insecta > Lepidoptera > Depressariidae > Ethmia > Ethmia dodecea. Next base: position 1,145,176 of record OY979463.1, on the reverse strand, counting down.
AGAAGCGTATGTAGAAAAAAACAAAACACTGGAAAAATACCTTAAGGAACCGAAAAAAAAAAACAATATTAAAAAAAAAACATTTTTATTAAACACTGGCGATTGTGGATCGCGGTTTCACCAGTGTAGTTCCCATTCCCGTATTAATACCGGAATGAAATATAGCCAATGTTACTCAGGGATGTAGTAGCTTTCGATTGGTGAAAGAATTTTTAAAATCGGTCCAGTTACTTTGTGTTTATTCGATACAAAAATACAAATCTTCCTTTTTAGAAGTGTAGATGTAGAACGACGCAACACTAGTTGAAAGACTGCGTCATTTTATTTGTCAAAATAATGAATATTCTCACGCCTTTATCCTGATGGGTTTAGCAGAGGTATACCCACTTTTCACAACTATTTTACAGACTATCCTCAGAAAGATTGAATATTCTCGGACTGACTGGTGACCTCATAGAGACATACAAAATACTGACGGGCTACTATAATGTGTCGAACTTACAACAATCTACTAGATTAACCACAACATAAACCTTAGGGGACATTCACTCAAACTATCATTAACCTCGTGTGCAAGCAACCCTACGTTTAATTTTTCTACCGAACCGTGTAGTCAAGTATTGGAATAAATTACCAAAAAGTGTGATCAGTGCTCCATCAGTGAACTTATTGATAAACAATTACAAACACAAGTGCAAATAGTATACATGTGTCAGCACCAAGTGCATTATAATAATAATTATTAGTGTATTTTATAATTAACAATAATAATAATCAATTCTGTTGACTGCGAGTTTCCACACGATGTTTTCCTTCACCGTTCAAAAGTATTGGTTGAAACGCCAATCAACACGGCTATCACTGCTTCGCAAGGTACGTAACGGCAGATATTTTTCAGAAATCAGCCGAGGCTGATTCCAGCGGCACAGATGGACCAAAAATTGTTATGAATGAAGAAGGTTATAGCCAGTACAGAACACAAAGCTTTGTAAGTATAATATAATATAATTTCTAACAGAAATAAAATAAATAAATAATCTCACGCCTTTTATCCCCGAGGGGGTAAAGGTTTCCATTTCTAGAAATACCCACTATTCACAATTTTTTTCTATTCTTAAAACCACTGATTGTACTTTTAATTTATCACTGAGGGATTCAACATTCTGCAAATGCAACATTTTAGGAAACGATAATTCAACATTTTGGGAATTCAAGTTTATGGGATTCAACATTCTGGGAAATCAACTTTTACGGAATGCAACTTAACGCGAAATCAACTTGATGGTCCGAAAGGACTTGTTGCATATTTTTATTGGTGTACAATAAAGACTTGTTACTTATTTACTTACTTACTTCCTACTTACTCAGGTTTCAAAAATTCCTTGAGGGGGTAGACAGGTAAACATCTGAATTTGATTATTATTTTGTTTTCAGCCATTTCAAAATGAAAAGAAAGAAAGCTGGTGGTGTGTGAGTATTCATGATTTCATTAAACCCGACTGCCTGTAAAATACACTGAATATACTTAAAATATTAGTTTTTTTTTTATTTTTTATATTAGCTTCCTTCAGGTGCACACCGCACAGTCACACACTCATTCTGACGCAGTCCTTTAAATAGAATAATAATGATGATGAAATGATTACAGGGGTCACCAAGCAAAGATGCAGATAAAGATGATACATGCTCATGCGTTTCTTGTGCGTTAGTATATTTTTTATATAATATAATAATAATATAATCTCACGCCTTTTATCCCCGAGGGGGTAGGCAGAGGTAATCTATTACTGCATATACCCACATTTCACGAGATATATTGGACCCCTAAACGTGATAGGTGGTGAGCCCATCGCCGGACCGGGTCTGTTTACACATGTCTCTGAGACCTGCGGGTTTCCTCACGATGTTTTTCTTCACCGTCGAGCTAGTGATAAATATGTACGTAAGTTTTTGAAAAACTCATTGGTACATGCCAGGATTCGAACCCGAGCCTCACTGATTTTCGGCCGGCTCTTTAACCGTTCGGGCTATCACTGCTCTTAGTGATATTTTTTATATCTAAATCTAGCTTTATCTACATACCAGCAGTTTTGCGCGGTTTCATCGGCGTAGTTTTCGTTCCCGTGGGAATACGGAAATAAAATATAGCCTATGTTACTCAGGGATATTCTAGCTTTATAATGGTGAAAGAAGTTTTAAAATCGGTCCAGTATTTTTTGAGTTATCTATATCTACACTAATATTATAGAGAAGAAAGATTGTAACGAATAAACTCAAACTACTGGACCGATTTCAAAAATTAATGTGCCAATGGAGAGCTTACTTTTCTGGAGTAACATAGGCTATAATTTTTCCACAGGAACAGGACTTACGCCGGTGAAATCGCGTGGAAAATCTAAAAGATAAAATAAGTAAAAATGTGTATGTGTGGATTGAGTGAGCACCCCTCAGAAAAAAAAGGAAAAATGATCTTCATTTAGTAAAAGTTCTAAAACAATTGTAAAAGTAATCCCTGAATTTGTAAAAAGATAAAAAAAAAGATACAGGGTTTAACGTATGCTCACTCAGTTCTCCCAAGCTACCAACGAAATCAGCGAATGTATTAATGCAACATATAATATTTATATACTAGGATTTAGTAGAACCTAAGCTAACTTACCTTTATAATTTGTAGATCACCTAGTAACGTATTTAAGGTTTTACAAAAAAAATAAAATGCTCACTCAATCCGCACACTTTTGAAAACCCGATTTCTGATAAAGAAACTGAATATTGAAACTGCTATGTATGTGTATAGTGTAGTAAAATTAATATGGAAATTTGTAAAATAAAAAACGACCCACTAACGTGGCAGGTTTTTGGATAATAAATTTTTTTAAATGCTCACTCAGTCCACACATTTTAGGTAAGTTAAAAATGTGAATATCTTAAGATTTATAGTATCAAAGAAACTAGAAATTAGTTCAACTTTTTGTAAAATTTTTTACAAAAGATCTACCATCTTATATTTCATATTCGTTGTCTGTTTTTAAAGATATTCACTTTTAATTTTCCTGATGTAAATATATCGTTTAGGGTGACCACACTTCTTCATAATATTATGGTCATATCCATTATTTTGACAACCTTCTTCGAGTTAAATCGAAATTGCTGTACTGGCCAAATACATGAGCAGCGGTTGGTAAAACATGTATGAAAATCCATATCTGTTGTCTTTTAGCGGCCAAATAAATTGCATAGTAAGTGTACGTGTAATTTTAATAGTATATTTCATTACAAGTGCGAAAAGCCTGTCATCGCAACGAGTTCCGATAAATGTCGCAGCCGAAGGTGAGGGTTGACAGTCGGAACAAGTTGCAATGACGGTTCCGCACGTGTACTGAACAACTATTTTTAATACAGTTGCGAAAAAATTAAGCAATTTAATAAAATAATAAAAACACAATAAACTCAACTATCATTTTTGAAAAATGGCGCCAACCATAAAAATAAGCAGAGACTTTTTTTTGTTTACTTCACCCATTCTGGGTAGGCAAAGGGAACTATGCCCAATGCCCATGCAGCCAAGTCTTCGGTAGAATTTACTTATTGAAATTGAAATGAAAATGAAATTTAATGAGATGAAATGAAATGAAACCTAACCTAACTCATTGAATCAAATCATTAAATCTGATATTGAAACAAATTAATAGCTTCTTTTTAGAAATATTTGCATTCAGAATCATAAAAACTTCTATGAATTTTTTTTAGTAAAAACTTCGTGGTTGGTTTTTTCTTTTTAATAGACATTATTTTGACAGTTGGGAAAGTAAACGCACGAGTTCGGAAAAGGTAAAGAAAAAGCTCGAGTATGTAATAGCCCTCATCCCGAACGCTACACGTCCCTGCAATACGCCACTTTTTGAGCAACTGTATTAAAAAATCTTTTACTCCAAAACATGGCAACCAAGGAGGCAACTTATCAAAGGTTTTATTTATATTTCGAACTGGCTTGCAAATACGACGCTGTTAATTGAAAAAATAAAACAAGTGAACACTTCAAAGTGGGAAAAAATATTGTTGTTCTTCATTGCTTTTGTTAACTTATGTACTAATACATTTTCAAAAACGATGTTTTGTCTCTGCCATACCTACCTATATAAATTTCAAGAAAGAAATTTTGATGAAATAGAATTAAATGTTGACTTGTCATCGTCGAGAAGTTGCCTTTGCTGATCGATCACAGCATCATCCTGCCTGATTTTTCAGTGGTTCGACGAGATGAAATTAAATGACGATAGGAAATTCCCATTCTTTAACCATATAAGACCATAATAATTTGAATAGCGGGTGCCGTGGATCCAGTTTATTTCCGTTCCCGTGGGAATTTCCTATAATTCCTTCATAGTGGTTTCGTCAAGCATATAACACGATAATATTTTAAATAGCGGGTGCTGTGGATCTAGTTTATTCCTGTTCCTGTGGGAATTTCTGAGATTCCCTTTATAGTGGTTGCCTACGACATAAAGACACCTATACATACGATATTTCAAACAACGGGTTCCAGCGAGTTCAAGCGGCGGCGTTGCGCGCGCGGTTCCTGTTTTTTCCCGTTCCCGTGAGAATTTCAAAAAATCCCTTCATAGCGGTTGCCTACTACATATAAGACACCTACATACCATATTTCAAGTTTCTGGGTGTAATCGTTTCGGAATAGCACGTATTTCTCTTTTTAACCAGTTTTTATATTTTCCTGTGGAAATGAGATATTTTTCTGAAATAATAAGAAAGAACTCTAAAGAGTAAAAAAAACATACAGACAAATTGATAACCTCCTCCTTTTTGAAGTCGTTTAAAAATTACTCTAGATGTTGACCCGGGTACTCAGTTATCTCCATACCAAATTTCATAAAAATCCTTTCAGTAGTATTTGCGTGATGCGTGCACAGATAGACAAAAATGTAAAAAAATGTGTTTTGGTATCTAAATCGATAACTATATACCTACACTTAAAATTTTCAAAAAATCTTTCATGTACAGACACGGTCCCGTTAGAGTTTTATTATATGTGTAGATGTACAATAGTATATTATGATATAAGTGCGGTAAGTTGATAATTACAGCCGAGGTAATATTGCTAGCCCAAGCCGTAGGCGAGGGCTACAAGAAACCAGAGGCTGTAATTATCAAAGCGCACATATGTCATACGACATTTTATAACATATTTGGAGGAAATAAATAAAACTCGGACTTTCATAAACGAATAAAAACAATACATCGAAAAAAAAAGCGCGGAATAATTTTTACTTGTTTACAATTATGCGATACGCGTATTACTAATAAAATAAATTAATATTTTTCTGTTTTTGTTACATACAGATACATAAATGGTTTAAATTAAATGTTTATTTATTGTATTTTATCTCCCAAAGTAAATTTTATTCATAAAATGTTGACCACTTTTATGACATAAAAACTCTTTGATAAGATTTTAAAAAGTACCTTTCGTTTTTAGACGAAGAATCTTAATAAACCGTGCGTTCTACATTACATTACCACACAAGTGCTTAATAAGATACAATACGATATTGAAATTGGTGAAATAAGAGATCTTTTACGAGCAAATGTGTTAAAAATTATATTAAAGAGTCGTAATCAGCAGAGGAGCAGTCAAAAATTTACTTCGAAAACCAGAAAGAATATTCTTTTAAAATGTCCTGTATTTTTAATATGACAATAATATTATGAAGAAGTGTGGTTACCCTAAACGATATATTTACATTAGGAAAATTAAAATTGAATATCTTTAAAAACAGACAACGAATATAAAATATTAGATGGTAATTCTTTTGTAGAAATTTTTACAAAAAGTTGAACTAATTTCTAGTTTCTTTGATACTATAAATCTTAAGATATTCACATTTTTAACTTACCTAAAATGTGTGGACTGAGTGAGCATTTAAAAAAATTTATTATCCAAAAACCTGCCACGTTAGTGGGTCGTTTTTTATTTTACAAATTTCCATATTAATTTTACTACACTATACACATACATAGCAGTTTCAATATTCAGTTTCTTTATCAGAAATCGGGTTTTCAAAAGTGTGCGGATTGAGTGAGCATTTTATTTTTTTTGTAAAACCTTAAATACGTTACTAGGTGATCTACAAATTATAAAGGTAAGTTAGCTTAGGTTCTACTAAATCCTAGTATATAAATATTATATGTTGCATTAATACATTCGCTGATTTCGTTGGTAGTTTGGGAGAACTGAGTGAGCATACGTTAAACCCTGTATCTTTTTGTTTATCTTTTTACAAATTCAGGGATTACTTTTACAATTGTTTTAGAACTTTTACTAAATGAAGATCATTTTTCCTTTTTTTTCTGAGGGGTGCTCACTCAATCCACACATACACAGTAAAAATTAATAAACTCACGCCTTTTTATTCCCGACGGGGCAGACAGAACAATGCATTTTCACGAGAATATTCGACCCCTAAACGTGATAAGTGGTGAGCCTATCGCCGCACCGGGTCTGTTACACATGCATCAGAATAATTCTGAGACCTGCGGGTTTTCTCACGATGTTTTCTTTTACCGTCGAGCTACTGATGAATATGTACGTAAGTTTTGCAAAACTCATTGGTACATGCCAGGATTTAAACCCGAGCCTCGCTGATTATCATCATGAGAAGCGGGCTCTTTAACCGTAAGGCTATCACTGCTTATACTAAAAACCTAGTATCTGGGGGCACGGTAGTGCCCTCGCCAAGTCGAGCAAAAAAGGAGAATATAGGAATTGGCTAATACTTAATTTTTTCAGATTAAAAAGAATCCTCAGCAACGAGTACGCATGTGTAGCGTGTCTACTGTTCCTTTTCACTATAACTGTCATAGTGGCCTTCCTATTGGTGTTCAAAACAATACCAGTTACTGTGTCCGAGATGGGGGCAATGCAAGATGACCCTGTACAGCCAAAGTTCAATAAGTATGGCTTAGACAGCGACAGTTTAAAAAGGAAAATTGAAACAATCAATGATAATAGTGGGAAGATGAGGAGAGAGGATGTCCACAAGAATATGGGACGAAGGTTTGTGATTACCAATGATCAGAATAGGCAGAGTATATTTACCTAAACTTCAAGGAATAGAGACATAAAATGGAGACTTCCTTACGACAACATTTTTGTGATTACAACAGTACAGTACAATAATTCTTTATTATACACCAAAAACAACACAATAACCATATTGTGTTCCATATTATATCCAGCATAAACTAAAGTACAATGGGCGGTCTTATAAAAGCGATCTATTCCACACAACCTTAGGATGGATGAAACTGAGAGATTAGAAATATGGCAGACGGTGCACTATATATTATTGCACATACTCTTACATACTATTACATAAATAAATATTATATTAGGAAACTTGAGTAAGCCCATCATTATTTAAAAAATCATTAGTCCATCTATAAAAGAAAAAAATATTGTTTCAGCGCTGTGTGGGATGATACTCTGTCCAGACACCTGGACAGTCTGACAGATTTGTCGGACACAGGAGATTCAGGTGTGTAAACGTAGACAAAGGTTGAGTTTTGGTTGACACGTCAATGGAAAATTCCAGAGATACCAACATGTACAGCTATATGCTTTGAGTATTAAACCAACCGGAGACGCCACTGACAGGCGTTCCCCTCTGCCAAAAAAAAGTGTCGTTCAACACGCATACCTGTTATATACAACTAGTTTTTTTTTGAGTTTACAGAGTGCTTGGATTGATGAATGTATTTGTGTGCATCTAGTTCAAGCTAGTGTTTAATTGTTTTGTCAAAAAAATGCGTTTTTTAGTTTTAACATTATTTGTGTTTGTTTCCTCGTCCCCCGCGCAGAAATTGGCAGACTTTTTTGCAAAGAAACTAATACGCGTGACGTCTCCTGTTGGTTTAATACTCAAAAGGCTATATGTGACATAAAAAATCAAAATTATTATTGTAAATCATTACTAAGACACAGGATTAAAAAGTGCTGCCCTTGAGTTTGTTGCTGGTTCTTCTCGGGGTACTGCATTTGGAACCAGCAACTCGTCGGTGGAGATGGGTTGCTGTTTACATTCAGCCAATCTTGACGAGTTTAGAGTGCCTTGTTATTAGACTATTGACTTTTATAAGTGTAATTTCTAATTACCTACATGAATAGTATACTCTTGAGTCGCAGGTGTCCATGGGCGACGGTAGTCACTTACCATCAGGTGACCCGTCTGCTCGTTTGCCCCCTATACAATAAAAAAAATTAAAACGCTATACCTGGAATTTAGGGAGGCCTCCTCACCAGGTGGACCGAAGATCTGGTTAGGGTCGCGGGAAGTAGCTGGATGAGGGACCGGACGTTGTGGAGAAACTTGGGGGAGTTCTTTGTCCAGCAGTGGACGTCGATAGGCTGAAATGATGATGATGACCTGGAATTTGTTTCTTTTGAAGTGAAAGTGGCGAATCTTATAGGAAGTATTATAGTATAGCTTTTACTATACCAGTCGCTCGGGCAGCCGTTGTCCTTCCACAGGCAACAGCGCCACCTGTCGGGTCCAATTCTGAATCAAACCTTCACCCACTCAAACCAATATTTTCTAAAAATAATATAATAATAATATAATCTCACGCCTTTTTATCCCCGAGGCAGAGGTATTCCATTACTGGATATACCCACATTTCACGAGATATATTGGACCCCTAAACGTGATAGGTGGTGAGCCCATCGCCGGACCGGGTCTGTTTACACATGTCTCAGAATTAATTCTGAGACCTGCGGGTTTCCTCACGATGTTTTCCTTCACCGTCGAGCTAGTGATAAATATGTACGTAAGTTTTTAAAAAACTCCTTGGTACATGCCAGGATTTGAACCCGAGCCTCACTGATTTTTGGCCGGCTCTTTAACCGTCCGGGCTATCACTGCTCCCTATCACTATCACTTTCTGAAAATATTATATTATTTACTTAAAAAAGAATTGAAGTTTTTTTTTAATTTGCCCGGACCAGATAACTATTATGAGTCCTATTATTGAATGTTACATGTTGCCTTCGCTTTTGTAAATTGCAACTTTTTGTTTCAGATTTCGTCGATTCAAACTTCCTGAATTCGGTGAGTGAATATGTTAATTAACCTTTTTACCCGTGTTACCGTTCCCGTGGGAATACGGGAATAAAATTTAGCATATGCTACTCAGGTATCTTCTAGATTTCCATTGGTAAAATAATTTTTAAAATACAAATTTTCCTCTTTATAATCTATCTGACGGAGGAGGGCCCCCTGCTCGCTATACTACATCAGTCATTGTTAATGATACTCAGGGGTCTCCCGTGCATCAGAAGTATCCAGGATCGCCGATACGGTATCTATGTGGGCATATCTATTCTGGGCAGGGTAGTAGGTAATAATTAAACTGGTTACACAAGAAGGTACATAGTCACTTTATTAAAATAAGGTCACAAAGTAGATTAACAGACAATACGGTAATTACACTAACAGAATAACAGTCTACTAGCTATTCTAATAACTTAAGCGGGTAGGTACTCTCAAGATAGATTGTGGGGTGAGACCGGCGGCCCACCCACCCTCCAGAGGACAGACCCACCACCATCCCATGGTCTCGCCGCTCTATGGCTCTGACCTAAGCTCGGGTTGCGCTCAGTAATCTCTCTACTCATTACATCACGCCTGTCTTAACCCTACAAGTCATAACTGTCCTCATACCTCGCTATTATCAAATTGTACAGACAATACCAAATGCAGCAGTGCACCAGCCCAAGTCCCAACCCTTGGGCTGCCCGTAGATGGCTCCATCCATGGCACGACTCCATCTTCTCAGCGTCTTCACTCACTACTTTACTGGCTAGTGACCATCTGTCTTAAGTGTCGACCAACTCCGGCGCAGGAACCAAGTAGAATGTCCTGACTACGTTCCATGTCCCGCGCTCGTTGACTGTGTCGTGCAAAGATTGGCGGGAATCATCGACGAACCAATCACAATGCTCTATTTCAGTTGACCTATTACGACACAGTAGTAGTGTTGCAATGTTCAATGTTCATATGGTGAATGTTGCGTCTGGCCTCCGATAGATGTCGCTATGAAACTCCCGTATAATTGACTGCCTCGCCGACATATCTATACATATAAAAATGCCACTTTTCGTTGTTATTTTATAACTCAAGAACGGGCTCACCTATCCAAACCAAATTTTTAGGCCTAATTCGGACTATTTAGCAGCTGGTTTATGTGAAGTTTGCTTAAATCTGTAGAGTGGTTCTTCATTTATCACATTTTTACAGGACAGCATCTGTCGGGTCAGCTAGGTATTAGTATAGATTATTTACGTGATAGTAGAGCAGTGATAGCCCGAATGGTTAAAGAGCCGGCCTAAAATCAGTGAGGCTCGGGTTCGTATCCTGGCATGTACCAATAAGTTTTTCAAAAACTTACTAACATATTTATCAATAGCTCGATGGTGAAGGGAAACATCGTGAGGTAACCCGCAGGTCCCAGAATGAATTCTGAGACATGTGTAACAGACCCGGTCCGGCGATGGGCTCACCACCTATCACGTTTAGGGGTCCAATATATCTCGTGAAATGTCGGTATATCCAGTAATGGAATACCTCTGCGTACCCCCTCGGGGAAAAAAAGGCGTGAGATTGTATTATATTATTATTATTTACGTGCCAGCCAGAACGAACACTTTCCCGCACTTCCGACTTCAGATTTAAATTCGAAAATTATTTCACGGACTCTCTTATAACTAAAAAACTGGAAAAGGACCTACGAGTCGGACTGTTGTATGGGAGCCCCCCTTCAATTTTTATTTTATTAAGCTATTGCATAGCTTCTATCGCAGGCCTTGAGCGCGGGGACCGAATCCAGAAATTCCGTAACGAAAAAAACCTCACGCTCCCCACTCCGACGGGCACGGAGGTCCGAGTCCGAGTCCTCGGACTCGGACCCGGACCCGGACCCGGACCCGGACCCGGACCCGGAACCGGACCCGGAGCCGGATCCGGACCCGAACCCGGACCCGGTCCCGGACCCCGACCCGAATCTGGACCCGGACCCGGATCCGGTCCCGGACCCGGACCCGGTCCCGGACCCGGACCCGGTCCCGGACCCGGACCCGGATCCGGACCCGGACTCGGACTCGGACTCGGACCCGGACTCGGACCCGGACCCGGACCCGGACCCGTCTTTTTTGTGCCACGTCTTTTTTTTTTTGTTTTTAGTATAATCATGTTGTTACAGCGTCAAAAGAAATACATAATCTTTGAAAATTTCAACTGTCTAGCTATCGCGGTTCTTGATACAGCCTGGTGACAGACGGACGGACAGACAGCGAAGTCTTAGTAATAGGGTCCCGTTTTTACCTTTTGGGTACGGAACCCTAAAAATACCAAGGACCAAGGCATAAACAACCATAATGAAACCATATTTTTTTCTCCATCTATCATTATTTTTCACAACCCTAATTCGATAGAGAGCACCCAAAAGTGTCGTAACAAACGCCCTGCCGTAAACTAGGGCTGTCCCTTTCCATAATCTCCCACGGCAGACTTACAACACCCTGTGGAGTTCGCCAAATCATAAGTACGAATATACAGGATGCAACGAAACGGGAAGTAGGGGTTTTGTCTTCGTTACGTCTTTTCTATTCGGGTCTCTATCTTAGAAGTAGGGAATTTGTTTTTTTAATAATGGCTTATTACAAAGTTTCCTAATTTACATTCAAAATTCAAAATTATTTATTGCATGGCTTAGGTTACATATGAAAGTTCTTAAAATAAATATAAACTAGGACTCTCTACTCTCTACCATATTATGGTATACCTACAATATAACTTGCGAACAAGTACGTAGGTAGGTATTCTTGCAACTACATAGAAATAGCTTAAAACTGCAAAAACGGGCTAAATAACAATATGTATATCCTATTGTGGACCTTATATCTTGCCCCTAGTATTCACAAAATCTTCTACACTATAGAAACATTTTTTATGTAACCACTAGTTGAGCGTACTCCTAAATTTATCTGCATCTAATAGTTTAAAAGAATCCAGAATACTATTGTATATAGTTTAACAGACATCCAAAATATGCTTCGAGAGTAAAGAGAGGTGTGGTGGTGTGCAGTGTGGATCAGTTTGTGTTTGTTTCTGAGATCTCTGTTGTAGAATAATAATAATAAAAATCTTTATTGCCAAAAAATACAGTTATAGAATTGAACTATTAGCTGCGTATAATAGTATATTTTATATCGAGGGACTAAACGAAGCCATTATATACCAGAGGTGTCATGAAACCGAGGGTATATTAAGTTGGCGTTTAGTCTCGAGGTGGAAACTGTACTTTTCACTTTGAGTGCGAGAAAAATTGTCAATTTAGTACAAATTTATTTAAAACCCAACAAATTTACACTCGACAAAAATTCAGAAATTTTCGCGGTCAGTTTTTTCTTCTAAACCTGTCAGGCTGTCACAGATTAACAAAGAGATTTAAATCTCTTTGCAGGTAAACAATTTGAAACACATGGCGCCACCTTTTCCGCGGAAAAACCATGGAACTAAAACTCTTCACATTTTCGCAATGAAGATGGTCCACACTCTACAGATATTTACTGGCTGTTTGAGGTTGTCTTTTTCTCATTAAGGAAATAAAAAAAAAATACTTTATACTCCCCGCTTCGTAGGGCTATATTGGCGTACTTTTAGAGCATGAGAAGTGAAAAAAGAATAACACAAACAGTTCGTTACTAATTTTAATTTTGGCATTGGGTAGGTACTAGTCTCAGCTGTGCTGGGCATACTGGATACTCAGCGCTGGTTTTCAGACTAGGTCCTTGGATGGCTGTGTTTATAAGTTGGAACTTTGTGTGCGTACAGGTACGTATCCTGGTATAACTGTGTGTAAGTGTGTATGTATGTACTAGTGATTATGAATGAATGAGACTGTAAAACGTATGTTGGGGGCGTTATGCAGGTGTTGAAGGTGTTGCACCTTCCAGAGTGGGGTTCAAAATTCCTTGTGCTCGCTGTCACTTTACCCTTTTGTTTCTCCATTAATAATAGATACTCATATTTCATTACAAACATTGCTACTTCTTTGATATAGAGACATGGTAAAGGCAGAATATTAAACTGTTTATACGACCTCCTTGCCGATTTCGGCTATAGTGACCGCTACTGAATCCACATTATCGGGCATCGATTTGCCCTATCATGTGCCCTAAGGTTTAAAATTAATAGTGAGATTATTTAATTTTAATTCATTTTCTTACCCTTCTTTTTTTTAAGATATAGCCCAGCGTTTAAAGAGTCCGCTTCTCATTCGTGAGGCCATGGTTCGAATTCTTGCATGCACCAATGAGTTTCTCAAACAGGCGTACACATTTATCACTAGCGCGACGGAGAAGGAAAATATTGTCAGGCAACCCGCAGGTCCCAGAATTAATTCTGAGGCATGTGTAGCAGGCACCACCTATTGCGTTTAGTGGTCCAAAAATATGCTGATGAAGTGTGGGTATTTCCACAAATGGAATACCTCTGCTTACCCCCCTGGAGATAAAAGGCGTCAGTTTTTTTTTCCCTCGACAGTGTTCGAACCCGAGCCTCACGCATGATAGGCGTTCATATTAACCACAGGACTATCACTGCTCTCATACAATACAACGCGTCACAGAATATGCGCAATTCCTCACACACCCCAATTAGTATATTAATATAGAAAAATTATAATCCCTTCGTTATTTAGTTGTGTCTAACCAATTTTCTTAAATAAATAGCAATAATAGTACGATTTCCGTAGCACTACATTCAGCTATGCTAATTCACTTTTCAGAAAAAATTTAAACATATTAAAATGGAATTCGTAGGTCGATACTGAACAAACAAAGAACACCGGCAGCTTTGGTACCCACTGAAATAGACACCCACGGGGTATCACACTATGCTTGTTTTATTGACTCATAACAAGTCGAAATTTTGCATATTTTTTAATTAATCTAGCAGTTGGCGAAATATTGAGTCAAATAAAACAGAAATATCATAGAAACACGAATCGATCGATTGGGAAATCTATTAATACAAAAGAGATTAAAATATAATATAAGGCATAGAGGGGACAAAGCGAGGATTATTTGAAGCCAAAAGTTATTCCAAGTCGAATAAGTCTAGTACAATTTCAACCGAATGACAGGTCGCGTTCATACTAACTGACATGACAAGGACATGACGCTTGAGCTTCAAAGTTTTGTATGAAAATATTCCCAATGCCCCCTCTATGCTATTATAATAGTTTAATGTCTTTGATTATTACAAAAACTTTTTTGTTATTGTGGTAAAATTTAACGTTGTGTCATCACGTCAACCATGTCATTCACTAGGGATGGCCATTGGCCAAGTGAAAAAATAAATTGATATTTATCGTATCGACATTATTTTCTAAATACTAAAGATAAAAAACGAATGAAAAATATCGATATATCGTTAGTTTTTACATTATTATTTATACATATTCCCAAATTCGTAAAAAAGGACGATGAAAATAGTATTTTTTTATAAATTATTGAGTCTAAAGAAGTATCTAGTACCTAACATGAAATGAAACACGAAACCAGAATTGCGTTAAAAATATATTAAAATTAATAAGAATTAGATACTTACTGTAAAATAAATGTCGATATAATATCGCCATTAAAAATATCGACGATATAATATACAATTATGCTAATTATGTATTTGGATTTTTTTTTAATATAGGTATCGATATTTTTTGCCCAAGGCATCATTTACTGCCACTATGTGGCATAGAGTAACTTAATATATATGGCATGTGGTAGGCAGTGATATTTTCTAACAAAGAGGTTGGAAGAAAATCATTTTCTTTCCTAGATAAACTTTTTCTTTACACGTATTTGGTACCTAAAATCTCATAATAACCTACAAAATACACTAGGTAACGAATAACTTTTAAACACCAACTTATAAAAATGTGGTATGATTACATATTATCTTAGTCTGTCCAAGAACTATCGATTTTACACGGTTTCGTCTTCCGTGGGCAGGTGTAAGTGGGGTACCCAAAACACATGGACTTTTGTCAATGTTCTTTCAGGAATTGAAAGAAAGAAATAAAGAAAAATATTTATTAGGAACCCCTTTACATAGAAGATAAAAAACACAGAACATATTTGAGTGTCCTAACGGGACCCCACTCAGCACAAGCTGCGGCGGTGTGTGAAACGCTACAACGCTGGTATTATGTGGGGGCCCCACTTTGTTGCCAATATAATATAGTTATATAATTGCGCTTATTTTGTTACATATTGTATAATAATATCTTCTGTTCATTGATTGATGTCGACATCCCTACTCACGCCTAACAATTCTTCATTGTGTTCAGTTCCCGCTATCGCTACTGTATCTCTACCCGCCACCCTTTTGATTAAGCGTTATGTATAGCGGAACGAAACGGAAGTGTCGTTTTGCAGGATACTTTTGTATGGATGTGATCGCTTTAGGTTTGTAAGTGTGATTGTGAGAAACATTATCCCATCAAAAACATAAATTTTAATGTGAAATGAGAGCCAAGTTCAATTATTTTTTTAACAGTTTATTATGTCATGGTTGTTGTCACCGACAAAAGAAGTGAGATCTAAATGGGTGCCAAGTTCAATGGTCAGTCCTGAAATTTATTTATAACAACATAAAATATCAATTCTTCTTATAACTTAGGATAATATATTGTAGCCTAAGGTCTGACTTGGCTAGTTTTCACATACCAATCATTATGTTCGATGGCTAGTTTCTACCAGAAAGCCAAATTTTTGGAATAATAAAATAAGACACGACAAGTAACAGGTTTAGAACTTGCGAAGGCTATAATAGTTATTATGTTCGATGGCTAGTTTCTACCAGCAGTAAGAAATAATTAGTATATGAACTGACAATTACACACCGTGTGTAGTTTATGTGAAATAGTTTTTGAGTTATAAAGGGGTTAAAAGTGTAAAAGTTCGTGTAAAACTACACACGGTGCTGCTCGCCGCTCTGCTTGGCTTTGACACGCTACCGCGTGTCTAGATAATGTCATCGGTAACAGCCAACTACTGAGTCTCAGGTTATGTAGTAGAAACAAGATCCCTCAAATTATTATAGACCAGTTTCTGTTTTACCAGTACTTAGCAAAGAGTTCAGTTACATACGTCGAAAAAGCATAAGCAGTAGTAGAATACTCCATTCTACTAGTCAAGCCTTTTCATTTTATACCAGGGGGTCGATTTTTGAATCTCACCAAGTGACTAATTCTCACCGATGTGAGTGATTTCCGAAAGTTCGTATTTTTGAAACTCATCGGTGACTTACATTTGTCATACCTATGATTTCGATTTACGAGTGCCCCTAACCCACTCGTAATTAAAATCACCATGCGATTGTTTTTGACAGTTGACATATGTGACATCTACCAAAAGTGCCAAAGTATGTTTTTCGGAAGAAGCAGCAGCGGGGCTCGATTGTGATATTTTGTGATTCCAACGATTTATTGAAAACAGCGTGTGACTTTCAAAAATACGGCTTTTGGAAAATGGTGACATAAAAGTCATCGGTGATAATTTTAGTCACTGGTGATTTTGATATCACTAATGAGATTCAAAAATCGCACTCCTGACCATTAATTCTAAATTGACATTAGTCGCCAAACTCAATTTCGGAGTAACTTGTTTAGTAAAAACTCAATTTCGGAGGATTGTGGCGGATTGCAAACTGTAAGTACCTTTTATTTTGTAGAATAACATTTGAAGAAACGTGTTGTGGATGATAAAGCATGACGTATATTTTGAATATTAAATGTCAGAGTTTTTATTTTTAAAACTCGACAACCGGAATTCACAGACATTTTGCGATTGGTCACTATGCGTATCTGTGAGGAGCAGGTCGTTCCGCGATTGGTCATTCTGCGTATACAGTATGTGTCATTTTGCGACTGGTCATTCTGCGTATACAGTATGTGTCATTTTGCGACGGGTCATTCTGCGTAATTCTGCGTATACAGTATGTGTCAATTCGTGATTGGTCATTCTGCGTTTTGGTCATTTCGCGTTTTTAGGGTCATGACCAATTGGTCATTGTGCGTAGAGAGCCTATAATCGACCAAGCGAGTCGTGAATGAGTAAGACCAAAAATTTTATTAATTTTGTGTTTGAAATGTAGACAGTTCATTGGGAAAAAAATAGGTTTTTATTTTACAAGTGTATGTTTTATTTGCTCGTGTGGAATCTTGCAACTGTAGCGACACGACTTACATAGAACGCGCCAATAGACGTCCGAGTTCTAAACCGCGCTATCGAAGTTTTCTAATGAATTTGTATAAATACAACTGTCCAACATCAACCGTTGGACCTCGGTCCCCAGGTATGATCACCTTCTGAGGAGTATACCACCTCCGCTCCTCCATACCTACAACTTAATTTTGCAGCAGAGATATCTTTTTTTTTTTTTTTATAAAAAAAGGGGGCAAACGAGCAGACGGGTCACCTGATGGTAAGTGACTACCGTCGCCCATGGACACCTGCAGCTCAAGAGTCACAAGTGCGTTGCCGGCCTTTGAGGTGGGAGTACGCTCTCTTCTTGAAGGTTTGAAGGTCGTATCGGTCCGGAAATACCACCGGCGACAATTTGTTCCACAGATCGGTTGTGCGAGGCAAAAAGTTTCGTGAGAATCTCACAGTGGTGGACCGCCAACTATCCAGGTGGTGTGCATGATAGTTTTGTCGCGTTAAACGTTGGCGAAACGCTGTGGCCGGTATAAGTTCGAACAATTCCTCGGAGCACTCCCCATGATACATGCGATAGAGAATGCAGAAAAAAGCTACATCTCTACGCAACGCCAAGGGGTCAAGTCGGTCTGAAATGTCCTGGCAATCGACGATTCGAGTCGCTCTCCGTTGAATGCGGTCTAGAGGGAGAAGCTGGTACTGGGGTGCCCCTGCATACAGATGAGAACAGTATTCCATATGCGGCCGAACCTGCGCCTTATAAAGTTGTAGACGATGGGCCGGAGTGAAATACCGTCTCGATATTCTGTTTATCACACCAAGCTTCTTCGAGGCTAGTTTTGCCTTACCCTCTAAATGACCGCGAAACTGGACTTCGCTCGATATATCGATGCCAAGGATACCGATGCTGGTTGTGGCAGTTAGGGAAGTGCTCTCAAAGCGAGGTGACACGACAAAGGGTGTCTTTTTTGCGGTGAACGCGCAAACCTGTGTCTTCGTTGGGTTGAAATGGACTAAATTAAGTCGACCCCAATCTGAAACTCCTTCTAAGGAAGTTTCGATTTCAGACACAAGATCTCCAACCGATTGCGCTGAAATCTGGAATACTTATGTAAGTTCAGTGACAATGCAATGCTAAGGTACCACACCGTGCTGATCTGATGATGGAGCCAGGTGGTGGATATCGCAACTCCTCAAATTGCTACTCGTAAGCCCCTCGAGTTGGGACCCATTAGATTTTTATGAAGAGTGCCATACATACAAGAGCTTGTTTTTTTAGTATTCATGAAGTATAATCACTTATTTCTTTCTTTATTATTAGCTGGTAAGCTTTGAATATATTTATATATATATATATATATATATATATATATATATATATATATATAATAATATATATTCTGCACGGTTTCACACGCGTAGTTTCCGTTCCCGTGGGAATACGGGGATGAAATATAGGGCTACTTATGAAACCATACTATCATTGCTCTTTATTTAAGAAATTTTGTTATATAACACTAAACTACGATTGCATCATCATTTTTAGGGTTCCGTACCTCAAAAGGAAAAAACTGAACCCTTATAGGATCACTTTGTTGTCCGTCTGTCCGTCCGTCCGTCCGTCTGTCAAGACCCTTTTTCTCAGGAACGCGTGGAGGTATGAAGCTGAAATTTATATCAATTACTCAGGTCTACTGTCCCTTGAAGCTGTGAAAAAATCAAACTTCTAAGCCAACGCAATCAAAAGATACAGCCGTTTATGCCGCAAATTTTCGACACTTGCAAGGGAATCAAAACCTACAGGGTGCTTCCCGTGAACTCAGAATCTTGAAATTTGGTACGAAGCAACGTCTTATAGCATAGATAAAGGAAAAATTACGAAAACCATAAATTTGCAAGGTTGTACGGAACCCTCGGTGCGCGAGTCCGACTCGCACTTGGCCGGTTTTTTTATAATATAATAATTGGGGTGTATGAGGAATTGCGCTTATTCTCTGACGCATCACTACATAGTATAAAACAAAGTCGCTTTCTCTGTCCTTATATCCCTATGTATGCTTAAATCTTTAAAACTACGCAACGGATTTTGATGAGTTTTTTTTAATAGATGAAGTGATTCAAGAGGAAGGTTTTAGTATGAGCATTGCACCCGTGCGAAGCCGGGGCTGGTCAAAGTCAAAGTCAAAGTCAATAGTCAAAATGTTTTATTCAAAATAGGAACTTACAAGTCCACTTATTGAACGTCATTTCAACTCCACCGCTTCAGCATGTATGGTTGAGGAAAAGAAGCGGAGCAAGAAACTCCTCAACACAATATTCTTTTAATCAATTGTTACATAATACTAAATTGGGTTACATAATTTCGTTTTTTTTTCGCTATCGTATTGCACTGGGACTGGAGGAAATCTGTTCCAAGCATCATTGTCATTTATATAGTCGTCTAGTTTGTAATATGCCATTTTACAAAGTACATGTTTAACATGAGTTTTGAACACAGTTTCAGGCAATTTCAAAATATCTTCTGGTATTTTATTATAAAAGCGTATGCAAAGCCCCACAAAGAAATTATTAATTTTACTTAATCGTGACTGAGGTTGCTCTAGTTTATTTTTATTCCTAAGATTACAATTACTTATGCCTGTCACAGTTTTTAGTATACAGTAATATGTTTTTCCGTACATACATAATGTTTTCACTGTACTGACAAGGCATTGTTAAAATATTAATTTCTTTGAACAGTTCTCTTAGGGAAAGGGGTTGCTAGTTGTATAGATAAAACCAATGAGTATATAATTTCTTAAACTAATAAAATATATTTCACCGTTTTCCCAACGGAAAACGATTCAAAGTTTCACGCAAAAAGCATCTTAGTAAGATATACGCCTATACCCTTAACCAACCCCTTTTCGGTTCAATAACTAGACTTCTATCAACGTTGACCCTTATTTTGTCGCCTTTAAGGTATAAGATTCAAATTGTTAGCGTAATTTATATCGAATTATGGAATTTATATCGTTGCAATGCTTAAGAAGGGTGGCTTGAGCAATAAATATTAATATATTATGAACAGTTCCATAATGGGAGTCAATTGGTGGTGTGCCTCTTAAATATATACAGGGTGCTTTTAAAAAACCGGCCAAGTTCCGCACAAACCTGTAGGTATACAACGCTTAACAGAAAAAGCGCAATTTAATATGGGTGTATGTTAAATTGCGCTTTTTCTGTTACGCGTTGTATACCTACTGGTTTGTACGGAACTTGGCCGGTTTTTTTAAAAACACCTGTATATATTTAAGAATTAGTATATTAATATAAAAAAAATATGATGCAATCGAACTTTAGTTGTGTCTAACCAATTTTCTTAAATATCGATCAATAATAGCACGATTTCCATAGATAGCACTAAATTCAGCTACACTAATCCATTTTTCGGTATTAAGCACATATTAAAAATAGCTGAAATCGAATAAGTAGTCGATACTGAACAAACTAATTTCAGGAATTGCGCTTATTCTGTTACATATTGTATAAGTAAAAGTTCACGCTTCGTTCGCAACTTCAAGTTTAAAATTATTAAAAATATTTTTATTGTACAACGTAACTAAAAATTTACGGTTTTCGCAATTTTTCCTTTATCTGTGGGCCCGTTTTTTCCTTTCGATGTACGCCCTAAAAACACCAAAATCATATGAATGAATGTATCATCCTTTAAGTCTTCTGTTAGAACCCAATTTTATAATCAAAAACATTATTATCAATAGCTCGACGGTGAAGGAAAACATCGTGCGGAAACCCACAGCACCCAGAATTAATTCTGAGGTGTAACAGACCCGATCCGGCGATGGGCTCACCACCTATCACGTTAAGGGGTCGAATATTCTCGTGAAATGTAGGTATTTCCAGAAATGGAATACCTCTACGTACCCCCTCGTGGATAAAAGTAGTGAGATTATTTATTTATTTCATTTTGTTGTTTTTAATTCTGATGCAGGTGGAGGGGTCCAGTCTTGGATTGCATCACGCCGCATCAGCGAGGGTAAGTGCAGAATTAACGAGTTTAACAGGATTACCTATCAAAAACGTTGCTCTACGAATGTCTGTACATCTTTTTGTAAGCATAAGAACATCTTATTTTAAAGGTCATAAATTATAAATTAAATGAGAATAGTCTTTGGTGCATATCATTACAGAACCGCACTAAAAATAACCATAATATCAATTGTAATTTGTATTTTAGCAGCTTCGCTCGCGCACAGTTATTTCACCCCATTAGGGGTTTAGTTTTGCATAATCTTTTCTTAGTGGTTGCCTACACTGTAAATCTATGCACAAAATTTCAAGTCTCTAGACCCAGCGGTTTAGGCTGTGCGTTGATATTACCAGTCAGTCAGTTTATCATTTTATATATAATATAAGTATAGATTGACTGTTTAATAGTAGATTGTTATACAAGGGTCGGAAGGAATCAATTCCCATACGAGGTATTTAGACGCCCGAGCGCAGCGAGGGCGGATATAGTCCGAGTAGGAATTGATAACTTCCACCCGCGTTAAACACTCTACTTTTCATTTCGAATTCAAGGAAAGTAAAGAAAAAAAATTACAATTTTACAAAAATTCTAACATGCAAAAACGCAATAATACCTAAAAAAAAAAACAAAATTGTCAACAATATAACCAAAGAGGTTGGAAGAAAGAGAAACTTTTTCTTTTAAACGTCTTTGAATACTACATCATAGAGTACCTAACCTAAATAACATTACAAAAATAATATACAAATCCTTCCTCTTTATAACACTTTTAGCCGAGTAATAGTGTTCTGTGCTTAATTAGTGTTTTGAAGATTTTGAATTTCGGAACAGATTACCAAATTATTACTGTTTTTTTAATTTTAAATATGGAACGCGTACCGCCCCGCGTGCGGGCTATTTTCTGTTGTTTATACCTACACTCACAAGGCCGCACCTTTTTTTTTGCTTATTCTAATTGATGTAAAAAGTTTCGTATCCCTACTAAGTACCCAAAGAGTTGGAAGAAAGTCATTCTCTTTCCTAGAGAAACTTTTTCTCTAAACGTCATTGCCAAATTTAGTACTATTTTTTTTTATTTATTCCCGCCCTAAGGCCGGAAGCAATTACTATGAGTCTTTCCTGACCGTGGGCGGGAATCACAGCCCTGAATGTCTCTGTGGTGAGAATCATCGCTTCCGACCCGGTACTCAGATCAAACATACACTACTTTCCGAGTATGAGATATGAAAAAGAATTATCTGTTGAGCTATTAATTGCCCCGATTCTCCTCAACTAAGGCATGTCTTATGAAGATGAAGAGGTGCTTGTAATAACTTTTAATAAGTGGACTTGTAAGACCCTTTATGGAATGTGGAGTGTGGAGTTAAAATACTCCTTCATCGCGAATAGGGAAGGTATTCCGCCAGGCGAGGTGATCTATGTAGAATCGATAAATGTCACTATAAATAATAAAAAAAATGATTTTAAACCCTGCTACCCGGGCTATGGCAGAATATCAGCGGTTGTGGACTGTCCACAGCCAATGCTGAGTCATAGACCTTTTTACAAATAAATATTTCTTTCTTTCT
Source organism: Ethmia dodecea (assembly GCA_963855545.1). Taxonomy (NCBI): domain Eukaryota; kingdom Metazoa; phylum Arthropoda; class Insecta; order Lepidoptera; family Depressariidae; genus Ethmia; species Ethmia dodecea. The sequence continues at coordinate 1,122,282 of OY979463.1, read as the reverse complement.
TCTTTCTTTCTTCTTCTTTCATTCTATGCACGGCTGCTCACTGCAAACATGCGCACCATTGCTCCTTCATAAAAAAAACACCCTGTATAAACGGCAGATGCAACAAATCATATCGAGTCTGAAGCACCTTAAGGCCAGTATTTATTCGGCCCGTGTGGCCTGGCCTTAAGTGATTTGTTGTATCGGGAACCGCGTAACTCTTTTTTAGGGTTCCGCTGTAATAAATATGACATTATTAGTTTTAAAGAGCTGTGATAGCCTTACGGTTGAAGAGGCCGCTTCTCATGATGATAATCAGTGAGGCTCGGGTTCGAATCCTGGCATGTACCAATGAGTTTTTCAAAACTTACGTACATATTCATCACTAGCTCGACGGTGAAGGAAAACATCGTGAGGAAACACGCAGATCCCAGAAATAATTCTGAGGCATGTGTAACAGACCCGATCGATGGAGGCGATGGGGTCCACCTATCACGTTTAGGGGTCGTGAAAAGTGGTTATTTCTAGGAATGGAGTACCTGTGCCTACCCCCTAGGGGATAAATGGCGTGAGATTATTTTGTTTTTTATTTTTATTAATAGTTTTAAGTTAATATTTCTTTTATAGGCGTGTGTAGTTCTTAACACTGTAGGTACTTTATCGTATATCGTATTGTACTCGTACCTATATAGAGAATTACGATCGTATGTATATTTGTACAATTACTAAGTTTTTCCCACGACGCTGATAAAAACAATCCTTCCTCTAGGTGTAAGGTATTTTTTGTAGATTTTTATCATTTACGATTCAGTGGATTAGCTGTCTAACAGACAGACTCTACTTTCGCATTTACATTTAAATATTATTATGGAAAAAAGCGTTTATATTCACTCCACGTTAGAACAATGTATTTATATCTCAAGAAAAAAAATATGTGTTCCTTCAAAAAACAGGGTTAAGTTTAATGTAAAGAACTCTACTACATGAGACAGAGGCTCCCGCTTGGCCGTTTTCATTTTTTCCCATTTTGTCTCGTAACAAGATTTATCGCTCTCAAGTTGACTGGGAGAAAGTACCGGATTATATGAGATATTGGAAACAAACTTGTGTTTTCGGTTCGCATGTGTCTTATTTTGAAATTGGGGAACAAAATGTTCGGTTTTTAAAAGGGGGATGTTTTTTTCTTTTTAAATGTTGTATTCGCGCACCTAGTGCCTACTGTCTCAGACCATCTTTTAATATCCGATAGCGTCAAACGGCATTTGGTTACAATAAAATTTAACGTTCAATTTGACGTCTGAGATTTGAATTTAGAATAGAAATCAATAGTTAGAAAAAAAAAAATTGGTTGCCTGTAAAGTCGGTATACGGGCGAAAGTTTTACGTGACAACGATTTTATGTCTGTCTCTCTCGCTCTTAGGCGGGCTAACCATGCCCGAGTGGAAGGGACGCGTGCCTCTCACTCGCTCTCATTGTGAGCGCATAACGTGAGCGGAGCGTAACGCAGTTTCTTGAAGTGTCACCCGGCAAACCAATTTATAAGACGTTGTCACGTCAAAAAGGCATTCTGTAGGTACAAAAAGTTCACTCAGAAATGTCAATAGTCTAATAACAAGGCACTCTAGACTCGTCCATAAGGATTGGCTAAATGTAAACAGCAGCCCATCTCCACCGTCGAGTTCCTGGTTCCAAATGCAGTACCTACCCGAAAAGAACCAGCAAGAAACTCAAGGGCAGTTCTTTTTAATATCATTTCTTACTAGTAGTTAGGGAGGCGAATAGGGGAATTTTCGGTAATACTCGAGCGTGGCAGTTTAAGATATGAGAGATACCTTAGACCTAATAGAACAACCTTGTAAAGTATTTAGCTCTATATGTAGTGACGCGCGCCTAGGATAGACGATCAGATTAGTAAAAAAAATCGATAGTCTGAAATACTCGAGCGCGTCAGATTAAGATATTGGAGGTTGATTTTAGTGTTTTAAGACTAAATTTAACTAATCTGACGATAAGTCCTTGACGCCGCCAAGTTATAGGGTCGCGAACTTGTAAAAAAAAAACGTCAATCCGGCATTCTCAAGCGCGATTTTTTTATTTTGAAGAATATAATCTAAAACTTACTAAAAATACAAAATCTGCCGGTTTCCGCATGACCGGAATTGTGGAGGAGCCATTTCGTCTTCCGAAAAACGCGTTGCGGCATATATGTCGCGAATGATACATTTTACACAAAAAAGGTAATTTTATTTTACACAAAAAATGTCTCTTTACATTTTTGTCCAAAGTTAAAACTTTTTGACTTGAAGCATCATAAGACTCAAACTCCCGGTTTTTTGAGTATATCTCGAAAACTGAGGGTGTTAAAAAAATTTGAATATGAAATAACGATGATTAAATTATTGAACTTTTATTATATCTCAAAAATTTTTTTTTCTAAAGCTTCTCGACAATTTTCGTGGACTCGGAAAAAGTTACGCGTATCTGTATACAAAAGTATTATTAACATGTACAGTTCCATGTATGTATATTATTCAATAGCCTGTTGATCCTCAAATTGTTTTTTGGACGTTCCGTAACTCGTAAGAAAAACGAAGTGAAGAATTGAAGCAAAAAAGAGGAATTTGCCATAAACATGTAATACAGACTGAGCACTTCGCGGAAATATGCCGTCCTACCAGTATTTTTCCTTTATTTCGCAACATTGATGGTGGGGAAAAAAGCGGTAGAAGGGAATTTTCGGTACACCCTAATATATATTTATATACATATATATATATATATATATATATATATATATATATAATTCCCCGTTTTATCAATTAGAAAGAAAGGAAAAAAAAGAAACCATAAAACCTTTTTCGGTCAGATTAAGAGAACCCACCAACATTTTTGTCAGATTAAGAAAATATGCTTTCAGGATACCGAGATAAACCTCCCCTATGAAAATCTGACGCGCTCGAGTATTTCAAAAGAACTTTTTTTTTTGCATTTTCAAAAATTCATCGTAACTTATCGTCACGCCGAAATCGTCAGTTTTTTTAAAGGGAGCTTCCTTGGGGCCTACTTAACACCCCTTCCGAAAATCTGACGCGCTCGAGTAAATTTTTTTTTTTTGCATTTTTGACTACTTTATATGCCTACCCCCACCACGCAAACGGGCAGATTAGTATACCGTTGTTATCAGAGGCACTTGGGGCATACGTAGTATGAATATCTGACGCGCTCGAGAATGCCCAAGTAACTGTTTTTTTTAACATTTTTGAAAAACCGTACACTCCAAACCCACCGCTAAAATGGTTTTTACCATACGAGCTTTTCTTTTCGAAATTATTTTATCTTTCGATTTTGATAGGTCTCGACGGCGCCGTTGAATTACGCCATTTAGCTACCTCGCCTCCCTAACTATAGTAATTATGGTTTACAATAATAATTATGGTTAGCCTTACATAGCGTTTGGTCTACTAAGTAGTCTGATTTTATTAGCCTTTTTTGTGTAATTTTTGCTTAACTATGGTTTTTAATTTGTCAAAAGGCAAATTTTGTAAGTCGATGGGAATCTTATTGTAAAAGCGTATTGACAATTACAATGATTTGGTAACTTTAGATAATCGACTAACGTAAGCAGCCAGTTAATTCTTATTTCTTGTGTTTATACAATGTCTATCACTATTTTGTTTTGTAAAGTGATTTATTATTTTTAGCAAACAATATGTTTTCGTAAATATTCTGTGATACCAGGGTCAGTATATTAATTTCCTTGATTTTTTCTCTTATTTTTGTCTATCATATTATACGATCTGCTACCTTACAATCTATGATAAATTAATAGCTGCAAATTTTATATAAATCTTATGTACTAAAAAGTCGATTATACAAAAAAAGCTTTACCTACGAATTAGTCTGCAGCTCAAAAAAATGTGCATCAAATCCCCAACTACACAGCGTAACAAACAAACAATAATACACATTTTTGTAATCTCTCATCTCGACAAATGCAAGAGTTTTTAATCTGTACTCGCCTCGGGACCCCATTGTTCTGGACAGACAGACGGACGGCGCTTTGTCAACGTTTGTATATATATAGTTGATTACACTAAGTATGACGTTGATCTAAGGGGAGGAAATGTCGGCGGTGAAAGTTATAATAGCACTAGTGAATACAATATCACGGTTTTTATAATTACTACACTTTAAATAAGTTTAGACAAGGGGAATATACAGGGATGGAATACCCCTGCTAACCCCTCGGCGATTTGGCGTGAGCATAAAAAAAATCTCACTACTTTTATCCCCGAGCGGGTAGACAGAGGTATTCCATTACTGGATATACCCACATTTCACGAGATACATTGGACCCCTAAACGTGATAGGTGGTGAGCCCATCGCCGGACTGGGTCTATTTACACATGTCTCAGAATTAATTCTGGGCCCTGCGGGTTTCCTCACGATGTTTTCGTTCACCGTCGAGTTAGTGATAAATATGTACGTAAGTTTTTTAAAAGTCATTGGTACAAACCGAGTCTCACTGATTTTCATCATGTGAAGCAGGCTCTTTAACCGTAAGGCCATCACTGCTCTTGCAAAATACACTTAGAAAAGTCAATACTCTAAGAACAAGGCACACTAAACTCGTCCATGAAGATTGACTAAATGTAAACAGCAGCCCATCTCCACCGACGAGTTGCTGGTTCCAAATGCATTATCCCGGGCAACTCTTTTTAATCTCATGTCTTACTAGTAAATATGGTTTACAAAAGTTACCCACATAACGTCGAGTCGGTTAATCCCATGCATGTTGGTCTACTAAGTAGTCTGTAATTTTATAAGCTTTTTTATGTATTTTTTTCTTAACTATTATTTGTAATTCAATACCCTTGCCAACCCCTCGGCGATGAGGCGTGAGCGTTCCATTTTCGAATACCAAGAATCGTTCCCCGCTTAGCGCATTCAGTTCACAAATCAAGTACTCACGTAGCACCCCGTTACTTAGTGGGGCTCAATTACGAAAGCGATAGATTCATAAATATCACAGCTTAATTGCATCGCAGGTGCGCGGGATAACTTACGAGTAACTTAATCTTAAAGGGGGAGTATTTAAAAACGCCAAGATGTATTGGAATTGGAACCCAGGATTGGGAAGGTTTTTACTGTAGTCGAAAAGGTACACTGATAATATAAAGAGGAAACATTTGTATTTTATGTTTGTTAAGAATAAATTCAAATATTACTGGATCGTTTTTAAAAATTCTTTCACCAATTTTATCTACAAGACATTATAACTACATTGTGGGACCCAATTCACACACAGTTATTTAGTCGCAAACTAGGCTGAGCCCGTACTATGGGTACTAAACAACTGATAGACATACTTAAATAAATATATTAAACGACCAAACATGAAGCCTACAGAGATGTGCATGCACACTAATGTTGGCTCCGAGCGGGGATAGAACCCGCGACCTCCGACTCAGAAGGCAAGGTCACTACCAACTGAGCCAACAGGCCCGTCAATTTTATTTCCGTATTCCTACGGGAACTATGAGGGTGAATTCGCGCGGAACAGCTAGTAAATTTAGTAAATATAATAGGTAATATACTTATCTAATTTTTTTTATACCTTACGGTTAGAGAGCCTGCTTCACATGATGAAAATCAGTGGGGCTCGGGTTTGAATCTACCAATGAGTTTTTCAAAACTTACGTACATACATATTTATCACAAGCTCGACGGTGAAGGAAAACATCGTAAGGAAACCCGCAGGTCCCAGAATTAATTCTGAGGCATGTGTAAAAGAGCCGGTCTGGCGCGGCGGCGATGGGCTCACCACCTTTCACGTTTAGGGGGCCAAAGAATATCTGGTGAAAAGTGGGTAGATATATCCAGAAATGGAATACCTCTGCCTTCCCCCTCGAGGATAAAAGGCGTGAGATTATTTATTTGTTTTATTTTTTTATGTTCTTTTGTTGTTTGTTACCCCAGAACTTTCGACTGAGCGAACCGATTTTGATGATTCTTTTTGTAAACGACTTCAAGGAATTTAACCGACTTAAAAGTAATAGGTTCTCAATTTGACTGTATTTTTTTAGTATTATTCGTTTAAGTCTGTTTTTTACTCTTTAGCTTTATATTTTGTAAGTTCTCCTCGTTAAATTCGGTTTGTATTTCTGTTTAAAATGTTGATTATAAATTAGTCTAGTTATACTTTTGCGACATAAATAGCCACTCTAAAGAGTAAAAAAAACGACTTCAATCTTCAACTTATATGGTTTTCTAATGGATGCCATTGTCAGAGCTGGACGAAATTATATTATTAGATAAAAATGGCACCAATCTGGAAGCACCAGCTTTCAAATAAAAAAAAAACATCCAAATCGGTTCACCCAGTCGAAAGTTCTGAGGTAACAAACATAAAAAAAAAACAGACGAATTGATAACCTCCTCCAAGTCTCTCAAAAGAATTTTGTCATCTAATATTTTTTCCTGGACGCGGGATTGTTTAATGTACATACATACGTACATACATCACATGCTAAAGACTTAACCCTTTTTGCTTTCGCAGCAGTCGGCAAGAATACAAAACGTTCATAAAAACATGTTTATGCGAGTATATTAACAAGTATTTTAAAGGTGCACAGTTACAAATGAGTCTGCGACCAAAAACGCTTTTTGTGGGTTTCATCATAATGTTATAGTCTAGGAGACTGGGTGCGGAAATAACAGTTTCTTTCTATTCCGTAATACTATCTAATATATTTATATTTATACTGGATGATTTTTTTTACCGTCTGGAAAAAAATATGACGTATAAGGTATCTATAGCCGAAGTTATACACGAGATTAATTGTTAAATATAGTCATGTTTAATGCAATTTACAAAATCTAGAAAACTACGCACAGTAGGTACTACGCGCTGCTGGCGGTTGTAGGTAAATTGCGCATAAATGGAAGCTACGAGCCTGTTTCTTTTTAAAATACTATTTCAAATATTTCAGTGTGTATTATTGACTACAATTGAGTAATGTATATTAGTTTAAACAAGAAAAAAAAATTTTGAAAAAAAAAATTTTTTTTAAGTAACATTGCCAAATGAATCTATTCCACTTACCTGTCACACCACATTTTTTCCAGACGGTAAAAAAAGTCACCCTGTATATTACTAATTATTTATTGCTTCATGTGGTACATAAATGGTAACATATTGTATGTACACGCATATGCACCCTGAAAAGGGCAGTGGATATTCCCGTTCCCGTGAGAATACGGGAATAAAATAAGGCCTATGTTACTTAAGGATATTGTAGCATTGTAATGGTGAAAGAACATTAGTGAATAATAATAATAATAGTATGCAAAAAAGTTTTTTTTATATTTGTTACGAATAATCTCAAAAACTACTGGACCGATTTTAAAAATTCTTTCACCAATGGAAAACTAGAAGATCTCTGAGTAACATAAACTATATCTTATTCCCGTATTCCCACGGGAAAGGGAACTACGCTGGTGAAACCGCGCAGAACCGCTAGTTTATAATAAAAAGCTATTTTATAGTTCCCTAGCTCCTGGACTACCCGGTCATATCCCATTCACAGACTAACCGAAACACTGAATGTAGACTTTCCTTTTTTTGCACCCCGCCGACCCCTTTGTGCGCGGTCGTAATGATAGCGACGGTTAAAGGTCTGCTGCATTTTGCGCAATCATTTCTGCTTCTTATCGATGTCTCGAAGTTTTTTTAGTTTTAGTTTTTTTAAAACTAAATTTGTTTGCGTGTTCTCATACCCACTTAGCGTTAAATTCAACTTAGATTTATTTTGTTCCAGTCTGAGCCATTTAAAATCAATTTTTAATGTGCCTAATCGTGTAGTGAAAGTGTGAATCAGCCCTAGCATAGAAAAATAGAAGAAAGTAATAAGAAATATGTTTTTATTTCTATTTGTGAAAACCTGTAATTGGCAATATTTACATTTTAAGTTTAGTTATAAAATTTAATGTACCTACCCATATTTGTAAATGTACTGTTGGTTTTCCTATAAAAATAAAAATAAATAACATACTCTGTCTTGCAGCAGAGGAGCGCTATTTTTGAATATATTTTTTATCGCTTGTATCAAGGGGCTACCGCTGTAGAGGTAGGTACTTCCATCCACGATTTTCGTAACTAAGGACCTTGGTCACTTTTACTACATTAGGTACATACCATCTTATGTCTTTTCGCTTCGTGTCTAGGGGTTTCATATTTATTTATGTTTATCAGTGACCTTGAGTTTCTTGCTGGTTCTTCTCGGAGCATTTAGAAACAGCAATGCGTCGGTGGAGATGGGCTGCTGTTTACATTTAGCCAATCTTAATTCATGAGTTTAGAGTGCTTTGTTATTAGACTATTGACCTTTCTAAGTGTAATTTTTGTACCTACACCAAATAAATTATTTTAGATAAGATAAGATAAGATATTTATTGTGCATGAATTTAGGTACATGTTTGTTTGAATTTTGACTTAGTTGTTTAGTACCTATACCTAAGGTTCTGCCTAGTTTGGGGCTGAAAAGCGCTGTGTAAATTATTATGTGTTCAAACGTCCACGTCAAATTGATAATAAATGCTCCGACTCAGAAGGCCGGCGCGGCGTAACCAAATGAGCCAACAGGCCCGTCAAAGTCTGCCTACCCCGTCGAGAAAAGGCTTGTAAATATGTAGTCTGGAATATCTAATGTTCTAGACCAATATCTAAGGAGAGTTTCAACTGAATAATTCACCATATTTGGTTGGTGTAACATTTGTATTATTAGATTTAGCGTCCCTCTCTAAATTGTGGGGGGTGTGTGAGACGGAGTGATTTAAGCTGTCGAGACGTCACATGTAAGTAATGGCCTCTTAATTTCGGGTGCTGTTAAGGGGAAGACCTTTTGTGTATTTTGACTGAATTGCAAACAAACCTGCGATCCAGACATTGACATTTTTCACAACTCCTTTAGTAGTTTTAAATGCAGATAACAAAGACTGAAAAATAATCAATAAATATGTTAACTTGTTAGATTACATAATAATATAGTTGTTTAATTAAGTACTTACGCCATTAAAATTTATAGTAAACTAGCGGATGCCCAGCGGCGCTGCCCGCGCGGATTCCGTTTATTCCCGTTCCCGTGGGAATTTCCGAAAATCCCTTCATAGTGGTTGCCTACGACATATTTAAGACACCTACATACCATATTTCAAATAGCGGGTGCCCAGCGACGTTTTCCTGCTTGGATTTAGTTTATTCCCGTTCCCCTGGGAATTTCCAAAAATCCCATTATACCAATTTCCTATGACATATCAGACACTTTCATACCATTTTTCAAGTTTCTAGGTGTTATCGTTTCGGAGTAGTACGTATTTCTCTTTTTAACCAGTTTTTATATTTTCCCGTGGGAATGAGATATTTTCCTGGAATAAAAAGTACCCTAGATGTTGACCCGGGTACTCAGTTATCTCCATACCAAATTTCATCAAAATCCGTCCAGTAGTTTTTGAGTGATGCGTGCACAACCAGACAGACAGACAGACAGACAGACAGACAAAAATTCCAAAAATTGGTGTTTCGGTATCTATATCGATAACTATATACATTACCGTTAAAATTTTCAAAAAATATTTAATGTACAGACACGGCCCCGTTAGAGTTTTATTATATGTATATAGATGTTATGTAAGTAACATAAGTGTCATATATGTCAGAAGATATATTATGTAATAATTAACCTATTATTTTGAAAATGTGATAATATATGATGGATGGGGTGTGCTAAAATAGACAAATAAATAGTTTTCAAAAGGCGAATAAAACTAAACTTAGCTGACCAAAGTCAAAGTCAAAATTTTATTCAAAGTAGGAACTTATAAGTCCACTTATTGAAAGTCATTGCAACTATACCACTACCGACGACAACGACACCGACAGACTTAAGTCTCATGTTACTCTGCCCTGCGGGCGTATTCACGGAGATTCGATATTCGACTCGAAATCGGAAATTCTGTCGATTCCTTATGTCAAATATGACATCTGTGAATAGTCCAACTCGAAACCTATCGACAGATTTTCTGATTCCAAATCGAATACCTATCGAATCTCCGTAAATACGCCCGCTGATTGGTTGATGAAAAGCGTTATCTATATACATATAATAAAACTCTAACGGGGCCGTGTCTGTACATTAAATATTTTTTGAAAATTTTAACGGTAGTGTATATAATTATCGATATAGATACCGAAACACCAATTTTTGGAATTTTTGTCTGTCTGTCTGTCTGTCTGTCTGTCTGTCTGTCTGTCTGTCTGTCTGTCTGTCTGGTTGTGCACGCATCACTCAAAAACTACTGGACGGATTTTGATGAAATTTGGTATGGAGATAGCTGAGTACCCGGGTCAACATCTAGGGTACTTTTTATTCCAGGAAAATATCTCATTCCGACGGGAACATATAAAAACTGGTTAAGAAGAGAAATACGTACTACTCCGAAACGATAACATCTAGAAACTTGAAAAATGGTATGAAGGTGTCTGATATGTCATAGGAAGTTGGTATGAAGGGATTTTTGGAAATTCCCACGGGAACGGGAATAAACTGAATCCAAGCGGGAAAACGCCGCTGGGCACCCGCTATTTGAAATACGTTATGTGGGTGTCTTAAATATGTCGTAGGCAACCACTATGAAGGGATTTTCGGAAATTCCAACGGGAACGGGAATAAACGGAATCCGCGCGGGCAACGCTGCTGGGCATCCGCTATAATTTCATATAACTAATCAGAACAGATAACGTGAGATTTAACAGCGGTCAGCTAATTTTACTTTGATGTGCGTTTCGGAAATTGGTGATAAGACTTTAAAAAAACCGGCCAAGTGCGAGTCGGACTCGCGCACCGAGGGTTCCGTACAACCTTGCAAATTTATGGTTTTCGTAATTTTTCCTTTATCTATGCTATAAGACGTTGCTTCGTATCAAATTTCAAGATTCTGAGTTCACGGGAAGCACCCTGTAGGTTTTGATTCCCTTGCAAGTGTCGAAAATTTGCGGCATAAACGGCTGTATCTTTTGATTGCGTTGGCTTAGAAGTTTGATTTTTTCACAGCTTCAAGGGACAGTAGACCTGAGTAATTGATATAAATTTCAGCTTCATACCTCCACGCGTTCCTGAGAAAAAGGGTCTTGACAGACGGACGGACGGACGGACAGACGGACAACAAAGTGATCCTATAAGGGTTCCGTTTTTTCCTTTTGAGGTACGGAACCCTAAAAATACTCGAGGCTTGATTCACATCAAAAAATGAAGTTAGTGATTCATGTGAAACGTGTGTATTTCCAGAAATGGAATACCTCTGCCTACTCTCTCGGGAATAAAAGTTTTAAGATTATTTTATAAACTAAATACTATCCGCAACACTTTTCATTAATTATTATTATTATCACAGTAGGTTAGGCCCTGCTAACAAAATCACTAATATACTTCGTCAAATTAGAAATAGTATATTTTATATCGAGGGACTAAACGAAGCCATTACATACCAGAGGTGGTTTGAGTCATGAAACCGAGGGTATATTAAGTTGGCGTTTAGTCTCGAGGTGCAAACTGTACTTTTCACTTTGAGTGCGAGAAAAATTGTCAATTTAGTACAAATTTATTTAAAACCCAACAAATTTACACTCGACAAAAATTCAGAAATTTTCGCGGTCAGTTTTTTCTTCTAAACCTGTCAGGCTGTCACAGATTAACAAAGAGATTTAAATCTATTTGCGGGTAAACAATTTAAAACACATGGCGCCACCTTCTTCGCGGAAAAACCATGGAACTAAAACTCTTCACATTTTCGCAATGAAGATGGTCCACACTCTACAGATATTTACTGGCTGTTTGAGGTTGTCTTTTTCTAATTAAGGAAATAAAAAAAAATTACTTTATACTCCATAGGGACTAAAGTGGTCACTAGTCCCGCTTCGTAGGGCTATATTGGCGTACTTTTAGAGCATGAGAAGTGAAAAATTATATTTAGACTAGATGTCGTGCGGTGCGCGAGGCCGCAAGCGGCCACGCGTGTCTCTGTGGGGTCGTATTTTGACAGAAAAATAAAGTATAATTTTGGGCGCCCATCTTGTTATAGCCATTTTTGATAATTTTCTATGCGAATTTTGACTTTTTTTAATATAAGGCGAAAAATAATAAAATTTTGTAAAATATTATTTTTCATGGCAACACTGCTTACTGAGACCCACAATCGCTCCATACAACCCAACTGTCCAAAGTGTTGCCAACTTGCCTAAAAATACCGATAAAAATTATAAAAACCTAATTTTTTCAGTAAAGAGAGAATACCGGAGCGGCCATTTTGTTTTTCCAGTTTTTCGGATTTTTCTAGTAAACTACAGGATATACCCTGTGCAATAACACTAATCACGTCTCTATAGCATATTGGCATCTGGGAGATCAATTCGGGTCTTTTGAGGTCTACCCTAAAAATTCAATCGGCCATTACTTTCAGTGTTGCCAGGTAAAATTCAAAAAACCTACAAAATGTCATAGGGAGAGATAAAATGTACCGTTGACTGTTACTCGTTTTTGCAAAATGTTAAAATTTCGAGTATTGACTTTTTACATTACAAAAGTAAAAAAATACCCAAAATTTTGGGAGAATTGTTAAACATAGCAACACTCCGTGATAGGACCTCTAACCCCGCTATACAAACCAACTCGCTCAGGTGTCGCCATCTTGCCGAAAATCAACACTCAAAATCTGGTAAAATTCATCTTTTTCTTTGGGAGCCACTCACAGGGCGGCCATCTTGTTTTTGCAGTTTTTTGAATTTTTCTGGTAAACTACAGGACATTACCTACGTGATGACACTAAAAACATCCCTGAAGCATATTAGCATCTGGGAGATCAATTAGGGTCAACTGGGGTCTAAAACCACTCCAACTTTGAAACACTATTACGGGGTCGCCATTTTGTTTTTTTAACTTTTTAAATAATTTTCGTAAATCATCTAAAAAGTTTAACCGATTCTAAAAATTTGATCCAAATCGGCCGGAAAAAAAAAGAGATACGATAAGCAACCCTGGCCGCCATTTTGTTTTTTTGAAAAGTCGGAATTTTCCCGGGGTCACTTTGCCATTTTGAACACTTTTTCCCCACAAGACTTTTCTCCAAAACGACTCCTTCTGGGAGAACAATTGTCAATGAGTCAGTGAGTCAGTGAGTGGTAGTCGAGCTTTATATTATTATATTATTACTAGATGTCGCGCGGTGCGCGAGGCCGCAAGCGGCCACGTGTGTATCTGTATGGTCGTATTTTGACAGAAAAATAAAGTCTAATTTTGGTGCGGCCATGTTTATTTAGCCATTTTCGATAATTTTCTATGTGAATATTGTATTTTTTTAGTATAAGTCGAAAACTAATAAAATTTTGTTAAATATTACTTTTCATGGCAACACTGTTTACTGAGACCCACAATCGCCCACAATTTTTCAGTAAAACCAAAACAACGGGGCGGCCATCTTGTTTTTTCTATTTTTCGGGATTTCCTGATAAACTACAGGTTATGCCCTATGCGATGACACCAATCACGTGCTTGTAGCATTTTGGCATCCAGGAGATCAATTCGTGTCTTTTGGGGTCTTTTCGTGATTTCAAGTGGTCATAATTATCAGTGTTGCCATTTAAATTTGACAAAATTTATTTTGATGGTTTAGCTTAAGCGATTGTACCCGGTAGATATACTTCTGCATTTGTAAAGTTTAAATATTTTGGATAAAACATTTTTTTACCATAAGTCAAAAATTAATATTAATTTCTCAAATATTACTTTTTATGGCAACACTGTTTACTAAGACCCACAATCGTTTCATACAAGCCAACTTTCCAAAGTGTTGCCAACTGGCTGAAAAATGCCTATAAAAATAAACAAAATTGATTTTTTTTAGTATAACGAAAATAAAGGGGCGGCCATCTTGTTTTTCTTGTTTTTCGGGATTTTCCCGTAAACTACAGGATTTTCCCAATGCGATGACACCAAACACGTATCTATAGCATATTGGAATCTGGGAGATCAATTCGGGTCTTTTGACGTCTACCCTAAAATTTCAATCTACCATAACTTTCAGTGTTGCCAGGTGAAAATCAAAAAACCTACTTTAGGTCATAGGGAGAGATAAAATGTACTGTTGACTTTTACTCGTTTTTGCGAAATGGTAAAATTTTTAGTTTTGACATTTTGCATTAAAAGTAAAAAAATACCCCAAATTTTTGGAAAATTCTTAAACATGGCAATACTAAGTAATGAGACCTCTAATCCCGCTATACAAGCCAACTCGCTCAGGTGTCGCCATCTTGTCGAAAATTGACATTCAAAATCTGGTAAAATTCATATTTTTCTTCGGGAGCAAATCACCGGTCGGCCATCTTGGTTTTTCAAATTTTCGGGATTTTCTTGTAAACTACAGGATATGCCCTATGCAATAACACCAAACACATCCCTATAGCATATAGGCGTCTGGGAGATCAATTCGGGTCAAGTGGGGTCTACAATAGCCTAAACTTTGAAACATTACTACGCGACCGCCATTTTGTTTTTTCAACTTTTTAAATAATATTTGCAAATCATCTAAACAATTCTACAGATGCCAAAAATTTGAACCGAATCGGCCAGAAAACAAAAGAGATACGATAGGCAAGCCTGGCCGCCATTTTGTTTTTTTGAAAAGTCGGAATTTTCCCGGGGTCACCCCGCCATCTTGAACACTTTTCCCCTACATGACTTGACTCCAAAACGACTCCTTCTGGGAGAACAATTATGTCAATCAGTGAGTGAGTCAGTGAGTCAGTGGTAGTCGAGCTTTATATATTATAAACTAAATGTCGCGCGGTGCGCGAGGCCGCAAGCGGCCACGCGTGTCTCTGTGGGGTCGTATTTTAACAGAAAAATAAAGTCAAATTTTGGGGCGGCCATGTTAATTTAGCCATTTTCGATAATTTTCTATGTGAATATTGTCATTTTTTAGTATAAGTCGAAAACTAATAAAATTTTGTAAAATATTTCTTTTCATGGCAACACTGCTTACTGACCCCCACAATCGCGCCATACAACCAAACTTTCCAAAGTGTTGCCAACTTGCCTAAAAATACCGATAAAAATTATAAAAACCCATGTTTTTCAGTAAAGAGAGAATACCGGAGCGGCCATCTTGTTTTTTCAGTTTTTCGGATTTTTCTGGTAAATTACAGGATATGCCCTATGCAGTGACACCAATCACGTCTCTATAGCATATTGGCATCTGGGAGATCAATTCGGGTCTTTTGAGGTCTACCCTAAAAATTCAATCGGCCATAACTTTCAGTGTTGCCAGGCGAAAATCAAAAACCTACAAAAGGCCATAGGGAGAGATAAAATGTACCGTTGACTGTTACTTGTTTTTGCAAAATGGTAAAATTTCGAGTTTTGACTTTTTGCCTTAAAATTAAAAAAATACCCCAAATTTTGGGAAAATTCTTAAACATGGCAACACTACGTTATAAGACCTCTAACCCCGCCATACAAGCCAACTCGCTCAGGTTTCGCCATCTTGCCGAAAATCGACATTCAAAATCTGGTAAAATTCATCTTTTTCTTTGGGAGCCAATCACAGGGCGGCCATGTTGGATTTTCAGTTTTTCGGATTTTTCTGGTAAACTACGGGATGTGCCTAAAAAGATGACGTACCACTTGTAACTGTACGATTTCGGCAACCATGCGTCTAATTCGGGTCAAGTGGGGTCTACAATAGCCTAAACTTTGAAACCAAAGACGTTTAAAGAAAAAGTTTCTCTCTCCTATAGACTGCTAATGTTCTAAAAACACTATGGAAACCGCTTCAACCAAAAATCGGGGAGCGGGGGGCGAAGTATGAGATGACGTACTAAATGTCAATCAATTTACCAATAGTATTTAGAGGACATTTTGCGCTCGGCCAATCAGAAAGCTCACGTATTATTTTACTTTTGAATTTACTGCAATAGTGACGGACTAGTGAAGTAATCATATACCACACAATCGATATCGATAAATGCTGCAACCTGTACTATAATTTCATTTGATTTCAAAAATTTACAAATTTGAATTATAAATATAAATTATCTCATTATTTTACTTCCTTCTTTAAAAAAAATCCTTCTTTACTTTAATATAAATGCAAAAGTAACTCTGGGTGGCTGTCTGTCTGTAACATTTTTACGGCTAAGCCAATGAACCGATGTCGATGAAAGGTAGGAATATAGGCTGCACCCTGAGGAAGGATATAAGTTTTATTTCATTCTGCAAAGCGGATGAAGTTGTGAGCAAAAGCTAGTATCTCAAGAAGCTTTTTAGACTTTAGGTAAATGTTATTCTATTTTTAAATTCTAAATGAATAGTATGATTCGATCTTTAGAACACTAAATTTTTTTTGAGGTTGGGATCTCTTGGAAATCTGAAAATCATTTCGAAAAAATATTGCAAATTTTATCGACATAAAATTATTCTATCGATATTGTATATTTTTTGTCAAGCACTAAGGAAATGTTTATAAATAAAAATACAAATATTTAAATATATTTTTTGTGGTGTAGTCTGAACAGGAAAATACTAACAGGTGATAGGTAACGCCTGTATTGGATTTCCGCTAATTTACTGTGGAGTTTCCGCACCAAACAACTACGCAAGCGGGCATATTTTTGTCAAAACCGAGAGCTTGTTTCGATCTGACTTCCAATATGGCATTGTGTTGTCAAACCAGCGGCCACGTGAAAATACGGTCTGTCAACCGAATGTTGGCGAGGATTCACTAGGGCGAGATTTCCTACATTGGCACTCTATAGGAAAGAGAATGATTTTCTTCCAACCTCTTTGTTTGAAACATTACTACGCAGCCACCATTTTGTTTTTTCAACTTTTTAAATAATTTTCATAAATCATTTTAAAATTTTAACCGATTCCAAAAATTTGAGCCGAATCGGCCGGAAATCAAAAGAGATACGGTAGGTAAGCCTGGCAGCCATTTTGTTTTTTTGAAAAGTCGGAATTTTCCCGGGGTCACCCCGCCATCTTGAACACTTTTCCCATACAAGACTTTTCTCCAAAACGACTCCTTCTGGGAAAACAATTATGTCAATCAGTCAGTGAGTGAGTGAGTCAGTGAGTGGTAGTCGAGCTTTATATATTATAAATAAATATAAATAAATAAATTATATTCTCCTTAACAAGCAACACTCCTCAACATTTGATATGTTTTGTTTGCCAAGTTTTAATTCTCAAAGTTTTAGGTCAGAGTCAACTGAATATTAACATACAATATTATTGCTATAAGTATTTATCGTAAATTCTAATATGTTATAGATTTCAGTTTGGGAGTTTTGTGAAATGTGTTAAGTTTAATGTGAGGGGTTCGGAGAAGCAGGTTTAAGAAATATCAGTGTGATTAGAACTACATTGTTGATATGTTTATTTATTTCAGAAGCTTTACTTTTTATACAACATGTAACAGAGAGAAATTAGTTTGTTCAGTATCGACTACTTATTCGATTTTAGCTATTTTTAATATGTGTAAAATTTTTCCCAAAAATGAATTAGCGTAGCTGAATTTAGTGCTTTCTATGGAAATCGTGTTATTATTAATCGATATTTAAGAAAATTGGTTAGACACAACTAAGGTTCGATTGCATCATATTTTTTTTATATTAATATACTAATTGGGGCGTATGAGGAATTGCGCTTTTTCTGTTACGCTTTGTATATAATGTTTCATTTTATGGTTTTTTGTTTATTGAGCGATTGGAAATAGGTACCTATAGCCTTCAGCTTCAATTCCGTTGGGATAGATTTTGCCTCGATATTTAAAACCTTTTGATAAGACCTATAATATTTGTTTGTAATGTGTTTTAGTTGGATACATTGAGATTCGATTTATAGTTTGATGATGGGAATACGGGAATAAAATGTAGACTTTGTTACTTAGTGATAATGTGGCTTTCCATTGAAGAAATAGTTTATAAAATCGGTGCAGCAGGCGTATTCACGGAGGCTCGTTCAATAATTGGACTTGTAAGGTCCTATTTTGAATAAAACATTTTGACTTTGACTTTGCTCGACACCGTTTCCGTTCGATTCAGATCGAGTGAAAAATTTTCCGAACTCGAATCTATCGAATTCGGAAACTGTATTCTAGGCGTTTCTGACAGCCACGGAAAAAATTCCGAATCCTTTTGTCAAATATGACATTCCTTTTTCGATACCGACATCTTTGAATAATCCATCTTCGACAGATTTTCCGATTCTGAGTCGAATATCGAAGCTCCGTGAATACGCCTGCAGTAGTTATTGAGTTTATTAAACATACAAATCTTTCCTCTTTATAATATTAGTGTAGACTTTCAAATGTCAAAGATTATGGAAAGTCATTGCAACTCCACTATATTTTTTTATTGTCGTTTATGGAGGAGCGAAGGTGGAATGCTCCTTCATCGTGAAAAGGGAAGATCTTCCTTAGGCGAGGTCACGAGGTGGTCGTGCGTGGGGACCGCAGTCCAACGGTTGATGTTGGACGGTTGTATTTATACAAACTCATTAGAAAACTTCGATAGCGCGGTTTAGAACTCGGCCGTCTATTGGCGAGTTCTATGTAGTGTCGCTACCCTTTATTATACATAGGTATACTCACACCACATCCCCGATGTTGGCAGAGCTATCCACTCTTCGTCAGTGCCGTGTAAAACTAAATAAATAAATAAAACAGAGTACCTCATTTTCCGAACTCGTTGAAAGCCATTAAAAGCGCACTTCATTAACCCGAAAAACGCCCAAAATAAATCTAGAAATAATTCCGGAAAGTACCCGAGGCCACCTGCCCACTTAACGCCGTATTTACTTTAGGGTTAATATAGGTAATGGCAAAAATGGCCGCTAACCCTTAATGCGCCATAGTTGTTTTATAAGCCGTTATAGCGCTCTTAGGAGACTTGTAAACTGCTTTTATATTTTATATGATACTAGCAGCGCCCCGCGGTTTCACCCGCGTAGTTCCCGTGGGAATACGGGATAAAATGTAGCCTATGTGTTATTATGATGTATTTACTAGTAAGACATGAGACTAAAAAGAGCTGCCCTTGAGTTTCTTGCTGGCTCTTCTCGGGGTACTGCATTTGGAACCAGCAACTCGTCGGTGGAGATGGGCTGCTGTTTACATTTAGCCAATCCTCATGGACGAGTTTAGTGTGCCTTGTTTATATTGACATTACAAAGTGTATTTTTTATACCTAATGAAATAAAAGAATTTTGAATTTGAGTTTGAGTTATAAGCTATAAAACTGTAAAGTTTCATCAAAATCCGTTCAGTAGTTTTTGCGTGAAAGAGTAACAAATATCCAGACATCCATACATGCAAACTTTCGCTATTACAATATTATAGTAGGATTATTAGTGTTTCTCCACTATATTATGCATGTATTATATACACATAAACCCTCCTCTTGAATCGCTCTATCTATAAAAAAACCGCATCAAAATTCGTTGCGTAGTTTTAAAGATCTAAGCATACATAGGGACATACAGACGGGAAGCGCCTTTGTTTTATACTATGTAGTGATGATAGTGATAATAAAATCACAAGGTACAATAAAAGATTGTGTACTTAGTGAATTGCCTTAGACGTATGAAGCAATCTAATAAATAGTAATACTAAACTCTTCAAGCCTTAGGCCGCAAGGGATTGGCACAGGTACCTACCATTATTTGAACTGAGATTCTTATCTACAGCATGTCGCTACCTAGAGTCGACTGCCACTCGCAGCACTCTGACTGAATAATATATATATATTGCCTGTAACTTACATGTGTGGTCTGTCTACCGTTAGTGTAAGTTGGTAAATAAATAAATAAATTATGAAATTAAAAGTGAGAGCAGTGATAGCCTCTGCTTCACATGGTGATAATCAGTAAGGCTCGGGTTTGATTCCTGGCATGTATATGTCCCAGAATTAATTCTGAGGCATGTGTAACACACCCGGTCCGGCGATGGGCTCACCACTACGTTATGGGGTCCAAAGAATGTCTCGTGAGTGGGTATTTCCAGAAATAGATACCTCTTCCTACCCCCTCGGGGATAAAAAGTGTGAGATTATTATTTATTTATTATTATTTAAAAATTTAAATATATACTCGTATTCTAGGAGACCGCTGTGGACTCCAACAATAAGTACTTCAACGATTTAGCGAGTATTTTGGACTCCAGTAAATCTGATTTAGTGCAGAGCAGCGGTCGGCTCCGGAGTGAGTATTGTATATAAATTATAATCAATAATCATCAGCCCTAGCTCTTCCCGTTATTTAGAGGATGTCCAAGTATATAATGTGACGATATAGGCCCTACTATAAATCTTATTAGTGTAGGACGCCCTCCGGCTAGATGGGATGGCGATCTGCGAAAGGTTAACAATTAGACTGTATGTTTTTTTGACGTGACAACGTCTTATAATTCGATGGAGCCGGTTGCATGCACGAAAAAGTATGACGTATGCGGTGTTCCAGTGCAAGCGAGAGCGCGCAACGAGCGACAAAGAGGCACAATCCATTCCATCAGTATTTTCTTATGACGTTGTCACGTTCAACTATCGTCAGTAAACCAACTTTACAGACAACCGATTTTTTTTATGTTTGTTACCTCAGAACTTTCGACAGGGTGAACCGATGTTAATGATTATTTTTTATTTGAAAGCTGGTGTTTCCCGAGTGGTCCTATTTCAATTCGGTGAAGTTCTGACAATGGCATCCATGAGAAAGTCATATTATGTTGAAGTCGGTTTTGTACTCTTTAGAGTACTATATTATCATACAAAAACTTTGCTTTTAAGCGTCAGTTCAGTTAATACGAATGCAAGCTGTCGTTTGGACGTTTCAAAATAAATGAGAAATAAACAAATGAGCAGTGATAGCCCAGACGGTTAAAGAGCCGGCCGAAAATCAGTGACGCTCGGGTTCGAATCCTGGCATGTACCAATGAGTTTTTCAAAAACTTACGTACATATTTATCACTAGCTCGACGGTGAAGGAAAACATCGTGAGGAAACCCGCAGGTCTCAGAATTAATTCTGGGACATGTGTAAACAGACCCGGTCCGGCGATGGGCTCACCACCTATCGCGTTTAAGGGTCCAATATATCTCGTGAAATGTGGGTATATCCAGTAATGGAATACCTCTGCCTACCTTCTCGGGGATAAAAAAGGCGTGAGGTTATATTATTATTATTATATATTATTACAAATGACACTTTATTTTTATTTTGTAAATATTTGCAGATTTTTACAAGAAACTCATTCAAACTGATGCACAAATAAGGAACTTGAAGAAGGGGATCATATCTGTGCACAATGAAGATTTAAGTCCATTCAGATTCAAAAGGTCTATATTCCACCATAAAAATAAAAAAGTTGCTGCCAAAATCAAAAGTCAAGAGAATGGGACGGATAGCGTTAGAAACGAGACGCGTACTGTTCAAGAAAAGGATACGAAAAAGTCAAAAGTTAAAGATAGAAGACCTAAAAGGGACTTTAACGACACAACTAAAATACCGGCGGCCATAGTTTTTGAAAAAAAGAAGTTAGTCGTAGAATATGAGCCGATAAATGGTAAGAAGAGCTTTCCAAAGTGCTCGCATGGACTTCAAGACTTCAAACTTTTCGAGAAACAGCTGAAACATCCGTTCTACAAAAGCTCCCAAAGGTTAGACGAGTTGTTGCAACAGTTCATGGAGAAGAATCTGAACGAGATGGCTGAACCGTTTACCCTTAACTCCTGGTTGGGGAAGAAGAAAATTCAGCACCACAAAGAAGGTACTTCAACCACTGACACAACCGAAATTTCTGACACAGCAGCTACAGTAGATACAGAATCGTTTACAGCAGAAATGTATGGCGCGTCAGACAAACCGGACGATGAATACCCAAAACCGAATTTGAGCAAAACAAAACTGCTAAAAAACGAACTTTTTAATATTTGGAATACTGAAGATTTCATACCTGTGGAAATGAAGAAAGAATATCAGCATCTCGCTCACGCCAAAGAAAAACGAAAGGAGAAGACTAAACTGAAAACAGCCTACGATTCTACTAGTACATCTAGCTACGACATTATTCTCAGCATTTCTACGATTATGTAAGTCGAAACTAATGTTCCTATCAAAAATTAAAAAAAAAGCATTGTTAGCTACAGTTTTTTACTTTATAACCTTCTTGACATAATTAAAAACCATACCTAATTCTACTTATTATGTAAAGTTGATGATGATATAAAAATGCCTGACGTGAAGTTCATGAAAGAGATAGATTGATTTTAAAAACTGTGACACAATTCAAACACGGTTGTTTAGTCCCATACTAGCCAGAGTCTGTACTACGGATACTAAATAATTGATCCACATACATAAATAAATATAAACATCCAGACATGAAGCAAAGAGACATGTTCACGCACACAAATGTTGGAAAGAGGCGGGAATCGAACTCCGAAAGTAGAGTCACTTCCAGCTGAGTCAACAGGTCCACCAATTATTGTCGCATGTGTTTGTCTGTTTCAGAAATCCCGCACACAGCAAAAAAGTTACAAAGCAGTTACCGAAACTAGAGCTAGATAACATAGTCCAGGGAAGAAGACTGATGCAAGTTGATGATGAAGATGAAGAGGCTCTTGGATACGAAGATTTTCAGGAAGTATTGTCTGATGATAAAGAGAATCATGATGAGACAGACAGACAAGTAGACAGGTTCAAACGACAGGTAAGTTTTTTGTCTTGATTCTACTGATTTTGGAAGCTGGAATGTGATATATTATTTAGAATATAGCGTTGATGATGCTGTTGGTTTAGTTGATGGTGATCATATTATCTTTAAAGTCAGAAGTTGTGAGTTCAAGTGAACTTCAAGTCAAGTCAAAATTCATTAATATCTGTTGGTATACTTGGGTAAATCAATAGTCTAATAACAAGGCACTCTGAACTCGTCCATGGAGATTGGCAGACTGTAAACAGCAGCCTTTCTCTACCGACGAGTTGCTGGTTCCAAATGCAGTACCCCGAGCAGCAAACTCAAGGGCCGCTCTTTTTAACTTAATTCTGAAGCACACATTTTGGTTAATAAAAGCTCGGTATACATTACAATTAGTAATTATCTACTTCTTCAACAGGATCCTAAATCAGATAATGTATTAGAAAACGTGTTTCCTATCAAATATAGTCCCCCAGGAGTTTGCAACCCGAATTGGAAAGGCCCCATGCCGCTATACCCTGACGAACTAAATATAATGATCAAAAACACATTCCCAAATATCCCAAAGATACCGGTAAAAGCTAATAGGGATGCTGACAGCGAGAGATCTGAGAAAGATCTCAGCGATCTCGAGTACATAGAAGATTATACTAATAGCAAATACGATAAATTGGTGGAAATGGCACAAGCTTATAGTGACTATGGGGTGCTAGATGGGAAGAAAGACGCTATGAGGACTGATAAGAATCAAGGTAAATCTGAGAATCGAATAAAGATGTCTGTTAGTAAAGAAGAGATGGATAAAAGAACGGAATTAAAAAGAACAGGTAAATACAATTCAATTTATTATTATACACACACCGGCACAATTAGCGGAACAGAAAAAAAAAGGAGAAAAAAGAGGGAATTTAGAACAATGAATGTAATTTTTAAACAATATATTATTTAAAATGAAACAACAATTAAATTAACATGTTTTGACATTCATTTGTAACACCATACTTAAAATTTTATAAAAATAAAAATTAAATTAAACAAAATGCATTTTTCTTCGATTTTTAATTATAGAGAAACAGCAGAAAATTCAAGATTTTCCAAAGTTTAACAACAATTTCAATGACTGTTCAATATCGAGTGTTTCCTCCTCGTGCTCTGATGAGGGTTTCCATCCGTCTGGGCATGCTGCGGATGATGTTATCAATGGTTTCTTGGGGCAACCTCTGCCATTCTTCAAGTAATGCGTTTCGCAACTCGTTGAGATTATTGGGAGGGGGCATTCTTGACTTTACACTCCTCTTTAGCAAGTCCTAGACGTGTTCTATAGGGTTCATATCGGGGGACCGTGCTGGCCACTCCATCACCGTTATACCAACATGGTTTAGGTATGTCTGTACTGTGCGAGCACTGTGAGCCCGAGCATTATCCTGCATTAGAATGAAGTTGTTACCAATAAAGGGGGCAAATGGCACAACATGTTCTTCTAAAATCTCCCTGATATACCGATCAGCATTCAGATTCCCGCCATCGACCACTACTAACTCCGTACGAGCTCCTAAACATATTCCTCCCCAGACCATAATTGAACCGCCGCCATATGCAACTGTATTTTCAAAATTAGACTGGATATACCGTTCTCCTTTGCGTCTCCATACTCGCTGCCTTCCATCAATTTGATTTAACATAACTCTGCATTCATCAGTAAAAAGAACCTGTCCCCAGTCGTCGAAGTCCCAATCACGATGTTCACGACCAAAGTGTAGACGGTTTGTGCGATGATGTCTCTCAAGTTTTGGGGCTTTGGCGGGCACATACGAGCCTATACCCACTTCTTCGAATCTTCTACGAACTGTCCGCTCACTCATCCTTACTGCTCGTACCTCTTCCAGTAAATTTCGAGCCTGCACCGCCGTTAGTCTCGTGTTCCGTCGGACTTGAAGTTGGAGAAAACGGTCATCCCTCCTTGAAGTACACCTTTTCCGGCCTTGTCCTCTCCTTCTCACTAGAGCATTCGTCAATCTGTATCGTTGGATGCTACGATAAATCGTTGATAACGATCGACGAAGGCTTCTGGCAATCGATCTGTAGGTTTGACCATTTCTCCTCATTTGATCTGCCCTAATGATTTCTGATGGCGTTAAATCAGGCATAATTAGATGCTCGTAAATTATCAATATGCGAAAAAACTCAAAAGCCTCAAAAACTGCAATTCAAAGCTTTTCAAATGGAATTCACGAACCTTCTAAAAACGGACAAGCGGTGGAAAAAATTAATCAATGAAAATTAAAACAAAAGAATGAAAAAAAGGGCAGTCGCTTAGTATTCCATTTTTAAATTAAAACCCAAATTTAAAAAAAGCTTGTTTAGCCGGCCAGTAACACGCAAAAATGCGTAAATACTCCCTTTTTTTTCTGTTCCGCTAATTGTGCCGGTGTGTGTAGTATAGCCTTAATAGTTGAAGCTATAAATATAAATAATAAAAGTCCGATAAAAGTAGAAAAGTTCAAATATCGAACCACAACCTCAACCTGTAGAAAACTTAATTTTCGAAATTGATACACAAGCAAAGCGCTTATTAGCAAAATTTCCATTATATAGTTAAATTGTAAATCTATTACAGGGTCACAGGAAAATGAAGGCTTCAAATTAGAAATTAAACCGGATATAAAAGAATACTTACCTAAACCAGATCTATTAAAAAAGATGTCCAAACATATAAAATTCAGTAAAGATAAGTTACATGACTCTAGTTACCATAGCACCACTCTGCTTCCTGTCAATCCTGACAATGAATTCTTATACACACAAAATTTTTCACAAAGCTTCGATCCAACTTCTGATTCTACAACAACTATAGTGAAAAAGAATAATAAAGATGATTATGATCCCGACTTCATGTATACTCTTAATAAAATTAGAAGAACTTTGAAGTCTATAGTTGAAGCAGAAGTTGATAAAGTTGTGGATGACCACGACGAGGATTACCAAGGTGATTATGATGAAGCTAGAGAAAACAAAAAACTCAGTGGAGCAATCAGACATAAAAGAGAAGTAAAGGATGACAATTCTAATGAAATTCAACCAAACATAAGTGATATCGTTGAACCATTCAAGTCAGTAAATCAAACCTTTAATAGCAAAGAGGTTTCCGGGGATAGAAATGATGAAAATAATTTTTATGATATTTTTGATGATATTTCCATAGTACAAGTTGATTACATTGACGATGAATCTGAAAATCCATTTGACTTATACCCACAAATCAAAAACGAATCTACTGAAAGGACAATCGACAATATTGGAATGGAATTTGATAACCTGAACGAATCATTTACAATTTTAAGTCCAAATAATGCAAAAAAGAAGAGATGCGCTAACTTGTTTGATATACCTAAAGATACCGTTAGTGTTGATGGTCAAGAAACTTCAAAAGTTATTCCAAATGACAATAATACTAATTTAAATAGCTTTGCGAACTCAATAAACCCTCTTAGCGATTTATACACAGAGACTGTCCGCAATTTGAAAAATAATTCAGATGACTTTCATTCTCCGAATGAATCCTCAATAATTTATATTACCACCGTAAAAATTCCCAACAGAACTGATGATAGAGATATAGCAGCTGATGATAGTAAAACTATAATTAATGATAAAGACGATGCAGCCGATATTAATAACACAAAAATGATTATTGATAGTAAGAATATTAATAATACAGGTTTAGAACCGGGTGAATTCTTGATGATGCTATCCAAAGTGTTCGGCACGTTAGCCGGTGTTGTTTTTGATGATAATGCAAACGATACCAATCCTGGGTAAGTACAATTGATAAAATTAATTATAGAGGCGCTATGCTACGCCCTGTTGCAATACAAATTTTGTGTGGATGACAGCAGCTGTCAAAATACCTCATCGGGGCTGTCATACGTAGAACTGTCATAAGAAGATCCGTCGTAGACACTTCTCGTGCTTGATCCACAATCATCAACTCATCATACATGGTCGTCAGTTTCGTGGACTCTTTGTCTGACTTTTCCTCAGTATTTCACAACCTATTCTTTACTCTTGTAACTACTTCATCTTAAACCTGTAACAGCCCACTGCTGAGCTAAGGGTATTTCCTTACACAAAAAGTATTGTAACTACATAAATGATTGTGAATATAGTACATGGATGTATCTAGTCGCAAAGCCAATATCCGTGAACCTTAGTCGAAAAAGCTTTGTAATCATCGTCAGTCCACATCAGTTCAGCTTTCTTTATTTAGCAATCCCCATTCTCATCCACTTTGCAAACGATCATGATTTCACCAAGTTTTGGGGCATCCCAATATACATCCAGGTAAGGTTTATAAGAGTAAATAATAAAATAATAATATTTTTCAGCAACCTTGTCCTAAAGTTGCTGAATAGCGCACAAAATTCAACGGAAAAGCCAAAGAAAGATATCATGTATCCAATATACGACTCGGATATGGTAGAAAACATAGGCCACAGATCAAGAGTCCTTTTGTCCGTGGAAGACGAGCATACCTCTGTTGAACATAAAACCGAAAAGACAGAGATAAAAGACGATAATGATAAAGGAGAGAAGAGTACAGAACCCAGTGATATTGTAACAGGTAGATATTATTTTATGTAATTGAATGTTTTCAAAGCGCCAATGTAGCAATTTTCCTGTCGCCTGTTCAACCTAAAATACATATAGTCCTTAAATAAGCCCGTTATCACTATCTAACTCGATAGCTATAACTAAGAGTCTGAGATTTAATTTTATATTTTTTTAATATATAAAATGGGGTAAAAACTGTACGCAACGGGATTCTAATTAATATATATTTTTAATAGGTAGGTATATATTCATAGATATTTCATTCAAAACAACCATTTTAGGTGTAAACAATATAACAACAGCAACCATAACCAGTCTTAATGTAACAAACACAGAAGAAGGAAATGCAAATACCCTTGCAAACGCAAACAAAAGAGAAGACGATAATTGTAAAGAAAACAAAACTCTAGTCAAAAGAAACGCTATTGGAAGCAACTTGGTGTTCTGGAATGATTTGTATGACGACGAATACGGGATACGAGTAGATCACATAGAGAAAGATTTCAGAGACAAGCAATCTAAGAATGATGTTATGAAGAAATCGGGTCAATGGTTGCAAGACAAAGTGAAGAGAATAGCCGGAAACATGAGAAGATTTAAGGATAATAAAGTGGATTCTAAAAGACCACTCAGGGATTTAAATGGACCGAGGTATTCTATTACACACATAGGTATTCCTGATGACTTGAAACAGTATTTGTTATTTACTGTTGAATGAGATGTTTTCCTCTAGTATACATACTAATATATATGTTGACCCAGATACTAAGTTATCACCATTATAAAAATCGTCAGTATTGATCAATTCGTTTTTGCGCAATACGTGCATAGACATATTGAAGGATATTTCAAAAATAAGTGTGTTGCTGTCTACTTCAATACCTACACTACTAATATTCTAATAAAATTTTCAGAAAATATGTCGTCGTATCGTTACAGTTTTATTATCGGTATAAAAACTGGTTTTGTTTCTAACTTTTTCCACGTTTCATTATGCACTTCATTCAAGATGCAAACTGTTTTTATGCCTGACAGACTGACTGTTAGTATTTCAATATTCATCATAAAGATTTTTATCACTCTTCCTTTTTTTTTCAGATTAGCCAACTATCCCAAAGAAAACAACGACAGAGTACATAAAATTTACAAAAGAGAACCGCATTTTGAAGCGGTAAGTTTAACATCAATTAATATTATTAAAGAAGTCAAGGATATTTCTTAAACATTGAATTCGACAAAAAATTAAGAAAAATACTATTTGTTGTTGACATTTAAACAATTTGAAACTTAAAAAAAACTAATAATGACATTGATCATTAATTTTTTCATTTAATACTGGCTGTTTTGCGTAAGTTCCGTGTCCGTAGGAAAATTATAGCCCAAGCTACTCCCAAAAAAGTAAGTTTTTTATTGGTGAAAGAATTAAAAAAAACGGTTCAGTAGTTTTTAAGCTTATTGGTTACAACTTACAAAAATACAAAGTACCAATCTTTCCTCTCTATAATTATTAGTGTAGAAAAGCATATGATCTGATTGATTTGAAACAGCTTGTACAGTCAACAAAGTTGTTAGGGTTACATGGCCAGTAACTAAGAACTCATTTTTCTGGGGTAGTCATAACTAAATCTTATTCATTATAGTTTATTTCAAAAGGTATCTTTGATCCCTATAATTTACAAAAAAAAAACTATAAATACATTTAAGGCTTTAAGAGAAAACTGAATCTTAGTTTCTGGAAATGTAACACTAACAACTTTGTTGACTGTACCAAGTAGAACCTTGTTCAAATCAAATGTTTTATTCAATGTAGGGGCTTATAAGTCATCTTATTGAAAGTCATTTCGACTCCACCGCTTCAGTATGTATAGTTGAGGAGGAGAAGCGGAGAAAGAAACTCGTCAACACATTATTCTTCTAAACAATCAATACAATACCAAGTACAAGTTACACGGTTTTAGTGCTTTGTTGAGCTGGAGAAAATTTACACCAAACATCATTGTCATTCAAATATTCATCTAACCTAAAATATGCCATTTTAAATTAAACCATTTTAATGTGATTTTTGAAAAAAAAATCTGGCAAATCTACAACAGCTTTACAAACCCATATAGGAATTAATAATTCGTCGTCGTCAACACATTATTATTTTAACTTATGTGATGATGACCTTGATAATGAAGAAAAGATCTTTCAGATGGAGAAAGAATCTAACAGGAAGACGAACTTTGCAGTGATGTCAGCGAATATGCAAGAGGTTTGTCGACAAGCAGCTCGAGCAGTGCAGCAGACAAGGAACGTTGTAGGTATGCATCTCTTAAATATTGCCCAGCTGAATGATTTTTAGGTTTTTGTATCCAAAGGATAAAAAGCCTTAACGACTTGAAGATACGGTCAATAATTGCATGAAAAGAATAAATACGCGCGGCTATTGGAGCGCCCCGTTCTTTGTTCTTTTCATGCAATTATTGAGCGTATGTCCAAGTCGCTTTTGTTTAATTGTTGTCTTCAAAATGCGCTCCGCCGCGCTTCCAGCGGTGTGCGCTGGGCCAAAGACTTTACGCTTTCCATCCGTCTGTCACCAGGCTGTATCTCATGAACCGTGATAGTTAGTTGAAATTTTCTAGTAACCAAGGCGTTGGATAAGAAATGATTTCACAAAATTCACAACTTAACCGCTAGTAAATAGTATAAATAAATTTAATAATAATCATAATGATCACAACCAAACCATAGGCAAATTATTAAATTTAGGGATCCTGTTTGTGGAGGTCCATCAATCTGTATAACAGGTAGGAGTCGCCTCGGCTACTTAGTAAGGATGCAGTTGGGGCTGCATTTTAATAGTTTTTTTTTTACAAACAAGATTTTTTTCGAGTTATTCTTATCATGCCCTTTCATTTGATACCATTAATATTGTAGAAATGCATTAAAAATAACTAGTCCGCTATCTTGGGTGGTCCGCCATGTTGCATTTAGAATGACGTCACACTGCTAATCATGCATTGTCATCCAATCCAAACGTGTAAATAAAGTTTCAGCTCAATAGGTTGAAGATTTATTTATAATTTTTTCACTGTAAATGAGAGCTATGTTGGCCTACTGAGCGGCGACCCCGTTCCTCGGGTTCTGGCAGAATTAACAGCCAGTCATAGCCCCGCGGCTTTGACGTAGAGCTGAGCCATGACCCTTTTGCTTGCATGATACGCTTTACACGACCATCTTCTTGTTCTGTACTCCTCTTTGTTAATTGTGTTTAGTGAGTGTGTAGATCTGTGTATTATTCAAGTAAATAAAGTGTTTTCTATTCTATTCTATTCTATTCTAAGATAACTGCTTCAAATTTTTATTGCAAGATTCCACCCGAACAAACGTATATGGAGGAGCGGGGGTGGAATGCTCCTCCATCGTGAAAAGGGAAGATCTTCCTTTAGGCAAGGTGATCGTGCCTGGGGACCAAGGTCCAGCGTTTGATGTTGGACTGTTGTATTTATACAAACCCATGAGAATACTCCGATAGCGCGGTTTAGAACTCGGCCGTCTATTGGCGCGTTCTATGTAGAGTCGCTACAAATGAAATCTTGCAATTACCGATACCATTTTGTTTGACAGTCCGGGAAGACGAGAAAGAAGCGGCTGTGACGACAGGGCTAATGCATCAGCTAGTACAGCTGATGTCTGAGTTGGTGGATTACCAGGTCCAGCAGAAGACTTGTCTTCGTAAGTAGAAGGTTGATAATATATCAATAACTCAAGAAGAGCATCGATATCCTTACGGTTAAATAGCCTGCTTTTCATGATGAAAATCAGTGAGACTCGGGTTCGAATCCTGGCATGTATTTATGAGTTTTTCAAAACTTACGTACATATTTATCACTAGCTCGAGGGTGAAGGTCGTGAGGAAACCCGCAAGTCCCAGAATTAATTCTGAGACATGTGTAAACTGACGAGGTCCGCCGATGGGCTCACCACCTATCACGTTTAGGGGTCCAAAGAATATCTCGTGAAAAGTGGGTAAATCAAGAAATGGAATACCTCTGCGTACCGTCTCGGGCATATAAGGCCGGAGATTTTTTTTTTATTTAACTCAAGAAGCGGTCTTAAAATGACAGACGCGCGCGGCTGATGCGACAAGTCAATGTATGAAAATGACAGACGTCGGCCGTACGCGTCTGTCGCAGGCTTCGGAAATGGCGCCATACATTTTCATACGTTTACTATTGTCGCAACAGTCTGTAGCACCCACGGAAGTCTACCTTACAAAAGCAATACTTGTAGTGAGCTATCTCATGATGATTTAGTTTCTGTGTCTCCAGAGCTTCCAGCTGACCTTAAAGAGTTTCTGGAATGGCTGACACTCCCGAATTCAGCCGAGAAGCCTGATTTTAAGGATAACAAACTTATTACTGAAGGTAACTATTGGTCAATCACTATTAACTTGGTTGCGTTTATCTGTCTTTGTAGTTTCTTTCAGACTTCCTCATATTCATTCCTAATTCTATCAGTTCTCATCAATCCAAACATCCATCTCAACATCTTCATCTCAACTGCCTTCAGTCTGCTCACAATTGTATATTGTCCTAAATAAAAATATTTACTACCCCAATGCCATTCCGTAATAGTGAAAAAAGCATCCGATCCCATCCTCAGATCAGATTCCTCATGCCTTGGATGAAGCTACTGGCGCTGAGAAGGAGGAAAGCCACCCCGACACCAGATCTGAATGCCTGGGGACTCTCCATGCAGTCCAAGAGCTGATGCAGCAGTACTCCGAGATGAGCGATGAAGATAAGGTACTGTCAAGAGTTGATGCAACGGGATTAAATTTTTAACCTTAGATTGGGTTATATTGGGTTATAAAAAACAAGGTTGACGATTGTTTTGCTATAGCAGCTAGTCCAGCGTTGTTTAATTGCGAAAGATACAGAAGAAAATCACAATAATGATTTTGTTTTATTGCAGAGCAAAATGACGGGAGTCAAAGAATACTTGGAAAGCCAACTGGATTATCTGAATAAGCAACTTGCCGTTGACGAATTTAATGTAAGCATAGAATTTACTTAACTATGTCCGCAGACATCAGTCTCAAACCCAGAGGATTGGTTACATATACCAAAGTATTTTCCACCAGAGTACACGTGTCTCGGATCCAATTTGTGTCCCTGCTGGTTTCCTTCACTGTTGAACTGATGATAAATATGTACGTAAGTTATTT
Source organism: Ethmia dodecea (assembly GCA_963855545.1). Classification (NCBI taxonomy): domain Eukaryota; kingdom Metazoa; phylum Arthropoda; class Insecta; order Lepidoptera; family Depressariidae; genus Ethmia; species Ethmia dodecea. Next base: position 1,089,680 of record OY979463.1, on the reverse strand, counting down.
GAAAAAGTCACTGGTACTAAATGCTTTACCAGGAATCAAACCAGAGCATGCAAGAGATTTGGGCTTACTTCCAACATAGTTATCAGTGATTTTTAGGTGGCTAACGGGACACTATTACTAAGACTCCGTCCGTATGTGCATCCGTACGTCCATCATAAGGCATATATATATGCATATACATATATATATCATTTGAACCGTAATAGGTAGACACTTGAAATTATCATCATCATCATAAACCTATATTTGTCCACTGCTGGACATAGGCCTCCCATAATAAGCACTATATCGCCCTGTTTTCAGCCTGCCGCATCAATGAAATTTTCACATGGTGTGGATTATATTATTATGGGCGCTATAACAATAAACATAAATAAAAAACTTTCACGTGATTTTGTATTAAACCGTGATACTTCCTTACCCTTCGTTTGAATGGAATTTACGTCTTTTTTTGCACTCTTACAGCTATCAAATATCTACTCCAAAAGCATCATGCCACTTCGATTCAGAAGACATTTTCCAAGACATAGACCTGGAAACAGCCACAGAAACAGACGAAAGAGAAGAGCTTATAGACCGAAGAGGAGACTAAACAGGTTCATGAAGTTTGGAAAACGAAGAACCAAAACCACTGCTAATAGCTTCGATAATATGGACATTTCTACAGATCCAATTAGAAAAGGGATGGTTGAAAGAAAATTTAAGAACATCAATGGTAATGATTTCAAAGATGACGTCAAAAGAAATGTGAATGATGTTAAACATACAAGAGGTGCAGATGTGTATTACAAAGCTTTAGATGATGGAAAATATACAACAGATAATGTGCAGGACAAAAATTTTAATGAAGATCATATTGAAAAAGTTTGAAAGGTTTCTGAAGTTAAGACTTTAGTGAGCTTTTGTATCGAAACTAACTAGATTTCTTAGTGACAGTGTTTAGAAATGGGTATTTTCTTCTTCTTCTTTAGTCTCAGCCAAACATAGAGTATTTATTTCTATTAAGCGGGAAAAATCCAAGTCTCCTATTGGTCAAATGTTTATTTTGCGTCCGCCATTGTGTGAAGTCTCCTTTGTCTTGCGTTCTGTTTTTATCTAAAATATGTGTCTTACACCTTTGCTTGCACATTTTTCTTTTCAAAAAGATATGTAGGTATCTTTCCAGACTTGTGTTGTCTTAGTCTTGTTCGTCTCTTACCCTCTTTCTCTTTCCAGTCTCTCTCAGCAACAAGACTTATTTAATTGCTACTTTCTTTTATTTTTTAATAGATTTTACGATTTCTAATAAGGTTTCTGTGACCAATAAATAAATAAATTACGAATAGTGGAATTTACACTGTTTTATTTTTAATTAGTTCATCACTGTTAAAAAAGAGCAGTGATAGCCATACGGCTGAAGAGCCTGATTCACATGATGAAAATCAGTGAGGCTCGGGTTCGCATCCTGGCATGTACTTACGTACATATTTATCACTAGCTCGACGGTGAAGGAAAACATCGTGAGGAAACCCACAGTTCCCAGAATTAACTCTGTGTTACAGACCCGGTTCGGCGATGGGCTCACCATCTATCACGTTTAGGGGTCCAAAGAATATCAAGTGAAATGTGGGTATATCCAGAAATGGAATACCTCTGCCTACCCCCTCGGGGATAAAGGGAGTGTTTTTTTCGTCATTGTTAGCCTACTGCTACGCTATAGACGGTGGAAAATATGTATGACAAATACGCAAATAAAAATAGCCATGTAAAGAATGTATAAATGGAATATAAAATGTTTCGTTCGCCAGATCGCCGGGCACTGGTCGGTCGTCTCAATCAATAAGTTAGTACTTCCTCAGACGCGAGTTAATAATACAGTAGCTGCATTTTATTACTCCACCGTGCACCCGAAGTTAGGGTCTGTAATGTAGTGCAGCTGGTGTGACTTGGCTACTACAATAGAAGCAACTAGCGGCCCGCCCCAACTTCGCACGGGTAAAATGCATCTACCTATGTGATATTAAAAGGATTAATTTATAAAACCTTATTATGGTTTATTATTTAAGTTACAGACTTTCAGAGACTTTGGCAAACATTTATGTCAATTAACTATACGCGCCACAGCCTAGCTCGTCAGCCATAATGCGCGGGATTGTTGACAGTACGTAGCTCCAATAGAGTTCGCTTGAATCGATATTTATGGGCTAAACACAACCGTTTTGCATAGTTTGGGACTAAACAACAGTTTGTTCGAATTGTCCTAAAATGTTATTATTAAAATTTTAATTCGAATTTTAATTTAAATAAAAATAAAAAGATTATTGTTCCATTTGACGATGATAAACGAAAAGCCTAGGTAAGCCTTTTAATTTGAACCACTTTAGAATCTAAGTTACTGAGATAAATTAATAAACGTAGATGCTACACTAAAGCTATAAATAAATTACCACATACTCATATTATCCTATCCTATAATAAATACTTACTTGTGAATGGACGAGTCGGTAGAGGACGACCTAGGCGTACCTACATCGACCAGATCGGCGATGTGTTGAAGAAAAGCCAGATAAAGAGTACCCGAAACCGACGAGCATGCATGAGTCGTTTGATGGATGTGGGGGAAGCGCGAGAGATCTGCCAGGTTCGTAGCAAGTGGCGGTCTGTTGTCTCTGCCTACCCCAATGGGAAATAGGCGTGAGATTATGTATGTATGTATGTATAATAAATACGAAAGTGACTTTGTTTGTTTGTTTCTTACACTTTAACGGTTAAACCACTAAATCGGTTTTAAAAATTCGTTTACCATTGGAAAGCTACATTATAAGGGATTAACATAAGCTATTTTTCAAAATAAATACCAACATAGATTCAATATCGTAAAGATGCCAAATTACACAGGAGACACTATACTCACGCTCTCACAGTACTACACTTGAGTGCAGTAGAGTAGCGGACGAAAATTGCTAAAATTTTATTGTACTGTAGACCACTGGTAGTGGCACAATGCGAAGAAGCTGGTTACTAAATAAATAACTATTTTTTATTTTATTTTATTTACTTAATCTTAGGAAGACTAACAGCTATAAATAACTACACTATAAATGCTTATATATATATATAATCTCACGCCTTTTTTATCCCCGAGGTAATAGGCAGAGGTATTCCATTACTGGATATACCCACATTTCACGAGATATATTGGACCCCTAAGCGTGATAGGTGGTGAGCCCATCGCCGGACCGGGTCTGTTTACACATGTCTCAGAACTAATTCTGAGACCTGCGGGTTTCCTCACGATGTTTTCCTTCACCGTCGAGCTAGTGATAAATATGTACGTAAGTTTTAGGATCATGTACAGGGAATTTCAACCTTATTATATATTAAATTGATTACTAAATGGACTATAGTATAATGACAAAATACACGAACATTTTAGCTGTCGTGTCAACATGCAGTAAATATATTTTCAGACCCTTCGAATAAGGTGACCACATTTGAAGCTAACGTGGACAACGCGGGTGTTTCATTTACAACTTGCTTTTCCTCGATTTCACCCGCGTAGTTCCCATTCCCGTGGAAATACGAGTATAAAATATAGCCTATATTACTCAGGAATATTGTAGCTTTCCATTGGTGAAATATTTTTTGAAATCGGTCCAGTAGTTTCTGAGTTTATTCGTTACAAACACACAAATGTACAAGAATTTAAAAATACAAATCTTTCCTCTTTATAATATTAGTGTAGACTTGCTGTTCCCCGCGATATGTTACGTTCCAGGAAAAAACTATATCTCATATTACTGAATTTTTAAAATCGGTCTAGTAGTTATTCTTATTTAAGATATTAGTGAAGATAACAATGTAATAAAACCTATATTCTAAGACGATGGAAGAGCCTGGCCTCCTGACACAGGCATAATTTAGGTATGCTAACTAAGAGGTCTCAGCCCCAGTTCTGAAAAATGATGTTTACTTTGTTGTGAATTGTATTATTTTTTATTAATAAATGAGTTTAATAAATTTTAATAAGTTTTCTTCTATTGAAATAAATATTTTTAATTTAAATTTTTATTTCAAGTCGTAGCCCATGGTCAACCTACAGTATCTTGCAATAAAATATCTTTACTGCAAATAAAATTGCAGAATTATATTACATTCTCAAATATCATTCTAAGTTTTCGTAAAACATCCATGTCATAGCACTTTGAAATAATTGAATGGAATTAATAGAGAAAACTACAATCAAGCTGACCCTACATAATGCGTTTACACGGGTTATATGTTTTTTTAATTGTCATTGACGACGAGTCTGCTTTGGTCTTGTCTACATATTTGCCTCCTTATTATATTCAGTGTTTCTATCATTTCATTTCATACATGTATTATACAGTCTACTATCACTTCACCGATCGCTATCACCATAGAGTAACCTATATTATACGGAAAGCTATCACTAAGACTTTTTCTTTTTATGTTAGCTATTGTGTCACAAACAAAGATATTAAAATATAATTAGCCTCATCATCAGCCGGAAGACGTCCACTGTTGAACAAAGGCCTCCCCCATAGAACGCCATAACGAACGGCAACTTGCCGCTTGCATCCACCGGTTACCCGCGACCTTGACGATGTCGTCGGTCCACCTGGTGCGAGGCCTACCAACGCTGCGTCTACGGTTCGTGGTCGCCACTCGAGAACCTTTCTTCCCCATCGGTTATCGGTTCTTCGAGCGATGTGGCCTGCCCATTGCCACTTAAGCTTGCATATTCTGAGAGCTATGTCAGTGACCTTAGTTCTTCGGCAGATTTCCTCGTTCCGGATTCTATCGCGCAAAGAAACTCCGAGCATAGCTCTCTCCATGGCTCGTTGGGTGACTCTGAGTTTATCTAGGAGGCCAGCAGTTAGGGACCACGTTTCTGTGCCATAGGTCATCACTCATAATCACATCATAATTAGCCTATTATATTGTATTGTCTTTGGTCACTAATGTCTGTATCCGTTGTACTCCAATAAATAAATACGAGTAAATACTAATTAATTGGGTGTATAAGGAATTGCGCTTATTCTGTGACAATTTTAATCGTGTTAGTACAGGCTCTACCTAGTTTAAAACAATATCCGTTTACCCATTAAGAATACATATTTAATAAATACATTTTAGCTCAACTCTTTTATATACAGGGTGTATTTTATAAATACATTTAGCTCAACTCTTTTATATACAGGCTGTGTACAAAATACTAACACCTAAATACAGGATGTACAGCTAAATCGCGAGTAAAACATCCGAAGGATTCCCGTCACGTCCCGCTTCAGACTTTCAGGTGCAAAATATACGAACACGCTATTTGACAACGAAAAGAGAAAAAGAGTTGTATAGAACTGATCTTTTATGTTTACTATGTCATTACAATTTTTGTATAAAAGTAATTGAATATTGTAGTTTGAATTATGAAGCTTTGTTATTTATTTTATACTAGCGACCCGCCCCGGCTCCGCACGGTTACAATGCTTATACTAAAACCTTCCTCTTGAATCACTCTATCTATTAAAAAAACGCATCAAAATCCGTTGCGTAGTTTTAAAGATTTAAGCATAGAAAGGGACATAGGGACATAAGGACATAGGGATATAAGGACAGAGAAAGCGACTTTGTTTTATACTATGTAGTGATGTAAATTACCCTGTTACACTGTATTTTTTTAATAAAAGTATGCTATGGCTAGGCTAGATAGCCTTATAGATAGGTATAAGTAGCTACACATAATACAATTGAAACATTCTGACAGTAGTTAGCTAACTACTAAGTCAATTGGAAAAATACAATCTATCTTAATATTCAAGTTGCCCTCTCTGTATTTCTAGTCGCTCACTTAGTAATGTAGACGCAGTCGCACGGATAGAATTTTAATATCTGAAATGGGTTAATCACAACCCACATTTTGTAAGCTCGTTCTGGATTCTATTATTAATCAATATTCTTCGTTAGTAAATTTTTCGCTTACTCAAACTCATACTACTCAAGTCATTAAAACAGTATGCTATCATCAGTCGCAAAGTTTTTTTTTATTCGATTATTTTATAATTCCCCGTTAGCTATTAGCCTATCAGTGGTGGGCTCGAGTGGTAGATTATGGTTCATACTTACTCATGTGTGAGGAAATACCCTTAGCTCAGCAGTGGGATGTTACGGGTTGATAATGATGATGACATATATACATATTGATTATAATTTTATAGCTTGCCCCAGCCTGGATGCTTTAATGCGTAACAGAACGATATTCTTTGTATGTACCTGTCTATTACATACTTTCTAAAACAATTGGATAAAGAAAAAAGTAAACTTCAGCCAGAATCCTTGTAGGCTTTTGCCCAAAAAGTTAAAAAAAATCTGATAAATGAGGACTAATTATACTTCGGTTCCGCTGATTCCTTAAAATTGGTATCAACGTTTTAATTCAGTTACTTTTTATTTTATTTCCTGGCTACGTCCTCGGTACTAACTGCTGACACGTTATACCTAAATTGTCAACTCTATACATAGTTGTCTGACTATGTGTAATATACGTAATACATTTGTGCGCTGCGCAGCCGAGTATCAAATTTAAATATACATCTGAGAGCACGTGCTTTCTCATTATATACAGGATGTTTTAAAATTCAAAATGTATGACTGTTGGCTATTTTTCTCACGTGAGCAAGTTTCTAATGTAATTTCTTTGCAGGTTGTGGTAGAATACTTTAAAACGGTGACTGCCTAGTGTCTTTACATTAGTTGCTACTCCTTGCTTCGGAGGGGACTTAAAAATTTTAATCTTTACGAATGGAACTCGAAACGAAAAACGGAAATGGAAACTAAATCAGATGCCCTATAATCTACACTAATATTAGATAGAAGAAAAATTTGTATTTTTGTAATGAATAAATTCAAAAACATTTGCTATATTTTATCCCTGTATTCCCACGGGAAAGGGAACTACGCAGGTGAAACTGCACCGAACCGGTAGTAGCTTATAAATTTTTACCAATTAAGATACCTAACCACTAACTATTTCTTTTGCTACACACAGTTTCATGTGTACATATTTTCATTTTAAATCAAGTAAACATTTACTGACCTTTAAACAATTAAATTGAAACACCCTGTATATAGAAGGCAGGAGCGAGTATCGAAAGTATCCAAGAAGGTAAGTGCTGTATTTTGTACGAAAATTATAGCATTGCTAGAAATAGGGATGGCCAAAGCCAGGGTGTCGATATTACACGATAAATTGTACAAGATTATACGTATATGTAAACAAAATTTAATAAAAACACAAAAAAACTCACGCCTTTTATCCCCGACGGGGTAGGCAGAGGTATTCCATTTCTGGAAACACCCTCTTTTCACGAGAATTTTCGATCCTTAAACGTGATAGGTGGTGAGCCCATCGCCGGACCGGGTCTGTCAGACATGCCTCAGAATTAATTCTGAGACTTGCGGGTTTCCACGCGATGTTTTCCTTCACCGTCGAGCTAGTGATGAAAATGTACGTAAGTTTTAAAAATTCGTGGGTACATGCTAAGATTTGAAGCAATAAATAAAAACACAAATGTGTTATATTGGCAGATATAGACTCGTATCTACCTGTACTGTATACTTTCTCATGATTGCGACGAACTGACTTTCAATTTAGGTATGCCACTTACAAAAATGTGACGAGCTTACAATAACCCATTCCTGCGTTAATGAAGATGGTTATATATGTAAGGTAAAGATGGTTATATATATATATATATATATATATATATATATATATATATATATATCAGGAATGGGTTATTGTAAGCTCGTCACATTTTTGTAAGTGGCATACCTAAATTGAAAGTCAGTTCGTCGCAATCATGAGAAAGTATACAGTACAGGTAGATACGAGTCTATATCTGCCAATATAACACATAATATAATAAACTGACTGACTGACTTGAAGATGGTTAAATGTACATAAAACTGACTGACTGATTTAAATTTACCAATTTATTTTTAACAGGGTTACCAAAGTTTTTTGTATTATACCACTTCTTTTGTGCTATCATATTCTAAAGTTGCAAAACGGTCTTTAAAGTCCCTGCATAAAATGTTTTAATTGTGATTTCTACATGTACATTATTAAAGAGGAAAGTTTTTTATTTATTTTTGTTTGAAAAGGCTCTGAAAGTACTTGCCCGATTTAAAAAGTCTTTCAGCTTACTATTCTTGTCGTAACATGGGCTATAATTTTCCCACGAGAACAGCCCCCCTAGCCAAGTGGCGTCGTACAATCTAATCGAATGTTCTTTTAGATTGACATCTATGGGATTGACATAAGCACTTGCCAACGAGCGCTAACGCTACTGTCAATCCACTACATGTCAATCTAAAAGAACATTTGATTGGATTGTACAATGCCGCTTGGCTAGGGGGGCACGACAAATTATAAAATAATATCACATCGATAACTCTCCCAGTCGCAACCCTACCCTAATAGTCCTTCCAAAGTGCAGTCTCGTCGTCATAATGTCGATAATGTAGTGCACTAATTATCGTACACAAGCAAATGTATCGATAATGCATTCTGCACAGCCCTATTATACTCAGGGGAGTCTGGGCAGCTTACGGCATTATTTTAAAGGTCTAACAGAGATTATTATTTTGACATTAATGTATTGATGTGGAAAGTTATTTATTTTGTTACTTACAGTATTATAAATATAAATAAATATACACTCAGTGAATTCTCGATGGGATTGGCAGGCACTAACCGATTTTATTTCTGATAGCACCTGACGACAAGTCCCATCCCATGAGCCCATCGCCAGAGCGGCGTGAATACACATAAGTACATGATATTTACCTTGATCTTGATTGTCCTGACATTTTCCCATGATATTGTAATAAATGGAGGCCTATTATGATACTACTAGTGAAATTTTATTATAAAATCATGGCTTTAACTACTGTAGGGTCACCCTAACTATTCATTTTATATTTACAACAGCAGTGATAACTTCTCATCGGTAAGACTCGGGTTCGAATCCTGGCATGTACCAATGAGTTTTTCAAAACTTACGTACATATTCATCACTAGCTCGACGGCGAAGGAAAACATCGTGGGAAATCCGCAGGTCTCAGAATTAATTCTGAGGCATGTGTAACAGACCCGGTCCGGCGATGGGCTCACCACCTATCACGTTTAGGGGTCGAATTATCTTGTGAAAAGTATATCAAGTAATGGAATAAAAGGCTCCCCTCGGGGATAAAAGGCGTGAGTTTTTTTTTTTATCAGTAAATATTGTAAATGAATGTATATTTTCTTGGTAAATCAATTTTAGTTACTACTAGCGGCCCGCCCCGGCTTCGCAAGGGTGGACATTTATTTTGTAAGCATTTTAGGATGCATAAAACTTTCCCCAAGGAACCCATAGTGAATTAAAAAAAAAACATTGGAATTTGTATGAAGACTCTTACAGAATAATCGTGCCAATTAGTTTCAAGTTGATAGGCTCAAAAAACCACACTTCTCCTTTTCCAACTTCAACCCCTACTTTCCTCCTACCCAACCCCTACTTTAGGGGATGAGTTTCGAAAAATCCAAAAACACTTGTGTCATCATTTATTTCTAAGAGTATTTTTGGAAGTGTCAAGTTGATAGACGTAAAAAACAACACGTCGACATACAAACTCCAATCCCCTGTTTCACCCCCTTAAAGGGTGATTTTTGGAAAATTCAGATACACGTGTGTCTTGTTGTTTGTTTTGAGGAGTATGTTTACAAAGTTTTGAATTGATGCACCCAAAAATGAAGGTTTTCCATACAAACTTCAACCCCAACTTTCACCCCCTTGAAGGATTATTTTCGAAAATTTTAAAACTAAGATCTCAAAGTTTGTTTTTAGGAGTATTTGTGCTAAGTTTCAAGTTGATAAATGCCAAAATCCACACTCCTCCATACTAACTTCAACCCCACACTTTTACGTGTCTCAAGGTTTATTTTTAAAAGTATTTGTGCCCAGTTTGAAGTTGATACACGTAAAAAACAACCCATCTCCATACATACTCCAACCCCGTTTCACCCCCTTAAAGGGTGATTTTCGAAAATTCCAGAAGTACGTGTCTTGTTATTTGTTCTGAGGAGTATTTTTACAAAGTTTAGAATTGATACACCCAAAAATGAAGTTTTCCATACAAACTACAACCCCTACTTTCACCCACTTAGGGGATGATTTTCGAAAAATCCTAAAATAAGTGTCTCAGGGTTTGTTTTTAAAAGTATTTGTGCCCAGTTTGAAGTTGATACACGTAAAAAACAACCCATCTCCATACAAACTCCAACCCCTAATTTCACCCCCTTAGGGGATGATTTTCGAAAAATCCTAGAACTAATATCTCATAGTTCGTTTTGAAGAGTATGTGTGATAAGTTTAAAGTTGATAGACGCAGAAATCACACCATCCCATACAAACTTCAACCCCCTCTTTCACCCCCTTAGGGGTTGAATTTCGTAAAATCCTTTCTTAGTGAGCATCTACACTGTAAACGTAACCTACACACAATATGTTTCTACGTTCAGCGGCTTAGGCTGGGCCTTGATTTTTAGATTTAGCTTCTCCTTTTATATACAGGGTGACTTTTTTTACCGACTGGAAAAAAATGTGGTGTGATAGGTAAGTGTAATAGATTCATTTGGCAATGTTACTTAAAAAAAATTTTTTTTACTCAAAAAATGTTTTTCTTTCTTAGACTAATATACATAACTCAATTGTATTCAATAATACACACTGAAATATTTGAAATAGTATTTTAAAAAGAAACAGGCTGGTAGCTTCCATTTATGCGCAATTAACCTACAGCCGCCAGCTGCGCGTAGTACTGTGCGTAGTTTTCTAGATTTTGTAAATTGCACTAAACATGACTATATTTGACAATTAATCTCGTGCATAACTTCGGCTCTAGATACCTCATACGTCATATTTTTTTCCAGACGGAAAAAAAAATCATCCAGTATATATATAGATAAATAACACTGCGAACTGCGACATAGTCATTTCCTTCAACATCGCGATCACACATAAATCGATCCCGTACCGTACGAATGGAAACCGGTTTTCCCTGCCGGGCCATCGCTGGCTCGGCCGTCGCATTACCCCGTATATTTACGACTCACCGCCGAGGGGCGAGCAGTGAACGTTAATATTTTATATGCCGCTGCCAACGACTTTTATTGACTTGGACCTCCTTGAGGGGATCAAACTTGTTTTTTGTAGTTGAGTGTCAGAGAATTACGTTACTGAGCCAATTTTCTTGTTAAATGAAGTGTTTTTTACAAAGAGATTAAAATAAAATACAGAGGGGGCATCCTACTAATCCATACACACTTTTGCGTTTTTATAATATTAGTAGGATAGATGATGTTTGTTCCTCTTTCACGCAAAAACTACTGAACGGATTTTGATGAAACTTTAAAGTTATGTATCTTAAACATCAGAATAACACATAAGCTATATTTTATCCCCATATTCCCACGGGAACGGGAACTACGCGGGTGAAACCGCGGGGCGCTGCTAGTTGGGAATATTTTCATATAAAAACTTCAGTCAGTTAGTATAAACGCGAGCTGTCATTCCGTCGAATCACCCTAGACTTTTTCCCACTTATAATAACTTTTCTGGCTTTGAATTTTCCTCGATTTGTCCCCTCTATGCACTATTATATTTTAATCACTTTGGTTTTTTATAAATAAAATTGATAAACAAGTTGTTAATTTTAATCAATATAAGAAAGTAAGTACCTATTGTTATTTAGGGTCAAGTGCAAATATTTTAAGGGTATAATACACACACCGGCACAATTAGCGGAACAGAAAAAAAAGGGAGTATTTACGCATTTTTGCGTGTTACTGGCCGGCTAAACAAGCTTTTTTTAAATTTGGGTTTTAATTTAAAAATGGAATACTAAGCGACTGCCCTTTTTTTCATTCTTTTGTTTTAATTTTCATTGATTCATTTTTTCCACCGCTTGTCCGTTTTTAGAAGGTTCGTGAATTCCATTTGAAAAGCTTTGAATTGCAGTTTTTGAGGCTTTTGAGTTTTTTCGCATATTGATAATTTACGAGCATCTAATTATGCCTGATTTAACGCCATCAGAAATCATTAGGGCAGATCAAATGAGGAGAAATGGTCAAACCTACAGATCGATTGCCAGAAGCCTTCGTCGATCGTTATCAACGATTTATCGTAGCATCCAACGATACAGATTGACGAATGCTCTAGTGAGAAGGAGAGGACAAGGCCGGAAAAGGTGTACTTCAAGGAGGGATGACCGTTTTCTCCAACTTCAAGTCCGACGGAACACGAGACTAACGGCGGTGCAGGCTCGAAATTTACTGGAAGAGGTACGAGCAGTAAGGATGAGTGAGCGGACAGTTCGTAGAAGATTCGAAGAAGTGGGTATAGGCTCGTATGTGCCCGCCAAAGCCCCAAAACTTGAGAGACATCATCGCACAAACCGTCTACACTTTGGTCGTGAACATCGTGATTGGGACTTCGACGACTGGGGACAGGTTCTTTTTACTGATGAATGCAGAGTTATGTTAAATCAAATTGATGGAAGGCAGCGAGTATGGAGACGCAAAGGAGAACGGTATATCCAGTCTAATTTTGAAAATACAGTTGCATATGGCGGCGGTTCAATTATGGTCTGGGGAGGAATATGTTTAGGAGCTCGTACGGAGTTAGTAGTGGTCGATGGCGGGAATCTGAATGCTGATCGGTATATCAGGGAGATTTTAGAAGAACATGTTGTGCCATTTGCCCCCTTTATTGGTAACAACTTCATTCTAATGCAGGATAATGCTCGGGCTCACAGTGCTCGCACAGTACAGACATACCTAAACCATGTTGGTATAACGGTGATGGAGTGGCCAGCACGGTCCCCCGATATGAACCCTATAGAACACGTCTGGGACTTGCTAAAGAGGAGTGTAAAGTCAAGAATGCCCCCTCCCAATAATCTCAACGAGTTGCGAAACGCATTACTTGAAGAATGGCAGAGGTTGCCCCAAGAAACCATTGATAACATCATCCGCAGCATGCCCAGACGGATGGAAACCCTCATCAGAGCACGAGGAGGAAACACTCGATATTGAACAGTCATTGAAATTGTTGTTAAACTTTGGAAAATCTTGAATTTTCTGCTGTTTCTCTATAATTAAAAATCGAAGAAAAATGCATTTTGTTTAATTTAATTTTTATTTTTATAAAATTTTAAGTATGGTGTTACAAATGAATGTCAAAACATGTTAATTTAATTGTTGTTTCATTTTAAATAATATATTGTTTAAAAATTACATTCATTGTTCTAAATTCCCTCTTTTTTCTCCTTTTTTTTTCTGTTCCGCTAATTGTGCCGGTGTGTGTAGAATTAAAAGAAAAAAAAACGTTAGTGGTTTTTCTTGTTTTATTCTAACAAACATAAATATTATTCTCCACAACAAGAGAGGTAAGTTAGATTTTGCTGCGAGCGACGGTGAATGTCAAGATACGAAATATCATGTCAGTGTGTAAACACTGCATGATATTTCGTATCGAGACATTCACAGAGCGACATGCAAAAAACTTCCTCTCGTCTTGATGTACAGAACTTTTCACCTCTCTAAGCGAGCAAAGGAAACTTACTAGGTAGGTAGTTAAATGAGTACAAATCAGTAATTGAAATAAGTACCTACACTCACTAGGTGTCAGTTGGTCGTTTTCATCATCACTATAACATCTTTTCTTGCACAAATTTTGATAAAATTCAACACAAAAGTGACAAATTAAATAGCGCCCGCCAAACAACAAAACACGACGAAACAAATGAAACGCATTTTTCTTTTAGGGTGCGTTCTGAAACTTGTTTCCGATAAAACTTTTACAAAATGATGTTTTGATATTTAAAGATAATATTTTATTTATAATAATAATTATCCACTATTTTAGTATTCTTACGTAATTCTAATAATTCCAGGAAAGTGTTTTTCAAAAATTCTGCACTGGTGGCAACATAATGAAAATCCCAAATATAGTTTTAGAACGTTTCTAAACTAAAAACTTTTCAAACAATTTCAAACCGACGCAAGGAGGTTTTCAATCTTTTTGGTTTGGAATTTGAATTGACAACCGGACATCCGGTACTTTAACTCACTCTTTAAAACAGAAAGTAAAAGTGGACTTTACTTACTAATTGGGTAGTTGACAGTATCGAAATTAAATAGCGAGTAGTCATACATTAAAAAGATTATCCCAAAACACCTCAAAATATGTATTTCGATTTTCAATTTACAATTATAGCAAATTTAAAAATAATAAAACAATAAAAAAAGATCTGCAATTGAGTACTACAAACTATGACGTCACGGTTTGCTATTTCAGTACATTTTCCATAGTTAAATTTCGTTTTGACAGATCGTAAAAAGTAACTGATTTGACTAGGTAGGACACAACCCTATTTCGGTGAAAAAATGTTCCTTTGCAAAGTTAGAGAGGTGAAAAGGTTTTTAATTCGAATATTTTTTTTTTATTAAATAAGTTTTCGATTCAAATAAATAGGTTAGTGAATATGTATTATATCTATGTGTTGGGTATTTTTTTTTATTTTTTCAAAACACTGTAAATATTTCAAAAAAGTACCTACGTCGGAAAAATTAAACAATATTCTAGATGTTCAATGAAAATTGCGGACGACATAGTAGGTGGGTTTTGTCTATACTTTTATACTAATATTATTAAGAGGAAAGATTTGTACTTTTGTACGTTTGTTACAAATAAACTCAAAAACTACTGGACCGATTTTAAAAATTCTTTCACCAATGGAAATCCAGAAGAGCTCTGAGTAACATAGGCTATATTTTATTCCCGTATTTACACGGGAACGGAAACTACGTGGATGAAACCACTTATAACGACAAAATTGAATACTTAGATATGACCTAACACTGCACAACACCATAACATTGACAAAACGATTTGAAATTATTATATTTCAGTGAAGAATAAAAAAGCAACAAAAATAATTCAACATAGGTACCTTTCTATTAATAATAATAATTGTGGGACACAAGTCACACACGGTTATAATAATAATAATAATAATCTTTATTTCAGGCAATATTTACATTAGTAGATCTTAAATAACGTAAACAGAGGCCCATATTATATATACCTTAAATCTAACATACATAAAAAATAAATAACTAAACTATCCGTTAGGCACAACTCAAGTACGAAGGCATCATAATTTTGTAAAATTAATATACTAATTGGTGTGTATGAGGAATTGCGTTCAAAGTCAAAGTCAAAATGTTTTATTCAAAGTAGGAACTTACAAGTCCACTTATTGAACGTCATTTTAACTCCACCGCTTCAGAATGTATGTTTGAGGAGAAGAAGCAGGGCATGAAACTCCACAACACAATATTCTTTTCAATTTTATTGTTACTTAATACTAAATAAGGTTACATAATTTCGTTATTTTTCGCTGTCGCTTTGCGCTGTGCTGGAGGAAAATCAAAATCAAAATCAAAATTCGTTTATTTCAGTAGGTATACAAAATACACTTGAAAGGTCAATAACAAGACACACTAAACTCGTCCATGAAGATTGGCTAAATGTAAACAGCAGCCCATCTCCACCGACGAGTTGCTGGTTCCAAATGCAGTACCCCGAGAAGTGAAGGAAAAAGAAAATCTGTTCCAAGCATCATTGAAACGAGCCATTCGTGCAATTTATAAAATGGGGTCTAGGATGTCTCTAAAGGAAAAATTCAAGGAAATTAATATACTGACACTGGCGTCACAGTATATTTACGAAAACGTATGTGGGAGATAGGGTAGAAAAAGTAAATATCATAAGATTGAGTCTTTAACCATCAGCCATTTATTTAGTTATAAAGCAACATAATTATCTCTATAACTCATCTTATCATTATAATATTCATAAATTACTGTATATTGCAAAATAATGTATAAATTGCATATCATATTATTTAACTTATACTTTACACAAAAACTAACATAGTAACAGAATAGTACTACCTGATGAAGACAGATTAGACCACCGTCGTGCCGTGCTTACAGACGAACACCTTCTGATCTGTCGATATGGTCGCTCGAGTATTTATAGGCGTGCTCGACCGAGAGTGGGGCTAATTACCTTGTTTACGTCAACCGAATGCACGTGGTGTTTACCGAATGCACGTCGTATTTATCAAAAAGGTTTTTGTGAAATAATATCTCCCACACGTATTGTATGTTAAAAAGAATATATCACTTTACAAAAAAAATAGTGACAGACATTGTATAAACACTAGAAATAATAATGAACTGGCTGCTTGTGTTAGTCGATTATCTAAAGTTACCAAATCCTTTAAGGGTCAATGTATACGTTTTTACAATAAGATTCCCATTGAATTACAAAATTTGCCTCTTGACAAATTTAAAATAATAGTTAAGCAAAAATTACATAAAAAAGGCTACTATAAAATTACACAACACACTGACCAACGTGCAGGGATTAACCGACGCGACGCTATGTAAGGCTATTAATTATAATTATTATTGTAAACGATATTTATTAGTAAGACATGAGATTAAAAAGAGCTGCCCTTGAGTTTCTTGCTGGCTCTTCTCGGGGTACTGCATTCGGAACCAGCAACTCGTCGGTGGAGATGGGCTGCTGTTTGCATTTAGCCAATCTTCATGGACGAGTTTAGAGTGCCTTGTTATTATAAAATATTGACGTTTCTAAGTGTATATTTAATACCAATAGAAAATAAACGATTTTGAATTTGAATTTGAATTGTCATTTATGTAGTCGTCTATTATTCTTATTCTGCTACGCGTTGTATACATTGTACAAGTTGTATAAAAATGAAAACAGCTCTACGAAAACTAACTAGGAAGTTGTGCAACAATGCTTAGATGTTATATAAATCTATGTAAAGTTATCTCATGGAGTATATAGGAAGTGGGCGGAGTTTTCGAGTAGGCGGGGCTAGCGGTGGGCGTAACGGATTAAAACTTTAAAGCTAGAAATTCGGATGTGGTATTGTGTCAAATAAAATTATCCTAAGAGCGTGAGCCTTACGGTTAAAAAGCCCGCTTCTCATGATGATAATCAGTGAGGCTCGGGATCAAATCCAGGCATGTACCAATCTTATGAACGTATTCATCACTAGCTCGACGGTGAAAGAAAACATCGTGAAAAAACCCACAAGTCCCAGAATTAATTCTGAGGCATGTGCAACAGACCCGGTCCGGTGGGCTCACCACCTATCACGTTTCAGAGTCCAAAGAATATCTTGTGAAAAGTGGGTATATCCAGAAATGGAATAACTATGCCTACCCCCTCGGGGATAATAGGCGTGAGATTATTAGAACTATTTGTATTTTTGTATAATTATGCTGTTTGTCACTACATAGTATAAAACAAAGTCGCTTTCTCTGTCCCTATATCCCTATGTCCTTATGTATGCTTAAATCTTTAAAACTACGCAACCGATTTTGCGATGCGGTTTTTTTTAATTGATAGAGTGATTCAAGAGGAAGGTTTTAGTATTAGCACTGCACCCGTGCGAAGCCGGGGCGGGTCGCTAGTAAAGAATAAACTCAAAAACTACTGGACCGATTTTCAAAATTATTTTACCGATAGAAAGCTTGAGCTGATAGCCTTAAGGGTAAAGATCCCGTTTCTCATGCGTGAAGGCTCGGGTACGAACTCTGACTTTTCCAAAAACTTACACCTTTATTGCTAACTTGACGGTGAAGGAAAACATCTTTATCGGAAACCCGCATCGTCGAGAAATTAATTAAAGACTAGTGGGTGCCCAGCAGCGTTGCCCGGGTCGATGCAGTTTATCCCCGTTCCCGTGGGAATTTCCGGAAATCCCTAGTGGTTGCCTTCGATATATAAGACACCTACTTACAATATTTCAATTTTCTAGGTGTCATCGTTTTGGAATAGTACGTATTTCTCTTTTTAAACCAGTTTTTATATTTTCCCGTGGGAATGAGATATTTTCCTGAAATAAAAAGTACCCTAGATGTTGACCCAGGTAGGCTCAGTTATATCCATACCAAATGTCATCAAAATCCTTTTTTGCGTGATCCTTGCACAGACACACAAAAATAAAAAAATAAAACTACACTACCGCAAAAATATGTATAGAAGACATCTACACAGAAGACATCTAGACATCGTTACACCCGGATCCGGCGATCAGGGTCCAAGATAATGGTGTAAAAAGTGAGTATTTTCAGGAATGAAGAATATCTACCTCTCTCCTCGAGGACTAAGGGACGAGCATTTTTTGTTTAGTATTTTTCCCGTAATCTACTGACTTTCCCAGATTTTATCTACCACATTTACTTTTCGCTTGACCAATGTTTTTTCCTTTACCACATCCAAAACCTGCCTCTGCTCACCTTCCCACATCCCTCCTACGTGCAGTAGGCGTACTCAGCTCCAGTTATTGGCTGAAACTCTCACAGGAAAATCAATAGTCTGCAGAGCCGACTATTATATGAAAGTTTCATTCGCTGCAGCAGGTATTCCACTTTTATAGATGCCATCTCCGCTTCCGTGGTCTTGTTTATATGTTCCTGGTAAATTCTGTATTTTAGAGGGCTTTTGTTTATGGAAACTGGTTACCAGACTGTGGTAGGGACGACGGTGTACATTGACGAAGGAAATGTAACTAAAAAAACTTTATTTTACATCAGCAACAGAGGTGTAATAATAATCAACATTTCAAACAAAAATACAACTTCGACGAATAGCACTAAAAAGACTTATTTGCATAATATTCAACATCCATTATCACCATCCATTCATTTCACCATCCATTATTACGACCTATTACGCTGATAGCGAGTGATTTGCTGATGTCCGATGAGGAGTTCCGTTCTCAACCTGTAAGTTATTCATCAGATTTTCACAAAACCAATATATTATGGGACCGGCCTTGAGGTATACTCTATAAAAAAATTAAAAAATAATCTCAAACATGTTATCTCCGAGGACTCGTATGCAGAGGTATCCATTTCTGGAAATACCCACTTTTCACGAGAATATTCGACCCATAAAGGTGAGGTATATTATTCTACATAAAACGAAAATAACATAGAATTCTAAACAGTAAAAAACCAAAGAACTTTTATGGTTTGGAAGCACTAATCATCAAAATCGGTTCACCCAGTCGAAAGTTCTGAGGTAACAAACTTAAAAAAAACATGCAGTCGAATTGATAATTCTCTCAGAAGTCATCATCATCATCATCATCGACCCGTAACAGCCCACTGCTGAGCTAAGGGTCTTTCCTCGCACACGAGGAAGTATGGGCTTCAATCTCCCACGCGAGCCCACCGCGGATTGGGAGATGTATAAGCTAGTGGCCACTTAACAGTCAGAATTTTTCAAGCCACCCAAGGGTATCTGACATGGCTTAACGACTTCTATTCTCTTTAGAAGTCGGTTGAAAATAATCTAAATCGCTTCAGATTTGATATGGATTAACATACAAAAAAAAGTTAATAAGAAACTTACGCGACGAATTCAGAACCTCCTTTTTGAAAGGATTGACTGAGTCAAAAAATTCAAAAAACAAAATTGAAAAAAAAAACGATTGTCTGTAAAGTCGGTTTACTGACGATAGTTGAACGTGACAACGTCATAAGAAAATACTGATGGAATGGATTGTGCCTCTTTGTCGCTCGTTGCGCGCTCTCGCTTGCACTGGAACGCCGCATACGTCATACTTTTTCGTGAATGCAGCCGGCTCCATCGAAGTATAAGACGTTGTCACGTCAAAAAAACATAATTCATTTATTTCAGTAGGTATATAAAACACACTTTGAAACGTCAATAACAAGGCACACTAAACTCGTCCATGAAGATTCGCTAAATGTAAACAGCAGCCCATCTCCACCGACGAGTTGCTTCCAAATGCAGTACTCGAGTAGAGCCAGCAAGAAACTCAAGGGCAGCTCTTTTTAATCTCATGTCCGAAACTCTGCTCTCCAAAACACAAATCATTGATGTTGGCAAAAAATTCTATCAAACTAAAGTGGGAATGGGCAGGTCACGTTTCTCGTATGCATTCGGACAGATAGGCAAAAATCTGCACCAACTGGGTCCCAACGACTGGCCGTCGATACCGAGGCAGACCCCGAAGGAGATGGCGGGATGAACTCGACGCCTCGAGGACATGTCTGGAGGACAGGATAGGGATAAGTGGAGGGGAGAGGAGAGACCTTTGCTCAGCAGTGGGACAAAAATTAGGCACGGGATCCCACGGGAACGGGAATAAACTGGATCCGCTAGTCTACATCTACATTAACATTATAAAGAGGAAAGATTTGTATTTTTGTATGTTTGTAACGAATACACTCAAAAGCTACTGCGGACTGATTTTCAGAATTCTTTCACCAATGGTAAGCTGTATTATCATTGAGTAGCATAGGCTATGTTTTATTTCAGTGTTCCTACAGGAACGGGAACTATGCGGGTAAAACCACGCGGTACAGCTAGCTGGGAACACACTAATGATATATAGCCTATGCTACTCAGTGATCATGTAGCTTTCCAATAGGGAAAGAATTTTTAAAATCGATCCAGATTTTTTGAGTTTTTTCGTCACAAACAACATTACAAAAATACAAATCTTTCCTCTTTATACTAATAGGTTAGATGTAGATAACGTGTCTAACTATAAAATGTCATTTCCCGAGAGCAATTCTTTCTTTCCATTTCAAAAAACAATTTGTTGCCATTAAATTTGGACCGTAACACGATTAAAAATTAAATTTTAAACCATTCGTATGCTGTAGTAACAGTTTAGTTTTAACGGCAGTTAAAGTTAAAGGGCCGTTAAAAAGGTTTAGTGTTTTCATTTTAACTGAGAAATGTTTTCCACTATTAAGGCTGTCTAGCTGATTGTATATTCAGGTAATGTTCTGTTACATGTTTTATGTAAAACTAGTGTAAATGTAATGAAAATGTATTTATTTCCGTACGTAATTGCTAATTACACTTAAAAAAAGTCAATTGTCTAATTATAATAGGTACGGCACTTTGAACTTGTCCATGAAGATTGGCTAAATGTAAACAGCAGCCCATCTCCACCGACGAGTTGTTGGTTTCAAATGCAGTACCCCAAAAAGAACCAGCAAGAAACTCAAGGGCAGCTCTTTTTAATCTCATGTAGTCTTGTGTAACAGCACCCGCCGGTCCGACGAAAGACCACCACGATATATAACCACGGTTACGTCGGACTATCTAACGCCTTTTATCCCCGACGGGGTAGGCAGAGGTATTCCATTACTGGATATACCCACATTTCACAAGATATATGGACCCCTAAACGTGATAGGTGGTGAGCCCATCGCCGGACCGGGTCTATTTACACATGTCTCAGAATTAATTCGGAGACCTGCGGGTTTCCTCACGATGTTTTCCTTCACCGTCGAGCTAGTGATAAATATGTACGTAAGTTTTTGAAAAACTCATTGGTACATGCCAGGATAAAATGTACACATGGCGAACTTAATGCCTAAAGGCATCATCTACTAGTCAACCACCAGGCTAAGCAGAAATAATTTGGCGGAATTGGCCGCAAATAGTAAAAACAATGAATGAAACATAACATTATATAATATGTTGATAAAATAAACTAATAGATACTATAATATATATCGTTATAAACATAAAAACAAAAATACTTACATAAAATAATCTAAAGATGATGATTTTCTGATTTGTTCCTTGTTCGCTTTCGACCAATTTATGTCTGACCTGATAAAAACGCACGAATTTTCCTCTTAAAAGAAAACTTGCGTTGGGATTTTCTTATGCAAACAACATTATATTTTCAAATCTCAGTTTTTCTGTTTAAAAACAACATTGTATTTTCTAATCTTCGTTTTTCTGTCTCAAAAACAGCATTCTATTTTCAAATCTTCGTTTTTCTGTCTCAAAAACAGCATTCTATTTTCAAATCTTCGTTTTTCTATCTCAAAAACAGCATTCTATTTTCAAATCTTCGTTTTTCTGTCTCAAAAACAGCATTCTATTTTCAAATCTTCGTTTTTCTATCTCAAAAACAGCATTCTATTTTCAAATCTTCGTTTTTCTGTCTCAAAAACAGCATTCTATTTTCAAATCTTCGTTTTTCTATCTCAAAAACAGGATAATAATTTACAAATGGCTGTTTTTCTTTCCTCAAAACAACGTAATAGTTTTTAATAAAACCTCTTAACCCCCCAAACGCGCAACAAGTACAGTCGGGCACAAACAAGTCAGCTGCGCTTGTTTGTTTGAGATCTCTCATTTGAATACTACGGTCGGTTGCGCGGGGTTGAAAAATACGATAAGGGGATCGCTTAGCGTGGATAAGACCTGATGAAAAAATTATGAAGATACAAAACATGTACTAAATAAATACAACGCGTCATAAAATAAATGCAATTCCTCATACACAACAATTAATATATTAGTATTCATACTTTAGTTTTGTCTAATCAATTTTTTTAAATAAAGAGCAATAATATGGTTTCCATAGGTAGCCCTAAATTTAGTTAAGCTAATTAATTTTTCGGAAAAATTTAACATACTAAAAATAGCTCAAATCAATTAGATGCCTAAATGGTTGATACTGAGAACACTAATTTCAGGAATTGCGCTTATTTTATTACATATTGTGTTTACCAACAGAAATGTTCTAACTGACTGATAAATCAACAGAGCCCTAAAACTAGATCGAAGAATTTTGCTGAAATTAATTCCAATGAATAGCGTAGTTTTACATTCGATATGGTGTTTCATCACATATAGCTTTGCAAGCCGCTATAAATATATACCCATATAAAGTCCACTTCATTTGTGTAATGAAAATACAATACAATAAATCTTTATTGTACACCAAAAACAACACAATATTGATACCAACATTGACTAAAGTACAATGGGCGGTCTTATCGCTTTTAGCGATCGAAAATACTAGGCATATCCACATTAGTCTACCCACGTCTTACCCGGGCACAGCTTGAGATCTGTATAAAATACCAATTATTTGCCGCTACAAGAATACCTTATACTTATTTGTATGCAGATTCAAACTTTAATTCGTATTTTATGAATCGCTTTTGTTTGCGACCGTACAGTTTTATATCTAAAATATTGTTATTACAGGAACTTTTTACGTAAAATTAATTGAATATGTCTTTTTATTGTTGGATTTTGTGAGATTGTTGTTTTTTTATAACACTTAGAATATGATCTCGTCGTCGTTACTAGAGTGTAGAACACATTGTTCTTATTATTATCTCTTACACTATTAGACAAGAAAGTTGAATGTACGGGACTAGCTTTTACCCGCGGCTTCGCTCGCGCACGTTAATTTCACCCCCCCCCCCCCCTCAGGGGTTGAATTTAGTAAAATCCTTTCTTAGTGGATGCCTACACTGTATAAACTATCTATGTGCAATGTGTTTCAAGTCTCTAGACCCAGCGGTTTAAAAAGTACCTACACTTAGAAATGTCAATAGTCTAATAACAAGGCACTCTAAACTCGGCCATGAAGATTGGCTAAATGTAAACAGCAGCCCATCTCCACCGACGAGTTGCTGGTTCCAAATGCAGTACTCGAGAAGAACCAGCAAGAAACTCCAGGGCAGCTCTTTTTAACGTCAGTTAGTTTCAGAGATGACCACCTAGGACAATACAAACAACTTGACATTTTTGTTATACGGGAACTTTTAGACACTATCCCATGCAATAATGATAATGAAATAGTAGCTATATTATATAATTTGAGATTTTATTTCGTATTAAAGAAAAGCCAGATAAAGAGTACCCAAAACCGACGAGCATGTATGAACCATGTATGGATGAACCATGTAGATGAAGCAAGAGAGGTGTGCCAGGATCGTAGCAGCTGGCTATTGTCTCTGCCTATCCCTTCGGGTAAAAGGAATGTATGTATCAGACAAAATTATAGTTCTTACCCCCTTTAATGTGTGTGCATTCAATTTTGAATATGAGTCGGTTTTAAAGAGAACTTTAAGAAATATTGGGTCTGGATAATTTTACTGTGTCCATTGTACTTACAATAGCCAAGCTTGTCATCCGTCAACACTTTTAAATTCTACCTGTACAGCTGTACCTACATATTTATCACTAGATCGACGGTGAAGGAAAACACTGTGACGAAACCAGCAGGTTCCAGAATTAATTCTGAGGAATGTGTAACAGACCCGGTCCGGCGATGGCACCACCTATCACGTTTAGGGGTCCAAAGAATATCTCGTAAAAAGTGGGTATATTTACAAACGCAAATATTATCTACTTACACAAAATACATCACTTATTACGCCTAACCTACATAATTTATGTCAAATCGCTAAACCGATTGTGATTCTACTTCAGTTACTACTACTTATTACTCAATTTCAGATAATTCGCAATAAGTTTTCAGGTATAACATCGTGCAACAGTGGAAACTCGCCCCGATTTCAAGATAAAGCACGCGTCCGCAATTTTGTGAAATCGTTTCGAGCGCAAACTGCTGTCATCTGTCAGAATTGACAGGTTGTTTCGCGCCAAAACGTAAAGAGGTTAATAACCCTACCACTTTTCATGCATCATTGATATTGAAAGCTGAAAACATCCTGTCAAATATTGAATCCAAACCTATAGTAGATTCCAAAATTTACTAGACAATAACCTAGATAGTGTTGTAAATGATTGTAACCGACATGACCAACTTTTTTAAATGAATTATCTACGGCAAAAGGTTTTTCACACCTTATGTAATAATAAGCGTTATGGCTATGGCGGATGGCTTTGTTCAACAGTGGACGTCTTACGGCTGATGATGATGAAGTAATATTAAAAAAATATATATGTGTTCTGGGCAATAGCTTTTAGGTACAAAGAGGTTGGAAGAAAATCTTTCGAGAGAAACAAAACGTCTTTGAGCTTTTGTTTTATTTATTTATTTTGCATTTTGGAGTGACAATATTTATTGTGTTCCAAAATATTTCAAATTGACATTTACACTAAATCACTACTCACTACATAGTAGAATACAAAGTCGATTCCAGCTATCTGTCAGTCCCTAATATATGCTTAGATGTTTAAAACTACGCAACGGATTTTAATGCGGTATTTTTAGCAGAGTGACTCTAGAGAAAGAGTTTAGTATCAGCATTACACCCGTGCGAAGCCGGGGCGGGTCGCTAGTGAAAATATATAATCTATCCATCAATGCAACAAGGTTCAGAGACAAAACAAACCGGAGGTGTGATAATATGTTTACACATGTCTGGTCAACACGACGCGTAAACACAATAACGCCTTTTATTGCTATGTAGGTAAACACGTCCGAAAATAGGGGGATCATACTAGGGGAAAGTCCACTGGCACTGACCATCCTACTGGAAGCAAAGCGTGAAGACTAGAGAAATATAAAGGAGTTTTTAAAGTGATTTAGTGCCTACATTGTACCTATAGTATAAGTATTTAAAAGGACGGGCCTGATGGCTTAGTTGGTAGTGACCCTGCCTTCTGAGTCGAAGGTCGCGACTTCGATCCTCACAGCCAACATTTGTGTACATGAACATGTCTGTTGGCTTCGTGTCTGGGTGTTTGATATTTATTTAGGTATCGTGAAAAACAGGGCAAAAGAAAAGAACTATTTGAATGTGGGCTAGAACATTGAATTACTCGTAGTATTAAAAATAACATTAATTAGTTAAGAACCGCCGGTTCCAATTGGAACCGACACACAATTAAAAATCAATTGTGTCTGTGATTCATGGTCTGAGAGGTTAAATGAAAATACTTATTATAAAAGCTCTGACACAACAATACATATAAACACAAGGCTGGAGCGGTTTTCTTAAAACGGAACCAAAAAAAAATCATAACTACTTAATATCATATTTTTTATTATATTATAATATTTGGGGACAACGAGGCTGGTTGAATAGTTAGTAATTCATAACTTAAGATGTTATTTTGTAAGCTCTTTACGCAATTTTTTGTTGTCATAAATAAAGACACAGACAGATAGAAATCTATATCACTAGCTCGACGGAGAAAGAAAACATCGTGAGGAAACCTGCAGAACCCAGAATTAATTCTGAGACATGTGTAAACAGACCCGGTCCGGCGATGGGCTCACCATCTATCACGTCTCAATATCTAGTGAAAAGTGGGTATATCCACAAATGGATTACCTCTGCCTACCCCCTCGGGGATATAAGGCGTGAGATTATACTTATATATTATTTTATTTATAAAGACACAGATATAAGATACAGATAATAATAATGATAAAACTCCAGTACCTAAAACAACTCTGACATGACATGTGTATGTCATATCAATAACGGTTACCCATCCAACGGCTAGCCATGCATTGTGCCTAGCTGTATTGTCAGTTGCCACGACGCTTTGAACAATGGCTCTCTCCACAATGCTGAGGAAATTGAATTTTCAATGTTTTCTATCGTGCCACCACTCAAGCTTTGGACTTGAGATGATAAATATTTAATGCATAAGTCGTGATACTGTATTACCTAAGTCTA
Organism: Ethmia dodecea; assembly: GCA_963855545.1. NCBI lineage: Eukaryota > Metazoa > Arthropoda > Insecta > Lepidoptera > Depressariidae > Ethmia > Ethmia dodecea. Next base: position 1,063,063 of record OY979463.1, on the reverse strand, counting down.
CTATGCAGCCTATACCTTAGTACGGGATATCTAATTTGATACCTATTTATTTAGCAACTAGCTTTTGCGCGCGGTTTCAACCGCGTAGTTCCGGTTCCCGTGAAAATTTCTTAACATCCCTTCATAGCGGTTGCCTACGACGTATAAGACACCTACATTCATTATTTCAAGTATCTAGGTGCAATCGTTTCGGAATAATGCGTAATTCTCTTTTTAATCAGTTTTTTATATTTTCCCGTGGGAATGAGATATTTTCCTAGAATAAAAAGTACCCTAGATGTTGACCCAGGCACTCAGTTATCTTCACATCAAATTTCATCAAAATCTGTCCAGTAGTTTTTGCATGATGCGTGCAGACAGACAGACGGGCAGACAGACAAAAATTTCAAAAAGTTGTGTTTTGGTTTGAAATGAAAAAGAAAGTAAGTACAATAAGCTGATGTAGGTACAATAGGAATTGTTGTATTGTAACAACAATTCTTTATGATACGCCAAAAACAACAAAAAAGAGATACAAAATTGTTTAGCGATCACAATGTCAGATCTCCAAAGTTTTCGCATTCAAGCAACAGGTAACAGTCTATGCTTTGCTTTGAAACAATAAGCGAAATAACTTTAACTTAAACTTACACCTCCAGTTATAGTTGAGAAACTCAATTTATTCTGCTAAGTAACTACTAAAGTCAATTATTAACACGGGGTTTTGTGTGTAGGTATATGTATCGCTTCCGGTGTCTGGTTGTAAGACAGGTTATGCAATGTTGGAGGTGGTCAGTTTTGACTTTTTCAGAGAATGAGACTTATGAAATGAGTAGCGTAGTGACGTCACTCAATACGCTACTCGCCAAAAATAAATGACGTGTGACGTCATTTTGCTATCGACCCCGAAACGCTTGAACCGCGTAAAATATTTAAAACGTACGAAACGTAATAACCTAAAAACTTGGGTAATACTGCATCAATTTCGATGAAACAAAAACTTATCTAGTTAATACACGTAAAGGTTTCAGATTATGTAAATTTTATTGTTAAATTCCCTGTTGGTGTGACTCATCACTACATAGTATAAAACAAAGTCGCTTTCTCTGGCCTTATATACCTATCCCTATATCCCTATGTATGCTTAAATCTATAAAACTACGCAACGGATTTTGATGCGGTTTTTTTTAATAGATAGAGAGATTCAAGAGAAAGGTTTTAGTGTTAGCATTGCACCCGTGCAAAGCCGGGGCGGGTAGCTAGTTATATCATATTATCATTCTTCTCAATGTCAAATCTGATCGAATATTATCATTAACGCTATCAGACAGGGCATAGCCAAAGTTCCTTTGCAAAACGTAAACGTCGTGCGAATAGAATATTCTAAACCGAATTTGTGATCTTCTTCGTCAGTTTCACTTTACTAAACTCTCAAGTAAGATAACTAAACTTTCTTTCTATTCTTTTTTTGAGAAAGTACCTACTTATAAGCATTCATCGGTGAAGGAGTTTTCAAAAAGTCCAATAGTTTCTGCGCCTATCACTAAACAGTATAAAACAAAGTCGCTTTCTCTGTCCCTATGTATGCTTAAATCTTTAAAACTACGCAACGGATTTTGACGCGGTTTTTTTAATAGATAGAGTGATTCAAGAGGAAGGTTTTAGTGTTAGCATTGCACCCGTGCGAAGCCGGGGCGGGTTGCTAATTTATTACAAACAAACAAGTCTCCTTTATAATATTAGTCTAGATAGCATCGAAAACTAATAGTACCGCGTCGCAACGAAACAAAATGGCGTCAACAAGATGTCGGAAACGCGGGAAACTTCAATTGTCAACTTGGCGGCTGACATTTACATTCTGCGCGATGTGTTTGTTCGTCTATATGACACGGGGTCCTTTTGTATATCATTCTAAATAGATAAGATGTATTTTGAAATGTGAGTCAATTTAATTTTGCGGCAAGCTTTTGTCTATATCTTCGGCTGAGAAAACTTCCAAACGTGGTACATATATTTCTACTAGCACTCGTGGTTTTACCCGCGTCAGTACCATTCCCGTGGAAAAATTATAGCCTATTAAAAAGTAGCCTCCTTTCTCAGGTTTTAGACTATGTCTGTACCAAATTTAATTTAAATCGGTTCAGTAGTTTGGGCGTGATTGCGTAACACTCAGAGTACTTTCGCATTTATAATATTAGTAAGGATAGTAAGTATTAATCCTTGTGATCCTACTAATACAAATACTATAAACGCCAAAGTTTGTGAATCAAGAGAAAATCGCAAGAAAAACCTAGTACTTAACACAAATAGTTTTGAAGATTTGTTACTAGGTTGACTTAAAAAAAACTTTGTGAAAAAACCATCTCTGTTCAGTGATGGACTAGAAATATAATACCGATGGTATTTAGGGAGTGAAACATCCAAGCATTTAAATACAGGAATGCTCAACCATTTTTTTTTTCTGGATTATTCAAGCCTAACCAAAACACCCAGCCATCAATTTCCGCATTAACTTGCTACCGGCGACACGTCTGCTCGCTACAAAAGTTCACCGGCGACTGCGCTATCAATTCGAAATTCAAATTTAACTGACCGGAAACGTGCGTCGAATGCTTCCGGCGCGGACGTTTGCAGGTTTAGCTGCATCTTGTATTTCTGTGGACTAATATTCTGGTGGCAATTTTAAACTCGGATTTTACTATAACAGAACATTGTGTTTAAGGCTAAAAACAGCATTCGTCAATTTTGTAAAACGACCTCTTACTATTTTATCCCTACACAAGAGGACGCTCGCGGCTTCGTCCCTGTATTGGCCGAGTTTAAATTAGAAAAACACTATATATACAGACAGCTAGGTTTCTAGGTATAGCATATGAATATGAAACATATACAAGATTTTAAGTTATATCGGCAACAATACAACTGCAAAAATCTCATCCAATTTGGTGCTGTAGTTCTTCCGTGATACGCTTACAAACTCACGTGATTTTGTAGGGAGTCGGTAGAGAAAAAATAATACTCAATAATAACCCTTATGTTTCTCTATTAACGCTATTTTAAAACTGCAAGCTACAAACAAGCCCGAAAGCCACACAAAGTCGTATAACAATGTCGTAAGGAACAACCCCACTGATGATCCTATATCATCCCCTTTTCTATTCGGTGAGTGATCAAAACAAACCTTATCTATAAAGCAGCAATACACTAGGTATCCTGCAGCCACTAAGAACGCTAACAGCATTTGCAAGAGCGTTAGCGCTATAAAGGTGTTGATTAAGAGTATGTTCCGGTTTCTGCTCCCAAAAAACAAGAAGCAACTTGCTATAAAAATCAGCCACATAATACCTATAATGGTATATAGCAGTGCAGAAAATACTAATTCATCGCCAATCAATTTTTTGATTGGGGTCGGACCTGAAAGATAACAAAAGGTAAGTTATCTATATCTACACTAATGTTATAACGAGGAAATATTTGTATTTTTGTATGTTTGTTACGAATAAACTCAAAAACTACTGCACCGATTTAAAAAATTCTTTCACCAATGGAAAGCTAGAAGATCCTTGAGTAACATAGGCTATATTTTATTCCCGTATTCCCACGGGAACGGAAACTACGCGGGTGAAACGGCGCAGAACCGCTAGTCATTAATATAAAGAACGATAAACGTGGAGTGTTTTATGTATAAGTATATCATATAAGCCGAAGTGAAGCAAGGGCAGGGCGCTAGTTTTTTTATATGTAAGTATAGATCTCAGATAAAATAAAAAGTTAAGATGAAGCGCCGCTGTGAAGGATAAACTGAAGCCTGGAAAAGTACGCCACGCTCTGTGCATACACGCTCGCAAGCACACATTTACAAGCAAACTACTCAACCTACACCGATCAGTTAGGACTAGTTCGTCAATTGAAGTAATATCAGGGGTGGCACACTGCGTGACGTCATCGCACCGCTACAAGTACATGCGGCCGGCCGCCACCCGGCGGTCTACTAGTGGTTGCCGTGCACGGGACACACGTTCGCGCTCTATATTAATATTGAATTTTAATAAACTATTTTTCTTTACATTGTATAATGTATGCATGTAGATAACCCAGTTGTATGTCTTCGTCTTACATTTTGCAGAAACAGGCAGTTTTGAAGTCATAACATAACCTAAAGGCAAATTACACAGCCTTTGTGTAGTTGGGTGGTCTTTAGTACCTAAATAAAGAAAAATCGTAATATCGTAGGTAAAATACACTATTATACTAACTACTACTACTAACGTATAATTTAATGGGTCGAGCTGCCGGCAAGAGCGCGTTGCATGCGATAGAAAGAGATGGCCACATTTAGGCGCGTTTGGCGTACCTAAACAGAGAATTTGTTAACAGAGAACCTTTTGTACGTAGTACTATTACTTATTCTGTGGTAATATGTACGAACAAATCTAATGATGTCATCGGAAAATGTGCCTCTGAGCGTATATGCACAGAGCGTGGCGTACTTTTTCAGGCTTCAGTTTATCCTTCGCAGCGTTCCATCTTTACTTTCTATTTGATCTGAGGTATAGATAAGATGTTATACAACTTACTCGTAAAATACATAATAGTATACAAGGGTCCGAAAATGAATGAGATAGTCATACAAATAACAGAGATAACGAAAGAACCGATCTGAAAAGATAAAAGAGAGCAGCATCTCAAGCACATTTCTTTTGAATTTATCGAAAAATCTTCATGATACTGTCATACTTATAGTATTTTTGAGATTCTGAAATCATTTTAGACATTCAAAGTTTAGTTCAATTTAGTTTGTTGATATTTTATATTTGACAGATTCGTTGACAGTTTAGCATAGATGAAGAGTAGCCTCATAGAGTAATTTAGGGTTTTTTAAAGAGAACTAATTTGTGATATAAAAGGAGTTTTTAAACTAAAATTCTCCCCACTACATTCAAATCTCTTCCTCAACCCGTAAGAGCCCACTGCTGAGCTAAGGGTCTTTCCTCACACATGAGGAAGTATGGGCTTTAATCTCCCACGCGAGCCCACCGCGGCTTGGTAGACGGTGTTAAGCTAGTGGCCACTTAACAGTCAGAATTTTTCAAGCCACTCAAGGATATCCGACGGCTTAACGACTTCCACTGTCCGTAAGTAAACACAGCGAAACATTCAAATGAAATAGATAAATTCCTTTATGTCGCATTACAATAACGTAAATCCTTATTCTACACCAAAAACAATACAAAAGAGATACAAAAATTAAATAAAGTAGGTACTATGAGCTGCCTTATACCTTTTGTAATCTATAATATAAAAAAAGCTCGACTACCACTGACTGACTGACTCACTGACTCACTGATTGACACAATTGTACTCAAAGAAGGAGTCGTTTTGGAGAAAATTCTTGTAGGGGAAAGTGTTCAAGATGGCAGGGTGACCCAGGGAAAATTCCGACTTTTCAAAAAAACAAAATGGCTGCCAGGCTTGCTTATCGTATCTCTGTGTTGGTAAGCGCATAACTCAACAACGGCTTAACCGATTTGGCTGAAAGTTGGTGGGGAGGTAGCTTAGAACCAGGAGACGGACATAGGATACTTTTTATTCCGATATTTCCACGGGAACGGAAACTGGAACTTTGCGGGAACGGGAATGGGAAATACGCGGGTGAAACCGCGGGGCGCTGCTAGTTTTATATAAATCTAGCTTATACCTCTACCAAATGTGCGTAGGTTTTTGATTAACTCACTGTAAACAGAACTGAACCCGGGCTTCAAGTATGAGAGGCGAACTAACTTCCAAACGGGCCATCACTGAATAAGTAAAAAAGGTGACTAGTTTTTGGCGTGTTCCCAAAACATTCAATTTCTGTTAGTGACATTTCAATTTGATATTTATCTTAAACTCTTCCGCTGTGATGTATATCTGAATCTAATTCTGCATTTTCAACATGTTATATTAGAGGTTCTACGCGGTTACACCAGCATAGTTCCCGTTCCAGTCTGAATAATATGGAAATAATAGGATATAAAGAAAGAAAGAAAGAAAGAAATATTTATTTTTCCTATTAAATCTTAGAGCACAAAACTAAATGTTAATACTTTTAGAACTTGGACAAAAGGGTCTATGACTCAGCATTGGCTGATAGGAATATAGCCTATGTTACTCTCTGATAATGTAGCTTTGTACCTACTGGTGAAAGAATTTTTGAAATCGGTCTTCTAGTTTTTGAGTTAATTCGTTACAAACATATAAAAATACAAATCTTTCCTCTCTATAATAGTAGTAAAGAAGTATAGATGTTGGCCGTGGCAAGCTTCTAAGAAACATTTACTTTTTAGTATTGACATACTTATTCCTTTTGTACCAGTTGTCAGTTTTATGCTGCTATGCAATCAAATAGATTAAAATATAATAAGGCATAGAGAGGACAAAGCGAGGAAAGATGCCAAACGTTATTACAGATGGAATAAATCTAGTACGATTTCGACCGAATGACAGCTCGCGTGACTTCGTGACTGACACTGACATGACTTCGTGGGAGAGCCATGCTTCGGCACGCTTGGGCCGGCTCGACCAGAGTGATACAACGGCCTCACAGAAAACCAGCGTAAAGCAATGCTTGCATTGCGTTTCGTTGAGTGAGTGAGGTAACCGGAGGCCCCAATCCCCCCTCCCCCTCCCCTCCCCCTACCCCCACTTAAAAGGCCGACAACGCAGTTGTGACTCTTAAATTGCAGGTGTCCATGGGCGACGGTAGTAACTTACCATCAGGTGACCCGTCTGCTCGTTTGCCCCCTTTTTCTTATAAAAAAAAAAATGACGCTTGAGCTTTAAAGTTTTGTATGAAAAAATTCCCAATGCCCCCTATATTAACATTTTAACCTCTTTTATATTTTAATCTCTGTTAACAATAGATGCTCCTAAAAACAATAACACAGGGTGTTTCAGTAATAAATTTGCATCTACAAGAACATTAGTAATAATGAAATTGTTCGAGAGTCATTTAACTAAGCGCTTTCAGCAGATTTCAGCCGGACGGACGGACGGACAAATTACTGGGAGCACTTCATTATGAGGGTACAGCCGAAGGGAATACGGGAACGAGGGAACACGGGTATCCCATGGAGAGGAAACAGATTTTAAAAATTAATAATTCTCACGCCTTTTATCCCGGAGGGCGTGGATAGGTATTATTCCATTCCTAGAAATACATATCCACTTTTTAAAAGTATATTTTTTGCTTGACGTGACTGATGGTGAAGTTTTTTAAGATAACTAGCCCTCACTCATTCGCTTCGGTTTATATGGTACTAGCAGCGCCCCGCGGTTTCACCCGCGTAGTTCCCGTTCCCGTGGGAATATGGGGATAAAATATAGCCTGTTTGTTATTCTGATGTATAAGCTTTATAGCTGTAAAGTTTCATTAAAATCCGTTCAGTAGTTTTTGCGTGAAAGAGGAACAAACATACATCCATACATCCAGACATCCATCCAAACAAACTTTCGCATTTATAATATTATAAGTAGGATATGAAAACCTTCCTCTTGAATCACTCTATGTATTAAAAAACGCATCAAAATCATATATAGGGAACTTACTTACGTACATATTCATCACTAACTCGACGGTGACGGAAAACATCGTGAGGAAACCCGCAGGTCCCAGAATTAATTCTGAGGCATGTGTAACAGACCCGGTCCGGCGATGGACTGACCACCTCTTACGTTTAGGGGTCCAAAGATTATACTGCTGAAAAGTGGGTATTTCCTAAAATAGAATACCTCTGCCTACCTTCTCGGGGATAGAAGACGTGAGATTATGTAACGAGGAAATAATAGTTTTTTGTTTGTCAATTTCCATCAGTTTTTTTTTTGTAAATTCCTAAACAACCTGCGCCTGTACACACGTGGAATTCACAAAAATGTTCATTATTACAGTCCGAGTGCAAAACAATGAGCGTAATGCATCTGTGTACCGTCAGCAGAACAAAGCTAACTTTGGAACATACCTTTTGTACGGTTTACACTCTGTACTTACTTTGCAACTGACTAGTATCTGAAAGCCTAGAAAAATGATTTCTGTTACCGTGTATGGGATTGATATAATTATACGGGCCCGGATCCGTATCCTGGTGTATGTACAAATGTTAATCAAAAACTTACTTACATATTATTACAAGATAACGAATTCTGATAGCAGTGATAGCCCGAACGGTTAAAGAGCCGGCACAAAATCAGTGAGGCTCTTGTTCGATTCCTGGCATGTACCATAAGTGTTTCAAAAAACTTACGTACATATTCATCACTAGCTCGACGGTGAAGGAAAACTTCGTGAGGAAACCCGCAGGTCTCAGAATTATTAATTCTGTGACATGTGTAAACAGACCCGGTCCGGCGATGGGCTCACCACCTATCACGCTTAGGGGTCCAATATATCTCGTGAAATGTGGGTATATCCAGTAATGGAATACCTCTGCCTACCCCCTCGGGGATAAAAGGCGTGAGATTATATATATAAATATATACATTATAATATATTCTATATATGTATATATTCGAATTCTAAAAACACAAAATATTAAAAACACACTACAAACCAATTCTAAAAAGTAAAAAACAGACTTCAAAGAACTTCACTAAAACTATCATCGTAACAACTATCAATTTTTAGATACGATGGTACGATGATAAGGAAACCAAGATCCTGATCATAGCATCCTAGAGAAATCGAGAGGAACCTTCCAAAAATTTTTACTTTTTTTTAGATTCCTGTTTGAAGTAGGTTTTTTATTATGTCACCTATGAGTGTGGCGTTGTATTATTGACAATCGAGTACTTAACAGTTAAGAGTCAGACAGTACAATACTCAAGAAGTATTGTATTCGTTCAAAATATTCCTGAGTACCGTAAAAAATACAATGCGGAAACAGTTGAAATTGCATTTTTAACTGCGCATTCCGGCTAAGTTTTTTAATAACTGACCACCTGCTTTTGTTTCACGTGTGAGTGTGAGATCACCGTGAGCCGAAACACCGTCACTATCACTACATAGTATAAAACAAAGTCGCTTTCTCTGTCCCTATATCCCTATGTGCCTATGTATGCTTAAATCTTTAAAACTACGCAACCGATTTTGATGCGTTTTTTTAATAAGAGTAGATAGAGTGATTCAAGAGGAAGGTTTTAGTATAAGCATTGCACCCGTGCGAAGCCGGGGCGGGTCGCTAGTTGAACATAAATCCCTAATCATAATAAATGTGCAAATTTGTCTTGGCTGTTACCTTTTCTTCTTATTTTTTTATTCAGAGCAAAATTATGTTTCACATTAAATACTACATTGATGCATACAAATGCCATGACTTAATAATAATTTAATCACAAGACACAAAATTATAAAATTCTAGAATGTATTTTAACATGAATAATTTTAAATTCATTCATAAATTTACAGAATTTATTTGTCGACACTGAACTTATTACAGCTCGTCCATGAAGATTGGCTAAATGTAAACAGCAGCCCAACTCCATCGACGAGTTGCTTCCAAATGCTTAGCTAGAGAAGAACCAGCAAGAAACTCAAGGGCAGCTCTAATATATAATAAACTAGCTTGGCTTAGCACGAGTGCAAACCTGATAGGTACTAAAAGATTCCTCTCGAATCACTATTATATTAAAAAAAAAACGCCTCGATATCCGATGCGTTTGTAGTTTTAAATATCTAAGCGTACAATAGGGACAGACAGATAGCGGGAGCGACTTTGTTTTATACTATGTAGTGCTAAAACCTAAAAAAGCTTTTACGCAATTCCGAGAACGGGAAAAATGGGATCAACGCTGGCAACGCCGCTTTGCGCTTACTAGGTACTCATAATAGTCTTACTTCTGTAACACCGTGTATAATGGAAATATGCGAGAGTTTTCCGAACACGGTAAAATGTTGTTTCACTTTTCTCATACAGATAGTAATGCAAACATATTATTGTTCAGTAAATGAATGCGGAGTTGGATCTGTTTTGAACTTCATGCAATATTGTATTGTTGAGTTTAGGATTCTTTATAAGATAAAAAAAACATAATCTCACGCCTTTTACCCCCGCGGGGATTAGGCAGAGGTATTCCATTTCTGGAAATAGGTACCCACTTTCCACGGGAATATTCGACCCCTAAACGTAATAGGTGGTGAGCCCATCGCCGGACCGGTTCTATTTACACATGCCTCAGAATAATTCTGAGACCTGCGGGTTTCCTCAAGATGTTTTCCTTCACCGTCAAGCTAGTGATGAATATTTACGTACGTTTTGAAAAAATCATTGGTACATGCTAGGGTTCTTAAGTTTATCCGACAAAATAACAAAATCCTTATAATAAAGACAATTATGTACCTAATACCTATGTGTTTATCAGTAGCACGACGGTTAAGGAAACCATTATGAGGAAACACGCAGGTAAGTACCACAATTGATACTGAGGTATGTGTAACAGCACGCGCTCCGGCTATGGGCTTACCACCGCCGCGCGTTTGGGAGACAAAAAAACTAGTAAATGCGTGAGCATTTAATTTAAATTTTTATGTAATACATTTCTTCCTAGACTTTTAACGCCATCTGCTGTTGAGTAGCGAATCAATTGAAAGGAACATGTATTTTAAGTTTTTATTAATTTCCTTTTAACTATATAAATTCACATATATTTTTTATTTGTAAATAGATAATAATTATTTGCAAACATTTTTGAAAAAAATATTGTACAAAAATTTACAAAGTATCGCCCTCTTTTATCGAATAGCTGTAACATTTTCTAATAAAATATTAATCGCGGGCAGAAAGTTACAACCAAACATAAATGAGGTACACCAGCGCAAATCCAACTTTAAACAATGGAGATAAGCTTTACAATCCCTTTAAAGCATTACTAAGGAATAACATCACTAAATTATTTAGGCTAGTCCGCTGGGTGAAATAGTGATATTATGAGTTCGTGTAATAACGAAAGGAGAGGTAAGTAAATAGTTTTTTTAATAAACATTGTAACTCTACTACTCCATTAATTCCCAACTTTTTTTACCAACCTACACATTTACAGATAATATTGTGAGATGCTACAAACCGTCAAGTAAAAGGTAACAAGATAACTCTACAATAGCCTACAAACTAAACCTCAGAAAAAATTTCAAGACATTTTTTAATAGACTTGTATGTGCGAGAGGGATGCCTGCACGCAACCCTTGAGAAAAAGAGAGCATGATACATCGATATACCTGACCAGACACAGAGAATTGACACAGAGAAACACAGTGCAAAAACCACTACGGATACAGCAAGTTTTGTAAGAACAGCGCCATCTGTGTTTCCAGCTGGAAAACGTGTCATAAATGTGTGCAAGGGAGGCTGAGTAAGTTTGTGTGCGTAGAGGGGTGAAGCGTAGAGAGTGTAGGGATAGTAAAATAGAGTGAATCGATTTTTAATTACTGGGGTATTTTTAGTGGTTGAAAATAACTTTTAAATCTACCACTGAGTGTAGTCCAGTGGAAGTATTAATACCCAATTTCCACACTTAGGTAGGTACGTAATAATTTATCACTAGCTCGATGTAGACGAATACAACGTAAGGAAACCGCAGGTCCAGAATTGTTATTATATTTGTTTAAAAATAAAACCTACATATACGACAGTTATGAGACTTGTGTAACAGCTACCGGTCAGTTGGACTTAACACCTTTCACGATTATGTATCCAAAAATAAATTGGACTCTCTTTCATAAACTCATGTCTAGTTCTCTGAAAAAGCTGGCCCCATGCTGGGTGCAAAAGTAAAATATAAAACATTAATTAATACTTGCACTTGCTTATGGAACTGTAGCGGGAATTCAGTTTTACTGTTGACATGGGAGTTTCAAAGAATTTAATTTGTTTGTTTGCTTTTATTGCATACTCATAGGTTCTTATAACAGTAATTTAGTAAGTAGGCATCTATCCATTTTAAGGAAGATAACAGCAATAAAGGCTAATTTATTTATTTTATTAATAGGCTTCAAAACCAATGAACCAATATTAAAAATTCTTTCACCAGTGGAAAGCTTAGTTTTCTGGGAGTAATACTGTTTTTTTGTATGATATAAAAGGGGGCAAACGAGCAGACGGGTCACCTAATGGTAAGTGACGTCCATCGCCCATAGACACCTGCAACTCAAGAGTCACAACTGCGTTGCCGACCTTTGAGGTGGGAGTAGTTTCGTTGGGAACGGGACTTACGTGGGTGAAATCGCGCAAGACAGCTAGTTTTATACACTTGTTAATATTGTATTTAAAAAATCTGTTTAAAAAGAGACTGAGGCACTTTTTGTTACAAAATTGTTGATATGATGTAAATGAATTTCTTGACATGTAATTTTATATAAGGTTTTTGTATTTGTATATTATGTATTATTGTGACTAATTTCCTACACAGTGTTTATTGTTTGTGGAATAAATATAATTGAAATTGAATTAACAAATACTCCTGGGTAATAATTCTGACAGATAGTGTTTCCACGGTGAGCTGGCGTGGGAAATTAAAGTCTCGTCGTCATTCTCTTGCCATTCTTCTATTTATTGGAGTCGGCGCAGTATATCTTCTACTTCCCTTTATATTTTTTAACCGTGATATCAACATCCATCACTTTTTTCTTGAACATATCATCCTTCAGACAACCCATCCATATTTTCTTTGGTCTTACCCTCCAATTGAATGATTCCTTCGTAATGGTTTTTAACTCAGCAGGTGACGTGACACCATGATGTGGAATAAATATTGTCTTTTTGGGTGCTTTTCTCAGCGCGATTCTATTGTATACCCATACTTATTATGCTTATTTTGACGAAAAATCATTAAATTTTTTTGAGATCAGATAGTTCAAAAGACATTTCAAATATATTTGACAACACAAGACATGGCTACAAAAAAAACTACATCACATTTTTCTTCTCTCAAAATCCTTCTCTGCTATCCCTACAACTAATCTTCGCCACCCTCCCGTAATAGGCCATCTCCTCGTTGCCATGGCGGCCGCACAAAATGGCTGCCGCGCCCCCCGCCTCGCCCCGCGCGCGTATATAAGCTCTCCCCGCTCCTCCAGTCGTCAGAGAGCCAGTACGGTCGGTGGCGAGAGCACGTCGCTCTCATTTTCGCCCCGTTTTAAAATTCCGACTTGAATTCCCTTGCTGCTTATTTATTTATTTTCCGTCAATAAATTCTGAAGGCAGATTTTTTATTTATTTTTTATTTACCCTATTTTTAGTTTTTTCTGTGAGGTGTTTGCTGTGCGTTCGCAAGGTAAGTTCTAGGTTAAGGTTTCTTTAAGTTTCTAAGCGTTTTATGTTGGAATTTTTGAAATTCCCGCGTGTACGTGACTTATTGATCACGGGAGACGAAGTGGGGTAAAAATAGCCCCGCTTTGCTCTCTAACTTCGCATTGTAAATTGCACTTTAGCACTCACGTTTCAAGGACCATATTCGCGTAAGAGACCCTGACTTAGCACCTTAATAGTCGTGCTTCCGCTCAAATAATTAATGTCAGGTACCTAAATTGAATATGAAGCTAAGATAAATCATCTGTTAATGCTTACAATGTTTTACCTTCATTCCTTAGTAAATGTTTCGATTATTACCTGGCTAATGTGGTTGGAGTTCACCGCTGGGCATAGTGGGCTGTCCCACTAATTACTGTACCCACTTTAAATTACACCTAAAGGCAAAAAATACGTTCGTTATGAACCCTTTTCACGATCAAGTAATTGAGCCGATTTTGACGAGATTCGGAATCTTGAAGAAGAAGGTGCGCTTTAGTGCTTCTTTTTGCCTTTGAGTCAAATACTTTTTAAAATTGTATTGTAAAACGTTTTTAATCTGAAAAATTCCGAGGTATTACTAAAAATACTTTTTATTTTCCACCTTTTTATGGACCCTTCATATCACGTATACTCACAAACCTGACAGTTGAAATAGCGGCAATATAGATGGTCCCAATCGGGGCCAGCATTTGTGTACATGAACATGTCTGTTGGCTTGTCTGGTCGTTTAATATTTGTTTAAGTATGTCTATCGTCTATCAGTTGTTTATTACCCATAGTAACATTCCCTGTCTAGTTTGGGACTAAATAACCGTGTGTGAATTGAATTACTAAATGCCGTTCCGTACAAATTTTGTTCTTCTGCTCATCACATTCTCGTCAACTCGTGATGATATATCCTACCTATATCTCTACATATTATCAAATAAAGTCGCTTTCCGAGTCTATCTGTATACCGGCAACTCTTAATCCACGCAACGGTATTTGATGGAGATTTTAACCGACTTCAAAAAACGAGGTTTCTCAATTTGATCGTATATTCTTTTTATGTGTGTCAGCGGATAACTTTGTCTTTTATGAACCGATTTGGATGATTATATTTTTATCGTAAAGGAGATATGCCAAGGGTGGTACCATGATAAGGAAACCAAGATCTGACGATAGCATTTTAGAAAAATGGAGGGGAACTTTCGAAAATCGTAGTGGCCACTACTGTTTTTTTTTTACTTTTTTTAGTTTCCTGTTTGAAGTCGGTTTTTTCGTTTAAAATTATCACTAATAGAAAGAGCGATATTAATAAAAGAGTAATGATTTTGTATATATCATAATATATTTAAACTAAAGCGAAGTGAGTGGGCGGGTTGCTAGTCTATACTAATATTATAAGAGCAGTGGTAGCCCGAACGGTTAAAGAGCCGGCCGAAAATCAGTGAGGCTCGGGTTCGAATCCTGGCATGTACCAATGAGTTTTTCAAAAACTTACGTACATATTTATCACTAGCTCGACGGTGAAGGAAAACATCGTGAGGAAACCCGCAGGTCTCAGAATTAATTCTGAGACATGTGTAAACAGACCCGGTCCGGCGATGGGCTCACCACCTATATATCACGTTTAGAGGTCCAATATATCTCGTGAAATGTGGGTATATCCAGTAATGGAATACCTCTGCCTACCCCCTCGGGGATAAAAGGCGTGAGATTATACTATACTATACTAATATTATAAACAGAAAAGATTTGTATTTTTGGATTTTTGTATGTTTGTTACGAATAAACTCAAAACTACTGAACCGATTTTAAAAATTCTTTCACCACTGGGAAGCTAGAAGATTCCTGAGTAACATATACTATATTTTATTCCCGTATTTCCACGGGAACGGGACCTATGCGGGTGAAACCGCGCAGAACTGCTAGTAGTCTACAAGTGGGATATAAGGCTATTAAATATTGAATCATCTTAAACCAATCTCTAAGGGACTGTGCCGACTTTAAGAGCTAAAAGAAAATAAATTACGTTAGAATTAAACATCGAAAATTTCTATTGAAGGTCAAATTACTTATAAAGATTATTTTTATTATGATGTTCGATAATTCGAGAATCCGTCTCGATTTTAGGTCAAGTTCTAGGGTTATCGCAATGATTTAAAGAAACGATAGGTATATTATTCAGATATATTGGTCATATATCAGAATAGTACATAGGCTATATTTATTTGTATTCCCGCGGGAACGGGAACTACGCTACTACATAAAAACCTCCCTAGAAAAATATGCAGTTGCATAGTGAAAAATCCAAATGGCTATTTAAGAGAAAGATTTTTTGGAGTTAAGAATAAAATAATTAATTTGATTAGAAAATCAGAAACATCCCGTATGTCTGTGATAATGAACAGAACCACCTTTTTCGAAGTCGGTTGTTTCACTTAAAAATACGAGGAATATTAATGCTCAGATGAAATAATGACTCTTGATAAATACACGTATACTCACACCTATGTATTAGAAGGGGTTGATAGACGTCGCTGACGGCGTTAGGATCCAGTTGGGACCATAAGGCCCCCTCGTTTTCTGGGGGCCCCCATCTCTCAAAGGCTTATTTCATTCTGAGGCAGCTAACTACCAAGGGCCCCCGTATATTCTAGGGCCCCAAGACCCAGCATAATTAAATGTACAACCACTATGATATGGCACATACTTCTTCATGGGAAAGACCCTTACCTCAGCAGTGGGCTGGTACAGGTGATGACAGTGATGATATTTTTAAATGTTGTTAATCTATTACGGAGGCAAGTGCTTCTTTACTTGGTTGATTTAAATGTTATAGCCTTACGGTTAGAGCCCGCTTTTGATGAATCAGTGAGGCTCGGGTTCAAATCCTGGCATGTACAGTCAAGAGCACATGGAGCTTGACACATTGGAATTTGTAACGTTCTTATTACAATCGCCTTAGAGGTCAGATTTGAACTACAAGTGTAAAGCTTGATGTGCTCTTGACTGTGCCAATGAGTTTTTTAAAAACTTACTTACATATTCATCACTAGCTCGACGGTGAAGGAAAACATCGTGAGGGAGCCCGCAGGTCCCAGAATTAATTATGAGGCATGTGTAATAGACCCGGTCTGCCGATGGGCTCATCACCCATCTCTTTTAGGGGTCAAAGATACTCGTGAAAAGTGGGTAGGTATTTCCAGAAATGGAATACCTCTGCTTGTGCCCTCGCAAATAAAAGGCGTGAGATTTTTTGTTTTAATTATTTATTTATTATATTTTATTACTTCACCTCCTATTTATTTAGCTTCATGTACCAAGAAAATGTGAAAATGGCATTATCAACCAGTCAACCTCGGTCAGGGCCTCTCTCATATCCTCAACTATAGGTACCTATGAGAGAGAGAGAGAGAGGCCCTGAGTAACGAAGTGGTGCAGTGGAGTCGCAATGACTTTCAATAAGAGTACTTATAAACTCAAACTCAACTCATTTATTTTCTGTAGGTATTGAGTATACACTTAGAAAAGTCAATAGTCTAATAACAAGGCACTCTAAACTCGTCCATGAAGATTGGCTAAATGTAAACAGCAGCACATATGCACCGACGAGTTGCTGGTTCCAAATGCAGTACCCCGAGAAGAACCAGCAAGAAACTCAAGGGCAGCAAGAAACTCAACTCGAAAGTGGCCTCCCTGATGCACCGTACTCGTGGCAGCGTAAATAGCCTCGTGTGTTATAAGGGACAGAATGGATAGTCCCATAGTTAAGCCAAAATAGTTACGATAGTCCCATAGTTAAGCCAAAATAGATAGTTAGATAGTCCCATAGTTAAGCCAAAATAGTTAAGCCAAAATAGTTACGAAGTAACTATTCTCTAATCTGTGGTTAAGCACTCAGTGACGTCCATCTTGCCCCAAATCGTAAAATAACTGTCTTTAAAATGTACTTATGAGTACTAACCTACGTCTTTATTTTCTTTGTGTATTACTAACCATTTACTTAAATGAACTTTCCATGGTTTGAAATAAAAAAAAAAATTCTATTCTATTCTTTGGCCCGTGACTTATGCCGGCCCTGTCTCCTTCCCCTACCAACTCTCTTAACGCGTCCCTCTCATCGCTCTCCACTACTTACTCAAAATTCATTTTTGCTGTTTTCTACCGACTTAAAAAAAGTAGGTTCGCAATTCGACATGTATGTTTTTTTATGTTTGTTACCTCAGAACTTTCTTTTTTTTAGCGGTCATGTAATACAGACTAGAAATATGTGACAGAAGGACTGACAAAGAGAGTGAGCGTTATTGAACATAAACCCTAAAAACAATTAAAACGATCAAATTATTCAATGACCCCAATGACATTTTATATGTAGACATGTTAATGCACTTTATCGGTGACAAATATCAGGTATCACGTTTTAGTATATGTCAGACACTATTTAAACTATTGTTATTTTCAACGTACAAATAAATTGGTATCTCGAAATAAAATTTAATTTAGGCGTTTCATACGTCAAGCTAGAAACTTCACAATGCAGGGTTCGATTCTGCATTACAGCGCCTAAACTTATTTTAGTTTAGTCGTGTCATTTGGTACGGTCCAAATTGCGCTTTCTGCGCTCGTGTGCGCTATATTCATGCAAACAACTGTTCAAATAGCGCTGTGGTACGCTGACATGAGCATTGTGACGTCATCGATGACGTCATCGATTGGTGCAAACAGTGCTAACAACGAGGAGGTAGTGCAATGTCTCCGGATCTGTCAAACAGTTGTCAAACTTCAATGTGCGTGGTGTTTTTTTTCCCGCGAACTTTTTTCATATTCGTTATGTAATCGATTAATTAAAATTAGGTATGTCGTCATTAATATTAACAGAAGCATTACATTGTGAAGCTTCGGGGGACACTATACGACTCAAATACGACTGAATTTAACTTCAGAACAGTATCAACCTAAATATTAAAAGAACTGTCATTTTTGACAAACGAAAACCTGTTCAAATTGTTTGCATGCTAACAATCGTAATCATTTTGAACAGTCGTGTGCGTGCTTACGAACGTATTTAATATTTGCACAAAACGGACCGCAGCCATTGTCTTTCTCATAGAGCAGAAAAGTCAAATTAAAATTAGTCCTGTCAACTAAGACATTTAATAACGTGTTTAGTGCATAAGTAAATAAGTCACGACTAAAATACAGCCTCTGACAGGACTAAATTCGGTAGGTTATCTTCTATCCCTTTTCTTTTTTTGAGGTAAAATAAAGACAGGAATAAACTAAAATAAGTTTAGTCGCTGTAATGCAGAATCGAACACAATACATGGTCATTGTAAATTAAGTGCAAATATTTAAAAGATACGTCAAAAAATTTATAAGCAACTATTTTCGACACAGATTTTTATTTTTCATATATACGCTAGGTACTTTACAAGATAGCATCGATTATCCATCCTAAGGTTGTCTGGAGAAATCGCTTAAAGCGATAAGACCGCCCATAGTACTTTTTTATCATTGTGTCACTTGTTGCATATTTTTATTGGTGTACAATATAGAGTTGTTACTTACTTACTTACAATCTTTACGTCAAGTAAGCAGTCTCACTCATAGAGATTCAGCTCTGTGGCCTCACCTCAGATGTCAAAAAAATTAAAACTATTTTTATCAAAGAGATTTAAATATAATAGGGCATAGAGGGGGCATTGGGAATATTTTCATACAAAACTTTGAAGGCTAAGCGTCATGTCCTTGTCATGTCAGTTAGTATGAACGCGAGCTGTCATTCGGTCGAAATTGTACTAGACTTATTCCACTTGGAATAACTTTTGACTTCAAATTTTCCTCGCTTTGTCCCCTCTATGCCTTATTATATTTCAATCTCTTTGGTCTCGAGCTATTTGATTTCAATTTAATAGAGTACCATATTGTATTATATATTTTAATAATATTACCTATATCAAAACATTGCAACTATCTATAAAAAGGTTACAAAACAATTTACCTCTCCCCCTCTGAAATATCACAACCTAATACTGAGATAGTGTTCATAAAATATTTATATATGAAAATTCAATTGTCGGTCCGTGTTGAGATTGATGGATATTGGAATAGGAGGAAAACAAATATACCTGGCTCCTGAGACTAGCAATTACTTTCGGATTTACTTACGCCTTACGAAAAAGGAGTAAGTACCTAAGGGGCAATACATAAATTACGTCACACGTTAAGGATGGGGAGGGGGGATGACAAATTGTGTCATTCTGTGACAAGGGGCCCTACATTTTGTGACGTCACATTCCAAAATCTAATATTTTGTTACTTTTTTAAATATCTGATTTGTTGTTGATTTTATTTAAAATTTGGTTTGAAAATATTATGTGTGTTTTATAATTATTATTGTTTATTAAATCACATTAACTAGTTTTAAAGTATGAATAAGAAAATTTTTATTTAAAATAGGTAATTTTAATGGAAATAAAACTAATTACGGAACTGCTGCTTTAATTCAACGTCTAGTTGTAAAATTGCAATTTATGTGACGTCACACTAGGAAGGGGGGGGGACACAAATGAGACACAAACGTAAT
This sequence comes from Ethmia dodecea, assembly GCA_963855545.1. Classification (NCBI taxonomy): domain Eukaryota; kingdom Metazoa; phylum Arthropoda; class Insecta; order Lepidoptera; family Depressariidae; genus Ethmia; species Ethmia dodecea. Next base: position 1,043,197 of record OY979463.1, on the reverse strand, counting down.
TTATGGATGGTCCCTAAGCAGTGGTAGCACATACATATTTTTTTATTTAACATTGCATTGTGTGGTTCCAATAATAAATAAGTTTCTGTTTTAAAGTGAGACAATTTTTCATACATATTTATATTTTTCGTACATAATTATATTTATCACTAGCTCGACGGTGAAGGAAAACATCGTGAGGAAACCCGCAGGTCCCAGAATTAATTCTGAGGCATGTGTAAACAGACCCGGTCCGGCGATGGGCTCACCACTTATCACGTTTAGGGGTCGAAAATTCTCGTGAAAAGTGGATATATCCAATAATGGAATACCTCTGCCTACCCCCTCGGGGATAAAAGGCGTGACATTTTTTTTATTTTTTTTTATATTTTTCATGCTTTAGGTTCGGGTTTGAGATTTGCCAAGTTCGTCACAAGTATCAGTCCCTTGTCTCTGCTTACCCCAATGGGAAATAGGCGTGAGATTATGTACGTATGGATAGAAGTTCGTATTTTTTTCAAATACCATTCGGGCACACAGGGAGTCCCAAAATGGGTCGGTGGAGATGTTCTGCTGTTTACATTTAGCCAATCTTCATAGACGAGTTTAGACTTTGTTATTAGACTATTGATTTTTCTAAGTGTATTTGACTTTTGAATCCCACAATTTGAGATATATCTCTAAATAAGGTCAACAGTTCACAGCCCTGTATAGTGTGGTGATGTACGGCGGAGAGCGGATGCTGGATCGATACCGTCTAGCGTGTAGGGATGGGAACGTTTCGATAAAAAATAATCGATAGATTTAAAAAAAAATGCTTTTTTAAAAAAACTTCTATGGCTTGACTATTTTATAAAAATAAATTAAAATCATACAGACAGAGTTCCGTACCACAAAAAACGTTTCTTGTATAGGCACCGTTTAATTTGTAGCGTATAGTAAATAAATAAATTGTGGTACATCACATTTACACACGGATAATCAGTCCCAAAATAGGCAGAGCCTGTACTTTGGGTACTAAACAACTGATAAACATACTTATAGAAAATATACATTCATTTACAATAATTACAGATAAAATATGTCCTCCAAAGAGGAACCATGTGGGACAGTGCCCAGAAAGCCGCATGCCATTCTCTGGATAGATAGGCTGATCCTTTGACAGAGATAGCAGCCCTCTGGTCACCTGAAGCCTCAGATGACCGGTCATTTAAATAAATATTAAACACCCAGACACAAAGCCAACACTTCATTGTGTATACATATTCTGTGAAAGTTTTAACTATTCACCACGGTTCAAAAGATACTGCCCTTTGAATCATGTGATAGACGGACGGACAGTGGAGTCTCGGTAAGTCTCCCGTTGAAAAATTAAAAAAAAAAATTTACAATATTAAATGTTAAAAAAATGGTTGTCTGTAAAGTCGGCCTACGGAAGATAATTTTAAGTGATAACGTCATAAGAAAACATTGATGAAAAATTGCATACTGGAGTGGAAGAGAGATAGATTAAAGATTTGTAATTTTGTACGTTTGTAACGTATAAGCTCAAAAACTACTGGACTGATTTTAAAAATTCTTTCACCAATGGAAAGCTACAGTATCAATGAGTAACATATGCTATAAACCTATTATTCTCGTATTCCCACAGCTAGTAGATTATAAAATTAATGGAAATATGATTAAATATGATCCTTAAAACTTTGTAGTAACTACAAAATTCTGCCAACCGTAAACTCCAAATACAAAGGGAAGAAACACGAAATTGCGGAACAAAATTCTAAAGTTTTAAACCAACAATTTAATCCGAATACAAAATAATTTTAGCTGCAAAGCGCTACTAACTTTATAATAACTCTGTATTTGAAGATTGTAGACTTACTAATAGGTACAGCTCAGACACTAGAAAATATGTGAAGCTAGGCCTAGGACATCTGTCCATCACCAACCACCTTTACTAAAACAATAGTTAAGCAAAAATTATATAAAAAAGGCGACTATAACATTACAGACTACTCAGTAGACCAACATTGACTTGACTCTTGAAATTAATGTTTTCTAGTACTTATACTCTTGGAGTTCTTCAAATAAGGTATCTTTTTATTTGACACTTTATTTAGCAATGACAGACAATCACAAAACAAAAATAAATTTAAAAAAATCCTATTTTAAGGCTTTGGCAATCTAGTAGCACTAAACACGACAAGAATTTCAAGATTTTTAGGCTTCAGAGTCCATGCACAAAAATAGAATAAGTTTTGAAAACTTATTGAAATGTTACTTGGTAATTGACAGTAAAATGATAGTGCACTTTTACTGAAGATTGAAGCGGCTTCTTGGGGTAAATAACTCCAAAAGTCCATCCTAAGCATTTTATCGAACTTTCTATTCTCTGTACGCTATCACAGACATTTGGCACATAACACACTATCATCATTATGAGCCAAAACACACAGCAAAATGAAAGTTTTACAAAAAACATTACGTCCTTTGGATTCCCGCCAAAAAAGCCATAAATGTTGACCTCTATTCTCTATGCCCACCGCCATTTTGAGTCCCAATTCAAATTAAAAAAAATGACATTTGATGCTGTTGTATATTGAAAGATTGTCATAGACAGTAGACTTTCTGGCGCTTACTAGTTTGAAAACAAATACCAAATCATTTATTTTCTGTTAGTATAGAAAATACACTTAAAAAGTCAATAGTCTAATAACAAGGCAGTCTAAACTCGTAGGTTCGTAACAACTGGAAGTCTGTCGTCTCTGCCTGCCCCAATGGGAAAATGGCGTGAGATTATGTATGTATGTATGTCTAAGCTCTTCCATGATGATTGGCTGAATGTAAACAGCAGCCCATCTCCACCGACGAGTAGACCACTCCCCGAGAAGAGCCACCAAGAAAGTCAAAGGCAGCTCTTTTTCATCTCTAAGTATTACTAGTAAATATGGTTTATAAAAATTTAGAATATAAAGTGGTTACGTTTACGAAAACCTAATTTTGTCGATGTAAAATAAATTAATCGATAACTAGACGAGGTCACATCACTAAACTTGGTACCAAACATGTTACCAGCCAATTAAATCATTAGACCGTTTCGGTTTTCCGGCTATTAGCTAAGATGATGGTTTCTGGACTTAATCTTATGGTTAGTAAACACTCAACTTAGTAATATGATCGCCAGGTAATGGAAGCTCATGTCAAGATTCGAGTCTACCAACCAAAGAGATTAAAATAGGGCATAGAGGGGGCATTGGGAATATTTTCATACAAAACTTTGTAGCTCAAACGTCATGTCAGTTAGTATGAACGCGAGCTCTCGTTCTCGCCATCAAACGTAAAAGTTTGGCGATGTTAGAATTAAGTAACACCACTGGATATTATAAATTTATTTAAATAAAAAAAAAGCTGTCATTCGGTCGAATATCTTTTGGCTTCAAATTTTCCTCGTTGTGTCCCCTCTATATAAACTATAATAGAGCATTTTAAGCTCTTTGCTACCAACACTAGACGACTGTTAAAACCATAGTCGACTAACCACCAACTTAAAAAATGACAGAGTTCAGGAACTGTTAAAACATCAGCTATACATACCGAAGCAGTGGAATTCAAATTTCTAATAAGTGGACATATTATTTTAAGCGCCTTACGGTTAAAGAGCCTGCTTCACATGATGATAATGAATGAGGCATGGGTTCAAATCCTAGCAGAATGAGTTTTTCAAAACTTACGTACATATTCATCACTACCTCGACGGTGACGGAAAACATCGTGAGGAAACCCGCAGGTCCCAGAACTAATTCTGAGACATGTGTAAACAGACCCGGTCAGGCGATGGGCTCACCACCTATCACGTTTAGGGGTCCAAAGAATATCTCGTGAAAAGTGGATATATCCAGAAATGGAATACCTCTGATTAAAAAAAGCTGCCCTTGAGTTTCTTGCTGGCTCTTCTCGGGGTACTGCATTTGGAACCAGCAACTCGTCGGTGGAGATGGGCTGCTGTTTCCATTTAGCCAATCTTCATGGACGAGTTTAGTGTGCCTTGTTATTGACGTTTCAAAGTGTATTTTATATACCTACTGAAATAAATGGATTTTGAGTTTGAGTCTGCCTACCCCCTCGGGGATAAAAGGCGTGAGATTTTTTTTATTAATACATTTTTTGTTTATCTTATTTATTGCTGTATTTAGCAATAATAGACAATCGGTCAATCTTATAACAATAATATCTGTTGATTTCTATTCTATACCCATCTCATATCCCAATTCAAATCGTGAACGTCAAATTTAAAGTTAAATGGTAACCAAATGCCATGTGATACTGTAAATATGCAAAGACTAGCAGCGCCCCGCAGTTTTGCCAGCGTAGTTCCCGTTCCCGTTCCAATACGGGGATAAAATATAGCCTATGTGTTAATCTAATGTATAAGCTATATCACTGTGAAGTTTCATCAAAATCCGTTCAGTAGTTTTTGCGTGAAAGAGGAACAAACATCCATACATCTTTACATACAAACTTAGTAGGATTGTCTTGGATAGTACTCCCGTAGTTCCTAAAAGGTTCACCGTCCACCTGCTAGGAAACGTCACGCTGAAATATTACGTTAAATCAATTTTCACTTTACTAATTGACGTAAAGGGTTCAAAATCTCTCTCAACAGTGACAAATTTCGTTAAAAGCCTGTCCTCCATGATTAATGTTGGACCTTTGAAATATGAACTAAACTTTATTAAGTAACATTTAGAAATTGGATCCAAGATGTCCTCCTAAGAGAAGGAACTAAAAAGAACTAAGGAACTAAGAATTATTTATAAGAATAATGTGTTGAGGAGTTTCTTGCCCCGCTTCTTCTCCTCAACCATACAAGTTGAAGCGGGTGGAGTCTTAGTCAATAAGTGGACTTGTAAGTTCCTACTTTGAATAAAACATTTTGACTTTGACTTTTTTGAGTGTTGACAAGAGAAAGAAATCCTAACTATTATTATGAAATACGAAAGTAACTTTGTTTGTCATGCTTTCATGCCTAAACAGATTTTTAAAAATCTTTCACCATTGGAGAGCTACAATATTCTTGAGTAACATAGGCTATATTTTATTCCTATATTCCTACGGGAACGGGAACTACGCGGGTGAAACTACGCAGAACCGTAAGATTTTTTTTTTAAATATGTATCCAGAAAAGAGATATAAATATACTAGGGTATAGAGGCCAAAGCTTAAAAATGGCAATCCAAAACGAGACCGTCAAGTTGGAAGCCTCACCATGGAATTGAGCTGTTCTGATAATGCCAAACAACTCTTCTTAAACAGTGCCAAATAGTGCTCGAAGCATATAAATAGTGCTATCACACTTTCGGATATATTCAGGTCGTATCTTGACGTCAAGATAGCAGCTTTATGAGTCTCCTCATGTATTGAAACTTTATCGATATTTAAAACAACAATGTCCCATCCCTAAAAGGCACCCTTTAGAGTCTACGCACATTCCGACACACAGACGCGCTATCACTGTGTGTGTTTGACTTTCACTCCACTGTCTGAACATGTCTTTCAATTTTATAATCCTAAAGAGCTCTCTTCTCATGGCGTGAGTTTTTTTTTAACGTTACTCCAAGAAAAGTACTATCAGCAAACGCTAAGCCTGATACGTTTGGAAGAATTGTCGCTTGTAAGCTCCAATTTTATTACCCCGACCCTAATTAGAGTTACACAATGAGAAGCTAGTAAAACCGTCTTTTTTTATATTCCGATCCATACATCGACTCTATATGGTCATAAACATAAAAGAAACACTTTTTGTAGTTGTCATTGTTACTATAAGTGAGGGCACGGTGGGATAACATAGCTGCTCGCTAAAATGACACTTAGGTGTATCAGGCAGAACTTTTTTCGATAGTACCTAAGCTTTCCATTAGTGATAGAATTTTTTAAATCGGTCCAGTAGTTTAGGAGACTGGTAATCTACACAATATTATAAAGAGGAAAGATTTGTATTTTTTAACCGACTTCAAAAAGGAGGAGGTTATCAATTCGTCTGTATGTTTTTTTTTTTATGTTTCTTACCTCAGAACTTTTGACTGGGTGGACCGATTTGGATGATTCTTTTTTTATTTGAAAGCTGGTGCTTCCAGATTGGTCCCATTTTAATTTCGTCCAGTTTTGACAACAGCGTCCATGAGAAAACCACATAAGTTGAAGATTGAAGTCGGTTTTTTACTCTTTATGTATATTTGTTACGAATAAACTCATAAACTACTGGTCTTATTTTAAAAATTCTTTCACCATTGATCTTTGACTATATTTGATTCCCGTATTCCCACGGGAACGGGAACTACGCGGGTGAAACCGCGCAGAAACGCTAGTTACAAATAAACATACAAAAAACTTTCCTATTATATTAGTGTAGATTGTATAAGTGTATCGCAATATTTTTGAGAAAAGAAGAAACATTTTTTTTTTTAACACTTAACCTTTTTATTTATTTTATTTTTATCATCATACCTACTGCTACCAATGTTATTTGTAAAAACAACATAAAAAAATTTCCTTTCATGAATGTGAGTCAAAGTATAATTTGTAATCGCGCTTCTCACTCTGTAATTTCTTAGATTGCCTCTTTGTTGGTATGTCTATCTGTCACAGAAAAACTGTATGATTACATTTATATATAATTTTGTGGGAATGGTTAATCTAAATCTACAATAATATTATAAAGAAGAAAGATTTATATTTTTGTATGTCTGTAACGAAAAAACTCAAAAAGTACCGGACCGATTTTTTAAAATTCTTTCATCAATGGAAGCTATATCAGAAAATGAGATTAATATGACAAAAATACAACGAATCTACAACTCGCGAAACCCTAAAAAGAATTTAAAAAGGTGTCCTGAAAGGAGGTTTTGTATATTTTCATCTGTCATCCCTCTTTATAATCTGTGGGATTCCTTAACCATGATTGATTTGTTATTGAATCTGGAATTGTGTTTTCATAATCTTCGCTTTTATTTGACGTTTTTTGAGAGTTTTGTGTAAAAGATTTATTTCATTTACAATACAACAGTTCATGTATAAGTAGGTGTAAAGATTTAGTGTTGCTATAGTTCCCTTGGGAATATTTATACTCAATACTAATATTATAAAGAGGAAAAAATTTTATTTTTATACTTTTGTATATTTTTTACGAATAAACTCAAAAACTACTAGACTGTTTTTTTAAATTTTTAGAAAGCTAGAATATTCCTGAGTATCTACCATAGGTTATATTTTATTCCCGTATTCCCACGGGAACCGCGCAGAACCGCTAGTGAATTATATATTAATGTACTTACTAGCTGACTCGGCAATCGTTATTCAGGCATATAAAATGGGGGGTGGGGTTAGAGGACTGAACAATACTTTACGACCTATTCTCATATCCTCCAAATATACAAAAAAATCATTCAAATCGGTCGAGACGTTTCGGAAGAGTTCCACCACAAACACCGTGACACGACACGACAATATACTTAAATTTTATTCATTTATTTTTTTTACTAACAGTCGACTTACACTATGACACAATGAAAATAAAAATACATGAGTTTAAGCTTAACTTGAAACACACTTACTAATAAACACAGAACGCATCATGCGACAAAGACGTAGGTTTTTAACTAGGTAAACAATATTTAAAAAAAAACAGTTCAAAAGTGTTTAATAAATAAATATTAAACACGAAGCCAACACACAAATATTCATGTACACAAATGTTAGCCCCAAGTGGAAATCGAACCAGCAGCCCCAACTCAGTAGACAACGTCCCTAACTGACCCAACAGCATTTATTTAAGTTCCGACTTTTCATTATTACTTTCAAAACACAAACCATTTTCATATCGACATTTGAGCAAAATGTCGTGTCCTTATACCATGAAGGTGAAGTCAATGGGGGGTGAGCACAAATGTCTATTTGTGTCTAAATGTCAAAGGAACCTTCACGCATGGGCTCCTATAGTTTTAGGGTTCTGTAAAGACCCTCCTGAATACTCCAAAGCGCCTGTAAGTTTTTACGAGCAATTGAATTTTTAAGACAATTTGCTCTGCTTTTTAACGTAGGAGGGATTTAAATATACACGCTTAAAAATAAAAAAGTGTTCAAATAACATTAGGAACCTTTGTTAAAGAAGATCTAATACATAAATATAAAAATCTCTATGTTATTTTGTATACAAAGGTAACACTGTCTGTCTGTCTGTTCATTACGTTTTATAAGTGAAATGTTGAACCTTAGTAGTGAAATTATAGCTTGCATTTTGAGGAAGTAGGTACCTAGTTTACTTTTAATCTCGTAATAGGGGTGAAGCCAGTGAGTGGTTTTCATAAAACCTACGAAATATTAGACTTATGGAAAAAAATGGGTTTGAGTGTGTGCTCATCGCAAACCAATCAAAATCAAACTCTATTTTTTACGTAATATATATGTTTATACATAATATTATATTCAATTGGTTATTACTACTAGCTTCGTATCTGGGTGTTTCCTATTTATTTAAGTATGTTTATCAGTTGTTTAGTTAGGACCTACCCTTAGTAAGGTTCTGCCTCGTTTGAAAGTGAATAGCCATGTGTGAATTGTGCCCCACAATTTATTATTATATTATTATTATTATGTACTATTTAAATTGCTTTACTAAAATAGTACTAAATCCTTATTATCAATCTGGGTACTATAAATCTAACCAATATTGTTATCGCTATTCGCCGATAGATGGCAGTGTTTCGAAATTCCTGGGGGAACTATTCAGGCATCTTTCGATACTTGCATAGTTCGAGAGGAGCGCTTAAGCGGAGCAAGTTTTGAATTTATGCCAAAATATGGAGACTGGTTTGGAGGTACAAATTAGCTAACAGGAGGTCGCATAAGCCACTTAAACATGAGTTTTATGATTACTCAGTTTTTAACAGACTATCAAAGGAAATTATCTGTTTGTAATATAGGTATGTTTGTACACGATTACTTTTGCAATTATCCCAGAAAATACATTAAAGATTTTCGGAAAGTCTTATTTCATTTGTAGGTTTTAAAGATTTAGCAAAAAAAAACGTAATTGTGTAAACTAAAACCATGGACCGACTGCAATGAAGATCGATTATCATTAACATATAACAGCCCTCTGCTGGACGCACTATTAAGTCAGAAAATTGGGCTTTAATCTCCGTCTGCGCGTCTCAGTAAATCTTTGTAGAAGACAAAATTGACTCCTCAAAACTTAACAAACTCTCATTATTCCCGCCCCAAATTATCATTCCTCTGTCTGCTATAGAACGTTCTGACGGCAAAGTTGCACTTGGCCCGTTGGCTGTAGATTAAACTCGTGACTGTCTTCTTCGAATTGTGGTGTTTGTGGTTGCTTTTGATACCAAAAATCTTTGCTAATAATACATAATATAGATGTTATTTGTGGTTTTGCTGACAACGGTACGCTTTCCAAAAAGATTTGGCAGAGATATTCCGTTCCTGGATTCTGTAGTGGTCCCTGTAGTAAATAAGTGTACCGTCTCCCTAGTTCTAATCTCGCAGTTTCATCCATCCTAAGGTTGTCTGGAAGAGATCACTAAAAGCTCACCATTAAGACCACCCATTGTGCTTTAGTGAATTTTGATATACATATTGTGTAGAGCAGTGAAAGCCCGAACGTTTAAAGAGCCGGCCCAAAATCAATGAGGCTCGGGTTCGAATCCTGGCATGTACCAATGAGTTTTTCAAGGACTTACATACATCATCACTAGCTAACCCGCAGGTCTCAGAATTAATTCTGAGACATGTGTAAACAGACCCGGTCCGGCGATGGGCTCACGTTTAGGGGTCCAATATATCTCGTGAAATGTGGGTATATCCAGTAACGGAATACCTCTGCCTACTACTGTTATATATTATTATACTACTGTTATATATTATTATACTGGATGATTTTTTTTTACGTTCCGAAAAAAAAAAATATGACGTATAATGTATCTAGAGCCGAAGTTATACACGAGATTAATTGTTAAATATAGTCATATTTAATATAATTTACTAAATCTAGAAAACTACGCACAGTACTACGCGCAGCTGGCGGTTGTAGGTAGATTGCGCATAAATGGAAGCTACGAGCCTGTTTCTTTTTAAATTACTATTTCAAATACTTCAGTGTGTATTATTGACTACAATTGAGTAATGTATATTAGTTTAAGCAAGAAAAAAATTTTTTTTTAAAGTACCATTGACAAATGAATCTATTACACTTACCTATCACACCACATTTTTTTCCAGACGGTAAAAAAAGTCAGCCTGTATATATTTATTATATATATTGTGTTGTTTTTGGTGTACAATAAAGAAATATTGTACTGTATTGTATTGTACAATTGTAAGTACCCAGTTTTCACCAGTGTAATATTTAGGACCACTGAAAGTGAGTGGTGAGTCAGGTGCGTAAATCGCTGGACTGAGGAGTTGTTACACACAATTTCAGGACTACAGGTTTCAAATCAAATGATAGATAGATAAAAGATTTAAGTATTTACTTTTACAGCACATAAACATAAAACAGGCTTTTAATCATTTATTGCAATCCATAAGTTGTATATACATAGTATTTACACGAAAGCAGAATAAATGCAGTCGAAATGCGTTCATTAAGAAGCATTAGTGGAGTAAGATTGATAGATAGATTGAAAAATAGTGTGATCCGAAAGCGTTGCGGCTTGAAAGATGATAATATAGTGACTAGGATTGAAAGAGGAATGCTCAGGTGGTTTGGTCACATTGAGCGGATGAATGAAAGTCGTCTTACGAGACAAATATACAAGGGTGTTGTGAATGGGCGAGTCGGTAGAGGACGACCTAGGCGTACCTACATCGACCAGATCGGCGATGTGTTGAAGAAATGCCAGATAAAGAGTACCCGAAACCGACGAGCATGCATGAGTCGTTTGATGGATGTGGAGGAAGCGCGTGAGATCTGCCAGGTTCGTAGCAAGTGGCGGTCTGTTGTCTCTGCCTACCCCAATGGGAAATAGGCGTGAGATTATGTATGTATGTATGTGTAGTATTTACATTTTTGGTATCAATAAGAACCTAGTATAAGCACTGCAATACGTGAGAAGGAACGTGTAAATTATATTAATATTATACCAAACCTATTGGAGTTTACCATTGATATTTTGTGTCGTTAAATATCAAAATCCGGTAAGTCACACCCCTACCCCAAAATGAACTATGAATGGCGCCAAATTCAAAATTTTAAACTGAATCTAGCTGTGCGTTTCAAATTTAGTTAAGTCACCGTTAACCTTATGAAAATAGATATCAAAATCATAGATTTTTTTCATATGCCGGTACGTGCATTGACAGGTGTTTATCAAACTTAGGCATGTCCAATACCGACCAATCAGAGATAAGAATAGTGTACAAAATGTCTACTAGTAGATTTAACAAATCCTTGTAAGTCCATGAGTGATTTTCCAAATTCCGGTAAGTCCGGTAAGTAATCTAGCAGTAAATATCAAAAACCCGTAAGTCCAAACTTAAAACTGCTTTTGCGTCGTACCTAATCCGTAACTTTTACATTATTTTCTTTTCATAAAACGTAATTAATCTTGTATAAGAATATATAATTATACTGGATGATTTTTTTTTACCGTTTGGAAAAAAATATGACGTTTAAGGTATCTAGAGCCGAAGTTATACACGAGGTTAATTGTTAAATATAGTTATGTTTAGTGCAATTTACAAAATCTAGAAAACTACGCACAGTGCTACGCGCAGCTGGCGGTTGTAGGTAGATTGCGCATAAATTAAAGCTACGAGCCTGTTTCTTTTTAAAATACAATTTCAAATATCTCAGTGTGTATTATTGACTACAATTGAGTAATGTATATTAGTTTAATTAAGAAAAAATTTTTTTGAGAAAAAACAATTTTTTTTAGTAACATTGCCAAATGAATCTATAACACTTACCTATCACACCACATTTTTTTCCAGACGGTAAAAAAAGTCACCTGTATATTGTTCAAACTCATATCTCATTAATAGTATACTTAAGCTAAAATATATTTATTTGCAATTCCCAAAATTCACTTAGCATGGACTGACAGGGTTTTGATATTTAACGACACTTTTAATTTACTGTATAATAGTATTTTTATATAGTATTTATTTCAATTGGTGAATATGTTTCCTTCACTGTCAAATTAATGCTAAATATGTAGTTGAAGTTTAAAAAACTAGGAACCAGCTTTCTGTCACATAAGTGCCTTTTCACACATACCGGTTTCCGCCGATCTGACGCCGGCCCGGCGGAAACCGGTACGTGTGAAAAGGGGCTTACTCGGAAATTAAATCTCAAATGATAAAAAATAATTTCTGAGTTAATTTCGGGAGGGTGCATTGTCTTTTCATAAGGTGCAACGTAACGCCATGCCCCATTTCATTGATACGGTTAAGCCGAAAAAAGGTAGTGAAAAGACAGATAGACGGACAGAGTCGGATTTCGGTCGGATTTTATGTAAATAATCATTTTTTAATTTTAGAGTCATTTTTGCATAATTTTGATTTTAGACTGCCACGTGAACAGCGGTGTTACCTGGGGGGTCCTGATATCAGATCCTGTCAAGCGATATTTCATAAATCCTTAATGGATGCGTCCAGTTATTATTATTTCGAGACGTCAATCTAACAAAAGCGTGAAACAAAATTTTAAATCAAAAATTCAAAGCGACACATTTCGATCGTAAAAAGACCCTGCAAAATGGCGGCCGCTAATGACATTTCCGAACGTCAAATGTCAGATTTCCCGCCAAACCCCGATATCAGCTGTCGGTCCGCGTTTTCGCGGGTAATCTACCGTGACCGCGAGGTTTTTATTCAGATTGTTTTCACAGATTTAAATAGACGCCATTTTTAATCATTCTGGGAATAATTAATTTATGATCAATCTTACATTCACCCCTAAATGTGAGGCAAACCCGAGCTGCAGCTAATAAGTAATAATACATGCCTCCGGATAATTCTGGACCCTGCTACGTAAAAACTCTTTGAAATAAATCAATAGGAGTATAAAATAGTAATATATATATATATATATATATATATATATATATATATATATATATATATATATAATATCAATAGTACAAACAACAAAACTTTAAAACGCAATGAAAAAAGTGCTTCTACCATTACTATACATACTAGCGCCATCTAGTATCGAGTAGCGCAATATAACACACAGGTATCGTAAATCTTGGCTCAACAAACATTTCTCACATAATATTATTGTAAGATTTTATTATCAGTTTTCAATTGAATGATTCTGTGATTTCCGTCTTACAATGCAGACGAAAGAATTTGATTTCGCTTCAATGACTTTCTTGTTCTTAATATAAGCACTATATTTTATTGGCTTTTGAAATCCAAGAGAAGAAAACATCGTACACAAGGCTAAAAAATATTATAATAGTGAAAAGTGGGTATAAAATTGAAGCGGTGTAGGGGCCCTCTCCGGTATAAATTCATATTTTTTATAATAAAATCTTAATAAAGTTGAACTAAATGTTAGGTTCACCTATAAAGAAAAAAATGATGATTTATGCGTATATACGTTGGAGGCGCCGGGTATCGATCCCGGTACCTCTCGCATGCTAAGCGAGCGCTCTACCATCTGAGCTACGCCCCCGGTAGATTTCATGGCGAAATAGTAGAATACGTCATTCGTAATAGATTGTAGCTACAACGGAAATACGGTTTACAGAGTACCATTTAATATCTTTGAGTACCATTCGATGATAACAATAATAATTGTGATTGTTACTTAATATAGTATACCTACCTATAATATTTAAAAATCAAGTACTAAAAGTAGGTATGGAATTAAAAATCTATTCCAGCAGAAAAGTAGTTTTCTACATAGTATAATAGTACTACATATTTATAAAACCCCACAAAATCTGTAAAAATTTACAAAAAAATTTAAAAAAGATTCGCCCAACGTGGGGCTCGAACCCACGACCCTGAGATTAAGAGTCTCATGCTCTACCGACTGAGCTAGCCGGGCTGTGAATACCAAGTTGAAAATGTATCTTAAGTACGTATTAAACTAAAATTCTGTTAGCGTCACACAAGATGTGGATAAGTATATCAAAAAATATCAAAATCGGTTCACCCAGTCGAAAGTTCTGAGGTATCATTTATCAACGTAAAAAAAACATACAATCGAATTGATAATCCTTAACAATAGGTATGTACTACCTCTAAAAAAATTGCATGACCCATTGATCTCAAAATGGAATCGAATCAGAAATTTAACAATTAAAATTCAACCATTCAAGTAAATTAGTTAGGTACATATAGCTATAGGTAATAGGTAACAAGTACAAAGTAAAAATCCTCAACTTAAAACTCAAATAAAATCTACAAAATTCCCATCGAAACCAAATTGAGGGGAACCAAACTTTAAACTAAAAGTACGGGACCTCAAATTAAATAACTTTTCATTGATCAAAACCTCTAATTGGCGACTACAGATGTAGAAAAAACATTTTTTTTTGCATAAAGGGTTCTTGGCTCGACTGGTTGAGAGAGGTTTGAATCCGACTTCGGTTTTCAGTCTACATCTAGGTACAAAATATTAAAAAGAGGAAAGATTTGTATTTTTGTATTTCTGTACGTTTGTAACGAATAAACACAAAAACTACTGGATCGATTTTAAAAATTCTTTCACCAATGGAAAGCTACAAATGCTACAATATCCCTGAGTAACTTAAGCTATACAACATGTAACAGAATATGAGCAATTCCTGAAATTAGTTTTGTTCAGTATCAACTACTTATTCGATTTCAGCAATTTTTAATATGTGTTAAATTTAGAAAAAAAATGAATTATCGTAGCTTAATTTAGTGCTTTATATGGAAATCGTGCTATTATTAATCGATATTTAAGAAAATTGGTTAGACATAACTGAAGTTCGATTGCATCATATATTTTCTATATTATTATAATAATTGGGGTGTATGAGGAATTGCGCTTTTTCTGTTACGCGTTGTATATTTTATTGCCGTATTCCTACGGAAACGGGAAGTAAGCGGGTGAAATAAAATTGTGACTCGTGGTAGCCATTTTTGAATACCACAACAAAATTATTTTTATTTCTACAATAGAAAATACAAGTGAATTAAAAATTTACTATTTAAAATGTATTGAGATTTTATTTGTGACTTCACCATTTTTTTAGTAATAAACTAGCGACCCGCCCCGGCTTCGCACGGGTGCAATGCTTTTAAGATTTTCCCGCTTTTCTGTTGAAATTTTTCCTGAACTTTCTTTGCTATAAACCCGAGACCTTTCCAACGAATGCAAAACCGTGGAAATCGGTTCGCGCGTTCTGGAGTTATAGCGTCAGGAAGGAAAACCCGACTTATTTTTATATAGTAGATTGCTTAATTTTTTGATTGTTTTTTATTTTAAAATAAAAAAAAATTAAGATGTGTTTTTAGACAATCTTTTCATACATATAAAAGAAGAAAGACACTCGTACAGTGAATTCCCCATTTTCGTCAGTAGATAGGTAGGTACACTTGTACCTACTCTTATTTCTTCATTTGCCGTTTGTAACCATAAGTACTATACGTATTTCTTAGATAGACCTAAGAAAGTCCCATTTGACCCTGACGCTGAGTCATTCCGCCTTGCTTCATTGCTCAAAAGACATAACGCACCCTGATATGCGTATTTTTGATTTTGTTATATATAATATATTTTTTTTTAGGATTAAGATACTAATATAGTTATAAGATCATTGTTACTAACAAAATGGGCCTTTGTAGTCTAATAAATTACAATAAATAATAATAATAATAACCCTCGCAGTTAGATAAACGTACCCACAGTTAGCCGACACAAATCGATTCAAGCGAATTCTATCTGGGCTACGTCTCTAGGCGTGACGCCACAAAGAACTGTCAATGTCAAAAAAAACAATCCCAAAATGGCGGAGCTAGGATGTGGCGCCGAAACTTAATTGTTGATGACGCTTTTGGCGGGAATCCGAAGAGGGACGTAGGTAATGCTTTTATATGATTTTCCTTTTGCTGTATATTTCGGGTTTTGACTCATATTAGTGATAGTAATTATGTGGCAAGTGTCCGTGAAAGTGTGCAGTGAATGGGAAATTCGATAAAATGCAAGGGATGGTCATTTTTGGATTTCCTCAAGAAGTCAACGAAGTCTTCAGTAAAAATGCTATCATTTTACTGTTGATAAGCAAAGGAGGGATGTTGAAACTTTTGAAGATACTGAATTTTTGTAAACTAAAGACTTGAAAACTTAATTACTCGACATTGGCAAAATGCTCAATTCTGTGCCATTAGTAATAGTAATGGCCCATATAATATATAAAAAACAATAAAATAAAATTGTGTTAAATGTTTTGCAGAATAACTGAAAGTCTGTAACGTGTACTTCGATCAACTATGTTGCTATAGTTGATCGAAGAACGTGTATAATAAACCATAATAAGTTAAGGTTATCGCCTTAAAAATTAAACCTTCTAATAGATAGGTACTACTAATACAGAATCACAAACAAACAAATCCCCCGCAAAAACCATTGTGCTTATCAGCAGAGCTTAAAGTTTTAGAACTGAAAATATACTGTAACGTCAACATCAAAGTACTCTGAGGACGCGGTTTGGAGCGGTTTGAAGCGGTTTGAAGCGGTTATTACCGGATCTGACCGACCGCAATTGTGGGGTGGCCACGCGTTTTATTATTGTTGGGACATATTCAACGGAGTAGCCAGGATTTGCATAACCAGGGAAACTAAATAAAAAGTACCAGTTAGGATCACAAATAGGAGTATATTTTGTCTTTGTCCGCCTGTTGGCTTGTCTGGCTACAAATTATTATTATCATCATCATCTATCCCTAACAGCCCACTGCTGAGCTTTCCTTACCATGAGAAAATATGGGCTATAATCTAAAGTGTTAAGATAGCGACCATCTAACTGTAAGAAGTTTTCAAGCCACCCCAAAGGTGTCTGACAGGGTCTAACGACTTTTATTGTGCATAAACACAAGTGCAGTGATAGCCCGGACGGTTAAAGAGCCGGCCGAAAATCAGTGAGGCTCGGGTTCGAATCCTGGCATGTACCAATGAGTTTTTCAAAAACTTACGTACATATTTATCACTAGCTCGACGGTGAAGGAAAAACATCGTGAGGAAACCCGCAGGTCTCAGAATTAATTCTGAGACATGTGTAAACAGACCCGGTCCGGCGATGGGCTCACCACCTATCACGTTTAGGGGTCCAATATATCTCGTGAAATGTGGGTATATCCAGTAATGGAATACCTCTGCCTACCCCCTCGGGAATAAAAAAGGCGTGAGATTATACTTATTATTATTATAAACAAAAGTGCCTTCTGAAGCATGGAAGCGCTCGTTGATATCATGCCACTAGAGTTACCCACTGACTGACCGCATCCAACTTTGCTTAACCATGATCGCAACAAACACTGGTACCGCAGGGCTACGAGCCCTAATTATTTGAGTGAAAAGTCCTGAAAAATCTGTAATCATGGTCACCATAATTGTTTCCGTACGACTCTCAATCTCCCCTTTTTGTTTACAGGCACTGACCACGCTGAATATTACGCCAAGGTGAGTTTTTACTGAATTTCTAATTTTTTCTGAAATATTGTAAAAAATATGTAAAGATTTTGCAGTGGGATTCAAGTTGTTAAAACTACTAAACCTGTAAATTTCAAACTCCTAAAAAATATTTACTATGCTCATGACTTATATCACTGAGGGGGTAGGCAGAGGTAGGTATTTCATTCCCGAAAATACCCATATTTCACCAGTTCATTTTTGGACTGTTTTTTGACTGCTTGTACAGTCAAGAGCACGTGGTGGCACACATTGTACTTTGTAACGTTCTTATCCTTAGAGATCAGACTCGCATTACGAATGTAAAACTTCATGTGCTCTTGACTGTACTTATCAAAAATATTATGTATTAAAACCACAATCAGCATACGGAGCGTCCGTCCGTCCGGTCATTTCTAGAAAATCAGCTTATCTGCTTTATTTCCGGACCCCCGGAATAGCCGGACGGATCCGGAGGGATCCGGACTTTATTCCGTTAACAGTTGGACAACATCCCATCCCTAGTAATATTATAAATGCGAAAGTATGTTAGACGTTATATTAAATATTAATAGTATATTTTGTTAGACAGTATATTTATCACTATCTCGACGGTGAAGGAAAACATCGTGAGGAAACCGGCAGGTCCCAGAATTAATTCTGAGACATGTGTAACAGACCAGCAGGCGTATTCACGGAGACTCGATACCGTTTCCGTTCGATTCAGATCGAGTGAAAAATTTTCCGAAGTCGTATCTATCGACTTCGGAAACTTTATTGTAGGCTTTTCTGACAGCCACGGAAAATTTGCCGAATCCTTATGTTACATAATGACATTAGTTTTCGATACCAACATCAGCCCATCTCGAAAGTGTTCGACAGATTTTCCGATATCGAATATCGAAGTTCCCTGAATACGCCTGCCGGTCCGGCGATGGGCTCACCACCTATCACGTTTAGGGGTCCAAAGAATATCTTGTGAAAACTGGGTATATCCAGACATGGAATACCTCTGCCTATCCTCTCGGGGATATAAGGCGTGAGATTTTTTTTTATGTTATAAGGGCCTGTTTCCTCAGTTGGTAGTGACCCTGCCTTCTGAGTCGGAGGTCGCGGTTTCGATGCCTGTTGGCTTCGTGTCTGTGTTTAATATTTATTTAAGTTTGTTTATCAGTTGTTTAGTACCCACAGTACAGGCCCTGCCTAGTTTGGGACTGAATAACCGTGTGTGAATTGTGTCTACACAATTTATTTTTGTTATTAAGATTCTGCTTTGCGTCTGTCTGTTTGTCTGTCTGTATCGTGTATGTTGAAATTTTAGCAGAATGTTTTATTGCTTTAAACAAAAAAAAAAAGCAAAAAAAAATTGGAACGGGGCCAAACACAAGACACTTTTTTATTGTGGAACGGAACCCTTCTTCACAAGTCTGATTCACACTTGGCCGGTTTCATTTAGTCACATCCCATGACTTATTTAACTGCCTAAATAGAATGCTACGATTAAAATACTCACTGGCTATATCACAGCGTACAACTGTTATCTATACGCACACAATGTTTAATAGATAAAATAAATAAATAAATATAAATCTGATAATGTCAAACTTTTAATGTCACTAGTATTCTCAGTAGATCGGAAAATATATCTTAATAGCGGTTCCGCTCGGTTTCACCCGTTTAGTACCTACCCTTTGAGGTAGGAATACGGGGATAAAAATACCTATAGCTCTGCTTAAGTTACTCCCCGATAATGTAGCTTTCTATTGGTGAAAGAATTTTTAAAATCGATTCAGTACTTTTTGAGTTTATTCGTTACTAGCGACCCGCCCCGGCTTCGTAAGGGTGCAATGCTAACACTAAAACCTTCCTCTTGAATCACTCTATCTATTAAAAAAACCGCACCAAAATCCGTTGCGTAGTTTTCAAGATTTAAGCATACATAGGGACATAGGGATATATGGACAGAGAAAGCGACTTTGTTTTATACTATGTAGTGATGATGATGATGATAAACGTACAATAACATAGAACTCTACAGAGTAAAAAACTGACTTCAACTTAATTATGGTTTTCTCATAGATGTCATTGTCAGAACTAGACCACACGGGAAGCACCAGCTTTCAAATAAAAAAAGAATCATCCAAATCGGTTTACTCAGTCGAAAGTTCTGAGGTACCTAACAAACATAAAAAAAACATGCAGTCGAATTGATAACCTCCTCCTTTTTGGATGTCGGTTGAAAAAAACCCTACTCCTCGTTTTTTGTAGTCGGTTGAAAAGAAGAAACTGACGGACCGACTGATCGATCGCACAGTCGAAACCGCTTCGTCTAAAAGCATGAAACTTTGCACAAAGGTTTCTTAAATAACGTAAGCACTAAGAAGGGATTTTTAGAAATTCCCACGGGAACGGGAATAAACGGGAGGCAAAGAAACTGGGCACCCGCTAGTAAATGTATATTTTCTCGCAAGCGGCAATCATTTGGGTTTGGCTAGGCGTAGCCGCGGGGTAACCCGCCATAATTAAAACTGGAGGTAGGGTGATACCCCCCCTTTCCCCCCACACTTTAAGGGCTAAGTAACTTGCCGCATTAACAATTAGCACTTTATAACCTTCAACGTAGCTCCGGCTAGATATGTTTTTCCGACTGCTAGAAAGATAGGTTGTTGCATTGGCGTAGAATATAACCTAATATAGTAGAATATAGATGTATGGATACTAATATTATAAACGCGAAAGTTTGTATGGATAGATGTATAGATGTATGGATACTAATATTAGAAACGCGAAAGTTTGTATGGATAGATATATAGATGTATGGATACTAATATTAGAAACGCGAAAGTATATTATGGATGGATGTATAGATGTACGGATGTATGGATGGATGTTTGTTCCTCTTTCACGCAAAAACTACGAAACGGATTTTGATGAAACTTTACAGTAATATATCTTATACATCAGAATAACACATAGGCTATATTTTATCCCCGTATTCCCACGGGAACGGGAACTACGCGGGTGAAACCGCGGGGCGCTGCTAGTAGTAGAACATAGATACAATATGTTTTGAACTCATTCTGAGGCATTTGTAACAGACCCGGTCCGGCGATGGGCTCACAAACTACGTTTAGGGGTCCAAAGAATATCTCGTGAAAAGTGGGTATATCCAGAAATACCTCTGCCTACCCCCTCGGTGATAAAAGGAGTGAGATTCTTTATTTTTAATTTATTTATTTGTATCTACATTCTACATCTACACTAATATCTACACTGATATTATAAAGAGGAAAGATTAATTGTATTTTTGTATGTTTGTTACGGATAAACTCAAAAACATGAGAACTGGTTATTTCCAGAAATACCTCTGCATACTCCCTCGGGGATATAAGGCGTGAGATTATTATTTATTTATTAGATATTAAATAAAAAAGCCTTTAAATAATGCTCTCCAAACAACCGTCGACATACATACACATAGATATTGTATTATACACACACATACATCCCCTACCATATACCACACAACGTTACCCCTATAAAGGGGGGAGAAGTACCTACATAACGGGACGAGAATTTCATTAAGGCTTTCCAAGTCTACCTCGCTTTAATCTTTAACCTGTATATTAAAATAATAAGCTTTTTTCAGTGGTTCGTACAAAGCTCAACCTGAATTCTTAACTTAAAACTCTCACTAGATGGCGCTTTTTACTTATTACTTAACTTATTAATAAACTCAATAGATGGCGCTGTATTTGATTTCACAAGTTTATTGTCGTAGTTTCAAACCATTAACATTAGTACTACA
Organism: Ethmia dodecea; assembly: GCA_963855545.1. Classification (NCBI taxonomy): domain Eukaryota; kingdom Metazoa; phylum Arthropoda; class Insecta; order Lepidoptera; family Depressariidae; genus Ethmia; species Ethmia dodecea. The sequence goes on along the minus strand of OY979463.1, from coordinate 1,021,742 downwards.
AGTATATAGTGCATTTGTGGCCACCTAACTGTCAGAACTTTTCAAGCCACCCAAGGGTATAAGACATGGCGTGTCGACTTCTGTAGTGCGTAAACATAACGAAAACCGAGACAAACGGTTTAACGTGCTTTCCGAAACACGGAGGCGATTAATTCCACTAAGTGGTCACTCTAGTCTTGGGTAGTTCGCTGTTCGAAAGAGCGCTCTTCTAGGTGAATTATGCGAACTAGTTCTTCAATCTCGCTCTTAGTTTTTAAATATTTATTTTTTGGGGTCCGCTCTATTATGGAGTGGCACTGCATGGCTAAACGACTGATTAAATTTTACTCTTTCTGCTCTTACAAGGGTTTTCTTATTATACTACAACTTATAGTCTATGGTTAAAGTTTTTCACTATAATAATATGAAAAACATTTCCTATTTTAACTATCTCCACAGAGAAATAAAAAAACTAACTAAATCAGCGCTCCTAATGTCATTTACACATTATTAAAACATCTAAACCCCCCCCCCCCCCCGCGCAGTCTACAACACCATAACACCATATTCGTTCTTATTAGAGAGTACCGCCATCAACACATTTGCCGAGACAAAGCGACGTGTTAAAAGATCATATCCATTGTGTATGTAGGGCGGTTAGGTAGCGGGCATAGAGAGAGCGATAGCGTGGTTTCAATTCAATTTATTCCATAATATTGTATGTGATCTTCTTAATGTTGCAGATATTCTGCCATTGACGGTAATCTAGTTGTTAAGATGTTATAGAGTACACACCAAACCACTTTGTTGTTGTTTATTTTAAATATTATGAGTTGGATTATTTGAGTTCGTATAAGTACTTATTTTTGATGTTTGTCGACATGACAGGGCGTGATGACGATTTTGTTACGACTGTTTTAGGGAAAATAGTTTTAATGCAAGTAACCAAATTTAGCATGTACGAGCGTTGTCTCGTACAGTATCTAACAAATCATCACAAAAAATAAAATTTCATCAAACATCAATTTCATGAGCGGTAGCGGAGATATCGCATATTTTTGTTGCTGAGTTTCATTGTACTACTTTACATCATACATACATAATATCTATTTCCAATTGGGGTAAGCAGAGACAATAGACTGTCACTTGCTACGAACCTGGCAGATCTCTAGTGCGTCATCAACATCTATGTCTGTCATAACTATCAAACGACTCTCGATCTGGTCAAAGTCCAAAGTCAAAAGTTTTTATTCAATGTAGGGGCATAAGTCCTCTTATTGAAAGTCATTGCGACTCCACCGCTTCGGCATGTATAGTTGAGGAGAAGAAGCATTGCAAGAAACTCCTCAAAAAATTATTCTTTTAAACAATCAATGTATACCTAATACAAAGTACAAGTTAAATGGTTTCAGTGCTTTGCATTTTGCATTTGGTCGATGTAAGATGTCCTTCTTTTTTGAAGTCGGTTGAAAACTGTAACTCAAACCGCTTTCGCTCGCACTATGGGCACACCCGAGGCTCAGTGATTTCGCCCAAGAGTGTAATTACACGGAGCTTTTGCCAGCCAACACCGTATTTGCATTACAGCCCAGGTTTTGTGACAACTCAGACTGAAATTCACAGTTTCAGGATAGTAATATAGTAATCAACTGACGACTTTTAAATATCATTTTGGTCTCTTAAAAAATAATCGTGCACTTAAATTACTAATTGAGCAATAAACTTTTGTTTTCCTTTCGGTTTAGGTCTCAATTTAAGTTGCAATTTTTTTTCATTTCTTCAGGCGGAAACATTGGCGTAGCTAGGGATTTTTCCTAGGGGGGGCCATGGCCCCAGACATGAATCCGCCGAAGGATGGATTGAGGATGGAGTTATTTTATGTAAGAGAAAGGGTATTTTTCTAGGGTGGACCAACAGCTTTCTAGGGTGGGCCCGGCCCACCCTGCCCCCCCCCCCCTAGCTACGCCCATGGGCGGAAAGCGTCATCAACTTTCTTCCCGCTGCGCTAAACAAAGTTGCTGAGAATTATAGCAAATGCTTAAATAAGAAAACAATCAAAAAAGCAATGCAATTTAGTACTAAAAATTATGACGTCACAAAGTACATTTTCATTTCTCCGGGCGAAAAGTGGCAAATTTCGGCCCGCTGCGCTAAACTAAGTTGATGCTCCGCCTCCGTCGAAAAGAAAAAAAGTATACTTACACACCTCGGGAAGTAAATAAGATAGCCTCAGATCATCTTACATAAGACATTTCTGATTTTACTTTCCTAGATGTGTAATACGAGTATACTATTTCCATTGTAAATTTTCGTTTTGACAGATCATAATAGGTAACCACATTAAAGAGTAAAAAAACCGACTTCAATCTTCAACTTAAATATGGTTTTCTCATGGATGCCGTTGTCAGAACTGGGGGCCAATTCCACTAAATGTCAGCCATTGTCATCGAACTATCATTCCATTATGCTGCAACTGGCAACTATGACATCTAATTTGTATTCCACTAAAATCATAGTGGCATTACAATGGAATGATTATGGACTACGTTAGGTGTTGCCTACCATATATAACTATTACTACCATGCGTGTCATTAGTTTTATTTCGGGTTTTCGGCACTAAAATCTTTAGATGATTGATTTTATTTATGGTACATGTGACATTTCGATAATTTTTGAAGAAACTTGTGTATTTTTGTGCATAGGCTCTGAAGCAGAGCTAAAATCTGAATTTTGTGTCGTGTTTAGGGCTGATGGCTAAATTGCCAATGCCTTAAAATAAGGGAAAAAAAGCAATCACTGGATAGCGCCATTCCATGGTAGGAATAGTAGAATACCAAAAGTGGTCAACAATGATAGTTGAATGATTGTGAAAACTGACAGTTATCAGAATACGAAAAGTGTCAAAATTTGACTTAATATCACCATTGAGTGACCACAATCATGTAATTGTCATACAACTATCACCGCTGTCATTTAGTAGAATTGGCCCCCTGGACGAAATTGAAAAACCCCTCCTTTTTGAAGTTGGTTAAAAAGTAACTCAATTGACTATAGACAGTAAAATAATCAATTGTAATATTTCTTTTCATTTTACGTCAAACGTTTTTTTGCGAGTTGCTGGTTTCAAATGCAGTAAGTCCTAGAAGAACCCGCAAAAAATTGTTTAAAATCTGTATAATATCCACACCCAAAAAACATTACTTTCCCCCTGTAGCAGTCGGCTAAAAAACTTTCGTGTCTCAATAGAAACATTTAAGTGTTTTCCAGTGTTAGCGGTTACTCCGAAAAGAGTTGTTTGAGACTCGTGTTTCATACTTAGTAGCTTTTTCCCGCGACTCCGTCCGTTTTCTTGGATAAAAAGTAGCCTTGTTACTCTGGTGTATAGCGACCCGCCCGGCTTCGCTGCGTAGTTTTAAAGATCTAAGCAAACTAATAATTTTAAAATTAAATATTTTTTAATATTATTTTTGTGAAAAATTTTAGCCATAGACTATATAGAAACTCTTGCAAGAGCGGCAATAGTAAAAGTAAATGAGTCGGTTAATTTTGCAGCGCCACTCCATCACAGAGTGGACGCCAGAAAAAAAAATATTTACAAGAACTAAGAGCGAGTCTGGACGAACTAGTTCGCATAGTTCCCCTAAAAGAGCGCTCTGCCGAACTACTACCTACTACCACAGCTACTACCTACCTATATGGTTCAAAAGATGCAGCTCTACAATATGTAACAGAATAAGCGCAATTCCTGAAATTAGGTGGTTAGTATCGATCGACTACTCGATTTCAGCTACCTACGTACGATATGATATTCAGATATGTATTAAATTTTTCCGAAAAATTAATTAGCGTAGCTGAATTTAGTGCTATCCATGGAAATCGTGCTGTTATTGATCGATATTTAAGAAAACTGGTTAGAAACAACTAAATTTCGATTGCATCATATTTTTTTTATATTAATGTGTATACTAATTGGGGTGTATGAGGAATTGCGCTTTTTCTGTTACGCGTTGTATAAGCCCTACCTATACGGTCCTGTTGGCACAGAACCGTAAAAAGTAGCTTAAGTACTAGCCCAAGACTTAAAGCATCTATCTACCAAGTTTCGTCCAAATCTATGCAGCTGTTTAGTCGTGATTATACAAACAAACACAAACTTTCGTATGTTTCTCTGAATAGTATAAAAGACAGTCACAATCCACAATTGTAGAAGTTTAGAAGTTATACGTATTCTCTTACAACTTTTGAACTTCTAAGTGAATTTCCAATGCGGTTGTCGCCATTTTGAAGATTTCATGAGGTTTGATACTAGCTCTTGCTTGCGAATTCGTCCACTTTTCACAGTATAAAACAGCTTAAGTCCATCCTTAAAAATGTAAGCTATTATAGTGCTAAATTTCATCAAGATCAATTGAACAGTTTGGCCAAGAAATAGTAACAGACATAGTTACTTTCGTACGTATTATATTTTAAATGTTACGATGTATTTTAACCCCATTTTCAGGCAAGACCATTGTCTCAAAGTATTTAAGATGGCGGCTCTAAGTGCGGGTAATATTACAAAAGTTTACAGCGAATTTCTTCGACGGAACTCTTTGAAATTTTAGCATTTTTGTTGACATCAAAGAAATTGACGTTTACGTAAAAATGACAAACATTTGCGAGGCATGGTGCTAAGCAGAGAGGCTTATTATTACACAAACTGTTAGAAATGTCAACAAGAAAAAAATTTGTTCTGTTTTATTTTGGTTTTTTTATTGACATTATGTTAATTTACAAATTGGCTCTGTATTTTCTATTAATATTGATTATAAAAAATCTGAAAATGCTCACCAGTGACAAGATCAATTTTCAAGAGCCGCACTTATGATGTAGTTAGGATACATCAAAGAGATTTAAATATAATAGGGCATAGAGGGGCCATTGGGAATATTTTCTTACAAAAACTTAGAAACTCAAGCGTCATGTCAGTTAGGATGAACGCGAGCTGTCATTCGTAAATCACACTAGACTTTTGCAGCAGTAATAATTTTTTGGCTTCAGATTTTCCCCGCTATGCCCTATTATATTTTAATCTCTTTGGTATACATAATAAGTCCATGGCCGCACCACAGACAGAATAATAAATAGTATAAGTTTTGTTTCACCACTTTTACAGAAATCTTCAAAAATGGCGATTAAAAATAATCACAAACTTTGACAAGCGCTGTCACCTAATCGAAGTAAGACTATTTGAATACGCGTTTGCTATTGGTCGACGTTCGAAACGCACACTGCGCTACGCAGCCGTGGATTTTGTTGCTCAGCCGCTTGAGCGCTTTACAATGACAATACTTTTAGGGAAAAGAAAAGAATGAAATATAAAAAATGTTTCATTTGAAATCGTTGTCAGTTTCATTTTTGGTCAAATTAAAGACTTTATGAACAAATATTGTAGTTGATTCTCGTGTTATCGTATTAATACAAGAATATTCTAGAATCCCCACTCTTTTTACCCGTCAAGTAACGGAATTAAGAGACAATAGGATATGATGATTGAGTTGTCGAAAGAAATCTGTTTATGCTACTAATATTAAACGAATGCTAATAATATTAAAACTGCTAATTTAAAACGAAAAATAATCTTATGGAATGCCAGATGTTATATCAGAATGCGTATGAAGACGCGATCAACAGTTTTCTGTCTTTCATCAACATCGGTTTAGCAGTTTTGTCGTAAAAACGAAATAAAAAGACACACTTCAGCATTTTAAAATAATTAGAAGGATTCCAGGGATTATTGATAAAGTCTAGGCCTATCATAATAATATACATTAAATTTACGAATAACATTACTAAGCTGATAGATCACCCACAGCTTAAAATAAAAAACAGAGGGTCTAGAAACATTAATTTTTTAAGAGGAGTAACTTATAATACCTAATTTACGTGACCAATAAAAAAGGATTTTTGAAAACTCATCTCCTATAGATACTTACGTTTCAAAAATCTTAGGAACAATACAGCTAAATACCAATGCCACCTGGCATTTTTACATCATCACTAGAAGAGAGACCGGCTTTCTAAAAGTACCTATTTAAGTAGGGAATAAAAAATAGTACTTAGATAATTTTTTGGATACATTTTATATCTATACTGCTATCACAGACGAATTCTTAAAGTCATTCTATAGCAGTCGGTTCATTGTCTGGTATGTACATTTGATCATACCTCACAGGCATATTGAGATATCAAAGACCGCATATTAAAACTTAGATAAAGCGCTTTTTCCGCTGGCTGCTCTTTCGCAAGCGCCACCCTTCGAACTATTTCTGTCATTCATTAGTTCATTCAATGACGTCCGATGTTCAGTTCAGTCTTTCAGCGATCGTTCGCGCCTTTGCTACTCCGCGTTATATCTATTAGAAAAAAAGTAGAAATCAATTTATTTTTAAGTTTTTAAAATACGAAACGTAATTTTTGCCGCCTTTTTGTGTTATTTTTAAAAAGAACTGCAAATCGGGAGTGTACGTTTCTGATTCTATTTTTGTAATTCGCAAAAATGTGCGTCATTTTTGTGTTTTTTTTTCTTGTATCGAGTGGTGTGTTTTTTCCGGGTAAGTTTTATAATATATATACCTAGATACCTATTTTAAAGGGATAAACTAACTGACTGATTGGCTGACTGACTGACTAATCGATCAAAGTTCAGCTGAAACTGTTGAGTCTAGAAGCAAGAAATTTTGCTAAATTTTTCCTTAAATGACGAGAGTGAGCACAGAGTAGGAATTTTTGAAAATTCCCCCAGTAACAGAAACAGACACTGAACGGCAATAAACTTCTTGCTAGCTTTTGTCTTTTCTTTTTTGAATTTTCTAAATTCGATTTAATTTAGATAGATCTAGCTTATTTTGGGTAACATAAACATTATTGTCGTGATATCAACTAACAATTTTAGTAACAAAATCTACAATAGCCAAAGAGATTAAAATATAATAGGGCATAGAGGGGACAAAGCGAGGAAAATTTGAAGCCAAAAGTTATTCCAAGTGGATGTGTAGTACAATTTCGACCGAATGACAGCTCGCGTTCATACTAACTGACATGACGCTTGAGCTTCAAACATGCTTCAAAGTTTTGTATCAAAATATTCCCAATGCCCCCTCTATGCCCTATTATATTTTAATCTCTTTGACAATAGCACATGTGTGAGTAGGTATGGCATAGCAACAAGCGTTATATACTCACTTCATCGTTTACGCCCCTTCTATTCAAGGTCTGATTTTATTGTACACTGTATATGTTGTACTAGCGTTTCAACGCGACTTTGGTTGCGTTCCGGAATAAAAAGAAGATCCGTTGTTCTAATGTGTAAGCTACATTACTGTAAAGTTTCATCAAATGCATTCGGTAGTTTTTGAGTAAATGAGCGATAGGATAGTTTTACTCTCGGAAAACGGCTGGGTATGGGGCAAAAGTTTGATGGTTTTATAAAAGCTACTAGCAGACTTTTTTATCCCACACCTAGGTCATAAAATGGATCTATTGTCCAAAATGCCTGTCCGACGAGCCTATCTTCTCAGTTGGTAGTGACCCTGCCTTCTGAGTCGGAGGTCGCGGTTCGATCCCCGCTCGGGGCCAACAGTTACATCAACATGTCTGTCGGCTTGGTCGTTTAATATTTATTTAAGTATGTTTATCAGTGATTTAATACCCATAGTACAGGGCCTACCTAGTTTGGGACTAAATAACCGCGTCTGAATTGTGTCCCACAAATTATTATTATCATTATTTATAGACTTATACATCAGAATAACAGATATTATATTTTATCCCCGTATTCCCACGGGAACGGGAACTACGCGGGTAAAACCGCGGATCGCTGCTAGTACTGCATATATTGTCATTTTAATTTTTTATTTCGCAACTAAATAGGTATAAACTTATAGACACATCAGATTCAGGCCTGCCTATGAAAGGTACATTCAGCGAACCTCTTACATATTAGTTTACATACAGTAGTAATTTTATTTTCATTTGATTTGGTTTGAGTCCGTTTTTTTAAACACACTCCCTCTTCCGTCACATGGTAAGCAGTCCTATTAAAATCAGACAGTGTTTTGTTTACGTATATTTCAGTCTCTTGCCGCTGTAATGTTACCCCGCATTTCTGAAGTTCCGACTTTGAAATAAAACATTTCAACTATTTCTCTGTGCTGGCAACACTTTTGGTATTAAAAAACAAATTTGACGGTTGATGAAAATGCCTAAACATGCCACAAGCATCATTTTATGACATTATACAACGCGTAACAGAATAAGCGCAATTCCTCATACACCCCAATTAGTATACATATATATATATATAATATATATATATATATATATATAAAAAAAATATATATATAAAAAATATATATTTGTTTTTATATATATATATATATATATATATATATTTTTATATAAATATTAGTATACATATTTATATAAAAAAAATCAATGCATTCGTACTTTAGTTGTATCTAACCAATTTTCTTAAATAAAGAGCAATAATAGTACGATTTCCATAAATAACACTAAATTTAGCTATGCTTATTCATTTTTCTGAAAAATTTAACACATTTAAAAAATAGCTGAAATCGATTGAGTAGTCGATACTGAACAAACTAATTTCAGGAATTGCGCTTATTATGTTACATATTTTCACCTCGGTGCATATTTTATATGTAACTAATTGTTCCGCGCGGTTTCGCCCGCGTAGCATCCGTTCCCGCGGGAATACTTGAATAAAAGATAGCCTATGTTACTCGGTGATAATATACCTAGCTTTCCATTGGTAAAATATTTTTTTAAATGGGTCCAGTTGTTTTTGAGTTTATTCGTTACAAACATACAAACAAATGTTTCCTCTTTATATTATTAGTGTAGATTACTGCAAAGTTTCATCAAAACCCCTTCTGTAGTTTTTGCGTGAAAGAGTAAGAAACATCCGACCATTCTCACAAACTTTCGCGTTTGATATTAATAAGGATTAGATATTTTGAACAATGAGTTATCTTACTCTATGGTAGTCAAGACCACGTGGACCACATTGGAATCTGCAACCTTATTACAATCGCCTTAGAGGTCAGACTCGCACAAGTGTAAAGCTTCATGTGCTGTATACATTTTTCACAATATCCGGCCACAGATGCTAGGGTCTGATCCGTAGGAGCCGTTGACAGGCATGCTTGGGTAGGGTGTCCATGATGCTACGGGTTTCATGGACAGTCCTGGATAGCAAATTTTGAGGTCACATTGAATTTAGATACATTGAGATACATACTTTGTATTTGAGCTAAATAATTTCAAACTTTTTTTTACACTTGAACATCAGCGTCGTACGGGAAATCTAGAACAATAGATTATCGTATTCTGTCTGCATTCCGTACGGTAGAAAAGTATAGAAATGGACAGCTGCTATTGAAAAAACAGCAGTTATTTTTGTAGTTATTATTTTTTGTTAGTATATCCGCCCTATTATTATATCCTGTGCTAATTTCAACCTTCTACCTATTCATACCTTGTACCTAACACAAAGTCTACTAACCCTTCTACGGATCAAATTTGTCCGAAATAAACTATTTTTATTCTTTTATTTTATTTATTTATTCCAGTTCAGTATGTACAGCGTGCAACGCTTTAATGATAGGCCAGACAGACGGCCCTACGCTTAGTAATAAGGTAAAATCTTTTGAGTAGGTTTTCTAAAATTGGTCAATAAAATCACAAGCTCTTGAAAACCGAAAGAAACATACATACATACATAATCTCTCGCCTATTTCCCATTGGAGTAGGCAGAGACAACAGACCACCACTTGCTACGAACCTGGCAGATCACTCGTGCTTCCTCCACATCCATCAAACGACTCATGCATGATCGTCGGTTTCGGGTACTCTTTATCTGGCTTTTCTTCAACACATAATCTGGTCGATGTAGTTACGCCTAGATCATCCTCTACCAACTCGCCCATTGACAACACACACCGAAAAAGACAACTTGGATATTCTCTATAAGTGTTCCAAAAAGTCGTCCAAAACCATGGTCACAATACTGTACTTTACAAAAATAAACTCGTGCGCACATCTGCTGTACACGTGGCCGCCATTTTTGGACAAAGCCACGGGGTTTATGGGAATATGCGGGCTCTCAATACTCTATGTTTGTGTGTGTGTGTGTTTGAATGGCGTCTAATTGAACAGGGGCCGGACAGAATTGTGCTTGTAAAACTGGTCCTATGAATTTGCAATTAGTGCAGTAAATCAAAACCGACCGAGTGCTAGTCGGAATCGCAGATCAAAGGTTCGGTGGTTTCACGGGGAATAAAATATAGGCTAAGCCCAAAAAAATAAGTTTTAAGCTTCTAGCTTTATAAATGACGTAAATCTATATCACTACATAGTATAAAACAAAGTCGCTTTCTCTGTCTTTACATCCCTTTATCCCTATGTAAGCTTAAATCTTTAAAACTACGCAACGGATTTTGATGCGTTTTTTTTAATAGATAGAGTGATCCAAGAGGAAGGTTTTAGTATAAGCATTGCACCCGTGCGAAACCGGGGCGGGTCGCTAGTTATATATAAAATGATAAACTGACTGATTGGTGATACATCAACGCACATCCTCAACTACTGGGTCTAGAGACTTGAAATTTTGCACATAGATAGCTTATACCTACAGTGTAGGCATCCACTAAGAAAGGATTTCGCAAAATTCAACCCCTTAGGGGGTGAAATAAACGTGGGCGAGCGAAGCCGCGGGTAAAAGCTACTTCCATTGAATACCCTATTTCAAACCCTTACATCCCTTTTTTCGCATTAAAAAGTAGCATAATATGTCCTGTCTGAGGCTTTCCATTGTTAAAATATTTTTTTAAATCGGTCCAGTAGTTTTTGTGTATTCCTTACTAACATACAAAAATACAAATGTCTTCTCTGTATAATATTAACACAACAATATTATAAAAAGGGAAGATTTGACTGTTTATTTGTAAATACGTAATAACTTTTCCGATTTTAGTGACTTGACTGATGCGTGTGGTACCGCGGGTAACAACTACATATTTTATTATAATTTATTTTCTCCCTATATATAAAAGAACTAGTGACCCGCTTCGGCTTCGAACGGGTGCAATGCTAACACTAAAACCTTCCTCTTGAATCACTCTATCTATTAAAAAAAACGCATCAAAATCCGTTGCGTAGTTTTAAAGATTTAAGCATACATAGGGACATAGGGATATAGGGTCAGAGAAAGCGACTTTGTTTTATACTATGTAGTGATGATAATGAAGAAAATTAATATAAAAGAGTTCGCTATCACGTCATCTTCAATCAAGATGCTTGTACGTCTAGGTATAGCCCATTGATGTAATCACTAACCACACCCTTGTGGTGCAAGGCGTGAACTCGCAGCGATTTCTATTGTTTTGAAGGGTCCAATCACTTGTAGGGAAAAACATAGAACTCCGACTTCAACGAATACACTATTTAAAATATATTTTTTAGACTTTTGTTTATTTTTAAAAACCAATCGACCGATCATGGGACCTTCTCTGAAGTACAAATAGTACAATATACCAAATAAAAGAATCAAAATCGATTCATAATTTCCGGAATGACCACGCAACATACATACAAAAAAAACATATTGTCGAATTGAAAACTTGCAAATTTTTTTAGGAAAAAAATATCTCACACCTTATATCCCCGAAAGGGGTAGGCAGAGGTATTCCATTCCTGGATATACCCGCTTTTCACTAGATATTCTTTGGACCCCTAAACGTGATAGGTGGTGAGCCGGACCGGGTCTATTTTCACATGTCGCAGAATTAATTCTGGGACCTGCAGCAGGTTTCCTCACGATGTTTTCCTTCACCGAGCAAGTGATAAATATATAGGTACGTAAGATTTTGAAAAACTCATTGGTACATGCCAGGATTCGAACCCGAGCCTCACTGATTTTCATCATGAGAAGCAGGCTTCACCATAAGGCTATCACTGCTTTCACTTTTTTTAAGTGGGGTGTAACATAGATAACCTATCCAACCACCCAACTCTTTTTTTATTTTTTTATCTCCCGATTTATCTACTATTGGCTTTTTCTGACGGAATCAGATGGTCTCATTGTTTTTGGGTTAATTTAGGTGTCATTCCAGTAAATGTCTTCCAAAGAAAATAAAAATAAAAAATAAATCTCATGCCTTATATGTCCTGAGGCAGAGGTATTATATTTCTGGATATACCAACTTTTTACGAGATATTCTTTGGACCCCTAAACGTGATAGGTGTTGAACCCATCTTCCAATGACTTCCAATAAATGGACTAACAAGCCCCAATTCAGTATTGGATCCAGTGCACGCTTCTCATCACTTAAACCAAGTTCTAAGTGTATTCGGATCGATAAATACACGAGGGATGTGTTTTTATAATCTTCATCCATTGCTGTGCGTACAAAAAGTAATATTCAATATCTTTGATACCAACTGAGATGTGAATAACAATGTTTTGACAATCTTTACAATTTTCTTGTGATTTCTAAATATGTCTGAGATTGCCCTGTTTTGAAATGTATAGATAGCAATTTCCATACCTAAAGCTGTTCTAGATTTGACTGAAAAAATGTTCAAAACTCACTTAAAAATGGCTTTATGTAAAATGGCATATTTTAAAGTTAGATGAGTATTTGAATGACAATGATGTTATGTGTTTTTCTCCAGCTCAGCAAAGCACTATATAACTTTTACCTACTTTGTATTATATTGGTTGTATAAAAGAATAATGTGTTGACGAGTTTCTTGCCCTGCTTCTTCTCCTCGCAATGACTTTCAATAAGAGGACTTATAAGCCCCTACCTACATTGAATAAAAACATTTGATTTGAATACCAGTACAGTCCTCTCATTGTTCGGATTACGTAATTACAGCAACACGATATCTTGACAGATGTATTTTTATTTGCAATTGTAGTTTCTATGCATCATCACTACATAGTATAAAACAAAGTCGCTTTCTCTGTCCCTATATCCCTATGGGAGCAGTGATAGCCCGGACGGTTAAAGAGCCGGCCGAAAATCAGTGAGGCTCGGGTTCAAATCCTGGCATGTACCAATGAGTTTTTCAAAAACTTACGTACATATTTATCACTAGCTCGACGGTGAAGGAAAACATCGTGAGGAAACCCGCAGGTCTCAGAATAAATTCTGAGACATGTGTAAACAGACCCGGTCCGGCGATGGGCTCACCACCTATCACGTTTAGGGGTCCAATATATCTCGTGAAATGTGGGTATATCCAGTAATGGAATACCTCTGCCTACCCCCTCGGGGATAAAAAAAAAGGCGTGAGATTATATTATTATTATTATTATATCCCTATGTATGCTTAAATCTTTAAAACTACGCAACGGATTTCGATGCGTTTTTTTTTATTAGATAGAGTGATTCAAGAAGAAGGTTTTAGAATTAGCATTGCACCCGTGCAAAGCCGGGGCGGGTCTCTAGTATTTTATAATAGCTAGAGAGGCTCTCTTGGATGAGCTAAAAACCTTATACACATATTTCTCGTCAGCCGGTGAAGGAAAACATCGTGAGTAAACCCGCGGTCCCAGAATTAATTCTGAGGCATGTGTAACGGACCCGGTCCGGCGATGGGCTCACCACCTATCGTTAAGGAGACCAAAGAATATACTGTTGAATCATGTGTACTTCCAGAAATGGAATACCTCTGCTTATTTCCTCGTGGATAAAAGGCGTGAGATTATTTATCTTATTTTTACATTTTTACACAATATTATAAACATACTAGTACACTCGAAAAACATTATCCACTTCTGTATTTGGATACCTTATAATAATAGGATACTAACGAAATCACGCCCATCACTTGATCTTGGGAGAAGAAAGCAACAAACGCACTTTGGAGCTGTGAATGACAGTATTTACAAATAAAAATAAATTGTCACTTAACTTTATCACCAATGTCGCGATATAACACACTGTTTGTTCTCTGTGTTCATTGGCCCGGTTATGGTCTTATCTATATCAATATTTATTTATAGTCTACTACTCATATCTGAGTCCCTGGTCCTTGAATGGTAGCTCTACGCACAAACATTACAATTTACAATTGATATTATATTAATTAATTTTAGACCAAATAATAATAATAATAATATAATCTCACGCCTTTCATCCCCGAGGGGGTAGGCAGAGGTATTCCATTACTGGATATACCCACATTTCACGAGATAGGTACATTGGAGTGAGGCTCGGGCTCAAATCCAGTCAAAGATCAATGAGTTTTTCAAAAAACTTACGTACAGATTTACCACTATAGCTCGACGGTGAAAGAAAACATCGTGAGGAATCCCGCAGGTCCCAGAATTAATTCTGAAGCATGTGTAAGAGACCCGGTCCTGAGATGGGCTCACTGTCACGTTAAGGGGTCGAATGTAGTCGTGAAAAGTGGGTATATCCAGAAATGGAATACCTCTGCCTACCCCTCGGGGATTAAAGGCTTGAGATTAATTATTATTATTATATAAATTTTAAAAAAGTAAGCTTCCCATAGGTGAAAGAATTTTTAAAATCGGTCTAGTAGTTTTGGAGCCTATTCCTACAAACACACATTACAAATCTTTCCACTTCATAATATTAGTTCAAATGAATATAATTTTTATACAGTCATATTTCTGTTATTAAGACAATTTTAATACAAATTAATCCACACAACTTGAAACAAATTTAATCTAATCGTTCGCTAAGCTCGGCTCCAATAACTTTGGTTTAACTGCCTACCTAACATTTGTGCAACCCTGTAAGTCACAGTATGACGTCATATCGCAATATAGCTTTAGTTGGCAGCTGCTTTAACAATTAGAACGAACAAAATGGCGGATTAATACCCGTATATTTGGAAACCGGGTACTGTATTGTAGCTTATTTTGGAGTAATTTTAGCTTACGGGGTATCGTTTTTAGGGTTTCGTACCCTAAGGGTAAAAACGGGACCCTATTACTAAGACTTCGCTGTCTGTCCGTCCGTCTGCCTGTCACCAGGCTTTATCAAGAACCGCGATAGCTAGACAGTTGAAATTTATAACAACAAATGCTAAAAACACAATAAAATACACTCCCGGACACATCTATCGGGCCACCTAGTGTTTTTAATTTGACGGTCCGTAGCTAAAAATAAATGTTAGGTGGAGCAATAAGTTTTTATGCAGTTTTGAAGCTGATTTATTGGTCAACCCTCTGGTATGTTTTTTTTTAATTTCGAATTCAGAATTAACAAAAAAAAAAGAAAATTCGAGTCTGTTCATTGTTTTCAACGATCCAAGGGAGGAGAAAACTTTTTTTCATTCGCGAAAGTTGGTTTTTTTTATTGATGTTACTGATTATTGGTTCCATAACAAGGGTATTCTAAACTTTGAGCCAGTTTTGACGAAAAAATATGGATACTCGGCCTGAAATTGCCGCCCAAGCTGTAGCACTTCTGCAGGCCGGGCATAGCCAAAGAAATTGAGTGCACAACTCAATTTAAGCTGTACTACTGTCCGAAGAGTTTATTAAAGGTACATAAAGACGTGCAGCTTCGTTCGTCGTCAAGGAGGACCGCGATCTCGTGTGACAACGTTTTTAGCTAGGGACCGTCAATATAAAAACACTAGGTGGCCCGATAGATGTGTCCGGGAGTGTATATATGTAAGGGGGGCTCCCATATAACAAACGCGGTTTTTTTGCTGTTTTTATAGATAATGGTACGAAACTTTTGCGCTTGTTCGACTCGCACTTGGCCGGTTTTTGGCTTTTGTCTGAGCTTTTCACGGGTTCGATTCGTGCCCGGAATCAGTGCTGTGTATGAAAAGCAATCATTTGTGGACCACAATAAACACAAGTTTAAAAAAAACTATGTTGTGCAATAGACAGTTATTGTATTGCAGTAATAATTTACTTGCCCTTTTCCCATTATTTGGGGTCGGCCCAGTATGTTTTTTCCTTCCATTTAGATCTATCATACGTCATATACAGGGTGACTTTTTTTACCGTCTGGAAAAAAATGTGGTGTGATAGGTAAGTGTAATAGATTCATTTGGCAATGTTACTTAAACTAATATACATTACTCAATTGTAGTCAATAATACACACTGAAATATTTGAAATAGTATTTTAAAAAGAAATAGGCTTGTAGCTTCCATTTATGCGCAATCTACCTACAACGGCTACAACCGCCAGCTGCGCGTAGTACTGTGCGTAGTTTTCTAGATTTTTTAAATTGCACTTAACATGACTATATTTAACAATAAATCTCGTGTATAACTTCGGCTCTAGATACCTTATACTTACGTCATATTTTTTTCCAGAGGGTAAAAAAAATCATCCAGTATAGTAGGTAGAGTATGTAATCTACATTAATAATATTTCATATATTGCCTGAACGCCCCAGGTATTACATATATTGCCTAGGGATTATATATAATACCTGCATTATACAGATTGCCGGTAACATAATATACATTCTTTGATTTTTTTTTATTGATGATTGGCTTGCTCTTGATCCCAGACTATTCCTAGAGCAAAGACGGGGCCTACGCCCTGGGACGAGCTTGCCCAGAACTCCCAGAAGATGCCTGTTCACTCAATCCTTAAAGGCTTGCATTCACTTTCATCATGCACATATCATCCTTCTCACAATCCATCCATTTCTTTGGTCTACACCTCTTCCTGTAACCTTCCACATTCATATCAAGCACTCGCCCTACAACATTACTACATATGCTTACATCAATAGTATTTCAGTAGTTCTTTATCCTAAGTACCTACTTACGTACCTCTAAGTTTACTCGTATCTATATATTAAGTGCAAAAAACTACGCCTACAAACAGCCTTGCAACTTGGCGAACTTAATTGTAGGTAGACAGTTATAAGAAAATTAAATAAAAAAAAAGTGATTGCCAAGTATTGGCATCCCACAGACAGTCAGTCGTAAATTCCCAAAGCCCTTTGGTACCGATAACATACTATCCCCAAACCTGATGAAACCGGCTTGTACAGGATAGAACGCGTCTAGAGCGCATTTGTAGACCATCTCAAACACCTTAAGCTGTGAAACGGTGTCACATAAAGCCTTTATAAGATCCCTGACCAATATAGACTTATATCGAGTCCCCACTCGAAGGGGTAGAAGCCCAAATAAGTGGGTCTTTATCGAGTGGAGTGGCTGGAGAAGATTTAAATTTAGAGCGTCGATGTAATACATACATATCGTATAATAAAATCTACATAACAAACTCTAGCAGTTAAAGTTACCGACAATGCACAGCCCAAAGAGGTTGGAAGAAAATCATTCTCTTTCCTATAGAGTGCCAATGTAGGAAATCTCGCCCTAGTAAATCCTCGCCAACATTCGGTTGACAGACCGTATTTTCACGTGGCCGCTGGTTTGACAACACATTGCCATATTGGAAGTCAGATCGAAACAAGCTCTCGGTTTTGACAAAAATATGCCCGCTTGCGTAGTTGTTTGGTGCGGAAACTCCACAGTAAATTCGCGGAAATCCAATACAGGCGTTACCTATCACCTGTTAGTATTTTCCTGTTCAGACAACACCACAAAAAATATATTTAAATATTTGTATTTTTATTTATAAACATTTCCTTAGTGCTTGACAAAAAATATACAATATCGATAGAATAATTTTATGTCGATAAAATTTGCAATATTTTTTCGAAATGATTTTCAGATTTCCAAGAGATCCCAACCTCAAAAAAAATTTTGTGTTCTAAAGATCGAATCATACTATTCATTTAGAATTTAAAAATAGAATAACATTTACCTGAAGTATAAAAAGCTTCTTGAGATACTAGCTTTTGCTCACAACTTCATCCGCTTTGCAGAATGGAATAAAACTTATATCCTTCCTCAGGGTGCAGCCTATATTCCTACCTTTCATCGACATCGGTTCATTGGCTTAGCCGTAAAAATGTTACAGACAGACAGCCAGAGTTACTTTTGCATTTATATTATAGTAAAGAAGGATTTATTTTAAAGAAGGAAGTAAAATAATGAGATAATTTATATTTATAATTCAAATTTGTAAATTTTTTAAATCAAATGAAATTATAGTACAGGTTGCAGCATTTATCGATATCGATTGTGTGGTATATGATTACTTCACTAGTCCGTCACTATTGGAGCAAATTCAAAAGTAAAATAATACGTGAGCTTTCTGATTGGCCGAGCGCAAAATGTCCTTTAAATACTATTGGTAAATTGATTGAAATTTAGTACGTCATCTCATACTTCGCCCCCCGCTCCCCGATTTTTGGTTGAAGCGGTTTCCATAGTGTTTTTAGAACATTAGCAGTCTATAGGAGAGAGAAATTTTTTCTTTAAACGTCTTTGGCACAGCCTAAAACCTTAGATGAGCAGTTAGAAAGGATTTAACAAATTCATTCCCCACCCCCCAGCGCTCGTAGCCCTGCGGTGCCAGTGTGTTTGTAACGAATACACTGGTAAAGCAGAGTTGGGCGCGGCAGTCAGTGAATGGGTGACCGTCTAGTGGCATTTATATCACGAGTGCTTCCGTATTTCGGAAGGCACGTTAAATTGTTGGGCCCGGTTTTCGTTGTGTTTGCACAATGAAAGTCGTTAAGCCATGTCAGATACCCTTTTCAAAAACTTACGTACGACGGTGAAGGAAAACATCGTGAGGAAACCCGCAGGTCTCAGAATTAAATCTGAGACATGTGTAAACAGACCCGGTCCGGCGATGGGCTCACCACCTATCACGTTTAGGGGTCCAATATATCTCGTGAAATGTGGGTATATCCAGTAGTGGAATACCTCATGCCTACCCTCGGGGATAAAAAAGGCGTGAGATTATTATTATTATACCCTTAGGTGGCTTGAAAAATTCTGACTGTTAAGTAGCCACTAGCTGCTTAACACCATCTCCCAATCCGCGGTGGGCTCGCGTGGGAGATTTAAGCCCATGCTTCCTCATGTGTGAGGAAAGACCCTTAGCTCAGCAGTAATAAGCTGTTACAGGTTGGTAATGATCATTCCCCACCTAAATCCTAAATATTTCAAATGCCAAAGTGACTTTGGTTGTTTGGCTGTCACACCTAAAACACTAAACCGATTTTAAAAATTCTTTCACCAATGGGAGTAACATAGGCTATATTTTATCCCTGTATTAGGAACCATCGCAAAATGTCAGATTCGCAAAATGACGGATTCGCAAAATGTCGGAATTCTGACATTCTGCTTATCTGACCATTCGCTTTTCGCAAAATGACAGATTCGCAAAATGTCGGATTCGCAAAATGACGGAATTTTAAAGATACTTCCCACGAAACTAGGATAGACGAATTTGAAGTCTTGTCAATGAAATGATGATAATCCAGTAGATATTATAAAAAAATAAGTGAAAGATTTAATGGTTCATTTAATTTGCCAAGTTTGTTAGAGAGATTTGATCGTTATGAAAGACCCTAAAGTTACCTAAAGTTTTTATTTTATTTATTTTTGTTGAACTCTTCAAAATTTCTACTGGATTATCATCATTTCATCGACAAGACTTCAAATTCGTCTATCCTAGTTTCGTGGGAAGTATCTTAAAAATTCCGTCATTTTGCGAATCCGACATTTTGCGAATCCGTCATTTTACGAATCCGTCATTTTGCGAATCTGACATTTTGCGAATCCGTCATTTTGCGAATCTGACATTTTGCGATGGTTCCCTGTATTATACTAATAGTATAGAGGAAAGATTTGTATGTTTGTATCTTTGTTACGAATAAACTCAAAAACTACTGGACCGATTTAAAAAATTCTTTAACCATTAGAACAATAATCAATACCGGGCGAAACACCTTGGATCCCCGAGGACGTTCCCCGAAGCCTTCAAGGACCTCAAGTCGCTGCTGGGCTTCCTGGAGGAGCTGGGATGGCAAGAGTAGAGCCATTCCCACCATCACGCAAAATAGGCGCAGAAAGGACGTCGAGTTGCGGAAACAAGCCCGCGTTAACATACATACATACATACAACCATTAGAACGCTACAATATCCCTGAGTAACATACTATATTTTATCCCCAATCTAACTACCGCGAGGAACAGTTGGTTACCAATAATCAATAGTGCCGATGGTGCCATGTTCAATAAGTTAAACTTACGTGAACAGTCAAGAGCACGTGGATCTTGACACTTTGGATTTTGTAACGTTCTAATTACAGTCGCCTTAGAGGACTATCAGTAGAAGTTCTGCCTGATGCACCTAAGTGTCATTTTTGTGTGCAGCTATCTTTTCCCAACCCGTGGCCACAAGCTTTCTCTTATAGTAACAATTACAAAAAAGGATTTTTTTTTCATGTTTATGACCATTTCGGGTCGATAAATGGACCGGAATGAAAAAAAACTATGTTACTGACTTCTGATTGTTTACTTTAATGGGGGCGGGGTAATTAAAACTTGAACTTTCAAGTGATAGTGAGCAGTGATAGCCCGGACGGTTAAAGAGCCGGCCGAAAATCAGTGAGGCTCGGGTTCGAATCCTGGCATGTACCAATGAGTTTTTCAAAAACTTACGTACATATTTATCACTAGCTCGACGGTGAAGGAAAACATCGTGAGGAAACCCACAGGTCTCAGAATTA
The DNA here is from genome assembly GCA_963855545.1 of Ethmia dodecea. NCBI lineage: Eukaryota > Metazoa > Arthropoda > Insecta > Lepidoptera > Depressariidae > Ethmia > Ethmia dodecea. The sequence continues at coordinate 1,001,087 of OY979463.1, read as the reverse complement.
ATTCTGAGACATGTGTAAACAGACCCGGTCCGGCGATAGGCTCACCACCTATCACGTCTAGGGGTCCAATATATCTCGTGAAATGTGGGTATATCCAGTAATGGAATACCCCTGCCTACCCCCACGGGGATAAAAAAAAAAAAAAAAAAAAAGGCGTGAGAGAACTTTCAAGTGACAATTCTTCAATGTATCAGGCAGAACTTTTTTCGATGTTACATGAAACACATTTGACAATGCCCTCAGTGACGCTTATCACACGTTATCAGGGTACGAAGGCCAGTACTATCAGTTAGTTTGCGTAATCGCAGCTCAATGGCTCGTATTTGATTAAATTTGAAATTACATTACGGAAATTTTAATTGTGTTGCCTCGTATTTAGGTCAGACATTCTTAAAAAAAAAAATAAGCCTTAAGTTTATCCCCGAGGGAGTAGGCAGAGGTATTCCATTTCTGGATATACCCACTTTTCACAAGACATTCTTTGAATTCTTCAAAATACCCTTAAAATATAGAAAAAAAACGATATCAAATAGTTTTTATTCAGCAGGTGCCAGGTACTAGTCACCCTAGCTGTCTTTGTTCTGCCACAGCAACGCCACCTATCGGATCCAACTGTAAATCTAAACCACCCTTAGTAGAGCAGAACAAAACAAAAAGAAATATTAAAATCAATCGAGTCATTTTCGAGTTTTTAGAAGCCTAACGCACACCAATTGATTTTTATATCGTACTAGCGGCTCTGCGCAGTTTCACCCGCATAGTCCCCGTTCCCTTGGGAATACGTTTTTTTATGTTTGTTACCTCAGAACTTTTGACTGGGTGAACCAATTTGTATGATTCTTTTATTTAAAAGCTGGTTCTTCCAGATTGGTCTCATTTTAATTTCGTCCAGTTCTGACAACGGCGTCCACGAGAAAACCATATAAGTTGAAGATTGAAGTCTGTTTTTTTATTTAATTATGAATCAATGTTGTAAAGTTTCAAGGTGATTCATTACCTTAACAATTTGATATTGCACCCTGTTTGTAGGTATCAAAGAGATTAAAATAGAAAAGGACATAGAGGGGGCATTTGTAATATTTTCATATAAAACTTTGAAGGTCAAGCGTCATCTCAGTTAGTATGAACGCGAGCTGTCATTCGGTCGAAATCGTACTAGATTTATTCCACCCGTAATAAACTTTTGGCATCAAATTTTCCTCGCTTTGTCCCCTCTATGCCTTATTATATTTTAATCTCTTTGGTAGGTATCGAATAGTCCAAGAATGTTACTCGTAAGCATTTACTCTCAGATTATAGAGAATAGATTGAATTGTTTATAGTAATTTGATAGTTAAGAAAACATACAGTGGCAATCGGTTTATTTACCGACAGCGTATAATTACAGTGGATTGTGTTTCTGTTACAATCTTGCTCAGGTTGACTTGACAACTAAGTTTGCTCTCAAGATGCAAACTATATTCCTGTCAAATTTTATCAAGATTAGTTCAGCGAATTAGATGTAAAAAGTTAACAACCTAGAGTGGCTAATACAAATTATTAATAACTACGTGTCAATTAAGTACTATAATTCTTTAGAGAGTTTTCGTCAATTTTACTTGGTAGATAACCAGTCGAACGCTAATTTCAATGAGCAATGCAAAAAAATATAGTGGCAATAATTAAAATATATATATATATTTTTGATTTTAATTAGAAGCCCTATTTTCATATTCTTAAATAAAAAAGTAGACATCTGCTCTAAAATTGCAAAAATCTATTTTTTTTATAATGACGCCATCTTGTCACAAGCAAGTTCATTTTATAATACTCTTCTATGACAACTGATCCTTTAGAGTGCATTCACATGACACAAAATCTTGAAAAAAATATTACGAGGCCAATGTACCTAATCAAAAATAATTATTGAAATAGGTGTTTTATATAATACTAGCGACCCGCCCAGGCTTCGCACGGGTGCAATGCAATGCTAACACTAAAATTTAAAAAAACCGCATCAAAATCCGTTGCGTAGTTTTAAAGATTTAAGCATACATAGGGACATAACATAGGGATATAGGGACAGAGAAAACGACTTTGTTTTATACTATGTACTAGTACACCGTGTCTACTTATAAAATAACATTGCTTCAATCCTCAAAAATTCGCAATTCACTAAAACTTATAGAAGAAAATGAAATTCAAAACCTTTTTTCTCACACTATACAAATAACTTTCAATTCTTAAACACATCTTTTGTGCTACATACAAAGAAATATACGTTCAAACTCCAATAGTTTAAAGCTTAAAATCGCTTAACAACAACTGATAACAATATCTAAGAATAAAGCTCAACCATTTGTCGCAAACTCGAACTTATTCGAGTGAGAATAGAACTTGAAATCACAAAAGAACTCGCTTCCAGATGTGTAGTACATTCAGCAGAAACAACAATAGATTTCGCAAACAAAAGTGGATTTTGCTGTAGTTTTTTTTTTCTCCAACAATGGCTCGGTAACGGTATTTTAGGAAGTGATTTTACCGCCATTTTTAATTTTAATTGTGCAAGCAATGAGTCGGTATTATTGTTGGCAAGCCGGCTTAGGGTTACTGCTCTGCAATAAATCGACAGATGTTGGTTTCCAAAGAACTCTAGCAGCGCTGAAATATCTACACATAATAATAAAACTCTATCGTGACCGAAATATTTTTTTAAATTTTTTTATTATTTAAAAATAAATAATCTCACGCCTTTCATCCCCGAGGGGGTAGGCGGTATTCCATTACTGGATATACCCACATTTCACGAGATACATTGGACCCCTAAATGTGATAGGTGGTGAGCCCATCGCCGGACCGGGTCTATTTACACATGCCTCAGAATTAATTCTGAGACCTGCGGGTTTCCTCACGATTTTTTCCTTCACCGTCGAGCTAGTGATAAATATGTAAGTTTTTTATACTTATTAGCAGGTATGATATACTTTATGTTTCATCCATCCGAAGGTTGTCTGGAAGAGATCGCTAAAAGCTATAAGATCGACTTTTGTAGTTTAATTATTTGTTATATCCATAGTGTGTAGTTTAATGCTGTACAATAAGGAGTGATTGTATAGTATTGTACCTAAATTTGTAGTAAAAATACTCAAATTAAATTAGGTAATCATTATGAATTCAACATGTAATTGTAACTTAATTAATTTTACATAGTTCAGCAACTATTACAAGGAAAAAATAGTTAATTTATATTTTCCTTGTTATAACCAAAACGGACAACATATACCTATACATATATTATCCCACAACGTTAACCTATTAAACTATCTTTTTTAAACGGTTTTACTAGTAGAAGGAGTAGTAGGAAGAAGTAGTAGTAATTACTCTCTTACTGGATGCCTATCTATGAGATTCTATGAGATTAAAAAGAGCTGCCCTTGAGTTTCTTGCTGGCTCTTCTCGGGGTACTTTTGGAACCAGCAACTCGTCAGTGGAGATGGGCTGCTGTTTGCATTTAGCCAATCTTCATGGATGAGTTTAGAGTTATTATAAAATATTGACGTTTCTAAGTGTATGTTTAATACCTACAGACATACATTATTTTTGATTCAGGTCTCAGAATTAATTCTGAGACATGTGTAAACAGACCCGGTCCGGCGGGCTCACCACCTATCACGTTTAGGGGTCCAATATATTTCGTGAAATGTGGGTATATCCAGTAATGGAATACCTCTGCCTACCCCCTCGGGCATAAGAGGCGTGAGTTTTTTTTTTAATAAGCATAAAGAGCTGTTAGTGATAGCCCTTTTAGAAGTCACATAGCTCGGGTTCGAATCCTGGCGAAGACAGGAATCAATGACTATATATTTATCACTAGGTCGACGGTGAAGGACAACATCGTGAGGAAAGCCGCAGGTCTCAGAATTAATTCTGAGGCATGTAACAGACCCGGTCCGGCGGGCTCACCACCTATCACGTCTAGGAGTCCATAGAAATACAGTGGTGTAAACTGGGTATTTCTATTAATGGAATATCTTTGCCGATAAGTCGTAATCTCAGGTACCTATTTATTACCACTGTACTACTGCACTGTATCCCAAGACACAGGATTTCCTCCTAGTTTGGGAAACAGGAGTTACATACCAAGTCCTACCTATTGATCTATAGTGTGCTATGCTACAAATATGTATACAAATATTAAAAATATATCTATATAAATATAATCTCACGCCTTCTATCCCCGAGGGGGTAGGCAGAGGTATTCCATTACTGGATATACCCACATTTCACGATATATATTGGACCCCTAAACGTGATAGGTGGTGAGCCCATCGCCGGACCGGGTCTGTTTACACATGTCTCAGAATTAATTCTGAGACCTGCGGGTTTCCTCACGATGTTTTCCTTCACCGTCGAGCTAGTGATAAATATGTATGCGTAAGATTTTGAAAAACTCATTGGTACATGCCAGGATTCGAACCCGAGCCTCACTGATTTTCGGCCGGCTCTTTAACGGTTCGGGCTATCACTGCTTAAAAATAGGAATTATTTGTATGTTTGTTACGAATAAACTCAAAAACTGCTGGATTTAAAAAAATACTTCATCAATGGAAAGCTACAATATCCCTGAGTAACATAGGCTATATTTTATTCCTGTATTCCCACGGGAACGCTGGAACCAGAACCGCTAGCATGGTTATTTGTGAAACCTGTTTGAAAGATCATTATTATTATTATTTTTATATTATTCAAAAACTGTAGTCGATAGCAATAGTAATTTCTGATCAATTCAGCTGTGACAGGCAAACAGTCAGAGTGGCGGCACATTAAGGGTCTATTTTTTTATAATTATTATCTAACTATGAAGAAACATTATTCCTATTTATTTTCCAAATGTGAACCCATTATATGAAACTACATGGGAAAGGTTGATTCTTAGAAAAGTTCAGATTTCCCTAGGGAACCAACGTATACGAATATTACCTCAGCAGCTCTACCACCTAAGGTTCAGTAGGAGTTTTTAATTTGACGCTTTATTTAGCGATGATAGACAATCATATAAACATAAATCATCATCATAAAACAAATAAATCATTATAGTTAATAGAAATGGAAATATATTTATTTCCTTACTAGCGTCCCGCCCCGGCTTCGCACGGGTGCAATGCTAACACTAAAACCTTACTCTTGAATCACTCTATCTATTAAAAAAAACCGCATCAAAAACTGTTGCGTAGTTTTAGAGATTTAAGCATACATAGGGACATAGGGATATAGGGACAGAGAAAGCGACTTTGTTTTATACTATGTAGTGATAGTGATAGCTTAGATGTGTTACAGAGTTCAAGAGGCTCTTTTTAAACATAAAAATGTCTGTGCCAGGGGGCTCCGCTCTTCTATAGCATGTATTAACAAATTATTATAACTATTTAACATAAACACAATCACCAGTTTTTGACTTTGTCCTGATCGTGTACATTCGATGCTGCTCCCGTTACCTCCGGTCGCAGCTAAAAATCAGTGTTTTGTTCTTTGAGCAAAGCTACACTCCGAGCTCTGTCCCTTTGCACCGCCACGCACACACATACATTGCAATGTTTAGTTAGTAAGTAGGTATTTTGTTATTTAGTTGATTTGTATAGTGCTCGACGGTGAAGGAAAACATCGTGAGGAAAGCCACAGGTCTCAGAATTAATTCTGAGACATGTGTAAATAGACCCGGTCCGGCGTATTGATGAAAGATGAGTGACGAAAGAGATTTATTGTGCGAATGCTGAAGGATGCAAGAAAAGAGGACCTAGAAGGACGTTCACGTCCGGAGTGCGAGGAGTAAAAGAGCGTGCATAAAAAGTGGCGGTTCGTCGTCTCTGCCTACCCCCGTGGGACAAGAATGAACCCAGATAACTTACATCGCGACAGAAACGTCAGCTACTCTTATCACTGCGAAAAACAAAGATATTAAAGTATGAGTTATATTCATACTGCTTGCGTTTGAAAATTGTTCCCTACGAGTGTGCTACAACATGTACATATAGGTACTTACTTTTTAGCGTATTTATAGGTTACAACAATGACGGCGAAAGATGATACGGAACGAATAATAAAGAAAAAGAGAGCTATCTGTTAAGAGTTGCGCTTAAAATACGACTTGAAATACAATGCGACTAAATAAAATGTGGTTAATTAACTACATTTGTCGGCCTCATTTTCCGTGCTCTAGTAACATAAATCTACGTCTTTCTATATATAATATCTTTGGCGAAAAACTACATAATATCAGTAAAAGTCATAATGTTTGTGACTTTTACCCGATACAAAAACTAACTAACAAAAATACAATAACTTCTGGAGATCCAACGGTCGTTCCCTGCGGAACAACGGCGTTCCATTTCCAAATTATTTCAAATATGGCCGCCGTAACGAGCTGAATGGGCAAACAACAATTGACCCCAATTCGCGTCCCCAGCTAATGGCACGTGGTAGGGTAGCCATGATTCCACTGGCATGCTAAACAGCATGGAATCAGCTATGCCAGAAGCTATAATAGCTTGGGTAGCTTCTATTGTTGACAACACTATTGACAAGCCCTTTCGGCCACCTTGACAAGCTAGCTTTTGCCGAATGGAGTCATATTGGGCGTTCCCTGAATAAACCTATAAAATGGCTGTAAAGGAGCGGGACTGCTTGGGCTGAGATTACTATAATATAATTGATTTAAAAAAAGAAGAAATAAGGAAACAGCCGTATAATAAAAAAAAAAACCAAAAAGTAACAAATCTTAAAAGAACTGTTTTGCTGACCTGTGGCCAGACATCAACAATGGCTTCAATTATTAAAAAAGAACCCACTTTTGAATAGTGTGTTATCTTTAAACAAAACAGTAAAACACCTTACTGTCAACTATCATCACCTGCGGGCGTATTAACGGAGATTCGATACTCTATATCGGAAAATCTGTCGAATCCTTATGTCATATGACAGATTTTCCGATTCCGAGTCGAATATCGAGTATCGAATCTCCGTGAATACGCCCGCTGACTATGAAACAATTGTAGATCTCTCAATAACTTGTACCTAAATACGAAAACTGTTTATTTGAAATTCGAAATTATAGATTCCTTTCTTTTGTCTACAGGACTACAAACACTGGACGATGATTGGTCAGACAATAGAAGCTGTGATATGTCAACAAAAACATGCTATTTTGACAAAACGGCTGTCATCAAAGCACAATAATGGCTGAAGAAAGAAAAATAGAATCAAGTGAATTCGCTTTTGCCTCGTGTATGGCTACGGATTTTTTCAGAAACAGGAACGGACTGCATTAGGTAAGTTTAAGAAGTTATAATATTAAAAGACTTGCTCTAGAATTGAAATATCTCAAGCGGCGCAAACATGCCGAACTCGATGAGGGGAGGGATATATTATGCTTGTGCCGTTTGTGCAGCTTTTCAAAGAGCTGTCAGTGCTTTAGGTCGAAGCTTCAGGTGACAAGCTGCCAGTTTAACTCTGTCAAAGGATAAGCTATCCAGAGAGAATGTCTTCTGGGCGTTATTCTACATGGATTCTCTTTGGATGCCGTTTTTATTTGTAGACTAACTCAGCGCTGTTGAATGAATGAACATTTTTATTGCATGCATACGCGGTTGATGATGTTGTCCTTCTCCGTCAAGCTGGTGATAAATATGTACGTAAACTGTAACTCCTTATAAATTCAAAAAGCCTATCTAAACGCCAATCATGGTCACTCTACCTAATCATGTGGACCACAGTTTCAGCATTGTGGACATTAATACTGAGAGCAATCAAAAGCTACGAATACTAGGAATTTTAACACAGGGAGATATGGGGCTCGATTCTGCTTTACACCGACTAAACTTATTTTAGTTGTCCTGTCTTTGTCTTACCTCAAAAAAAGAAAAGGGATAGAAGATAACCTACCGAATTTAGTCCTGTCGCATGCTGTATTTTAGTCGTGACTTCTTTACTTATGCACCAAACACGTTATGAAATGCCTTAGATGACAAGACTAATTTTATTATGACAGGACTAAATATCTCTCGTGTCTTTTCTTTTCTAGGAAAAAAAAATGACAGGAGTAAACTAAAATAAGTTTAGTTGCTGTAAAGCAGAATCGAACCCATTATATAACGTTTGATAAAAGACGCTGATGAATTTAAAACAAACCGGCCAGTGCCATTCCGGAAATCAAGAGTCTGAATCCGTCACATAGTGTAGGCTGCATAATCATCACTACATAGTATAAAAAAAAGTCGCTTTCTCTGTCCCTTATCTCTATATCCCTATATCCCTATGTATATGCTTAAATCTTTAAAACCAATGGATTTTGAGGCGGTTTTTTTTAATAGATAGATTGATTCAAGAGGAAGGTTTTAGTGTTAGCATTGCACCCGTGCGAAGCCGGGGCGGGTAGCTAGTATGGTTATAAAGAAACGTCACCAACACACTTCCACAACTAAAACAATCTAATAATAACTAATTTATTAAAATATGTCAACCCATTTGGAAAATATTACATACTGTGTGTATTTTCTCTACATAGTATACTAGGTGTTCCCCGCGGTTTCGCCCGCGTAATTCCCGTTCCCGTGAGAATACGGGAATAAAATGTAACACAAGTTATACTCAGTGATAACGTGGCTTTCTATCCCCGGCTATTTTATCCCCGTATTTCCATGGGAACGGGAACTGTGAGGGTGAAACTGGGGGGCGCTGCTAGTATTATATAATGAACCTAATCAAGTTTTTATGTAAGTAAAAAAAAAACAATAAATATTTTGCAACCAAGTCACCGAAAAGTTTGGTTATACTTACGTAAGCTAAACCTTAAGAAAATTATAGTACCTACTAGAGAGTTGTTGCTCTCCAACCTCTTTTTTTTCTAAATTACACCCGTGTGAAGCCGGGGAGGGTCACTACTATATAATAAATATTACCCTGGATCTAGTGCACTCGTAAAAACTACCAAGCAGTAGAATTATTTTCCCACTGGCAACTCTAAAATGCTCAAACTGTAACTGTCAGTAGCAGAAATTGTCGTTTCTTTATCACAAAATTGGCTACCACGATAACTCGCATCAAGATCTGGCTGTCTGGAGGATGCCTTTTGCGTTGCGACTTTTTTATTTCTTTTTTCGCGGATAAACGGCAGTGGTCTCTAGGGATGTTTTTTCTTTTCCGTGCCTTCTGATAGTTTGGATTTGGAATCGTGAAACGTTGTGATTATTTTGTCTTTATTTCTTTTTTAGGAGTAACGGCAATGTATGTGCCAGGTTGTCTTGTAAACTCATCACGAGAAAACCATATTAAACTATTATTTTAAAAGTAAAAATTATTTAAAAGAATAATGTGTTATGGAGTTTCTTGCCTCACTTCTTCTCCTTACAAGCTGAAGCGGTGGAGTTGAAATGACTTTCAATGAGTTGACTTATCCCTACTTGGAATAAAACATTTTGACTTTGTCTTTGACTGTTGGTTTGTCAGATTTTTGAGTTTTCATCTCCAGAGTTTTGTAGGCAACATTTTTGCAAGTCCAAAAGGAGAGTAATGTTTTAAATATTTTCAGACCCGTGTTCACACAGTCGGGGTTGACTGAATCATGAAATGATTCAAGGTCAATATGTCCTTGTTGAAGAGATTTCTTAGAACGCAAGCTGCGGCGTATTACCACAAAAACAACACAAAATAATTGTGATCTCATGCCTTTATGATGGCTTTTTAAGAACGCAAACTAACCATGAACCTCTAAGCTTTTGCTCATAAAGATAAAAAAAAAGGAAGTCAATAATAATTTATTTTCTGAAGGTACAAAAGGTACACTTAGAAAGGTCAATAGTCTAATAACAAGGCACTCTAAACTCGTCCATGAAGATTGGCTAAATGTAAACAGCAGCACAACTCTACCAACGAATTGCTGGTTCCAAATGCAGTACCCTGACAAGAACCAGCAAGAAACTCAAGGGCAGCTGTTTTTAATCTCATGCCTTACCAGTTAACATGGTTACAATATATATTTTTTTTCATTATTATTTTATTATTATTAATAGCCATACACAGCGTCAAGTCGGTTAATCCCATGCACGTTGGTCTACTGAGTAGTCTGTAATATTATGTATACCAATGAGTTTTTCAAAACTTACGTACGTATTTATCACTAGCTCGACGGTGAAGGAAAACATCGTGAGGAAACCCGCAGGTGTCAGAATTAATTCTGAGATCCTGAGAATCCCGGAGATTCTGAGAATCCCGGTCCGGCGATGGGCTCACCACCTATCACGTTTAGGAGTCCAATATATCTCTTGAAATGAGGGTATATCCAGTAATGGAATACCTCTGCCTACCCCCTCGGGGATAAAAGGCGTGAGATTATATTATTATTATAATATTATTTTTATGAAATTTTTTCTTTACTATTAAATTTGTCAAGAGACAAATTTTGTAATTCAATGGTAATCTTATCATAGGCTCGCCGGCCATATTCCAGATAATTCCGGACTTAACTTACTGGTTCCACCGACTGGAATAAATATGAACGAACATTAAACAGCGATACTGTAAAAACGGCACTAAAACACAACAGCCTAAACGTCACGTTTTAAATTAACGAACGGCGGCCATGTTGAGATGACGGGTGACAATTCGAATTTGAATTTCGAACGCGCTATCGGCGGGGTCAGCGCTTCCTATCGCTTTTATCGCCACGACTTCCCGTTCGATGTTTGAAATATTGGGTTTTTGCCGCTAACGTCCGGCGATTTCGGTTTTTTTTTTCGTGTTTGGCAAAGGACACTGTTTAGGATCCAATATGGACTGTAATATAAAAAAATATTTACCCACAACAGGGTTTGGTGGGTGATAAGCTGGTTAAACAATATTTAGGTAGTTAGTAGGTGATACAAAAGTCGTAATACGTGTTTAAGAGGACGCTGGCGCTAAGTAAAGGATTACAGGTTAGTTTAAAACTGAATAGACCTCAATCCACTGCCAGAAAACTTTTCTGAAGTTTAGCAGAAATTTAAATAAGAAAAGTGTAGCTACTTTTGCTAAAGACTAAATAAATAAAATATTCAGTTAGTATACTCGTAAAAGCACAAATGTAAATCTTACTATTTTACACTATATGTAGTTGTCTGGGATCTGTGCTCAAATGGTAATAAAGGAATAATAATAATCTCACACCTTTTATCCCCAGCAGGGGGTAGGAGATATTCCATATTTCTGGAAATAGCCAAATTTCACCAATACAAACATTGGACCCCTTCCCGTGATAGGTGGTGAGCCCATCGCCGGACCGGGTCTGTTACACATGCCGCAGAATTAATTCTGGGACCTGCTGGATTCCTCATGATGTTTTCCTTCACCGTCGAGCTAGTGATAAATATATACGTAAGCTTTTTCAAAAATTCATTAGTACATGCCAGGATTCGAACCCGAGCCCATAGACCTATCATATGTCTATGCCTGACCCTCACGAATGAGAAGCTAGCTCTTTAACCACATAAGCTATCACTGTTCTGCAATATACGTTAATAGTGAAATACACACACCGGCACAATTAGCGGAACAGAAAAAAAAGGGAGTATTTACGCATTTTTGCGTGTTACGGGCCGGCTAAACAAGCTTTTTTTAAATTTGGGTTTTAATTTAAAAATGGAATACTAAGCGACTGCCCTTTTTTTCATTCTTTTGTTTTAATTTTCATTGATTCATTTTTTCCACCGCTTGTCCGTTTTTAGAAGGTTCGTGAATTCCATTTGAAAAGCTTTGAATTGCAGTTTTTGAGGCTTTTGAGTTTTTTCGCATATTGATAATTTACGAGCATCTAATTATGCCTGATTTAACGCCATCAGAAATCATTAGGGCAGATCAAATGAGGAGAAATGGTCAAACCTACAGATCGATTGCCAGAAGCCTTCGTCGATCGTTATCAACGATTTATCGTAGCATCCAACGATACAGATTGACGAATGCTCTAGTGAGAAGGAGAGGACAAGGCCGGAAAAGGTGTACTTCAAGGAGGGATGACCGTTTTCTCCAACTTCAAGTCCGACGGAACACGAGACTATCGGCGGTGCAGGCTCGAAATTTACTGGAAGAGGTACGAGCAGTAAGGATGAGTGAGCGGACAGTTCGTAGAAGATTCGAAGAAGTGGGTATAGGCTCGTATGTGCCCGCCAAAGCCCCAAAACTTGAGAGACATCATCGCACAAACCGTCTACACTTTGGTCGTGAACATCGTGATTGGGACTTCGACGACTGGGGACAGGTTCTTTTTACTGATGAATGCAGAGTTATGTTAAATCAAATTGATGGAAGGCAGCGAGTATGGAGACGCAAAGGAGAACGGTATATCCAGTCTAATTTTGAAAATACAGTTGCATATGGCGGCGGTTCAATTATGGTCTGGGGAGGAATATGTTTAGGAGCTCGTACGGAGTTAGTAGTGGTCGATGGCGGGAATCTGAATGCTGATCGGTATATCAGGGAGATTTTAGAAGAACATGTTGTGCCATTTGTCCCCTTTATTGGTAACAACTTCATTCTAATGCAGGATAATGCTCGGGCTCACAGTGCTCGCACAGTACAGACATACCTAAACCATGTTGGTATAACGGTGATGGAGTGGCCAGCACGGTCCCCCGATATGAACCCTATAGAACACGTCTGGGACTTGCTAAAGAGGAGTGTAAAGTCAAGAATGCCCCCTCCCAATAATCTCAACGAGTTGCGAAACGCATTACTTGAAGAATGGCAGAGGTTGCCCCAAGAAACCATTGATAACATCATCCGCAGCATGCCCAGACGGATGGAAACCCTCATCAGAGCACGAGGAGGAAACACTCGATATTGAACAGTCATTGAAATTGTTGTTAAACTTTGGAAAATCTTGAATTTTCTGCTGTTTCTCTATAATTAAAAATCGAAGAAAAATGCATTTTGTTTAATTTAATTTTTATTTTTATAAAATTTTAAGTATGGTGTTACAAATGAATGTCAAAACATGTTAATTTAATTGTTGTTTCATTTTAAATAATATATTGTTTAAAAATTACATTCATTGTTCTAAATTCCCTCTTTTTTCTCCTTTTTTTTCTGTTCCGCTAATTGTGCCGGTGTGTGTAGCTACACCAGTAAACTAGAACAACAATAATGTCATCGTCGCTTTAATATTAGTAAATGCAACGAGGAACGCATTTTCATAAAACACGTGTCATGTTTAAAAATAGAACACAAACAAAGCGGCCATGGTTTAAAAATCTGAATTCGAATATAGAACGCGAAGGATGTGAAAAAAACCTTCCATTTATGAAGAAATCACAGATTATACAACGAGGGTACTGTTAAGAGCCAAATGCTACACAATACGTTGTTTATCGGCCACATCGTTCCATATTTGAATTTGAAATTTAAATTCTTTACAATTCGAAGTTCGACCATAAAGAAGTTTTTACTTTTGAACTCTTTAAGCGAAGGAAATAAGGTGTAAAGCGCATTTTGTTTGAATATAAAATTTCCAATTGAATTTTAAATTGTTTGACTAGTGATTTGTCCCAGTTTTTTGTTTGACTTAATATTATGAATTTATTTTGTGTATTGCATAGATAAGTTTATCATTGATATACAATGTAGACACTAGACAGTGTGTTTGTTCACTTGATGACTCAATACACCATACAATAACTATTATACTATCAGTAAATTAAAAACAAAGTATTTTAATGTGGTAATTGAAAAAAACTCCTAGCAAATCACATTCTATGTTAAAAGGGAAGTAATTTAAACTTAAGTACTTGTATGTTGTTTCTCAAACCATTTTTAATGCACTTCAATGTTGAAAAATAACGTTCTCCACCGTAGGAGATAGACAATATAGTTGTCTCTGTATAAGAGTATGGCTCTGTATAAGAGTCCATGCACAAAAATACAGTGTCTTAAAAACTTTCTATATCCCTTTTTGGACATCAACAGTTAAATCATAGTGTTCTATTTAATGTGATCATTGTGACTTCTTGAGGCATTTCAAAAAGTCCAACCTACGCATTTTATCGAATATCTCATTCACTGTACTTTGCCACGTAATCAACTATCAACCCGTAGTACATAGAGAAAGAAGTGCCTATTTAAAATACCTTGGTGACAACGCTAATATACGTGCGCCCCGCGCATGCGTCAGATCGCACGACGCGGGAACGAGCGCGATTGGTCCCATCCTGCCGCAAATTGAGAGCGCGGACGTCCGCCGCGTTCCACTTTCAAATTCGAATTTGATTCCAAATTGGTTTTGTGGCGATTCAAAAACGTTTTTTCGGATTCGTCCAGGATTTTTTTTGTTTTTCACTTTCACTTTTGTGCTTTTTCTCTCTTCAGATCAGGGGGTCTAAATAGGCCGTTTCGGGTGAATCATACTAGGATCCTATTTCGATTCATATTCGAAATTTTCACCAAATTATATTTGGCATACTTATAAGTATGCCAAATTTCAGTAAACGCAAACGCAATCGCACTTCAGTAAACTAAAAGTCAGTTGCAAAATTTGACACGAACATACTACATAATAAAATAAACATTGCAAGTTAAATAAAAGCTTATCATTTAACATGTGACACTAAAAAATAAAATAAAAATTATTTATTTTCAGACAAAAATAGTCCATATTTATAAAAATAGTCCACAATGGCGAACCCATTCACCCAGTCACTGCAAAGCAGAATCGAACCCAATACATACCCAATTCCTCCTACGCTGAAACTTTGCAGGATGACAAGAGTACCTGGGAGTTCTAACATCAGTGTCGCTACCGCCATCTGCCAGTGAGCGGCCTTTTACTTTAAATATTTTTTATAAAGGAAATACAACGAAGAAAGGAAGTAGCTTAAAATGCGATACTGTATCTGTAGACAACTATACTGCCTATAATATGTATATAAAAATCGTTAGATACACATAAATAAATACGTAGGCACATACAAGAATTTCTCGTAGGTTTATATAATAGGATTACGGTTGTAATTATCTAGGAATTTTAATGAAAAGTTAGTTTTTTAAAGATTTTGGATAAGAAAAATAAAGTTATGATTTTTTTTAATTGCGTTCATGCAATAAGATTTTATAATTATCGATTTTATTATTATCACTTCATCACAGTAACACATTGGCGCATATCCATAATTATTTTGAAGGTTGATAATGTGCTATGACGTCATTTATTTCAATTACATACTTACCACAAAGCGAAGCAAATTCGAAAATAAAATTTCGAATACGCCCGTTCCATTTTTGAAATTAGAGTTTTTAATTAAAGGGTCCGCAATTTCGCGATATCATCGCGCTTTGTCAACGTTTCGCGGGCTTTCTATACTTTTTTATTTACTTTTTTCGTGTTCGAAGCAAAGGCTGTAAAGAGGTGTAATTATAAGCTTTTTTATTTGTGTTGTATTTCTGTAGATTCGCAAGAGTTTTGGCGTGTTTTGGAATAAGGGATTGTTGACAAAGAAAGGTTTTGAAAGACTATAATAATATATTTATATTTACATCTACAGCGAATGCAAAGCGCACCAAGATTCCAATGCGCGACAGAACAATTAAAAATCAATTGTGTCTCATTTGCTTGGCTAAATGAAGTAAGTGAGTAATAAGGGATTTTTGGAAATTCCCATGGGAACGGGAACAAACAAGACCCGCTCGAACAACCCCGCTGGGCACCGCCTGAATACAACTAAAAACCTTGTATGTTTCGCTTAGCCTTGACAATTACATGGCGATTTCTATAAATAAAATTCCTACTTACCTATACAGGAAACTCTAACAGGAAAAATATAAATAGGTCACTAAAATATTCCGTTAGCTTCATTAAAAAATTGTGAATAATAACGGGTAAAATAAAATAAAATAAATAATCTCACGGTTTTTAACTCCAAGGGGGTAGGCAAAAAGGTATTCCATTTCTGGAAATATACCTACCTACACTTTTTACGAGTATAATCTTTGGAACACTCATCATATAGGTGGTGGGCCCATCGCTGGACCGGCAGGCATACTCACGGAGCTTCGATATTCGATATTCGAGTCGGAATTGGAAAATCTGTCGAACACTTTCGAGATGGGCTGATGTTGGTGTCGAAAACTAATGTCATATGCGACATAAGGATTCGGAAAATTTTTCACTCGATCTGAATCGAACGGAAACGGTATCGAGCCTCCGTGAATACTCCTGGTCTATAGTAAAGATATAAAAAAGAAAACATTATAATGAATATTAAACACCTGTATACCTACTATTTTCTTGTTTTCAGATGACATGAAAGCTGACTGAAACTTCAAACTCTAAATCAACTCGATCATGACTCAAAGAAAATTCAAGAACAATAGGTAAGTGACCATCTAACAATCAACAAAGCTACCGATATAATATAAATACATACATTTTGTATTTATTTATTTCATTTTCAATTAAAATCGTCAATGCATTTGCAGTTTATAGGCGATGCGCTTTTATTTTTTTACTTTAGATGAAATGAAATTATTTATTTGAGCTTAATATAGTACAGTTGTACTGAATCAAGGTGTATTACATATTTAACCTAGACATAGGAATTACAGCGACTAAACTTATTTTAGTTTAGCCCTGTCATTTTCTTTCTCCTATAAAAGAAAAGAGACTAGAGATATTTAGTCCTGTCAAATTAAAATTAGTCTTCTCATGTATGGGGTGTTTAGCAATTTTAGCGACTATGTATCAAGGTCATGGATAAAAGTGACAGATAAGCAGGTTCATAGTTCAAATTAGTAGTTTTTTAGATGTTTGACATTAACTCTTCAATCTATGGTTTGTTTCCGTCCTTTTTCTTTCGTATTCCATGGAGAAGGATAGGCTAACTTAAAATTAGGAATTTTAGGTGGTCAGCCAGAATCGTGTCCATAGACATGCTAGATTAAATATTAAAGTGCCATGCACAATTAAATATTAGAAGTTGTATGCAGGCACATAGACATCTATGAGTTACATGAGTTGTAGACTGTAGTGTCCTACCTAGTCAAATCAGTAACTTTTTATGATCTGTCAAAACGAAGTTTTACTATAGAAAATGTACCGAAATAGCAAGGTGTGACGTCATAGCTTCTAGTACTCAATTGCAATATTTTTTTATTGTTCTATTATTTTTAAATTTGCTATAATTGTAAAGTGAAAACCGCTATACATATGTTTAAATGTATTTTGAAATAATCTTTTTAATGAATGACTACTGGCAATATTTTTTATTTTTTTTATTTATACATATAAATTTATAATATACTGTGGTGTAACTTAATTCTAACCTCACCAAACTTTTACGTTTGATGGCGAGATTTAATTTCCTAATAAATTAGCGGTATCTTCCAGACAACTTTAGGATGGATGAAACTAAGAGATTAGAACTAGGGTAGACGGTGCACTATATAAAAACGTGCGTAGATGTTTGTATGTTCGTATTTGCGCCCCAAATTGATGTCAGGTCAGTCGCCTCTACCCTGACATTATGCCCTGTGGGTGTGGACGAACGCAGATCTAAAGCATAACAAAAACTATAGAACTATAAAGAGTAATGACATAGAATTGGGTAGTTGACAGAATCGAAATTAAATTGGGAGTAGTCATTCATTTAAAAGATTATCCCAAAACACATTTGAACATGTATTTTGGTTTTCACTTTACAATTATAGTAAATTTTAAAATAATAAAACAATAAAAAAAAGTGTTGCAATTGAGTACTTGAAACTATGACGTCACACCGTGCTATTACATTTTCCATAGCAAAATTTCGTTTTGACAGATCAGAAAAAGTAACTCATTTGACTAGCCTAGGCAGGACACTACCCTATTCCAAAGAGTAAAAAACCGACTTGTTGGCGTGATATTGTTATTCGTACATTTGTCGCTCACACACTTAATGCAAATTGAAGACTTTTATGGTTTCGTCATGGATGACTCATGGATGTCAGAACTGGACGGGAAGCACCAGCTTTAAAATAAAAAAGAGTCATCAAAATCGGTTCACCGTGTCGAAAGTTCTGAGGCGCGAAAGCGCGCGCGCATTGCCACAGCAATTTTTCTGACAGTGTGGCACAACCATCGAACGCCATTCAGCCATGTCAGCCTAATGCGGCATAAAATGGAACTAATGTTTTGTTATAGTACTTAAGCTACAGTGGCGCCAACCTTAGATGCAAACTTATTTAGCTAATCTCTTTGGCTAAGAATGTTGACGAATATTTTTAATTCCAAATTCAAAACACTTTTATTCGCACTTATAAAAACCCTATCGGAAAAGACTTACTTTGCTCTCTTTTATTGAGGAGCAAAACGTCACTTTTCGAATAGGTAGATGGTATGAAAATCCATTAACAAGTTAAAATAATGCACTGAGGATATAAACCACAAAGAATACCCTTGACACATCTAGAAACGTTCTCTATATCTGCAAAAAATACCTCGTTAAAGCAACAGGAAATATCTGTTTTGTCACACTAAATGTTGGTAAATTGGACAACGCGAAGGGGGGAACCTCCCCCCATATTATCCTAATTATAACTTTTTTTTATTTTGTTTTACTTTCTTACAGACCAACACATTAAAAGTAAATACATAACATGTGATTCAGAAACGGTAAATTTCACAAAGCAATTTGCTACGGTTTTCTAAGAAGATATCTTAAGTTTACTGAACTGGTGATCAATTACAAGTTTCTTAAATGTCTTTTTATTATTTGAAAACAAATCGATGTGTGACAAATCCTTGTTATAATCGGAGAGGGTGTGTCTAATGTAATAACATTCAGGAACGGTCTTTTATACTCTAGCAATATTAAGGTACACTCGGAAAAAACGCAAATCTATCAGAAGAAACTGATTGACTAACCGATCCAACAATCAATCTCACTGGGGGACTGGTAAGAAAGTTACTATTTCCAGGAAAGAAATACCTCTACCCCCTCGGTAACTAAATCTTGTTTACGTATCGGTGCTTCACAAGTCTCGTAAAATATTACCCGCTGCGCTGTCTTCTTACTCAATTTAAAACAAAATTGGACTTTCCGACATCCCAGATTGACTGTACTAATTCCCCTCTGGGAGGGGGGAGTCTTTAATTATTTCATTACGCTAGTCTCGCCGTAGCTAGTGCTTATGAAGATGTGAGATTTACAGAAGCTTGACGCTTGTGAAAGACTACTTACTACGCGGCCGCCATTTTGGTTTTTAATTTTTTTATGGTCATTCATAAATTATCTAAGAAACTATACCGAGGGCCAAAAAACAAAAGAGATACGATAGGAAAATACATCTGACGTATTCTTTTTTTTTGAAAAGTCATAATTTTCCCTGGGTAACCACCATCTTGCAATCTTTTCCTATAAGTAGATGATATTCCCCCAAAACTCTTTCTGAGTGAGTGATAGTAGTCGACTAAGTGAATAACAACTCATTATTGTACAATCAACAAAGTTGTAGACAGAAACTAAGATTCAGTTTTCTCTTAAAGCCTTAAATGTATTTATAGTTTTTTTTTTTGGTTTATATGGACCAAAGAGACCCCAGAAAAGTTCTTAGTTACGTTAATAGAAGGCCGAGTTACATAGAACGCGCCAATAGACGGCCGCGTTCTAAACCGCGCTATCGGAGTTTTCTAATGAGTTTGTATAAATGCAACTGTCCAACATCAACCGTTGGACCGCAGTCCCCAGGCACGATCACCTAGCCTGGCGGAAGATCTTCCCTTTTCACGATGGAGGAGCATTCCACCTCCGCTCCTCCATAAGTAAGAATCGAATTCAACTCATATGGTTTTCTCAAGGATGCCATTGTCAGAACTGGACCAAATTTAATTGGGAAAACACCAGCTTTCAAATAAAAAAAGAATGATCAAAATCGGTTCAACCAGTCGAAAGTTCGAGGTAACAAAAAAATAAGGTAGTCAAATTGATAACCTCCTATTTTGAAGTCGTTTGGAAATAGAACAACATTATACTTAGAACGAGCGTCTCGTAACCCATGCACCATATGTTCAACCCGCATACAGATTTGGGGTGGCTTGATTGCATTAACTCTATTGGGGTGACTCATCCCTCGGGTCAGGAATTTTTATGTCTGGAGGGGATGATACTTCATTGTTTAATTTATTAAGGGGACTCGATTCTGCAGACCAGCTAAAATACCTAATTTTAAGTTAACCTATCCTTTTCTATAGAATACGGAAGAAAAAGGACAGAAACAAACCATAGATTAAAGAATTACTCTTTACTCAAACATGTAAAAACTAACTAATTTGAACCTTATGTTCGTGCTTATCACTTTTATCTATGACCTTGTTACATCGTCGCTAAAATTGCTAAACACGTGTATTTGAATAAGATGTAACTAAATGCATTCATAAAGCTCAATTTTGTTATTTTGACATTTGTGACTTTGTAAATAAATATGGCGCTTATTTCTGTCCCTTTCCTTTCCAAAGTGGTGGAAAAGAATAGAGCCAACTTAAAATTAGGAATTTTAGCTGGTCTGCAGAATCGAGTCCACTATATCGGTTGTCGCAGTTTTATACTGACGTTTTAGAGCTTTCAAAATTTGTCTAGAATTAAAAATCCTACTTTAGGTTGTATCGTGATTGTGAGATTGACTGGCCTGTTGGCTCAGTTGGTGACTCTGCCTTCTGAGTCGGAGGTCATGGGTTCAATCCCCGCTCGGGCCAACATTTGTGTGCATGAACATGTCTGTTGGCTTCGTGTCTGGTCGTTTAATATTTATTAAAGTATGTTTATCAGTTGTTTAGTACCCATAGCACAGGCTCTGCCTAGTTTTGGAATAAATAACCGTCTGTGAATTGTGTCCCACAATTTATTATTATTAGATCTGTGGATCCCCCCCCCAATTACGTACCCATCAAGCCCTTAAGCGTCATCTTAACACAGAGGGAGGGATCTTAACACACCCCTTTAAATGGCAACGAAATATTAAAAAGCAAACTTTTCCTTTTCAGAATTCTGTAAAATTAACCCAACGTCATTGTATTGTGAAGGTTGACGACAGAACAGAGTTTGAAACTTTTTCGGGTTTCACTGTAAAATGAAACGGCCAAGTGCGAGTCGGACTCACACGAAGGGCTCCGTACCACCGTATAATAAAAAAACCGGCCAAGTGCGAGTCGGACTCGCGCACCGAGGGTTCCGTACAACCTTGCAAATTTATGGTTTTCGTAATTTTTCCTTTATCTATGCTATAAGACGTTGCTTCGTACCAAATTTCAAGATTCTGAGTTCACGGGAAGCACCCTGTAGGTTTTGATTCCCTTGCAAGTGTCGAAAATTTGCGGCATAAACGGCTGTATCTTTTGATTGCGTTGGCTTAGAAGTTTGATTTTTTCACAGCTTCAAGGGACAGTAGACCTGAGTAATTGATATAAATTTCAGCTTCATACCTCCACGCGTTCCTGAGAAAAAGGGTCTTGACAGACGGACGGACGGACGGACAGACGGACAACAAAGTGATCCTATAAGGGTTCCGTTTTTTCCTTTTGAGGTACGGAACCCTAAAAACACGTTTGTGTATGGTTAGAAAAAGTGAGACTCAATTTACACGGTTATATCTTACTTTATTTATACTAGCGGTTCTGCGCGGTTTCAACAGCGTAGTTCCCGTTGCCGTTTGAATACGGTAACAAAATATACTCAGGTACTCAGGGATATTCTAGCTTTCCATTGATGAAAGAATTTTTTAAATCGGTCCAGTAGTTTTTAGGGTTCCGTACCTCAAAAGGAAAAAACGGAACCCTTATAGGATCACTTTGTTGTCCGTCTGTCCGTCCGTCCGTCCGTCTGTCAAGACCCTTTTTCTCAGGAACGCGTGAAGGTATGAAGCTGAAATTTATATCAATTACTCAGATCTACTGTCCCTTGAAGCTGTGAAAAAATCAAACTTCTAAGCCAACGCAATCAAAAGATACAGCCGTTTATGCCGCAAATTTTCGACACTTGCAAGGGAATCAAAACCTACAGGGTGCTTCCCGTGAACTCAGAATCTTGAAATTTGGTACGAAGCAACGTCTTATAGCATAGATAAAGGAAAAATTACGAAAACCATAAATTTGCAAGGTTGTACGGAACCCTCGGTGCGCGAGTCCGACTCGCACTTGGCCGGTTTTTTGAGTTTACTCGTTATAAAAATACTAATCTTTTCTCTTTATAATATTAGTACCTAAAGATAGTATAGATTACTAACTTAGAGATATTGAAAGAAAATGAGGAAACCCGCAAGTAAGAATTGATTCTGAGGCATATGTTACAGCAACGCTCGCGTTGGGCTCATCACCTGTTTAGGGTTAAAAGCTTTCTTCCATGGAATACTTCTGCCAAACCCCTCGAGAATAAAGTCGGGTAGATTATTATTGTTAAGTATGTTTTGAAGTAGTAACTTTTACCTAAAAACTCTTAAAAGCTTCAGATCACATTTCCAACGGGTTTATGACCTTCATAGTAAATGACACCACAATCAACCTCCCCCCCCCCTATGTGGTCCCCTATAATTAGCACCTTAACCGTTTATGTTCGCGGCAACCCTGATTATGTATACCGCAGTGACCCTGCACAGGTAAGGGTAGGTTTACATGCGTCTAACATTTAAAAACAGTGTCGGATTAAGCCGATTTAAGCCAGGGCTTGTAGAATGCTAATAAAATATAGCAGCAGAGCAGTGATAGCCTTACGGTTAAGAGCCCGCTTTGCATGATGCAAATCAGTGAGCCTCGGGTTCGAATCGTGGTATGTACCAATAAGTTTTTCAAAAACTTATCACTAGCTCGACGGTGAAGGAAAACATCATGAGGAAACCCGCAGGTCCCTGAATTAATTCTGAGACATGTGTAAACAGACCCGGTCCGGCGTTGGTCTCACCATCTATCACGTTTAGTGGTCCAAAGAATATCTGGTGAAAAGTGGGTATATACAGAAACGAAAACCCCCTCGGGGATATAAGGCGTGATATTATTTATTTATTTATAAAATATAATCGGTTCATACATGCTCGTTGGTTTCGGGTACTATTTATCTAGATTTTCTTCAATACATCGCCGATCTGATCGATGTGGATGAGGCACGTGAGGTATGCCAGGATCGTAACAGGTGGCGGGCTGTTGTCTCTACCTACCCCTCCGGGAAAAAGGTGTGAGCATATATATGTATGTTTAAAATATAACAGCACAATTTCAAAAATTATATAATAATAAAAAACCCGGTCAAGTGCGAGTCGTAACCACCATACATTAAATAATACGTTATTTGTTTTTATTTATCATTTACTAGCAGCACCCCACGGTTTCACCCGCGTAGTTCCCGTTCCCGAGGGAATATCGGAATAAAAAGTATCCTATGTCCGTCTCCTGGTTCTAAGCTACCTCCCCACCAACTTTCAGCCAAATCGGTTCAGCCGTTCTTGAGCTATAAATAGTATAACAAACACGACTTTCTTTTATATATATAGATTACTAGCGGTTCTGCGCGGTTTCACCCGCGTAGTTCCCGTAAGATGAAATAATTTCTCCCGTTTTTTACACATTTACCACTATATCTTTGCTCCTATTGGTCGTAGCGTGATGTTATATAGCCCATAGCCTTCCTCGATAACTGGACTATCCAACACAAAAAGAATTATTCAATTCGAACCAGTAGTTTCGGAGAGTAGCGCGTTCAAACAAACAAACAAACTCTTCAGCTTTATAATATTAGTATAGATTAAAGTGGCAATAGAAAGGGCTCATCACCTTAAGTTGACCTTTATGCAGTGGTGTAACCAAATTGCGCGATGGGCCTGTGGGCTCAGTTGGCAGTGACCCAGCCTTCTGAGTCGAAGGTCGCGGGTCAGATCCCCGCTCCGGGTTAATTTGTGTGCATGAACATGTCTGTTGGCTTCGTGTTTGGTGTTTAATATTTATTTTGTTTATCAGTTGTTTAGTACCGCTCTGCCCAGTTTGGGACTGAATAACCGAAAAAAATCTTTTAGTAAAGGTCGTTTCGTTCGTAAGTTTAAGTAACCCGCGTCTCCATGTAAACCGACGCTAACACAAAAGGTACAGGCGCAGTGTACAAGGTAACAGGTATTTGTTTAGGACCATCCCTTGTTAGGTAATTACTGCTGTGTTTAAATTCGCCACCTCTGCGGCTGTGCCGACGATATTTGGCGAAAGTTAGAGGTATGATACAGTTTTGTAGCTCCTGTCCTGTCGGCGGAGATCGGCTGCTGTTTTCATTTAGCCAATCTTCATGGACGAGTTTAGAGTGCCTTGTTATTAGACTGTTGACCTTTCTAAGTGTACCTTTTGTACGTACACAAAATAAATGATTTCTGATTTGTTTTGCTTCTGTCCATATAGGAGGGTACAATGGGTGCACTTTCACCTGTAAAATGTACCATCACGAAACCCGTAACAGCGCACTGCTGAGCTAAGAATCTTTCCTCACACATGAGGAAGAATGGGCTTTTATCTCCCACGCGAGCCCACCACGGATTAGGAGATGGTGTTAGGCTAGTGGCCACTTGACAGTCAGAATTTATCAAGTTGCCCAAGAGTATCTGACATGGCTTAACGACTTCCATTGAGCGTAAACAACGAAAACCGGAACCAACCATTTATTGTGCCTTCCAAAACACCGTAAAAAGTATCAGTATAAAAGGTTGAATACAAAGAGATTTAAATATAATAGGGCAGAGAGGG
This sequence comes from Ethmia dodecea, assembly GCA_963855545.1. Lineage (NCBI taxonomy): Eukaryota > Metazoa > Arthropoda > Insecta > Lepidoptera > Depressariidae > Ethmia > Ethmia dodecea. The sequence continues at coordinate 976,354 of OY979463.1, read as the reverse complement.
GACAAAGCGAGGAAAATTTGAAGTCAAAAGTTATTCCAAGTGGAATAAGTCTAGTACAATTTCGACCGAATGACAGCTCGCGTTTATACTAACTGATATGACAAGAAGGACATGACGTAGGCTTCAAAGTTTTGTATGAAAATATTCCCAATGCCCTCTCTATGCCCTATTATATTTAAATCTCTTTGGTTGAATACGACTATATCAGGAACATTTCATAAATAAGGTATCTATTGCTGATAAAAGATTGGTAATTACTGTTTCTCCTCAATTTCTTCCCAAGATAAAAAATTATGCTATCTTATAGGAAATTAAAATGCATTATTTCTTTTTATATAAAACAGAAAGTTGTATAAATAGTTGTATGACGTGCCACGATTATTGTTCGTATTATAAGTTCAGAATATAAAAATAATAACTAAATAAGTATCGCCATCTATCGTCAAGTAGCTAACAACTAAGTTCAGCTACTCACCGCTAGATGGCGCATCACACAATAATCGTGGCACGTCAATGCAACTGCCTGCATAGTTTATAAACGCGTAACATCATAACACTCTCAGAGGGAGACCTCGTGAAATTGATGCTGCAAAGTTTTAGCGGGACAGTTACGGGACATGAAGGATAAGGTATTTTTTGTTTGTAATTTATTATTTTTACCCTAGTAAATATACAAAAACTGAAACTTTAAATAGGAAGTTTATATTCGTTTTGCTATCTTTCTGATGCCGAATTTTGCAATGTAGAATAACGAGTATTACAGTATTTTGCGGTGAAATTCGAATCATAAGTATGTGTGCTAAGTAATTATAAAATAGTATATTAGTGTTTGTAATATATAATATATCTATACTAATATTATAAAGCTGAAGAGTTTGTTTGTTTGTTTGTTTGTTTGAACGCGCTAATCTCCGAAACTACTGGTTCGAATTGAATAATTCTTTTTGTGTTGGATAGTCCAGTTATCGAGGAAGGCTATAGGCTATATAACATCACGCTACGACCAATAGGAGCAAAGATATAGTGGTAAATGTGTAAAAAACGGGAGAAATTATTTCATCTTACGGGAACTACGCGGGTGAAACCGCGCAGAACCGCTAGTTATTAATATAACTAATAGTAAATCAAAACTGTTTTTAGAACCACTCATAAATAGCTCGTATACAAAATGATGACATTGTAAGGTTACATATTAATAAAATAGTGATTAAAATACACTCTAAATAACTCATTCTAAATTTATTGGTACAATAAAAAATTTAAAAAACCTGACATGTCCCGCTCCATACCAGGATATGTCCCGCACTCCCCCACGTCCCGCACTTTACCGGGACACGGTTCCAAGCTCATCATAACGCCAGCCCTCCGAGGGATATATCGCCAAATTGCTATCCCTGCGCCGCGGAATGGCGTGTAAAATATTCAGGCAGTATAACAGCTTTTGTTTGGTAATGAGCAGTGGACCCACGTAGCGGACGGACCGACAGGTTGTGTAGATTGATGCTTGAATAGATATAGGTTAGTCGTTTTATATTTATGCTTTGGGCTGCGATACAATGTGAACTAATATTACAAAGAGGAAAGATTTGTGTATTCTTTTTAGTAGTCTTCGAAACTACTGGACCAATTTGAAAAATTATTTTACGAGAAGATGGAAATCTAAATTTTTTGGGAGTAGGCTGGGCGTCACGGTAAATCACGGTAAACAGCTTATAGTATTAAATAAATTTTATTGTGGGGAATAATTCACACACTATTCCTAAATTAGACAGAGCCTGTACTAAAACACAGATAAAATTATTAAAAAGTTAATTTTACCATAATAATATCAACATAATATTAAAATTCCTAATCTTAATTATTTAAAACATTCCAACAATTATAAAGTCGAAAATCATTTATTTTCTGGTACAAAAAGTACACTTAGAAAGGTCAATAACAAAACACTGTAAACTCGTCCACGTAGATTCGCTATATTAATATACGTACCATTTAAAAAATATTTCAAACAAATTTTACTGAATACCTACAACTGCAAATGTAAGTAAGTAACAACTCTTTATTGTAGCTTTCTTTTCTTTCTTTCTTTGAAATTAAATTCGCTATCTTTTATGTACATAATATGACATTTTAAGAAGCAGTTTTTCCTAATGTTGCATTTTGTCGATGCGTTATTTTGCAAGTATGATTATTTCCGAAGCAAAAATTTAATAAAAAATATGCAATAAATGTCACAGTGAAAAATGTAAAAGACTTAATCACAAAAAAAGGATATTTTTCTATAAGTGTGCTGTTGCCAAATTTCATGATTCTAGATCAACGGTAAAATCTGTTACTATCAACAGTATAGTTTACCTAAATTGCCCCATAATGGCTAAAACTACAAGTCACAACACAGCTTCTAAGGGACCCCATAATCCCGGATTTCGAGTTCACAGTCCACAATATCTGCCAATTTACGTGTCCAGAGCAATAAACAAACGTCCGCCCCATTCAGCCGGCCGTGCGGGCGGCAGCTAAAATTGATGTCCCACTAGCGATGCCATTGTCCCGTCTGAGTTTGCGTTACGAGGTCCCGTATTTGTCCCGAAGTTGTCTTCGTCCTGTCTTTGATTGCTGCCGTATCTATTCCTATTAGATATGTAATGTGTGTGGCTCTCTTAGCCCTGCGATGGCGGTTTGTTTGTTGTAGTCGCACTGGTCAAGCAATGTATGACCACCTATTGCTCTCCGTTGGAGAAGGTACTATCAGCTGACATTCCGCTTGATACACCTTAGGGTCATTTTTGCGGACAACTATCTTTTTCCTCATCAGTACATACAATAGCGTTGAGGCACCCTAATGCGATAAAGTTCTCACAGTAATAATGACATTTACAAAAATATATTTATCTCGTGTCAGGTTGTGAGCCTATCGCCGGACCGGGGTACTGCAACACATGCCTCAGAATCAATTCTGGGGAATTTCTCACGATGTTTTCCTTCTCCATCGAGTGATAGTGATGCCTTCTCTTCCTTGCCAGGATTGACACCCGAGCGATCCGATAAGTTAATATTTCTGTGAGATACCTTGTATTGTTATCTTGGCCAGCTAATTCGTGAGGGGCGAGATCACTTCCAAGAGCGCTATCAATGGTTTCTACTATTCTGTTTGTACATACATACAACTCACGCCATTGTGGCAAAGACGTAGGCAGAGACGATGGATAGCCATTTTGCTCGATCTCTACATACTTCTTTTGCTTCCTTCACATCCATAAGCCTCTATTCACGGTCTTTTATTCTTCGCACTCCGGGCCCCAGCCTTTTGAAAGATGTCGCTAATCTGATCCGTAAAATTCCTTCTGGGGCGTCCTCTTTCCTTGCATCCTTCAACATTCGCACCATCAATCTCTTTCGTTATTCTTCCTTCATCCATACCTTCTAATTGACCAAATTAAACTATCTACTGGTCAGATTCCACATACTCTGCATATTAATAAACTTATACGCAAATTGCACGTTATAAATAGCCCCAATAGCGCTCACCTGATCTAAATTCAAACATAAATATTTATACTCACCGCTTCTTTTACTACAGACAAACCAACATAGTTTATTTTATTTCAACTGTTGCTAATGGTAGCTGCGAACGCATTTTGTATATTTAAAAGTTGAGGTTTTAAAAACGAATTAGGCACACACGTTGCATTCGCAAATTGTCATTTTAATAAAAAAAATTGTGTCGAAAAATAATGCAAAATAACACATCGACAAAGTGCCACATTATCAAAAAAACAGATTCTCGAAATGTCATCATATTATGACATGAGTTTTATTTTTTATTTTTAGTATGTTATGACCGTCATAAATGACTTACTTACTAGACAACTAATTTGATTGAAGTCACTCAAAGGTCATGCTATAATTATATCTAGTGAGACCTCGATTCACGTTCTTTCGATATTTCCATACGACATACCTATACAAGTATAGGTATTGGTATTATGTAGTGGCATTTTTTCATATTTAATCTACGAGGTATATATTTATAGATTGAGTAATAATACAATAGAATTAACGAGAATAGAGAGGCTGATGTGCCTCTTTCACGTCTCTTAGTAAACACTAACAAAATCTTCGCACGAGATAAAATACGAATACTTAGAACAAAACGGACGAAATACACGAGATGAAAGGCAAAAGGGACGAGTTCCATCGCTATCATTAAAACATTTATATCTAACATATAATAAATAAAATAAATGATTACAAGACCATAAAAAATTCAACTATCACTTCAAACGACCCGCGGGTATGATTCGCAAATCATTATACACCATTAAATTGATTTTAATGGTAAGTCATAAAAATCTCATTATTGGGGTTCTCAAAAAACATGTCTTCATAAATTACTTTTAGTCAGTTTATCAGTTGAAGAAAAAAATTGAAAATCATAATTATAAATATAGTACCTACTTTGGTATTGTAGCTATTTCTTGAAGTTTCCGTTTGGTTTACACTTAAATGTTCTTGTAACTATTGCAAAGTTAAATGAATAAACTAGTCTGTAAACGACTTTAGTCTTAAAGTTCATTTATGATCCGCATCTGCATTTGTTTAGATTTTCATAGTTGTGATTTAATTTCTTTGTTAAAGTAATAGCTCGCTACAGTTTAATATATTTCCCATTCTGTTCTCCATACACTTAAATACTGTGCTTAAATATCATCATGATTTTCAGTGTTGGTCGATACTTTAGGTGAAGTAAATGTGGCAAATCGTCTGGACACTGCCCGAAATTGCCCTTTTTGGAGGACATCTTTTATCTGTCAATATTGTAAATAAACAAAAATGATCCTATGAAAGTAGGTATGCTTAAACTTTAATTTTGGACTAGGTAGTAACTTTTTGGATTAAATCTCAGGTAAAAGCTAGTAATTTTTATTATTTTAGAAACATGTTTCTATGTAGCTATTGGTATACCCAAAACCAAATAGAAAAATCTACTTTAAACAATCCAACAACACAGAAAACGTAGTCCCACGGCGAGAGCCATTACGCAAGTAACTGAAAACTGATAGATTGCTAACCCTTGTCAATACGCGTGCTCGGAATTAAACCTGTCATTATTCTGTCCTTCAGGACCCTGTGTAGTTTTGGAGGCACTAAACGAATTAACGGACCGACTGAAAACATGGACGAAGGAATGTTAGTACCCACTTTGATGTATGCCAAAAGAAGCAGGAAAGTCGAAAAATAAAAATGCATTTGAGTACGATTGACTGATAGAGTAAAGAGAGAAGTGACAGACTGTGTGATTAGAGAGCGCTGTAGCCTGAAAGATGATATAGTTACTGTGCTTGAAAATGGAATTATGAGGTGTTTTGGTCGTATTGAGCGGATGACTGAAACGCGCTTAACGAGACAAATATATAAGGTTGTGAATGGGCGAGTCGGTCGGACGACCTAGGCGTAACTACATCGACCAGTTCGAAGTATTGAAGAAAAGCCAGATAAAGAGTACCTGACACAGGCGAGCATGCATGAGTCGTTTGATGGACGTGGATGAAGCTCGAGAGATCAGCCAGATTCGAAGCAAGTAGCAGTATATTGCCTCTGCCTACCCGAATGGAAAATTGGCTCAATATGTCGTGTTTTGAGCTGGAACATTTGACATTAGTATATTGCGGGAACTATGGCCGTGTACCGAAATTAAAGTGACCTATGTCCTGCTTCAAGATGTAAGGTGTCTCCCTTGCAGAATTTTCCAAAGGTCAGCTTGAAGGTTTAGCCGTAAAAAAGTAACAAAAAGGGTAACTTTCAACTGTAGGTATAATAAGCTAAGCAAGGACATAGAGGCGACGGGATTTCAACTCGCTTTTGCTGTCAAAAGGTAGCAGTAATATTTCAGGCAAAATATAAAACGAAGTACCTACATATTTCGATCTAAATAAAATTTTTGGTTTTTTCTTTGAAGAATTGTTAAGAATCGCCTGCCAGTTGATAAGATATCGCCGTTAACAAGAGATATTCAAGTATTTTCAAGAATAGAACCATTATTTTAAGAAAAGAAATTTGGGAAATATTTCCACATGATCAATTTTCGAATACCTTATCTTATCTCGTGCTCGTTAAACAGAAACTCTAAAAACCCTCGTTCTATTTATAAAAAATAACAAGACAACAATCTCTCCTTACTGCACCCTCTATTAATAATATAAGGTGATTATGGCGACAGAAAAAGGTCATAAGAGGTCATTAATAAGACGGAATGACCCTGGAAGGTCGTTATGGCGTATTATTGGTGCGAGCTCTAAATCAATTTTTAATTTCTGGGACATTTAAGTGATACTTGTGTCAATTTATGTCGCTTGGGGTAAGGGACAACTTTATTTTGTATTATAAGCTTTTGATAATAATGTTTTTTGCAATTATCATTTAAAGATTTACCCCAACTGGGTTTTCGTATTTATTTTAATGGGATTTGATGTTATACCTACCAATAATTTGTCCTTCTACATTAATTTTATAAAAACAGATTAGGTCCAAGTGGAAATCACACGCTAGTTGCGGCAAACACAAGACCGATCATTGTCGAGATGCTTGGGTGAGGCCTATGTCCAGTAGTGGATGTCTTGATTCTGATATGATGAAACAAATATTCTCACAATTAAGGATTGTCACATTTATACGATAATTGCAGTGAAACTACTTATACCTTACTAGCTGTTGCGCGTTGTTTCAAACACGTAGTTCTCGTTCTTGTAAGAATACGGGGAGAAAATATAGTCAATGCCAGTCAGAGATATTGTAGCATCCTAAGGGTGAAAGAATTTTTGAAATCGGTCCAGTAGTTTTTGAGTAAATCTTTCCACTTTATAATATTACTAATGAAGTGTAGATGTAGACTAGTTGTAGTAGTATGGTTTCAGTCGCTTTAGGTAAAGGTATCAGTGAAAATTTCAGAATCGTATCACTAATTCCACAGATTATCTACGACCCACAAACGACCTTACCTTATAAAATGAGTAGTAAAGACAAAATCATAAAGATCCAAACGAAAGAAACAACTTAATCCTGCAAACAGATTTATTACTCTAAAAACTGTAATTGAAAACACGAGTTTCCCACTGTTCGGGTCCGAGGTTACCGGTCGATTAGAGTGGCGACCGTTCAGAGGTCGTAAATCTACTCTGGTCCATTGGACACACGAGGTTTTCTTTCCACGTTTTCTTGTTTTTTGGGGTCTCCAGAAGTGGCACCCATTTTGGTTAAGGCCAACCGCTCAAGTTTCGTAATTGTGGATAATGAGGTTATGCACCTATACAATATGTAACAAGCTCAATTCCTGAAATTACTTTGTTCAGTATCGACTACTTAATCGATTTCAGCAATTTTAATATGTGTTACATTTTTCGGTAAAATTCATCAGTGAAACTGAATTTAGGGCTACCTATAAAAACCGTGTTATTATTGATCTTTTTTTAAGAAATTTGGTTATACAAAACTAAAAGTCCGAATGCATCATATATTTTTTATATTAATATACCTACCTACCTACTAATTGGGGTGTATGAGGAATTGTGCTTATACTAAACATTTATTCCTTAAACTCCAAGTAGAATATTGGTTTAGTTTCTGAAGCTTCAGTTTTAGCACATAGTTACTTTTGTTAAGGATAGTTAGTTCTTCACTAGTTTGATTCATTAGTTCGATCGTCGGACTGGACCTGAAAAAGTTATTATAACTAATCTAACAAAAAATACAAAACAAAACTGTATTACAAAATAAATTCAATAGCAACAGCGGCGTTACCTATGTAGATACAGGTTTCACAGTTGTATATTGCATAAGAAACCTCCCAAATTTACTCCATATGAGAGACCTTATATCATTACTAAAACCTAATTATTGTGGCAGTGTAATTTAAGGAAGAAATTTTTAAAGCAATAACACAGCCAGTTGTACTTTTTTGTCATTTTGTCATTTGTACGCGTACATAGAGTTCCAAGTATTTTGAACAAGCGTTTTTCCTAACCTACAAGATTGTCTCCTAAGTGCCTGTATCCACAACTTCCGATCATGTAACAGTTGTAGCCAGAAACCCAAACAGGACGCCTGTCAGGACCAGCACGGCAATTTATTAGAATAAAACAAGCGAACTGCAATGAGTCGGGCCAAGATTTTTCATCTTATGCCCGATTGCCTTGGCTGACCACTTGGGGTTCGATTTCTCCCATGTTATTGATAATGCTGTAGAAATGGTTGTAGATTTTACAAAGTTACCATGACATTTTAAGCATTTCAAACTGTTTCAACTTATGGCTAGTTAGCAAGCCTTTTCTATGATAATTCTCAAATATCTGCAGCGTCAAATGGTGTTTGGTTACCATTTTACGTTTGCAATTTAAATTGGGTCCCAAAATGGCGCCGTATTTTTTTTTATGATAGTCTTTCATCGACACTAATATAATTAAGAGGAAATATTACATTTCTTGTTTTTGCATTGAATAGACTCCAAAACTGCTGGACCGATTTTAAAAATTCTAGAAAGATTAGAAATGCGAATTCTCATTTCACGTAATAACTTAGAAATGGTTATTTGGTACCTACTTACAGTTGGTTACAAATGAATATATTTATGATGTTAGAATCCAAATAATCGACTTTCTCCGTAAACTTTTGTAGTAGGTACTCTATTTTTAATTAAGTGAAGTAATTTTTTGGCCTTTCTTCGGACACTTTTGTACAAGATCCTTAGGTACTTGAAACCTGTTAGATCTTATTTATTTCACAGTAGGTACCTATATTAGGTATGTAGATACCCAAAATATCGAAAGAATCTTAAAACGTGCATAGCCCAATTAAAAAAGGGGTTAATTTGATTCAGTGCTACCATAAAAAGGAGCTAAGTATCATTATCTGTTTGTTTATTTATTTATTCCAGTTACATACAAGGTACTTAACTTGCTATGCTATAACAACCAACTAGGGCATTACCAGAACAAAGCGTTATTATTTATTGATATTGCAAATAATACTTATTTAGGTCTGTACGTGAGGGCCATTTTTACATAAACTGGAGAGTGCTCACGAGTTCATGAATTTAATTATCTATTGTTGGAGTTGGCCGCCATTACTCATTCCCCTGTTTTCGGTGTAAATGATAATTAATTGTTTTTTCTTTTGTTTCAGGTATTATTTGTCGGGGAAGAAAAATGACAGATGTATTTATGCAGTGATTTGAGTGCTGAAGATCTTTTGCACGCTTTTAATTAAATTTTTGTGTATTTATTGTGTATGTTGTGTTGGTGTATAAGTTTTTAAAATGTAGGAATGTTTATAATAATACAAGCTCTGTCTAATTTGGTGCTGAATGCTCACAATATTTTTGTTTAAATGCAAGGTATATACTGAAACTACGTGGAGAATGTCTTTGTTATAATTATGTTAAAGATGCCTACCTATTTCTATTTTTGAATAGGATAGTAGTAGGTATATTTTTATAAAATCATCAATTATTTTGGTAGCATTTTCTCATTTCAAAATCCACGCAAGATCTTAGGATGATTCACAAATAATTATTTCACAGGAAAAGAAGACAAGAAGAGGAGCATAATTACATATTTCCAATCAATTTCTGCATTTTACTTGTAAAACCAACTACATTTATAATGCAGAATATTGACGCACCTCAATGCTAAGAGACAGTTAACTCTACCTACCATCACTATACAGAACTAAAAGAATGTCACTACTCGATACTAGATGGCGCTATGAAATGTAGTTCTACTTATCATCAATAGATGGCGCTATTTGTACTTTAAACGGTCTGAAGATTTTGATGAAGAAGAGAAGAAGATCGAAGAATAAAGCACTTCTACGAACCCTTGTCATTCTTCTTGCCCCGTGTGTTTATACAACTGGACGGAGAACTGATAAGGGCTCGTTCAGTGCTGAATCTACGTATTGAACATTCAAGAATTCATCATTGAAGAATTATTTTGTGTGATAATTAATACTTACATGTGTTTATAATTATGAAATACATTTTACTTGCACTCGGGCCCTATTCCCGAAGTGCTATGTGTGTGTAGGTGCTGTTACACGTTCCTCAAAACCAATTAGGCAGCCGGTTTCCCCACGGTGTTTTCATTCACCGTCAAGCTAATAATAAAAGTCCGTAACGTTTTTTAAGGTTACTCGCACTGATCCGAAATCAAACCCCGAGAGATTCACTTCCAACAGTGCTAATAAAATAATAATTAATTTCTATATTGTTAAAATGTCATCAGTAATGTTATTATTGTTTATGTAGGTTAGTTAACATGAAACAAAATATACATACTTACATTTTGTCATAATTATATCTTTTGATAATACATAGATAACTGTAGGTATCTTACTTACATATTATGTCTATAAACGTTCTGTATTAACTGTATTAATTATTTACATGTAACCGCAATAAAGATATATTTGATTCGATTTTTAAATTAAATTATTCATGTTACAATCACACAAAGAAAACTTAAAATAAAATAAATCAATTTTGAAATAGAACCTCCTTCGTTTTTCGAAAACGAAATTGTGTGTTCATGTTCATACAGAACACTCCCTGTATAAATTTCGGTATAAAAATGCTGCTATTGTATAGTGGTATCTTTATATAACGATTTTATGAAGGTATTTTACAAAGTAAATAATTTATTTATTTATTTTAAATTTTTAACAGAGTACCTACAACAAATACCATTACACTTAATCAGGTAACGGAAAACTGAATTACAGTTTGTTGGAGAAGGTTTCACTCACTAAACATATGTAGGTATATTGTTGTGTACTTACCTCCATGTAATTTATTTACCTACCTACCTACTTAAAAAGAAACAAATAAGTAAACGAAATACTGCTTACAAATTTGTTTTATTTATACTATAGCAATACGGGAGTGCGATTTTTGAATCTCACTGGTGATATCAAAATCACCGGTGACTAAAATTATCACCGATGACTTTTATGTCACCATTCTCCAAAAGCCGTATAATTTGAAAGTCACACGCCGTTTTCAATAAATCGTCGCAATCACAAAATATCACAATCGAGCCCCGCTGCAAATTCTTCCGAAAAACATACTTTGGCACTTTTGGCAGATGTCACATACGTCAACTGTCAAAAACAATCGCATGGTGATTTCAATTACGAGTGGGTGGGGGCACTCGTAAATCGATATCATAGGTATGACAAATGTAAGTCACCGATGAGTTTCAAAAATACGAACTTTCCAAAATCACTCACATCGGTGAGAATTAGTCACTTGGTGAGATTCAAAAATCGACCCCTGGTCATAGGTTCGATTTCCTGACCTAAAAAAACATTGTCAGAATATACTTATAGAAATAGGTAGATAAGTATATAGGTATTCAGATTTATGAATAACAATTTATTAAAGTATGACTGCTTTTACAATCACCCTGGGACATAATCTATACATATAATAAAACTCTAACGGGGCCGTGTCTGTACATTCAATATTTTTTGAAAATTTTAACGGTAGTGTATATAGTTATCGATATAGATACCGAAACACCAATTTTTGGAATTTTTGTCTGTCTGTCTGTCTGTCTGTCTGTCTGGTTGTGCACGCATCACTCAAAAACTACTGGACGGATTTTGATGAAATTTGGTATGGAGATAACTGAGTACCCGGGTCAACATCTAGGGTACTTTTTATTCCAGGAAAATATCTCATTCCCACGGGAAAATAAAAAAACTGGTCAAAAAGAGAAATACGTACTACTCCGAAACGATAACACCTAGAAACTTAAAAAATGGTATGAAGGTGTCTGATATGTCATAGGAAATTTGTATGAAGGGATTTTTGGAAATTCCCACGGGAACGGGAATAAACTAAATCCAAGCGGGAAAACGCCGCTGGGCACCCGCTATTTGAAATATGGTATGTAGGTGTCTTAAGTATGTCGTAGGCAACCACTATGGAGGGATTTTCGGAAAATCCCACGGGAACGGGAATACACTAAATCAAAGCGGGAAAACGCCGCTGGGCATCCGCTATTTGAAATATGGTATGTAGGTGCCTTAAATATGTCGTAGGCAACCACTATGAAGGGAGTTTCAGAAATTCCCACGGGAACGGGAATAAACGGAATCCGCGCGGGCAACGCCGCTGGGCATCCGCTAGTAATATATAAAATACATAGAACTCTACAAAGAAGAAAAATGACTTCAACTTATATGGTTTTCTCAAGGATGCCATTGTCAGAACTGGACCAAATTATACCACACGGGAAGCACCAGCTTTCAAATAAAAAAAGAATCATCAAAATCGGTTTATCCAGTCGAAAGTTCTGAGGTTACAGACATAAAACAAAACATACCTACAGTCGAATTGATAACCTCCTCCTTTTTTGAAGTCGGTTGAATAACGAGAAACTGACTGACTGATTGACCAACGAAAACAGCCGAAACCGCTGGGTCTAAGAGCATGACATTTTGCACAAACGTTCCTTGTTGACGAAAGAGAACTCTAAAAAGGGATTTATGAAAAATTCCTACGGGAATGGGAATAATCAATACCCGCACTGAGCACCCCCTAGTTGAATACAATTTTTTTTAATTTTTAAACGTTTTGCGGGCTGTACAAAATTTCCAAACCCCAATCAAACAGCTTATTGTAATCAGATACATAGCGGAAACTACATAGTAAACTATGTACCTAGTCCACTTTCGATTGGCTGTGAAGCCAAACAACTATTTTGTAAGTAAATTCTAATTGGCTATAAACAAAATGTTTTGATAACCGTTGCCATGGTTACAAGCCAAAGATATTAAAATATAATAAGGCATAGAGGGGACAAAGCGACGAAAATTTCATGCCAAAATTTATTACAAGTGGGAAAAAGTCTAGTGTATTACCGAATGACAGCTCGCGTTCATACTAACTGACATGACGCTTGAGCTTCAAAGTTTTGTATGAAAATATTCCCAATGCCCCCTCTATGTCTTATTACATTTTGATCTCTTTGTAACAAGCACTGTTTTAGCGTAGTGTTGGTATATAATGTACCTACCTATATTCTGAGTATGTATGTAGAGAGAACACAAAAACTTAACAATATTTTAAAGGTTTTAAGGGCCGTTCTTTTGAGGCAGTTGGTTAAGTGAGGATACGTACTTTCGTTTCGTTTGTACTTTGTATTATGTAACAGAATAATGAATTAGCATAACTGAATTTAGGGCTACCTATGGAAACCTTACTGTTTTGCTCTATAATAAAAAAATTGGCTAGATAAAACTGAAGTAGGTACGAATGCATCATATATTTCGGATTGAGGAATCGCGCTTATTCTGTGACACGTATTGATTGTTAAAAGAATAATTTGTTAAGGAGTTTCTTAAGTGGTGAAGTCGCAATGACTTACAATAAGTAGACTTATAAGCCTCTACAATAAAAACATTTGAATAGATTCGGGGTGTTGTTATACAATGTCTCAGAAACATTCTGATTGGTAGTGGAGCAAAATTACAATGCGACCAGTAAAAAAGAAGTAGATTTGGAGGGATCCAAATAATAGTTTCCGATTGGTCATTCTTTTAGTTATGATTTTAGTTGCTATGGCAACGAGTAACAATGTCTAAAATACGCCAACGAGCATGAGACTGCCAAGTACCTACCTGACGTAAGCACAAAGTCAAACTCAAAATACTTACATTTATTTCTTTAGGTATGAAATATACACTTAAAAACGTCAATAGATCACTACATAGTATAAAACAAAGTCGCTTTCTCTGTCCCTATATCCCTATGTCCTTATGTCCCTTTGTATGCTTAAATCTTTAAAACTCGCAACGGATTTTGATGCGTTTTTTTTAATAGATAGATTGATTCAAGAGGAAGGTTTTAGTATTAGCATTGAACCCCTTGCGAAGCCGGGGCGGGTCGCTAGTAGTTTATAATAATAAGGCAAGTAGTAAATGTAAACAGCAGCCCATCTCCACCGACGAGTTGCTGGTTTCAATTGCAGTACCCCGATAAGAGCCAGCAAGACACTCAAGAACACAGAGTATATAGTACCTCAAACTACTCAAATACTTTCCTTTTAGTATTAGTAAGACAAAAACTAATGAAACAGCATTATACCGTTTTCACGGTCAACGCTTGGTAGTCTGTCTCCGAAGAGCGCCAGTGTTGCCAACTGCTACCCTTACCTTGTAGCTAGACATCTTGCGAAAAGTAGCCAGATTGCCCGATTTGTTGACACAAAAAAGTAGCTAGAAGTAACTAACACTTTAAACTAGGTAAAGTAAGCAGATAACGTGTATTTTTTCATAGGTAAATCATATAATAATAATATAATAATATAATCTCACGCCTTTTTATCCCCGAGGGGGTAGGCAGAGGTATTCCATTACTGGATATAGCCACATTTCACGAGATATATTGGACCCCTAAACGTGATAGGTGGTGAGCCCATCGCCGGACCGGGTCTGTTTACACATGTCTCAGAATTAATTCTGAGACCTGCGGGTTTCCTCACGATATTTTCCTTCACCGTCGAGCTAGTGATAAATATGTACGTAATTTTTTGAAAAACTCATTGGTAGGTACATGCCAGGATTTGAACCCGAGCCTCACTGATTTTCAGCCGGCTCTATAACCGTCCGGGCTATCACTGCTCTATGCTATAGGTAAATCAATTTTCAGTTTATTAAAACAGCGAGCAATAATTTTAAATTTATAAAATAAGACAAAGCAGAACGCAATATAAGTTTTAAACGAAGAAATATGTTTATCCCCTTCATTTATCCAGGTATTAGTAATAAAATACATAAGCCAGCCACGTTTAGGTACTTACAATTTAAGGACCGATACCCTACTATAAAGTCTCGAAAGTACTCACATCTTGTAAAAGAGTAAAAGTAGCTAGAAAAAGTAGCTAAAAAATGTTGCTGCAAGATTTGGTAAATTGTAGCTGCCTGATACTCAAAAATAGCTAGATCTAGCTATAAAGTAGCTAAGTTGGCAACACTGGCGCCAATTGACTGAGGAGGACTGCGGAGTCTGAGAAGGTAACGTAAGAAACGACGTAAGGAATGTAGTTAAGACTTTGCAAAACGCAAAGAGATTAAAATATATATATTTTAATCTCTATGCCCTATTATAATAGGGCATAGAGGGGGCATTGGGAATGTTTTTATACAAAAACTTTGAAGCTCAAGCGTCCTGTAAGTTAGTATGAACGCGAGCTGTCATTCGGTCGAATCACACTGGACTTTTTTCCACTTGTAATAACTTTTGACTTTGAATTTTCCTCTTTCCTATGTCCCCTCTTCGCACTATTATATTTTAATCTCTTTGGTAAAACGTAAAAATTTGTCGAATAGAATTACAAAAGTGTGGGAGGTGATATTGTGTGTAAAAACTGATAATATAAGTACCGCGAGTATGAAAGGTGATGGATGAAAGAATATGATGAATGACAGAACAAAAAGTGGCAAATACGATAATTGTCAATTATAAATAGAAAAAAGTAAAAACAGGCCTTGTCCCTGACAGGGGTTCTATAAAATTTATAAAAAAAAAAAATAAAAAAAAAGATATTGTGAAAAATTCTGACAGTTATGGTGGACCTAGCCTAACACCATCTCCGAAATACAAGGTGGGATTGAATATTATGATTTATGACCCATATTTCCTCATGTAATAATAATAATCATTAATTTCTGTAGATACAAAATACACTTAGAAAAGTCAATAGTCTAATAACAAGGCACTCTAAACTCGTCCATGAAGATTGGCTAAATGTAAACAGCAGCCCATCTCCTCCGACGAGTTGGTTGAGCATGCCTCAGAACTCTAACCTGTGTCTCTCTATGTTTATTTTATGTTTGTTCTATGTTTTCCTTCACCGTCAAACGTCACCGCCATCTTTATCACTAAAATGTAAGTACCTAAGTAAGTTTATTTAACTTATTGGTAATCAAATCACCAGGAATCGAACAAGGATATCACTGCTTTGCTTATCGATCTACATCTACACTAATATTTTAAAAGGAAAGATTTGTATTGTTTGTAACGTAAAACTCAAGAACAAGGTACAGGAGTGCGTTTTTTGAATCTCACTAGTGATATCAAAATCACCGGTGACTAAAATTATCACCGATGACTTTTATGTCACCATTTTCCAAAAGCCGTATTTTTGAAAGTCACACGCTGTTTTCAATAAATCGTTGCAATCACAAAATATCACAATCGAGCCCCGCTGCTAATTCTTCCAAAAAACATACTTTGGAACTTTTGCAAATGGCACTACGTCAACTGTCAAAAACAATCGCATGGTGATTTCAATTACGAGTGGGTAATCATAGGTATGACAAATGTAAGTCACCGATGAGTTTCAAAAATACGAACTTTCGGAAATCACTCACATCGGTGAGAATTAGTCACTTGGTGAGATTCAAAAATCGACCCCCAGGGGGTCGATTTTTTAAGTTCGTATTTTTGAAACTCATCGGTGACTTATATTTGTCATACCTATGATATCGATTTACGAGTGCCCCTACCCACTCGTAATTGAAATCACCATGTGATTGTTTTTGACAGTTAACGTATGTGACATCTGCCAAAAGTGCCAAAGTATGTTTTTCGGAAGAATTAGCAGCGGGGCTCGATTGTGATATTTCGTGATTGCGACGATTTATTGAAAATATAAAAAACCTCTCAATTAAATAAAACAATATCCAAGTTATTAGTAAATACAATTATTAAGTTAAATATACTTGTAAAACATATGCCACTAACAAATGTACATACCTTTTCTTATAAATTGTAAAATCTGTGTTATGTTCTCTTTATTCGTCCTTTTCTAGTGAATTTTTCAATTCAAAACTTGAATTTTCGTTTACATGACACTGACAGATACGTTACGTTTTACGATTGACCAATTTGATGAATATTTTTTAAGTTATAGTATGAGAAAATAAAAACCGATATCAAGGGCAACACTATAACATCTGCGTAAAAAGGAACGTAACGGGAAGATTGTCTCTGACTGACATTGTAAAATTTCTGCATGTTGGTAAACATCGTGTGACTTTAAAAAATACGGCTTTTGGAAAATGGTGACATAAAAGTCATCGGTGATAATTTTAGTCACCGGTGATTTTGATATCACTAGTGAGATTCAAAAATCGCACTCCTGGACTGATTTTAAAAATTCTTTTACCAATGAAAAGCTTACTTTTCACTGAAAAGTAAGCTTTTCATTCTTTCCACTCCCTGAAAAGTTTTCAGGGAGTAATATAAGCTAATATTTTCCCATGCTTATGATACAATATGACTTTTTTGAGACAAACCCTAATATATTTATAACACTGAACTTAATCTAGTAATATAAGTATATCACTAAACTTCGACGGTTTTATAACTATATTCCTAGTGAGATAGTAAAGAATCGCTATCGTATAACTATGTTATGGTATATAGTTATATCCCTATTATACTGGATGATTTTTTTTACCGTCTGGAAAAAAATATGATGTTTATGGTACCTAGAGCCGAAGTTATACACGAGATTAATTGTTAAATATAGTCATATTTAGTGCAATTTACTAAATCTAGAAAACTAAGCACCGTACTACGCGCAGCTGGCGGTTGTAGGTAGATTGCGCTTATATGGAACCTACGAGCCTGTTTCTTTTTAAAATACTATTTCAAATATCTCAGTGTGTATTATTGACTACAATTGAGTAATGTATACTTATTAGTCTAAGCAAGAAAAAAATTGTTTGAGAAAAAAAAATTTTTTAAGTAACATTGCCAAAAGAATCTATTACACTTACCTATCACACCACATTTTTTTCCAGACGGTAAAAAAAGTCACCTTGTAAATCCCTACTATATTACGGCTTCATCTATCTTACTGCGACATATACAAATTGAAAAGCGCATCACTTGAGAATGTCTCAACCGATTTGCCGTTTCTTATATATATTTTTAGATCTATACATCTAAATCGAAACTAATATTATAAAGAGGAAAGATTTTTATTTTTGTATGTTTGTGACGAATAAATTTAAAAACTACTGGTCCGATTTTAAAAGTTCTTTCGCACCAATGTACAGTCAAGAGTACGCTAAGCTTGACACTTTGGACTTTGAACCGGCCCTGTATTCTATAGCGCGCAATATAAATCAGGGCTCAGCATAAACTGGTACTGTAAACTGTACCTAAAGCGAGAATATCCCTGAGTCACAGGCTAAATTTTATTCCCGTATTAGTACCTATAGGTACTACGGTAACGGGAATTACGAGGGTGAAATCACGCAGAACCGCTAGTAATTAATAAAATGACAACAAAAAATTCGTGTCAAACAAAAACAAATTCTATTAGGTATATTTGGACAAGACGGTCGGTTCAGTTAGAGTTTAAATGAAAACAAAAACTCTCAAATTCCCAAAAGTCATAAAACAATAGCGTTAGTTTAAAATACATTTAAAAGAATCGTCTAGTATTGAAAAGCACAACATTAAAACAGGTGCGGACTCAGAAGTTCATATTTTTAAAGTTCCGTACCCAAAGGGTAAAACGGGACCCTATTGCTAAGACTCCGCTCTCTGTCCGTCTGTCGCCAGGCTGTATCTCATGAATCGTGATAGTTAGACAGTATAAATTTTCACAGATGATGTATTTCTGTTGCCGCTATAACAATAAATACTAAAAAACAGAATAACACAAATATTAAAGGGGGCTCCCATACAACAAACGTGATTTTTTTGCCGTTTTTACAGATAAATATAGCGGTTCTGCGCGTTCTGGCATGTACCAATGAGTTTTTCAAAAACTTACGTACATAATTATCACTAGCTCGATGGTGAATAAAAACATCGTGAGGAAACCCGCAGGTCTCAGAATTAATTCTGAGACATGTGTAAACAGACCCGGTCCGGCGATGGGCTCACCACCTATCACGTTTAGGGGTCCAATATATCTCGTGAAATGTGGGTATATCCAGTAATGGAATACCTCTGCCTACCCCCTCGGGGATAAAAAAAGGCGTGAGAGATTATATTAATTTATTTATTTATATTCTGCGCGTTTTCACCTGCTTAGTTCCTGTTCCCGTAGGAATACGGCAATAAAATATAACCTATGTTACTCATAGATATTGTAGCTTTCCATAGGTGAACGAATTTTTAAAATTGGTCCAGTAGTTTTTGAATTTATTCGTTACAAACATACAAAAATACTATTTTTTCCTCTTTATAATATTAATGTACTTGCACTTGGCCATTTTTTAAAAATATTTCCTCTGCATTCGTTTTCGAATAGTGATGATAATCATATCTTCTTTTCTTATATAAAAATCAAAACCCACTCGGTAGTCTCGCTAAAAGTCGAAAATGGCTGAACCGATTTTGGTGTTTGTTTTTTTGTAGGTTCTAGTGATGGTTCTCTTGGATAGTATAAACAGTGGCAGAACAAGGTGCGATTTTTGAATCTCACTGGTGATATCAAAATCACCGGTGACTAAAATTATCACCGATGACTTTTATGTCACCTTTTTCCAAAAGCCATATTTTTGAAAGTCACACGCTGTTTTCAATAAATCGTCGCAATCACAAAATATCACAATCGAGCCCCGCTGCTAATTCTTCCGAAAAACATACTTTGGCACTTTTGACAGATTTCACATACGTCAACTGTCAAAAACAATCGCATGGTGATTTCAATTACGAGTAGGTAGGGGCACTCGTAAACCGATATCATAGGTATGACAAATGTAAGTCACCGATGAGTTTCAAAAATACGAACTACGACTAACGAATTAGTCACTTGGTGAGATTCAAAAATCGACCCCCGGACCAATAGAAATGAATGAACTAACTCTCCACATAGAGCATAACTCGCAACTACTATGTTTAACAGTTACGAGTCCCATTAGTTTGTGTAATCAAAAAATCCCCTCTTTTTATGCCCCTCTTTTTTTCAATTGCTCCCCCTCCCCTGGCCAAGTACTCAGGGCCCTTCGATCCATAGTTGCCTCATTTCCTGCAAGATTACCAACCGATAGGCAATATTACTCATCAAATCAAATTTAAAACAAAATAAATAAATATGCTCAAGCCATACACTCGAGGTGCTTGGAAGTGGCATTCTATTCCTGGAAAACCAACGTGACTGTTGATAAGCCCGTCGCCGGACCAGGGTGTGGTTGGTGGGAATACTAATGAGTTTTTTTTTATTTTTTTAGTTATTGAAATAAATTTATAATACAGTGGTGTTACTTAATTCTAACATCTCCAAACTTTTACGTTTGATGGCGAGAAGCGCTCTTTCACATAAAAGTGAACCACCTTACGCACTACTTATCTACTACTTATCTATAGGTTACTATTTTCATCTTAAATAATATCTTTACTTCTATATTTTGCAATCCTGAATAATGTTTTTTAATTTTGTCATAAGTGATCCTTTACTAATTTTTACTTTTTGTCTTAATAGATCTATTTTGTTAAATACTTTAGGTACCAGATACTTAGATGTTTGTCTGTGGTTGAACCAGTTTGTTTTTTGAAGAACTTTAAAGAGTAAAAAACCGACATCAACTTATTTGGTTTTTCTCATGGATGCCATTGTCAGAAATGGACCGAACTACCTACTTCAAATAAAAACAGAATTATCATAATCGGTTCACCCAGTCCAAAGCTCTGAGATAATAAACACATAAAAAAAACGGACAGTCAAATTCATAGCCGTCCTTTATTGGAGTCGGTTGAAAAGTAAGTAGGTATTTTCGGAATACTTCCTCAGGCATTGCCTATTTCACTTATAGTTGTTTTTTTTGTTTCCACATAATAATCCTAACAAAATTCCTCTAAATACACCCCTGTCCCCACCGCTAGGGCTGCTACAATAGATCTCTCGAACGGAACTCGCTAATTGGTACAGCCCTAGGCTGTTTCGAGTCAACGGATGCACATTTTTCTGGACAAAATGGCGTTGAGACGCTATTACGATAAACTTTTAATGATTTACTTTTTTTTAGTTTTTGCTTGTATTGTACAACTTGTTGAGGCTGACGGTACTTGAAACTGAATTTGTAATTGGTTAATCCAAGTTTTTTCTATGATAACCAATCCGCTTCTGAGAAAGGTTTTTAGAAATACCTACTGTGTTGACAAAAAATGATTTTGCTATAACTAGAATTTCGAGCCGTCTGCTGAATAGAGACAAAAAATCTATAGAGATTGCCGAGATGCGGCCAATTCCGTCAAATTATTTCTGCTTAGCCTGATGTTTGACTGGTAGATAATGCCTTTAATCATTAAGTTCGCCATGTGTACATTTTCTGAGTACATACATGAAGTTAAATAAATATTTTATTTAAACCAAAAGCGATTTAAAAAGTTGCGTAGACCGAAACCAAATATGAAATAGCTGTCCGTATAGATACAGTCAAGAGCACATAAAGCTTCACACTTGTAGTGCGAGTCTGACCTCTAAACCGATTGTAATAAGAACGTTACAAATTCCAATGTGTCAAGCTCTACGTGTTCTTGACTGTACGTTTGGTCGAGGCTTCAAGTGACCTGGGGGTCTAAAAAGGCCGTTTCGGGTGAATCATAATAGGATCCTATTTCGATTCATATTTGAAATTTTCACCAAATACGAATCTGCTAATGAATTGAATTGTCAGAGAATCACTAAAATGAGGGACCATTTTACGACATTTAGAGGAATTGCTTAGGATTGGCTGGGAATTCATAAAAGGAGTAATTGCTCAGAGGAATTGCTTAAAGTGGCCATTTTAGACCCACAGAGGGCTGTCAGCTACACACACCGGCACAATTAGCGGAACAGAAAAAAAAGGGAGTATTTACGCATTTTTGCGTGTTACTGGCCGGCTAAACAAGCTTTTTTTAAATTTGGGTTTTAATTTAAAAATGGAATACTAAGCGACTGCCCTTTTTTTCATTCTTTTGTTTTAATTTTCATTGATTCATTTTTTCCACCGCTTGTCCGTTTTTAGAAGGTTCGTGAATTCCATTTGAAAAGCTTTGAATTGCAGTTTTTGAGGCTTTTGAGTTTTTTCGCATATTGATAATTTACGAGCATCTAATTATGCCTGATTTAACGCCATCAGAAATCATTAGGGCAGATCAAATGAGGAGAAATGGTCAAACCTACAGATCGATTGCCAGAAGCCTTCGTCGATCGTTATCAACGATTTATCGTAGCATCCAACGATACAGATTGACGAATGCTCTAGTGAGAAGGAGAGGACAAGGCCGGAAAAGGTGTACTTCAAGGAGGGATGACCGTTTTCTCCAACTTCAAGTCCGACGGAACACGAGACTAACGGCGGTGCAGGCTCGAAATTTACTGGAAGAGGTACGAGCAGTAAGGATGAGTGAGCGGACAGTTCGTAGAAGATTCGAAGAAGTGGGTATAGGCTCGTATGTGCCCGCCAAAGCCCCAAAACTTGAGAGACATCATCGCACAAACCGTCTACACTTTGGTCGTGAACATCGTGATTGGGACTTCGACGACTGGGGACAGGTTCTTTTTACTGATGAATGCAGAGTTATGTTAAATCAAATTGATGGAAGGCAGCGAGTATGGAGACGCAAAGGAGAACGGTATATCCAGTCTAATTTTGAAAATACAGTTGCATATGGCGGCGGTTCAATTATGGTCTGGGGAGGAATATGTTTAGGAGCTCGTACGGAGTTAGTAGTGGTCGATGGCGGGAATCTGAATGCTGATCGGTATATCAGGGAGATTTTAGAAGAACATGTTGTGCCATTTGCCCCCTTTATTGGTAACAACTTCATTCTAATGCAGGATAATGCTCGGGCTCACAGTGCTCGCACAGTACAGACATACCTAAACCATGTTGGTATAACGGTGATGGAGTGGCCAGCACGGTCCCCCGATATGAACCCTATAGAACACGTCTGGGACTTGCTAAAGAGGAGTGTAAAGTCAAGAATGCCCCCTCCCAATAATCTCAACGAGTTGCGAAACGCATTACTTGAAGAATGGCAGAGGTTGCCCCAAGAAACCATTGATAACATCATCCGCAGCATGCCCAGACGGATGGAAACCCTCATCAGAGCACGAGGAGGAAACACTCGATATTGAACAGTCATTGAAATTGTTGTTAAACTTTGGAAAATCTTGAATTTTCTGCTGTTTCTCTATAATTAAAAATCGAAGAAAAATGCATTTTGTTTAATTTAATTTTTATTTTTATAAAATTTTAAGTATGGTGTTACAAATGAATGTCAAAACATGTTAATTTAATTGTTGTTTCATTTTAAATAATATATTGTTTAAAAATTACATTCATTGTTCTAAATTCCCTCTTTTTTCTCCTTTTTTTTTCTGTTCCGCTAATTGTGCCGGTGTGTGTATCTCTGTCAAATAATTAGCATGGAGCTCCAGAGACAAGTTTACAGTGCTTTATGATAAGACTATTGACTTTTCTAAGAGTATTTTCTTTTGACTACAGAAAAAAAAATTTGAATTTATAGATTAAAGGAATTTTATTTTTGCTTCTCATAAATTTGCAGTTTCTTATCAAATTAATGAAATTACTCTATTCATTTCTCTGTCCAATCCAAGTTTACTAAAGTATGACTACGTCTCTCAAAAAATAATACTAATATACTACATCTTTACATAGTATGTAGATATGTTAGCATGCCTTGTTTGTTTATATAATAAAACCTATAATTTTAGCTATAATACTTCCACAGCTGTACAAAGACCATTGTAGCGACATCTACGACACTACATGGAACTAACCAAAAACGCCAATAGACAGCCAAGTTCTAAACTGCGCTATCGAAGTTTTCTCATGAGTTTATACAATATGTAACAGAATAAGCGCAATTACTGAAATTAGTTTGTTCAGTATCGACTACTTAGTCGATTTCAGCTACTTTTAATGTGTAATTTTTTGCCGGAATATGAATTAGCATACCTGAATTTAGGACTACTAATGAAAATCGGACTATTATAGCTCTATATTTAAGTAAATTGGTTAGACAAAACCAAAATACGAATGTATCATATATCTATGTATATAAAATGATAAACTGACTTACTGATTGGTGATGTATCAACGCACAGCCTAAACCGCTGGGTCCAGAGACTTGAAATTTTGCACATAGTATACATACAGTGTAGGCATCCACTAAGAAAGGATTTTGCAAAATTTTACCCCTAAGGGGAAATAAACATGTACGAGGGTAAAAGCTAGTTTTTTATATTAACATACTAATTGGGGTGTACAAGGAATTGCGCTTATTCTGTGACGCGTTGTATAATACAAGTGTCAACATCAAAGAGATTAAAATATAATAGGACATAGAGGGGGCATTGGAAATATTTTCATACAAAACTTTGAAGCATGTGTGAAGCTCAAGCGTCATGTCAGTTAGTATGAACGCGAGCTGTCATTCGGTCGAAATTGTACTAGACTTATTCCACTCGGAATAACTTTTGGCTTCAAATTTTCCTCGCTTTGTCCCCTCTATGCCCTATCATATTTTAATCTCTTTGGTCAACATCAACCATTTCACCTTGGTCCCCAAGTACGATACCCTCACCTAAACTGGAGGAGCATTCCACATCCGCTCCTCCATACCACCATTGTCTTCCAGACAACTTAAGAAAGTGGCCCAAAACCTTTAAAAGCTTTCCTAGCCAATTGTTCCTCACGATGTTTTCCTTCACCGTCGAGCTAGTGATGAATATGTACGTAAGTTTTGAAAAACTCATTGGTACATGCCAGGATTCGAACCCGAGCCTCACTGATTATCATCATGTAAAGCAGGCTCTTTAACCGTAATGCTATAACATGTACCTATTTTCAATTAATTAATTTATAGGAAATTGTAACATGCACTAATAAAAAGCAATCTGGTGTCCAATGATAAATGTGGTTCAATTTGCCCTCAGGCTATTGAAACTGTACATGATGGTACAAATGTACATCACGCTGTAATTTTGTGCATTGTTTGAAAAGGGTAGTAGTATTTATTTCACGAGCGCTTCCGTGTTTCGGAAGGCACGTTAAATTGTTGGTTCCGGTTTTCGTTGTGTTTACGCACTATGGAAGTCGTTAAGCCATGTCAGATACCCTTGGGTGGCTTGAAAAATTCTGACTGTTAAGTGGCCACTAGCTTAACACCATCTCCCAATCCGCGGTGGGCTAGCGTGGGAGATTATAGCCCATACTTCCTCATGTGTGAGGAAAGACCCTTAGCTCAGCAGTGGGCTGTTACGGATTGATGATGATGATGTTTGAAAAGGGTATACCTATTTAATTACCACAACTGTATCGAAATTTTATGTCGAGTAATTACGATTAAACACCTAATTTTTTTCATGATTCCTACATGCATAGCTATTTCCCATTGGGGTAGGCAGAGACAATAGACTGCCACGTGCTACGACCCTGGCAGATCTCTCGTGCTTCATCCACACCCATTAACGACTTGTACATACGTACATAGAACGCGCCAATAGACGGCCGAGTTCTAAACCGCGCTAACGAAGTTTTCTAATGAGTTGGTATAAATACAACTGTCCGACATCAACCGTTGGACCGCAGTCCCCAGGTACGACCACCTCGCCTAAAGGAAGATCTTCCCTTTTCACGATGGAGGAGCATTCCACCTCCGCTCCGCCATAGACTCATGCATGCTCGTCGGTTTCAGGTGCCTCTTTATCTGGCTTGTAAGGACGTAGGTACCGTCCGAGCCTATACAACGCGTAACAGAAAAAGCGCATTTCTCATACACCCCATTAGTATATTAATATAAAAAAAATATGATGCAATCGAACTTTAGTTGTGTCTAACAATTTTTTTTAAATATCGATCATTAATAGCACGATTTCCATAGATAGCACTAAATTTAGCTACGATAATTCATTTTTTTTGTCACACATTTTAGTCCCAAACGAGGCAGGGCCTGTACTATGGGTACTAAACAACTGATAAACATACTTAAATAAATATTAAACAGCCAGACACGAAGCCAACACACATGTTCAGGCACACAAATGTTGGCCCCGAGCGGGGATCGAACCCGCGACCTCCGACTCAGAAGGCAGGGTCACTACCAACTGAGCCAACAGGCCCGTCGAATAAAAAAGTACAATGGGCGGTCCTATCGCTTTAAGCGATTTCTTCCAGACAATTAGGATGGATGTAATTGAGAAAAACAGATGAAGGTATGTGGTGCACTAAAGTTAACAATGGATTAAGGTACTTACATACATAAACCGTTTCGTATAAATATATAAAAAATAACTGTG
The DNA here is from genome assembly GCA_963855545.1 of Ethmia dodecea. Classification (NCBI taxonomy): domain Eukaryota; kingdom Metazoa; phylum Arthropoda; class Insecta; order Lepidoptera; family Depressariidae; genus Ethmia; species Ethmia dodecea. The sequence goes on along the minus strand of OY979463.1, from coordinate 950,018 downwards.
TATATGTATGTTAATCAATAATAATTATCAAATAAGAGTTAGAATATCATCATCAACCCGACAGCCCACTGCTGAGCTAAAGGTCTTTCCTCACATATGAGGAAGTATGGGCTATAATCTCCCACGCAAGCCCACCGCGGATTGGGAGAGTTAGAATATATTAATTAAAAACTATGCATTCGAATAGTTCTGCCGGAAATTCATATTTCAACTACAAACAAAATGGGATTCCACTGAAAAATCTACAAATATGCAAACTTTAACCATTCACTCCACATTAGTGTAGGGATGGGACGTTTGTCGATGAAGTAATAAAATTTTATCGATAACATCATTACAAAGTATTATAAGAGTCACTTTCCGCGCTTGTATTTATTTATTTATTTATTTACATTTACATTTATAGTTAACAGCAGTTAGCCAAAGCACTATAAACTTAGTTGTTAATTACATAATTAGGACTATCACAAAAACGATTGCATAATTTCCTAAAAGTATTAGACTTAGATCAATATAGGTCAGCATCTGGAATAGCTTTCAGAACTGAGTTGAGTAGGTTGATTGCTCGAATAGTAGGGGCATTTTTACCGCGAACAGTGCGCACCTGCGCCTGCGGCGCGGCCAGCAGCGGTCTGTACGTGCGGGGGTTGGCGGGCCCGCCGCCGCGTCTATACGAGAGTGGTACACTCAGTCCTACCCTCCCTACCACTTCTGGGCTGTCAATTTTATTATTTAGAAGGAGAAAGTAATGGAGTAAGAGGGCAATCTTACGCCTCCTCTCCAGGGTGTCCAGACCAACCATGCCTGCCACGAAAAGGGATGGATATAGGTAGGGGTAATAGCCGAGTTTTTTCTTCAAATTTTTTTTTTCTGTATAGTCGCTAAGTCCTCCTAAATCATGCAACGGATTTTGATGCTATTTTCATAAGCAGTTACATAATTCTTCACGGAAGGTTTATGTGCGAAGCCAGGGCGCAGTAGTAGTAGAGTATGAAATTTCGAACACTTATCACTACATAGTATAAAACAAAGAATTTTTCTTTGTCCCTATATCCCTATGCATGCTTAAATCTTTAAACTACGCAACGGATAATAGATAGAGTGATTCAAAAGGAAGGTTCTAATATTAGCATTGCACTCGTGCGAAGCCGGGGCGGGTCGCTAGTAGTTTATATAGAGAAGGAGTGCAGAAGGCTAATATATTTTTTTTAATTATGCACACTACCATGTCTATAATTTGACACACACGCATATACCTATAAGGTCATTTTAAATTAAGTACAAATATTTAAAGGGTAGGTAAAAAAAATTACAAGAAACTATTTTCGGCATTGTTTTTTATTTTACAAGCTACCTACTTTACAAGATAACACCGATTATTACAAAGGTTTAAAAACAAACTAACACGCTCTACATAAACAATAGACGCACACTTTAATAATAATAATATATAATATAATCTCACGCCTTTCATCCCCGAGGGGGTAGGCAGAGGTATTCCATTACTGGATATACCCACATTTCACTAGATATATTGGACCCCTAAACGTGATAGGTGGTGAGCCCAATTTGAGGTGAGCTACGTTGGCTACTTTACAAGATAACACCGATTATTACAAAAGTTTAAAAAAAAATTAACACGCTGCTCTACATAGACAATACACGGACACTTTGAGCGAACAGAAACAAAAAATGATCGAAAATAACAAAATAAATAATAAAGCCGCCAAAAGTGGCGTTTTAGTGCGATAGCGAGGGTTGCAAAGCATGTTTTAAAATAATATTTGTTTTGTTAGAAAAGAAAAGTATAATTCCCCTAAAATATTTGAACTTGATTTAAAATTATCTACCTTACAATAGTATTTTGTTTGTTGTTAAAATCTGTGATATATCTTAGAAGTAAGTATATAGTCCTAGATAGAACTTTAATAATGTTAATTACGGTCGAATTTCAACCACTGAGGGACCGAGATATTTGTATGAATGTTTCTATAGATAATCAATAGGCTAAAAAACGACTGCACTGATTTCAAAAATTCTTTCACCAATGGAAAACTTACTTTTCTTAGTAGCATTGGAAAAAACGACCGATTTCAAAAATTCTTTCACCAATGGAAAAAATACTTTTCTGGGAATAGCATGAGCTATAATTTTCCGACTTATGCGGGGTTCAGCCACATGTGCCCATAGCTTATCGACAACCGATCCCATCACTATATTTTTCCATCCTCTCAACTTGGCGTTCGCGAAAATATTCCCATTCACAAAAAAATTTTACATTTTGAATATTTTCCAGTTCGGACTACAAACACTTGTATTCATTTCGTATTAAAAAACACCATCAAAAGCTGCCTAGCTAATAAACTACTGCTTTCATTACTGAATTCAATAGAAGTTTGTAAATCTATAAATCCAAAGGGAGCAAGTATGACGCCTTCAATGCATTTGACGGGCCTGTTGGTTCAGTTGGTAGTGACCCTGCCTTCTGAGTCGGAGGTCGCGGGTTCGATCCCCGCTCGGGGCCAACATTTGTGTGCATGAACATGTCTGTTGGCTTCGTGTCTGGTCGTTTAATATTTATTTAAGTATGTTTAGCAGTTGTTTAGTACCCATAGTACAGGCCCTGCCTAATTTGGGACTAAATAACCGTGTGTGAATTGTGTCCTACAATTTATTTATTATTTATTTATTATCGATACAAGAGATCAGCAGTTTTTATATTAATATTTAATAATACCGAATAATTAATATATATGTGGGTATATCCAGTAATGGAATACCTCTGCCGACCCCCTAGGGGATAAAAAAGGCGTGAGATTATTATTTATTATTATTATTTATTTATAATTAATAATTAATTAGCGCAAGCGCTCGTAGCCCTGCGGTGCCAGTGTGTTTGTAACGCTCACACTGGTTAAGCAAAGTTGGCTGCGGTCAGTCAGTGGATGGGTGACAGCCTAGTGGCATTTATATCACGAGCGCTTCCGTGTTTCGGAAGGCACGTTAAATTGTTGGTCCCGGAAGTCGTTAAGCCATGTCAGATACCCTTGGGTGGCTTCAAAGAGATTTAAATATAATAGGGCATAGAGGGGACAAAGCGAGGAAAATTTGAAGTCAAAAGTTATTCCAAGTGGAATAAGTCTAGTACAATTTCGACCGAATGACAGCTCGCGTTCATACTAACCTGACATGATAAGGACATGACGCTTAGGCTTCAAAGTTTTGTATGAAAATATTCCCAATGCCCCCTCTATGCCCTACTATATTTAAATCTCTTTGGGTGGCTTGAAAAATTCTGATTGTTAAGTGGCCACTAGCTTACCACATCTCCCAATCCGCAGTGAGCTCGCGTGGGAGATTATAGCCCATACTTCCTCATGTGTGAGGAAATACCCTTAGCTCAGCAGTGGGCTGTTACGGGTTCATGATGATGAATAATAAATTGTGGGACACAAATCACACACGGTTATTCAGTCCCAAATTGGGTAGAGCCTGTACTATGGGTACCTACTATACAACTAATAAACATACTTATATAAATAACTGAGTAACTGCACTGGAACTGCACGGTTCTTCACTGATAAAATAACCACTCTAAAGAGTAAAAAAAACCGACTTCAATCTTCAACTTATATGGTTTTCTCATGGATGCCGTTGTCAGGACGAAATTAAAATGGGACCAATCTGGAAGCACCAGCTTTCAAATAAAAAAAGAATCCTCCAAATCGGTTCACCCAGTCGAAAGTTCTGAGGTAACAAACATTAAAAAAATACAGACGAATTGATAACCTCCTCCCTTTTGAAGTCGGTTAAAAAGAGAAATACGTTACGAAACGATTATACCTAGAAACTTGAAATATGGTATATACCTAGGTGTCTTATATAACACCAGCTATTCCGCGCAGTTTTATCGTCGTAGTTCCCGATCCCCTGGCAATACGGGAATAATATATAGCCTATGTTACTCAGTGATAATGTAGCTATTCATTAGTGAAAGATTTTTTTAAATCGGTCTAGTAGTTTGAGTTTATTCTTTACAAACATACTAACATAAAAAAATACAAATCTTTCCTCTATAGTAATAGTGTAGATGTCCTAGGAAAACTGTAATGAAGGGATTCTTGGAAATTCCTACGGGAACGGGAACATACTGGACATCCACTTAAACTAATAAGTTTTGGTTTTGTGCACAGACTAACGTATTATTTGAAACCAAATGTTTCTGAGTTAATAAAGAACATCGGCAGCTTTGGTACCCACTGAAATAGACACCCACGGGGTATCGCACTATGCTTGTTTTATTGACTCATAACAAATCGAAATTTTCCATATTTTTTAGTTAATCTAGCAGTTGGAAATATTGAGTCAAATAAAACAGAAATATCATAGAAACACGAATCGATCGATTGGGAAATCTATTAATACCAAAGAGATTAAAATCCTACCTCCTACTAATATTATAAATGCGAAAGTTTGTTTGGATGGATGTCTGGATGTATGGATGTCTGGATGTCTGGATGGATGTTTGTTCTTCTTTCACGCAAAAACTACCGAATGGATTTTGATGAAACTTTACAGTTATATAGCTAATACATCAGAATAACACATAGGCTATATTTTATCCCCGTATTCCCACGGGAACGGGAACTACGCGGGTGAAACCGCGGGGCGCTGCTAGTATAATATAAGGCATAGAGGGGACAAAGCGAGGATTATTTGAAGCCAAAAGTTATTCCAAGTGGAATAAGTCTAGTACAATTTTAAATTTGCTGTAAAATTTTTGTTAATTTCGGTACGCAGGGTCACCCTGCTCATAAAATATAATTTTCAGAACTGTAATGAAATAACCATGCATTAAACAACACGTCAATTAACATAAATAAAATTCGGCACCTGTGCATATATAATAAACTAGCTTTTACCCGCGGCTTCGCTCGCGCACGTTTATTTCACCCCCTTAGGGATTGAATTTTGCAAAATCCTTTCTTAGTGGATGCCTACACTGTATAAGCTATCTATGTGCAAAATTCCAAGTTTCTAGACCCAGCGGTTTAGGCTGTGCGTTGATATCACCATTTAGTCAGTTTATCATTTTATATTTATAGATAAAATTCGGCACCTGTGCATATATAATAAATTGTCTAGGTATACCAACTTTATGGAATAAATAATATTGATTTTAATTCGATTATTGCAATACTGAGTAAAGTAGAACCAAGTATGCAGATTATTTGTCAGGACGGTAGTGTTTGGTAGTGGACGGTGTGGTTTTCATTTTGCAAAAACTTTTCCTCCTATTTCGGCTGCTGGTAAGCAGTGCTGGTAAGTTTTTTCTAATGCAATATTATAAAGAGGAAAGATTTGTGTGTTTGTAACGAATATACTCACAAACTACTGTACCTTTAATCTACATGCACAGTCTACAATAATTTTATTAAGCGGAAAGATTTGTATTTTTGTGTTTGTAACGAATATACTTACTCAAAAAGTACTGGACCGAAATTAAAAAATATTTTACAATGGAAACCTACATTATAGGAAGTAGGGGAGTAACTACCTTTGCAATATTATTACTTTAAATTCCGAACACATAGACAACTAGGTGTTATACAGGGATAAACTAATAGCCTGTATTAATCCCTGAAAAAGCTTTCCATTGATGAAATAATTTTTAATGTCACTAACAAACTCACTTTTATTTCATTTTTGTTAATTATGATAATCTTAATTTTATTTTTTTTATTTTACAAAATACTTACCTAGTTCATTCAATCGAAATAATAAGGAAGACATTAAACATACTGACACCTATAATTCACCAGTCTTCGTCAAATTTGAAAATGACAATTATTTTATTCAATTAAAAAAAAAATACAGGCAAAATATCCACATCAGGCTTCGTCAAAATCAAATTATATACCTACTTACATTTTAATAAAAATATCCAACATGTCAGAATATTAAATTACTACTAGTCAAATAGACCCCCCCGTACCGTGTCCTGTCCAAAAGTGCCCATGACACTGGCCGCGTTCCTTATTTTATTTATAATATTAGTTAGGATACAATTTGTACTTCCAATACAATACGTAGGTAACCGCCAAAATACCGTAAAGCGACAACGTTACCGAATCGCGCTAGTCACTCAAACGGTATTAGGTAGCACCTGAGACAGGGCCGATTGCTGTAACCGGCTAACCGTTGGTTAGGTTACGTGAGGTGTTTAGGCGGGGAGGGGGTCGTTTCCTTCTCTGGCGGCGGAGCGGGAGCGGGAAGACGATTTCGACGCGCTAACCATCCGCCGCAGGCGACCAGGGCGACGTAGGCAGGCCTACGCTACTACCAACCGCCCTGTGGGTGACGTGATCGGGGGATCCGTCAATCTGCGTGGAGAGGTCCCATGCTGGAAGGCGCCCCTATTCCATGGCGCCTTAAGCGGAGATAGGGGGTTTCGCCCTACCCCCAAGGAGGCCCCACAACGTGTTGCGGGCGGACCCAGCAGCGGATGCATAAACGCGGTGCCATGGCTGGGTCCGAAACGGTGAGGAACACCCCAGGGTTTTTAGTGGGTATGGCAGCACTGGTGAGTGAGGTAACCGCAGGCCCCAACCCTCCCCCCCCCTTCCCCTTCCCCTACTTCCATCTCAAAGGCCGGCAACGCAGTTGTGACTCTTCACCTGCATTGCACTTATATATACATCGAGGGAATCGTAAATAAAAAAAAATCGTAAAACTTAAAAAAAAGGGATTTATAGAAAAAAAAGTACTAAAACAAAAGTGCTACGCGCAATACGTTTGACGAGTTGACACTCTAGTGCCACTGTATTTAATTTACTTAAAAACCTCATCTAACCGCCAGTTGAACATTACTGCACCCGGCCCTCTTCAGCTACGCGTAAGATGGAAAAAGTTTACGAGTTTTTACGTCGGTAATTAATTAAACACACGGACAGACAGAATATTAGCTGTGGCATATAAACAAGAAATATTTTTGACAGAATTTTGTGTTTTGTTTTTAAGTACGTCATAATGTCTTTGTCCAAGCCATATCATCATAGAGGTTGGAAGAAAATCGACACCTAAGCCATAATCTCAAACAGTACCACGATAGCCCACTAAGGATAGGAGATCAGAATTTTTCAAGCCAAGGGTATCTGACATGGCTTAACGACTCCCATTGGAAGCAACAAAATAAATATTTTATTTTCAAATTCAATGACACATTCCTTACAACTTTCGTCACTTCTCCCCGCCACCGCTAACTCTTATCACAATATCCTCACCCTAAATTACATAATATACACATCTGTCAACTTACGTGTTATTATAATTTAATATATGAAACTAAAATGTGATAATGATTGACACTCTTTCAAAGGTACTTACTTAAAAGAATAAGACTACAAACGCCTCCATTTTAAAAGCTTTTATTTAAACCGACTTCAAAAAGGAGTTTCTCAATTGTGTCAGAAGGAGGGTTATGTTTTTCGAGAGTATGTATGTATTTATGTATAATTGTTTGGCACGCTCTGCAGCCTGAACGGCTCTATGGATTTTAGCTTGGGAGGTGTCGTTAGATTTTTATTTACAGTGAGAGTGACACTGGGTTTAACAAATAAAAAAAACAAAATGGCGGATTTTGGGCGCCAAACTGTGGAAAAGAAAAATAAAATACAAAATAGAAAAATAAAATATAAAAGTCCTCTGGGCACTGTCCTGGTTCCTCTTTGGAGGACATTTTTTATCTGTAATTATTGTAAATGAATGTATATTTTCTTGGTAAGTAAATGTATTCTAAAACCTAATTTAATTTCTCAGATAAGCCAAGCCATACAAATTTTCCGCTCCCGCTGCCTCTCATCACTATGCCCTCTCCCTAAGGTACACGCATGCAAGTATAGGACCGTGGTCATGCATACAGCCGTGCTAAATTAGGCAAAAACAGGTAACCACTAAAAGTCGACTGAAAAATAGGTTACATACATACTGAGAGTTTTGTTTTTTTCTGTTACAAAAAGGGAAGTTATATTAGGAAGGAAGCTATAGTGACAGGCCTGTTGGCTCAATTGGTAGTGACCCTGCCTTCTGAGCCGGAGGTCGCGGGTTCGATCCCCGCTCGGGGCCAACATGAACATGTCTGTTGGCGTCGTGTCTAGGTCGGAAGGCACGTTAAATTGTCAGTCCAGTTTTCTCTTTATATAGGTAAGTCAGATACCCTTGGTGGCTTAAAACAATATTCTGACTGTAGGTGGCCACTATCTCCCAATCCGCGGTGGGCTCGCGTAGGAGATTAAAGCCCATACTTCCTCGTGTGCGAGGAAAGACCCTTAGCTCAGCAGTGGGCTGTTACGGGTTGATGATGATGATGAACGTATCTGAGGAAAGGGCAGTCTGAAATCTATATCTATACTAATATCTACAACGCATAACAGAAAAAGCGCAATTCCTCATACACCCCAAATAATATATTAATATATAAAAATATGATGCAATCGAACTTTAGTTGTGTCTAACCAATTTTCTTAAATATCGATTAATAATAGCACGATTTCCATAGAAAGCACTAAATTCATCTACGATAATTACATAACACATATTATTACTTTAACACATACATAATAACACATATTAAAAATAGCTGAAATCGAATAAGTAGTCGATACTGAACAAACTAATTTCAGGAATTGCGCTTATTTTGTTACATGTTGTATACTCTATACTAATATTACAAAGGGGGAAGATTTGTATTGTTGTATGTTTGTAACGAATAAACTCAAAACCTACTTGACCGATTTTAAAACTTCTTTCACCTAGTGAAAGCTAGAAGATCCCTGAGTAACATAGGTTATATTTTATTCCCGTATTCCTTCAGGATCGGAAACCGCTAGTATTTTATATTTTTCAACACACTTGCTCATAAAGTGGCTCTAATTTCACTGCAATTAGGCACATAATGACACCTATAATCAAACTGAGACTTTTTGTTTGCTATTATTCACTAGTGAGTTATAGATTTTTTTTTTCAATTTTGTTGCTAGAGTTGCTTTGTTCTTAAAAAAGTTTCGATACAAAAAAGATCGTATTCAATCGTACTAATAAATTAATACACAAATATGGCTTGCTCATTTCATGCAACTTCGTATTTAAATAGATCATTTCAACTTGTACGTGTTTAATAAACAAAACTTTCACTCAAATATAACTTTGGTTTTCTCTGTAAAAACTTTAAATACCCCATTTTGTACGTGGCTAAAACGCTATCCACGACAAACCAAAGAAAAAGAAACCTAATTTTTTTAGTCCATGGCCGATCGCCATTGTAAGATGCGAGCGCATAGGAAAACGAGGCTGTATGGGCCTAGATCCTTTTGCCTTTTCCAAATTATATAAATAAAAAATTGGAAAACCAATTAATTTTCCCCGCCATTGCGAATGATTATTTTAAAATGATTTTTTAGTATTATTTATTCACAAGTGTGTTGAAAAACGTCGTATGATACACGTGTGTATTGATGATTACCGTCCTCGGCTCTCTTATGACCCTCGCCTACGGCTCGGGTCTCAATGGCGCCTCAGCGGTAATCACCAACTTTACTCACTTGTACCATAATGTACTATTATGAATTACTTTTATGTATGTAAAACATGTATGTATGTGTGAGGAACTAAGTAATGAATAGCGAAAGTGGTGTTCTTCAAACATTGGAGTGGGGGTGGTAGAGGGTGGAAGGGATGAAAAACACAGAAATAAATTCCCTAGATAGGCTTGTAACTTTAATTATCAATTATTTAGCTCGACGGTCCCAGACCAGACCAAACCCTCAGGTCCCAGAAATAATTCTGAGGCATGTGTAACAGAGTGTTATTTCACCCCCAACCTAGTCAGAGCTTCGGGAAGTATTCTATTCAATTCTCGTTGCCCCCATTTCAATGGGGACACCGTCAATGGGGACAACGGGAATACACCACTACACAACTAATAAACATCTATATAATTACATATTTTATAATTATAAAAGAAAGTCGTGTTTGTTACACTATTTATAACTCAAGAACGGCTGAACCAATTTGGCTGGAAGTTGGTGGGGATGTAGCTTAGAACCAGGAGACATAGGATACTTTTTATTCCGATATTCTCATGGGAACGGGAACTACGCGGGTGAAACCGCGGAGCGCTGCTAGTCATTAAATAAATATTAAACACCCAGACATGAAGCCAACAGTTCATGCACACAAATGTTGGACTCGAGCGGGAATCGAACCACCGACCTCCGACTCAGAAGGCAGGGTCACTACCAACTGAGCCAACAGGTCCGTCAAGTCGTAAATAAAAACTCATAAAAGTGAATTTAATTTTAAGTTAAAACCTTTAAATTTCGAAAAGATCGGTTCTCTTCCTCCTCATGTTCACATCCCTCATGAAATGTAACAGACAGTGTCAATAGTCTAATGAAACTCTAAACTCGTCCATGGAGATTGGCTAAATGTAAACATCAGCCTATCTCCACCGACGAGTTGCTGGTTCCAAATGCAGTACCCCGAGAAGAAGTATAATATTCAAATAAGTACCACCACTTTCTACCCTATCTAGACGTAAACTAGGTCTAGAAAAAGCTAGATTTTAAGTAGAACCAGCTCTGAAAGAAAACGCGTACTTGCAGATGCATATTTTTAATCCCAAATTATTACCAAGTAGTATTTATATGGAGCTGATACAACAGATCATAATTTTATTTTACCACAAAATATTTTTCATTTCTTTGGGCAAATTTCAAAGTTGAAAGTGTTTCAAAGTCGACGTGAAAAAAGTATACACACCTCGGGAAGTAAATAAGAAAGCCTCAGATCACATGTTTGTAGACCTCGGCGTCGCCTGCGTCGATAATTACCTACTTACATGTGATATTATAAGACATTTCTTATTTTACTTCCCTAGATGTGTAATATAGGATTGTATTCTTCCGCGATGTTTAGACGATGTTGATATAATTAGAATACTGACGTTTCTAAGTGTACTTTTTTTACTTATAGAAAATAATTGATTTTTGCCTTTTTTTTTACTTTGCTGAAAGTCCGTCCATCTGTCACAGCTGTATCTTTTAAACCGTAATAGGTAGACAGTTAAAATTTTCACACAGTGTGTAGATATTTATGGCTACTATATTCTAACAAACAAGAAACTTATACGACGTGTTAAATGATGACAAAACGGTTTTTATTTGAAAACAAAGTTTTTCGCGGATATTGACTTTAAGGTCATCCACACTAAACACATTATAAAGGCGAAAATAACTGTTTGTCTGATTCCTACCTTGTCTTGAGATCGTGATTGTTTTGTTCATATGATGCTACCTTTTATCCCTGAGGGTAGGCAGAGGTATTCGATTGCCGGATATACCCGCGGCACCTAATCTTCATGGACGAGTTTAGAGTGCCTTGTTATTAGACTTTGACCTTTCTAAGTGTATTTTTATACCTACAAAAAAATAATGTTTTCTTTACATTTTTTCACCTGTTTATTTTGGCTCACCACCCATCACGTCTAGGGGTCCAATATATCTCGTGAAATGTGGGTATATCCAGTAATGGAATACCTCTGCCTACCCCCTCGGGGATAAGAAAGGCGTGAGATATATTATTATTATTATTTATTTTGTTCGCATAAAAATAAGTTTTCAGTTCGAAACCTCTCGTGCACAACTCATATAAACCGAAGCGAATAAATAAAACGGTAATACCAACTCTCTATATTCCTGAAATAAATGCATTCCTGGTTGATTCCCGCTGCTCTCCGTCAGTCCGCAATAAGACTGGATTTGTACGAGTCTATCGCTGTTGCTGTGCAACTGTGGAATTCGGGCAAAATTTGAAATGACTGATCACTACATTTTTTATTGGCAACGACGCTTGGATCGATTTCTTCCACCACAGCTCAATACGAATACGTTTATCGCCGAGGGGGTAGGCAGAGGTAATTCATTTATGGAAATAAGTACTCACATTTCACCACTATATTGTTATGACCCCTAAACGTGATCCTTTCGGACCACCAAGTTGAATTCGCGTTAAGTTGCATTCCGTAAAATTGATTTCCCAGAACGTTGAATCCCTTAAAGTTGAATTGCCAACATGTTGAATTATCATTTCCCAAAATGTTGAATTTGCAGAATGTTGAATCCCTTAAAGTTGAATTTCCAAAATGTTCCCGGACGGACGGACAGCGAGGTCTTAGTCTTAGTAATATAAGTGGTGAGCCGGACCGGGTCTGTTACACATTCCTCAGAATTTATACTGGGACCTGCGGGTTTTCCTTCAGCATCGAGCTAATGATAAATATGTACCTACGTAAGCTTTTTAAATACCTCGTTGGTAGGTACTATCAGCAAACGCTAAGCCTGATACATTTGGAAAAATTGTCGCTTGCAAGCTCAAATTTTACTACCCCGATCCTAATTAGAGTTACACAATGAGAAGCCAGTAACACCGTCTTTTTTTTCTATTGCGATCCATTCATCGACACTAAATGGTCATAAACATGAAAGAAACCCTTTTTTGTAATTGTCATTGTAACTATAAGTGAGGGCTTTGTCGCCACGGGGTGGGAAAGGATAGCTGCTCTCTAAAATGACACTTAGGTGTATCAGGCAGAACTTTTTTCGATAGTACATGCCAGGATTGGAACCCGAACCTCACTAATCATCACTGAGAGTGAGAAGCGGGTTCTTTAACCACTGGGCTATGACAATGTTAATGCAACTAAGGGCCTGGCCCTATCATCGCCCTGCCGTAAAACGTTGCCATGCCGTAAATTTACACGGTACGGCCAATGTTTCGCTTATCAATTTGTATATACTTTTCGAACAATCCATACACAATATTAATACTGATTTGTTGATATCTTACGTCTCGTGCGGTCCATATCTAAAAAGAAACTACTGGACTCGATTCTGCAGACCAGCTAAAATTCCTAATTTTAAGTTAGCCTATCCTTCTCCATAGAATAAGGAAGAAAAAGGACAGAAACAAACCATAGATTGAAAAGTAATGTCAAACATGTAAAAACCTACTAATTTGAATCTTATGAACGTGCTTATCTGTCACTTTTATCCATGACCTTTTTACATCGTCGTTAAAATTGCTAAACACGCCATTATTGACAGGACTAATTTTAATTTGACAGGACTAAATATCTCTCGTATCTTTTCTTTTCTAGTAGAAAGAAAATGACAGGACTAAACTAAAATAAGTTTAATCGCTGTAATGCAGAATCGAGCCCACTGCTTTACTATCTCCAGACTAAAACATCACACCGGAATATAACACGACGGCGCCGCCGTGTGTTTTCATAAGGCACGGCCCGTGATGTTTTTTTTTTATGTTAAAAAAGAGGGCAAATGAGCAGACGGGTCACCTGATGGTAAGTGACGTCCGTCGCCCATGGACACCTGCAACTCAAGAGTCACAACTGCGTTGCCGACCTTTGAGGTGGGAGTAGGGGGAGGGGAGGGTAGAGGAGGCGAGGGGAAGGGGGGATTGGGGCCTCCGGTTACCTCACTCACTCAACGAAACGCAATGGATTGCTTTAGGTTGGTTTTCTGTGAGGCCGTGGTATCACTACGGTCGAGCCGGCCCAAGCGTGCCGAAGCATGGCTCTCCCACGTTAATAATGATGATGGGGCCAGGGCCTAAAATAGCAGTTTTCAGGGTTCGGTACCCAAAGAGTGCCAACGGGACCTTATTGCTAAGCCTCAGATGTATGTACGTCTGTTTATTTGTCAGTTTGTTGTATGTCATGAACCGTAATAGTTAGACAGTCGAAATTTTCTCAGAATGTTGTATTTCTATTTCCGCTATAACAACAAATAATAAAACAAATTTTAACAAAGTGGTCCTCGTAAAAAAATAGTTTTTGGCTGTTTTTATTAAAACCTGTGTTTCATGGAATTACATTTAAAACGAACATTGTCCGATTCCATCTTGCACCGCGACATATCCACTAACATAGCTCATAATCTGGGCATTATTGAGAATGCCCGTTTGATCTAACTCGCTGGATTTACTGAAAACGCTGCGAATTGAAATGTAACAATGGCTAAATTGTTTACCTGGGTCCAATTCTCCCAGTCAATAAGACCTCATATCTCCGAGGTGGAATATATCCTGGTCTGGGAGTAATATAAAAATAAAAAATAAATCTAACGCCTTATATCCCCGAGATGGTAGGCAGAGCTATTCCGTTTCTAGATATACCCACTTTTCACGAAATATTCTTGTGATAGGTGGTGAGCCCATCGCAGGATTCGAACCCGAGCCTCACTGATTTTCATCATGTGAAGCACAATTTGTGGGACACAATTTCCACACGGTTGGTCAGTTCCAAACTAGGCAGAGCCTGTACTATGGGTACTAAACAACTGATAAACATACTTAAAAATATATTAAACACCCAGACACGAAGCCATGTTGGCTCCGAGCGGGGATCGAACCCGCGACCTCCGACTCAGAAGGCAGAGTCACTACCAACTGAGCCAACAAGCCCGTCAGATACAACGCGTCACAGAATAAGCGCGATTCCTCATACAGCCCATTAGTATATTAATATAAAAAATATGATGCATTCGTACTTTAGTTGTGTCTAACCAAATTTCTTAAATAAAGAGCGAAATAAATTAATAGTACGGTTTCCATAGGTAGCCCTATATTCAGTTATGCTAATTCATTTTCCTAAAAAAGAAAAATATAACACATATTAAAAATAGCTGAAATCGATTAAGTAGTCTACACTGAACAAACTAATTTCAGGAGTTGTGTTTATTCTGTTAAATATTGTGTAAGCGTACCTGTTAGTATCTATATTAAACAATATGTCTTTCCTCTTTATGATATTAGTGTAGAATGTATTTGGAAACACAATCACATATACACTCAACACACACTCAACACTTACACTCAACACAAACACTCACACACACATACATTATACTAATAATAACATAGTTTAGTTTTAGTTTAGCTTAAGTGCTTTATGTAGCTGAGACTAAGTTTTTAAGTTCTTAAAATGTTATAATAATATGTGGTTTAAAATTATCGGTACTACAGAGGAGCGATGCATCCTAACACAGGCTCTTTAGGTCTAAAAGGGTGCATCAACCCATCCATAAAGTACATGTTGTTAAAGAAATAAATATTTTTGTTTTTTTTTTAATATGTAACAGAATAAGCGCAATTCCTGAAATTAGTTTGTTCAGTATCGAATTCTTAATCGATTTCAGCTATTTTTAATATATTATGTTATATTTTTCCGAAAAATTAATTAGTATAGCTGAATTCAGTGCTATGTATGGAAATGGTGCTATTATTGATCGATATATTTAAGAAAATTGGTTAGCCACAACTAAAGTGTGATTGCATAATATTTGTTTATGTTGATATACTAATTGGGGTGTATGAGGAATTGCGCTTTTTCTGTTAAGCGTTGTATAATAACTGTCCGGTAATCGAACTCACGATCTCATGATATATTATGATCGATTTCATATCATTTTTATGATCAATAAAAAACTTGCTACCTATGGCTACCTAATATCAAGTCCGATAAGAACAGCCAAGCGTGTGTGCGCTTAAACAAGTATGTTTAATTAAATTCTTAAATAAAAATTATCTACGTACCTATATTTAACTAAATTACTTAAATCAAAAGGCAAGAAACATGGTGTCATAGCCATAGCATAATTTAAGGAAAATATCCAAAAATCTAAACGGAAAACTTGTAGCTATATCACAGAAGTTACATCAGATTTGGTTTGTTATGAGGAAAGTCCTATATACTCAGCAGAGGGCTTGTAACAGGTTTATGACGATAATAAAATAGTAAAAAAAAATCGAAATCATTTAGTACCTATTTGACAAAAACATAAATTAAAATACTAAAAAAACGTGACGGATTGAGAACTTACATACATACATATGCTCACGCCTTTTTCCCGAAGGGGTAAGCAGAGACAACAGCCCGCCACCTGCTAAGATCCTAGCAAACCTCTCGCGCCTCATCCACATCCATCAATCGGTTCATACATGCTCGTCGGTTTCGGGTACTTTTTATCTGGATTTTCTGTAATACATCGCCGATCTGATCGTCAATCATTAATCGTACTCCACTCATTCAGGATTTAGAACCTCCTTCTTTTTTGAAGTCGGTTAAAAATAAAGAACAACGAAACATTTTAAATTGATCTAATATAGACTTCAGTTTACTATCCCAATCCGTTAATACGGAACCCCAAAAAGTTATCCAGTAACCTCTAACGGACAGTTAACTAATGATGTCGAAACAAAGCCAATGAACCAATGTATTAGAAAAAAGTTAATCTGCGCCGGCGCACCGCGGACAGAGCTTTATCGTGTGCGGCCACGAGATCAGCGGGAGAGCGAGCGAGGAGCTACGCGATTTAGACATTATTATGATTACATGTTTTATTCAGGGAATTACAGCAAGACAAACATTTTGTTTTAGACGTATAAAAGAATAAACTGACTAACTGATGAACAGTGATCGGATAATCGGATGCATATTTACCTAAAGTGTAGGTGTTGGTTATTATGGAATGCACTTTTGTATCGTAAAAATCCTGGGAATTCGGAATCGATAATTTTTTTTTTACTATAGAAGCAAATCGGGTGTAGGAATATTTACTTAGTTTAAAGTGTTAGATAATATTATGGAATGCACTTTTGTATCGAAAAAATCCCTGGATTTCGGATTCAACAAATTCACTATTTTTATCATAGAATCAAATCGGATGTAGGTATATTTACTTATTTTAACTGTTATAAGTATTTTAAAAAACTGGAAATAATAACTTCCTCTCCATTTTTCTTAAATTTTCAAAACATTTATCTCAAATGAATAATAAATAACATTAACCTCTATGACCAGGCATCCGAGACACAATAGATTTTTAATTGTGTCTCAAATACCACATGCTCAAGACGACGTTTCTTCACCATGTTACAGACTAGTTTCGCATTCCCGAATTTTCTGAAATCCCGGGATTAATATTTAAAAAAATATGTTTTAAGAAGCCACTTCCATAATTTCCCAACCAAAAATGAACTTTAGGTAAATATGCATTGAATTATCCGATCACTACTGATGAACGAATGAATTTTGCAGAAAGATTCCTTAAGTGAAGTGAGCAGTAAGACCAGATTTGTGGAATATCCTCCGAGAACAGGAAAAACCGGATTCAAAGCTGGGAACGCCAGTGGTAACCCGCTAATTTTAAGATGATGAAAATAAGTCAGTAAGATAATAAAAAGTATTCTGCGACACCACATGCTACTTTTAGGGATCCAAAAATACTCTAAAAGAAAGTAAGTGCTTCTAAATTGGAATACCTTTGCTGAATTTTTCGACCAGGGGTCGATTTTTGAATCTCACCAAGTGACTAATTCTCACCGATGTGAGTGATTTCCGAAAGTTCGTATTTTTGAAACTCATCGGTGACTTACATTTGTCATACCTATGATATCGATTTACGAGTGCCCCTACCCACTCGTAATTGAAATCACCATGCGATTGTTTTTGACAGTTGACGTAGTGCCATCTGCCAAAAGTGCCAAAGTATGTTTTTGGGAAGAATTAGCAGCGGGGCTCGATTGTGATATTTTGTGATTGCGACGATTTATTGAAAACAGCGTGTGACTTTCAAAAATACGGCTTTTAGAAAATGGTGACATAAAAGTCATCGGTGATAATTTTAGTCACCGGTGATTTTGATATCACCAGTGAGATTCAAAAATCGCACTCCAGTAGATAGATTGCCAAACCAACTTTCGCAATCGCTTCCGCCTGTCACTCCACGCTTCCTTCCTGGCCCCACACGAATAACGAGTTATCAAACACTATTGGGTGTCCAAGTACAGTTAGGCCCGTGTTTACGCTCCAGCCTATGAATTGACTGCATTGAAAACATCTCTAAGTGCACTGAATGTGTTTATTATATTAGGTTCAATTCGTATTTAGATATATTTCTAATGGGGGGCAATCTTGGAATCGATTTAATATCGGAATTGATTTAATCTCGGAATCGAATAAAATAAAATTAAATAACAATCTCATGCCTTCTATCTCCGATGGGGTAGGCAGGTATACCATTTCTGGATATACCCAGTTGTCATGAGATATTCTTTGGACCCCTAAACGTGATAGGTGATGAGCCCATCGCCGGACCGGGTCTGTTTACACATGTCTCAGAATTAATTCTGAGACCTGCGGGTTTCCTCACGATGTTTTTCTTCACCTTCGAGCTAGTGATAAATATGTATGTAAGTTTTTGAAAAACTCATTGGTACATGCCAGGATTCGAACCCGAGCCTCACTGATTTTCGGCCGGCTCTTTAACCGTCCGGGCTATCACTGCTCTAAAACTAAATACTTACTTAATGTATTCTCAAGCAAGAATTGCTTCGAGTTGTAATACTGAGAAAAAAGTATTTGAAAGAATGAATTCGATCTTCGATATTTTATAGCAGAGATACAGCGAACAGCAAAATTGATTCCGAGATTAAGGGTGAGGCCAAACGAGCGTAATTTCGGTTGCAGAATTTCGGTTGCAGAAATTCTGCCCGACAGAAATTCGGTTGGGCTGCCAGACGGAGCGTAATTTTGTGAGTCGTGAGTAGCAGAATATATCTTATTTCTCACTCCCTCTTGAGTGATCCGTCACATTGAAATGAAATGAAATGAAATGAAATGATTTATTTGCAGTAAATATGGTTCAGTTTCGGTGTTTCAAGTAGTATGGTATCACATATTTAGTCTATTTGACATGCAGATATTAATAGTGATATGCAAAAATTTTATATTAAAAGTATATAGACACAAAGACATTACATTAAAATTACATTATTACAAATTTAGTTAGAATAAACCTAATCATGAATTTACATTTTAATTTCAATGTCAGCATTTAAATTAAATTATATTTTTACAATAAGAATGTCAACAATAAAAATTAAGTCAAGTCAAATAAAAATTAAGTCAAGTCAAATAAAAATTAAGTCAAGTCAAATAAAAATTAAGTCAAGTCAAATAAAAATTAAGTCAAGTCAAATAAAAATTAAGTCAAGTCAAATAAAAATTAAGTAGGTAGAGAAAAAGAGTAAGTGAGGTAAATTATAATATTTTAGGGTCGTCATAAAATTCACTTAAGGAATAAAAACATTTGTCGCCTAGCCAGTTAAACAATTTTTTTTTTAACATTATTAAAGGCAAGTCTTTAAATTTGCATGGTATATTATTAAAAACTTTGATAATATTTCGGGCACAATTATTATGGAAAAGAGCAGTTTTCTTCCACTCTAGTATCTCTTTCACACATTTTCTATGTCTACCCCATCGCCACGCGAACTGAAATTCGGTCCGCATAATGCATGTGAGTCGGCAGACAACTCATTTTGAGTCGCCGTGTGAATCAAATAGGACTTTTGTATGAAACCGAATGCAGCAGAATTTCAGCGACCGAAATTCTGCTACTCACGACTCACAAAATTACGCTCGTTTGGCCTCACCCTAAGTCGATTGCTTGAGAATTGCCTCCCTAATACTATTTTTAGAATATCTCTGTCACCATGACTAACCAAATTGTCCAAAGTAGCCTGTAAGTCCACTTATTGAAAGTAGTTGCAGATACTACCGCTGGCATGTGTAATAAATAATAAGTATAATACCTAATTATATATATCAATAATAAGTTATACATATACTAACTATACTAATACTAATATATATACTAATAATATGGTGATAAACAGGTTAAAGTAAACACGACAGCGGAAAAATGTAGCCTATTCAAAATTAAACATTCAGAATTCAAAAAGTAAAATTCTACATTTAATTTTCGAATTTCAAAATTTTTTTATTCGATGCAGGGGCTTATAAGTCCGCTAATTGAAAGTCATTGCGACTCCACCGCTTCGGTATGTATAGTTAGAAGAAGCGGGGCAAGAAACTCCTCAACACATTATTCTTTTAAACGTCATACAATACAAACTAGGTATAAGTTACCTGGTTTTAGTGCTTACACTAAACATCATTGTCATTCACAAATATACATACCTACTTACAAAGCATGTATGTATGTATGGCGACCCAAGGGCTGTATTTCGCCAAAAGGATTTGGTTGGCTGTCCAGAGGGGAAATGCTGCCAGTATTTTGGGTGCCTTACCTCAACATGGTGCTCTGGAGGACATTTTTTATCTTTGGTATTTTATAATTATTATTGTTATTAAATAAATAAGATACCTTACAAAGCCTGCTAAAACATACTTCCGTTTGGCTGCGACGTAGTCGGTTAAAAATATAGTCCAATGATGTTAAAAGTGAGTATTATCAGAAATGGATTCTGTCGAACCTCAAATTTTCAGTTTTTTGCAATTTCTGATTTCCTCCTATAAAGAAAATTTATAATTCTCATGAGCACATTCAACCTTTATTTGACAGCGAAATAACTTAAAAATTGGGCTAAGCATAACTCATTTGAGCACCAAAGGTTCCTTACCATATTTATATTAAAAACTTTTTTTTTTCAGCTCGGGGAGTAAACGGAAGCACGACTCAGTCTGTTTTACTTCATGTTTGATTTACATTCAAATTTGCAGTAAGTATAATAAAACAAAATTATATGATGAAAGATGTGAGTGAAAAGTAACTAAAAAGCGTAAAATTTCATGTATGGGATAACCTTTTTTCTTCTACACTAATATTATAAAGAGGAAAGATTTGTATGTTTGTATGTTTGTAACGAATAAACTCAAAAACTACTGGACCGATTAAAAAAATTCTTTCACCAATGCAAAGCTGAAATATTCTTGAGTAACATATGCTATATTTTATCCCCGTATTTAAACGGTAACGGGAACTACATTGTCCCCGAGGAGGCTGGTAGAGGTATTATATTCCTGTTTTTTTTTATTAGACCAAAAACAAACACTAAAAAATATTGCCAAGAATCTTCTTTTTTTTTATATGTAACCCGCCATAACAACCTACTACGGTAGCCTTTTAAAGTACACAAACAGATAGACAGGCCGGATCGATAATTATTAATTTCCCTTCTTTTATTACGGAACCCTAAAAATTACCATACGGTGGTGTTTGTACAAAAATCCTGTTTTAAGTTAACTTGATTGTGTAAGAAGTCAACGCAACTTCAAGTAATGGCTAAACACTCGAATTTGAGTAGTACAAGCAAACCGGCGGGCAAACATTAGTGGAGGTGAACGCACTGATGTTTGCACAGAAATTCTTGTTCCCAACATTTGGGAAATAGAACTGTAGTCGTTGAAGGCTTGAATAATGAAAAATATCCAAGAGCGGGTAGGCAGAGGTACTCCATACACTGAATAACCCACTTTTCACTATGCTTTGAACACCTAAACGTGATAGGTGGTGAGCCCATCGCTGTTACATGCATCAGAATCAATTCTGGGACCTGGTTTCCTTAGATGGTTTCCTTCACCGTGCGAGCTATAGTGATGAATATGTACGTATGCTTTTTGATCAAAGTGTTTTGTACTTACATGCCAGGATTCAATTTATTTAATTGGTTTGCGTTTATATTAATTAAAAAAACTTTAATTAACAGGCTATACAATATTACATAAATAGTTTGAATAAAATTGCAAAATCGATCTAAAAGTGTTACGATGTAACACATTCAAAATAACATTGTGCTAAATTAACATAAAATAGAACATAACATAGAAGAGAATCTAAAAATAAACTGCCAATAATATAAATTATGCATTTCCATACTATGACATCTCTTTGAATACAGAAAGCTCTATTATAGGTAGCGACTACATTATACAAGAAAGCGATTAGCGTTTGTGAAAAGTGTGTAGCGACACTGCATATGACGCTCCAATAGAAAGCAGAGTTCTAAATTGCGCTATCGAAGTTTTCTAGTGAGTTTGTATAATACAACTGTCCAACATCAACCGTGAGACCGCGGTCTCCAAGCACGATGACATCGCCTGGCGAAAGATGTTTCCTTTTTATGATGATCCGTCAGCCGCATCCGATAGTTTGTTTTCGGCTTTAATGGAATCATTAAATAAACACTTTTTTGTAATTGTCATTGTTACTATAAAGCCGAAAACATACTATCGGACGCAGCTGATGGAAGCGGCTGATAGCTGCGACAGGGATCTAGATAATGTATTATACTGAGCTGTGGACACTATCGGAGGTAAGTCGTGGACGCAACCTTGAGCGTTCGGAGGTCCGACAGAAATCTGGCGTGCTGGATTCAAAAGACTGTGTACATTTATCAGTCGTGGCTGTCTGCCGCGTCCGATAATTTGTTTTCGGCATAAGAGGGCTTTGTCGCCACGGGGTGGGAAAAGATAGCTGTTCTTTAAAATGACACTTAGGTGTATCAGATACAACTTTTACTGATGCTAACAGACCTATTTCAAAATCGCTATCGCCTCCGCCTCTTATATAGCCGCAGTCTTACCCGCTAGCGGTCATTGCCAAGGCAGCTATATAAGCTGTTTCGTTACGCAATTTCTCGCTTTTCGCCTGCACTCTCTCCACGCATCGACGTACGTATTTTGAATATTTATATTTTCGTAAAATTTTATAGTTTTTTATCGTTCTATGTGAAGTGTATCGTGTGGTTTCGTTGTTTTTGGTGATTATTTGTAGGTGTTGTTAATACTACATAAAAAAGATAAAAACATATTAGTTAATCATTCTTTAGGAATATTAAATTAATAAAATTATGTTAATTGCAATCACAACTATTAATAAACCAGATAGTTAACCTCAATTAAATCAAATTCTTATAGGTAACTTAAATAATAATAATAATAAAAATCTATTTAAGAAGCAGGTGAGTGCTTTGACCTTTAAAAATCTTCCTATTTTACAACAATAAAAATCCAAATTCTTATTGAACTACTATTACAAGCACAAGACAGTATTAAGTAGTTATTACAAGGGAATCTAAACTCGTAAATGAAGATTGTCTGAATGTAAACAGCAGCCCATTTCCACCGACGAGTTGCTGGTTCCTTTACCTTGAGAAGGACCAGCAACAAACTCATATTCCCCGTGGGAGTTAGCTATGGAACCCCATTTCGGGAAATACCTACATACTTTTCACAATTGTATTTTTGTGACCTCTAAACGTGACGGTGGTGGGACCATTGCCGGACTGGGTGCTTTTACACGTGTCAGAACCAATCCTAAGGTCCGATGGTTTTCTCGCATTATTTTCCTTCACCGTCGAGCTAGTGATAAATATGTACGTAAGTTTTTGATAAACTCATTAGCCTCGAGTCTGGGATATTACTGAAATTTATGTCATATTAAAAAAAAAGAGCAGTGATAGCCCAGCGATTAAAGAGACCGCTTTTCATTATGATGCACGGGTTCGAATCCTTTCATGGACTAATGACTTTTTAAAACTTACGTACATATGTATCATCAGTTCGACAGTGATGGAAACATCGTGAGGAAACCCGCAGGTCCCAGAATTGATTCTGAGACTTCTGTAGTTGTATAACAGACCCGGGGGTCGATTTTTGAATCTCACCAAGTGACTAATTCTCACCGATGTGAGTGATTTCCGAAAGTTTGTATTTTTGAAACTCATCGGTGACTTACATTGGTCATACCTATGATATCGATTTACGAGTGCCCCTACCCACTCGTAATTGAAATCACCATGCGATTGTTTTTGACAGTTGACGTAGTGCCATCTGCCAAAAGGGCCAAAGCATGTTTTTTGGAAGAATTAGCAGCGGGGCTCAATTGTGATATTTTGTGATTGCGACGATTTATTGAAAACAGCGTGTGACTTTCAAAAATACGGCTTTTGGAAAATGGTGACATAAAAGTCATCGGTGATAATTTTAGTCACCGGTGATTTTGATATCACCAATGAGATTCAAAAATCGCACTCCCGGTCCGGAGATGGGCCACACTTATCACGTTTAGGGGTCCAAAGAATATACGTGTGAAACGTGGACCGTATTTCCAGAAATGGAATAGCCCCTGCCCACCCCGTCGGTTGTAAAAGGCGTGAGTTTATGACTAAATATTAACAAAAAACTTTCATAGTTTTTGTGTTGGGCAAGATGTGTCTAGTATAAATTATACTAGCAACATCTAATTATGTATTTGTAACGCATTCACGAAAAGGGCTCTAACGATTTCGATTAAATTTACAATATGAAGGTCTCAAATCTAAATAAAAACCATATTCTGGGTATTTAATTTAATGTTACTTATATATAGTAATCTACACTAATCTACACTTCTACCATAATATTATGAAGAGGAAAGATTTGTATTTTTGTATGTTTGTAACTAATAAACTTAAAAACTACCTTCTGAACCTATTTCAAAAATTATTTCACCAAAATAACGGCTAGTAATATAATGTAAGGAAAGAAGTTTTTAGATCGACACTTGAGGTATTGCAGGTCAAATAACCACTCCAAAGAGTAAAAAAAACTACTTCAATCTTGAACCTTTATGGTTTTTTATGGATGCCGTTGTCAGAACTGGACGAACTTAAAATGGGACCAATCTGGAAGCACCAGCTTTCAAATAAAAAAAGAATCATCCAAATCGGTTCACCCAGTCGAAAGTTCTGAGGTAACAAACGTAAAAAAAAAATATTATATAATACAGACGAATTGATAACCTCCTCCTTTTTGAAGTCGGTTAAAAATATATTGAAATATATTCAAATTTGACGTCTGTTTATGGGTCGAATATATTTCAAGAAATGGAATACGTTTGCCTACTTTTTTTTTATTTGACGAAAACATGGCGGTAGCCACCTAAGCCGATTTTTGACGATAATATACAAAAATAATAAAACACACAAGTGACGGATTGAGAACCTCCTTTTTTGGAGTCGGTTCAAATACAGTTAAATTCGCGGGAGGTTGCTAATAACGTAACGGAATATCCAAACAATAGTGCGTAGTAAAAGTTGATTGCGGCGACAGAGAATCGAACCGGCGTCCCTTAGAAGTCAGTACCGTTTGGTTATAAACCTTTGACTTGAATGTGTTAGAATTTGTTTTGTACAGTCAAGAGCACGTGGTGACACATTGGACTTTGTAACGTTCTTACAATCGCCTTAGAGTTCAGACTCGCACTACAAGTGTAAAGGTTCATGTGCTCTTGACTGCACAACTTAGCAATCTCCGACTCGAGTTTCAGTAATAAACAGCGAAGAATTTGACGTGGCTATTTAGAAATGATAGACTAAAATAGTTTTATTGTTAAAAAAACACTCAATAAAAAAGTTAGTTACGAATTTCGAAGGTTCCTCTCGATTTCTCTGGCATGCATTCATCATCCTGGTTTCCTTATCATGGTACCACCGTTGGAATATCACCTTTCCAACAAAAAAAGAGTTATGAAAATCGGTTCATGAACGGCGAAGTTATCCGCGAACACATAAAAAAACGGTCCAATTGAGAAATCTCCTGCTTTTCTAACCGACTTCAAAAAAGATTAGGTTTTGAATTGAGAACTAATTAGTATCGTATGTTTTTTATGTTTGTTATTTTTTTTTTTCTTTAACAACATATAATTTATGGATAAAGAGCCTGTGTTAGGATGCATCGCTCCTCCGTAGTACCGATAATTTTAAACCACAAAAAACATTTTAAGAACTTAAAAACTCAGTCTCTCTTACATTTACCTCTAAGACCAAGCATCCGAGACACAATAGATTTTTAATTGTGTCTCGGTTCCAATTGGAACCCGCGGTTCTTTACAGATTAAGAACTTAAAAACTTAGTCTGTTATTTATTACTCATAACTTTCGTTTGGGTGAACCGATTTATTCTTAATATATTCTTATTCGATATATTCTTCTTTTATTTGAAAGCTGGTGCTCCCCGTGTTGGTCAAGTTCTGACAATAGCATCTGTGAGAAGTGACCATTCTAAGTCTTAAAGCATTATGTATGTAAGCGACAAATTGACGAATAACTCAATATCACGCCAACCAATTTAGATGAATCTTTTTTAACCGACTTCAATATAGGAAGAGCTCTCAATTCTTCGGTATTTGTTTTAGTATAGGTATACGTTTAGTCGGTGTTTTTCTATGTTATTGAAGTTGGTTTTGAAAAAGATGTCGCTTTGGTTCATATTACATGCTTCACTCCCGGCTAGCATCCGGGCTGGTTTGGACCCAACGGGACTATGTAAATCATCTATTAGAAAGATAGATTTTAAATCATAATGATATATGTCGCCCAGTTAATATTTAACTGACGTTTCCTGCAACTTATTATCGGTTAACGACAACTTACTGTTATTTGCACACCTCTGCATTATTTCTAATGACAGTACGTTTGACAAGTTGTCATGTTTTTACTTGCAAGGTAGGGTTGTCGACTGACTTGGTAAATTAAAAATAATATTTTTATTCCATTCCTGGATATACCTTCTTCGACCAGTATTTTTTTGGTACCTGTTACACATGCCTCAGAATTCATTCTGGAATCTGCGGGTTTTCTCGCGATGTTTTCACCGTCGACCTAGTGATAAATAATTAAGTACGTATGTTTTTAAAAACTCATTGGTACTTACATGCCTTCAACAGGATTCAAACCCATCATACACGAGAGATGGGTAAGATGTTCACTAACTACAGCTCGATCATTCTTTTGGTTTGTTTTCGTAATGGCGCAATTATTCTTTACTTATTTTTATAATAGGGCTATGTTACAGTGGAGTTTCTTGGGACACTCCTCGGCTAGAACACTTTCCGAAAAAGTTACAGATAGATTAAGTACACAATGAAACTATTTCATTTGGACTTTGAAAAACGTTGAAAATTGGTCTACATTTAGGCTGTTACTCGGACCATCTGACTAATTTGTAGCTGACAACCCTATCTATGTTTATTAATGGTCATAATCACACGTTTTGACGGCAAACATAAGTTATGGGATAACTGTTAGACCGGTTATAACGCCAGTCAGTTCGGTGAACTGTCTAATCTATTGAAACCATCGATGTTTTATTGATATCTAGTATAGGTACTACTTACTTTCATAACGGTAGAAGTACATTTTATTAAACATATAATCTCCTAGTTATTAATATAACTGTGAATATTACTCTGTCTACCTGAGGTAGAATGAGTTTACATCTTGAAGATACAGGCTAATGTACCTACCTAATCCCTAAAAAACACAAAGTAATTTCAGTTTTTCCTGAAACGGTGTAGCCGTTCTCAAGTGATGCTTTTACAAACGAATAGTATTGCATTTCCATACAGAAAAAAAGAATAATTGAGAGTACCTATAGAGAAAGTGGATGTCGATTGTAGGTACGCCCGCGCCGCCACGTAAGTGTTTCGGCAAAAGCCGGAACTAAAAGTGTTTTGCATAAATAATAATAATAATAATAATAACTTTTTATTATCAGGCACATAAAAACCCATAAAAATTTCAATACAAAAATACATATCAAATTAAACTAAAATAAAAGTATCAAATATACAATAAATAAAACAATTGATCATTTGCGGTTCTTCGTCCGATGCACACCAAGCCAATATTTAAAAATGGGGTTTGCTACATCCTCACATAAGGCCCGAAGTATTGTGTTTTCTGAGCTGCGTATCCTGTCCCAGAAGGAGGCTATACGGGACCTCACGACAGCAAAAAAGTCAGGCACCCCCGCCTCGAAGAACATACCAGACGCGCTACAAAACCTCGGTTTCTGCATGATGATACGAAATGCGTCATTATATTGTACCCTCATGTTACTATGGGCCTTTCTCGTGTATGTATTCCACAGATGGCAAGTGTACATATTCTGGCAGTAAGCCTTATACAGGGTTGTTTTAACATCACTATTGCATCTGTGGAAACGGCGCGCAATCATGTTGCTTCGTACCGAGAGAGCCCTCCTCTCCCGCTCAATATCTTGGTCATCACTAAGGTCGTCGGTTAAAATATGGCCAAGGTACTTGAACTGTCGCACCCACCGAATCTGCTCCCCATTCAAACATAGGTCAGGTATCCTCCTCGGACCTCTTCCCGATCTAAATACCATAGCTTCAGTCTTAACTACATTGTATTTCAGCCCATGAGCATTGGCATAATGCTCACAGACCGAAAGCAGTTTCCTAAGCCCATTGATCGAGGGGCTGAGAAGCACCATATCATCGGCATAGCTAAGGTTGTTGATAGCAACACCTCCGATTTGCATAAAACGAAAAGAAACTATAAATTATAATTAAATGACATTATTAGTATATCTTGAAATCTATACTTCAGGTATTATATTTTTCTTGATAAATATTTAATTTATATTGGGAACGGGAAATTGTCTTTACTAGCATCATTTGATTTTAGAATTGGTAGGTATAACCGTATAACGAAACATCGCAGTGCGGACTTCATTGACTTTTAACAATAATCTTAAGGTGGGGTAAACCTAAAACTAAAATTATGCACCACCTTTTATTAGATGAAAAACGGAACTAAACTAATTTTCCTTATTTGCAGATAACTGCCAAAAATGACGTTGAATTCGCTAGGAAGATTAATTCTGCTATTCGCCGCTGCACATACTGACGCTGCGAGCAACATTCGAAGTACGTAGTATTTCTACTGTGTTATAGATGGCGCTGCCACTATTTTTCTAATATCAAACTTTTAATTTTTTGTCTGTTTTATAGCACCAAGGCAGACACCAGGCAGCATTTTCACTGTTGGTAATGGAGAACAGTGTTTAGGCTCAGACAGAACGACTGGTGGTGTCTGTCTGTCTAGAAACCAATGTAACACACAAGGAGGCAAAGCTATCGGTTTTTGTGGAGTTTTCGCTACTTGTTGTTCTTGTGAGTAATTGCAATTTTTAATTAATGTCTATTAGGTACAGTATAATCGATTGACAAATAATAATTTTAACATTTTATTTTTAGTTTAACATTAGTAGACTAGATGACGCTTATAATTTATTTTGAGGTACGCTAATAGATGGCGCTTTTTCGATTTACAGAATTATTACGTACTTTTGTATTTTCAGTAAACGCCTGTGACGTGCGAACAAACACAAAAGTGGCTGTGTTCATCAATCCTCCTCTAAACAGAGAATCTTCTGGTCTGGAGTGCTCTTACAACGTTGAAATTAACAACAACAATGTCTGCCAGATGAGGATTGACTTCGAAACTTTCAACCTTGCGCCACCCACTACGGTGAGTTAGTTTCACTACCTTATAACAGATGGCGACAATCAATGATCTTTTTAATTTTTATTATTATATTCTCACGCCTTATCCCTGATGGATTTACAGAACTATTACATTCTTGGAAGTTTCTACCGTTACATATGCCTCAGAATGAATTCTGGGTCCTGAGGGTTTCCTCCAGAGAGATTTAAATACTAGGGCATAGAGGGGGCATTGGGAATATTTTCATACAAAACTTTGAAGCCTAAGCGTCAGTGCTGGTATCTAGATTTCAATAGCTGAAACAAGTATTCAAACAATTAGAAGTTGTTTCAGCTATCGACCGGTAGAGGTCACGCTGATTAAAAGGGATGTTACTATTTCATACCAAGGTATCGATAATATCAGTTTATTGACAAAGTATAGGTATGTATAACAAAATCAATTTCAATTATACCTACTACACTCCCGGACACATCTATCGGGCCACCTAGTGTCTTAAGTTTTGAAGGTCCCCAGCTAAAAACGTTGTCACGCGAGATCGCGGTCTTCCTCGACAACAAACGAAGCCGCCAGTCTCTAAGTACCTTTAATAAACTCTTCGGACAGTAGTACGGCTTAAATATTGAGCGGAGCAAAGAGAGTATCCATATTTTTTGGTCAAAACTTTCTCAAAGTTTGCAGTAGCCAACATTGCCTATATTTTCTACCTAATAAATAAATATCGATAACAAAAGTCGATAAACAGCACCACATCACTAATTAGTAGTGAAGTAGTGGTTTATGCTACTCAACAGCAGAGGGCGTTAATTTACAATATCACCAGAATGTTCTAGAACGAATATAAGAAAATTATTAATTTTGTTCTTTTTTCTGAGTAAATATGAAAAATACTTACGAAAATAAACGTAGCGTAGCGTGATTCGCAACCTAGCAAGGCGCATCTCGGCATATTTATTTATTTTGGCGAGATACGAACGAGAGTTGTTATTCAGACGACTTATTCAAGTTATTCCACTGTGGAATAAGTTTTGACTTCAAATTTTTCGGGCTTTGTCCCCTCTATGCCCTAGTATTTAAATCTCTTTGGTTTCCTCCCTTTTTTTTAGTGTAGACTTTTAGAAGTTGAACTAGTAGTTTTTTTTTCCATATAGCTCTAATTTACTGACAAACGAGTAGAATTCTATGTATAATTTGTTACATTCAGAAACTTTTTACTTGAGTACAAAATAATTTAAACACCACATCTTTCAGTTTAAGTTCCACTACTGGGTCATAGATGTCGCTAATAATACTATTTATGCAGGTAGAAGCAGTTGAAAACGTAACTCAAAGGCCTGGCTACAACTGCAGAAACGACATTTTCCAAGTGACCAACCTTCAGGCCAACTCAGACTTCATTCCTCCACTCTGTGGTGACAACAATGGACAGCATTGTGAGTAATTAACAGTGATATAGTTGCAGACCTTGTCATATTGTGTTCTGGAACGCGCCTATCACATTTTACCTATCCCGTTCCCGTGGGAATTTTTAAAAGTACCCTCCTTAAAACAACAAAAAATATTTGCCAAATGGAGTCGAGCCTCAGATTTGTAACTGCTACGTTACACAAAACCCAGTCAGTCTTAAGAAAAAGTTCTGAAGATTAAGCTGATCCTTTGACACAGATAAATCACTTGTAACACTCACTCTGACCATTGTGGTATAGCTGCTTTCACACAGGTATCTAACAAACTACTTACTTATAATATAACGTATGAAGAATCGAGTCCTGAAAATTACGAGTACGGCCCTTGGCGCACTTTTTTGTAGCCATACTTCTATTGTCGAATAGAGCCTTCAGTTCATCTGAACATTAATTTCAATACACAAATTTTTTTTTTTTTTGCAGTGTACATCAGAGTGAACGCTTCAACAAACAGTCGTTCCATTCGTATCAACTTCAAGATTGCAGACCGTAGTTCGCAGCCTAACCTTCCCCAAGCCACCTGGAAGATCAAGGTCACACAGCTGGAGTGCTTCAACACGTTGGGGTAAGCAGAGAGCATGCAATAATGATGACTTGACTTTAGGTTACAGAAAACTGTGCTGGTTGATTTTATATCATTGCTGTTTTTTGTAGCTTTTCATTTGATATTTCTGTATGTTAAATTTACGTGGGTAGGATAAATATTATAGGTATTAATGGTTAAATAAGACACTGTTTAAAAAATAGGAATTAAGTGAACCTTTGGGTCAGAGATGAGCCTCGGCGAACATAATTAGTTTTTATATTACAAAAAACTAGCGGTTTCCATTGGTACAAGGATTTTTAAAATGGTCCATTATTTTTTAAGTTTATTCGCAAAAAAAATGCAAGCATACAAATATTTCCTCTTTATAACATTAGTATAGATATACAGATGTGTTTTGTAATAAAATACTGAATACCTATAGAATAAGGTACCTACTACCGTTTTTCATTTAGAAAAACTTACTTTTTCTAACATCAATTGTCACATTAGTCTCCCTAAAGTTGCAAAAATCAAAGCATTTTATTAATAATTATAAATAATAGCGACCCGCCCCGGCTTCGCACGGGTGCAATGCTAACACTAAAACCTTCCTCTTGAATCACTCAATCTATTAAAAAAAACCGCATCAAAATCCGTTGCGTAGTTTTAAAGATTTAAGCATACATAGGGACATAGGGATATAGGGACAGAGAAAGCGACTTTGTTTTATACTATGTAGTGATATAGGTACTTATTTTTTTTTAATTAAAAAAAATTCATTAACTCTATTTGCTTTTTTTGACAGTAAATACCGGGATGGTCTATTCGAAGCCATCACCTCATCTCTTCCCTCCACGCCGCTCAGCACATCAGCTGATAGGGACGAGTATCTTATTGGTAAGTATTTCCTTCATCATCATCATCATCTCAGCCTATAGTCGTCCTCTGCTGGACAAAGGCCTCCCCCAAGGTTCTCCACAACAAATTTTCTTATTAGGGGCAAAATTTTAAAGTTTGGAGGAGCGGAGGTGGAATGCTCCTCCATCGTGAAAATGGAAGATCTTCCTTTAGGCGAGATGATCGTGCCTGGGGACCAACGGTTAATGTTAGACTATTGCATTTGTACAAACTCATTAGAAAACTTCTATAGCGCGGTTTAGAACTCGGCCAAATTGGCGCGTTCGCGGAAAATCAATGTTTGTCCTGGATGAAACTATTGTCCTGTCAAAATTTTTTGAAATCGATTCACTGTTTAGCTGTGCAAAGGTAACAGACATACATGATCTAGAGATAATAAATCCTTCACATGCAATCCTATTGGTTAATAAAATGGGTGTAAATTTTCTCCAGTTCAGCAAAGCACCATGTAACTTTTACTTTGTATTAGGATTGATTGTTTAAAATATATAATCTCACGCCTTTT
Organism: Ethmia dodecea; assembly: GCA_963855545.1. NCBI lineage: Eukaryota > Metazoa > Arthropoda > Insecta > Lepidoptera > Depressariidae > Ethmia > Ethmia dodecea. The sequence continues at coordinate 917,368 of OY979463.1, read as the reverse complement.
TTATCCCCGAGGGGGTAGGCAGAGGTATTCCATGACTGGATATACCCACATTTCACGAGATACATTGGACCCCTAAACGTGATAGGTGGTGAGCCCATCGCCGGATCGGGTCTATTTACACATGTCTCAGAATTAATTCTGAGACCTGCGGGTTTCCTCACGATGTTTTCCTTCATCGTCGAGCTAGTGATAAATATGTACGTAAGTTTTTGAAAAACTCATTGGTACTCATTGGTGGTTTAAAAAATAATGCGTTGAGGAGTTTCTTGCCCCGCTTCTTCGCCTCAACTATACATGCCAAAGGGGTGGAGTCGCAATGACTTTCAATAAGAGGACTTATAAGCCCCTACATTGAATAAAAACTTTGCGACTTTTGACTAATGATTCCTCGTTTCTCCGCTCCGCCGCCTAGATCCGCGTCAATTCACAGACAGCAAATTATAGCCCATGTTACTCCCAGAAAAGCTTTTCTTGGTGTAGGAATTGACATACAAAATAACATGGATTTTGTGTTTATAATATTGCCTAGTGTAGATATTTTTCTTAAGTGATAGCGTCATAATTATAAATCGATGAACGGCTGCACTCCGGCTGACTCATTGTCACGTTTCGCCTGAGCCGAGCGTGCAAGCGAGAGCTCGGAACAGATAGAGAGGCACGATATTCCTAAGTGTTCGGCTTGTGACGCATCTATTTCTTATGACGTTACAAGTAAAGTTATCGTCCGTAAACTGACTTTACAGACAACCAATTTTTGTATTTCAAAATGAAATCCCCGAAACATGATCTTGGTGTGTATTTTTACCTTCCAAAGCACTAGGAATCACATGCACGTCACTTTAAGTCACATGCTCTACATTATTCTGCCACATCAGTGTGAAAGATAAGAAACTTTATTCCTATTCTTAACTTTTACACTATCACTGAACGTCGTCACACTAGTGTGACGGTGGGAAAAGATTATTCCTTACATTTACCTTTTTGCTTCTACACTATAAAAGAATATATGTCTGTCCTTTCCAGCGCCTCCCGGCTGTCTACAGTACTACCCGGACCGGTCAGGGGCGTTCGAGTCTTTCAACTACAACCGGGGGTCCGGTCCGTATATCGCCGGACTGTCTTATGCCACTTGCTTTAAGCGTACCCCAGACGTTTGCGGTATCAAGTAAGTATACATTACTAAGCGGTTTAGCGGTTTAACCCGCGTATCTCCCGTTCCCGTGGGAATACGGGAATAAAATATAGCCAGGGATATTCTAGCTTTCTATAGGTGAAAGAATTTTTAAAATCGGTATATTAGTTTTTGAGTGCAGAGCCTGCTTCACATGATGAAAATCAGTGAGGCTCGGGTTCCAATCCTGGCATGTACCAATGAGTTTTTCAAAAACTTACGTACATATTTATCACTAGCTCGACGGTGAAGGAAAACATCGTGAGGAAACTCGCAGGTGCCAGAATTAATTCTGAGACATGTGTAAAAGATCCGATCAGGCGATGAGCTCACCACCTATCACGTTTAGGGGTCCAATTGGTCCAAAGAATATGCTGGTCAACCGTAGGTATTTCTTGAAATAGAATACCTCTGCCTACCCTTCGGATATAAAAGGCGCGCGATATTATTATTTTTTATCTATACTAGCGACCCGCCCTGGCTTCACTTCAGTTTATATATCCAATTATTAAAAAAAACCCTGTCTTCTGACCCGGAGGTCGCGGGTTCGATCCCCGCTCGGGGCCAACATTAATGTGCATGAACATGTCTGTTGGCTTCGTGTCTGGTCGTTCAATATTTATTTAAGTATGTTTATCAGTTGTTTAGAACGCATAGTACAGGTCCTGCCTAGTTTGGGACTAAATAACCGTGTGACTTATGTCCTCCAATTATTATTATTATATTATAGTATATAACATATCATTCAAAAAGCCTTCCTCTTGAATCACTCTATCTATTAAAAACTTAATCAGTTGCGTAGTTTTAAAGATCTAAGCATACATAGGGACATAGGGATATAGGGACAGAGAAAGCGACTTTGTTTTATACTATGTACCTAGTGATGATGATGATGTAGTGACTCTACCAAACTCCACAGATTGACATCAGCAAGCTTCGACATGGCGTTCCGTTCAGAAGACAACCTGTATCTTGACACCGACTGCCAAATCAACCCCGTCACTCAGGGGATTCCTCAGTCTGAAGACTACCTCTTCATCCCCGAAGCGGAGACAGCTGACGGACTTAGAGGGTCCAAGTTTTGCGGAGCTAGTGCTGCTAACCAGATAATTGCCTGTGAGTTTTTTATTATGTACAAGCTTTTCAACAGACTGATAAAAAACCGACCGCAATCTTCAACTTATATGGTTTTCTCATGGATGCCGTTGTCAGAAGTGGACGAAATTTAAATGGGACCAATCTGGAAGCACCAGCTTTCAAATAAAAAAAGAATCATCCAAATCGGTTCACCCAGTCAAAAGTTCTGAGGTAACAAAAAAAAAGGTAGAGTCGAATTGATAACTTCCTCCTTTTTAACCGACTTCAAAAAGGACGAGGTTATCAATTCGTCTGTTTTTTTTATATTTGTTACCTTAGAACTTTCGACTGGGTGAACCGATTTTAATTATTCTTTGAAAGCTGGTGCTTCCCGTGTGGTCCATTCCAATTTGGTCCAGTTCTGACAACGGCATTCATGAGAAAACCATATAAGTTTTTTTTACTTTTTTCAGAATTCTATATTATACGAGTATGTAGGTATTTAACTTGCAATGTATGATTGTTAGGGTGGAATCTTGCAACTCAATTTTGAAACATCGTCAACCGATTGAGCTGAAATTTTTTTTTTTTTTAAATCAATTTTTTATTCAGGCTTTTAATACAAGGTATCATGTGTCAGGTGCGGAGGACGCGGCAATCAAATACGGTGTTTCGAGACAAACTCCTTTATTCAATATCTTGTATTCCTACCCTCACATCTTCCTTCTTAAAATAAAATTATAATAATTTAAAATCGTATTATAAATAATTCAAATCTAATAATAATCAAAATAGCTACACTCAATATTTTAATCATAAACATTCATTTACTAACATGCATGCATGCCTGATGTAAAATTAATCCAATTACGAATTTACATTCCATTAAATTCATAACTACCTAATTACAATATTACTTTTCTTTTCCATATTTAATAAAAAAAAATAACTCATTATTCTAACATTTTTTTTTTTTTTTTTTTTTTTTTTATAATAATAAGAAGTGCCAAACATTTAATTAAATTATATACATTATCTATTTATTACAATTACACAGTACAAAAAAAAAACAATTAAAATATAAATTTCATTAAAATAATTTAAACATTCTAATAAGCTTATTATCAATTAATAAATAAACTTACTATTATTATTCATTATTATTCAAGCAATTGAAATAACAATTTGATTAACATTATAAAACATTCCAATAAATTTATTATTCATTTTTAAAAAAAAAATATAAAATAAAATTACTAACGACAACTATAACAATGCATAATTAACTAAAAGAAATATATTTACTACAAATAAATTAATTATTTTCAAAATTATTTCTCAAACTTTATTACATTTTATTAATTGATATTTATGAGCAATTTAAATGAACACACAAAAAAAAAATTATCTATAATTACCTACGCTTTTACACAAACTTTAATAGCTACATAGTTTATTAATATCCATGAAATTTTAATGCGAGTCTGTGTAGCCCCATCTATTCGGCGGTCTCACTGTCCTGCCAGAACGAGTTACATAATTATTGTTAGTTACATTTGCATTGATCACCTGACTGTCTACTGATGTGCCTACGCGAATATCATCGTATTCAAAGGAGCAGGCGGGTGAAGGCGGGTCACAGCGGTGCGGGGAGTCTTTTATTATGTGCCTCCGATTTCGCACTATTACACTACCAGTTATCAATCGTATTTCATAAGACCGATCACTCAATACGCGTAATATTGTTCCTGATGTCCAATACCGTCGATTTACATTAGTCAATATCTTTACCTTCTGACCAACTGTTAATGGTTCTAATGTGTTTGCGTTACGATCATAGTACCTTTTATATTCGTTTTGCTTATCTCTTAATTTCGTTATTATATTTCTTTGTACCTTTGGCCTTAATTGAGAGCTTTGAATCGGTAATGTGCCTCTTAATTTTCTGCTCTGTAGGAGTTGCGCTGGAGATGACACGTCACTATCTAATGGTGTATTTAAATATTCCAACAATGCTAAACGGTAATCAGTACCATCTTCACTAGTCTTTTTTAATATGTTTTTTACAGTTTGAACGGTGCGCTCAATTTGTCCATTTGACTGAGCGTATCGTGGCGAGGATGTTTTATGTTCAAAATTCCATTCTATCGAAAAACACTTAAAAGCACCTGAAGAAAATTGCGGTCCACAGTCAGACATAACAATATTAGGTATCCCTTGACGACTAAAAATATTTTTTAAGGCAGTAATTATGTCCACAGAAGTCGTTGAATGCAGTTCAATAATTTCGAAAAACTTGCTGTAATAATCCACCACCAGTAAATAATCCAAACCTTTTAATTGAAATAAGTCCACTCCAATTTTAGCCCACGGTCGATCTGGAATTTCATGACATATTAATTCCTCTTTTTGATTATTTTTTCTGTATGACAAACATACGCCGCAATTTGATATCATATTTTTTAAATCATTATTTATACCTGGCCAGAATATAGTCTCCCTTATTCGTAATTTACACTTTTCAAGACCTATATGACCTATGTGAACTTTTCTCAGTAATTCGTTTCTTAATACTTTAGGTACCACTATTCTATCACCTTTCCAAATGACTCCATATGCGAATAATAAATCTTCTTTATAACCCCAATATGGTCGTGAAATATCCTCCACTTTATCTTTGTCCTCTGGCCATCCTTTTATTACATATTTTTTAAGTACCGTTAGTTCCTCATCATCTTCCGTGCACTTTTGTAGTTTAATGAACTGCGCATCGGTGACGTAATCCGCAGCGCGCGCGGCTGCCTCCCGTGTGACGGCGCACACCTCGTCATGCAGCGAGTCGGCGCTCGAGTGCAGCGCGCTCAGCGCCGCTGGCTCGTACGCGCGCGATAATGCATCCGCTATGTATAAGTGTTTACCTGGCTTGTATACTAATTTGAAAGTGTATCGCTGTAATCTAAGTAACATCCTTTGCAACCGCGCTGGTGAATCCACAATGGGTTTTTTAATTATGGTAATCAAAGGCTTATGATCCGTTTCTATTGTCACATCTGCTCTTCCATAAATATATGCGTGAAACCTCTCACATGCAAAAACGCATGCATATAATTCTTTCTCGATCTGAGCGTATCGCTGCTCTGCTTTATTTAATGACTTTGACGCGTAACATACAGGTAGTCCTCTTTGCATTAGACAAGCTCCCAGACCACTCTTGCTTGCATCCACCGATATAGTTATAGGTTTATACATATCATAATATTGTAAAACAGGCGCGCTCGTTAAGCGCTGTTTTATCTCTTCGAGACACTTGTCATGTTTTTCGTCCCAATGCCATTCAACTTCCTTTTTTAATAACTCACGTAATAATGAAGTTCGATTGGATAAATTAGGAATGAAATTTCCAATGTAAGTTATTAAACCAAGTAACCTTTCAACTTCTTTTTTATTATCTGGTTTTGGCATATTTATTATAGCCGATATGTGCGTGTCATCTGGACGCAAACCATTTTTTGTTATTCGGTGGCCTAAATATTTTATTTCCTCCAGACCGAATTTACATTTATTTTTATTTAATTTCAAATTAATTTTCCTGCACCTGTCCAATACTCTCATCAATCTTTGATCATGTTCTTCCTTACTCGAACCATATATTAATAAGTCATCGATGTACATACACACACCTTCTATATCATCAAAATTCTCATAAATTTTTTTATGAAAAACTTCAGAGGCAGAACAAATTCCAAAAGGCATTCTTAAAAATTTATAACGTCCAAAAGGTGTATTAAAAGTACAATACGCACTAGTCTCATCCAAAGCCACATGCCAAAATCCGGATGAAACATCTAGTGTACTGAAAAACTTTGCCCCAGAAAGCTTTGAAACTATTTCGTCTAGTGTCGGAATTCGAAAATGCTCACGTTTAATTGCATCATTTAATTCTTTCGGATCTAAGCATATCCGTAACTCACCATTCGCCTTTTTCACTATAGTAATACTATTGACCCAGTCTGACGGCCCTTCCACTTTAGCTATAATCTGTTGTGATTCCATTTCCTCTAATTTTCTTTTCACATTGTCTCTGATGGCAAATGGTAACTTTCTCGGAGCATGAACAACAGGAACTACATTATCCTTTAATTTTATTGTATATTTTCCCGGTAAACATCCTATTCCAGAAAATACATCGACATATTTATGAAGTAAAGTTGAGACCTCGCTATTATTTACTTCCACCGCCATGACACGCCTCACCACATCTAATTCTGTACATGCTTGTTTACCTATTATGGGTGTCGAATCAACATCCGCTACTTTAAATTCCAAAAGGTATTTATTGTCTTTATAATTTACTCTCAAATAAATTTTTCCAATCACTTTAATACTAGCACCGGAATAACCATGCAATTTTGTTGTAGTATTTAATAAGTTACTTTCCAAAATACCTATTTTCGACAAGTATCTCAAAGGCAAAACGTTGACATCGGCACCCGTATCTATTTTAAAACTGATTAAGTGATCATTAATTGATAAGTTAACATTCCAATCAGTACTATTTGTAATAGAATGAATTACCTGCTCCTCGGATTCCTCCACATAATATACTCCACAAACTCTCGCGAAATGATTCATCTTTGCACATCGTAAACACTGTTTCCCATATGCAGGGCACTCAAACTTCTTATGCACACTTCCGCAGTGGCCGCATGGCCCGACATTTCTAGGATCACGAGACGCGGGTGGCGCGACCGCCGCCGGCCCCGGCACGGTGCTGCGCGCAGGTGGCGCAGGCCGCCAGGCGCCGCGCGCGCCTGCCCAAGCGCCGCGCGCCCGACCTCGACCTCCGCGCCCTGTGCCTCTGCCTCGCACATTATCACTATTTTGTACTCCTCGTCGCACTGCCCATATATTGTCCTCTGCATTCTGTACCTCGTATACGTGATTTGATTCCCGCTTTATATTTTCCGAATAAACTCTGGAAACGACAGCTGCACGACATATCTCGAGTGCCTTTTTTAAATCCAAATCTTCCTCTCGAAGCAATCTTTCTCTTATTGCCGAACTGGTCACTCCGCACACCAGTCTGTCTTTAATTAAACTATCAGTAAGCTCACCGAATTCACAAGTTTGCGATAATTTACGCAAATCAAAAACATATTGCTCGATCGTTTCACTTTCTTTTTGTTCCCTTGTAAAAAATCGGTGACGCTCCACAGTTACGTTTCTCTTTGTCTTAAAATGTTCATTTAAATATTTCAATATACTTTCTGAAGTTCCAAAATCTTTCGAAGATTGATCTAATATTTCTCGACACTGTTCTCCGATTACGTGCAATAATATATTTAATTGAATGTTTGCATCTTTTTTATTCAATTCACACGCTTTTACGTAGATTTCGTAGCTTTTCCGCCATTTTACCCAGGCCTCACTCAATGTGCCCGATGCTAAATCCAAGGTAATCCCGTCGAAATGGAACGGTCGCGGCGGGGAAAGTACACTATCCATTTCTTCTATTTGCACTTTTTTATATTTTATTACTATTTCTTCACTTTATACTTTAATTTCCGGCTGCGCCATGTCAGGTGCGGAGGACGCGGCAATCAAATACGGTGTTTCGAGACAAACTCCTTTATTCAATATCTTGTATTCCTACCCTCACATCATGTCAGCCTCATAATGTCTGACATTCTAGGTAACAAAACAAAAATATCTATGCAGCGGCACTTCGTTCACGAAGGACTAATTTAATATATTTTAGAATAATTTTAAATTGTACAGTTACACAATTTCGCAAGATTATATTAATACCCCCATTTGTAATGTCCAGACTCCCCATAACGCTCCTTCGTAAACGAAGCAACCGCTCACATTCGAAAAGGTGCAACAAGTCATCATCTTTCTGTTTACAGAAGTCACATAGTGGAGAAGGTTTGATGCGCATCAGAAAATAAAATTTATTTAAAGGTATATGACCTGATCGCAGCCTTAACGCCAAGACGAATTTTGTACACGTTTAGTTTGGCTGACAGTTCATAGTTTGCTGTGTGACGTCATTTTAAATCCAACATGGCGTATACCCAAGATGGCGGACTACTTAGTTATTTTTTATCAGGAAAAGCTTGCTGAGAATAATTCGAAGAAAGCTCGTTTTTAGTTTGATAACTAAAGAAAATTTTTAGACTTTCTTTTCCAACGAAAATGGGTTTCACGATGTTTTTCGCCCTCAAGGTGGTGCTTAATATTTTTTAATATTTCTGACATATTTTTTTGTTAATGTATTTTTTTTTCTTTGTTTCTAGCCACGCCCCCCGGTCCCCTCTACGTGCATTTCCACAGCGACAACTTGGTGACAGACGACATCAACGAATCAGGCTACAGATTCAACTATAACGTACTTAATAATTGCTACCTTAAGAGTTACGCGTAGAGAGTTCAAAATGCCTTGATCAGATATAAGCAGTGTAGTTTTCTGACGCATGTCACTCTGACATTGACAGTTGGTTTTGTTTTTATGGCATGGCTACAACGAAAAAATCCACTCGATGCATATTTTACACAAAAAATATCCAATTTATACATGTACAAATTTATTGTTAAATTTGTACATGACTGTCTGGTGCCAAAATAAATAAAATATTATGTACTAAATGTCTATCACAGATAATACATCAATATTGACGATAATTTACATATTACGTCAAATCAATAAACTTATAGTGATTTTACTACTTATATCATCGTTGTGACGCATTTTTTGATTCGTCTAATTTTTTGTGTTAACTTTGTAATGAGTTTCAAAGCTTTTATGAATGCCAGTACCTTTTTAATACTAAGTAAAGTACGTACTTTGTAAATTCATTAATATTTATTTAATATATGTTTTGGGGATGGGATTTGTAGAGAAAGTTTTTATTAAAACTTACTCTGAGGATAAACACTATGTTATATCTGGTTGACGCTAAGTTATTTAATGATGACTGATGTAAAAATATATTTATTAATAATAAGGATGTGCATTTAATAACTTATTAATAATTAATATTATTTAATAACACTCGCTTTGTGAACTTTAAAATGAATAAATCAGTTTTAAAATTAAAATAATTATTATTTTTCCAACAAAATATTGATAATGATAGAGAGTATAAGCTTTGTCAAATGTTGGTCGAATCGACTTTCAATACCTACTTACAAATACCTATTCTAAGCTATGAGATTCTAAGTCATACATAATTATAAAACTACTAGCAGAACCCCGCGGTTTCACCCGCGTAGTTCCCGTTCTCGTGGGAATACGGGGATAAAATATAGCCTATGTGTTATTTTGATGTATAAGCTATATAACTGTAAAGTTTCATCAAAATCCGTTCGGTAGTTTTTGCGTGAAAGAGGAACAAACATCCATCCAGACATCCAGACATCCATCCAAACAAACTTTCGCGTTTATAATATTAGTGGGAATAGTAGGATGCAAATATCATTTCATAGCAGTAGTACTTGCTGAAGTAAGCATAATATGTCTAACAGGCAGACAGAAGGGCGGAACCCATTAATAGTTTCTTTTTCACCGTTTTGGTACGGAACTACGGAACTCAAAAAATTAAAACGGGAATTCAGAGGTCTTTAGTATTGAAAATAAAAATCTGTAAATAACCATTTCAATTACATAATATATTACGTAAATGGTTTTATACATACATAAATTATATCTTAAACAGTAAATTTTATAATGTACATTATAATCATCATTAAAATAAATGCATCTATTAATATTTCTCTATTAAAATGACTATATTAATTCGTTATTAATTAAAACATTTTACAAAATATATTTGTCTAGTCAAATTCTTGAAGTTGTCAATATCTTAATCATAAAAAAATAACTGACTACGTATAAAATATAAGAAGAAAAATATTCAGTCTACAGATTTTCATAAAAAAGTTTTGTCATTTTGATCATTTTGCTTCCGGGGACAACTGACAAATATATATTTTTTTAAGTTTAAATTACCTAAACATACGTTCGGGCCATAAGTTTAAAATAATTCTTTTAAACTACAAAACCAGCGATCTTATAGGATATGCCTATATACTGATGTAAATCTCTGTATTATAATATGCAGGTATTACAATATATTTCCAAAAAATAAATGCATTTGCATGTACTGTATATACATCACAGTTATTTTTTAATTAATAGACAACAATAATTACTTAATGTACTTATATTAAAAATATGTCACTTAAATTTAATTTGAAAATAATAAAAGTCATCACAAAAAGTTTATAAAATATAAAAATCGTTGTAAGCAGTCTTATTTACAGTTAAATATAAATAAAAAATTAATCATAACATTAGTTTTCGATATAAACAAAGATTTTTTTAAATAACAAACGCATCAGGTATTCTTATTTTTCTATTTCACATTTAGCACAAAATGTTATTTGATATTGAATTTAACACAATTATTAGATCATTTCTTCTACTATTATAGGTACAAATAGTCTTTAAATAATACATCCATAATTTCACGCCTTTACCCTGTCGGGATAGGCATATACAGTTGTTAAACAATCTCTATTTATTTCTTAATCTTATTTACCCAAAACTTTTCCAATTATTTTTTTTATATTTGTTTTTTTGCTAGACACTATTACCTATAAAAGGGGGGTCCCCTACTCACAGTGTAAGTTGAAAGGGGAATACCCTTAGTACCGTAAATACCCTCTGGTGCGTTTTCGTACTCCACGTCATAGTAGATTCCTGTTTGATTCTGAAATTAAGATTGAATACATCAATAATATAAGACGACAGTTTTGAATTAATTTAGTAAAAAATTAATATATATATATATATATATATATAATCTCACGCCTTTTTTATCCCCGAGGAGAATATTAAAAATACTACGAGTTATATTATTATGGTCATATTGCACGCTCGTATATACATACCTATATTATTTTTTCCTATTGCACGCTATGATTACACTGCGGTCGGTACTAATACAAATTATACTGGGGTAATTTTGTACGCTATTATTATCATTATTCCATGCAAAGATATTAAAGTAACGATGAATTATATTCATACTGCGTGCGTTTTGAAAATTAATCCGCTAAGAGTGGCTAAAACATGTACATACTCACTTCTTAGCGTATATAGGATACAACAATGACGGCGAAAGATGATACGGAACGAATAATAAAGAAAGAGACAGCTATCTGTCAAGAGGTTGCACTTGAAATACGATTAGATCGGTGATAGAAAATGCAAACATTGTGACTAAATAAAATTTGGTCAATTACCTACATTTGTTGGCCCCATTTTCCGCGCTCTAGTAGCATATCTACGTTTTTTTATATATAATATCTTTGACTGTGGTCCACATACTGCACGCTAGCACTCAATATTACACCTTTCCAATACTGTACCTACACTGGGTTCTTCGATTATGTATACTGTGACATGGATGAGGGTATACTCACATGCATACTCCTCGCCCTGGACTTGGGCCGAGGAACCAGCAGGTCAGCCCGTTCCTGGACGTGGCTGGAAGCTTCTGAGCTGGTGGACTCCGTCGCCATGTGGTTAGTATACCCTGGATAACAATAAAAAAACAGTGATAGCCTTACGGTTAAAGAGCCTGATTGACATGATGAAAATCAGTGAGGCTCGGGTTCGAATCCTGGCATGTACCAAGTTTTTCAAAACTTACGTACATATCACTAGCTCGACGGTAAAGGAAAACATCGTGAGGAAACCTGCATGTCCCAGAGTTAATTCTGAGACATGTGTAAATAGACCCGGTCCAGCCATGGGCTCACCACCTATCATGTTTTAGGGGTCGAATATTCTCGCGAAAAGTGGGTATTTCCAGAAATGGAATAACTCTGCCTACCCCCTCAGGGATATAGGGCGAGAGGTTATTTATCATCATCAACTTTCCTCAGAAAGTATTTGCATACATACTCCCACTCGAGCCTAGACTAGACACAACGAAAACCTACCAACCGTTTAACGTGCCTTCCGAAACACGGAAGCGCTCGCAATAATGCCGCCAGGTGGTCAAACCCCATCCAGTGACTGACCGCGCCCAACGCTGCTTAACCTGCGTGATAGCTTCAAACACACCGATACTGCAGGGCTACGAGCGCTACGTAAGACCTATCTGAAATTAAACTTACCATACATGTTGTGGTGAGATGCGGCGGTGTTAGCTCTCGAAGCAACAGTGTTCAATGTACCAGTGTGGTGGCCATGGAGTCCCATTCTGAACAGAAAAATAACAATTTATTAAAGCTTGGCTACGGTAAAATGAATCCTATGTCACCCAGACCGTAAAACAAAATTCACACACGGTTATTTTAGGCAAACTAGACAGTGGCCCCGATTCTGCTTTACAGCGACTAAACTTATTTTAGTTTAGTCCTATCAGTTTCTTTCTCCTAGAAAAGAAAAGAGACGAGAGATATTTAGTTCTGTCAAATTAAAATTAGTCCTGTCGACTAAGGCGTGTTTGGCAATTTTAGCGACGATGTAACAAGGTCGTGGATAAAAGTGACAGATAAGCACGTTCACAAGGTTCAAATTTGTTGGTTTTTACATGTTTGACATTACTCTACAATCTATGATTTGTTTCTGTTCTTTTTCTTCCGTATTCAATAGAGAAGGACAGGCTAACTTAAAAGTAGGAATTTTAGCTGGTCTGCAGAATCGAATCCATTCTGAGTACAATGGGTACTAAACAACTGATAAACAACTTAAATAAATATTACCTAAACACCCAGACACGAAGCCAGAGCTGAGATAGCTATCCCAGTGGTTAAGGAGGCCTTCTTATTTGTAAGGCTCGGGTTCGATAAGTATCAATAAGTTTTTCAAAAGCTTACACATTTATCACTAGCTCGGTGAAGGAAAACATCGTGAGGAAACCCGCAGGTCCCAGAATTAATTCTGAGACGTGTAAAAGACCCGGGTCCTTAATAGGGTTGTGTCCTACCTAGTCAAATCAGTTACTTTTTACTATCTGTCAAAACGAAATTTTACTATGGAAAATGTACTGAAATAGCAAACCGTGACGTCATAGTTTGTAGTACTCAATTGCAGCACTTTCTTTGATTATTTATTATTTTTAAATTTGCTATAATTGTAAATTGAAAATCGAAATACATATTTGGAGGTGTTTTGGGATAATCTTTTTAATGTATGACTACTCGCAATAGGGTTGTGTCCTACCTAGTCAAATCAGTTACTTTTTACGATCTGTCAAAACGAAATTTTACTATGGAAAATGTACTGAAATAGCAAACCGTGACGTCATAGTTTGTAGTACTCAATTGCAGCACTTTCTTTGATTATTTATTATTTTTAAATTTGCTATAATTGTAAATTGAAAATCGAAATACATATTTGGAGGTGTTTTGGGATAATCTTTTTAATGTATGACTACTCGCAATTTAATTTCGATGCTGTCAACTACCCAATTATTGTCTATTTATAAATTGTAATCCCAATCGTCTTTATTTTGACGTACGTTGCTTCTTCCGTACATCTGTCATTACAGCCAGTGAAATAAGAGCAAGCAGTGATCGCGTAACAAATGTCAAATAAAGACGATTACAATTATATATAGACCCCAAGGCTGGCGATGGGCTCACCACTTATCACTTTCAGGGGTCCAAAGAATAGACTGCTGAAATTTGGGTATTTCCAGAAATCCAATATGTCTGCCTACCCCCTCGGGGATAAAAGGCTTAAGTTTTTTTTATATACCTGGGCAATGGGACGGGCGGCAAAGTGGGGTAGCCGCCAAACATGGCGGACGAAGGCCGCGTCACCATTGCTTGCGCAGGATCAGGTTGCTGTAACAAAAATCACACTATCATCATCATCATTTAAGGATTTCAGAGCATAGTTTACAATAACCATATGAATAGCTGTTGGGTATAGAAACGTCACTTAAGAAATTAGAAATTATTTATTGAACACTGTTCATTACAATTACTAGCAGATGGAATTGCAATTGAATAAAGTTCTTGGAACAGAGTTTATAATTGGCATGTAATACTTGAGTCAAGCATTTAACAAACATAGTCAGATAGACAGACGGACGGACGGGAATTTCGGCGTGAGCATATTTTTTTGCAATTGTGTTTTAAATTTAAACTTACCGCATAATGTTGCGCTTGCGCCATGGCTTCTGCTATTTGTGCCCATCGCATTCTTTCTTCTAATGTCACCTGAAAAAGATATATTCACCATATAATTTGAGAAGCAAAAATAACCACTCTAAAGAGTAAAAAAACCGACTTCAATCTTCAACTTATATGGTTTTCTCATAGATGCCGTTGTCAGAACTGGACGAAATTTCTGGAACAATCTGGAAGCACCAGCTTTCAAATAAAAAAGAATCATCCAAATAGGTTCACCCAGTCAAAAGTTCTGAGGTAAACAAACATAAAAAAATACAAACGAATTGATAACCTCCTCCTTTTTGAAGTCGGTTAAAAAGAAAGAGCAGTGATAGCCTTACGGTTAAAGAGCCTGCTTCACATGAAGAAAATCAGTGAGGCTCGGGTTCGAATCCTGGCATGTACCTACCAATGAGTTTTTCAAAAACTTACGTACATATTTATTTATCACTGGCTCGACGGTGAAGGAAAACATCGTGAGGAAACTCGCAGGTCTCAGAATTAGTTCTGAGACATGTGTAAACAGACCCGGTCCGGCGATGGGCTCACCACCTATCACGTTTAAGGGTCTATACAATATCTCGTGAAAAGTGGGTACATCCAGAAATGGAATACATCTGCCTACCCCCTCGGGCATAAAAAGGCGTGAAATTTTGTTTTTTTTTATAATTGGGGACAATGACATTGGGCTTGACATACCTGATAAGGCGGTTGTCCCACCGGTGGAGTCTTGATGGTGTTAGCGGCCATGTAGTTGAACACAGGTGAACCCATGCCCACAGCTTTCTGCTCCCGAGACCATTTTCGGCTGTGATGCAAAAAGAAACTTATACAGTCAAGAGCACGTGGAGGTACACATTGGACTTTGTAACGTTCTTATTAGAGGTCAGACTCGCTGCAAGTGTAAAGCTTCATGTGCTCTTAGCTGTACTTTGTATTGTACAAGCTTTTAGGGGTGGAATTTTGCAAAATCCTTTCTTAGTAGATGTTTTCACTGTATTAGCTATCTATGTGCAAAATTTCAAGTCTCTAGACCCAGTGGTTTAGGCTGTGCGTTGATGTATCACCAGTCAGTCAGTCAGTTTATCATTTTATATATATATTGATATATTGATTGTGTAAAAGAGTAATGTGTTGAGGAGTTTCTTTAGCCAATCTCTCTCTGCTGTTTACATTTAGCCAATCTTCATGGACGAGTTTAGAGTGCCTTGTTATTATAAACTATTGACCTTTAAGTGTATATTCAATACCTACAGAAAATAAATGAGTTTGCTTTGACTTCTTTTTTTTTTTATTAATAATAGGCAAACCATTCATCTGCCATCTCACCTGATGGAAAGTGATGATGCAGACGACGATTAGTCTAGGCAATGAAGCGGATTTTTGTATGAAGACCCCAACATTAATTCCTCAGTCGATGAAACTTTGCAGGATTGTAGTATAGTATGAGACAATACTTGCATAAAAAAATCCAAAAAAAAACCTAACCGAAGTTAGGTATTTTTACTGAAATACTTATTTATTTGATATCTTTGTTGGGAAAAATGCTCAGTCAAAATTTTCTTCTCCAGCAATATTCATGTGTGTTAAGAAAGCTATATGCGAAATATCCAAATAAATCTCCTGGTAGAAACAACAAAACTCAGACGTATATGTACCTTGCTCGGGAAAATTGCTCAGTCCATTTTTTTAACTGGAATGTCATTTAATGGTCGCTGTGGACTTACAATAGGAAAATCCAAAATAAAAACCTTCTGGCTACATTATTTTTAGAAATTATCAAATTATCAATAAAAAAAAAATTTTTTTTTGGTATAAAAACCTAACTTCGGTTAGGTTTTTTTTTTGGATTTTTTTATGCAAGTATTGTCTCATACTATACTACAATCCTGCAAAGTTTCATCGACTGAGGAATTAATGTTGGGGTCCACTACCTTTATTGCCTAGACTAGATGGAGCATGTTTGCCTAGATAATGCCTATTCACTCTTGCCTTGAAGAGGTCCAGGTTATAGCGTTCCGGAAACAGATCCGCAGGCAGGGAGTTCCATTCCTTAGCCGTTCGCATTAAAAATGTTGAATCGAAGCGCTTTGTGCGAATATTAGGTAGGTCTACAACGTAAGAATGAAATCCCAACCGATGCCCCGCTTCTCCTCAACTATAAATACCGAAGCGGTGGAGTCGCAATCACTTTCAATAAGTGGACTTTTAAGCCCCTACATTGAATAAAAACACTTGATTTGATATGAATAAGAAAGTAACCTGTATAATAGGGTGGGCCGTTATTGTATATTGTAGAAGAATTTTTTTTTTAAATATCTTGCGGGCTTATCGTGAAAGGGGTGTCTTACGATGACTTTAGATTGTATGTAAAATATAGTTCTGATAGAACTCCATCTTCAGCTTCCGGATTGGATTTGAAATTACGAAATTATGAAAAAAAGTCGCGATTGTTCTGTGCCATTATAACGCAGTAAATGTAGTACCTATAATAAATTATTTATCATTTAAATACATGTTCCAAAGATATACACACACCGGCACAATTAGCGGAACAGAAAAAAAAGGGAGTATTTACGCATTTTTGCGTGTTACTGGCCGGCTAAACAAGCTTTTTTTAAATTTGGGTTTTAATTTAAAAATGGAATACTAAGCGACTGCCCTTTTTTTCATTCTTTTGTTTTAATTTTCATTGATT
This sequence comes from Ethmia dodecea, assembly GCA_963855545.1. NCBI lineage: Eukaryota > Metazoa > Arthropoda > Insecta > Lepidoptera > Depressariidae > Ethmia > Ethmia dodecea. Next base: position 900,227 of record OY979463.1, on the reverse strand, counting down.
CATTTTTTCCACCGCTTGTCCGTTTTTAGAAGGTTCGTGAATTCCATTTGAAAAGCTTTGAATTGCAGTTTTTGAGGCTTTTGAGTTTTTTCGCATATTGATAATTTACGAGCATCTAATTATGCCTGATTTAACGCCATCAGAAATCATTAGGGCAGATCAAATGAGGAGAAATGGTCAAACCTACAGATCGATTGCCAGAAGCCTTCGTCGATCGTTATCAACGATTTATCGTAGCATCCAACGATACAGATTGACGAATGCTCTAGTGAGAAGGAGAGGACAAGGCCGGAAAAGGTGTACTTCAAGGAGGGATGACCGTTTTCTCCAACTTCAAGTCCGACGGAACACGAGACTAACGGCGGTGCAGGCTCGAAATTTACTGGAAGAGGTACGAGCAGTAAGGATGAGTGAGCGGACAGTTCGTAGAAGATTCGAAGAAGTGGGTATAGGCTCGTATGTGCCCGCCAAAGCCCCAAAACTTGAGAGACATCATCGCACAAACCGTCTACACTTTGGTCGTGAACATCGTGATTGGGACTTCGACGACTGGGGACAGGTTCTTTTTACTGATGAATGCAGAGTTATGTTAAATCAAATTGATGGAAGGCAGCGAGTATGGAGACGCAAAGGAGAACGGTATATCCAGTCTAATTTTGAAAATACAGTTGCATATGGCGGCGGTTCAATTATGGTCTGGGGAGGAATATGTTTAGGAGCTCGTACGGAGTTAGTAGTGGTCGATGGCGGGAATCTGAATGCTGATCGGTATATCAGGGAGATTTTAGAAGAACATGTTGTGCCATTTGCCCCCTTTATTGGTAACAACTTCATTCTAATGCAGGATAATGCTCGGGCTCACAGTGCTCGCACAGTACAGACATACCTAAACCATGTTGGTATAACGGTGATGGAGTGGCCAGCACGGTCCCCCGATATGAACCCTATAGAACACGTCTGGGACTTGCTAAAGAGGAGTGTAAAGTCAAGAATGCCCCCTCCCAATAATCTCAACGAGTTGCGAAACGCATTACTTGAAGAATGGCAGAGGTTGCCCCAAGAAACCATTGATAACATCATCCGCAGCATGCCCAGACGGATGGAAACCCTCATCAGAGCACGAGGAAGAAACACTCGATATTGAACAGTCATTGAAATTGTTGTTAAACTTTGGAAAATCTTGAATTTTCTGCTGTTTCTCTATAATTAAAAATCGAAGAAAAATGCATTTTGTTTAATTTAATTTTTATTTTTATAAAATTTTAAGTATGGTGTTACAAATGAATGTCAGAACATGTTAATTTAATTGTTGTTTCATTTTAAATAATATATTGTTTAAAAATTACATTCATTGTTCTAAATTCCCTCTTTTTTCTCCTTTTTTTTTCTGTTCCGCTAATTGTGCCGGTGTGTGTATTTATGTATTTTAAAAAAACACTCAATTTGTGTAATATCACATACAAAAGCGGAAAAGGATTGGCGATGTGAAGAAAAGCCAGATAAAGAGTATCCAAAACCGACGGGCATGTATAAACCGATTGATGGATGTGGATGAGGCGCGAGAGGTATGTCTGGATCGTAGCAGGTGGCGGGCTATTGTATCTGTCTACCCCTTCGGGAAAAAAGCGTGAGCATAATGTATGTATGTGAAAAGGAAAGATCCTCAGTATCAATGCTGGTTTTCAGTATCCTCCTTCGAGTCGCTTCGCTGGAAACTTCGAAACGGTTCATGCACCAAAAAGGCATTTGAAAAAACCGACTTTAACAAATAATACTAAAAAATACAGTCGAATTGAGAACCTCTTCCTTTTTTAAGTCGGTTAAAACAAGAATCATCGTAATCGGTTGTCGTGATATTGAGTTATACGTCCATTTGTCGCGGATACTTAATGCAAATTTAAGACTTTATATGGGTTTCTTATGGATACCATTGTCAGAACTACCATTGTCATCCCCGAAGCGGAGACAGCTGATGGACTTAGAGGGTCCAAGTTCTGCGGAGCTAGTGCTGCTAACCAGATAATTGCCTGTGAGTATTTTATTATGTACAAGCTTTTCAGCAGACTGATATAAAACCGACCTCAATCTTCAACTTATATGGTTTTCTCATGGATGCCATTGTCAGAACTGGACGAAATTAATTGGGACCAATCTGGAAGCACCAGCTTTCAAATAAAAAGAACATCCAAATCGTTTCACCTAGTCGAAAGTTCTGATGTAACAAATAAAAAAACACAGTCGAATTAATAACCTCCTCCTTTTTGAAGTCGGCTAAAAAGAAGAAACAGCCACTCTTAGTGGCTTTGCTCAAGAGAGAGTGGAGGAGATTGGTTAAGGCCGTTGCCCGAAGGCACACAGACAGTTTCTGTTTACCGTAGGTTTAGATTAAGATGCAAGCATGTTATTAAATTCTGATATCACTACATAGTATAAAACACAGTCGCTTTCTCTGTCCCTATATCCCCATATCCCTATGTCCCTATGTATGCTTAAATCTTTAAAACTACGCAACGGATTTTGATGCGGTTTTTTTAAATAGATAGAGTGATTCAAGAGGAAGGTTTTAGTATTAGCATTGCATCCGTGCGAAGCCGGGGCGGGTCGCTAGTAAGGCTATAAATAAAGAAATAAAAAGAAGAAAGAACCCAAAACATACCTCCAAGACAGCAAAGCAGCGAGGGTCAAGGCTATAACTAAAGCAGCGGCCAGTGATGCTCCGACGGCCACTCCAACCACCTCGCCATCAACTTCACAGGTGGACCCATAGTAGCCTGACGAACAACTGTGGAAGAAAATGAAAATGTATAAGAATTACACTTCGTCAATCGTCTAATATTATGGCACTTTGAACTTGTCAATGAAGATTGGCTAAATGTAAACAGCAGCCCATCTCCACCGACGAGTTGCTTCCAAATTCAGAAAGAGAAGAACCAGCAAGAAACTCAACGGCAGCTCTTTTTAATCTCATGTCTTATTAAACATACAATCATAATTATTATTATAAACCATATTTACTAGTAAGACATGAGATCAAAAAGAGCTGCCCTTGAGTTTCTTGCTGGTTCTTCTTGTACTGCATTTGGAAGCAACGCGTCGGTGGAGATGGGCTGCTGTCTACAAATGTAATCTAAATAGCCAATCTTCATGGACAAGTTTAGTTAGAGTGCCTGTTTAGACTATTGACCTTTCTAAGTGTACCCTTTGTACCTATTGGAAATAAATGATTTCTAACTTTTGGCTATCCCAGCAGACCCTTAGTGGCTACGATCAGTCCTGGCTATAAGCTATATAAACAATTGCTTAGGGCATTCTGTCTGGGGAGCACTAGAGACGACCGAGAAAAAAAACGAGCACGAAAAGTAAAGGAATTTCAAAATCCGGACGTTTTAAATTGACGTTTGGTTAGGTCGCAGTCATGACCTCACGAAAGCAGTGATAGCCTTACGGTTACAGAGCCGGCCGAAAATCAGTGAGGTTCGGGTTCGAATCCTGGCATGTACCAATGAGTTTTTTAAAAACTTACGTACATATTTATCACTAGCTCGACGGTGAAGGAAAACACCGTGAGGAAACCCGCAGGTCTCAGAATTAATTCTGGGACATGTGTAAACAGACCCGGTCCGGCGATGGGCTCACCAACTATCACGTTTAGGGGTCCAATGTATCTCATGAAATGTGGGTATATCCAGTATTGGAATACCTCTGAATACCCCCTCGGGGATTAAAGGCGTGAGATTATTTATTCTCACTTCATACAGTATTTTTTTTTATTAATCTTTATAGTTCACTTAAGGATAGGGGAAGATTGCTTAGGGCATCCAGTTACCTTAATCCGGCACTGCCTACGATATACAACCTAAAACATACCTGCAATAAGGTTGCTTATTGCTGTATCGGCAGACGCCTCTCTCGTTGCAGTGGCTTGAAGCACAGGCCTTGCAATCACGGCCAGCTTGCGTCACGGAGCCAACAGAAGCGTCCAATGTTGTGTCTGGGCACGCGCATCTGTTAGACAAAGTTAGCTGGTTAAAAAAAATCGGTTGTCTGTAAGGCTACCCGCACACACTCAATATTATTGTCAAACTAAAATTGACAATATTACTTATCAATATATGGCCCCGTATACTGCAAAATATGACAATACAATCCGAAAACGCTCAATATTATTGACAATACTTCTATTATTGACAATAATATTGAATGTGTACGGGTAGCCTAAAGTCGGTTTACTGACAATAGTTGAATGTGACAACGTCATAACGGGCCATTCACACGAGGGCAATCCACTAAGACAATCCACTAAGACTGCATACAAAAAAAACTTGAGGACAATCCATTCCATTGTCCTCAAGTTTTTTTTGTATGCAGTCTTAGTGGATTGTCTTAGTGGAATGGCCTCGTATAAATGGCCCCTAAGAAAATACTGATGGAATAAATTGTGCCTCTTTGTCGCTCGTTGCGCGCTCTCGCTTGCACTGGAACGCCGCATACGTCATACTTTTTCGTGCACGCAGCCCGCTCCATCAATTTATAAGACGTTGTCACGTCAAAACAGTTCTTTACATGTTTTAGGGATTTTCGAGAGCTGTAAGTCCTTACGGTTATAGAGCCCGCTTCTCATGATGATCATCAGCGAGACTCGGGTTCAAATCCTGGCATGTACAGTCAACAAAGTTGTTAGTGTTACATGGCCAAAAATTAAGATTCACTTTTCTCTTCAAGCCTTAAATGTATTTATAGTATTTTTTTGGTAAATTATAGGGATCAAAGATACCTTTCGAAATAAACATTAATCAATAAGATTTATTTATGACTTCCCCAGAAAAATGAATTCTTAGTTACTGGCCATGTAACCCTAACAACTTTGTTGACTGTACCAATAACGTATATATTTTTCCTAGCTCGACGGTGAAGGAAATCATCGTGAATAAACCCTCAGGTCTTAGAATTAATTATGAGACATATGTAAATAGACCCGGTCCGGCGATGGGATCACCACCTATCGCGTTCAGGGGTCGAGAGAGTTTCCAATGAAATACTTATGCCTTTGTAGCGACACTGAGCGGTACTACATAGAACTAACTTAAGCGCCATTGACTATTACCACAGAATAAGTAATAGTACTACGTACAGAAGGTTCACTGTAAACAAATTCCCCGTTTAGGTATGCCAAACGTGCCTAAATATGGCCATCTCTTTCTATCGCATGCAACGCGCTCTTTCGGAGGCGGAGCCTTAGATCTAGGGTTTCCAGCAGCTCGACCCATTAAATTATACGTTAGTAGTAGTAGTTAGTATAAAAGTGTATTTTACCTGCGATATTACGATTATTCTTTACTTAGGTACTCAAGACCACCCAACTAAACAAAAGCTGTGTAATTTGCTTTTAGGTTATGTTATGACTTCAAAACTGCCTGTTTCTGCAAAATGTAGGTCAAAGACATACAACTTAGTTATCTACATACATACATTATATAATGTAAAGAAAAATAGTTTATTAAAAGTCAATATCTATACAACCAATGTGCGGCAACCATTACTAGACCGCCGGGTGGCGGCAGGCCGCATGTACTATCAGCAAACGCTAAGCCTGATACATTTGGAAAAACTGTCGCTTGTAAGCTCAAATTTTATTACCCTGACCCTAATTAGAGTTACACAATGAGAAGCCAGTAACACCGTCTTTTTTTTCTATTGCGATCCATTCATCGACACTAAATGGTCATAAACATGAAAGAAACACTTTTTTGTAATTGTCATTGTAATAAGTGAGGGCTTTGTCGACACGGGGTGGGAAAAGATAGCTGCTCGCTAAAATGACACTTAGGTGTATCAGGCAGAACTTATTTCGATAGTACTTGTAGCGGCGCGATGACGTCACGCAGTGTGCCTCCCCTGCTATTACTTATTCTGTGGCCATAGACGGCAAATTCAAACGAGTTTGTATAAAATACAACTGTCCAACATCAACCGTTGCCGTTGGACCGTGGTCAGTCACGATCACCTCGCCTGAAGGAAGATCTTCCCTTTTCACGATGGAGGCTTTCCCCCTATTTTCGGGAATGAAAGACGTAAGTTTTTTTTACCTGAAACCTCCCCAGCTATTAGTGCATGTAGCAAGCTGATGACAGTCGTTGAGGTCAGTAGACGCGCACTCGTCGACATCTGCAAATAAAATGTCAGTTACAACCTCAGGCAAACCATTATCAACCCGTAACTTTCCATAAGTCTTTCCTCACATGAGTAAGTATGGCCACCGCGGATTAGGAGATGGTGTTAGGCTAGTGGCCACCTGAATGTCAGAATTTTCAAGCCCCCAAGGGTATCTGACATGGCTTAACGACTTCCATTGTGCGTAACAAAATTTTTGTAATTTTTTTTTATAATGTAAGTAGGTACCTAAAGCTAAAACGGAAAACCCTAAATAAATTTCTGTCTCGTTGGACGCCATAAAAGAATCAAAATCAAATTGCTTATTCAAAGTAGGGACTTATAAGTTCACTTATTGAAAGTCATTTCAACTCCAACACTTCATATATATGCATATCATATATGCATAGCATATATGGTACTAGCGACCCGCCCCGGCTTCGCACGGGTGCAATACTAATATACTAAAACCTTCCTCTTGAATAACTCTGTCTATTAAAAAAAACCGCATCAAAATCCTTTCCGTAGTTTTAAAGAATTAAGCATGCATAGGGACATAGGGATATAGGGACCGAGAAAGCGACTTTGTTTTATTTATTTTTTTTTTTTTACTAAAAAATGGGCTTGCTCTTGACCCCAGACTAGCCCGAGAGCAAAGACGGGGCCTACGTTGGGACGAGCTTGCCCAGAAGATGCCTGTTCACTCGATCCTTAAAGGCTTGTAGGTTATATGAACTCGGAAATACAGACGCCGGCAGGTAGTTCCACTCCTTGGCGGTGCGCATAATAAAAGAACTTGAAAAGCGCTTTGTGCGTATAGGTGGGATATCCACCAAGTAGGGATGAAGCCCAGCCGTGCGTCTGGAAGTCCGATTGTAAAAAGGGGAAGGTGGGATGAGCTCGTGCAGCTCTTGGGCACACTCCCCGAAATGCAATCTATAGAATACCGACAGACTGGCAACTTTGCGCCGATGGGCTAAAGATTGCAGCTTAGTCACCATCATCTCGTCACCAATCATTCTCCTGGCTCTGCGCTCTACAGAGTCTAAAGCGGCGAGTTGGTATTTAGCTGAGCCATCCCAAAGGTGGCTGCAATACTCCATACATGATCGGACTTGAGCTTTGTAGAGTGTTAGAAGCTGTCCAGGTGTGAAGTATCGCTTAACCTTATTAAGGATGCCCAGTTTTTTGGCCGCAGTTTGTGCCTTGGACTCAATATAGGTGCCGAAGTTGAGGTCTGAACTCAACTCCATGCCAAGAAGTTCTAGGCTGCCGGTAGTAGGTACAGATGCACCCCGAAAAGTAGGAGTCAGGTCAAATGGACTCCGTTTAGCGGAAAACAGACAGGCCTGCGTCTTGGTGGCATTAAAAGTGACCAGATTAGCGTCACCCCATTGGGAGACGCGACTTAAGGCCAAGTTCGTTCGCTCTACCATGGCCTCTCTCTGTGAACGTATATCTTCCCTACTGGCTCTTGCACTGGCCAAATATCTCTCTACAATCGTACTGTCGTCTGCGTAGCCAACAATGCTAGGTTGTAGCATGTCATTGATGTGGAGCAGAAAGAGGGTTGCAGAGAGAACAGACCCTTGAGGAACACCGGCGTCAATGGCCATGAGGTCCGAAGAGCAGCCGTCAACGACCACTCTGATTGACCGTTCGCTCAAAAAGTCCGACACCCACCTGCAAAAGTCAGAAGGGATGCCATAAGCAGGAAGCTTGCTAAGGAGACTTGCGTGCCAAACCCTGTCAAAAGCCTTTGAGATGTCGAGAGAAACAGCAAGCGCTTCCCCGTTTTTCTCAATGGCTTCGCCACAGCAGTGCGTAACATACACTAGAAGATCCCCAGTAGACCGATATACTATGTAGCAGGAGAAGTGGGGCAAGAAACTCTTCAAAACATTATTTTTATCAATTCTTACTTAATATTAAATTGGGTTACATAATATGGTTATTTTTCGATGTCGTATTGCGCTGTGCTGGAGGAAATCTGCTCCAAGCAAGCTACATTGTCATTATTTAACACTAGCGACCCGCCCCGGCTTCGCACGGGTGCAATACTAAAACCTTCCTCTTAAATCACTCTATCTATTAAAAAAAAGCGCATAGAATCCGTTGCGTAGTTTTAAAGATTTAAGCATACATAGGGACATAAGGACATAGAGATATAGGGACAGAGAAAGCGACTTTGTTTTATCAGTATAAAACAAAGTCGCTTTCTCTGTCCCTATATCTCTATGTCCTTATGTCCCTATACATATACACAGTTGTAGTGATGATGTACGCCTTTCATACATGTACTATGAATGTGCTTTGTATATGTTTACTCAATAACGGACTACCTCAGCATTTCTTTAGCTTTCCTTTAATAAGAAAAAACTTCAATAGCGCGTTCTAGAACTCACCCTTCAAAGGCAAAACGCTGCCAGCAGGCGTATCGACCCATAGAGCCGAAGCACCGACGTTGTTCGATCGGCGTCTGATCACTCCAAGTATGTGTTTCTGTATGTCCGTTGCTACTGTCGATCGGAGAGTCTCAGGCGTTTCTTGCATCTGTGGAAGAACACCATGTTTTTGACGTGACAACGTCTTATAATTCGATGGAGCCGGCTGCACGAAAAAGTATGACGTATGCGGCGTTCCAGTGCAAGCGAGAGCGCGCAACGAGCGACAAAGAGGCACAATCCATTCCATCAGTATTTACGAAAAAGTATGACGTTGTCATGTTCAACTATCGTCAGTAAACCGACTTTACAGACAACCGATTTTTTTTCATTCTCCTGGCGGGAAGCGGCAAAGAACAATGGCAAAAGTCCATGTGTTTTGGGTACCCCACTTACACCTGCCCACGGAAGACGAAACCGTGTAAAATCTATAGTTCTTGGACAGACTAAGATAATATTATTATGTAATCATACCACATTTTTATAAGTTGGGGTTTAAAAGTTATTCGTAACCTAGTGTATTTTGTAGGTTAATAAGAGATTTTAGGTACCAAAGACGTGTAAGAAAAAGTTTCTCTAGGAAAGAAAATGATTTTCTTCCAACCTCTTTGTTAGAAAATAGCACTGCCTACCACATGCCATATATGTTACTCTATGCCACATAGTGGCAGTAAATGATGGCTTGGGCAAAAAATATCGATACCTATATTAAAATATCGATATTTTTCCAAATACATAATTAGCATATTATATATATCGTCGATATTTTTAATGGAGATATATCGACATTTATTTCACAGTATCGAATTCGTATCAGTTTTAATATATTTTTAACGCAATTCTGGTTTCGTGTTTCATTTCATGTTAGGTACTAAATACACACACCGGCACAATTAGCGGAACAGAAAAAAAAAGGAGAAAAAAGAGGGAATTTAGAACAATGAATGTAATTTTTAAACAATATATTATTTAAAATGAAACAACAATTAAATTAACATGTTTTGACATTCATTTGTAACACCATACTTAACATTTTATAAAAATAAAAATTAAATTAAACAAAATGCATTTTTCTTCGATTTTTAATTATAGAGAAACAGCAGAAAATTCAAGATTTTCCAAAGTTTAACAACAATTTCAATGACTGTTCAATATCGAGTGTTTCCTCCTCGTGCTCTGATGAGGGTTTCCATCCGTCTGGGCATGCTGCGGATGATGTTATCAATGGTTTCTTGGGGCAACCTCTGCCATTCTTCAAGTAATGCGTTTCGCAACTCGTTGAGATTATTGGGAGGGGGCATTCTTGACTTTACACTCCTCTTTAGCAAGTCCCAGACGTGTTCTATAGGGTTCATATCGGGGGACCGTGCTGGCCACTCCATCACCGTTATACCAACATGGTTTAGGTATGTCTGTACTGTGCGAGCACTGTGAGCCCGAGCATTATCCTGCATTAGAATGAAGTTGTTACCAATAAAGGGGGCAAATGGCACAACATGTTCTTCTAAAATCTCCCTGATATACCGATCAGCATTCAGATTCCCGCCATCGACCACTACTAACTCCGTACGAGCTCCTAAACATATTCCTCCCCAGACCATAATTGAACCGCCGCCATATGCAACTGTATTTTCAAAATTAGACTGGATATACCGTTCTCCTTTGCGTCTCCATACTCGCTGCCTTCCATCAATTTGATTTAACATAACTCTGCATTCATCAGTAAAAAGAACCTGTCCCCAGTCGTCGAAGTCCCAATCACGATGTTCACGACCAAAGTGTAGACGGTTTGTGCGATGATGTCTCTCAAGTTTTGGGGCTTTGGCGGGCACATACGAGCCTATACCCACTTCTTCGAATATTCTACGAACTGTCCGCTCACTCATCCTTACTGCTCGTACCTCTTCCAGTAAATTTCGAGCCTGCACCGCCGTTAGTCTCGTGTTCCGTCGGACTTGAAGTTGGAGAAAACGGTCATCCCTCCTTGAAGTACACCTTTTCCGGCCTTGTCCTCTCCTTCTCACTAGAGCATTCGTCAATCTGTATCGTTGGATGCTACGATAAATCGTTGATAACGATCGACGAAGGCTTCTGGCAATCGATCTGTAGGTTTGACCATTTCTCCTCATTTGATCTGCCCTAATGATTTCTGATGGCGTTAAATCAGGCATAATTAGATGCTCGTAAATTATCAATATGCGAAAAAACTCAAAAGCCTCAAAAACTGCAATTCAAAGCTTTTCAAATGGAATTCACGAACCTTCTAAAAACGGACAAGCGGTGGAAAAAATGAATCAATGAAAATTAAAACAAAAGAATGAAAAAAAGGGCAGTCGCTTAGTATTCCATTTTTAAATTAAAACCCAAATTTAAAACAAGCTTGTTTAGCCGGCCAGTAACATGCAAAAATGCGTAAATACTCCCTTTTTTTTCTGTTCCGCTAATTGTGCCGGTGTGTGTACTTGTTTAGATTCAAGCATTTATAAAAAAATACTATTTTCATCGTCCTTTTTACAAATTTGAGAATATGTATAAATAATAATGTAAAAACTGACGATACCTATATCGATATTTTTCACTCGATTTTTATCTATAGTATTTAGAAATGTCGATACGATAAATATAAATTTATTTTTTCACTTGGCCATCCCTAGTGAATGACATGGTTGACGTGATGACACGACGTTCAATTTTACCACAACAACAAAAAAGTTTTTGTATTAATCAAAGACATTAAATTATAATAGCATATAGGGGGCATTGGGAATATTTTCATACAAAACTTTGAAGCTCAGGCGTCATGTTCTTGTCATGTCAGTTAGTATGAACGCGAGCTGTCATTCGGTCGAAATTGTACTAGACTTATTCCACTTGGAATAACTTTTGGCTTCAAATAATCCTCGCTTTGTCCCCTCTATGCCTTATATTATATTTTAATCTCTTTGGTATTAATAGATTTCTCAATCGATCGATTCGTGTTTCAATGATATTTCTGTTTTATTTGACTCAATATTTCCAACTGCTAGATTAATTAAAAAATATGGAAAATTTCGACTTGTTATGAGTCAATATAACAAGCATAGTGTGATACCCCGTGGGTGTTTATTTCAGTGGGTACCAAAGCTGCCGATGTTCTTTCGGCCCGCTGCGCTAAACGTAGTTGCCCTTTGAGTATTAAACCAACCGGAGACGTCACGCGCACTAGTTTCTTTACAAAAAAGTCTGCCAATTTCTGTGGGGGGGACGAGGAAAGAATCACAAATAATGTTAAAACAAACGCATTTTTTGATAAAACAATTAAACACTAGTGTTGGCGACTGGCTGGTAGCCGTGGCAAGGTTTTATAAGAAATATTTGTATATTATTGACATATTCCTTTTTTACGTTTGTTTTGTTAGTTGTCAGTTCAGGTTCATAAGAATTACATGTTCTTTTCCTTAAAAGTGAGTTTTCTTCATATTCTTCAAACTATACAGTCCACATCGTTCGGTAACATTTGGTCCTCCGATCCGTTTAGTAATTGAACTATTTTATTTGGTGTAAATTAGCAAAATTTGGTAAACTGAAATTTTTTCGGAGATCTGTCAAAATTTATTTTCGTTATTATGGTGGAAACTCGCTCAAAGGCAGGTAAAAGCGTAATGACTGACAACTCTGTGGTGCCGGAGGAGCCTCGCACCACCGTCACTTCCGAGGCCGGAGGTGCTGTGGTCCGAGACTCAACCGCACCGCCCGCTGTTTCTGCGGTGGCGACATCCGCCGTTACCCCTGTGCTTGGCCCGGTGGCATCTGAAATGATTCCAGATACCCGCGACCGAGAGGAGATACTCTCAGTCAGTTCGCGACGCAGCACATCGACTATCGTGGCCCAGAGGCTCGCCGTGGAAGCCGAGCTACGCCGCCGTCAGCTGGAACGTGATTTGGTGCTGCTGGAGCAAACAGAACGCAAGCGGAGAGAGGTGGAGGAAATCGAGCTGCAGGCTACATTGGCCGCGCTCGAGGCTGAGAATTCAAGGCAGGGAAGTACACGCTCGCGTGTCAGTTCTCACGCGCGCACACACAGGTGGGTGCAGGACGTCGCAGGCAGTCAGCCTGAGGTCCCTCACGTGCTACCCGTGACCCAGGGCAGACCCGCGCCGCAGACAGCAGCGCCCCTGAGTCACACCATGGCCATGCCCACACAGACCGCTGCGCAAGATACTACCCCACAGGCCCCGACCACCTCAACAGACGCGATCGGTCAGTTAGCCGTCTCTATCTCCCAGCTTGCCGGTCAGTCTAGGAAAGAATCACTACCTACCTTCACAGGCAGTTACAAGGAGTGGTTAACTTTCAAAAATAGTTATTTTAGATCTAGGTCACAGCACTCTCCATCTGTCAACATAACACGGCTGGCTGAGGCGCTGCGTGGTGCGGCCCGCGAAACAGTAGAGGTACTACTGCACACCACAGATGACCCAGACAATATTCTGAGCGTATTGGAGCAGACATACGCTCGTCCCGAGCTTATTGTATCTCAAGAAGTTGCAGCTCTACGCGTCTACCCTAAGGTGGGTGGTGCCGAGCAGCTTAATAAGTTCGCTAATAGGGTACGTAACACAGTAGCTAGTATGCAAGCGCTTAAGCAACGCGACTACCTATACTCGCCAGAGATATTGAGGTGCGTACTGTCAAAGCTCTCAGAGCTTACTAAGGCTAGGTTTACAGACTTCGCTGCAGACACGCAGGAGGAGAACGTCTCCAAATTAGAGACCCTTTCTGCCTTTCTCCTTCGGGAGGCCGATAGGCAGCTCAGGTACACATATGCGCCCGAATATACTACGGCTCCCGCGACAGCTGTGAAACCTACGTCTTCAGTACCTAAACGCGAGTCAGTACATTCTACGTCTACTGAAGTGTCTAACGTCCCTAAATGTTCCTATTGCCAGCGAAATCACGTGTTAACTGTGTGTAAAGAGTTTGGTTCACTGTCTATTGACGATAGATGGCGCTGGGTGCGTGAAACCAAACTATGTTTTAGGTGTCTTAAGGGCGGTGCACACAGATGGAACAGTTGTAAAGCCAAACGTTGTGGTAAAGATGGATGTGCGAGACGCCATCATTCACTCTTACATGGTTTAGCCAATACCACAACACTTCATAGTGCGCCAGAACAACCACCTACTACAAACCCGTGTTTACACACAACTACTAATGTTTCGACTTCTAACTCTAATGAGCGGCACATGGCCGCACCCGACACCGTCACGGTATCCAATGTCAAGGTTCCTGAGCTTCCGTGTAATATTTCAGGAACGCCCCAGCCTCCAGCGCGCCCTCGCGCGCTCTTGAAGGTGCTGCCGGTAGTAGTTAGCGGTGCAGGCGGCGAGTACGAGACATACGCCCTGCTTGACGATGGTAGCTCTGCCACCCTCATAGACGCGGACGTAGCTCTAAGAATCGGCGCCAGGGAAACGTCGAGACAGGCCCTACAAATCGACGGTGTCGGCGGCATGTTTAAAGAAACGACTGTAGGTAACATAAGTTTCTACATACGCGGTCGTAAGAAATCTGAACAGTACCTTATTGAAAACGCAAGGTATATTCATGGCTTAGCTCTGCGCCCACAAACTATACCTAAGGTTAGTCTATGCACCTATAATCATTTGGTAGAGCTGGCAGACACCCTCGCCGTAAATAACGCTACTCCTACAGTTCTGATAGGAGCATGTGACTGGCATTTAACTATAAGTAGAGAGGTACGGTGCGGGAAGCCCTCCGAGCCAGTCGCTACACGCACACTGTTAGGTTGGACTCTACACGGGTGTCTATCAAGCTCCGTTAAGCCAGTAGAGTTTGTCAATCATCTCAGTGAGGAGCAGTGTGATTCTGTAGAGGCTTTAATGCGTGAACAATACAGATTAGACTGTATAGGGATTTCAAAGCTCCCTGCTAAAAATTCTGAGGACGACCAACGGGCCATCGACATCGTTGAGTCTACAGCGCGCCGCCTTCTCTCGGGTCGATTCGAGGTAGGTTTGCCGTGGCGACAGACATCTCCTGGTGGCCTACCTGACAGCTATCATCAGGCCCTGTCTCGGTTCAAGTCCCTCGAGAAACAGATAGCAAAGGACGAAGGGTTCGCGCAGGCATATAGAGGTTTCGTTGAAGGTGTCATACAGAAAGGTTACGCGGAGGAGTGTCCCGCAGATACGTATCACTCTAAAACCACCGTTGACACTTCGTCTTCAAACTCTATTCGTTGGTACTTACCTCATTTCGGAGTTTACCACCCGCAAAAGAAAAAAATAAGAGTAGTTCACGATGCAGCCGCAGCGACTAGGGGCGTCTGCTTAAACGATCTGCTTTTAACAGGACCCGATTTATTGCAGTCTTTGCTAGGCATATTGTTTAGATTTCGCGAGGGTAAAGTCGCTGTTACAGGTGACATAAGGGAGATGTTTCCTCAAATTAAAATAAAAGACTGCGACCGCGACGCACAGCGCTTCCTATGGCGTGAATCTAATTTATCCCCGATTAAAGAATATAGAATGAGTTCCATGACATTTGGCGCCGTGTCTAGTCCTTTCATAGCCAATTATATCAAAAATAAGAATGCCCTCGAGTTCGAGTCTACCTTTCCTGAGGCTGCCACGGAGGTTATTCAAAATCATTATATGGACGATTACATCGGTAGTTTTGATGATATAGATGTCGCCGCTAAAGTTGCAGCCGATGTGTACACTGTTCATAGTAAATGTTGTTTTGAAATGAGATCTTGGTTAGCGAATGACGTCAGAGTCCTGCGTGATATTCCTACAGCCTTGTGGGCTAACCCGAATTCGGAAGCCGTTCTGGCCACAGACGTCAGCACTTTAGGTCTTAAATGGAACCCTTCTACTGACACTATCGGATTTCGTACTGGCTGTTTTGAAAACCCCCCGCCTAAGTTAACGAAACGAGTTGTTCTTTCGCACGTCATGAAGGTATATGACCCGCTAGGTCTGCTTACTCCTACGGTGATTAAGGGTCGTATTCTCATCCAGAACTTGTGGCGTGAAAAATTAGGTTGGGATGATGACTTACCTGCCAGATATGTTACCACGTGGACTGACTGGGCAAAGGAGATCGCGTTGCTAGGCAACCTATACGTCCCGAGATGGTACTTAGGGAACGATTTACATCCGGTTAATACGCAGTTACATATTTTTTGCGACTCAAGTGAATTAGCCTACGCCTGCGTAGCGTATTGGCGTTTCGAACTAGAAGACGGTTCGGTGAAGCTCTGTCTTATTGGTAGTAAGGCGCGCGTCACACCGTTGAAGCCCTGTTCTATACCACGGCTTGAGTTGCAGGCAGCACTGATTGCTGTTCGACTGGCTAAGACTATAGAGGAGAGTCATAGATTGAAGCCGTCGTCAACTACATTCTGGTCCGACTCTACCACCGTTCTTAAGTGGCTACGAGGCGACGCCCGGCGATACAAGCCATTCGTAGCGCACAGAGTAGGCGAGATTCTCGAGCTAACTAACCCGTCAGACTGGAGGTGGGTTCCTACGGACCTAAACGTGGCCGACGACGCTACGAGACTATCAGATTTGAATCACAGATGGTTCACTGGCCCACCTTTCCTGTTGGGGCCTTCGAAGGATTGGCCAGGCGAGCCTGACCTTACTGAGGACGCACCACTTCCCGATGTTAAAGAAGTGTCAGTTCTCCTCACAGATACTGAACTTGTAGGTCCCCCGGTACCAGACCCCAACCGTTTTAGTGTCTGGTTACGGTTATTGCGAGCTTCAGCTTGTGTCATTTTAGCCGCGAGAAAGTTTCGTTCTTTTATTAGTACAAGTTTAAGCCCAAATTCTAAATTATTCACTAATGATGTTTTGTCTCTCACACAGGTGACAGCGTTTGACACAAAGTTAGCAGAGAAATTGCTCTTAGTTAAGTCACAGATAGACAGGTTCGGACACGAAATTTTACTTGTAAGAGAGTCCAAGCTTTTAAATAAGACCAGCCGCCTCTTTCCGTTCTCCCCGAGGCTGCACGACGGTCTCCTTGTGATGGACTCCCGAATCAAGAGCCTCCCCACCGAAGACGAAACAATTAGGACACGCATCCTGCTGGACGATCGCCATCGCGTCGTTCGTCTCCTTGTCACCCACCACCATGTGAGAGCTGGACACGGATTCCACGAGCTTGTCTTCAATGAGTTGCGACGCCGGTTTTGGATTCTGCGCGGCAGACGAGCTGTAAAGACTGTGGCTAGAGAGTGTCAGGAGTGTAAGCGCCGTAAGAAAGCACCTGTTCATCCGCCCTTCGGTGACCTACCCAAAGAGAGACTAGAGCACGTCAGGCCATTCACTAACGTTGGCTTAGACTACTTCGGGCCCATAGAGGTAACCATTGGACGGCGGCACGAAAAAAGATGGGTCGCTTTGTACACCTGCCTCGTTACTAGAGCCGTTCATTTGGAAATAGTTAACACCCTGTCCACCGACTCAGCGATCATGAGCCTGAGAAGATTTATCGCTCGACGCGGCTGCCCCGCCAAAATCATCTCGGATAACGGCACAGCGTTTGTGGGAGCAAGCCGGGAGCTGAAGGCGCTGTTCGGTCGACAAGTAGACGAGTTCGCCGCTAATAATACAATACACTGGGCGTTTCTTCCACCGGCCTCCCCTTTTATGGCTGGAGCTACGGAGCGTATGGTGAGATCAGTCAAGACGGCGCTGAAGGCTACCTTAAGAGATCGCGCACCAAAGGAGGAGATTCTGGTAACCCTGTTGATGGAGGCGGAGGCTATAATAAATTCTAGGCCCCTCTCTTACGTTACTTCAGCCAGCGAAACTCCTATAGCCATCACGCCCTTCCACTTCCTGATCGGTACATCATCGAACGCGCAGTGGTTGGCGGGTGACCTGGACGACGCTGAAATAGCACGGCGCACGCAATGGAGAGCCACGCTCCGTCTGGCGGACCACTTCTGGGCGAGGTGGCTTCGCGAATATCTGCCAACGCTCATACGGAGACCGTCGTGCAACGACCCTTCCCCTGTTCTCAAAGTAGGTGACGTCGTCGTAGTAGCCGACGATACTTTGCCACGAGGTTTGTGGCCTTTGGGTCGAATTTCGCGTACATACCCAGGGCTCGACGGCGTCATCAGGGTTGCAGACATCGCAATCAGGGGTGGGGTCCTGAAAAGGCCCACCAGGAAGCTGGTGCAACTAGACGCCACGGACCAGTCAGCCGCCACTCCGTAACGGTGCTCTGCACCAGGGGTGGGAATGTTGGCGACTGGCTGGTAGCCGTGGCAAGGTTTTATAAGAAATATTTGTATATTATTGACATATTCCTTTTTTACGTTTGTTTTGTTAGTTGTCAGTTCAGGTTCATAAGAATTACATGTTCTTTTCCTTAAAAGTGAGTTTTCTTCATATTCTTCAAACTATACAGTCCACATCGTTCGGTAACAACTAGCTTGAACTAGGTGCACACAAATACATTCACCAATACAAGCACTCCGTGAACTCAAACAAACTAGTTGTATTTAACCGGTGTTCTTAAAAGACCGACACGTTTTTTTGGCAGAGGGGAACGCCTGTCAGTGGCGTCTCCGGTTGGTTTAATACTCAAAGTAGTTGCCGCTTTCCGCCTCCGTCGAAAAGAGAAAAGTATACACACCTCGGGAAGTAAATAAGAAAGCCTCAGATTACATGTGATATGGGCCATTTCTTTTTTTTCTTCCCTAGGTGTGTAATATATCTACTATTTTATTTTTATTCTCGGGGTACTGCATTTGGAACCAGCAACTCGTCGGTGGATATTGGCTGCTGTTTCAGCCAATCTTCATGGACGAGTTTAGAGTGCCTTGTTATTAGACTATTGACATTTCAAAGTTTTTTTTTTACATAAATAAATGATTTTGAATTTTACGTTTGAGCTAATGACTTACCAAGATGGTGTAGTTGACAAACACGCCCTGGTTCTGCTCATCCCCTCTGTGCACAGAATTCACTGCTCCATTCACGAAGTCGTCAGAGAACGGAGTCATCGAGAACGCTGAGTCGATCTGGGAGTAAGCAGACACATCACATAATAATATAATAATTATAAAAAAAAACCTCACGCATTGTATCCCCGAGGTATTCCATTTCTGGAAATACCCACTTTTCATGAGAATATACGACCCCTAGTCGTTATACATGCCTTGGAATTAATTCTGAGACCTGCGGGTTTCCTCACGATGTTTTCCTTCACTGTCGAGCTAGTGATAAATATGTAACTACCTAAGCTTTTTGAAAAAAATTGTACATGCCAGGATTCCAACCCGAGCGTCACTGATTATCATCATGTGAAGCTGGCACTTTAACCGTAAGGCTATCACTGCTAAATAATATAATTTATAACATACGAAATAATTGCGCAGACGACACACTTTTGTCCCCGTATTTTTTTGTCCGCCAAAATAGATCGCTTACAACTGCATCGAGTAACGCACACGAGGGATTTAAAGTATGGCGTACAAAAAGTCCCCCGAATAATCGCGGACATCGAGGGGCGGGACAGGACAAAAAGAGACGGACATATTTTTTTACGATTCGTCGTCTGTGCTGGCTATTAGTGACAGTTCGATCACCTAAGCCGTCAATTCGCAGTAAAAGAAAAATAAAACAAATATCAAACTTATAGGTTAGTACTTACAGCTCTCACAGCTTCGTAGCTCAGTTGCTGGTATGGCTCAGATTCTTTATCTGCCAGCTTATTGTCCCAGACGACCTGAAAACATCAAAGGAATACGTAATTACGACTGGAAACATAATCTACACATCTACACTAATATTATAAAGAGGAAAGATTTGTATGTTTGTATGTTTGTAACGAATAAACTCAAAAACTACTGGATAGACTCGAAAAATTATTTCACCTATGGAAAGCAACAATATCCCTGAACTAACATCTATATACAGGGTGACTTTTTTTACCGTCGGGAAAAAAATTTGGTGTGATAGGTAAGTGTAGGTAATAGATTCATTTGGCAATGTTACTTAAAATTTTTTTTCTTGCTTTAACTAATATATATTACTCAATTGTAGTCAATAATACGCACTGAAATATTTGAAATAGTATTTTAAAAAGAAACAGGCTCGTAGCTTCCATTTATGCGCAATCTACCTACAACCGCCAGCTGCGCGTAGTACTGTGCGTAGTTTTCTAGATTTTGTAAATTTCATTAAATATGAATATATTTAACATTAATCTCGTGTATAACTTCGGCTCTAGATACCTTATACGTCATATTTTTTTCCAGACGGTAAAAAAATCATCCAGTATATAAAAATCAATGGCACTTTTCGTTGTTATTTTATAACTCAAGAACGGGCTCACCTATCTAAACCAAATTTTTAGGGTTTATTTGGACTATTTAGCAGATGGTTTATGTGAAGTTTGCTCAAAATCTGTCAAGTGGTTCTTCATTTATAAGTTGCGAAGCACGTACCGGGCCGCTAGTAGGCTATATTTTATTCCCGTATTCGGTAATTAAACTGGATCCGCGCGGGCAACGCCGCTGGGCGCCCGCTAGTAAATAATACCGCTAGTGACAATAACCAAAAGAGTACAATGGGCGTTCTTATCGCTTTAAGACATGTCTTCCAGACAACCGGATCTATGTAACTGAGCAGTGGCGGCGTTAGGAGTAGGCGATGTGGGCCACCGCCTACGGCCTCGCGGTCCAAGGGGTCTCGCGCCTCGAAGGCCCCCGAACGCAAAAATATAATAGTACATTATGGTACAAGTGAGTAAAGTTGGTGATTACCGCTGAGGCGCCATTGAGACCCGAGCCGTAGGCGAGGGTCATAAGAGAGCCGAGGACGGTAATCATCAATACACACGTGTATCATACGACGTTTTTCAACACACTTGTGAATAAATAATACTAAAAAATCATTTTAAAATAATCATTCGCAATGGCGGGGAAAATTAATTGGTTTTCCAATTTTTTATTTATATAATTTGGAAAAGGCAAAAGGATCTAGGCCCATACAGCCTCGTTTTCCTATGCGCTCGCATCTTACAATGGCGATCGGCCATGGACTAAAAAAATTAGGTTTCTTTTTCTTTGGTTTGTCGTGGATAGCGTTTTAGCCACGTACAAAATGGGGTATTTAAAGTTTTTACAGAGAAAACCAAAGTTATATTTGAGTGAAAGTTTTGTTTATTAAACACGTACAAGTTGAAATGATCTATTTAAATACGAAGTTGCATGAAATGAGCAAGCCATATTTGTGTATTAATTTATTAGTACGATTGAATACGATCTTTTTTGTATCGAAACTTTTTTAAGAACAAAGCAACTCTAGCAACAAAATTGAAAAAAAAAATCTATAACTCACTAGTGAATAATAGCAAACAAAAAGTCTCAGTTTGATTATAGGTGTCATTATGTGCCTAATTGCAGTGAAATTAGAGCCACTTTATGAGCAAGTGTGTTGAAATAGTACATTATGGTACAAGTGAGTAAAGTTGGTGATTACCGCTGAGGCGCCATTGAGACCCGAGCCGTAGGCGAGGGTCATAAGAGAGCCGAGGACGGTAATCATCAATACACACGTGTATCATACGACGTTTTTCAACACACTTGTGAATAAATAATACTAAAAAATCATTTTAAAATAATCATTCGCAATGGCGGGGAAAATTAATTGGTTTTCCAATTTTTTATTTATATAATTTGGAAAAGGCAAAAGGATCTAGGCCCATACAGCCTCGTTTTCCTATGCGCTCGCATCTTACAATGGCGATCGGCCATGGACTAAAAAAATTAGGTTTCTTTTTCTTTGGTTTGTCGTGGATAGCGTTTTAGCCACGTACAAAATGGGGTATTTAAAGTTTTTACAGAGAAAACCAAAGTTATATTTGAGTGAAAGTTTTGTTTATTAAACACGTACAAGTTGAAATGATCTATTTAAATACGAAGTTGCATGAAATGAGCAAGCCATATTTGTGTATTAATTTATTAGTACGATTGAATACGATCTTTTTTGTATCGAAACTTTTTTAAGAACAAAGCAACTCTAGCAACAAAATTGAAAAAAAAAATCTATAACTCACTAGTGAATAATAGCAAACAAAAAGTCTCAGTTTGATTATAGGTGTCATTATGTGCCTAATTGCAGTGAAATTAGAGCCACTTTATGAGCAAGTGTGTTGAAAATATAATTACATAACCAGCAATATATAAATAATAAAAACAATAGAACTAGATTAGTTTATTTGACTATTACAAATAGTTGGCCTCAATAAGGAGTTTTAGAGTTATTAGGGAGTTCAGTATGGCTAAGAGCAGCAAAATTTCTATTTCTTTAATTGTTTGTGGTATACAAGACGTAATAATAAAAAATATATACTTATATATAAATGTTAGTATCAAAATTTTTTTTTTCTTTAAAAGAAACCGTCCTCATCATCCATCAGGGGGCCTCGCAAAATGTATCTGGCCCACGCCAAATTTTGGTCTTGCCCCGCCACTGTAACTGAGATAGACAGATGAGTCTTACCTTTCTGTCATAGAGCCTATCGACCCTCAAGTTGAGGAGCAGGGAGACTACTCTTCGGCAGGGATCGCGGTGGATGCGACGCGCGTATCCAGGTCTGCATTGACAGCTGGATATACCTAGGAAGATATGATTAAAAAAAATGGTTATCTGTAAAATCGGTGAAGTGTATGTGTGAAAGAGAGGGAAGTATTCTGTCGTCTCCGCGCACACATAGTTATGGAGGCGGGATGACAGCCTGGGGGCCAATTCTACTAAATGTCAACTGTTACAGTTGGATGACAATGAGATGTCAATGGGCAGTCGATGGTGTTGGTTGCTCTGAAAAGTGTCAAAATAACACCATTGAATGACCATTGACATCCAACTGTAACCGTTGACATTTAATGGCATTGGCCCCCTGGCCGCTAGGAGTAATGATGTTCTGTGGCCTGGGGCCAATTCCAGTAAATGTCAACGGTTATAGTTGGATGACATGTCAATGGTCAGTCAATGGTCAGTCAATGGTGTTATCTGCCCTGAACAGTGCCTAAAACACCATTGACTGACCATTGACATGTCATTGTCATTTGTCATCCAAATATAACCGATGACATTTATGGAACGGGATCTGTGTGCGAGTGAGACGACAGGAGTGAAAGAGAGACGAGAGTGATGGACGACGTGCTATGAGGACGGACGTGTGTTGTGGAATAAAATTATAAATTTAAAGTGCCCGACTTTCCTTTTGGGGAGCATCCCTCTATATACATACATACCTACTGCTCACGCCATTATCCCACAGGGGCAGAGACGATGGATCGACACTTTGCTCGATCTCTGCATACTTCTTTCGCTTCCTTTACATCCATAAGCCTTTTCATGCACGCTCTTTTAATGAAGTTACCCCAGCATTTTGAAGGACGTCACTTATTTGATCCGTGAAAGTCCTTCTGGGGCGTTCTCGTTCCTTGCATCCTTCAAGATTCGCACCATAAATCTCTTTCGTTACTCTTCATCTAGGAGGAAAGGATTTAAAAAAAACCTACGCCTTTTATCCACGACGGGTAGGAGGTATTCCATTTCCGGAAATACCTACGTTTCACCAATATTGTTGGATCCCTAAACGTGATAGGTGGTGAGCCCATCGCCGGACCGGGTCTGTTACACATGCCTCAGAAATAATTCTGGGACCTGCTACAACAAGACTGTCAAAGATAAAGAAAAAAAAATCGGTTATCCGTAAAGTCGGTTTACTGACGACAGTTGAACGTGACAACGTCATAAGAAAATACTGATGGAATGGATTGTGCCTCTTTGTCGCTCGTTGCGCGCTCTCGCTTGCACTGGAACGCCGCATACGTCATACTATTTCGTGCATGCTGCCGGCTGCATCGAATTATAAGACGTTGTCACGTCAAAACTTACCAGCTTCAGTCCTACACATCTCATTCTGGGCCTGGTCGCAGGTGGAGTCGTCTCCGACGATGCAGGTGTCGATTCTGGAGCAGAAATCAAGAAATACATCGTCAGGTAATCTCACCATACAGTCATAAGCATAACAAAACAAAAGCTTTCTACTTAATGGGCGACTTAGAAGAAACAAGACTTGAAAGACCATATTCTAGCTATAGATTCTTGAGGAGAAGATGCACAAGAAACTCCAGATCAACACATAATTATTTTAAATAATTAATCAATACAGGTTACCTACGTGGTTATGGTTTCAATACTGGAGGAAAATTACAATCAAGTCATTCAATTCCTCATATAACTTACAATATGCGACGCCGCATGTGTGATTCTTATCAAGATAAATATGTGTCTTGATAATTGTATCATAATAAAACTTTGAATTGCTCACAACTGGCATTACCTAAACATTTACGTGAAGCAAGTTTAGCAATAAATTATAAAAATTTAGTTTTTTAGTTTTAGTCAAAGTAATATTTTATTTATAATTTAACCAATTACCTACATACTTACCCTTTAACCTAAGCCTTTAACGGGCATAGGCAATATACATTTTTCATTGGTTATGAATCTTATTTCAATTACATAGAGTTCACTATTTGGTGGTAACTATTTGCATGAAATAGGAATATTATTTTCATGGAAATTATTTGTATCTCAATTCAGAATTTCGATTATAGTTATCAAAGATAATTATTTATCATGATTATCAATTATATTATAATTATCCCTTAAAAATCTGGATAGGACTAACCTTACAGTGGGCTGTGGCCTCCTAAACGTCTGCTGTGGCCTGGGCTGGCCTGGGGTATGGGGCCTCCTGACTGGCGTTTGTGGGAGTGGGATATCATCAGCTGGGATGGCCACACCCGTGCCGATTGATGGGTCATGGTGGCCGACGGCTGCGTGTGGTGCACCATGCGGTGGGGATGGTATCGGTGGTGCTGTAAATTAGAGTAATGTCATGCTTAGCTGTTATATCAATACATGCCTCAACAGACATAAGAAGCTCAAATTAAGCATGCAGATACATCAGACAGAAAACTAAATTTGTCGACATAGCTCGCAGAAGTGGCAATGAGCTGGCCGTCGAACAAGTGATAAATATGTACGTTTGTTTTTGAAAAACTCATTGGTACATCCCAGGATTCGAACCCGAGCCTCACTGATTTTAATCATGTGAAGCAGGCGCTCTTTAACCGTAAGGCTATCACTGTTCTAGGTTAGAGTTAGACTCTATGTCTGAAGTCGTGTCATAGTTGTCTCTTCCCAAGCAGATGGGATACTACGTTAACCCGGTACTGGTGCTTACCGGAGTGCTGCAAGCTTTGGACTCTGGTGGGTCTGACGGTCTCCGTGGAGCTATCGAAGAGGTTGAGGTACGTCCTTTTCCCGTCGATGGAGACGAAGCCTTGCTCCCCAGAAGCAGACACTATGATGTCATCGTGGTCTCCGTGACCGGACGCGTGCACATTCTGGATGTGAACTGGAAAGAGTTCAAAATCTAAATGACTAAATGTTTGAATTTATAAGTCCACTGGAATTCTTCTTCATTGTAACTCAATTAGTTAAGGTCGAGGAGAAGAAGCGGGCACGAAACTCCTCAACACGTTATTCTTTTAATCATATTGGGTTAGGTACCTCCATAATTTTTATTTATAAGGCCGCCAGTTACCTGAAGCTCCCTTCTCTCCAGGACCCTGGATAGCAGACACAGTCACATCGAAGATCTCCCCATATCCTGGCAGCCTGGTCTCCGCAGCCGTAATCACCGGGACTTCCACCTGGTGACGAGTACCGTGGGGCTTGAAGTCCGGGTCGTCCAGCACAATCCCGGGCCGAGGTCGGTACGGATGATATGGTATGCCTTGAGAAGCTGAAAACGAAAGATTGTATTATCATTTTCATCCTTCGGCCATTTGAGGAACATTTACATACATACGTTGTACATAAATAATAGATAGATAAATGCACACACGCTAATATACACACATATCTTGCACGTAAGACCAAAGTAACTAAGAACCTATAATAACTTTTGTACTAATGTTTAGAAAGAGTAGTGATAGCCCTTACGGTTAAAGAGCCGGCCGAAAATCAGTGAGGCTCGGGTTCGAATCCTGGCATGTACCAATGAGTTTTTCAAAAACTTGCGTACTTATTTATCACTAGCTCGACAGTGAAGGAAAACATCGTGAGGAAACCCGCAGGTCTCAGAATTAATTCTGAGACATGTGTAAATAGACCCGGTCCGGCGATGGGCTCACACCTATCACGTTTAGGGGTCCAATGTATCTCGTGAAATGTGGATATATCCAGTAATGGAATACCTCTGCCATAGGTGATGAGCCCATCGCCGGACCGGGTCTGTTTACACATGTCTCAGAATTAATTCTGAGACCTGCAGGTTTCCTTACGATGTTTTACTTCACCGTCGAGCTAGTGATAAATATGTACGTAAGTTTTTGAAAAACTCATTGGTACATGCCAGATTCGTATGGCGTAGTGATCATTATATGACTATTTTCACGTTAGTTGAGTTCGGCGTAAATATTATTCATTCTGCAAGATTAGCTATGCCTCTGCGAGTTTTCTTCAAAATCAAATCAGCTGTCAAACCATAAACAAGAAAGACTGCTTTTCAAATTTGTGTGAAAGTGTGGATGCTTATGTAAGTCATCATTGCATCACCGGAAGAGAGGTGACGAAGACATTATAAATCTTTAAGTGTCTATAGCAAAGTAGCATGATTCCGCTATTTGCTGTCATCTTTAGTTTCCGCATCATGCGGTGCTTTCTCTAAAATCTGACAGAAGTCGGTTGGTTCAGTTTTTAAGGTACTTATGTTTATCAGTTTATATTTTAAGGCATAGAATTGCAGGTCCTAGAATTCAGTCTGACTAAAAAGTATACCACGTTACAGTGACAAAGTTCAGCGATTTGTTCACCACCATTTCCCAAAAAATTATATGTCGAAAAGTGGGAATTTCCCGTAATAGTATACTTCTGCCTACTCAGAGATGACTGGCATGAACAAATGTTTTTTTTTGTTCGTTAGGTCTATTAGTCAGTCTGTTTCTTCTATTGTAAATAACGATCATAAAGACACAAACACACATGGATAAATAAAAGAAGGCTCGAGTCACACACAGTACAAAATATTTGTACGCCAATTTTGAGAAATAATGTTGTTGTCTTTTTTATACTCAGCAAAATAGTATCACTTTTAAAATACTTACTTGGTGCAGGAAGATTATTAATAGATGAAGTCTTGATGACTTCGCTGGAACTAGATGCACTGACTGTTGGAGCATGGGATATCAATCCGTCAGTGGGAGTTGGTGCAGCAATGGATGTTTGAGTCAATTTTGTCTCCACTATAGACGATTCAATAACTGATTCTGTTGTTTCAGTCTTGTTAGTTTTATTGACTGGTTTGTCTTCAACCGGTTTGTATTTTTCTTTGGTCAATTTATCTTTTTCTGTTTCCTTTTTCTTCTCCAGTTTCACTGGTTTCTCAGTTTTGGTTTTCTCAGTCGTGGTTGAAGGTTTTTCTGTTGTTTTTGGTTTCTCTGTTGTCGTAGCTTTTTCTGTTGTTGTTATTTTCTCTGTAGTCGGTCTTTCTGTTGTCGTTGATGTTGTTGTTGTTGTAGAGGTAGTGGTACTGGTTGAAGTAGTTTCTTCTACTGTCGTTGGTTCTTCTTTATCAACTTCAGTAGTGGTTACTTCAGGTTGGTTCGTAGCTGTTTCTTTATCGTGGTGAATGTTATTCTCCTGTTGACTCTCGTTCTCACTCACTGTTTCTTCTTCAGGTTTAGAGTCTTCTAATTCAGGAAGATCATGAGGAATAGGTGGCATAGGCTTATACATAGGAAGGCCAGGGTGTGGGCGTCTATTAGGTGGCCTAGGTCTAGGCCTCTGCCATGGTGGCAGCGGCCTGTGGAACCCTGGCCTATGAGACAGTGGTGGTACAATTTGTTCAGGCAAATTGACCCCATGGTGGGGTGGTCGGTCAAAAGGATATGGGGGCGGCGTCTTGGTGGGATGAAACACGTGCGTCGGTGGGGTGATAGGCTTGTCGAAGTCTGGTGGGAGTGGTGCGACGTCAGATATTCTTGGTGGACCTCTGTTGTTGATCCTGGAAGCCATGGGGCGACCAGGTCTTAGAAGCTGAGAGTTGGCCTGGACATTTACGTTCCCGTTTAAAAGCTTGACAATTCCAGTGATGATGTTCTGGATTTCTGTGTTCTGTCTCCCCTGCTCCCTATGGGATGCTGTCGCAAATATCGGTTGCACTGCAGTAGGCCGAATGTAGGGTCCCATAGGCGGCAGCGCTCGAGCCTTTGGAACCCTTCTGGCTTCCCCCGGGAACCTAAACTCTAGTCTATCTCCAAACCCTTCGGATCTTAGAATTTCATCATCGTCTCTTGTCTGCAGATAGTCTAACGTCTTCGTTGGATGTATCTCAAAATACTTCCTCCTATTGTGCATTTCTATATCACTGTCTATCTCGTTGTTATTAGCTGGGATGTCATCTATGTTTATAGATCTCGTTTCTCGATCATTAGGATCAGCGGATCTAGCTATAATGACGTGTTTGCTGTCCTTCTCTTCGGTGATGCTGTCTTCTTCTGGCACGTAGTCGAAGTTGTCATACTTATCGTTGTATGTTGAGCTAGCTTCTAAGTTTATACCTAGGTTTTCAGTTCTACTCGTCTGCAGTAAGACTCCGTGTGGCAGTTGGTTCTCGATGACCGATTTTGGGGACAGTTGTGATATTGTGTAGATTTCTTCATAACCTGAAAATAAAGAAAAGGTCTTATTATTTTTCCATTTTAATGAAATCTTTAATCAGGGTGATTATTGTCTATTAACGACGACGAAAAAGACCATAGATTCGGTTTAGTTGTTTTTTTTTGTTAATTTTTTTATGTACAGTCAACAAAGTTGTTAGTGTTACATGACCAGAAACTAAGATTCAGTTTTCTCTTAAAGCCTTAAATGTATTTATAGTTTTTTTTTGTAAATTATAGGGATCAAAGATACCTTTTGAAATAAACAATAATGAATAAGATTTAGTTATGACTACCCCAGAAAAATGAGTTCTTAGTTACTGGCCATGTAACCCTAACAACTTTGTTGACTGTACCTACAACTTTTTTCCGGTATGCTATTTTCTGTAGGTAATTTGCACTTTTAATTATTTATTACACTTCGAAACATCAATAGCCTAATAACAAGGTACCTACTCTGAACTCTATATCGGTGAATTCAAAAATATATCATAAAACTTGGTGCCCTGGATGACATTTTTTATCTTTAGTTTAGTTCAGTTTGTAAATATTATGTGTGTTTTATAATTATTATCATAAAAAATACATTTTCTATTTTTTTTTAAACTATGTACTTACATTTAAATGTACATTTTATGTTAGTAAAAATTTGGCCTGATATCTAATGTTTTCCAAAGTTCTAATAGATTACTATAAAAACAATAGTTGATTACGATAAAATAATTTTCTTCTGGTAATACCATGTACTAACTTCTTCAACTTAACTTGTTACCCAACTGCACTAACAAAGGGTAATGTTTTTACAAGCACAGTCACTTAAGGCTCATCTAATTCTCAAAATAGTCCTCTGTCATAATAATAACATAGTTTCAAAACCATGACATAAGTGCAACGGCTGCGTATGCGCAGACAATACGCGCAGAAACTGACTTGACGTTACTTTCACTTAGTTTACTCGGAATTTGGTGGACGGTCGAGTTGTACTGTGAGGATTTGTGAGGTTTCAAACTCAAACTCAAAATTATTTTATTTCAGTAGGTATAAAAATACACTTTGAAATGTCAATATAAACAAGGCACACTAAACTCGTCCATGAGGATTGGCTAAATGTAATCAGCAGCCCATCTCCACCGACGAGTTGCTGGTTCCAAATGCAGTACCCCGAGAAGAGCCAGCAAGAAACTCAAGGGCAGCTCTTTTTAGTCTCATGTCTTACTAGTAAATATGGTTCACAATAATAATTATAACGAATAACCTTACATAGCGCTGAGTCGGTTAAACTCATGCATTTTGGTCTACTAAGTAGTCGGTAATTTTATAGTAGCCTTTTTTATATAATGTTTGCTTAAATATTGTTTTAAATTTGTCAAGAGGCAAATTTTGTAATGCAATAGGAATCTTATTTTACAATAACGAAACGAAACGTATACGCTTTTACAAGCGTATACGTTTCGTTTGGTGATTCAATAATTTGAGGAAATCAGAAAACTCCACTATAAGAGGCTCATGTATATTGTATAGTGGAGTTTCGTAATTTGTTCTTTTGCTTGATTTTGAGTGATTTTTAGAAATCAACTCAAATTTTTCAGGTATATTTTCGATAAATTATCCATGTTTTTTTACTCAGATCACTGAAAAATGGTTTTATTTTATTTAATAACCCACACAAAGACACAATCCACATACTCTGAAGTCTTGAACTATTAAGAGTCATTACCTACTACAAAATAATCACTTCACTATCACTACATAGTATAAAACAAAGTCGCTTTCTCTGTCCCTATATCGCTATGTCCCTTTGTATGCTTAAATCTTTAAAACTACGCAACGGATTTTGATGCGGTTTTTTTTAATAGATAGAGTGATTCAAGAGGAAGGTTTTAATGTTAGCATTGCACCCGGGGCGGGGCGGGTCGCTAGTAAGAAATAAAATAAACTGTGGGTCACAATTCATGTACTAGACCATGTAAGACAGCTCTGTTTCAAAATAGTATATTTGGAATAGCCCCAAAAATTTATAATAAGCTCTCTGGCCAATGGGGACAACATCAATACATCAATTGTCTCATATTACATTTTTAAAACGTCCAGCTAAAAATCTCATAAATCATACTCAGTCATGATACTGCTTTCCTCACAGTATCACTACCACGTCCATTCTGTAAGCGGTCACGGTACGGTACACCCCTTATTGTACAGACACACAGACGCGCTTCGCAGATCGGTATAGTTAGTTAATTTCATGTCACTCAATCAGTATTGAGTATACTGGTATTAAGAGTCACCGTTCAGGCGTGGGTATATCATCATCATCAGTCATATAGCTTATTGGTAAGCCAGGTACCTATAGTTTTTAGGATTCCGTACCTAAGCGATGAGACCTTGTCACCAAGGCTGTCTGTCTGTCCATCTTTTTTAACCGACTTCAAAAAGGAGGAGGTTATCAATTCGACTGCATGTTTTTTTATGTTTGTTAGGTACCTCAGAACTTTCGACTGGGTGAACCGATTTGGATGATTCTTTTTTTATTTGAAAGCTGGTGCTTCCTGCGTAATCCCATTTCAATTTGGTCCAGGTCTGACAATGGCATCCATGAGAAAACCATATAAGTTGAGTCGGTTTATTTACTCTTTAGAAGTTCTATGTTATTATTAAGTAAACTCATTATTTAGTTTATTGTATACTCGTCACATTACTAGTGAGACACCAGATATTAATATTATTGACGTTAGGCGACACTGGACATTTTGACACACTGTACTATTTAGGAGCCTAGTGCAGTTCGTATGAACTGCAAAAAAATAAAAAAATAAACGCGCACCCTCTTATTCCTGAGGGGCAGGTAGGCAGATGTTCATTTCTGGAAATACCCACTTTCCACGAGAGTATTCGACCCCGTGACAGATGGTGAGCACATCGCCAGACCTGTTACACATGTCTCAGAATTAATTCTGGGACAGCTGCGGGTTTCCTCACGATGTTTCCCTTCACCGTCGAGCTAGTGATATGTACGTAAGTTTTGAAAAACTCATTGGTATATGCCAGGATTTGAACCCGAGCCTCACTGATTATCATCATGAGAAGCGGGCTCTTTAACCATAAGGCAAAGAGGTTGGAAGTAAGAAACTTTTTCTTTAAACGTCTTTGCCGTACTGCTCAAAAAAAATCACTGTCAGAACAAATTCTGCAGGTTTCCACGCGATGTCTTCCTTCGATATGCAATATGCATACGATAAACAATTAATAATTAAGGTAAACGCAGCTATTAACGACCCATCGAAAATCTGCAGGTATTGCCGACCCATTCTGCTTATTCTTATTTTTATCGGTTTGGAACGATTTGAGTCACAAGAAAGTATAATATACACACATGTTTGTATGTTTTCTAATAAATTTACTGGTGTTAGTGTACATAGGTTCACGGGAATGTGACCAAATACGTTAGTTTCTGTGAACGTAGCGAGTGCGCCGATCGTGTCATACTAACCCTTACTTCCTCAGGTAAGTACTCGATTTTTTTGCTTAAGATATTTTATATATAAATATTTACGTTAAATTTATTCTGAATAACTCAACATATTCCTTTATTTGTATATTCCACATTTCGCAACAAAATTATTGTGTTTAAAGGAATTTTTAAAAGTATTTTTGAAATTAAAATAGGACGGCAATAGCTGCAGTGCATTTTAGTAGTGCAGTCATTGCCGACCCATGGATCGGCAATGGCTAAGAGGTTATGCTTTATTTTTTTAATTTTTCGTTAATGCTTATAATAATTAAACAAGTTTTTATAACACCATTTCAATCGTAAGTATTCTAAAATTATAAGCATCTATTAGCGACATACACCATGTTATATTATAAACTTGTTTTTCCACGATAAACTGCCACGCATTATTAAACATTTAGACGTGGGATATGAAAGAAACTACTTAGAGTTTTCTTCGTATTTATATGAAAATGGTTTTTTTTTTTTATAGTTTAGGACTAAATCAACAAATTATTGTATTAAGTCGGATGGGGAAATAAATTACAATTAATATCGATTATTTTTCGTGGCTCGTTAAAAGATTTGTTCATTTTTTTATTGAACACTAATTACCGATCCATATGAATCGGTGATTGCAACAAAGAGAAGCTATCACCGATTCTATACCGAATAATTGGTATTTTTGGATTAACGGTATGTAATGTCTAAAAGTAAAGCTACTAATTTGTTTCAATATAATGATTTGATTCAATAAGTTAGGTTCGGTTTAATTTCATTTCATGTCATTAAATTTCATTTTCATTTCATATCCATAAAAAAAAATACTGAAGACTTGGCTGTATGTATAGTTCCCTTTGCCTACCCAGAATGTTTGAAGAAAACAAAAAAAAACTCTGCTTTTACGGTTGGCGCGATTTTCCAAAAATGTTAGTCGAGTTTATTGTATTTTTATTATTTTATTAAATTGCTTAATTTTTTCGCAACTGTATTAAAAATAGTTATTAAGTACACGTGCGGAACCGTCATTGCAACTTGTTCCGACAGTCAACCCTTACCTTCGGCTGCGCTAAACTTGGGAAGTTCGAAGAAAATTTATAGGTTTTTATGGAAATAAAACAAAGGGTTTAAGTAATTTTGAAATAAAATTGTCTAATTATTTTTATTCAAAACATGTAAATTATATATTTATAATATTTTTTACTTTTATTTTCAGGTTTGTGACTCTGACTTAAATAGTAGATATAAAGTATTAGTGCTAGCCACGGTGGAGCAAATCATGATTCACGTGTAGGAGAATTCGTAGAAGCACCAGCCACTATCCCAACTTGAAAAAATCTGTGCTGAAAATAAAACAGTTTGTTTTTATTTTATTAACATCTACACATTTACAAAATTATATCTGAATTTTGATAGTGAATATTTATGTTTCAGGTGATTCAGTTATCCCCTAGGTATGTCAAACACAATTGACACTAGGATCAGTTTTCTTCAGCGGCACTACATGGAACTGCATTGTGAAGTAACAGCATTGACATTGTTTTAAAAAGTAATTACTATTAAGCAGGCTAATCAATTAGAAAGAAAGGCTATGGTAACTATGATTTGCACTACCTGGCCAAGCAGCAGGTTTCCGGGGGCGAAAGATAACAATACATGACCTATGTTCTCAATTTGATTTAATGAATGTTATTCTATTTACCATTTCTATTAAAGTCTATTTTCTTATATTACTAAAATTTCATTTATGTCCACCGAGAAATCAATACCTTTATTTTTATTTAGGTCCAAATGTGAAAACAATCTTTTAAAGAATCCACAAGCATTCCGAGGTTCACTGCGATTAGTTAGAAAGCATGGTCACTAGAAGAAGAAATCTACATAACAATGAATTTCACGTTGGTTCTATTCATTTTTTTTTCACCCCTTACAGGGTAGGCAAAGGCATTACGCCATGCAGCCTCGTCATTACTTAATGATATCCTTGAGTAAATGGCTCTGCTTCAGAGTCCATGCACAAAAATACAGTGTCTTCAACACTTTCTACATCCTTAACTTGGTTATCAACAATAAAATAATAGCATTTTTACTGAAGACTTCATTGTGACTTCTTGAGGCAATCCAAAAATGTCCATATCTCGCATTTTATCGAATTTCCCATTCACTGCACACTTTCACGGACACTTGCCACATAATAAACTATCACTATTATGATGAGTCAAAACCCGAAATACACAGCAAAATGAAAATTATACAAAAAACATGACGTCCCTCTTCGGATTCCCGCCAAAAAGTTTAAAGTCAAGTTTATCTCAATTTTCAGATTATTTTAGTAACAATAATTATTGTAATGAATCAAGTACAAAAATGAGAAGCAAATAAAAGTAAACGGGACATTTCGAAACGGGATATTTTGGGAAAGGAAAAGAAAAAAGAAATTTCGCTCAAATTAATAATTATTTTAAGAATCGAACGTGTAGGTAGGTATTCTGTGAAAAAAAGTATGCTTTATTTACTTACGGTCGGTGTTAGATTCATAAAAATCGGTAATAGCTTCAAAGCGTTTCGGGTGGGTCGGTGATAGAAACAATTGACTTCAACAATCCTTTGATTATTTTTTCAATTAAAACATGATATTTATAAACAAGTGAAAATATAAATATAAAATATACAATCTATATTTAAATATAAAATGAAAAAATCAGGTGTGTTTGCAACCACTACCCTTAATTCTAATAATCAATTTCAAAACTTGCTTAAGGGGGTCGGTAATAGCTGCGTTTACCTTACCGTCGTGTTATACCATGGTATGTTAGCTTGCAGCATATCATATATCACGCACGTAACCGATGAACGGGTTAAGTCCCGTACGTTTAACGGGGCCGTGTTCTAGCAATGCTATGTTTTTAATCAACCCGTAACAGCCCACTGCTGAACTAGGGGTCTTTATTGTTCTTGTCATAGTCGTTCGCCAATGGGAGCTTTCAATTTAGTTTGCATTCTTGCCGAGAACTAGTTCGTATTTTTTTATTATTATTATATACGGAGATAATTCTATAAGGACCTTTTTCCATATTATTATTGTGAAAAACTCTAACTATAGAGAGACTATAAATTTATATAGTTTAATAAGAAATTCTTTTAAGAGCGGCAAGAGTAAAAATCCGCCACTCCGTAATAGAGCGGACGCCAGAAAAATACATATTAAAAGAATTAAGAGCGAGATTCTGGACGAACTAGTTCGCATAGTTCAACCCAAGACTAGGGTCTTTCCTCACATATTATTGACGGGCCTGTTGGCTCAGTTGGGGTTCGATCGATGGGTGGCCACTTGGAGCCAACATTTGTGTGCATGAACATGTCTGTTGGCTTCGTGTCTGTATGTCTATCAGTGGTTTAGTACCCATAGTACAGGCCCTGCCTAGATTGGGACTAAATAACCGTGTGTGAATTGTGTCCCATAGTTTATTATTGTAATATTATTATTATTTATTGTAGTCATGAACACGAACGAACGAACCTACACGAACACGACACAGATCTTATAAAATACTAGCTGTACCAATTCCACCCGCGTAGTTCCCGTTCCCGTGGGATTACGGGAATAAAATAAAGACTATGTTACTCAGTGATAATGTAGCTTTCCATCGGTGAAAGAATCGATCAGTCAGTAAGCAAATCAGCAAGTCAGCTAGTTAGTTTTGTCATTTACACTAGAGTATCTGTTTTTAAAAGCTCCGATCAAGCAACAGGTCAAAACGGAAGCAATATGACAATAACCTATTATGTCTCGGAATTGTTACCAGACCGGACAGATCCCACCCAAATTCCGAAAGCAATATAGTTGAATTCAATAACTATGTAAATATGTACACAAACACGTTCCTAACTGTACGCCCATAAAACAGGCAGGTTTGTCTATATTCGGAGTCCGTTATATTAGTTACACGTTAAAAGCAACAGTGGTGCTCTCTTAATTTGCGGTGCCCCTACGGGGTGTCATTATGTTTTAGTGCTTTTATAATGTAACACCTTTATCACTATGTGACATGCAAATAAATAAATAAATAAATAAAGATAATAAGTAACTGTTCTTTGGGTGAGAACACTACCAGCTCAAAACTACTTGTATGAATTTGCCTCTTAATATTTTTTATTTTTTTATATTATATACAACAAAAAATTAAAATCGCCAAATTGCAGGAGCAGTTTGTAGGCTCTTTACAAATGTTTTTTTTATTAAGTTAAAAATCTAGATATTATTAGATTTAGGAACTTAGGAGGATTAGGCGCACAATGCCACATTCGCAGACACCAACATCAGCCCATCTCGAAAGTGTTCGACAGATTTTCCGATTCCGAGTCGAATATCGAATATCGAAGCTCCCTGAATACGCCTAAATAAAAAGAAAACTCCTAGAAGTTTTTTTAGAAGCTTGAGAGTATATATATTTGTATATTTGTATATATTTATTTTCTTATTGTTCTTTGTTGTGCTTTGAGTATTAAACCAACCGAAGACCCCACTGAAAGGCGTTCCCCTCTGCCAAAAAAAAGTGTCGGTCAACGATCACACCTGTTATATACAACTAGTTTTTTTGAGTTCACGGAGTGCTCGGATTGGTGAATGTATTTGTGTGCATCTAGTTCAAGCTAGTGTTTAATTGTTTTGTCAAAAAATGCGTTTGTTTTAACATTATTTGTGTGCGTTTCCTCGTCCCCCCCGCAGAAATTGGCAGACTTTTTTACAAAGAAACTAGAGCGCGTGTCGTCTCCTGTTGGTTTAATACTCAAAGTTGTTGTGTAATGAATAGTTATTGTATTGCATTAGTTAGTAGTATCCTAAGTGGATTAGGCGCATAATGCCACATTCGCAAAATGACACATTAGATTTTCGCAAAATGCCACATTCTCAAAATGCCACATTCTCAAAACGCCACATCGCAAAATGTCACATTATCAACATGCCATTTTCGCATAATGCCACACTCTCGTACTAATCTGTGTGATGTGATTAAATACTATTATAAGTACATATTACAATATAACAGCTGAATGATGTAAGTAAATACGAAAAAAATATGCTTTTTTGAAAAAAAGTTATGATATTTTGTTATTAAGTTTTTATGATTCTCAGCGGCATTCATAATTTCAGTTAACATTTTCAATTTATTTTGTGTTAAAATAAATGGAAATTAATAAATAATGTGATTAAATACATAAGTACATACTAAAATTCTAAAATTAGTTTTATTTTCTAATTTATAAATCATCGGTCTACATACTGCAAGAAAGGGAGTTGGACAAGTATGGCACTTTGTTAGTGTGGCATTTTGCTACTGTGGCATTTTGCTGTGTGGCATTTTGCTATGTGGCATTTTGCGAATGTGGCATTTTGCGAATGTGGCATTTTGCGAATGTGGCATTTTGCGAATGAGGCATTTTGCGAATGTGGCATTTTGCGTCATGTGGCATTTTGCGAATGTGGCATTGTGCGCCTAATCCTCGAAAACTAATGTCATATTGGACATAAGGATTCGGAATATTTTTCACTCCATCTGAATCGAACGGAAACGGTATCGAGCCTCCGTGAATACGCCTGCAGGTACCTTCTTAAGCCGTATACAGAAAGAAAGCTGAAAACTTATCAGCGCCGATCGGCGCTTATCGGCGCTGGTCCATTCTACAGAAAGCAAGAGCAAAATGTCGTACGATGATTGGCGGGCGGCACCGGCGCGAGTCGGCGCCGATTGGCACTTATCGGCGCCGATAAGCGCCAATCGGCGCTTATCAGCGCTTGTTCATATAAATGCCTCCGCCGGTTACCTGCGTAGACCGGCGCCTATAAGCGCCGATAAGTGCCGACAGGCGCCGGTCAGCGCTGATAAGTTTTCAGCTTTCTTTCTGTATACGGCTTTAGAGACCAATGCATTCATGGGATTAACCTTAATTATTATTGTCAACCATAATTATTAGAAGACATGAGATTAACCACTCAAAAGAGTAAAACAAAACCGACTTCAATCTTCAACTTATATGGTTTTTTAATGGATGCCGTTGTCAGAACTTTACGAAATGGGACCAATCTGGAAGCACCAGCTTTCAAATAAAAAAAGAATTATCCAAATCAGTGTACCCAGACGAAAGTTCTGAGGTAACAAACATAAAAAAAAAAAACCGGCCAAGTGCGAGTCGGACTCGCGCACCGAGGGTTCCGTACAACCTTGCAAATTTATGGTTTTCGTAATTTTTCCTTTATCTATGCTATAAGACGTTGCTTCGTACCAAATTTCAAGATTCTGAGTTCACGGGAAGCACCCTGTAGGTTTTGATTCCCTTGCAAGTGTCGAAAATTTGCGGCATAAACGGCTGTATCTTTTGATTGCGTTGGCTTAGAAGTTTGATTTTTTCACAGCTTCAAGGGACAGTAGACCTGAGTAATTGATATAAATTTCAGCTTCACACCTCCACGCGTTCCTGAGAAAAAGGGTCTTGACAGACGGACGGACAGACGGACAACAAAGTGATCCTATAAGGGTTCCGTTTTTTCCTTTTGAGGTACGGAACCCTAAAAATACAGACGAATTGATAACCTCTTCCTTTTTAAAGTCGGTTAAAAAGATGTGCCCTTGAGTATCAACCAGCAACTCGTCGGTGGAGTTGGGCTGCTGTTTATATTCAGCCAATCTTCATGAACGAGTAGTGCCTTGTTAATAGACTATTGACATTTCTGAGTGTAGGTAATTTTTGTTCCTCTTCGGAGATAATGGCGTTAAAGAAATTACAATTTCGACGTTTATTTCGGAATCACAGACTGACATTTTATTATGTAATGACTTCAACTTATATGGTTTCAGAAGTTTCGACTGGGTGAACCGATTTTGATAATTCTTTTTTTATTTGAAAGCTGGTGCTTCCCGTGTGGTCCCATTTTAATTTCGCCCAGTTCTGACAATTGCATCCATGAGAAAACCATTATAAACCGTACTGTGCGCACACAACGTTGCTAACTTATTAACACAGCCATCCAAGGGGCTAGTCTGAAAACCAGCGCTGAGTATCCAGTATGCCCAGCACAGCTGAGACTAGTACCCAGTTTTTTTTGGCCATAAAGATTTTTATTATTATTATTATAAGCACACGCACATACGCGACAAATTGACGTATAACTCAATATCAAGCCAACTGATTTTCATTATTCTTTTTACAACCGACTTCAAAAACGGAAGAGATTCTCAATTGGACTGTATTTTTTGAGTATTATTCGTTGAAGTCGGTTTCTTACTCTTTATTTGAAGTCGGTTGAACGCGATAGAAACGGCGCCTGCGCAGGGTTTAACGAAACCAGTCTCGAACCCAGAACCAGTCCCGCGGCCTAATGCGGCAATGGGGTCGCCTGGACCCTGGAACCGGTTTTAACCGGCTATTTCAAGGTCACTGTCTATAACGCCTTCGTGGATGCTGACAGGGTAATACAGAGATATGGTATGCAGTTTTACTAGTATCTGTGGGATGTGTACGAAAAGACTGAATTCTTGAGCCTATTTTTAATTGAACTGACCGTACCATTTCACCACCTATCACGTATTGGGGTCCAAGGAATATACTCTAAGTCAGCCATACTCAACCTTTTTTTTATAGGGGCCACAAACACGTTTCAGTCATGGTGTCGGGGGCCGCAAGCAAAAATTATTTAGGTCTTATTTAAAAAAACGTGATTCCAAGTTAACGATCATCATCATCATCATCATCAACCCGTAACAGCCCACTGCTGAGCTAAGGGTCTTTCCTCACACATGAGGAAGTATGGGCTCTCCCACGCGAGCCCACTGCTGATTGGGAGATGGTGTTAAGCTAGTGGCCACTTAACAGTCAGAATTTTTCAAGCCACCCAAGGGTATCTGACATGGCTTAACGACTTCCATTGTGCGTAACACAACGAAAACCGGGACCAACAATTTAACGTGCCTTCCGAAACACGGAAGCGCTCATAATATAAATGCCACTAGGCGGTCACCCATCCACTGACTGACCGCACCCAACTTTGCTTAACCAGTGTGATCGTTACAAACACACTGGCACCACAGGGCTACGAGCGCTTCATCATGGTGTCGAGGGCCGCAAGCAAAAATTATTTAGGTCTTATTTAAAAAAACGTGATTCCAAGTTAACGATGTAGTTAAAAAAGAAGTTTTAACAAAGATGTTTATATGTTTTAATGCGATTTTTGATACTGTGAACACTTTTTCACTACTTTATCAAGGTCTGGCTGGCGATTAGATATTTTTCTTTTATATTTAGAAGACACTCCTGACATTATATTGACACTAAAACCACAATTAACTGCAATTACTGGGCGAGATTAGCTATAGCTGATAGCGCTCGGCTCACATTCCCGTTCTGATACACCCATTCTTTGATGGGCGTGAAATTTAAAATGTTTTACAATAAATTTGTAACTTCAGATGGGCCAATTATAAAGGTCCGGCGGGCCGCATGCGGCCCGCGGGCCGCAGATTGAGTATAGCTGCTCTACGTACTCTTGACTGTACTCACGGAACCTTAAATGCGTGAATCAGACTCGCACTTGCTAATAATGTAACTAAATAAAAACAAATAATCTCACGCCTTATATCCCCGAGGGGGTAGGCAGAGGTATTCCATCGCTGGATATACCCACTTTTCACCAGATATTCTTTGGACCCCTAAAAGTGTTAGGTGGTGAGCCCATCCGGACCGGGTCTGTTACACATGCCTCAGAATTAGTTCTGGGACCTGTGGGTTTCCTCAGGATGTTTTCATTCACCGTCGAGCTAGTGATAAATATGTACGTAAGTTTTGAAAAACTCATTGGTATATGCCAGGATTCGAACCCGAGCCTCATTGATTGAAGCAGGCCCTTGAACCGTTAGGCTATCACTGCTCTTCATAATGTAACCTATCCAGCGAATAATGTTGGAACGATATCGTCTCTGCCTACCCACACGCGGCGATAGATTGTGCTAGACGTTCTAATAATAAAGTAATGCTGACTGTTTCCAACAAAGTTACTCGTATGTTTCAAATATATTATCTGATATTATTATAGAAAAGATGTACATATCTTACTAAAGCGCGGAAACTGAAGCCGACAAAAATGTAGTTAACCACATTTTATTTAGTCGCATTGTATTTCAAGTCGTATTTCAAGCGCAACTTTTGACAGATAGCTATCTCTTTCTTTATCATTCATTCCGTATCATTTTTCGCCGTCATTGCTGTATCCTTTACGCGCTAAAATGTAAGTATGTACATATTGTAGCCACTCGTAGCGGAACAATATCCAAACGAGCACAGTATGAATATAACTCATCTATAGTTGAATATTTATCGTATGTATACTTTCACTCCAGTTAGCTTGAGATCGTGAATTCGGCTTTCATTTTTACTTGAGATTTGAGTAAACAGTCTCATGTTCAAAATGGGAGCAATTTGAGGTCGGTGGCCACAACACGATCGATATGTTAAAAGATTCGAATACTGGTATGTACAATACAGTACAATAACTCTTTATTGTACACCAAAAACAACACAATATGGATACCAACAATAACTAAAGTACAATGGGCGGTCTTATCGCTTTTAGCGATCTCTTCCAGGCAACCTTAGGATGGATGAAACTGAGAGATTAGAACTAGGGTAGACGGTGCACTATACATATATATGTACCAATGAGTTTTTTAAAAAGATTATTCTACCTACATCATCTATACTTTTATACTAATATTATATGTAAAGAGGAACAATTTTTTTGTAAGTAAATTGTAGGTTACGTGAAAAAAAACATCAAGAGTCTAAAAAATACATTGATGATATTTTTAGTGCAAGTCGATTTTTTACTCTTTGGAGTTCTTTTTTTCGGTCTTGTGGTCACCGATGCGTGGTCGACTCAAGGACTAGGGGGCGATGACCTCGTGACGTTAGCTATTGGCGTTTGGCCAAACTTGTTTGTAGGCTATTGTTTTTGTGAATTTGATTAACAAACGGTAAGGACGACCTAACTGAAACAAATGTATACTAATTGGGGTGTATGAGGAATTGCGCTTATTCTGTTACGCGATGTAGGTATAAAACTGCGTCAAAATATACTTTTCAACACACTTGCTCATAAAGTGGCTCTAATTTCACTGCAATTAGGCACATAATGACACCTATAATCAAACTGAGACTTTTTGTTTGCTATTATTCACTAGTGAGTTATAGATTTTTTTTTTCAATTTTGTTGCTAGAGTTGCTTTGTTCTTAAAAAAGTTTCGATACAAAAAAGATCGTATTCAATCGTACTAATAAATTAATACACAAATATGGCTTGCTCATTTCATGCAACTTCGTATTTAAATAGATCATTTCAACTTGTACGTGTTTAATAAACAAAACTTTCACTCAA
The DNA here is from genome assembly GCA_963855545.1 of Ethmia dodecea. Lineage (NCBI taxonomy): Eukaryota > Metazoa > Arthropoda > Insecta > Lepidoptera > Depressariidae > Ethmia > Ethmia dodecea. The sequence goes on along the minus strand of OY979463.1, from coordinate 857,940 downwards.
ATATAACTTTGGTTTTCTCTGTAAAAACTTTAAATACCCCATTTTGTACGTGGCTAAAACGCTATCCACGACAAACCAAAGAAAAAGAAACCTAATTTTTTTAGTCCATGGCCGATCGCCATTGTAAGATGCGAGCGCATAGGAAAACGAGGCTGTATGGGCCTAGATCCTTTTGCCTTTTCCAAATTATATAAATAAAAAATTGGAAAACCAATTAATTTTCCCCGCCATTGCGAATGATTATTTTAAAATGATTTTTTAGTATTATTTATTCACAAGTGTGTTGAAAAACGTCGTATGATACACGTGTGTATTGATGATTACCGTCCTCGGCTCTCTTATGACCCTCGCCTACGGCTCGGGTCTCAATGGCGCCTCAGCGGTAATCACCAACTTTACTCACTTGTACCATAATGTACTATTATAAAACAGATTACCTACCTATTTCAAAAGTCAATTTTTTTTTCTGTAGGTACTAAAAGTACACTTAGAAAAGTCAATAGTCTTATTGATAACAAGGCCCTCTAAACTCCTCCATGGAGATTGGCTAAATGTAAACAGCAGCCCATCTCCAACGACGAGTGGCTGGTTCCAAATGCAGTAGCTACCCCAAGAAGAACCAGCAAGAATCTCAAGGGCAGCTCTATCTCATGTCGTCGTCATTTCGTTTGGAAAATAATAATAAACATACAACGCGTAACAGAAACAGCGCAATTCCTCATACACCCCAATTAAAAAATATGATGCAATCGAACTTCAGTTGTGTCTAGCCAATTTTCTTAAATATCGATTAATAATAGCACGATTTCCATAGAAAGCACTAAAAGCTACGATATTTTTTTTGAAAAATTTAACACATTAAAAATAGCTGAAATCGAATAAGTAGTCGATACTGAACAAACTTATTTCAGGAATTGCGCTCATTCTGTTACATGATGTATTTTTAACACCGTAAGGTTTAGTTTCTTTATTTTTACCAACGAAACCTTAAAAATACTTTTAGTTGCAACTATAAAAATAGGTATTCAAAAAAAAACCCCGTCACGATGACTCAAGACACGCAGGTGACGATGACGGAACCCCAACAAAACAGCTGTCTCTTTTTATCTAACTGTTACAGAGGGAGGCAGATAATGGTATCAACTTATCGAGTATCGTAAATCGTTGTAGCTTAGTCAATTTCATTCGTATTGGCTACGCTTTTTTGGACGAGAGAAAATTAAATGCTGTTTTAGATATCACGGATTTCGAGCGATTCTGAATCGGGTAGCGATAATGCATGTGAAAAAACATACTGTGGAAAAGTGGGTATATCCAGGAATATAGTACAGAAGCACGTAGAGCTTGACACATTGGACTTTGTAACGTTCTTATTAAAATCGCCTTTAGAGGTCACACTCCCAAGTATAGAGTCTTATACAACTAGCGACCCGCCCCGGCTTCGCACGGGTGCAATGCTAATACTAAAACCTTCCTCTTGAATCACTCTATCTATTAAAAAAAACCGCAACAAAATCTGTTGAGTAGTTTTAAAGATTTAAGCATACATAGGTACATAGAGATATAGGGACAGAGAAAGCGACTTTGTTTTATACTATGTAGTGATATGTAACAGAATAAGCGCAATTCCTGAAATTAGTTTGTTCAGTATCGACTACTTAGGTACTCGATTTCAACTATTTTTTATATGTGTTAATTTTTTCCGAATAATGAATTAGCATAGCTGAATTTAGTGCTAACACAATTTGTAAGACACAACTAAAATACGAAGTCACCATACATTTTTTATATTAAAAGTAAAATGACCGTACTTAGTTGCCATTTTCACCTCCTGCATTGTCACCGAACTTACTTATGTATGATAAACAGCTCAATCGGTTGAAGATATCTACTTTAAAATTGAGTTCCAAGATTACACCCGAACAATGTATGTTACATTGCAAGTTTTCACAAGTTTTATTTATAAAAGCTTGTTAAATAGGGAGAATTCGTAAGCATATATCTTTAATTAATAGTAGGTATATCTAACTCACCATGAACAACTTGTATAAGTATAACAAACAGCGCCGCTCCAAGGCGGCATCGCGTCCGCCATTTTGTTTTCCTGTCCGCCATTTTGATTTGGCTCACTTCTCACTTCACTTGGGTCCTTCCGCGCATCACTTCACTTCACTTGCTTGTCACATTTCACTTTAAAACTGCTATTGTCACAGTTGGTGTACCTGTGAAGAAAAATAAAACTGTTATTATAGATAAAGTTATATCCCTATTGAAAGTGCCTTTTATGCACGAGGCTTGGTTTCGAGTCCTACTATGTATTTACAGAAAATAAGTAGGTAATTATAGTTCATGAAAACTAAAAAAGAAAGCTATTATACGTGACATTAAAATTCAAATGAGCCCAAACTCGAGGGGTTTACGATTAGCCATTAAGGAGTTGCGATGTCCACCTCTTGCTCCATCATCAGATCAGCTCGGTGGTACATTAATATTGCATTGTCACCGAACTTACATAAGTGCATACTTATATAGAAATTTCAGCTCAATCGGTTGAAGATATCAGCTTCAAAATTGAGTTGCAAGATTCCAGGTAGGTAAAGCTGGTAAAAAACACTAAATTGATCGGTAAACTAGGCAGAGCCTTTATTATGAGTACTAAACAATTAATAAACGTTGACACCCAGACACGAAGCCAACATTCATACCTACACTCAAATGTTGGCCCAAACTCGAATGGACCTAGTGTTCCCAACTTAGGGGATTTCCCCCCAAATTTAAGAGAAAACAAGTGCGTTGGGATTTTTAGGGGTCTTGAATTTGTAGGGGTTTTTTTTGACTTCGTATATTATTTTTTATTTAACGTAAGTAAGTAGGGGCAAACATTTTTCGAGGGTTGGTAACCTGAATCGAACCTGCGACCTCCAACTCAGAAGACAGGCCCCATTATATAAACCGTATTTTTTTTTGCAACTGCGTGCCACTTCCGTTATGCGTAACAAAAACTAGCAATGTTTACCGGGTCGTCTTGTGTCGCGCATACCAATACGCTGACTGTTATGTGTTTGTTATTCAACCGTCCGTCTGTCCTACTTAGATGTACTGTTTGTTCAGCTATGTCGATGTAGCGACTTAATTTAAGGAGCATTGGCTACTCAATAGGCTAGTCGACTTTATGGACATCAAATGCGAGTAATCATTAAAATGAATGGAGTCAACCACGCTAATCCGAATAAATGAAAACAGGCGCCCACATATTGTTTAAAAAGTTGTCACTTTGCTTCGGTCCTGAAATGAGCTGTAGGTAGGAAGGAACTGTCTAACAAATAAAAAAAAGATGTTGGTCCCGAAGCGGAGACTAAACCCGCGACCTCTGGCTCACTATTGGCCAATCAGTGTCACATTACCGGATTACCCACACATCGTCACTGCATACTCCAAGAACTTACAAAATGCATTTTCTATTAATTGTGACCTCTATGAAGAATTTGATTACGTCAACCGAGAAAATTTGCTATGCACATTGAAGAAGCTATACGTTATCTACGATACAGTAGCTGATTTTCTAGTTTTCTATTTACTATAGTGTATAAAAAGCACATGCACTATGTAAAATCGACTACCTCCACCGTGACAATAGGTGTTCCCCAGGGTTGAATATTAGGACCCATGGATGATGTCTTTATTTTTTAAGTAAATAAACAATGTCAACAATATTATAGTGGCTCAGTTGGTAGGACACTGCCTTTTATGCCAGCCAAAGGTAGTGAATTCGATTCCAGCTTGAGCAGTATGCATGATATAATTTGGTTTCCTGTCTGCGTGTTTATATGCAGCTATTTAAGTATGTTTAGTATCCGTAGTAGGTACATACTACCCACATAGTTCGGGACTATATAACTTTGTGTAAATTGAGACTACAATCAAAACAAATAAAGTATTACCTAACAAGATTAAAATGACGCTTCAGCTAGTAACATAGCAAATTTCATGGAAAATTAACCATCAAGCCCACCGCTCAACGGGAGATGGTGTTAGGCCACCTAACTGTCTAGTTGCTTCAAGCCAAGGTTATGACATGGCTTAAGATTTAGCAACAAAGCGACAATCCCAATGACGCACACGAAGCAACTGTTGCGCAACTGTTGCGCAACTGTCGTTGCAAGCGAGCATCCGGTTTGATTCACTGCGTTGAGCTAGATTGTGGATCCGTTTTGAATATGGCGTCGTGTGAATGTGAAGGCAGTGGCGAATTTGCAGTTTTGGCCGCCCTAGGCCCAAGGCCATATCGTAAGTTGTATGCCCGCCCCTTTCTTAAGTACCCATCATAATATTATTAGCTTAGTTCCCGTTCCCGTGGGAATACGGGGATGAAATATAGCCTATGGGTTATTCTGATGTATAAGCTATATAACTGTAAAGTTTAATCAAAATCCGTACAGTAGTTTTTGCGTTAAAGAGGAACAAACATCCATCCATACATCCAGACATCCATCCCTACAAACTTTCGCGTTTATAATATAAGTAGGATGTGTTATTCTGATGTATAACTAATTATGTTATTCTGATGTAAAGTTTCATCAAAATCCGTACAGTAGTTTTTGCGTAAAAGAGGAACAAACATCTATCCATACATCCAGACATCCATCCATACAAACGTTCGCGTATTATAATATTAGTAGGATTTAGGTATCTTATTGCCAAATTACATTTTATTCTACATAAAATGTAGAAATTCATTTATGAAGATTATTGTTAGACGATGCAGTGCAGTGCGGCCTGCCCTGTGTTCTATGGCCTTTAGAATATTTGGTTACTATGAATCATCATCATCAACCCGTAACAGCCCACTGCTGAGCTAAGGGTCTTTCCTCACACATGAGGAAGTATGGGCTTTAATCTCCCACGCGAGCCCACCGCGGATTGGGAGATGGTGTTAAGCTAGTGGCCACTTAACAGTCAGAATTTTTCAAGCCACCCAAGGGTATCTGACATGGCTTAACGACTTCCATTGTGCGTAAACACAACGAAAACCGGGACCAACAAGTTAACGGGCCTTCCAAAACACGGAAGCGCTCGTAATATAAATGCCACTAGGCGGTCATCCATCCACTGACTGACCGCACCCAACTTTGCTTAACCAGGGTGATCGGTGATCGTTACAAACACATGGTACCGCAGGGCTACGAGCGCTTCGCCTATGACTTATTTTTTGTTATTATTACCTGTGTTATTACTAACTTTTTGGTCACGATTGGCCATCCCCTAATATCTGGCCGCTGCTAGGCCCGGGCCATATACAGGTACCAACGAGTTTTACAAAAACCAACCTACCTACAGGTGACCAGAAGGCTGGCAGCTATCTCTGCCAAACAAAGAGATTAAAATATAGGACATAGAGGGGGCATTGGGAATATTTTCATACAAAACTTTGAAGCATGTTAGAAGCTCAAGCGTCATGTCAGTTGGTATGAACGCGAGCTGTCATTCGGTCGAAATTGTGCTAGACTAAATTCCACTTGGAATAACTTTTGGCTTGTCCCAAATGGTTCCTCTTTGGAGGCCATTTTTTATCTGTATAAGTTAGTGATAGCCCTTACGGTTAAAGAGCCGGCCGAAAATCAGAGAGGCTCGGGTTCGAATCCTGGCATGTACCAATGAGTTGTTAAAAAAAACTTACGTACATATATTTATCACTAGCTCGACGGTGAATGAAAACATTCTGAGACATGTGTAATAGTCTAGGCAATAAAGGTAGTGGACCCCAACATTAATTCCTCAGTCGATGAAACTTTGCAGGATTGTAGTATAGTATGAGACAATACTTGCATAAAAAAATCCAAAAAAAAAACCTAACCGAAGTTAGGTTTTTATACTAAAAAAAATTTTTTTTTTTTATTGATAATTTGATCATTTCTAAAAATAATGTAGCCAGAAGGTTTTTATTTTTGATTTTCCTATTGTAAGTCCACAGCGACCATTAAATGACATTCCAGTTAAAAAAAATGGACTGAGCAATTTTCCCGAGCAAGGTACATATACGTCGGAGTTTTGTTGTTTCTACCAGGAGATTTTTTTGGATATTTCGCATATAGCTTTCTTAACACACATGAATATTGCTGGAGAAGAAAATTTAGACTGAGCATTTTTCCCAACAAAGATATCAAATAAATAAGTATTTCAGTAAAAATACCTAACTTCGGTTAGGTTTTTTTTTTTGGATTTTTTTATGCAAGTATTGTCTCATACTATACTACAATCCTGCAAAGTTTCATCGACTGAGGAATTAATGTTGGGGTCTTCATACAAAAATCCGCTTCATTGCCTAGACTATAAATAGACCCGGTCCGGCAATGGGCTCACCACCTATCACGTTTAGGGGTCCAATGTATCTCGTGAAATGAAATATCCAGTAATAGAATACCTCTGCCTACCCCCTCGGGGATGAAAGGCGTGAGATTATATTATTATTATTAATAATTGTAAATGAATGTATATTTTCTACGTACCTACATATTTTATGACTAGCTCGATTTTGAAGGAAAACATTAACACAAACACAGAATTGATTTTGAGACATGTGTAACAACACCCCAGTCCCGCGATGGGCTCCCCTGCACCTGTCACGTTTCGGGGTCCAAAAATACACTTGTAACAACATAGAACTCTGAAGAATAAAAAACCGACTTAAACCTATATGGTTTACTCATGGATGCCACTGTCAGAACTTTACCAAATTTAGCAGCCTCACTGACCGACCTGAATATCTCCGAAAGTATGATAGCACTATTTATATGCTTCGGGCAATATTTGGCATTATTTAGGAAGACTTGTTTGACATCATCAGAACAGCTCAATTCCATGGTGAGGCTTCTAACTTGGCGATCTCGTTTTTCTCATGGATGCCGTTGTCAGAACTGGACGAAATGGGACTACACGGGAAGCACCAGCTTTCAAATAAAGAAAGAATCATCAAAATCGGTTCACCCAGTCGAAAGTTCTGAGGTAACAAACATTTAAAAAAATGCAGTCGAATTGAGAACCCTCTCCTTTTCGAAGTCGGTTGAAAACAGAGTATTTGCAGGCATGGTATACCACGGCCTTTATTTATGAATCATTAAAGCTTATTTTCATTTCGAATGGAAACATAGCATCATGTTATGTTACAGCAACTTGACACTTTCTCACCTTTTAGCCAAAAATTTTAATCCTTTACTGTTCTGTTGACGCTATAGAACAGGTTCGACCAAAGAGATTTAAATATAATAGGGCATAGAGGAGACAAAGCGAGGAAAATTTTAAGTCAAAAGTTATTCCAAGTGGAATAAGTCTAGTACAATTTCGACCGAATGACAGCTCGCGTTCATACTAACTGACATGACAAGAACATGACGCTTAGGCTTTAAAGTTTTGTATGAAAATATTCCCAATGCCCCCTCTATCCCCTATTATATTTAAATCTCTTTGGGTTCGACCCATTTTAGCGTCAACATCAACTCGATGTGAAATCTTAGCCCTAATCTCAAAATTAAGTCTCTTTTGTAATTTTTAGTTCATAAGGCTTTCAAGAAATAAATTTTTCATTATATTATTATTATCGCTGATTGGAAGACAGTGTAAAGCTAGTGGCACATAAACACACACGTCTGCGCACGAGTTGCCACGCTCAATGGAGCCCTGGTATGCTATGTAGGGCGCTCGGCTCCACCTGTTTTCTTACCGTTACACGAGTGGACGGACAAACGTGTTCGGGTTTTTATTACATGATTCTTGTATTCTTGAGCAATTGTGTTTTTAATTACTTACTGGAAATCATCTGTGTCGGTGTAAGACCCTTGGATGCTTTGAGTATTAAACCAACCGGAGACGCCACTGACAGGCGTTCCCCTCTGCCAAAAAGTTATGAGCAACGCGCATACATGTTATATACAACTAGTTGTCTTGAGTTCACGGAGTGCTCGGATTGGTTGTTTCTGTATGTGAATGTATTTGTTAGCATCTAGTTCAAGCTAGTATTTAATTGTTTTGTCGAAAAATGCGTTTGTGTTCACATTATTTGTGTGCGTTTCCTCGTCCCCCGCACAGAAATTGGCAGACTTTTTTGCAAAGAAACTAGTACCGGGACGTCTCCTGTTGGTTTAATACTCAAAGCTTGGATGGTTAATGTCAGTTAGGTCAAAAAAAAAGGCAAAAATCATCTATTTTCTGTATGTACTAAAGGTACACTGAGAAACGTCAATAGTCTAATAATAAGGCACTCTAAACTCGTCCATGAAGATTGGCTAAATGTAAACAGCAACTCCTTCAAAGACGAGTTGCTGGTTCCAAAACAGTACCCCGAGAGGAACCAGCAAGAAACTCAAACGCAGCTCTTTTTAATCTCTTGTCTTACTAGTAAATATTGTTTACAATAATAATTATGATTAATAGGTAAGCCTTACATAGCGTCGAGTCGGTTAATAAAATGCATGGTGGTCTACTAAGTAGTCTGTAATTTTATAGTACCCTTTTTTATGTAATTTTTGCTTAACTATTGTTTTAAATTTGTAAGAGGCAAATTTTGTAATTCAACGGGAATCTTATTGTAACCAAATGTCATTTGACGCATTCTGCTTACCTCCGAATGTAACGATTCGACATCCGAGATTCGCAACTATGTAGGTCGCACTCGTAACGTAATGCTAAATGCTTTCGCAGTTGTAAAGATAACAGAGTCAATGAACCCAGACCGTTCAACACCCATAAAATTGGTAATTTGCATACAAAATTAGAAACCTATGCTTTCGTTGCTTCGAGTATGAAGCTTGGAACCGGTTCTATTTTTAAACTGACTTCAAAAAGAGGAAGTTTTTAAATTTGGCCGTATATTTTTTTTATTTTAAAAAAAATCTCACACCTTTTATCCCCGAGGGGGTAGGGGGTATTCCATTTCTGGATATACCCACTTTACATGACAATTAGTTTATATCTTAGATTATATAATCATATTTTTGAAGTGTACCAAAATAAATAATTTTCTTTCTTTCTTTACACCTCTTACAGGTGCTAATGAAACCAAACTGTCAGACTTCAACCAAGCGAGAAAATTGTAGTGTTCAACTTGACGATATTATGTAACTACCATGAACTTATACATGGGCGTAGCTAGGGGGGTCCACGGTGGGCCAGGCCCACCTTAGAAAGCTGTGGGCCCACCCTAGAAAAATACCCGTGAACCCTTCCTCATACATAAAATAACTTCATCCTCAATTTAGCGCAACATAAAACAGTCTTCAAAAAGCAGTGACCCACTTGCCGTGGCCGGCCAATTCATGGCTGGGACCATGGCCCCCCCTAGGAAAAATCCCTAGCTACGCCAATGAACTTATAGTAACAGTTTTCACATTTTCAATTTTAAAGTTATGCGGGCCTGTCATGTTGGCGATGTTAATGAGCAATATTGTGTGCGGTTAGTCAGTAAATGGTAGAGAGAATATTATGAAAGTAGTGACGCCATGACAGATATTTGTATTGGATGACTTGAAAATTAAAGATTTCCTACGAATTTTGATTACTAAGAAACTAATAAGGCTGTATCGATCTAGTGGTATGATTTACCAAGGAGGCTGAGTAGGCTTGAGCTTAGGTCGGTAGGTTTTTGAGGAGGCATGTTTCGGGAATGTTTTTTTTTTCATTTTCTGTCGTGTCCTGTCCTATAGAGACAGAGAGCAACACATCTTGACTATGACTTTTTCTTCCTTTACATTGGACCTTCACCAGTGCAGTAAACTTCTATACTCTATACTCAATCAGCCAGTTCGCCGCTTCCCGGAAAGTGTGAGAAAAGAGAGCGAATTTTTCGAAAATATATTTTACAGTTCCTACTACCTGACTATACACACCCATTCATACAATTCCGACTACTGGTTGAGGCGGCAGTAAACTGATAGCACCATAGTCAATAGTCAAAAAAACTATGTATCTATCTTTTTTAATGTGGCGCTTGCACATTTCGTGCTTTATGCCAAAAATTATTTCCTATGACATTTCTGTAAAAAATATCTTCTTTCAAATTTTAGAGGCAAGCGGGCGTCACAAACTTAACAGCCTATACCTTGAAAATGTGTAAATCCGCCATTACTTATTAAGCAACCCTAACAACATAATAAACCATCTTCGAACACACATTAATCTCGTGTCTCGACGACATGGACACACGACTGACACTAGCAATTACGTAGAACAGTTATAGACCATGTTGAAATTGAACGTAGGAATGTTTTAACAAGATCGTAACTATATGGAGAAATGCAAGACAATTTTAGAGACGATTCGAGATAAATGGTTTGTTTTTGAGACATTTTACATTACACGTACAAAAAACTTCAACTTTTATGTTTTCTCATGGATGCCATTGTCAGAACTGACCATAGATACTACACGGGAAGCACCAGTGGGTCTAAAATGGCCACTTTGAGCAATTCCTCCTTTTATGAATTCCCAGCAAATCCTAAGCTACTCCTCCAAATTTCGTAAAATGGTCTTCATTTTAGTGATTCACTAACAATTCAATTCGTTAGCAGATTCTTAATTTGGTGAAAATTTCGAATATGAATCAAAATAGGATCCTATTATGATTCACCCGAAACGGCCTTAGTATTCAAATAAAAAATGAATTCTCAAAATCGATTCACTCAGTCGGAAGTAGGGCTTCCAATACCGGGATCCCGGTATTGGCTAATACCGGGATCCCGGACTTTTTTTGCCTTTTTTCAATACCGGTATTGAAGTGTCTAATACCGGGATCCCGGTATTGGTTATTTATTTTTATTTTTAGTATAAACTTTACAGTTACACATTCAAGAGCATATTAATAATAGTTGTACATATTTTATTGTACCTATTTTGTATAAATGTAGGCTTTACACCAGTTATTCAGTTCATATCAAGGTTTGCACGCCCATCCTCGTAGTTGCTAGGCATAATCTTTTGTCTAAAATGATTCTCCTGAAGAAAACAGTTTACTCTTACGGTATAACCTATCTGTTGTTCCCTTTCATATTTTTAAGGGGTCAGATTTAAGTAAAGTTAGTGATTCCACAATTTGTGCCTCTTATTTTATTTGCTTTTATCAGTAGTTTAGTAGTTCATTCAACATTTTGGATATGAAAATGAAACTTACCTGAAGTAGGTACTTAAGTACTTGGTTTAACTATTGAAGATGATATTTTAAAGTTTTAATTATAAATAGATACCTATGTAATTTTTCAGTCATACATTGTACATAAGAGATGACACGTATAGTGATTTGGCCGAATACCGAATAACCGGTCACGGTCTTGACCCAAGCGCCGAATATTCTGCTTTGATGGAAATACCTACATTCTCTTTCTAATGCATGCGCTGTGCAAGCAACACAAATAGGGCGTGCAGAGAGAGCGTTATTTGTTTCATTTAGGAATTAATCATGTCACACACGCATTATTTCTTTATTTTACTTCAGTTCGTCCAAAGCAAAACATCGTACCGTTTAATTGATAATTTGCTATTCGGCAACTTTGTTCATAATATTCGACCGAATATCGAATCTTAAACAAAATTACCAAATACTGAAGATTAACTGAATATTCACAGCATCTTTATTGTACACAACTAGATGTCGCGCGGTGCGCGAGGCCGCAAGCGGCCACGCGTGTCTCTGTGGGGTCGTATTTTGACAGAAAAATAAAGTCTAATTTTGGGCGCCCATTTTGTTTTAGTCTTTTTTTAGTACAAGTCAAAAAATAATAAAATTTTATTAAATATTACTTTTCATGGCAACACTGTTTGCTGAGACCCACAATCGCTCCATACAAGCCAACTTTCCAAAATGTTGCCAACTGGCTTAAAAATGCCGATTCAGATTAAGACAATTGAAATTTTTTAGTAAAACAAAAATAACGGGGCGGCCATCTTGTTTTTTCTATTTTTCGGGATTTTCTAGTAAACTACAGGATATATCCTATGCGATGACACCAAACACATCCCTGTAGCATATCGGCATCGTGGAGATCAATTCGGGTCTTTTGAAGTCTACCCTAAAAATTTAATCAACCATAACTTTCAGTGTTGCCAGGCAAAAATCAAAAAACTTACAAAAGGTTATAGAGAGAGATAAAATGTTTCACTGACCGTCACTTGTTTTTGCAAAATGGTTAAATTTCAAGTTTTGACATTTTGCGTTAAAAGTAAAAAAATACGCCAAATTCCGGGAATATTCTTAAACACGGCAACACTATGTAGCAAGACCTCTAACCCCGCTATACAGACCAACTCGCTCAGGTGTTGCCATCTTGCCGAAAATCGACAATCAAAATGTACCACATTTTGATTGTCGAAACGTATCCCTTTCTTTGAGAGCAAATCACCGGTCGGCCATCTTGGTTTTTCAGATTTTCGGGATTTTCTGGTAAACTACAGGATATGCCCTGTGCGATGACACCAAACACATCCCTGTAGCATATTGGCATCTGGGAGATCAATTCGGGTCAAGTGGGGTCTAAAACCACTCCAACTTTGAAATACTACTACGCGGCCGCCATTTTGTTTTTTCAATTTTTTAAATATTATTCGTTAATCATTTTAAAAGTTTAACCGATTCCAAAAATTTCAACCGAATCGGCCGGAAAACAAAAGAGATACGATAGGCAAGCCTGGCCGCCATTTTGTTTTTTTGAAAAGTCGGAATTTTCCCTGGGTCACCCCGCCATCTTGAACACTTTTTCCCTGCAACACTTTTCTCCAAAACGACTCCTTCTGGGAGAACAATTATGTCAATGAGTCAGTGAGTCAGTGAGTCAGTGAGTGGTAGTCCAGCTTTATATATTATAGATACTTAGCAAATTATCATAAACGCAAATAAAAGAGATTCTTTTCTTTTGTTATATTTTCTACGTAGAATACGATTAATCATAAAAAAAGACATTAATTCCTGTTGTGACTAATCCTGGAATAGGTTTTCGTTTACATTTAAAGTGATATTATTAACAAAGGGTGATTTTCAGTAAAACAACTGATAGTTTGTGTTATTTTCTTCATAAAATTTGGCATTTGCTGCTTGAAAAGAAAAAAAAATCTGAACACAATTTCAATACCGGGATCCCGGGATCCCGGTATTGGAAAAAAACTTTCCGGTATTGATACCGGTATTCAAAAAATCCGGTATTCGAAAGCCCTAGTCGGAAGTTCTGAGGGAGGTAACAAACATAAAAAAACAGTCGAATTGATAACCTCCTCCTTTTTTGAAGTCGGTTGAAAACAAAGAGATTTAAATATAAAATTATTACCTATATTTAAATCTCTTTGGTTGAAAAACCCTCACTTGGGTTACACCAACACTTCACTTGGGTTCCAAATTTAAACGTTGCTAACTTATTAACAAAGCCATCCAAGGGGCTAGTCTGAAAACCAGCGCTGAGTATCCAGTATGCCCAGCACAGCTGAGACTAGTACCCATTGCCAAAATTAAAAGTAGTAACGAACTGTTTGTGTTGTGTTGTTAACAGGTAGTATTATGCATAGCAGTAAGCTAGAATTTAATAAAAATATTGAGTTGCTTCTCAACTTAAACAAGAAACAGGGTTGCAAATTCATCCTATGTACTCTTCCTTATTGTCAGAATTTGTCGGAAGAACATAATAATTACAAAAAGACTATTTATAATATAAATTCATTTATTTTCAACACGACATGCCGTCATAGCGACGCTATTTTGTATTATGACATTAATAAAATTATTACACATTTTAGGATGACTAGGGATACAATGTATCTATCAAATAAATCTAAGCGACGACTAGCTACTTTGTTAGCTCCATATATACACGACATTGTTATAAGCAGTATAACACAGTCACTTGTACCTGTTAGTAGCACTACTAATGTGAATTTAAACTGTTAAGTCCGACAGCAGAAAGTCCCAAACCTATAAATTCTGTAAATCAGGGACTTTCTGGCCATAACATTACCACCTGTAAGACGAAGGAAAAGCATAGATCTTTAAAGTTAATTCATCAAAACATTCAAGGCTTTTCCAGCAAAGAATTAGAAATAGAACTATTCTTAGAATACGAAAAAGTTGATATTTTTTGTGTGACAGAACATTGGCTTAGAGTCACAGAAATGATGTTTGGGTTTGTAAATTATACAGCTGTCAGTACTTTCAATCGGCGATTGGCCGCACGTGGTGGTTCCGTAATTTTTGTTAGAAATAATATCAAAGCGAAAGACCGCCAGGACGTAATTAAATTATCGGTGGAAAGTACTATTGAATTGTCATGCGTTGAGTTGGAGAAACACATCATTGTATGCGTATACAGACCCCCTTATAGTGTAAATTTTGATAATTTTGAGAACAAAATGGATGAGGTCTTAAAGTTGTTAAGTAAAAATAGTAAAAGTGTTGTGGTCTGTGGTGATTTTAACGTGGATCTGCTTGAACCAAGTTTGTATAAAACTAGGATATTAAGTTTATTCAAATCTTTTAATTTAATGAATGTATTTACAAATCCTACCAGAATCACAGAAACTTCGGCAACTTGCATTGACAATATCTACTGTAATTGTATTCCTAATAGTAAAACTATAATAAACAAGCTAAAATCCGATCACAGCGGTCAGTGTATTTTACTCCCTGTGGACAATCGTGATTTATCAGTAAAAATTCAGATAAGACCTGTCACAGTATGTAAAATAGAGAAGTATAAAAGAGCACTAGAGTGTAAGTTACCTTTGCCCGATCCTGTTGATTCTGATCCAAACGGCTATTTTAAGAAATTCTTTTCTGTTTTAACCGAGGCATTTGATTCACATTTTGAACTTAAAAATAAAATACTTTCTAATAAATTTAAATTTAGCGAATGGGCTACCAGTGGTATTCGTAAAAGCAGGGTCAAATTATTTGAATTGTATGAAAAGCGATCATATACCCATGATGAAAAGTTTGTGAAATATGTTAGAAACTATTCTAAAACATTCAAAAAGGTTTGTGCTTGTGCAAAAGCAATGTCCATAAGTAATACTATTAAAAAATCGGATAACACAATAAAGGCTGTTTGGAAAGTAATAAACAGAGAAACGGGTAGAGTGAAACCACGTGACCATGACTTAGCTATTCAAACGGACCACGGCCTATTTACCAAGAGTGAGGATGTGGCTAGGGAATTTGAACATTTTTTTACTAATATACCTATTAAAACAACAGAACATCTGAACTCATCCACATCTCTTGCCATAACTTTTCTACGAAAAAATGTAAATAGCTGCAACGAATCTCTTATATTTAGACACACTAGTCCGGATACCGTTATTAAAACTTTTAGAGCACTTAAACTTAAAAGTACTGAAGATATATGGGGCATGTCGGTTAAGGTATGTAGCTTCATCATAACCTTAGTAGCACCATATTTAGCTTATATCTTTAACAATTGTATTGACAAAGGATTATTTCCTGACCTAATGAAACATAGTAAAGTTATTCCTCTTTTTAAATCAGGAGAGAAAAAAGACCCCTCAAATTACAGACCTGTTTCTGTTTTACCAGTACTTAGCAAAGTTTTTGAAAGGTTATTGCTTGATCAAATGATTTCACACTTCAATCTAAATAACTTATTTCATCACGAACAATTTGGCTTCACCAAAGGTCGTTCAACTACGGATGCTGGAATAGCATTACTCAAGAATATTTTTAATGCCTGGGAGAAATCTCAAAACGCAATTGGAGTTTTTTGCGATCTATCAAAAGCATTTGACTGCGTAGATCATGAGACCTTGCTATGTAAATTAAATCATTATGGAGTCAACGGAAAAGCACTTGATATTTTACAGTCCTATCTCGAAAATAGGATACAAAAAGTAAAAATAAATGATTGTAAATCACAGGGCGCACCCGTAAAAATTGGGGTGCCTCAAGGTTCGATTCTTGGTCCTTTTCTTTTCCTTGTATATATAAATGATCTTCCATTCATGGTAGAGAGTTTGTCAAAGATAGTGTTGTTTGCTGATGATACATCTCTGATTTTCAAAGTAGATAGACAAGCTCAGAAGCTCGACGAGGTAAATGACACTCTTCAACAAATTCTCACATGGTTCACTGCAAACAATCTAGTGCTCAACGCTAAGAAGACCAAATGTATAAAGTTTGTACTCCCTAATGTTAGACGAGTAGAGAATGAGATAATTTTAAACAATGACAAATTAGATTTCGCTGATAATACAGTTTTTTTGGGGATAACGATAGACTCCAAACTTCAATGGAATTCTCATATTTCTGCATTATCTAACAGACTGAGCTCAGCTGCTTATGCCGTCAGAAAAATCAGATGGCTTACTGATGTAGACACAGCAAGACTCGTTTATTTTAGCTACTTTCACAGTATAATGTCCTATGGCATCTTGCTGTGGGGCAGAGCTGCTGATGCAGAATCTATTTTTATTTTACAAAAAAGGGCTATACGCGCCATTTACAAGTTAAGATGTCGTGATTCCCTAAGAGAACTGTTCAAAGAAATTAATATTTTAACAATGCCTTGTCAGTACATTTATGAAAACATTATGTATGTACGGAAAAACATATTACTGTATACTAAAAACTGTGACAGGCATAATTGTAATCTAAGGAATAAAAATAAACTAGAGCAACCTCAGTCACGAATAAGTAAAATTAATAATTCCTTTGTGGGGCTTTGCATACGCTTTTATAATAAAATACCAGAAGATATTTTGAAATTGCCTGAAACTGTGTTCAAAACTCATGTTAAACATGTACTTTGTAAAATGGCATATTACAAACTAGACGACTATTTAAATGACAATGATGCTTGGAACAGATTTCCTCCAGTCCAGCGCAATACGATAGCGAAAAACAAACGAAATTATGTAACCCAATTTAGTAATATGTAACAATTGATTAAAAGAATATTGTGTTGTGGAGTTTCTTGCCCCGCTTCTTCTCCTCAACCATACATGCTGAAGCGGTGGAGTTGAAATGACGTTCAATAAGTGGACTTGTAAGTTCCTATTTTGAATAAAACATTTTGACTTTTTTGACTTTTGACTTTTGTTCTTTTTTTTTATATACGCAGCCAATAGTTAAATTCTTTATCTGTATTTTTTTTGGCAATAAAGATTTTTATTATTATTATTAAATTCAAATTCATTTATTTTTATATGGTATAGAAAATACACTATGAAAAGTCAATAGCACGTCAATAGTCTAATAACAAGGCACTCTAAACTCGTCCATAATAGTACATTATGGTACAAGTGAGTAAAGTTGGTGATTACCTCTGAGGCGCCATTGAGACCCGAGCCGTAGGCGAGGGTCATAAGAGAGCCGAGGACGGTAATCATCAATACACACGTGTATCATACGACGTTTTTCAACACACTTGTGAATAAATAATACTAAAAAATCATTTTAAAATAATCATTCGCAATGGCGGGGAAAATTAATTGGTTTTCCAATTTTTTATTTATATAATTTGGAAAAGGCAAAAGGATCTAGGCCCATACAGCCTCGTTTTCCTATGCGCGCGCATCTTACAATGGCGATCGGCCATGGACTAAAAAAATGAGGTTTCTTTTTCTTTGGTTTGTCGCGGATAGCGTTTTAGCCACGTACAAAATGGGGTATTTAAAGTTTTTACAGAGAAAACCAAAGTTATATTTGAGTGAAAGTTTTGTTTATTAAACACGTACAAGTTGAAATGATCTATTTAAATACGAAGTTGCATGAAATGAGCAAGCCATATTTGTGTATTAATTTATTAGTACGATTGAATACGATCTTTTTCGTATCGAAACTTTTTTAAGAACAAAGCAACTCTAGCAACAAAATTGAAAAAAAAAATCTATAACTCACTAGTGAATAATAGCAAACAAAAAGTCTCAGTTTGATTATAGGTGTCATTATGTGCCTAATTGCAGTGAAATTAGAGCCACTTTATGAGCAAGTGTGTTGAAATAGTACATTATGGTACAAGTGAGTAAAGTTGGTGATTACCGCTGAGGCGCCATTGAGACCCGAGCCGTAGGCGAGGGTCATAAGAGAGCCGAGGACGGTAATCATCAATACACACGTGTATCATACGACGTTTTTCAACACACTTGTGAATAAATAATACTAAAAAATCATTTTAAAATAATCATTCGCAATGGCGGGGAAAATTAATTGGTTTTCCAATTTTTTATTTATATAATTTGGAAAAGGCAAAAGGATCTAGGCCCATACAGCCTCGTTTTCCTATGCGCTCGCATCTTACAATGGCGATCGGCCATGGACTAAAAAAATTAGGTTTCTTTTTCTTTGGTTTGTCGTGGATAGCGTTTTAGCCACGTACAAAATGGGGTATTTAAAGTTTTTACAGAGAAAACCAAAGTTATATTTGAGTGAAAGTTTTGTTTATTAAACACGTACAAGTTGAAATGATCTATTTAAATACGAAGTTGCATGAAATGAGCAAGCCATATTTGTGTATTAATTTATTAGTACGATTGAATACGATCTTTTTTGTATCGAAACTTTTTTAAGAACAAAGCAACTCTAGCAACAAAATTGAAAAAAAAAATCTATAACTCACTAGTGAATAATAGCAAACAAAAAGTCTCAGTTTGATTATAGGTGTCATTATGTGCCTAATTGCAGTGAAATTAGAGCCACTTTATGAGCAAGTGTGTTGAAAAAGAATTTAAATTTGATACCTACATTATTTAGAAACATAATTTCGATTCTGTGCAACCACCTGTGTGCCTTTAACGAACCGGTTCTGCATTGGGTCACTCGGGTCCGGCTGCGCGCGCGCAATTATCTTTCACTACGGTGTTTTGGATATAGATAGCTTCATACAGATTGTTTGTTTATGTCTTATATATCTATATATAAAATGATCAACTGACTGACTGATTGGTGATGTATCAACGCACAGCCTAAACCGCTGGGTCTAGAGACTTGAAATTTTGCACATGGATAGCTTATTTATACAGTGTAGGCATCCACTAAGAAAGGATTTTGCAAAATTCAACCCCTAAGGGGGTGAAATAAACGTGCGCGAGCGAAGCCGCGGGTAAAGGTTAGTATCTACCTATATATAAAAGAAGAAACTCACCGGCTGATTGACGGACGACTGATCGTTACCAATTTAGCACTAAGATTCCAGAAGGGATTTTTGGAAATTCACTCACTAGTTTCTTCATGATTATCTAAGAAAAACCGGCCAAGTGGGAGTCGGACCCGCGCACGAAGGGTTCCGTACCAATAGGTATCTATAAAAACAGTAAAAAATCTTGTTTGTTGTATGGGGGCTCCCATACAACAAACAAGATTTTTTACTGTACCCTTTAATATTTATAATAATATAATCTCACGCCTTTCATCCCCGAGGGGGTAGGCAGAGGCATTCCATTACTGGATATACCCACATTTCACGAGATACATTGGACCCCTTAGCGTGATATTTATTTTATTCTGTTTTTAGTATTTGTTGTTATAGCGGCAAGAGAAATACAGCACGGTCGTTTTAACTTAGCAGCTCTAAAGTTGCGCAAATGGATGCGCAATAACATTTTCATTTCTCCGGGCGGAAAGCGGCAAATTTCGGCCCGCTGTGCTAACCGAAGTTGCTTTCCGCCTCCGTCGATAAGAAAAAAGTATACACCTCGGCAAGTAAATAAGAAAGCCTCAGATCACATGTTTGTAGACCTCGGTTTCGACATGGTCGACAATTACATGTGATATGAGACATTTAATATTTTACTTCCCTAGTTGTGTAATATACTTTTCTTTCTTTTTTTTTGGGACCATTTGGCGGTACGAAACCTATGTTCAGAAAAAAAGACAGGCCTTAACAGTGCTGATGTAAACTAAGTAATATAAAATAGAAAGATGTGTAAAAAACAAATTAAATTCGGACGGAGCCACGATATAAGCTTGTAAAAAATAAGAATGTGCGTTAGATGCGCACGAGTTGTCGCCATTAATTGCCGTAACTGTATCTTCACGCTCTAGCAAGTGGGCGAGTAGAGAGTGTGGATTTCGTTAATCTATTTCGATGTTTAATTCAAAATATAATAGTTCATAGGTTAAATAATAAAGATAATGATAAATTGTGGAACACAATTCACAGACGGTGATTTAGTCCCAAACTACCTACCTACCTAGACAGGGCGTGTAGGTACCTACCTACTATGAGTATCTACTGAACAACTGATACACATATAAGTATAAATAAATTTTAAACACTCAGACACGAAGCCAACAGACATGTTCATGCACACTTTATTATTTATATTGTAGGTAAATATATAAGTACGTACCGTAGCTAGATGTTAATGAATTTTTTTTTCGTAAGAGGAACTATGATCTTTAATCTTCCAAACGAGCCAACTAGCTGATTTTTTTAAGGCACCCAAATGCCACGGCTTAAACCGCAAAAACCGTTTAACGTACCTTCCGAATCACGGTATTGTTGCGTCGAATAGTAATAAAACAATATTTTTTTCTTTTAAAAACTATGGAATATTATTAAAATGTACCTAATTAGTTTATCTTAATCCACTCGAGTCTATATAAATCGATGGGCTCACCAGTCACCACCTATCACGTTTAGGGGTCCAATATATCTCGTGAAATGTGGGTATATCCAGTAATGGAATACCTCTGCCTACCTCCTCGGGGATAAAAAAAGGCGTGAGATTATATTATATTCTAGTCTATAAAAAAATAAAATAATTAAATAGATAATAAAGTAAATCGACGCAAATTATTGTAGGTAAGTGAATAGGTAGTAAATTACTTATATAAAACTTACCTTTTTATTATCCGAAATCGCAACCAAAACAAATGTTTTTAACCACGAAAAAGTAGAATATACTTAGCAAAATCTCCACTTCAAACTTTCACATTTTAACGTCTACACTTCCACATGAGATAAATATTCGGGATGTATTAAACGCAACACTAATAAACTCTATACACTTTAAATAACTCTTTTGTGACACATTGTTTTTTTAATTAAAAAATATTTGTATGGAACAGTAAGTATTTTATCGTAGAAACTTTTTATTTCGTTTTAAAACCGCGCGCGTCAACTCCTACTGCCAAGCGACTGGCGACTTCAAAATGTTATACCCGGACGCACGTGTTAGAGCGAGGTAAGGCATACAGGTTGTGCAAGACAGAAAGAGACAGATATTGGGTGTCATGTAGCGGTAATTTTTTCTTCTTTCAACTTTCTAAACGCCGCAGGTAAAATTGTTTTGGTTTTCAAAATTGTTAATTTCTTAGTTTAATTAGCTGGTGAATTTGAATGAAGAACTTTTATTCTTCATATTGAATTGAAAGGAATTCAGTAAAGTCGATTTTGCTTACATGTACAAAGTTAAGTAGCACTACGTCATCACTTGCAGAAAATTATCCGTAAATTCGATCATTAATATCGTGGCTCGTTGGTCTAGGGGTATGATTCTCGCTTCGGGTGCGAGAGGTCCCGGGTTCAAATCCCGGACGAGCCCATGGCAATGAAATGTTGCCTTTTGTTTTTCACATACATAATCTCACGCTTATTTCCTGTTGGGATAGGCAGACGCAATAAAAAAAAAGCCTTAATGTAGCATAGAACAATTTACTAAATAGTACTTTTTGGTATCCAATATCCCTTTGAATTATTTATTGAGCGGAATGCCGAATGATTTATATATTTTATTTACTTTTGAAATCTACAACATATACCTACATAGTAAATAATGTACATTATGTACGAGTATTCTGTGTGTATTTTTTAAATTTTGCTATTAATAATTTTATATTTTGGGCCCTCTATTTTACTCTAGATAGTATCAAATTATTCGTTTCTTTCTTACCCAAATAAACGGTATTACTATTGTCCGCTAGATGACACTGTTAAATTATAAGCCGGCTAACAAAAATGTTGTGTTGTCCTATTTTTTGTAGAGTATCTTGTGTACCTTTTCATTTTGCCGTCTTACGTGACAGATGTTCTAAGTTTTTGTTTTCAAAACTAATGTTATTACTATTACATACAAGATGGCGTAAGTAACTGTCTATTAAGCGACTAAATCAAAGTGTTACTTTTTTCTTGCTGTTTTATTCCAAAACAAAGCTTTTCCATTTGGTAGTTTATTATGACAGGTGTTCGCTTCGTCCCTCCCTCTCCTAAAAAAGTTTAACCGCACGCGAAGTGAAGAACCAAACAAAATATTTACAAAAACAAAATAAAAACATACGAAATGAAGTGAAAACCTAATCTACAGTATTCACAAACGTGTCAGTGTGGATTTTAAAGTACTACAAGTGCATTATTATTCTAAAAATCGTATTCAAAAAGTTTATAAAAAATGTCTGGAGCCAGCACCAGTTCCAGTGTTTCTAACCAAAGTCCACCCAACATGGCTTCGATTAGCGATGTTAGTGCCTTATTCCAGACAGCCAAGAAGTACGAGGAGCTAAATGTTATAGGAACAGGTAAACATATCCATTATTTGGGTCGAAAACATTGAATAACCTAAATTAGTACCATGTGCCGGTACGCGCATTTTTTTTCTACGCTATATTTAGCAGCAAAGATTTTGGCCTTGAAAACAGGTCGTTTCTTTCATGCCTCTCACCTAGGGTTGCCATCCGTCCGGGTTTCCCCGGATTTGTCCTAGCTTCGAGGACATCCGGGGAGCGTCCGGGCGGGGCTTCATTTGTAGTCAGTGTTTAAAAATCTGAAGTCTGCCCGCCCGCGACACGCGCTGTGCCTGACTTGCTAAATTAATAACATAGAACGCTAAAGAGTAAAAAAACCGACTTCAATGTTCAACTTACATGGTTTTCTCAAGGACGCCGTTGTCAGAACTGGACGAAATTAAAATAGGACCAATCTGGAAGCACCAGCTTTCAAATAAAAAAAGAATCAGCAAAATCGGTTCACACAGTTGAAAGTTCTGAGGTAACAAACATAAAAAAAAAATTAAAAAAATACAGACGAATTGATATCCTCCTCCTTTTTAAAATCGGTTAAAAAATAAGTAATTAATTTCATAAATAATGATTTATATGTATCAATCATTATAGCCATCCCTGACAGATAAATTTTTTTTTAATTACAGGAGCTTATGGCACAGTATACAAGGCCCGGGATCTTCACAACGGTGGCCAAATAGTGGCCATGAAGAAGGTCAAAGTGGCTTTAACTGAGGACGGGATTCCTCTGTCGACACTGAGAGAGATAGCTCTTCTGAGACAGCTAGAAGCTTACAGGCATCCGAATATTGTCAGGTAACAGTGCTTCAGAAGGTATGCTAGTCATATGATGCTTTAGATTTCTTGAGAAAACTAAAAGTCAAACAACCACTATACAGTTTCAGAACTAGTAACAGTTTCTAGAAAAATAACCAAATTATGTAACCCAATTTAGTAGTAAGTAAGAATTTATTAAAAGAATATACTGTGTTGAGGAGTTTCTGGCCAGCTTCTTCTCCTCAACCATACATGCTGAAGCGGTGGAGTTAAAATAATGTTAGATAAGTGGACTTGTAAGTCCCTACTTTGAATAAAACATTTTGACTTTGACTTTATTTTAAGGAAACTTAAAAAATTAAAATAAAAATGTATTCGTTTCCGTAGGTAATTAATAATTATTAGTTTATAGTTGCTGGTTCCAAATGCAGTATCCAGATAAGAACCAGCAAGAAACTCAAGGGCGGAAAGAGCTCAATAACCGGATTTTGATTTCCAGACTCCTGGATGTCTGCCACGGAGGCCAGTCAATGGAACGGGAACAGCAGTTGGTGCTTTTCCTGGTCTTCGAGCATGTGGAGCAAGATCTGGAGTCGTATCTGAAGAGGTCACCCGGACCTCTGTCCGAGAACAGGATTCGAGTGAGTGGTCTGGTTCTCTTATTATCTTTTTACTTATAAAAAAATATATAACAGTCTGAATCTGACGAATCCGTCCTACATAAATAAATATTGTAAATATTAACCTAAGTGTTTAAAGAGGAATACAGCCCATATTTTTATCTGACGAATGCGTCCTACATCAAATTAATGCCAAAATTTAAGTTAGAAAACTGTTTAATATTTTTTGTCTCTGTCTGAAAGTATTTGTCTACAATAAACAATAGTAAAAAAAACCTTTTATCCCTAGGGGGTATGCAGAGGTAGGTATTCCATTATACTATATGTACCCACTTTCCACGAGATATTCTTTGGACCCCTAAATGTGAAAGGTGATGAACCCATCGCCGGACTGGATCTGTTAAACATGCCTCAGAATTAATTCTGAGACCTGCGAGTTTCCCAAGATGTTTTCCTTTACCGCCGAGCTAGTGATGAATAAGTACGCAAGTTTTGAAAAACTCATTGGTACTATGCCAGGATTCGAAGCTGCTCAGTTGGTAGTGACCCTCCCCCTGATAGTTTAATATTTATTTAAGTATGTCTGTCCGTAATGAAATGAAATGTAATGAAATGTAATAAAATGTAATGAAATGTAATGAAATGTAATGAAATGTAATGAAATGTAATGAAATGTAATGAAATGTAATGAAATGTAATGAAATGTAATGAAATGTAATGAAATGTAATGAAATGTAATGAAATGTAATGAAATGTAATGAAATGAAATGAAATGTCTTTATTTGCCAGAACATAGTATGAGTTGAGGTGGTCACTTAAAATATAGAATCATATTATGTTCTGCCGACAACGGCATGCAAATTTTTATAGGCAGTTACTTTATTACTATTTATATACATAATTAAACTTCCTATTATCATTAAGGTACTCTTGGACGGAATAATAAGTTTTGTCTAAAAGAAATTTCAAAAGTTTACATTTGAAATCTTTTTGTGTACATGTTGTAATGTGACTGGGAAGGCAATTGTACACTCGAACAGCCATACAAAAAGAATTATCCCTATAAACATTGACTCTGGCAGGAGGCATGAATAATCTGTCCTTAAATCTGGTTTCTCTTGTTACACTTTCTCTGTGTGTCTTAAAGTATTCGGGATGTTCTCTTACAAAAATACAGATTTGTTTAAGGTACATACACGGTAATGTGAGAACCTGTAGAGACTTGTACAGGGGTTTACAAGTATCCATGTGATGGGCTCTAAAAATTGCGCGGATGCACTTTTTTTGTGCAATAAATGCTTTGTTTGCCTCTACCGAATTTCCCCATAGAATAAGACCATAATTTAATACTGAAGATATATAACCATAATATGCCAAAAGTGCTGTTTCCTTTGTAGCCGTTCGACTCAGCTTTCTAATTGCAAACACAAATCTGTCTATTCTTTCGCAGACATTATTTACATGGGCTTTCCAGTTACAGAACTTGTCCAAAGTAATGCCTAAAAATTTAATTTTGTCAATATTATCTATAGTATTATTTTTATAATTTATTTGTAATGGAATGTCATGAGATTTGTAGGAATTAAATTGCATGGAAGTGGTTTTGTTTAAATTAATGTGTAAATTATTATTATTCAGGCATTCAATAATATTAGTCAAAGTCTTATTAATGTCATTATTAAAATTATTACGATTGTCACATTTAATAACTAAGGTAGTATCATCTGCAAACATGATACACCTGTGGTTTGTTACATTTGGCAAGTCATTGATATATAATAGGAACAATAAGGGTCCCAGGATACTTCCCTGGGGTACTCCGCATTGATTGAGCATATATGACGATCTACAAGTTCTAAGATGAGAGTTAACGACTTTCTGTACCTCGGTGCATTGTAGTCTATTACTGAGGAAGCTGTTTATCCAATCTTCAGCCTTACCTCCTCTAATGCCATATCTGATCAATTTTTGAATTAAAATTTTGTGATTAACGAAATCAAAAGCTTTGCTCATAATATCTAAAAATAACGTTACAATCGGTAATTTATTGTTAATACTTTTCGCAATCTCGTCAATTAAATTAAAACATGCAAGAGTCGTAGAGCTGCCTTTGCGAAAACCATACTGATCTGGATGCAACAGTTGGTGCTTGTTTATAAAATGCAAAAGCCGGTTATGCAAAATTTTTTCAAAAACTTTTGACAATATCGGCACCAGAGTTATTGGACGGTAGTTTCCCATGTCAGCATTGTCATCTTTTTTATGCAAAGGCTTGACAACAGACAATTTCAAGAGTTCAGGAAACTTGCCCTGTTCAAGAGACAAATTTACTAAGTAACTTATTGGTTTACATAAATAAAGTGCACATTTTTTTATCATTTTTGTACTGATACCATCATATCCTACAGAGTTGCTATTTTTTAACGACTTTATCACATTAAGAATTTCATTTTCGTCTGTCGGCTTTAAAAAGATTGAAAACGGGTTCATTGGTATAGTATCACAGTGATTACTAAGGTCAGTAGGGTCAGTAGATTTATTGGTTATTTCAATAAAATAATTATTGAACAGTTCAGCTACAATCTCTGGATCAGAATGTTTTATGCCATCTTTTGTTATGTGTTCTATAGAGGTCTTACTGGCCTTACTTTTATTACCGTTTATAATGTTCCATGTAGCCATGCATTTATTTTTTGAATTTACTATGATACGTTTATTATGGATTTGTTGGGCTTTTGATAAACATTTACGTAATACTTTAGAATAAGCGCAGTAATTTGTTCTATTAACCGATTTATCAGAACTTGACTTTAAATATTTAAGAACCGTAGAACTAAAGTAACCGACATAGCTCGAAGAATCGCAAAACTAAAGTGGCAATGGGCAGGGCACATCGCTCGCAACTGACGGACGGCCGTTGGGGCAGAAAAGTTGTCGAGTGGCGACCACGATTAGGGAAGCTTGGAGTGGGCAGGCCCCCCACCAGGTGGAGGATCGACGATCTGGTTAAGGTCGCGGGAAGCCGCTAGATGCGGGTGGCCTAGGACCGGACGTTGTGGAGAAACTTGGGGGAGGCCTTTGTCCAGGGTAGGGCGCGGTATATAAAGGGGCGCACCAAGATCACTATACCTGTAAAGATTGCTAATTGTGAAAGAAGTTTTTCCAGCCGTAAGCTGATCAAAACCTATCTGAGATCGACAATATCTCAATCTAGATCGACAGATTTGGCAACTCTGTTAATCGATAATAAAATGTCGGAAAACATGGACTTTGGAGTCTTAATAAGAGAATTCGCCGATAAAAAGGCTAGAAAAGGGCAGTTTTATTTAAAAACTCGTCATCAACCCGTAACAGCCCACTGCTGAGCTAAGGGTCTTTCCTCACACATGAGGAAGGCTTTAATCTCCCACGCGAGCCCACCGCGGATTGGGAGATGGTGTTAAGCTAGTGGCCACTTAACAGTCAGAATTTTTCAAGCCATGGGCTTCTGACATGGCTTAACGACTTCCATTGTGCGTAAACACAACGAAAACCGGGACCAACAAATTATCAGCACCCAACTTTGATTAACCAGTGTGATCGTTACAAACATACTGGCACCGCAGGGCTACGAGCGCTTCATTACTTAATTCTGTCCTTTTCCTTTGTGTTTGAATGGAACCTATAGGAGATAGGGGGCGTTGAAATCTCGCCCAGGGCGATGGTAGTTCTATAACCGGCACTGTCGATAGGCTAAAATGATGATGTCTATCAGTTGTTTAGTACCCATAGTACAGGCTCTGCCTAGTTTGGGACTGATGTGTCCCACAGTTTATTATTATTATTTTATTTCCAGAGCATGTCTTTCGATGTCTTGTCTGGAGTGGATTTCTTACACTCCCATCGTATAGTCCACCGGGACCTGAAGCCTCACAACCTGCTTGTGACGTCAGCCGGCCGCGTCAAGCTTGCTGACTTCGGCCTCGCGAAGACTTACGACGCTGACATGAAACTCACCAGTGTTGTGAGTAGCTGACATTATAGTCATTTCGTATTTACAAGAAACTATTTTCCGCATTGATTTTTATTTTTACCCGACTGCGCCAGAAGGAGGGTTATGTTTTTCGAGAGTGTATGTATGTATGTATAATTGTTTGGCACGCTCTGCAGCCTGAACGGCTCGATGGCTTTTAGCTTGAGAGGTGTCGTTAGATTCGTATTTAGTGAGAGTGACACTGAGTATATTAAGTTTAGAAAAAACCAAAATGGCGGATTTTTGGCGCCAAATTGTGAAAAAGAAAAATAAGAAAATCGAAGAAATATGTTAAGTGGGGTATAATTTAATAGGTATTTGAAAATCATGTTTAGGTTTCTTTTACCATTTTCCATTTCGAATGACCATTTAGAACTTATAATGGTTTCAAGTTTGTTACTATAACCAGAGGCTATAACTAAAAAGTATGATATAAAAAAGTTAATTTGAACAACCAAAAACCCGACTGCCTAAAAAGCCGGAAACAAGACCTTTTAGAAAAGTAGGAAGTCAAGACCATGTGCTGCTCAATCTTACAACAATCTCACGGGTGACCAGCGTTACCCAAAAATCTAAAACAAGTTCATTCAGTTCAGGTCCTTAAACCTCTTATGACATTTATGATATCACTGATGTATTGAAAATTTTCCAGGTGGTGACTCTCTGGTATCGTCCTCCAGAAGTACTCCTAGGCGTTTCCTACAACACAGCTGTGGACGTGTGGTCCTGCGGCTGCGTGCTGGCTCAGCTCCACACGAGGTCTCCGCTGCTGCCTGGCACCTCGGACTCGGACCAGCTGCACTGCATTTTCAGGTTGGCACCACTGGTTTCTTAGACCAAGTTTGTGGTATTGGGACGAGATTTTGGCTGTGGGTTCCATGTGGTGGGCAACTACGAGGGACTTGATATTGGGAGATTCTGATGAAGATTACGTATTAAGCGCAGGCCCGTTTTATGTGATAAATATCGTGAAGTGTGAAATTTTACACTGCTAAGGGATGTAAAAAGTCCAAACAAACATCTTAAAATTCAACGCAACGGTTTCTTCAACAAAATTCGAGATACAACATCCAAACCTGAATATCTTAAATCTGAAACCTTAGCAACTACCACAGACTAAACCTGAAAGCTCGATCTTCATCTTCCACTGTATCTTCCAGGTTGATTGGCCGTCCTTCGCCCCACGATTGGCCTGAGAACGTCTCCGTGATGCTGGACAGCTTCCCAGAATACCCGGCCCAGGACTTGGCGAATGTCATACCGAGAATCCAGCCCCACGCTTTAGACTTGATAAAGGTGAGAGAGTCTATTTTACATAGCTCGGATTCGGTGACAGTTCACATTTCCGTTTTACGCATACAACTTTGTAGTAAGAAATATAGATGCTTTAAAAATAAAGAATATTTTATTATTATGTTTATGCAAAAAGACAATAATTGTCGCCTTTAAAATTCTAAATTGTCAAATGTAAAAAAAAAGTTGTCTGTAAAGTTGGTTTACGGACGATAATTTTACGTGATAACGTCATAAGAAAACATTGATGAATAATTGCATACTGGAGTGGTAGAGAGATAGATGCGTCACAACACAACACAAGCCGAACGCTTAGGCCGATCGCTCTATCGCTTGTTCCGCGCTCTCGCTTGCACGCTTGGCTCAGGCGGAACGTGACACTTTTTCTGGCGTTCATCGATTTATAAGACGTTATCAGTTAAATACCATCTACAAAGTTTTGCATTGAATACTAAAAATTGTTGACGTCACAGGTAAATTTTCAGAATTTCGTTTTATCGGATCATAGAAAATAACTCTTTTCACTAGGTATTTTTAAATTTATTTTGAATAGAATAGAATTGTAAATGAATGTATATTTTCTTTGTAAATAAATGTTCTTTACCCCTTTTGAATAGCCTGGTTATTTTTATGTAGTACTAGCGACCCGCCCCGGCTTCGCACGGGTGCAATGCTAATACTAAAACCTTCCTCTTGAATCACTCTATCTATTAAAAAAGACCGCATCAAAATCCGTTGCGTAGTTTTAAAGATTTAAGCATACATAGGGATATAGGGACAGAGAAAGCGACTTTGTAGTGAAGTGACTCAAATATTTTATAAACACTTTTCTCATGTCAATGTTGATAATATTCTGTGTCTGTTTCAGCGCATGCTCGTGTTCGATCCAGCGAAACGACTGACTGCCTTAGACTGCTTAGATCACCCCTATTTCACAGAAGAACCTCTTACGTAAAGATAATTTTACCTTCAAAATTGAAGTCAATATTCCACCGATATACTGTAGCTATAGCGCAGAGCAGTGATAGCCCGAACGGTTAAAGAGCCGGCCGAAAATCAGTGAGGCTCGGGTTCGAATCCTGGCATGTACCAATGAGTTTTTCAAAAACTTACTTACATATTTATCACTAGCTCGACGGTGAAGGAAAACATCGTGAGGAAACCCGCAGGTCTCAGAATTAATTCTGAGACATGTGTATAAATAGACACGGTCCGGGGATGGGCTCACCATACCTATCACGTTTAGGGGTCCAATATATCTCGTGAAATTTGAGTATATCCAGTAATGGAATACCTCCGCCTACCCCCTCGGGGATAAAAGTAAGATTATTTATTTTTTATTTTATACTGTAGCTACCCTTGCTAAGTCTTGTGGCAAAAGGTTTATAAAATAAATAAATAATCTCACGCCTTTTATCCCCGAGGGGTTAGGCTGAGGTATTCCATTTCTGGATATATCCACTTTTCAAGAGATATTCTTGGACCTTTGATAGGTGGTGAGCCTATCGCTGGACCGGATCTGTTACATGCCTCAGAACTAATTCTGGGACCTGCGGTTTTCCTACACCGTCGAGCTAGTGATAAATATGTACGTAAGTTTTTGAAAAACTCATTGGTACATGCCAGGATTCTGCTGCAGGCAGGTTTAGGTTACGCAGGCTCGAATTCTGCTTCGACTGTTTTTTTTTACTCTTTCGAGTTCTATGGCGTTTAAAATCGGTAAAAAACTAATATTTGTTTATAATAAATATTAGTGCTAAATAATAAGAATGCCCACTGATTTTAATTATTATCTTTAATGTTGTGATTATGGACAATAAATGAAATAATTTACAATAATATTTCAAATAGATTATGGAATACAATGTATTTTTATAGTAGAATCTGTTGTCTGATTTGAATAATTGTTTATAAATAATGCGTCTTTTTTTGATGGAATTTACAATAATTAGTCTTAATTAATTTTAAGTACAGTATTTTTACGATGATTGATTTTTTGTCAATTACTTTTTGGATAAATTTTGTACAAAATGTTCCTGTTTCAATCGTAGCCAAATAAATACTATTTTTTAAATTTGTTGCTTCTTTTATTTTTGTTTATGGCACGTGTCCGCGTGGACCTCCTTTTATCCTTCTTTCGCTCTAGAATTTACCTCCGAGTTAAATTTTATTAGGATCGGTGCAGCGGTTCAGCTGTCAAAAGGAAACAGACAAAGTTACTTTCGCATAATATTATTAGATATGAGTTTATGATTTTCGTGTTTGTAGAGAAAACACGAGTTAAGCAATGTTGAGCGCGGTCATATAGATGGATGGGCGACTGGCTAGTGACAAAGACGATTAACAAATTACTTTTGGTGTATTTAAAACACTGATTACAATTTTGTTTATGATTCGGAAGGTAGGTACACAGGACTTTTGTGTCAATTGCATTCGAGTTGCAATAGTTGGGCCACATTTCTCCCCATTGGAAGTGGGCTCGCTTGGGAATTATTAGAGCCCAAAGAGATTTAAATATAATATATTTTATCTCTTTGTTAGAGACGCAAATATGTGCCTGGGGTATAAAGAAAACAAAATTCAGAAGATATAAAATTTTAATTCATACAAAAACACATTTGATAAGTACTTATTTGTTGTATAAAGACGTTACACTTAACACTTTAACTGCTGACGTACAAAATTCCATATTAATTAATTCATAGGTAGGTAGTTATCTCTAATAATTTCCAAAATCACTGGAAAGTTCAAGTGCTTCTGATAAGAGATTTGTCACTTCATGATTGACTTGTAAAAATCATGTCAAATATAGTATATTACACATCTAGATAAGTAAAATAAAAAATGTCTCTTATTTATTACATGTAATTGAATTGAATTGAATCTAAAAACATGTGATCTGAGCCTTTTTTATTTACTTCCCGAGGAGTGTATACTAAGTAGGTATTTTCTTTTCGACGGAGGCAGAAAGAGGCAACTTCGTTTACCGCAGCGGGCCCAAATTAGCCGCTTTCCGCCCGGAGAAATGAAAAATGAATATTCTCATAACGCGCACCTGCTACTTTCCTTTCACCTGGCCTGCTACAGAATAATTATGTGAAATCGAAATTCATGTGAATTTCATTTCCAGTAGCAAGTGTTAAATTTCATCGTAAAGAAAACTCTTTCTTTTATTTAAAAAAAGTAATTTCATCAAATTAAAATGATTTTAAAGTAGCAACTACACCAACCCTACTAATATTGGTTTTTAGGTAGTCGTATTTATACTTGTGATATCCTTTATTTATAACATTAAAATATAATTTAGGTTAATTATTCGAGTATTAAGCAGTCTATATACAATCTTATAATAGGTATATTATAACAATACAATAAAATTAAATATCACTCGTAAACATTACATAGCTTAGCTTTTATTATTATTTATTCATCTTTAAAAAAATCAAGGTATCATTTTATAATAATTTCCATAATCACAACTTATCGCAAGCGAAGACGAAAGAAAAACGGTATGTCAATGCATTTGTCGTACATATTTCGATCTCTTGCCTTGAGCTGCATAGTAAATGGAGTCTGGCAAGTGTCATGGTTTAAGACAGACATACAAACAGATTTACAAAAGAATATATTTCGCAGCGATTCTTCCAAGGTTTTTTTTATTTCATAGCTCAAAACTTGGCTGTATATAGCTTAGCATTTCCATTTAAAAAAATATTACAAAATTGGCGCGAATCCGAATAAAGAGATTCTATGTTAAAACACAATCAATCAATACAAATACTATTAATTCGATATAATATGTATGTACAGCATAAATAAATTCTATCTATATTAAATCGAGTAATAATATTAACAACTTACACGAGTTATAACAAGTTTTCTTAAGAAAATTAAAAGTCATTTTCTTTCGTGAGACTTTCTCGTAATGCTAATCAATCTTTCACTATTCATTACACGCTATGAATACACTTTAGCTCATTTATCTTCAATAGTTAATTATAATGAGAGACCTTGGCTAAGTTTTTAAATTCCCAACGTTTCTGCTGTAGTGTTGTACCATTTGATTATCGATAAAAATATTCATAGCATTATTATTTTATAGTTTTTATTAAATAATGGTTTTGGATTGACAGTGTCTTTTCGAATCATAATTTTGAATGTATCACTGACTTCTTTTGCAATCAATAATTACTACAAAATAGATGTTACTGCCAGAATAATATTTTGCGTTTTTATTATCAAAATTGAGATTTAAGAAACACAATGGTCACGATTCTTCTTTACACCGACTAAACTTATTTTAGTTTAGTCCTGCCTTTGTCTTACCTCAAAAAAAGAAGATAACCTACCAAATTTAGTCCTGTCAGAGGCTATATTTAGTCGTGACTTCTTTGCTTATGCACTAAACACGTTATTTTTTCAATTTGACAGGACTAAATATCTCTCGTCTCTTTTCTTTTCTAGGAGAAAGAAAATGACAGGAGTAAACTAAAATAAGTTTAGTCGCTGTAAAGCAGAATCGAACCTAATATTTAGCTATGCTGAAAAGATGAATAGGTACTATTATAAATATTTAAGACACACTATTTAGAAACTTTCACATCACAATAGTCAGTGCCATATTCATTGTCTTACTATGTAAACAAACTTATCCTGTCCAGTTTCAGAGCAAATTTATTTACAAACATAACATTTAGGTGAAGGAATACATTACCTCCAAAGAAAAACTATGTAGAATAATGCTCAGAAGGTTGGCTGACTGGATAGCTAGCCTGGTCCTTTGACAGAGCTGACCGATTTATACATATACTACGTCCATGGATAACCGATACGTCCATGGATAACTGACAGCCCACTGTTCAGGTGAAACCTCGACCAAATGCGCTGACAGTTCTTTGATAAGCTGTCCTACGGATCCCTCGGTCTCCAAACATTCTTCATATTCTGGAGAGCTCTCAGTGTGTTTGGTCGAGGCTTCACATTGCTGGCATAGTACGTCCATGGGTCTGGTAGAGGGTCGAGGACAAACTAGCTACCCTGAGAGGAAAATGCAGCCAGTCTTCTAAGTACTGTCCGACGCAGTTCCTCTTTGGAAATTGGAAATAAATGTAGTTTTTTATATGGACTGGTATTCTCTATACTGAGGACATGTTTAATTAAAACCTGTGTGGTTTGTTTCCATAATAAGACATTCAAGATGCCAGAATAGGTAGTGATCAGTGTCATTGTAAGCAGTGACACTTTAAGTAGTTACACTGAATGAATATTGAATGAATATTAGTTAAGTAGTTTTTTATTTTTAAATTCGTTGCGAGAAGATTCATTTCACGCATGAGGAGACGACATTTGATAACGACCTAGATATTTTGACGCATGACGCTGCGACATTATAACTTTCAATGTTAGTCGTTGTGACTCGATACTCCGATTTGAGACGAATTTGCCTTCGATGCCTTCGTTTGAATGTTGGGTTTGGGATCTTCATTGTCATCGATTTCTTTGTTAAAATTGAATATCTTCTCCAAATTTAGCGTATTCTGATTGTAAATTGTGTGTTCTGGGGTATCGCCCCACGATACTGGTGTCATTCGGTTGCTGACCTCTGGTTGTGGTGTGTTAATTTCTACGTTGGTTACTTCTGGTATAGGGTTCAGTACATTCTCTGATTGGACACTGGGCGTCCTACCCTCACCTTCATGGTTAGAAATCCCTTCTAAAGAAGCGCATCTGTTTAAGAAATTCATCATCCTTTCCTTATAGAATTCTGAGCTTGTATCCGTGTTTTGTTTATTCTTACCATTCTGATTCTTCAAGTAGAATCCGTTGTCGTTTTGGGCGAGAAATATCCTCTTTATTTTAGAGTTGGGATAGTGCTCTATCAACTCTGGTCTTGGTGGTAAAAGTTTACCGTTTTTCGGTATTTTCTTGGTGTTATTCCCTTTTATTGTTGTAACAACCGAAATGCAATTGCCTCTTGGTTCGCTATCGTCTTTGTAGTTGTTTCTCATGCCTTTGTAAGAGATTTTCACGCTTAAAATCGACCAAAGCAGCTCGAGAAACGATGCAATCAGTATGTTTATAGATAAGACGCGTTTTGTGAACGCTTTAGAGTTATCATCGCCGTCGATTGGAGAATTCCTTATGATCATATGAGAGCCGTTTCTGTCGACAACATCGCTGTGTTTGACGACAAAAAAGTCTTTGAAATTCACTCTGTTTTTGTAAAACTCTGATACGTCCTCCTCTATGGTTATGAGCCAGACTGCGACCATAGTGAAAGATGCGAACGCGAAAATTGTTGATAAACATGACATGATGAACAACCAGGTTATGTTTCTGTCTATGTACCATCGCGCTGACGCCATTATGGCTGCTACACCGGCTGCTAACGCGAAAATCGTTAGCAAACTCGGTGCTAATACTAAAATATAATTATTATCTCTGCTAGTGCTATTTGGAATGTTCTGAGTCGAATTTACTTGATCATATTCATCAGTTTCATTAGATTCGGAGAAATCTTCATTGAACTCTGTGAAATTGAAGACTAATTCACTTTTGTCAATCGGTTTTTGGTCTAATTCGTTCAAATTTAATCGTTTTATCTCTGAATTTGGGTTCACTAATGCCAAGCAAGCCAGCAGGAATGATGTCGCAGCCAATGCAATATGGACCCAAGCCAAACCAGATACGGTTGACGCGGAATACCTCCTCTCTGAAGGATACAGGTTCCTTGTGTCAGGTTTAGTTTTCACCTTTATAGTATATACGTCCTCCATTTTGTGCGTTGAAAAATTTATAGGTAATGAAAATGTTATTTTTTATAACCTACAATCGATGGTTACGAAGCACGATAACTTTTGGTACCCCATTGTCCTTGAGTTTTCACTTTTAACGGAAAAAAATCACTTTACACAACTATTTGAGACATCGTGAAACGATACAACACTACTGAAAGTTATTCGATTCGGATTTTCAAAAGTTTCAACGGATTTTTTGATAAAAACAAAGGATTTGAAAATGGAATCGCAACGGACACGTCTCTCGCGCACTACGGTTGACAGCGGACTGAAGTCAGCTGCGATTGGTTGATCGGATGAGGTTGTATTCAAGTAAGCGATGGCGTTGTCGTAGCGATATTGAAGTGTGTTCGAAACGATATTGCTGTTTATTTACAATAACCCGTGTAGAATTTCACTTGTTAACATGTGTATCTGTCTATCTGTAAGTGGCTTGTACCTCCCAAACGTCTGAACCGACTTTGATTTATTCTGTTTTTAACGGTCAGTATAAGCGAACCTGTGTTCTTTATGAGAATAAAGTTCTAAATAAAGCTGTAAAGGTTGTCTGGAAGAGATCGCTAGAAGCAAGACCTCCCATTGTACTTTAGTTAATGTTGGTATCCATAATTGTGTTGTTTTTGGTGTACAATAAAGAGTTATTGTATTGTTCTTTAAACCTAAATTATGTAAATAAATTAGTAACAACTCGTTAATTCGTTCGTTAACGGTTAATGATTTAAAAAAGGACAATTGCTGGTCATAATCTTTGCAACAATATGCTTGGGATTTTATTTCTTCTCAGAATACACCCTTCACTCATAGGAATGCAGTAGAATTAACACATACAAACAAAATTTCAACCCTGCACACACATAGAAAGCTTTGTCCGTCAGTCTGTCGCGATTAAAATCGTGAGGTTTATTTTGCAACGGTTTTTCTGCAGTTGAATGGATAGGTTACATTTTATTGTAATATGAAATATTAATGCTTTTTGATAATGGTTATTTTATTGAGGTGGCTGAGGCATTTGCGAAAGCCGAGAATTTACGAGAATAGGTACCTATACATTAATGTATGACCTAATGTAAAACCTGGTAAAACGCACGGTTTATCAAGATGCTCCGTCAAAAATAGAAACGGTACTTTTTTAAATTTTAGCAAAGAGTTTTTATGTCAGAAAAGTGGTCAACATTTCATAAATAAAATTAACTTTGGGAGATCAAATATAATAAATAAACTTTTAATTTAAAACATTTATCTGTATGTAACAAAAACACAAAAATATTAATTTACTTTATTAGTTACTGGCTGTTTTTTGTGCCTTTGCCTAAAAGAAATGCTGTCAATGCGCTCGCGTCGCTCATATTTTGTGAAAAAGTAAAAATTATTCCGCGCGCTTTTTCTTTTCGCTGTATTGTTTTTATTCGTAGAAAGTCGGAGTTCTATTTATTTCCGTACTATTATTGTACACCAATAAAATATGAGGAGTTGGAATGACTTTCAATAAATTGACTTATAATTCCTCCTTTGAATAAATAAAAAATACAATAAATAATCTCACGCCTTTTATACCCGAGGGGGTGGCAGAAGTATTCCATTTCTGGATATAGGTACCTACTTTTCACGAGATATTCTTTGGACCCCTAAAGAAACGTAATAGGTGGTAAGCCCACATGTCTCAGAATTAATTCTGAGACCTGCGGGTTTCCTCACGATGTTTTCCTTCACCGTCGAGCTAGTGATAAATATGTACGTAAGTTTTGAAAAACTCATTGGTACATGCCGGGATTGGAAACCGAGCCTCACTGATTTTCATCATGATCACTGCTCTTGAATAAAAGCGATTTGATTTGAACTACGGCGTGGATAAGTTAATCCAGATTTCAACAATGGCGTAAGAGCTATAAGCAAATCACTTTTGCATAACAATGGCCGTTTACTCGACTTTCAATTTCGGTTTTGGGTCATGGTGAAGAGCATGTGATTGTCTTGGCGGGTAATCGAACCTGTTACTGTAGCTTAGAAAAAGCCTTAGACTAGCTTTTTACTATTTAGAGCAGTGATAGCCCAGTGGTTAGCCCGCTTCGCATTCGTAAAGCTCTTGTTCGAATCCTGGCATGTATACCTACGTAAGTATATAGGTATCACTAGCTCGACTGCGAAAGAAAACATCGTGAAGAAACTCGCAAGTCCCAGAATTAATTCTGAGACATGTAACAGACCTGGTCCGGAGATGGGCTCACCTCCAACGTTTAGGGGTCCAAAGAATATACTGGTGAAATGTGATTATTTCCAGAAATGGAACACCTTATTGTGCCTAAATAAATAAAATAAAATATTTACGCGCAGGTAAGCTAGTGTCAAGCAAAGAGAATTAAATATAATAGGGCATAGAGGGGGCATTGGGAATATTTTCATACAAAACTTTGAAGCCTAAGCGTCATGTCCTTGTCATGTCAGTTAGTATGAACGCGAGCTGTCATTCGGTCGAAATTGTACTAGACTTATTCCACTTGGAATAACTTTTGACTTCAAATTTTCCTCGCTTTGTCCCTTTGAGTATTAAACCAACAGGAGACGTCACGCGCACTAGTTTCTTTACAAAAAAGTCTGCCAATTTCTGCGGGGGGGACGAGGAAATAATCACAAATAATGTTAAAACAAACGCATTTTTTGATAAAAAAAATTAAACACTAGCTTGAACTAGGTGCACACAAATACATTCACCAATACAAGCACTCCGTGAACTCAAACAAACTAGTTCTATTTAACCGGTGTGCTCAAAGACCGACACGTTTTTTTGGCAGAGGGGAACGCCTGTCAGTGGCGTCTCCGGTTGGTTTAATACTCAAAGCTTTGTCCCCTCTATGCCTTATTATATTTTAATCTCTTTGGTGGCAAGGTTTCTTTTTTAATATTTTGCGGTCTGTCGCTGCCGCTCCGCATTTGTTTTAGTATAGGTGTGCGCGATCCTTTATATCAGTCTGGGTCTTTATAAATTCTAGATTTTTATCACACACCTATTATAAAAAACACGTCATTTGTCTACATGTCTGTAATTAAGTTACGTCAACTTACAAACTCAAGGTTTAACGAGCAAGGTCAATGTGTTCTCACGATTTTCCGCTAATTAAGTAACCCGTAACTTGTATATCATTTTCGAAGTAGGTAAGTGTCGTAATGTGAGAATATCTCGAATATTCTCGAACAATTCTTTTGAAAGTGTCAACCTCTGCTATTTACAGTGAAATCTACACCGGATTCGAATCACTACATCACTACATAGTATAAAACAAAGTCGCTTTTTCTGTCCCTATATCCCTATGTCCTTATATCCCTATGTATACTTAAATCTTTAAAACTACGCAACGGATTTTGATGCGGTTTTTTTAATAGATAGAGTGATTCAAGAGGAAGGTTTTAGTGTTAGCATTGCACCCGTGCGAAGCCGGGGCGGGTCGCTAGTAGCATATATAACCACTCTAAAGATAAAAAAAAACTACTTCAATCTTCAACTTATATATGATTTTCTCATGGATGCCGTTGTCAGAAGTGGACAAAATTAAAATGGGACCAATCTGGAAGCACCAGCTTTCAAATAAAAAAGAATCATCGAAATCGGTTCACCCAGTTAAAAGTTCTGAGGTACCTAACTAACAAACATAAAAAAAATACAGACGAATTGATAACCTGCTCCTTTTTGAAGTCGGTTAAAAATAAAGTCGCTTGCCGTCTGTATGTCCCTCGTCTGTCCCTATGTATGCTTAGATCTTTAAAAGTACCTACGCAACGGATTTTGATGCGGTTTTTTTAAAGTGGATATAGTGATTCAAGAGGAAGGTTTATATGTAAGTATATAATTGCGTGCGAACTGCCGTTCGAAGCCGCGGCGCGTCGCTAGTTTATTTATAG
The DNA here is from genome assembly GCA_963855545.1 of Ethmia dodecea. Classification (NCBI taxonomy): domain Eukaryota; kingdom Metazoa; phylum Arthropoda; class Insecta; order Lepidoptera; family Depressariidae; genus Ethmia; species Ethmia dodecea. Next base: position 818,073 of record OY979463.1, on the reverse strand, counting down.
AAGAAGATAGGTGATAATGCGTTCATACACTTGTCTAATTCAACGGACTCGACCGTTATCGCTTTATCAATTGAGGCGAAGAAAACGTTGACACGAATCTATGTTTACGAATTTTATAACGGTCGTAGGTTACTCGGCTGCACATGAAGGATTGTACCTCATGTTTTTCGAGGTTATGTAGGTATCTGCGTATGTCAGCAGTTTAAATGGTTTTACAAATTCGAACTACTTAGATTCGTTATTTTAATGAATAGGTTTCTATTTTGTCTATGTGATCCGAAATTAAATGACAGGTGGATAATTAACATGAATAGTTAACTAGCTATTGAGTCCCGTTCCCATGGTTATAGCGAGAAAAGTAAGTTTCCTATTAGTAAATAAAAGATTTTGAAAAATTGGTCGTGTAGGTCATACATAAAAAAGATCTTTCTTCTTTACATAGGTACAAACTTCTTGAAGACAGCTGTCATAAATAAAACTCTACTTCTACCAACACAATGACAGGTGACAAGCAGGTGACAGAATATACGAAATTGTAACTAACATCTACAGAAGCCAAAATTCCAAATTATTTCTTCCGTTATTTCTGATGATAAACCTCGAAATTTGTATAGATGGTCCTATAATGTAAGCTTTACAATCCTATTTCATATAGGTAAGAATCGAGTCCAATGGACTCGATTCTACCAGCACGTCGCTTAAAATGCCTAAAGCTAAATTTCTTAAATTTAAAATTAAATTTAGTGAGTCTTAAAAACAACTCTATTCCAGGAACATCAAACTTAGTCAGTTTAGAAGGTATTTTAGCATGAGCAAAATTGTTTAAATTGAATTGATCTTGTGTTGCTACATAAAAAATATACAATTGAAGGAATAAACGATATTAATAAAAACGTTAAAAATTTATAAGTTGTTTGAAATAATTGTTTTTCATTTGTTAATTTTATAACAAATTCGTACATTTTATATAAAAAAATATTTCTTATTTAACTTTTTTTATCTTACTAGACAAAATTTTTGGCGGGAATCGTCATGTTTTAAAAAAAAAACATTTTGCTGTGTTTTAGCACTTTAGTATATTATGTGGCAAATGTCCATGATAGTGTACCTACAGTGAAATAGGGAATTCGATAAACAGCGTAGGATGGACATTTTCGAGTTACCTCAAGAACTAGCCGCTTCAATCTTCAGTAAACGTAGTACACGTTTACTGAAGATTGAATCGTTCAAGAAATGACATTTCAATAAGTTTTGATGAATCTGATTATATTTTTGTGCATAGACTCTGAAGCAGAGCTAAAAATCTTGAATTTCGTGTCGTGTTTATATTAGCGCTGATGGCAAAATTGCCAATGCCTTAAAATAAGATAAAAATTGCAAGATTTCTCCCCAAAAAGTTTTTTTAGTAATTATGGGGGGGGGGGGGAGGAAGGAAATAATTTTAGGGGGATACATACTTATAGAGAAAAAACTGTGTTTGGAGAGTTTTGCGGTTTTTTATTTTTAACCAAAACTACAGATTCATAAAAATATGTTTATTAAAACTTAACTGCTTATTTTACTCCAAAGCTCTGAACCGACCCCTCAGACATTTGCAATATGATGCTTCATTATTTATATAGGACACTCTAAACATTTTTCTAAATTTTCTTTCGGACCTATGAAATGGATCCAATGCGTTTCTTAGTCTTCTGAGATATATTTTTTCGGTCTCACCATGTTTTATGGAAAGAAAGTTGAAACATAACCTAAGAGCCATCTTGGATGAATATATTTAGAATTGTAATACACAAACAAAAAAATATATCTTTTGACTGCGCACTATACGGCAGCACCCACAACAAAATTCTTTCTTCTAAACTTCCTTTGGATTTTGGATAATTAGTTTTTTCCACCTCAACTTGCACATAAAATCACTGTAATGACCGATTTTAGAAGTAACTTAATTTTAGGAGGGACCTTTTTACTCGCCGCTAAATTTACGCAGTTTAGGCGTTTGACAAGTCTAAATTCTTTTTTTTCTGCTTCAAATGACACACAAGGAATAGCGTTTAAGTCGCTAAAGCTAAGTTGAGTTGACCGGCTAAATTTAGAATTTTTAGAAACGTCAAATTCAAATTTAATCATGTCATTTGAATTTGACAGATAGCGTAGAATAGCAAAATCGTTTTTAAGAGGTTTAGCAATTTTAGGAGCTTTAGGTGGTCAGCTAGAATCGAGTCCATTTCACAGATAAAATACTGTTAGAATAAATACAAAAAAAAAGTTTTGGCCTATTTTGTTGTAACTATTGCTTCTCCTGTAACTTATTTATAGCAACACTACTATCGTGTCTTAAAATCTTTTGCTATTTTATATCTGTAGGCGGGTTTGTGACTACATTTTCAGTCAGTGCATTTTTGACCTCTTGGAATGATTAAAGCTCCACCAGTGTTGTGCCATGTACCTGATGTCGCTACAATACTGATTTGAATACATAAATGTCAACAGCACTCCCCCATCAGCACAGAATGGAGGGCGCCGGAGAGGGGATGGTGGCCATAGTCCAAGGGCTAAGGGACGCAGGCCTCTCTGTCACGTTGACCGACGCCCGGTGCTGCACCCAGTTGGGTAGGAAGAGTGTAACTGACGCTAGCTTGAGAGGTGAGCGACATCATCTGGTGTGATGATAAAATCCCTTTTTCATTTCTCCGGGCGAAAGCGGCAAATTTCGCATTCGACGGACAATAAGGCCCCCGGTCCGGCGATGGGCTCACCACTTATCACGTTTAGGGGTCCGAGGAATATACTGGTGAAAAGCGGAATGAAATACCTATGCCAGCCTATCCCTCGGGGATAAAAGGCGTGAGTTTTTTTCATAGGAGCGCAAGAAAAGAGTTTAGAAATGAGAGGCAGAAGGCTTTCGGGATTCGGTTTGGCTTAAACTGAAGTGTTCAGACAGAATTCGGAATTCGGTACTAAAACTGATTCTTTTTAAGCCGACTTCAAAAAAGCAGGAGGTTTCTTAATTCGACCGTTTTTTTTTATGTGTGTTCGCGGACAACGCGCTTTTATGAACCGATTATGATGATTCTTTTTTTCTTGAGCAGTGATAGCCCTGACGGTTAAAGAGCCGGCCGAAAATCAGTGAGGCTCGGGTTCGAATCCTGGCATGTACCAATGAGTTTTTCAAAAACTTACGTACATATTTATCACTAGCTCGACGGTGAAGGAAAACATCGTGAGGAAACCCACAGGTCTCAGAATTAATGCTGAGACATGTGTAAACAGACCCGGTCCGGCGATGGGCTCACCACCTATCACGTTTAGGGGTCCAATATATCTCGTGAAATGTGGGTATATCCAGTAATGGAATACCTCTGCCTACCCCCTCGGGGATAAAAGGCGTGAGATTATATATTATATATTTTTTTCTTGGAAAGGTGCTATCCCAATTGGTACCATGATAAGAAAACCAGGATCGGATGATGGCATCCCAGAGAAATTTATAGGAAACCTTCGAAAATCGTAGTGGCGACAAGTGCTTTTTACCTTTTTTTTAGTTTCCTGTTTAAAGTCATTTTTTGTTTGTTTAAAACTATACAGCCATCGCATCAGGCGTGGATGGCAGAATTTCTGCGTCTGCGCAGACTTCGCCGTGCTGCCGGCACCGCGCCTGCGCTAACACTCACATGTGTGACCACCAGCACTCAATCTACCAGGTACGAATAACATCTCGGGGGTACTGCAGATGAGATTAAAAAGAGCTGCCCTTGAGTTTTTTGCTGGTTCTTCTGGTACTGCACTGAACCAGCAACTCGCCGATGGAGATGGGCTGCTGTTTACATTCAGTCAATCTCCATGGACGAGTTTAGAGTGCCTTGTTATTAGACTATTGACGTTTCTAAGTGTACTTTTTATATCTGCAGAAAATAAACGATTTTTGACTTTTGACATCAATTTTCATTATTGGATGGGCGCAGTTTATGTAGAACCATAACGGAACTTATTGCGAATGACTGCGTTTGGGACTATCTCCGAGTGGGTCTATCTGCGTAAGGGACCCATATGGGACTATGTACTAATAATACCATCTGCGAAAGACTATATTATATATATTATGTGAATGGGACCATCTGCGAAAGGGACTATAGATATATATAACCAAAGAGGTTGGAAGAAAATCATTTTCTGAGAGAAACTTTTTCTTTAAACGTCTTTGTATATAACTATAGACCATAACAATATGTGAAAGGACATTGCTAAAAATTATAAACTGACTGACTGATCGGTGATGTATCAACGCACAGCCTAAGCCGCTGGGTCTAGAGGCTTGAAATTTTGAACATAGATAGCTTATACAGTGTAGGCATCCACTAAGAAAGGATTTTACTAAATTCAACCCCTAAGGGGGTGTAATAAACGTGCGCGAGCGAAGCCGCGGATAAATGATGGTGTGTCGATAAAGCAGTAGGTAACGCTTTCTATTTGTTTTTTCCCAGCAGTCTACTTCAAGGAGTGCTAGAGGTTTTTCTCCGCCGAGTATACACTATCCTCGCCCTCATTCCCCTCCAATGATGGACCGGTGTCCAGGTCTGTGTGAGCTTAGATCTTAGTAGCAGTACCATAACAGGTGTCAAAGATATAAAAAACGTAGATATGTTACTAGAACGCGGAAAATGATGCCGACAAATGTAGGTAATTTATCTAATTTTATTTAGTCGCAATGTTTGCATATTTCACCTAGTTGAATTTCCAGCGCAACTCTTGACAGATAGCTGTCTCTTTCTTTTTTATTCGTTCCGTATCATCTTTCGACTTCATTATTGTATCCTATAAATACGCTGAGAAGTAAATATAGTACATGTTGTAGCCACTCGTAGCGACTAAATTTTCAAATGTGCGCAGTATGAATATAACTTAACCTTACTTGAATATCTTTGACCCGGGGTCCATTGTGGGACACAGTTCACATACGCCTATTTAGTCCCAAACTAGGCAGAGCCTGTACTATCACTGCATAGTATAAAACAAAGTCGCTTTCTCTGTCCCTATATCCCTATGTCCCTATGTATGCCATAATCTTTAAAACTACGCAACGGATTTTGATGCGGTTTTTTTTAATAGATAGAGTGATGCAAGAGAAAGGTTTTAGTGTTAGCATTAGACCCGTGCGAAGTCGGGGTGGGTCGCTAGTAGGTACTAAACAACTGATAAATATACTTAAATAAATATTAAACGACCAGACAAGAAGCCAACAGACATGTTTATGCACACAAATGTTGCCCCCGAGCGGGGATCGAACCTGCTACCTCCGACTCAGAAGGCAGGGTCACTACCAACTGAGCCAACAGGCCCGTCGATATTGTTCTCGGTTTAATTCTTTCGTATCATGACGTCCATATAAAGTATTAGCTTATTTTAATATTAGTACCTACATGGGCGACCGAAATTTGTCTCTTAGTATTTTATTGCGTTTTACAGGAAACAAAAACTATGCAATTGATCTTAAAATGCATAACTGTATCTGTATACAAAATTTCATAAAAATCGTCAGAGCCATTTCCTCGCTTACGCTCTCTTATTCTTCGCACTCCGGACCCCTGCTTTTTGAAGGACGTCACTTATTTGATCCGTGAACGTCCTTCTGGGGCGTCCTTTTTCCTTACATCCTTCAACATTCGCACCATAGATCTCTTTCGTTACTCTTCTTTCACCCTGTTGGAATGAAAGAAGAGTAACGGCGGACGGCGCCGGTTGGGATTCCACCCTTACTTTGTAGACCTACCTAATATTCGCACAAAGCGCTTCGCTTCAACATTTTTAATGCGAACGGCTATGGAATGGTACTCCCTGCCTTTTTCTTCAAGGCAAGAGTGAATAGGCATTATCTAGGCAAACATGCTCCATCGTCGTCTGCATCATCACTTTCCATCAGGTGAGATGGCAGACAAATGGTTTGCCTATTATTAATAAAAATAAATAAAAAAAACCCTTCTTCTACCCACGGGAAGGAATACATAACTGTTAACAGCTCACAGCAGTCTCCATGCTGTAGCTGGGCCGAGCAGAGACGACTACAACTACATCACACGTGAACCCCACAGCTACAGAAGCACCATTGCTTGGGCCGACCGTACAGGTAATGCATTATGAGGTGGATTGCAAACCCCGTAGGCGGTAGGCCGCGGCCGACTAATGGATATTATGAAAATGCAAAAAATCTTAGACAGGCGCAATTGTAATCTTAGAAATAAAAGATCAGTAGCCTTTCCGTTAGAGAGTTCGCTTTTCACTCGTGAGGCTCGAGTTCGATTCCTGGCGAGCCCTCTTTGGTGCATATGCACAAATAAGAAATTTCTCAGATAACATGTGACCGAGACGAACCCGAGGTCTACAAACATGCTATCTGAGGCTTTCTTATTTACTTCCCGAGGTGTGTACCTATATACTTTTTTCAACTTCGTTTAGCGCAGCGGGCTGAAATTTGCCGCTTTCCGCCTGGAGAAATGAAAAATATGGAAAAAAATACATAGCTCGGGAAGTAAATAAGAAAGCCTCAGATAACATGTTTGTGGACCTCGGCTTCGCCTCGATCGAAAATTACATGTGATATGAGACATTTCTTATTTTACTTCCCTAGGTGTGTAATAGTTCCTCCCACAGGGCAGACGCACTCGGCATCCTGCTCGCGAACCTCCCGAGGCACGGAGGCGTTCGTCGATTCGCTGAGGAAATACCCGAGCTACAGCCCAGAGACAACGCCATCTGTTGACCTTATACAGAAGTTGCTAACTTACACTCAGAACAAGAACAGTATGTATGCGTGCTGTTTTTAGATTCAAATAGGTACACCATTATTCACTAGTAAGACATGAGATTAAAAAGAGCTGCCCTTGAGTTTCTTGCTGGTTCTTCTCGGGGTACTGCATTTGGAACCAGCAACTCGTCGGTGGAGATGGGCTGCTGTTTACTCTTCGTGCTGTTTACATTTAGCCAATCTTCGTTGAAGAGTTTAGAGTGCCTTCGATGTTTTTATGTGTAGGTACCTATTGAACCCACAGAATATAAATGATTTTTGACTTTGAGTTTTGTAAACCATGTGAGCTTTTTCCAACACAATTTTGCACTGGGGGAAGATTTAATTTAAGTTAAAAAATACTTACTAATGGAATACCTCTACCTACCCCCACGGAGATATAATGATATCTCCGTGGGGGTAGGCAGAGGTATTCCATTTCTAGCAATACCCACAGTTAAACAGCGTATTCTTTGGACCCCTAAACGTGATAGGTGGTGAGCCCATCGCCGGACCGGGTCTGTTACATGCCTCAGAATTAATTCTGGGATTTGCAGGTTTCCTCGCTATTTTCCTTCACCGTCGAACTATTAGCGATAAATATTTACATAGCTAATCTAAGTATCTCTCATCATGGAACGCGTTCTGAGTAGCGGTCAGCACCTAGCCTGCATTTTTTCAGTGTCAAAACACTCCCACCACTCAAAAAGCATGCGTTCCCTAATAAGAAGCGCTCAAGAACCCTGCAGAGACAGCTGCCTCAAGAAGAAAGCGTCCAAAAACATACAGACATACACGAGAACGCGGGGGGAGTCCCCCACCAAAGATAGCGTGAATGAGCGGGCGAGCGTGACGAAGAAATGCAGCCACGGTCCTAAAATTGATACCAGGTAAGCAGTGTGGCGTCAAGTCAAAGTCAAAGTCATGATGAGGAGGACGCGGAGTGAAGGTGGGTTCTAGGGTCGGAATAAACGAATATTCAGCAGCCAAATTAGTTTATTGTATGGATCAAGAGCAATTTTATCACTGTAGGATTATCAGCACGATTGTATTGTATGTAGAAATAAAAATTCGAAAATGGCGTGAATTGCTTCGAGAAAAGGATGTTACGGCCATGCCGATTTTTGCTCGACTTGGGGGCACTATTAAAACTGTGTTGTTCTGATAATGTCAAACAACTCTTCCTAAATAGTGCCAAATAGTGCCCGAAGTCGTTTAGTGAGGCTGCTATCTTGACGTCAAGGTAGCAGCCTCCCTAAACGACCTTAATATCTCCGAAAGTATGATAGCACTATCTATATGTACGCTTCGGGCACTATTTGGCACTATTTAGGAAAAGTTTTTTTAAAATCATCAGAACAGATTCCATGGTGAGGCTTCTAACTTGACGGTCTCCCCTACGCCGTGTATCATAAGCTCGTGAATGAAAATATCGTAAAGAAAACCCGCAGGTCTTAGAATTAGTGCAGATACTTATTTGTAACAGCTCTCCGGATTTTAAACGACTTCAAAAAGGAGAGGTTATGAATTCATCTGTTTTTTTACGAGTAGGTATGTTTGTTACCTCAGAACTTTTGACTGGGTGAACAGAATTGGAAATTTTTATTTTAAAGCTGGTGCTTCCAGATTGGTCCCACTTTAATTTCGTCCAGTTCTGACAACGGCATCCATAATAAAACCATATGAGTTGAAGATTGAAGTCGGTTTTTTTACTCTTTAGAGTTCACGCCTCATATCCCCGAGGGGGTAGGCAGAGGTATTCCATTTCTGGATAATACCACAATAATACCCACTTTTCACCAGATATTCTTTGAGAAGTAATTAAATACGCAGCAATTAAAAAATTTGACTTCATGATTGAACAGCAGAGAAAACATGTCGTAAAAATTATACTACTCCCACTCCCACCCCCACGCTCCCACACGCTCCCACACGCCCCAGCACTCTCCCACACGCCCCAGTACGCTCCCGCACGCTCCCACACGCTCCCACACGCTCCCAAACACTCCCACACGCTCCCAAACGCCCCAGCACGCTCCCACACGCTCCCAAACACTCCCACACGCTCCCACATGCTCCTATTCGCTCCTACACTCCCCAGCACGCTCCCACACGCCCCAGCACGCTCCCACACGCCCCAGCACGCACCCACACGCCCTAGCACACTCCCACACGCTCCCACACGCTTCCATTCGCTCCCACACGCTTCCACACTCTCCCACACGCTCTTACACGCTCCCACACGATCCCACAACCTCCCACACACTCCCACACCCTCATACCCCCCACTCCTACCCCCCACTCTTACCCCCCACTCCTACCCCCCACTCCTACCCCCTACTCCTACCCCCCACTCCTATCCCCACCCCTACAAACCCACTCCTACCCCCCACTCCTACCCCCACTCCTACCCCCCACTCCTACACCCCACTCCTACCCCCCCCTCCTACCCCCCACTCCTAACTCCCACTCCTACCCCCCACTCCTACCCCCCACTCCTACCCCCACTCCTACCCCACTCTACCACGCTCACTACCACTACCACCAACACCACCACAACCACCACCACTACTTGTAATCGTAATAATAATCATAATCATTAATCATAAATGTTGCATAATCCAAAGTCCTTCCTAATCTATGTAAGAAATGCGCCCATTTTGCGCATGACAAGTTTGCTGAGATTATTTTTGCTACTTTTATATGAAGCTCAAAAAAAATTTTTTGGCTTCCAGAGGGCAAATGAGTGCTTACCAAAATTTTATTAAACAGTAGCAGCTCATTGCAGCTCAAAAATAATTACAGCCATCCATGACATTTATGACATAAATTGCTGATAGGTTTTGTAATGTTTGCTGGCCATGAATTGCTGACCAATTAGCTATTTCTGCTTACAGATTATATTTTTCTGCTTACAAAAATACGAATACTCTGCTAACCATTTAAATAACACCCATATTCTTTGGACCCCTAAACGTGATACCCCATCGCCGGACCGAGTCTGTTTACACATGTCTCAGAATTATTTCTTTAAAGTTCTTTGTTATTATTTAATCTTTATAGTTCTATATTATTCAGATGCAGGGAGGATACCAGTGCCATGTACGATTACTTGAAGGTGGGCACCCGATTCACTCCTGCGCAGACCGAAGTCCGCTATCTGAACGACGTGACCAAATACGTTAGAGATACCATAAGACAGATTGTGGACGAACAGACAGTCGTGAGTTCTATGTTATCAACACTAATAGTAATAACTATGTGCTTTTATTGTAAACTAGCGACCTACCCAGGGTTCGCACGGGTGCAATGCTAACACTAAAACCTTCCTCTTGAATCACTCGATCTATTAAAAAAACCGCATCAAAATCCGTTGCGTAGTTTTAAAGATTTAAGCATTCATAGGGACATAGGGATATAGGGACATAGGGATATAGGGACATAGGGATATAGGGACATAGGGATATAGGGACATAGGGATAGAGAAAGCGACTTTGTTTTATACTATGTAGTGGTGAATAAACTCAAAAACTAATGGACCGATTTCAAAAATACTTTCACCATTAAAATGCGACAATGTCCTTGAGTAACATGGGCCATATTTTATCCCCTTATTCCTACGAGAACTACTGAAAAGGTGAAATCGCACTGAACAGCTAGTAATATTACTTATAAAGAGGAAATATTTGTATGTTTGTAACGAATAAACTCAAAAGCCACTGGTTCTGCGCGGTTTCAACCGCCTAGTTCCCGTTCCCGTGGGAATACGGGAATAAAATATAGCCTATGTTAGTTCCGGAAAAGTGAGCTTTCCATTGGTGCAAAATTTTTTAAAATCGGTCCCGTAGTTTTTGAGTTTATTCGTTACAAACATACAAATCTTTCCTCTTTATAATATTAGTGTAGATTACTGAAAACACCGTTGTTCCATCCTAAGGTTGTCTAGAAGTCACTAAAAGCGATAAGACCGCCCATTGTACCTACTTTAGTTGATGTTGGTATTCATATTGTGTTGTTTTTGGTGTACAATAAAGAGTTATTGTATTGTATTGTATTGTATGTTTCTACTCAGGTATGTCCTAGAATGTCCAGTCGCTACAGCCAGCACAAGAGAGAATGCATTCACAGCAGACAGGGGTCTTTACAACACCCACAGACCTCCACGGCTACGACATCGCGGAGCGCGGTAAATCCTCATCTATCTATTTTTTATAATATATAAGGAGAAGCTAAATCTAAAAATTAAGGTCCAGTCCAAACCGCTGAACATAGAAACATGAAATTTTGTGTGTTGGTTACGTTTATAGTGTAGATGCTTATTTTGAAAGGATTTTGCGAAATTCAATCCCTAAGGGGGTGAAAGAGGTGGTTGAAGTTTGTATAGGATAGTGTGATTTCTGCGTGTATTAGGCGCAAATACAAACTATGGTATATTAGTTCCAGGATTTTTCGCAAATCATCCTCCAAGGGGGTTAAAGTGGGGGTTAAACTTTATCAAAACAAACAACAAGACACGTATTTCTGGATTTTGTTATCTATAACAACCCACTGCTGAGCTAAGGGTCTTTCCTCGCACACGAGGAATGTATGGGATCGTAATCTTCCTCGCCAACCGCGGATTAGCAGATGATTTTAAACTGCCAACTGCTACAATTTATCAAGCCATCCAAGGGAGTTTAGGCGCAGAACGTCCCATTCGCAAAACGTCCCACCCAAAAAAAATCCTATTCGCAAAACTCCCCATTCTAACAAAGTCCCATTCGCAAAATGTCCAGCGTAAATTACAGCGCTTTGAGCCGACTATAGTTGGTTTTTACGCAGTAACTATTCAGTCGTCTGTGATATGAGTTCAAATTGATGGTTTTTTTTTCAGGGCTTCCACACAAAGTTGAATATGCAAGCGCAGAGTAAGTAGAATTCGTACTAAGAATTCATAGCTTTATGGTATTACTAAATCTATAATGAATCACACTAAAAGGGTTTTTTTCACTACACAATTTCCCCCACCCCACCCCAACGTAGATACTAAGATTACTAAGATAAAAAATACTTAATTTACTACCCCTAAATTTAAGTAGATAGGTCAGAGCAAACCAAACCTGTTCTACTTAAAAAATAAAAATTTACCATATAGTGACACAAAATAGACCGCACTCGATACGTCTAATGAGTCAAAAGTGTCACTACACACTTCTTAAGTCAACAGTGACTATAAGTTAAAAGTGACTTAAAAAGTCACGCCTATGTAGTGTACGCTAATATTTGAATAGAATAAAAATAGCTACCAGCAATTCTAATACGTTGCACTTATGCATAATAGCAAAAATGTATTACATTTATCTTACTACGGAATAAAATAATTGTTGACGAAAATCAATGTCGACGGAATTCGGAGTGTACCTACAGAAAAACCCTACTGGTTTATGTTACACTCGATGGTGCAATAAAAATATTAATTAATTCATTCGTTCATTCAGCGTCCCCCGTGCTGTCAAGGGAGGCGTCCGCCATGTCGACGACAAAAGGATTCATGAACCCAGTGGTGAGTTCTAGAATAATCCTTGAGCTTCTAGTGCCAAAAATAGATAGAATTCCTATTAGTGTTATTAATGAGATGGTATCTCTGTTTGTGTTACCCTTTGGAGGTTAACCTGGTGAACCGATTATAATGAAATTTGGCGCGACAGTTTACATCATGGGGAAGAACATAGGCCATTAGGGAAGAACATACCATTTCTAATCATGATAATTGAATATCTTCTATATGGCAATAAAAAAACAAATAAAAAACTGCTGAACCAAGCAGTTATATGCGTGTGTGCAGCAGCAGCAGAAAAGGGCCACAGCCAATTACACATTATTATAGTATTACACATCCCAACACTTGAGTTTAAAGTGTTAAACATTAGTGTAACATAACTTACTAATTTTCTTTTAGACCAAAGAAAGACATTCGTTGGCACACGGTAAGATATGCAGTCACTGCCACAGACCCTTGCCATGTGACTGCAGAGCGTCCACCTCATCACCATTGAGGAAACAGCGCCTCTCCCATAAGCTCTGCCGGAGTTTATCACCCCCAGAACTTTGCAAGGGAATCCAATCAACGGACATCTACGAACAGTTCTTCCCAAGAAATTTTTGCAAAAATCTAAAGTTTGACCTTTGCGCCCCCTTCAAACCTGAACCCTGTCCGTGCCCAGAAGACATCAATAAAAGAATCGAAGAGAATGTTCTCGAATGGCTCAAGGATATACCTGTTTACGCTAGTTATTCTAACCAGGATAAGTACAAAAGAGACGAAGCAATAGACAAACTTATAGGGACTCTGAAAAAGATTTATGGCAAAGAGAATTTCAAGGAGAGAGCTAAGACTGCGATTTTGGAATGCCTCTCAGCTTTGCCTATGTGGTATCCTGGAGGTCAACAGTACAGAGACACGTTCAAAAACGAAATAACTGCAAAACTGTTGTTACGAATCAAGTACATTAACAGGAGACGAGACAAATTCAGCGAGGTGGTAGCTCAGTGGATATTTACGCTGCATTTCAAACCTTTGGATGATAAAGGCGATCCTATAGACAAAGATAAAATTATAAAAGATGTCACTCAAGAACTGAGAACCATTGCACTAAGGAAACATATGGATAAGGACTATAGGGAGGCTTTGATTGGAGCCACATTTGACATATTAGATCGAATGCCAATAATAATAGAAGGGAATAAGTACAGGGAATATAATCAGTTGGCTATCAAATTGACTGACAAACTCATGGCGATACCACGAAGGGAATTGGCAATGAGATTAGATTACACACCACAAGGAGAGTTCGAACAACAAGTGTTGGCATGGCTTGAAGCAATACCAGAGTTCAACGAAGTCGGTGAAGTAGAAGCTCAACTAGCAATCAAGAAATTTGCAGTGAAACTAGAAGAATTACACAGACAGGGTGTGCCTGTTGAAGAAATGGAGGCTCAGATGCAAGAGGCAATCAATGACTGGCTAGAAACTATAATATCTAGAATCAAGCTGGACTTAAAAGCGCATTTCCAGAAAGAAATAATCGATTGGTTGGATGACATACCGGAACTAGTTGACGTAGCCGATAAAGCGGATATCGAGAGATTTAGTGACAAACTAGCCGACGATCTCAATAAACTACAATTGCAAGGTATCGAAAATGAATACATACAGGAACAAATGCTCGAATCAATTAGAGACCAACTCGGAGTTATGTTGGATAAAACAGAGGAGCGAGTAGATATAAAATATAAAACTGATCTATCTGAAACCTTACTTGAAAACATAATTGCTACAGTACAGCGAGCTGAAAAGAAAGTTAAGCTGCCAAAATTATATAAAAAGAAAATTGAGAAATGGCTCGACAACATTCCAGAATTAACTTGTACAAATCCGGCGGAAAAGATGGAACGCGATAATTTTGTTGACAGTCTCTGTCAAAAACTGCTTGAACTGCAAAATAAGGGCGTAACTGAAAAAGACGTACAAGACGAAATGCTAGAAGAAATTAAAGGGAAGATGGACGGTGTCTTAGAAAATAAAAATGTACAAATAAACTCAGAACTTAAAGAAAAATCATATAAGAACTTATTGGAGAAGCTGATGAAAGCATCTAAGAGAGTTGATAAACCTGTACCTATTAAAGAACTTGAGGATGAGCTCCAAAAGCAAGTGAAAGACTGGTTTGATGATATACCAGAAATTGTTAGTGATACCCCAGCTGAAAAGAAAGAAATTGAGAAACTAGAACAAAATCTCGTCAGAAATCTCATTAAACTCCAAGATGAAGGTGTGGAGGATGAAGATGTACAGAAAGAAATGTTCGAAGAAATTAAAGGTCATTTAGAGACAGCGTTGCACAAAACCGCGCAACTTGTTGACGCTAAAACTAAAACTGATTTATCAGATTTTTTGTTAGATGAAATAGTTTACACCGTCGAGAGGGCTGAAAAAATACTTGACTTGCCTGAGGTATTTCAGACTAAGATATCTGAATGGTTGGAAAACATAAACGAATTATCAAGTGACAATCTTGCAGACAAGAAAGAAAATGACAAATTAAGTACTATACTCGCTAAAAAACTTCACACCTTGCAGTTAAGAGGTATCGATAACAGGCTCGTTAGAAACTTAATGTTAGAAGAAATCAAGGGACGAATGGATGTGATATTAGAGAATAAAAATGAAATTATGAGTCCAAAAGTAAAAACTAAATTAGCTGAAAACTTGTTGGATAAGATAATAAAAGCTATTAAGAAAGCAGAAAAGTGCCTCAAACCTAGTATTGTAGTCGAGAAAAATTTCCAAAGACAAATATGTGATTGGCTTGACGAAATCCCTCAGTTAACAAGTCGCAATCAGCCGGACAAAAAAGAAATTGAAAGGTTTACTGAAAATCTCGCTAAAAACCTCACCAAGTTGCAAGCTGAAGGCATAGAAGAAGAAGAAGTCCAAGAGAAGATGCTAGAGCAAATAAAGGAACAGTTAGACACGGCATTAGAAAAGAGAGGTACACGAATGGATGTTAAAGATAAGAAAGAATTATCGGAGAACTTATTAGACAGGCTGTTTGATGCGGTAGGTGAATTTGAAAAGAAACGGAAGCTGCCAAATTTAATTCAAAAAGAAATAGGTAATTTCCTCGAAGACACACCGGAATTAAAAAGCGTTACTCTTATTGAGAGGAAAGAAAATGAAAAGTTAAGTCAAACCCTCGCTCCGCAGCTTCTTAACTTGCAATCAAAAGGCATTTATGACAAAGATATACGAAATAAAATGCTAGAGGCCATTAAAAACCAACTCGAAGCTACATTACAAAAGAAAAGTGAAGGACTAAGCTCAAAAACTAGAAATAAGATACATGAGAACTTATTAGATAAAATAATCAGATCAGTTCAAAAGGCAGAAAAAGGTCTCATACCAAATGTTGCAATAGAGAAGGAATTTGTGAAAGAAATTGCAGATTGGCTGGAGGAGGTTCCACATCTAAACAGTACTACTCCTTCCGAGAAAAAAGAAAACGAAAAGATTAGTCAAACGATGGCTAAAAATCTTGCTAAGATTCAGTCAGACGGCATAGAAGAAGATGATGTGCAAGAACTGATGTTGGAAGAAATTAAAGATCAATTGGACGCCGCACTGGATAAAAAAACTATTCATATAGATGCAAAAGACAAAAAAGAATTAGCAGATACCTTGTTAGATAACTTGGTCGACACAGTAGGTGAGGTGGAGAAAAGGCGACAATTACCAAAAGTGATACAGAAGGAAATGTATAACTACCTAGAAGATATTCCGGAGATGAAAAGTACTTCATCGCCTGAAAAGAGAGACAATGAAAAGTTAAGTCAAGTGCTGGCTAAGAGACTTCACGATTGGCAGTCCAAAGGCAAAGATGTGAGAGAACTGATGCTAGAAGATATTAAAGGCCGTTTTATTCCAGCTTTAGACAGGCGAACCCAAAAGAAACTCCTAAGCCCAAAAGCTAAGAATAAACTTTCAGAAAATTTACTGGAAAGGGTACTAAAAGCTATTAAAAATGCAGAAAAAATCTTTATGCCTAGGAAAGTGATACAAAAAGAGTTTCAGCAAGAAATAGAAGACTGGCTAGAAGATATTCCTGAATTAACTAGCACCAGTGCTTTCGAGAAAGAGGAAAACGAAACATTCTCTTATAACTTGGCCAAAACACTTAATAGACTCCAATCCCAGGGAATAGAGGATGAAAAAATTCAAGATCAAATGTTTGATGAAACTAAAGAACAGTTAGATCTCGCTTTAGACAAAAAAGGGGAACACATAGATGACAACGAAAAAAAGGAATTAGTGGAGACTTTACTCGATAAATTGTTTGATTTAGTTGAAAAGGCAGAGAAGAAACGAAAAATACCAAAAGCTATATATAAAGAAATATTGAACTTTTTCGATGAAGTTTCAGAATTGAAAAGTACTACTCCTACTGAAAAGAGAGACATCGATAATATTGCCCACTTACTAGCAAAGAAAATTTACGATTTACAATCAAGAGGGATAGATGATAAAGACTTACGGGAATTAATGATGACTGAAATCAAGATGCGCATTGAAGCTGTTTTGGAAAAAAAAGGAGAAACCATGAGTCCTAAAGTCAAAGCTAAACTAGCAGAAGCATTGTTAGAGAAAGTGGCGAGGGCCATAAAAAAAGCAGAAAAGGGTCTTATGGTAGGGAAGGTAGTAGAAAAAGAGTTTTATAGGGAAATTTCTGATTGGCTTGAGGATATTCCAGAAATAAAAAGTGTTAATCCTACCGAAAAAAAAGATAATGATAAAATCAGCCAGAATCTAGCTAAATCTCTAAACAAGTTACAAGTGCAAGGAATTGACGAGGAAAAGATTCAAGATCAAATGTTAGAAGAAATAAGAAACCAAATGGATGCTGCGTTAGATAAAAAGGGTGAGCGTATCGACGCAAAAGTGAAAAAGAATTTGACAGAACACCTACTGGATAAACTTGTCGATTCAGTTGTAGCAGTTGAGAAAAAACGCAGGTTTCCGAAGATAATTCAGAAAGAAATATTCCGTTTTCTTGAAGATAATGTAGAATTAAAAAGCAGTACTCCCTCAGGAAAGAAAAGCAATGAGAAACTTAGCCAGACTCTTGCAAAAAAGCTTTATAACATGCTGTCGAAAGGAATTGATGACAAAGAACTCAGAAGTCAAATGGTAGAGGAAATACAAAGTAAAATTGCTGTTAATTTAGAAAAAAAAGAAGAGTCCGTCAACCCGAAAACAGAACATAAATTGGCAGAGAATTTGCTTACTAGGGTTCTCAAAGCTATTAAAAAAGCGGAAATAAGCTTGTTACCAAGCAAATTGGTAGAAAGAGAATTTGTTCAGGAAATAACTGACTGGATAGAGGATATTCCTCAACTTAAAAGCGTAAATGCAGCAGAGAAAAAAGACAGTGAAAAGATTATACAAGCCTTCGCCAAAACTCTGACAAAGCTACAACCAGAGGGTATCGAAGAAGAAAAAGTGAGAGACAAAATGGTAGAAGCAATTAAAACTCAGATGGACGCCATATTGGACAAAAAAGGTGAACGCATAGATGCAAAAGATAAAATAGAAATGGTAGATAAATTAATCGACAATCTAGTAGACGCAGTTGAAAAAGCCGAGAAACGACGAAATTTACCAAAAGTTATACAAAAAGAAATATCGGTTTTTATTGAAGAAATTCCGGAGTTTAAAAGCTCGATTCCGTCTGAAAAGAAAGAAAACGATAAGATTAGCCAAACCCTTTCCAAAAAACTTAATGATTTGCAATGTAGAGGAATAGAAGACAAAAATGTACAAGACCAGATGCTGGATGAAATCATAGGTCAGTTTGACAATATTTTGGATAAGAGAGGTGAGACCATAAACCCGAGAATTAAGGACAAAATGGCAGAAAACTTGTTAGATAAAGTGATAAGATCACTTATTAAAGCTGAGAAAAATATTGTACCATCTAAGAAAATGGAAAGGGACTTCCAACGTGAAATATCGGACTGGCTTGAAGACATTCCAGAGCTTTCTAGTGGAAGCACTTCTGATAAAAGAGAAAATGATAAATTTAGCCGAAGTCTCGCCAAAGTTCTCATAGAATTACAATTTGAAGGCTTAGAGGAGGAAGATGTTCAGGATCAAATACTGGAAGAAATAAAAGACCACCTGGATACCGCACTAGACAATAAGAGCGAGCGTATTTCTACTAAAGACAAAACGGAGTTGGCAAACAACTTGTTGGATAAGTTAGTTGACTGTTACGAAAAAGCTGAAAAGAAACAGCAGTTGCCAGAAATGATTCAAAGGGAATTAATTAACTTTTTCGAAGGCGTTCCAGCATTAAAAAGTACTACCCTGGCTGAAAAAAAAGAAGATGAAAAGGTGATACATTGTCTAGCTAAAAAACTACACGATTTACAATTAAAAGGGGTAGATGATATAGAAATTCGAGATCAAATGATGGATGAAATAAAAATTCGCATGGATTCAATCTTAGAAAAGAAAGTTGAACCTGTCAATATAAAAACAAAGCATATGTTAGGTGATAATTTATTAGACAAAGTGATTAAGCTTATTAAAAAAACTGGTAAAGGCATAATACCAAGAAAGGCTGTCGAAAAGGAATTCTTTAAAGAAATATTTAATTGGATCGAAGATATCCCTGAGCTTTTAAGTGACAACCCAATAGAAAAGAAAGAAAATGAAAAATTAAGTCAAAAAATGGCAAAAGACCTTACAAAACTACAAATGGGAGGTATATATGAAGAAGATGTCCAGACTAAGATGCTAGTATATATCCAAGAGGAAATGTTTCAGGCTCTAGAAAAGAAAGGCGATGAACTCAACGATACAGAACTTAAAACATATGCGGCTCATTTGCTAGAGAATTTGATAACTGCTTTCGCCAAAGTTGTTAAAATGTCAAAGTTACCAAAATTATTTGAAAGAAAATTATTCAATTGGTTTGAAGATAATCCGGAAGTGGCATCGCGAAACCATTCCGAAAGGAAACAAATCGAAAAGATGTGTCAAGAACTTGCTAAGAAAATTCGTATTTTGCAAGCAAAAGGTGTTGATGAAAGATTATTGCACGATTCAATGTTAGATGAAATAAAAGATAAATTAGACTTAGCGTTACGTATGAAAAATGAAACTATAAGTTCAAAGGGTAAAAATAAGCTAGCTGAAACATTAGTAGACTCGTTAATTAAAACAATGAAAAGAGCAGAACTAACGCAGATTCCTAGTAAATCAGCTGAAGAGGAACTAGTTGACATAATTGCAAGTTGGGTTGAA
This sequence comes from Ethmia dodecea, assembly GCA_963855545.1. Taxonomy (NCBI): domain Eukaryota; kingdom Metazoa; phylum Arthropoda; class Insecta; order Lepidoptera; family Depressariidae; genus Ethmia; species Ethmia dodecea. Next base: position 798,451 of record OY979463.1, on the reverse strand, counting down.
GATATTCCTGAACTGTCTGATACTAGTCCGAATGAAAATAACGAGAAGATATCAAACGATAAGTTTATTCATAGTCTAGCCAAAAAATTGAACAGACTTCAGTGTGAAGGTGTTGAGGATGAAGATGTTCAAGAAGATATGTTACACGAAATCAAAGACGAACTTGATGATGCGTTGGAAAATATTGGCAAATATATTGACAGGAAAACTAAAATCGAATTATCAGACAGGTTGTTGGATGAAATGGCTAATTCAGTAGCGCGAGTTGAAAAAATACGCGAATTGCCACTTATTTTTCATAAAGATGTTTTCAACTGGATGGAAGACGTCCCGGAGCTGGCCAGTGAAAACTCCACTGAAAAGGCTGAAAATGAAAAGTTGAGTAAAATGTTAGCAGGGAAACTATATCAAATACATTTGTCGGATATAGAAGATGAAGGATTGCAAGAGCTGATGGTGGAAGAGATAAAAAGTCACTTAGATACTTTTTTGCAAATGAAAGGTGAAGTTATGAGCCCAAAGGCTATGACAAAATTAGCAGAAGTCTTGTATGAGATGTTGGAAATATCAGTCAAAAAAGCTTTAAATTATCAAGCGCCAAAAAAAGAAGTAGAAAATGAATTTAAAGCAAATCTGACAAATTGGCTAGGAGAAATACCTCAGCTAGCTAATATTGATAAGAAATCACGAGAAAAGTACACCAGTAAACTTGCTAGGGATCTTAACAAATTACAAGCTGAAGGCATTCAAACTGAGGAGGTTCAGGAGCAAATGTTGGATGAGATCAAAGAAGCTTTAGATTATATTCTGTTAAAAAAAGGAGAACGCATTGATAGTAAGGAGAAAATCAATTGGACTGAAAATGTATTAGACACTCTAGTCGATTCAGTGGAGAAATTAGAGAAAAAACGCCAGTTACCCAAAATATTTCAAAGAGAGATATTGAATTGGATGGAAGAAATACCGGAACTGAATGCTGGTACTGATATGACAGAGCAGAAACATAATGATAGAATCAGTCAATCTCTTGCGAGAAAACTGTATTCCATGCATGGTAAAGGGATTGACGACGAAGATATCAGGAGCCAGATGATAGAGGAAATAAAACATTGGCTTGAAATGGCAGTACAAAGGAAAGGTGAGCATCTTAACCCAAAAGCGAAGAGAATACTAGCCGATAATTTATTGAGCAATTTAGTGGATATTGTCAAATTGATGGAGGGCCAAGGTGGCTTGCTGAGTAAAGAGTTTGAAGAAGAATTGAAGAAAGAAATAACTAAGTTTCTTGATGATATCCCCGTCTTAACAGACAGGCTGGACAATAAAGAGACGTCTATGCGTCTCGCAAAAAATCTTAACAAGTTGCAGTCAGACGATTTATCACCACAAGAGACTCGAGAACTGATGTTAACAGAAATCAAAGAGGAATTGGAGACAGCTCACCAGAAGAAACGCGAAGCTCTGTCTAAAAAAGATAAAGATACTCTAGCAACCTTAATGTATGAGAAGGTTATGGATGCGATTGAAAGAGCCGAGAATAAACTGAAATTACCTAAAGTGTTTCAAAAGAAAATTTTACGTTGGCTAGATGGTATCCCTCAGCTGCGTGGTGCCACGCCTTCTCAGAAGAAAGAAAATGATAAAATGAGCATTTCTCTAGCTAAGATGCTATTTGATATTCAATCTAAAGGCACACATAGCGAAGACACTTTCACTCAGATGTTAGATGAAATTAAAGATCAACTTGATGCCGCTTTTGACAAGAAAGGAGACCATCTAACACAAGCTGACAATAATGTATTAGCCCAGAACTTACTCACCAAACTGGTCAAATTGATCAAAAGGGCTGACAAACCCTCAGATGAACGAAGTAAACAATTACAAAACGAATTAGTTGATATTGTAGCAAATTGGTTTAATAAAATACCACCTTTTGCTAGTTGTTCGCCAAAAGATAAACAGGAAATCGATATAATTGCTCAAAAACTTGCTAAAGACTTGAACCAGTTGCAATCAGAGGGCATAAACGACGAGGATGTCCGAAATGAAATTTCTGAGGATATAAAAGAAGCACTGGACTTTGCTTTAGAAAGCATCAATGAACATCTAGATTTGAAATGTAAAAATAAACTGGTAGAGAATTTGATAGGTCAAGTCGTAAGAACATCTAAAAAATCATACAAAATTCGGAGGTTGCCGAGAGTTTTTAACAAAGAAGTTTTGAATTGGATAGATGATATAGTAGAGTTGAAAAGTGAGACTCTAGCTCAGAAAAAAGAAAATGACAGGCTTTGTCAAGGACTATCCAAGAAACTCTTCGAGCTGCAGTCTGCACCTGATTGTAATGAAAAAACAATACAGAAGCTGCTGCAAGACGAGATCAGAGGTCAACTTGATTTAGCTTTGGATAGACGAGGCCAGCAACTCAACCCCAAAGCCAAAAATCAGTTAGCAGAAAATTTAGCAGTGAAGCTATTAAAATCAGTGAAAAAGGCTGAAGAACCTACAGATATAGTTAGTGATGATGAAAGTGAGACCGAAGAGGAGCACGAGCGCCATAAAGAAGTGATGAGCTGGCTAGGAGATATCCCTGGCTTCACGTCATCATCAAACGCATCGAAGAAAGACAGCTCGAAATCCAGTCAACAGATTTGGAGTTGGTTTAACGAAATACCGGAACTAGCTGGCGGTAGCAAGGCGGATAATCAGAGGCTCGTGGATAAATTAAATAACAAACTGCTGAAGATACGGTCTAAAGATATTGACGAGGAAGCTATGAAAAGAGAGCTGAGAAGGGAAATTGATTCTTGGTTAGGAGATGCAATTGCTAAGAAGGGCACAAAAATTGACCCGAAATCTAAAGAGTTGTTAGTGAATAAACTGTTAAGAAATATGAAAAAACTAAAATCTAAAGGTCAAAAATCAAGCGCTGACCAGAGCAACGTTCCAAGTTTAATAACATGGAAATCTTATGTATCACCAGAATTGTCTAAGGACACTCCAAGGTTATCACTGCAGCCTACCAAACCGATGACTAAGAATAAAGTAACTGACGTCAACGATTTGCGACAACTAATAATGGACAGTGAAAGCGCGCCACGAATCAGATACCCATACAACTATTTCTATGAAAGATCACCCCATAGACGAAACACTAGTGAGAATGTAGGAAGCGAAGAAGCAAGACAGCTGTTAGATAACATAACTAATACTATAAACATTCCCAATGCAGATTTTACAGCCAGAAAAGTGTCGACGTCCACACAGCGGCCATTGAAGAGACTTGAAAAAATATTACAAAGCCCCGAAGAGACACCATTGTCATCACCTCGAAGATCACAAGAGAAGCAGAACAAACGCAAAAGAATAAGTCATTTCCGAGATCATGAAATTTATTACGTAGAAGACCCGTCTGACAGCACAAGGGCTGGTAAACGGAAAAACGAGTCTGCGACGCAATATCCAACTAAAACACGAAGCAGAAGTATCGGCCAAGAGGCCGAAGATGTAGAAGTTAAGGAAGTTAGTAAGGACTTGAACATAAAAGCCCAAAATAAAATTACAGCTTTAATAGCGAAAAATATTGACAGAATAACGTCACAAGGTCAGTACGATGATTTGAAAGACCAAATTGTTGACATTTTGACAAGAGAAGTTGGCTTGCCTGACGAAGAAGCTGAACCCTTATCGATGACAATTCTTAAAAAAGCAAGAGCGAAATTGAAGGTTACATTGTCAAATATGTCAGAAACATCTGCTACTGATATAAACTTAAAAGAACTTATAAGACAGGAAGTGGAAAAGACTCTGGATGAGTTTGGTATTTCTGAGTTTACAAAATTTGAAGTTGAACCTCTTTTAACAGACGTACTGTACAACAATATTAAACATAGTGGTAGTGCAACGGTTACCAAGGAGGATTTGGTTAAAGTTCTTAAAGAAGCAGACTTGCCTTCAGACCAAATAGAACAAATATCAGACAAACTTTTGGCATCGCGGAAGAAATTAACATCACCAGATAAATCTCTTAAAAATGCAGCTCAGAAAACAATTGATGATTTTGTTGACGAGCTTTCCAAGGACATGAGTCCTGAAGACGCTGAACTATTAAAACAAGCACTTGGACAAAATGTTGACAAAATTGCAGCCATCCTTGCGAATCCGAACTTAACACCAGAACAGAAGAGGGGGTTGATGATGGATGAACTCATGAAACAAATGACATCGTTACCAATCGAACTGGATAAATCACCCGAAGAGCTGGCTAAAATTTTAATGGGAAAATTAGAAAGCAATATTAATTTCCAATCTGCCTCTCCTCGAACCTCAATAGACAGAAAAATGCAGCTAAAGTCTAGTAATAAAAAACAAGCTAAAGCACATTCAGTTCAAAAAACGATTGATGATTTTGTTGACGAACTTGCAAAAGATATGAGCCCAGAAGACGCCGAACTATTAAGACAAGCGCTTGGAAAAAATGACCAGAAACTTGCAGCAATACTTGCTGATCCAAACTTGACACCAGAACAGAAAAGGGGGTTGATGATGGATGAACTCATGAAACAAATGGAATCGTTACCAATTGAACTTGATAAATCACCAGAAGAGTTAGCGAACATGCTGATGAGAAAATTAGAAAGAAATATTAGTTTACAGACATCAACTCCTCGGAGCTCTATCGACAGACAGATGCAGCTAAGAAGGACTAGTAACGGGGAACAATATAAGAAAAATGAACAACAATACACAAATCAAGTTATAAGTGCTATAGATACCTGGGCAACAAAATTGCCTATAAACGCCAATATCCTTGAAGACGCAGGCTTCAAAGATACCTTAATCAAGGATTTAGCAGGTGACATCGTGGATAGACAGAAGTATTTGCAACTCAACCCTGACGCAAAAACGTCTGAAGCTGAGGAGCTGGACCAAATGCAGTACCAAACCTCTCGATGGTTGAATAAGTTCTTAGATCCACATGATGTAGAGACGGTTATGGATAAAATACCTGATCTTATTGAGGGCTTAAAAAGAATAACTGTACCTCAACTGGTGAGACCAGCGGGCAGACGCCGCGAGTCAATATTGGCTCAAGGCGGTATTCCAACCTTTAAAGATGCGCTAGAGGATGAAATATCCATGTGGCTAGGTCAATTGCCCTCCGGTTTATACGATCCAAGAAATCCAGAACAAGTACAACAAATGCAAGTATTAGCAGACAAAATCGCGGCTCTCAGAGGCATGCCTGATGCTGAAGAAAGAATACAACAAGAAATAGATAAGTGGCTACCGTTAATGTTTCCGAATGCGACCAAAGAAGAGCTAGCTCAAATGGCAGAGGCACTGAAAGGCAATTTGAAGAATAAGGGATTTTCTGATGATACTTGGATGGCTACTCAAAACACTAGTCAATTTATGGAAGAAAATGCAAATTCAGCAATAGGGAACTGGCTGAATACAGTGCCGTTTTATTTGAATAAAAGCCCACAGGAGAAATTGGAACTAGAAAAATTGATTCCAACGTTTTCTAACTCATTAAAAAAAGTTTATGAAAATGCGTTGGTAACCGGCGCTGATACGGACGAAGCATTGAAGAATGAGATGATAAAGCATTTGAAAGATATGGTTACGGACCCGGAACTCAGAGCGGATGAGAACTTCCTTCGTAAAGCAGCTGAAAGTCTTCTTGACAGTTTGAAACAGCAGAATGTGTTCCCAAACAATTCGACCATTGGCCCCGAAATGACTCGTGATTACTTGACAGAATGTGTTAATGACTGGATGCGGTTACTCCCCGTACCGTCTACCCCTGAAGAGAAGAAGAAAGTGGACCAAGCCAAAAACAACTTAATCAACAAAATCAGGCAAGTACGGCAGCAAGACCCGACGTCGAGTAAGCATGACGCAATTTTGAAAGACGAAATCAAGAAATTCCTACAATCGAACATTACCGATCCAGCCAAAAGAAATAACGAGCAATTCCTGGCCGACAAAAGTAATGATCTCGTAAAACGGTTACGTGCAACGCCCATAGACAACACAAAAGACAACACGCTTTTCATGAGAGAGAGTCAAATGAAAAAGTTTAGGACTCCTGCTGAGATTCTATATGAGGATGTAGAGAAATGGTGCCAAGTCCTCCCAATACACCTCGGGGACTCTCCACAAGAGCAGGAAGGAGTGCAGGCCTACAAACAAAACCTGGCTAGCAGAATAATAAACAAAACGGGCGAGATGAATATGAACCCAGAAATATTCAACGACGATTTCCTTTACGAGGATATTTTGAAAGACGAATTGGACATGATGCTTGACGAGATACCATCAAATCCAGAACTGGCCAAGTATTTACCAGCTCTAAAGAAAGATCTGATCTCAAAAATAATGGACGCGCGAAAGAAAATGCGTGAAGAGCTCGAAGGAAAAGCGTACAAACAACAGCTAAAGGACGTCGTTTCATCGTCGATGCATCTACCGGAATACCTGACTATCGACGAACGGGCCTCTTTTGAGGTGCTCAAAGACAATGTAGCCGATGCTTATGTTAACTTAAATTATGTTACAGATAATGAAGACGAAAAGAACAAGTACAAGAGAAGAATAGCAGATGAGGTCAACAAGTTCTGTGGAGATTTTATGCGGCGGCACCCTTCATCACCTATAAACCCTAAAAAGATAAATTGTGAGTTGTACTCTGCGCTTCAAAAGGTTCCCGTACCGAAAGACGAGTCCATGAGGTCAGAAGTTGAGCAACTAAGGATCAAAGACACGATCGGCGAATGGAATAACGAGCTACCTATACGGCAAGAAGCGCCAGCGGAAAGATTGCAGCGCCACAAAATGTCCGCTTTATTAGCAAGGCGTCTCCACGAAATCGAAAAAGAGAAAGAATCTAACCCGATCTACGACGCAGACTCTAAAATGATGGAGGAGATTTCAAAATATCTCAAGAAGATACCGCTCCTGCCCGGAGAAGAGTCAAATACACCAGACTACGCTAGAAGATTAGTCGAAAAACTAAAGAATTCCGAACAATCCAGAAAGTTTAACATGAGCAGACGGACAGCATCGACTTTTTCACAGACAGGGGATAGTACGCCGTCATACCCGCCTTGCATGCTCAGCGAGGAAGATCAAGCCCATTTAAAGCGGATTAAGGAAAGAGTGTGCGCCAGGAACCGATGCCCGACCACTCCACAAACCCCCTGCTACAAAGACACAGGCGTATCACCTTCGGGTGTTGAAACTAGCAGCCAAACCGACGTCAGGCCTCCATGTTCTACCCCGAGGGTCTGTCCAAGGCGAAGGGATCAAGCAGCACATACTTGCCCCAAACAAGACGCTGCGTGCAACACGCCCCAAACCCAAAGTCCACACGAGATATCCCCAAGAGTTATTGTAAAGGAGTACGTTTGGGATTCCCCTGAGTCTCTGCGAGCGTCTGGTTTCCAGATCCGCCCTCCGTGCTTCCCGGGCTATATGCAGTCTTATATTCCTCAGACAGGGTCGAATCTTCAACAGCCGTATCAACAGGGAGGTATAATCGCGCAGCCTTCTCCATACAACGATCAGGGAACAAACGGTCTGCAGTTCAAAGCTTCCGAAATAGCAGGTTCCTCGCAAGCGAAGGCATCGCCTCGGCACTCGGCGGAAAGTCCGAAAACTTGTATGTGTCACGATATGAGTGACGAGTGTCAGTCGCGAAGGAAGTGCAGGTCTCCATCTTCAAGCAACGACGAGGGGTCAGGCAGACCGTATAGGAAACCTCGAGTAACGAAACTGGGATCTTTAGACAATGCCTGTCCAAGAAACCAAACGAAAGCCAATAATACTAGGACATGTCGTGATTATGACTCTTCGTGGACGTCTATAAGATTTCCCGATGACGACTGCTTTAATACAGGACGGTCTAGACACCGTTTTTGCAATGAAGAGCCGTATTCTAGGAGGGAGAGGAAGAGAGAGACGTCGAGATGTAAATGCAAGGAAAGGATTGTGACAGCTTGTAAAGGTAGAAACAAGACTTTTGAGGATACATGCCAATCTTGCGGGACGCGATGTCCGCATCCATCGTATCTATATTTCAAGTAGCTAGGTAAAAATGTTTAGAAATTGTGTTCTGTTTTACATGTTGTTTTTGATTATATTTGTTTGTTTGTCGTGAATTTTGTTCTTGGATTAGAATCTTTGAGACCGCATGAAGCTACCACATAGCCATGGCCTTTTATGTCTCCTGCATCACACTTGCTATTATAAATAGAATATTGTGTGTCGTCCAACTGTTTTTAAATTCTCGTTACCTTTATAATTTGGTTGCTTTTTTTGTTTAATAATTTGTGTGTGACTGACGATCATAATCAAAACTTCACACAAATGTCTACGCCTCATTACAAATAAGGAAAGTTCATTATAAAAGACATTCACTATTTACTAGAACATTTTTTCGAGATTTTGGTCGTGGTACACCTCGTCAGTTCATCTAGGTGTACCACGAACAATTTTTTTTTCATATCTCATACTCGGAAAGTAGTGTATGTTTGATCTGAGTACCGGGTCGGAAGCGATGATTCCCACAACAGAGATTTAGGGCTGTGATTCCCGCCCTCGGTCGGGAAAGACTCATAGTAATTGCTTCCGGCCTTAGGGCGGGAATGAATATAAAAAAAATAGTAGTAAATTTAGCAAAGACGTTTAAAGAAAAAGTTTCTCTAGGAAAGAGAATGACTTTCTTCCAACCTCTTTGGGTAGAAGGGATACGAAACTTTTTAAAAATGTGTGGCCTTGTGAGGTGTAGGTAGGTATAAACTACAGAAAATAGTCCGCGCGCGGGGCGGTACGCGTTCCTTAATTAAAATCAAAAAAAGATTAATATTTTGGTAAGCTGTTACGAAATTCAAAATCTTGTTTTTCATCGACACTAATAAGCACAGAACACTATTACTCGGCTAAAAGTAGGTACATATTATTATAAAGAGGAAGGATTTGTTTATTATTTTTGTAATGTTATTTAGGTTAGGTACTCTATGGACTCGATTCTACCAGCACGTCGCTTAAAATGCCTAAAACTAAATTTCTTAAATTTAAAATTAAATTTAGTGAGTCTTAAAAACAACTCTATTCCAGGAACATCAAACTTAGTCAGTTTAGAAGGTATTTTAGCATGAACTAAATTGTTTAAATTGAATTGATCTTGTGTTGCAACATAAAAAATATATAATTGAAGGAATAAACGATATTAATAAAAACGTTAAAAATAATTAAATTTATAACTTGTTTGAAATAATTGTTTTTCATTTGTTAATGTTATAACAAATTCGTACATTTTAAAGCGTAATTTTATATAAAAAAAAATCGGTTGTCTGTAAAGTCTGTTTACTGACGATAGTTGAACGTGACAACGTCATAAGAAAATACTGATGGAATGGATTGTGCCTCTTTGTCGCTCGTTGCGCGCTCTCGCTTGCACTGGAACGACGCATATGTCACACTTTTTCGGGAATGCCGCCGGCTCCATTAATTTATAAGACGTTGTCACGTCAAAAATACTTCATAATTAACTTTTTTTATATAGTGATAGTGTATTATGTGGCAAATGTCAAACGTAATAGTGTACCTACAGTGAAATAGGGATATTCGATAAAAAGCGTAGGATGGATTTCGAGTTACCTCAAGAACTAGCCGCTTTAATCTTCAGTAAAAGTGTACTATCGTGAAATGACATTTCAATAAATTTTGATGAATCTGATTATATTTTTGTGCATAGACTCTGAGGCAGAGCTAAGCTGATGGCAAAATTGCCAATGCCTTAAAATAAGATAAAAATTGGAAGATTTCTCCCCAAAAACGTTTTTTCAGTAATTATAGGGAGGGGGAGGGAGGGGCGGGGGCTGGGAGGAAATAATTTGAAGAAAAAACTGTGTTTGGAGAGTTTTGCGGTTTTTTATTTTAAAACAAAACTACAGATTCATAAAAATGTGTTAACTAAAACATAACTGCATAATTTACTCCAAAGCTCTGAACCTACCCCTCAGACATTTGCAATATGATGCTCCATTAAATATAGGACACCCTAAACATTTTTCTAAATTATCTTTCGGACCTATGCAATGGATCCGATGCGTTTCCTAGTCTTCTAAGATATATTTTTTCGGTCTCACCATGTTCTCTGGAAAGAAAGTTGAAACATAACCTAAGAGCCATCTTGGATGAATATATTTAGAATTGTAACAACACACACACAAAAAAATATATCTTTTGACTGCACACTATACGGCGGCACCCACAACAAAATGTTCGTCCTGGCTCATTCTTTCTTCTAAACTTCCTTTGGATTTTGGATAGTTAGTTTTTTCCACCTCAACTTGCACATAAAATCACTGTAATGGCCGATTTTAGAAGTAACTTAATTTTAGGAGGGACCTTTTTACTCGCCGCTAAATTTACGCAGTTTAGGCGTTTGACAAGTCTAAATTCTTTTTTTTCTGGTTAAAATGACACACAAGGAATAGCGTTTAAGCCGCTAAAGCTAAGTTGAGTTGACCGGCTAAATTTAGGATTTTTAGAAACGTCAAATTCAAATTTAATCATGTCATTTGAATTTGACAGATAGAATAGCAAAATCGATTTTAAGAGGTTTAGCAATATTAGGAGCTTTAGGTGGTCAGCCAGAATCGAGTACTATGATGTAGTATTCAAAGACGTTTAAAAGAAAAAGTTTCTCTTTCTTTCAACCTCTTTGGTTGTATTGTTGACAATTTTGTTTTTTTTTGTAGGTGTTATTGCGTTTTTGCATGTTTGAATTTTTGAAAAATAGTTTTTTTTTTGTTTACTTTCCTTTAATTTGAAATGAAAAGTAGAGTGTTTAACGCGGGTGGAAGTTAACAATTCCTACTCAGACTATATCCCTCGTCTCAGTCTAAATACCTCGTATGGGAATTGATTCCTTCCGACCCTTGTATAACAATCTATTGTTGGAGGGCCAACCTTGTCCTCCTAGGTGATCCACGAACACAATCTTCGGGATTCTATGGGTTTTTATATTGCCTTCCCTCCCCAATCGAATCAGGGGAAGAAAATAAAATACAAGAGTAAGGCTTAAAAATCATTTTTATTCATAACTATCGTACATTAATAATTATAATCAATAGTATTAATCAATTAAATACAGTAGGTAATGTAACAGACACGGCAGCCACACTAAAGCATATATAACATTATATATTTTATATAAATGCAATGTTTAAACAATATTTTCAAAGAAATTGTATATCTAATCCCAAACATACGATGTTAACCTACCATATAAAAAAAATAAAAAAATGATTGAACAAAGAAATTCTAGCACAGAAAATTTATAAGCGAATTATGCAAATCAAGTGACCTTGTATTCAAATTTAAGTTTCACGTAAAGCATCATTTCATCAAAGATGGCATTTTTGTAACGGCTTAAAAATTTAGTGCATAATAACATGGATCTATTAACGATAATAACATTTTAATATTGAAATGCAACAATACGCAAAACTACAGACAAACAGACTTCAATGCGGTAGAAGATGAAGAAATAAAAAATAATAGGCAAAGAAAGTATAGTGACATGATCAAGGTAGAAAAATAAATAAACTATTAACTATACTAAATATAAAATTAAAAAACTGAGATTCGTTTCGGAAAAACACACCAAATAGCAACTTTTTAAATTTTGTTCAAAAATGGCAAACACCACCGCCATCACTAGTCATAAATATATTATTGTCGGTCAGAAAATATATGATTGAAGTCGAGAAATCATTATACAATACCCAAATTGATTGTCAACTAAGAGTAGCCCAGCGTTGCCCACGCAGATTTCATTTTTTCCCATAGGAATTTCTCAAAATCCTTTTCCGGAGGTGCCTGCCTATATCTTTTAAGAAACCTTTCTGTCAAATTCCAATTTCTTAGGTCAGTCAGTAGTATCACTGTGGTATTACTTGAGAACGGCTCGACTGATTTGGACGTTATTTTCTTAAGAATAAGGTATATGCAAAGAGATTTAAACATAATAGGGCATAGAGGGGGCATTGGGAATATTTTCATACACAAACTTTGATCACCAGCGTCATGTCAGTTAGTATGAACGCGAGCTGTCATACGGTCGAATCACACTAGACTTATGACCTTAGGTAATAATTTTTGGCTTCAGATTTTCCTCGCTTTGTCTCCTCTATGTCCTATTATATTTTAATCTCTAAGAAAAAATGCACCCGTGCAAAGTCCTTTTAAATAAATATAGACAGATATAGTATATTATACCGACTGTCATGTTGGGGTGTCCAAAGTATGTACTGCTGAAAAGTAGGAATGCAGTAATTCTGCCGGGCGTGAACACTTATAAGTTGCTAATAACTATTGACCTATCTAATAGTAAAAACCTACGCATTGAATTCTGAATGTTGACTATATTCCAATATTACATCAAAAAGTATATAACAAACGATACATGATTAAAAAATTAGTTGCTTATAGTTAAAGCGTTACGGAAAAAAATAGTTAAGAAAACAATTTAAATTTAAGTTTTTTGAAAAGTGACAAAATTATACTATACATACATGTATGTTTAACAAGGCTTGTGTTGTAAACTAATCTGTAAAGAAAAATGTCATACGCGCAAAATGTCATACTAATATTTGACAAACAATCAATTCATTGTCAGTGTATAATTAATTTCCTATCTGTACCCCATAATGTTATGCGAAATGCCACATTTCCGTTTATGAGCTTTTGAGACATTTTTCCAATATGACATTTTTTGAAAGTGACTTTTCTTATAACTGACATTTTACATCTATCCTTTAGTTATATTGTGCAAGCTTGACAGCTTTGATTTTAGTACAAGACAATTGAAATTCCGTCAATCGACCTAGTCTAGTGATATAATATGTAAAAAATGTATAATTTTGTCAATTTTCTTAACATGGGAATAGAAAGCTAATTTTCAAACACACACGTGAAAATCTCTCACAAGTCAATCAATTTTCGTAACCCGAACACTAATATCGCAGTATTTTGGAAAAAACCTTTTGGAAAACTAATAATAACCGACAGGGCTTACAGCATCAACCAACAGTTGAGGGTCCCACACACTTACCTAAACGAGTTCACAATAAAAACAGACAAATCGACAACATCCAGTGTGTGGTCGCCACGACAAATGTACATTACAAAAATCTTACAAACATACAACGAGCGTTTTTACAAATCAACATGGCTGAGTCAAGAAAATCCGTAAAAAAACATCGAGCGCATTTTTGACTTCAAAAGTATATTAATTTAATAAAAAATTATGTCTCAAGTACCTTATAGCCTACCGGCGTTTAAAACCATGCGGGTTTTTAACGCATCAAGAAGTGCTGTGAAAACTCGCATCACTTTGAATCGCTCTAACAAGAGTTATTATTATCCCAACTTCTTTTCTTTATTAATGAACTGAGAGTAAAATTTCACCTATAATACGCCGCATTGAGGTTTAAAATTCAACATGATAGTATAGACACTTAGACAGGTACACTAACAATACTTAGTGCAGTTCTAACTCAACTCTGCTTATAGGTGGTTCAAAAACTCAGTAATAATACGAATGTAGTGTCAGTAACATACTGGATAAGTTTTAAGTACTGGGAGAAGTACAGGAAGTTGATGATAAGTCTCAATATATCTATCAATTAAATATTCTTAGACCATGTAGTGATATATTTTGACATTATTTATGCCGTAAAAATTACTTCAAGTCCATTAATAAATCAATGAAGTACCATGTCAATTTGCCAACAATAGGATTCATTCAAGTTTACGATTATCTGTAATTCAAATAAACTAAGGCTGTCGGTTTCTTACTAGATGTATCAGAAAAGGACCACATATTTTTCAAAGATGTGACGTCAAGTCTAATTTTCATTAAATTTTATTTGAGACACCTAAACCGACATCTTCAAAAACCTCTCATCCCTTTCCAATGCGTCTTGCAAGTGACTTTAGTTTTAAGGTTTAAGAGAACCGTAAACCAGAATAGATCTCAATAAAAGTAAGTCCCTATAGATCCGGAAAGATTAGTTTATTCAACGTTTTTAGAGTATTACCACTTTATACACAACGCAAAGCATTACATGTTATTTGGCATGAAGGCACAACGCTAAACCGACGCCATTTTGTTAAACATTTACACTTGACAGACGTCAAACTGACAGTGACAGGTCAATCACATTGACAGGGTGCGCTTTCAATTTGTCACATACTCATTGATTTTAAACGCATTGCAATTGAGCATCAGTCCTGTCAAAAGTCAGAAAAAGCCGCGAGTCATCACATCGAGTCCATTTACAAACGATTTGTCATTTTCTATGCGTACCCAATAGTTTTTTGTGCACCCAAAACTGTTTGGATGCACAAACAACTTTACAATACCACTCGAAGCACAAGTATTGGCTTGGAAGTATCTCTGAATATCTCTCCTCAACATATAGCGCGAGAAACACGAATACAGTTCTTCACAATATCACTTTCACACTTGGCAATAAAAAAAACTTTTCTACGCAGTTGAAGATTACTGCAGTCATTTTTGGAATGATTATCGAGACGATGTCTAATCCTAATATCTTCACAAACACTCCACTTCAGCCTTAACGTTCAGACGCACATTTCAAGCGATATTAAACTCTAACCTCATTTACTTGTTAGTTACTCAAGCGATATAATACGTGAGAATATGTCATCTGCTACCATTGAACTCACTATAGTCCATTCGTCAAACAGAAGAATACCGAACTCCATTGGTTGGTAATAATAAGGAAGCGACATGACAGTCTGCGTATAAAACATATAGAGGAGTTTCTTGCCCCACTTCTTCTCCTCAACCATACATGAATAATGAACAACCATATTGAAGCCAAAATGCAGTAAATGCTTCTTTCACTTGCATACAAGTGACGTTATTTTAAATCTGTTTGGCAAATAAGCTATAGTGAATTCGCCGTCTCTTGCAGAGTTATAAAGTCATTATTAAGCTCAATTTTGCGCTGTGAGCTTAGTCTCATAAAGGCAAACTAGCAAAATGTCCATTTTACACAATGTCTTTTTAGAAAAATGTTCAATTTTCGTTTTAATTATGTAACATTTGTACACATTAATTACTTTTTCAGTTGTAATACATAATAATTGTTTTGGTAACCATAAATATAGATCATTACAATTATACAATTCAACACCCATACATTTGAAATCAAACTTTTATGGACATGTAATAACGTAATTTTTTTAATGACTTACTAATAATCTATACTACAACTTCTTGGAATCCATTCTACTTCTGATGCAAAACCAACTAATTTATAGAAATGCGTTTATTATGTTACAAGTTGTATACCTACATATTTATTAGTAAGTAAGAATCAAATTAAATCATTTGCACATGGATACACATAGTAATTAAATTCTTACAGGGTCATTTTGTGTAAAAGACATTCTGAAAAATATTCATTTTGCGAAGTAGACATTTCGGGACTTGAGCCTCGCTGTCACATCTATCAGACTTAACAGACATAACATTGATCATTGACATATATCATGACCCTTCCTTATGTAGGTATAAAAAGAAGAAGACTTCGTACTAAGCATCCAAAGCATTTTCTGTCTCCTTCACTCTAAGGAGAAAAGAGTGCTACCGAGCGAAACAGAATGATTTTAAAAGTAAGCTCAGAATTTGAAATTACGTTAGAACGTAAAAGGATAGATCCTTTCCTACCTCTGCGGTAATGAGTAAAACTGTTTTGGAGCAAAATTGACTGGCTTATTGGCTGACTCTGCCAAAACAACTGTGTCATGAAATTTTTGCCCAAGAGTTCCTTAAATGACGTAATTTAGCCCCAAAATACACTTTGGTGTACTTTCACAAATGTTGACCTCCAGTGTTTTAAGCGCCAAATGTCCAAAGCGCAAAAATCATATTTAAATTTGGAAGTCTGTCAACCACCTCGGTGAGATGGCATGAGTTTATTACTGTTGTGTATTTTTCATGGACACTCAAATCGAAAAGTGTACACACACTTTGCACCGCAAAACAGTAATACTCAAACCACGGCTATCTAATAAGAAAATAGCGACACCGTACGTATATAAAACCGTCTGTACAATATACAATAATTTATACACCGCCCTACTTTTAGTCGTTAAGGTCCGAATCTGAACGCGTAGGATCTTCCATGACTCGGAAGGCGCGTTAATACTACTACTACTAATGGTAGACACGAAAACTTGCCATTCTTTCCCATACTTAGCTCGTTGGATGATACTAACATTTGTTCAAATTTAGACCTTATCTCTTACCTAATATCTTCCAATCTGTCTTTTGTCACGACGCGCGCTATTTGCTATCCCTTACCGCCTTTCGAGAGAGAATGAAACAGAATGTCTTTCTTTTCACATCACATTATACTATACAGATGTTTTTCAAAATTTTAATCGAATACAAAACTGAATACAAGCAAAAGTTTCAATGTAAAATGACTAACATCATACTTTTTTCTCGCTCCCGTGGGAATATAGTAAGCCTTTCTTAGGATCTCGCGTAAATTGTGGCATTCAAAAATGTAATTTACACAAAATATAACACTTGCAAAATGTCATAATTGTAAAAGATAATGAACGGTAACAACAAATGCAATGTGACATTTTTCTGATATGACATTTCGCAAACGTGACATTTTGGGATGTACCATATTGCGAATGTCACATTAAGCGATGTGATATATTTTAAATACGACATGCACATTTACCTTTCAAAGCAGGTGCCTATATTCTAAATCTAAGCATCTTACGTTATCTTTAAACTTTATGGAGTAGTGTTCAAGATTCATATTCGCATGTCTGGTTTTAGTCATTTCACATTACCACTGACACTTCTTTTTTAAATAAACCTAGCCATTCATGTTCTTTCAAGCCATTAAATAAATGATTACATAATTAAAAATATCGACAAGTAGTTTCTTGTTTGAGCGGTAACTTGATATATTGATCAGGCATTCTAGTAAGCTTTACATAAGATTCAACCAACAAAAATATTGGCATTAATCTTAAATTAAATCTCAAAAATTTGTTGGTCGAATACAGCCATTCAAAAACAGGTAAAATAAAATTTTTTTATTGTACAAAAATGTATTAGTTATGGTACGGCATTTTTAATTTGCAGTATATTTTTCATTTTTACAACTGCTTTTGGACACCCTATACATACATATATACCATATACAACATGTAACAGAATAAGCGCAATTCCAGAAATTAGTTTTTTCAGTATCGACTACTTATTCGATTTCAGCTATTTTTAACATGACATGTTAAAAATAGTGTTAAAATTTTCGAAAAAATGAATTATCGTAGCTGAATTTAGTGCTTTCTATGGAAATCGTGCTATTATTAATCGATATTTAAGAAAATCGGTTAGGCACACCTAAAGTTCGATTGCATCATATTTTTTTTATATTAATATACTAATTGGGGTGTATGAGGAATTGCGCTTTTTCTGTTACGCGTTGTATATTGCTCATGGAATTCCACATGCCAACCAATACCTCAAATATACAGCTCAAATCCTTTCGCATATTATATACTACGCACATAGGGCATAACTCTGTTCCAATAGCCAGCTACTCTATAAGTCTTATTTCCGAATGTTAAACGCAGAAAGAGACGGAACCATCACTAATGTCAGATAAAATGTCAGATTCGCAAAATGACGGAATTTTAAAGATACTTAAGATAAAGAGACACCGCTATATGTATCGCCTGTCACCTTCTAACTCAAGTTACATTTGTAAAACGACATTTAGTATAGGACATTTTGAAATAAGATGATAACGATATCAATATACAGGAATTTTTCAAGTGGACGTGGATGGCTAAATAAGAAACTATGAGGAATAGCGAAAAGTACTCAAAAGAGTCTCGGACCCGAAAAAAAAACACATCCTGTATACACCATTCGATAGTGTCACTAATAAGGATCGAATTCTGGGAAGAAATGACATACGGCAAACTTAAAGAAAATGTTGGATTTTAATAAACTGATTCATATTTTAAAGTAATGCCTTATTTTATTATATTTTATTGCCTGTACTTTGTCCGAAACGATGCTCAATATTTTTAATATTGTAATGCTGAATGCAGTACAGTCAAGAGCAGGTCAAGCTTTACACTACCAGTTTAAGCTGAGCTCTGATTTATACAGCGCACCATAGAATACAGGGCCGGTTCAAAGTCCAAAGTGTCAAGCTTAGTGTGCTCTTCACAACATATTATAAAACAAAGTCGCTTTCTCTGTCCCTATATCCCTATGTCCCTTTAAATGCTTAAATCTTTAAAACTACGCAACGGATTTTGATGCGGTTTTTTTTAACGGATAGAGTGATTGAAGAGGAAGGTTTTAGTGTTAGCATTGCACCCGTGCGAAGCCGGGGCGGGTCGCTAGTGACTGTATAAATAGAAAAACTGACATTCGCTATTGGAACAACTCGTTTTTTTTGCTCTATGTACGTTAGCATATAAAAATATAGTACTCAAATCATAAAAATAGGGTACCACTGTGGTCTACGAACCAGTGCGGCTCGATGCGCGCGCGCCGGTATGTGTGTCTGTATCAAAGAGATTTAAATACTAGGGCATAGAGGGGACAAAGCCCGAAAAATTTGAAGTCAAAACTTATTCCACAGTGGAATAACTTGAATAAGTCGTCCGACTCGTTCGTATCTCGCCAAAATAAATAAATATGCCGAGATGCGCCTTGCTAGGTTGCAAATCACGCTACGGTAAAACGCCTGGAAGGGATTTTAGTTTATTTTCGTAAGTATTTTTCATATTTACTCAGAAAAAATAACAAAATTAGTAATTTTCTTATATTCGTTCTAGAACATTCTGCTGATATTGTAAATTAACGCCCTCTGCTGTTGAGTAGCTTATACCACTACTTTACTACTAATTAGTGATGTGGTGCTGTATATCGACTTTTGTTATCGATATTTATTTATTAGGTAGAAAATATAGGCATACTGTTTTTAAGAATACACACAGTTTAATAAATAATTTAAGGTACTTAGAGACTGGCGGCTTCGTTTGTTGTCAAGAAAGACCGCGATCTCGTGTGACAACGTTTTTAGCTAGGGACCGTCAAAACTTAAAACACTAGGTGGCCCGATA
Source organism: Ethmia dodecea (assembly GCA_963855545.1). NCBI lineage: Eukaryota > Metazoa > Arthropoda > Insecta > Lepidoptera > Depressariidae > Ethmia > Ethmia dodecea. Next base: position 779,227 of record OY979463.1, on the reverse strand, counting down.
GATGTGTCCGGGAGTGTAGTAGGTATAATTGAAATTGATTTTGTTGTATATACCTATACTTTGTCAATAAACTGATATTATCGATACCTTGGTATGAAATAGTAACATCCCTTTTAATCAGCGTGACCTCTACCGGTCGATAGCTGAAACAACTTCTAATTGTTTGAATACTTGTTTCAGCTATTGAAATCTAGATACCAGCACTGACGCTTAGGCTTCAAAGTTTTGTATGAAAATATTCCCAATGCCCCCTCTATGCCATAGTATTTAAATCTCTTTGGTCTGTATACAGTGACTATGTATGTGTGTTAAAAAAAAAAGAAATATGGATGCCAGGAATTGAAATAATTTAAAGGGTATCGAAAACACACAAATTTATCAAAACAACAAGTTGGTTTTGTCAATTTAGTGACGTCACAAACTAGGCTGCCACAAAATGTCATAACTGTTGTATTTTCGAATGAAGTTGGAAAATTCTTTCGTTGGATAACATAATGTTAACAGCATATTTTGTGTTTCTGGATCCGGTCATGTGGGGATGGCGCTAGTGGTGGTACAAAATTCACCTTTTGACAGCTATCAAAATCCCCCTTTATTAATTCGTCAATTTGTCAAAAAAAAACATAAACATGTTTACCAAAGCGAAAGAAATAACAAGTAGGCATCCTAGAAAACCAAACAGACTTTGAAAACAGTTCCAAAAACAACGCGCTTCCAAAAAATGTGCAAATGACATGCCATGTATATAACAATATATAATAAAATACTAGAACGAATCAAACTTCTGCGTTTAAATCAGTCAGTATCTGCGTGAGTGGCTACTCAGTAATAATTTCTATTCGACTAAATAGCAAACAAATAATTTTTTTCTCATCACACACCGGCGCACGCGCATACCCCACCCTACCTTACACGTACCAACCAGAAGTACCTACAGTATATTATGTGTGTGTGTGTTTCTGAGACAGTTATGTCTGGGTGGCGCGGGTTGTGGTCCGCGCGCGTCTCCGGCGCCGCTACGAATGCGCAGGCGACGATCCACTGCGGGCAGCCTCTTCGCGCTGCTTGCTGATGTACACCTGAATGAGATAGGTTTAAAACTTTATTTCTCAAAAGAACTAAATTATACAGTTCACTTACTTGAGATTAAGTTGTAACGTTGTACTTTCGTATTGAAACATTTAATATTGTGACTCAAAAATAGGCAGAATGTGATGATGCTTTTGCCTTTGCCAAACTTCAATTTAAAAAGAAGTCGGTGTTGTCAATGTCTACGAAAGATTTCCCTTTTGTTGACAAAAATAAGTTATTCAATTTAAATGCATTGTAAAGTTATAAATAATAATAATATAGGGAAAATAGTGTTGTGTTATTATATTTGAGATCACTTAAATGTCAAACAGTTTTGAACTATGATTTTTGCACAATTGTGTCTTGTGAATTTGAGGTCAAGATTGCCTGCAGTTACCGTGTTTTTCGGGAAGTGTGTGAGAGATGGTCTTCCAAATACAGAACGTTGACTTCGTTCTTTCTTAGCCGTGATGTCGTCGAAATAACTTGGCTAGCGACATTTTATAAAAGCAAATGCTTTTGAGCTCAAACTTGAACATCCTGGTGAGTTTGATATATCTTTCAACACTTAAACGATGTTAGATCATGATGATTTCTTGATTTTTTCTAGTTTCAAACATTTTGTGTTTCGTTGCAGAATCTACCCTACTTCAAATTTTTATTAGGAAACTCATTGTTAAAGAAAGAATGTTTCCTGAAGTATTCTTCTATATTCCAATTTGGTAAGCTGTTAGTTTGTAACTTCTCCATTTGCATTGGTTGAATTCCATAAATATTGTGGTTTATAGTGAATTTATTTTATTGCAGTATGGGTTGATATACCCACATTTTTGTAAGAAACCTCCGGGGTTGACATGAGATCCTGATGCTTCAAGCTTGACTCCTCTCCCCCACAAGGTATGTAAATGTGAAATTGCTAATTCCAATTAGGTTCTGTTTTCCAACTTTATAAATAATTTTTAACCGTCTCCGAGTAAAGTCATGTAGATAATATTTTCCTGTTAATTGCAGGAGGTTTCTACGATACGCAAATTTCTACGATACGCAAACTTCTACGATACGCAAATTCCTACAGTCCCTAAGTTTCTCCGTTGCAAATTTATTCGATGACTACGGTGTTTCTCACCGTGCCAGTTTCTCCGAGCTCCGAGTTTTTAAGAATGGTGTAGCGCTTCTCGCTATTTTAAGATAAGTCACCATGATCAAGTAGGTGTTTTAAATTTCAACATATTAATGATAAATTTAACCTAATTGGTGGTATAACCTCGTTAGGATTTTACAGTTAAGTTATTTTATTTGCCCCGTGAACCCGGCTCTGCCGATTAACTAGTCTGGTATAACTTTAGTTTCAACTTATCTGTAATAGTGTTAACGATTAATGTACAACATCTGATATAAAAGATAAATAAATAATAACAACAGTCATTACCCACATTCAGTTTATTTTATTTCCAATCACAAGCAAACCCAGAACCAAGCAAAGTTCACATCATCTTTTATTCCGGTATATTTTACTTTGTCATGAAAAATTCTTCGTGACAAAGTAACACATATTATTTAAAACTAGCTGTCCCCGCGCGGTTTCACCTGCGTTCCCGTTCTCGTTCCCGCTCCCGTGGGAATATTGGAATAAAAAGTATCCTATGTCATTTTCCTGGTTCTAAGCTACCTCCCCAATTTTCAGCCAAATCGATTCAGCCGTTCTTGAGTTATAAATAGTGTAACAAACACGACTTTCTTTTATATATATAGAAGATTAACTTGGTTCCCTGGCACAAGTAAACATTTACAAATATTAGTAGAAACATAAATATCTATCTAAATATCTAATTTACACGGTGAACTATTTTATTTTACGTTATATAGAACATGGGATTAAAGTTAGTTAGAAGTGAGATTAGAATATAACCGCTCGAAAGAGTAAAAAAACCGACTTCAATCTTCAACTTATATGGTTTTCTCATGGATGTTGTTGTCAGAACTGGGCGAAATTAAAATTGGACCAATCTGGAAGCACCAGCTTTCAAATAAAAAAAGAATCATCCAAATCGGTTCATCCAGTCGAAAGTTCTGAGGTAACAAACATAAAAAATACAGACGAATTGATAACTTCCTCCTTTTTGAAGTCGGTTAAAAACTAACCGACTCGGTTTTTATGGATGTTTGTTCCTCTTTCACGCAAAAACTACAGAACGGATTTTGATGAAACTTTACAGTTATATCTACTATATAAAAATAAGTCGGGTTTTCCTTCCTGACGATTTAACTCCAGAACTGACGAACCGATTTCCATGGTTTTGCATTTGTTGGAAAGGTCTCGGGCTCCGCAAGGTTTATAGCAAAGAAAATTCAGCATTGCACCCGTGCGAAGCCGGGGCAGGTCGCTAGTAGTTTATACAACGGAATAATACATAGGCTATATTTTATCCCCGTATTCCCAACGGGAACGGGAACTACGCGGGTGAAACCGCGGGGCGCTGCTAGTTAATTATAATTATTATTGTAAACCATATTTACTAGTAAGACATGAGATTAAAAAGAGCTGCCCTTGAGTTTGTTGCTGGCTCTTCTCGGGGTATTGCATTTGGAACCACAACTCGTCGGTGGAGATGGGCTGCTGTTTACATTTAGCCAATCTTCATGGACGAGTTTAGTGTGCCTTGTTAATTAGCCTATTTAAATTACTAAATGTTGTTTTTTTTCAACCTTCTTCAAAAAAAGAGGAGGTTATCAATTCGACTGTATGTTTTTTTATGTTTGTTACCTCAGAACTCTCAACTGGGTGAACCAATTTTGATGATTCTTTGTTTATTTGAAAGCTGGTGCTTCCCGGTCTAGCGGGCGTACTCACGGAGATTCGATATTCGACTCTGAATCTGTCGAATCCTTATGTCAAATATGCATAATAATATGTCTATGTAAATATGTCATCTGTGAATAGCTCATCTCGAAACCTTTCGACAGATTTTCCGAATCCGAGTCGAATATCGAATCTCCGTGAATACGCCCGCGAAATAGAAATTGATTTTTATGGAATTTATGTATGAGTTTGTTGTAAAATGTATGTGTGGATTTGATGAAGTATCCGTATATCACATACCTGAAGGAGCCTGTACTTGCTGACGGAGAGGTGCTTTAGATGCGGCTGCATTCTCTGCTCGCCGAGCGCGAAAGAAAACGCGACCATGCAGAAAACCGCCGCTTTGCGGACCGCAGAGTTCTGGTGGTCGGCCAGCTGAGAAAATAACATATATTGGGCTAAACTCTCACACAAATGAGGCTTACATACCTAGGAGGGATTAGGCGCAAAATGCTACATACGCAAAATGCCACATTCTCAAACTGCCATTTTTGCATAATGCCACACTCTCGAACATACTGCAAGAAAGCGAGTTGAGCAAGTATGGCACTTTGTTAGTGTGGCATTTTGCGAATGTGGCATTTTTAGTCAATGTGGCATTTTGCGAATGTGGCATTTTGCGCCTAATCCAACAAAATGACAGACTAACAAAGTGCCAGTGCAAAGTGTACATTACTCAATTCTAGTCAATAGTACAAATTGAAATATTTGAAATAGTATTTTACAAAGAAACAGGCTCGTAGCTTCCATTCATGCGCAATCTAAATACAACCGCCAGCTGCTACATGGTAGCGCGTAGTTTTCTTGATTTTGTAAATTGCATTAATTTAATAATAAATTTCGTGTATAATTTCGGCTCTAGATACCTTATACGTCATATTTTTTCCAGACGGTAAAAAAAACATCCAGTATATACGTGGCCATTATTAATACAAAAATTATAGTATAAATAATAATAATTGTATAATCTCACGCCTTTTTTATCCCCGAGGGGGTAGGCAGAGGTATTCCATTACTGGAAATACCCACATTTCACGAGATATATTGGACACCTAAACGTGATAGGTGGTGAGCCTATCGCCGGACCGGGTCTATTTACACATGTCTCAGAGTTAATTCTGAGACCTGCGGGTTTCCTCACGATGTTTTTCCTTCACCGTCGAGCTAGTGATAAATATGTACGCAAGTTTTTGAAAAACTCATTGGTACATGCCAGGATTCGAACCCGAGCCTCACTGATTTTAGGCAGGCTCTTTAACCGTCCGGGCTATCACCGCTTCACAATATATAGTATAGTAAAATATAAGTTATGACTTGCCCATTTTGAGACACTTCGTGCAGCTGCCGATCGGACAGTTCGAAAAACCTGCTTCTCACTGATCGAGGGATGAACGAAGCGTATCAAATCTTAGCCATGCGTGTGTATAGGCGTAGTAGATGACTTTAAGTTTCTCTCACTCGTCACTCGTTCACACATCATGTTACATACATCCTGCATTTATTTCAGTATGGTCTCTCACGATGAGATGATCAAAGAAGTTGTAGTGACAAAGATTGAAAAGGGTATGTCATGCTGGTTTGGTCATTTAGAACGTATGGATGAAAGAAGAGTAACGAAAGATATTTATGGTGCGAATGTTGAAGGATGCAAGGAAAGACCCCCAGAAGCACGTTCACGGATCAAATAAGTGACGTCATTCAAAAAGCTGCGGTCCAGAGTATGAAGAATATAAGAGCGTGCATGAAAAGGCTTATGGATGTGAAGGAAGCGAGGGAAGTGTGCGGAGATCGGGCAGTGGCGATCCATCGTCTCTGCCTACCCCTGTGGGAACAAGGCGTGAGCTGTGTGTATGTATGGTCTCTCACCTGTCCCACTCCTTCCATGAGCTGTCCCACCATGTCGTCGGTGAGCTCCGCGCTCCGAGCCTTCGCCACTTCGGTGGCCAGCTTCAGGGCGCACAGCGAAGTGGGGTATCCTCTTGTTCGAATCACCGGCTTCAGCAGCGCCAGGACCTTAATAATAATAATAAAAACGTTTATTGACATATTTTTTTATAGGTTTTACATACATGTCATGCCATAATAATAAATTAATCACAATATAAATAAGCAAAAACTATTTAGGAACGTGTTGTACAACAAGAAAGCACTATCACGTTTAGGGGTCCAATATATATCTCGTGAAATGTGGGTAAGTATATCCAGTAATGGAATACCTCTGCCTACCCCCTCGGGGATAAAAGGCGTGAGATTATATTATTATTATCTATTTTAAGTATCCTGTAATGTTTAGCTGTTGTTCTTTCAAATAAATATAAAAAAAACCCCTGGTGGGAATTAAATAAATAATGTCACGATTTTTATCCCCGAGGCAGAGGTATAGCATTTTTGGAAATATCTTTGAGTATTAAACCAACAGGAGACGTCACCCGCACTAGTTCCTTTGCAATAAAGTCTGCCAATTTCTGCAAGGGGACGAGGAAACAAACACAAATAATGTTAAAACTAACGCATTTTTTGACAAAACAATTAAACACTAGCTTGAACTAGATGCTCAAAATACATTCACCAATCCAAGCACTCCGTGAACTCAAAAAAACTAGTTGTATTTAACAGGTGTGCGCGTTGACCGACACTTTTTTTTGGCAGAGGGGAACGCCTGTCAGTGGCGTCCCCGGTTGGTTTAATACTCAAAGGGAAATATACACATTTCACGAGACGTGTTGGACGAAAAGAGAGAAAATTCCATGTGGACGAATCGCATGGTGGACTATCAGCTATCAGATCGAATATTCGACCCCTAAACGTGGTAGGTAGTGAGACCGCAAGCCTCAGAATTAATTCTGACACCTGCGGGTTTCCTTAAGATGTTTTCCTTCACCGTCGAGCTAGTGATGAATGAATCTACGTAAGTTTTTGTAAAACTCATTGATACATGCAATTTAGAAGCGCTCGTAGCCCTGCGGTGCCAGTGTGTTTGTAACGATCACACTGGTTTAAGCAAAGTTGGGTGCAGTCAGTCAGTGGATAGGTGACCGCCTAGTGGAATTTATATCACGAGCGCGTCCGTGTTTCGGAGGGCACGTTAAATAGGGTTGTGTCCTACCTAGTCAAATCAGTTACTTTTTACGATCTGTCAAAACGAAATTTTACTATGGAAAATGTACTGAAATAGCAAACCGTGACGTCATAGTTTGTAGTACTCAATTGCAGCACTTTTTTTGATTGTTTTATTATTTTTAAATTTGCTATAATTGTAAATTGAAAATCGAAATACATATTTTGAGGTGTTTTGGGATAATCTTTTTAATGTATGACTACTCGCAATTTAATTTCGATGCTGTCAACTACCCAATTGCTGGTCCCGGTTTTCGTTGTGTTAACGCACAATGGAAGTCGTCCATGTCAGATACCCTTGGGTGGCTTGAAAAATTCTGACTGTTAAGTGGCCACTAGCTTAACACCATCTCCCAATTAGCGGTGGGCTCGCGTGGGAGATTATCATACTTCCTCATGTGTGAGGAAAGACCCTTAGCTCAGCAGTGGGCTGTTACGGGTTGATGATGATGATGATGACATGCAATTTTATTTTACCTGATGAGCTGGCAGCGCGTGCGCTATATGCGGCATCCCGGCATCCACTGCTCTCATCACCTCCTTGTTGAGCGCTCCATAGGCGTTGATCAGCGGGCGTATTCATGGAGATTCGATATTCGACTCACAATCAGAAAATTTTTCAAAATGTCATATTTCACATAAGGATTCGACAAATTTTCCGATTCCGAGTCGAATATAGAATCTCTGTGAATACGCTCGCAGGTTATTAACATTAGCTACCATTTCCCGGGCCCTAACACAACCAAACGGGCCAAACAGTACATTTCACACCTAGGGAAGTAAAATAAGAAATGTCTCATATCAGATGTAAGTCTACAAACATGTGATCTGAGAGATTTCTTATTTACTTCCCGAGGCGTGTATACTTTTTTCTTATCGACGGAGGCGGAAAGAACGTCGTTTAGCGCAGCGGGCCGAAAGTTGCCGCTTTCCGCCCGGAAGAATGAAAACGCATCTCACCTGATGAGCTGGCAGTGCGTGCGCTATATGCGGCATCCCGGCATCCACCGCTCTCATCACCTCCTTGTTGAGGGCTCCATAGGCGTTGATCAGCTTCAGCAGGATCAGGTCGAAGTAGTCCAGCCATTGCGGCCTCGTCTCCGGACGGCGGCAAAGCCAGATTAGCACTTTCACCGCTTCCGCTGCGGCACGTTCATTCGCTGAACCCCAGCCTGGAGGCACGAATATCATTATACCCTTTCTTTATTTATTTATTTATTATTATTTATTTATTTATTTACAATAAGTATTACATGTTTTAACTTGTAAGTACTCGCCAAACTGCATAGCAGTTTGTTGGCAAGCTTGCACTCTGTTTTATCAATAAACACTTATTGCTTATACATAACTTTTATCTTATATTAGAATACCTACCTAATACATTACCGCTTAAATTGATAAGACCGCCCATTGTACTTCTTTTAAATAACTGTGTCACTTAATGCATATTTTTATTGGTCTTCAATACAGGGTTGTCACATACTTACTTATACAGTATTTTCAGATAGCACCGTTTTTAATTTTTCCTTTAAAGTACCCTTACTCATTTGTGTCTCCTGTCTTAAAATATATATTTCATTGAACAACTTTGGGAGTAGGATAGAATAGTAGTATTTTGGCACCGCATTTTGCCAATGTCAAGTAATTTAGTTTTGAAGTCTTAATTTTATACTTTAATCTTAGATAAATAGCTCTGCTTCAGAGACCTCGCACGAAAATTCAGCGTCATCAACACTTTATACATCCCTCCCTTGGCTATTCAAGAAGAGTTAGTGACTCCTGAGGCAATCCAAAAATGTCCATCCCTCGCATTTCATCGAATTTCCCATTCACTGCACACTTTCACGGACACTTGCCAAATAATATACTATCACTAATATGTGTCAAAGCCCGAAATATACAGCAAAATTAAAATTTTACAAAAAACATGACGTCCCTCTTCGGGTTCCCGCCAAAAAGCCATTATACAGTTTCCAATATTTTTTTTTTGTTAAACAACTCGTGGTGGGTTCACATTTCTAAGTGTTTTTTTTTTTTAATAATGTGTTGGGGAGTTTCTTCCCCCGCTTCTTTTCCTTAACCGTAAATGCTGGAGTTGCAATGACTTTCAATAAGTGGACTTGTTCAATAAAATTTAAATTAAATAAATAAATAATCTCAAGTCTTTATCGACGAGGGGGTAGGCAGAGGTATTCCATTTCTGGATATACCCACTTTTCACGAGAATCTAGGTGGTGGTCTGTTTAAACATGTCTCAGAACAGAATTACTTCTGGGACCAGCGGGTTTCCTCACGATGTTTTCCTTCACCGTCGAGCTAGTGATGAACATGTACGTAAGTTATTGAAAAACTTAGAGGATTCGAACCCGAGCCTCACTGATAATCATCATGTGAAGCAGGCTCTTTAACCGTAAGGCTATCACAGCTCAAAGATAAAGATATCAAAGATATCTACAGTACAGCCATTTTAACTAGGCAGCTCTGAAGTTGCGCAAATGGCTGCGCAATAACATTTTTTAGCCATCATTTGGCGGTACGAGGGGGTTTACGCATGCGAAGCTTACGTTGAGAGAAGCCAAATTAAAACGGCCGCACTGTACACTTCTACACTAATATTATAAATAGGATAGATTTGTATTTTTGTGTGCTTGTTACGAATAAACTCAAAAACTGCTGGACTGACTTTTTCACCAATGGAAAGCTAGAATATCCCTGAGTGACATAGGCTAGAATTTATTCCCGTATTCCCACGGGAACGGAAACTACGCGAGTGAAACCGCGCAGAACAGCTAGTTGTAAACACTTACCGGAAGATTGTTGTGCGTTGGAAGCGTTTTCAGTGTTTTCCTTGTCACCGGAATTCTCTTCGATTGATAAGGCCGCCAGAGCCACTCGGACTATATTTCTGTAATGCACATTAATTACATATAAATAATAATAACATAGAACTCTAAATAGCCCGCAAAAAAGCCAAAGTGATAGCCCGAACGGTTAAAGAGCCGACCGAAAATCAGTGAGGCTCGGGTTCGAATCCTGGCATGTACCAATGAGTTTTTCAAAAACTTACGTACATATTGATCACTAGCTCGACGGTGAAGGAAAACATTGTGAGGAAACCCGCAGGTCCCAGAATTAATTCTGAGACATGTGTAAATAAACCCGGTCCGGCGATGGGCTCACACCTATCATGTTAAGGGGTCCACAGGGAGTAAGATGGTATACTAACTTGAAGTACTCCGTGGGTTTCCTGCAGTCCCCGTACTTGAGTATCTCGTGTGTGGCCAAGAGTAGCCGTTCCCACTGTTCCGCTGGCGCGTTGGCCACGTCCACTTGGCAGAGCGCTTCTAGGACCTCCTGCTCGCGGAGGCCGGCTGGGGGTGAGCAGAGGTGAGTCAGTTAACACTTTTACGGGCAGAGGGAAATCAAAAGGAAAAGGAAAGACCCTTAGCTCAGGGGCTGTAACGGGTTGATGGTGATGATGAGGAAGAGATATTTATTGGTAGTCTGATTACAAGACGTTACAAATTTATGTTAAAATTTCCTTAATCATTACAGAAAGTTAGGTACTCGAAACGACAGATAAGCAGAATGTCGGAATTGCGATATTCTGATTTACATTACAATTATGTCGTAACAATGTAGCTGTCCTTTCTTTTTTGTCTTTGTCATTTCTGTTATTTTGCGTATCAGACATTCTGCCTTTATGACATTTTACGAATCCGACATTGTGCTTATCTGTCCATATTAACCATATTAACGTGGTGAACTCCGTTAGACTCATTAAATCCAGTGTAATAAAATCTATACAAAAATATTTGTATTTGTTTGTAATAAATAAACTCAATAACTACTGGACCGATTTTAAAAAACTCTTTCACCAATGTACGGCTACATTATTAAAGAGTAACATAGGCTATATTTTATTCCCGTATTACCACGGGAACTGGAACTACGCGGGTGAAAACGGGGCGCTGCTAGTAATATATAAATACTCACATTTGGTGATGATGAATCCGTTCTCGTCAGTCTCGTACGCCTTAATCTTATCCCGACCGATCCCGGAGTTGTAATCACTGCAAACATACAAGATAAAATATAATAATAAGAATTAATATAATCTCACGCCATTTTATCACCGAGGGGGTAGACAGAGGTATTCCATTACTGGATATACCCACATTTCACGAGATATATTGGACCCCTAAACGTGATAGGTGGTGAGCCCATCGCCGGACCGGGTCTATTTACACATGTCTCAGAATTAATTAATTTGCGGGTCGCTAGTAATAAATAAATAGCACTCACCCGTGCTGGTAGTCCATCCTCGCGTGCGCAGGCACCGGCGAGGATTCTTTGGTCGAGGAGGCGTCCTCGGAACTATCAGCTGATGCCGCACGAGCTATCGCCTCGCTGCCGATAACACATACATACATCCTACTGATATTATAGACGCGAATGTTTGTATGTATGTATGTTTGTTCCTCTTTCACGCAAAAACTACTGAACGGATTTGGATGAAACTTTACAGTTATATCACTACATAGTATAAGACAAAGTCGCTTTCTCTGTCCTTATATCCCTATGTCCTTATGTCCCTATATCCCTATGTCCCTTTGTATGCTTAAATCTTTAAAACTACGCAACGGATTTTGATGTGGTTTTTTTTAATAGATAGAGTGATTCAAGAGGAAGGTTTTAGTATAACTATTGTACCCGTGCGAAGCCGAGGCGGGTCGCTAGTAGCTTATATATCATAGAATAGCACATAGGCTATATTTTATCCCCTTATTCCCACGGGAACGGGAACTACGCGGGTGAAACCGCGCGTAACAGCTAGTATTTAATATTATAATAACACTTATTTGCTATTTAACCCTCGTAGTTCCCGTTACTCTCGGAATACAGGGATACAATATAGCCTTTACTTCAAGAAAATTAAGCTTTCCATTAGTGAAACTATTTTTAAAATCGGTTTACTAGTTTAACACTGAAAAAACACTAAAAATATCATCGTCGTATACAATGTTTGGACTTTGGTTGATTTCTTTTTTTATTATTATTTTATTATTCCTTTTACAAATAATAATACAATTTTAAATTACACTCAGTTTGTCGGCGAGAATAACGCTCTTTTCTTTTGTTAATAATTTGCCACAGAAACCACGGAACCATAGCAAAATGTCAGATTCGCAAAATGACGGATTCGCAAAATGTCGGAATTCTGACATTCTGCTTATCTGACCATTCGCGTTTCGCAGAAGGTCAGATTCGCAAAATGACGGAATTTTAAAGATATTTTCCACGACACTAGGATAGACGAATTTGAAGTCTTGTCGATGAAATTATGATAATTCAGTAGATATTTTGAAGGGTTCAACAAAAAAGTCAGTTAATATATATAAAAATATGATAAACAGACTGACTGATCTATTTCACGATTAAATCTTTCACATGTGAACATGTATGGTGATATATCAACGTACATGTCCACATGTGAAAGATTTAATGGTTCATTTAATTTACCAAGTTTGTTAGAGAGATTTGATCGTTATGACATATATGGGACAACCTGAGATTAAACAAAAATCGTCTCATAATTGGCGGAGTTATTGCGACAATAATGGCTTACGTGGCATGGCAGTGTCCGTTGGGCACCCCGTTGGGCTTGTTGGAGAGAGTCGCATCAGACATCTGGCTGATGCCTGAATCCTTGCTGGACATGTGGTTGCCGCATTCGGCTGAAAACAAACACAATATTAGCTTAAGCCGTATACAGAAAGAAAGCTGAAAACTTATCAGCGCTTATAGGCGCCGGTCTACGCAGGTAACCGGCGCAGACATTTATATGAACAAGCGCCGACAATCTCCGACAGGCGCCGGTCAGCGCTGGTGCCGCCCGCCAATCATCGTACGACATTTTGCTCGCTCTGCTTCAATCTGCTTGCTTTCTGTAGAATGGACGGCGCCCATCGGCGCCGACAAGCTTTCGGCTTTCTTTCTGTATACGGTTTTATTTCACAACCTATTTAATTAATTCGACGGGCCTTTTGGCTTAGTTGCTAGTGTTGCCATCTGAGTCCGAGGTCGGGGGTTCGATCACCGCTCGGGATCTACATTCAAAGTCAAAGTCAGGAACTTACAAGTCCACTTATTGAACGTCATTTCAACTCCACCGCTTCAGCATGTATGGTTGAGGAGAAGAATCGGGGCAAGAAACTCCTCAACACAATATTCTTTTAATCAATTGTTACTTAATACTAAATTGGGTTTTTCACACAGACATTCACATTTGTGTGAATGTCTACTACTAAACAAATGATAGACATACTTTTTTTTTATATATATAAATTAATTGGAATAATTATTTTCGTTTGATAGCTAACTATTGATTACATTGTAATAATACAATTCTAAGATTCAACTAAAAATCTACTACCTTCAAAATCGACAACTTTTAAATTTCGTCAATACTCAAACATATCTATTTATTTATGCATTAGTATGTAAGAGTATGTTCAATAATATATAGTGCAACGTCTACCCTAGTTCTAATCCCTCAGTTTCATCCATCCTAAGGTTGTCTGGAAGAGATCGCTAAAAGCTATAAGACCGCCCATTGTACTTTAGTTAATGTTGGTATCCATATTGTGTTGTCTTTGGTGTATAATAAAGAGTTATTGTATTGTATCTATTTAACGCGCCCCCCGAAGCACCGAGCAGCACAGTATAGCTACTCTCTGACTGACCCCCGTGCTGCGCCGTGTAGGTGTGTATCTCGGTGGTGGTCCGTCTGATGCGCGAGTACACGTCGTCTGCGCACGCGCCGCTCACCACGCGCAGGGGGCTGTCGCTGCCGGCTGGTAAAGAAAAAAAAACACTTAAATAAAGTTGCGCTGAAATATTCTACGACGGCAGTATGTAGAAGTCATCATCTGCTTAGCTAAGGGTCTTTCCTCACACATGAGGAAGTATGGGCTTTAATCTCCCACGCGAGCCCACCGCGGATTCGGAGATGGTGTTAAGCTAGTGGCCACTTAACAGTCAGAATTTTTAAGCCACCCAAGGGTATCTGACATGGCTGAACGACTTCCATTGTGCGTTAACACAACGAAAACCGGTACCAACAATTTATTGTGCCTTCCAAAACACGGAATATGTTCATTATAATTATTATAATAATTGTGGAACACAAGTCACACACGGTTATTTAGTCCCAAACTAGGCAGTGCCTGTACTATGGGTACTAAACAACTGATAGACATACTTAAATAAATATTAAACGACCAGACACGAAGCCAACAGACATGTTCATGCACACAAATGTTGGCCCCGAGCGGGGATCGAACCCGCGACCTCCGTCTCAGAAGGTAGGGTCACTACCAACTGAGCCAACCGGCCCGTCATGTTCAATAATAAGTTACATCAAGTAGGTACTCTAATGCACCGTCTACCCCAGTTCTAATCTCAGTTTTCTGAATCCCAAGTTTGTCTGGAAGAGATCGCTAAGTGATAAGACGCTTATTGTATTTGAATTAATGTTTATGTCTATATTGTATTGTTTTTGGTGTACAATAAAGCGTTATTGTATTGTATCTACACTATGTACATATTTTCAAAAATATTTCATACACACACAGTCTCGTTATAGTTTAATTTGATATACAATATGTAATGTATGTATGGCTTGACATTGTGATTTGTATAATTTAGACATTGTGATTTGTATAATTTAGACATTGTGATTAGTATAATTTTGCTTATTTATAATTATGATTAATTTATTATTGTATCAATTCAATGCGAAACATAATAGCTCTGAATAAGTATAAATAAAATAAAAAAAATACCAGAATAAGCGCAATTCCTGAAATTAGTTTGTTCAGTATCGACTACCTAATCGATTTCAGCTTTTTTTATGTGTAAAATTTTTCAGAAAAATGAATTAGCATCTGAATTTAGTGCTACCTATGAAAATCGACTAATTATTGCTCTTTATTTAAGAAAATTGGTTAGACACAATGAAAGTACGAAGGCATCATATATTTTTTATACTAATATACTAATTGGGGTGTATGAGGAATTGCGCTTATTCTGTTACGCGTCGTAGGTATATCCTACTTATATTAACGCGAAAGTTTGTTTGGATGGATGTCTGGATGTATGTTTGTTCCTCTTTCCAAAAACTACTGAAGGGATTTTGATGAAACGTTTCAGTTATATAGCTTATACATCAGAATAACACATAGGCTATATATTATCCCCGTATTCCCACTCGAACGGGAACTACGCGGGTGAAACCGCGGGGCGCTGCTAGTATATAGGTATACGTAAAGGCTTACTGCTTGAGGTTCTCCGGACATGCTGTTGGACCACACCGTTGACAAGGGACTGTGTCTCGGGCGGTAGCTCGCTCATCAGCGCAGTGAACTGGAAGAGATCGCAATTGACGTTAAAGAACTAGATTCTCACGATAAATCAGTGAGGCTCGGGTTCAAATCCTGGCGTGTACCAATGAGTTTTACAAAACTTACGTACATATTAGGGTTTGTTCCCGGGAATTCTCGTCCCGGGAATTCCCGGGAAATTGATTGGTTCCGTTCCCGGGAAATTCAGGTCGAGAAATAATTTAAATTACGAAGCGTTTTATATTAGTTCATGACATTTGGAGGATCATTAGTAATTTATAACGTTATGTTACGATTTGTTGATGCTTTCTTTATAGATTTGCGTGGTAAAAACAGTACATTAGTGGTGAACGCTTATAGTTGGCAGAGTATATATATCGTATACGCCTTTTATCCCCGAGGGGGTAGGCAGAGGTATTCCATTACTGGATATACCCACATTTCACGAGATACAAGTATATTGGACCCCTTAACGTGATAGGTGGTGAGCCCATCGCCGGACCGGGTCTTTTACACATGTCTCAGATGTTTCCTTCACCGTCGAGCTAGTGATAAATATGTACGTAAGTTTTCGAAAAACTCATTGGTACATGCCAGGATTCGAACCCGAGTCTCACCGATTTTCATCATGTGAAGCAGGCTCTTTAACCGTAAGGCTATCACTGCTGTTATTAATTTTATTTATTTATCACTACATAGTATAAAACAAAGTCACTTTCTCTGTACCTATGTATGCTTAAATATTTAAAACTACGCAACGGATTTGGATGCGGTTTTTTTTAGTAGATAGAGTGATTCAAGAGGAAGGTTTTAGTATAACCATTTAACCCGTGCGAAGTCGGGGCGGGTCACTAATTATTGTATAAAAATATTTGACTTTGGCGTCGTATGTTCACGCTATGCACTCACCGGCACGGGGTTGCAGTCGTATAGAGCGGCTAAGGCCCGTCTCGCTGCCACTCTCACGTCGGCCGCTCTCGGGTCAGCGGCCAAAGCAGATACTTTGAGAAGCGCTCGACCAGCTATGCCCGAGGCCCCGCCTGAAACATCATTATTACCACTTTTTAGGGTTCCGTACCTCAAAAGGAAAAAACGGAACCCTTATAGGATCACTTTGTTGTCCGTCTGTCCGTCCGTCCGTCCGTCTGTCAAGACCCTTTTTCTCAGGAACGCGTGGAGGTATGAAGCTGAAATTTATATCAATTACTCAGGTCTACTGTCCCTTGAAGCTGTGAAAAAATCAAACTTCTAAGCCAACGCAATCAAAAGATACAGCCGTTTATGCCGCAAATTTTCGACACTTGCAAGGGAATCAAAACCTACAGGGTGCTTCCCGTGAACTCAGAATCTTGAAATTTGGTACGAAGCAACGTCTTATAGCATAGATAAAGGGAAAATTACGAAAACCATAAATTTGCAAGGTTGTACGGAACCCTCGGTGCGCGAGTCCGACTCGCACTTGGCCGGTTTTTTTACATGTTACACACGGTTATTTAGTCCCAAACTAGGCTGGGCCTGTACTATGGGTAGTAAACAACTGATAGACATACTTAAATAAATATTGAACGACTAGACACGAAGCCAACAGACATGTGAACAAACTGAGCCACATTCCTGTCTTCATCATCATCAATATACAGGGTTTTACGGATAAAGGATTAGGCGCACAATGCCACATTCTCAAAATGACACACTAGCAAAATGCCACATTCGCAAAATACCACACTAGCAAAATGCCATACAGCAAAATACCACAGTAGCAAAATGCCAAATTATCAAAATAACAAGATTGTTTACTCCCTTTCTTGAAGTAGGCCGATGATTTATGAATTGGAAAATAAAATGTTATTTAATTATTTTAGTATTTAATTACATTCTTTATTAATTTGCATTTATTTTAACATAAAATAAATTAAAAATTGGAACTGAAAATATGAATGCCGCTGAGAATTATTGCAACTTAATCCTAAAAAATAAACATTAAAAAAACATTCGAGAATGTGACAGTATGCGAAAATGGCATTTTGCTTATGTGACATTTTGCGATGTGGCGTTTTGATAATGTGACAATTTGAGAATGTGGCATTTTGCGAAATTCCAATGTGTCATTTTGCGAGTGTGTCATTGTGCGCCTAATCCGGGAAAAAGACGAAACTGGTACTGACTGTCAGTGTTTCAGTCGAAGCCTCCACAAGGAGTGATAAAGTTTCTCTATGGAGGCGTTTGGCGATTTAGTATATTTGTAGCTAGCGTTCCCGTTTATTCCCGTATTCCCACGGGAACGAGAACTATGCTGGTGAGACCGGTTATGGAGGAGTGGAGGTGGAATGCTCCTCCATCGGAAAAGGGAAGACCTTCCTTCAGGCGAGGTGATCGTGCCTGACCAACGGTTGATGTTGGACAGTTGTATTTATACAAACTCATTAGAAAACTCCGATAGCGCGGTTTAGAACTCGGCCGTCTATTGGCGAGTTCTATGTAGTGTCGCTAAATGCTATTTACCAATATACTAAATCGCCAAACGCCTCCTAAGAGACTCCACCACTCCTTATAGAGGCTTCGACTGAAACACTATACTAATATTATAAAGAGGAAAAGAAAGATTTGTATTTTTGTTGTATGTTTGTAACGAATAAACTCAACAACTACTGGACTGACTTTAAAAACCGGCCAAGTGCGAGTCGGACTCGCGCACCGAGGGTTCCGTACAACCTTGCAAATTTATGGTTTTCGTAATTTTTCCTTTATCTATGCTATAAGACGTTGCTTCGTACCAAATTTCAAGATTCTGAGTTCACGGGAAGCACCCTGTAGGTTTTGATTCCCTTGCAAGTGTCGAAAATTTGCGGCATAAACGGCTGTATCTTTTGATTGCGTTGGCTTAGAAGTTTGATTTTTTCACAGCTTCAAGGGACAGTAGACCTGAGTAATTGATATAAATTTCAGCTTCATACCTCCACGCGTTCCTGAGAAAAAGGGTCTTGACAGACGGACGGACGGACGGACAGACGGACAACAAAGTGATCCTATAAGGGTTCCGTTTTTTCCTTTTGAGGTACGGAACCCTAAAAATTATTTCACCAATGGAAAGCTATGAAGATATTGTTACTGAGTAACATAGGCTATATTTTATCCATATATTCCCACGGGAACGGCAACCACTGCTAGTCACTACATAGTATAAAACAAAGTCGCTTTCTCTGTCCCTATATCCCTATGTGTGCTTAAATCTTCAAAACTACGCAACGGATTTTGATGCGTTTTTTTTAATAGATAGCGTGATTCAAGAGGAAGGTTTTAGTGTTAGCATTGCACCCGTGCGAAGCCGGGGCGGGTCGCTAGTACTTTATATGGACGTGATGATACGAAAGAAGTAGAACGAGAACAATATCGACGGGCCTGTTGGCTCAGTTGGTAGTGACCCTGCCTTCTGAGTCGGAGGTCGCGGGTTCGATCCCCGCTCGGGGCCAACATTTGTGTGCATAAACATGTCTATTCTGTTGGCTTCAATGTTGAAGTGATTCAAGAGGAAGGTTTTAAGCAATGCACCCGTGCGAAGCCGGGGCGGGTCGCTAGTTAATAAGATCGAGTCTCACCCTGTAGAGCGAGATGCAGGCTGGCGGGAGTGCAGTAGTCGTGGGCCAAGTCGGCCAAGAAGCGCAAAGCGGCCGCCTTCGTCTTGCCGGTTGGAGCCGTCGCAGAGTCCCCGAGGAACCTGCAGAGAATTGCATAATGTAACATTAATCTCACGTCTTTTATCCCCGAGGTAGGCAGAGGCATTCCGGAAACTGATAATGATAATAATAAATAATGAAAAAAAAATATATACAACACGTAACAGAATAAGCGCAATTCCTGAAATTAGTTGCCCATTCCTACTTCAGCTTGGCACATTTTTCGCCAATGATTTGGGTTTTGGAGCGCAGCGTTGTGTTCCCGACTCGGTCAATCCATTTTACACCCAGTATGCTGCGCTCCATGAGATGGGATGAGAGCAGTGATAGCCCGAACGGTTAAACAGCCGGCCAAAAATTAGTGAGGCTCGGGTTCGAATCCTGGAATGTACCAATGAGTTCTTCAAAAACTTGCGTACATATTTATCACTAGCTCGACGGTGAAGGAAAACATCGTGAGGAAACTCGCAGGTCTCAGAATTATTAATTCTGAGACATGTGTAAACAGACCTGGTGCGGCGATGGGCTCACCACCTATCACTTTTAGGGGTCCAATGTATCTCGTGAAATGTGGGTATAGTAGTAACGGAATGCCTCTGCCTACCCCCTCGGGGATAACAGGCGTGAGATTATATTATTATTATTATTATATATTATTATCTCAAGTTAATCCTGGTAATACAACTTAGTTAAGAACCGTTGTAAAAATAGATTAATTCTATCAGCTCCAAGAATAAAAATAAACAGAAACCGAATCGGGGACCTCACCTGAAGATATTGTGCAGCTGCAGCTCAGCTGGAAAGCACTCGTGTATCACGTCCAAGGTCTTCATGATCTTGCTCTGCACGGAGCCCAGGATATCAGTGCCCAGCTTCATTAGTAACCTGTGAAAGGAAAATTGTTTAGTCGAGGGTTTGAGACAGACGTTGTCCTCGGGGTCAATTCCACTAAATGTCAACGGTTATAGTTGGATGACAATGACATGTCAATAGTCAGTCAATGGAGTTTTTTGGCACTATTGAGAACAAATAACACCATCGACTGACCATTGACATGTCATTGTCATCCAACTGTACCCGTTGACATTTATTTATTGGAATTGGCCCCCTGTCTTAACTACAACGTGTCACAGAATAGGTGAATGACGGTCCTGTTGGCTTAGTTGGTAGTGCCTTCTGAGTCAGAGGTCGCGGGTTCGATCCCCGCTCATGGCCAACTTTTGTATGCATGAACATGTCTGTTGGCTTCGTGTCTGGTTGTTTAATATTTATTCAAGTATGTCTATCAGTTGTTTAGTACCCATAGTACAGGCCCTGCCTAGTTTGGGACTAAATAACCGTGTGTGAATTGTGTCTCGCAATTTATTATTATTATTTATTTGTTACTTCCTCATACACCCCAATTAGTATAGCAATATAAAAAATAGTTTTGTTTAACCAAATTTCTTAAATATTGAGAAAAATATTACGGTTTCTAAAGGTAGACCTAAATTCAGTTATGCAAATTCATTTGTCGGAAAAAATTAACACATTGAAATAGCTGAAATCGATGTATGTACGTACATAGCTATTTTTCCCAATTGAAGTAAAAATAAAACTTATTCATTACATCTCCACCGCTTCGGTAAGACTCCATAGATTATCTCGTTTAGGCGCGATTGGGCCAATTCGCGATTGGGCCAAAATAAAATAATTTCCAAAAATCACTACATAGTATAAAACAAAGTCGCTTTCTCTGTCCCTATATCCCTATGTATGCTTAAATCTTTAAAACTACGCAACGGATTTTGATGCGGTTTTTTTTAATAGATAGAGTGATTCAAGAGGAAGGTTTCAGTATTAGCATTGCACCCGTGCCAAGCCGGGGCGGGTGCTAGTAAACTATAAGATCATTTATTTCTATTTAGTTTAATTTTGGAAAATCTTTTACTTGGCCCAATCGCGAATTCGTATATTTTTCATCATTGGACCAATCGCGCCTAAACCAATAGGGTTGTGTCCTGCCTAGTCAAATCGAGACCGTCAAGCTAGAAGCCTCACCATGGAATTGAGCTGTTCTGATAATGTCAAACAACTCTTCCTAAATAGTGCCAAATAGTGCCCGAAGCACATAAATAGTGCTATCATACTTTCGGAGATATTCAGGTCGTTCAGTGAGGCTGCTATCTTGACGTCAAGATAGCAGCCTCATCTCAGTACACAAAAACCACAGCACTGTTCTTGAAGAACTATATACCAAAAAACTTCTTAAATAGTGCCTTGGATTTGCAAAGTTTCAGAATTAGTGCTTCAAAGGAACCGAAGATATTAGGGTACATTGATGAGGCTTCCAACTTGACGTCAAGCTGGAAGTCACATCATCAACGAGGAAGAATTTCGAATCGAGACTAATGCCAAAAATCTCTTCCTAAATAGTGCCTCCGGAATCAAAACAAAGCGGAACGATTTAACTTGTATTTTAGTCAATAAATGATGATAAACTTCCACGTACATTTTGGATTCGGTACAGATGGGAATAAACCAACTAAATCAAAATGGAGGCTCAGCTTTATAAAGAGCAACATCTCAGAATGTTTTTTTTTTGTTTTTTTTTTTTAGATAGGGGTACAAATTGAGATGATTTATCAAGTATCAGGATGCGGACTGGTTTAGTTTTTAAGATATAATTTTTTGAAGAATTATAACTTAATCATTTATAACCTCAAATATCTTTCGCAATGTCCAATGTCAAACTTCAAAAAAACGTTTAAAAAAATTTTGTTTATTGATAAAAAAAAACTTAAGTTTTTCTTAAAACATTGCTTTTATTTAAGTTTTCTTTATATTGTATGTATTCTTGCTGAATATGTAGCAGATAACTTAAAAAACTAATGAGATGTACAAGATGTTCGATACAGGAACAAGGGAAATAAAAAAAGCTCTTTTTTTGGGGTTTGAGCAATTAATTATTAGAAATCTAAAGTATAAAATACATACAATGCACGAGCGCGGAACCGAGCGTGTCTAAGGCAATTGAAAAGACAAGATGGCATCTTTAACCGGTCTTAGTGAAAGGGTTACCAATTAAAATATGGAACTATCGCACTAATTACAATGTGATACTGAGCTAAAATAGCATAAGAATTAAATTACGTAATTCTTATGCTATTTTAGCTCAGTGTGTGTTTAGTTATTATTTAGTGGCACGCACGAGCATCAATGTGTTATACCTTTTTATATTTATTTGTATAAAACCGTAATGGCCAATCGTATAGCTCCACTTTTACGCATTATGCGCCACTGAGCTAAAATAGCATAAGAATTAAGTAATTTAATTCTTATGCTATTTTATAATAAATATAAAAAGGTACTTGTACATTGATGCTCGTGCGTGCCACTAAATAATTAAATTGTAAAAAACTAAGACTAGGTCTAGGTCTACGTCAAGGTCTGCGGCGTAAAGTAGCAGACACAAGATAAAAAAATTAAAAGATTATATCCAAATCTTTCTCCCAAACACAAACTTTGGGTAGAACCAAGCCATTGTTTGTGGACTGGTAGGAATTTAAAGGATCCGATGGAGAGATAGTCTGGGTATGCCTTTCCCTCTCGGAGACAGGCATGTATATATTTTATGTAAGTATAATACTCAGGTAAGTATTTACCTGAGTATTATATTTATATGTATAGTATAAATATAAGTATTATATTATTATATTATATTATATTATATATAAGTATTATTATAAGTATGTATAGTATGATATTTATATATTTATATATTTTATATAAATAAAATATTATGTTTTATATGGATTTTCATTTCCGTTGTTTGATTCTTTCAATCCTGTGGCACAGTTCTTTCATTGCCGTGAACGCTTGTTTCATTGCCGTGCACGTATGTTTCATTGCCGTGGCACAAAATTTTTAATCTTGTATATCTCGTTACTTTTTAAAGTTATCTGCTACATATTCATCAAGAATACAAACAATATAAAGAAAATTTAAATAAAAGCGATGTTTTTAAAAAAACTTAAAGATAAAAAAAACCACGGAAATGAAGATTTTTATGGGCCTGTTGAAATACACTCTCATCTGCTAGATATTAAGCTAGAATACATTATAAAAAAACTCGGTTTTGTTTGAAAAACTAAAAATAAAAATCCACGGAAATGAAGATTTTAATGGACCTGTTGACATTCAGCCTAAGATAAAACAATATTGTTTAAACATGTTTAGGACACGGCGATGAAAGAAAATTTAAATATTTTAATAAATGTATTCCGTAACAAAACATTAACTATTAAATAAAAATAGGTTTTAATATAAATAACCAATAGATTTTTATCAATGAACAAAATTTTTTTAAAACGCCTTATTGAAGTTTGACATTGGACATTGCGAAAGATATTTGAGGTTATAAATGATTAAGTTATAATTCTTCAAAAAAATATATCTCAAAAACTAAACCAGTCCGCATCCTGATACTTGATAAATCATCTCAATTTGTACCCCTATCTAAAAAAAAAAACAAAAAAAAAACATTCTGAGATGTTGCTCTTTATAAAGCTGAGCCTCCATTTTGATTTAGTTGGTTTATTCCCATCTGTACCGAATCCAAAATGTACGTGGAAGTTTATCATCATTTATTGACTAAAATACAAGTTAAATCGTTCCGCTTTGTTTTGATTCCGGAGGCACTATTTAGGAAGAGATTTTTGGCATTAGTCTCGATTCGAAATTCTTCCTCGTTGATGATGTGACTTCCAGCTTGACGTCAAGTTGGAAGCCTCATCAATGTACCCTAATATCTTCGGTTCCTTTGAAGCACTAATTCTGAAACTTTGCAAATCCAAGGCACTATTTAAGAAGAGTTTTTTGGTATATAGTTCTTCAAGAACAGTGCTGTGGTTTTTGTGTACTGAGATGAGGCTGCTATCTTGACGTCAAGATAGCAGCCTCACTGAACGACCTGAATATCTCCGAAAGTATGATAGCACTATTTATGTGCTTCGGGCACTTTTTGGCACTATTTAGGAAGAGTTGTTTGACATCATCAGAACAGCTCAATTCCATGGTGAGGCTTCTAACTTGACGGTCTCGTCAAATCAGTTACTTTTTATCATCTGTCAAAACAATATTTTAGTATGAAAAATGTACTGAAATATCACTCAATTGCAACACTTTTTTGGATTGTTTTATAGTGATTAAATTTGTTATAACTTTAAAGTGAAAACCGAGTTTAGGTGTTTTAGGATAATCTTTTTAATGAATGACCACTCGTAATTTAATTTTGATGCAGTCAACTAGCCTATTATCTGTACCTGAACATGAGCTGATAGAGCCAGTCCTTGAGCTGCTGCCAATGCACCAAAAGCAGTTCGCAGACCGCGTCCAGGAGCAAAGAGAACACCTTCGTGTGCGCGTCCACGAACATCTTGTTCAGGAGTTCCGTCAGCCTCCGGAGCTGCTCATCCGTGAGGAGTCGACCGCTGTTCAGGTAGTTTGCCTGCGAATTGTTACTCATGTTAGAGGTGGTTTTTATTATAAAGCAGTGACAGCCTTACGGTTATAGAGCCAGCTGAAAAGCAGTGAGGCTCGGGTTTGAATAATAATAAATAAATGTGTGTGAATTGTGTCCAAGTTTAGTTTTATATTAAAATAAATAAATAATAATCTGACGCTTTTTATCTCAGAGGGGGTAGGCAGAGTATTCTATTTCTGGAAATACTCACTTTTCACCAGTATATTCGACCCCTACACCTGATAGGTGGTGAGCCCATCGCCGGACCGGGTCTATTTACACATGTCCCAGAATTAATTCTGAGACCTGCGGGTTTCCTTCACCGTCGAGTCAGTGATAAATATGTACCTACGTAAGTTTTCAAAAACTCATCGGTACATTACATGCCACGATTCGAACCCAAACCTCACTGATTATCATCATGTGAAGCAGGCTCTTTAACCGTAAGGCTATCACTGCTCTAAGTATTAATGGGGAACTTGCACTAAAATTATATTGATAAATTATCTTAATAATTCAATAATTATAGTCGATAAAAGTGCATTGCTGAAAAAAAATCTAAAATTTTGATTTTTTCGCGAAATATTTGAATTCTAACTAACGCTATATAAGACGTAATTTGAAACACCAATCAGAGACGAGTGACGTCACTCCATTAGAAAGAGGTAAGAAAATACTTTTATGTTTGGAAAAAATAAACTCAAAAACTACTGAATCGATTTGAAAAATTCTTACATAAATAGAATGCTACATTATTCGCTAGTATTAAATACTATATATAATAAAATTTTTGATTTGCAATAAATATATTATTTGTGCATATTTTAACTTTTTTCTTTTTGGTATATTTATGTAATCCTGAAATGTTCAAGATAAATTAAAAATAAAATTTTATGCAAGCTCCCCATTGTATATTTTTATTTTAATGTGTGTTTTGTGTGTTTCATTAGCAGGTCTCCACTAGACACCTCGTCCACACCAGTTATTAACCAATAAAGAGAAGCAATAAACCTACCCAAAGAGATTTAAATATAATAGGGCATAGAGGGGGCATTGGGAATATTTTCATACAAAACTTTGCAGCCTAAGCGTCATGTCCTTGTCATGTCAGTTAGTATGAACGCGAGCTGTCATTCGGTCGAAATTGTACTAGACTTATTCCACTTGGAATAACTTTTGACTTGAAATTTTCCTCGCTTTGTCCCCTCTATGCCCTATTATATTAAAATCTCTTTGAACCTACCAGATGCGTGAGTCCGTCCTTCCTCTCGGTCCAGTGCGTGCAGGCGCAGAGGGCGATGATCTCGTCGGCGGGAGGGGGGGGAGGGGGCGAGCCGCACTCCCAGCCCAGCCGGGTCACCGACCCCGACCACGAGACGCTCTAGACGACAGACGACGTTCAATTACAAATTTATATAAACAGTAAAAAAAACTTCAATCTTCAACTTATATGGTTTTCTCATGGATGCCGTTGTCAGAACTGGACAAAATTACCGGGACCAATCTGGGAACACCAGCTTGCTAATAAAGATAAGAATCACCCAAATCATTTCACTCAGTCGAAAGTTCTGAAGTAACCAAAGAGATTAAAATATAATAGGACATAGAGGGGGCATTGGGAATATTTTCATACAAAACTTTGAAGCATGTTTGAAGCTCAAGCGTCAAGTCAGTTAGTATGAACGCGAGCTGTCATTCGGTCGAAATTGTACTAGAGTTATTCCACTTGGAATAACTTTTGGCTTCAAATTTTCCTCGCTTTGTCCCCTCTATGCCCTATTATATTTTAAATCAACCGTTGGACCTTGGTCCCCAGGCACGATCACCTCGCCTAAAGGAAGATCTTTCCTTTTCACGATGGAGGAGCATTCCATTTCCGCTCTTCCATAAAATGGTGAGTTATATTCATACTGAGCGCGTTTGAAAATTGATCCGCTACGATTCGCTACATGTACATACTTACTTCGTATCGTATTTATAGGAATCAATAATGACGGCGAAAGATGATACGAAACGAATAATAAAGAGACAGCTATCTGTCAATACTTGCGCTTGAAATACGACTAGGTGAAAAATGCAAACATTGCGACTAAACATGTATAATTAGGTCAATTACCTACATTTGTCGGCCTCATTTTCCGCGCTCTAGTAACATATCTACGTCTTTTTATATATAACTAGCGGATGCCCAGCGGCGTTGACCGCGCGGATTCCGTTTATTCCCGTTCCCGTGGGAATTTCCGAAAATCTCTTTATAGTGGTTGCCTACGACATATTTAAGACACCTACATACCATATTTCAAATAGCGGGTGCCCAGCGGCGTTTTCCCGCTTGGATTTAGTTTATTCCCGTTCCCGTGGGAAATTCCAAAAATCCCTACATAGTGGTTGCCTACGACATACTTAAGACACCTACATACCATATTTGAAATAGCGGGTGCCCAGCGGCGTTTTCCCGTTTGGATTTAGTTTATTCCCGTTCCCGTGGGAATTTCCAAAAATCACTTCATACCAATTTCCTATGACATATCAGACACCTTCATACCATTTTTCAAGTTTCTAGGTGTTATCGTTTCGGAGTAGTACGTATTTCTCTTTTTAACCAGTTTTTTTATTTTACCGTGGGAATGAGATATTTTCCTGGAATAAAAAGTACCCTAGATGTTGACCCGGGTACTCAGCTATCTCCATACCAAATTTCATCAAAATCCGTCCAGTAGTTTTTGAGTGATGCGTGCACAACCAGACAGACAGACAGACAAAAATTCCAAAAATTGGTGTTTCGGTATCTATATCGATAACTATATACACTACCGTTAAAATTTTCAAAAAATATTTAATGTACAGACACGGCCCCGTTACAGTTTTATTATATGTATTAACTATAATAAATACAGTACTCACGTCGTGTCTCCTGTAGGAGTCCACGCTCCTCTCCGAGCAGACGCTGGAGGCCTCCGAGTCGTCGTCTCTCAGGCGACCTGGATCCGCAGAACTCTCGTCTGGACTCTGGGGACAGAAAAGACTTTCTTTTAGGGTTCCGTACCCAAATGGTGCCAACGGGACCCTTATTAGGGCTTAGAGATAAAATAAAAAAATCTCACGCCTTTTATCCCCGAGGGGATAGACAGAAGTATTCCACTTCTGGAAATACTCACTTTTCAAGAGAATATTCGACCCTTAAAGTTATAAAATAAAAAAACCCCGACACTACATTTACATATAAACACAAACGGACAGATTTTCTTTAACCATAGCTAAGAACACTCCCGATCAAGTTAACTTTTAAACTAAAATAAAAAACCGGCCAAGTGCGAGTCGCACTCGCGGCTAACGAGCAGACGGGTCACCTGATGGTAAGTGACTACCGTCGCTCATGGACAACTGCAACTTAAGTGTCACAACTGCGTTGCCTTTAAGGTGGGAGTACGCTCTCTTCTTGAAGGTTTGAAGGTCACAAAGAGATTAAAATATAATACGGCATAGAGGGGACAAAGCGAGGAAAATTTGAAGTCAAAAGTTATTCCAAGTGGAATAAGTCTAGGACAACTTCGACCGAATGACAGCTCGCGTTCATACTAACTGACATGACAAGGACATGACGCTTAGGCTTCCAAGTTTTGTATGAAAATATTCCCAATGCCCCCTCTATGCCCTGTTATATTTAAATCTCTTTGGAAGGTCGTATCGGCCCGGAAATACCGCCGGCGACAATTTGTTCCACAGATCGGTTGTGCGACGCAAAAAGTTAGTGAGAATCTCACAATGTACAAGCGTAGTAGAAAATTAGATTATTATAAAAGCTGTATTTATTTAATATAAAAATGTCATACATTTTTGTACGGTCTCTCCCCCCCCCCATAGGGATTAGGCGCAAAATGCCACATTCGCAAAATGCCACACTAACAAAGTGCCATACTTGTTCAACTCCCTTTCTTGCAGTATGTTCGAGAGTGTATCATTTTGCGAATGTGGCATTTTGCGCTTAATCCCCCCTTAGGGGTAAGCTACAGCAAGATGACTGACCCTGAGCAGTCCCTCGGCGTCCCTGGTCTGCTGCAACAGCCTCAGGGTTGCAGCGGGAGCTCTGCTGGGCGCAGTCCGCTCCATGGACTCTCGCCGCCGCAGGGCCGAGCCCACCGCGCTGGGCGACCTGCCCGTCCTGGAAGACATTGCTAGGTTACACCAGGTTTAAGTGAGGCCACCTAGTAATACGAGGATGACTGGCTTCTCAGTCGTCCTCGGGACCCTCCCACACTTGGGAGGGGCGTGAAGGGCCCGCCGTTACACTCTGCCGGTTTCCCAGACCCCCACCACTAAAGGCTACGTGGAATGAAAAAAAAAGGTTTAAGTGAGGCCCGTTCCCATGGGAAAATAAAATAATTAAACTAAAATAATTTCTAATATCTTATACTAGCGACCCGCCCCGGCTTCGCACGGCTATGCTAACACTAAAACCTTCCTCTTGAATCACTCTATCTATTAAAAAAAACCGCATTAAAATCCGTTGCGTAGTTTTTAAGATTTAAGCATACATAAGGACATAGGGATATAGGGACAGAGAAAGCGACTTTGTTTTATACTATGTAGTGAAGTATATTAGTATAGATTAGTGTAGGTCAAAGAGATTAAAATATAATAGGACATAGAGGGGGCATTGGGAATATTTTCATACAAAACTTTAAAGCTCAAGCGTCATGTCAGTTAGTATGAACGCGAGCTGTCATTCGGTCGAAACTGTACTAGACTTATTCCACTTGGAATAACTTTTGGCTTCAAATTTTCCTCGCTTTGTCCCCTCTATGCCTTATTATATTTTAATATCTTTGATGTAGATGAAGGACTCACCTAGTGGGGCTGGTCTCCCTTGAGCTGGCCAGCGATCGCGGGATGCCAGAGGGCCTCCGTCTCGCGCTGGCCAAAGACAGGGGACCGCTACTTCTCGAAGACGGCGACGATGACCGGGATGTGGCTGCGAAAGGTTTCAATTCAGTAATTAGGGATGTTGTGTTGTTGTTGTGGGAACAGTAATCACCAATTAATGTTTAGTGTTAATTTTATAATAGTTTGTATTATTAGAATATCGAAAATATCATTTTTATAATTTAATACTACTTAATAAATTTATTACAAACTAGCGACCCGCCCCGACTTCGCACGGGTGCAATGCTTATACTAAAACCTTCCTCTTGAATCACTCTATCTATTAAAAAAAACCGCATCAAAATCCGTTGCGTAGTTTTAAAGATTTAAGCATACAAAGGGACATAAGGACATAGGGATATAGGGACAGAGAAAGCAACTTTGTTTTATACTATGTAGTGATGATTTTAAATGATAAATTTATAGTCTGTTTTTACCTGACTGAAACACCAATAATTATGACGTCACTAACCGCAAAACCAGCTGTCAAAGAATGTTTACTTCTCTGAATTTTCTTTCTTTCTGTCTGCAATCGCGACCAATGTTTTGCGGTTAACGACGCCATGTCAGTCACTTGACGGTTGTTAGTGTTTTAGCGGGAAAATTCAAAATTATTTTATTTTTGTATATTTTCTCATCGAAAATACTTATATTTTTAAATAAAATATTTTTTTTATGGTAAACAAGAGTCAATCTTAAAAAAAAAAGGCAATTCCGAAAAAATTTAAACATCCCTATTATTAAAAAAAAACTCGAGCCTTTTATCAGAGGTATTCCATTTGTGGACATACCAATTTTTCACCAGATATTCTTGGGACCCCTAAACGTGATAGGTGGTGAGCCCATCGCCGGACCGGGTCTGTTTACACGTGTCTCAGAATTAATTCTGAGACCTGCGGGTTTCCTCACGATGTTTTCCTTCACCGTCGAGCTAGTGATAAATATGTACGTAGGTAAGTTATTGAAAAACTCATTGGTACATGCCAGGATTCGAACCCGAGCCTCACTGATTATCAATGACAAGCGGGTTCTTTAACCGTAAGGCTATCACTGATCTAATAATATACATTACATATATGTCGCAGGATTAGTGTAAAAGCCGTGACATTACAATTCCACGGACTTTTGTCAATCTAGAATTTTCTGGAAAGTTCCAGAAGCTTCTAGAATCACTATACTCACGCTGAGACTGCGATACACCCGGCCTGGAACGCGAACGGCCGACCACTCGTTCTGGACTCGGAGGCACACCGGCTCCCGCACTCACCGGGGACCTTTTGGCTCGAGCTGTCAACACACACACCTCATACAATACCATACATAACATATGTATCCATATGTACCTGTAACATATGTACCTGTATCTAACAGGGACGTATGTAATGTATGTAAGCTGTATTACACTTTGCACTGAACAATTTCATTACCTTCAATATGGCGTCTCTATCGGACATATTGGATTAAAATAGTATTTTGCCCCGAAAATAGTCAAAAATGTATAATTGATAACTTTTTTAAGTTTATTGAGCTAATTTTGGTAATATACAAGACCCTTGCTGGAAAACCCCTTACATTTATTTAATTATTGCGAACATTTTTTAACAACTACTTTTGAATGCAAGACTTGTAGAATATAAGCACCAACAAAGAAAAACGTATTTCTTAATTCCCACGGGAACGGGGGAAAACGGGAACCGGCACTGTCTAATTGTAAAAGTTTTAATATACAGATATTATATACCTTGTTGGGCCACCTCCCCCTCTTGAATGTGGCATAAACGAATATATATAAAGATTATTATTCACATAAGTACAAAATATATATATTTTGCTTGACATCTTCAAACATTTTGGTTAATTTCAAATACTCTTGAATAGTTCTTTGTCTGAAATTCAAAAACATTACTTCATGAATTTGTTGATGTAAAACAGTTTTAAAACTATAAACTTTTAAAAGTCATTTTTAAATTCTTCATTTGAAACAATAGGGTAGTTGACGGTATGAATCAAATCAACTATGTACTTTATTTGCATGCCATAGGTTTTACTTTTGTTACGGTACATGGTAGCTCTATTCTATGGCGCCATGTAAGGGTGTTTCAAAGACAATCTATGGAGAAACTGAATTAAGAGTTTTCATTAGAATGATTCACAAAACACCTTTATTATTATCATTTCTTTAGATTTTTATGTATATTATTTACAATTATGCAAATTTTAAAACAGTAAAAAAGGATGCAATTGAGTCCTGAGTTATGACGTTACAACTCAGTATTCAGTACATTATCCATCGTATATTCGTTTCGACAGATCATAAAAAGTAACTACTTTGACTAGGCAATCAATGACCCTATTCAATTCTAAACAATGATGACGTCAGTCTAATTCATCTTTCCAAGCTTCACTTTAGGTAATGTTTTTGAATTTCAATCACCAAAACAATTCTGACAATGGCATCCATAAGAAAAATTTGCTAAAGTGCTCGACGAATTGACGAATAACTCAATATCACGCCAACCGATTTCGATTATTCTTTTTTTAACACAGACTTCAAAGTTTTTTTTTTGAAGTTTAAAGGAGTTGGAACATATTTGGGAAACTTGTTTTTTCGTTTCTGCTGTTTTAAGCTTGATATTCGAAGTTTTAATTTTTCAAGATTCCTTTATGGGCAATAATTCTTCTATCACTTAGATTCATCTCGATCAGGTTAAGAAATGGGAGTCTTAAAAAATTTAAACTTTTTAAGTCGAATATCTAGCTTGAAACAGCAGCCTAGGAGATTTGTCCAATTAAGAAAGTATATATATTTATAAGAAAGTATGTTTGTAATTGATATGCAAGGTCTTAAGGAAAAAAAAAACAAAAAAAATATGTTCTAACCCCTTTATCATCGGTTTTGAACTTTGAGTATTAAACCAACCTGAGACCCCACTGACAGACGTTCCCCTCTGCCAAAAAAAAGTGTCGGTCAACACGCATACCTGATAAATACAACTACTTTTTTTGAGTTCACGGAGTGCTTGGATTGGTGAATGTATTTGTGTGCAACTAGTTCAAGCTAGTATTTAATTGTTTCGTCAAAAAATGCGTTTGCGTTAACATTATTTGTGTTTGTTTCCTCGTCCCCCGCGCTTAAATTGGCAGACTTTTTTGCAAAGAAACTAGTGCGCGTGACGTCTTTTTTTGGTTTAATACTCATAGGTTTTGAATCTTATCTCAACAACATAGAGTTCAATTAATGTTGTTAACTATTGTCCCTCAGCCTTACGTGTTAAGTAGTCGTAGACGTATACTCACGCAGACTTGCAGAACCGGCGGCGAGTTTCGCCCTGCTCATGTGCGAGTAAAGGGCTCTGGCCCTCGCTCGTTGAGCCGCGGCCGCGTCCACGGCCGAAGCTGACCTAGCCGTTGGCCCCGAACCACTCGGCGACCGATCTGTATTACAACACGCCACTTAAATCATCATCATCATCAACCCGTAACAGCCCACTGCTGGATAAGGGTCTTTCCTCACACATGAGGAAGCATGGGCTATAATCTCCCGAGCCCACCGCGGATCGGGAGACGGTGTTTAGCTAGTGGACACTTAACAGTCAGAATTTTTCAAGCCACCCAAAGGTATCTGACATGGCTTAACGACTTCCATTGTGCGTAAACACAACGAAAACCGGGACCAACAATTTAATGTGCCCTCAGAAACACGAAAGCGCTCGTGATATAAATGCCACTAGGTTGCACCCATTCGTTACAAACACACTGGCACCGCAGGGCTACGAGCGCTTCAAAATACTTTACCAAAGGCGTATTACAACGAAACACATGATGATAATCAGTGAGGTTCGTGTTTGAATCCTGGCATGTACCAATGAGTTTTTCAAAACTTACGTACACACTAGCTCGACGGCGAACGAAAACATCGTGAAACCCGCAGGTCCCAGAATTAATTCTGAGGCATGTGTAACAGACCCGGTCCAGCGGCAAAGGTATTCCATTTCTGGATATACCCACTATTCACGAGATATTATTTGGATCCCTAAACGTGATAGGTGGTGAGCCCATCGCCGCACCGAATCTGTTGCACATGCCTCAGAATTAATTCTGGGTCAAGTCATGCGCTTATTTTATTTATTTACGGTTTTACCCGCGTAGTTCCCGTTCCCGTGTAAATACGGGAATAAAATATAGCCTATGTTACTCAGGGATATTCTAGCTTTCTATTGGTAAAATAACTTTAAAATCGGTCCAGTAGTTTTTGAGTTTATTCGCAACAAAGATACAAACATACAAATCTTTCCTCTGTATAATATTAGTATAGAAGTATAAAAATAGTCGAGCTTTATACAACGCGTAACAGAAATAGCGCGATTCCTCATACACCCCAATTAGTATATTATTGTAAAAAAAATATGATGCAATCCCACTTTAGTTGTGTCTAACCAATTTTCTTAAATATCGATTAACAATAGCACGATTTCCATACAAAGCACTAAATTCAGCTTCGCTAATTCATTTTTTTTTATTTAACACATTAATAATAGCTGAAATCGATTAAGTAGTCGATACTGAACAAACTAATTTCAGGAATTGCGCTTATTCTGTTACATGTTGTATATTTATAATAGTTCAGTGTACCAATTATACTAGCTTTTGTCCTCGTCCGTATTTCGGGATAACTTGTTAACCATGTTTTTGAAAACCTATTAGCAAACGCTCTCACCAGGAATCGAACCCGGGTATTGGGCATAAGAGACTTACTTCCAATGAGGCTACCATTCCGCTTATCGATTACTGAACTCTTTTTCGAATTGCATCTTTTGCGAACTCGAGACCACGCCTCAAATCCAAGGCTTTGACAAAAATAAATAAAATAATAAATAAATAAATAAATTGTGGGACACAATTTACGTACGGTTATTCAGTCCCAAACTAGGCTGGGCCTGTACTATGGGTACTAAACAACTGATAGACATACTTAAATAAATATTAAAAGACCAGACACGAAGCCAACAGACAAGTTCATGCACACAGATGTTGGCCCCGAGCGGGGATCGAACCCGCGACCTCCGACTCAAGAAGGCAGGGTCACTACCAACTGAGCCAACAGGCCCGTCATACATAACCGTAAAGAATATAATACTTATATTTTTACTGATATTTTATCTATTCAGAAAAATAGGTTTTTTATGAAATATTTAAATGCATTGGAAATTTTGCATTCGTGTTAAATTACCGATATACAAATATGACTTTTGCCAGAACTGTCAGTTGTTTGACAGTTAGCGCAATGGTATATACATTAAGTAACAGAATAAGCGCAGTTCCTGAAATTAGTTTGTTCAGTATCGACTACTTAATAGATTTCAGCTATTTTTAATACGTGTAATTTTTTTCCGAAAAATGAATTACATACATACATAATCTCACGCCTTATATCCCCGAGGGGGTAGGCAGAGGTATTCCATTTCTGGATATACCCACTTTTCACCAGATATTCTTGGGACCCTTAAACGTGATAGGTGGTGAGCCCATCGCCGGACCGAGTCTGTTACACATGTCTCAGAATTCATTCTGGGACCTGCGGGTTTCCTCACGATGTTTTCCTTCACCGTCGAGCTAGTGATAAATTTGTACGTAATTTTTGAAAACCTCATTGGTACATGCCAGGATTCGAACCTGAGCCTCACTAATTTTCATCATGTGAAGCAGGCCCTTTTACCGTAAGGCTATCACTGCACAATGAAATGAATTAGTATAACTGAATTTAGGGACCCATAGAAATAGCTCTTTAGTTGAGAAATTTGGTTAGACAAAACTAAAGTACGAACGGATCATATTTTTTTATTAATATACTAATTGGGTTGGAGGAATTTCGATTATTCTGTGACGCATTGTATAGATTTTCATACATAATAAATTAATAAATTGCGGGACACAACGGACACGACACACACGGTCATTTAGTCCCAAACTAGGCAGGGCCTGTACTATGTGTATAACCGACTGATATTACTTAAATAAATAAATATTAAACACCCAGACACGAAGCCAACAGACATGTTCAATGTTCATGCACACAAATGTTGGCCCCGAGCGGGGATCGAACCCGCGACCTCCGGCTCAGAAAGCAGGGTCACTACCAACTGAGAAAACAGGCCCGTCGAATATGACACATATGCTCACGCCTTTTACCCAACAGGGTAAACCACCATCAATCGACTCATACATCGCTCGTCGGTTTCGGGTACTATTCATTTGAATTTTACACCTGTACATCTATTATCGAGTAATCTGATTTGGAAATGTTCAGGATATAAGGAGTAGTAGGGATAATATAACTACATATCATATCACACGTGTATAACACATTCATCATCATCAAACCTTAAGAAATTTTGACAGTGGCACAAGCCTCCATCAACACCATCTCCCAATCCGCGGTGGGCTCGCGTGGGAGATTATAGCCCATACTTCCTCATGTGTGAGGAAAGACCCTTAGCCCAGCAGTGGGCTATTACGGGTTGATGATAAATCAGTCTTAGAAGCAACCACTGTAAGACGGATTAGTCGCAAAATGCCACATTCGCAAAATGCCACATTGACGCAAAATGCCACATTCTCAAAATGCCACATTCGCAAAATGTCACATTAGCAAAATGCCACACTAACAAAGTGCCATACTTGTTCAACTCCCTTTCTTGCAGTATGTTCGAGAGTGTGGCATTATGCGAAAATGGCATTTTGAGAATGTGGCATTTTGCGAATGTGGCGTTTTGAGAATGTGACATTTTGCGAAAATCGAATGTGACATTTTGCGAATGTGGTATTTTGCGCCTAATCCTGTAAGACCCTAGGGTCAATACTGACCTCTCATGGCCACAGGTATATGAGATATAGGAGGCCTCTCCTGCGAAGCCCGTCTCCTTCTAAGAGAGTTAGTTCTGCTCAAACCCGAAACCAAGTTTTCAGTTGAAGCTTAATTTAAAATTCGAAGTCCGAGGCGGCGTGTAAAGAAAAAAGTTTGGTGTTCAAGCCAGTATTTTTAACGGGTTTATTCATTTTAAACTATATTTAGTTAATTTTAAATATTGTACGGTACTAAATAGCAGAGATTTAATTGAGATTCACATTTTTTTATAGAAATAGATTATTTGATTCAAATTTAAAATTAAATTATTTCTGTAGGTAATAATACATTAAATTACACTTAGAAACTTCAATATTCTTATAACTATGAACTGAACTTTTCGAAAATATTTTAGATTATTTGTAGATGTTTATAAAGTCACGTTTTCATGTTTAATCATTGTGGAAATAATTTTTGATTAAGGTATTTTTTCTGTAAAGTCTAAGTAATTTAGAGAATCGTTGACTTTTGAGGGTCTTACCACAAAAACGTGTTGAAAGTTAATGTTTCTTTAAAATATATTTTCTCTGTTTTACAGCAATGTAAAAAAAAATTAAACATCTGTTTCAAGACTACATTTATAGCTAAATCTATTTTTCTATGATTTGCAAGAGTTTTTTACCTACATTATATTAAGCCATAATATGTATTTGCAAGAGTTTTTTACCTAAGTTTTATTAAGCCATAAAAAAGATTTAATAATTTCTTCTACTTTAAATATATTTTTGTGATTTTTTTAAGTACATCCTAATAGTAATTTTTTCTACCTTGTCTAATATCTAAATAGTATAAAATATAGTCAGATACATAAAACATCGATTCAGGTACTACTTCATCTGTAAGATCTAATTTATGTAGGAATGTATATTTATATTGACTTTAAGAAGAGTATTTATTATATTTTATAATAATAAATATCTATTTATCCATTCTTTCTTTAGCCTAATGGTTGACTGGTAGATAATGTTATTGGCACAAAGTTGTCTATATGTTTTTGAGTATATATTGTTTTGTATATTGAATTAATAAATAAACATGAGTAGACAATGTCTAGTTTTTAACAGTGGTAATGGCTTTCATCTTCATGCATGAGCAAAACCTTTATTCATGCATGAGCAAAACCTTTATTCATGCACGGCGTATCTATCGTTTTAAATCTCTGATAATTAGTAATAAAATTAGACTATGGTATGTAACTATATAACTTTGTATATAAATCTGAATTATTAACATTTCTCTGTTATTATTATTATTAAATAATTAATAAAATATACCTGAAACACTGGCCGACGGACTCCTGGGACTAGTTATGGCTCTCCTTTCTAAAAAAGAAAACAATGAATTAGGAATCTATTATTCAAAAAAAACGTCTTTGTTTTCCTATACTATTCAATGACTATTCATCATCAAGCTATTAAGAGTAGCTACTGATGTTATACAAAAATATTCCCATGGGAACGACAGTAAAAAACATCTCCACTACCCTCGGAAACGAAAAGAAACTTATTCTACACATCATTCCCTCGGGAACGGAAAAATTCCCACGGGAACTAAAATATTCCCGCTGGAAAAACACGACCGAATGCCTCAGCTCACCAGTGCCGATGTGATGCAGGCTGTCGACGCTGCCCACGTGCCTCTCCCGCTCGATCTGCTTCTGCGCCGCCGCGTCGAGCCTCGAGAACAGCTGTTCCGCCTCCTCGGGAAAGTGCCTCTTGTACGCCCAGTACGCCCTACGGCGAAGTCAACGGTTTATTTATGGTCGAATGTGGAAAATCACAAAGGAAAGGTTAGTTAACAAAATTTGGTTGTCTGTAAAGACGGTTAACGATAATTTTACGTGATAACGTCATAAGAAACCATTGGTGAAAATCGTGCCTCTCTATCGCTTGTTCCACGCTCTCGCTTGCACGCTCGGCTCGGGCGGAACGTGACAATGAGTCATGCTTTTTCGTGCATGCAGCCGGTGTTCATCGATTTATCAGTTATCACGTCAAAAAAGTCTATCCTCATTTATTTTCTGTAGGTAAAAGAGAATTACTTAAAACCGTCAATAGTCTAATAACAAGGCACTCTAAACTCGTCCATGGAGATTGGCTAAATGTAAACAGCAGCCCATCTCCACCGACAAGTTGCTGGTTGCAAATGCAGTACCCTAGATGTTCAGTTATCTCAACACTAAATGTTATCAAAAGTTAAAAAAAGTTTTTTCGTGATACGTGCACAGACAAACAGACAAAAATTTTATATTATATCTCGCGAAAAGTGGGTATATCTAGAAATGGAATACCTCTGCCTACCCCCTCGAGGATATAAGGCGTGAGTATTTTTTTAATGTGTGTTCGCGGATAACTTCGTCGTTTATGAAACAATTTTGATGATTCTTTTTTTCCTGGAAAGAAGGGTGGTACCATGAGAAGGAAGCCAGGATCTGATGATGGCATCACAGAGAAATCGAGGGAAACCTTCGAAAATTTTAGTGGCGACAAGTGCTTTTTTATACTTTTTTAGTTTCCTGTATGAAGTAGTTTTTTTTGTTAAAAATTATCACTATCACTACATAGTATAAAAGAAAGTCGCTTTCTCTGTCCCTATATCCCTATGTATGCTTAAATCTTTAAAACTACGCAACGGATTTTGATGGGGTTTTTTTTAATAGATAGAGTGATTCAAGGAAGGTTTTAGTATAACATAAATGTTTTCCGTTCGAATTCTTTTTTTGTTAAAAATTATTTTATATACAACGCGTAACAGAAAAAGAGCAATTCCTCATACACCCCAAAAAAAAATATGATGCAATCGAACTTTAGTTGTGTCTAACCAATTTTCTTAAATATCGATTAATAATAGCATGATTTCCATAGAAAACACTAAATTCAGCTACGATATATATGTATATTTTTAATTTAACACATATTAAAAATAGCTGAAATCGAATAAGTAGTCGATACTGAACAAACTAATTTCAGGAATTGCCTTATTCTGTTACATGTTGTATATATAAAAGTACCTCCGTCCGTTGGTGCGGGCAGTGCTGTCGGCGTCGACGCAGGCCTTCCTGATGGCGTCTTTGACCACTTGCTGCTGCTTCTCTATGGTCTGCGGAGGCCACTTGTCCAGCATCAACACCAGCACCTCACTGGAGCACAGGTTAATACCATAAATTAAAAAAAAAAACTCCAAATAAGTGGTTACCGACTACGCAAAATGATATAATAATAAAATAATAATAAAAAAAGACGTGTGGCACTCGGGGACTGCCGCGGTAAAGCTATTGCATAGCATTTTTTATCAACAAGACTGCCGAAAAGAAACGACGTTAGACAATGCACGGCCTTCAAGCCACACCTCCGTGCCCGTCGGAGTGGGGAGCGTGAGGTTTTTTTTCGTTACGGAATTTCTGGATCCGGTCCCCGCGCTCAAGGCCCTCGATTCTCGATAGAAGCTATGCAATAGCTTAAAAATATAATCTCACGCCTTTTATCCCCGAGGGGGTAGGCAGAGGTACTCCATTACTGGATATACCCACATTTCACGAGATATATTGGACCCCTAAACGTGATAGGTGGTGAGCCCATCGCCGGACCGAGTCTATTTACACATGTCTCAGAATTAATTCTGAGACCTGCGGGATTCCATACGATGTTTTCCTTCACCGTCGAGCTAGTGATAAATATGTACGTAATTTTTTGAAAAACTCATTGGTACATGCCAGGATTCGAACCCGAGCCTCACTGATTTTCGGCCGGCTCTTTAACCGTAAAGGCTATCACTGCTATTAAAAAAAAACTCCAAATAAGTGGTTACCGACTACGCAAATTCATAGCTATAGTTAAAAACTACAATAATAAAAAATCCTTTTATATCTTTTCTTGTTCACATTTGTAACTGTATTAGTTTTTGGTTGCGAAACGTAGCAACACTCGTTAGTAGTTATGTGTAATGTTATACTGGCAACTCGGTCAGTTTGGCGCCTTTCGTGAGATCGTGAGATATAATTTGTCGTCGTGAACTAAGTTAAAAATCGAAAAACCCTTCCTCGTGGTTCGGTGTGCGTGTTAATACATCTGCCTTCGACCCTCACACCTTTGAGAAGCTCTGCGTCAAGATTATCTTCGGAATACAGCAAGTAAATGCGACATAGTGGTATCGTTTTGCACAATTTATAATTCCTGGCCAGTAATTGTTAAGGGTAGGCGATATTTCTATGCTCGTATTCCTCGGCGGAGATCCGGCTCCAGAACAAGTGAGGCACCTCTAATATTAATCTAATTAAAATAAGAAAGTTTCAATTTCATCGTAGCCATTTTGCCAACCCCCATTTTGTAGCAACGAAATTACACATTAATGTTACAGTTCTACTTAACATTTCTTAAAAATCTATTTTGTAATACAACCTAAAATAATCAGTCACAGTTGCTGACAGACAGCTAAATATCATGTTAAATGTTATGATTGGGTGTTGAAAAGCGTTATGATTTAATTCAACCAATCGGAACAATACGGTAGTGTCCTACCTAGTCAAATCAGTTACTTTTTACGATATGTCAAAACGAAATTTTACTATGGAAAATGTACTGAAATAGCAAACCGTGACGTCATAGTTTCTAGTACTCAATTGCAGCACGTTTATTATTTTTAAATTTTCTATAATTGTAAATTGAAAATCGAAATACATGTTAGGTGTTTTGAGATAATCTTTTTAATGAATGACTACTCGCAATTTAATTTCGATGCTTTCAACTACCCAATTAAGATGAGACATAAGTCTGTAAACAAATTTTGGTTCGATATGCCTTTCGGAAACCGGGGCTTAGCTCAACAGTGGGTTCGATTCTTCTTCACACCAACTAAACTTATTTTGGTTTAGTCCTGTCTTTTTCTTACCTCAAAAAAAGGAAAAGGGATAGAAGATAACCTACAGAATTTAGTGATGTCAGAGGCTGTATTTACTCGTGACTTCTTTACTTATGCACTAAACACGTTATGAAATGCCATAATTGACAGGACTAATTTTAATTTGACAGGACCTAAAGTCTCTCGTCTCTTTTCTTTTCTAGGAGAAAGAAAATGACAGGACTAAAATAAGTTTAGTATCTGTAGAAATAAGGGAACCATCGCAAAATGTCAGATTTGCCAAATTACGGGTTCGCAAAATGTCAGATTTGCAAAATGACGCGTTCGCAAAATGTCAGATTCGTAAAATGACGGATTCGCGAAATGACATGTACTTTGATATATCACCAATCAGTCAGTCTGTTTATCATATTTTTTTATAAATATAGATTAACTTACTTTTTTGTTGAACTCTTCTAAATATCTACTGGATTATCATCATTTCATTTACAAAACTTCAAATTCGTCTATCCTAGTGTCGTGGGAAGTATCTTTAAAATTCAGTCATTTTGCGAATCCGTCATTTTGCGTATCTGACATTTTGCTAATCTGACATTTTGCGAACCCGTCATTTTGCGTATCTGACATTTTGCGACGGTTCCTCAGAATCGGGGCCAGTGGGCTATAACGGGTCGATGACGTCACCTGAGCGTGGATCTGATCTCCTTGGACTTGTTGGTGGTGAGGTTGGTGACCACCACGGGCACAAGTCGCGGAGAGTGCACGAACGTCACTATGTACCGCACGCACACTGTACCCGCGCTCGAGACCACCTGGGGGGAAAGGGGGGGAAGAAATTATTAGTAAACTATCTGGTCCAAATTCACATGCGAAAAAGCAATCAGTTCATTAAAGGAGACGTTCCATCTTAGGCCTGCAGTGCACCAGCGTGAAAGATAGAGAAAAATGTAGTGATTATCAGAAAAATAATTAAATAAATCATTTCCATCTATTTAACTTGCACAAAAGTAATAAACTTCAATGGATCCGCATGAAATCATATTAAAATAATACTATTTCTTACTTCTTAAGCCCAATTTCTATTTTATTGTAAATTAGTCCGAAAAACATCAAAATAATGTCAATTGTCATTTTACCGGCCAGGTCGCAATTTTTTTTTCGGTCATCGCGTTGCCAGTTTAATGAAAATTTTAGTTTATTGTGCAACGAAACTAGACAACTATGAGCAAAATCATGAATAAAACTACAGTTATTTTATTTATATTTATTTAAAAAACTGGTGTACAAGAGCACGCTAAGCTTGACACTTTGGACTTTGGCCCGGCCCTGCATTATATGGCGCGCAGTACAAATCAGAGCTCAGCTTAAACTGGTAGTGTCAAGCTTGACCTGCTCTTGACTGTACATGGTGCAGGCCCAGTCTCCATACATTCATGAAACGTATCCTTTTAAAGATAACATTTTTTTTCTCTAATTCTAATATTATCGATGTGATCTAGTAAAGTAATATATGAAAAATAAAAATCAATGCAAAAAATAGTTTCTTGTTCAGTATTTGATATTATACCATTTAAATATTTGCACTCTAATAGAACCATAAGATATACAGCATGTGACCCGTCTGCTCGTTTGCCCCCTTCCCTCATAAAAAAAAACATATCTCACGAAATTTTTACCCAAAGAGGTTGGAAGAAACTCATTCTCTATCCTAGAGAGAAACTTTTTCTTTAAACATCTTTGTTTTTACCATTGACTCTTTTTAAAGGACATTGCAGCTTATAACTTGTCTAATTGACCACCTTATTTCAAGATAATGATTATTTTTCTTATAGACTAGCGGTTCTGCGCGTTTTCACCCGCGTAGTTTCCGTTCCCGGGGAAATACGGGAATAAAATATAGCCTATGTTACTCAGGGATATTCTAGCTTTCCATTAGTGAAAGAATTTTTAAAATCGGTGCAGTAGTTTTTGAGTTTATTCGTATCAAAGATACAAACATAAAAATCTTTCCTCTTTAGAATTTCATTATAGACTAGCGGTTCTGTGCGGTTTCACCCTCTTATTTCCCGTTCCCTTGGGAATACGGAAATAAAATTAAGCCTATATTACTCAGTGATGTTCTAGCTTTCCATTGATCTACTAGTTTATTCGTAACAATGATACAAACCTACAAATCTTTCCTCTTTATAATATTAGTATAGATAGATTGGATTTCAAGTAGTTCCAAACTCACCTTGGCCGCGTTCTGGATGAGGTTGATGAGCTCCTGGAGGATGTACAGGCTGAACTGCTCGAGCTTGTTGCGAAGGACTTTGGCCATGTATGCTATTGTGATGCAGGCTTCGCGCACCACCTGGGGATACACACAAAGATATATAAATAATCTCATGCCTTATATCCCGGAGGGTGTAGGCAGAGGTATTCCATTACTGGATATACCCACATTTCACGAGATATATTGGACCCCTAAACGTGATAGGTGGTGAGCCCATCGCCGGACCGGGTCTGTTTACACATGTCTCAGAATCAATTCTGAGACCTGCGGGTTTCCTCACGATGTTTTCCTTCACCGTCGAGCTAGTGAAATGTACGTAAGTTTTGAAAAACTCATTGGTACATGCCAGGATTCGATTCCGAGCCTCACTGATTTTTATCATGTGAAGCGGACTCGTTAACCATAAGGCTATTACTGCTCTGAAAAAAAAAATTGCGCCTTATATTCCCGAGGGGGTAGGCAGAGGTATTCCATTTCTGGATATACCCACTTTTCACCAGATACACACACAAAAATACATAGGGTAAAACGGGTAAAGGGTAAAATGTTAGTATTAACAAATTGGTTTATTATTACTAAAACAACCAATTATTGACACTCTAGTTCACCCTACTCATTAATGGACATCCAGTTCGCTGCGCAGTTCCCGTTTCCGTGGGAATACGGAAATAAAATATAGCCTATGTTACTCAGGGATATTCCAGCTTGCCATTGGAAAGAATTTTTAAAATCGGTCTCCCCTTGACGTGTGACGCCTTACCTGACTCCTCAGGTCCTTGATGACGACCAGGAACGGAACCGAGAGGTCCTTTAGATGCGCCGCGAACTCCACTGGATACTGAACATGAGCGTT
This sequence comes from Ethmia dodecea, assembly GCA_963855545.1. NCBI lineage: Eukaryota > Metazoa > Arthropoda > Insecta > Lepidoptera > Depressariidae > Ethmia > Ethmia dodecea. The sequence goes on along the minus strand of OY979463.1, from coordinate 734,785 downwards.
CGCAGACAGCAAAGATCTGATCTTTTTCAGCTGTAGGTAGAAATATTCGGTATTAGTTTAGTCAAAAAAAGTTAAAGTCAACATTTGTTAGATTTATCATTATATTTGTGAAAAGCACTTTTTGTTACATTTTTGTAAAGTGCACACTTTGTTATATTCGTAAAGTGTAGTTTGTTATATTCGTAAAGAGGACTTTCCATGACATTTTAGAAATACTTTTCTTATTATATTTGTAAAGAGCACATTTTGTTATATTTGTAAAGTGCACATTTTGTTATATTCGTAAAGTGCACGCTTTGTTACATTTGGAAAGTGTATATTATATTCGTAAATAGGACTTTAAAGTAAAGCGCATATTTTGTTATATTCGCAAAACTAAACTTTTAGTTACATCTCTGAAATGCTCTATCTAAGTATAATCTCACGCCTTTTTTATCCCCGAGGGGGTAGGCAGAGGTATTCCATTACTGGATATACCCACTTTCACGAGATATATTGGACCCCTAAACGTGATAGGTGGTGAGCCCATCGCCGGACCGGGTCTGTTTACACATGTCTCATGTCATGTTTCATGCTCTATCTAAGCACCGCAAAACTCCAACACCGCGTTTCAGAACTCACCGCATCGACCCTCTTCTCCCAGTCCGCCCCCCGGTCCCCCAGCAAGGCGGCGGCGTGCCTCGCGAGGTCGTCAAGGCCTCTAGCCCCGTATATGGCCGCGGGAGTGCTGGCCGCGAAGGCTGCTTCGAACCCCTCAGTTGACATCGCTCCCGCTTCTCCTGGACCAGCTGATGCGGCTGATGAGGACACTGGAAGGAGGGGTTTTGGGATATATCCTACTTCTACACTAATATTGTAAAGAGGAAACCTTCGTTACCCTTGTTACCCTTGTTACAACCCATCTTACTACCAGTAGTAAAACAGGAGTTTTTTTTTGCCCGTGTTACCACTAACTGCTCTGGTAGTAAGACGGTTTTTTTTTTATTTCCCCTATTACTACTGCCCATTATCATGGCTAAATCCTTCTTCCTTTTTTCAAAATCATACTTTTATGACCATGACATAATTTAAAATTTTTTTTTTGTTTGTTTGTATTGAATGGGCTTCGAAAATACTTTCGCCAATGGAAAGCTACAGTATCACTGAGTAACATAGGCTATATATACAGGGTGAATTTTTCAAGTGGATGTAGATGGCTAAATCAGAAACTATGAGGAATAGCGAAAAGTACTCAAGGGAGTCTCGAGCCCGATTTTGATGAAAACTAAAACTGCATCTTTGGATTTTTGAAAAATCAATATTAATAGCCAGAAATCGAACACGATGATTTTGAAAAAAAAAACACACCCTGTATTATTACACCATTCGAGGGTGTCGCTAATAAGGATCGAATTCTGGAAACAAATGACATACAGCAAACTTAAGGACAATGTTGTATTACAATAAACTGATTCATATTTTAAAGTAATGCTTTCATTCATACCTGCATTACCTGTATCTTGTCCGAAACGATGCTCAATATTTTTAACCTTCACAACATTATGTTCTAATTTAATTTTGACGTGACAACGTCTTATAAATTGGTTTGCCGGGTGACACTTCAAGAAACTGCGTTACGCTCCGCTCACGTTATGCGCTCACAATGAGAGCGAGTGAGAGGCACGCGTCCCTTCCACTCGGGCATGGTTAGCCCGCCTAAGAGCGAGAGAGACAGACATAAAATCGTTGTCACGTAAAACTTTCGCCCGTATACCGACTTTATTTATTTATTTATTTATTTATTTATTGCATTCACTTTACAGGCAACCAATTTTTTTTATATGGTATATTTGCATGGGATTTTTTTTTTAATAATTAGGTTCACAAAACTGTGTGCACTCCTTAATTAGGCCAAATAGAGCAACCTATTATACAAATATTAAATAGATTGAACCCTACTGGATGTGAATGTTTTCAAGAAATCCCGACGGAAACGGGAACAAACTGGTTCCACGCAGGCAACGCTGCTGGGAACCCTATATAAAGAAAAAAGTTTTATATTTTCAATTAAGTTGCTAGTATTTCCACAACTTCAAAAAAGGGGAAGTTTCTCAATTCGACTGTATATTTTTTTGTTACCTCAGAACTTTCGACTGGGTGAACCGATTTTCATTAATATTTTTTTATTTGAGAACTAGTGCTTCCCATGTGGTCTCATATTTAATAATTTGGTCATGTTGACAATGGCATTCATGAGAAAACCTTATAAGTTGAAGTCGTTTTTTTTATTCTTCAGAGTTCTATGTTATTGTACATTTTGAATTTGTTACTCTATTTCAATAGATACATCTAAATACATATCTCAAGGACGTTGACTTTACTCAGCCTCTGAAACCTTTAACGGGCACAGCCAATTAAAATTTTTCTTTGATATTGAATCTTATTTCAATGACATAGAGTTCAATATTTTCCCGTTAAAGTGTGGTCAGTTGAGCTTGCTTTTACACCGGCGAGACGACCTCCAGTACTATCTACTAACAAGAACAAACTTACCACTCCCAGCGCTGGTCATCTTAGAAGGTGGCGGTGGTTTCCTATTGGCGGATGGCAAGCTGTAAAGGCCAGCCACCGTCTTCTTTGGTGGGTCACAAGCTGTGGCCACCAATATTCAGGAGACAGGAGTATTGGATATTCGAATATTATTTTGTGCGTAATAACAGTGTGCATTTGGGGGTTTAAAAGTCAAATGGGGGTGAAATGTGTTGTATATTGTGCATATTACCGTCGTTTCGTATAATAAGGGGGTCATAAAATCAAATGGGGGGTGAAGTATGCAAAAGAATGGGATTATACAGATATGGTTTGGTACAAGGTGTATATATTATTCAATATTGTGAATATTAGCGTTGTTTTGAGGATTAGGCAGTTGTAAAATCAAATGGGGGTGAAATGTGCAAGAGTGATATAATAAAGATATGATTTTAAATAAGAACATATTATTGAAGAATTGTTTTTTTTTTGTTATAGATCAAGCAATAAATACCAAAATAGAGTAAATAAATGATTATTAATATAAGAAAGGTTATATAAGAGTGAAGAAGATAGTTGATCACCAGATGATGTGTCCAGATGATGAGTTAGCCCGTTGTTATGGTGACGGCGCCGCAGACATGGTGGAAAGAAATATTATCGTTAGTGATATCATTCATTTTAATATTTATAATCATGCGTAATTGTGAAGAGATATAGATGCGACAGAAGCCGAAAGCTTAGGCCAATCGTGCCTCTCTATCGCTTGTTCAGCGTTCTCGCTCGCACGCTCAGGCGGAATGTGATTATTTTTCGTGCGTGCAGCCGGCGTTTAAAGACTTATAACCAGAGATCGGCATTAGGTAGTGTGATTAGGTACCAAAGTAGGTAGAGGATATAATATGGAGTTGTTAAAACCACCATGTTCCTACTTTTAAATCGAAGCACACATATGAAATGCCAAATTTCATATGTGTGCTTTGTGTCGGATGGGACCGAAACTCAAATTTTTTCTAGTTTTCTAGCCCCTGGCGAAATGGACACGAAAATATTTGTCGGATTTATCTGACGTTAGCGGTGAAAGGGTTAATAAATTATTACTCGCAACTAAATTTCGATACAGTGAAATACCCTATTTATTTGATTAATCGGGAATATTTACTTGATTTGATTTATCACTAGCTCGACGGTGAAGGAAAACATCGTGAGGAAACCCGCAGGTCAAAGAAAGAATTCTGAGACATGTGTAAACAGACCCGGTCCGGCGATGGGCTCACCAACTATCACGTTTGGGGGTCCAAAGAACATCTCGTGAATAGTGGGTATATCCAGAAATGGAATACCTCTGCCTCCCCCCTCGGAGATATAAGGCGTGAGATTATGCATGTATGTAATCGGGAATAACCTGGTGTGGAGGCTCCGGAGCTGTCTCCTTCCCGGGAACGGGCAGAGGTCGGAATCGTCATCGTCCGCTTCACGGTCCTCGAGGCAACGAAGTCTGCCTCGTCGATGCCTTGCATTGCTGTTGGAAACATACATAAATTGTGTCACACAATTCACAGTTATTCAGTCCCAAACTAGGCAGAGCCTGTACTGTGGGTACTAAACAACTGATAAGCAAACTTAAATAAATATTAAACGACCAGACACGAAGCCAACAGACATGTTCATGTTGGCACCGAGCAGGGATCGAACCCGCGACCTTCGACTCAGAATGCAGGGGCATTACCAACTGAGCCAAAAGGCCCGCCAAAGTATGTAGAAGATTTATTATTATTACTAACCATTGGGCAAAGCAAAGGATGCAAGGAAAGAGGACGCCCCAGCAGGCGTATTCAGGGAGCTTCGATATTCGATATCGGAAAATCTGTCGAACACTTTCGAGATGGGCTGATGTTGGTATCGAAAACTTTCGAGATGGGCTGATGTTGGTATCGAAAACTTTCGAGATGGGCTGATGTTGGTATCGAAAACTTTCGAGATGGGCTGATGTTGGTATCGAAAACTTTCGAGATGGGCTGATGTTGGTATCGAAAACTTTCGAGATGGGCTGATGTTGGTATCGAAAACTTTCGAGATGGGCTGATGTTGGTATCGAAAACTTTCGAGATGGGCTGATGTTGGTATCGAAAACTAATGTCATATGTGACATAAGGATTCGGAAAATTTTCCGTGGCTGTCAGAAACGCCTACAATAAAGTTTCCGAAGTCGATAGATTCGACATCGGAAAAATTTTCACTCGATCTGAATCGAACGGAAACGGTATCGTGTCTCCGTGAATACCTACGCAGATGGACGTTCACGGATCAAATAAGTGACGTCCTTAATAAAACTGGGGTCCGAAATGCGAAGAATAAAAGAGCTTCCATGAAGACTTATGGAAGCGAAAGAAGTATTCAGAGATCGAGCAAAGTGGCGATCTATCGTCTCTGCCTACCCGTGTGGGACAATGGCGTGAGCTTTATGTATGTATGTACCATTGGGCAGCATCAGACCGGCCTCCCGTACTTCGTCAAACTTCTGTTCCAGTAGCGCCATCTTCTGCGCCGGTACTAATTCTTTCTTCTTCAAATCTTGTCGTAATCTTTCACCTGGAAAATGGTTATTATTTATTTTATATTTATTTATACTTACAAATGGCGGTCACGGCCATCTGTAATCTGACCGCCCACCCTTTATACATGGTCGTCTTAAATTAAGTGCAAAGATACGTATTTAAAGGGTAGATCAAATCATGAATAACAAACTATTTTTGGCTTTGATTTTTATTTTTCATACACTGCTTTTCAGTTTTTTTTCAGTTTATTCGTTACAAACATACAAAAATACAAATATCTCCTCTTTATAATATTAGTATAGAATTCTATTTCTCTAACACATTCGTACAGTACGGCTGTTTTAACTTTGCTGTTTTGAACATGGTCGCTGTTCAAGACCCTTCATAATTATATACTTACATAAATGTACCGCTAGGTGTCGTTGTTTCCAAATTAGAACGCGCTATAGAAGTTTTCGTATGTTTGTATATAAGCCCTTAGTACATAAGCTTTTTGATACCACTTTACCCAGTACACGAGTTCGAATGCAATACAGCGTTTTATTAACTTCCTCCTGCGTAGCATTATAAGAGGAAGTTAATGGTTTGAGTAAGATGTCTGTCTGTGTATCTGTGTGTCTGTCGACAGGATATCTCCGGATCTACTGGACCGATTGACTTCAAATTCGGTCAGTAGATACCTTAGGTCAATACCTCGATCGAGTTTGAATTTCAGACCCGTGGGTCAAAAGGGACTGGGCATTTCAGACCCGTGGGTCAAAAATTTCAAAAATTTCAAAAATCTCAAAAATGCCAAAACTGTCAAAAATGTCAAAAAGGTCAAAAAATTTCAAAAATGTCAAAATTTCAAAAATGTCAAAAAATGCCAAAACTCAAAAATGTCAAAAATGTCAAAATGTCAAAAAGGTCATAAAATGTCAAAAATGTCAAATAGTCAAAAAGGTCAAAAATGTCAAAATGTCAAAAAATATCAAAAAGGTCAAAAATGTCAAAAAGTTCAAAAATGACAAAATTTCAAAAATGTCAAAAAGGTCGAAAATGTCAAAAAATGTCAAAATGTCAAAAAAGGTGAAAAATGTCAAAAATGTCAAACATGTCAAAATGTCAAAAAGTTCAAAAATGTCAAAAATGTCAAATAGGTCAAAAATGTCAAAAAATGTCAAAATGTCAAAAAGGTCAAAAAATGTCAAAAATGTCAAAATGTCAAAAATGTTAAAATGTCAAAAAGTTCAAAAATGTCAAAATGTCAAAAAGGTCTAAAATGTCAAAAGTTTCAAAAATGACAAAAAATTACAAAAATGTCAAAAAATGTCAAAAAATGTCACCATCAAAATTATTATCATCATTAACATCATTTTCGTTGTTGGCAGTCAACAGGTGGAAGTTTGTCCATAGAATTACATTCTCTCGTTCTAAACCTTATTGACATTCCTCCAATCAGTTCAGTATTGTCGGTATTCAACATTGGTCCACCGAGGCCGGATTTTTGAATTAGTTCAGCGGTCTCCTGATCGCCTCCCGCGTACTCGCAGTGGATCGCTGCAAGAAGAGTACGGGACGTCGTCCGCTGAAACGTGGCGCAGTGAGCGTTACGGATTCTGCGGCGGCATTGGAGCTGGTGCTGGTGGTGTGCGGGCTGTCCATTAGTGCAGACAGCCGCACGTCAGTTTATTGCAGATTCATCAAATCTCCAGCAGAGGTCGCAGCAATAAAACAGCGAAGTTGTCAACGAGCGATGACACAAGGAGATGAGATGACCAAACAATAATACAAAGGAGAGCTATCGAAAGGAGTAAGGAGTTCGAATTTTATTTTAAAAAGTGAAGTGCAAACCGTGAGTACAATTTTGAGACATTTGTGATGGAAGATTTTGAACCTTATGAATATGAAGTTTTTATCTTAGTTAAATTTATATGATTTTAGGACTTGTAATTTTCTTTTGTAAGTGTTAGTTAGGACTTAGAATAGTTTCGAATAAAACGACGGAACGGGGATCCTATGCCCGATTTCAGTTCGAATATTTATAGTTCAAAACACTTGTAAAATTTTATTCATTTGGATTTTTAGATATTGATTTTTTTTATTTGTTGTGTCATTAACTTTAATATGGAAGGTCTGATTAATGTCCAAAAAGAACTTCAAAAGGCGATTGAAAAAGGCTTAGTGAATTTCAAAAGGAGTCCAAAAGTTAGATTAACGGAAGAGTACATAGAAACGAGGTTAGAAATTTTAGAAACAGATTGGTCAACTTTTAGGGCTAACAATTCACAACTTTATGGTTCATATAAGCTAGATAACATAGATAATTCGGAATACGTAACACTAGAAATTTATGAAAAAACTGAAGATGTTTACATAGAGTACAAATCACAAATGAAAATGGTTTTAAAGAAATTTGCAAAAACAAACAAAAACAGTGAGAGTAATAAAGAGTCTGATGGATCTTTTAGTTCTTTGGTAAAATTGCCCAAAATATCAATCCCTATGTTTTCGGGGAGATATAACGAGTGGACCACATTCCGTGATTTATTTGTGTCACTGATCCATAAGAACAAATCTTTGGATAATGTACAAAAGTTGCATTATCTCAAAAGTCATCTGACAGGCGAGGCAGAGCAGTTAATTAGACAAACTCCGATAACTGAGGCCAACTATAACCAATGCTGGTTACTTCTGGAAGGTCGCTATGACAATAAGAAATATTTAGCTAACTGCACTTTAAAAAGATTATTCAGTCAAAAAAGGTCAAACGTAGAGTCTGCATCTTCGCTTAAGGAATTATTAGATACCACTTCAGACTGTTTAAATGCTCTCTCAAATTTAGGTATTAACGTGAGTACATGGGATAGTATTATTATCCATATGACTGCGTACAAACTAGATCCTATCACTCGCAAACAATGGGAGTTGCAGGTCGCTGAAGATACTGAAAATGAATTGCCTACATGGTCACAGTTCAAAACGTTTTTGCAAAGTCGTTTTCGGGCACTAGAGTGCTTAGAGCCAAAAAGATCAGATGATACACAGCACAGTACGTCATCTCATAGTCCAAAGCCCTTCATAGGAACTAATGCTACAACCATCCGCTGCGAATTCTGCTACGAATTACACAAACTGTGTTTTTGTAAAAAGTTTTCTCAACAATCTTGTGAAGCTAGACGCGAATTTGTACGGAAGAACAACATTTGTATTAACTGTTTAGGAGGGAATCATATGGTATATGAATGCCAAAAAGAAACAACATGCAAAGTTTGTAAGAAACGCCACCATTCATTACTACATCTATATGTCGAGTCAGAAAGACCATTCCAAGACTCACAATCTGTTGAAAGCACCAGCATTGATGATAGTAGCCCTGAAATAGTATCTTTTTTATCAACTGGACAAGTTGACAAACACAGCCAGGTTCTTTTAGCAACAGCGCTGATAAACGCCGAGTCAAGGAATGGTGAGCTCAAAGAAGTTCGAACTTTGGTCGATCAAGGTTCGCAGGCATGCTTTATAACAGAGGCAACAGTTCAACGATTAAAACTAAAAAAGACTCCTATTCAAGGAGCGATTTCAGGAATAGGTCAAAATAAGAAGATCAATACTAAGTCCACGGTTACTCTTTCAATAAGATCAAGAGTTAACCCTCAGTTCAAACTTCAGGTCAAAGCTTACGTTTTGTCAAGTATCACGTCTTCTCTGCCTGAAAGAAAGTTCGAAGACATAACTTGGTCCGACCTAAAGTATAGCACTTTGGCAGACCCACAATACAACCAGCCCAACAAGATTGACATTTTGCTAGGAGCTAATGTCTATAGTAGAATTTTGATAGAAGGTTTCAAAAGGAGTCCGATGGGATCGCTGATTGCGCAGAACACTGCTCTAGGGTGGATACTTTCAGGAGAAGTTCAACCTGCAAAATTAATAGAACAACAGACTACATCAAATGATAGTCGCTATGTGGTTAAGTTATCACTTCGAAACAAGCCTCAAAGAGTTCAAAGTAATTATGGAGAATTAGTAAAGACACATTATATTGCAGTACAACAGGAGTCAAAATCTTATGCACCTAATAAAGATGACTTATATAGAAGAGGACGGCTTAACTTCAAATCGCTGATTTTTTGGTCAAATAATTCAAAAACACCCAGGTCATGGTAATATTACCCGTGTAGTCACGTTAAGTACAAAGGGAGGATCCATAAAGTGACCTTCCTCAAAACTATGTGTACCTACTACCAGTTTAATATAAAATTATTTTAGGTTCAAGATGTTTTTGAAATCTTAAGAGCAATGTTTAGATATATGTTTTTGTCGAAAGTGTTAAACAAATAGAAGAAAGTTTTGTTTGTTTAAAGGTCAATTTATGAAATGTGTAATTTGTTAATTTTTGTGTTAGTGCAGGGATTTTTTAATATGAATTCGTATAAACTTAGTTCGAGCAGTCAACCCAATTATTTGTTGTTTCTTAGAAAGACATTTCTTCACTAAATGTCTTTGGAGGGCGATATGTTCAAGACCCTTCATAATTATATACTTACATAAATGTACCGCTAGGTGTCGTTGTTTCCAAATTAGAACGCGCTATAGAAGTTTTCGTATGTTTGTATATAAGCCCTTAGTACATAAGCTTTTTGATACCACTTTACCCAGTACACGAGTTCGAATGCAATACAGCGTTTTATTCTAAACCTTATTGACATTCCTCCAATCAGTTCAGTATTGTCGGTATTCAACAGTCGCTAAAAAAATGATAATGCGCAGCCATTTACGCAACTTCAGAGCTGCCAAGTTAAAACGGCCGTACTGCACCTGCCCTTAAATATTTGCACTTGATTCAACTGGACCTTATACAACGCGTAACAGAAAAAGCGCAATTCCTCATACACCCCAATTAGTATATTAATATAAAAAAAAATGATGCAATCGAACTTTAGTTTTGTCTAACCAATTTTCTTAAATATCGATTAATAAATATCACGATTTCCATAGAAAGCACATTTAGTGTTACTCTAATTAATTTTTGGGAAAAATTTAACACATTAAAATACATACATATTTATCACTAGCTCGACGGTGAAGGAAAACATCGTGAGGAAACCCGCAGGTCTCAGAATTAATTCTGAGACATGTGTAAACAGACCCGGTCCGGCGATGGGCTCACCACCTATCACGTTTAGGGGTCCAATATATCTCGTGAAATGTGGGTATATCCAGTAATGGAATACCTCTGCCTACCCCCTCGGGGATAAAAGGCGTGAGATTATATTATTATTATATATTAAAAATAGCTGAAATCGAATAAGTAGTCGATACTGAACAAACTAATTTCAGGAATTGCGCTTATTCTGTATACCCGCTCGGGATGGCAACGATAGCGCGTTCTAGAACTCACCGACGTGTCTGTAGACGTCGACGAGCAGTTGCATGGCGGCGTCTCTGACCGCGCTGTTGGGGTCCCCCACTAAAGCTGCGAGGTTCGGGACAGCCGCTCTGAGCTGCAGTTCCGCTACGCCGTGCCTGGGAAAAGAATAGTACATTACACATCTAGGGAAGTAAAATAAGAAATGTCTCATATCACATGTAAGTCAACAAACATGTTATCTGAGGCTTTCTTATTGAGAAGTAATTAAATGATCAGCAATTATAAAATTTGGTGAGCCACAAAAAAGCAGCATTTAAATCATTTGGTCGGCATACAAAGATTTTGTTGGCAATTAAAAAAATCAGGCAGCAATCCTTGTTCCGCAAAACAAAATAACTATTGGTCCGCAAAATAACTACTCGTTCAGCAAGATGCATGTAACCATATTTAAAACATGGCGAGCAAAATAACTAATTGGATTGCGTTTTGTTGAAATCGGCAATGTACGTTAAAAAATGATAATGATAACGATAACGATAACACACCTCCTTCTTTCTCCTACATCCCTCCTATACGTCCCACTTCCTCCTACATTCCCTCCTACTCCTCCATCCCATCACTCCGCGTGGGCGGCCTTGTGGTGCGTCGCGGGCAGCAGCCTCGCCAAGAGCGCCCTCTCTGTCTATCTCCCTCTCCCTCCTACACCTCCTTCTTCCTCCTACACCCCCCTCCCATCACTCACGTGTCTAGCAGCGCCTGGACGCATCGCAGGGCGTCCTCCCTGGCGTGGGTGGCCTTGTGGTGCGTCGCGGGCAATAGCCTCGCCAAGAGCGCCCTCTCTGGCTATCTCCTTCTCCCTCCTACACCTCCTTCTTCCTCCTACATCTCCTCCTACCCCTCCATCCCATCACTCACGTGTCTAGCAGCGCCTGGACGCATCGCAGGGCGTCCTCCCTGGCGTGGGCGGCCTTGTGGTGCGTCGCGGGCAGCAGCCTCGCCAAGAGCACCCTCTATATCTATCTCCCTCTCCCCCATACACCTCCTTATTTCTCCTACATCTCCTCCTACACCTCCCTGTCCCTCCTACATCTCTTCCTACCCCTCCATCCCATCACTCACGTGTCTAGCAGCGCCTGGACGCATCGCAGGGCGTCCTCCCTGGCGTGGGCGGCCTTGTGGTGCGTCGCGGGCAGCAGCTTCGCCAAGAGCGCCCTCTATGTCTACCTCCCTCTCCCTCCTACACCTCCTTCTTCCTCCTACACCCCCCTCTCATCACTCACGTGTCTAGCAAAGCCTGGACGCATCGCAGGGCGTCCTCCCTGGCGTGGGCGGCCTTGTGGTGCGTCGCGGGTAGCAGCCTCGCCAAGAGCGCCCTCTCTGGCTATCTCCTTCTCCCTCCTACACCTCCTTCTTCCTCCTACATCTCCTCCTACCCCTCCATCCCATCACTCACGTGTCTAGCAGCGCCTGGACGCATCGCAGGGCGTCCTCCCTGGCGTGGGCGGCCTTGTGGTGCGTCGCAGGTAGCAGCCTCGCCAAGAGCGCCCTCTCTGGCTATCTCCTTCTCCCTCCTACACCTCCTTCTTCCTCCTACATCTCCTCCTACCCCTCCATCCCATCACTCACGTGTCTAGCAGCGCCTGGACGCATCGCAGGGCGTCCTCCCTGGCGTGGGCGGCCTTGTGATGCGTCGCGGGCAGCAGCCTCGCCAAGAGCACCCTCTATATCTATCTCCCTCTCCCTCCTACACCTCCTACATCTCCTCCTACCCCTCCATCCCATCACTCACGTGTCAAGCAGCGCCTGGACGCATCGCAGGGCGTCCTCCCTGGCGTGGGCGGCCTTGTGGTGCGTCGCGGGCAATAGCCTCGCCAAGAGCGCCCTCGCAGCGCAGCATCGGTGCTCACCCAGTGCGGAGATGCACATGCGAGCTTGCACGCGGACTATCTCCTTCGTGTCCGCTAGCCTGTAGGAGACATACTTCTATTGTACATGGTCGTTTTTGAATTAACTAATATATAAAGGGTAGATGAAACTATGGTTTTGCGCTGTTTCACCCGCGTATAGTTTCCGTTCCCGTGGGAATATGGGAACAAAATATAGCCTATGTTACTCAGGGATAATGTAGCATTCTGATGGTGAAAGATTTTTTTAAATCGGTTTAGTAGTTTTTGAGTTTATTCGTTCCAAACACACAAAATACAAACCTTTCCTCTTTATTGACGAATATTTAAGGTAGATTAAACAATGAACAAGAAACTGTTTTTTGCATTGATTTTTATTTTTCATACGCTCCTACACTTTACTGGATAACATTGATTATTAAAAAAAAACGGCCAAGTACGAGTCTGACTCTCGCATATAGCACTTCGTACCATTATCTATAAAAACGGCAGAAAATCACGTTTGTTGTATGGCTCCTTATTTTTTATTTTATTGTTTTTAGTGGTTCTGGTTATAGCGGCAACAAAAATACATCATCTGTGAAAATGTCAACTGTCTAACCATCACGGTTCATGATTTACAGCCTGGTGACAGACGGACGGACAGCAGTCTTAGCAATAGGGTCCCGTTTTACTTTGGGTACGGAACCCTAAAAATACAAATGACAATGATGCTTGGAATAGATTTCCTTCAGTCAGCGAAAAACGAACGAAACTATGTAACCCAATTTAGTGTTAAGTAATAATAATAATAATATAATCTCACGCCTTTTTTTTTTTTATCCCCGAGGGGGTAGGCAGAGGTATTTCATTACTGGATATACCCACATTTCGTAAACGTGATAGGTGGTGAGCCCATCGCCGGACTGGGTCTGTTTACACATGTCTCAGAATTAATTCTGAGACCTGCGGGTTTCCTCACGATGTTTTCCTTCACCGTCGAGCTAGTGATAAATATGTACGTAAGTTTTTGAAAAACTCATTGGTACATGCCAGGATTCGAACCCGAGCCTCACTGATTTTCGGCCGGTTAAGTGAGTGTTAAGTAACAATTGATTAAAAGAATATTGTGTTGAGGAGTTTCTTGCCCCGCTTCTTCTCCTCAACCATACATGCTGAAGCGGTGGAGTTGAAATGACGTTCAATAAGTGGACTTGTAAGTTCCTATTTTAAATAAAACATTTTGACTTTGACAAAACCCAATGTGGTCTGGACAAGCATGTAAACAGGAAATGCCGTCACATGTTCATTAGAGATTTACCCGACCGGAGACAAAAGGTGGGTGCAGTGCTGAAACAATGGGTTATTTGCGCGTTTATAGGCTCGGTCGCGTTGTGACCTGTTTTTAAATTAGTACTACAGGCAATATGATAGCACGAAGATATTGTAGTATGTAATTAAATTTTGTTTCAAAATCATCGTTCGTCCTTTTCTTCCTTTATACCTTCTGTCAAACTTTCAATGATAGCAGTGATAGCAATCAGTGGGGCTCGGGTTCAAATCCTGGCATGTACCAATGACTTTTTCAAAACTTACGTACATATTCATCACTAGCTCGACGTACATTCTTCTAGGTATTCCTCTGCCTACCCCCTCGGGGATACAGGACGTGTTTTTTTTTATCTCCGTTTTCTGTACCTGTCTATGATGTGTGGCAGCACGGTGGGCACGTAGGGAGAAAACTCTGGGCCCATCCGCTCGGCGAGCGCGGCCATCGCCTCCAGGCCGTTCTGAGCCACCTGAACACCAAATTGTACATGTTATTAATGGGGTAGTTGACAGTCATCGAAAAAAATTTTTTTAAGCTATTGCATAGCTTCTATCGAGGGCCTTGAGCGCGGGGACCGAATCCAGAAATTCCGTAACGAAAAAAAACCTCTCGCTCCCCACTCCGACGGGCACGGAGGTATGGCTTGAAGGCCGTGCATTGTCTAACGTCGTTTCTTTTCGGCAGTCTTGTTGATACAAAATGCTATGCAATAGCTTTACCGCGGCAGTCCCCGAGTGCCACATGTATTTTTTATAAAAAGAGGGAGGCAATCGAGCCGGGGGCCAATTCCACTAAATGTCAACGGTAATAGTTGGATGACAATGAGATGTCAATGGTCACTCAATGGTGTTATTTTGACACTTTTCAGAGCAAATAACACCATCGACTGACCATGTCATTGTCATACAACTGTAACCGTTGACATTTAGTAGAATTGGCCCCCTGACGTGTCACCTGATGGTAAGTGACTACCGTCGCCCATGGACACCTGCAACTCAAGAGTCACAACTGCGTTGCCGGCCTTTGCAAAATTGCGAGTAGTAATTCATTAAATAGTATATTTACACATCTAGGGAAGTAAAATAAGAAATGTCTCAGATCACATGTAATTACAAAACGAAAAACTGCACTGAGTACTGAATTTTTGACATCATCATTTTTAGTACCTACCTACTCATGTGATGTGTTATATGATTGCTTTATTATTATTTGTAAGCACATTTTCCATACTAAATTTTCGTTTTGACAGATAATAAATAGTATATTACACACCTAGGGAAGCAAAATAAGAAATGTCTCATATCACATGTAATTGTCCACCGAGGCGAAGCAGAGGTCTACAAACATGTCATCTGAGGCTTTCTTATTTACTTCCCGAGGTGTGTATACTGTTTTTCCTCTCGACGGAGGTGGAAAGCGGCAACTTCATTTAGCGCAGCGGGCAGATATTTGCCGCTTTCCGTCCGGAGAGATGTAAAAGATTATTCCAAAACACCTTTGAACATGTATTTCGGTTTTCACTTTACAATTATAGCAGATTTAAAAATAATAAAACAATCAAAAAAAGTGCTGCAATTGAGTATTAGAAACTATGACATCACACCTTGCTATTTCAGTATATTTTCCATAGTAAAATTTCGTTTTGACAGATCATAAAAAGTAACTGATTTGACTAGGCAGGACAATCCCTAGTATATTGACTAGGCAGGACAATCCCTAGTATATTCTATAATGAATTAAAAACCACTAATTAAATCACCTTGTATCACTGAACTTACAACTCCAACAAACAAAATTCTCAATGTCAAAATTATATTAAAATAACACAAGTGTGTCCTCGCGTATCCGCTCGACTCTAGGCCTAGAGAGACACTATCAATTACCAGCCGATTACTATGTCTAAAGACTATTCTGGAATATCGCTTAATGCGAATTTGTTGAAAGACGCGCAGTTCCCGTTTTTTTTTATAATCTCACGCCTTTTATCCCCGAGAGGTAGGCAGAGGTATTCCATTTCTGGATATACCCGCTTTTCACCAGATATTCTTTGGACCCCTAAACGTGATAGGTGGTAAGCCCATCGCCGGAGCGGGTCAGTTTACACATGTCTCAGAATTAATTCTGGGACCTGCGGGTTTCCTCACGATGTTTTCGTTCTCCGTCAAGCTAGTGATAAATATTTTGAGATCTTGAGTTTATTCGTTACAAACATACTAATGTTTCCTCTTTATCATATGAGTGTAGAAGAGCAGATTGATTGATAGAATGAGGAATAGTGTAATCCGAGAGCGTTGTGGCTTGAAGGAGGATGTAGTGACTAAGATTGAGAAAGGAATGCTCAGGTGGTTTGGACATGTCGAGCGGATGGATGAAAGGCGTCTAACGAGACAAATATATAAGGGGATTGTGAGTGGCCGAGTCGGCAGAGGGCGACCTAGGCGTACTTACATCGATCAGATCGGCGATGTATTGTATGATTGTAAAGGCCAGATAAAGAGTACCCGAAACCGACGAGCTTGTATGAACCGATTGATGGATGTGGATGAGGCACGTGAGGTATGCCAGGATCGTAGCAGGTGGCGGGCTGTTGTCTCTGCCTACCCCTTCGGGAAAAAGGCGTGAGCATATGTATGTATGTATGTAGAAGAGCGGGTTCATTTTTCAACCAACTTCAAAAAATGAGGTAATCAATTCGACTGTTTTTTTATGTTTGTTATCTCAGAACTTTCGACTGGATGAACCTATTTTGAGGGTTCTTTTTTTATTTAAAAGCTAGCGTGTGGTCTCATTTCAATTTAGTCCGGCTATGAATGGCGTCTTTTACAAAACCATATAAGTTGAAGTCAGTTTTTTACTCTTCAGAGATCTATGTTATTAAGCCCCAGAATCGGTTTTAAGGCATGTGTAACAGCACACTAGTCCTGTCCTGTCATGTTTTGGGGGTCATTAACCTCACAGACCATGAATCACAGACACAATTGATTTCTAATTGTGTCTCGGTTCCAATTGGAACCGGCGGTTCTGAACTGATTAAAATACACTGGTGAAAATTTAGTATTTCGCAAGCCCTGGGGTTTAATACTTGAGAGTATTTTTATTATTTAGTTTTCACCGTTCTTGGAAATATTTTTGTAGAAATCTTCCCACTGGAAATTACCGAATATTGTTTTTTGAAACCCTCCATACTAATCTATATTTCTATACTAATATTATAGAGAGGAAAGATTTGTATGTTTGTATATTTGTTATGAATAAACTCAAAAAGTACTAAACCAATTTTTAAAATTCTTTCACCAATGGAAAGCTACAATATCCCTGAGTAACATAGGCTATATTTTATCCCCTTGTTCCCACGGGAAGGGGAACAACACGGGTGAAACCGCGCAGAACATGTATATGTCTGTTATTTTTTCAATGCTCACAATTATTATTTTTAAATTACTGGACCATAGTTTATGTCTTCCTATTATTATCTCGAATCTACAACGAAACTAGCTATAATGATCTCGCTTAAGAAACGCTCGCTGATATCAGAATAGGGCTGCGCGTGCGCAATGACGCGGTACAGCGTCCGGCGCAATCAGACTGTGCAAGATTAAGGAGCTACAGATCATATGCTGTCAGGAAATCGGCGCAAGCGCGTTCATGTATCTCTATGCTATGATCTATGGACGTTAGTTTCCTCTGATCTAAGTAACGAGTAGTTTACAATAATAACTAATTATGGGTCGATTTCTATCGTTTTTAACCTACTTTAAAAAGCTGAGGTTTTCAATGCATTTGTTGTTATTTTATTATTTAAATGGTTGTTACCTTTGAACTTCATCAATTATAGATTTGGAAAATTCTTTTTCTTTTCTCCGGGCGGAAAGCGGCAAATTTTGCCCCCCTGCGGTAAGCGAAGTTGCCGCTTACCGCCTCCGTCGAAAAGAAAAAAGTATACACACCTCAGGAAGTAAATAAGAAAGCCACATGTTATTACTTTTGCTTTGAGACATTTCATATTTTAATTTCCTACATGTGTAATATACTAAGTCACGTTTCGGGGTCCAGAAAAACTTCTGGTGAAAAGTGGGAATTTCTAGAAATGGAATACCTCTGCCTACCCCCTTGGGGATAAAAGGCTTGAGCATATTTATTTTATTTCAATACTTTTTCGTGTCGGTTTTTAATTTTTTGACTTATTTTTGATACTACAATCAGAGACCAGTTTAAATGAATAGACTGTCAATCCCCATAGAACAAATCGTAACTCAAATGAAGCTCAAAATTTGTACAATATCCAGATGGCGCTACTCCATAATATATACAATTTCACCAGAGCCATTAAAACCGAGAAATTTAAATAACTTCTTCAATAAAACCTCGGAAAAATATAATTTTCATTTTTAGAATATGCAAGATTCTTCATTCATTTGAATTTAAACAAAAAACATTCGCATACATTATTAACACCACTCTCATGTTTAGTGACGTGAATATACAGATGGCGTGACTATATAGATAGGATGAAAGGTAGTCAAGGTACAAAGTATCGAATCGTTTTCCGACTAGATGGCGCTTAACACAAACCTTTTTCAACCTAAAATCTAAACCAATATTAAAAAGCAGAGGTTGGAAGAAAATCATTCTAGGAGAGAAACTTTTTCTTTAAACGTCTTTGATTCAAAGATTTTATTTAATTTGCAATGTATGTATATAACTATGTATGTTCAGTGGAATCCTGCAACTCAATTTTGAAGCAGATATCTTCAACCGATTGAGCTGAAATTTGATAGAGGTACTTAATTTAGAGTGTTATTTTTAAATGGTTAGCATAGTAACTTTTCCTTTTTTTTTGAGCAGAAAAATATAATCTGTAAGCAGAAATAGCTAATTGGTCAGCAACTCATGGCCAGCAGACATTCCAAAATCAATCTGCAATTTATGTCATTCTGGATGGCTGTAATTATTTTTGTACAGCATATTAATTATATAAGCTGCAATGAGCTGCTCCTGTTTAATAAAATTTTGGTAAGCACTCAGAGGGTAAGCAAAAAGATTCATTTTGAGCTGTATATAAAAGTAGGAAAATACTTTATAACACATACATACATACATACATAATCTCACGCCTATTTCCCATTGGGGTAGGCAGAGACAACAGACCGCCACTTGCTACGAACCTGGCAGATCTCACGCGCTTCCTCCACATCCATCAAACGACTCATGCATGCTCGTCGGTTTCGGGTACTCTTTATAACACATTTGCTCGTAAAAGGTGTCTTATTTTACCAATTTCAATATCGTTTTGTATCTCATTACGCCCAAGTGCGGTAAGTGTAAAGTAAAACGCACGGTTTATCAAGATGCTCCGTCTTAAAACGAACGGTACGTTTTAAAATCTCAGCAAAGAGTTTTTGTGTCAAAAAAGTTGTCATAAAATTAACGTTGGGAGATAAAATATAATAAAGAAATATTTATGCACACAATTATTTAATTTAATTAATTTTGACAGTAAATTACAACCAATTAATCTGTAACAAAAACACAATAATATTAATTTACTTTATTAGTAATACTGGCTGTTTTTTGTGCCTTTGTCTAAAAAAAAATGCTGATGCGCGCCGCGCGCTTTTTCTTAACGCTGCAGCGCTGTATTGTTTTTATTCGTTTACCATAGTCGGAGTTTTATTTTATTTCCTCGCAGATGTGTTATAAAACGTCGTATGACATACGTGGGCTTTGACAATTACAGCCTCTGCTTACAATATCGCCTCGGCTGTAATTTTCAACCTACCGCACTTATATCATAATGTACCTACTTGTCATGCGCAAAATGGACCCATTCCTTATAATGATTATTTAGGAAGGACTTTAGATTATGCAACTTATTGTTATTGTTGTATTGTTCTATTGTTGTATTTTTGTATTGTTGTATCGTTTTGTTGTTGTTGTATTGTTTTGTTGTTGTTGTATTGATTTGTTGTTGTTGTATTATTTTGTTGTTATATTGTTTTGTTGTTGTATTGTTTTGTTGTTGTTGTTGTTATTATTAAACGTGCATTGCCGATTTTAATAAAATGCAGTCCAATTAGTAATTTTGCTTGCCATGTTTTAAATATGCATACCAATCAAATACACTAGTGCTTACAGACTTCTCTGCTGTTCAATCATGAAACCTTGCTGACCAAGTAGTTATTTTATTAGCAGAACAAGCATTGCTGCCAGATTTTTTTTATTGCAAACAAAATCTTTTTATGCCCTTTAAACAAAATCTATTCACCAAATTTTATAATTGCTGAATATTCAAATTACTTCTCAAATTTATTTACTTCGAGGGTGACATAATCATTGTGATTAAACCCTCTTTAATAAATAAAGATTTAAAAAAAAAAAATTATTTACAATGTCATACCTATATGTCCTGGTTCCGCAAATAATTTTGATAAAGGTAAAAAATTAAATCATAAATAGCAAAGAGATTTAAATATAATAGGGCATAGAGGGGGCATTGGGAATATTTTCATACAAAACTTTGAAGCCTAAGCGCAAAGAGATTTAAATATAATAGGGCATGTAGGGGGCATTGGAAATATTTTCATACAAAACTTTGAAGCCCAAGCGTCATGTCCTTGTCATGTCAGTTAGTATGAACGCGAGCTGTCATTCGGTCGAAATTGTACTAGACTTATTCCACTTGGAATAACTTTTGACTTCAAATTTTCTTCGCTTTGTCCCCTCTATTCCTTATTATATTTTAATCTCTTTGCCTAAGCGTCATGTCCTTGTCATGTCAGTTAGTATGAACGCGAGCTGTCATTCGGTCGAAACTGTACTAGACTTATTCCACTTGGAATAACTTTTGACTTCAAATTTTCCTCGCTTTGTCCCCTCTATGCCCTATTATATTTAAATCTCTTTGATAAATAGGCAGCTTACAATAACATGAGTTTACATAATAAACATTCAGTCCGCAAAATAATTACTTGGTCCGCAAAATAACTACTTGGTCAGCAAGATTTCATGATTGATCAGCAGAGAAAACATGTCTATAATAATATCTAATTGGATTGCGTTTTTGTTGAAAAATCGATAATGTACGTTAAAAGTGGGCGGAGTAAGAGCAGGCGCGTGACACGTGAGTTAGCTTAGGTTTTTCTTGTGACCACAACGCACAAGCCGAGCGAGCGTAGCGAGCAGCCGGCGAAGTGCCAGAATCGAATTGGGCTCTGGTCACTTGTATAAGGCAGAATACGAAAGGTTGTACTAAGTTATGATGACATAAACTCACTTTTTTGTTTTTTTAATTTCTCCAAAACTATTAATCTCCGCATTCTGGGAGTGAGTATGGGGGGATTACCCCTTCCCCTCCCCTAAATCTAAGTTGCATAATCTAAAGTCCTTCCTAAATAGTCTTTGTAAGGAATGCGCCCATTTTGCGCAAGACCAGTAAAGTATGTATTTTTTTTTCAGCCATCAAGAATGACAAAAAATGCAGATTGATTTTAAAATGTTTGCTGGCCACGAGTTGCTGACCAATTAGCTATTTCTGCTTACAGATTATATTTTTTTGCTCACAAAAATACGATTATTATGCTAACCATTTAAATAGCACCCAATAAATATGGCGCTTATTTCTGTCCCTTTCCTTTCCAAAGCGGTGGAAAAGAATAGAGCAAACTTAAAATTAGGAATTTTAGCTGGTTTGCAGAATCGAGTCCAATGATCTTATTTAATTGAATGCTAAATGTGTTTTAATGTTCCATCACAATGTCACACGCTTTTATTTATTTAAAAAATGGGTAGGTACATAAGTTATAAAAACGCAAAGATTTAATACAAAGATTTATTGGAACGAAGTTCCTTATCGCGCGTTGCGAAAGGGGGCTAAATGGATGATGATGATGCTGAGGATGATGATGATGATGAGATGATGATGGAACTTCTTTTTAATTTTATTTACAACATTTTAGCATTATTTTATATTTTTTAATCGATCTAATCCTCAAAGATCTAATCAGACAGAATCCACATTCATAACAAACGACACAAACGAAATTTATTTCCCAAAGATGGGGTCGCAATACATATTCACGTCCACCAAACCACCACCACTCTTATACGTCACACAATTTTTTGACCCTCCTCCGTCCTTGTCACATTTGTGAGACACCCCCCCCCCCCGCTTGTGTAACGTCACATAAATTGCAATTTTACAACTAGACGTTGAATTAAAACAGCAGTTCTGTAATGAGTTTGATTTCCATTTAAATTCTTTTTAATAAAATCAACAACAAATAAGAAATTTAAAAAAAAATAAAAAATATTAGATTTTGAAATGTGACGGCACAAAATGAAGGGCCTTTTTAGTTAGATTTAGAATAGCATCATATGGCTAACCTTGCATTCTCATCTAAACTAAACGTGTATACAAAATTTCAGCTTCGTTGGTTATCATCCAGTTCCATCATCAGACCTAGTTACCATCTAGTACCAAAGTACTCGTCAAGACGAATCAACCAAGCCCAAACTCGATGGGTTTATGTCGTTTAATTACTGATTTCCTATGTCCATCTTCTTGCTCCATCATCAGACCTGGTTACTATCTAGTACCAAAGTACTCGTCAAGACAAATCAAACGAGCCCAAACTCGATGGGGTTATGACGTTTAATTACTGAGTTCCTATGGCCATCTTCAAGCTCTATCATCAGACCTTGGTTACCATCTTTTACCAAAGAACTCATCAAGACGAATCATACGAGCCCAATCTCGATGGGATTGTATCGTTTAGTTACCGAGTTCCTATGGCCAACTTCCAGCTCCATCATCAGACCCTGGTTACCATCTAGCACCAGAGTACTTGTCAAGACAAATCAAACGAGCTCAAACTCGATGGAAATATGACGTTTAATTACTGAGTTCCTCCTATGGCCATCTTCCAGCTCCATCATCAGACCCTGGTTACCATCTAGTTTCAAAGTACTCATCAAGACAAATCAAACGAGCCCAAACTCGATGGGGTTGTGTAGTTTAATTACCGAGTTCCTATAGCCATCTTCCAGCTCCATCATCAGATCAGCTCGGTGGTACCATAATATTGCATTGTCACCCAACTTACATAAGTACACCAAATTTCAGCTCAATCGGTTGAAGATATCTGCTTCAAAATTGAGTTGAAAGATTCCACCCGAACAAACATTCATACATACATACAATAAAAGCTTATAATAAAAAGCACACAAATCTCCAAAAACTAACTCGTGTAAGATCGGCAACATCGCACCTTACAAAAATTACAGCCCAGCACAAAATAAAAAAATAAATCGGATATAGCGCCACCTAACGTTTTGTTTGGCCGCACTAAGCGTGGCAGTAAGCTAGGAGGTGAATATAAGTTGTAGCTGTGGTTGTTATTTCTATTTATTTCTCCATTCGATACACCTAACGACATCTCGCGTCTTAGTAAGTAATTAGATTTCGAGTTACGATATTTTGTATGGCGTTGTCAGTCTATTCATTTATACTGGTCTCTGCTACAATAAAGACACAGATTGTATTTGTTTTTCTCTTTTTTGCTAAGAATTTTAACGCCCAGTTTCTTTTTAAAAAACTCTCGAAAACCACAGCAAAACCAAATCATAAACAACATAATAATATCTAGAATCTTCTAGAAGCTTCGAGCTACCTTGAAATTCCCGCCATTCAGCCAAGCGACGAGGGCGTCCAGGAGTTGCGCGGCGAGATCGTGCGAGATCTCCGGCTCTCGGCGGACGAGCGCGACGAGCTGCTCGCCGAGCAGTTGGCGCAGCCGGAGGTCAGGCCGGCTGAGCAATGGCAGGGCCGCCTCCAGGGAAGCCGGTTGCGGGTAGTGCGACATCTAGGGGGGATGAAGTACAACTGTCAAATCATCATTTCAGCTAATTGGTGTCCACTGCTGGACAAAAGCCTCCCAAGGAGCGCCAACCATTAGCCCCTTTTCACACGTACCGGTTTCCGCCGGTCCGGTGGTGCGGTCCGGCGGCGAAATGTATGGCCATGTACGCTCGCTTTCATACGTGCCGGCGGGAAACCGGGCAATCGGCCATACATTTCGACGCCGGGTATCCGGCGCCGGCCATGCGCAAACCGGTAAAAAGTGTGAAAAGCGGCTTACGGTCTAGGGCAGCCTGCATCCATCTACTGCCAGCCATCTTCTTTAGATCATGTCAATAATAATAATAAATTGTGGGGCACAATTCACACACGGTTATTCAGTCCCAAACTAGCCAGAGCCTGTACTATGGGTACTAAACCACTGATAAACACACTTAAATAAATATTAAACACCCAGACACGAAGCCAACAGACATGTTTATGCACACAAATGTCGGCCCCGATCGGGATCGAACCCGCGACCCTCGACTCAGAAGGCAGGGTCACTACCAACTGAGCCAACAGGCCCGTCTTACATTACAATATAGTCATAAAAGCACTCTATAATATGGGTACATGGTTTTTAAGGTTCCGTACCCCAAGGATAAAACGGGACTCTTAACGGGTCTATTTGTCTGTCAATCTGTCACCAGGCTGTATCTTATGAACTGTAATAGTTATGAATAAAGGAAAACTAAAGAATAAAGATAAAAAAAAATATTTTTTATACCTAGTTAGACAGTTGAATTTTTTACAGATGATGTATTTCTGTTGCCACTATAACAACAAACACTAAAAAACAGAATAAAATAAATATTTAAGGGGGTCATACAACAAAGGTGTTTTTTTTTTGCTGCTTTTATAGATTATGGTACGGAACCCTTCGTGCTCCGACTCGCACTTGGCCGGTTTTTTGGAACTGGGTCAGTCAGTGCAAGGACGAAATAACAGGCAAAGGCTAGTAAAATTTTGTACATACATACAGCTCACGCCTTCTTCCCACAGGGGTAGGCAGAGACGATGGAACGCCACTTTGCCCAATCCTCCTTTGGTTCCTTCACAGCCGTAATCCTTTTCATGCACACTCTGTTATTCTTCGTACTCCAGACCCCAGCTTTTTGTGACGTCCTTCAAAAAGCTGGGGTCCGGAGTGCGAAGCTAATAATAATAAAAAGGTCTCACCGTTTACCACAATAGTGTATCTTCTAAGTCCTGAGCGACTGTTGTCACATTAAAAGTCCAGCTCCAAGATATCATTTCACTTGCAATGTCCGCACTAACACTAACACTACACTAACACTAACACATCACAGTCGGCTCTTAGGCACAGCAGTTTGTCACATAGTTTGAACTGTTGGTTTTTGGCAGCGTCTGAAACAGAAAACGAGAGGCTTTTAGCTTTTTCTCCGAAAGGGTAGGCCGAGGTATTCGATTTCTTCAATTGCTGACGACATTTGTTGTATGATAAATTATAATGGGCCATTTATACGAGGCCATTCCACTAAGCCAATCCAAACTGCATACAAAAAAAAACTTGAGGACAATCCATTGCAGTGGACTCTCCATTTACACGAAGCCATTCGTGGATTGGCTTAGTGGAATGGCCTCGAATGAATGCTGAATGAATGAATGAATCTCGAATGAATGAATGAATGCTGGATTCGTTGAACTGAAGACAGGGCGCTATGATATGATACGCTCATTAGGGTAGCCCTATGTCCAGCAGTGGACAAATAAACGTAAGTAAGTAAGATCTATTTAATAGTACACCAATTAAAATATGCAACAAGTGACACAATGATAAAAAAAGGACAATGTCTTATGGCTAGGTTGATGATGATGATGAAATAATAATTATTATATTTATATAGGTAGTTCATGTATAATTTAGAAGTAATTGCGTTTTGTTAGCAATATGTAAATTAAATAGGTACCTATATAAATGAAATTTCTGGAAATTTCCACATTTCACAAATTCTTTCATCAATTGAAAGCTTCATTAGAAAGATTAACATAGGCTATATTTTATTCCCGTATTCCCACGGGAACGGGTGAAGGGGATATTTGTGATTCTACATTGGAAAGAAACAGTGAACTATCTAATCAAAATCATCTATGTACATATAAACTCTATATATAAATTTTAGCGGTAGTGTATTATAATACGTGGTATCTACCTACATCGATTACTATAAATAGTTATCAATGTAGATACCAAAACACCAGTTTTTGAAATTGTTGTCTGTCTCTCCGTCTGGTTGTGCACACATCACGCAGAAACTACTGGACGGATTTTTATGAAATTTGGTGTGTAGATAACTGAGTAGCCGGGTCAACATCTACAGTACTTTTTACAGCGGGAGAATGTCTCATTCCCACGGGAAAATTAAAAAACTGGGTAAAAGAGAAATACGTACTACTCCGAAACGATAACACATACAAACTTGAAATATGGTGAGTAGATGTCTCGTATGGCGCAGGCAACCGCTATAAAGGGATTTTTGGTAATTCCCACGGGAACGGGAATAAATCAACGAAGCTGGGCAGCCGCTAGACTAAAATATAAGGCACTATTGATGGTCGCCATTACCATCCGCACTTAAATATTCAACTATTTATAGTACTTTGATGTTCTCTCCAGTACTTTTGTTCGATTTGTCTATTTTGAACGCTTATAGATTCCCAGCGTCCGAGATTTCGTTCAACGTTGAGTTATAGCTTACCAGCTGTTCCGCGCGGTTTCACCCGCGTAGTTCCCGTTCCCGTGGGAATAAGGGGATAAAATATAGCCTACGTTACTCAGGGATATTCTAGCTTTCTAATGGTCAAAGAATTTTTTAAATCGGTCCAGTAGTTTTTGAGTTTCCTTGTAAGAAATTATAAAGAGGAGTAATTTGTATTCTTGTATTTTTTATGTTTGTAACGAATATAAACTCAAAAACTACTGGACCGATTTTAAAAATTCTTTCACCAACCGAAAGCTACAATATCACTGAGTAACATAGGCTATCACGTATCCAGACGGGAAACTACGCGGGTACAATATAATCACTATCACTCATTTATCACTACATAGTATAAAACAAAGTCGCTTTCTCTGTCCCTATATCCCTATGTCCCATATGTATGCTTAAATCTTTAAAACAACGCAACGGATTTTGATGCGGTTTTTTTAATAGATAGAGTGATTCAAGAGGGAGGTTTTAGTACCTATAAGCATTGCACCCGTGCGAAGTCGGGGCGGGTCGCTAGTTAGATATAAAAGGAATAATCAGAATCCACGCAGGAAACGCCGCTGGACTAAATACATGCTACATAAACAGCAGTTGAGAACAAGTTAATAGATTAGTCAGTCAGTAAATTTTCATCATTTAGGTATAGTGCAGTGATAGCCCGAACGGTTAAAGAGCCGGCCGAAAATCAGTGAGGCTCGGGTTCGAATCCTGGCATGTACCAATGAGTTTTTCAAAAACTTACGTACATATTTATCACTAGCTCGACGGTGAAGGAAAACATAATAATAATAATAATAATAATTTTTATTTGCAAGAAAATCGTGAGGAAACCAGCAGGTCTCAGAATTAATTCTGAGACATGTGTAAACAGACCCGGTCCGGCGATGGGCTCACCCACCACCTATCTCGTTTAGGGGTCTAATATATCTCGTGAAATGTGGGTATATCCAGTAATGGAATACCTCTGCCTCGGGGATAAAAAAGGCGTGAGATTATATTTATTTTATATATTTTATATTTATAAATTTTCATTTAAAATTAGTATTTGTTACCATTCCATTTCATTACGGAATTATCGAGCCTGGCAACAATTATCGGACATTTAAACCTACCAATTAAATGTTTACGGTGTTAACTATAATTTATTATAATCATTGTTGTGGGCGGTTTATTTCTCACACCATGTAATTCTCATTATGTGTGTTACGTTCCCATGGTTGTAAATAATAATTTGAAAGTTTTGTGAAACCTCCATAGATCATAAACAGATGTAATCTGTTCAAGATGCAACCTAATTCTACTTGGGACCATATTTATGTCAACACTATTTTTTTGTATTTAGAAAACGACTTCAAAAAAGGATGAGATTCTCAATTCGACCGTTTTTTGTTCGCGGATAACTTCGTCGTTTATAAGCCGATTTTGATTATTACTTCTTTGTTGGAAAGGAGATGTCCCAAGGATAGTACTATGACAAGGAAATCAGGATCTGAAGATGGCATCCTGGAGAAATCGAGGGTAACCTTCGACAATCGTAGTGGCGACTAGTGGTTCTTTTTTACTTTCCTGCATGAAGTCGTTTTTTTTTTTGTTCAAAATTATATTTTTTTGTATGTTTGTAACGAATTAAACTCAAAAACTACTGAAGCGATTTCTAAAATTCTTTCACAATTCTAATGAGAATGCTACAGCTCCAGTATCCCTGAGTAACATAGGCTACATTTTATTCCCGTATTCCCACGGGAACGGGAACTATGCGGATCAAACCGCGCAGAACCGCTAGTATTTGCATAAAGAGAAAGGGCAAGAAAATGGCTATGATTTATATATTATCCACATAAAAGCAAACACAAGTTCAGTCGGTATAAAAAAAATATTTGTATAAATTCAAAATAATATATTTTACTGTTGTCGAGATCAAATTACATAAATTATTGTATTCTGTAGACTTACTTGTGTAGATATACACAATCACATCTACACTAACATTATAAAGAGGAAAGATTGGTATTTTTGTTTGTATCGATTAAACTCAAAACCTACTGGACCGATTTAAAAAATTCTTTCACCAATTTATAGCTTAGTTTTCTCGGAGTAACATGGGCTATAATTGTTGAAATCTCACGGAAGAGCTACTATCATATAAATTGTGTAATGTAATAAACAAAAGGGTTTAATTTAATACAAAGTTTATTTTCTTCTCAGCAAAGAATTTCAATAAAAAGTTTGTTTTTAAAAATGTCTTTTACGACATATAATTTTTACTGCGGCAACTTTTTAAGCCTCCACATGGTTTGTGTTGTTAATTTCAAATCGTATCTAGAAAACTGAATGAACTCTAGGTGTAGTATTGGCAGTCTTCATAAAGACGATCGCCACATAAAATAAGAAGACTGTTTTTAGATATGACACAACACTGCATACAAAACTTTTTCTTTTTAAATTTATTTAAGACATGTATTCGCAAGGCACAAAGGAGGTCGCGGGTTCGATCCCCGCTGAGGGGTCAACATTTGTGTGCATGACCATGTCTGTTGGCTTCGTGTCTTGGTGTTTAATATTTATTTAAGTATGTTGCATCAGTTTTTACCCATAGCACAGGCTCTGCCTAGTTTGGGACTGAATAGCCGTGTGAAAATTGTGTGCCACAATTTATTTATTTATTATCGACATTATAAAATGCAATGCACCGAAAAAGGACAACTGATCATACTAACTGGTTAGCAAGCTCGGTCCCTTGTTACGTACTAAATAAGGTCGAAGGATCGGCGCCTACGCACCCGCTCATTGTTTTATTGCACTGCACTGGACATGGTGATAATCGTACATTATAAATGCTAAAGGTTGTCTATTACTCAACCATGTTGTAAGGTGCTAAAGATGGCCATGTACCTATAGCTATGTAGGCTAAGAATATCTACAAAGTAATTTTTCAATATGTAGGGCCTGTTGACTCAGTTGGTAGTGCCTCCTGAGCCGGAGGTCATGGGTTGGATTCCCGCTCAGAATCAATATTAGTGTGAATTAGAGATGCACCGAATGTGGGTTCTGCCGAATGTCGAATTCGGCCGAATGTTCGGTTCAAAAATCTGCCGAAGACGAACTTCGGCCGAAGTTCGGTAACGGGCCATTTACACGAGGGCAATCCACTAAGACAATCCACTAATGGGCCATTTACACGAGGGCAATCCACTAAGACAAGCCACTAAGACAATCCACTAACTGCATACAAAAAAAACTTGAGGACAATGGAATGGATTGTCCTCAAGTTTTTTTTGTATACAGTTTTAGTGGATTGTCTTAGTGGATTGCCCTCGTGTAAATGGCCCATAAGACTGCATACAAAAAAAACGTGAGGACAATGGAATGGATTGTCCTCAAGTTTTTTTTGTATGCAGTTTTAGTGGATTGCCCTCGTGTAAATGGCCCGTAAGACTACGCGCTCTTATGCGGATGAGGGGCCATTTACACAAGGGCAATCCACTAAGACAATCCACTAAGACTGCATACAAAAAAAACTTGAGGACAATCTATTCCATTGTCCTCACGTTTTTTTTGTATGCAGTCTTAGTGGATTGCCCTCGTGTAAATGGCTCGTAACGGACAGGTCACGACTCGTTACAACGTGTTTTAATTAGGTACCGCTTCCCTTTTCTCTAGTAAACTAATATGAAGCAATTTTGATGAAATTGGGCAAGTAGGGCTACTACTGTTAAATTGCTAATATCCTGAAAAAAAAACATAATTCCTAGGAGTTAGGAGTCATCGGATAAAACGTAAAAACGGAGTCGCGGGCATTAGCTAGTATCAATTTGTTTGACTTGTAAAACTTTAGAATTATCTTAGTGCAGAAATTGTGTCAATTTGTATAATTTGGGTTTTATTTTATACTACCAAACATCCGGTATCTGTCACTAAAGTTCGGGTATTTTTTACCGAAATTCGGTAAAAGCTGCCGAACTTCGGTTTTGCTGAATGTGAAACGAATTTCGGTGCATCTCGAATGTGAATGAACATGTCAAGTTATCAAGATGATTAGCTATCGTCTTTGTGTGCTCTTAGGCATCTTGTATGCTTGACTAACTACAGCCAGTGAATGAACCATATTACAAACAAAAATACCTATTGCATTAAAAACTAAAAAATACATATTTACATTATGTATATTGTATTTAATAGTGGATGTTTTATGGTTTCCATAAACTGCTGATAGTCTTATTTTATTTACCACTAGCTACCCGCCCTTGCTTTGCTCCAGTTTATGATAGTTGTTTCACTCACGTAATGTAAATAATATAACTGTACAGTATCATCAAAATCTGTTCAGTACTTTTTGAGTTTATTCGTAACAAACATACAAAAATACAAATCTTTCCTGTTTATAATCTACTATATAAAAATAAGTCGGGTTTTCCTTCCTGACGATTTAACTCCAGAACGCACTAACCGATTTCCACGGTTTTGCATTCGTTGGAAAGGTCTCGGGCTCCGTGAGGTTTATAGCAAAGAAAATTCAGCATTGCACCCGTGCGAAGCCGGGGTGGGTCGCTAGTATTAGAATAGATAATAATATAAGCCTATCCAAAATAAAAGCAATATTTTTATTACTAGCTTTGTAACTAGGTAGCAGTTAAAAATAGCTAACTCAGCATCCAGGCAGAGTATAAGATGAAATATTTACCAGATTTTTATGGTTAAGGTGACAACAATACAACTCTTAACACTGCATTCAATTTGGTATCAGTAGTTTTTGCGAGAAAAGCACAGAACCGTACACTATGGCAAACTCTAGGGGAGGCCTATGCTGGAAAGCAAAACAATCTTTAAGAAAAAAGAAAAACACTATTGTTGTAACTTAAATTGTATATTTAAAAGTAAGATTGTTAAATAAAGGCTATTATTATTATTATTAATGGAAGTTTTACAAGATCTATTACGCAGGCTGGTAATTATTAACTCATTTTAACCTTAACAATGACATATTTAGCGATATTACAGAACAGTAACGCCTCTATGTCACTGTGTAACTTTTCCTCCAAGTAAACAACATAATACACACATATATAATGTCATACACAAGTGATGTCACCAGCTATCAAGCAATTGAGACAGTTTGTATGACTCCATACATTTAATTTAACCTTGTTAGAATACCCGTGCCAATGTCAAGAAATTCATCAGAACTATCTAAAACCCACACACCTTGAAATATATGGAATAAGGCGGCTACTAAAAAACGAAGGTTTTTCAACAGATTCATCAATGAAATATGCAGATGACTCGGGCCCAGTGAAATGTCACAGCCCAAAGGAGATTCCAACTGATATTCCGCCAGAAATACTAAGGAATTATACAAAATAAGCTAGCATTATAGTTCACATACCAGCTCACAACTCGATGGTAACGAGAACAAAGCACTAAATCAGTAATTTGACACAGAAATGCCATTTGTGACCATTTCCATTTCTAGATCTGACCTTTATGACAACAACACTTCCTCGCACAATTTCGCACTACAGCACCAACTTAGGGTTTACTTACAATCGGAAACAAGTAAACGGCATCACAATAAATAATTTTCAACAGTTTTTTCACGATAAAAGTCTCACCATTGCAAAAATTACACGAAAAATTCAGCGAAGTCGCGCATGCCTGACAAAAATTTACATCACGTGACCTGTCATGGCGTCATTCGGTAAGTTTTTATTCGTTTCGCGTTTTGGGCATAGAATCGCAGTTGCATACAGCCTGAAATAATGTGTGCTTTATT
This sequence comes from Ethmia dodecea, assembly GCA_963855545.1. Taxonomy (NCBI): domain Eukaryota; kingdom Metazoa; phylum Arthropoda; class Insecta; order Lepidoptera; family Depressariidae; genus Ethmia; species Ethmia dodecea. The sequence goes on along the minus strand of OY979463.1, from coordinate 702,753 downwards.
TTCTCTTGTATTTCAGTTACAAGTTAAGTTCTAATTTGTTGTATGTATTATAGGGTCAGGCTCGGCTGGGGTCAAGAGCAAGCCCATTATTAATAAAAAAAAAATGCATTTATTTGTGGTAGGTAAGTATAAATGGGTAGTTGACAGCATCGAAATTAAATTGCGAGTAGTCATACAATAAAAAGATTATCCCAAAACACCTCAAAATATGTATTTCGATTTTCAATTTACAATTATAGCAAATTTAAAAATAATAAAACAATCAAAAAAAGTGCTGCAATTGAGTACTACAGACTATGACGTCACGGTTTGCTATTTCAGTACATTTTCCATAGTAAAATTTCGTTTTGACAGATCGTAAAAAGTAACTGATTTGACTAGGTAGGACACAACCCTAATACGAGAATTCTATTCATCTATTGTCTTCGTCTATATATGTCTTCTATCAATGCGTTTTTTCACTTTTTTCCAAGTTTTATTTAAAAGTATGTATTAATCTCTTGTATACCTTACTTTTATTCTGTGATTTCGGTTTGAAGTGCAGCCTGATTTTCAAACTTCGATTACTAGGATATTGTAGCAAAGTGAAACCCTCATAGATAGTAAATAGCAGTTTTATTGTAACAAAAGATAAATATTAGAAAAAAGTATTGTAAAAAAAATTTAATAAACTAAAAAATAAACGAACATGGCACTGTTCTGAAAAATGGCGCGAACTCGCCACAACTTTCACAGTACTCCAGAACGGGTATGGCGCATATTGGCGGACGATTGCGTTTCATTTCACAAAAACAGTCTGTATCCTCATCATCTGGCACTCCTACTGATCTTGGGTTCCCATCTACAGGTTGTGTAGCTTGTTCTGCGTACGAAGGAGTTACGACTCTATCTGAAGAAACACCCACGGATGCAGTCTCAGGAGTTCGCGTGGGAACTCTAAGGAAAGATGTTGGGCGCATTTGAGAATACATTTGTGGATCAACTTGTGACTGGTACTGCCCTATTTGTGGTTGGTATTGCGGCTCCACTTGAGACTGGAATTGTTGTCCGATTTGGGATTCCATTTGTCCTATTTGCGACCCTTGTAATGCCATTTGTGGCAACGTGTATTGTCCTATCGGTGTTCTTATTCGTGGTGGCATTTGTGGACTCATTTGTGATCCCGTTTGAGGACGTGCACCCATTTGTGGACCTACACAACTTGAACCAGGACATATAGGCGAACAAGGCATTGGAGCGTATTGTGGGCTACCTGGATATTGACCAGGTGAGATTTGACTCCTATCATAAGTACTCAATGGTGTATTGGCATCTACCTGGTTTGTAGCCGTTGTATTACGCAACATGGGTGGATCAGCTACGTGAGGCCTGTCTTGACCTAGAGACCTCGTGGAACTGAGAGGTACATTGGGTTCAAATCGCAAATATTCCACATCTGACAGATCCAGGCTCCTGTTAGCTCCACCCCTTTCTTGTGGGCTAGCATATTCTCCTAGCATTGACCTGTATTCTCTTAGAACTAGGGGACCGTGGTATCTTGGGTCACGGGGTATCGGAGTTGCTGGTAGCAACGACATCCACGGGCCTGATGCTGAGGCCGCATAGCTCTCTTCACCAGGATATTGAGTACCAGAAGTTCCTACTGGATAGCCTGGAAATCCAGAAGACATTCTGCTTTGTTCCAGCTGCCTTGAGGGTTCTAACACTCCAGAATTATACTCTGGCTGTCCAGGTTGACTCACAGGAGTCCCAGGTCTAGGTGGAGATCTGAGTATTTGAGCTGCAGCTCGTTCTTGAATTAAAAGCGCTCCAGTGTCTGCAGTATTCCACGGGTGGACGCTATCACGGGTAATGTGTTGATCTGGTGGTTCATGGTCTGTTAATATTTCCCTTGGTGGCTTTAATGGTTGAGGACTAGCTTCGTCTATGATAATAATTCTTCGACTATAAGCTTCACGTTCTGAATTACCTTTACGGCCTGGAGCAACTAAAATGCTACCAGAAATACCATCTGTTGCACCAGGGCCATCTGTGGTTTGACGACGAGCAGGTGTAGTACTAACTACAGGAGCACTAGGTTGCCCAGCTTGATTTCTTTGAGCAGATCCTGAGACTTGCGAACCGCGACGACTTCCAGCACCAGCTCTTACTCGTGTATCTGGTGACTTTACAGAGGAATCTGGTTCCACTTTTGACTCAATCACGTCAGATAAATTAGATCTTCGAGTGCCTCTAGAACCTGTTAAATCATCAGAGAAGTGCTGCAGTACTGGACTCTCGGGTACTGAGATGGATTTGTAAAAGTCCATATCTTGTTTCGACCTTGGAATCGGCTTGTGCTCCTCTTCTTTTTTGACGCGTCTTAAATCAATTTTCGAATAGTCTTCAATTAAATCCTTTATTCCAGAGTTACGTGCGTTTTTCTGTCCAGATTGAGACTGCTGTCGTTCTACGCCTGGCTCTATTTTTATCGGTCTCCTACCAAAATCACTGGTGCGACCAGTGCCACTGGTGCGGCGACCAGTGCCACTGGAGCCACTGAGCCGACCTGAGCCTCTGGGACCTGTGGTACCTCCTCGTTCACCAGTTCCAGATGAATATCTGGTTATACCAGGTTCTTGCTTGATGGGCATAGAAGTCTTGACCTCATGAGGACCTCCCTGGCTACCGATACCAGAATCATCGGGGGCTTCTGTAGATTGAGAAGTTCCTTCTTGCTTGATCTTATATTGATTGTAATCTAAAGGTGTTTTAGTTTGAACTGACGGAGGATAATGGTTTACACTACTGCGAGATGTTTGCCTTACATTAGGCTCTTGTTTGATAGGTGTAGATGACTGACCTGCTCGAATAAAGTGACTGTAATCTTGAGGTGTTTCGTTTAAATCAGGCTGATTCATAGGACCTCCAACACCATAAGGACTCCCTAGTGTTCCAGGACGATACTGGTTCACACTACCCTGCTCTTGCGTGATCGGTGTGGATGTTTGACCTGCCTGACTAAATTGTCTGTAATTTTCTGGTGTTTCATTAAGATCACGATGACTTCTGGGACCTGCAACACCGTAAGGACTGCCTAATGGACCAGAAGGATAGTGTTTCACACTACTTGGAGAACTTTGTCCAGCTGGAAACCCATGATCACGAGGTGTTGCAGGTTCTAACGAATACCACTTGCCACCGGTACCCGCTGAAGAATGAAATGAACTATCTGGAATCATACTAACACCAGCACCTGCAATTGATCTTCTAAAAGTTACAGGCGACTGAGGACGTGAAGCAGGCTCTTGCTGATTAGGTGTAGATGTTGGAACTTCTCGACCGAATTGATTGTAATTTTCCGAAGTTTTATTCAAATCACGCGGACTAATGGGTCCACCAACACCAGAAGGACTACCAAATGTCCTAGGAGAATATTGTCCAAGACCACTCTGAGGTGTTTGTACTTTTGGAAGTCCTTGATCACGAGGTGTGACAGGTTCTAATGTATACCATTTGCCACCAGTGCCTGCTGAAGGATGAAATGAACTGTCTTGGTTTATACCAGCACCATCAACACCTGCAATTAGCCTTCCAGGAGTTACAGGTGACAGAGGACTTGAAGCAGGTTCTTGAATCCGTGTAGATGTTAAAACTTCTCTACCGAATTGATTGTAATCATCAGGCGTTTTATTTAAATCTCGCAGACTCGTATGTCCACCAACACCAGGAGGACTACCAGATATCCTAGAAGAATATTGTCCAAGACCACTCTGAGGTGTTTGTACTTCTGGAAGTCCTTGATTACGAGGTGTTACAGGTTCTAATGTATACCATTTGCCACCAGTGCCTGCTGAAGGATGAAACGAACTGTCTTCATTATCATCAACTGCTATAGATCCAGGTTTTCCAGAATTCGTAGGTAATTGGGGACTTTGAGGTACTAGCATTGGTTGTCGACTTTGTAAACTGGGTTTTACTGTTCCCGCTTTTCTAACCGGTGGTGCTTTTCTAACAGGCTCGCTCTGTTTAAGATTCTTAATAAAGTTATCAATTCTACAAGGACTAACTTCTCTACCTAGTTTTCTAAGGGACTTAGTAATTTCTCCTTTCATTTTCTGGGCATTTTCCGGAGTATGTCTTTCCATTTCCATTTCATTCAGTCGTTTTGCTAAACTTTTCAGAGCGTCTGTCTTTTTCCACTTAATTTCTAGGTCGTCATTTGGAAAGACGTCATCAAATAGATCTGCGACTTCATTCTTCATTCTGATTTCTAATACTTCATTCCTTACTGCGTTGTCATTTGGCGATTGAACTTTTAGCATTTGGCAGAGCAGTTTATTTCCTTGCAGCAATGAGTCTACGTGCTCGGCGCTCTCTTCTTTATCAGTCATTATTTTCGCTAGATATTCCGTCAGCGCTTCATGAATTCTCTTCTTATAAAAATGCTTGCCTTGCTCGTCATGTCTGTTATAATGGTACTCCAAGTAACCCTCAACTATTTCTTCTCTCAAAAAAGATAATAATGCCATTTTCTCAGATGTCATGTGCTTGGGTTCATTCAACACCTTAGCCACAATTTCGTGTAGATCTTTTTTAAATAAAACCCTTTCCTTTTCGTCTTGCCTCAGAGGTTGTAACGATTTAATAGCATTTTTTAACATGTTTTTTCTTTCGACTTTACTTTGTACAAGTTCGTTGCTTTCGGGAAGAGAAGACAGTAGCTTCTCGAGCTCAGTGTCAAGCAAGTGTCCTTGTAAAACGTCGTCGTTCAAGGTGTCAGGGTTAGTGTTCAGTTCACTTATTTTCATTACGATTTTGGTTGCAAGATTGTCTCTAATAGCAGCTGCTTGTGATTGATCCTCTATTGGTAAAGGTAGTTGCTGGCACCATTCTTCAACAGCTTTCAATACTTCTTGCGCATATTTTTTTGGTGGTGCCACGTCTGGGACATACAGAGGTAAGCTACTCGCCGATGGGCTTATCCATATTCTGGTGTGCGTCGGTACAGCAAAAGTTTCAGTTCCAAATATTCCCTTCAATTTACTGGTGTTGCCTTTAGAATTAGGTACCTTACCGAATTTTCCATTATCTGCAACGATGACGTCTCGTTCTGTAACGCATTTTCTATCTTCAACAGTTGATTGTAGTCTAGTTTGCAAAATGTTTGCCAGTTCGTTAGTTTCATTTTGGTCTTTAGTCATTAAAGGAAGCTTTTTCAGCCATTTTCTTATTTCATTATAAATTTTTTCTTCGGAATTTGAACCACATCTTTCGAACTCACGTATTCTCTTAGTCAATGTGACAAGCATTTGATCGCGTTCTAATAACTCGTAGTAACTTTTTGGATCGGTTATTGGTAAACTTTGAAACCAAGCATCTATTTCCAGTCTAGTTTTAATATCTTCAACCTCATCTTTTAAGTAAACAGCTTCCGGTATAGGAACTTTGTAAAGGGAACAGTATAGTTCGTTAAACATTTCCTCATTTGTCAGGGGTATAGCGTTTCTTGCCTGAACGCAAGGAAAATATTTATTAATATCTTCTTTTATTTGATTTTCGTAATTGATCTTGATAGTGTCATCGCCGTGGTCAAAGTTGGTTATTATAAATAGATTTGCAAGGCATTTTTTGTATAGTTGGAATCCTGGATCTTCACCAGACGTTGGAGGCATAGGGTGTGGGATTGAAGATTCAACCATATTCTCAAGTTTTCTCTTATACTTATTTCCGATCCCAAAATCTCTAATAGCTTTTCTAGCTTCCATTATTTCTTTTAATAAATTCGATTTAAGTTCGTCCTTTCTCTTATTGCATTTTATAGTACTGAAGTATTGATCTAGCTGAGAGTCTATTTCATATTGTAGCATATCGCTATATAAAAAATCATCGTTTTGTAACCCTGGATTGTCATTTAATTCACCAATTATTTGGAAAATTCTTTTAGCAATTTCGTTTTTTGCTGCTTCAATTTCGTTATCACTTATATTCTTCTTTAAAAATGGTAGTCCATTGCACCATTTTTCAATAACGTCTACTAATACAGTTCCTGGGTTGCACATTGGACCGGCGTCTGGTTGCTTAGCTGTTTTGGAAAAAAAACTATTTTGTACATCTTTATTTTTTTGTGAGCTCGTGGAAGGTGGTTGGTCTGTTTCTTTTGTTTTAGATTGTCTACCTACCTTCTCCATTCTATTTTTTAATTGCTGGGTTACAATAGGTAAGTTTATTTCTTCTTTTCGAACTAGTGGTAACTCTGTTATCCATTTATTGACATAATCATCAAAATCTTTATCAGTTTTTTCATCTTTTGGATTGGCGTCCTTCTTCATACGGGTATAAGACATAAATTCGGCTAAATTACTTATCATTTGAATTTTTAAATCATCTTTGGAGGTAACTAAAGGCAAATTCTTGAGCCATTCAGAAATTTCCGCAGCGTATTCTAGTTTTAAGTCGAATCTTTTAACTGAATCATCTTCAGGTTTTGGTAAATCATTCTCTTTTACCGTCGCAGCTTTAGATACTCTAGGTTCGTCGATGACCATTTTTTTTACCTCTTGTAACAGCCTCGCTGACCACGCATCCATCTTTAACTGATCATCAGCTATCTCCTGTGCGTTAACTTTAACGTATTGTTCAACGAAATTGCTTATATCAGGTTTAGCAGCGCCACTTCTATTTAAGCAATTACTCTTGCTCACAACTGTATATTCGATATAGGGTCGATGAGATACTATTTTTGTTAGTAACTGATCAATCATGTATGTGACATATACTTTTTGATCGGGTATTATGGGTAGTAGTTCCATAAATGAGCAAATTATTCCTGCTAAGTAGTTGTTATAGTCCATTGCGAGTGGTGTATGAACTCTTTCTACCTCAACATCAGCTATATTTTTAGCTAGATCAGTAACGAATTCAACTCTGTCTTTATTACCAATACTGTTATAAGAAACATTGATTGGTATATTCTTTAGCCAGTCGGATACATCTTCAATGTATAGTAATTCTATGTCCAACATTTGCGGTGAAAATTTGTCGTTTGGATTTTTGTATATCTGCTGAATAGCAGACGCATTTAGATTACGTAATTCACTTTTTAGTAGCTGAGCAAAAGCTCCTCGAGCCATTGTATCGTCTACATCGTAGTTTCGTTGAATATATTTTATAATGAAGTCTTTCATAGTTTCGTCTTTATCAGTGCTGTCAATATTGGCGGTTGTAATCTCTTGCACTGGTTTTGGTTCAGCTCTTTCTTTTCTTTGTTGAACTTTTTTTTCAGTTTTCGCTTCTAGCGTTTTATCTTGAGGCAATTTCTTTATTCGAGTCGCTAAATGTTTAGATAGAGATCTAATATTTTTCTCGTCTTCAGTCTTCACAATTTTTTTTAGCCACGCAGCTATATCTTTGTCTATTCCTGATCTCTTTTTTACTAACTTTGGTTGTATAGCAACAGCGAGTTCGCTTATCATTTTGTCTTGAATACTTGGGTCTGTGGTTTTATAAATATTCTTAGGTTGCTCATTCATCCAAATAGATATCTCGTCTTCCAAAATATCTTTCGACTTTGGTACAAAGTCTTCTTTACCGCCGAGTTCTCCTCCCATATGTCTTAAGTTGTCCATTACTTGTCTCGAACCATGTTGTGGTCTTATCAAATTAGGGATATTTATTTCCTTTAATTGATTAACCAACTCTTTAGTTTCACGTTCTGGATTTATGACATTTTCTGTAACTTGAAATTTTGCAAGCCATTTACAAGTAAAATAAGGTATGTACATATCTTTATCAAGATGTGGATCTGATGTTAGCTGCTGACTCTTCACATAGTCGGTAATTTCTCCAGCAAAGTCGTTCACCATGACTTCTTGGTAAATTTTATCTTTTGGCACATTAAAGTTTCTTGGTAAATTATTCAACCAATTCCATGTCATATTTGCAATACTGTCTTGGTAAGATTTTTCTTCTGCATTTAGTTTCGGTATATCTTCCTTCAACGTCACTTTCTTTGGAGTTGAAGAAGCGATTGGAGATGAAGTTGGTACACTTATCTCTTGTTCCGATGTGTAAACCGATATAGTCCCAGAGAGACAAGTTTTCAGTAAATTATCACCACCATGGTCGTTACTATTCATAATTGTAACAATATCCTTAATATTTTCTATTATACCGTCTATTATAGCAGGGATTTCGTCATTATTTAGTTTTCTAGAACCCTCTAAAATACTACAGGCGTCTGATTTAAATGCGGTATCGTTTCCTAAACAAACAGCATTGAGTTGATTATATAGAACTTGAGTTATATCCTCTGCAATGTCATTGTCCTGCCCAACATTTGTGTTATCTAAACAATCCTTTACCTCTTCCAATATGTCTTGTTTAAGTTCAGCTTCATTAAGCTTTGATGTGCGACCATTATCAGTTTGCTGAACACTCGTGTGGACCATCACTCCAAGGGGCCATTTGCGAGTGACACCACTGCTCTCTAGTCTTGCTTGGATTCCGAGAAGTCTATGTGCCAGATCATCTGAAAATTTGTTCATGAACATCTTCCTATTACCAGGCATTTTGATACAAACAGACAATTCTTGCATAATTTCTAAGATTTTAGATTTCAATACAGCTTTGTTTGTATCGCTGCTTGGTATGTTGAAATACGGCTTTAGTCTATCCATAAGTATATCAGTAAGGACTCTTTTAGTTATAGGTCCGGTCCCGTCTTGATGTAGAAGGTCTAGTTTGTTTACCCAGTCCGTGATTTCGGCTTCAATGCCATTGCTGCAAGAAATACAAGATTTGTTACATGGACCTTTTTTGTCACTCACCACCGTCCCTTTAGTTTCATTGGTACAAGCACACAAATTACCACTGGCGACAGTACATTTTGTTGTGTTTTCACTTACTAACATTGCTCTTTGACCATTTCTACCACTCCCTCCTCTACTACTGCGACGGCTACCTTGATCTTGGCTACCTGTTTGTTTTGAATTGCCAACAATCGTGTTGTAAAGCATTTTTCTGTTAATGTCATCAATTTTTTCCCATAGATTATTGCGAATATTGTTCCGGAACGCTATTTGTTCTCTTCTATCATTAGGATACCACATATCTAAAGAATCGATACATTTGTCTATCTCTGTATTCAATTTTGCTTTGTATCCAGCCGTATCAGCTTCATCAGCCATGGATTTTATGACTTCTACTAACTCGTTGACAGCGTTTTCTGTTTTTCGAAGGGTATCAGAATTATCAGAAGGGTATAGCGGTACTTTTAATAGCCAATTTTTTACTTGTTCTTGGACGTCGTTTCTGTAGCCACGTAAGATGTTTGAGGGTAACACAGAGTGAGTTTCGGTGTTTTTGATCGGAATTCCTCGGGTTTTTTGCTCATTGTGTCTGTTGCTATCCAATCCATCATCAGTGGTGTCTTTATTATATATGTAATAAGTGTTACCGTTGTTCCTACTATTTTTATCATTTCTTTTGTAATTGCCAATGTTTTGATTATATGCGTTATTGTTATCGAGAGTACTTGCATCGTTTTTGTCATATCTTTTCACAGTTTTCGTTGTTTTATTTCCATTCATTTTATTTCTAAGTGATAAATCATTTCTGTTGTTATTTCTACCATTTCTCACGTAGTTAGCATCTGTTCTAGTGTAGTTGCTGACAGTGGCATTTTTATCGTTTAAATTGACTTTATTGTCTGCATAGCCACCAACAGCTTTGTAGGTGTAGCTATTATCAGTAACATCGTCTCTGTGATAATTGTTCGAAAACGCGTTATAGTCTTCGCTAATTTCGTGTCTCTTTTGGGCGCTTTGATCTCGTGTTTTTGGACCCGCGTTAGATTTTGAAATAGTTATATGACCGAGGTCTGTGAATGTGATCCTGGTTTGCGCTGAATCGTCAGTGTTCTCCGGGAAATTCAGGTATGGAACACTGCTGGTCTGAAAAAATAGCATCTCTTTGTTAAGCAGTTCTCGTTTATTTCGTGTATCTCGTAGACAGCTACAACGATTTTGATCAAATTTTGTATTTAGATGAGATTTTGATTATACCTAAACGGGTTTTATATGAAAAAAAGGCTGAGTGAGTTTCCCAATATTTTCAACATTCACTGCCGACTTTCACTCACTTGCCACATATGAGCTAAAACCCAATTTATACCTACAGGCCTACAGCAAATGAAATACAAAAAAACAATTTAACAAGTGGAGTTGTAATGATTTGCTAATAAGTGGACCTATAAATCCCTACTTGGAATCCAAACATTTTGATTTTGATCTTGATACCACATCTCTCTCTGGATTCCCAAAGCCAAGCAGCATTGAATCAGCAAGGTTATTGACAGCGGGGATTCTTGACGACTGCATTCTAACTTACTCTGAAGTCGTCTGCTGCAGGAGTGCTGTGGTGCTGGAACCTGTGCTTGTGGAGACGCTGTTGCAGAGATGGGCACTCTGTCGGGCCGCAAGTCTGCAATCCAAGAATTATCCAGACTGTTAAATTTGAAACAAAAATGCAAACCTACTTCAACGAAAAGCACTGAAAATGAAAATGTATTTATTTCTTATCTAATTGAGAATTACACTGAAAAAAGTCAATAGTCTACCTACTAACAAGGCACACTAAACTCGTCCATGAAGATTGTCTAAATGTAAACAGCAGCCCATCTCCACCGACGAATTGCTGGTTCCAAATGCAGTAAAGGAGAAGAATCAGCAAGAAACTCAAGGGCAGCTCTTTTTAATCTCATGTCTTAATAGTAAATACTCTAACGATCAAATAATTGAAATTCGCAAAAGCAGGGAAAATAAATACAAAAGATGTAAGTAGATGATAATAAAATTATGAAAGTAAGGTAGTATTGTGTCTGGGTTGATACAAACATAACTAGATTTAATCTTCTCAAAACAGCTCATCAAATTGGTAATGTAATGCACGTCAACGGCCTTGTACGTTGCGTTACGCTTTAGGCAAATGCTGGACTCCTTCTGATAGGGTTCTTTCATCCACAACTTCTTTACGTCCTTGGAAGTTGTTGGGGTCCTCATGGGACTTCTGGATTTTGATGGACTTTTTGCTCTTGCTAGTTTTGAAGTAGCTTCACCCTTTGTCCACTCCGCAGGTTTCGATCTCGCTGTTGAAATAACTTTTTTTAATAAACTGAATTCAAGCACATCACCGATTCATGGAAATTACACTTTACTCCAATATTTAAGTCTATAGCTCTGGTTTCTTCTACTCTACGACAATGTTTTTTGCTTTAAAATCTTATGGTGTACCTAATAAGTTTATACCAGAACTTCTGGTATAACGGTTTATTCTAGAATATATCGTGTGACAAGTAACATAAGTATACCTAATATCATTGGTGTGACACGTGTCAAGTCACACCACGCTATACCTTAATGTATTTGTAGGTAACATCTTGGCACACCAATTGTCAAAGAGTTTCTAACGATTTAGGTCTGTGTTAAGGGTTTGGTTTCCGCACTTAGTCCCTAAAGCGAACCATATTGCACGTGCACGATAAATGGGCCATTTACACGAGGCCATTCCAGTGAGCCATTCCACTAAGCCAATCCACTAATGGCCTCTTGTAAATAGAGACAGTAAACTGCAATGGATTCTCCTCAAGTTTTTTTTGTATGCAGTTTGGCTTGGCTTAGAGGATTGTCTTAGTGGATTGTCTTAGTGGATTGGCCTCGTGTTAATTTCCCATTAGGTCTTTAGAAATACACCCAACTTTGCTTTGTGTATACTTACGAGGGGAAATGGATTTGGAGCGGCCGTCATTCCAGATTTTGAACATGGTCTTCTGTTTGCGAGGAGTCGGAGGGAGGGGGCTGGCATAGCTCTCTGTTGAACGAAATATAAACATTAAAAAAAAATCTCACGCCTTTTATCTCCGAGGGGGTGGGCAGAGATATTCCATTTCTGGATATACCCACTTTTCACAAGATGTTCTTTGGACCCCTAAACGTGATAGGTGGTGAGCCCATCGCCGGTCTGTTACACATGCCTCTGAAACCTTTTCGACAAACTTATTGGTACAAGAGAGTGCTGAACAATGTTACGGTTGACATTTTATATAGGTTGTTGACCATAAATGAAAATATTTGAATAGAATGGAGTTAGTGAATTCACAGAACATTGTAACTCAATTATCTTAGTGAATAGATTTGGATACTGACACTGACTATTGGATTGGATGATACTGAATACTGATACTGACGGGCCTGTTGGCTCAGTTGGTAGGTAGTGACCCCGGGTTCGAAATCGCAGGTCGCAGGTTCGATCCCCGCTCGGGGCCAACACTTCTGTGCATGAACATGTCTGTTGGCTTAGTGTCTGGTCGTTTAATATTTACTACCTGAATGCGTCAGAAGGAAGGTTATGTTTTAAGTATGTTTATCAGTTGTTTAGTGTCGATAGTGTGCGATTTGTGACACAAGTTGTGTCCTACAATTATTATTAATTATTATATTGTATATTGGACAACACCGGATACTGATAATGACTACCTATGGGATTATACTGACTATCGGATGATACTGGATACACTGCATTTAGATGATAGTGATACTGACTTTTGGATGATACTAAGGACCCTTTGAGAACGACTGGCTCCTCATCATTCGTCACCAGAAACGCCACTGCACCTTCGGAGGGCATACTGCAGACCACAATAAGACTGAGTTGTTCATGAAGCACTAAAATACAGGTGTTTTTAAAGTTTGATAAACATTTTCGCTATTTACAGATTACCTGACATTTTGATGTTGATATTTGAACGTTTATTTAGAGCAAAGAGTTTTTGTAGATTTATGGTATATGGACTCTTCTGTCTAATCTGTCAATTATAAATAAAATTCTGGTTGTTTGTAAATAAAAATTAAATTAATACCTATGCTCACGCTTTTTATCCCCGCGGGGGCAGGCAAAGGTATCCCATTCATGGATAAATCCAGTTTTCACCAGTATATTTTTAGACCCATAATCGTGACAGGTGGTGAGCCTATCGCCAGACCAGGGTACATCCTCAGAATCAAATCTGAGACCTGCAGGTTTCCTCACGATGTTTTTATTCATAACCCTTAGCAATCTATGAAAAATACGAAACTGATTTCAAAAATTCATTCACTTATAGGAAGCTTCATTATCCTTGAGTAATATAGACTAGGTAGTATAATTTATTGTGGTACCTATTGATATCCACAGGTTCAAGAGAACATTAAGCTTTACACTTGTAGTGTGAGTCTGACCTCTAAAGCGATTGTGAAAAGAACGTTACAGAGTCCAATGTGTCAAGCTGCACGGGCTCTTATATGGAAAAAACATGAATTTGCGCAGTCAACGCCAGTGACGGTTCAGAACAACATCTATTAATCTTTACTTTAAGCAATACCTACAAAATACTCTTTCCATAGTCGGCTGAGTGAGTGCGGACTAGGCCATCATAAGTGATTAGTTACGTTTCCTATAAAAAGTAGGACCTATAATCTGGTGGCCGGGGGGTTTCCTCACGATGCCTGTAGCGTTGAGGTAGTGATAAATATGTATGTAGGTACTCTACGAGTACATAAGTTTAAGAAAGATTAATGTTGCTGTGAAAAGCGGTAGCCAAAAACATATAGGTCAACTATTCTTTTCTGAGCGACTGACGTAACTAAAAATTATAAGGAATTCTCCGTATTTATTTTTTTATTTTTAAAGAGCGAAAGAATGTCACATTTGAATTCTGCCCTATTTCTCCGGAAAATTTTTGACAGATCCAGTTGAACTTATCATGTCAGAGGTCCAAAATTCCAAATTTTCTATGTAATATTTCAATGAAATTCGCAATGTTATTTTGACTGCTACTTTCGAAGATAACGAGATTTGGAGGTTTTAAATTTTTTGCGAGAAATGTAAGTAGATATACTAGATATAAAAAATTACTCACGGTTTTATCCTTGAGGGGCAAGCAGATGTATGTAGCGACACTACATAGAACGCGCCAATAGACGGCCGAGTTCTAAACCGCACTATCGAAGCTTTCTAATGAGTTTGTATAAATACAACAAACTCAAAGTAAAATTCACTCATTAATTTTCTGTAGGTATGGAAAATACACAGAAAAGTCAATAGTCCAATAACAAGACACTCTAAACTCGTCCATGAAGATTGGCTAAATGTAAACAGCAGCCCATCTCCACCGACGACTTGGTCGTTCCAAACGCAGTACCTGAAAAGAGCCAGCAAGAAATTCAAGGGCAGCTCTTTTTACAGTCCAACATCAACCGTTGGACCGCGGTCCCCAGGCACGATCACCTCGCCTAGCGGAAGATCTTCCCTTTTCACGATGGAGGAGCATTCCACCTCCACTCCTCCATATGTATTCCATTCCTAGAAATACCCACTTTTGACTAGTAACATTTTTGGTTCCTAAATACCTACCTATGTCAATGTGTGTGGTGGTGAGCCCATTGCCCGACGGGCGTGCAGAATCAATTCTGGGCTTTGCGGGTTTCCTCACGACGTTTTCTTTCACAGTCGAGATAGGTACCTATAATAATAATAATATAATCTCACGCCCTTCATCCCCGCGGGGGTAGGCAGAGGCATTCCATCACTGGATAAACCAACATTTCACTTGATACATTGGACCCCTAAACGTGATAGGTAGGTGGTGAGCCCATCGCCGGACCGGGTCTATTTACACATGTCTCAGAATTAATTCTGAGACCTGCGGGTTTCCTCACGATGTTTTCCTTCACCGTCGAGCTAGTGATAAATATGTACTTAAGTTTTGTAAAACTCATTGGTACATGCTAGGATTCGAACCCGAGCCTCACTGATTTTCGGCCGGATCTTTAACCGTCAGGGCTATCACTGCTCTAGGTACCTATCTAGCTATAAATACAACGCGTCACAGAATAAGCGCAATTCCCCATACACCTCAATTAGTATATTAACATACAAAAAAGATGCAATCGTAATTTAGTTTTGTCTAACCAAAGGTAGCCCTAGGAGGTAACCCTAAATTCAGGTAGGCTAATTCATTTTTCAGAAAAATTTAACACAAAAATATCTGATATCGATTACCTAAGTAGTCGATACTGAACGAACTAGTTCCAGGAATTGCGCTTATTCGTAGAATTGCGTTGCATATTATAGAGGTACATGCCATCACCAGGATTGAGAAAGTTTCTCCTTTAGGCCCGGACCAAACAGAGAAGACTGGCAGGGCTGTTATCGCCCTGACGTGTGCTACTCCTTCTTGAGGCTGCTCAAGATGACAGTAAGCCATCATTTTACATATAGCTTAATTTCACTTAGAAATAAATAAAAATCTCACGCCTTTCATCCCCGAGGGACTACCCCCTACGCAGAGGTATTCGATTTCTGGAAATAAACTTGCGAGTTTCCTCGCGATGTTTTCCTTCACCGTCGAGATTGTGATGAATAGAGTAAGTTTTGAAAAACTCATTGGTGCATAGTATGCATGTATAGTTCCAGTGAACAGTAGTATGTAATCGCGAGACGGTTTGTCCATCAGTGCACGTATTATCGATAATTATTTTACTCTACAGCATATCCCCATTGACCGAAATTAGCGTGATGGAGGACAATGGAATGGTAGCCGTGGTACGAGGTCTGCGGGACTCATCACTAGCTGTCACGTTGCTCGACACAGCCGCGGGAAAGGAGTACACTCTAGCGCCCAATTCTGGTGAGACTGTCACGTTATGCGGTTAGTGTGACACAGGTAGATGAGGGACATACTGTCACGCTGCTCTATACCGTGGCTAGAAATTAGTATATCTAGCACCCAACTTTGTTGAGACTGTCACGCAGTGCGGTTAGCGTGACAACAGGCGATATAAGATTATCTGTCACGTTAATCGGCATTATGTTTGACTGGTTGTAGATCTACTCTTCTTTTTCTGCGGAGCGCCGCATATATTTGTATTCAATTTAATCAATCAATCATAATGCCTATAGCACAAAGACTATTCTTTTAATCAATTTGTTGCTGTCACATTGCGTTGTACTTTAACTAGCTTATGTCGAAAGACCCTTAGCTCAGCAGCGGGCTGTTACGGGTAGACGATTATATTGAGACTTTCTTTCCCAGTTCTCCACCCCCAAGCTATAAACGACGGAAGATATTCATACGTTCAGCGACAAATTCCTCCAGGACAACGGTCGGCTGCCGTCGACACCCACCCCAACAGATACGATTCGTCACTCTGTGATAGTGGGGCTCAAGCCTGCGATGGAAGATACGCTAGCGTGTACAAGGTACATTTATACTTCAGCTTAGTAATATTCTATCTAGGTATATCTAAGTATAATATAATTTAAAAAATTGGTTGTCTGTAAAGTCGGTTTACGGACGATAATTCTACGTGATAACGTCGTAAGAAAACATTCGTTCTCGTGCCTCTCTATCGCTTGTTCCGCGCTCTCGCTTGCACGCTCGGCTCAGGCGGAACGTGACAATGGGTCATGCTTTTTCGTGCGTGCAGCCGGCGTTCATAGATTTATAAGACTATAACACGTCAATAATAAGACTCGTGTATAAAAGAAGAAACTGTTTGGATGGCTGACTGATTGATCCGCGTGCAGCCAAAACCGCTGCGTCTAGAAGCGTGATTTTGTTTCAAAGTTTCCTTAGAAGACGTACCTAAGTGATTTTTGGAAATTCCAATTAACGCCGCTATGCATTCTATTAGTAATGGGACCCTATTCATTTTACAAGCTTTTATTTAACTTGCAATAGGTAATAGTTTGTTCGGGTGGAATCTTGCAAGTTGCAACTCAATTTTGAAGCAGATATCTTCACCCGATTGAGCTGAAATTTCCCATACTTAGGTAAGTTCGGCGACAGTACAATATTATCTTACCACCGAGCTGATCTGATGATGGATCCAGGAGGTGGATATCGCAACTCCTCAATGACTACTCGTAAACCCGTCGAGTTTGGACTCATTGGATTTTTTCTGACGCGTGCCATACGTACAAAAGCTAGTTTAGTTTAGTTCTATTTGATAATAATAATAATAATATAATCTCACGCCTTTTTTTTTATCCCCGAATGGGTAGGCAGAGGTATTCCATTACTGGAAATACCCACATTTCACGAGATATATTGGACCCCTAAACGTGATAGGTGGTGAGCCTATCGCCGGACCGGGTCTATTTACACATCTCTCAGAATTAATTCTGAGACCTGCGGGTTTCCTCACGATGTTTTCCTTCACCGTCAAGCTAGTGATAAATATGTACGTAAGTTTTTGAAAAACTTATTGGTACCTACATGCCAGGATTCGAACCCGAGCCTCACTGATTTTAGGCAGGCTCTTTAACCGTCCGGGCTATCACCGCTTATCTATTTGATTTCATAAAGATATACTTAGTGTACGGTTTTGCAATAGGTTGAATCATAAATTTTGCAGACCACGCACTGTAAGCTGAGACCAACGTCACCTCCTTACGAATTGACAGAATTTCCGCCGCAGCGATCTAACATTCGTCAGGGTGAGCGAATTCTTATTTAATCTCTAAATCACCATCATTATCAGATGATCCGGGCTATGATTAGATAGTAAAAAAAGAAATTTAAGGAGTAAAAAACCGAATAGCACTAAAAATACATTTTTTTTAGACTTCATTAGATTTTTTAAAAACCGATTTTGATCAAATTTAAATGAGTTCACCTCTGAAGTAGGATCTACCAAAAGAAAAAAAAATCAAATTTGGTTTGGCGGAATGATCGCGTAACATACATACAAAAAAAAGAGTTTGAGAACCTCCTCTTTTTTGAAGTCGCTTTTGAAAAATTATTGAAAAACACTTTACGTTTAACACGTACGCAACCGGAAAGGTGATGGATTGCAAGTGTTCGGTCTGTCCGAGTAATGTCCAGTGTCCTCATGTTCTAGTCAAGTCAAAGAAGACAAAATTCATATTTCTGTAGGTAGGTACCTACTTACTTAAAAGATACACTTGAAAACGTCAATAGTCTAATAACAAGGCCTCTAAACTCCTCTATGGAAGTTGGCTGAATGTGAGCAGCCCATCTCCACCGACGAGTTGCTGGTTCCAAATGCAGTACCCCGATAAGAACCAGCAAGAAACTCAAGGACAGCTCTTTTTAGGTCACGACAATTTTGTGGTCGGCGGCACTGGCAGCGGAGACACCACGTACAGGCCAGTGAGAGCTCGGGAAACGTTCAGAGGTGCTATGAGCTGGTCTGACCGAGGTACCTACAGTCATATGAATAGATACTCATTTGATTCTTATTATGTGGAATTCTGACGTTTCAAAAAGTAGACCGAAAGAAAGATACCACAAAGGGTTGTTACTACTGGAATGACAGTTGTCAGAATTTCAGATTTCACATTTTATTTCCGTATTCACACGGGAACGGGAAACAGCGCAGTTATGCATGTATTATTTTAACGTGGGCTTGTTACCCCAACTCGATATCTTTTCTGCGCCTATTTTGAGTGATAGTGGGAATGGCTCTACTTTTACCATCCCAGCTCCACCAGGAAGCCCAGCAGCGACTTGACGTCCTTGAGGGCTTCGGGGAGCGACCTCGGGGATCCAAGGTGCTTCGCCCGGTATTGAGCCACGCCTTCGCACTCCAGCAACACGTGCGCAGCCATTTCTTCTGCCTCCATGCACGAGGGGTCTGTCCGTGACACCTAAAGTGAACAGATATTTGTTAAAGGGACCGTGGCCTATTATGGCCCCAGTCACCGTACGTAGCTGTTTCCGGCTCAGGTTTATCAGGGTGCGGGAGAGACTCAGAATAGCTAGTATTGAATCAAAACATTTTGACTTCCTCATTTTCATCCTTTTTTCCGAAGGCTCGGTGTGCACTCCCCGGCCGTCCCGCCAGCCGGACTCCTTCGCAGACTCCCTCCGCAAGTATCCAGCCGTATCGCCCGATCGATCCGAAATCATCGAACGCCTGATAACTTACACGCAGTCTAGAAACTGTAAGAACTAAACAGTATAACTACAATTGGGTAGTTGCCTCTTATTAAATTGAGAATATTATTCACAAAACATAAAAGTGTCTAAATTGGGTCATTTTTTATATAATCTCACGCCTTTTTGTATCTCCGAGGGGGTAGGCAGAGGTATTCCATTACTGGATATACCCACATTTCACGAGATATATTGGACCCCTAAACGTGATAGGTGGTGAGCCCATCGCCGGACCGGGTCTGTTTACACGTCATGTTTGTTTGTCATTGTGTCATCTAACGAACGAAATTTCAAAAAATAATAATAATAAATTGTAGGACACAATTTACACACGGTTATTCAGTACCAAACTAGGCAGAGCCTGTACTATGGGTACTAAACAACTGATAGACATACTTAAATAAATATTAAACACCCAGACACGAAGCCAACAGACATGTTCATTCACACAAATGTTGGCTCCGAGCGGGGATCGAACCCGCGACCTCCGACTCAGAAGGCAGGGTCACTACCAACTGAGCCAACAGGCCCGTCAAATAAAGTATTGAGGTAGACTTTCGTGGGTCGCGGCCGATGCAGCAGGCAGCAGCCGCGCGCGATCGATCGCGTGCGACTGTCGCGCGCGGCTGATGCGACAAGTCAATGTATGAAAATGACAGACGTCGACCGCACTCGTCTGTCGCAGACTTCGGAAATGGCGCCATACATTTTCATGCGTTGACTATAATATTGTCGCATCAGCCGCGCGCGTCAGTTGGACGCGATCGCAACCCACGGAAGTCTACCTTAAAGGTTTGTAAATGTTGTCAGGTACAATCTAATTTAGTTTTATGATATGTCCATTCACGTTCCCGTGGGCATTTTACTAAATGTTTTCTTATCCGACAAGTATTTAAGGTTAGGTAAGGAATCTTCTGTCCTTTCAGGTCCTTAGCTTTAGTTGTTTTAGCTGTGCGTTGATGAGTAAGTCAGTCAGTTTTTTTCTCTTTGTATATTATTACCTATAGAGTATAGAATAGATTACTTACTTATTTCTTTAATGCTGCATGTTTTATAAAATAAAAAATAAAAATAAAATTGTGTTAGGTGTAAAAGTGCAGTATCATTGATCTCATCATGTTTCTTTAGATGGAAAAAGTCGCAACCAAACCACGTCTCCGACGCGAAACATAATCTTCGGAGAACAAGACGCGGATAGGAAACAGAGACGGAAAGCTTACGACTCTGAGGTCAGGGTCAGGCAGCGGAGCGATGATTCCCCCACCAAGGGTCCCAAGAGGGGGGACCTGGAGTACCAGAGGCCTGTGTTCTGCAAGAACTACGACGTGCGCCTCCTGAAGGACATGTCTAGAAAGATTCGGGACAATATTAAATATATGACGTCGTCGGTGAGTTTATAAGGTGTACGTTACGTTTGTAAAACTTACAAATACAAACGTACGCACGCACCTACTGACGTATGCACGCACTAATACATGAACGCACGGACGCACAGACATACGTTTAACAAATATGATGCACTTACTTATTGTTTCTGGAGTAAGATCTAATATATTTGTAATTTTTCCAGCCGTTCCACCAACCAAAATGTCCAATAATCCGAGAAAGATACGAACCAAACTCAGAACGAAAGATTTCAAGGTCTTCAGCCAATAATGTAAGTGGTTTTAATAATTTCTTTTGTCTTTTCTCACCTCCTACGTTATTCTTGAGAGTAAATAGAGTGATATCTTCTATCGTCTTATTAATACTTGTATCTGTGTAGTGTGTGTGTACCTAACACTTAGTTGGTCTCCTTGGTCTGTAACTAAAGATGCTGTTTGTTTTTCAGAGTTACAGTAATATGGTCCATTCAGAGATGCAAGGTAATTTTAGTATACTTACAATATTCTACCAATAATAACAGAAAATCAAATGCTATGAAACTATTACACGCACAGACACACCCCAACACATGGACACACACAAACACAACACAAAGAAACCTACTCATTTTAGTTGTAGATCTTTAATAAGTAATTAAAATTTTCTCAGCGGTTCCAACGGTTTGCCGCCAAGTTGCCACAGCTCCAAGAATTGATTCTTCCAAACGAAGCGTGAGTTATTACCTTTAATAACCCCCAACAATATACAGCTCAGCGGAGTGGCTACAAGAATCAGCTTCGAACTTTAAAGCACATGGATATATGGCTGAAATTGGCACACTGCGAATCGACGAAATTTGCTATCCCAAGTGACACAACTTTAATGCCAATTTCTGATATGTCTATGACTTTAGATTTCATTGTTGACTGGTATCGAATCAGTCGCTTCGCTTTGGTTTGAGTTTACGAGAATATATTAAGCAATGTTGAGGCTTTTAACAAAGTATTTTCAGCTATTGGTTCCACTTTTTGTAAGACTGGTTCTGTCAAACACCCTTAGGCAGTTAGATAATCAGGTTAACCTAACACCATTTTCCAATCCACTGTATTTTGATGCTATAAGTTTAGAAGACCGAGTAGTCTCGGGTGAATTAGAATAGGAGTCTGATCTCCTAGACTACAAATTGTTCCAGGTAGCCGTTCCACTATCCCCGGCTAGCTCAGAAGAAAGGCAGACAGTAGAAGGTGAAGTATTACAGCTTCAAACCAACAAAGTTTATATAGATTATCTTAAAACTAGCAATCCTATCCAATTCACTTCGAGTTCAATCGAATTTAGTCAAAAACGGAAAATGAAGAACCCAAGGAGAAGCAGATCCGAAGAAGTTGGAGAGAAGAAGTTGAAAATGCAAAAACTAATCGTGCAGAGACTTGAAGAAATCTTTGAGAGTAATAAAGGAGTTATGAAAGATGACGTTATTATAAGATTTAACACTAAATTAAAGATGTTTAATAAAAGTCATCTGAAGGGAAATAGAACAGAAATAAATAGCAAAAATAATACAGCACTGTATAAATACTGTGGAAATATAATCCCAAATTATAAGCGGCATGTTTTTGATAGCATTAAATATTTTACAAGCAGATATTCTACCAAAGTATACAGAGCAGAAGTGGGACCTTTAAAATTTCATGGAACTACACTTCAGGCTATCATTAAAGATTGGTTAGATGACATTCCTCTTAAGGCTTATGACTATTTGGGCGAACAGGTTGAAAGAGAATACATATACAAGTTTATTATGAACCGACTGAAAAGCTTTTCTGATAGACTGGAAATTGATAGACGTGGTCTGAAGTCTGAAATACTTGATTTACTTCAAGAGGTACCTTTAGAAATACCCGCTAGTATGAACAAACGCATATACTTATACAGATTAGCTTACAGTTTGATAGAAAAGCTACAGTGTGTCACCTACCAGAAATGTGTCACTCAAAGAAGAAAATGGATTATTAACGTGGCCGATGAATCAAAGTCAAACTTCACAACATACGTACAACCAACAGAGGCCGAGCTAAAACTATTTCTCAAAGATATACTAGGATGTTTCTATTCAAAATCTCGCATAGAAATCAGTGGCAGAAGAATCAAGGATACTGCAACCGAACTAGCTGATATATTACTAGATTCAATAGAAGCTCTAAACAATG
This sequence comes from Ethmia dodecea, assembly GCA_963855545.1. Classification (NCBI taxonomy): domain Eukaryota; kingdom Metazoa; phylum Arthropoda; class Insecta; order Lepidoptera; family Depressariidae; genus Ethmia; species Ethmia dodecea. Next base: position 680,202 of record OY979463.1, on the reverse strand, counting down.
GCCGAAAAGAACAAGTTGTAGAAGAGATGATACCAGTATTAGGAGTTTTTGGGAGACTCCCAGAGCATCAAGCTGCAAATTTAGCAAAACATATACTGAATAGACTGAGAGACTATATTTGTGATAAAGAAGAGTCTCATTTTGATTGTAGCAATAGATACGAAATGCTTTGCGAACACACAGAGCAAGAGTCAGTGAATGAAGCACTGATGGTTAATGATTCAACGGACGAAAACGACGAAAGCAACATAGAGTTTTATATGAGTCAACTTTCAGAAGAAATTGAAGAATGGCTATATAGTTTGCAAGAGGAACTTCCGCAAGCGCAGAATTACAACTTTAGGCGACTAGTTGCTCATGATCTGGCAGCTGATATTGTAAATCGACAGAAATATCTAAAAATAAACTATCTTCCTGTGTCTGAGGAGGAAGAGTTAGAACATTTAAGGCATCAAATTTTCAAATGGATTCACAGATTAGTTGGTGATAATAATATAACTCTGCTACATTACGCACCAGAGCTAATAAGGAGGATAAAAAGAGTTCCGTTTCCTGTTTTAGCTGATTTAACAAGTCCTCTTCAATATTATAATACCAACGTACTCACTTTTATGTCAGACGGTACAGGACCTAGTACCAGCACAGAACCTTACAGTGGCTTTCCAGAAAAGATATCAACTGAAACAATGACAATATCCTGTGAATTAGGCATAGATGACACGGTTGATCCAATAACGAATACATCCGAAGTTCCTCTGAGAGGTAGATTTAGTGAGCAAGGCCAGTTTTATTTAGGAACAGTTGATGTTAGACCAGTTCAAACACCAATCGCTGGACCATCGGGAGCAGGAAGCCTTGGGCAAAACAACTTACATCCTCATGCTGGAAATTTCCAGCCGACTGCTTCCAACTTCTTAAAACCTGGACCTGTATCAATAGAAGAAATTAATGCGGAGTACGAACAATTCCTCAGGGAATGGGTCCAAGAAATACCGATACCTGCATCTAACCCAGAAGAGGTTGCAATGGCAAATAAAATGAGGCAGGGTATTTATAATGGGATTTGGAGAGCTATAGCCAAAATAAAGAGTCAACCATTAACGCTCAGCAACCCTTTTTACTACGAAGACGTATTAGACGATGAAATTGAAGACTTGTTTTCAATGCTACCTCAGACACAAGAGCTAATTAATAATAAACATGGAATCAAAGTAAAATTGATAGAAAAAACTAGTAATCTGAACGAACAAATTAAAATGTTTCACGCACCTGAAGTCTTCAAACAGCAACTAATTGATAACATTTCTGTGTATATCCCAAGACTCACTACTCCTGAAGAAGGGGATCCTGTTAAAGTCTACGAAGAACTTCAAGTTCTATTGTTAGCTGATAATTACATACTCTTTACTAATTACAAGGAAAGTGATCCGGTAAAAGCAAATGTGTATAAAACTAAACTCATTCGAAAAACTCAGGAGTTTATTGAGGAGCTGAAGAAAAAACACGGTAAGGAAATGAAAGATATAGACGTGGAGTTTTATGTAAACGATTTTGTAAGTGCCATGCAACAGGTACCCTTGCCCAGCGAAGACACGATACACGAAGAAGCTGACAAGATTCTTCTAGGACTGGAGATTGAACAGTGGTACTCCGACTTGCCTATAGCTAAGAATGATGACATCACCGAACAACTGAAGAGAAAAAGATTAAGAGATGCTTTAGCTAAGAAAATCCATGACATGGAGAAATCAATGGATCTTAACGACAGTGACGCTGAGAGAGCGTTAAGGAATGAAGTCTCAATATTTCTTAACAGAATTCCATTGGGTAGAGACGAGAGTTTGAATATAAATTATATGGTAACTGAACTTACAAATCGAATGAAAAACAGACCTAAAGATCTCAAAGACAAAAGAAAGTCAATGGTATTGCAGGAGTCCGTCAATTACGATGAATTCAGCAGAAATATGCCAGGGTCTTCAAGCATGAATGAAAGAACACAACATGGGTACACGACTATTCACGACCTTGTAGATGCGACCGAGTTACCTTTTTGTTGCAAAATTCGACCTGAGGACCCGTCTATTCCGCTTTGCTGCGTACCACAAAATGTGTCAGTTGGGCCAGACCACGAATCACGATTGACGAGAGAGCAATGGGTTAGTATGGAAGAAGCTCTAGGACCAGTGACTCGTAATATAGCATCCACCGCTCCTGAACGCTTCAGGTCTCCTCCACGACCTCCATACCAACAAATTGAAGAAGAAAAATACCAGCGCAGCCAAGTGGAGACTGGAACACCGCGTGGAACGTTTCCGAATCAACGTTACCGAGGAGAAGGAACAACTCAGCCACATACACCTCAAGTCTTAGAAGGTAGACAGAACAACGATGCCACAGTGATAGGATACCGTGATGCAATTCCAAATCAACCACAGTGGCAAACTGAAAACTTTGGACCTGCATCATCCTTTAGTCCATCTCCACCTCAAGCATCACGGCGCACTTCAATCCATAAATTTCAAGGCTACAGCACTTTTGAGCAACAGCCTCTAGCTGCTTCGAGTCCAAAACGACGCCAAACTGGTTATCCGCCTGAGCTTATAAGTCCTGTACAAGCTGTGAAACCATCTACTGGAGACGCAATGAGCGCGCAACAGCAGTCAATGCAGTCACCTTCGATCCACGAATTTGCAGGCTACAGTACATTTGAACACCAAGTTCCAGCTGCTTCGAGTCCAACACGACGCCAAGCTGGTTATCCATCTGAGCTTATGAGTCCTGTACAAGCTGTGAGGCCATCTGCAAGAGACACTCCGGCGAGCAATGGATGGCAGTCAATGCAGTCACCTTCGATCAGGCAACAAAGCCCTGAACCAGAATGGTACACCATGGAAGAGACAAGAGCCCCAACGTTATTCAGAAATCTACTTCCCCCACCAGATGCCAATGCTAGCTTACCTATGAGATCCCAACCACATGATTCTGGATCTCAATCTATTCGCTCTTACACAGAGAGGACCTATACTGATACGAGTATGGGACAGAATATTCCAATGATATATCAGAATCCACATCGAACTAGTGGAATGGGTCCCAGACCCGAGGGGGGTTTTGGGGTTGGGCCACAGCCAGATCAAATTGTAGGACCAAGTTCACAGATAAGTGATTCATTTGGAGCTACACAGCCTCGCCCTGTTCTAGGCGTGAACGCTGGTCAATATCCAGGAACAGAACCTGGAATAACCAACTCGTTTGGGGTAGGGCCATCTATATCACGCCCAGGTTTAGGTTCTAGTCAAGTTGCTAGGCCCTTTCCGGGGTCTCGGATGCATTTTGAAGCAGGACGACCTCAAGGGCCCGGGATCGGTGGAGGGCCACCTGAAGACACTGGGATAGTTAACCCATTTGTTGGAAGTCCATATAGTCAAAGCTTAGGTCCAGGAATTGGTGGTCAGCAAAGAGAAGCTCAGTATCGACCAAGTCAAAGTTTCGGCCCCAGAAGAGATACTGAGATAGGTGGTCAGTCTGGAACAGAGCAACGTTGGTCAATTAGAGGGGTAGGGCATGGCATTATGGCAGGCTCATATCCAGGTCCAAGTATTCCAAATCAAGAACCATATCAAATTATACCTGGTCAAGTTAGCAGACATATCGAAGGTGGAGAGGTTGATGCTCGGACAGATGGCCCATTTGGGATGGAAAAAGGGTGGCCAAGTCAAAAACCTGTAGCAGACTCTCTGCAAGGCTCTTATAGAGCTGGTCAACCAGGGCCACGTGTCGCCCCTTATGAGGAATTGGGGACAATGTCAAGTGCTGGTGAAGCTGTTGGGGGTCGAAGACCTAGTATTCTTGCTAAAAGGCCTTATCAAGGAGTTCCTATTCAAGGAACTGGGCAACCACATCCAGGTCAAAATATGGCTCCTTATGAAGAGTTTGGGACAAGGCCAGGTCCTACACAAGTAACAGGTGGTGAAAGGTCAGCTGCACCCACCCAAGGGGTTTATCAACGCATTCCTGACGAAGGTGGGGGAACTGACTCTAGGATGGCTACTCCTGGGCTTAAACAAGGCAATCCAATTGAGAGACAAGAAGCAAGGACAGACACTTTGCAAAACTCATACGGAATCGGTCCACCAAATATGGGTCCTAATGAAGCTGTTGGAACAAGACCCAGTCAAGTAACTGTGGGTCAAAAACCAAGGGTTTCTATTCAAGCTCCTTACCGTAGCATACCTGATCAAGGAACAAGTAGACCAGGCGAGGCAGGTATAGAAGCAGGCCTTTATAGCCAAGAAAAGACACCTGAAGCAATTTCAAGAAGTGCTTTTCAAAATAGAGGCCCCAGTCAAGAGAAAGGTAATCCAGGTGCCCTAAAGATGGGTGCTTATGAGACTAATATCAGTCGGGAAGGAGAACCTAATCAAGTAATTACTGGCCCAGGAATATTTAGTCAAGACAGTGTTCCTCAAGGCACTGTACCAAATGTATCAGGAGCCGCTTCTAGTGGTCGCAATCACGAAGCTGGAATAGCTGGAACATCAAGTCCTTGTCATAGTGGCGGGCAAAGTGTAGGTGGCCCATGTCGAGGACTATTGCCAAGAGTTTGTAGTCAAGGAGTAATATACAGCCCATGTGAGAGACTAGAACCTATAAGCGTGTGTCGTCACGTGAGTCCTCCAGGAGTTTGTGGCCAGGGAACTGGTTCAAGCAGCACTTGTCAAGGCAAAGAAATTGGTAAGCCATGTTCAGGAGACACCCCAGCTATCTGCCAGGGTCTTTTTCGAAGGATGGGGAATTTAGATACTCAAGCCTCAGGAACAGGTAAATGTGTTTCTACTTGTGTTGGTCCAAAATCAAGACTTTCGTGTGCTGAAACGTATCAGCAGGCTCCAGAATTCTTCAAATCCACGGATCGGGAAGGCATTATGGCAGTCAGGGATCAGCTCAGATATTCTCATAGAAAAGTGAATTGCGCGTGCAACCAGACTCCGGCACAATTCTTCCCGACTCCAGCATACCAAGAATGCTGTAAGACAAAAGAGACTCAGACCCAGAACAATTTGAGGAGTTGTTACGAATGTTCAGAGGCAGAAACTAAGAAATGTCAATGCGCAGACAAATTGAAATGTAAGAAAAGTAGGCCTGTATGCTATTCAAAGCAGGATTTTCAAATGGGATGCCCACAAACGCAGTACTACTCGCGATACCATCGTTATTGTTGACGTCTTGCGCTTGTGGGTATTTCAGTTCTATTCAAGAGGACCTCGTACATATTTTTTGTCAAGCAGCTTTGCAGTTCAATTATTTGCTCTGGCATATACTCCGTTTCGTATTAAAATAAATTTACTATCTCAAAATTGGAGTTTATTTTTAGTCTACTTTGCATTACTCTCTAGCGATGGTAACTTGAATTACTTTTGATTAACACACTATAAGTTATTGTACTGAACAAATAAGTTTTCTTCTTAATAAATGGCATGTGTCCCGGTCGGTGTGTGAACCGGTCTGGCGATGGGCTCACCACCTATCACGTCTAGGGGTCGAATATACTCGTGAAAAGTGGGTATTTCCAGAAATGTAATACCTCTGCATATCCCCTCGGAGATAAGAGAAATGAATTTTTGTTTCTTGATAAATAAATGAAATGTAAATTACAAAAGCCATAAGTAGCAAAATTTTCAATAGATATCTACGAATATGGAATAATATTAAGTGTTATTCGTAGATTGCATAATTTTAAAAGATTTTTAGGATATTATAATTATTATTAGATGACAATAATTCAATATTAAGCGCCTCATATTATAATCTAAATATGATAAGGTATGTAATTACTTTTATTTTTATTACAGCATCTACTGTGACTGACCTACCTACTAATAAAGAAAATGTGAGTTCAGTAATACGTCTTAAACAAGAGCCCTCGTTGCGATCATTCATTAAATTTTGTCTAAAAATATGTTTAAAAACTACAAGAACAATAAAATAAAAATTCTCGATAAAATGAATTATTGTGAAGAGGGCTAGTTCAAGAAGATCAGATCGAGCAATGAAAGTAGATTTTCTGTTTCAGGAAAAAGCCTGCGGCCAGACTAAAGAAGAGAACCGAATATCAAGCATAGACGAGCAATTATTAGCGCTTACCATGCGTCCCGTTACAAATGAACCCAAAAAGTATATTAAGTCGATCCAAACAGCATTTAGTTCAATAGATTTGGCAACTGAAAATAAGGAGTGCCGCTTCTGCAATGGGACATCTAGAAAGACGAGATCCCACGACGATCTGAGAAAGAGGATGCAACAGAATCAAATTCAAGACGATCTCTTAGAATGGCTTCAAGAAATCTACGACATAAGTAAAACGAAGCTGTGGGAAGAAAAGTTGTCGAAACTAGCAGAGAATCTAATGAAACCTGGTGCAGAGGAACGGCTGAAAACAAAGATTAAGAGGTATTTAAAGAGGGTTCCAAGTGAATTTTCAGACTGCGACGAAGAAGGAAAAGCATTCCGAGATGAACTACCAGACACTATAGTTAAAAAGCTAAAGAAACTATACTTGACAAACAAATCACATGACATCAAACTTTATCGAGTAGAAGTACCTAGTTACCTAGAGTATGACGAAGATAAAAAGGACAAAAGTATCAAAAGCGTTGTGAAGCACTGGTTGAAATGTTTACCAATTAAGAAAAGAGATTTCTTAGGAAGAACTATTAAACGCGACGATATTTTGAGTTCCATAGTGCAAAGGCTAGAACCCTTTATTCAACATAGGCCCAATAGCGATAGAGACTACAAGTGTATGCTCAGGTCTTACATAAAACAGATTATTATTGAAATGCCCATTGATTTAAGAGGCAATAATAAAGGAGATTACTTAAGCCAAGCAGTAGACAATCTTGTTTATAGTATATTGGACTTAGAAGAAGAAATGAAGGACAAAAATGGTGTAACAGACAACGGATTAGCGCATAAAGAAACTATACCAAATATTAATGAATCGCATAATCAGAACGACCATTCAGAAGCTAACCAACTTACGGCAAAAGAGATAAAAGACTTCATCACAGATGAAATGACACACTTTTTAGAAAGAACAGAGTGTGCGATCACCAGAAGAAGGATGGCGTATATAGAAATGGAACTAACTGGTATACTCATAGATACTTATGAACTGTATGAAATTGCTGATATTAAAGATGAAATAATATTAGTTCTTCAAGATATTGGGAGATTTTCAGAGATCCATTCAGAAAGATTTGCTGATACTCTTCTAAGAAATTTTAAAGCAAAATTTAAAGATACAGAAATAAGTAATACGAGTTTTCAAGATGGATCAGATTCACAGACAGTGGATACCGCTTTTTCTGAAACTTACACGGTCTACTACAATTCTAGCAAACACAATCTGAGTAAAGACTCCACAAATTCGGAAAATGACGCCGAGATAAAAGACAATATTCAAGCGTATGTAGATCAGCTATCAAAAACCATAGACAGTTGGCTAGCTAAATTTCAAATGCAAATACCTTTAGTCCAAAAACAATCCTTAAGAGATATTGCTGTTTCAGAACTTACCAAAGACATTGTTGATAGGAAAAAATATTTAGAACAACATCCCACAAAAAGAATATCCAATGACTCGGAAACTGACCGTCTAAGATCTCACATTTTCAATTGGATCAGAACACTTGTTGGAGAAGATACAACGGAAACTATAGACCATGTTCCACAATTACTGAGAAAGATACAGCGAATATCCGTTCCTGTTTTCACCGCGTCTTATGGTGACCAAAACATCCACAGTTCAAACTTACGCGTTAGCCCTAAAAAGGCTCTAACACAAAATCAGTCACCCCAAGATATGGATTATATTGAGCAATTGTACGTAGAGATATTGGAATGGATTGACAGTATACCTTACGAGGAATTCAACTTTGGAGGAACAAGATACAAAAAGATAAAGTACATAAGAGAATTGGCCGAAAATATTCACAAAGGGATCAAAGAAGGCTACGACCCGGATGATGTTTTAGATGATGAAGTAGATAATTGGATTAAAATGGTATGGAAAGGCAAATTGAGAATTCATAAAATAGAAGAATTGAAAGAAAGACTCATAGGCATACCTTTTGAAAATAGAAATAAGAATGATGTGGCAATGCAAACCGCAAACAATATTGATAATAATAAATCTGTAGGCGTATCAGAAGATTCCACTGGACTTGACCACGACAATTATTTGAGAAAAGTAACTATACATGTCGATGAGTGGCTTATAAACATACTGCCCGATATGCATAATAGTACTAGAGAATCTGCCGTAACCAATTTAGCTGAAGACATCGTTGATAGACACAAGTACCAAGAACTGAATTCAAGCCGTGGATCTTACGCAAATGAGTTGGAAAATTTAAAGTATCAAATATTTAAGTCACTCAACAAAATAGTTGCAGATGATATTCTGCAAATTGTTGACCATGCTTCAGAGTTGATGCAAAGATTGCAAACCATACCTATTGATAAATCGAGAAACGATTATAATTTAAGTGATCCAGTAAAAGCCAACAATGCAGGTTTGAAATCTAGTTTCCGAATTGATTCTACCCAAAAATCTATTCTCAATTTAAATCCGTACAATAGTGATAATGTTAAAGTTGGTCGCAACACCGTGAAATTTATTGACCAATTCGAAAAAACGCCATTATGTAGAAGCGAAAAATCTTGTGGGAGACATAAGTCAGATTTCTGTTTAACTTATCATTATAATGACATTCAAGATGACGAAGATGATGAAGACGCCATTTTTTCTGGAAACCCATCAAAATATACAACATACTCAAAGTTCTATAAAAACGAAGTGTTTTCAAGTCAATCGAAAACTAACCGACCCAGTCAATCGCTGCGACGAAATTTTTCTAAAGCTCATAGGGGTGATCCAAAGAATCACATATCCACTCCACTGATCCATACGTTCACTCAGAGTGGTTTAGGAGAATCAACAGCTAGAATCCGTGGGCCACCAGATTCTAAGACTGGTTTGTTAGTCCGAAGTAAAACAGAAGTGTATCAATTGCCAAGCATCCACAAAAATGGCTCTCGCGTAAACAATAAGAAGCAGAAACGACTTGAAATTAAGCAAGAACCTTCCGATAAGGATGAAGATAATAGTCTAACTGGCTTAGATTTAGGGCAAACCTACGAGCATTTTGATAAGATTATAAAAGACAGTTGTGAAGAGTTACCACTAGACTCGTCAACGCCAGAGCAAAGGAAGCTTGCAGAAATAGCAAAAAATGGCATCTACAATGTTATTTGGAAGACTTATTTTACTCTCAAATCCGATCCAAATACTGAATATGATTACCCACTTTTTGAAACAAAATTAGAAGATCGCTTAGATCTAATGTTAGATTGTCTGCCACAGACACCAGAAATGCAAAGCATACGCTCAAGTTGGAAGTCAAAAGTAGTCTTGAACTTAGCCCGAATGTTGAGGTACGTCCATAGTATTACAAACGTCCCCACTTTCAAACAACAACTAACAGAGAAGTTTAATAGGACTTTCTTAAGGTCACATAATAAGTACCTCAACGATCAAATTCAGCATATTTTCGTTATGAACGCAGCAGATGCTTATATAGTTTATGCAAGATATAAGACAGAGGATCCTGTTAAAGCGACCATTTACAGACAGCGTCTAATGAAACGATTGGAAGAATTAGCTGAACACGTTAAAAGGGTGCGCAAAGAAGAATTCCGCAACGTAAACAAAAATAAACTTCTACAGGAAGCGTTCAAAATTCTTGGAAGTGTCCCTTTGCCAAACGATGATACGCTGAAAGATGAAGCTGACGCAGTTTTGCTTGGAGAAGAGGTTGAGCAGTGGTACTGTGAACTGCCAGTAAAGCCTATAAGAAGCGTACTAGATGACATGCTGAGAAATAGACTGAGAGAAATTCTGACGAAGAAATTACACGACATGGAGAAAAGGATCGACCAAGACGACTCTGCCTTTGAAAGAGAAATGAAACACGAGGTGTCACTATTTTTACAAAAAGACGCAGAGTTGCAAGACAACGAGTTCTTAAACATAAACTTTATGGTTGACCAACTAGTTTATAGGTTGAAGAATAGGAAAGCTAATTTGGAAAGTTACAAAACATTTGAGAAAGGCCATCCTGCTAGCTCAACTTTTGCTCAGACCAATGAAGAAGCTCTAGCTTCCTTGGTTGACCCTGGTCTTCAAAATTATGCAGGAAAATCTAAATATCCCGGTCCAGGAATTAAAGGAACCGGTCAGATTGCAGGGCCAAGTGGAGGTGCACATTATTCCCAAGTTATAACAGACCAAGAACACCCCCACATCTTAGTTGCAGATCAAGGTACGCAGAGCAAATCCAGTGCAGTCAGTTCAAGACCAGAAGTGGCTATGACACAGAGCTCTGTACCAGGCTATCCAAGCAACAGTTCGGGACCAGAACTAGCTCTCCCACAAAACTATGAACATGGCTATCCACCCAGCAGCTCACGACTAGAAACAGCTGTACCACAGAATTGTGAGCTAAATTATCTGCCCAGTACTTCAAGACCAGAAAGGGCTATAGCACAGAGCACTGTACCAAGTTATCCCAGTAATACAAGACCAGAAGTAGCTCCGGCTAGCGAAGAATTTGAAAGTTGCCAAGGTTTCCTTAACCCAAGCCAGCCGTGTGGGAAGATATTTACAGGTCCGGAGCAAAGGGATGTCGGAATTGATGATGAGGACAGGTGTAGTTGTTTAGAGAGACTCTTGAAGCTTCGACGTGGGAGGCGACATTGCCTTGGTGGGATGAGGGGTCGTCTTCATCCATACCATATGATGTTCCCTTTCGGGTTTCCCTTGTAATGAAATTGTGATGTATAATTCTATTGTTTAATCTATTGTTTCTGTGTTTTGTTTTGTGGTTTATTAAACTGTTTTGTTTTGAGCTCTCTTATTGTATTGCTGTTGTCAAACTTTTGCCAAAAATCGTTCAGGGGGCCTACCACGACCTCTTAAAATAAGACTGTTTTAAATTATTACTTTTAAAATTCGTAATGAGGTGCACAGTTTAGGATCACTTGGTTCATTCAGCCATCCCACTTTCGTGAAGGAAATTCAAATAAAACATTTATTTTAGCATAATTTATTCATAATTATATTAAAAATAATTTCATTATTAAATACTCACTACAGCTGTTCAATAAATGACAAAGAATCTTGAATATAGTTTCGGTGTCATTTATTAAATTTGCAATTTAAATACAAAACATGCGATAATAAAATAATATTATTAAATATCTATAATAGACACAAAGACGTTTAAAGAAAAAGTTTCTCTCAGAGAATGATTTTCTTCCAACCTCTTTGGACACGCATTTCTACAGGACGGTAGGTACTTTCAATAAAAGTTCTGCCTGATATACCTAAGTGCAATTTTTGCTAGCAGCTATCTTTTCTGGTGACAAAGCCAAAGTAACAATGACAAAATAATTACGAAAAAAAGTTCTTTTCATGTCTATGACCATTTAGTGTCGATCAAAAAGATTTAAAAAATAATAATAGGACATAGAGGGGGCATTGGGAATATTTTTATACAACGTCATGTCAGTTAGTATGAACGCGAGCTGTCATTCGGTCGAAATTGTACTACGAGTAGACTTATTCCACTTGGAATAACTTTTCGGCTTCAAATTTTTCTCGCTTTGTCCCCTCTATGCAATATTATATTTTAATCTCTTTGGTGTCGATGAATGGATCGGAATGAAAAATAAAAGACGGTGTTACTGGCTTCCTGCAGGCGTATTCAGGGAGCTTCGATATTCGATATCGGAAAATCTGTCGAACACTTTCGAGATGGGCTGATGTTGGTGTCGAAAACTTTCGAGATGGGCTGATGTTGGTATTGAAAACTAATGTCATATGTGACATAAGGATTCGGAAAATTTTCGGTGTCTGTCAGAAACGCCTAGAATAAAGTTTCCGAAGTCGATAGATTCGACATCAGAAAAATTTTCACTCGATCTGAATCGATCGGAAACGGTATCGAGTCTCCGTGAATACCTACGCTGATTCGGGATGTGTGTGTGCACTGAGTGACCCAATGTAGGGTTTATAAAAACTTGAGCTAGGCTTAACGTTTGTCGATATCACCGACTGTTTAATAAAAATTTTTAAAAGCACATTAGAAACACCAGCTTTCAAATAAAAAATCAAAATCGGTTCACCCACCCAAAAATACTGAGGTAACAAATATAAAAAAAAACTACAGTCGAATTGGTAACCCTCCCTTTTGAAGTCGGTTGAAAAGTAGTCATATCGTGCAATTTTAATTAACTATGTACTTGTAACAACAGCACTGCTATCTTCCAAAGAGACGACATTCCGATCCAACTCTACGGAGTTGATTCTGTTGAATCTCTTTCTCTTCTCGTCTTTGCCGTGATGCTTCTTGTGGTGGCCTTTCGTCCGTTTCTTCTTATGGGAATGCTTCTTCCTCTTCTTCTCCACTTCTTCGGAGGCGTCTGAAGCGATTCCGATGTGGTTTGGGCTCTTTCTCCGGTTGTCCACCGGGGCCATGTACGTCGCTGCTGGTTCCTGTGGTTTGACGGAGTGTAAGTGCGAATTTGAAAAAATGTAATAATAATATAATAATAATATAATCTCACGCCTTTTTTTAACCCCGAGGGGGTAGGCAGAGGTATTCCATTACTGGATATACCCACATTTCACGAGATATATTAAAATATAGAAAAATGTCATCATCATCATCATCAACCCGTAACAGCCCACTGCTGAGCTAAGGGTCTTTCCTCACACATGAGGAAGTATAGGCTATAATCTCCCACGCGAGCCCACCGCGGATTGGGAGATGGTGTTAAGCTAGTGGCCACTTAACAGTCAGAATTTTTCAAGCCACCCAAGGGTATCTGACATGGCTTAACGACTTTTATTGTGCGTAAACACAACGAAAACCGGGACCAACGATTTAACGTGCCTTCCGAAACACGAAAGCGCTCGTAATATAAATGCCACTAGGCGGTCACCCATCCACTGACTGACCGCGCCCAACTTTGCTTTACCAGTATGATCGTTACAAACACACTGGCACCGCAGGGCTACGAGCGCATAGAAAAATGTAAGTAGGGTAAAATACCCAAATTGTAAGAAAGAAAGAAAAGTTTACTTTGGCTTAGGTAGGGGAACAAATAAGTAGAGGTACAATGTTATGAAAATGGTCACCACTCAGTATGTGCTACACCATTACAGGTCTGCTGCAGCGCTGGTCTTCCGTGTCAATTGACACCTCAACAGCTTTATTCAAGACTAGAAGTTCTGCGCGGTTTCACCCGCGTAGTTCCCGTTCCCGTGGGAATACGGGATTAAAATAAAGCCTATGTCACTCAGTGATAACTGATAATGTAGCTTTTCATTGGTAAAACAATTTTTAAAATCGGTCCTGTAGTTTTTGAGTTTATTCGAAACAAACATACAAAAATACAAATCTTTCCTTTAAATAAAAATTAAATAAATAATCTCACGCCTTTCATCCCCGAGGGGGTAGGCAGAGGTATTCCATTACTGGATATACCCACATTTCACGAGATACATTGGACCCCTAAACGTGATAGGTGGTGAGCCCATCGCCGTACCGGGTCTATTTACACATGTCTCAGAATTAATTCTGAGACCTGCGGGTTTCCTCACGATGTTTTCCTTCACCGTCGAGCTAGTGATAAATATGTACGTAAGTTTTTGAAAAACTCATTGGTACATGCCAGGATTCGAACCCGAGCCTCACTGATTTTCGACCGGCTCTTTAACCGTCCGGGTTATCACTGCTCTTTATAATATTCTAATCTTTCCTCTTTATAATATTAATATAGAATATAGAATTTGCATCTACTAAACAGCCTGAAATGCATTCGTTGCATTGGATTTACCTTAGGAGTGGCCCGTCTCACAACACTGTTGCTGGCATCACTGAAATACCCGTTGATTCCGCCATCTTCCACGAAAAGAGGCGGCTCAGTCGACCCGTCCGTTGAGGGGTGAAGATACTTGGTAGGGTGGTTGCGCGTTGAGAATCTGAAAAAAACACTGGTGTTAAGCATTACATACCTACCTACAAGTACGGCCGCTTTAACTTGGCTTCTCTGAAGCTGCCAAGTTAAAACGAACTGTACCTATAACTTGACTGCAAGCGCTGCACGTGAGACGGAGGCAGGGATGTAAATAAAATATCAATTTTCATATTAATCACTGATATTTGTAATTTTTTTATCAACCGATTTTCAAAATTATATTATTAGAATTTTAATAAATCGATAATATTACTCTTTTTTACCGTTTTTATATTTTCCCGTGGGAATGAGATACTTTCCTGTAATAAAAAGTACCCTATAAGTTTACAAAGTTAGTTATCTCCACACCAAATTTAACCAAAATCCGTCCAGTCACATACAGACAGACAGGCAAAAACTTTAAAAAATTGTGTTTTGTTTTGATATCTAATTCGATAACTATGTCACTATCGCTACAGACTCGTGGTCCCCCTAAAGTATATAATGTATAGACACGGTCTCGAAACAGTTTTCTTACATTATATAGATTATAGATATACTACCTCTTATAGTTTTCTGCGTCTGGACTCGGCTTCTTAGGTTTGTGGTCCATGGGCTGCTCCTTCGAATGATCCTTGGGGTCGTGATGCTTGTGGGATGGCAGTACGGGATCCGGCTGCGCTCGCAGACTTAGACCACTGAAAAAACAGTAGTATATTACACACCTAGGGAAGTAAAATAAGAAATGTCTCAGATCACATGTAATGAACGATCTGAGACTTTCTTATTTACTTCCCGAGGTGTGTATACTTTTTTTATTTTCGACGGAGGCGGAAAGCGGTAACTTCGTTCGCAGCGGGCCGAAATTTGCCGCTTTCCGCCCGGAGAATTGAAAAACATGTTTAGGTACTCATTAGCAGTTGCTACATACGCACACATTCCAAATTCAAATTCAAAATTCATGGATTTCTATAGGTAAAAAAAACTCGACTATGGAGTTTGGCTGAATGTAAACTTCAGCCTATCTTCACCGACGAGTTGCTGGTTTAAAATGCAATACCCCGAGATGGAGCAGCAACAAAATCACGGGCAACTCTTTTTAACATTGTTACAAAAAAAAACTAAATTCATTTATTTCTGTAGGTATTAAAAAAATACATTTAGAAACGTCAATAGTCTCGTAATATTCCCGTGGGAATTTCTAAAATTCCTTCTTAAGGGTTACCCACTCCCCATGAGTGTGCGACAACCTTTGAAAGGTGCAATAATTTTTAAGATAAGATTGAACCTTACACGAAACGAAGCAAGGTCTAGTTTTACTTGTATTATAGATTGACTTCTATTATCACTGTTTACAAATTAGCGACTTTCAATTACGTCATTATTTGTTTTGTCAAGGCCATAACAAGGCACAATAATATTTATTTGCCCTCGGTTTTCAAGTAGAAACATTGTTCGTAAATTCGCAGTTGTTTACTAGAAGCGAAGGTAGAACTATCCCCGGCTATTGTGTCAGTTTTGTGTATTTTGAATAGAGTGCTATTTATTCTGTGTAGTGTGTGGAATCAAGTGCTAAACCAAGTGCAATCCAAGTGGTTTGTATCGATATTTGAGCGCTAAGCCTGATACATCATCATCATCAACAACCCGTAACAGCCCACTGCTGAGCTAAGGGTCTCTCCTCACACATGAGGAAGTTTGGGCATTCTTTTAAACTAATGCTGTGCTGTGGTAGAGAAAATTTACACCAAACTACTTTGTCATTCAAATACTCATCTATATATATAAAATGATAAACTGACTGACTGAATGGTGATGGTGATGTATCAACGCACAGCCTAAACCGCTGGGTCTAGAGACTTGAAATTTTGCACATAGATAGCTTTAACAGTGTAGGCATCCACTAAGAAAGGTTTTTGCTAAATTCTACCCTCAAGGGGGTGAAATAAACGTGTGCGAGCGAAGATAGTCTTATTTAAAATTATGCCATTTTACATAGAACCTAAATACAATACTCACTTCTTCTCTCCGCTCGTGAACTCAGTGTCTCCAGGCTTCTCCAGATAAACCCTCTGGCTCATCTTCTGCACTGCGTTTTCTATGTCCTTCATCTTAGTGCCGATGGCGTCCACCATCGCTTGGAGGTTCTCTGGTTTCTCCTTCTTCTTCGGAGGCAGGGACTGCGGGAATTCAGGCTTAAGAAGCTCGGTCTACGGACAGTAATGGGCCATTTACACGAGGGCAATCCACTAACTGCATACAAAAAAAACGTGAGGACAATGGAATGGATTGTCCTCAAGTTTTTTTTGTATGCAGTCTTAGTGGATTGCCCTCGTGTAAATGGCCCGTAATGGTCGATTTCGATTCGATGGAAAGGTCGACGGGCCTGTTAGCTCAGTTGGTAGTGAGCCTTCTGGGTCGGAGGTCGCGGGATCGATCCTCGCTCGGGGCCAACATTTGTGTGCATGAACATGTCTGTTGGCTTCGTGTCTGGTCGTATTTATTTAAGTATGTTTATCAGTTGTTTAGTACCCATAGTACAGGCCCTGCCTAGTTTGGGACTAAATAACCGTGTGTGACTTGTGTCCCACAATTATTATTATAATTTCGTGCGACTATTTCTCGAATGAGTTCGAGGAATGGGGTACACGACGTAATTTCGAAAGCAAACTTCGTTAATTAATTATGTGAGGTGATTTTGGCTATTTTTACACCCGAACACCTACATATGGACACGCACACACTCGAATTATCACTACATAGTATAAAACAAAGTCGCTTTCTCTGTCCCTATATCCCTATGTCCCTGTGTATGCTTAAATCTTTAAAACTACGCAACGGATTTGGATGCGGTTTCTTTTAATATATAGAGCGATTCAAGAGGAAGGTTTTAGTGTTAGCATTGCACCCGTGCGAAGCCGGGGCGGGTCGCTAGTTACTGATAAGTAACTTTAAATCAAGTGCAAATATTTTAAGGGTAGATCGAAGAATTAATGAGAAACTATTTTCGGCATTGATTAAAAAAAAACACACCTTATATCCCCTAGGGGGTAGGCAGAGGTATTCCATTTCTGGATATACCCACTTTTCACCAGATATTCTTTGGACCCCTAAACGTGGTGGTGAGCCCATCGAGGAAAACATCGTGAGGAAACCCGCAGGTCCCAGACATAATTGTGAGGCATGTGTAACAGATCCGGTCCGGCATTGATTTTTATTTTTCATAAAAACGAACGGCGAAAACATATAATTGGCTTTTAGTTAAGCATGTGAATGTATGTTATTTAATTAAGACAGATTTTTTCCCATCAAAATAAAAATAAAATAATTTTCCAACGGGAACGGGACTGGCGCAGGTGAAATCTCGGGGAATAGTATATCACTAGCGACCCGCCCCGGCTTCGCACGGGTGCAATGCTAATACTAAAACCTTCCTCTTGAATCACTATCTATTAAAAAAAAAGCATCAAAATCCGTTGCGTAGTTTTAAAGATTTAAGCATAGGTACATAGGGATATAGAGAGAAAGCAACTTTGTTTTATACTATGTAGTGATTGGTATTATTTCGAAGTTTATGTATTACCCTGGCTATTAGAGGCTCGACATCAGTCAAGGGTTCATGCTCGTTCCACTGGTTCTGAGGGATCTCCGTCCACGACGCTTGGTGGTGCTGGATCTGTAACATTACCTACAAACTCTCACTAAAGCAGTATGTCCTATGTAGATTAACCATCTAAGCTTAACCATATAAGAAGCGCTCGTAGCCCTGCGGTGCCAGTGTGTTTTTAACGATCACACTGGTTAAGTAAAGTTGGATGCGGTCAGTCAGTGGATGGGTGACCGCCTATTGGCATTTAAATCACGAGCGCTTCCGTGTTTCGGAAGGCACGTTAAATTGTTAGTCCCGGTTTTGGTTGTGTTCACGCACAATGGAAACTCGTTAAGCCATGTCAGATACCCTTAGGTGGCTTGATGAATTCTGACTGTTAAGTGGCCACTAGCTTAACACCATTTCCCAATCCAAATCGCAAGATCGGCAACAGCGCCAGAGTCGCGGCGGTAGCACGGAGTGGAAACGTACGTACGTACACGACAGATTCTTACATATACATTCGTAAATTTCCTAAAAATTTAGGTAGATTTATTCCTGATTTCTAAAGGAAAGTATGTATTATTATTCATTTTGCGATAAATTTTAGTTGAATAATGATAATAGAACGCGTTATTTACGCGTTAGTCTGTATCTTAAATCTGTTTAAGTCGATCGTTTTTTGTATGGTAATCGTTCCACCTTATGTGGCTACTATCTTGGTTGCTCTGAACATAGGCACCGCCAAATGGTCACTTTATTGTGCGCAGTCATTTGCGCAACAACAGAGCTGCCAGGTTAAAACGGCCTTACTGTATGTGGCAACCGCAAGCAAGGCAACTTGGACATAGTGGGTAGAGTCTGTTTTCCGTGGGCGCTATTCAAATATGCCAGAGAAATGCTGTAAATAAATGCTAATGCTATAGCAGAATATCATTACACAGCTCAGCAGCCCAAAGTGGTGACTCCATTTTCTATTTCCCTTTTTTTTAAAGGACTTAATGGTTTGGCTACTACAGGAGTTTAAACCAAAGATATTAAAGTAAGGATGAGTTATATTCATACTGCTTGCGTTTGAATATTGATCCCCTACGAGTTTGCTACAACATGTACATACTTACTTCTTAGCGTATTTATAGGATACAACAATGACGGGGAAAGATGATACGGAACGAATAATACAGAAAAAGAGAGCTATCTGTTAAGAGCAGGAATACCAGATGCGACTAAATAAAATGTGGTTAATTAGCTAAATTTATCGGCCTCATTTTCCATGCTCTAGTAACATATCTACGTCTTTCTATATATATAATATCTTTGGTTTAAACCAAGTCTTTATCTTACACTTTAATCTTAATTAGTAAACGGCTCTGCTTCAGAGTCCATGCACAAAAATTCAGTGTCCTCAACACTTTCTACATCCCTCCCTTGGTTATCAACAGTAAAATGATAGCACTTTTACTGAAGACTTTATTGTGGCAAGCCAAAAATTTTCCTTAACTCGCGTTTTATCGAATTCCCCATTCACTGCACACTTTTACGGACACTTGCCACATAATATTTAAATAGTATTTCTTGCTGGATCTCCTCGGGGTAGGTACCTATCTACTGCATTTGGAAGCAGCAACTTGTCGTTGGAGATGAGATGCTATTTACATTTAGCCAATCTTCATGGACGAGTTTAGAGTGCCTTGTTATTAGACTATTGACATTTCAAAGTGTACTTTTTGTACCTACAGAAAATAAATTATTTTGTAATATACTATCACCAATATGAGTCAAAACCCGAAACATACAGCAAAATAAAAATTATACAAAAAACATGACGTCCCTCTTCGGATTCCCGCCAAAAAGCCGCCATTTTTCCTTGAGAAGAGGATGAAGAGGACCTATTGGTAATGAATAAAATTAATGCTTACATTTGGAACTTTCTGGGTGACTCCGTATGCGTTGGCGTAGTATTTAGAGTTGGAGTCATCTTCTCTGGACGCTGGCTCCATAGGCTAGAATGGGATTTATTATTAAATAGTTATCGACCAAACAATCGTACATACATACATACATACAGCTCACGCCTTCTTCCCACAGGGGTAGGCAGAGACGATGGATCGCCACTTTGCCCGATCTTCGCACACTTCCCTCGCTTCCTTCACATCCATTAAGCTTTTTCATGGACGCTCAGAAGAGCGTCGTTCAAAAAGCTGGGGTCCGGAGTGCGAAGAATAGAAATTCTTCGCACTCCGGACCCCAGCTTCTTGAAGGACGTCACTAATTTGATCGTTTTCGGGGAAAATTCATAATTGGACTACCTAGGTGCATTTTCGTATTCCGCCATAAACTACGCAAAGCTTCGGTCAAGCCGAAAATAGTTCGTTTATTGTCGAGAATGATTAGGCATATTTCGTAAAGCTCTTAGTTTTATTTTACAAGCTTTTTGCTTGCAATGTCCCATACATTGTACACTTAGGTTAGGTTAGTACTCCGGCCATTATGAACTGATTTTGATAATTCTTTCTTTATTTGGTAGATCATACTGTAGATGTTGTCCCATTTAAATTCTCAAAAATACATTGATGATATTTTTAGTGCTATTCGTTTTCGATATGCTCTCACCCTTTCAGTGGCAACTGTTTCTTCCTGCTCCTGCAACTCCTGGTTCTCCTGGGGCTCATCGTCAACGAACTGGGGGAATTTGGTCGAACTCTTCTTACCTCTCCTATGTCTGGAAAAAAGTATAATAATCTCACGCCTTTTTTATCCCCGAGGGGGTAGGCAGAGGTATTCCATTACTGGAAATACCCACATTTCACGAGATATATTGGACCCCTAAACGTGATAGGTGGTGAGCCTATCGCCGTATCGTCCTATATATGTCTGGAAAAAAGGTTTTATGTAAAATAGCTTTTACCCGCGACTTCGCTCGCGCATGTTTATTTCACCCCCTTGGTGGTTGAATTTTGCAAAATCCCTTCTTAGTGGATGCCTACACTGTTTAAGCTATCTATGTGCAAAATTTCAAGTCTCTAGACACAGCGGTTTAAGCTGTGCGTTGATACATCACCAGTCAGTCAGTTTATCATTTTATATTTATAGACTAGCGACCCAACTTTGAAAACTTTTGACTTTGATTGAGAGTCTTTGGATTCCCGCCAAAAAGCACGCAGGTTTTGGCTGTGCATTGACCGATCCGTTAGTCAAAAAATCTGTTCAGTCAGTTTCTATATTAAGTACTTTAAGTATTACTTTCAATACTAGTTCAATCTCTTTGTTTTATTACCTTGATTCGGTCTTGTGTTCCTTGTGTTCTACTACAAGTGATTCCTTGGGCTCGCTACCGGTTGACAGTGCGATCTGAAACAATAAAAAATGATATTTCAAGATACCTATTAAAAAATAAAGTGTTTGGAATATAACATAGACTTCAATGACTATTACTAAAAATACAGTCGAATTGAGAACCTTTTTTGAAGTCGGGTGAAAATAAGACCAATTAGCTACATTTGTAGGCCTCAGTTTGCGCGTTCTAGAAAGATATCTACCTCTTTTTTATATAATATCTTTGGCAGGCACCTGATGCAAAATGACTTACTTACAACAAATATACAACGCGTAACAGAAAAAGCGCAATTCCTCATACACCCCAATTAGTATATTAATATAAAAAAAATATGATGCAATCGAACTTTAGTTGCACTTACAGCTACGCTAAATTCATTTTTGGGAAATATTTAACACATTAAATATAGCTGAAATCGCATAAGTAGTCGATACTGAACAAACTAATTTCAGGAATTGCGCTTATTACGTTACATGTTGTATATAGTATATTTTATATCGAGGGACTAAATGAAGCCATTATGCTCGGGAGTCATGAAACCGAGGGTATATTAAGTTGGCGTTTAGTCTCGAGGTGGAAACTGTACTTTTCACTTTGAGTGCGAGAAAAATTGTCAATTTAGTACAAATTTATTTAAAACCCAACAAATTTACACTCGACAAAAATTCAGAAATTTTCGCGGTCAGTTTTTACTTCTAAACCTGTCAGGCTGTCACAGATTAACAAAGAGATTTAAATCTCTTTGCAGGTAAACAATTTAAAACACATGGCGCACCTTCTTCGCGGAAAAACCATGGAACTAAAACTCTTCACATTTTCGCAATGAAGATGGTCCACACTCTACAGATATTTACTGGCTGTTTGAGGTTGTCTTTTTCTAATTAAGGAAATTAAAAAAAAATACTTTATACTCCCTAGGGAAAGTGGTCACTTTAGTCCCGCTTCGTAGGGCTATATTGGCGTACTTTTAGAGCATGAGAAGTGAAAAAGATATTATTGACAAGACTTACAACAATATCAGGGACTGGGGCGGCTCTTGGTGCCACATCATTGCAGTCCGGGCATTCGGTTGACTGCTTCTTGGTGGATCGAAGCACCTTGTCGTCCTCGTGACTTTTCGTCTGCAGCTCGTACACTGGACCTTCTCCGGGGGTCCTGTTGAAGGAAGCTGATATTACACCCTTAGCCCACTGCTGACCTAAGGGTGTTTCCTCAGCTATAATCTTTCGGGGCAGTGGCGGATTTACCCTAAGGCCCAATAGGCCCGGGCCCGGGCTCAACCCGTATTGGAAGATGGTGTTTTTCTAGTGGCAACCTTGTATTACTTATATTATTACAAATGTTTTTTTCGTTGGAGGACATTATTGTAAATTAATGTATATTTTTTTTGTAAAAAAATGTTTTTTTACTACTTTTTTCGTTTGTACCTAAGTGTTCATCACTACATAGTATAAAACAAAGTCACTTTCCCTGTCCTTATATCCCTATGTCTCTATGTATGCTTAAATCTTTCAACGGATTTTGATGCGTTTTTTAAATAGAATAGAGTGATTCAAGAGGAAGGTTTTAGTATCAGCATTGCACCCGTGCGAAGCCGGGGCGGGTCGCTGGTTTTAAAATAAATACAAGATTCTTACCAGGGGATTTTCTCATTTCCAGCATCAAGGTTCCTGAAAAACGAATATTCAATTAGTCAATAACATTTTTATTGTAGTTTCACCCGCGTAGTTCTATTACTATTCTGTGGTTCTATGTTACTCGCCAATAATGTAGCTGTTCATATTGGGGAAATAATTTTAAAAATCGGTTTAGCGGTTTAGGCGTGAAAGCGTAACAAACAAAGTTACTTTCGCAATCATAATACCTATATGTATATAAGTTAGGATGTACTATAGAGTAGTACCAAGAACGGTGCGAATCAATGGTACGAAATTAGTCCTTACTTGGTACCGTTCGCTGGAGGTGGTTTCTTCATCTTGTACATGTGACTCCAGGGAGCTGCTGGGAGCGTCTCCCAGGGCTGTCCCAGGACTCTGGTCCACACCTCTCCCCGGACAACCACTAGACATCTAGAACATTGATTTTGATGACATTCACAGTGATTTCTTCGTAGTGATACATCTTCGCTGCACGGGTCAACTACAAAAGTGCTGTCGGCATTTCTATGTAATTTTTGACGTGATAACGTCTTTATCGATAAACGCTGGCTGAGCCGAGCGTGCAAGCGAGAGCGAGGAACAAGCGATAGAGACGCACGATCGGCCTAAGCGTTCGGCTTGTGACACAATATCTATTTCTTATGACGTTATCACGTAAAATTATCGTCCGTAAAACGACTTTACAGACAACCAATTTTTCTTATTATTAATAATGTACCTAGGTAGTATATTGCCTTTACTGTTGATTAATACAACAATAAATGCAAAATAAATACAATAATTAGATTATGTGACAAACTTAACTTTACTCTTGTATAACTTCTGTCCCCAGACGCGCGTGTATTTTTTTTATGGATGACCAAGCATAACTTTTTACAGAGTGCGCCGATTTTAATGATTTTAATTTTGTTGTGTCATACAGAAAAAATACATAATTTCTGTCGAATTGGTGATCAACTCTTTCGAAATCTCCGAAAACTTGACAATTTATTATATTAGTATATGTACAACCTGTGTTCACAATAAATAAATTTGATTGATTGATTGATTGAAGTAAATAAAAAGTAAATGATCGCACGCCTTTTATCGCCGAAGAGGTAGGCAGAGGTATTCTATTTCTGGAAATACCGAAGCTTAACCGGTATATTCTTTGGACCCCTAAACATGATAGGCGGTGAGCCCATCGCCGGACCGGGTCTTCTACACATGTCTCAGAATTACCTCTGGGACCTGCGGGTTTCCCCACGACGTTTTCCTTCACCGTCGCGAGCTAGTGATGAATATGTTCGTAAGTTTTTGAAAAAAGCATTGGTAATACCAGGATTTTAACCCGAGCCTCACTGTTTATCATCATGAAAAGCGGGCTCTTGAACCGTTAAGGCTATCACTGCCTCTTTTATTTTTAGAATGCTCTAAAATAGTTTTATAGCCTAATAATACCTCAGTCTGGTGCAGCAGTATGGGAACTGCATGTTGGTATCCTCCACCACCTCCTCGCATTCGATAGCTGACTCCGGAGCCTCCACTCGCTTGCATCTGTCAAAAGTATTAAGATTAAAACATACAGACTTTTTTTTAACGTCTGGAAGAAAATATGGTGTGATAGGTAAGTGTAATAGATTCATTTGGCATCATTACTTAAAAAAAAATCGTATTATGTCATTATACTAATATAAATTACCTAATTACTCAATTATAGTCAATATTACACACTGAAATATTTGAAAATACGGGCTCAGCTGCCATTTGTACCTACAACCGCCAGCTACATAGCAGCAGTGTGCGTAGTTTTCTAGACTTAGTAAATTGCATTTAACATGACTGAATTTAACAATTAATCTCGTGTATAACTTCGGCTCTAGATACCTTATACGTCATATTTTTTTCCAGACATTAAAAAAACACCCAGTATGTATAGATATTCCCTTACCCAACGGTATAGATGGCCAGATTCCTTCCCCCTGGTTGACAGCGATGTCTGGTGCAGGAGTACGCGTCCGCCCACTCCGTGTATGCCGCGTGCTTTCTCATGGTACGCGGGTCCATGCAGACTGGTAACATAAAGTTAAATCGATGCAAAATTTTACCAATCATTCCATACATGACTTCCCGTTGTCCCCATCATGGGGATACGGCTAATGGGGACAACGGGAACACATCATTTATAACATTAAAAATCTCTGTATAAATACAAAGACAGATTAATTTTAGACAATTTACTAGACTTCACCTGCGGCTTCGCTCGCGCATGTTTATTTCACCCCCTTAGGGGTTGAATGTTGCAAAATCCTTTCTTAGTGGATGCCTACACTGTATATGCTATAGGTATATGTGCAAAATTTCAAGTCTCTAGACACAGCGGTTTAGGCTGTGCGTTGATATATTACCAATCAGACAGTCAGTTTATCATTTTATAAAATATACCTATATATTATATAAAATTGTAAAATTGTAATTTTGTGTAACACCATGTACACAGAATGATTAACGTGTGTATCAGTATGAGATTTCTTATTCTTTTTTACAGATGCTTATAATGTTTCGAACATATAAATATCGAGCAGTGATAGCCCTGACGGTTAAAGAGCCGGCCGAAAATCAGTGAGGCTCGGGTTCGAATCCTGGCATGTACCAATGAGTTTTTCAAAAACACTTACGTACATATTTATCACTAGCTCGACGGTGAAGGAAAACATCGTGAGGAAACCCGCAGGTCTCAGAATTAATTCTGAGACATGTGTGAATAGACCCGGTCCGACGATGGGCTCACCACCTATCACGTTTAGGGGTCCAATGTATCTCGTGAAATGTGGGTACAAACATAGTAGACAATCCTAAAGAAAATTATGACTTAAAGTACACAGAAATGACGAATTATTATAGTATTTTCTGTGTATTAAATAAATGAAAATGTTTGTGTACTTACACTGATCTTTGTATGATTCGGTGGAGGGACCGGACCGAGCGGTGGCTACAGCCAGGGTTGTCAACGCGACATAAATAATATACATTTTAACGTATTAACAACTACCAAAATATTAGAAGAACAATTTCAATTAGCACACATTGTGGGAGACCGAACTCGTTGAGAATGAGAATTTTGTTTGAGAATTCTGTGTGCTGGTCTGATATAGGTGGACAGACGCAAAGAGAAATGTTAGCTGTCAAAAAAGAAAAAAGTAACGTTGTTTTGTACTTAAAAGAGTTTTTACAACACAACTACACGAGAATAAAACATTTTACACTTTGCAATGGACAATTCCGTGAGTACCCTTTTGGGTGGAATTCCTACAAACCCTTTCTTAGTATTAAAGGCTAGCTTCATTCCACTTTCCTAAGTCCTACGGCTGAGGCTGTGTATTGAAACGTTACTTAGCGTATTCATATTTTACAAGCAAAGAAACTTTCATGAGCTATTTTACTCATGATAAGTAGTTAGAAAATGTTGAACATGCTGTAAATTCGTAGGTTGAGGGCCTACCACGGTTTTCCGGTCAGTATGGTGGTGTCACTATTACTATGGCGCATGAAACTTTTTGACGTAGATCGGTCCGAAACAACGGTGGCGTAAACTAGCTGTACCCAGCATTTTTATTGCTCCTACAAAATAGGCTTTCCAACTTCGATTAAATATACCAACATACAACATGTAACAGAATAAGCGCAATTCCTGAAATTAGTTTGTTCAGTATCGACTACCTATTTGATTTCAGGAATTTTTAATAAGTACGTGTTAAATTTTTTCCAAAAATGAATTAGCGTAGCTGAATCTAGCGCTATTACTAATCGATATTTAAGAAAATTGATTAGACAACTAAAGTTCGATTGCATCATATTTTTTTTATATAAATATACTAATTGGGGTGTATGAGGAATTGCGCTTTTTCTGTTACGCTTTGTATTGGGTTCTAGTTGATCGAAGCTTTCCAATGTAGAAATATTTTTTTAAATCGACCCAGTAATTTCACACAAAAAGTAATATTTCCTCTTTATAATATTATCATTAATAGTAGAACGGAGAGGATTTCAGAACACAAATACAAAACATATCTTGTTGTTTTAGAATCACTTCTCTGCGCGACTGTCGTCATCTTCAATAGGATCGTAAAATCTTGTTTACAAACAAAACAACCTCCATGTTTCCGCTTTTTACATCAATATTCAAACTAAAATGAACCTTAAAGCGTATGGATATTCATG
This sequence comes from Ethmia dodecea, assembly GCA_963855545.1. Taxonomy (NCBI): domain Eukaryota; kingdom Metazoa; phylum Arthropoda; class Insecta; order Lepidoptera; family Depressariidae; genus Ethmia; species Ethmia dodecea. Next base: position 653,330 of record OY979463.1, on the reverse strand, counting down.
GAATTTATTAGAATAATTTCTCGGACAGATTGTCAAAAAATACGTTTTTTAAACATCACGTTGTGTGCGCCGTGGTTAAATCATTTTTTTTTTATGTTCTATTCCGAAATAATAAAAAAGGAACTCAAGTCAGGGTGCTGCTCAGTCCGTCTATCTGTCACAGTCAATGATAATATCTTTGGTCACAGTACAATAAGTTTCCTTTGTTTCTTCTGGATCGTCTCGGGGTACTGCATTTGGAACCACCGACTCGTCGGTGGAGATGGGCTGCTGTTTGCATTTAGCCAATCTTCATGGACGAGTTTAAAGTTCCTTGTTAATAAATACTAGCGACCCGCCCCGGCTTCGCACGGGTGCAATGCTAACACTAAAACCTTCCTCTTGAATCACTCTATTAAAAAACCGCATCAAAATCCGTTGCGTAGTTTTAAAGATTGAAGCATACATAGGGACATAGGGATATAGGGACAGAGAAAGCGACTTTGTTTTATACTATGTAGTGAAGACTATTGACGTGGCTAACAACAGAAAGAAATACATTTTGATTTGATTTGATAGCGTCTTATTTTCAACAACTACTAATGATATTGACTTAAAATTTTGAATACTTTTAAGAATACATGATCCAGGTGTCCAATTTTTTTTTGGTACATAAATAAAAAATAAAAAATCTCACGCCTTTCATCCCCGAGGGTGTAGGCAGAGGTATTCCATTACTGGATATACCCACATTTCACGAGATATATTGGACCCCTAAACGTGATAGGTGGTGAGCCCATCGCCGGACCGGTTATATTACAAAAAGGAAAAGGAAAGACTTGTACTTTTGTATGTTTGTTACGAATAAACTCAAAAACTAATAGACCGATTTTAAACATTCTTTCACTATTAATGGAAAGCTAGAATATCCCTGAGTGACATAGGCTATATTTTATTCACGTATTTCCACGAAAACGGGAACTACGCGGGTGAAAACCGCTAGTATCAGATAGGTTAAAATTATATTATAGGGCATAGAGGGGGCATTTTGAATATTTTCATACAAAACTTTGAAGCTCGAGCGTCATGCATGTCAGTTAGTATGAACGCGAGCTGTCATTCGGTCGAAATTGTACTAGACTTATTCCACTTGGAATAACTTTTGGCTTCAAATTTTCCTCGCTTTGTCCCCTGTATGCCCTATTATATTTGAATCTCTTTGGCTAGTATACTTATAAAATGTAAAACAGTATAACTCAACCGTCTGCTGTATGTAGGTAATGGGCGCGTTCCTTTTTTAGTCTCTTTTTAATAGGCCATCAAAAGGGGTCAAGTGGACTGACCAGTTGGCCTTGAGCGGGAACAACGCTCCGGGAACACTTCGGGACTCCATCAAAATAGCTCCCCAGAAACGGGGAACAAACGTAATGAAATGAAATCAAAATGATTTTATCCAAAGTAGGGACTTATAAGTCCACTTATAGGTACTCCACCACTTTAAAATGGGTGTGATTACTTTCGATTTGATGCTAGTTTTTAATCGACTTGAAAAGAGGTTCTCAATTCTACTGTCATGTTTTTTTTTTGTACGAAAGTTTGCCGTTAGTAATCCCCCATAAAGGACCCCCTTAAAAGAATCGTGTTTTTTTTTAAACTACGGAATCTTTCGTGTGCGAGTCTGACTCGCCCTTTTCCAATTTTTTCTATGCATATAAATAGTTTTGCCATTGTTTTAGTATCTAATAATATGGCTAATACTAATTCATAATTTTTATTTAGAAAAAAAATCTCACGCCTTTATCCCCGTAATAATATTTAATAAAATAAAAATAGAGAGCGGTGATAGCTTTACGGTTAAGGAGCCTGCTTCACATGATGAAAATCAGTGAGGCTCAGGTTCAAATCCTGGCATGTACGAATGAGTTTTTCAAAACTTATAATAATAATAATAATAATAATAATTTTTTTATTTGCAAGAAAACAGTAAAAAAAGGTCTTAATAATTAGTATTTAGTACAGTGTTTTCAGCAAGAAGAACAAGCATGCAAATTTATAAGATTTTATACAATGTCAAAGAATTATTAATAATACTGAATGTCAAAGGAAATATATGTCAATATGAAATTAAACTAAAAAAAACGTACGTACGTTACGTTACGTTACGTACCTACATATTTATTTAGCGATGGGCTCACCACCTATCTGGAGAAAAGTGGGTATATCCAGAAATGAAATACCTCTGCCTACCTCTCTCGGGGATAAAAGGCGTGAGATTATTTATTTTTTTATTTTATTTTTTCAATAATATATAACTATATTTTAATAAGAGCAGTGATAGCCTTACGGTTAAACAGCCGGCCGAAAATCAGTGAGGCTCGGGTTCTAATCCTGGCATGTACCAATGAGTTTTTCAAAACTTACGTATTTATCACTATCTCGACGGTGAAGAAAAACGTCGTGACGTGATGAAACCCGCAGGTCGCAGAATTAATTCTAAAACATGTGTAAAAAACTCGGTCCGGCGACGGGCACCACGTTTAGGGGTTCAAAGAATATCTCGTGAAAAGTGGGTATATCCAGAAATGAAATACCTCTGCCTATCCCCTCGGGGATAAAAGGCGTGACATAAGTATTTTTTTTATCTTATTTTTTCAATATTTAGCCGTCAATTGTGTATAATTAACTCACCTACGTTACACGGTTATATGGAAAACATCGTGAAGAAACCTGTATGCCTCAGATTCCGACATGCACCACAGTCTTTCGATGTGTTCTCCACATTGAGAGGTCCAAGTACAATGTAGGTATTTCCATAACACTAAGTAATAATTGGTACCTCTGCTCTCGCGTTCTTAGCCCTGTGGTACCAGTGTGTTAGTAAGAAAGAGGTTAAAATAAAGGTACTTAATAGGGGGGACAAAGCGAGGGAAATCTGAAGCCAAAAATTATTACTAGTAAGTAAAAGTCTAGTGTAGCATCTCTACTAAGTCTGTGGTCTAGTGAGATTTGACCGAATGACACTAACTGACATGACTCTTGAAATTCAAAGTTTTTATATCAGTCAGTCAGTGAATGGGTGACCGCCTAGTGGCATTTATATATCACGAGCGCTTCAATGTTTCAGAGGGCACGTTAGATTGTTGGTCTCGGTGTGGCTTTTGAAAAATTCTGTTAGGTGGCCACCAGAGCTGCAGAGATGTGACTTATCTTAGATAAAAGTATCTGAAATACAGATACAAGATACAAAATACGTATTTACATCTTGTATTTCAAAATACTTTTTATTTTTTTTATTTTGTATCTTATATTTAGATACATTTTCCTGGTATCTTAGTATTTTAAAGATACTTTGTTCCCCAAGATACTTTTACTAAAATAAACTTCGCAGTTTTTCTTTCCGAACGTAACTGAACGCAGCGCGTTCTCCTTTGGGGGCATATCGTGAGGCCTCATCGAAGGAAGATGAGCGGCAGTATGTTTGAGGAATTACTTTTACTCAAATCTCGACTAAAACATAAAGATTAAAAGTCTAAATATTAAAACCTTCATATTTTGTCTTGTCACATTTGCCTGATCCTTGTTATCAACGCGATCTATTCGAAAATTGTTTTCTCGAACAAATAAACTTCAAATTAAGTTCAAGTAAATGTATTTTTCTTACAAAAGTATTTTATCTTCAAAAAGTATTTGAAAGAAAGGTATTTTGTATCTAGTATTTCAGATACCTTTTTAGTAAATTATTTGTATCTGGTATCCAAAATACTTTTTTTTAAGTATTTTGCATCTAATAATTTATTTTTTAATAAACAATAATAATTATAAACACATAATATTTACAAACTAATTATAATAATAATAATAATATAATCTCACGCCTTTTTTATCCCCGAGGGGGTAGGCAGAGGTATTCCATTACTGGATATACCCACATTTCACGAGATATATTGGACCCCTAAACGTGATAGGTGGTGAGCCCATCGCCGGACCGGGTCTATTTACACATGTCTCAGAATTAATTCTGAGACCTGCGGGTTTCCTCACGATGTTTTCCTTCACCGTCGAGCTAGTGATAAATATGTACGTAAGTTTTTGAAAAACTCATTGGTACATGCCAGGATTCGAACCCGAGCCTCACTGATTTTCGGCCGGCTCTTTAACCGTCCGGGCTATCACTGCTACAAACTAATTGCATCTTGTATTTCAGATACTTTTATAGGGTAAGTATCTTATACATCTCTGGTGGCCACTAACCTAACCTAACACCATCTCCTAATCCCCGGTGGGCTCATGTGGGAGATTATAGCCCAACTTTACTATCCGTGTAAGAAATTTCATGCGAATCCGTTCATCCGCTTACAATACCACTTACAGTACCGCTAACAAACATACAATAAACTACATATATATATAAATATAATCTCACGCCTTTCATCCCCGAGGGGGTAGGTAGAGGTATTCCATTACTGGATATACCCACATTTCCCGAGATACATTGGACCCCTAAACGTGATAGGTGGTGAGCCCATCGCCGGACCGGGTCTGTTTACACATGTCTCAGAATTAATTCTGAGACCTGCGGGTTTCCTCACGATGTTTTCCTTCACCGTCGAGCTAGTGATAAATATGTACGTAAGTTTTTGAAAAACTCATTGGTACATGCCAGGATTCGAACCCGAGCCTCACTGATTTTCGGCCGGCTCTTTAACCGTCCGGGCTATCACTGCTACAAACTAATTGCATCTTGTATTTCAGATACTTTTATAGGGTAAGTATCTTATACATCTCTGGTGGCCACTAACCTAACCTAACACCATCTCCTAATCCCCGGTGGGCTCACGTGGGATATTATAGCCCAACTTAACTATGCGTGTGAGAAATTTCATGCGAATCCGTTCATCCGCTTACAATACCACTTACAGTACCGCTAACAAACATACAATAAACTAAGTAGGTACATTAGTTCTATACAGAGACCAGTTTAAACTGGTCTCTGGTTCTATAGTAGGAGTTGCCTCCTTTATGTTCAGTAGGGTAAACATTTACGTGTCCTAATGTATGACTCGACCGTCTAACACCACAGATCCTGTTTCGTTGACGATAAAAAATGTATTATAGTCTGGGACCCTGTGTACCTTTTTAATTATTATATACCTACCTATCTTATTTTGATTGATAATTTTAATTATTGACACTTTGTATTTTTTATTATTTTTAATATTATTACTGAGCGGTTTCGGTCCCGTGGGAATACGGGAATAAAATATAGCCTATGGAATAGGGATATTCTGGATTTCCATTGGTGAAAGAATTTTTAAAATCGGTCCAGTAGTTTTTGAATTTATTCGTATAAAAATACAAACATACAAACCTTTCCTCGCGCAGTTTCACCTGCGTAGTTCTCGTTCCCGTGGGAATACGGGAATAAAATACATATAGCCTATGTTACTCAGGGATCTTCTAGCTTTCCATTGGTGAAAGAATTTTAAAAATCGTTCCATTAGTTTTTGATGTTTTCGGCGATGGGCTCACCACCTATCACGTTTAGGGGTCTAATATATCCCGTGAAATGTGGGTATATCCAGAAATGGAATACCTCTGCCTACCCCCTCGGGGATAAAAGGCGTGAGATTATTTATTTTTATTTTTTAATTTTAGTTTCTGAGTTTATACGAAAACGGGAACTACGCGGGTGAACCGCTCAGAACCGCTAGTTTACTTTTAATTTTATTTATAGATGAAATAGCCAGATGTGTATTTGCTTTAAAATTTCGATAATTTTGGAATTTTTTATAAATAATATAGATTTATAGATTGAACAAATATTTATTTGTATCGATCGCACGAATAAATAAATACCACTTTCCAATGTCGGATAGAAATACTTGATTTGATTTGACGATGCAGTGAAATACAAAATAAAGTGACGCAGGCTCTCGTACTATCAATATAACTTTAATAAAGTGCGCGAGCGCATCTCCGTTTATTGTTGATACAGAAATGAGTCGCGACGGTTGTGTTGTATTGTTCCTAGTTGTCGCCGTTCAGGTAAGTGGGTTTAATCCGGGTGCGAACACTTTCCGAAGCAGAATTATTGTTCCCTATTTTTACTATTTATTAGTTTATAATTATTTAAAAAGCAGTGATAGCCCAGTGGTTAAAGAGCCCGCTTCTCATTCGTGAGGCTCGGGTTCGAATCCTGGCATGTAGCAATGAGTTTTTCAAAAACTACTAAGTTTTTATCACTAGCTCGACGGTGAAGGAAAACATCGTGAGGAAACCCGCAGGTACCAAAATTAATTCTGAGGCATGTGTAATAGACCTAATAGATGTGTGTCCTGCGATGGGTGCACCACGTTTAGGGGTCCAAAGAACATACTGGTAAAACGTAGGTATACATAAACTTAATACAGGTCTGTTTACACATGCCTCTGAATGAATTCTGGGACCTGCGGGTTTCCTGACGATGTTTTCCTTCACCGTCGAGCTAGTGATGAGTATGGTACGTAGATAGGTAAAGGTTTTGAAAAACTCATTATGACATTTATTTATTTAATGGTCGGAAGACCAACAGCTATAAGACAGGTCTGAAAGCTTAATTGAGTAAAAACGATGTCAATGACAGGTCAAAAGTCAAAATGTTTTATTCAAAATAGGAACTTACAAGTCCACTTATTGAACGTCATTTCAACTCCACCGCTTCAGCATGTATGGTTGAGCAGAAGAAGAGGGGCAAGAAACTCCTCAACACAATATTCTTTTAATCAATTGTTACTTAATACTAAATTGGGTTACATAGTTTCGTTTGTTTTTCGCTATCGTATTGCGCTGGACTGTAGGAAATCTGTTCCAAGCATCATTGTCATTTATATAGTCGTCTAGTTTGTAATAGGTATGCCATTTTACAAAGTACATGTTTAACATGAGTTTTGAACACAGTTTCAGGCAATTTCGATATTAGTTCTGGTATTTTATTATAAAAGCGTATGCAAAGCCCCACAAAGGAATTATTAATTTTACTTAATCGTGACTGAGGTTGCTCTAGTTTATTTTTATTCCTAAGATTACAATTATGCCTGTCACAGTTTTTAGTAAACAGTAATATGTTTTTCCGTACATACATAATGTTTTCATAAATGTACTGACAAGGCATTGTTAAAATATTAATTTCTTTGAACAGTTCTCTTAGGGAATCACGACGTCTTCACAGATAACATGCTAGGATTTGAACCCGAGCTTTACTGATTATTATCATAAGAAGCGGGCTCCTTAACCGTAAGGCTATCACTGCTCCTTTAAGTAATATTATCGAATGATAACAATGATTTAAAAAAGCAATTATACCTACCCATTCCTAAATTACTACTTATCTCTCCTATTTGGGAATCATTTCAAAAAAAGCGGGTAGATATTCGTGTGCATTTAAAATGTTGTATTTAACTACCTTCAGTATAAGATATTAGCACAAAAGTATATTGTGTGATACAGTGATTACATATTCTGTGGTGATTACCTTGTCTTGTTATCTCATTGAAAATACCAAATTCAAAATTCAAAATCGTTTATTTTCTATTGGTATTAAAATATACACTTAGAAACGTCAATATTTTATAATAACAAGGCACTCTAAATCATCAAAACAAATCAAACAAAAATCAAAAATCTTGTTTGTTTGTTTTCTGTTTCTGGGATATAAAACAGTTTAAGTAGTAAATAGACGTTGGTCAGTGCCTTCTTAGGCTGATATTAATTTATCAGTCAACTTTCAGTAGTGAGTGATCTTGATAATATGTTACTTAATGACTAACATAATTCTTATGCTAATTTGTATAACTATATAAAATAAAGTAGGTACTTAAATAAATAAATATACATTGTACTTTAGTTAATGTTGGTACCTACCTATCCATATTGTTTTTGGTGTACAATAAAGAGTTGTTGTATTGTATCCTAGTCTGAAAGGCTCACGCCGATATTTTTGAAACTTTTGTTTTCGGCTGAAAATAAGACTAAAAATGAAAATCCATTTTCGGTCGGACACTAGAGTGTTAGGACAATGGAGTCGATTCTGCAGACCAGCTAAAATTCCTAATTTTAAGTTAGCTCTATACTTTTCCACCGCTTATTTCCTTTCGGAAAGGGACAGAAATAAGCACCATATTTATTTACAATGTCACAAATGTGAAAATAACAAAATTAAACCTTATGAACGCATTCACATCTTAGTCATATACACGTAACTATTTAGCAATTTTAGCAACGATGTAAGAAGTTCATGGATAAAAGTGACAGATAAGACATCAAATTAGTTGCTTTTTACATGTTTGACATTACTCTATAATCTATCGTTTGTTTCTGTCCTTTTTCGTCCGTATTCTATGGAGAAGGATAGGCTAACTTAAAATTAGGAATTTTAGCTGGTCAGCCAGAATCGAGTCCAATGTATTTTTATTAAAACTTATTTTGTGGTAAAAACCGGTTAGTAAACTGGATTTTTTGCAGATGGCGACTTCCGTGGAGGTGCCTGGAATAAAAATGAACAACGGAATTGAAATGCCTGCTATTGCTCTGGGCACGTGGCTAGGATTCGATGAGGTAATATTTTAATTGCAAGCAATCATGAAATTATATTTTAGTTAGAGGTTGAGTTGGACCTTAGTTTAGCTGTGGGATAAATGAGCTCAACCCAAAGATATTAAAGTAAAGATGAGTTATATTCATACTGCTTGCGTTTGAAAATTGATCCCCTACGAGTGTGCTACAACATGTACATACTTACTTCTTAGCGTATTTATAGGATACAAAAATGACGGGGAAAGGTGATACGGAACGAATAATAAAGAAAAAGAGAGCTATCTGTTAAGAGTTGCGCTTAAAATACGACTTGAAATACAATGCGACTAAATAAAATGTGGCTAATTAACTACATTTATCGGCCTCATTTTCCGTGCTCTAGTAACATATCTACGTCTTTCTATATATAATATCTTTGGCTCAACCCTAAATTATACTGTATCCAAAGAGATTTAAATACAATAGGGCATAGAGGGGGCATTCATCAAAGAGGTTGGAAGAAAATCATAGGAGAGAGAAACTTTTTCTTTAAACGTCTTTGATTTTCATACAAAACTTTGAAGCCTAAGCGTCATTGTCCTTGTCATGTCAGTTAGTATGAACGCGAGCTGTCATTCCGTCAAAATTGTACTAAACTAACTTGGAATAACTTTTGACTTCAAATTTTCCTCGCTTTGTCCCCTCTATGCCTTATTATATTTTAATCTCTTTGACTGTATCGATATGAATTATATTTATTTCCCTCTAGAAAGGCATGGTAACCTCAAAAAACCATGAGCTCCGCGATACCGTAATGGCCGCCATTGACATGGGTTGGCGCCATTTCGACACTGCTGCCATCTACCTGTCAGAGAGCGAAGTCGGAGAGGGGGTGAGGGCAAAAATAGCAGAGGGTAAGGTGAAAAGAGAGGACGTGTTTATTACTACAAAGGTGAGTGTCAAAGAGGTTGGAAGAAAATTATATAACACATACAGAGCCGGCCGAAAATTAGTGAGGCTCGGGTTCGAATCCTGGCATGTACCAATGAGTTTTTCAAAAACTTACGTACATATTTATCACTAGCTCGACGGTCAAGGAAAACATCGTGAGGAAACCCGCAGGTCTCAGAATTAATTCTGAGACATGTGTAAACAGACCCAGTCCGGCGATGAGCTCACCACCTATCACGTTTAGGGGTCCAATATATCTCGTGAAATGTGGGTATATCCAGTAATGGAATACCTCTGCCTACCCCCTCGGGGATAAAAAAGGCGTGAGATTATATTATTATTATATTATTACATCTAGGGAAGTAAAATAAGAAATGTCTCATATCACATGTAATTGTCTACATATCTCTAGATCTACAACCATGTGAACTGAGGCTTTCTTATTTACTTCCCGAGGTGTGCATACTTTTTTTCTTTTCGACGGAGGCGGAAATTTGCCGCTTTCCGCCCGGAGAAATGAAAAATCATTCTCTTTCCTAGAAACTTTTTCGTTAACGTGTAATTAAACGTCTTCTTCTGCCCCGATTTTAGATGAGTTTTCACAGTGAGCACGATTGTCGAATAAATGCACTTAGAAATGCGTCCGCTAAGGAGCAGGAGTGGAGTATGATTGATAGAATGAGGAATACTGTAGTCCGAGAGCGTTGTGGTTTAAAGGAGGATGTAGGTAGTGACTAAGATTGAGAAAGGAATGCTCAGGTGGTTTGGACATATCGAGCGGATCCCACAATAAGTGGGCGAGCTGGCAGAGGGCGACCTAGGCGTACTTACATCGATCAGATCGGCGATGTATTGAAGAAAAGTCAGATAAAGAGTACCCGAAACCGACGAGAATGTATGAACCGATTGATGGATGTGGATGAGGCGCGAGAAATGTGCCGGATCGTAGCAGGTGGCGGTCTATTGTGTCTGACCCCTTCGGGAAAAAAGCGTGAGGGTATGTGTATGTTTTCACAGTGATAACTCGTTCCTCCATTTTTAGGGTTCCGTAGTTACAGCGTACAGAAATAAACGAATTTTGAGTTTGAGTCAATTGTTTCAGCTTTGGAACACCCATCACGACCAAGTGGAGAAAGCTCTAAGGGAGTCTTTGAAACAACTTGGCCTGAGTTATGTTGACTTATACTTAATGCACTGGCCAATTGGGCTAAATGTAAGTAATATTTCATGCTAATAATTAGTAATGGACTCGATTCTGCAGACCAGCTAAAATTCCTAATTTTTAGTTACCCTATCCTTCTTTATAGAATACGGAAGAAAAAGGGCAGAAACAAACCATTGGTTATAGAGTAATGTCAAACATGTAAACCATTCTAATTTGATATCTTATCTGTCACTTTTATCCATGACCTTTTTACATCGTTGCCAAAATTGTACGTGTAGTATTTGAATGTTCAATTTTGTTATTTAGACATTTGTGACACTGTAAATAAATATGGGCGTTTATTTCCGTCCCTTTCCTTTCCAAAGCAGTGGAAAAGAATAGAGCTAACTTAAAAATTAGGAATTTTAGCTGGTCTGCAAAATCGAGTCCAATGTAGAATAATAATAACTGTGGGACACAAGTCACAGACGGTTACTTAGTCCCAAACTAGGCAGGGCCTGTACAAACGACCAGACACGAAGCACACCAACTGATCCTACAGGCCAATAGATTTACATATTCCATTTCAGGAGAACTACACATTCTCAGACGTCGATTTCATGGACACCTGGCGAGCCTTAGAAGAGGTCTGCAAGCTGGGACTTGCGAAGTCTATTGGGGTCTCCAACTTCAACAAAGATCAAATAGAAAGGGTCTTCAAAGAAGGCAGTATTAGACCTGCGGCTTTGCAGATTGAGGTAATTATAGTTAATATGAAATGACGAGAAAGCATTGATAGTCCTATCGGTAGTACCGCAGACCAGTTTAATGTTAACCGGTCTGTGTGTTCCCATTTTGCCGACTTTTTTGTAAAGTCATATACTGGATGATTTTTTTTACCGTCTGGAAAAAAATATGACATATAAGGTATCTAGAGCCGAAGTTATACACGAGATTAATTGTTAAATATAGTCATGTTTAGTGCAATTTACAAAATCTAGAAAATACGCACAGTACTACGCGCAGCTGGCGGTTGTAGGTAAATTGCGCATAAATGGAAGTTACGAGCCTTTTTCTTTTTAAAATACTATTTTAATTATCTCAGTGTGTATAATTGACTACAATTGAGTAATGTATATTAGTTTATGCAAGAAAAAAAATTTTTAAGAAAAAAAATTTTTTTTTAAGTAACATTGCCAAATGAATCGATTACACTTACCTATCACACCACATTTTTTTCCAGACGGTAAAAAAAGTCATCCTGTATGTATCTTTAACCGATTTGCCGACTTTCCATGTTCTTAGGTAATTATTTTAACGCTAGCTAACCTTAGAAACTTTCTTTTGTAGGTACCTGCTTAAGGCGCGGATAGCGCCCTGCATAGTGCCTAATACGTTATTTGACAGTCACTGGACCACAAATCATCATCTTTCCATTGCAGGTGCATCCCGTAATGGCCCAGATTGAGCTGGTCGACTACGCACAGAGTCAGGGCATGGTCGTGATGGCGTATTCGCCCCTGGGATCCCTGGTCCCCCGGTTTGGGATGCAGTTCCCTGGTCCCAAAGTAGATGATCCCGCCTTAGTGGCCATGGGGAAGAAGTACGGGAAGAGTACTCCTCAAGTGGTTCTAAGATGGCTGGTGAGTAGACCATAATTTGAAAGGAGTAGAATGCAAACACAAAATATTAAAACATAATTTTAAACAAAAAAAACGACTGCAAACACGAAACTAAAAAAGTAAAAAAGCATGACATGTGCTTTTTTACTGTCGCCTTTTTTGAGGTCAGTTTAAAAAAACTTAGCGCTCACAACGTTTTTATGTAGCGGCATAGCTTATATTATGGCTCGGTTGCTACTCTTATTCAAATGGCTCTACTTTAGAGATCATGGACAATTTGGTGTCTCTATTATTGTCTATATATTTCGTCAGTAAAATATAAAAGCGTAAACTTTCGATAGACTTTTACTGAAAACTACATTGCATGCAAAAATGCCCATGCATTTCGCGTATTTTATCGATTTTCCCATTGACTGCACAATCTCACGGAGTATTACGAGCCAAAACAAATAGCAAGATGAAAATTTTACAAAAAATACTAAAGTTCCCGCCTAAAAGTCTTCCTGTTGTTGTATGTATCGGATAGATGGCGCTACATCCCCATTAAATTATTTCTATTTTTCAGGTCGAAAGAAAAATAGTGCCGTTGCCAAAAACGTTGAATTTAAAACGTCTTGAAGAAAACATCAATATTTTCGACTTCAAACTTGAAAAGGAAGAAATTGACAAAATAAATTCCTTTGACCAGAAGATCAGGTTCACGCTACCTTCGTTTTGGCAGACCCATTCGTATTATCCTTTCGAGAAGATCCCCCAGCCTATAGATGATCCGTTTTTGAAACTATATAGAGCGTCATTGCTATAAAACTTAAATACCTATCTTTCTTTTTTATTATTAAGTCTACCTTATTTGATCTCCACGATTTCACCCGCGGAATTCTATAGCCCAAGTTAGGCAAGTTAGTGGTAGTTTCGGAGCCTTTGCTTTAAAAAGAAACAAAAAATCTTTCTTTTTTTAATCTTCTTTTTTTTATGTGTTGCCAGACTAAAAAAATACCGATTTTCGGGCTTTTGGAAATGTAGGTAAATCTCAACTGGGAAGACAAAATACACCGTAGCAACATAAGAATTTTTTTTATAACAAATTTGCGTTTAGTGATGATAAAATGTAGGCAGTCAGCTAGCTGCTTAAAAAGTATTTTGTACGTTTTTTAGTAATATTTAAATAAGCACATACTTTAAGTAACAATAAAATAAAACATTTTAACAGTAATTTACCTACAAAATTATTTTAAATTAACTCATTTCTTTAAGTACGTAATTAAAATAGGTGTGTAAAAAATATGCAATAAACATTTAGGAACATTCATCTTTTTTTTCATCTTTTATTTCACCCTTCGCCCCTTTTCACACGTACCGGTTGCCGGGTAGATAGCGGGCGGCGAAGTATTAAGGCCATGTATGTACAGTCAAGAGCACGCTAAGCTTGACACTTTGGACTTTGACCCGGCCCTGTATTCTATGGCGCGCAGTACAAATCAGAGCTCAGCTTAAACTGGCAGTGTCAAGCTTGACTTGCTCTTGACTGTACGATCGCTTTCAGTACCGGCGTAGTATCGGCGGGTAACCGGGCAATCGGCCATACATTTCGCCGCCGGGTAGCCGCGCCGGCCCGGCGGAAACCGGTACGTGTGAAAACGGTCTTAATTTATTAATGTTAATAAGTACCTTGCTGCGACGTGGGCTAATGAATTTTTACACAAAAGGCGAGAGTAATATTTGAACCAGCGCCATCTATACGATATTAGTAGAAGCAGTCGTGAAAAAACAAACTAACTCAAAAACTTAGTTCAAAAACTCATTCATTTAAGGGGTGGTGGATAAATAAAACACGTTGTTATAACAATATCTCTATATTATGGCACTTCAATATTTAAAAAACTCGCGCGTTACAAGCTCAAAACAAAATCATTCGGGACAAATTAATACTGCTTTTATTGTCAACTAAATCGTCGGATACAATCACTATCTATTTATGACCTGTTTCACCAAGGTTTCACCACACAGGGTGGAATTTGACTAACATTCAAAAGTTCGTCTCGAAGTGACACCACAAAAACTGTAGTATTTTGCGAATTCCTCTCAGGTACTTTATTTTGTGGTCAAACCCACCCATAAAGAGACATATCAGTGTTTTAAATATAATTAAGTGAAGATTGTAACTAACTTATAAGTACAGAAATCTTATAGTACATTCAAAAGTTAATTTTAGTTTCTATTAAAGCCCATAGAGGCTGAATAAAGTTGGTTCTCGATAAACAATTTATTTGAAAATGGCATAACAAGAATATTAGTCTCAATAACGTTACAGTGAAGAAAACAAACTTGCATAGACAACAGATTTTTACTACGACACAATTTAAACAGATTGGTGACCACAGATTCGAAAATGACGTCCCTTTTACACGAAGCCAGCTATAAATTGTCGTTGTCACTTGTAATTACAGTTTTGGTATTAACATCTCTTTTTTTTAAACTAAAAACTCCGCTCTGCAGGCTTACTAAGTCATTTTTGTAATATCCAACAGCGTCAAATGTTTTATTTGATGCTTGCGATTTAAACCAAAATGGCGCCGTCATCAACATCGAAGTCAACAGTAAAATTATTTTTGTTTTATGACTGTCTATCATTACTAAATAAATCGGCGTCAAATTAAATATCCCGTAATGATACTTAGAATAGCTGAAGGTGTTATAATGTTTAGCCAATTTTTCTTATACAGCCTTTTTATTGCTATAGGAGGAAAAGAGATGGCACTTTTCTCTCAGTACACACGACAATGCCAGAGCTGCCCTTCAGTTTGTTGCTGGTTCTTCTCGGCGTACTGCATTTTGAACCAGCAACTCGTTGCTGAAGATAGGATGTTATTTACATTCAGTCAACCTCAATTGACGAGTTCAGAGTCCGTTGTTCAGACTGATATGAATGATACACTTTTTTAAGTGTAACTTTTTTTACCTACAGAAATAAATTTATGTTGAGATTGAGTTGAATGAAACTAGAAAGTAATCTTTCAGTTTAATCAAGTCAAGCAATTCTCTTAGTGGCTTCTTTTGCGCACTCGTAACTCTTTTATACTGGCTTGTGTTGCCTCTTCCACTGGTTTCGTGTAAACGGAAAAAAATATGCAATATATAAATACATGTATGATACATTGTAAATAAGACAAGGTATAAATAAACACATTTAGACGGTTTCAGGTGCTACCAGTATCTTTTTATTACAGATTTGTAAAGAAACCCTACTGATGTTTATTAGTCGGTTCGCGTTGCTATAAAAAATAGTACCTAGCACTTGAAACCTGCACTAAAAGATTCAGTATCAGCAATTGAAGTCATGATATGATTAAAACCTTAATAAAAGTAGCTCGGTTACTTAAATTTAATGTCTCATTAAATAACGATGTATGTTAGGAAATGAAACATTGAATCTGAAAGAGTAAACTTACATTCATTTACGGTATGCCAAAAAAATATTGCTAATATGAAACTTTTGGTGTAAAATCACACAACAATAGTAAATACAATATAAAATATTGCTTTTATATAATTTGGAACATCGAGTGAAATGAGAAAGGTCTGACATCGAGCCACAGGGTCTGGATAAGCTGAAACGTGCAACTATTGAGACTAAAAATCACAACAATCGCATATGCGACTGAAATGTGAGTGTAAGTCGCATAACAGTCCCACAAGAGACTCCAGTATGACTGATAGTCTTACAGTCGCATATTTCAACGCAATGTGTTGTCGACTCAACAGAAGGCCAATATTTGTTTGAAAGCAAAGTTACTGTGACCGTTTTATTATAGTGTAAGTCTCAATGTTAAAGAAAACTTTGAACTCTGCAAAAATCTTGAATATTCTATAACATGATGGCTCATATAGGTACAACATGTCCCAGATAATAGAACCTACAGGATAAACTACCTATCAAAAGGAATAACATTCGCTAAATATGACTTTGAAATTCGTAAAAAAAAAGAAGAAAATGCTGTAAAAGATGGCGTGACGTCAGTCACTACATACCTGTCTAGATTTCAAATGTATTTTTAGCTAATGTCTTTCAGTTTCATGGGTAAAACCTTTATAATTGCAGATTTTTATTGTTCTATTGTTTTGATCCAGTGGTCCTAAATTATTATTGGACCAATATGAAGACTTCAATTCAGTGCAGACGTTGAAGAGTTGACATTGATCCAAAAATCATCTAGTACCACTAGATTCTATGTGTCGGAATACTGGATTGATGTAGCAATTAAGGACTGTTGTATTATGTTGGACACTCTCCATATTTTCATAGGTTTATACAGAATTCAATTTGTAAGTAAAAAATGGCGAAGTCTGACAGCTGTCAAACCATCGCCATTTCTACTTTAGAAGTAACCCAATTGATATTATACTATAATGTAGAGACTTGTACTATAAAAACGACTCATAAATTAGTGGGTTAAACAAAATGTGCAAGAAACTCCAAATCAAACTTCATTTTGTTATTTTATCAAGCATTTTCAAGTTGAACATTAGTTAATAAAATGTCTATTTTTACTTGAGTCATATCATTTTCAAACTTTACCCTTCTATAACTATTTATTGCGTAATATATAACAAGTTTGACAGTTACGATTTGAAAGTGACATTTCCGAAGTAAAAATGGCCGAGTATACATGCTTATAAATTAATGGTTATATCAACCAGTATCCAAGCCTGTTCGTGAAGACATAGCTCGTGAAGATATGTTAAAAACTCTAATTGACTAAAGTATTTAAGTCAGAATAGCTATTTTCTATTATAACAATGCGTGATATGAAATTGAGAAAAGTGAAGGAAGAAATTTAAATTTTAAATTGTGTTGAAATATACTTTTCATCGCATACATTGAGTTATGAATTTAGAAATGGTCTGTGCTATTTCGTTTGAAAGGGTTTTCAATATCAAATTTGATTCGATGTGTTTAATCTGTGGTCAAAAAAAATATACTTCAACACTACATATTTTCCTTACAATACTAACCATAAGGTAAAACCAAGCGATAAAGGTATTTTTATTAATTAAGTCTTATCCAACAGCGTTTATTTCTATAGAAATTTAAGTCAGCTGTAAAAATCAACGAAATCTTCAAAAGAAATAGCCTCATTGATCCTCTCATTCGCTCTTTAGACAAGGTAAGAGAGAGAGAGATTTTCTTCCTTGGCTGTTATACAGTCATAATAACACTCGTTTTAAATTAAACACAAAATTAAGTACAGTAACCTCTGTGTTTTATTTCAATGTTATAAAATCATTGTGTATAAACTATACTTCTAGTATCTGAAGATTTTTTAATTTACACTTAAGTTATCAATGTTAAAGTACTACCATTGTCACATAAGTAAATCAAATCGTAAATCAAAAATTTTAAAAATATTTTATCTAATAAATTCAAAGTAACCACTCTAGTATAGTTGTTATTATAGCTGTATAAACGGCTCAAATTAGCGCTTCTGACGTTGTAACAGCTAACTTAAACGGAACAATTTTCGTCAGGGCTCTCGCATTCAAAGGTGACTACTGCTGGGTGGGAAGCCCAACTACTGTGCAGTGACATGCCATAGCCTGCTGGTTTGGTTTTCATTCAAGAACTTTTATAAAGCTTCCTCTGTCTGTAGCTTACCTTTATATTACTGTTATTACACTAATAATTTGTATTGTGTGTCTGAGATATTTCAACTTATTATGTAACTAAGATAGATTTAGGTACAGGTTATCAAGGAAATTAAAACAATCCTAAAAGGAAGAAAGTCTAGCTGTTCAATTTAATATATTAAATTCTTCATAAAATTCATCTTCACGTACAAAAACCGGCAGGCTGATCCGCCGGTTAATAAAGTTTTGTAAACGAAGATTAATTATGTAGGTAAGGGGTTTTTTTCTGATTCATAAGTAGATAATCTAACTTTTGTAAAGGACTATTCTATTTGCTGTATTAATAAACATATAACACATTAAGTTCACTGGCAGCTTAGCTCGTCTTACTAATTGAATTTCCTATTCTTCGGCTTACCACAGTCAGAGTAAGCTTTAAAATTTACGCCTTAAGTATAAATATTTAGAAGACGTGTGGTAGTACCACTGAATTACACTCCTCTTGTATTAACCAGTCAAATTTAAATGACCTTCCTTTGAAACTTCATAGTCATAAAAGTATTTTTATTTGTTTTATATCATTTTGAACTCTTTAGGTGTGTAATTCTAGAGGGTACTAGAATATTTTCAAAGTTGTCAGTTCTAACAATACTAGATCTTAAAATTAAATTAATTTATGATTTTACATGCAATGTTCTGAGCTTATGAGATGACATCACTCCGTAATTTGTGACTAGATTATTGATAAAGTGGTTCAGTTGCCGTTATGCTGCCAATTGGCGAGTTTGAGACTTAAGGTGCTATAAGAGTCATATAAGCTCACTAGAGAATGTACTCGTTTATTTTATGGAACATCTCTTTCGGCCCCAAAGTCGCCATTATCGACAGTTTCTTAAGACAAATATAATTCTTAACTTTACTAACGAAAGGTACTTGAGGTATTAAATATAGCTTTTATTACTTTTAAGTGAGAGACAGGGAGGCAAGGCTCTAAATGTCTTTTCGTATTCTAAAAATAAATAACAATTGAGGAAGATTTTTTTTACCTACACGATAATATTATTGGTATACTATAGCTAAGTTTTTTACAATTTATTATTTTTAATTTGTATATAGCCTAACTAAGCTTTGCACCTATTTACTGGTATAAAATCTTATGTGTTGACGTGATTAGGGATTATGAGCGGAAGATCGCGTTTAAAAGAAAAAAAATAGCACCAATCATTCTAAAGTATTGATTTTTAATTTAATTTTATCGATGAGTAATAATACGAAGTTATCGTCTCTAGTAAATGACTGCCCGTCACTAGTACTGAAAGTGTTGTCAATGTCACTAGTGTTAAATTTGACACTAATGTCGTAACTGTCGCTTTTCCATTAACACACCGAACATATCTTTGTAGGAAGTTTCGTATTGCAAATATTTAAAGTTAGAATAAAAAGTATTTAATTTTACTATCAACTATCAGATATGGAATAATTACTTAAAATAATTTTGATGCTCAATTTTCTATTCAAACATTTTTAGATGTTTTATTGATTGCTCTTCGTTTGTGTATATTACTGTAAGATTAACTTATACAGTACACACACATACACAAATTGCTTATAAATAACTTTCTGTCCCACATAAACGCGCTGTGGAAGAAATCGCTTCGTAGAGTTAAGCTCACGTTACCTAACTGTTAAGACACTATCCTGATTCTCTACTGTTTTTTATTAAGGTTATATTTTTGTGTGGATTTATTTGAATTCAAAATTCCAAAATAGCACTAGTGGATTGAATGAATACCGTCACTATTGACAAAATGAGGGCTACTTATAATATACTCTTCTCTCTTTCTTTTGTAAGAGAATCTCTCATCTTTGACTTGTAAGAATTACAATTTTGAGAGACTATTTTATGCTGTTCATTCTCTAAAAAATAAATAAATTGCAGTAGGAATATTTTTTCTGACAATTTATTCTTAGGTCTAATGTTATCGGTCGGAACGAAACGAAACGTAAGTAATGACAGCTTTGATAGTCTTGTAAATTAAAATTCGTAGAAACGCAGAAAGAATTAAAGAGCTGCCCTAGAATTTCTTCATGGTTCTTCTCGGGGTACTGCATTTGGAACCAATAACTCGTCGGTGGAGATGGGCTGCTGTTTACATTTAGCCAATCTTCATGGACGAGTTTAGACTATTCACGTTTCTAAGTGTACCTTTAGTACTTACAGAAAATAAATGATTTTTAGCTTTTTCGGTAAACCCAAAGTTACTATTACTACCTCTACATCCACTAGAAACATTTTTTAAACTGATATTATTCATGTAAATTATTGACAGACTATTGATACTGTAAACACGCATGCGCCGCTCATAACCGTCCCTATACAATTGCTAAACAAAAAACTTAACATTTTTATATTATTTACTATACATTATAACGATTAATATTTATTTTGGTGTTTATTTTCATAAATTAATTTATAAGCTACGCCTTGTCCCAATCTTATGTACCAAGCTGTAAGCTATTATAACTATTTCAGCTATTTTTTATTCGTGTTAAATTCTTCCGAAAAATTAACTATCACAACTGAATTTAGGGCTACCTATGGAAACCGTACCATTATTCTCTTTATTTTATAAATTTGGTTAGACTAAACTGAAATACGAATGCTTTATATTTTTTAAATATTAATATACTAATTGGGGTGTATGAGAAATTGTTATTCTGTGACGCGTTGTATGTTGTAGTCAAATAAGTCCAACCTTTCCGCATACGTTTGGTTCTTACGCTCGCCAGTCACTCACGAGGTACTATCGAAAAAAGTTCTGCCTGATACACCTAAGTGTCATTTTAGCGAGCAGCTTTCTTTTCCCACCCCGTGTCGACAAAGCCCTCACATAAAGTAACAATGACAATTACAAAAAAGTGGTTCTTTCATGTTTATGACCATTTAGTGTCGATGAATGGATCGCAATAAAAAAAAAGACGGTGTTACTGGCTTCTCATTGTGTAACTCTAATTAGGGGTCGGGGTAATAAAATTTGAGCTTGCAAGTGACAATTTTTCCAAATGTATCAGGCTTAGCGTTTGCTGATAGTACGCTCGCTTCACTCGCTCGGCTTTCCATGTTGTAGTTATCGTTATCTAACCTAACCAAGTTAATAATAAAATAACTGTGTGTGATTTGTGTCCCAAATATAGTCTCCTTGTAGTGTCTAAGATGGTATTTGTAACATATAATATGCATTGTTGAACATGTAAGCTATCAACTGCCAGTTTATAACGATCGGTTCAGTGATTCAGCCGTGAATTATAAAAGAAAAAGGGGGCAAACGAGCAGACGAGTCACCTGATGGTAAGTGACTACCGTCGCCCATGGACACTTGTAACTGCAGATTCACAACTGCATTGCCGGCCTTTGAGGTGGGGGTAGAGGGAGGGGGAGCGGATTGGGGTTTATTTTCATTTGTTTTCATTTAATTTGACTTTCTAATCTATTGTGCTACGACTTCTTAACCTGATCGGCTTATAGCTTGATATATAATAAATTGGAACTGTATAATACGAGACATTTACTCTTATTGCATAGCATACCTATCTATATAATCTTTTTTTCAACTATAATCTAAGCTTCACTCGGATGCTCAAACTTGGAACTAAAAAAACTAGTGTCACTATTGTATTATAAACCGAAAATGTGTGTATTGACGTGTACTTATTAAATATACGGTTGGTTATACCAATTCTGGTAGAAGACCCACGTGGTCCTATATGCGAGGCTCTCTATGCTGCCTATTCCTACAAATATGATTCAAAACGGATTTGTTTATGTAATAACTTTAGTGATCAATGTTATCATACCAAAGAAAACTTTTGGAATTTTAGTGCCTGTTTGAAAATCTTTGCTCTTTCAAGGAATTAAAGATGTAATGTCATTAGTGTCATAGTGACACTAATGACATTACACGTTTGAGGGCTACTATCGAGAAAATTTCAAAAGGTGACACTAATGGATTAGATAGCTTATTAGGTCACTAGCCTCAAAAAAAAGTACAACTTTAAACTCACGCCTTTTATTCCCGAGGGGTAGGCAAAGGTATTCCATTTTCGGAAATACCCACTCTTCACCAGAATATTCGACCCCTAAACGTGATAGGTGATGAGCCCAACGCCGGACCGAGTCTGTTACACATGCCTCAGAATTAATTCTGAGACCAGCGGGCTTATTCACTGTAAAGCTGCTAGTGACGAATATGTACGTAAGTTTAGAAAAACTCATTGGTACATGCCAGGATTGGAACCCGAGCCTCACTGATTATCATCAAGAGGCTCTTTAACCGGGCTTTATAACTAGTCTCAAATTTATATAAAACGAAAATTTGACACTAGAGACGCATACAAGTAGAATAATCCATTAGTGACATTTATGGAATTCTTGGATGGTAGACCTCAAAATGACAGTGCTGCTGCTATTGCTTTGGTTTTTCCCTAATAAATAATGAGTTACTTCTCAAATCATGTCTAATAATATCACCAATGACCTTCAACCCTTTTTCTTACTTTATTTTCTACAACGGCAGTCCACGCTTATTTTTGTCCTGTGCCTCCACATCTATTAAGTGCTATGAGCAAACCGAAGCTGGTCCAAACGTTTGACCAACTTGAAACATGGCGGAGAAACTTATCGATATTTAAACCTACCTTAGCGCATCACTATGTGACTGAGCAGTATTTACATGCTAAAACTCTGTTAATATATGGAAACTCTCTTTAATTACATTAGTTTAATTTAAGTTCATCATCAACCCGTAACAGCCCAGTGCTAAGCTAAAGGTCTTTCCTCACACATGAGGCAATTAAATATAATTTAAGTTAGTAGAGCAAAAATGCTGCAAACATGAGAATTTGCTTATGATGAAATATGGTTCAGCTTTTAAAACACGCATTATATTTTTTAATCGAAGTAAGTTTTATAGCTTTTTTCTTAAGTTACTGAGGTAGAAGATATTATGACTCATTGCAATTGTGAACTGCACTCAAATGCATCTATCCCAAATATCCTGACTATTTTATTAGTTCCATAGAGGTAAATTTGGAGATCTTATTATTTAAAAAAATCCATTTTTAAACGAAACTGTAAAAACAAAAAACTCTGCCAGCGAATTTAAGTCAGAGTGCAGTCTACAAATATGTCATTTTGGTTTATATTGCGTTGGTTATAAGTTTTCCTCAAGCATTCTTTATACATATAGACCAAAGGATAGGACAGTGTGTCACCGATGTACCTACTGTAAAATACGAAAATCTTTCATTGATTTTGTATGCTTAGAAATAATAAAATATTATTTTTTAACCTTTCGAGATAATGAAAGTAAGGTAATCACTTTCATTTCGAATCACCCCCGTGGTGAAATGCAATACAATTTCTTACAATCTTCTCCGAATTATTAATATTACTTTAGCTATTTTTTAATTAGTCAAACCCCAATCATTTAACGTTAATATCTTTCGACCGTATTATCTGACAAATGTCAGTTCGTTTTTATTCGATTGAAACATTACATGTTGTAAAAGCTACAACCAAACTAGTCTACAGCTACTTGTTGGACGAAGAAATGTAATTTAAATTTCTAGGATCGAAATAGCGCTATGATTCAGTCGATCGATTTCATCAGTATTTACACTATCCATCGATATCGATAGCTATCTTTTCACACCACTAAACTCGATGTACACATTACAACGCACGCGCAACGACACCACAATATGATATGGCTCCACAAAAACTTGTGTCACTAAAGTACTAAGCGTACCAACAAGTTAAACCGTCCGCGTATCGACAAAAGCATCGATTAAACGAAACCGATCGACTGTGACACGCGGCATCACTAGCGTCCTACTTCACCTGCGACATGCACATGCTAGCAACACTAGTGCGGCAAGCCAGACTAGTGTTGTGCCGACTGACGTTGCGGAGTTACACATGTCCTCCTCGCAGAAACACATGTGGCCAGTGCCAGTACTTTCCATCATACACACGTGGTCCACCATGAACAGGTTGATTTGGAGCTGGGAGGTGCACGTTCGGCGAACCACTTCGTACGCTGGAAAGAGAAAAAAATGACTGTAAAGTCGGTTTACGGACGGTTTTCACTACATAAGTGTCACTTTTCATTATATAGGTGTCACTTTTCACTACATAGGTGTCACTTTTTGACACCATAGTCCGAAGTAACGTAAATCGGAGAACGGCAGAATCCTATCAATTTAAGACAATAGCGACACTCACGACTTTTAGAGTATCGCACCATCTTCACGCAGCACCCGTTACAGGTCTGCAGAGGTGGCTGGTCCCGGGGAAGAGCTGTGTAGTTGAACGGATCCTTGCAGCGGAGGTCCGTCCAACTGTCGCACTCATAACAGTATATCGTGCGGGCTGGGGAAGGAAACAAGTCTTGGTATTTTGATAGTGCGTATGTTACTACGCTGCCAAGAATGAAGGCTCCATTGAATCGCACTGGTGCATTGAGTTTAATCCGTTAGTGTCATAGTGACAGTGACATTTTATTTTGACACTAATGCGCAGACCTCTCAATCTATCAGCCTTTGATGGGAGCCTCCATTTTATAATTGGAGCCACATAAAACATTAAAATAATTAATACTAATTATATGTAATTTAATAACATCATCTATGTATGTCGAAATTATACAAATTACGGAATCATTTAATACCTACCCCGACTGAAAGAACTATCCACAACTACTTTTTGTTTGTTTCTTCTATAGGTATGTTATTAATTAACTAAACAAATATCTACTTTTTACTAGTATGTGTAAATGGACAGAATATTTATTTATTTATTTATTTTATTTCATATGTAGGTAGTTATATACTTGTAAAATATAAACTTTATAAATATTTTTTATACTGCTCATAATATTCTTTTAACACTTTCATAGTTATTGAAATCCATTCATAATATTTTATTATAAAAAGTTTGATTGTTTTATTACTAGGTTAGCTTTAAGAAAAGGTTATTAATGTTGCCATATATTGGTAACATTAATAACCTTCGACGCCAAATAACAGTGATATACAATATTTAATTTAGCTAAAATCACAATAATATTTTTTATCAAAAACTAATTTTATACGATAATAGCAAAACAAGAATCGTGTGTGGCCTAGATTTGCTATAGATTTTCGCTAGGCCTAGACCTATATAACTAGTTCAGCTAAGTACAAGGCCAGTCACGCGAACCACATAACAGGTTGTTTTATAATAAAAAACATCTAGCTTTTAAATGACATGCCCGCAAAATAATTTATAAGCGAAGGTTATACAATAAAAAATAATTGGATTATCGATTGCTAGATACGATACTATTTTGGATTTTGCTAGTGCAGTGAATTCTATAAAATCGTGATTTAAATAGAGAAGCATTGGAATAATTCAAGCTATCGCCATTGACTTATATTCTACTAACAGAAGATGCAATAGTGGCTGTATATTCAATAAGTAATGGCATCGTACACAATAGTACTTCATGCCCTATCCAAGTGACAAACGAAAGTGTTATATTAGCTGCCGTTCACTTGTAATATAAAAATGGTTATATTTCTTTAGTGTTTCGTTAATTTTATGGCTATAATTGCTACAACAGTCAATCCCCTTTTGACATTCTATTCGACTAACGTTTTCGTTTTACAAAACCACTTGGTTAGGTCATCTGAACTACTATTTGTTAAATAATTTTCAATTTAATTTATTTTCGTCAAATAATTGATTCTTTGGCACCAAAGACTCCTTATACCAATTAGACATGCGTGAACATCTCGACCAATCAGTGCCGCTATTGGATATGTGCTTGGTGTTTAAAAGTTTGCTGTGTCCTCTTATGCTGTATAATAAATCCATGGTTATTAACGAAAATCACAGTAGATAGCTAGTGGATCAAGAAGTATAGTCACTAGTGTCAAATTGACAGTGACATTCAATGATGTCAAACCGTCACTAGTGTCAATTTATCAATATAAATTGACACTAGTGACGGTTTGACGTCTCCATCCACTGGAGATTACTGTCAATATGATATTTTTCAAAGAGATTTAAATATACTGGGACAGAGAACAAAACTGTAATCCAAAACTTATTACTTAAAGTAATTAGTCTAGTGTGATAAGTCTGAAGAAAAGCCCGCGATCGAACTATTTCGTCGTATGGTATATCGTATTTCACTTTATATTGTTTACAAATTTATTTAAATATAATAGGACATTTTAAAATCTTTGATAATTTATACTTATAACATGCATCAATATACATCTAAGTGCAAAAATAAAATAAAACAAGTATAGATAGGAAAAGAAGAACAAACAATGGTTTTTGTAATACACCTAATTTATTATGTAGGTACCCAGTCTACGGCATTCTATATTTAGTGATAAAAATATGTCGCGTACTGCACAACAAATATTTAACAGTTAAATATATGAATATTTTATTAATATTAAATATTTAATTTTTTTCAATTGTTTATATTTTTATAATCCAATTGATTGAACAATTAAATTGGAATATTCAAATATTTACTAAGCAAATAAACACCAAACTACTGGCTGTGTCGTTGCAAGTTTCTTTGTCATATTAAGCTTCGAAGCATTTTCTGTGAGTTGTTTTTTTAAATAAAATAGACAAGTACTTACTCTGGCATTCCGCCTGAACAAGGGGGCTGAGACTTAGTGCCCATAACGCTGAAAATCCATGCTTCAATTAGTAAAAAATAAAAAAGTATTGAAAATAACAGAGAACTAGATAGACAGAGGTGTTCGAAAAGAGGTTTCACTAAATCCTGCAAATAACTGAATCCGAAAACTTCACAACCCTATAAGTATATTTTTTTTAAAAACGAAGGTACCGTAGACTGGGCTTGATTAAAAAAAAACGCTTTAAAACGTACTCTTTGACTCGTTGATACGTTTTAGAACGTTGCTTACCGACAAAAATCTAGTCAATAGTGTATCGCAGTGTTTAGCTAGATCTGGAAAAAAACTGTCAGTTATTCACAGGAGATTAAATAAGAATGCTCAATGCTCAAGTGTTTCTGTCCTCAATTAGTAGGTACTAGTGTAGTGTCTATACTGTTTTACATGCAAAAAATTACCCATTCCTCCAAACATGGCAACACACATTCCTGTGGACACTCAAACACATAGAGTAACAAAATGTTGCAAACACACGGATAATATTTCAGTTATCGATATTAGTTAAGTAGTGCACATCACTATAGTTCTGTGATTTCTTTTTAAATTAAAGGATCAGGAAAAATTGTTAACGGCAATCTAAAATACTTTTTTTTTTGCTTAACCTAATAACTATTTCAAATGTACTTCTTACATTAGTTTTTTTATGTTTACAAAAACTACTTACCTTGATTGAAGTACCTACTCACAACAAATTACAACATTTATAGGCAAATACAAAAATCGGGTTTTGGCAAATAAAAGGTTTTACTAGAAGGTAACCTAATTAAAACCAGGAATAACAACACACTGGGTTCGATTCTGCTTTACAGCGACTAAACTTGTTTTAGTTTACTTCTGTCACATTCTTTCTCCTAGAAAAGAAAAGAGACGAGAGATATTTAGTCCTGTCAAATTAAAATTAGTCCTGTCACCTAAGGCATTTCATAACGTGTTTAGTGCATATGTAAAGAAGTCACGACTAAAATACAGCCTCTGACAGGACTAAATTTGGTAGGTTATCAGAAGATATATATATATATATATATCTGACAGGACTAATCTTAATATCTTCTGATAACCTACCAAATTTAGTCCTGTCAGAGGCTGTATTTTAGTCGTGACTTCTCGAAGGGATAGAAATCCCTTTTCTTTTTTTGAGGTAAGACTAAGACAAGACTAAACTAAAATAAGTTTAGCCGGTGTAAAGCAGAATCGATCCCAATATTCATATTTAAATTAATACTAAACATCTATGACAAACGAAATCACTTCAGCCACAAGAGGGAGCCGAAGCTTTAATTCGCTTTGCTGTCGTTCGCTTAGTTGTAATACCATTATTAAGAACTACCTACGTGTCAGTAGAGATCAGCGTTGCCAGATTTTTTTTTGACAAGTCAGGATTTTGGAACTTTTTGAGTGAAAAAGCGGGATTATTTTGTCGAAAGCGGGACATAGTAAAAAAACGTATATAATCAGAAGTTTAAAAAAAATTTTTTTTTTTATTGAAATTAGAAAAATAAATTTAATTTTTTTTATTCGTTAGAAAAATAAGGCGTTTCAAACAGTAGCCTAAAGCGTGAGTGTTCCAAATTGAAACTTACAATAAGAGAATAATTATTAGGTGATATTTCTCAGAAGATTTAACTTCTTTTAAAGTTTCTTTTTCACAGGTTTCATTAAATTTGCGGAGCATTTATTTCTGGCATTCGACCATTTTAAATTCATCCTAAAACATATTGGGTTCAATTCTGCATTGCAGCGACTAAACTTATTTTAGTTTATTCCTGTCTTTATTTTACATACATATGCTCACGCCTTTTTCCCGAAGGGGTAGGCAGAGACAACAGCCCGCCACCTGCTACGATCCTGGCATACCTCACGTGCCTCATCCACATCCATCAATCGGTTCATACAAGCTCGTCGGTTTCGGGTACTCTTTATCTGGCTTTTTTTCAATACATCGCCGATCTGATCGATGTAAGTACGCCTAGGTCGCCCTCTGCCGACTCGGCCACTCACAATCCCCTTATATATTTGTCTCGTTAGACGCCTTTCATCCATCCGCTCGACATGTCCAAACCACCTAAGCATTCCTTTCTCAATTTTAGTCACTACATCCTCTTTCAAGCCACAACGCTCTCGGATTACACTATTCCTCATTCTATCAATCAATCGTACTCCACTCATGCTTCTTAGCGATCGCATTTCTACTGCATTTATTCGACTCTCGTGCTTCTTCTGCCATACCCAACTCTCGCTATCATACATTAAGGTAGGAACCAACACCCCATCATGAACAGCCAGGCGTGCTTTTTTAGTCACTTTCTGGCTCCTCATGAAGGCGTGCAATGCACCGTTTACCATATTACCTGCATTCACCCTCCTTTCAATATCACTATCACACTTACCGTCTCTACTAAACTTACTTCCTAAATACACAAATTCTGACACTTGTTCTACTTTCTCACCTTCAATCATAATATCGCACGCAGAAATGTCCATATTCTTCTCCACAACCATAACCTTCGTCTTGCTTACATTTACTTTCATACCTTTCCTCTTGAATGCCTCATTCACGATAGTTACCGTGTCCTGCAACTCATGCGCTGATGGTTCAATTATAACTTGATCATCAGCGTACAGTAGGCATTTGACCGGTACCTCTCCCATTCGTACTCCACAATCACGCTCTTTCAAATCTGTCAGACAACTATCCATGAAAAGGTTGAACAGCCATGGTGATGCTACACATCCCTGTCTAACACCCATGGAGATGTTAAACCAGTCTGTGTAGGCTCCTTTTATTCTAACACAGGCTCTGGAATCCTTATATAAGGATTTCAGAGCCCGCACCAGAATAGGGTCCAACCCATGCATGGCCAGTGTTGACCACAATTCGTTCCTCCTCACTCTATCGTAAGCCTTTTCCAGGTCTATAAAGGCGCAATAGATTTTTTGGCCCTTAGCCAAAAACTTCTCGGTAACGCACCGTAAGGAAAAGACTTGATCCATACATCCCATCCCCTTTCGAAAACCTGCCTGAACGTCCCATATTTTCTCATCTGTTTCGCTTACAACCCTGTCAATTAAAATCCTTGCATAAAGTTTTCCTACCACACTTAAAAGACTAATGCCACGATAGTTTTTGCAATCCTGCTGCGACCCCTTCCCCTTAAATAGTGGCACAATTACCGCCTTAGTCCAGTCATCTGGCACTCGACCTTGTGCCAGGCAGAGGTTAAATAGGCGTCTTTATTTTACTTCAAAAAAAGAAAAGGGATAGAAGATAACCTACCGAATTTAGTCCTGTCAGAGGCTGTATTTTAGTCGTGACTTATTTACTTATGCACTAAACACGTTATGAAATGCTTTAGTTGACAGGACTAATTTTAATTTGACAGGACTAAATATCACTCGTCTCTTTTCTTCTCTATGAGAAAGAAAATGACAGGACTAAACTAAAATAAGTTTAGGCGCTGTAATGCAGAATCGAACCCATTACCAACTTATGTAGGTACACAGTTTGCACAATAAATTTATTATATTCTATTCTATTCTAGAAAAGCGGGACTGAGCCTGTCCCGGGACAATAAATTTTGATTTACGTCAACGGGACGTCCCGCCAAAATTGGGACGTCTGGCAACGCTGGACTAGAGTTCCTTCCAGTAGTGTTGCGTCAATTTGATTTGGACGCGCTTTAATGGCCGCGCGCATGCCAAGCCGAGTGCTAATAATCACTCCGTCATCCTAATCGACACACTGGGCCCTCAGACATTTAAACAGAAACAATAGTGATGCGACGCCACCCAAAAGTATCGATATCGACAAATCGGAATGTGTTTGCAACTACACATACACAACACATCTAGTTTGGACATCTATGTAACACAGATTAGAGTGACATTTTACTAAATCGTAAATAATTGTGTATTACCAGTCCTTATGCACGAGTTTGCTTTAACTTGGTCCACTCCGAACCAGGACATGAGAAGAACTGGAAAAAAACAACATATTTATGTAGATGAGTAGCAATATATCTCGTGAAATGTGGGTATATCCAGTAATGGAATACCTCTGCCTACCCCCTCGGGGATAAAAAAGGCATGAGATTATATTATTAGTAGCATTTTACCTGACTCGAGTGTATATGAGTAGGTATTATGTCATTGGCGCAGTCTGTAACCTAAGCGAATGAATAAATAAATAGTACAGATTTCAATGTGAGAGATGTCGTTACATTCCGTATTCATCTCCGGAGTGTCATCTCGTGAGTGGCTACATTTTTGCCTGTCTGCACGAGAATTGACGGTGACGCTCTAAACCTTTTTACTGGTAACACTCAGCAGGGTGTTCTGTTATTTTCATAATAATTATTAATGTAGGAAAGGAAGCACTGTACCTAAACCATAATAGAATTAATCAATTGGAAATTACAACATAATCATCAAGCACGGATGCAAAAGATGTATATTCTGCAAAAAATACGTTTTAGGGTGCAGAACGAAACAGTGATTTCAAGTCTTTGAAGCATATTTTCAGCGTTTTTTCAGTATTTTAACGTTGACTAAACGGCGAATCTATTACAGGGCGCTCTATAAATACAAGCTATTAACCTACCAACCGAGGCGACCGCCCCGAGCTGTGGTTTTTACTCTGAAAACGATGAAATGCAAATTGTACTTGTCATACGAGCAGTTGCAGCTGATTGGTCGCACAAAATACCTACGTAACATTATATTAAAGTCTATATATTTCTAAAAGTAGAAACTAAATTGATCAACGCACAGGGGAAACCACTGGGTCTCAGAGCATGGAATTTTGAAAAAGGTTCCTGACATAATCACTAATTTGGACTTTTGTTAATTCCCACGGGAACGGGATGAGCAGGATCTATGCGGACAACGCTGGGCGTCTGCTAGTACCCGTATTAACTATGAAAAAGGATTTTTTTTTAAAGTTGAGTGAGACCTAGATAGATTTTAGCCCCCGTAAACAGTAATACTGTTTTCATCGAAATCACCAATAACAGTAATTGTAAGTGATGTTTTAATAATGGAAAAAGGGCAGGCTGATGTTGGTGAATTTACTCAGAGTGCTAAATGCTGAATTGATCATAACTTTGAATGACATCATAAACTTGCGAGTTACCAGCCCACTGCTGAAAGGTCTTTCCTCACACATGAGGAAGTATGAGCCATAATCTCCCACGCGAGCCCACCACATATTCGGAGATATTGGAAATTGAACTGTGAGAATTTTTCAAAAACCCAAGGGTATCTGACAGTGCTTAACGAATTCCTTTTGCGAACGGTTTAACGTGTCTTTCGAAACAGGGAGGTGTTCGTCAAATATTGCCACGAGATTTACCCATTCACTGACTGACCGCGTCCAACTTTGCTTAACAATTATGATCGTTAAAACACACTGGTATCGCAAGGCTACGAGCGCCTCTAACTCTATTCTATATGTACTCTTACTTTTGATATAGCTGTACAAAATAAAGCTACTATAAGTTATTGCCGTCTATTTGTGGATCAAACAGTCTAAAAGCAATGTTTCTATGAAAGTCGCTGTCCCATTAATAAAAAAACACACTATGTTTAAACCGTTGACACACTGACGATTCTCCAATTATGTTACATGTTTCGTCAGTGTCGAAACACCGAATGTAGAGTAGTAAATTTTATTTATTTAACAATTTACTGTGCAGGGTTACTTTATGCAGCTTTATTTATTCATAATTATCGCGATTTTATATGATAGGGGACAAGTAACAGCCTTATGGTTAGTGAGCCTGTCTCCCATGGTTGAGGCTCGGTTCGAATCTTAGCGAAGCCGTGTATAGTCCAGAGCACGTGGAGCTTGACACATTGGAAGTTGTGACGTTCTTATAACAATTGTCTTAGAGATCAGACTCGCACTACAAGACGTGTAAAACTTCAAGTGATTTTGACTGTACATACAAGTTTTTTGAAAGACGTGCGTGCATATTCATAGCTAGCTCGACGGTCAAGGAAAACATCATACAAACAACATACAAAACTGTATAAAGCAGCCTGGGCTGGTGATGAACTCACGACATGTCACGGTATTGGGTTCGTAAATATACTGGTAGAAAGTGGATATTTACAGAAGTAGAATATCGACACCAGGATAAAGCGAGAATATATTTATGTAATTTTTATTTGTTAGTGTATACATAGCCTATTAACAAAATTGAGCGCATAAAGTGGAACGCGCGCGGAAATCGTTGACAGCTAGATGCGGCATAAGCGAGATATACTGTTTTCTTTACGACATACGATTTCTTGGTGCAATTTTTTAAGTTTTTATATTACAGATTACAGTAAGTAATATTATTTATGACTACGTGTTGATGGTATTATTATCTTTATCACGTCAGCAAATACTACAACAAAAAACTGTAATACTTATCTATTTAATTTTGACATGCGTATTTATATGCGACTTGTGCAGAATGGGATTTGGAAAAACATCCGTTCAAACTTTCATCCCATATTCAACACGCTCAGGGGATGAATTTTTAATCTCCATGCTCACTTAATCTTGTGTAAAATGCTAGTAAAATGTAATGCTCTGAGACCCACCGATCAGTCAATCAATAGTCCTGGGGGCCAATTCCACTAAATGTCAACGGTTATAGTTGGATGACAATGACATGTCAATGGTCAGTCAATGGTGTTATTTGCGCTGAAAAGTTATATTAAGTCGATTTCATTCCAGTTACAAATAAGACTTGGGAGTATTCCAGAATCTCAGCTCTGCTTCCTAGAACTCGCCTTTTTCTCCCATATGGAAGTACTACAACATTAATAGAAAGGCGAGAGAAGAGCCAGTGGCGAATCACCAATTTATTTGGCATTGCTTGCTCTATAGATTTTGACGTTAATAACAGATGGACATCACAAGCAATGTAGGTAGGTTAAAATGAAGGCGATTACGGTTATGGTTGTCAATAGAC
This sequence comes from Ethmia dodecea, assembly GCA_963855545.1. Classification (NCBI taxonomy): domain Eukaryota; kingdom Metazoa; phylum Arthropoda; class Insecta; order Lepidoptera; family Depressariidae; genus Ethmia; species Ethmia dodecea. The sequence goes on along the minus strand of OY979463.1, from coordinate 619,734 downwards.
AATATTCCCCCTATTGTTTTGACTACTACTACGTATATACACCATTTTTTTGCTCCCAGTCTGCACTCTTAAGAGACTTAAGCGCGGTTTCAACAGCAAGCGGAGCGAACCCATTAATGACTACTAAACTTGCAAGAGAATACTGCTTGCCTGTTTTTCTACCAACAAAGAATCGAAACCTATAACAAGTCCGCTTCGCTTAGCTATTTGCCATTTAAAGCTCAATTCTCTTTTGCGGTGGAAACCATACTGTACGAGTAGATAATGGGTTCGATTCTGCTTTACAGCGATTAAACTTATTTTAGTTTAATCCTGTCATGTTATTTCTCCTAGAAAAGAAAAGAGACGAAAGATATTTAGTCCTGTCAAATTAAAATTAGTTCTGTCAACTAAGGCATTTCATAACGTGTTTAATGCATAAGTAAAGAAGTCACGACTAAAATACAGCCTCTGACAGGACTAAATTCGGTAGGTTATCTTCTATCCCTTTTCATTTTTGAGGTAAGACAAAGACAGGACTAAACTAAATAAGTTTAGTCGCTGTAAAGCAGAATCGAGCCCATTAGCTGTAATCGCGACCGCTACACGACCAATACGCTGGAAATAACCTACAACAATCCAATTATTATAAGGCTTCATTAAAGACCTAGACTAAGGGCATTAACTAGCCTAGAATAAGTCTTACACGTTTTTATTAATTTGCAATGTGAGTGTGTTAGTTTAAGTTAAATCTTGCAACGGAACCACTTACTGACGTCTGCTTGAGTTAGAATTTGGCATACTCATTGTATAATTTGTTAAATTGTTAGATATTGGTCTCGAATCGATTTTACTTGTATAAAAAAAAATGTATGCTTGACGGTAGACCACAGAGCCCCAAACTATTTTTTTAAGACCTGCATTGCATGTAATATCCTGTGAGTCACAATAAAGACATTTCATTTCATGTAAGTTCGGTGACAAAGCAACAATCTGGTACCATCGTGCATCGAACTGGTCTGATGATGGAGCCAGGAGGTGAATTTCGGAATCCCTCAAGTTAGCGCTCATTTAATTTCTTTTGACGAGTGCCCATGTACGTACCTATGATTACGAGTGTATTTATACAAAAGCGCCTTTTTTGTTTTTTTATAAACTATAATTAAGTACCTATGTACTTATTTAAGATTTGAATCAGTTTCATCCATCATAAGATCCGGAAGAGATCGCTAAAAGCGATAAGGTTATTTGATTTTTGTACTTCTTTTAAGTACCTATCGTTTTTGAGGTACTGTTGTATGTATGAGGTAGTTATTGTATTGCATACGCTCATGCGTGAGGAAAGACCCATAACTCAGCAATGGTGGAGCCCACAAATAATGCAAAAAAAAATATTTTTAACATAAGAAGGGGCCCCGGATTTCTTAATAGGCCGTATAGGGCTATTATAGAGTAATTCATTCATTCAATTAGTCAAGTTATAGAGTAAGATCGCAACTCGAAAGTTTTAGTCATTCATTAGGTTCGTTCGCGAGTATGAACGTAATGTGCAAACAAGTAACTTGCGGATAGTTTTCTAGTTATTAGGGGCAGCAAAAACTGAAGAGGCCTACATCCAACACTGATTATAGGATGGTGCGTTATTTATAATAAAATATTGATAATTAAATAAATACCTGGCACGGGGAATATCCACCGCATTTTCGTGTGTTTCCGACGCGTTGCTCTCGCTAATTGTTGTGAGGTTCAGCGCCTCACTGCCATCGCCGCTTCAACACAATTTCATTCTACATTCAAAAACGCCTGCCATCTAAACTTTTTTAAACAAAAAGATACATTTAATAACTTAAAGAATGACAAAATATTACCGAATTATGCTGTCAATAAAATAAACATATCGATAACAGAAATTGGCACGTCCGCAATCACTAGCGTTGCAGAAATAAAAATAAAATGTAATGTTGACAGATAAAAACGCGGGAAGTGACATTAAAAATGACCAACCCACTCTTGTTTTTTTTCCTCAAAATAATTTTAGAGTAACGTGACGTTTTATTTGTAGGTAATTAGTAAACAATGACTTTCCGAAACATGGATCTATAAATACCTAATGCATGTTTAATAGTAACATGTAACACATTGTTACTCTCCTTTTCAAATTGACAAAGGAATTCATTTTTCATCGGTAATACCTAAGTAAGTACATTAAATATTTCAAGGTTACGAACATAATTTTACCCATACCTATTAAAAATCTTATCATAATGAGTTTCCATTGTTAGACATAAAACTAATGTTGCGAGTATTTTATGAAATGAAAGAATAGAAATTAAAAGAACGGAAATTTGAATATTGTTAGCTGTCGTAGATATACAAGGGGTGCGCAAAGTTTATTGATTTTCGAGAAAACCATACCGCTGCGTCCCTTGTGTTGTGTTTACGAATTTATACACGATTTATCAATTTTATTTCTTGTTTTAATTTAATTATCATTTTACATAATAAAATCACTGATGTATTTAAAAAAACATTTTAGAAAATCACCCACTGTATTTCTAAACGTAAACCAGAATAAACTTTTTTTAGGAAAAAAATAATTTTAAAACATAGAGATAAGGTTCTTTATTGTATATCGATCGCAGACGAATAATGCCGAATCTCGGAATCCTTACCGACTATTTTCATTGTAAAATCCTTTGATAAAAATCACTATTAGTTTTTACGATCGTTATAAACTTAACAGAATCATAATTTGTTAATTTTAGTCATGGTCTGATGCGGTTTCACGAGAAAATTTCGTATCCCATTTTTATTGGGACGACGCACGGAAATGAGCCAACGCGCGCTCAAAACTAGACTAGCCGAGTTGCCAGCTCATTTTATTTACCACACATTAAAATAACCCATCAAATAGTGTCGCATTATTTATTTATTCAGATATGAATGTTATTTATCATTTTTAACAACAATTAATCTCTCCCGAGAACCGTTCCATGTGGAAGTGTAGTGAAAGTTGCATTTCCAAAAATGTATGTAGCAATGCGTCTATAATTCAATATTATTCACATAACATAAAAAAGAAAAATAGTTTTGAAAAATAATTAATACATACTTCTATCTCTTTCTACAAACAGAGATCATTTAATCTCTTCTAAAATCTACAACTTAATCATCACACACACCATACCAATAAAATGGTAATGCAACTTACAGAGGAATATTCATCTAACGTAAGGAAAAATATTAGGTCTGTCGTTCGTAAGTTATTACGGGTTGACGATGACATATAATTTACCAAACTATTGGTAAGTTAAAAGCTGGCAGCACCGGCGACCCGGCATCAGTTGCGCAGTGCTGCTATGCAGAGATCTGAGTGAGACACAATATTTTTACATTTTCCGCATCATTCGTTCTCAAGTAGCAGGCGTTTCGTCCATATTAACGGTAGATGGCGTTGTTTTCTTTTAAAAAAATAAAATAAATATTCTCACGCCTTATATCCGCGTGGGGGTAGGCAGAGGTATTCCATTTCTGGATATACCCGCATTTCACGAGATATTCTTTGGACCCCTAAACATGATAGGTGGTCAGCCCATCGATCGCCGGACCAGGTCTGTATACACACACATGCCTCAGAATCAATTCTGGGACCTGCGGTTTTCCTCACGATGTTTTCCTACACCGTCGAGCAAGTGATAAAAAGTTTTGAAAAACTCTTTAGTACATGCCAGGATTCGAACCCGAGCCTCACTGATTTTCATCATGTGAAGCAGGCTCTTTAACCGTAAAGGTATGATTCCGATGCAGCGCTGCATTGTTGCCGAGCTCGGAATGTCATCTCATAAAAAATCCACAGAGAATGTACCTATGGGGACCAGTAGTGCTGCGGTAGCACTGCTGCTTGCTGCCGAGATCGGAATCATTGTACAGTCAGCTGTACAGTTTATTGATGTTTTATATATACAGAGCCGTGGTGCGAGTCAGCATTTTTCAACTATTATAGATTTCTTTTATAATGTAATAGTGGTAATAAAGCACTCGTCGCGAGTAGTGTTGTTTATCATTTATCATTTGAGTATCTACTCGCCCCTATTATCATCAACTTATCATCTATCAGCACTTCTAGGCGTTTACCCCCTACACATACCTTAAGGCTATCACTGCTATCTGTTTTTTGTTGGCCGCAACAAACGTAGCTGGTCTTCAATCACACATGAGGAAGTAAGCAACCGCTGCAAAGTGATTATTATAGACCTTAGCACTTCTGCTAAGGCACTATTTACCTACCAAAAGTCGACCGTAAACATTTCTACCTTAACCTATCGCAAAATTACGGAAATTGAAAAATAAAAAGATGATTTAGTCAGAATCTTTTCGGCAATTTCACAGCAATGACTTAATATTATGTAGTCTTTTGATCTGACTGCCCAATACTATGTTTATTTACTTAACAGCACCCCGACTCTGCAACGGACCTCCGGTAATGCAATACCTTTGTCATCCTCCCGATTAAGTATGAAGGGGTGAGCCTATGGGGTGAGCGTACCTATATTATTAATTCTTGAATTTGGATTACCAAAATCATGTAGACCACTGGCGGAATAATGAAGGGGCCTCCAAATTCAGCGAAAAGTTATATTAATCTAATTCTAAACAAGATAGGGTCACGGATAGGGGTAAAAAAAAACGAGTGAAAAAAATAATTAGGTGGTCCAGGAATGGAATACCTCTGCCCACTCCCTCGAAGATAGAGGGCGCGAACATCACAATCACAAAATATAATTTATATTTTGTGATTTCATGAGTACCCTGTGAAAAATCATATGAAAGGACTTGATCATGACCGTGGATACAAGTCTAGAGTCCTTTATGTTTTCCACTGAATGATTTTGTTTCCATGGTCATGGCCATTTCACTTCAAATTATTTTGCACAGGCTACTCATGAAATCACCCATCTCTAATATTTTGTTTTACTAAAAATAATAGACAAGAATTTTGATAAAAACAACAAAAGTACAAAACTGCTACTACTGCTAAAACTGCTGGATTTGTCAATAGGCCGTTTAGGCCGCAACAGAAGCCTATGGGCGGCCTATTTTAAAATCTCACTCGCTTCGGTAAAGCGTCAGGTTAACATTATTAACCTACTCACTAGTCCTTTTCACTAAAAAGAGGCCAAGAATTAAAAAAAATGTTAGTACAAAAAGTTTATTGTTGCACAAGTCTTGTAAATATTTTGTGAAATAATCACACTATCTATTTATAACAGTATAACATATACCAACGTCTAAGAATCACATACAAATTAGTATTTGATACACATATTTAACCTAGAATTAGGTACCTATTGAATAATGCCCAATAATACTAGTTTATTTACTTCTTTACTGGGCACCAAACAATCACTTTAAAAAGTGTGTACTAAAAATAACTTAAGTTGAAAAAAGACAGGGTGGACAAGAAAACATTTACAGGTAATCTGAAAATTACTGAGTTACAATTATTATTATAACAGTGGACTCGATTCTGCAGACTAAAATTCCATAGAATACGAAAGAAAAAGGACAGAAACAAACCATAGATTGAAGAGTTAATGTCAAACACCTACTAAAAACCTACTAATTTGAACTATGAACGTGCTTAACTGTCACTTTTATCCATGACCTTGTTACATAGTCTAAAATTGCTAAACACGTGTATTTGAATAAGATGTTAATGCGTTCATACGGTTCAATTTTGTTATTTTGACATTTTGTGACATTTTAAATAAATATGGCGCTTATTTCTGTCCCTTTCCTTTCCAAAGCGGTGGAAAAGAATCAAGCTAAATTAAAACTAGGAATTTTTGCTAGTCTGCAGAATCAAATCTAGTATTCACTTAATTTACAGGTAAAAACTATGTTAAATTGCACTTTTATGTTAAAAATTCGTTAGCTACTGTGGTCCACCCTGTAAAATACAGTGTCACAAAATATCCTTGCATTGATTGAGTTGTACTTAATCTAAAATTATACGTATTTCAGGGATTAGGAACTTAATTTTTTCGTGTCAGTATGTATCATTTTGATATCTTGCAGGTTTCAAAGATATACGTTTTTTATTCTGATAGTTATAGATTTTACCTATTCTGCGCGGTTTCATTCCGCCGGGAATACGGAAATAAAATACTGCCTATGTCACTTCCTGTAATGCAGCTTTCCATAGGTAAAAGAATTTTTAAAATTGGTCCAGTAGTTTTTCAATTTATTCGTTAGAAACATAAAAATTTTCCTCTATATAATATTAGTATAGAAGTATAGACAAACAAACATACCAAAAAAGAAATGTTGTACAAATCAATTCAATTCTATTCTAAATCCTTGCTCTATATAATATTGGTGAAGGGCCGTTTTAACTTGGCTGCTCTGAACATAGGCTCCGCCTGCGCAAAACGCCTCACGCCGTCAATTGGTCGCTAAAAAATTTTGCGCAACTTCAGAGCTGCCAAGTTAAAACGGCCGTACTATACTTGAAGCGAATCGAATAAATATTTCTTTCTTTCATAATGCAAGGATATTTCGTCTCACCGCACATGAAATACACAATAATATTATACATATATAACAGCCAAACTTATCGTTTCTACGTATTAAAGCCACCATTTCCAAATTCTATTTACTTACTCCAAGTGCTATATTGCATTATTAAAATTAGCCGTAGTTACAAACACTGTGAAGAGGCGATAGTATTTAATAGGGTATTTTATTACCTAGTCAAATGAGGCTCTTTTTATGATCTGTCAAAAAGTTAATTTGCAATGGAAATATACCGAGTACTGACTTTGTGACGTCATCATTTTCATTTTTATGATTGTTTTATTATTTAAAAATTTGCTATAAGTAATTGTAAAATAAAAATCGTAAAGTAAAAATCGTATTAGAAGTGTTTTGGGATAGGCTTTTTAAAAAATGATTACTCACAATTTTATTTAAATAGAGTGAAATACCCTATTATAGCAAATTTTAAATTAATAAAACAAAACAACTCTAAAGAGTAAAAAACCGACTTCAACAAATAGCATTTTTTAAACTTTTGTTCATTTTTTAAAGACCTAATTTGATAAAATTTAAATAGCCACATCTGAACAAACGCCAAAATAAAATAAATAAATAAAAAAAAAGCAAAATTATCAAAATCGGTTCATAATTGGCGAATCAATCGCGTAGTAACTAAAAACATTGGGTCCAATGGAGAACCTCCTCCTTTTTTAAGTCGGTTGAAAACTGTAGCAAATGAGTACTAAAATGTTGACGTCACAGCGTCACTATGCAGTAGCGGCGTTAGGGTAGGGCGCGGTAGGGCGACCGCCCAGGGCGCCAGATATAATGGGGCGCCACAATATCACTATACCTGTAACGATAGCTAGTGGTGAATGGAGTTTTTCCAAACGCAAGCTGATGAAAACCTATCTGCGATCGACAATATCTCATTTTAATTTTTTCTCAATCTAGATCGATATATTTGGCAACTTTGTTAATCGAAAATGAAATTTCGGAAAACAAGGACTTTGGAGTCTTAATACGAGAATGCGCCGATAAAAAAGCTAGAAAATTTCAATTTTATTTAGAAAAAAATATATATTTAATTCTGTCCTTTGCCTCTTTTCGTTTGGGTTTGAATGGCAGATATAGGAGATAGGGGGCGCCTTTGAAATCTCGCCCAGGGCGCTGGTAGTTCTAAAACCGGCACTGACTATATGCAGTACATTGTAAATTTTCGGTTTGACAGATCATACAGACTAAGCAGTCAAATACCATAAATAATTAGATGAAAAATGTTACTGAAACAAGGATTTTCATGACAGCTTTTAAGAAAAACCTCATTGAATCGTAAAATTCGTGTTACATTTAAATTTCGGAATCTTTCAAATTCGTAATATACTTAACTTTACATAAAAAAGTTGTATACTTACAATTAGTAAGTTATCCATCTTGTATATCCGTCTCTTTTCTACTTAAAACATAACATTACTAATAGACAGAGCCACGACTATACTCAAATACCGAGTCTCTTTACAATATGGCTGAAAGTACATTTCCATTATCACGTTATACAGGGTGCCGTAAAAGCGTTGTGTTTCACACTTGCACTTCTGGGCCGTGGTTTACAAAAACATCTTGTATACATCTCAGGATTTTTGTAAAAGTCGTGATATTATAATTCAACGGAAATTTGTCAATCGTTTCCATTTCATACAATATAACCAGTTATAATTTATCTAGGCAGAATAATTTAATACTAGGAACACTGGGATGTGGTGGGAAGCCTCGAACTACGGCTATTTTATCCAATCAGTGGTCGTTTTACAATTTAACGGTGCTTATCATGTAGTGAAATTGTCAAAATCTAGTTAATCCACACCACAATTTCACTGAATCTGCTTAGTGAAACTACGTTCGAACTAAGATTGTACCGTGGTAATGTATGAAATGTAGACGATTGACAAAAGTCCTAGCAATTATAATAACACTAGTGTAATTACAATTATCACGGATTTTACAATGACCCTGCGACATAAATAAGGATTTAAAACACTTGACATTTTATTCTTCATTAATAATTATTACAGTAGTAAATTATGACATGAACTAATACGAAATGCAAGTCAATATTGACCACTGATATATTTTCAGCTATTTTTTTTAATGACGCCTTAACATGAGGCACTGGTGCTGATTCTGATTTACAGCGACTAAAATTATTTTAGTTTACTCCCGTATTTTTTTTTCTCCTAGAAAAGAAGAGACGAGAGATATTTAGTCCTGTCAAATTAATATTAGTCCTGTCAACTGAGGCATTTCATAATGTTAAGTGCATAAGTAAAGAAGCCATGACTAAAATACAGCCTCTGACAGGACTAAATTGGTAGGTTATCTTCTATCCCTTTTCTTTTTTTGATGTAAGACAAAGACAGGACTAACAAAAAAGTTTAGTCGGTGTAAAGCAGAATCGTCCCACTGACAAACTGACTTGACTACAGAACTGATTAAATTATTTACATCCCTTTTGCCCTCAATAAGGGTAAATAATTAGATACCCTTTATTGACATGTCGCTACTAACTAGATACACTCCTTAGTAACAAATTACTAATTAATGACACGCCTTAGTAACGACTTAATAATTAGTGAAACGCGAGTTACAAGTTACTAATAAATGACAGGCATCAGAAACAAGTTACTAATTATTGACACACCTGGTAACATGTTACTAATTCGGCGGCACTTTAGTTACAAGTTACTAATTAGTAACATCATCATTTGTCACAATTTACTAATTAGTTACACCTCTGATTAAAATGTTACTAATTATTCATACCTTCTAAAAATATTATAGTAATTATCTCCATCCTAGCAATATGTTACTAATTAGAGCAACCCCTTAATAACAAGTTACTAATTACTTCTCCCCCCTAAAACACTTATATCAGGTAAATAATTACTTTCCCTCTTACAAAATTACTTTTACATTACTCACATATTAAAACTGTCCATTCCCTGATTACTTACAAGCCAAATTTGACTAAATACCCTTTTCAGACCGTCTAACCACGATTTCTCCCTTCTTTCAAGTTACAAATAACGAATTAGTTTCTCCCTGCCCTAGTAATAGGTAACTAAGTCGGTAACCAACCAATTACAATACTACCAACCAGTTACAACACGTAACTCATCAATTACAACAGGTTACCAATTCGTAACCAGCCAGTCACAACAAGTAACAACAGAGGGATAACGTTTTATTCCAATTTTCGATGTTTCGGCCGTCACTTCGGACCAATCGGTGTCAAAAGTGCCACTCGAGTGTCGTCAGTTACTAGAATCGCAAGTCGGAAGACGATGGTAGCCTCCAAGGTTACCAACCGCTTACAACGTGTTACTAACCGGTTACAACACGTTATCAACCAGTTACAACAAGTAATCAACCACTCACAACAGGTTATAACATTCACAACGGGTCACCGAACAGTTGTAGGTAGCTAGAGTTGAGGCGATCAACACGCAAATATTTGCTTTTTCGCTTGTGCAAGAAATAGTAAGCTATTGTATTCAATATTTTATCTTGAATGTGTAGTGTTGTCAAATCGATTTATATCTCATTCATTACTTTGCTATATCATGTGACCAATGATTAGACGCCCAATAAGCAGATCCATGTAAAGGTATTAAAATGTAAAAACCGCCAATTTTTGACGCGGTGTTGTAAGGAAACATTGCAGAATGTCAAATACGTCTAGTTTCGTGGGAAGTATATTCAAAATTCCGTCATTTTGCGTAAACGACATTCTGCTTATCCGACATTTTGCGTCTCTGACATTATGCGTATTCGACATTTTGTGAATCCGACATTTTGCGAATCCGAAAAATACATTGTGTGTGTGTTGGACTCAACTCTCGCTTAGGCGACTAGTTCCGTGCCATATGCAAAACGAACCTGATAAGAGTGAGGGCAATGACCCAGTGCAGCCTGTTTCATATGATGTTGCAGCAGCGGCAGTACCGGGGCCTTGCGCCTGCGCCGGCCACTGGAGGCGTGACCGGAGCGAAGTATGCGTGCACCTTTATGTTCGGTAGGTGGTTCTGTGGAGCAATAAAAAAAAGGTAAAAATTCGTTGTCTGTAAAGTCGGTTTACGGAAGATAATTTTACGTGATAATGTCAGAAAACATTGATGAAGATCGTGCCTCTATGTCGCTTGTTCCGCGCTCTAGCTTGCGCGCTCGGCTCAGGTGGAACGTGACAATGAGTCGGGTTTTTTTGTGCGTGCAGCCAGCGTTCACAGTTAGCCCCTTTTCACACGTACCGGTTTCCGCCTTTTCATACGTACATGAAAGCGAACGTACATGGCCATATACTTCGCCGCCCGCCGGACCGGAAACCGGTACGTGTGAAAAGGGGCTTATAGGTAGCTAGTTGAGGCCGATCGCCTTATTTGTAAACGCAAATATTTGCTTTCTCAATTGTGAAGTGTAGTTATGTTTAGCAAGAGGTAGCTCTATTCGATATTGAATGTGTACAGTGTTGTCAAATCGATTTATAACTTACTAGCTGTTTTCCGCGGTTTCACCCGCGTAGTTCCTGTTCCCGTGGGAATACCAGGATAAAATATAGCCCATGTTAGTCATGGATATTCTAGTTTTAAAGCGTTTTAATTTTTTTTTAATTATTCGGTAGTTTTAGAAGTATTAAATGTAAATTAGTGTAGAAGTGGGTTCGATTCTGCTTTACAGCGACTAAACTTATGTTCGTTTACTCCTGTCATTTTCTTTCTCCAAGAAAGTAAAAGAGACGAGAGATATTTAATTTTAGTCCTGTCAACTAAGGCAATTCATAACGTGTTTAGTGCATAAGTAAAAAAGTCACGACTAAAATACAGCCTCTGACAGGACTCAATTCGGTAGGCTATCTTCTATCCTTCTTTTCTTGAGGTAAGACAAACAAAGACATATAAAATAAGTTTAGTCGGTGTTAAGCAGAGTCGCCCCCATTATAGATGTAGATTAGTGTAGAAATCGCAGAAAATAATTCAGACTTATTGTTTACCTACTTGTCTCACTCTTATTCTTTTTCAAAATTTTAAGTTTAAATTATTCAATTACAATATTAGTTATTCCTTAGTTTAGAACGTCTATTGTTGCGAATGTTGTGGTAATCTATATTAAAGACAACTCTTAAAATGTTTACAGCTTTAGCGATAAGATTGTGTTAGTGTATGTCTTGTCGGTTATCCAAAAAAAAAAAAATCTCACGCCTTTCATCCCCGAGGGGGTAGGCAGAGGTATTCCATTACTGGATATACCCACATTTCACGAGATACATTGGACCCCTAAACGTGATAGGTGGTGAGCCCATCGCCGGACCGGGTCTGTTTACACATGTCTCAGAATTAATTCCGAGACCTGCGGGTTTCCTCACGATGTTTTCCTTCACCGTCGAGCTAGTGATAAATATGTACGTAAGTTTTGAAAAACTCATTGGTACATGCCAGGATTCGAACCCGAACCAAATCAATAAAATAAATAGAAATGTAGAATATAGAAGTGTGGATTCACCCTGAGTTTCCGGATAGCGTTCCTGGTGACCAGCTGGCAGTCGTACAGCTCGATCAGCTGCAAATTATGGCAGGAGATGAGGTGCTCCAGCGCTCCGTCCGTCACCAGCGGACAGTTGTCTAGACCTGGAATAAAACTCCTCATGTAAATAATAATAATAAATTGTGGGACACAATTCACACACGGTTATTTAGTCCCAAACTAGGCAGGGCCTGTACTATGGGTACTAAACAACTGATAGACATACTTGAATAAATATTAAACGACCAGACACGAAGCCAACAGACATGTTCATGCACATACATGTTGGCCGCGAGCTGGGATCGAACCCGCGGCCTCCGACTCAGATAAAATATAAATAGAATAATTTATTAGTAGGTATAAATTTTAATTTCAGTGATATTCTTACGTGTAAATGGCCCGCTCCTCATGATGATAATCAGTGAGGCTCGGGTTCAAATCCTGGCATGTACCAATGAGTTTTTCAAAATACCTACGTACAGTCAACAAAGTTGTCAGTGTTACATGGCCAAAAATTTAGATTCACTTTTCTCTTAAAGCCTTAAATGTATTTATAGTATTTTTTTCGGTAAATTATAGGGATCAAAGATACCTTTCGAAATAAACATTAATCAACAAGATTTATTTATGACTACCCCAGAAAAATGAATTCTTAGTTACTGGCCATGTAACCCTAACAACTTTGTTGACTGTACATATTCATCACTAGCTCGACGGTGAAGGCCTGTGTAACAGACCCGGTCCGGCGATGGGCTCACCACCTATCACGTTCAAGGGTCGAATATTCTCGTGAAAAGTGTGTATTTCCTGAAATGGAATACATCTGCCTACCCCCTCGGGGATATAAGGCGTGATGTATGTTTGTTCGGGTGGAATTCTACACTCCGGTTTCGGGCGTGCCTTGATCGATCAGTCAGTCAGCGAGTCAGTTTCTTCTACATCTACACTATATTGTAAAGAGGACAGATGTGTTTTCGTATGTTTGTAAATAATAAACCCAAAAACTACTGGACCGATTAAAAAATACTTTCTCCCATAGAAAGCTACATTATCAGGTAGTTACTAATGCTATATTTTATCTCCGTATCCCCACTGGAATGGGAACTATTACTCTATTTATAAAAGACTAGCGGTTCTGCGCGGTTTCACCCGCGTAATTCCCGTTCCCGCGGGAATACGGGTATAAAATATAGCCTATGTTACTCAGGCATATTCTAGCTTTGAAAGTGAAGGATTTTTTTAATCGGTGTAGTAGTTTTAGAGTTTATTCGTAACAAATATACAAATCTTTCCTCTTTATAATATTAGTGTAGATATTGGCTGGGTGCGCGATGACAGCGCCAACTAGTGGTAAAAATTAGGGCGGACTTTGAAATGTCAAATGGCTGGCTGTCATTACGAAAAGTAAGTAAACACAAAAATAATTTCAGTGAAACAACGTTATTTACTTAGGTCCTGTTGGATATTGTAAGTCTATAGCGTCGATAATAATGTTGACCTTTTTTATTTCCCGTCGAAAATGCCACAATCAGTAAATTTCAGGCAGTATACCTACACGGACTTTCTCATGGCTTCACGGGAAATAAGTAAAGAAATGGACAAGATTTATCGACTAGAGCGTTTCATGTATCTTGTAGACCATTATTTATAGCAGTACTGTCGATAATAATGCAGATTGTTGTGTATTTTCAGTTCAACATGGCCCAAAGAGATTAAAATATCTTTGACATGGTCAAATTGATTATAAAAACTGGATTCCGGACAATAACGCACAATATAGTTTTCCAGCCACAAACCACTACAAAAGACAAACAGTTAGTTTTGGCTCAACATGTGCAAGATGTAAAAGAAATAAAATGTGAAAATCAAATGAGCCACACCATTGAAGCTAGTGTAATTAGACAAACTTTAGTGACATCAACGCCATACAAAACATCATTGCAGTCGTTGATCTTGTTTCCAACGTGCTCGGAAATTTACAGAATTTGCGATCACTATTTTTGCCATTATTCTTGCAGTTGACTACGCAATAGGTTTCGTTACCCATGTTCAAGTATTTATTTCCACTAAGAATGCACGAATACGTAAATTTCTCTAGTAAAAAGTGACAGTTCGTCTGAGTTCGTCCGACCCGAGTTTCTTTTTTAGCCACCATGGGCGCTGCGATCGATTCGTGGTTCCCCCACCTCCTACTTCGCACCCAGCCAATAGATAGATAACACATTTTGCTTACCCTTTCACGTTAAAGGGTTCAAAGATTATTTGATAAAATGCGGGTATTTTCTGAAATGCCTACCCCCTTCGGGGATAATAGGCGTGCGTTTTTTTTTATGTGATAACGTCTTATGAATCGACGAACGCCGGCTGCATGCACGAAAAAGTGTCACGTTCCGCCTTAGCCGAGCGTGCGAGCGAGAGCACGGAACAATAGAGAGGCACGATCGGCCTAAGCGTTCGGCTTGTGACACATCTATCTCTTCCACTCCAGTATGCAATTTTTCATAAATTTTTTCTTATGACGTTATCACGTGAAATTATCGTCCGTAAACCGACTTTACAGACAACCAATTTTTAAGCTATTGCATAGCTTCTATCGCGGGCCTTGAGCGCGGGGACCGAATCCAGAAATTCCGTAACGAAAAAAAACCTCACGCTCCCCACTCCGACGGGCACGGAGGTGTGGCTTGAAGGCCGTGCATTGTCTAACGTCGTTTGTTTTCGGCAGTCTTGTTGATACAAAATGCTATGCAATAGCTTTACCGCGGCAGTCCCCGAGTGCCACACGTCTTTTTTTTTTAATTGTGACTCACCAAGAACTGTTAGGTGTTCGGCCGCGCATGGCGACATGGACAGCTGTTTGATGCCATAGTCTGTGATCAGCTCGCAGTGGGAGAGGGTCTGAAATAATAATAATAAATTGAGAAACTAAAAAAAAACGGTCAAGTGGGAGTCGGACTCGCGCACGAATGATTCCATACCATTCACTATAAAAATGGCAAAAAAAAATGTTGTGTTAGAACCCCCTTAAATATTAATTGTATTCTGTTTTTAGTATTTGTTGTTAAAGCGGCAACAGAAATACAGCTGTGAAAATTTCAACTGTCTAACTATCACGGTTGTCACGGTAGTCACCAGGCTGTATTTCATGAACCGAGATAGTTAGACAGTTGAAATTTGCACAGATGTATTTCTGTTGCCGCTATAACAACAAACACTAAAAACGTAATAAAACAAATATTTAAGGGGGCTACCATATAAGAAACGTGTCTATTTTGCCGTTTTTATAGATAACAGTACGGAACCCTTCGTCCGACTCACACATAATCGTTTATTTTAAATACAGATGATATAATATAATCTCACGCCTTTTTTATCCCCGAGGGGGTAGGCAGAGGTATTCCATTACTGGATATACCCACATTTCACGAGATACATTGGACCCCTAAACGTGATAGGTGGTGAGCCCATCGCCGGACCGGGTCTGTTTACACATGTCTCAGAATTAATTCTGAGACCTGCGGGTTTCCTCACGATGTTTTCCTTCACCGTCGAGATAGTGATAAATATGTACGTAAGTTTTTGAAAAACTCATTGGTACATGCCAGGATTCGAACCCGAGCCTCACTGATTTTCGGCCGGCTCTTTAACCGTCCGGGCTATCACTGCTCTATGATAAAAAGTACTAATTCGACTGTGGTGACTTACCAGTTTCTCCAGGCGCGGGCAGCCCATGGCCAGGTGCACGAGCGTCGCGTCCGTTATCAGAACGCACTCCTCCAGGTCCATTCGCTCCAGAAGCCTGCAGCTCTGCAGGTGAAAGATATTCCATCATAGATTTATTTATTATACCTTTAACTTATAAACAGCAACATCGGAACTTTAACTTATAAATATAAACAAAAAATACAGCCAAATGGCTCTGTAAATACAGAGCTTCACTCATTATATAAAACTAGTGATAGGTACTATTTTAGATTGAGAAAACACAAAATTGCGTGTAAATATAAAACTAAGAGCAGTGATAGCCCGGACGGTTAAAGAGCCGGCCGAAAATCAGTGAGGCTCGGGTTCGAATCCTGGCATGTACCAATGAGTTTTTCAAAAAACTTACGTACATATTTATCACTAGCTCGACGGTGAAGGAAAACATCGTGAGGAAACCCGCAGGTCTCAGAATTAGTTCTGAGACACGTTTAAACAGACCCGGTCCGGCGATGGGCTCACCACCTATCACGTTTAGGGGTCCAATATATCTCGTGAAGTGTGGGTATATCCAGTAATGGAATACCTCTGCCTACCCCCTCGGGGATAAAAGGCGTGAGATTATATTATTATTATTATTATAAAACTAAAAATAATACAGAAAGAAAAGATGATATAGAAAAATCTTACTTAATATTTTAAATACGAAAGTATGTGTGTTACGCAACCACGCCTAAACTACTGAACCGGTTTAAATGAATTTTGGTACAGAGATAGACTAAAGCCTGAGAAATGACGTAACCTACTTTTTAATGCGAAAACAGGGATGAAAGGGATTGAAATAGGGTATGAAAATTTTTATCAAAATTACGTCATTTTTTAAAGCTAGAAAGAAGCTTGAAACTTATTTTTTAGGATTTGGATTAGATATAAAAAAATATGCTATAATTTATTTCCATATTTCCCGCGAACGGGAATTACGCGTGTGAAACCGCGCGGAACAGCTAGTTAGAAATAAAGAACACTCAAGAGTCGAGAGGTATTCCATTTGCGAAACTGATAAAAGGCGTGAGATTGTTATTATTACAGTAACTTAAAAATGGAATACCTCTGCCTGACGCCTCTGCCTCACGCCTTCCATCCCCCAGGGGGTCTCGGGGATAAAAGGCGTGAGATTATTATTATTATTACAGTAACTTAAAATGGAATACCTCTGCCTGACGCCTCTGCCTCACGCCTTTTATCCCCGAGGGGGTCTTGGGGATAAAAGGCGTGAGATTATTATAATTATTATTACAGTAACTTAAAAATGGAATACCTCTGCCTGCCGCCTCTGCCTCACCCCTTTTATCCCCGAGGGGGTCTCGGGGATAAAAGGCGTGAGATTATTATTATTACAGTAACTTAAAAATGGAATACCTCTGCCTGACGCCTCTGCCTCACGCCTTTTATCCCCAAGGGGGTCTCGGGGATAAAAGGCGTGAGATTATTATTATTATTACAGTAACTTAAAAATGGAATACCTCTGCCTGCCGCCTCTGCCTCACGCCTTTTATCCCCGAGGGGGTCTCGGGGATAAAACGGGTGTGATTATTATTATTATTACAGTAACTTAAAAATGGAATACCTTTGCCTGCCGCCTCTGCCTCACGCCTTCCATCCCCGAGGGGGTCTCGGGGATAAAAGGCGTGTGATTATTATTATTATTACAGTAACGTAAACACTGGGGGCCAATTCTACTAAGTGTCAACGGTCATAGTTTGATGTCAATGGTCACTCAATGGTGTTATTATGACACTTCTAAAAGCAAATAACACCATCGACTGACCATGTCATTGTCATTGTCTCATTTTCTAAATTCGTGGATTACGTTGTGGGCTATGTATCTAGTGAAATAAGTTAAGCTAAGACAATTGTTACAATTTTATGTACATAGCTGTTTGTTTTCCCAAATAAATATAATAAAAAAAAATAAAAAAATTGTCATCCAACTGTAACCGTTGACATTTAATAGAGTTGCAGGTGTACATGGGCGACGGCAGTCACTTACCATCAGGTGACCCGTCTGCTCGTTTGCCCCCTTTTTTATCATTAAAAAAAAATTGGGCCCCCGATAACACTCACCCTGGCGAGAGCCTGGAATCCGGCGTCGGTGAGCTGCGAGCACTGAGCCAGTTCCAACGTCACCAGGTCTGGGCATCTCGCCGCTAACGCCGTCAACGCAGCGTCTGTCAGAAGGCTGCAGCCGGAAACGCAGAGCCGACGCATCGCCGGGCCTAGCAGGGATATCGACTCGTCCGATAGTCTCTGGTGAGGGGGAAATATTTATTTGTTAACCGACTCGACGCTATGTAAGGCTATTAATTATAATTATTATTGTAAACGATATTTATTAGTAAGACATGAGATTAAAAAGAGCTGCCCTTGAGTTTCTTGCTGGCTCTTCTCGGGGTACTGCATTCGGAACCAGCAGCTCGTCGGTGGAGATGGGCTGCTGTTTGCATTTAGCCAATCTTCATGGACGAGTTTAGAGTGCCTTGTTATTATAAAATATTGACGTTTCTAAGTGTATATTTTAATACCAATAGAAAATAAACGATTTTTGAATTTAAAATGTTAAATTTTTTTGAATTTAAGGTTATCAACAGGACATATACTGATACGTTTCTAATACCCTAGCAAATTAATGTAGGGATCGAGTATATGGTACAAACCAAATTTTTACACATATGTATGACTAGCGGATGCCCAGCGGCGTTGCCCGCGCGGATTCCGTTTATTCCTGTTCCCGTGGGAATTTCCGAAAATCCCTTCATAGTGGTTGCCTACGACATATTTAAGACACCTACATACCATATTTTAAATAGCTGGTGCCCAGCGGCGTTTTCCCGCTTAGATTTAGTTTATTCCCGTTCCCGTGGGAATTTCCAAAAATCCCTTCATACCAATTTCCTATGACATATCAGACGCCTTCATACCATTTTTCAAGTTTCGAGGTGTTATCGTTTCGGAGTAGTACGTATTTCTCTTTTTAACCAGTTTTTATATTTTCCCGTGGGAATGCGATATCGTCCTGGAATAAAAAGTACCCTAGATGTTGACCCGGGTACTCAGTTATCTCCATACCAAATTTTATCAAAATCCGTCCAGTAGTTTTTGAGTGATGCGTGCACAACCAGACAGACAGACAGACAAAAATTCCAAAAATTGGTGTTTCGGTATCTATATCGATAACCATATACACTACCATTAAAATTTTCAAAAAATATTTCATGTACAGACACAGCCCCGTTAGTTTTATTATATGTATAGATTAGGAGAATATATATCTATAAGGGTGCCCAGTCGAAATATGGCCGCTAGTAATAAAAAAAATATATAGATTTTTGCGACGAAATTTCATTCACTTGTTTTTTTTATCACTAGCTCGACGGTGAAGGAAAACATCGTGAGGAAACCCGTAGGTCTCAGAATTAATGAACTGAGACATGTGTAAATAGACCCGGTCCGGCGATGGGTTCACCACCTATCACATTTAGGGGTCCAATATATCTCGTGAAATGTGTGTATATCCATAATGGAATACCTCTGCCTACCCCCTCGGGGATAAAAGGCGTGAGATTATATTATTATATTGACAATTATTCAAGTAATCATTCTATATGATAAACGCGTCATAGTGACAGCTTGTAGTTTGGTGGCCGTGGCGGCCAGTACACGACAGGTTGTCTGTAAAGTCGGCAAGACTTGGAGTGAAATCAAGCGCGAAGCTCAAGACCGAACGAGATGGCACGGTTGATGCCCTCTGCCCCATCTAGAGGACCTAGGATCATAAGTCACGTCAAAGTCGGTTTACGGACTACGATTTTTACGTGATCACGTCATAAGAAATGAATGCGTCACGAGCCGAACGCTTAGGCGATCGTGACTCTATCGGTTGTTCCGCGCTCTCGGTTCAGGCGGAACGTGACAATCAGTCATGCTTTTTCGTGCGTGCAGCAGGGCGTTCATCGATTTCTAAGCCGTCAACACGTCAAAAACTATAGGATATTTCATGAAAACATAACGTCAGACAGGGATGGCGTTAGAATATGTGTGGCGTTAAGACTGGGGCTGTTTCAAGACTGTTTCAGAGATGACGTCAGAATGTGGTGTCAGGGATAGTGACAGAAACGAGATGTCACAATACGAGTGTAATCAGGCCGGTCAGGACTGGGACATAGATGACGCCAGAAAATGAGGGGCGCCAGGAAAAACGTCAAAAAACGTTGTAGAGATAGAGACACGGCGGAATATTGGTGCCGTCAGGACAGGGACTGCGTCAGAGATGGCAACAAGACAGGAACTGTGTAAAGACACTGAGAAGGGATAGTATCACGATATGATTGCCGTCAGGACAGCGCCGGCGTTAGACCAGCGACAACGTCAGGACAGATAGCGTTAGGACAAGTATGGCGTTAAGACAGTGAGGGCGTCAGTATTAACGTCGACGTAAGCAAGACTATTTTATACTCACATCGCATCCTTGTACATTGAGCACTTCTAAATCGGGGCAGTATGTCGCGAGACATGACACTGCTTTGTCGTTCACATTCTTACAGCCTGAAAGCAAAGGGAATTGACCGTAAGTACTTACAAGGTAATTGTTTTTGATGTTTGTGAAAAATCCTGAGGTCCAGCGATGGGCTCACCACCTACCACGTTTAGGGGTCCAAAGAATATCTCGTGAAAATTGGGTATATCCAGAAATGGAATACCTCTGCCTACCCCCTCGGGGATTACAGGCGGAAGTTTTTTTTAAATACTCACCTCTACAAATGAAGCTTCTCAATTTAGGACATTCTCTGGCGAGTGCTTCGACCCCGTTTTCCGTTATCGACTGACACCAAGACACATTGACATGTGTTAGTTGCTGCAACAAGAATATACATCAAAAAGAAAGAAAGATGAAAGAAAATATATTTATTGCCACAAATAATTTTTCATACAAGTCTGAAAGCAGCACCCGTGATGGAGAAGTTGAGAGGTAATCGTCTGTCTTGGTATGGACATATAATGAGGAGGGATGAGAGTAACGTTGTAAGGCGAGTGCTTGATATGAATGTGGAAGGTTATAGAAAGAGGGGTAGACCAAAGAAAAGATGGATGGATTGTGTGAAGGATGATATGTGCAAGCTGGAAGTGAATGTAGATATGACGTATGATAGATCTAAATGGAAGGAAAAAACATACTGCGCCGACCCCAAATAATGGGATAAGGACAAGTACATGATGATGAAATAATTTTTCATACCATCTATTCGAAAAGTGACACAAAGTTAGTCTTTTCCGATAGGATTTTAATAAGTGCGAATAAAAGTGTTTTGAATTTGGAATTAAAAATATCCCTCAACATTCTTAGCCAAAGAGATTAACAAAATGAGTTTGCATCTAAGGTTGGCGCCACTGTATAAGTACTATAAACAAAACATTAGTTCAATTTTTCGCCGCATTAGGCTGACAAGGCTGAATGGCGTTCGAAGGTTGTGCCACAGTGTCAGAAAAATTGCTGTGGCAATGCGCGCGCTTTCGTACTTATTTTTCACAATTCACATTTTTTTTTACGCCAAATTTTCGAATTCCAACGTCGAATTGTTTGTGTATTTTATATTTTCAAATAAATTCAAGTAGCAGTGACTGCAGTGATAGTTAAACAGCGGAAAATATTAAAAAAAGAAGCAAACAATGTCAGCAACAATTTTTCTCATAGAGAGGTATGAAAAGCAGAGTGTATCATTCGGTCGCAACATAATTTTTACCTTGGGCTACGTACTTTAAACCCCTCACTTCGTTCATGATTCTACATCCTAGAATCATTCACTATGTTCGTAATTTAAAAAAACGCCCTCGTCGTAAAAATATACTTTTGCTCCCTTATGACACAATCAACTATTAAAACATTTCTTGGCACCTTGATAACTTGGCAAAGGAGGAATAATCAGCTTGTCCTACCAAGCCATAATACTTGGCTCAGTAGAGCTGGTTTTCATTATTTACTCTAGAAGATGGTATGAGAGCGGAATAGTGTATTAGCGCACTATCCTATGGTGTCACATAATACTATAGTTTATCCTATGATATTACACGGTATCCGATGACATTGCACGGAATCTTTTGATATCATAAAGAACCCTTGATGTCACAAAAAATCCTATGATAACAACCAAAAACATAGTGTGACTATCATAGTATCCTGTGTTCTTACATTGTTTTCTATGATATTGTACAGTCTTCTATGGTATCACACAGTATCATATGGCATTATACAGTAGCATATACGACGCACTGTATGTTATACTACTGTATAATGCCATATGATATATGGCATTATACAGTAGCATAGACGACTGACATACACACACACACCCTTTCACCTACACATACACATACATGTTCTATAGAATTATATCGAGTTATTTTCTTGCTGTATGTAATACTGACCAGTAAATTATGTAATTTTGTTATTGATGCCCAGCCTAGTGTGAATACCATTGATAAATAGTGTTCTGTACGGCTCTTCCTGAATAAAAATCTTTTATCTTTATCTTTATACAATATTTTAATAGGTAAGTTCTAACAGCATTCAGCAAACTGGTTTACAGATAATTTTATACGATAATATGTAGTGCCATTAGATATTACAGTATCCTATGACATAACACTATATCCTATGACAATACACGGTATCCTACGGTCCTACACAGTATCCTATAATATCGTGTAACTAGGGACCCGCCCCGGCTTCATACGGGTGCATTGCTAATACTAAAACTTTCCTCTTGAATCACTCTATCTATTAAAAAAAAAACGCATCAAAATCCGTAGTTTTAAAGATTTAAGCATACAAAGGGACATAGGGATATAGGGACAGAGAAAGCGACTTTTTTTATACTCGAAGTATACTTACGGGGCAGCCGTCTGCAAGCGCTTTCAGTGATATGTCTGTTATGCTGGGACAAGAATCCAGGTTTATTCTGGAAAAGAAAAGAAATCATTACTGTCTACCCCTCCGGAAAAAAGAGCATAGAGCACTTATAACTATCGCGATTTACTTAATATAAAACACCTTCCGAAGCAGGTACTACGATGCTCTAACGTGGACAACCATTAAACAAACATAATATCACGCCTTTTGTCCCCGAGGGGGTAGGCAGAGGTATTCCATTTATGGATATACTCACTTTCACGAGATACTCTTTGGACCCCTAAACGTGATAGGTGGTGAGCCCATCGCCGGACCGGGTCTGTTACACATGCCTCAGAATTAATTCTGAGACGTTTCCTCACTTTTTTTTCATTTACGTGATGATTATTGTACGTAAGTTTTAGAAAAACTCATTGGTACATACCAGTATTCGAACCCGAACCTCACGAATAAGAAGCGGGCTCTTTAACCACTGGGCTATCACTTGATTCGATTTGATTCTACTTACCTCTGTAATTTACTGCATCGCCGTCCGAGCGCCTGGCAGGTCTGGTCTGTTATCTTCTTGCATTTGTTCAAGTTCAAATCCTCGATGTTTGGACATGACTGTGGATCAAATTATATACAAGTTAAAAAAAACAAGCTAAAATTACAATTATAAACCTATTATTACGTTACTAGCGGGTGAGCGGCGGTGCCCGCGCAGATCTAGTGTATTCTCGTTGGATTAGGCGCACAATGCCACATTCGCAAAATGACACATTCGATTTTTGCAAAATGTCACATTCTCAAAACGCCACATCGCAAAATGCCTCATTCTCAAAATGCCATTTTCGCATAATGCCACACTCTCGAACATACCACCGGACCGGAGTGATACCACGGCCTCACAGAAAACCAGCGTAAAGCAATGCATTGCGTTTCGTTGAATGAGTGAGGTAACCGGAGGCCCCCATTTCTCCCCCCCCCCTCCCCCTACTCCCACCTCAACGGTAACCATGGGCGACGGACGTCACTTACCATCAGGTGTCCCGTCTGCTCGTTTGCCCCCTTTTTTATCATAAAAAAAAAACTTACTGCAAGAAAGGGAGTTTAACAAGTATGGCACTTTGTTTTGTGGCATTTTGCGAATGTGGCATTTTGAGAATGTGGCATTTTGCGAATGTGGCCTTGTGCGCCTAAGCCTTCCCGTTCTGCACTGTACTCTGTGGTAGTAGTATTACCTGTGCAAGGGTCTTCATGGAGCCGTCTGCGATGCATTCGCAGCCCCTTAGGGATAGCTGGCGGAGGAACCCTCCGCATCGCTGCGATATGTTCTCTATAACTGGACCCTAAGGAAAGAATAGGGTAGTTGAAAAAAAAATCGGGAGTAGGCAGAGGTATTCCATTTCTGAAAATACAAATTTTTCACGTAATATTCTTTGGAGACATGGCCGGACCGGGTCTGTTACACATGCCTCAGAATTCTGGGACCTGCTGGTTTCCTCACGATGTTTTGCTTCACCGTCGAGCTAGTGATGAATATGTGCGTAAGTTTTGAAAAACTCATTGGTACAGTCAACAAAGTTGTTAGTGTTACATGACCAGAAACTAAGATTCAGTTTTCTCTTAAAGCCTTAAATGTATTTATAGTATTTTTTGGTAAATTATAGAGATCAAAGATACCTTTCGAAATAAACATTAACCAATAAGATTTATTTATGACTTCCCCAGAAAAATGAATTCTTAGTTACTGACCATGTAACCCTAACAACTTTGTTGACTGTACATGCCAGGATTCGAACCCGAGCCTCACGATTCGATTATCATCATGAGAAGCGGGCTCTCCAACCTCAGTGCTATTTATGATTATGACTTCACTGTATTAAATGGTCATTAAAAAATTGTACTACCTACAATAATAATAAATTGTGGGACACAATTCACACACGGTTATTCAGTCCCAAACTAGGCAGCGCCTGTACTATGGGTACTAAACAACTGATAGACATACTTAAATAAATATTAAACGACCAGACACGAAGCCAACAGACATGTTCATGCACACAAATGTTAGCCCCGAGCGGGGATCGAACACGCGACCTCCGACTCAGAAGGCAGGGTCACTACCAACAGAGCCAACAGGCCATCAGATCTATTTACCTCCACAACCCTCTGGAAGTTGAACAAGTCTATCCTTTGCCAGTTGGAGCCGTCCAAAGCCAATATGTTCCATAGTTTTGATACCTGTAACAAAGAAAATAGCATACATTTTAGTGCCATCTATCGGCTACATAGAACAACGAGGAAATCTGTTTCAAGCATCATTGTCATTTATATATGTTGTTACACATACGCCATTTTGAAAAGCACCTACTTGTTTTACATGTTTCGAATTATATATCGATGTGTGATAGGGCGCCCTGCGGCACGATGGACCGACGACCTAAAGGTGGCTGGCAGTGGATGCCTGCTGCCCAAGACCCGAATGGTTCGCGCTCCTAGGCTTTTGCCCAGCAGTGGACAGCAATTAGATAAAATGGCATGCGCCCCTCCCCCTACTCCCACCTCAAAGGCCGGTAACTCGCTCAACAACAATTCGCTCCTTTAGGTTAAATTATAAAAGATCTCTATTAGGTTTACAATAGTTTAGTTTAACGGGTAGGCTGTGTGTGAATGACATGAGTTAGGTGTAGGAGATATAATATAATATTTATGTGTTTAAAATGTACCTGGTATACCTATATATATTGTATGGATATATATTACATTCATGTATTGTATTATGTATTAAGTATCTAATTATGTGGAAGTAGTTTACATTATTGTATTATGTAGTTTATGTAATAGTGTTTTGTATGTTATTTGCTTGTGCCACATGAGTAAAGAAACGGAACAGAGACAAAGCTTCTAAGGAGCGTGCAAAATTCTTACCTATTTTAGTAGGGTTGGCAAAGGAGAATAAAATAAACAAAACGTTTATTAGACTTTTATTTGTACATTAGATTATTTACAAATTACCTACTCTAAATATTTTTTTATAACTTTTTATTTTTAATAAATTATTAAATCTTTTAATCTAATGATGAATTCTAAATCTAATGGATATAAAGTTTTTTCAAATAATCATTAAGGACGCTTCCACATGGCATAATATTTTTACAATCTTACACT
The DNA here is from genome assembly GCA_963855545.1 of Ethmia dodecea. Lineage (NCBI taxonomy): Eukaryota > Metazoa > Arthropoda > Insecta > Lepidoptera > Depressariidae > Ethmia > Ethmia dodecea. The sequence continues at coordinate 593,825 of OY979463.1, read as the reverse complement.
CGATTCAGAATATCATTAGGTACCAATATTTACAATGTTTACGTCGAGTTCTTTGTAATGAGTAATTAAAGAATCTTTGCCCATATTTATAGGTTGTTCAGGTCTATTAACAAACAATTTTATTTCGTCACATATGTGATTTTCGAGACATTCATGCAAACTGTACAGTAGGTAACCATTTTACACCTCCGAATCTAATTATTTACACTTTCTTGACTTTTTAGTTTAATACTTTATTCTACCATAAACAATTTAAAATAACCATTTCTCACTAAGCAGGAGCGCGAAACAAATACGGCAACCATTGCGCGGCCCTCGGCATTTCTACTGACCGAGTCGGTTTTATCCAGTTGCGGCGCGTATGTGACGCAGCGCTAGTAGAAACGCACACAAGCATTGCATGCTTGTAGTAGTGTACCTACGACAGCGCGGTTGTATGAAGCTTTGTCTCTGTTCCGTTTCTTTACTCATGTGCTTGTGCGGTGCAGATGCGCGCCCTGGGTGTCCACAGAATACCAGCGTCGCTGGCTCTGCGCTACTCGCGTCGAGCCACGACATTATGCTGAGTGGCTACCCTTTTGGTACCTAGTTTTTTAAGTTTTAAGTTATTTTGTAATATTTTAATTTTAATAGGTGCCAAATAAACAATTTTCTTTCTTCTTTCTTTCTTTAACTCAGTTGTGACTCTTGAGTTGCAGGTGTCCATGGGCGACGGACATCACTTACCATCAGGTGACCCGTCTGCTCGTTTCCCCCCTTTTTTATCATAAAAAAAAACACTACAGTATCACTGTACTTACCTGAGCACATCTACATAAGGAGACAACATCTAAGTATGACAGTATCCTGAGTAGCAACTCCTTGGGCAGCTTCTTGTTTATGTGGTTGTCATCGTCGCCCGAAAACCGGGTGATCTGGAACAAAAAAAAATAGTTACACAAAATTTAGTAACACCCGAGGCTTTTTTTGGCACCTTGCATTTTGCCAATGTCAAGTAATTTAGTTTTCAAGTTTTTATTTTATAAATAAACTAGCGACCCGCCCCGGCTTCGCACGGGTGCAATGCTAACACGAAAACCTTCCTCTTGAATCACTCTATCTATTAAAAAAATCGCATCAAAATCCGTTGCGTAGTTTTAAAGATTTAAGCATACAAAGGGACATAGGGATATAGGGACAGAGAAAGCGACTTTGTTTTATACTATGTAGTGATGATAATAAATAAATATTGTGGGACACAAGTCACACACGGTTATTTAGTCCCAAACTATAGCCCTGTATTATAGGTACTAAACAACTGATAAACCTTAAATAAATATTAAACGACCAGACACGAAGCCAACAGACAAGTTCATGCACACAAATCAGCTCGTCGGTGGAGATGGGCTGCTGTTTGCATTTAGCCAATCTTCATGGACGAGTTTAGAGTGCCTTGTTAACTTCCTCCTGCGTAGCATTATAAGAGGAAGTTAATGGTTTGAGTAAGATGTCTGTCTGTGTGTCTGTGTGTCTGTCGACAGGATATCTCCGGATCTACTGGACCGATTGACTTCAAATTCGGTCAGTAGATACCTTAGGTCAATACCTCGATCGAGTTTGAATTTCAGACCCGTGGGTCAAAAGGGACTGGGCATTTCAGACCCGTGGGTCAAAAATTTCAAAAATCTCAAAAATGCCAAAACTGTCAAAAATGTCAAAAAGGTCAAAAAATGTCAAAAATGTCAAAATTTCAAAAATGTCAAAAAATGTCAAAATGTCAAAAAGCTCAAAAATGTCAAAAAGGTCAAAAATGTCAAAATGTCAAAAATGGTCAAAAATGTCAAAAAGGTCATAAAATGTCAAAAAGTTCAAAAATGTCAAATAGTCAAAAAGGTCAAAAATGTCAAAATGTCAAAAAAGGTCAAAAAATGTCAAAAATGTCAAAAATGTCAAAAAGGTCAAAAATGTCAAAAAGTTCAAAAATGTCAAAATTTCAAAAATGTCAAAAATGTCAAAAAATGTCAAAATGTCAAAAAAGGTCAAAAATGTCAAAAAATGTCAAAAATGTCAAAATGTCAAAAAGTTCAAAAATGTCAAAAATGTCAAATAGGTCAAAAATGTCAAAAAATGTCAAAATGTCAAAAAGGTCAAAAAATGTCAAAATGTCAAAAATGTTAAAATGTCAAAAAGTTCAAAAATGTCAAAATGTCAAAAAGGTCTAAAATGTCAAAAGTTTCAAAAATGACAAAAAATTACAAAAATGTCAAAAAATGTCACCATCAAAATTATTATCATCATTAACATCATTTTCGTTGTTGGCAGTCAACAGGTGGAAGTTTGTCCATAGAATTACATTCTCTCGTTATTATAAAATATTGACGTTTCTAAGTGTATATTTTAATACCAATAGAAAATAAACGATTTTGAATTTTTTTTTTTTGACATGTTGGTCCCGAGCGGGCATCGAACCCGCGACCTCCGACTCAGAAGGCAGTCAACTTGATAACCTTCTCCTTTTTCGAAGTCGGTTGAAAACTTACGTACGTCTGTATCTCTAGCTCGACGGTGAAGGAAAACATCGTAAGAAAATCCGGCCTCAGAATAGGTTCTAAGGCTCGTGTAACAGCACCCGGTCCGGTGATGGGCTCACTGTCACGTAGAGTCCCAAAAATATAGTGCTAAAGTGGGGAGAGTATGCTGTAGAGCTGAGAGCATTGCATTTGGAACCAGCAATTCGTCGGTTGAGATGGGCTGCTGTTTACATTTAACCAATCTCCATGGACGAGTTTAGAGTGCCTTGTTATTATAAACTACTAGCAGCGCCCCGCGGTTTCACCCGCGTAGTTCCCGTTCCCGTGGGAATATCGGAATAAAAAGTATCCTATGTCCGTCTCCTGGTTCTAAGCTACCTCCCCACCAACTTTCAGCCAAATCAGTTCAGCCATTAACGCGTGATGCCGTGACCAAGGGAAAAAGGGATTCATTTTTATATACAGTGGTGGTCAGATAATTAGAAACACTTCTTATGAATAAGGAAAGTATACCTTCAACGTACAAATGTTCGTAAAAAATATACACATTCAATAATTAATAATTATGCAATAATATAGCCACTCAAATAAAAAACTCATTAAATGCATAAAATATAAAACATATCTTACTTTTAAATAACAAAATGAGTCTTACACCTGTAGGAGTTTATTTTCTGTTACTTGCCGCTTGGACGCTTAATTAGAAACATTTAAAAAAAGGATCAATAGTTCGTTATTGTTTTGGAAATTGGAGAATAACATTTCTTTATTGGCTTTTACGCCAATTAATATTAATTATAACTATTGATAGGTTTGGGATAGTAGCTATTTCTTAAATAACACTACTAATTACTAATACTTAAAAAAAATATTATTTTTTATACTTTTTTGCTGTTGTTTCTAATTAGTTGACCATTATTGTTCATACCTTAAAACTGGTTCAAATGTTTGTCCGTAATGTAATATTGAAACTGCACTTGTGTAATGAAATTAATATTGTTTTTCTAATCATTGATAAATCGTTGAACATATTGTTGTCCTATTTATTGTTTAATTTCAAAATAAAAACGATTGCGGAGCAGTATCTTACATAATGTCAAGGACCGTTGGCAGTGTTTCTAATTATCTGACCACCACTGTATATAGATTGACTTTTCTAAGTGTAGACTCAATACCTACTGAAAATAAATGCATTTGACTTTGTAAAATAAGTGGAGAACGTGGCTGACCAATAAAAATTGACAGGTCTGTTGGCTCAGTTGGTAGTGACCCTGCCTTCTGAGTCGGAGGTCGCGGGTTCGATACCCGCTCGGGGCCAACATTTTCGTGCATGTTGAGTTGAGTGTCTTGTTATTAGACTATTGACTTTTGCAAGTGTAATTTTTAATTAACTACAGAAATACGAGTAAATACATTTTTTTTATTGAATATTTTTTTTGGATTCATGTCTGGGTGTTTAATATTTATTTAAATATGTTTATCAGTTGTTTCGTACCCATAGTACAGGCTTTGCCTAGTTTAGGACTGAATACCCGTGCGTAAATGTTGTCCCAGAATTTATTATTATCGGGTTTGAATCCTGGCATGTACCAATGAGTTTTTCAAGAACTTACGTACATATTTATCACTAGCTTGACGGTGAAGGAAAACATCGTGAGGAAACCCGCAGGTCTCAGAATTAATTCTGAGACATGTGTAAACAGACCCGGTCTGGCGATGGGCTCACCACCTATCACGTTTAGGGGTCCAATATATATATCCGGGTATATCCAGTAATGGAATACCTCTAGCTACATATAAAAGGCGTGAGATTATTAATTTTTAATAATAATAATAATAAAAATTTATTTCAGACATAGTCCATAATGGGTTAGTAACAATAACTTACGTGCTAGTGTTAGTATTTATTTATTTAATAATAATAATAATAATATAATCTCACGCCTTTTTTATCCCCGAGGGGGTAGGCAGAGAGATTCCATTACTGGATATACTTACCCACATTTCACGAGATATATTGGACCCCTAAACGTGATAGGTGGTGAGCCCATCGCCGGACCGGGTCTGTTTCTATTTATTTTATTTCATTTTATTTATTATTATTATAATAGTATACCAAGCACAAGTATGACAGTGTATTGATTACATACTTCCGATTGATTTAAACTGCGTAGTTGTTTTTACGATTAAAACATAATTTTGCTATATCTTTCAAAACAAAAACAAGTAAATGCGAGTAATAAGCAAAACAATGTTTACTTCATTATCACTTTAACATTCTTTCAAAGATAATTTACGAATCGCAATTATACGATAATTGTTATCGTGCAACAAACTTATCACCACTAGCGGTTCCGCACGGTTTCACCCGCTTAGTTCCCGTTCCCGGGGGAATACGAGAATAAAATATAGCCTATGTTACTCCCTGGTAATGTGGCTTTCCATTGGTAAAAGAGTTTTCAAAATCGGTCCACTAGTTTTTGAATTTAATAATAAAATAAAAAAAGATAGATAGAAGGCCAAATTATTATTTTTAGAACTTCTGTCCAGAATCACACACATAAAACAATATTTTCTTTGGCGTTTCTTTACTGTACAGTGGTACGATATCCCCCGTGTGCGAGTCCGACTCGCACTTGGCCTTTTTTTTAAATAATATTTTTTGCTTCCACGCTAATGGACTCTTAATCACCTCTTACGATGCTAGAATTACGCTGGCAGTATTCACGGCGGCTAACGTATTCCAGATATTGTTATATATTTCTATTTATAGCAAAACTGGCTTTTATATGGACTTGTCGACGCGTACGCAGCGGCGCGCTTGTTATGGCAAATGCCGCCGCACTCCGCATACGTTTGCGTATACAGGCTGCGGTCCGTTTTGTGCAAATAGTAAATACGTTCGTAAGCACGCACACGACTGTTCAAAATGATTACGATTGTTAGCATGCAAACAATTTGAACAGGTTTTCGTTTGTCAAAAATGACAGTTCTTTTAATATTTAGGTTGATACTGTTCTGAAGTTAAATTCAGTCGTATTTGAGTCGTATAGTGTCCCCCGAAGCTTCACAATGTAATGCTTCTGTTAATATTAATGACGACATACCTAATTTTAATTAATCGATTACATAACGAATATGAAAAAAGTTCGCGGGAAAAAAAACACCACGCACATTGAAGTTTGACAACTGTTTGACAGATCCGGAGACATTGCACTACCTCCTCGTTGTTAGCACTGTTTGCACCAATCGATGACGTCATCGATGACGTCACAATGCTCATGTCAGCGTACCACAGCGCAATTTGAACAGTTGTTTGCATGAATATAGCGCACACGAGCGCAGAAAGCGCAATTTGGACCGTACCAACAGTATAATAAATTAGCTGACTAAGCAGGAAGTGGAAACAGCGACAGTGGACAGCGAACTGTCAGACAGTGCGCAAAATCGTAAGATTTTGTAAAAAATAATGAAATAAGTATGTACTGTACCTACTGTATTGCTCACTCAGGGTCCGATTCGGATCATGGCATGTACCAATGAGTTTTGCAAAACTTACGTACATATTTATCACTAGCCCGACGGTGAAGGAAAACATCGTGAGGAAACCCGCAGGTCCCAGAATTAATTCTGTAAACAGACCTGGTCTGGCGATGGCACAGATATTAGAATACTGTGGGCTCCTATCACGTTTCGGGGTCCGAAGAATATCTCGTAAAAAGTGGGTAAATCTAAAATTAATACACTGAAATAATACAATTTCTACTTTTCATTAAAGCATAAAATTAACGATCTAGTTGATTTTACGAGTATAGTTTGAGCTGTTATGGATTAAGAAAAACTTTTTGTGCCGGTTTTTCTCGAAATCTCTTAGCAATATGCCAGAGTAATTTACTTACAGAAACTTAGCTTTAAAAAGTGGTAAATAATTATCTATTCATTCTTCTGGAATGTTCAGTAATTTGCCTATAATGATCAGAATTTCTCTAAAATTTTGAGTAATGCGACTATAATGTTTAGAATTCATCTTAAATGTTCAGTAATTCTTCTATAATGTTCATAATTCATCTAAAATGTTCAGTAATTTATCTGTGGTGTACAGATATGAAATGTTCATTAATAAACAACAGACATAAAATAATTAGATAATGCCTTTAGGCATTAAGTTCGCCATGTGTAAATTTTCTCGGTAGGTACATGAAGTTAAATAAATAAATAATGTATTAATATATTTTGGAATAGTTTGTTACAATAAATAATTATTTTTCAAAGTCATTGAATTATAATGGACTAGCTAGCATACATAGCTGAAAGTATGGCTATTACAATTAGCCCTCGTTTTCACTATCATATTCTGTTTTATTGTAAAAACCACAAGGATGACACTTAGGAAAGCTTATTGTCTGTAAATTAGTGTAGATTAACTTAAATTACCGAAAAAACTCAAAAATACATGTAAATTAAGTAGGTACATAGTTTGTCCTGTTTTATATTCATGAAAGTCAATAGGTTGGTACTTGTAAATTTATTCTATTGTGTGCACTTAAAAACACCTAATTTAAAAAAACTGTTTGGAGGGAAATGATTTTCAAAAAATGATTATTTTTTATTTATTTTGGCAATAACAGAGGACTAAGTGAAATAAAAACATTGTTCCTTGTTATTAATGGGTCACTCAAGGCCGGCAATTTGCGAGATACATAACTACATAACGGTATTATAGCATGGAGTTGACTGCCCGCGCCCAGAGGTCAATACACTGCTATAACAAAGGAAAACGACTGCATAAGGCGCCACAGCCTTTGCCGGCAACAAAACAACACAAAAAATATTATGAGGAATCATCGCGCAAATGCTAATCATAAAAAACCTAAATAAATAAAGTTTCAAAAATAGAATTCCATTGTTTACGAAGACAGATTTACTATAATCCAAAGCGTGATGTAAATCAACAAAATGATTCCTCAATCTCAAAAATCTTGTAATAAAGTACCTAGTTAAAGTAAAGGAGAACAAAGAAAAGGGTTGCAGGTACATGATATCGATGTCAGCTGTTTTAATCAAAAGGAAAACACAAACAAATTGACAAGTCTCCGATCGATGCGACTCACCTCAAATTTATTCCTGCCGGAATAACTCATGCTCGGGTATGGGGTCACCTTAGCCACTGTTAAATTTTATTCGCCCACGTTTTTAAATTCGAATCAAAGCGTAGAACGTCCCACGAAATGGTGGCAAATTGTTTTTCTCAGACAAGCAAAATACGACGATCGTCGGAACAAACGAAACGACGTCCGTCTGCCCACAGAACACTTTTACTCCTCGTCTGCCGATCGAGCGTTTTCAGCGCTTGATCAATACGCTCAATTAAATGTGTGAGTGAAACAGTACTATACTAAATCTTTTTCATTGCGCTTACTAGCTTAGCACGCTATATTCAAAAATAAACGAAACGTCAAATATATATTTTTTATTTCATAAATCAAAGCATGAGTTCCATCATCCTAAATTTGATACGAATACCAAATCTTATTTGAATGTTCTTAGAATATAGTCATTCGTACAAAGAAACAATCCATTAAAATGCCCGAGTAAAACAATTTTCTAATTTTCTTCATCTACATTAATTTTAGGAAGAGGCAAGATTTGTATTTTTGTAACAAACAAATTCAAAAACTACTGGACCGATTATAAAAATTGTTTCACCAATCGAAAACTTACTTTTTCTGGAAGTAACATGGGCTAATATTTTCCCATGGGAAGGAGGAGGTTACTACTTTGAAGAAAGTTTTATTTTACTTCGAATGAAAACACTCCGATTATATCACTATTTATTTACAACATGGTACATATCTATTTTGTGATAGAAGTAACTTAAAATTTAATACTTTACAGGGTTCTTCCTTTATTTACTCCTGAAACTGAATACTTAGGTAGGTACTGAATATATTTCATTTTTTTTTATTATACAAAATTTATATGTGGATCGTGGACTTGAATATTTGTTTCACAGGTTTTTTTTTACTTAAACATTCAGTTTCATGAGTACGACATCACATCCTTAAAGACCTACTATATTTTCTTCGACACCTGTTTCTACAGTTACAGTTGTAGAATTAAGAAATGCGAACTTAATAAAATAAATACGATTAATATTTTTTTTATCTCGAGAATCGTGATTTACTGGCAACAGAGATAAAGCCATTGGATAAAAATGTTTGTGAAAAGCTGCCCAGAACAATCAAATTAAAGTGCTAATAATAAAAACGACAATTTTTTTTTTAATATTCACGACGATAGCAGCATAGGGCTTTACGTGGTACTAGTTGAGTGTTATTAACCGTACCACCTAAAATAACAAACAAAAAATATTACAATGGTCAACCAATCAACTGAAATTGCAAGTTTTATAAGACCCATTTCTGTTTATAGCAAGGTTTCTTTTTATTACCAGCCCGACTTTCTCTGCATTCTGGGATAAAAAGTTGCCTATCACTTCTTGCTCCTATCCGAACACACATTGAACAAAAGAGATTAAAATATAATAGGACATAGAGGGGGCATTGGGAATATTTTGAAGCATGTTTGAAGCTCAAGCGTCATGTCAGTTAGTATGAACGCGAGCTGTCATTCGGTCCAAATTGTACTAGACTTATTCCACTTGGAATAACTTTTGGCTTCAAATTTTCTTCGCTTTGTCCCCTCTATGCCCTATTATATTTTAATGCATTTGCATTGAACGTAAATTGATGAACAGACATTAGACTATTGGTAATTTGGTATCTTACCAATACATCCGTAGCTCTTGAAAGCCACCAATAGTATGTTGAAATGCAAATTTTTATTTATATTTAAACTTAAAATGTAGCTTAAATTTATCCTAAATTTTCTATAACCAGCTTTTCCGTCCTGAACATGTCACCAATGGCTGTCTGAAAATAAAATATAAAAATTTGGTTACGAAACAGAACATCAAATCCAAAAAAGAAATTAAAATTGAATAAGATCCTATTATTTTAATCTCTTTGAAATCCAAGCAGTTTTGTCTGGCATTGATAGATAGGTGTCTTGATGTCGAAGGGATTAAAATATAATAGGGCATAGAGGGGGCATAGGGATTATTTCTAAACAAAAAATTTGAAGCTCAAGCATCATGTTAGTTAGTAATGAATGTGAGCTGTCACACTAGACTTTTTCCAACTTGTAGTAACTTTTGGCTTCAAATTTTCTTTGCTTTGTCCGCTCTTTGCCCTATTATATTTTTACCTCTTTGCTTGCTAGTAAATATACATATATTTACGACGACGATATATTTACATAGACGTCACTGGAGCTAGTGTAACACCATTTTGCTCAAAGAACGATTGGCTTTTTCTCTTTTTCACCAGACCATTCATGTTAAATGCTTGGCATAATGTACATATTTTATTGACATTTTTTAAGAAATGCATAAGCACCCATAAAATAAATAAGAATAATTAGTTCTTTTTTATTCGATCGACACCATTTAATCTCAGATGTATTCTAAAACTTTCAAGTGTCATCTTAGACATTGGGCATTAATTATTGCGGGACAATTGACATACAGTTTCAGTTACAGTTTGACAATTTTGTCTTAAATGTAGTACTATCATAATAGTGTAATGTAACATACCTGACGTCGTATGATACCCAAGTTGTTCTTAGCATATTCAATTTCCTTTTTTATCAACTTCTGATCCGTAAGATTTTTGTTGTCTTTGAAAGCGTCTCGTACTCTCCGCAGAGCATAATTCCTGGAAACCAAATTAAATGTACCAAAGTATATTTTTTTAACAATAACATTTGTTTACAAAGAAAATACACATTCATTTACAATAATTACCTACAGATAAAAAATGTCCATGTATATTTAATTTTTTTCAAAGAGTAACTTGTTATACCTGTTGTTTTTTCTGGGTTCGTTTAAACAGCTACAAACATGATAGGTCCCATACATACTTCGATCAACTGTTGGTATAGTTGATCGAAGCATACATACCTGGGTATTTGAGTAACATACAATTTTATATTTGAGGTTATGTAACTGAATTTATTTTCTTTGAAATATAAAAATTACCTGAAATTGTAATTTGCGAAGTTTTGCGACTCCCGCATGAGGGATTTGTATAACGATAGAATCTGTGTCTTAGAAGCCATTATTTATAGAATTATTAAAAGATTTTTCACACGAAAATTTTTCTTGCAAAAGATGTAAATAAATCTACGTTCCGTTTTACGGGCTTCACCTTGCCTGACGGCTTGACGTTTAAATAAAATGTCAGTAATAATTGATAAACCATCCATTACGTGAAATCAATTTAATTTTGTACTTTAGTGTCTGGATTTAAAAAAATTCCTTTTGACTATACATTTTATTAACTTTTTTACGGATTGTTTAAATACAAAGTTCAAGTTGCTTAATTTGCGTAAATTGATTTTTTTACAATGTTGCTACAGAACTAAAATTGCCCTTATACTGGGAAATGTGACCGTAAACCATAGGTACAAGTACTTAGGTAGATACGAAATGGCTGGCGCAATAAATTTTTTTTGCTACCCATTTGGTATGATGCTGGTTCACGCAGGCGGAGCCTATGTTCAGAACAGCCAAGTTACAACGGCCGTAATTCTTCTTCTTCTTTTAGGTGATAATGGCTTTTCACCGTGGTTTTGGTGACTTTCGCCAATGTCCGAGTAAAGAAAAAACTACGTGCTGAGATTGTATAAATCGGTAAAAAAAATAGCATCACAGCGTCAAGTATCTGAAAACAAGTAAAAACAGCACATGACGTCACAATATTTGTTAGTATTTGAATATAAGGGAGGAGTTAAGAAATGGTAAGGGAAAAATTGTTAATATGGTTAGTTAGAATAACACAAATATAAATATATACATATATATATATATATATATATATATATATATATATAAATTAAATGAAAGAAAATAAAACAAATGTTATTATATTTTAATACTATTGAAAATAATAAATTTTGCAAGAGTAATAACAAAAGGAGTGTAAACCAACGATAGCAGGAAATCAATGTTAACCGGGCGGGGAATTTCCTTTGGCAAAGCATCGTGGAGAGAGATTTTAAGATTGGGACAAACAAAGAATAAATGATCCAGGGTACCCTCGTCCAGACCACACTCGCAAATGGAGTGATCGCGAATTCTAATTTTATTTAAGAAAACTGGAGTGCAGACATGACCAAGGCGCATACGTATTATGACTGAAGTAGCCAGTTTGTTGATGCAGCGGTATTTGAAGAACCACGGCTTATTGCTAGAGGGCAAGTGAGGTTGTATTGTACCATACCTAACCGCCTTGTTTAGTCGAGACTTCTGCCAGTAGTCATTCCAGGATTTTAACATTTCAGGGTGTGCCAATGTACGTAAGTCACGGGGGAATATATTAGAGCACGGAGATCCGCATTCAACTGCACTTTTAGCATGAGAATCGACAGTCTCATTTCCTGATATGCCACTATGGCTCGGAATCCACGCTAAGACTACATTAAGGCCGGAGCCATGACATGAATGTAGAATATTTTTTACATTTAAGGTCAATAAAAAATTATCTCTACTGTGAAATGGAAATTTTCGGAGGTCATACAAGACACTCAAGGAATCTGAGAGGATAATACTGTTATTCAAATTGTGAGATTTAATGTACGAAACGGCTTCCAGGATAGCCAACATTTCACCTGTATAAATTGAGGTTTGAGGGGGACATTTTTTGTTGAGGATTATCCTATACTTGGGCATCCAAACAGCAGCGCCAATATTGGCATTAGGCGATAGTTTAGAGGCATCTGTAAAGAAAACATTCCAGCCAGAATAGTCACGGTCAAGAATAGATGCTAAAGCTTTACCAGCAATAGCTGAATTTTTTTGTATACCAAAGTTCAAAATAATGTGTGGCTGAAATAACAAAGAATCATATGGAAAAAAAAATAGAGGATTTTTGACAATCTGAACTACTGTAAACGAAGAAGTGTAATTTGTATATTTACGATAGGAATTAATAAGTAATGGGGTAACTTTATGAGTCCAATAAGGGGAAGAGTTGACTAATTGAGAAAGTGAATGTAATAATTTAAGAAGGGGGTGCGAGGAGAAATGGACTATTGAATAGAAGAATCTATCTGCCAAAAGTTGCCTGCGAAGATGAAGAGGAGATTCCATACACTCAATTTGTAAAGCTGAGGTAGGGGATGACTTCATTGCACCACTTATAATCCGCAAACATTTAGCCTGAATTTTATCTAATTTAGAGAGGGCTAATTTGCTACAGGGTTCAAAGAGGAATGAAGCATAATCAAAATGACTCCTAATGATAGCATTATATAAAATTTTTTGGCTGTACGGGTGAGAGCCCCAGCGGACACCTGAAAGAGCTCGAATTATGTTTATACTGGTTTCGCACTTATTGGCAATTAAATTAAGATGATGGATTCCTGTTAATTTGGAGTCTAAGAGGCCAAGAAACTTAACTTTGTCTGTCAGAGGAATAATTTCGCCATCAAGAGAAATAGATATGGGGGGTAGGTGACGTTTTCGGGAAAAAATAAGAGTTTTACATTTAGGAATAGAAAGGGAGAGACCATGATCAAAAAGAAAGTTATTGAGGTAATAAAGAGCTGAGTTCATGCGAGCGGAAGAGGTTTCGAACGAATCTGAAATAGAATATAAAGCGATGTCATCGGCATATTGGAGAACGTGACAGAAGCTGTTGACAGTTTGGTCTAAATCGAAAGTGTAGAGGTTATAGAGAAGAGGGCTTAAAACAGAGCCCTGCGGAAGGCCTTTCCAGACAGGTCTAGGAGGGTGGGAAGTGCCATCATGACGAACACACACCCATCGTACCATAAAAATATCGCTGACGAGGTTGACCAGCCTCTCAGGAATACTCAGCTGAAGCATTTTCTTTCTGAGTAATGGAAGAAGGACATTGTCGTAAGCAGATGATACGTCAAGGAAGACGCCAATGACATGTTCACCTTTGGAGAATGCTAAACGAATCTGTGTTATTAGGATGCTAAGACTGTCAGCCGTGCTTTTACCTCTGCGGAAATCAAATTGTGTATCTGGAAGTATATTCCTATTCTCTATTATCCATTCCAGCCTGTTTTTAATAAGGTGCTCCATAATTTTTGCCATAACTGAGGACAAGGCTATAGGTCTGTAAGAGGATGAAAGCTTAGGATCCTTGCCTGGTTTCAGTAATGGAAGTACTATTTGTGTCTTCCAGCTCTCAGGGATACAACCAGTTATAAAAATTTTGTTTAAGATGTCTAAAAAATATAATTTAGCAGATTTTGGGGCTTTCACTAAAAACGAATAAGGGATGCCATCAATACCCGGGGCAGTGTCTTTTAGATGATCCAGAGCGCATTGTAGTTCAGTTCTTTCAGAAAACTCCTCATTCATTCTATCCTTAGAAATGACATTTGACAGAGGAGGAGGGAAACAGTCAACAGAAGGCACATATGGAGGGGAAAGGTTATTTATAAATTCAGAAAGCCAGCCAGGGTCGTTGGAAGAAATATTGGAATCGGAAGACTGAGATTTACGAAAGGCTTTGATTTTTTTCCAAACTAATGTAGGTGAGCTACAGGGAGAAAGGGACTCACAGAAATTACGCCAGCCAGTTAATTTTTTCTTTGCTAAAATTCTTTTGCAACGAGCTGAGATTTTTTGTAAGTTTAAATAATTAACTAAATTGGTAAGGTCTCTAGAGAATGTAACTTCGGCCTGGTTACGTTCCTTAACAATGGTAGAACACTCAGAATCCCACCATGGAGGAGAGGAGATTTTACGCCGAGCAGAATTCTTTAAAGGAATAGATAGGTCAGCAGCTCCGAGCAAACAGGAAACTAACGCTGCATATGCTGTTAGGAAATTGTTGTCACAAACAGGCGGGAGGTTTTTCATTTCATTTTCTATAGCTAAGTAAAATTTATCCCAATCTGCTTTAGATAATCTATATTTTAGGAGGGGACAAGGATCAAGATGGGGAGAAAATTTACCCGAGATGGTGGTGACTACAGGGAGATGATCACTACCATGGGAAAGAGGTAGAACCTGCCAGGATAACTGAGACAACAAGGTAGGGGAGGCCAAGGTTAAGTCCACCGCACTGGCGTTTAGGGGAGGAGGGACTCTTCGAGTAGGGGAACCATCATTTAAAACACAAAGGTTTAGCTCATCTATTAGGTCTAGTAAGTATGAAGATGGGGGTTCACATGAGGCACAACCCCACAGCGTGTGCCAGCAGTTAAAGTCTCCAAGAATAATGAATGGGGGGGGAATGTTGGAAAGTAGGGAATTTAATTCTAAAATAAGATTAGGAGAGGGATAAGGGATGTATGCAGAAACAAAAGTTATGTTTAAGCATTTGACAGCTACAATATTAAGTCCAGAATTATGGGGAGGAATTGAGATTTGTGAAAATGTATGGGACCTATTAACAAGTATGGCACAGCCAGCATAGCCGTCATCCCGGTCATCCCGGAGACATGAGTAGCCAGGCACTCTAAACTGAGAACCTGGCCTTAACCATGTCTCCATGACAGCAAAGACAACGGGTTTAAATTTATCGATCAGAAAAATTATATCGGGTAGTTTTAATCTAATACTTCTAGCATTCCATTGTAGGATTTGCTGCATTTTGTAAGACATTTTTGATGACAAATGATTCTAGCAATTCTTTAACTAAGATAATGACATTGTTCGGTAAGGCATCACTGAATTTACTTAAAATATTAATAAGGGAGCAGGTTAGTAGCTCTATGAGGTTATCATTGGGAGTAGTAGCAGGGGTAGGGGAAGATGAACGCTGGGAGAAGGCACAGCCATTGAGCTGAGAGGAGCGGGGAGTGCTTGTGACAGAGTGGTGAAACTCCATGTCATAAGATTTTTCTAATGTAGGACGGGGACGTGGGCTAAAAGTTACCGTTTTTTTATACGATTTAGTTGGAGAAGCTGAGGGGGATGAGATTGGAAGGGAGGGAAACTAATCTTGAGATTTTTGGGGGGGGGAGCTGACAGCGTTTGCATAGGATGACCGAACTGTCGGAAATCGGCGGGCTGCATCAGTATAATTGATGTTCTCTTGAAACATAACTATTTTGATCGACTTTTGTCTCATGTGTTCAGGGCATCTGGAGTCAGAGGCTTTGTGGCTACCACGACATAACAAACATGTAGAATTTGTATCCAGGACATCACAGGAGTCCCCAGGATGGTCCTGAGCACACCTATAGCATCTGGGTTTGGACCTGCACTGGGTGCGAATGTGGCCAAACCGGCAGCAGTTCTTGCATTGAATGGTAGGGAGTTGATAGACTGAGACTGGAATGCTTGTATGGAAACAATATATGTTTTCAGGAAGGACTTGACCTAACAATGTGATCACCACTGTTGTAGATGGAGACCACAGCACCTTATCGTCTTTGTATGATTTCGTGTTTAAGCGTCTGGCTTTTATAATGGGATCACAATTGGGGGGGCAATCTGAGTTAATAACGAATTCCTCAAGGGTCCAATCCAAAGGGATTTGTCGAACAACACCCATTCGGGAGATCTGAAATTTGGGGATGGTAGCCGTATAATTGTTGTTTTTAATTAATGGGCAAGCAACAAATTTATTGGCTTCATTTGCAGAGGTAAATTCTACGTTAATTTTGGAACGACTTACTGATGAGATACCACCTTTGGTCATGCCTGACACACCGTTTTTATGTAAGAATTGCGCAAACTTTAATTTGTTTATTGTAAGTCCTGTGGAAGGATCATTTTCCGCACGCGCGACCAGCACCGAGAATGGACCTTTGTCTGCATCGGAGTACCTAACTTTAGCATCTGAATCAAATTCAGGCCTGGTGTACGTATGTTGAATCGATGCAGCTGGGGAAGTGACTTTTTTAGGCTCACTGGGAATATCTTGATCAACTAGGGAACGTTTAACACTCCTGGGTCTAGAATTACCGGTTTCTGAATCAAGTGACTCAGACTGGTTCAAACAAAACTGCGAATAAGACATGGCAGCTTTTAATGGATGGCTTGGCGGCCCTCCTCCACCAGGAGGAGGGTCGTCCTCGTCCATTTCCAGCATCTAAGCACAAAACTTACCAGTAAAATATACACACAAACCACCACCAGTAAAAAGACAACACAAATATTCAGAGACTTAAGGAAGAATATTTAATATAACGTAAATTTCACCCGGGCACGTGTTTCTTCCGACACAAGAACGACGAAAAAAACGGCCGTACTTTATTTAACACCAAATGGTAAAGTGATTATGACAGCTGTCATTTCTAACGTCTACCGGGTAATTTTATTATAAAACACGGCAACACCAAAAGGCTGCAGGTAGCCATTTATCGAACGGTTGTCTATTTCTCATGTAAATAATACTAAAAACTATCTAGTAATTAATTCTAATACGATTTAATGCAACGAACAAATTAATGGATTAACAAAGAACAAATTGGACTTTAATTTTGTACCCTTCGGTTGTGGTAAGTATTTTTATTGGCCAAAACATTATATCGTATCGTAATTAATGTATATATTTACTAATATTATGCACTTTACGTCTCTACCTTCATTCGTCATTGGAGAACTTTTCTATTTTCGTTCACGGTTGTCAACCTCACGATTTTCTTGCATTTTCCTTTGTACTTAAGTGTTTTCTGATGCGTTTTACAGGTAGGTTTTTTCCGCGGTAATTTAATAAGTAGGTGAAGACTACATTGTGTAACATCTATAACCGGACCCACCTGACTTAATACGTATTAAAAATATGTTAGTGATTATCAAATCAGTATTCATTTATTTCTGTAGGCCAAAATACATTTAGAAACATTAATATTCTAATAACAAACTAAACTCGTCCATGGAGGTTGGCTGAATGTTAACAGCAGCCCATCTCCACCGACGAGTTGCTGGCTCCAAATGCAGTACCCCGAGAAGAACCAGCAACAAACTCGAGGGCATGGTTGGTGGTGACATTTGGCCCATAATTGTCAATGTTTTTGTGATAGCAATGTTATTGGAAGTCTGGTACTTGCGTATCTCTGTATAAGATCGGTTAATTAGTTTCATTGTATATTTATTTAAAAAAAAACAGCTTTGTATAGAAATCTTTCCTCTTCATAATATTACTAACTGTTCCATGCGGTTTGTGGGATTTTTAATACGGGAATAAAACATAACAGCCTATGTTACTGAGTGATAATGTAGCTTTCCATTGATGAAAGAATTTTATAAATCGGTTCTGTAGTTTTTCAGTTTATTCGTTACAAACATACAAAAATATATATCTTTTCTATTTATAATATTAGTCTAGATTATAGTTTAGATGGGCCCTAAAAATTTTGGAAGTTACTTACCTAATATCATCTCCCATACATACAATATGACTTGGAATTATCCTATTGTATTTACCAAAAGTTGACTAAAGGTCACAGCACACTTATCAACTCGGAAAGGGATCGTCACCGTATCGCCTCAAGCCGTTCAGTATTGTTTGTATGAAACTCCCTACTGCAACGCACACTAATTGGAAACGTAACGTAATCGCCTCGCCTCGGAACAGGCTCCGAACCGCGTTGCGGTGAGTGGTCAACTTGCAGTTCCCGCGCTTACGGCTCGCTGTCCCCCCGCTTACGTCTCTCCGTACGCGAGCTCACGGCTCTTCGTCCACCCTTGCCCCTCAACGTTCAGCCAGCGGTCGGCGAGGCGTAAGCGCGGTGACGCCTAGCCGTAGCCGAGTTGACGTACAGGAGCCGCTGCTACGCTTTGGTTACATGCTTACGTTAGGTTGACGCCTGGTTGACGGCGAGGCGAAAGGCGATACGGTGCCGATCCCTTTCCGAGTTGATATGTGTGCTGTGACCCTAAATCTTCTGCAAATAGAAAAGGCAGAAGTACATAGAGTATTGTTCCTTCATCATCAATCTGTAAGCTTTATGACATATATATCTTTTCAATTGACTTTAAAAAAGGATGAGGTTCTTAATTTGACTATGTTTTTTTGCCTGATTTTGATGATTATATTTTTATTTGAAAGCTGGTGCTTCCTGTGATGTCCCATTTTAATGTGGTCCAGTTCTGACAATGGCATCTATGAGAAAACCATATAAGTTGAAGTCTGTTTTTTACTCTTTAAGTTCTATGTTATCCTTCCCTGACTTAGGATAAAATGGGCTTTAGTCTCCAAAAACCCATTGCAGATTCAGATATAGTGTTAGGCTAGCTCAGAATTCACCAAAGAACAAGTAATAATGCCATAGCAACTACATATTTACAACCAAAACTAAACAGTTTAGTGTGCCCATTAACAAGCTTATGTTACACATTATATAAGTAACACATAGTGTGTTATATCATAATCCTTCAATGGTTGACTGCATTCAACACAGCTTGCTCAACTTGTTACACACTATTGTAACGGAACCACAGTGAAACCTTAAAAGAAAAGACAGAAGTTGTACTATCAGCCAACAGTCTACACCATCTGTAATTTTTGTTTGCAGCTATCTTTTCCTACCTTGGTATAACAATTAAAAGCATTGAGGCACCACATATTATTATAATGAAAGTGGTTACTTAAAAAAAAGGTTTTTTTTAAGCTATTGCATAGCTTCTATCGCGGGCCTTGAGCGCGGGGACCGAATCCAGAAATTCCGTAACGAAAAAAACCTCACGCTCCCCACTCCGACGGGCACGGAGGTGTGGCTTGAAGGCCGTGCATTGTCTAACGTTGGATGGATGGACAGACGGACGGACGGACGGACGGAGGGACGGACGGATGGACGGACGGATGGACGGATGGATGGATGGATGGATGGATGAATGCCTTCTATCGAGGGCCTTGAGCGCGGGGACCGAATCCAGAAATTCCGTAACGAAAAAAAACCTCACGCTCCCCACTCCGACGGGCACGGAGGTGTGGCTTGAAGGCCGTGCATTGTCTAACGTCGTTTGTTTTCGGCAGTCTTGTTGATACAAAATGCTATGCAATAGCTTTACCGCGGCAGTCCCCGAGTGCCACACGTCTTTTTTTTTCATGTTTATGACCATTTGGTGCCGATGAAAGGAAGTTAATGAAAAATATACTGTGTGTCTAGCTTCTGATTGCTTAACGCTAGAGCTGAACTTCTGTCGATAGTACGAGTATAAAGAAGAAAGATTTGTATGTTTGTAATGAATTAACTACAGGACCGATTAAAAAAATTCTTTACCAAAGGAAAGCTACATTATCAGGGAGTAAAATAGGCTATATTTTATACTCGTATTCCCACGGGGACGGGAACTACGCGGAACAGCTAGTATTAAATAATTTTACATGACAATATTTAAATTTGGACCATATTCTGTACCTCATAGACTGTTGCAACTAGGTTTGCTTATTGTCCCTGTAATTATGCAATTTCTCAAGACCAACGCATATTATGCATGTTAATTTCATAGCACATGATTTGTGGTAACAAACTATTTTAATGTGAGACTTTTTTATAATGATAATGGCACTGCATTCTAGTTTGATACCCATTGTTAAATCATGATTCTTTAGTGGCTGTGCCGAATAAAATTTGGAGTAATAATAATTATAAAAATATAAATTTATTTCAGGCATGGCCCATATAATGGTAGTAATTACAAACTAAAGAACTAGTGGTAGTAAAATAAATTCTCGGGTTCAAATCCTGGCATGTACCAATGAGTTTTTGAAAAACTTACGTACATTTTCATCACTAGCTGGACGGTGAAGGAAAACATCGTGAGGAAACCTGCAGGTCCCAGAATTAGGCATGTGTAACATGGGCGATGGGCTTACCAATTATCATGTTTGGGGGTCCAAAGAATATCTGGTGAAAAGTGGGTATATACAGAAATGGAATTCCTCTGCCTACCATCTCGGGGATATAAGGCTTGAGATTATTTATTTATATATTTATTATTTTTGAGAAGCGGGCTCTTTAACCTCTAGTCTATTACTGGTCTTGTATACCTCTGCCAATGTGAGCAAACTGTTGACTTGATAACGTCTTATAAATCGATCATCGCTGCACGCACGACAGTGTCACGTTCCGCCTGAGCCGAGCGTGCAAGCGAGAGCGCGGAACAAGCGAGAGAGGCACGATCGGCCCGAGCGTTCGGCTTGTGATGCACCTATCTCTCTTCCACTCCAGTATGCAATTTTTCATAAATGTTTTCCGTAAACCGACCATTTTTTTTATTTGATTCAGCTTGTTGCGGACCTCTTGCAGCGCAACCTCTTTTGATACTTTTACTTTTTATCTTATGATTGACTTATACGTGTTTTGCCATTGTTTCTACATGTTACTAGAAGACAGACCAGTTTTTCAACAACATTGCGTTTCCTTCCATTTAACCATTAAAATCGTCCTTATACAGTCCATTTATCATCAATCCACGCTATCTCCGTAACATTTGGTCCTTCGAGCCGGATACCACGCTGGTACTCAAAATCCAGAAACTCTGAACCGTCGGAAAGAGAGCTTCACGTATTCGCAGACGCGAGCGAGCTCTCATATGCCTGTGTCGCATACTGGCGGCTGTTGTACCCGAATGGTGGAGTAGAGCTTGCTCTCATCTCGAGCAAAGCAAGAGTCTCTCCCCTGAAACCAATCTCCATTCCGCGCTTAGAACTCCAAGCCGCGTTGATCGCCTCTCGACTTGCGGTGACTATAAAAGACAATCATCGTAATAAACCGATACGCACGTTTCTGTGGAGTGACTCCTTGACCGTCCTTCAATGGCTGCGAAGTGATGCTCGGTCCTTTAAGCCTTTTGTCACAGATTAGAGAATAGTTACTTCGTAACAGATACAGCACTTCCATACAAAAGCTAAAATACCTACGCTATATTTACCTACAAAATGCGCCGCAACTCGGCTGCAGTAAGAAACGTACTCTACGGACGCGCACCGAGAAGCGAGTTTCCCGCGCACGCTGCGTGATTGCGTCATCAAGCGAAAACGTCAGGGTTGTACCGAGCGCGTAAAATTAAACACAGTTGCTGGAAAACTTATTTTTTTATTGTTAATTAAATTTTTTAAATTATACAATAAAAAAATGAAATCTTATTGATAGTAGTTGTTTCCTTCGGTTTCACCCAAGTGGACCCGCTATATGTGTCCCCTGTCCCTCTTTAGGCAATTGAAAAAAAGACAATTCCTTGTTATTTACTCTTGAACTCCGACACCCGTCCACATCGCAATAACCGGGCATCTTGGTAGCGAGCGCGGGAAACGTGACGCGTGTGCGCAGTCTCGCGTGTGCCAACCAACCACAGATATCTTTAACTAGTCGGAGACAACCAACTGCCGCTTGGGTCGGTACCGACCTACTGTGCGGTAGGCACTTATAGCGCGACCTTGAGCGAGTGACGGAGGCCTGCTTTTGTAGCCCACCGTTTAGGCGAAATTTTAGAAAAGCGGCTCCGAAGGTCATCGAGCTCATCAAAGAATATAGGATGAGCTCGATGACCTTCGGAGCCGCGTCTAGCCCTTGCACCGCGATATACATAAAAAATAAAAACGCTTCAGAATTCGAGAGCCAATACCCCGAAGCGGCAAACGAAATCGTTCACAACCATTATATGGACGATTTCATTACCAGTTTAGACAGCCTCGACGACGCGTCGCGCATAGCTAGTGAAGTTCTTATCATACATGCTAAATGCGGTTTTGAGATGCGAGCATGGACATCCAACAATGCCCACGCGTTAGCTCGCGTTCCTAAAGATCTTTGGACTTGTCCAGACGCCGATTTTCAGATACCAAACCAAGACGTTGGCGCGCTAGGTGTAAAATGGAACCCGGTATCCGACATGTTAGGTTTTAGAGTTGGGAATCCGACTACCATTGATGGCACGATCACGAAGAGAAAAGTTTTATCCCGCCTAATGAGCGTTTACGATCCCTTAGGTCTATTAGGCCCCATAGTCGTAAAAGGTCGTATTTTATTCCAACAAACGTGGAGACTAAATGTCGGTTGGGATACTGAACTCTTACCTTCCGAAACTACAAAATGGCTAGATTGGTTTCAGGAACTCACACAGGTCTCTTCTCTTCAAATACCACGCTGGTACTCAAAATCCAGAAACTCTGAACCGTCGGAAAGAGAGCTTCACGTATTCGCAGACGCGAGCGAGCTCTCATATGCCTGTGTCGCATACTGGCGGCTGTTGTACCCGAATGGTGGAGTAAAGCTTGCTCTCATCTCGAGCAAAGCAAGAGTCTCTCCCCTGAAACCAATCTCCATTCCGCGCTTAGAACTCCAAGCCGCGTTGATCGCCTCTCGACTTGCGGTGACTATAAAAGACAATCATCGTAATAAACCGATACGCACGTTTCTGTGGAGTGACTCCTTGACCGTCCTTCAATGGCTGCGAAGTGATGCTCGGTCCTTTAAGCCTTTTGTAGCCCACCGTTTAGGCGAAATTTTAGAAAATTCTTTCGTAAAAGATTGGCGTTGGTTACCTACAAATCTGAACGTTGCTGATGATGCCACTCGAACGCGTCCCATATCCCTTACCGTTTCACATAGATGGTTTCAAGGACCGTCTTTTTTACTTGAGTCCCCCGAGAACTGGCCCATGGAGCCAGCCAATATCCCACCAGTTCGCGAGGAGCTCAAATGCGTGCCAAGCGAATCGGTGGGACTTACTTCTGCAGCAACCGCTCTGCCTACCCCTCTTACTGTCAATTTTCTCTACTTCAGTGATTGGTTTCGTTTGGTACGCTCTACTGCCAGGCTGCACCAGGCAACCGCGCTCTTTGGAAATATTTTAAACAAAATCCGACACCTGAAATCTAAAGGCGAACCATTTCCACCTCGCCGTCCTACAACGTCCACAACCCTCTCTCCATCACCTCTATCTGCCGAGATGATGCAAGCCGCTGAAAGGCACATACTACAACGCACACAGCTGGACAGCTTCTCTGAAGAATTCCAATGTATCCTCAACTCTCTGACACTTCCGAAGAACAACCGCCTAATGAAACTGTCCCCTTCACTAGCACAGGATGGACTATTGCACTTGGCTGGTCGGATTAACGCAGCGGAAGACGTAGATCCTGATACCCGCTCCCCAGTGATTTTGGACGGGCGTCACCCAGTTGTTCGCTTATTAGTGCAGAACTACCACAGGAGAGCGGGCCACGCTAACAACGAATTGGTTGTCAATGAGTTGAGACAAAGATTCTGGCTTCTTCAACTCCGAGCTACTGTGAGATATGTGGCGAAACAGTGCCTATTCTGTAAAATTCGCAAGGATCTACCGATGCGTCCCGCTATTGGAGACCTCCCACCTGGAAGATTGGCTCACCATCAGCGGCCCTTCACATATACAGGGTTGGACTACTTTGGCCCTATCATGACTACCATCGGACGCAGACGCGAAAAAAGGTACGTGGCCCTCTACACGTGCCTAACTACTAGAGCAATCCATCTGGAACTTGTCCACAGCCTCTCCGCTGACTCCGCTATGATGAGTCTTCGTCGATTTGTGGCACGCCGTGGAGCCCCAAATACTCTATTCTCCGATAATGGGACCGCCTTTGTTGGGGCTAACCGAATTCTGAAAGAATTTTACTCGAACTCCGTTCTCGACCTTGTAGCTACAAAAGGAATTAAATGGAGCTTCATTCCTCCTGCGGCACCGAATTTTGGAGGTTCTTGGGAGCGACTGGTACGCACGGTAAAGGTTGCCCTTCACGCTACCCTAAAAGAGAGAGCGCCCAAAGAAGAAACCCTGCTGACACTGTTATCGGAAGCAGAAGCAATAGTAAACTCACGACCTTTAGCCCATGTGTCAACAGACCCTCAAGACCCGACGACACTGACACCCTTTCATTTTCTCATTGGCGCCTCATCCGACCAAGTCTCACCGAAAGCCTTCGACGATCATGATCTCGTCCGACGTTCGGAGTGGCGCAAAGCAGTCAGACTGGCAGATCACTTTTGGCACCGATGGGTACGGGAAATTCTGCCCACAATGCAACCCAGAGACAGGAATAGCCAAAATCAGATACTGAACATTGGAGACTCGGTCTTAATCGTCGACGAATCTCTGCCAAGAGGAACATGGCCGCGAGGAAGAATTGCGAAAGAGTACCCCGGCAAGGACGGCATCACGAGGGTGGTTGACGTTGAAACTGCAGGGGGTTGTCTACGCCGACCCCTCAGAAAACTTATTAAGATACCCTCTTAATGGTATTTCATCTGATTGGTGCATCTCTGCACGAGGGGGAGGATGTTGCGGACCTCTTGCAGCGCAACCTCTTTTGATACTTTTACTTTTTATCTTATGATTGACTTATACGTGTTTTGCCATTGTTTCTACATGTTACTAGAAGACAGACCAGTTTTTCAACAACATTGCGTTTCCTTCCATTTAACCATTAAAATCGTCCTTATACAGTCCATTTATCATCAATCCACGCTATCTCCGTAACACAGCTCTTGCTTCATAGTCTACAATCAAAGCAATAATAATCTTAATTGGCAATGAAAAAGTCGTAATAATGTTGACGGCAATTTAATTACAATGTGTTAACCTCCAGCGCAATCAAATATCATATACTATTTATGTATAGCCCAATTGGTTGATTTGCTTGAGTCATGTTTGTATGACACATTCGTTTATTTTTATCGTACAAAGTGGGTTATCAATTCATCCATTCATGTATGTACCTATTGTGGAAATGCATGATTCTATTGTCTTAGGCGATGAATGGTATGTTTGTTCATACATATTCTTGATAACCAATTAAGAAAATAGAATAGAATATTTGTTTATTTGCGTCAGATGGAAAAAATAGTCTTGGCAGTGCATACACGCTTTAAAAAAAAAGGTATACAAAAAACTTAGGCATATAGACATATTGATTTTATTTACAATTAATAAATTCATTAATATTCATTATATTCATTCGTTGGGCCATTTATGCATACATACATAATCTCATTTCATCCCCGAGGGGGTAGGCAGAGGTATTCCATTATTGGATATACCCAAATTTTACAAGATACATTGGACCCCCAAACGTGATAGGTGGTGAGCCCATCGCCGGACCGGGTCTATTTACACATGTCTCAGAATTAATTATAAGACCTGCGGGTTTCCTCACGATGTTTTCCTTCACCGTCGAGCTAGTGATAAATATGTACCTACGTAAGTTTTTGAAAAACTCATTGGTACATGCCAGGATTCGAATCCGAGCCTCACTGATTTTCGGACGGCTCTTTAACCGTTCGGGCTATCACTGCTCTCCATTTATACACTGTTAAATAAAATAAATAATCGCACGCCGTTTTTTCTCCGAGCGGTGGGCAGAGGTATACCATTTCTGGAAATACCCATCTTTACCACCACCACTTTTTCACCAGTATATTCTTTGGACCCCTTGATAGGTGGTGAGCCCATCGACAGATAAAGATTTATTTACTTTTACCATCCACCATACCATCGCCGGACCGGGTCTGTTACACATGCCTCGGAATTAATTCTGAACCTGCAGGTTTCCTCGCGATGTTTTCCTTCAGTTTGAAAAAGTCGTTGGGAACGTGCCAGGATTTGAACTCTGCTCTTCAACCACTGCGCTATCACTAATCGTTTTTTTTCAAAACTAAATTTGTTTTCTATAACACTCCTACTTCCTCATGTGTGAGTAAAGACACTTGGCTCAGCAGTGGGCTGTTATGAGGTGATGAGGATGAAACTAAAATTGTGTAGGGGCTTTTTAGCGGGAATCTGAAGAGGGACGTCATGTGTTTTGTATCATTTTAATTTTGCTGTATATTTAGATTATTGACTCATATTAGTGATAGTATCTTATGTGGCAAGTGTGCAGTAAATGGTAAATTCGATAAAATGCGACGGATGCACATTTTTGGATTGCCTTAAAAAGTCACAATGAAGTCTTCAGTAAAAGTGCTATCATTTTACTGTTGATAACCAAAGGGATGTAGAACGTGTCGAAGACCCTTATATTTTTGTGCATGGACTCGGAAGCATAGCCATGTAGATAAGAATATAAAATAAAGACTTGATTTAAAAGCCTAGTAGCCAAACCCCTAAAATATATTAGATTAAATTGTGCATTCCGTCTTGTTCCAGTACCAATACATGGACAACTCCAATGGAAAACAGTGGGATGAAGATGACAGGTTCTACTCCTCCGGCAGCCACAGTGATGAAAGTCCAATACTCTCGTACAGGTAAGCTGTTGATAATATGTAGGTAAACGAAAAGGTCGCTGGTTTTCTCTCGTAAAGATCTTCTTATTCAGTATAGATGCAAAAATATAAGATATTAAATGTTAAGAGCAGTGATAGCCCGGACGGTTAAAGAGCCGGCCGAAAATCAGTGAGGCTCAGGTTCGAATCCTGGCATGTACCAATGAGTTTTTCAAAAACTTACGTACATATTTATCACTAGCTCGACGGTGAAGGAAAACATCGTGAGGGAACCAGCAGGTCTCAGAATTAATTCTGAGACATGTGTAAACAGACCCGGTCCGGCGATGGGCTCACCACCTATCACGTTTAGGGGTCCAAGATATCTCGTGAAATGTGGGCATATCCAGTAATGGAATACCTCTGCCTACCCCCTCGGGGATGAAAGGCGTGAGATTTTTTGTTTTTTTTATTTTATTTTTTATTTTTATTAAATGTTAGATGAAGATAAAGAAAAGAATATAGAGTGACTTCTGTCAAATTAAAAAAGTAATAATAGGTACTAAAAAGTTTGGTCGTCTCCACATAAGCTTTTCCCAAAATCCTAGAATATTTCCCTAGTAGCCTATCAAGCAGCAGTCTACCGCGGGCGATCTATTACAACAAATCATCCTATTGTTATCCGATTACTCGACCGATTTCAAAAATTCTTTCACCAATGGGAAGCTACAACATCCATGAGTATATATTTTATCCCCGTATCCCCACTAAAAAAGCTGGGGTCCAGAGTACGAGGAATAAAAGAGCGTGCATGATAAGGCTTATGGATGTGAAGGAAGCGAGGGAAGTGTGCGAAGATCGGGCAAAGTGGCGATCCATCGTCTCTGTCTACCCCTGTGGGAAGAAGGCGTGAGATGTATGTATGTATTCCCACAGGAACGGGATAAATATAAACGTAAACTTAGTACACAGACAGCCCTAACCAAAACCATGCTTCAAGCGGGAGGAATAAAAAATATTGGTTGTCTGTAAAGTCGGTTTACGGACGATAAATTTTACGTGATAACGTGAGAAAACATTGATGAAAAATTGCATACTGGAGTGGAAGAGAGATAGATGCGACACAAGCCGAACGCTTAGGCCGATCGTGTCTCTCTATCGCTTGTTTCGCGCTCTCGTGAACTTGACACTTTTGTCGTGCGTGCAGCCGGCGTTCATCGATTTATAAGACGTTATAACGTCAAAAAAAATTGTCTTACAGTTTTTTTTATTTTCCAGGCATGACAAATATCGCCGCTACGAGCAGTACTCGTACGAGAGCAAAGCGGAGGAAAGAGAAAGGAGATCCACTCTCACCGTTCTAGCGAAATTCCTGCTTTTCTGCACCGCAATGATTTTGTTTTGCGTACTAATGTATATACCCGTCTATAGTAAGGCCAACTACTCGATACCTAAAGGTATGTATCTTTTATAGGGTTCTGTACCCAAAGGGTACGGGACTGTGACAGCGGGTCGTATCTCATGAACTGCAATAATTATGCAGTAGAATTTTTCAAAAAATTCCAACAAAAAAAACTCACGCCTTTTATCCCCGAGAGGGTAGGCAGAGGTATTCCATTTCTGGATATAGGTATCCACTTTTTAGCAGATGTTCTTTTGGACCACTAAACGTGATAGGTGGTGAGCCCATCGCCGGACTGGGTTTTTACACATGTCTCAGAATTAATTCTGGGACCTGCGGGTTTCCTTACGATGTTTTCCTTCACCGTCGAGCTAGTGATGAATATGTACGTAAGTTTTGAAAAACTCATTGGTACATGCCAGGATTCGAACCCGAGCCTCACTGATTATCATCATGTGAAGCGGGCTCTTTAACCGTACCAGAAATGGAATACCTCTGCCTACCCCCTTAGGGATAAAAGACGTAAGATTTTTTTATTTTAAGGAAGACCCCTCTTTGTGATATTTCGTGATTTTTTCCGAACCCTTTCGAACCTTACGTGATTAATGGACGACCCCTGAGTTGGACCTCACAAGGTCAAGGACACATACCTTGAATGATAAGGTGAGCATTTCTTATTAATACTAACCATCTACTTGTTTACAGGTATAGTCGAAGGGTGGTCCGCCCACACCAACAGAGACACCAGAATATACGTACAACCGAACAACGTTACAGCCATCCACGAGCCCACGGACATATGTCCGAAGAACAAAAGCAAAGACCACCTTTTTCTCCTCATAGTGGTGTGTTCCGCTACCGAGAACTACGAGAAACGGAACGCGATCAGAGAAACATGGGGGAACTACAGAAACTACGTGAAACTATCCAAAGTGTTCAACGAAGTGACGCTAAAGTACAAAAACTACAATTACACTCACGACTTGTACCCTATAGGCGGGGAAGTTAGTAACATCACTGTCAACGTTACGAAGCAAGCCAAAAACGTTACTAGAGAAAAAAGGAGTATATCCGGGTTTGGACAACTGTTACCGGAGCTGGCTAAAGCTCTGCAAAGAGATATGGTCGCAGCAGAAACAGAAGCGACTCCAGAACAAAGGTTCGAGGATGATGCAGTGTTGCCAGAATTCGACATGAACGAAGTAATAGGAGACCACACCGAAGAAGCGACCTACGATTACAATTACGACACAAATATCATGAAGATACCACCCAGAGGGTACGAAGAGAGCGAAGACTTGGATAAGATATTGTTAATGTTAAAAAAGTCTAAAAGTTTTAAGGAAAATGTGGAAGATTTAGAAGTTGGCAACACTGAGAAGGATTTTAGGCTGGTGTTCCTGTTGGGGTTGCCAGGTGGTAACAGCACGGATTTGCAGGAGAAAATCGAGGAGGAATCGAAGAAGTACGGTGATATTATACAAGAGGGGTTCATAGATTCGTATAACAACTTGACTTTGAAGTCTATAATGATGTTGAAATGGGTCACCAACAACTGCAATGATAGTGGTAAGTTATCACTACATAGTATAAAACAAAGTCGTTTCTCTGTCCTTATATCCCTATCTTTAAAACTACGCAACGGATTTTGATGCGGGTTTTTTTAATAGATAGAGTGATTCAAGAGGAACGTTTTAGTGTTAGCATTGCACCCGTGCGAAGCCGGGGCGGGTCGCTAGTTTAAAATTAATAACTCATAAAAAAATGCCACTATTACCTTTCCCCCGCTATATTACAATTACTCCATCAGATTGTCTTTTTTCAGTACGCTACATCCTGAAAACGGATGACGACATGTACATCAACGTACCGAATCTCGTATGGAATTTGCGGAACAGATCTCGAGTTTTCGATGAAAAAACCAAAAAAGGGTCCAAAGAAAAAGAGTATTTGTTGATTGGAGACCTCATATGTGGTGCTAGGCCTGTGTTAGATAGACAGAATAAATGGTAAGTACCCCAATTAGTATATTAATATACAAAATATATGAGCAGTGATAGCCCGAACGGTTAAAGAGCCGACCGAAAATCAGTGAGGCTCGGGTTCGAATCCTGGCATGTACCAATGAGTTTATCAAAACTTACGTACATATTTATCACTAGCTCGACGGTGAAGGAAAACATCGTGAGGAAACCCGCTGGTCTCAGAATTAATTCTGAGACATACGTGTAAACAGACCCGGTCCGGCGATGGGCTCACCACCTATCACGTTTAGGGGTCCAATATATCTCGTGAAATGTGAGTATATCCAGTAATGGAATACCTCTGCCTACCCCCTCGGGGATAAAAGGCGTGAGATTATATTATTTTTATTATTATATGAAGCCTTCGGACTTGGGTAGTGTCTAACCAATTTTGTTTAAATAAAGAGCAATAATAATATGATTTCCATAGGTAGCACTAAATTCAGGTATGCTAATTCATTTTTCGGAAAAATTTAACACATTAAAAATAGCTAAAATCGATTAAGTATTTGATACTAAACAAACTAATTTAAGAAATGGCGCTTATTCTGTTACATATTGTATATTATCCAGAATCTCCCTTATACAGTAACATTTTTTTCTGTATATCCCCTTCCCAGAATATCCCCTAAATAAGTGCAATAATAACTGTATGACTTCTAAAAATAAAATTACCCAATAACTCCTCCCAGAATATCCCCTTCACATAATCTTCCTTTTCCTAGAATATCCCATTCCCGGGACCACTTCCTCTCTGCCCATGGATGCTGTAAGTCTAAGAGGAAATATAACAGATGATACGCAGTGTTCACCAGAAAATGATCATCTGGTAAGCTAAGGAATAATGGTAATCTTAATGTAGTTAGAAGCTGATGAAGAACTGCCAGAAAAATGTTAAAAACACGTATTGAAAAAAAAAAATGAAAATGCAGTGATAGCCTTACGGTTAAAGAGCCTGATGAAAATCAGAGAGGCTCGGGTTCGATCCTGGGATGTACCAATGAGTTTAAAAAAAATTACGTACATATTTATCACTAGCTCGACGGTAAAGGAAAACATAGTGAGGAAACCCGCAGGTCCGAGAATGAATACTGAGAAGATACAATATCCCTGAGTAACATAGGCTATATTTTATACCTGTATTCCCACGGGAACGGGAACTACGCGGGTGAAAACGCGGAACAGCTAGTTATCTATAAACCTATCTGCATTTCCTCCGGCAAGCTAGGTTGATGCTTAAAACATAGATAACTTAATTAAAAATGCCAAATTTCTTTTAAAACATAGATTCTTTGTCAATGTCTTAGGTACACCCCTCGGTACATGTACAGCGGAAGAGTGTACCCTAGGTACTTATCGGGTACAGGGTACGCTCTGTCTGCTCCTACTGCTGCTGCGTTGTACGAAGCAGCGCTAAGGACACCCTACTTTCACTTAGAAGACATCTATATTACGGGTGAGTTCTAGGGGATGTAATGGGTGGATGTTTTTAGGCTAGGGGATATAATGGGTGGATGTTTTTACGCTAGGGGATACAACGGGTCGATGTGTTTTCGCATGCAAACAAAAAGGCAGAAGTTAAATCCTTACAGCCAAAATAAAAGTAATACCTCGGTATTCCTTTTTTTTTGCTTTTTATTTGAAAATACAATTACTTTGTTTTTTTTTTTTTTTTCAATTGACACCTTGCTATGTGCAAGCCATTCCAAAAAGTAGATAAAACTTTTGATAAGTTACTTCCTTGGTTGCCATGTGTAGGAGTAAAATATCGTTTTAAATTACACGACAGATATGAGTTAACTATGCAATTCATTTGGCCGCTAAAACACGACAGATATGGATTTTCATACAACTTTTGCAGGCCGCTGCTCGCATGTATTTGGCCAGGGGGCCAATTCCACTAAATGTCAACGGTTATAGTTGGATGTGAGTTGGATGACAATGACATTTCAATGGTCAGTCAATGGTGTTATTTGCTCTGAAAATAAAGTGCCAAATAACACTATTGACTGACCATAGCCATGTCATTGTCATCCAACAATAACCGTTGATATTTAATGGAATTGGCCCCCAGTACAGCCAAAGTCAAAGTCAAAATTCTTTTATTTCAGTAGGTATTAGTAATACACTTTGAAATGTCAATATAAACAAGGCACACTAAACTCGTCCATGAGGATTGGCTAAATGTAAACAGCAGCCCATCTCCACCGACGAGTTGCTGGTTCCAAATGCAGTACCCCGAGAAGAGCCAGCAAGAAACTCAAGGGCAGCACTTTTTAGTCTCATGTCTTACTAGTAAATATGGTTCAGCAATTTCTGTTTATCTGGAAGCAGTTTGTCAAAATAATCCTGAGATTTCCAAGCATGTTTGAGAAAATTATAGTATTAATAAATTAAATTAAAATTGTTGGTCCCGGTTTTCGTTGTGTTTACGCACAATGGAAGTCGTTAAGCCATGTCAGATACCCTTGGGTGGCTTGAAAAATTGTGACTGTTAAGTGGCCACTAGCTTAACACCATCTCCCAATCCGCGGTGGGCTCGCGTGGGAGATTATTATAGCTCATACTTCCTCATGTGTGAGGAAAGACCCTTAGCTCAGCAGTGGGCTGTTACGGGTTGATGATGATATTGTTAAATAAAAATAAATAATCTCACGCCTTTTATCCCCGAGGGGGTAGGCAGAGGTATTCCATTACTGGATATACCCACATTTCCCGAGATACATTGGACCCCTAAACGTGATAGGTGGTGAGCCCATCGCCGAACCGGGTCTGTTTACACGTATGTCTCAGAATTAATTCTGAGACCTGCGGGTTTCCTCACGATGTTTTCCTTACCGTCGAGCTAGTGATAAATATGTACGTAAGTTTTGATAAACTCATTGGTACATGCCAGGATTCGAACCCGAGCCTCACTGATTTTCGGCCGGCTCTTTAACCGTAAGGCTATCACTGCTCTATGATGTGATATTATTATCATGCAGGTATGTGCGCCGGTCGAGCTCGTCCGCGAGTTGTGGCTCGCGACGAGCCGCTCTTCGTGTACGTGTCAGTGAACCGCGACGAGCCCTGGTGCGCTGCGCATGCGCGGGTCACAGCTCACCGAGTGCCCCCGCGCATGATGCGCGAACTGCACCGCAGGCTGCTCGACGCTAAGCACCAAGACAGGTCAGTTACTGCGAATGTATTATGTAACTTTAGTGCGAATACGCGATCTGCACTAAGGCGGTGAGCATGATGCGAGAACTGCACCGCAGGCTGCTCGACGCTAAGCACCAAGACAGGTCAGTTACTGCGAATGTATTATGTAACTTTAGTGCGAATACGCGATCTGCACTTAGGCGGTGAGCATGATGCGAGAACTGCACCGCAGGCTGCTCGACGCCAAGCACCAAGACAGGTTAGTGCTGCGGCAGGTGTAATGTAACGTTAGTGCGAATACGCGATCTGCGCTATAGACGGTGAGCATGATGTGCGAGCTGCACCGTAGGCTCGACGCGAAACACCAGGACAGCTTAGTGCTGCGACAGGTGTAATGTAACGTTAGTGCGAAAGGTATTACACAATGTAATGTTAATGCGAATTTGCGTTATACCTACTCGCATAGTGTCATCTCTGCAACTGTCCCCAAGAAGAGATTCGCACTAAATTTACTCGCTGTGTTTGGTTTCAGGTGCGAGCGAATACGACTGACTCAGGTAAGAAGAGAGCGGTTGCGTCCGAAACCCCAACCGAAAAAGAGGAGGTTAACTAAACTTGGCTTAGCCATGACCTAACATAACCTAGGTACTAGAATTAATAGGTCCCAAACAGCCTTAGTCCATTAAGGATTCTAAAGCCGTGATTCCATGGTACGAGTAGACTCGTGTAATGAAAACGCGGTTTAAGCGTGGTAATAGACAATGTAACTTAAATACGGATCTCCTCTTGAGCGCAGTTCGAAAAGGATAGATTTGTGCGACTCATATCTCTTTTGCGACTGTTCTCGCGCAGATTCGCACTAAAGTTACATTCTTAAGACTTAGATCACTAGAAAAACCGGATACGCGTTTTTTATTTATTTTATTTCAAAAGCGAAATACAACTCGATGATTAACTACGGAATCTCAGATATTATAAATGCTTATAAGGTAGGTATCCGATAAGAAATGATTTTGCGAAATTCCCACGGGAACGGGAACAAAAGTGGTTCCGGGCTACGTATGTATAAGTTTAAATGGCCATTGGGATTTTGTGTGGTTATCTAGTTTTATTAGTGGTTGAAGGTTCTAAACTAAAAGTTCTAAGAAGATTAGATAAGAGGTAAATATATATACGACTCCTGTTAATACATTGAATTCGATTAGAAATAAAATCTGTAATTTATTAGTACAGTCAAGAGTACATGAAGCTTTAAACTTGTAGTGCGAGTCTGACCTCTAAGGCGATTGTAATAAGAATTTTACAAAGTTCAATGTTCAAGCGGATTAGACAAACAATGCCACATTCGCAAAATGCCATATTGACGCAAAATGCCACAATCGCAAAATGCCACAAAATGTCACATTAGCGAAATGCCACATTAGAATTTCTCAAAATGTCACATTCTCAAATTGTCACATTCTTAAAATGCCACACTAACAAAGTGCCATATTTGTAAAAACATTAATGTCCAAATTTAAAAAAAACATTTGAAAATGTGACATTATGCGAAAATGGCATTTTGATATTGTGACGTTTTGCTAATGTGACATTTTTCAATGTGGCGTTTTGAGAATGTGACATTTTGCGAAATTCAAATGTGTCATTTTGCGAAT
Source organism: Ethmia dodecea (assembly GCA_963855545.1). Lineage (NCBI taxonomy): Eukaryota > Metazoa > Arthropoda > Insecta > Lepidoptera > Depressariidae > Ethmia > Ethmia dodecea. The sequence goes on along the minus strand of OY979463.1, from coordinate 558,850 downwards.
GTGGCATTTTGCGCCTAATGCATTCAAGCTACACGTGCTCTTGTACTAGTAACCCGCCCTCGCTTCGCTTCATATGATATACAAAAACCATCTTCATTTATCTCTCTTTCTATTAGTGTAAACTGCATGGAAATCCATGGTTCAGGAGTTGTATACATAGGAGGATATACAGAAAGACAGACGCGGAAAGCTACTTCATTTTATACTATGTAAAGATTTAATATGCCATCAGCGCTTGATCAACTGACAGTAATGACAGATGTACATCTTTAGATAAAACAAAAAAGGAAGATACGGTAATAGCGTCTCGCGTGTGGACCGCTTAAATTAGGTCCAAGGAACGTAATTCGTTGCAGTCTCAATCGGGCTGGCGTATCGACAGTGCGTAAAAGATGAAGAGAAGGAAACACAATTGAATGATTATTTTGATATCGACAGTGCGTAAAAGTCAACGAGAAGGAAACACAATTGAATGATTAAACCACTGTACAGTACTGCCGTTTTAACTTGGCAGCTCTGAAGTTGCGCAAATCGCTGCGCAATAACATTTTTTTGCGACCATTTGGCATTACGAGGGGGTTTGCGCAAGCGCAGCCTATGTTTAGAGAAGCCAAGTTTTTTTTTTTTTTATTAGTAATAGGCAAACTATTTGTTTGCCATCTCACCTGATGGCAGACAAATAGTTTGCCTATTATGCAAAATGACATATAAGATTTTCGCAAAATGTCACATTCTCAAAACGCCACATCGCAAAATGACACATTCTCAATATGCCATTTTCGCAAAATGCCACACTCTCGAACATACTGCAAGAAAGGGACTTGAACAAGTATGACACTTTGTTAGTGGGTCATTTTGCTGTGTGGCATTTTGCGAATGTGGCTTTTTGCGTCAATGTGGCATTTTGCGAATGTGGCATTGTGCGCCTAATGCGTTAGCGCAGGCAAAGCTTATGTTCAGAGAAGCCAAGTTAAAACAGGCATACTGTACAATGCCTTTGTGTGCTTTTGTGAAGTGTACAAATAGCACTAAATAAAAAATAAAACTTACAGGTGCCTGCGGCTGTATGTACCTAGTCCAAATGTCAACTATGCTTTCTATAAATTATTTTTGTAATAAATATACCGTATCTTCCTTATTTACTTTTTATCTCAGTGTACATCGAAAGCCATTTACGTCAAATTAAGGTCATTGCGATTAAGGTTGGAAATAGACAATAAGCCATGTACAGTCAAGAGCAGGTCAAGCTTTACACTACCAGTTTAACCTCTCAGACCATGAATCACAGACACAATAGATTTTTAATGGTGTCTCGGTTCCAATTGGAACCGGCGCGGCGGAACAGGGCCGGTTTAAACTCCAGTGTCAAGCTTAGCGTGCTCTTGACTGTACAGTAACCTAAAAAATAAAAATAAATCATAGATTCCGCGAAAAATACTAATAATTCGAATTGTGATATGCTTATGAATCTCGTTTAGGCAAAAAAAAATATTTTTCTTTGTTTTTTTCATGATTTTATAACTGTGACCTTTCAAAATAATGTGACATAAGAATATTAAGTAGGCAATTAATTATGTGAAGGACAACCAAGCGTTATTTATATAATATTGTTGTTTTTTATACCATTTTTTTTTGTTTGGAGGTTTAGAAGATTGAGTGATGGTCTAAGGTAGCTTTTAATACTTCATTCCCACGGGAAAGGGAGAAAAGGAAACGGCATGCTCGCTTTAATCGTTCCTTCACCACTATTTCTTGTTTGCACTTTTCATTTTTGTTTTTTTTTTATTATTTAAAGTTGCCTGCAAGTTTGTTTTGCTTTTTACACTTTTTTTTCTCCATCCTTTTTCAGATGAGACAGCACACGGGGTCCAGGTTTTACAGATATATAAACTTTTTGGTTGGCCGTCAAACCGAATAATCTTGATGTGTGCTTCAGTTATAGTGCGTTTGCGAGATTTGTTGCGTCTATACAATGAAATGTAAAATCAGTATTCATTTATTTCTGTAGGGAAAAAAATTACGTCAATAGTTACGGCACTCTAAACTCGTCCATGAAGATTGGCTGAATGTAAATAGCAGCTCATCTCCTTTGATGAGTTGCTGGTTTCAAATGCAGTACGAGAAAAACCAGCAACCAACTCAAGGGCAGCTCTTTTTAATCTCATGTGTTACTAATAATTATGATTAATGGAAGGGGATATACTTACTGCTTACCCCGCCGGGCGCACAGACTAGTTATTCTTATAGCGCAGACAGATGGAGTCATAGCGAAACGACTAATATAGAAACAATCTAACTTGAACTCAATTTGCTTTAGCATAAGACTGTAATTAGACTGTAATGCTCAAAGCAACAAGCAAATAATATTGAATTTAAATGGGGAGTTTTCGGTGACAGCTGTCACTTGAGTATTCAAAGGTGTCAATAGATGGTTCTGATAAGCCTTGGGTTTTTTTTTACCTAATCTATGGTCGCAAGAATTTGTCAAACAAAAAAAAACAATCTGACTTTTTATCAAAATAAGGTTACGTACTCATTGCCTTGTATTTTATTTATTGTTCTGTTTGTACATTGTTTACGAGTGGTTTGTGTTACAACAAAAGATCCGAATCCACGATAAACAAAAACTCAGTCTCCTTCATCTGCGAAAATGCGTGGACCATGTATAGTGTATGGGTGTAAAATACGGAGGAACCGAAGCTCGAATCGACGCACTAGGAATTTAGGTACCTAAAACAAGATCTGTTTTATTGCGTTGCCTGCTGACGCGTTACACTCACTCACACACAACACAACAACGGCACATGACATGACGGACGGATGTGTCACGTAAAGCGACACATCAGTGTTGCCAATTTCTAATTCCCAATGTTGATCAGCGCCATCTAGTTCAATTTTAAGAATGTCATTGAAAATTCCTCATTGTTTCTAAAATATTGCCACCTGCTGCATCTTAAAAAATACTAGAGCACCTATTTAAAAAATAATGAAATATCAATCTTGTTTTATATTGTTGCTAAAATACTTCCATAGATATTTATATTTATTAACTTAAAGCTTCATTCACTAATATAAATATGGATACAGAATCAGCCTCAATAATGGCTTAAAATTAATATATCTATGTATGTTTGAATAAGTTTAACTTGACAGTATTTCGTTAGGATTTTGTATAGTCTATTTATATTAGTGATTGGATTAACATATTAATATTATTAACTTGTTATTTATTAATACCTTATTATTTATTGTTTTATAATTTTTATATTTTGCTTATGCACTTATACTTAGATATTGTATGGAATGGAGACGATTTACAAAAGTCACCACAGTACCACAAACACATACACGTTACAGCTAAATTCACACTTCTGAAGAATGAATAATCTCACGGCTGTGGCACCGCCAAGTCGAGCAAAAAGCGACACGGCCGTACCATCCTTTTTAAATTATTTCTGAAGCTTAACATAACACGTTATTGCCAACCCTAAAGTTCATAGCACAGATCACATTCAATAATTTGTTTCTTGAAAAATGTATTATAACCAATCGATGCACATGAGATTAGTTTTAAGTATAATTTTTAACCGACTTCAAAAAAGGAGGAGGTTCTCAATTCGACTGTAGTTTTTATTTTTTTGCATATATGTTACGGGATTATTTTGCAAATTATGAACTGATTTTGAATATATTTTTTTTTGTTTTATAATAGTCATTAAAATCGGTCGAGTCCGGTTTTTAAAGAATCAACAAAAGTCTAAAAAATGTGTACATCGATGATATTTAAGTGCTTTTTGTTGAAGTCGGTTTTTTGCTATAAAGTTCTTCTTTTTACAGACCAAAAAGTATGTAATTAATATTTTAGTTGTCTTTGGTTCTTTATTATTATTTCTCTATACAGGGAACAATTCATGTGAGCCTTTATGTGATTATCAAAAAGAATCTTGGAGAAAGAAATCAAAAATTGTTTGCAGCAAATATAGTTTTGTATTACTCCATAGATATTTTATGCATAGGACTTTTTGAGGCAGTGGAAACCCAATTTGAAGTGAATTCGCCTCTTGCTCAATTTTTATTTGCCTAATTCCTTTAATTGGAAAGATATTATTTGATATTTAAATTTTAAATTAATATTTTTGGAGATTGAATCATAAATTAACGAATAATTCAAATTGATATTCTTATGTGATATTGAAATTAGATGTTCTCTATATTTAAATTAAGTAGGCGTGCGCATGTTGGTAGTTTATTTTTTAAACAGTATTTAAAATTTTAAATTGAGATTCAAATTGAATATTACTATTTATTACCTTTTACATTTTTGTAGGTTAAGTTATGTTGGTGAAATCGCAGAAGAGTATGTTGGTAGGATTTTATATAAAACAATTGGTTGTCCTTTATATCATAGTAATTTATGTTTGTAGAGGATTTTTAAACAAGATTTTGGAACAATTGTTTATGAATTATTTAAAACGTGATTTTTATTTGATATTACAATTGGTTGTCTATTGTAGTTACGTAAGTTACATTCGCAATTGATTTTTTATACATTTATAATTGATAATCGATCATTTAATTTGAAACTGTTATTGGTTGTATTTAACTATACGTAAATTATGTTGAATCGCGGAAAGCGTGTGTTGGTAACTACATATTCTATTTTCATCTTATTTATTCGACGTGGCAACAAATCCTGCAGTGTCTATACACATCCCAGCGCCGACACTGCGTGTGTGTACGAGTTGCAAAATGTACACTGAAATTGTCTACTGCCGCTCTGCGATACTATGGGCCGGTCGGTGTCAAAAAATGACACCGCCGTAGTGGAAAGTTATTTACACCACCTTGGAGTCTTCAGTTAAATAAATTGTAAATCGCAGAACTGCAGTAGGCATGTGTTTTTGCCATGTGCCAGGTGCCTTGAACAGAGTTCAAAATACTTGGCTTACTGATTTTTTTATGGGAGTGAACTGATAATTTGTAGATATTCTAAGCGTAGCTCATGGAAGTTTTAAAAGACATTTTATTACTTACTAATAGGTTTATAATTATTAAGTAGATGAAGGACTATAGTAGTTTGGCAAAAACGTAGGTATATATTTACGTGTTTGTTTTCAGGCGAGGCCTTTTTATAATAGTATATTATTGATTTTATTATTCAACACAGGCTGCTAATCGGAGTTTGTTTAGTAATACATAGAGCCTTACATTCCATATCATTACTATTATATAAAGTTTGATTTACGTAATTTTAGTCAATTTTTAATATAGTAAGTAATACGGAATTAGAACTTTACTTTGATAAATGCTAAGTATTTTTTTCTGCAACGTAAATGGAGACGCAGTGGTTTTTAAAATCGTATTTTTTTAAATTATTAATTGAAAGGCTAGTTGCCATATTCCTTGCAACATTTTTGATGTGTCGAGATATTTTCAAAACCAATTGATATTTGCGTTTTGTTTCTTTACAATGGAATTTCATTTTTTTAAGGTATTAATGTCAAATGTATCTGCTCAATTATGTTTTTTAACAAATTGTTAGAGGAACGCAGGTATTTTTGCAGCTGTGCTGAGTTGCTAATCCAAAATATACTGACTGCATTACCAATTTTTGTTAGAGATGCTGTTATTTTATCGTAAGTAATGTTAGAAGTTGTTGAGATGTCGTATTGTCTATTTATAATGTGAATCGTCTTTATTTTACATTTTTATGAGGCCAAAATGCTGCCTCTACAGACACTATCGGTTATGACAGATGTACGTTAAAACCAATGTACGTTATATTCAAGACGATTGCTGTTAAATTCGTAAATACACAGTAATTCTTCTAAGGGCTTACCGCCATTGTACGATTTACGATACTTCGTACCGACCGGTGTCAAAAAGTGACACCTTCGTAGTGAAAAGTGACACCGGCGCAGTAAAAAGTGATTCTGCCGTAGTGTCGTTAGATACATAAACCGAAGAATGACGGTAGCTGCACAGTTCCCTGCATTCCTACAGTCAATAGCATTTCATCATGTATATTTTGTTATGCAACTCGGTGGGTCATCTAAAATTACCTAGTCCTGATATTAGTATTAAATGTTAATTTATGGGGTCCAAAAATGTCTGGTTCCGAGCCCACACAGGCTGCTTCAAAGGCAAAATCACTCAACACCTCAAATGTCTGATAATGAAAATATTTTGGAGACCGTCCACAATTTTTTCTCCAACAACATTTATGCTTACTCAGACATTTTAGATCTAATACAGTCTTTGTTTAGTCGATCTGAAAAGTGGGTACTTCCAGATACTACATACCTCTGGGAACCCTGTAGGGAAAATTGCCTTAACTTATATTTATTCATTTATAATCTCTGCAAGAATCTTCGAAGATTAATCTTTTGCAGACTCTTATAATGTAAAAGTTTGAATAGCGTTTTAATAGCGTCTAATCTCAGTTTCATCCAGGCAGTCTGGAAGATATCGCTAAAAGCGATAAGATTGCCCATCGTACTTTATTTTATTAGCCTACTACGGCGAAGCCAAAAGTAGGTTGAGTTTTGTTTTTGGTGAACAAAAAACAGTTATTGTATCATATCAATAAAGTCGCACATGTGAAAGCTTCTTTTGGAGCACCCTGTGTTTATGTTACGGAGGTACAGTCGGACCAGTTATTAAACAAGAAAGTTGTATGAGTAGTATAAAAAAATGTATTGGTAGGAAGGAAAAGTAAAAAATTTCTTGTATTTCAAAAAAGTATTACAATTTCTTTTGAAGCTTTGCGTTACGTCAATTTGGGCTTGTACTAAGTATAGTTAATAAGGGGTTATTGTAATTTGATAGTTTATTTCGGTATAAGGAGAATAAAAAAATGATTTTGCAAATATAAGTTGCAGTCTTGCAATATCGAAACTAATATTTCCAAATTCGCCTAAAATCTAAATTTTGTCAATCATGCTAGTATAATAAAAATCTCCTTTATTTAAATCCGTGTGTGTGTTTAAGCGAAAATTAATCACTTTGTACAGAAATGGAAACACATGAATAAGGACATTTACGTAACAAAGCATAAAATTTTAATCACATTTACTTTGACACATTAAATAACGATTTCAGTGGTTATTTAAAATCGAAGAATGTCATATTTGCAAAGTGTAATTTTTTGTTAATGTCATTTTCTCAAAAGGTTATTTAAATTAAAAAAAAATACAAACCAATAACTTCTGCATTAAAAATGTACCAAACTGTAATCTATACCATTAATTAAGTACGAGTAAGTAAAAGAGCAAAATGTACCTACGTGTTAGTAAAAATAATGGTTCCTGGCCTTTTGCGAAAATACCATTTTGAGAATGTCCCAATTACTGCTAAAATGACACTGAGAATAAATGTAAATAATTCTTGTCCAAAGGTATTTTTGTCTGTGATCGAAATCGTCTTTAGTACACTGGCGGAAATGTAATGACAGCCGTCAAAATAAATCCGATTTAGATTAAAATTAGAGAGCAGTGATAGCCCGGACGGTTAAAGAGCCGGCCGAAAATCAGTGAGGCTCGGGTTCGAATCCTGGTATGTACCAATGAGTTTTTCAAAAACTTACGTACATATTTATCACTAGCTCGACGGTGAAGGAAAACATCGTGAGGAAACCCGCAGGTCTCAGAATTAATTCTGAGACATGTGTAAACAGACCCGGTCCGGTGATGGGCTCACCACCTATCACGTTTAGGGGTCCAATATATCTCGTGAAATGTGGGTATATCCAGCAATGGAATACCTCTGCCTACCCCCTCGGGGATAAAAAAGGCGTGAGATTATATTTATTTATATTAAAATTGTCTGTTGATAGTTTTAATCGAAATCGGCTTCATTTAGAATAGACAAAAAGCCCCCAAATCTATATGCTTCGTAAAAGCTGCAAATGTGTCTCCATTTTTGGCAATGACAAAGTGTTTAAAATTCCCAAGTGTGTGGTACAAGGGCGGATCTAAGTGGGTCAGATAGTCTTAGTACGTAATTTGAATGTACATTTTCATGTTTAGTCTAAAGGCAGAAGAAAGGGAGAAAAGATAGGAGCTACGACCATGTTGCCTAATAGGCATACCTAGCTGTCGGCCATCTTGAAAGTGCTGTCTAAAACATTCTAAAAAACTTATTACAAAACATTTGAAAACGGTAGCTTAAAGTTACACAATATTGAAAACAGATGTCGCTTTTTAACATTATTCTCAAGAAAATAACAGACACTGTTTAACTTTAACCCCGTATATAATGTTTTGTAAGTGTTCTATAAAAAACACCAAAGTGATGAAAAACTTAAGATATTGCTCAGAATTTTTAGTGCAATTTTACTGTATCCAAAAGTGTCGGAAACGATACTGACATTAAAGTCTATTTCACGTAGTTCGGTAACAGTTAACATTTTTCCATTCCACGCCTACTACTTTCGACTTTTAAAAATAGGTATTTAATTAAAAAACAAATAAAATTATATTGTTTTATCATTGCCAAAATACAATATTTTTATTAGTTAAAAGTAGGATGAGTAAAAGGAAAAATGTGAACTGTCTCCGAACCCATGCTACTTGAAGTAGACTATTAACAAAGAAGCTCAAAAATCATGTTTTTAAATATAACCACACACATCTGTAGATATGCCACACTCCATACAAACTTGTTGGTATCTCTTTCAAATCTTTGTCTCCCATTTCTGAAAACAGCTCCCACATCATTCCCCGGATCCCGCCCTTCGGTTGACTGTACACAATACTGCACAGGCTGTGAGATGCCTTCGTAAGATTTAAAAGTGTAAATAATAAATTAATATATCAGTTGTGTTTGACGGATATTGGAACTTTACATAAGATTTAGCTGCCTTACTTCCGCCCGGTTTCCGAAATGCAAATAAAAGTAAAATTTGTTGATGGACAGGGGGCCAATTCCACTAAATGTCAGCCATTGTCATCGAACTATCATTCCATTATGCTGCAACTGGCAACTATGACATCTAATTTGTATTCCACTAAAATCATAGTGGCATAACAATGGAATGACTATGGACTACGTTAGGTGTTGCCTACCATATATAACTATTACTACCATGCGTGTCATTAGTTTTATTTCGGGTTTTCGGCACTAAAATCTTTAGATGATTGATTTTATTTATGGTACATGTGGCATTTCGATAAGTTTTGAAGAAACTTGTGTATTTTTGTGCATAGACTCTGAAGCAGAGCTAAAATCTGAATTTCGTGTCGTGTTTAGGGCTGATGGCTAAATTGCCAATGCCTTAAAATAAGGGGAAAAAAGCAATCACTGGACAGCGCCATTCCATGGTAGGAATAGTAGAATACCAAAAGTGGTCAACAATGATAGTTGAATGATTGTGAAAACTGACAGTTAACAGAATACGAAAAGTGTCAAAATTTGACATAATATAACCATTGAGTGACCACAGTCATACAACTATCACCGCTGTCATTTAGTAGAATTGGCCCCCTGTTAATAATTGTTATATTTGATAAGTGTCCTGATTGGTTGTTGACAGGCCTGTTGGCTCAGTTGGTAGTGACCCTGGCTTCTGAGTCGGAGGTCGCGGGTTCGATCCCCGCTCGGGGCCATGTGCATGAACATGTCTGTTGGCTTCGTGTCTGGGTGTTTAATACTTACTTATTTAAGTATGTTTGTCAGTTGTTCAGTAGCCATCATAGTGCTCGTGTGTGCATTGTGTCCCACAATTTATTATTATTCAACTTAATGATTTTCAACCAATCATAACATCTAACATGAGATTTAACAGTTTGTCAACTAATTTTAGTTCAATTTTGCGTTTCGGAACCTTGAGTTCGACTAGTATGCAATAGTTTCAAAGGTGGCATTTATTTAATAATTTATTGTACACAAAGTAAACATACATTATGTATGAGTTATGACAATGCGCATACACAATTAAATACAATAGTTACCGACTTTTCTCCCAGCAGATAAGAGATGGATGGAGGATAGGCAAATAATACATTTACAAACATAATTAATAGTCATTAAAATAAAAGATGACAATGCAGTATTAAATATGGACTATAAATTCTTAAATTAAATATATCTCATTAATTAATTTACGTGAAAATTAATGATATACTTAGGTGTAAGTATTAAGAATTACTGTAAGACGCGTATTATATTTCACTCATTGATTTTATTATTTTCGGCCAGTTCCGCCAAATTATTTCTGCTTAGGTTTGTGCGTAGAGAGCCAGAAATAATTTGAACTTCGAAACCAACCACTAGGTTGATTGCATTCATGTGTACATTTTCTTGGTTCATGAAGTTAACGAAAAAAAAATTAAAAAACATTTCTCCATCTATGACAGCCCCTGGGAACTAGGAAACATCTAAATTATATGGTCACTTTTCGTAGTGGGCTCGCGTGGGAGATGCAACCTACCTTTTATCAAGGAATGCCCATATCTCAGCAGTGGGCTGTTATTGATTTATGAAAGATTCACCCATTAAAAATTTGTATAAATACCTACAAGGTTATTAAAATAAAAAAGAAAAGAACAAAATGATTTTTTGAATTAAGAACTGTCAAAATAAACGTCTCAAGGTAAAGTCGCGGTTCCATTAGAATATTTACTTTTTATTTCAGTTATGTTATATAACTTGTCACGCCTTTTATATATTATATATTATATTATAGCTCACATAACAAAGCGGTAACGGAGCGTCACCTTTCTCGGAGCTTGTCCCGAGGCGATACCGTTACTATACCGATTAGTGTGCGTTGTAGGCAATTATTATATTTAAATCTCTTTGGTTGTAGGGAATTTCCTTAGAATACTTAACGCCTCGAGTTGAGGCGCTGCTTATTCCCTTTCAGAGTTGTTGTGTGCGACAATCTTGCTCTTAGTAAGGTTCCAATATAAGTCTATATAAACTTAGTATAAAATGATCGTATTTCCAAAATGTGTATAAAGTGTTGTGCCAATTTTGAAAGTTTATGGAAAGTTGTCAAGTTGTAGGACGACGGATTTTGGAAATAAATTTGTTGATACTGTTAATTTGTGTCGCTGGACATTTTGGATAGGAGGCCAAAAATGCCCTTGTTCTTGCGACATAGATGTATAAAAAATGTTAGCAGATCAAAGATCAAAATATAGATAGTAATTCCCGATTGCCATACAATTAACGTACCTAAATAGTTGATATTTTTTCATTGTTGGAACTTAGCTTCGCCTATCGAACAGTCCTTAATCCTAGTGGTCTCGAATGTGATGAATTTTATAAATAAAAACTAAAATTTTATATCTTGTTTTATTTATTTTTACCTCATGAACTAACACTTGGTCAGCTCAGTCGGACGGAGAAGCGATAGACCGACGCTGACTAATTTAGCAACAGTACAAACAATGTAATGAAATAAAATCATACTGGGATGCTTAAAGTGCGGTCTGCCATGTCATGTCTCGTCTGCGATCACAGAGTTACTGACTTACACTTAGGTAGGTACTGGGTTCGATTCTGCATTACAGCGCCTAAACTTATTTTAGTTTAGTCCTGTCATTTTCTTTCTCATAGAGAAGAAAAGAGACGAGTGATATATAGTCTTGTCAAATTAAAATTAGTCCTGTCAACTGCATTTCATAACGTGCTTAGTGCAATGATAATGCTCACTGACTTGGTGCGTAATAAGTCACGACTAAAATACAGCCTCTGACAGGACTAAATTCGGTAGGTTAACTTTTATCCCTTTTCTTTTTTCGAGGTAAAATAAAGACAGGAATAAACTAAAATAAGTTTAGTCGCTGTAATTCAGAATCGAACACACTGCTGCTACAAATAATTGAAGTACCGTACCTATACAAGTGATAGTAAAATATCACCTCTACGAACGCTTATACTAAAGTAGTAATGCTAAAATATCCCCACATCACCTCCACGAACGCTGAAGCAGTGCAACAAATAGTGTTTTGCTGTGGAACTAAATCGACCATTTGCATATAAATAAAGTGCGCAAAAAGTCATCACGCAAAAGGCTAGGGGGAGTCCGGGAGAGTTGAACCCCCTTTTACTTTAACCCGCATAACATTGTAATTATAACCTGTACCTTAACAGCTCAAAAACGTATATAAAGCATTGCCAAATAGGTACCATTTTGTAATGTACAATTTTCCGCTGATCAATTAACTTCAGATATATTAATGTTTTTTTAAAAATCAGTTTGTGGTTCAAATCTCCCCAACGCAAGGGAGAGTTGACCATCGTCTTAGGGAGACTTAACCATATCTAATTTTAAAGCAGAAGTAGTGAAAAACACGTTGTAATTATCAAATTTGTTTAATAAAAGTAACGCCAAACGTCAAGAATACCTATATCTTATTAATTATCGTTAAATTTAGGTATCAAAGAAACACTTTTAAATAGAATAATAAAAAGTAAACAATATAGAGATATAAAAAAAGAAATATAAAACTTTTATCTTACTTTACTTACTAACGCAGTTTTAGTTCATTATTGGTGTAACGATAAGTCATTACACCAATAATTAATGAATTAAGATGTGGTCTACACCCATATTTAATAGCTGTTTTACGAAGGGAGACACTAGATTTTACTTCTTCAATAGCGTTTTGTAATACCTGCTTAGTGACTTTTTTGCGGGTAGAACCAGCCTTAGCTTTATATTGGAACGGCATGACATTAACACCTGCAAATAAAACAAAACATATTTAAATATCTCACTGTTAGAAACACGTATGGGACAGTTGAACCACTGATCAGCAGTTAAGCATTGTGGATCAAATCTCCCTAACCTCACTTTTATTACTTCATGACGTATTGAAGAAATTGTATAAATCAGAAGAAAAAAGCACACTACATACATAAAATTATATGAATTCAATAATCTAACTAATATGTAAAACATTACGTACCTTAGTATTTGTCGATGTAATCTAAAAAAACAAAAAAAACTTTTTTTTTCACTTGCCACTACCAAAAACGTGTTTACCTCGCTCACTGACGAACCTGAGTAATGGCGGCCAAAATGGCGACGCATAAATGTTAAACAATAACCGAGCATGCAACGACCTGACAGCGAACCCGAAAGCGCGAAATTTAAACAGATTTATACGTTGTGGAGCATGTCTCCTACCTGGTCAAGTCTCCCGGATTTCCCCTATGTGGTGAAAAAAGGGTGAAAAAGGTCATGTTTGCGAAAGAAACGAAGAGATAATAATAATGTGTCTTCTCTTTTGTTCTAGACATGAAATCTAAAAAATCTTTGAACAGTCTGCCGCCTAACTTCGCTCAAGTGCAGCAGGTTCACAGATGTGTTAAAAAAACAAATAAGACAAAAATATTTTTATTGATACAAAAATTTTACAAAATTGTACAAATTGACAAAATTTATGAAAAGGCTAGTACCTACACCGTTTCAAGTAAATACCTTTAATTCGAAGAATAAGGTTGTTCTGATGAAAAGAAAGATATACTTAGAAAAAACTTAACCTTCTAATCATTCAACACTTTTAAATAAGTACTTAGATGAAGTATTTGTTGTTTTAAAGTAGGCACTTAAAAACAATATAGGCCTAGGTATTTACATTGCCAATAAATTTTACTTAGAATTTAGTTCAAAATGTTGAGATTTTTTGTTTATTTAAGCATTGCAGCCAAAGTCACAAATCGCTGAATTCACGAAGAATCGGAAAAGTTGCTTAGCGCGGTACAAGAATGTCTCTCTCTCGTAAATGTCCAAGTAAGAGAGATCAGTTGACAGGAAGTTCTGCGTAGGCAAGTCTGAAAAAAAATATTCAGATCAGCAGGCGTATTCACGGAGCTTCGATATTCGACTCGGAATCGGAAAATCTGTCGAAGAAGGGCTATTCAGAGATGTCGGTATCGAAAACGAATGTCATATTTGACATAAGGATTCGGAAAATTTTCCGTGGCTATCAGAAACTCCTAGAATAAATTTTTCACTCGATCTGAATCGAACGGAAACGATGTCGAGCCTCCGTGAATACGCCTGCTGAACCGTGCTGCTGAAACGTGATTAATGGACGACCTAGGGGTCGTCGTGAGGTTTGAAAGAGGGGGGAAGGGGTTTGGAAAAAATCACGAAATATCACAAGGGGGGTGTAGGTAATGAGATATATCACGTGTACCTATTTATTTTTCATTGACCGCGCGATTTCTAAACCAAACAATTAGTAGCTCGTGACTGTATTGATGCTTAATTTTTCAAAATTTCATCATTTCGTGATCAAAATTTCAATATACTGTCTACCAAAAAAAAACACGTGATTTCGGTATGGGGGGGAGGGTAGTCTAAAACCTCACCACACATCACCAAGGGAGGGGTCGTTGCTAAAAAAACATCACGTGATTAATGGACGACCCTTTATTTACCTACTTAGTCTAGGTACTACTCAAGTAGATTGTTATTCGAAAAAAAACCGAAATCATTTATTTTCTGCAGGTACAAAAAATCATTTAGAAATGTCAATAGTCTATTAGACAAGGCACTCTAAGCTCGTCCATTTACGATATTAAAGCATGCACGAGGATACTTAACTTTGCTGGAGTATTCGAAAATACTAAAGCGTACGCAAGAATGCTGAATCATGCGCGAGAATACTAAAGCATGCGCGATAACGCTACAGTTTTGCCTAAAAATGCTCGAGCGGGAGAAAACTCAAGCTTACGTAAGAATACTCAAGCATTCCCTAGATCTCTAATGCATCAAATGTGGGAATACTCAAGCGTACGCAAGAATACTAACCTAAATGTGAAAATACTCAAGAGTACGCAAGAATACTCAACCATTCTCGAGATTATTTATGCATCAAGAATCAAGATGAATCCAAAAATGCTTATCGGTTTAATATTGGACTCTAAAGCTACAATAACTAGGTACTTATCACTAGCTCGACGGTGAAGGAAAACATCGTGAGGAAACCCGCAGGTCTCAGAATTAATTCTGAGGCATGTGTAACAGACCTGTCGAATATTCTGGTGAAAAGTGGGTATTTCTAGAAATGGAATACCTCTGCCGACGTTCGAGGGGATAAAAGGCGTGAGATTAATTATTTATTTTATTATTTTTCAACACACTTGCTCATAAAGTGGCTCTAATTTCACTGCAATTAGGCACATAATGACACCTATAATCAAACTGAGACTTTTTGTTTGCTATTATTCACTAGTGAGTTATAGATTTTTTTTTTCAATTTTGTTGCTAGAGTTGCTTTGTTCTTAAAAAAGTTTCGATACAAAAAAGATCGTATTCAATCGTACTAATAAATTAATACACAAATATGGCTTGCTCATTTCATGCAACTTCGTATTTAAATAGATCATTTCAACTTGTACGTGTTTAATAAACAAAACTTTCACTCAAATATAACTTTGGTTTTCTCTGTAAAAACTTTAAATACCCCATTTTGTACGTGGCTAAAACGCTATCCACGACAAACCAAAGAAAAAGAAACCTAATTTTTTTAGTCCATGGCCGATCGCCATTGTAAGATGCGAGCGCATAGGAAAACGAGGCTGTATGGGCCTAGATCCTTTTGCCTTTTCCAAATTATATAAATAAAAAATTGGAAAACCAATTAATTTTCCCCGCCATTGCGAATGATTATTTTAAAATGATTTTTTAGTATTATTTATTCACAAGTGTGTTGAAAAACGTCGTATGATACACGTGTGTATTGATGATTACCGTCCTCGGCTCTCTTATGACCCTCGCCTACGGCTCGGGTCTCAATGGCGCCTCAGCGGTAATCACCAACTTTACTCACTTGTACCATAATGTACTATTACTTACCATTTGGATTAATTTTGAAAATAGGCAGCGCAGTAACTTCAGCATAGGTGAAAGTATTGCATAGGTTCATCTCATCGGCACGAGGCAAGTTTGTAGTCAGACGAATTAGAGCTGTAAGTAAGAAATAACATAAGATTAAATTACTTGATCTTAGAAGATATCAATGTAGCGTGGTCTTTTATTTTGGGCTATAATATTTATTTCAAAACGATAACTTCCTGGCTGTGATGGGTAAAATAACAGTGCTCCTGGCCATAGTATCTTCTTCCCATTCAAATTTTAAAAATTGTAGCTCACATTTACATATCATACCTACTTGAGATAAGTACCTACCTATCACTATTGTAGATATGATATGTTTCAAGTTAAATCCATTTGCTTAGAACTTTACAGGGCCTAAAGTAGGTAGGTACATTTAGTTCACTATTCAGCTAATAGGTACACATTAGCATGCAAATCTGTGGTCATACACTATCATGCAAAATTCAAATTAACAAACATAGAAAGAATACAATATGCTGTTTGCGTGCGCGCGTATTTAAAGAATATACAAGCATAAACCAAAATACTCAAGCATGCGGGAGAATGCTCAAGAATACACGAGAATAGTCAAGCATCAATGAGAATGGACGAGAAAATGCTCAAATGGCTAATACTTACGATATTCCGCGTTAATTTTGTAGCTGTAAGTGGTGTCCTCCGCAAGCGATAAGTGCTGAATAAGGGTTCTGTCTGATTGGAAGGTCAGTAGGGGGCAGTCCAGTGCTAAAACGGCTTTATCGTTCGCGACGTTGTAGCTAAACATAAATAAAAACTTTTAAAATTACACTTAGAAAAGTCAATATTCTAATAACAAGGCATTCTAAACTCGTCCATGAAGATTGGCTAAATGTAAAAGCAGCCCATCTCCACCGACGAGTTGCTGGTTCCAAATGCAGTACCTCGAGAAGACAAGAAACTCTCAACTGAATAATCTCACGCCTTTTCTCCCTCAGCTAAGGTGCTGCTACAAAAAAAATGTTGAAAAATCGTTGGTAAAGTCAAGAGGACATGGAGCTTGACACATTGGACTTTGTAACGTTCTTATTACATTCTCCTTAGATGTCATACTCGCAATACAAATGTAAAGCTTTATGTGCTCTCGACTGTACATGGGCTCGGCAGGATTCGAACCCGAGGTGTCCGTGTACAGGTAGCAGGTTTCCCGCCCTTGGATGCAGGTGTCCCTCTATTGCTAGTTTAAGGTTTTTTTTTCTTCTGTTTATTGTATACAGTATTAATGCATTTTATTCGGCCAATTTATTATTATATTATTTGTGTTCTACACTCGCCATGACGGGCTATGGCAGAATATCAGCGGTTGTGGACTGTCCACAGCCAATGCTGAGCCTTAGACCCTTTTGTCCACGCTTTAAACTATTTACATTAAGTTTATTGCTCGAAGAATTAATTAATAGGACAAATAAATATTTCTTTCTTTTTTTCTTCTTTCTTTCTTTCTCACTGTGGGTCCGTAGAGAATTAAATTTTACAAATTCGTATTTCATATTTTCAATAACTTCAAAATCCATCCAACACTTTTTGCTTGATGCATGGACAGACAAACAAAAATAAATAAAAAAAACTTTGTATATATAACTATCTACACAACCGCAAAAAAAATTGTATGTAGGTATATATGTATGTACATTCCTTTAATAATACTTACAAAAATTCAGAAACGAAACATTTGTCGTGGTTAATGACATTCAAGTTGTTGTCAATGTACGATGCGTTGAAGAATGGCGTTTCAAATTCGAAACGCGGTATCATGTACTGTCCGGGAACCGAACCTCTGACCCTCGGACTGCATCTGGAGTTCGCAGCCAAATTGTCACGAATGCATGTGTAGTCTCTCAAGTGACACGGCCTGATGACTTTGGACGGGACTGTAAATAAGTAGGGTAAGTAAGTGAAAAAAAAGTTAATTTAAGAAATCAAAACCCCAACTGCCTAAAAAGCTGGAAAAATTGTTTTTTTAAATTAACTTTAATATCATAGTTTTTAGTTAGTAACCAACTTTAAACCGTATAAGTCCTAAACTAAAAAACTTTTTTTTATTTGATATACCTAGTGTCATTCTCAGAGTAAATATGAATCTCACATAATCTCTCTAGCTAAAATCCATCCAGCCGTTCAGGCCGCAGAGCGTGCCAAAAAATTAAACATACATACATACTCTCGAAAAACATAACCCTCCTTCTAACAGTAGCATAAAAAAATATCATCGACGTATATAAAATTTTTAGACATTTGTTGTTATATATAATCTCACGCCTTTTTTATCCCCGAGGGGGTAGGCAGAGGTATTCTATTACTGGATATACCCACATTTCACGAGATACATTGGACCCCTAAACGTGATAGGTGGTGAGCCCATCGCCGGACCGGGTCTGTTTACACATGTCTCAGAATTAATTCTGAGACCTGCGGGTTTCCTCACGATGTTTTCCTTCACCGTCGAGCTAGTGATAAATATGTACCTACGTAAGTTTTTGAAAAACTCATTGGTACAGTCAAGAGCAAGTCAAGCTTGACACTACCAGTTTAAGCTGAGCTCTGATTTATACTGCGCGCCACAGAATACAGGGCCGGGTCAAAGTCCAAAGTGTCAAGCTTAGCTTGCTCTTGACTGTACATGCCAGGATTCGAATTCGAGCCTCACTGATTTTCGGCCGGCTCTTTAACCGTCCGGGCTATCACTGCTGCTACATTTGTTTTTGTTTTTTTAAAACCACTTGACCGATTTTTATAAAATTTAAATGGGACCACCTCTGAAGTATGAAACAGAAAAAAGGATCATCAAAATTTTTTGTAAGTATGATATTTGACTGCCTCGTTAAATGAGTTACTTTTTATGATCTGTCAAAATGAAAATTTACTATGGAAAATGTACTGAGTTGTGACGTCATCATTTTTAGTGCTAAATTGCCTTTAGGTACATAAAGACCACTTCCCAAAATGCACTGTTTTGATTGATTATTATTAAGAAATTTGGTATAGCTAAGTGTAAAATTTCATCGAAAAAAATTTTTAGATATGTTTTTCTGTTGATGTTTCAAACCTTTGGGAGGTTTGTTCTCACTAGTTCGATTCATTAGTTCGTTCGTCAAACTAGTGAGAATTTTTTTCTCATTTGTTCTACCGTCGAACTACTGAGAATTAGTTTTCTCATTTGTTCGACCCTCGAATTTATTTAAATCGAGAAATATATACCTAACAATGAAGTTTAAAAAACACTTGTTTTGATTTAAAGGTTTTATATTTGTATATTTAAATCATAATCGTATTACTCAATGTAACTAATTAATATTTATTATAATATTTTTTCTAAAAAATGCCCGACACAAATTTCTCCGCATGTTAACTATATTGGAAACTTACAAATTATAATTAAGTAGGTAACTATACCTATAGATAATCTTTTTAATTGATGATTACTCAAATTTTAATTTTGATACAGTCAAATAGGTAGGTAGGTACCCAATTTAACAAAACCTGTTAAACATGTTTGACGAAACCTGTTGTGAATACTATCGAATTGAGAAAATCCTCCTTTTTTTAAAGTCTGTTATAAATGATAGTAGAATGAAATGCTATACGCTCAACTATCCGCGAGACGATCGTCAGAGGTTTTTATTCCTAGAAATACAAGAGAAATACCCAATTTATAGCTGCAACTGAGCCGGTGCTGTACGAATAGGTAGGTACCTAAGAACCAATTCAGTTTTCTCTGGTATTTCCCTTCACAGTTGAGCTAGTGAATAAGTAGGTATTTTTTTGAACTCATTTTTACCGTTATAGTATTGTAATATATGTGTATAAGTACATGCTCTCAAGGAATAGACCCCGAGCCTCATGCATGAGGCTACCACTGCTCGTTAAAATAAAGTTTTGTAATAAAAACACCTATTTTATTTTTTATGAAACTGACTGGATGATTGATCCGAAAGTTTCATATCAATCTTGCAGTCGAAACTGCTGGGTCTTAAAGCCTAAAATTGTACATAAAGGTTCCTTAAATTACGTTAACTCCTATGGGAACGGGAAAAAAACGGATTCAAAGCGGGCAACACCGATGGTATTTATAATGAAACTAGCTGGATTGTACGTACCTACCTACTTTCTTTTTCTTTCTTACCGTAATACCTAAGTACATACAAGACTTACCTAGTTCGTAGTAAAATCGACATTATCCGCGGGCCTAGCCCGACCTCTAACCAATCAAATCTTTTCAAATTTCAAAGTCAAGATCACAATGATAGTTGTAATTTGAAAAGATTTGGTTGGTTAGGGGGCGGGCTAGGCCGACGGATAATGTCGATTTTACTGCATTCTTAACGCGAACGAACTGGTCTTTATATGTCTTTTCGACTTTTATTTTAAATACCTACCTACCTATGTAATATTTTTACTTTAAATTCCGAACATATAAACTACTAGCTGTAGTTCCCGTTCCCGTGGGAATACGGAGAAAAAATATAGCCCATGTTACTCCCTGGATAACGTAGCTTTCCATTGGTGAAAGAATTTTTAAAATCGGTTCAGTAGTTTAGGCGTGATTGCGTAACACACAGACAGACAAAGTTACTTTCGCATTTATAATTAATACTAGCGACCCGCCCCGGCTTCGCACGGGTGCAATGCTAATACTAAAACCTTCCCCTTGAATCACTCTATCTATTTAAAAAAATGGTGTTATTTAAATGGTTAGCAAAGTATTCGTATTTTTGTGAGCAGAAAAATATAACCTGTAAGCAGAAATAGCTAATTGGTCAGCAACTCATGGCCAGCAAACATTACAAAACCAATCAGCAATTTATGTCATTCTGGATGGCTGTAATTATTTTTGAGCTGCAATGAGCTGCTACTGTTTAGTAAAATTTTGGTAAGCACTCAGAGGGGAAGCCAAAAATTTTTTTTTGAGCTGCATATAAAAGTAGCAAAAATAATCTCAGCAAACTTGTGATGCGCAAAATGGACGCATTCCTTAGGTACAAAGATTAGGAAGGACTTTGGATTATGCAACTTTTATGATTATGATTATTATTAGGATTACGATTACAAGTTGTGGTGGTGGTGGTGGTGGTAGTGGTTGTGGTGGTAGTGGCAGTGGCATTGGTGGCGGTGGTAGTGGCAGTGGTGGTGGTGGTGGTGGTGGTAGTGGTAGTAGTAGTAGATAGTTATACTTGGTATAATTTTTTACGACATGTTTTCTCTGCTGTTCAATCATGAAATCTTGCTGACCAAGTAGTGATTTTGCGGACCAAGTAACTATTTTGCGGACTGAATGTTTATTACGCAAACCCATGTTATTGTAAGCTGCCTATATTTCTGATTTAATTTTTGACCATTATCAAAATTATTTGCCGAACAAGGATTGCTGCCTGATTTTTTTATTTGCGAACAAAATCTTTGTATGCCGACCAAATGATTTAAATGCTGATTTTATGGCTAACCAAGTTTTATAATTGCTGCCCATTTAATTACCTACTTCAAACGCATCAAAATCCGTTGCGTAGTTTTTAAGATTTAAGCATAGGTATATAGGGATATAGGGACAGAGAAAGCGACTTTGTTTTATACTATGTAGTGAAGTAAGGATTAAATAGTTAGAAATAACTTACCAGCACTGCTTACCACCTCAGCAGCCACCGCCAAAAACAGAAGGAAAAGTTTCTGCATAATGAAAACGACCGTCCAGCAAATAATCCGCAATAGTTCTGCTTTACTTGGTATTACAAATCGAATTAAAATCAATATTTTTTTGTTCCAGAAAGTTTGTATAGACAATTTATTATATTTGCACAGATGCCGACTTTTATTTATGTAAATTGACGTGTTATTGCAAGAAGGTTATGTGGTTACAGTTCTGAAAATTTTATTATATTACTGCTACCGAATTACAGAATAATTTGAACAGCAAATTTATAATTGTTAAGTACCTACCTACCTATTATAATATAACAAAGAAACATTTGGTTTCAAACAATAGGTACGTAAGTCTGTATACAAAACCAAGACTTATTAATTTATTTATTTTTCTGCCGTAATTAATTATTGTGACGTCACACGAAAAACACACCGTCTCGATCTAAATTCCAAAATAATGGAAGAGAGAATAGGTACTCTGCGCATGCGCGGACGACGCCATTTTGGATCAGAATTCAAATCGCTAACGTCAAGTTATGTAACAAAATGCCATATTCAGTCTTTGTGTTAGTTAGTTTGTCTGTGACGAAGAATCATCATAAAATAGGTACTTTTTAAGTTTTTCTTCGCCGTCAAGATTATTAGGTATTAGATTACCTACATGCCCAAACTCAGAATCTAATCGAGGTCTCACGCATAAGCCCACTCTCTTCGAAACAGCTATCACTGCTACTGCAAGTTAAATACGACACCCTCTTTTTGCGCTTCACAGTTGGGCAATAAATTATTGTGTAAATAAATCATACTTA
Source organism: Ethmia dodecea (assembly GCA_963855545.1). Classification (NCBI taxonomy): domain Eukaryota; kingdom Metazoa; phylum Arthropoda; class Insecta; order Lepidoptera; family Depressariidae; genus Ethmia; species Ethmia dodecea. The sequence continues at coordinate 536,533 of OY979463.1, read as the reverse complement.
TTGAAGTATGAATCATGTGTTTGCAATGATCGTAATTTAAATTCCTTATTAATGCAAACACACATTTGGTGTAGATATTTTATTACATAGTTTTAAGGTAAATTTTAAACTGAAAACTTATAAAAAATGTAGGTAGTCATTGCTGTTACTACAACTTCAGAATATCTATAAATGAAGAAATTTACTAGCTCGACGGTGAAGGAAAACGTCGTGAGGAAACCCGCAGGTCCCAGAATTAATTCTGAGACAATTGCCATTATGTGTAAACAGACCCTGTCCGGCGATGGGCTCACCACCTATCACGTTTAGGGGTCCAATGTATCTCGTGAAATGTGGGTATATCCAGTAATGGAGTACCTCTGCCTACCTCATCGGGGATATGAGGCGACATTATTTTATTTTTTAAAGTGACTTGCTCACCTTCACGGCACCGGGTCCGACACAAACAGTTTCTTTTTCGAACAGTTATTGTGTTGTTTTAGGGAGGTTAGAGCGTAGGGCGCACTCTGCCCTGCGTCTTACAAATTACTTAATAACTACAACTGGCCTAAAGGGCGTCCACGGCACGAGTCTCGGCTTAGAACGTCGTTGGTGGTGTGATGAGGGTCGGAGGAAAGCGTTCAGCATGTCTTTATAGCGTTGATAAGATCCAGGAGATGGTACCTAGTGTCGGACGTCCTGGCCGGCGGTGTCTTGTATTATTAGAAGTGGACTATTACTTAAGATGTTTAACAAAAAAACGACTTCAAACATTTTCAATTTTTTAAACATTTTATAGTTCGTGGTAGGGTTGATGAGGAACTGGCTATGAGGAAGAGGATGCGGATGAGGAATTGTCAAGTATGAGATTTGAGGATGCGGAAGCGGAAGAGGAAGTAGCTATGAGGAAGAGGAAGCGGAAGCGGAAGAGGAAGCGGAGCTTCTGAGTTCTTTTGTTTTTTTTCCACTTCAGCTTTCAAAAGTGCATCACATTTTTGATACCCCGCATATTCCGTTTCATGACACTACCTACTGGAGATGGCTTCGTAACCCTGAAGTTCCAAGCCCATTCCTTAGTAAGTTTTGTAGCACAACTTACAACGAACAGTTTCATTGTCTACTTCATTGAAATACGTCCATATAGCACTACATTTCGGTCGCATTTTGTATATTTCTTATGCAAATTAAAAACTCTTATCTAGTAGCCAATTAGTATACTTTATATAAAACTGTGATAAAAATGCGATGCGTGGCAGGCGCGCGTAAACAAAACTTGACTTTCGACTGTCAAGGATAACAAAAAGGATAGTATACCTAAGGAGCGGGTGGTGGGAGGCGGCGCTTGCTGTGATTGGCTATTCTCGTCTCGACTCTAAACCTAAGTGACACTAGAAATCCTCATAACTCCTCTTAATTTATGAGGAAGCGGAAGCGGATGAGGAATTTCCGTATTTTAAATATGAGGATGCGGTAGCGGTAGCGGAACTTAAAAAATTGCGGAACTTCCGCAACATGAGGAAGCGGAAGAGGAATCCTCATCAACCCTAGTTCGTGGTCGCCACTCGAGAACCTTTTTTTCCCTTTTGGGCATCGGTTCTTCGAGCGATGTGTTTGTTGCTGTGCGTCATTCGAATACTCTCCCTCTTTTGTCTCCGCAGTGGGATATAACGTCGATGAATCAGAACAATACATTCTAATTTATAACAAAAGATAAATTATCTATGCACCTAAAAAATACAGTTGTGCATTAATTAATTTGACATTACAACGACCATGAATATATGAAACACATTTGCAATTGTTTTTAGCGAGAAGCAAAATATTCATATTCTTATTGCAATTACAATATCACAATTAATATTTTTATTATAACACCTAGTATCGCACCAGTATCTCACATCCACAGGTTTAGATTATATTGGCTCAGTTGGTAGTGACCCTGCCTTCTGAGGTCGTGGTTTCGATTCCCGCTCACGGCCAACATTTGTGTGCCTGAACATGTCTGTTGGTTTCGTCTCAGGTCATTTAATATTATTTAAGTATGATTATCAGTTGTTTAGTAGCCATAGTACAGGCCCCGCCTAGTTTGGGACTAAATAACCGTGTGACTTGTGTCCCATAATTATTATTATAAATTAATCTAATTATATACCTACCTCATATCTTGAGTTACTGATTGTAAAGATATATGATCTTAAACTAATATCGTTGTATTTTTCCTGTAGTCTATATCTATACATATAATAAAAGTCTAACGGGGCCGTGTCTGTACATTAAATATTTTTTGAAAATTTTAGCGGTAGTGTATATAGTTATCGATATAGATACCGAAACACCAATTTTTGGAATTTTTGTCTGTCTGTCTGGTTGTGCACGCATCACTCAAAAACTACTGGACGGATTTTGATGAAATTTGGTATGGAGATAACTGAGTACCCGGGTCAACATCTAGGGTACTTTTTATTCCAGGAAAATATCTCATTCCCACGGGAAAATATAAAAACTGGTTAAAAAGAGAAATACGTAATACTCCGAAACGATAACACCTAGAAACTTGAAAAATGGTATGAAGGTGTCTGATATGTCATAGGAAATTGGTATGAAGGGATTTTTGGTAATTCCCACGGGAACGGGAATAAACTAAATCCAAGCGTTAAAACGCCGCTGGGCACCCGCTATTTGAAATATGGTATGTAGGTGTCTTAAATATGTCGTAGGCAACCACTATGAAGGGATTTTTGGAAATTCCCACGGGAACGGGAATAAACGGAATCCGCGCGGGCAACGCCGCTGGGCGTCCGCTAGTATTTACATAAAACTCTATAAAACCTAATTCTTCAAGATTTTTCGGTTTGAAAACTTCGGAGAGGAAATGGTATTTTTTTTATATTATTACCCCTACCACATAACTATAGTATAACTGTAATGCACATAGGTCGATATAAAAAAAATTCTATACTAAAATTCTATTGAGACAAACTTACAATGAATAAAAATAAAAGACAGTATGAATACAAATTATGTTTATTAATTTTTTACAACAAATGTTCAATATGCCAATGCATGCCATGCTCTACATAAAAAAAAACTCACTCCTTTTATCCCCGGGGGGTAGGCAGAGGTATTCCATTTCTGACATACCCACTTTTGACGAGATATTCTTTGGACCACTAAACGTGATGCTCTACATCTTTTTACAAAGTATATTTTTATGCAACTTGACCTCATAAGTATAAAGTAAGATATCCAAAAGCTTGTTTGCATATTAAACTTATATTATACTAGCGACCCGCCCCGGCTTCGCACGGGTGCAATGCTGAATTTTCTTTGCTATAAACCTTGCGGAGCCCGAGACCTTTCCAACGAATGCAAAACCGTGGATATCGGTTCGTCAGTTCTGGAGTTCAATCGTCAGGAAGGAAAACCCGACTTATTTTTATATAGTAGACTATGGCTTCATCAATATATCATGTAGTACATGGGGAGTCCGAGATTCACTCGTCGCCAACGCCATCTGCCGGTGAATGGTCCTACTATTTCCACCGCCATCTGTCTTGGAATGGTCCTAATTTTTCCAACGTCTGTCGGCGACTGGTTCCATTTTTTTCAACGCCATCTGTCGGTGAGTAGTTCTATTATTTCCAACGTCATCTGCCGGTGAGTGGCTGTATTATTTAATTTTTTAGCGGTTCTGAGCGGTTACACCCGCGCAGTTCCCGTTTCCATGGGAATCCGGGAATAAAATATAGCCTATTTTGTTACCCAGCTATATTGTAGCTGTCCATTGGTGGAAGAATGTTTAAAATCTGTCCTGTAGTTTTTGAGTTTATTCGTAACAAACGATGTCGTTTAGGGGTCCAAAAAATATCTAAAAAGTGGGTATATCCAGAAATGGAAGAATACATTTGTTGGATGTACCTAATATTAAGTACCAAAATGTACTCACCATGTGATAAGCAAAATAAAGAATTGAATTGAATTGAATGGAATACCTCGTACGTATGTACCTGCGTACCCCCTCGGCGATATAAGGCGTGAGTTTTTTTTTTCGTACTAAACATGCAAAAAAAATACAAGTCTTTCCTTTTTATAATATGAGTGTAGATGTAAATTATTATTTTTATGGAAATACAACTAGCATAGGTAGTTGAACTAAAAATGCATAACTATCTGTAGACAGAATTTTTAGAACCGTTTCCGATAATAAATACATACATAAATAATTACATAGTTGTTTAAAGTATTAAATAAGATACTCGGTACTATAAATCGGTGCGGGTGCGACTGTCTGTAAGTTTGTGTGTGCTTTTACCCTAGAATGAGGGTAATACTTGAAGTCGTTTTAATGCCAATTACACACAGTCGCGGGGCGGGTTCTTTGGTGTTTTAATAGTTAATCGAGTTATATGTCTTTAAATGGATATATAACATTTATTTACAAAGAAAATATGGAACCATCGCAAAATGTCAGATTCGCAAAATGACGGATTTGCAAAATGTCGGAATTCTGACATTCTGCTTATCTGACCATTCGCGTTTCGCAAAAAGTCAGATTCGCAAAATGACGGAATTTTTAAGATACTTCCCACGACACTAGGATAGACGAATTTGAAGTCTTGTCGATGAAATGTTGATAATCCAGTATTAGATATTTTGAAGTATATAAAAAAATATGATCAACAGACTGACTGATTGGTGATATATCAACGTACATGTCCACACGTGCGAAGCCGGGGCGGGCCGTAACTAGCGACCCGCCACCACCTATCACCAATATATAGATTAACTGACTTTTTTGTTGAACTCTTCAAAATATCTACTGGATTATCATCGTTTCATCGACAAGACTTCAAATTCGTATAACCTAGTGTCGTGGGAAGTATCTTTAAAATTCCGTCATTTGCGAATCCGTCATTTTGCGAATCTGACATTTTGCGATGGTTCCGAAAATACATTCATTTAAAATAATTACAGATAGAAAATGTCCTCCAAAGAGGAACCATGTCGAACAGTGCCCAGAAGACTGGTCGCATTTCCTCTCTGGATAGCTAGCCTCCGTCAAGTACGACAACTCCACGATACTCAGAGAGGGTCATATTATGAGCAGAGGACAGAAACGCCGGTAGGGAAATACTGGAAATTTTGCAAACCCCCATTCCGCCAAATCTTGCTGGGAGGGTGGTTTTGTCCCAGGCTCGCCCCTCTAAAGAGCTATTTAGATTTTGGGAGAGATATCTAAAGGTCCAGACTATCTAATAAACTATCAAACTTCCAAAAATGGGGGCAGCGGAGGACATATGTCAATTTCGGGACGAACAGGCAAGACCGTATTATGGACAGAGCCATATGCGGGTTAATTTCGAGGAGTCTGTCTGAGCAGTCGTTAAATTTAGAAATTTGCTCCTGCACGAAACTCGTGGATTCATCGAGAATCGGTGCTCCTAGGAGACGAAGAATTTGTATTTGGGGTTAAATTATTGAACTGCGATAAGATGTTAGATTGGAGTTGAAATGACGTTCAATAAGTGGACTTGTAAGTTCCTATTTTGAATAAAACATTTTGACTTTGATTTTATGTCAGACGGTACAAAAAGCTCGAATTTTAAATACTGTTTTCTAGTAAAAACATTTAATTTTTCTTTGTTATCACAACTCCATTCACATTAAAAATTATAAGCCCACTTGTAATTAGCAACCCTTCCCCACAAGAGGAAGTGTGGGCTGATATCTCCCAGGGGGGCCCACTTTGAGAGAATCGAACCTCCCAGCGGAATCTCTCAGAGATTTTCGACATAGTTTGATAATGTTTTAAACTATCAAATCCTTCAATGATTTGTTCCAGACATACATACACGCTCTTTTATTCTTCCCACTCCGAACCCCACCTTTTAAAGGACGTCACTTATTTGATCCGTGAACGTCCTTCTGGGGCGTCCTCTTTCCTTGCATCCTTCAACATTCGCACCATAAATCTCTTTCGATACTCTACCACGTTTCGTTAGACCACCATCAAATGCCTCTTGTACGCCGACGACCAAGTCATCCTTGCATCGTCGGCGTCCGAGCTGCAAACGATGTTGGATATAATGAATGCAGCATTTGAGAAGAAGGGCATGAAAGTTAATGTTGCAAAAACGATAGTGATGATTTTTGAGAAGACTGTATGACTGAGTGTGACATTAAGATCGACGGCAAGAAAGTTGAGCAAGTGAAAGAGTTCGTGTATTTGGGTAGCGTGTTTACAAGGGATGGCAAGTTTGAGAAAGATATTGAAAGAAGAGTAATGAAAGGAAATGCAGTGAATGGGGTTCTGAATAGCCTTGTGAGTAGCCAGGTCGTGTCCAACAAGGCAAGGATGGCTATGCTTAACGCGGTTCTGATTCCGAAGCTGATGTATGCGAGTGAATTTTGGTCGTGGCAGAAGAAGCATGAAAGCAAACTGAACGCCGTGGAGATGAGGTCGTTGAGGAAAATGTGTGGAGTGAAATTGTGACAGAGTGAGGAATGCTGATATACCAGAAAGGTGTGGTTTGAAAGAAGATATAGTGACAAGAATAGAAAAGGGCTTGTTACGCTGGTTTGCTCATGTAGAACGTATGGATGATTTGGTCCATTATATTCAATATTAATTTTGTCATTGATTTTCATTCATTGACTTCAATTTCTCTTGAGTCACTCCTGTAATAAAATCCGAACCATTTTATAAAACTTATTATCCGCATCGTCTAGGGGGTCGGTTGAGGGGATATTTATCTTAACTTTAGCTCGACTGTGTAGGAAAACATCGTGAGGAAACCTGCAGGTCCCAGAATTGATTCTGAGGCATGTGTAGCCGCACCCGGTCCAGCAATGAGCTCACCACCTATCACGTTTAGGGGTCGAAAGAATTACTGGCCAATCTGCCATCCCCTCGGAGAATAAAGCGTGGTCGTATTTTTTTATTCAGTATGGCATTGAAGAAATCCACATCTACATCTACACTAATATTATAAAGAAGAAATATTTGTATGTTTGTAACGATAAACTCAAAAACCCCTGGACCGATTTCAAAAACTCTTTAACCAATGGAAAGTTTACTTTTCTGGGAGTAACATGGCTATAATTTTCCCACGGGAACGGGACTTAAACAGAAAAAACACAAGAATAACATAGGTTAAAGTCACTTACTGAGATCGTCACCTATAGGACACCGTTTCATATGTTCCGTTATGAGGAGTTTCAAGAGCGCCTTCTCTGCTATAAGTTTAGTGTTCATCTCTCTTAGTCGCTTGTTCTCTTGCGCTTGCTTCGTCATTGCTTCTTTTAAGCGTTCCCTGAAAAAGAACTTTATAAATAAAATCTATACTCTATACATCACTACATAGTATGGAACAAAGTCGCTTTCTCTGTCCCTATATCCCTATGTATGCTTAAATCTTTAAAACTACGCAACGGATTTTGATGCGGTTTTTTTTAATAGATAGTTATTCAAGATAAAGGTTTTAGTGTTGCCATTGCACCCGTGCGAAGCCGGGGCGGGTCGCTAGTAATACACACACCGGCACAATTAGCGGAACAGAAAAAAAAGGGAGTATTTACGCATTTTTGCGTGTTACTGGCCGGCTAAATAAGCTTTTTTTAAATTTGGGTTTTAATTTAAAAATGGAATACTAAGCGACTGCCCTTTTTTTCATTCTTTTGTTTTAATTTTCATTGATTAATTTTTTTCCACCGCTTGTCCGTTTTTAGAAGGTTCGTGAATTCCACTTGAAAATCTTTGAATTGCAGTTTTTGAGGCTTTTGAGTTTTTTCGCATATTGATAATTTACGAGCATCTAAGTATGCCTGATTTAACGCCATCAGAAATCATTAGGGCAGATCAAATGAGGAGAAATGGTCAAACCTACAGATCGATTGCCAGAAGCCTTCGTCGATCGTTATCAACGATTCATCGTAGCATCCAACGATACAGATTGACGAATACTCTAGTGAGAAGGAGAGGACAAGGCCGGAAAAGGTGTACTTCAAGGAGGGATGACCGTTTTCTCCAACTTCAAGTCCGACGGAACACGAGACTAACGGCGGTGCAGGCTCGAAATTTACTGGAAGAGGTACGAGCAGTAAGGATGAGTGAGCGGACAGTTCGTAGAAGATTCGAAGAAGTGGGTATAGGCTCGTATGTGCCCGCCAAAGCCCCAAAACTTGAGAGACATCATCGCACAAACCGTCTACACTTTGGTCGTGAACATCGTGATTGGGACTTCGACGACTGGGGACAGGTTCTTTTTACTGATGAATGCAGAGTTATGTTAAATCAAATTGATGGAAGGCAGCGAGTATGGAGACGCAAAGGAGAACGGTATATCCAGTCTAATTTTGAAAATACAGTGGCATATGGCGGCGGTTCAATTATGGTCTGGGGAGGAATATGTTTAGCAGCTCGTACGGAGTTAGTAGTAGTCGATGGCGGGAATCTGAATGCTGATCGGTATATCAGGGAGATTTTAGAAGAACATGTTGTGCCATTTGCCCCCTTTATTGGTAACAACTTCATTCTAATGCAGGATAATGCTCGGGCTCACAGTGCTCGCACAGTACAGACATACCTAAACCATGTTGGTATAACGGTGATGGAGTGGCCAGCACGGTCCCCCGATATGAACCCTATAGAACACGTCTGGGACTTGCTAAAGAGGAGTGTAAAGTCAAGAATGCCCCCTCCCAATAATCTCAACGAGTTGCGAAACGCATTACTTGAAGAATGGCAGAGGTTGCCCCAAGAAACCATTGATAACATCATCCGCAGCATGCCCAGACGGATGGAAACCCTCATCAGAGCACGAGGAGGAAACACTCGATATTGAACAGTCACTGAAATTGATGTTAACCTTTGGAAAATTTTGAATTTTCTGCTGTTTCTCTATAATTAAAAAATCGAAGAAAAATGTATTTTGTTTAATTTAATTTTTATTTTTATTAAACTTTAAGTATGGTGTTACAAATGAATGTCAAAACATGTTAATTTAATTGTTGTTTCATTTTAAATAATATCTTGTTTAAAAATTACATTCATTGTTCTAAATTCCCTCTTTTTTCTCCTTTTTTTTTCTGTTCCGCTAATTGTGCCGGTGTGTGTATTATAAAGAGGAAAGATTTGTATTTTTGAACTTTTGTATGTTTGTCAAGAATAAACTCAAAAACTACTGGACTGATTTTAAAAATAAAGATAAAAAATAAATAATCTCACGCCTTTCATCCCCGAGATATATCGGACCCCTAAACGTGATAGGTGGTGAGCCCATCGCCGGACCGGGTCTGTTTACACATGTCTCAGAATTAATTCTGAGACCTGCGGGTTTCCTCGCGATGTTTTCCTTCACCGTCGACCTAATGTATAAGTTGAAAAACTCACTGGTACATGCCAGGATTCGAACCCGAGCCTCACTGATTTACGGCTGGCTCTTTAACCGTCCGGGCTATCACTGCTCCCTAGTTCCCTGCTAGTTATTTCCGGCTAGTTAGTCCCTGCTAGTTTATTCGTAACAATAGTAAAAACATACAAATCTTTCCTCTTTATAATAAGCAGCGCCCCGCGGTTTCACCCGCGTAGTTACCGTTCCCGTGGGAAAAAGGGGATAAAATATAGCCTATGTGTTATTCCGATGTATAAGCTATATAACTGTAAAGTTTCATCAAAATCCGTTCAGTAGTTTTTGCGTGAAAGAGGAACAAACATACATCCATACATCCATCCATAATATTAGTAGGATTATAGATTTATACCTGTATCGTTTAGAGGCAGCGCATCGACTTTTCAACTCAAACCTAGTTTTTTTCACATCTTGATTATTATACACCTTCTCTATAACGCAGTCATCATCCTTATCCATTCCCTTTCCATTCTCCAAAATCTCCGCTTTCTTTTTCCCCGTGCTCTGATCGATCTCGTACGGCTGGCTTATTTTCACATGTGAAAACGGGTTTGTTTGTGTTACATTTGTTATGACTACTGGTTTATTTTTGTCTGTGACGGCTTCGGTATGTTTGCTTGTGTTGGGTGGGTTAGATATAATTGGTTCAAGTGGTGGTGGTTTGGTTGGTATAGTTGGTATGATGCACTGATTGAGTAGAGTAATTGGTATCAGCGTCCCAGACTGTATCTGGTATACATTCTGCATTATTGGTGTATTTACTGCATTTAATATGTTTGGTATTGGCGTAACTTTCGCTGTTTGCACTGCCTTCTTGGGTACGTCATTTCTTTCTTTTTTATTATTCAATGTCTTTCTTAGCAGCTCTTTCGTTTCTTCTTTCTTGTTTTCTTCTACCGGTCTCATGCGCATTTGTTTGCCGTTCGGCATTCTGATTATCACCTCAAAATCATCACTTTTATCTTGTTCATCTGCACTAGTTACCTTTTCAGCTAAATTAGGGGCTAATCTGACTTTTTTAATATTACTCTCTTTCGTTACATTTATTTTTCTATTCTTTCTCTGTTGTTCGCTTGTTTGTGTGCTATCAGATTTTGTGTGTTTACTTGTGTCAGTAAGCTCTGTTAGGCTGTCTACTAAGACGTCTAATGACCTCTGACTCATTATAGGCGGAATAGCATCAGGTACCTTGAGTTTATTAGTTTCAATAACCATACTATCATTCTGATTCTTAAAATTGTCTGCATACACTACTACTGGCACGCTGGCCTGCTTATCGTCTTTCCGAATTTGAACTTTAACGACATTGTCTGTGAACACGGTTTCGTTTACATCATTCTTTGTGGATTCGTCTGTTTTATCTAAATCTCTGTGCCCGATTACACGGCTTATAGTTGTGACGTTGGTTAACTTTGAAATAGTTGTGGTCTCGTATTCCTTAATGGTGCCTGTCTCATCACTCGATGATCTGTCGATGAAGATAAGAACATTATTAAGACGAATTGAGTGAATGAATGAAAGACGTAACAAGACAAATATACAAGGGTGTTGGGAATGGGTAAGCCAGTGGAAAGCAACCTAGACATACTTTACAACTATTATTTTTTCTTTATAAAAAAAAGGGGCAAAAAAGCAGACGGGTCACCTGATGGTAAGTGACTACCGTCGCCCATGGACACTTGTAACTGCAGATTCACAACTGCGTTGCCGGCCTTTGAGGTGGGAGTAGGGGGAGGGGGGGGGGGGATTTGGGGCCTCCGGTTACCTCACTCACTCAGCGAAATGCAATACAAGCGCTGGTTTTCTGTAAGGCCGTGGTATTACTCCGGTCGAGCTGGCCCAAGCGTGCCGAAGCATGGCTCTCCCACGGGCAAATACATCAACCAAATCGGCGGTGAGAGTACCCAAAACCAACGAGCATGACTTTGAGGCAGAGTGTATTTATCTATATATATAAAAGGAGAAGCTAAATCTAAAAATCAAGGCCCAGCCCAAACCGCTGAACATAGAAACATGAAATTTTGTGTGTAGGTTACGTGTATAGTGTAGATGCTCACTAAGAAAGGATTTTACGAAATTCAACCCTTAAGGGGTGAAAAAGGGGGTTGAAGTTTGTATGGGATAGTGTGATTTCTGCGTGTATCAACTTTAAACTTGGCACAAATACTCTTCAAAACACACTATGAAATATTAGTTCTAGGATTTTTTGAAAATCATCCTCCAAGGGGGGGATGAAGTTTGTATGGAAAGCCTTCATTTTTGGGTGTATCAATTCGAAACTTTGTAAAAATACTCTTCAAACAAACAACAAGACACGTATTTCCGGATTTTTCAAAAACCATCCCCTAAGGGGGTGAAACAGGGGAGTGGAGTTTGTATGGAGACGTGTTGTTTTTTACGTCTATCAACTTCAAACTTTACATAAATACTCTTAGAAATAAATTATGAGACACATATTTTTGGATTTTTCGAAAATTATCCCCTAAACGGATGAAAGTAGGGGTTGAAGTTGATACGAAGAAGTTTATTTTTTGCGTCCATCAACTTGAAAATTGGTACAAATGCTTCTGAAAACAAACTATGAGATATTAGTTCTAGGATTTTTCAAAAATCTTCCTCCAAGGGGGTCGAAAGTGGGGGTTGAAGTTTGTATGGAAAACCTTCATTTTTGGGTGTATCGATTCGAAACTTTGTAAAAATACTCCTCAAAACAAATAACAAGATACGTATTTCTGGATTTTTCGAAAATCACCCCTTAAAAGGGTGAAACAGGGGGTTGGAGTTTGTATGGAGACGTGTTTGATTTTTACGTCTATCAACTTCAAACTTGGCACAAATACTTTTAAAAATAAATCATGAGACCCGTGTTTTAGGAATTTTCGAAAATCATCCCCTAAGGGGGTGAAAGTAGCGTTTGGAGTTTGTATGGAGACGTGTTGTTTTTTACGTCTTATCAACTTGAAACTGGGCACAAATACTTTTAGAAATAAATGATGAGACACGTGTTTTTGGATTTTTGAAAATCATCTCTTAAAGGAGTGAAAGAGGGGGATAAAGTTTGTATGGGATAGTGTGATTTCTGCGTGTATCAACTTGGAACTTTTTACAAATACCTATTCTTGAAAATAAACTTGATATATTACTCTAGGATTTATCGAAAACCATCCTCCAAGGGGTTTCATCCTCTTGGGGGTTGAAGTTTGCATGAATACCTTCATTTTTGGATGTATCAATTCGAAATTTTGTAAAAATACTCCTCAAAACAAACAACAAGACAAGTAGGTATATCTCGATTTTTCAAAACTCACGGGTGAAACGGGGTTAGAGATTGTATGGAAACGTGTGGTTTTTTTACGTCTATCAACTTGAAACTTATCACAAATACTCTTAAAAATAAATGATGAGAAACGTATTTTTGTATTATTTTAAAATCATTCCCTAAATAAAAGGGTGAAATTAGTGGTTGAAGTTGGTATAGAGAAGAGTGGTTTTTTGCGTCTATCAACTTGAAACTTGGCACAAATATTCTTTAAAAGTCTCCATACAAAGTCTATTTTTTTTTTGATAATTTGCTATGGGTTGCTAGGAGAAATTTGTTTGTGCATCCCAAAATGTTGAAAAAATAAATGTCCACCCGTGCGAAGCCGGGGCGGGCCGCTAGTTTTAAATAAAACTTCCCAATACATTGTATTTTTAAACAATCAATACAATAAAAAGAACAAGTAAGTAAGTAACAACTCTTGATTGTACACCAATAAAAATATGCAACAAGTGACACAGTGATAAAAAAAAATTACAATGGGTGGTCTTATCGCTTTAAGAGATTTCTTTGAGACAACCATATATTGTTAACCGAGATATCCATAAAACTGAGATAAACAGATGAAGGTAGGTGGTGCACTCAAGTTAAAAATGGATTAAGGTACTTACATAAATAAACCGTTACCTATAATAACATGCCTATGAAGTTATTACTGACCTACTGATGGTGACATTCCGATGGTTGCTGGTGAAGAGAGCAGAGTCTCCGCTGTCGATGAGTGGGTACATCATCTGCGGCGTGTGGAGCACATCATCGGAAGAGGAAGCCGCTATGGCACTCTCTAAAGACATGATGCCATGCCTGCAACAGAATATTTTATCACCATTGTACTGCCCTTTATTTTAATAGCAGGGACGGGAATAAATAGAAGGGATTGAAGTTCTGTGCATCGCTGCTACGGGCACAGTAAAAATAAGAATAATATGCCTAACTGATCAGGGCGTATTTTGATTTCAAAACTGCAACTTACTTTGTCTCCATGGCCTTCTTGAAGCCCTCATCAAACGGGTTCTCGGTCACATTCTGCAAGTCCTGGAACAGGCCCACCTCCTCGCAGTTCCTGATGAACCGTGTCGGGGTCGGAGTTTGGTCAGCTGGAAATCATTTCTTCTAATAAGTGAGGGAAATATTGCAACAATTGAAGAAGTCAAAAGCGGAATTAGGTTGCAAAAGCAGAATTGTAAATCACCAAAATGTAATAGATTTCTGGAAATACCCATGTTTCACCAGTATACTTTTTTAGTGAAAAAAATTAATAAATAAATAAATAAAAGAAAAAGCAGAGATAGCCCGGACGGCTAAAGAGCCGGCCGAAAATCAGTGAGGCTCGGGTTCGAATCCTGGCATGTACCAATGAGTTTTTCAAAACTTACGTACATATTTATTACTAGCTCGACGGTGAAGGAAAACATCGTGAGGAAACCCGCTGGTCTCAGAATTAATTCTGAAACATGTGTAAACAGACCCGGTCCGGCGATGGGCTCACCACCTATTACGTTTAGGGGTCCAATGTATCTCGTGAAATGTGGGTATATCCAGTAATGGAATACCTCTGCCTACCCCCTCGGGGATGAAAGGCGTGAGATTTTTTATTTATTTTTTACTTTTTTAGTGCCCAAAACGTAACAAGTGGTGGCTGTTTGTTACACACAGAATAAATTTTAACCTGCCTGACCTGCAGGTTTCCTCACGATGTTTTCCTCCACTGCCAATCTACTGATAAATCTGTACGTAAGATTTTGCCAGGATTCGAACCCAAGTCTATGAAGAGCAGGTTCAGACAGGTTAAGCCAATAAAATGAGACAATTGATTTTTAATTGTTCTGTCGCTCATTTAGGGTAAATGTACCGGTTTGCCGGCCACTACCTGTTATCGGCCACTTCGCACGTTATTTTGAATAATAGATAGTTTATAGACAGCTCCTTTCTGATTTCGCGCCATTGAACCCAGACGAACTTCACGGTTCACAATCCAACTTCATGACCTCGCAATTTGCAAACTGAGCCTTCAATCGCCATTTCAAAATTCGGTATGTGGACGCGAGGTAAATTTAGCAAAAAAAATAGCGGGTGGACTGATTTTCAAAGAAAAAATTTTAGGTGTTACTTTTGATTTATTGGTGACAGATTTGGCTCATGTGTATTAAGCATGTTTAATTTCAATTTTCAAGTGTCCAAACTCATCAAACTTTGCATAATTTGTAATATATTTGGTGGTCGGACAATAGGTTATCGATTAATTTCAAAATCTAGTTTCCGGCCGGGTGGTCGCAAACCGGTTTATTGACGTCATTTCTATAAATAAGGCAAATTTGCCTACATTGCGGAAACCTTAAACTCACCAGCATAGATTCCATTCTATTAGTGAACAGCAAGATTTTTGTGAATTGACAACTAGATTCCGGCCGCCAGTATACCTCATAGTTTCAAAGATATGACCATTCAAAAATACTGAAAGTTTAGCGGCCGATAACCAGTAAAAACAAAACCTATTTTCGGCCGTTTAAAATAAAAGCGGCCGAAAATTAGTAAAAATTACACCTGATTCCGGCTTTTCAAAGAAACAACGGCCGATAATTAGTAAGAAATAAATCTGTTTTCGACCTAGGAAATTAAAGGCGGCTTATATGTTAAAAATATTATTGTAACTTCTTTCTGGCTGTTACATTTTGTTTGTGATTTTATGTTTGTTAATCCTTTATGCTTCAACGGCTAGAAGGGTTTGAATGAAATTAAATTGGAACATTGTACGTGAGTCAGAGCGGCCGATTATTCCAACCAGCTCACCTTCCCTCCAGAAGACCAAACTTCCGAGTCTACTCAAGGAATTTTGGTGTTCAAAGAATTTTCTTGCGGATCTGGGCAACGCGAACGCACTCGAAGAGCACATGCACTACCGTCTCCTCTGCCTCAATGCACGCTCTGCATAGAGGGATATCGCTGCTGTCAGTAAGACCTAAGGTTGTAGGTGTTTATTCAATGAGCAGTGTCCGGTGATGGCCCCCATTACCATTCGCAGGCTGTCTCTGTCCAGGCGCAGAAGGCGCTTGGTCAGCTTCGTGTCCAGGGATGTCATAGCCTCCTTGGATTGCCTAGATCCTGGCGTCGAGGTCCACCATTTCTCCGCTTGCGTTTGTGTGTATTCCCTTAACCAGTTCCTAAGCTGGATAAACGGAATGGGTAATGGGGACAATGGGTTCGGGTCCGATGGCCTTCGTGTCCACGCGAGCCACTGTGCCCTTTAATCCATTAAAGTGTCACTGTGTTGTGGTTTAGTACCGTAACGCGTTCTAGTACATTATGGCACTCCAATATCAGCCTCGAAGTGATCTGGTTTTTTTTAAGGATTGAAGGACTGAGGCACTGTCGGAGAATATACGGATATGGGTATCCGTAAATTCTCTGGCCTCTATGGCGTGTGCTGCCTGAATAATGCCTACACATTCTGCTTGATAGACAGTGTTGAGCATTCCTAGTGGTCTGGAGATTCTAATGTTTAGATCTGAGTAGACTCCGACTCCAGTTTCAATGTTGGTTTTTGTTCCATCAGTGTAGATCATTAGCTCTTTTGGACCTGAGTGATCATACAACTCTGCTGTACGTTGTAGTGTTTTACGAAGCAGTATGTTTTCTGGGTCCTATCGCTCGGCGATGCCATCATCGTGTGTAGAGACATTGCATCCTCTTTTATGCGTATGTGTTTGATTCTGGAATCTCTGCTTAAGGTGCCGGATAGCTCCAGCCTGATCGTAAATAGAGTTGCATCTTTCCTTACGACAAGGTGTAGGGGTGGTAAACCCAGCATTGCCTTAAGGGCAGCAGTAGGTGATGTTTTCATGCTGCCGGTGATTGGTACGCAAGCAAATCTTTGTAGTTTCTCGAGGTCTTTCTGCGCTGTGCTCAGATTGGTCCTGAGCCACCACACATGCCAGGCTTTCCGGTCGTGTTGCTGATCAAAGGAGAAAAGTTGTCGTTGGTTAGTAACGACATCAACAAATTTCAGGTGTTTTTTAAATTGATCCTCATCTATAAGAGTTGATGGTGTTTCCAGAGCTGATGCTATGATATACTAAGTATTAATATGTTTTCTGTGTCGTTTATTTTACTGGCATTTCCCAATTTATTGGTACCTATTTTTGTTCGCATTAAAGTTTAGGTTTTACTGGGCATAGAATTTCATGAACATTTAAAATTTTATTTTTATATGATTGTGTTAGGAGATCTTTATAAATACCAAAGCCAAAAGTAGCTATTTGTTTGAATCGAGATTTTAAACTGTTAATCAATTGTATTTTCAAGTCTCAGAAGAGAGTAAAAATATACAGCTTTTTTAATTTAGTACTCTTTTGCTTTCATACTATTATAAACCCTATGAGCTATTGAATAGGAATCGTTTTTGTACCTTGAATTAGGCGGCCGATAACCAGTGCACTGGTGGACGACAACTAGTTAAGAAGGCCGATAACCGGTATATTTGCTATTTTTACAAATAATTTTTTTTTTAAATTATGTGTCACTCCTACATATAAAAACGTTAGGTTTTCTGAAAATAGACTATTGTAGGATCAAATGATAATTTTTTGAAAGTCTTGACTTACACAGTTATGATAGAAATCAACACTTGAAGTCAACAAGTCGCTTAAGTGGCCGATAACCGGTACTTTTACCCTATAGAACCGCGTGGTGCTTGACTGATTAAGCTCAATGATTTCACAGCTTGTTCTTTTTTTTATCAGCTGCGGTGTTACTGATCTATTACTTTAGTACTGATCTTGCCTTCTGATTTGAAGGTCACTAGTACAATTCCCAATCAAGGCGAACATTTGTGTGCATGAACATTATGTTGGCTTCATGTCCGAGTGTCTAATATTTAATTCAGTATATGTATCAGTTGTTTAGTACCCTTGAGTTTCTTGCTGGTTCTTCTCAGGGTACTGCATTTGGAACCAGCAACTCGTCCGTGGATATGGGTTGCTATTTACATTCATCCAATCTTCATGGACAAGTTTAGAGTGCCTTGTTATTAGACCTTTTTAAGTGTATTTTTATTTTATTTTTATACCTACACTAGCAACCCGCCCCGGCTTCGCACGGGTGCAATGCTCAATTTTCTTTGCTATAAACCTTGCGAAGCCCGAGATCTTTCCAACGAATGCAAAACCATGGAAATCGGTTCGTCAGTTCTGGAGTTAAATCGTCAGGAAGGAAAACCCGACTTATTTTTATATACCTACATAAAATTAACACACACATCTATTGGCTTCGTGTCTGGTCGTTTAATATTTATTTAAGTATGTTTATCAGTTGTTTAATACCCATAGCACAGGCCCTGTCTAGTTTGGGACTATTTATCCGTGTGTGACTTGTGTCCCACAATTATTATTATTATTATTTAACTCACCAACAAATGCGGTCTTCTGCTCCAGGCCGAGCTGCAGCACCATATCGTGCTTCCTGGTGTGCACGTGCAAGTGGTCTTCGTTCGTGAATGTCATCCCACAATCAGGTAAATTGCACGCAAACGGTTTTTGTGGTTCTTCCATTATTTGGTTGATTTTCTCACTATATCTCGCGTAAAGTGGTAGGATACAAAAGGTTTTCACCGATTTTTCACATTATTTTGATGCCGTTTTTTTGCTTTTGGTTGAATTTATTTGGGTAACATCTTGGTAAGCATACATTACACATGCAGTAATGCAGTTTACGGTTCAAACAAAGTACAGAAACTGGATGAATACACAAGATGCATGTAATGTACAACTTTTGCAAAAATTACCACAAAAATTACAAACACGAAATTCGTTTCCATTCCATAATAATTCTACCTTTTTTTTTATTTCCATGGCTGTAGGTATTGTAGGTAACTTCAAACTTGTTAGTTATCTGTGGATAGAGGCTTGGGTAACAAGAAATGTAAATGGAAAGCGTTTTCGAATTCAAAGGTTCAAATATCTGTTCCTTCCTATTATTTTCATCTAAAACGGTTTTCAAAAATATCTTTGGTAATCAAGTAGATTTTCCATTGATGATTAAATAATAATTATATTGTTTATGTTTTCAATTATACTCGTGGATTTATCAAATACTATGCATGAATCAGAGATAAATACTTAGAAATATTATTAAACCTAAAAGGATAGACGAAAGAGATTGTTGTACTCACAGCATATACCCCACGCCATACACGTATGCTTAAAAAGGTTACGTTTTCGTTTTTCATCAAAACACTATTAAATTGTACCGCCTAAGGGTCCCGTATAGAATAATCAAAAATGTAGGTACTAGTCGCAATCATAAAAATATATTTTAATAATAGAAAGAACTGTAGACAGTGTAAATTTTATTAAAAAATAGAACAATTACATTTGCATTGGTTGTTATTTATTGCGCTCGATAATTATTACTTGAACGATTACATTAATACAGTAAAATGTTGTCAAAATACAATACATTGACGACTACTTTATTTAATGAAAGTGTATTTTTGGCGACAATCCTTTTTCGCTGTGTGGGAAATACGAAGTGTATCTTTCTGGGGAGTATCCACGGATTTTAGTATATTGTGGTCTCTTCCCTTTTTCGGATTCCGCTCCTCTGTTGAATAGTGTAAATGCGGACCTCTTCTTTCTCGGCGACTCTTGCATTTGTTGCGTTGGATACGGGTCTACATACCGCCTTCCGTTAATATCGCTGCCATCCGCTGTCGGGAATATCGTTGGCTATATTAATAAAATTTTGTGTTAGAGCTATATGTTTTGTTCAGTATTCTTAGAGCAGATAATAGAAGAAAGCCTTAAATGTTTTATTATTTAAAAACGATTGTAGTAAGTATTTGAAAAGTGTATAGTTTCAAACATGTTAAGTGTGATGTAAGTAGTTTGCTTTGACATTATTACCCATAGATCTAGTCTTACTGAATGTACATGTGGAAATGTTCTGTATTTGTACTGTTTGACTATTCAATGGGTAATAATACCTTATTACGCTTGCCTGCGCCTCTGCTGTTAAATATGCCAGGTGAAGGCTGTCCCTGAGGCTCTCCTCCGACCGAGTTTTGCTGCATCGCGCCCATCCCTACTACAGCTGGATTGGGCTCATTCTGCTGCCCTTTCCACGGTCTGGAAATACATTCAAATAGGTTTTGTGATTATACATTAATTTTAAACCTTTCAGTTGCAGCTAAGTATGAGATGGGTCGGGGCAGTAAGAGCAACGTAGATATTTGGGTTTTACTTGTGACATTGTGTCGCTCTCATCGTATCTATATATAGAGGAGACTTCTAAAATCACTACGTTTTCCAAGCAGTGGCAGACAGAAGCATGAGACAATTTTTAGGCTTCTCAGGGTACCACTTCCTGGCCAACCTATCTGTATTTACAGACTTACGACCAGTAACTGGTGAGTCTAGGTATTTATTCATCATAAGGAAGTTTTGTATTAGCAAACGTAATGATTGGAGATACAATAGATTTTATCGTTTGTCCTTGAGCCCCCGTAGGACGCTGAAGATTCACCGGCTATGCGAATTACCACCCTGGCTGAAAGAATTAATCAACCCACCAAAGGGTCGATGCCATACTTATCCGGGAATAATTCCCCTGGCTGTCCTCTGGTTTGAACAATTCTTTCGCCGTTCACCTCCACCACACATCTCAATCTCGCACAGCAAGTCGGGAACTCTGTGAAGAATGAGTAAATAACCAATTTATTTTAGTTCTTCAAAAATATATGGATAAATGAAATAGTAAATCAAATGAAGAGACTCACCAACATTTTCATCTTCTATGTACTCATGACACTCTAGAGCGTTTTCTGGTATTTTTGGTTTTCGGCACCTGAAACATTGAAAATGCAGAACAAATTTGAAAGCTTCGAAAAGTGACTTTTTGAAACGTAAAGATTAGTCGAATAGAATTAAAAATGTATGCGCGTCTTATAGCACGACCAAGTAAAATTGACAACAACATACTAAAGATTATAATACTAGATACTTACCTCTTACCAACTACGTGTATAGCCAATGACACGTAGTTGGTAAGAGTTATCTAGTATTACAATTAAGCAAATGAAATCTTCGTTTACCACTTGGCTAGGGGAGCTGAAAATATCTAATCAAACACATTCTGAAAGATCTGGTGAAGTTAAATGTTGCAATCCCTGCGTTACAGTTGTAGGTGCCCACCTACAGGGTTTACTAAAATGTATCTACCCTCCTTATTAATGTACACAGCTGGTATAAATAGAGGTAGCCCATTAAAGGAGGTCAGATCCGACCACCGATCACATTCGATCTCGACTCTTGACACGAGCAACATCTTTCATTCTGCAACCCTCATCGCCCTCGACCTCGCTTAGTAGCAGTTACAACCGCTGCCCCTAAAAGTCCTTACCCAACAGCTGCTATGAAGTACTTTCCGTCTCGTATCTCACATCTGTATCTATGGCAGGTGTAGTGATCAGACCATTCTTGCCAGGGCTGGTAGCCCTTCCGCGAGTATTTGTCTACGCAGGCTTGATCTACAAGTTTAAGCATTCTATATAAAACTGATTTAGGAGACCAAAACAGGAATAGATGAGTTATATCAAGACTGAGCCTGAAACTTCCAGAACAAGGTTTTGATGTACTTGTTAGAAAGCAGTAGTTACTAGAGAAAATCACTGTATATGTAAAAACCAACACAAATAGATCACAAATATTTTACTCACAACTAACGTCTTCAGCAAAGGCGGCAGGCAACACTAGATATACCAGAAATATCAGCGCACCGAACTGCATTTTCGCGGCACTATAAAAGCCTGAAATAACTGTCTTATTATCTTAAAGGAAATGATCACAGCTTGATTCAACCTTTTAGTTCCAACTCCAAATGGATACTGGATAATTATGCGTTTACATCAGCTAAAATACAGTTGCAGTTGCCCAATATTTGGAAAACACGATAAAAGATGACACTTTTCGAAGTCGAAATAATAAATATTATGTGAATCTTTGGCTGTTTCCACGAAAAATTTCAACAAACCTTTGTCTTGCTAGCCTAATTATGATTATGGTTGTAAGTAGGAAGTGTTACTTCGCTAAACAAATTCTGCGTAATAAAACACTGAAAATTTTAACCGAAACTACTTTTCATCAGGCACCTTTTTAACTAAGGTACTAACCAGTTGGCTTTTTTAAAATGTACCTATATTGTAAGTACACATTTATGCTTACCCATTCTCGTAACTCACAAATAGATAGCACAATTGAAATCACAAATCAAGATAGGATATGAACAAATGCGGCCATATGTGTCAATGGGTTGAACGGAAAAGGTGGTAATCCATAAAAAAAGTTATTTTGAAACCTAAACCCATGTTCTCAGAAATTGCCCATTGTTCTTGATTGATCGATTCAGGTTGCAAAATACGAATACCGTGTTTGAAAAAAGTTGAAGCTTCAATTCATTGTATTAGCTGACAATAGTTGCATCCTCATTAATGTTAGTAAAAAATGTCCGTCATGTAAGTTTCTTTGAATGTTTTCTAGCAAATTAATCATGTCATCGTCATCAAGTTTAGTTCAGTAGCCCACTGCTGCGCTTTATGTCATTACCCACATTGTTCAATTAAACCAGCCAAGAGAGACGGTGTTATTTTTTTTTTATATATCTTTATATATATAATGATAAACTGACTGACTAATTTGTGATGTATCAACGCCCCGCCTAAACCGCTGGGTCTAGAGACATTTCATTTCATTTCATTTCATTTATTTCATAGCTTGTCATATGGTATGGTATTACATAGGTCTTATTGTAGAGCAGTGATAGCCCGGACGGTTAAAGAGCCGGCCGAAAATCAGTGAGGCTCGGGTTCGAATCTCGGCATGTACCAATGAGTTTTTCAAAAACTTACGTACATATTTATCACTAGCTCGACGGTGAAGGAAAACATCGTGAGGAAACCCGCAGGTCTCAGAATAAATTCTGAGACATGTGTAAACAGACCCGGTCCGGCGATGGGCTCACCACCTATCACGTTTAGGGGTCCAATATATCTCGTGAAATGTGGGTATATCCAGTAATGGAATACCTCTGCCTACCCCCTCGGGGATAAAAGGCGTGAGATTATATATATATATATATATTGTAAAGTTGATCAAGACACATGACACCCCGTAGGGGCACCGCTAAGTTTTGAGACTTGAGATTTTGGAAAATTCAACCCCTAAGCTGGTGAAATAAACGTCCGCGAGCGAAGCCACGGGTAAAAGCTAGTAACATTTATATGGTTTGCAATAAATTAATATAAAATAGTTGTAAAAAAACTGTGTTAGTCAGACACCGTATTTTTCCAATAATATTTTAGACTTGTTTTATAGTGAATGTTGCAAAAACCAAAGTTATGATTTTTGAAAGAGAAGAGTGTATGACAGAGTGTTATATAAAAATTGAGGGTGAGAAAGTTGAGCAAGTGAAAGAGTTCGTGTATTTGGGTAGCGTGTTTACAAGGGACGGCAAGTTTGAGAAATATATTGAAAGAAGAGTAATGAAAGGAAATGCAGTGAATGGGGCCCTGCATAGCCTTTTGAGTAGCCAGGTCGTGTTCAACGAGTGAATGTTGGGTGTGGCAGAAGAAGCGTGAAAGCAAAGTGAACGCCGTGAAGATGAGATCGTTGAGGAAAATGTGTGGAGTGAAATTGTGTGATAGAGTGAGGAATGCTGAGACGCGTGAAAGGTGTGGTTTGAAAGAAGATGTAGTGACAAGAATAGAAAAGGGCATGTTACGCTGGTTTGGTTATTTAGAACGTATGGATGAAAGAAGAGTAACGAAAGAGATTTATGGTGCGAATGTTGAAGGATGCAAGAAAAGAGGGTGCCCCAAAAGGACGTTCACGGATCAAATAAGTGACGTCCTTCAAAAAGCTGGGGTCTGTAGTGGGAAGAATAAAAGAGCGTGCATGAAAAGGCTTATGGATGTAAAGGAAGCGAAAGAAGTATGCAGCGATCGAGAAAAGTGGCGATCCATCGTCTGTGCCTACCCCTGTGGGACAATGGCGTGAGCATTATGTTATGTTATGTTCCTTATATTGTACCAAAGTATGTGAAGCAATGTAATTTTAATTATACTTAAGAAAGATCATGCACACCACTTTTACATTTTACATGTAGACTTTCTATCGTTGCCCATTTTTCATCAAAAATAAAATATTTCATTTGCAATAAAGTTATAAAATTATTTCTAGTTGGTAAGATATAACTAAAATAGCTGTGCAGACAAACACTCAAACAGAGCAGCACTACAAGGGTGTAGACACCAAACCACGTAGCGTAATTTATTAGTTATATAAAAAAACATTAAAGATTCTATAGCCATTTCCAGTGAACCCTAAAAATGTTTACACCTGTAAATGGAAAATGAACGCAACTTTATGCGATTGCATCACAGTGACGTCAGAAACGTCAGCAAAACGTCAAAATTGTCAAGTCAAGTCCAACGAAACGAAAGCTATAGCCACTTTGCTGATTCTCTTTCATAAAATATTGATATTAATGTGTTTTCCTGTGTTTTTGTGGTACAGATTAGATTAGTAAACAAAATAAGTAAACACAGATGAGGTAAGTTCAAAAATTGATCGGGTGTAATGTGTAAACATAATGTTAATTGTATCAATTGAAGGGGGTGTATAAATATAGTGTTTATATTCCATAATGTTTTTACAGGGCATTTAACTGTATATCTATATTAATTACATTAACTAGCATTTCTTCTTATCCAGATTTAGTTAACTATTTGTAAATTTAATCAACCACCAGTTTTTAATAAATGCACCAACAAAAATGAAAAAAAAATCTACCTTCATTTATTAAATGTGACGTTATGTGACCCTCAAAAGCAAGGCGTGAAGTATTTGTAGCCTTGCTTTGTAAGTTGAAGTTTAAATATTGCTAGAAAAACTGTTTTAAATTTACAACAAAGCAATAATAAATAATATTGGCCCAAGGTGTTGGCAGATGTATTAAATTTTTGGAAGCATCCAGTTTTCACCAGTACTATAAGCACTTATCCGGCGATGGGCTCACCACCTATCACGTTTAGGGGTCCAATGTATCTCGTGAAATGTGGGTATATCCAGTAATGGAATACCTCTGCCTACCCCCTCGGGGATAAAAAAGGCGTGAGATTATATTATATATATTATATATTATATATAAGCACTTATAAATCTGATAGATGGT
This sequence comes from Ethmia dodecea, assembly GCA_963855545.1. NCBI lineage: Eukaryota > Metazoa > Arthropoda > Insecta > Lepidoptera > Depressariidae > Ethmia > Ethmia dodecea. Next base: position 511,603 of record OY979463.1, on the reverse strand, counting down.
AAGTCTATCAGTTCAAAATAGTATGTTGTGAAAACTGTTGTGGATTCTTGTTTTTTTCTTTCTTTGAAATTAGTTTGTAACTTGATAGGAAAAAAAGAGAAAATTATCATTTTTTCTTTCTTTCTTTCTTTCAAATTGTCTTTTTTTGTAGCTGGTTACAAAACACAGATGCATAGTAAAATATCTCAAACCTTTTATCCCAAAAACCCCCTCTGGGATAAAGGGGTTAAGGGGTTCACGTTTTGGGATCGTACATTCTCTTAAAAAGTGATAATTTCCAGAAAATGAATACCTCTGCATACCCCCTCGGGTAATAAAGGTGTGAGATTATTTATTGTATTTTTGTTTTATTAAAGTACATAGTACAACAATAGACAAAAAATTGTGTTCGTGGCTCACCTAGGTGAACTGACGAGGTGTACCACGACCAACACCTAATTTTTATTGAAATGGATTTGGTACAGTCAAGAGCATGTGGAGCTGGACACATTGGACTTTGTAACGTTCTTATTACAATCACCTTAGAGGTCAAACTCGCGCTACAAGTGTGAAGCTTCATGTGCTCTTGACTGTACATTAAATCAGCTTTCTGTAAAAATAGAATTGTAATCATAATTGTAATTTATTTTGTTTTAAAATAATTTTACATAACATGCTACACCGTGCTTTGGAAAGTGCACTCAGCACACTATTTTGTGATAATCAATTTATGACAGAAGTGTCATACACCGAGATTCACAAATAACTGCACTAAATTTAATATTGTTAGCGAACAAGATTAACAAGTACTTTTAATCTTCAACCTAGCTGTTCTGCACGGTTTCATCCGCGTAGTTTCCATTCCCGTGAGAATACATCTAAAATTTAGCCTTTGTTACTCGGGTATATTGTAGCACTATAAAGATGGAAGAATTTTTGAAATCTGTGCAGTAGTTTTTGAGTTTATTTGTAACAAAGATACAAAAATACAAATCTTTCATTTTTATAATATTAGTATCATTACATAGTATAAAACAAAGTCACTTTCTCTGTCCCTATATCCTTATGTCCCTATGTATGCTTAAATCTTTAAAACTACGCAACGGATTTTGATGCGGTTTTTTTTTAAAGATAGAGTAATTCAAGAGAAAGGTTTTAGTATAAGCATTGCACCCGTGCCAAGTCCTTCTCACTTTGCATTCCGCGTCGTATTCGCGCCATAAAAGTTGTCAATGCAATCAACTATTCCCACCATTGTGCTATACTTGGTATGGGAATGCGAAGTTTCACTTTTATAACACTTTCAAGTAAGGCCTCATACCAACTTGGAAGTTTTTCCTTTGAGGACTGACTAACATGCAAAGAGCAGCGTATATATTATAAACGCGAAAGTATGTATGGATGTATAAATGTATGGACGTTTGTTCCTCTTTCACGCATAAACTACTGAACGGAAATAACTGTAAAGTTTCATCAAAATCCGTTCAGTAGTTTTTGCGTTAAAAAGGTACAGTCAAGAGCACGCTAAGCTTGACACTTTGGACTTGGAACCGGCCCTGTATTCTATGGCGCGCAGTACAAATCAGAGCTCAGCTTAAACTGGTAGTGTCAAGCTTGACTTGCTCTTGACTGTACAAACATCCATACATACAAACTTTCGCGTTTATAATATTAGTAGGATGAAACTTTACAGGTATATAGCTTATGCATCAGAATAACATAGGCTATATTTTGTTCCCGTATTCCCACGGGAACGTGAACTACGCTGGTGAAACCGCGGGGCGCTGCTAGTAGTCTAATAAAAAGGGACTGAACTTGTCCATGGGAGGTTGGCTGAATGTAAATAGAAGCCTATCTCCACTCACGAATTGCAACTAGACAGGGGGCCTACATCTTCTAAAACAAGCTTAAAAATACTTTCGGTTTTTATCCCCAAGGGGGTAAGCAAAGGTATTCCATTTCTGGGTATACCCACCATATTCTTTGGACCCCTAAATGTGATAGGTATATATAATGTTCTTTTAAGCTTGTAGGCCCGCCCACAGACCTCTTGAACTTTTTTCTATAAATAAATATTATTAACTTGTTCCAGTAACTTCAGGACTCCACGCTTGAACGAGGACGACTCCCAATCATCAGACGAGAAAATGGACACAGGTTCAGAGTCGTTCCGGTCCCAGGATACCCCGAATTCCCTATCAGACTTCGAGGATAAGAGTCTGGAGACCAACGTCCTGAGACTCCAAAACCCTGAAGACACCGAACCGTCTGTGTTGAGACTGTCTGAGCCAACGTGCGATAACATCAAACTTGTATCGCAATTGAAAACACAGAAAGATCTAAACAATAGTTTGGTAACAAAAATGTCTAATTTAACGATTAATACCAATGAAAATCGACCACAAAATCTTGGGATCAGCCCTCCAAAGTTCAGCTCGTCTCTTGTACTGACCACTAACCATCCCCTCATGGGATTAGGGAGTCCAGAGTTCCCGGATGTGATACCCAAACTGAATGAGGAAAAGGATTTGAGCCTCTCCAGCATTGAGGATGAGAGGCAGGAGTTTAACAGTCAAGACTTATACAGTCCTCAAATCAACACATCGAAGAACAACTTGTATTTTAGCGAAAATTTTACAACGGCTGAGAGCTTTGTGTTTGATTCGAAGCTGGATAACATCCCGCCTGATGTAGCCAGGGTTGAGCAGAAGCGACGGAAGATTATACCCAAATATGTGGATACGCCGAAGACAGAGAGGGAAACAAGTTTGACTCCACACAGGTAGGGATGTAAAAACAATCGATTTTTAGAATAATCGTTTTTTTTAAATTGATTTTAATAATCGATTTCTTAAATAAAAATCTTCGATTATATTTTCACACATTTTAATTGATTTTTGTAAATATCTGTGCGACGAATGAAGAAATTTTAAGTAGGTTCACTAACATACATTTTGTTGGTATTAATTTTTTATGAAATTTACTGTATTAGTCCTGTTATTTTAGTGTTTTTCTTTTAGTTGGTTTTTGCAAGTTTATGAAAGATAAATAATGTGAAAAAATTATTGGATTTTTTGAATAATCGTTTATTTTTAATAAAATTTATCGATTTTTCAAAATGTTTTTTTTTATCAATGTTACATTCTTACACACAGGGTGTCGGGGCGTATAGTGGACTCCAACAGAGATGACAGTTCAATTGGATTTTTTGAATAATCGTTTATTTTTAATAAAATTTATCGATTTTTCAAAATGTTTTTTCTATCAATGTTACATTCCACAGGGTGTTGGGGCGTATAGTGGACTCCAACAGAGATGACAGTGCCATACACAATTATATAATGGAAAGAAACAAAAAGTTGTTTAGAAGTACTCCTAAATCTAGCGTAGATGATAGTTCAGACGTTTCGGAGCCGCAATTTTACTCAGGGGTAAGTCATCTGCTTTCTCTATGTATATGTCACCGTAAAATTGCAAACACCGTTAGATTATAATCTATCTCGCGAGATTGTAGACTGTCGAAAGATTGTGAACCGAACATACGGCTTACAATTTAACGCATTATTTTTCGGTAGATTATAATATATCGAAGTGAAACTGATAGATCACAATCTCTCTAGCTTTAAATTGTCAACTGTCCAAGGACTGTCCCTGATTGGTCGGTCTTGCCGTAGCTATTTCTGTGCTCATAGAGTTAGGAATCAACCACAGATGTCAGTCAAACAAAATAAAAGCAATAAAAAAATTGTGACATTAAGTATATTGTATTTATTATATTCTCAGAATCAGTGAGGTTAGGGTTCAAATTCTGGCATGTACCAATGAATTTTTCAAAACTTACGTACATTATTCATCACTAGCTCGACGGTGGAGGATAACATCGTGAGGAAACCCGCATGTCTCAGAATTAATTCTGAGGCATGTGTAAATAGACCCGGTCCAGCGATGGGCTCACCACCTATCACGTTTAGGGGTCCAATGTATCTCGTGAAATGTGGGTATATCCAGTAACGGAATACCTCTGCCTACCCCCTCGGGGATAAAAGGCGTGAAATTATTATTATATATATATATTTTTAAATATGTAATAGAAATTACCGAGAAACAAAACATTAGCATTTTTGTTGTACTTCTTTTGTCGGTTTTTATATTTATTTATTTAGTTTTTTTGACTTGGTAGTGTGCGTGTATTGTATTGTTTATGTACAGTCAAAAGCAAGTCAAGCTTTACACTACAAGATTTACGCTTTAGGTTTAAGATCGCTCTGATTTATACTGCGCGCCATAGAATACAGGGCCGGTTCGTTCATCTGTAGCCTAACCAATTTGACGGAATTTAATGATGGAAAATGAGAGATATCATTACATTTGTCTTCATATCCGGCGTGTCAAAGGCTACATTTTTAATCTACTGCACCAGAAGAAGTAATGCTTTCAGATGGAAACGGTTTGATAAGAATTAAAAGTGTTAAATACGTCGTCATCTTCGGAGAGTGACACGATATTTTTACCTGAATTCAGCATAAAGAGGGTAGTGTTTAAAAGTTAAGCCTTTTGAATGTACACTTGATTTTTATGTGTACAAAATACTTTTAGGTGTCAGAATGGCCTGAGCCGCCGTCACCTCGGCCAGTGCCTAAATTCGATCTACCAATCGAATTATCAGCGAATGTCACCGTAAATAATGTAAGTAGCAAAGAATTGATATATTTTTTTAAGGCTTACTTAAAACTTTAGGCTATTAAAATCTATTGATTATGTGACAGTACTAGATGCCCTAGATGCTATTTGTGACGCCTTAGAGAACTCAACTCAGCATTTACTACTATTGATTGATGCCATTACCATTGACTTGACGTGTAATACCTACTGAATTAAAATCTTTTTTCAAACGTATATATAATATTAAAATCGGATTTTTGTGGTAACCGAGAACTACACGAGTTCCATTATTAACATAAATTGCTTTAGATAGGCTATAATTTTCTTGTTTCAGGTCACTGTCTTCCATTCGCTTCTGATTTCTTATTTTTATTTAAGCCAGGCCTATTATAGGTCTTCCGTTGTTTAATCGAGTTTAGGCTACTCATGTTTATTTGGGCTATCTACACATTCATTAGGCTATAATGTATATCTCATCGTCTTGTCATCGATCCTTAGCGCTGGTTTTAGATGTCAAAAATATGGTTTAGGCTATCATCGTTACATTTAGGCTACAACCTTTCCCACAGGACCTAAACTCCCCGGACGTGATATCGTCGTCCACGCAAGAAGACAAGTCAGCGTACGAGGCGTTGCTTGACCCGTACACGGGCAACGTTGCGCTGCGCCACACCGCGCCACGGTCGCAGAACACGACGCGACGGAAAATACAGCTGGTGAGTAAGAATGAGTTACTTTTTGAGTACGCAATTTCTTCACTTCTCAATCTCAAGCCTTTTATCTCCGAGGGGGTAGGCAGAGGTATTTCATTTCTGGAAATACCCAAGTTACATCAGTATGTTCTTTGGGCCCCTAAACGTGGTGAGCCCAACGCCAAGGTCTGTTACACATGCTTCAGAATTAATTCTGGGAGCTGCGGGTTTCCTCACGATGTTTTCCTGCACCATCGAGGTGGTGATGAATATGTACGTAAGTTTCCATAAACTCAATGGTACATGTCAGGATTTGAACCCTAGACCTCACGCATGCCAAGTGGGCTCTTGAACTGCTGTGCGCCCTGGCAATGGGCTACACCTGTGATGTTTAGTGATCCAAAAAATATACGGCTAATAGTATTTACAGGGATGGAATACTGCTGCACAACCTCTCGGGGATAAAAGCGTGAACATATTTTATTTTTATCGATTCTTTACCAGCCCCCCTAGCCAAGTGGCATTGTATAATCTAATCGAATGTTCTTTTAGATTGACATGTATGGGATTGACATAAGCACTTGCCAACGATCGCTAACGCTAATGTCAATCCCATACATGTCAATCTTAGAGAACATTCGATTAGATCATACAATGCCACTTGGCTAGGGGGGCTGTTCAGAACAAACTATAATAATAAATTGTGGGACACAAATTCACACACTGTTATTCAGTCCCAAATTAGGCAGAGCCTGTACTATGGGTACTGAACAACTCAAAGATATTATATATAGAAAGACGTAGATATGTCACTAGAGCGCGGAAAATGAGGCCGACAAATGTAGTTAATTGAACATTTTATTTAGTCGCATTGTATTTCAATTCGTATTTCAAGCGCAACTGTTGACAGATAGCTGTCTCTTTCTTTATTATTCGTTCCGTATCATCTTTCCCCGTCATTGTTGTATGCTATAAATACGCTAAGAAGTATGTGAATGTTGTAGCCACTCGTAGCGGAACAATTTTTAAACGCGCGCAGTATGAATATAACTCATCCTTACTTTAATATCTTTGGAACAACTGATAAACATACTTAAATAAATATTAAACAACCAGACCCGAAGCCAACAGACATTTTCATGCACTAAACTAACTTCAGGTCTATTTATTTACTAGCGACCCGCCCCTGCTTCGCTTTACTCTCCTTTCTCATTTATCTACTATGTATTATATACATACATATAAACCTTCATCTTGAATCACTCTATCTATTAAAAAACTGCATCAAAATCCGTTGTGTAGTTTTACAGGTTTAAGCTCCCTATGTATATAGGGACAGATAGACAGCGGGAAGCGTCTTTGTTTTATAGTATGTAGTGATTTTCCATAAATCGTATGGGACTACCTGCCATTAGTTTCAATACAATTTTACCCGATGGGTATGCCAAACCAGCAGACGTATTCACAGAGACTCGATACCGTTTCCGTTCGATTCGAGTCGTATCTATCGACATCGGAAACGAATCTATCGAGATGGGCTGATGTTGGTATCGAAAACTAATGTCACATATGACTGTAGGTGTCACCAACATCAGCCCATCTCGATAGATTCGTTTCCGATGTCGATAGATTCGACTCGAATCGAACGGAAACGGTATCGAGTCTCTGTGAATACGTCTGCAGGTAACACATTATGATAAACAATTATTGTTATGCAAGTTTTAAAACGCATTACCTTCCTATTGTAGCCGGATAAAAACTAACTATAAACAATTACTTTTAAGGTTAACTTGCTCCAGTTTCGCGCCATTGTTTAGAAATGCGATATTTCCCAACATTGTTGAACAAACACACCGACGGTTATACAACTGTTATGTTAGGTTCACTGTTAGAGAAACTGGTAGGACTAAGAGGGTACTGTCATTGTTGAGGTTCATGTTAAACAAGTACTTTGCAAAATTATATTACAAACTAGATGATTAGGTATATGAACGATAATTTTCAACAAAAAAAAATCGGTTGTCTGTCGGTTTACTGACGATAGTTGAACGTGACAACGTCATACTTTTTGGATTGTGCCTCTTTGTCGCTCGTTGCGCGCTCTCGCTTGCACTGGAACGCCGCATACGTCATACTTTTTCGTGCATGCAGCCGGCTCCATAGAATAAGACGTTGTCACGTCAAAAAAACGACTTCAAAGATGAAACTAAAAAAAGTAAAGAAGTACTAGTCGTTCTCTGTTAGTTAGTTCTATGGAATACCATCTTCAGATCTTGGTTTCCTTATCATGGTACCGCACTTAGGATATGTCCTTTGTAACAAAAAAGGAATCATCGAAATCGGTTCATAAACGACGAAGTTATCTGCGAACACACATAAAAAAATTATAAAATGTCGAATTACGCGATTTCACCCGCGTAGTTTCCGTTCCCGTGAGAATACGGGAATTAAATTATAGCCTATGGTACTCGGGGACCTTCTAGCTTTCCATTGGTGAAAGAACTTTCAAAATCTGTCCAGTAGTTTTTGAGTTTATTCGTAACAAACATACAAAAATACATATCTTTCCTCTTGATAATATTAGTGTAGATATAGATGAGATCAATTAACTATAGCTATCTATTTATCGCTAAAAAAGACTTTAATAATAATCTCACGCCTTTCATCCCCGAGGGGGTAGGCAGAGGTATCGAGATACATTGGACCCCTAAACGTGATAGGTGGTGAGCCCATCGCCGGACCGGGTCTATTTAGGTACACATGTCTCAGAATTAATTCTGAGACCTGCGGGTTTTCTCACGATGTTTTCCTTCACCGTCGAGCTAGTGATAAATATGTACGTAAGTTTTTGAAAAACTCATTGGTACATGCCAGGATTCGAACCCGAGCCTCACTGATTTTCGGCCGGCTCTTTAACCATAAGGGCTATCACTGCTCTAAAAAAGACTTTGACATTGTGTAAACAGCCTCCAGATGAAGACCGATGCAGTCTGGACAGTCTCAGCGTTTCAATGGACTCTGAAGAGGAGCCTCCAGAGCCTGAATTTCAGGAGACCAGCCGGCCGCCCAGCGGGGAAGCGTCCAAGAGGTAAGCATCTTCAGCTGGTTGGGTTGCTGTTACTTTATACATTGTAGATTTTTTAAAGTGCAAATAATTAAAAATGGCATATTATAAGTTAGATGAATATTTGAATGACAATGATGTTTGGTGTAAATTTTCTCAAAACCATGTAACTTGTACTTTGTATTGTATTGAATGTTTAAAATAATAATGTGTTAAGGAGTTTCTTGCCCTGCTTCTTTTCCCCAACTATACATACCGAAGCGGTGGAGTCGCAATGACTTTCGATAAGAGGACTCATAAGTCCCTACATTGAATAAAAACTTTTGTCTTTGACTTAAAAGGTAGATCAAAAAATTACAGGAAACTATTTTCGGCATTCATTTTTATTTTTCATACGCTACTTTACTAGATAACATCGAGTATTACAAAAATTAAAAACATACTAACACGATATACATAAATAAAAAATATTTAAATAAAGAAATCAACGAAAAAGCCGACAAAAGTGGCGTTTTATTGCGGTAGTGAGGGTTAATGCAAAGCATATTTACAAAATAATATTGCATAGGTCGAAGTCATCGCAGACGGGGAGCGAGTGCAGCGAGCTTATCCCCGAATACTCTGCAGTCGACGAGCTGCGCGACGAGCGGTCCTGGCTGCGCGTGAGCACCGGCGGGACAATAGCCATAGCCGACATGAAGGTGCCATACAATAATATAAATAATCTCACGCCTTTATCCCCGAGGGGGTAGGCAGAGATCCATTTCTGGTTATACCCAGTTTTCACGAAATATTCTTTGGATCCCTAAACGTGGTGGTAAGTCCATAGCCGGACCGGGTCTGTTACACATGCCTCAGAATTCATTCATGGGACTTCTCACGATGTTTTTCTTCTACCTAGTTAGTTTTTTGAAAAACTCATTGGTACATGCCAGGATTCGAACCCGAGCCTCACTGATTTTCATCACTGCTCTATCAAGTAATAATTATTTAAAATTTATTTCATTATACTTAAAAAAAAAATCTCACGCCTTTTTTTATATTATACTAATTGGGGTGTATGAGGAATTGCGCTTATTCTGTTACGCGTTGTATAATATCTTTGGTTAAGGTTACATCCCTGGTTCCACTTCAACTTTGCTTAACCAGTGTGATCGTTACAAACACACTGGCACAGCAGGGCTACGAGCGCTTCACACGTCACTAAACAATAAATAAATAAATATTTCACTATGCCAAGGTGATCGAGCCATACAAACGCGTCATATCTCACGGCGGATACGACGCGTGCGGCGCGGCCATCATAGTGTTCAGCGCGTGCCATCTACCGGACCAGACGAGAACCGACTACGGATACGTTATGGACAACCTATTCCTGTGAGTATTCATATTTTATTTTATAACACATTTGCTCGTAAAAGGTGTCTTATTTCACCAATTTCAATATCGTATTGTATGTCATTACGCCCAAGTGCGGTAATGTAAAGTAAAACGCACGGTTTATCAAGATGCTCCGTCTTAAAACGAACGGTACTTTTTAAAATCTCAGCAAAGAGTTTTTATGTCAAAAAAGTTGTCAACATTTTATGATTAAAATTAACTTTGGGAGATAAAATATAATAAAGAAATATTTATGTACATAATAATTTAATTAAATTAATTTTGACAGTAAATTATAAAATAATAATAATAATAATATAATCTCACGCCTTTTTATCCCCGAGGGGGTAGGCAGAGGTATTCCATTACAGGATATACCCACATTTCACGAGATATATTGGACCCCTAAACGTGATAGGTGGTGAGCCCATCGCCGGACCGGGTCTGTTTACACATGTCTCAGAATTAATTCTGAGACCTGCGGGTTTCCTCACGATGTTTTCCTTCACCGTCGAGCTAGTGATAAATATGTACGTAAGTTTTTGAAAAACTAATTGGTACATGCCAGGATTTGAACCCGAGCCTCACTGATTTTCGGCCGGCTCTTTAACCGTCCGGGCTATCACTGCTCTTGACAGTAAATTACAACCAATTAATCTGTAACAAAAACACAAAAATATTAATTTGTAAGAAGATGAATCCATTTTAACTTCACATATAGGGTGAAGTGTAGTTTAGTCCCGCTAACTCCCGATAGATGGCGCTACACCGTTTCACCGTTTAGTTTGTAAACCGCGCTATGGTTTCGTTCCCCCGCGAGTCATATAAGCTCGCGGAATATATTTGTTTGTGATCTAGCTTCGTACTAGGGACTCACCGTCGCTATTACAAAGTGTGCTCAGACTTGCGTCTCATGACTATTAGGCCTTGTCTGTATCACTAAGTAATCGGTGGCTAGTGAGATATTAGCTCGGGAAGTGTGCTTCGCAGCCGTGGACGCCTTCTCAAGCCAGCCTTTCAATTATTGAGCAAATAGGTTTAAGTTCTTTCCTAAATATATCTTTGAAGTGTGAAGAACTCTGGTTATTCTTTCTCCAAATATATATTCTTCTTCCACCGCCGAGTTCCTGCCCTTACAAATTTACTTTATTAGTAATACTGGCTGTTTTTTGTACCTTTGCCTAAAAAAAAAAGAGAGAGAGTTTTATTTTATTTCCTCGCAAATGTGTTATAAAACGTCGTATGACATACGTGCGCTTTGATAATTACAGCCTCTGCTTAATTGTAGCAATATCGCCTCGGCTGTAATTTTCAACCTACCACACTTATATCATAATGTACTATTGTTTACTTTCTCATTTAAGTGCAGAGATTTATTTATTTTCAGAACAATGAGGGTTATTCTGCTTTACACCGACTAAACTTATTTTGGTTTAGTTTTGTCTTACCTCAAAAAAAAGAAAAGAGATAGAAGATAACCTACACAATTTAGTCTTATCAGAGGCTGTATTTTAGTCGTGACTTCTTTACTTATGCACCAAACACGTTATGAAATGCCTTAGTTGACAGGACTAGTTTTAATTTGATAACTAAATATCTCTCGTCTCTTTTCTTTTCTAGGAGATAGAAAATGACAGTTCCAATGTAAACTTACAGATTACACTAAATCCAAATGATTTACATTCTAACAAAAAAAAAGATTTCAAAACAGTTCCAATGAGATAGCGGTTTAAGACTCTTAAGCGTGAAGTCTATAGGCCCTGCCTGAAATAAATTTTATATTATTATTTGTAACTTGTAAGTATTGTAATCTTAGAAATAATATATAATAATAACAATATAATCTCACGCCTTTTTTATCCCCGAGGGGGTAGGCAGAGGTATTCCATTACTGGATATACCCTCTTTTCACGAGATATATTGGACAACTAAACGTGACAGGTGGTGAGCCCATCGCCGGATCGGGTCTGTTTACAAATGTCTCAGAATTAATTCTGAGACCTGCGGGTTTCCTCACGATGTTTTCCTTCACCGTCAAGCTAGTGATAAATATGTACGTAAGTTTTTGAAAAACTCATTGGTACATGAAAGGATTCGAACCCGAGCCTCACTGATTTTCGGCCGGCTCTTTAACCGTCCGGGCTATCACTGCTCTTAGAAATAAAAATAAAATAGAGCAACATTACACGTTCTGTATCCGTGGTCAGATCGCTTAGTCAGATCAATCTAACCATGGACCACTTTTAGTGTCCGTGGTTAGTTTTTATTAAATTATGGTTAGATCAGTGTCCGTGGTTAGATTAATTTAAACGCGATACTTTGAGTGGATCATCACGTCGAAACTTCTTTCAATTAAGTAAAAATTTATATTTCCATAATGAGTTTGTGTGTAAGGTTTTACAACAATATTACTTTATATTTATACAATATTATGTTTATACAATAATAAGCATTACTAACGAGTATGGAAATAGAGCTTTCTTAAGTCTAGTCTAAAGAGCAGTGATAGCCCGGACGGTTAAAGAGCCGGCCGAAAATCAGTGAGGCTCGGGATCGAATCCTGGCATGTACCAATGAGTTTTTCAAAAACTTACGTACATATTTATCACTAGCTCGACGGTGAAGGAAAACATCGTGAGGAAACCCGCAGGTCGCAGAATTAATTCTGAGACATGTGTAAACAGACCCGGTCCGGCGATGGGCTCACCACCTATCACGTTTAGGGGTCCAATATATCTCGTGAAATGTGGGTATATCCAGTAATGGAATACCTCTGCCTACCCCCTCGGGGATAAATGGCGTGAGATTATATTATATATATATATATATTATAAGTCTAATGAGATCTAGATATTTAATTATATTTGGTAATTTATTAATATCTTGGAATGATCCCTCAATCAATCCTTATTAAACTCAGTCTCATTGAACACCTTATAGTCACCCTCATGGCAATAGAACATTTTCTTTCTATAAGGCCTCAAATCCGTGAACATGAACACATTTTCTTTACCCCTACGGAGTGCAAAGCTGCCTATACCGTAGAGCAACCCATTTTGGGTCAATGGGGCCCCCGCCGGGAGGCCCCTTAAGGCCCCATCGACGGCAATGCATATAAAAAGGCCCCAATCTCTTGAGATCCATTCGTCGCAATCTTCGAGGACGCTGTTCTCGTAGAATTCGAAAGACAAGTTTTTGTTTTCAAAAACGTGGTCTCGGTCTAAATAGCCGAAGCCGGCGAAACCCATGCCGGATGGTTCTAATGTTGAGTTCTCGAATGCCATTGGTAATCTGTAATCAAGGGTTAGGCTATGAGACCTATTTTTGGGCTATAATTTGGGCTATGAGTAATTTTTAAACGGACTTAAAAAAAGGAGGTTCCGCAAATCGACCGTTTTTTTGTTTATGTGTGTTTGCGGATAACTTCGTCGTGTATGAAAAGATTTCGATCATTCTTTTTTGTTGGATAGGAGGTATCCCAAGGGTGGTACCACGATAAGAAACCAGAGAAATCGAGTGGAACCTTCGAAAATCGTAGTGGCGACTAGTACTTTTTTAAGTTTCCTGTTAGAAGTCGTTTTTTTTAAAAACGCTTTCACCAATTGTAAGCTTATTTTCTGGGAGTGACATGAGTTATAATTTTCCCACGGGAACGGGACATTTCCACGGAAAAGCTAGTCTACACTAATATTATAAGAGGAAAGATTTGTATGTAACAACATCTCTGAGTTACATAGGCTATATTTTATTCCTGTATTCCCACGGGAACGGGAACTACGCTGGTGAAATCGCGCAGAACCGCTAGTGTCATACAAAATCGTACAGACGGCGGGTAGACAGTTCTTCACAAAGCTTACATGTATGGCATTCTCTTTTCCACGTTCTTCTTCAAAACTGCATCCAACCCGGTCACGGTTAGGAGTAGGAGGTCGTGCAGCGGCGAGTGGCGGCCATCGTTGCCGTGCACCGCTGCACTTCTGTTGCGATCAGTTTTGAAGGGCGTCGTGATGCATTGAACCTGCGGTGGACATCACTTTCTTTTAAATTGTTTAATGGCCGTTGGATTCTAGTCCTTATAGCTAAATGGCGCTTCAGAGACCATGCACAAAAATTCAGTGTCTTCAACACTTTCTACATCACCTTGGCTATCAACAGTAAAATGATTAGTTAGTTAGTTATTATTTATTCAAAAAACTTCTAAAAAACTACATATTAAATCAAAACGCAGAAAGCCACATCTATAACTCTGGATTTACGCTGTGTTGACCTACTTAACCGTTTGCCGACATGCACTTCTGCGATGCGAATTTGTCTTCGAAGTTATAATTTTTCTACCCACATTTAAATATTACTACGCTCTTTACAATATTAATTATACATTGTTTAAAATTTAAGTGTTCTCATGTAAGTGAATTTGTAATTCTTTATGAGAATAAATTTCTTTAAACCTAAAATGATAGCCTTTTACTGAAGACTTTATAGTGATTTCTTGAGGCAATCCAAAAATGTCCATCCCTCGCATTTTATCGAATTTCCCATTCACTGCATACTTTCACGGATACTTGCCACATTATATACTATCACTAATATGAGTCATCACCCGAAATATACAGCAACATTAAAATTATACAAAAACCATGACGTCTCTCTCCGGATTCCCGCCAAGAAGCCGGAGGTCATCACTAAAGGGTGATACATAAATGCCACCAACTCGACGCTATGTAAGGCTATTAATCATAAATTATTGTAAACCGTATTTACTAGGAAGACTTTCTTCTTTCTGCATCTTTGACTGCTATCACGCCACATAAAATTCATCATCAGCAAAATTATCGTCCATATTACAGACAACCTCCCCCCTCCCCCTCCCCTCCCCTCCCCCCCCCCTACTCCCACCTCAAAGGTCGGCAACGCAGTTGTGACTCTTGAGTTGCAGGTGTCCAATGTCAATGGGCGACGGTAGTCACTTACCATCAGGTGACCCGTCTGATCGATTGCCCCCTTTTTTAACATTAAAAAAAAAAATCAAATTTTTGCAATACAAACTTACCCTGTACTTCTTGGAAAACGTATGGTTTCCGTTTATAGCGTACACCGCCAGTTGCGACACTTGGTACTCTGGTTGCTGTATAGGATTGGCTGCTGTAACCACTATGTTTGGGCCGACGATTGTGCCCAGGCTCACTGGCGCGTCCTCGTGGCCTATCCCTACTATGCAATCGAAGAGGTCTTCGTGTTCCGCCCACCGGAACCAGTCGAGAGTACCGTTTACCTCTGGGTCGGCTAGGATTGAGGATAGAGTTAGGATTGCGAGGGAAATCGGTCTGGAAAGAGTTGAGAATGAAAGTGAGTACGGTACAATATACTAGAAATTTTCTTCTCCTTCTTCGTCTTTCCCTCATGACTGAGGATCGTGACCAAGAACTATATCAGTCCATTTAACGCGATCAAGGGCTATGTGGGCTGCCCTCTGCATGGAACCACATGCTTGTCAGTCAAAAAGAATCCGGTCATCATACTAGAAATAAGTTAAACGTAAAACAATAGGGTAGTGACAGTATCGAAATGAAATTGCAAGTAATAATTCAACGAATAGAATGGATTTCTTTACCAGGAATATATTGGCGAATACACGGTACGAACACTCTTCTAGCTTATAATACTAGTGGTTCTGCGGTTTCACCAGCGTATTTCCCGTTCCCGTGGGAATACGGGAATAAAATATAGCCTATGTTACTCAGGAATATTCTAGCTTTGCATTTGTGAAAGAATTTTTGAAATCAGTCCAGTAGTTTTTGAGTTTATTCGTAACAAAGATACAAACATACAAAAATACAAATCTTTCCTCTTTATAATATTGTAAAGATTTATAATATAAAAATATGTCACAGGAAATAGAATTAACATATAAAGAGAAAAAAAAGGTTAATTTTTTTTTTTTAAACATGCTTTGCATAAACCCTCAGTACGGTACTGAAAAGCTACTTTTGTCAGCTTTATTTCATCATCATCAACCCGTAACAGCCCACTGCTGAGCTAAGGGTCTTTCCTCACACATGAGGAAGTATGGGCTATAATCTCCCACGCGAGCCCACTGCGGATTGGGAGATGGTGTTAAGCTAGTGGCCACTTAACAGTCAGAATTGTTCAAGCCACCCAAGGGTATCTGACATGGCTTAACGACTTCCATTGTGCGTAACACAACGAAAACCGGGACCAACAATTTAACGTGCCTTCCGAAACACGGAAGCGCTCGTAATATAAATGCCACTAGGCGGTCACCCATCCACTGACTGACCGCACCCAACTTTGCTTAACCAGTGTGATCGTTACAAACACACTGGCACCGCAGGGCTACGAGCGCTTCACTTCAGCTTTATTTATTTATTGTAATATTTTTGCGCAATTTGTGATTGGGTAGTGGGTGATTGTTTATGTAGAGCGTGTTAGTTTTTTTTTAAATTTCTGTAATAATAATAATCTATACATATAATAAAACTCTAACGGGGCCGTGTCTGTACATTAAATATTTTTTGAAAATTTTAACGGTAGTGTATATAGTTATCGATATAGATACCGAAACACATTTTTTCGGAATTTTTGTCTGTCTGTCTGTCTGTCTGTCTGTCTGGTTGTGCACGCATCACTCAAAAACTACTGGACGGATTTTGATGAAATTTGGTATGGAGATAACTGAGTACCCGGGTCAACATCTAGGGTACTTTTTATTCCAGGAAAATATCTCATTCCCACGGGAAAATATAAAAACTGGTTAAAAAGAGAAATACGTACTACTCCGAAACGATAACACCTAGAAACTTGAAAAATGGTATGAAGGTGTCTTATATGTCGTAGGAAACCGGTATGAAGGGATTTTTGGAAATTCCCACGGGAACGGGAGTAAACGGAATCTCACGCCTTTTTTATCCCCGACGGGGTAGGCAGAGGCAATTTCTGTAGTAATCGATGTTTCTTTGTAAAGTAGCGTATGAAAAATAAAAATCAGTCCAAAAAATTGTTTCTTGTTCATTATTTTAACTACACTTTCAATATTTGCACATAATTTTAAAGGACCATGTATATCAAGCAATAAACTCAGAATCAATTCTGTGCCCTGTGAATTTACTCAGGATGTATTCCTTCACCGTAGAGCTTGTGATAGATATGCACCTAAGTTTCGAGCTACACTACAAACAGAGATATTAGTATAATATTGTCTAAAATAAGCTTTAATACGTACGCAATTCGATCCATTTTCCTTCGCTCTGCTTCAATATCACTACCAGTATGATGTCACAGTTATAAGTGCGAGAGTTTATATAACTGTATAAACTAGTTTTGCGTCGTGACTATGTTTGAATGCTTTCATTAAGGCCTGGTTCACACTGCATGGTTTTCTGCGCATACGTTGTAGCTACTGTAATAATAATAATAATATAATCTCACGCCTTTTTTATCCCCGAGGGGGTAGGCAGAGGTATTCCATTACTGGATATACCCACATTTCACGAGATATATTGGACCCCTAAACGTGATAGGTGGTGAGCCCATCGCCAGACCGGGTCTGTTTACACATGTCTCAGAATTAATTCTGAGACCTGCGGGTTTCCTCACGATGTTTATAGCTACTGTATATTGGTGAAAAATGGGTAGTTCCAGAAGTGGAATTACTCTGCCGACCGCCTCGATTATTATTATTCTTATTTTAGTGAAATATTAAGCTACCACTATTTAATTTAATAAGTAACAAGTATTAAAACTATAGGGGTCCAAAGAATATCTCGTGAAAAGTGGGTATATCCAGAAATGGAATACCTCTGCCTACCCCTTCGAGAATATAAGGCTTAAGATTATGTATTTCATTTTTATTTTTATCAAACTATATTTCCAACTATAAACAGAGTTACCATGCAATGTTTTTTTTAAATTTGCCGCGTTTTTCCAGTCTCATCTTTCAGTAGCCAGACTTAGTTAAGTACATTTTTGTTTTGACAGATCGTAAAAGTGACTCGTTTGTCTATGCAGTCAAATACCTTATTGTTTTGTTTGCGTTACAGCCTGTGTGTTCTGTGCCTTACTTTTGTTTGTATTAAGATTTTCCAATTAAAGGAAACAATAAGAATATAATAGTAAACAGTTTTGGTGGAATCACAAAACATCCGCTTATAGGAGGAGCTTGTTTTTTAAAATCGGTCCAGTACTTTTGAGTTTATTTGTAACAACATACAATAATACAAATCTTTCCTCTTTATAATATTAGTATAAGTATAATGTAATAAAAGTATAAGTATAGAAGTACAGGAAAAAATCTAAAAATATACATTTGTAATTAAATCATAAAAAATATAATATGTACAGTCCATGAAACTTTACAGTTGTAGTGCGATTCTGACCTCTGAGGCGATTGTAATAAGTTCAATGTGTCAAGCTCCAAGTGCTCTTGACTGTACCTATATCACAGAAGAAGTAATAGTACTACGTACAGAAGGTAACAAATTCCCTGTTTAGGTACGTCAAACGTGCCTAAATGTGGCCATCTCTTTCTATCGCATGCAACGCGCTTTATCGGAGGCGGAGCTTTAGATCTAGGGTTGCCGGCAGCTTGACCCATTAAATTATACGTTAGTAGTAGTAGTTAGTATAAGAGTGTATTTTACCTACGATATTACGATTATTCTTTATTTAGGTACTAAAGACCACCCAACTACACAAAAGCTGTGTAATTTGCCTTTAGGTTATGTTATGAGTTCAAAACTGCCTGTTTCTGCGACGAAGACATACAACTGGGTTATCTACATACATACATTATATAATGTAAAGAAAAATAGTTTATTAAAATTCAATATCTATACAACCAATGCGCAGCAACCACTAATAGACCGCCGGGTGGCGGCCGGCCGCATGTACCTGTAGCGGCGCGATGACGTCACGCAATGTGCCTCCCCTGCCTATATCTAGATTAATTTTGTCTCAGATACGTGATCTGGACTTTGAATCAGCTGGTGACCGACGAGTACGTGCTGGTCTACCTCCACGGCAGCGCTGGGAAGAGGATGCCGTCTTTTAGGTGGCTGCAGGAGTGTTACAAGCTCATCGACAGAAGGTGAGAGTTCATAGTTCTACCATTTCCATTATATGTTTATACAATCATCATCATCATCAACCCGTAACAGCCCACTGCTGAGCTAAGGGTCTTTCCTTGCACATGAGAAAGTATGGGCTGTAATCTCCCATGATAAGCTAGATGATAAGCTAGTGGCCACTTAACAGTCTGAATTTTTCAAGCCATCCAAGGGTATCTGACATGGCTTAACTACTTCCATTGTGCGTAAACACAACGAAAACCGGGACCAATAATTTAACGTGCTTCCGAAACACGAAAGTGCTCGTAATATAAATGCCAAATTGATTTTGCCGAACTCTGCAAGAAAATGTTATCGAATCTCTACCTGCACCAAAATCAAGGCAAATAAATACCATTTCATTTCACCATCTATAGCGTTTAGGGGTCCAAAGAATATACTGGTGAAAGTGGGTATTTCCAGAAATGGAATACCTCTGCCTACACCATGGGGGATAAAAAGTGTGAGATTACTAATTTTTACTTTTTCATAGGTTACGCAAGAGTCTGAAGCATTTGTACCTGGTCCATCCCACTTTCTGGCTGAAATCTATCGTGATACTGACAAAACCCTTCGTCAGGTGAGTTCACACTGTTTTTATAGGGTTCCGTACAATACCCTAACTAGAGAATATTTTGATTACTATGATTTTGTAAAAAATCGATTACTTACATAAGAAACGATTTTTCTCTTTTCAATTTAAATCGATTAATATTAATTAAAAAATCGAAAATGGACACTCGATTTTACGGAAAAAGTAACCCATGAATATCAAAATCGATTATTTTCCACATCCAACTTTACAGTGATAAATTATACATAGCTAAACAAAAAATTTAAAAACCCACCGACACAAAAAATCTATATTAACATAAACGGCTGAACAGATTTTCTTGCAAAGAAAACTCTCGATCGAGTTACCTTTCAACACAAAAACTAGTGTCCGACCGAAACTGGTTTTCCGGCCGAAACCGAAACCGAATGTTCGGCCGTGGCTTCAGTTTCGGCCGAAACCTAAACCGAAACTCACGTACAAGTATAAAATTCCTTAAAATACTGAAATTTGGTGTATTTTACCAATAATTTTGTATTAATTAGGGCATGAAATGGAAATAAATACAGTATATTAATTTTGTTGTTATAATTTATTTAATCACTATCATCACTACATAGTATAAAACAAAGTCGCTTTCTCTGTCTATATCCCTATGTCCCTTTGTATGCTTAAATCTTTAAAACTACGTAACGGATTTTGATGCGGTTTTTTTAATAGATGGAGTGATTCAAACTTTCGGTCGGACACTAACAAAAACACAAAATCGGTTCAGCCGTTTGAGAGCTACGAGCGAACAGGCAGACACACAGACACGCCGAAACACACGTCAAACTTATAACACCGCTCTGTTTTTCGTCGGGTGTTAACAATAATAAATTTGGTTACTTTTTAGTCCAAAATGCTGACAAAAAGCTAGTATTCCGTAATTATTTATTTACTAACATTTTCCAGCTCAAAATTCTTCCGCAAACTGAGCTACGTACGAAGATTGGCCGAGTTGGCGGAGATAGTCCCAGTGGAGCCCAACGCGATCCCAGAAATGGTCAAGCAATTTGATGCCAGGCAATAGTCAGTAATACAACTAATAGAACTTAAGACTTGAGTACAGAGGGGGGTATTGGGTTCAATTCTGCTTTACAGCGACTAAACTTATTTTAGTTTACTCCTGTCATTTTCTTTCTCCTAAAAAGAAAAGAGACGAGAGATATTTAGTCCCGTCAAATTAAAATGAGTCCTGTCACTAAAGCATTTCATAACGTGTTTAGTGCATAAGTAAATAAGTCACGACTAAAATACAGCCTCTGACAGGACTAAATTCAGTAGGTTATCTACCCCTTTTCTTTTTTGACGTGACAACGTTTATTAATTCGATGGAGCCGGCTGCATGCACGAAAAAGTATGACGTATGCGGCGTTCCAGTGCGAGCGAGAGCGCGCAACGAGCGACAAAGAGGCACAATCCATGCCATCAGTATTTTCTTATGACGTTGTCACGTTCAACTATCTTTAGTAAACCGACTTTACAGACAAGGGGGCGTCCATAAATTACGTGAGGTGTTTTTTTAAATTTTCTGCCCCTCCCTCCCCCCCTGGTGAGATGTCGTGAGATTTTATTCAACCCCCTCCACCATCCCCGAATCTCACGTGAGATTTTTCAAAATGTGAGTTTCATACGTAAACGCGTTGGATTGTTATTGTAAAAAGAAAAAAACAAATTTGCATAGTCCTTTTATTTACGACTAGTTAAGACTAGTAATCAATATTACAATCTGGATTAAATAGACCAAAATAGTATAATTTTTTTTTGTTTCAATCAGAAAAAAAATTGCGTGATATTTGCCGAGACCCCCCCTCTCTCCAACGTAAGATTAGATGAGATTTGACTCGACCCCCTCCCCCCCTTAAACACCTCACGTAATTTATGGACGCCCCCAACCGATTTTTTTTTGAGGTAAGACAACGACAAGTCCTGTCGTTGTCTTACCTCAAAAAAAATCGGTTTAGTTTAGTCCAAACTAAAATAAGTTTAGTCGCTTTAAAGCAGAATCGAACCCATTATCTCATCTGCCTCGGTAAATTAAAAAAATAAAGAATGAGTAAAAAACTTCCATCAACCCCGGTGATAATAACGGGGTAAAATACAGAGATTGAATGCCATCGGCCTCATCAACAGAGAGAGAAGGAAATACTCTCATAAAAGTGAGTACTAGATAAATGTTTGTACTGGCTTTATGTATAAATCTGACCATCTAAATATGTATGTACAATTGTAGATTATTAGGTCGTCGGGATTTCAGACAATTAAAACTTTCAATTGAATAAAAAAAACTGTAGTTAAAAAAATATACTTAAAAATGTCACTAGTCTAATAACAAGGCACTCTAAACTCGTCCATGGAGATTGGCTGAATGTAAACAGCAGCCCATCTCCACCGACAAGTTGCTGGTTCCAAATTCAGTACCCAGAGAACAACCAGCAAGAAACTCAAAGGCCACTTCATTTCTTACTAATAATTTATGATTTCAATTTATTAATAAGTAGCGGATGCCCAGCGGCGTTGCCCGCGTGCATTCCGTTTATTCCCGTTCCCGTGGGAATTTCCGAAAATCCCTTCATAGAGGTTGCCTACGACATTTAAGACACCTACATACCATATTTCAAATAGCGGGTGCCCAGCGGCGTTTTCCCGCGTGGATTCAGTTTATTCCCGTTCCCGTGGGAATTTCCAAAAATCTCTTCATACCGGTTTCCTACGACATCAAAGACACCTAAAAATGGTATATTTTTCAAGATTCTAGGTGTTATCGTTTCAGAGTACTACGTATTTGTCTTTTTAACCAGTTCGTATATTTTCCCGTGGGAATGAGATATTTTCCTGGAATATTCTATATGTATAGATTATGATTAATATCCTTCTCTCTCAATGTTCTCCCTCTAGCATACATCCATTCCTTTCACTCTATTTCTTTCTTGAAAGCATAAAACTCTCGTCAAGAAAACTCCTTTCCTATGTTAATATTTTTAATAACATATAAATTCCTTCTCTCTTTATTGAGGGGGTAAAATTACCATCGGGGCAGTTGGGATAATACCCGGAGAAAATAGGCGCAGAATATCACAATCGCCAAATGTCATTTTGTAAATTTAATCAAATGAGATAAATCAAAATTGAAAAGAGCTTGGGATATATGTTTGCACAGTGTATCTACTAATATTATACTGGAAGTTTTTTTTTACCCTCTGGTAAAAAGAGAGCGGTACGTACACGAGATTTAAAAGTATTAAAATAAATAAGAATAAAATAAATAATCTCACGCCTTATATTCCCGAGGGGGTAAGCAGAGGTATTCCTTTCTGGATATACCCACTTTCCACGAAATATTCTTTGGACCCCTAAACGTGATAGGTGGTGAGCCCATCGCCGGACTGGGTCTGTTTACGCATGTCTCTGAATTATTTCTGGTACCTGCGGGTTTCTTCACGATGTTTTCCTTCACCGACGATTTAGTTATATATTTTATTTTAAAGAAATTTGCCATTTTTTTCTAAAGACTACAACTTTCTTATAAATTTTTAAACATCTCTTTTTCGTATGACGACTCCACAGTTTTAACTGTGATTTCGTCATCCTGACACTGAATGTATTCATATATATACTTATATTCTGAGAGAGTAAAACAAACATTAATATTTGGCAGTTGTGATGGTCTGCACCTATTAGGTAGCAAAAAAATACATAAACACCTTCATTGATTTGAGGGTAGTTCAATTTTATTCATCATTTATTCACACCAATTCCATATCCTGTTTCACGCGCTACTTCAAACTGTGTATCATTATATAAAGATAAATTATTTATAGGTATGTCAAGCTACCAGTCCATAATATAATGTCTAAAGTATTTACATGAAATTACATAATGTACCTACGATGCACTGACGTAGCATGTAATATGACAAGTTTTGTAAGCTTTTTACTTGCTACTTAGTCACGCGAATTTTAAATTAGTAAATAACTTTCAGAGGTGTTAAAAAGAGAAAAAAAACACGTTATTGTGCGTAAGTACTTATAGCTAGATGAATGTCAATTGCACAGAATTCTTTTAAGTTTAATAGCCTATGAAGACACTTAGGTATTACAGAATAATACTCAACTTTTCTTGAGCACAATTTGAAGAAGACGGGATTAGGCTCACAATGCCACATTCGCAAAAATTACACGTTCGAATTTCGCAAAATGTCACATTCTCAAATTGTCACAATGCAAAATGTCACATTAGCAAAATATAATTTTCTCAAAATGTCACATCCTCGAATGATTTTTTTTCTTTTGAATTTTGTTATTTTCTTAATATGTTTTTGGCAATTTATTAGTGTGGCATTTTGCTAATGTGGAATTTTGCTATTGTGGCATTTTGCGAAAGTAGCATTTTGCGTCAATGTGTCATTTTGCGAATGTGGCATTGCGCCTAATCCTACGTTGCGGCGTATATAGCAGCATCTCTTTCTGAAGGCTCTCAAATGGAGTTCTTAACTTAAGTACAGATCTTCACGTGCGCACACTTCTAAAGATATGTTGCTATAAGTGTCGCATAAGGCTGTCCACTTTCACCTTCAAAATGTCCTTAAGCGGGGATTTGTACTAAAGTAATATCTGAGTATCTGATACTTGTGTCGCAGTTATTTTATACTTTACGTAATCAAGATAACATCTGAAATGAGTTCGGTGCAATTAGCGGGGATGTCTTTGATTATTTTAGTCGTGTTCACGCACAATCGAAGTCGTTAAGCCATGTCACATATGATAAAAAAAACATGGTAAAAATCAACAATTCCGCGGTGGGCTCGTGTGGGATATAACGCCTCATACAGCAGTAGCAGCAGTGGGCTGTTGTGGGTTGATTTCTTTGGTCAGTATTGTTACACCATTTCGAAAACGATATAAATAAAAATATTTATGTAATAAGTTAAATTGCCATGTTGTTTAGAGAAATGTGTTTGTAAATATAATGTATAATATAATTAGCAAATGTTTAACTGCGAATAGATGTCCCTTTTCCACGCATAACTGTGTAGTGCGAGTAAAAGAGACAGTATGCAGTAGTTAGTCAATAAACGTGTACAACGAATATTATAAAGCGTTTTGTATAAGTGTATTTTTTAAGTGTCAGTATTTATATAAGTGTGTATAACACTTTTTTTTCATAACACACTTATAAATTTATGTGCTACTGCTTGTGTGCATAGATTTTACTCTTGCCTTAGATATTAATATTTATTTTCCAATATTTCTTTAGAAAATGCTTCCTATGTTTATATCTCATTTATTACGCTAAAACAAAAGTAAGTTCTTATAATTTGCCATATTATTAAGTTATTTTAAGATTAATCTCAGTATAGCTTTAATTTACGTTTAAAGTTTAAATTTAGAGCTTGCATTTAGGATACGAAACGCAATTTTTTTGAATGTTATTATATCCGGTGCTGTAATTTTGAAGTATTTTTTGCATGATTTTAGTTTTTGTAATATTTTTTATGTATTGACGATAATGTAAGCGGTCTGTGGTCTCTTTGAACCTTTCGAGTATTAAACTAACCGGAGACGCCACTGACAGGCGTTCCCCTCTGCCAAAAAAAAGTGTCGGTCAACGCGCACACCTGTTAAATACAACTAGTTTTTTTGAGTTCACGGAGTGCTTGGATTGATTAATGTATTTGTGTGCATCTAGTTCAAGCTAGCGTTTAATTGTTTTGTCAAAAAATGCGTTTGTTTTAACATTATTTGTGTTTGTTTCCTCGTCCCCCTTGCAGAAATTGGCTGACTTTTTTGCAAAGGAACTAGTGCGCGTGACGTCTCCTGTTGGTTTAATACTCAAAGCTTCTAAAGATGTTAATCCATATTTTCCTATATTTCTTTTACTTTCTAAGAATACAATTTTAAATATGGCAACAAATTCGCCTGTCGGCCGCCTCGCTCTCCCATCTCACAGCCAAGATCATTTCTTAGTAGTAAAATTTTACCAATTTCTATACATACATACATATGCTCACGCCTTTTTCCCGAAGGGGTAGGCAGAGACAACAGCCCGCCACCTGCTACGATCCTGGCATACCTCACGTGCCTCATCCACATCCATCAATCGGTTCATACAAGCTCGTCGGTTTCGGGTACTCTTTATCTGGCCTTTTTTCAATACATCGCCGATCTGATCGATGTAAGTACGCCTAGGTCGCCCTCTGCCGACTCGGCCACTCACAATCCCCTTATATATTTGTCTCGTTAGACGCCTTTCATCCATATTCAATTTCTATATTCGCACATTAAATTCCTACTTCACTAAAGCGTACCTACTTATGTGAATAAAAAGATATTTTTCGACAACACTTGTAGAATTAGATGAATATATCAAAGAATAATAGTTTTAGAATGTTGTGTGTAAGTGAAATGAGTATTTAGAATAAATGTTAGGTACAATTACGAGTATATCGACCTTTTTTCATTGTCCTAATACTTTACATGGGTTTGAAATGATGAACACTCAGCTATTTTCAGGTGTTCATCTATAATATTCCAAATGATCACTCAAAGTGCATTTATTGCAAGCTTATCCATATAAACAGCATTATTTTAATTGCTCTCTTTTTAAGATTGTAGGTTCTATGTAAATTTGTAATTTCCAGAATTTGTCAGTTGAAACTAAAGTAGACTAGTTAGTGATTTAAATATACTAGTATTTAAATCTCTTTGATTTTTAATATAATTTAACGAGCAATTTAAAAAGCTAATGATTTGTCCAAAAACTAAATTAATTTTAAGGCAACGGTTAAAAATACTTTCAAAAAAGTTATTTTTTTTTTCAATTTCATTGTTTCGTTTGTATATAATATTTTACTTTTACAAAAATAAATAACGCATATCTACATATTGTTACTGTATTTCGACAATGAAAAAGGGTAAAACGGCACAATAATAGATGTGTTTGAAGTAAGTAGATAAATAAATCGCTTTAATTAAGAATAAAAGACAGTTTTGTAACATTCCTTTTTGCTAGAACTGGAAAAATGCTGTTTGTCGAAACAGCATTTCAAACTATTTATTGAATTTTTTTATGTTCAATAAGCAATCATTTATAGCTTTAAGTATGTTTAGAAAACAAATAGATTTAAATATATGATGCATAGAGCGGCAATTAGGAATATTTTCATACAAAAACTTTGATCTCAAGCGACAGTTCAGTTTTTGACTAATAAAAATGTTTGTTAAAAAAACAATTAATATTTTATTATTTTATCGTTGTAAAAATACAGTTTTTTTATTAGTCTACAGTGGTACCAGTAAAATGAAAAAATGTGAACTGTCACCGAACCTATGCTACGTGAAATAGACTTATTACCACTAGGTAATAAGACTAATAAGTTTTGGATTACGATTTTGTTCGCTGTGTGGCCGCTCTGTCCTAGTATATTTAAATAACAATTTAGTTGCACCAGTTACTAATAGGATTATTTACGTACATTTTTCAAACCACTGGTTTTAGAAAAATTGTCTCTGATAAAAAAAATATGTATTAATTGGATGTTGAAAACATGAGTTATTATTAAAACGATATAGTAAAAGTACGCGTTTTATTTCAGTCTCCAGTTCAGTAGTGTCATCACAATATGAATCTTTGAGGCGGCAGAATGCCAAATTCTTAAAATGTCAAATAATCGCAAAATGTCCAATTTTCGTGCGCATCTACATTAAGGTGACCCGGGGGGTTGTATCTAAACAACAAAAAGATGTATCTTTGAGTTGTTATAATTTTATCATTTTATATCTTACAGTAATATTTTGCGAATAAATCTCTCACACGTTTATCTGACTTTTCAGATTAATAATAGAAACTATCAAAAAACTTTTAGGTTAGCGGTAAAATAGCTGAAAATTGAAAAAAGTGACGAAAGCTACAATAGCCCCACTCTAGGGGCTATTGTATCTATCGCTTTTAAATCTTTTGTGGTAAGAGCTACAATTGTCTAGCCAAGTTGCTGAATTCCATTTTGTTATTATTTAAATGATTTTAAATCTTAGCTATCTAATAATAGGGTGTAATATGCTATTAAATTATTTTGAATATGAAAACGGCGCTATTGTAGCTTTTTACTGCTAAGATAGTGTTGGGATGTAGTGATTGTGTAATGTCGATATTTTCAGAGTATTTTTTCAGATTAGGTTTGTAGTGACGAACCATCTAAAAATAAATAAATAGGTTAATAACAATTAAATTAAATAAAACAAGTATCTAAGGGAAGCTCCCATACAACAGACATGATTGTTTTGCCGTTTTTATAAAAAAACATTTTGTCATCAATCATCAAATGCTCTATGGGAGAAAATTTAAACTGTCTAACTATCACGGTTCATGAGATACAGCCCGTTATCAATATCGAGCTAAAACGTCGTTTTTTGTATGGGAGCCCCCTTAAATATTTATTTCATTCTGTTTTTTAGCATTTGTTGTTATAGCGGCAACAGAAATACATCATCTGTCAAAATTTCAACTGTCTAACTATAACTGTTCATGAGATATAGCCTGGTGGCTGACAGACAGACAGCCAGCAGAGTCTTAGTAATAGGGTCCCGTTTTTTACCCTTTGAGTACGGAACCCTAAAAAAAACTTTCGAATTTATTATATTAAGGGGATTATGAATATATATATATATATATATATATATAATATTATAGACAATTATTCACATCTGCTTTTTAAAATTACGATACACTGACAGACAATTTCTGTAAACTTGAAACATCACTAGTAAATTTTTACTCCATACTAAAATGTACGGGGCTATTGTATCTAACCTCTAGGTACATTTACCCCGCAACAGAATTTTGGTGAGGCTAATGTATCTACGTGAATAAATCCAGATAATAACAACACAGGATAGATAAATAATCTCAGTTTTAAAAGTACGTTTCACCATATAACTACTTACTGTAAATTTTCAACGGAAAACCACTGCACAGTATTTTTTTCAGAATAAAATCGGAAGACAGTCTTCTGGCAAACACAACGTAAAATGGCCGAAAAAGAACATGGCGTTGTAAGGACGCCAACCGACGGCTCAGTGGCGCCACCTCCGATAATACCAATACATTTTTTGTTCCTCCATCAGTTTATAGATGTCTCAATACACAAATATCTAACAGGAAATGAGTTAATAAGAACAGATACAATATCCCCCCAGCTACAATAGCCCCGGGTCACCTTATATAGAGGAAAGTTTTTTTTTTGGTTTGTTTGAAATGCATAGTTCTATTGTTATGCATTATTCTTTAATTTCTATATTGACAATTCTTAAAAGTAGTTTCATGTTCATAGACAATTAATAATTCTGTGAATAAAATTAAACTAATAATCATAATTTAAAATAAACTAACCTTTTTTTTAAATGTTTACCCTCCGTTGTATCCACGAGCATCCCGAATGTAATACATTTCCGATCGCTATTAAGTTAATGTTAGATTTCCTAGGAAAAGTATGGCGGACTACCTAGAAGCTTTTAAAAAGTATTTCTAATAAAAACTTATTAAACTATTTTTTTTTTCAAAGTATAATATACCATACCTACTTCTTTATAGTCAATTTAGGCCACTCGCCAGCTCTGTAGCTCCAAGGTTCTGATGTCAATCTTACAACTCGTCAAGAGTGAATCGGGGGAACAACAAGCGAATGCCTCGTTCCCCAGGGGGACCAAGTCTGTAGCGATTCATAATAACGGGTCTTGATCTATAATCACGGGTCTTGATCTATAATCACGGGTCTTGATCTATAATCACGGGTCTTGATCTATAATCACGGGTCTTGATCTATAATCACGGGTCTTGATCTATAATCACGGGTCTTGATCTATAATCACGGGTCTTGATCTATAATCACGGGTCTTGATCTATAATCACGGGTCTTGATCTATAATCACGGGTCTTGATCTATAATCACGGGTCTTGATCTATAATCACGGGTCTTGATCTATAATCACGGGTCTTGATCTATAATCACGGGTCTTGATCTATAATCACGGGTCTTGATCTATAATCACGGGTCTTGATCTATAATCACGGGGTCTTGAACTATAATCACGGGTCTTGATCTATAATCACGGGTCTTCATCTATAATAGGAATTAAAAATAAATAATCTCACGCCTTCCATCCCCGAGGGGGTAGGCAGAGGTATTCTATTACTGGATATACCCACATTTCACAAGATACATTGGACCCCTAAACGTGATAGGTGGTGAGCCCATCGCCGGACCGGGTCTATTTACACATATCTCAGAATTAATTGTGAGACCTGCGGGTTTCCTCACGATGTTTTCCTTCACCGTCGAGCTACTGATAAATATGTGCGAAGTTTTTGAAAAACTCATTGGTACATGCCAGGATTCGAACCCGAGCCTCACTGATTTTCGGCCGGCTCTTTAACCGTAACCGTATCACTGCTCTCTAATAAGAATTGTACTGTGTATTTTTGTCTGTTACACAATAACTTATGGTTACCACTGGTTATCTCTGTAGTTCAGTGGCTCTCAAGGGTTATATAAATTTTAGTGGTGCACTTTACATAGGTAGTAAAAGACGAATTAAAAAAAAACAACCAAAATGTAGTTAAATTGTTTATTATATCCAAGTGAGACATACATTACAATGCCCGACTAAGTTACATACAACTTAGCGCCTAAGCTACGCTCCATAAAATCTCAAACGATATTAACAAAACAATAGTTAAATACCAAATCGAATTCATACAAACGAAATTAGTACGAAAATAATAGTGAATTTTTTATTTGGTTTTGAAGAACTATTAATAAAAAAATCTACGAATAATACGCGTACTCTTACAATCTATTATTAATATAATTTATACAGAAATAAATGACAATGTTATGTGTTATTAAAACATAAACTTTTTTTTTTTATGGCACTGACACATGTACTTCTCTTTTCAACACAGGACAATATTTTAGAGAGATAGGTGACAAGTAATCCCCAAGTGCCAGACCCAAAATCTACGAAAAATATTCATTGTCCATGTTTAAGTAACTATTAATTTCTCTCCGACATCAACTAAAACAGACGGGAAAAAAGATATATGTACCTATTTTGGCTTAAAAATAACCTGCCTTCTTCATAAATCTGCCGGACATTGAATAATAGGTAATTTATGTAAATATCATTATTATAGCTACACATCATAAGCACAATACATTTATATAAAGTATGATTTATTATTAAAAGATTAAATATTTCTTTCATACAATTATTATCGTTAATTTAATTTAATAAGACACGATTTAGCCTGACTTTATTCCTTAAGCGAACATAAGTAGAATTCCCAAGAACTGTATACGTCCTAGAGCTTTCTACAAGAACGACTTGAAATAATATACAAATTATATATTTATGTACAAATATATGCAATATATACTTTCATTTCAAATACTGTCATCTTACATTGTATATGACAATGTGAAGACAGTTTGTGTTTTATATATCTTTGTGTAAACACAAAATATAGTTTTTTTGTATATTACAAAAGGCGCCATTATATAATATCTACGTAACACTAGTATATAAAGACTAATCTATCAGAATTGGTGTTTTATACCTTCAGTGGACGAAATGCTTCGCAGGGCATCTCTATTCTAAAACTGTATACCATAAAATATAATATGATAATATAATTATTGTAAAAAACAAAAAATAAAAAGATATATTTATACAAAATAAAGAGTTTGAGAGCTGCAAATTAAGGCACATAACACTTCTCAGTAATTAAGACAATTCGTGGTATATAGCTACTTATATAATTATATACTCGAGGCATATACTTTGCAGGTTGCTCACGCAACTTCCGTCGAAGAGATGGTCACTATTTCGCTATAAAAACAAAAGTCATACATTTTTAAAATTAAAATGCAATATCAGGTTAATTGTTACGTTAAAGTTAAATATTTTGTTACGTATCATGCTTCAAAACTTTTAATATTAGATATTATTTCTACAATTGTATCAACCAAATAAAATTGTTATCTTTCTGTAATAGTCACCATTATTCAATTATAAACCGGTGGCATAATATAATCTCAGAAATACAGTATTATCAAAAAACTAAATATCAAAAACTTTTAATAATGTATAAATGTATGAGGTATATTTTTGCTTTGTCTGAGAGTATGTTAGCCACTAAGTTACTTAATATATCTTAATTCATTAAATATACATTACAATCCTAGTATATAATATTAATTATATTAGCGAGTACAGTTAGTTTTAAGTAATATATAGTTATAAAAATTGCACCGACGATCACTACGAAATACAAGATTGTAATCTACAAAAAAATCACATTATATATTTTTTACAATTATATTATATATACACTTATAATATGGCGGCAATGGCACAATTTACAGTACCTTTCTTTAGTTTTCATCAAGTTTAATTCTTTTTTCTATATTTAAACTTCGTTAAAATTCAATTATAAAATCAAACAAAAAGTTATATTAATTATGTTTTTTAACATTCCAAGGCACATATTATATGAAATAAATAACTCTTCTTAATGGCACGAGGGCGTTTGGCGATTTCTTTATCATAAATAGCTACGCGCACATGTTATCTATTTACTAAATAATTGAACTCTTTATATAAATAAAGATCTACTATGAAAAAGAAAAAACTATGAAAAGTGGGTACCTATATCTAGAAATGGCTTGCCTTCCCCCTCGGGGATATAAGGCCTGAGATTTTTTTTTTATGAAAGATGAAGAAGATTGGTAAAAAGTGCAGTTTCTAAGTAAATTTATGTGTGGATAAGTGAATTGTAAGTACGTACCTACTAATTCAGAATTTTTAGTTATATTAACTAAAAATCTTTGTTTTTTTACTTATTGTTAGCTTCTTAAGTTTCTAGAGGCACTGTCCTACATATTTTGAATAAATAGCTTTGTAAATACTTATATGCTTTAAATAAGTACCCTAAAACATTTATTTCGAGACTTGAGACACGAGAAAAACATACGTTGATTCGTGGCTGTACGCGTAGCTAAGAAATCTCAAGAATATAGTTATAAAATCTTAAATTTTCGTCATAAATACATAATATAATATAAAAAGGCATTTGGTGTAAGGAACCCCGCGGGGCGAGCACTTCGTGAATTCTTGGACATGTTATTGACTAATCGAAATTTTGGAAATAAATAATAAAGACTATAATTATTCGTATTTCCATATTGAACCGTGTAATTTTCATCTGTATTAAAATTATGGTTCAAAATTCCTAAATATAAAAGATTCAGTAAAAGGTAAAAGCTACTCTAGATGAGGCGCGGTAAAGTGCCATTTAGTTCGCACCTATGACATGGACAAGAAAGATGTCAATAGTGCCAAAATATATGTGTCTTATGTCACTGTCAAACTGACACTAATGACGTCTGCTTATCGAAGATGTCAGCGTTAGCCAATAACACGTCCAATGAACGAGAAAATCTCAATAGAATCCATTAAAAATTAACCACCATAGAATTAGTATTTATGGAACTTTTTCTTATAAAATTCATCTCCTAAGGCATGGTTGAGGTACCATGTTAGCACCGCAGATTTTTACAATTAAATCTAAATTCATGGTATCTGTGTTTTAATATGAATTGAGTGTGTGTCCATTCTTGGGTGATCTTTATGGGTAACTTTTAATATTATTACCATAATAACAATTGCTAAAATCAAGGCACCAATTGTTTGAATATAGAATTAGATAGGGTACAATTTGACCCTATGCTATGCCAAAGTAGACAAAGCCAAGGTAAAAACTAGAGAATTAGATGTCTGTTTACATTTTACCTTCTACAGAGGTGCAATTTTTTTGCTATTTCAATTCACATCAAAACAGAAACGACCACAAAATCGCATAACCTAACCTAAATACATAACTATAATATCGTGCAACTGTAAGCGTTCACACACATCTAACTATCAACCTGTCAACTTCGACAGGTGATATTGACAAGCAGCCACAGAAGCGACAAGACAGTACCTTAAAAGTTGCCGAATTTCTTCGTTACAGTTGAACTAGACTCCGACTTGTGCGAGCTGGTCATCACTGACTTCCTTTCAATGGTCTCCGATGTTATTGTTTGCTTCGAGAACTTTTTGTCCAAGCTGTCGATCTCCTTGACCAATTCCGAGGGTTTTTTCACCTTCGTCACACTGCTGGTGGCCTGGTAGTCCGAGGATTGGAACTCAGAGGGTCGCATGAAGGAGCGACTCGTATCGGAAGACAGTTTGGAGTCGAGAGTGTTGAATCTGGAGTCTAGAGTGCTGTACCTCGAGTCGTTATCGAACTTCGACAGCTCGTCGATTCCCTCCAGTTTTATAGGCTCGTATTTGGTATTCGTTGTGGTTATATTGACAGGGGAAGAGCTGTAGATCTTAGTCATGGTCACCTTTTGGGTACCATTGGGGATTTCTTTCACCTCCGTGGTCGTTTCCTCCATATAATTCGGCCCGCCGTAGCTGTGGGCTTCTTTGCCGTAAGGTGAGGAGATCCTCTCGAACTCCGGTGTGGGCACTTTGACTAGATCCGTGGATGCGTTTTTAGAGAATTCCGAATGTTGGCTGTATTGGTTGAACTCTGACTTTTCGAATTTCGAAGGCGTTGATGACGAGAAGGGGGATTTGACTTCTTCCCTGGACACCGTTTTGGTAAACTCTGTCTTAGGGTAGCTGGAATACGACTCGCTTTTGACTGTGAATTCGGACTGTTTGACACCTCCAGGTATCGCTTCCGTCGACTTCTGGTGTTCGGAGAACGTTTGTCCGACGCCGTCGAAGGGCTTAGGCGACTTGTGGAGCGAGGAGTAGATCGGCTCTTCAAATTTGAGATCTCTGGCGTTGAATTTAGGGCTCAAAGGAGTTTTAGGGGGATCATAACCGAATTTATCTTGCGTGTAGTACTGTGACTGCGTCTCATATTGCCTCTCCTCCGTCTTGATAGGCCGTGGGGTGTCGTACAGTCGCGTCTCGTAGCTGCAAAACGTTCTCGTATTACTGTTGGTTAGTCTCTCCGACGACCCCAGACGATGCCATGCCATGCGTTGGTTAGTATGTGAATTAACGTGAGCACAAGATTAAAGTAAGAAGAAAGAGAGATGGTCTATGTTAGTTTGATGCGCGACTGATCTTTTTGGATGTAACTGGAATGATTTGAATCAATGACGGTGCCAATGGCCTACCCCCGGTGGTTGATAATAAGAACCGAAACGAACCCAGATTTAGGTACTAGCGTTGTCTTCGTACTTAAGAAGCGAGACGCGTCTCGGCGGGGGCGGTGGCGGCTTCTCCCGCTTGTAGTATATCCTGTCGTCCGATACCAAATAAGCTGTTCTCACTTCCGGCAGGTTCAACGACTTCACGACTACCTCCTCTGGCGAGTCTGGCATGCTCCTACGGCCCGCATGCACGGTTAGTTAGGGGAAAAGTTTAGTCATTAGTGACCCGTTATCTGTTAGACCTGGGCTGGTCAAGTGGCATACTACTGGAAGATTCTAGAACACGCTAGAAACATAGGATGACTGTATTTTTATCATATGTAACACTTGCTATGGAAATGTACTGAATACTGATAATAAGATTCGAGAACACACTAGAAACATAGGTGGTTGATTGTATTTTTACTGAATACTACTCTGTGATGTGATGTTTGAAAACAGCTAAAAATGTCCTCTAAAGAGGAACCATGTGGGACAGTGACTAAATGAGAGGCCACATTCCCTCTCTGGATAGCTAGGCTGATCCTTTGACAAAGATAGCTGCCAGCCCTCTAGTCACTTGAAGCCTCGACCAAATGCACTGATAGCTTCCGGACCCCACACGCTCCAAAGTATAATTATAAGTCTAATTATAGTACTTTAGTTTTGTATAACAAAATTTCTTAAATAAAGAGAAATAGTAGTACGGTTTCCATAGATAGCACTAAATTCAGTTATGCTAATTCATTTTTCGGATAAATTTAAATATGACATTACATACTTTGACATGTCGTCATACTCATAAATTTAATTTTATTGACACTAATAATTTTATTAGTAAACATTTTTATTATAAGTCTAAGTCGAAGTCTAAAAAAAGAAACATCTTTTAATGAATGATTACTGGATACAGTCACCTATGGTATTACGAAAATAGAATAGATAAGTTACGTTCGCCACTTGTCCAGACAATCATGTCAAGTGTTTGTGTTATTTTTCAAGATATGTTCCATTTTTTTTTTTTTGTAAAAATTAATATGTCATGTCAAGTTGCTATTACAGAGTTGCCATACTCCAATAAAATTCCCGATATTTAGAAAAATATTCGAACTTCTCACTCACTAATCAAAATTCCAACTCATTAGGTAAACCAGTGACTGTTGGGTTCTTATTTAAATTTTATTATTCACACTAGCTGTCCCCGCGCGGTTTCATCCGCGTTACCGTTCCCGCGTAGGTCCCGTTCCCGTTCCCGTGGGAATATCGAAATAAAAAGTATCCTATGTTCGTCTCCTGGTTCTAAGCTAACTCCCCACTAACTTTCAGCCAAATCGGTTCAGCCTTTCTTGAGTTATAAATAATGTAACAAACACGACTTTCTTTTATATATATAGATTATACGTTATAAAAGAGCGTGTTTTATGTTCTCATCTATATAGAGGTAGATAGACTATATATTTTATAATGCATCATCTACCCTAGTTCTAATTACTTGGTTATTGAACCCAAGTTTGACTGGAAGAAAAGCAAAATATATATATTTCTTGTATTGTTTAAGTAACTAACCAACGACCGTAGTGAATTTTTTCACTACGGCTCGGTGTAATTTTTCACTACGGCGCGGTGTAATTTTTCACTAAATTAAAGAACGGCGGTGACACGGACCGAGCACATCTCAGACACTGATGGCGTGTTTACCGTGTGATCTGCATATAGCCATGACTTAGCGAGCGAGAGGTTCGAAGGTCCGAGTCATTATTGATGTTGTTACGTTTTTAGTAATAAAAAAACCAATAATCATTAATTCGTTAAAAATAAAATTTGATTATCATATTTAGTATTTTTTAGCATTACTTTTGTTAAGTTAATAGCTATTTATAACGAGAACATTAAATGAAAAAGAATTATAGCATATTGACAAGTAGGTCGTAATAGAAAACAAAACGGGATTTTTCTACACATTCGGATACAAGTATTATATATTAAGTACTACATAACCAAGCTGCAACACACAGTATGTATTAATCACTGTTATATAGTCATATGTACAGAACGATGGGCTTTGGGCAACATTTTGCAATTGACGGACAAAGCCACGCTTTTTATATACAGAAAATAAGCTTTCAACTTACTTATTTTTATTCATCGTTCTGTCATTAGAGTTGTCTC
Source organism: Ethmia dodecea (assembly GCA_963855545.1). Classification (NCBI taxonomy): domain Eukaryota; kingdom Metazoa; phylum Arthropoda; class Insecta; order Lepidoptera; family Depressariidae; genus Ethmia; species Ethmia dodecea. The sequence goes on along the minus strand of OY979463.1, from coordinate 474,687 downwards.
TGCAAACGAAATATAGTTTAATGATCTAGATATTAATTCTAGACAGAGCCACTACCACCTAAGTACCATAAAGGGATATCTAATTTGACGCCGCCATTTAGATTGATAATTATAAAACCAAAATAACTGTTTTGTTCTGTTCTCTATGCGCGGGCGCCATTTTGAGTCCCAATTCAAATCGCAAACGTTAAATGGTAACCAGCCCCCCTAGCCAAGTGGCATTGCACAATCTACACTGGCTAGGGGGGCATATGTCATTTTACGCTGACGATTCAAAGATGGTCTTAGATAGTAAGTAAGCCTACAGATTTAGGTATTCCACTCATGCGCAACAATTTGTATGATATTTTCTATTGATTGTGTTAGTATAGAATCGATCACATAAAGCAGGTAGCATTTTTACAAAAACAATAAAATATATAAACAAATCGATGCATTTGAGTAAGATTTTAAAGTAATTTTAAACATAGTTAAGCATGGTTTGATGCTTTACGGTCTGCGTCCGCATTGGGTGAGATTATGGTGTAGGTTTTATTACAGATTCTCAACAAGTTTCATTATTGAACTGATCATGAATTCAGATACTTGAGAAATGGCGCAAATATCAACTCGGTAACGGATCGATACCGCCTCTGTCCCGAGGCGATACCGATTGGTGTGCGTTGTAAGTAATTTCATACATTTCATACAAATAATACTAAAGGGGTTGAGGTGAGGCGGTGCCGATCCATTTCGGAGTTGATAGTGTCTTACAAGTTAGATATATGAAATGAATGTTACATTCCAATGTTGAATAAAGAATCTTGTTGTAAACCTGTGAATACAATCCAGTCAAATGAAATATATTTAGTACAGGGTGATTTTAGGTATAATAAAAGGTATAATCTCACGCCCTTTTTATCCCCGAGGGATTACTGGATATACCCACATTTCACGAGATATATTGGACCCCTAAACGTGATAGGTGGTGAGCCTATCGCCGGACCGGGTCTATTTACACATGTCTCAGAATTATTTCTGAGACCTGTGGGTTTCCTCACGATGTTTTCCTTCACCGTCAAGCTAGTGATAAATATTTACGTAAGTTTTTGAAAAACTCATTGGTACATGCCAGGATTCGAACCCGAGCCTCACTGATTTTAGCCAGGCTCCTTAACCGTCCGGGCTATCACCGCTCAAAGGGTGATTTTAACCGACGTAAAATAAGCTTCATAATCTATCTACAGTATATTGTGATGAAATATTGTATTATTTTGGCGTAAAGTAATTTTTTTACCGTTCACAAGTAAAGCTTGAAGCTTACATGCTTGAAGGACACTTTATAATCTATAACGTAGCAGAGACTGATGACGTAAGATTTAAAACTTAAATCTCGCTTCGTAGATATAAGATTGAAATTGGCATAACGAACTTCGTCGCTTTGATTTACTTAGAGATACGTTCTGCCGATTTCAGTCGTATATCTATGACGCTACAGTCGAGTTTTAACTATAGTCGTCACTTCGCCACTACTCTGGTCCGAGTTGTGTATTGTCATTTTGAGTAATGAGGATATTTTTATAGTAAGACTTTATATCCTGCATTCTGTATTCCCGTTCCCGTGGGAATTTCGCAGAATCCTTTCTTAGGTTATGAGGTGCGGATATGAGGAATGTACCAGCAAATTTCAAGTTTGTAGCATTTATACTTTCTGAGATTTCATGAATGATCAGTGAGTAAGTGGTATTTCGTTTACCTATAACATGATCAAAGGCTCCGGTCGTAATTCGAACCCGCAACCTCAGAAGGATCACTACCAACCGAACCAAAAGACCAGTTGGAAAATGCTATTGTTTTTGTGATTTATCTTTGACGTAAAGATAACCCAAGTTAAAAAATAGCCCAAAAGTGTATAAGTGTCTTTAAATATACCCCAGTACTCAATGAAACAATTCAAAAAACAGACCTTTTTAAAAATCTCCAATCAGCATCTTATAATAACAAACATATACTATATCTTCATCTTAAATATATATATCGAAAACAGTTTGTTCTGAGGCACTGGTCATAAGTATCCAAGGCACTTCAATACATTCCTCGCATGATCTGTCTCGCTCTATCGTATAAGGTTTTCCGTAAGCGAGACAGAGATAGTTAGTTTAGAAGTATATTAATCATCTGTGGTCCAGCAGCGTGTAAAGAAGCGAATAGAAAATTAGTTAAAAAAAGAAATTATTGTGTTGGTCAAAGTGGAAAATGTATTATTTACAATAACTGGTTGCTAAGAGAATGTAAGTAATGTGAATACATTAAATAATTCAAAAATTGTGAAATAAAGCAATTGCTATCTTAAATATAATATTGTAAAACAGTTTGTTTATAATGATTTTTAATGATTTATAACCGTTAAATGCAAATAAATTATCGTTAATAGTTTTTTGTAATAGTGTTTCTAAAAAATACTGTCACGCTTTATCTCCAAAAGGGTCGGCAGAGATATTCCATTACTAAGAATACCCACTTTTCACCAGTTTTGTATTTTTATTAGTTAGTTTTTGTTCTTCATTCACCTATTAACAGACCAACATTGGGCCACGTTGGATGTGACATACGTTAACATAACAATTGCTTTATTGCACTTTAACCAAACAATTAATAACTTTGACCACACCCGCTTCAACTGAAAACCAAACTCACCGAGTGGTGAACCCCTCGTAATTCTTCGGTTCCTCCTTGGGTCTGAAGCTGGAGAAAGTGGGACTTTGAACAGTATACTGTTTCTCCTCCCTCGTCTGGTACACGTTCTGGCTCTGACTGTACCCGTTCGCACTTTGCCCGTGCTGGGTGTACCCCGAGTTGGGGCCAGGGGATGTCGCTTGGTTGAAGCTAGAATACCCGGGCGAAGTGGGCCCGTGCACCGATTGGTTAAGCGAGGACACGTGCTGTGAGATGTTGGTTGTGTTCTGCGTCGTGTTGTGAGCCGAATACGTGCTGTTAGGACTGTACGTTGTGTTCGCGAAACTGCTGTTAGGCGTTTTGAACCTGGAAAGTGGATGAACGTAATTTTAATATTTCAATCAAATACACTAACTTAAATAATATAATATCACACCTTTCATCCCCGATGGGGTAGGCAGAGGTATTCCATTACTGGATATACCCACATTTCACGAGATACGTTGGACCCCTAAACGTGATAGGTGGTGAGCCCATCGCCGGACCGGGTCTGTTTACACATGTCTCAGAATAAATTCTGGGACCTGCGGGTTTCCTCACGATGTTTTCCTTCACCGCCGAACTAGTGATAAATATGTAACTACGTAAGTTTTTGAAAAACTAATTGGGACATGCCAGGATTCAAACCCGAGCCTCTTTGATTTTCATCATGTGAAGCGGGCTCTTTAACCTTAAGGCTATGACTGCTTTACGGACGATAATTTTACGAGATTCATATGAAAACATTGATGAAAAATTGCATACTGCAGTGGAAGAGAGATGGATGCGTCATAAGCTGATCGTGCCTCTCTATCGCTTGTTCCGAGCTCTCGCTCGCACGCTCGGCTCAGGCGGACCGTGACAATTCGTCAAAAAACCTCCCTATCTGCTGAAATAAATATCTGCAAAGTCGACTTTGTCCAAGGAGAGGCCTTTGCTCAGCAGTGGGACAATACCTTGGCTAATGATACCACGGCCTCACAGAAAACCAGCGTAAAGCAATGCATTGCATTTCTTTGAGCGAGTGAGGTAACCGGAGGCCCCAATCCGGGGTGGGAGTAGGGGGAGGGCAGGGGAGGGGTCCCTCCCCTGCCCTCCCCTACTCCCACCCAAAGGCCGACAACGCAGTTGTGACTCTCGAGTTGCAGGTGTCCATGGGCGACGGTAGTCACTTACCATCAGGTGACCCATTCGCTCGTTTGCCCTCTTTTTATCATAAAAAAACTAAAAAAAAAAAAAAAAAAGTGGTCTTACTGCGCGTGCTTGTGCGAGGCGTCGCTGTTGTACCCGGCGTGGTCCGTGTCCGTGTCCGTGTCGTCCCCGGACCGCAGCTTGTACTTGGCCTGCCGGATGGCCGTCAGCCGCCCGCGGGCCTCTTCAAGCTCCTTCTCGATGCGGAGCACCTCCGACCTGATCAGGGAGATGCGGTCTTATGGGGAACGGAATATCAACTAATATCGTTTGGCGTTGAATACTTTTTCACTTTTATTTAGCGGTCTCACCCGCGTAGTTCCCGTTCCCGTGGGAATACAGGAATAAAATAAAGCCTATGTTACTCAGGGATATTCTAGATTTCCATTTAAAATCGGTCCAGTAGTTTTTGAGTTTATACGTTACAAAGATACTCTTATTCCCGTATTCCCACGGGAACGGGGACTACGCGGTTGAAATCGCGCAGATCCGCTAGTAATAATATAAAAAACTCATTCCCTATTGAACTCTACACCTAGCGCTGTCGTGTGCGGCAAGACATCATATACTACGGCTACTACAAAATATATACAAAAATTATGGATGTTGAATATTTTCGTGTTTCGGAAATGATCGCTGCCAGACTGGACTATCCTTTTCAGAAACATTGGATGGACACAGTCATAGGTCTAAACCTTTGAGTATTAAACCAACAACACGCGCACTAGTTTCTTTGCAAAAATGTCTGCTAATTTCTGCAAGGGGGACGAGGAAACGTACACAAATAATGTTAAAACAAACGCATTTATTGACAAAACAATTAAACACTAGCTTGAACTAGATGCACACAAATACATTCACCAATACGAGCACTCTGTGAACTCAAAAAAACTAGTTGTATATAACAGGTATGATTGTTGACCGACACTTTTTTTTTTGGCAGAGGGGAACGCCTGTCGGTGGCGTCTCTGGTTGGTTTAATACTCAAAGGTCTAAACAAATAAATAAATAAGTAAAAGAAAATAACAATACTAACATAAATACATAATAAGCTCTATTGTTACTAACACACTAACAGAACTATGGGAACGACTCTGAAAAAGTGTTATTATTATTATTAAAGCATGTTAAACAGTTGGTCCCGGTTTTCGTTGTATTTCCACAGAACGTAAGTCATTAAGTCATGTCAAGTACCCAAACATTGCCAATTAGCCCAGCGGTGGGCAGCGACCGTACCTGGCGTCGATCTCCTGCGCGATCCCGCCCACCATCCTCCTGTTGAGCACCAGCGAGCGCTCCTCCTCGCTGCAGATGGCGTCCCTGGCGGCGCGGACCAGGTTGTCCGTGCTGCGGATCACCTCCGCCCCGGCCCCCTGCAGGCGGCGGGTCGACTCCGAGGACGGGTCCGCCTTCACCTGCGACAGGGAGGAAACAATAATATACTAAAACAATACAGTCGAATTGAGAACATCTTCCTGAAGTCTACGGAAATGAAAAAGTTGCACCATCTAGATCTGTGCGGACAACGGACAAAAATCGGGATCTACGAATTATTCCCGCGGGAACGGAAAAATTTATACTGGAAAAGAAATATTTTACTTAGAAAGGGATAATTTCCAGTAAGTACGCAACAATTCCCGCGGGAACGCGAAAAATTCCCACGGGAACGCAAAAATTCCCGCGGGAACGGAGCATAACGACCACCCAGCAGTACCTTGCAGGCGACGAGCAGCTGCGCCGTGGACGAGGCCACCTGCCTGGCGCTGGAGATGAGCCGCTCCTCGGAGCCGGCGCCCTGCACCAGCGCGTTGGCCGCCTCCACCAGCGAGTGCGCGGCCGCGGCCACCAGCCGGGCCGCCGAGACCAGCCCCTCGGACCACTGCCCGTCGTCCGACGAGGACGTGGGCCGCCGGGCCACCTTGCCCTGGACAATACCATTCAATTCATAACCTCGTCTTTTATCCCCGAGGGGTAGGCAGATATACCCACATTTCACGAGATACATTGGACCCCTAAACGTGATAGGTGGTGAGCCCATCGCCGGATCGGGTCTGTTACACATGCCTCAGAATTAATTCTGGGACCTTCACCGTCCAGCTAGTGATAATGGTACGTAAGCTTTTTGAAAAACTCATTTGTACATGCCGGGATTCGAACCCGAGCCCCACTGATTTTCATCACGTGAAGCAAGCTCTTTAACCGTAAGGCTATCACTGTTTCCAGGTGTATGTGATTAACAAACTAATTTTCATAGTGTGGTGAGTGTAGTGGTAGTGGTAGTGAACTGAGTGATGTGTAGGGCTATGTAATATAGTGTATTTACTGTACCTGGTCGATGAGTTCTCGCTGTGCTGCGGAGGCTGCGCGGACGAGTGCGGAAGTGGCAGCGATGATGGACTTTGCGGCTTCCAGGATCATCTCGTCGAAGTTTAGGCTCTCATCCGCCTCCTGTGGGTCAGGTGTTACAGGGTATACTATGGGGTGCCTAAATCTGGTCTTCATAGTAACATCCTACATGAGTAGTAGTTCAGTAACGGAAATTGTAAGATCCTACCCTTTTCTATATTTCAATACTAATATTATAAAGAGGAAAGATTTATATTTTTGTATGTTTGTTACGAATAAACACAAAAACTACTGCACCGATTTTAAAAATTCTTTCACCAATGGAAAGCTAAAAGATCCCTGAGTAATATAGGCTATATTTTATTGACGAATTCCCACAGAACTACGCGGGTGAAATCGCGCAGAATCGCTAGTATTTTTATATAGGTAAGTGTGTATTTCACTGAACTTCTACACGGCTGAACCGATTTGGATGTTTTTTTGTGTGTATTTGAGTGGGTCGCTGGATGGTTTAGATTTCCTTAGATTCACAATTGGACCCCATAGGTGGCGCTGTTGTTTGGCAGGACAACGTTTACCCGTGCCACTAGTGTTGTTATAATATTGCTATAACATTAACATATACTTGTTGCCATAAATAAATAAACTGTAAAACAATGTAATAAGACATTCTTCTCTTCTTTCAGCATTTTTTCTTCTCGACAGTAGTTAGTGCCGCGCGCAGTGGGTAATATGTTTGATTCCCGGGTGAAATGCCAACAACCAAGAATATCAAACATATCTCACCGACACGCGGCAACACTTCTTCACTTCTATTCTTCGGTGTCGACTTCTTCTTTGTTTCGAAATTTTTTCTTCAATTTACATTCTTCTTAGGATCAGTTCATAACAAAATGGGACGCGACGCTATAGTTAATTGATCTAATTATTTTATATTGATAAATAAATGTTAGTAAATACTATGATTACTTGCCCATTTATAATTGCTACAAAACAATACAGACTATTATAATTAGTTCTTTTGTTTTTGCCGTAGTCGGGTAATAAAACAAAAGTGAATCAGACCAGAGGCCTTAGGTATTGTCTATTAATAATGGCAATCAGAATCGTCTTTATTTTGACTTACAACATTCAACTTTCGGTCAAAGACATAGACAATAAGGCGCAAGATCTGTAGGAGTGGTACGAACCTGTACTTTGACGGACTTGCGCGGGCGCAGCGCGTCGAGCTTCCTTGCGGCGGCGTCGATTGAGGCAGCCGCGCCCAAAAGCTCATTTTCCGCGATGACTGTGGGGTCGTCGGGGTCGACCCAGTCGGACCCTGCGAAGAAAAGTCATATGTTAGTTTTTTGTAATTTACTAATATACGGCTTCGAGTACGACAAATTTTTACAATAGCTCATATAAGCCTCACCCTAGAGCATAAGCCACTCGCCGGTACATAATGAGAGAATGATTTCAACAGCTATTCAGACAAGGTGTGGCGTGGGCGGCTCTCGTAATTGTTTAATCTGTGCGAAAGCATTTGCCAATTTTTGTAGATTGTCACAATACCCCTCCTTTTTTATATGCATATGCTTATGTAGTATAAGTAAGTGTAGTACAGTGCCTCCCATTTGGGTTAACATTAAAAAAATCTGCTTCAGTGAATTTAATATTCTACTGGTAAAAAAAATCACGCCTTTTATCCCCGAGGGGGTAGGCAGAGGTATTCCATTAATGTATATACCCACATTTCACGAGATATATTGGACCCCTAAATGATGATGAGATGATAGGTTGTGAGTCCATCGCCGGACCGGGTCTATTTTCACATGTCTCAGAATTAATTAATGGTAAAGGTACTATGAAGTAATAATTATAAGCATTTTATTTCTTCACTTGACCATCACTCTTGAGCACGACCCACCCATCTACACCTGTATAATTTTAGCCCAATTAATTCCACCAGTAAGCCATATAAGCCTCACCCTTGAGCACAACCCACCCACGAACAACTAACAGCCCCAATGAATCGCACCAGTAAGCCATATAAGCCTCACCCTTGAGCACAACCCACCCACCAACAACTAACAGCCCGAATAATCCCACCAGTAAGCCACATAAGCCTCACCCTTGAGCACGACCCGCCCGCTACATACTCGCCACACGCCACGTACACCAACTCGAAGTAAGCCTTATCGAGCCTAGCTTATGCTATCATCACGCAAGCCTCACCCTTGAGCAGCTCGGCGGCGGCGATGATGTCCGCCACGGCGTGAGCCACGTGCCTGGACAGCTCCGGGAACAGCTGCCTGGCCGAGGCGTCCCCCGTGCAGGCGGCCAACACGGCCTGCAGCAGCGAGCGGTAGGCCTCCGCCGCGGCCCTCCCGGCCTCCACGGTCCGCTGCTGGAGCTCAGAGGATTCCGCACCGTGCGCCGCAGCCTAGGAGAAGCAATTATTATTACTAGCAGTGCCCCGCCATTTCCCGTGGGAATACGGGGATAAACCACAGAAAACCAGCGTAAAGCAATGCATTGCGTTTCGTTGAGTGAGTGAGGTAACCGGAGGCCCCAATAGCCCCCTCCCCTCCCCCTACTCCCACCTCAAAGGCAACGCAGTTGTGACTCTCGAGTCGCAGGTGTCCATGGGCGACGGACGTCACTTACCATCAGGTGACCCGTCTGCTCGTTTGCCCCCTTTTTTTTTATCATAAAAAATAAAATATAGCCTGTGTTATTCTGACGTATAAGCTATATAACTGTGGTTTCATCAAAATCCGTTCGGTAGTATTTGCGTGAAAGAGAAACAAACGTCCATCCATACAGACATTCGCGTTTATAATATTAGTAGGATTTAAAAATCAAGGCACAATGACTCATGTGTTAGTAAATCTTTAACCTATGTATTAGTAGATACATGTAAAAGAGTATAAAAGGACAGTCTAGCCTGTCCTCGGTCATGTTCAGGATGCTATTATGCAATACAGGAAACATACAGTCATTCATACTCAATAGCAGAATATTACTAATGAACAAACCAAAGGATTAAGAGCACAATGGCACATTCGCAAAATGACACATTGTAATTTCGCAAAATGTCACATTAGCAAAATGCCATTTTCGCATAATGTTAGTGTGGCATTTTGCGAATGTGGCATTGAGCGCCTAATCCAAACCAAATAGTATCAAACTAAACAAACTACATAAATAATATAAATAGGAAAGATTAGATTTTTTGTTTGCTTGTTTGTATTGAATAGGCTCTGAAACTAGTGCACCGTTATTAAAAATTCTTTCAACAATGGATAGCTTACTTTTCTGGGAGTAACATCACTACATAGTACTTATAAAACAGAACCCCTATGTATGCTTAAATCTTTAAAACTACGCAACGGATTTTGATGCGTTTTTTAATATATAGAGTGATTCAAGAGGAAGGTTTTAGCATTAGCATTGCACCCGTGCGAAGCCGGGGCGGGTCGCTAGTAGGCTATAATTATCCCACGGGAACGAGACTTAAGTGAAATCGCGGGAACAAGCTAAGCCAAATATTTTGAGAGACACCTTAGTCGACGGAGGCGGAAAACGGCAACTTCCTTTAGCGCATCGGGTCGAAAGTGGCCGCTTTCCGCCTCCGTCGAGCAGAAAAAAGTTTATTAAAGTGATTGATTAATTTCCCGGCTGTTATACCTTGGTGGCGTGCAGCAGATCTACGACCGTCTTCCTCCCGAGGTTAGCGGAGGCGGTGAGCTGGTCCTGCTTGGCCGAGTTCCCGGCCGCGACTGCCCTGGCCGTGGCCACCGTCATCTGGCGCGTGCAGCGGACCAGCTCCTCGGGGCTGGCCGTGGCCTTGGGAGGGGTGGGGGACAACAGCACCTGGGGGGGGGGGGATGATCGTAAATCATCACTACATAGTATAAAACAAAGTCGCTTTCTCTGTCCCTATATAACTATGTCCCTTTGTATGCTTAAATCTTTAAAACTACGCAATGGATTTCGATGCGGTTTTTTTTAATGGATAGAATGATTCAAGAGGAAGGTTTTAGTGTTAGCATTGCACCCTTGCGAAGCCGGGGCGGGTCGCTAGTGCATAATATAGTAGAGAAACAGTGATAATCCAAAAGTTTATACCCACTTTTCACGAGATATTCTTCGAATCCTAAACGTGATAGGTGGTGAGCTCGCCTCCGGAATTCTGGGACCTGAGGGTTTCCTCACGATGTTTTCCTTCACCGTCGAGCTAGTGATGATTATGTACGTAAGTTTTGAAAAACTCATTGGTACATGCCAGGATTCGAACCCGATCCTCACTTATTATCATCATGTGAAGCGGGCTCTTTAACTGTAAGGCTATCACTGCTGTAATAAACACTTATAACAAAGAGATTTAAATATAATAGGGCATAGAAGGGGCATTGGGAATATTTTCATACAAAACTTTGCAGCCTAGGCGTCATGTCCTTATTATGTCAGTTAGTATGAACGCGTGCTGTCATTCGGTCGAAATTGTACTAGACATATTCCACTTGGAATAACTTTTGACTTCAAATTTTCTTCGCTTTGTCCCCTCTATGCCTTATTATATTTTAATCTCTTTGACTTATAATATCATAATTATAGTTAACCGGAAGCAAAGTGAGGGCGGTTTCACCACAACAATATTTAGTAAAACCTTTGTTAAAATCTATAAACAAACAGACATGGACATACAACTGACCCAAAATATGGATGACGTCATACCTCGATCTCCTGGGATATGGCCTCGATGGTGGACTCCAGCGCCCTGGTGCCCCGCGTGTGCTCATCCTCGACAGCCTTCACCGTCTTCAGCAGGGACGTCACGTTGGTCACCATCACCTGCAATGTCACCAGCCGTCACCACCAGGTCGGTGCCGTAAAAACTATACACTACTGTATCGGCAAGCTATGATGGCCGCTTTGAAGTTTGTTAGCTCATCAAGTTTCGTATTAATTAATAACTGCGTTACGTACATTGCTGTACTTTTTTTTAAATTTAATTTTAATTTATTTATTTAGTAATTACATATTGCATATCCAATCGCAATAGTCTTTATTTATTATTCATGAATTATACATACTATTTATCATACAAAATCAAATTAATTAAAATATTATTATGGTGACGTGCAGTAAGTCATAATATTTATCTAATGTATAATTCTACGAGCCTAAATTAATGTAGGTAGCATAGTAGCGACGACAGTGAAAATAACAGTATGGAGAAATCTGATTAAATATGCAATAAAAGTATAGCCCCGTTTTCCCCGTATGTTTTATATTTTCGTTATATACATGTTATAAATCTAAAAACTTAAAGATGCTACTTGCATTTGATAGTTTTTTTTAATAAGAAATTGAAATTTCCCGTCACTATTGTAATGTGTGAAAACGGGCATCATAGCGTGCCGATACTAGTAAATTTATTCTGATCTCAGGATTAAAATTTTCACCGTACGAGCGGCCTCGTACGAGTCTGAACACTTGCTCGGCTGTCAGCTCCGAGTACAGCACAAGAGCACGTGGAGCTTGACACATTGGACTTTATAACGTCCTTATTACAATCGCCTTAGAGGTCAAACTCGCACTCGTAAAGCTACATTGTGCTCTTGACTGTACAATTGGATCAAGTGTGTATGTTACCGGCCATCTGTATAATGCAGGTATTCTTTATAATCTCTAGGCAATATATGTAATACCTGGGGCATTCAGGCAATGTATGAAATATATTATGTCCATTACACACTCTACCTAGGTAATTGTTTAACATATCATATTCAGTACCGTCCGAATCATTTCGAGCGCTCGTACCGTGAAATAGAACATATTATTTAAAAACGCAGGTAAATCATTGAAGCACCGTGCGATTCTAATGCGCACCAGATTAATTAAATTCAAATGTGTCTCATTTTCTTGGCTTAAGAGGTTAATATTAAAGCCTTCGCTATTAGGTCTCGAGATGGCCACCCGATGCGAAGCTCCATGCCAACCCATAAGCTTTTAACACCATAATTATTATTCTATATTATTGTAACACATACTATTGACTGCCATACTGATTGGCCAGTATCTATACTGACATTTGGGTACCGTAGAAGCAAAATCACCCTTTACTATATATACGTCAGAAGCATGAATGTATCCGAATCAAGCGTTTTTACGACAAGTGAAACAAAAAGAAAATTGTGGAGAGGATTTTTTTCCTGTTAATACTAGGTCCATTGCGAATTTCCCAAAATGCGACCAAAGGAACCTTTGTGTAAAATTCATTCATAGCTCAGTGTAGTGTAAAGACATATTGATTTATGGTTCCAAGAATCTGTTATAATCGTTTTAGCTTCACAAAATTATGTCAAAAAAAAGGTGTTGATATTTTGCTTCTATGGTAGACCGTCTCTAAAATAGTGCCGTCCCTTTCCTATTATATCAACGGGAAAGAGATGACGATGGCCAGGTCAGAATAGCAGCCTACCAAAGTGTATAAAGCAGGCGGAGCGGTAGGCGTTCGAGTATTGTGACGTCATCTGTAATCGACAGTATTTACTTTACATTACAGTACTGCCGTTTTAACTTGGCTGCTCTGAACATAGGCTCCACCTGCGCAAACCGTCTCGTACTTCAAAATGATATTGCGCCATTCGCACAACTTCGGCAGGCGTATTCAGGGAGCTTCGATATTCGATATCGGAAAATCTGTCGAACACTTTCGAGATGGGCTGATGTTGGTATCGAAAACTTTCGAGATGGGCTGATGTTGGTATTGAAAACTAATGTCATATGTGACATAAAGATTCGGAAAATTTTCCGTGGCTGTCAGAAACGCCTAGAATAAAGTTTCCGAAGTCGATAGATTCGACATCGGAAAATTTATCACTCGATCTGAATCGAACGGAAACGGTATCGAGTCTCCGTGAATACCTACGCAGAGCTGCCAAGTTAAAACGGTCGTACTGTACACATACTTGAGTCACCGCACTACCGCTTCAAACTTTATCAACTCCACATAATAATAGAAAGCTGTAAACCGTTTGTTTGTCAATATTGGACTTAAGCTGTGCTAATGAAAGCTTGTGGCTTATGAGGTTTGGACTTGTCCCACCATGAGATGACGGCTGAAACGTGTTTAGCTAACAGAGGAGGGACGGTGCAGACGGAGCCACGGGTATTAGCTAGCTAAGATTTATAAAGTTGTACAAAGGAGGTCTGTTTGTCAAAATATCAAATCTTTTTAATAATCTCCACAAAGCAATAGCGCGTTAAATATAAAAACAAAACACTCAAAGAATTGTCGTAAGTAAAAATAACAGTAAAGAAAACTAATGTCGAATCCATTCTAAACGTAATTTAGCAAAACTATTACACAAACATATTCAAAGTTTTATAGCCCGTCTGCACTGATCGTTAGAAAAAAAAAGGTTTGGACTAAGGGTATTTAAGAAAAGTCTAAAGCCTCTTCAAGTCAGACACCTAATACTGGACACAAGAAAAGGGCATGCCACACTAGACAGCATTGTACAAAACAACACAGATCTGCTAAACACATTTCTAGAGTCGGTGACGCTGAAGATGATTGGAAGAAACATGATTTGACTGGTGTCTAAAGTGGAATTTTATTGTGGACCAAGTATGGTGCCTTGAGGTACGCCCTATTACATTTTTATATATGTATTTTAATTTATATAAATATACGGTGATTTATTGCGTAATGTGGATTTAGGAATACAATGACAATAATTATGACTAAAACAAACTCCTAATAATTTGGAAAACCATATATTTTTTAACGCGTTACAGTATCAAAAGCTTTTCACGATTAACCCAATATCAAATTAATTATCTCTCGACGATAAATACAGATTATAAACAGTAAACACCCCCTTTTAAAATATCGTGTATTAAAAACCTAGATTTTCCACAGCTAAAACTTTAGACACCAATCACAAGAGATAGATAGAACATCAATGGACCTGACAACAGCGAAACACCATGCCGTGCGATGGGAGTTAACGCCGTTAATGCATTATAGAAAGACTCTGACCGATTCGCGATCCGCCGTCTGCACGTCCTCTGTCTCTTTGAACCTCTCGTTATTAACCTCATCCAGCATCCTCAACTGCTCCTCCATCCGACTGTTGGGTCTTTTCCTCAGACTGTTCCTGTATTCCACCACTGCTCTGATTCTCTTTAAATCTTCGTCGGAAGTTTCTTTCTTGTTCAATATGGCTTCGTAGAACTGCCACCAGTTGTCGATAGACCCGAACTGGTGCTCTCGGCTCTTTAGTATGTCCTCGTATATGGTCCACCAGTTGTTGGCGTAGTACTGCATCGGGTAGGTCCGGGTTAGGTCAAAGATTTCAGTTTGGGAATCGCGGTTGGATTTGGATCTTTTCAATGAATCGCCATTTGTTATCATAGTGTTGGAGTAATGGTGAACGTTTTTCGTTAAGTTTTGCGTCGAATTGACGTTTAGGATAACGTTTTTGTGATAATATGGCGGCGCTGATTGCGTTTCCACTTCTCTTGTTAAGCTTGGAGATCTTTCGTGACTAGGAGTTAGATTTTCTTTGTTATGAACATTATTGTTAGTTTCCGTTTTATATTTTCTTATAATTTCTTTATAGTATTTCTCTAGGAGGCAAAGTTCTTCATATGAGTATTGGCTAACGTCGATTTGAGTGTATATGTTTATGATATCTTGTATGTTGACGACTTTCTTCTTTCGCCTTTGTATTTCTACATTAGATAGAGCCTTCAATTGTTCTATTAGCGGATCGAATCCTTTATAAATAAAGTCTTTCTTAGCAAACTCAATCAACTTTAAAACCATGTCTTCATATTTTTTATCGTATTCCAGATCTTTTTTGACAGCTTTCGATTTATCGACGTCATCGATAAACGTCTGTAATGTCACTTTCTCTTTCTCATACTTGTCTATCTCAGATTGGAACTCGCCTAAGACTAGTTCGTGCCCGCTGAATCTCTCAAGGTCTCTCCTTGTCTCTTCCATCTTTTCTAGATTCCTTTTGGCTATAGCTGTCCACCACTCAGTGTCATCTTTGAATAGCTTCCAGAATTCCTTTTTAATATCTTTGATCGTCACTTCTGGTCTAAATGCCACTGTAGGTTCATATTTTTTGTGCTCTGGACTAGAAACTTCTTTTAAAGGCTCAACCGATAATATTTCAGGCGATTTTGTCGTCACATCTAAGTTAATGACTAGATTTACAGGTTTCACTTTTTTAATTTTAAACACTGGATGCCTTAGTTTAGACTTCTTATCTTCAACTTTAGCTTTTTTAGGAACTTTGACAGTAATTTCCTCTGTCTCCATTTCCGAGTCTAAGTCCTCAATGACTTGCGAAAGCCTCTTCATTTCGTTATCCAAATCCGAACTCGCTTTCAACCTTAAAACCACATCTCTCTTCTTCCTCTTCTCTATGCTTTCGTACAATCCAACGAACAGATCGACCAGTTTCTTTATCTCGCCTAGCAGTATGTTCTCCCCGTACTTGAGCACCCTCCAATCCATGTCAACCAGGCTGTTCCTGGCTGCCAAATTGTACCGTTCATTGACCCCGTCGTCTTTGACGCTCTTACTGGGCTCGACCATAAAGTTCTCGATGTAGGCGATGACCTCCTCGCAGTTGTCGTGGAAGATGGAGGGGGAGACATCGTCGTCCTGGCTGGAGTAGTCGAGGAGTCGGAGGAGCTCGTCTTCCTGGTCCGAGTGCTGTTGGTCCGAGTGCTGGTCGGTCTCCGAGTCGGTGGGCGGGCCGGACAGCCTCTTGGGGCGGGCGGGCTGGCTAGGGCGGGGGAGGCTCCACCGCTTCGCCTCGCGCTACGGACACACCTCTAAGTCCAATATTGACTGACAGGCGACATTGACGGACGTAGCCGCGGTTTCACGGTACGAGTGCACTCGTACGAGTCAATTGAACACCGTCTAATCAACTGATTGTTGCGGCATCCGAGTTCACTCGGTTCATATAATAACAGTAGACTCGGTCCAAGCGTGCTCGTACTATCAAAGCGCGGCTTTAGGCTTGACTGGGATACATAGTTTTCGGATTAATGTTTCATTAAGCAACTACTGTCTCAAGTTGAGGATACAGAAACTCGTCGGTGGAGATAGGCTGCTGTTTACATTCAGCCAATCTCCATGGACGAATTTAGAGTACCTTGTTAATTTTTTTACCTACAGAAATGAATAATTTTGAATTTAATTTGAATTGATAAAGGAAGGAAGAGACAGACAGTAAACTTAATGAAGCGTTAAATCTAAATGACGTCTGTGAAATTATTTTTATTAATTTTTTTATACAATATGACCCACACGCCTTTACCTTATGATTGTTTCGACAAAGAATGGTTAAAATAATGCTGAAAAATGAAATATTTGCACACAGCCTAACCTAACTTTGAATGGCAAACATTTTACATTGGAAATGTAATGTAAATTTTGGCTTTCGAAAATAAAGACAGCGAATCGAAATTTACTCAACTAAAACTATAAATATTGTTATTTTCTTTATAAAATCTTTCATTGAGATTGTTGCCAATAAACACAGTTGTAATTATATATAATCTTAAATAGAACATTAAGAACAAAAGATTTTTTCTGATAAAAAAAAATCATAATCCTAGCACAAGTTCTATCGGACTAAACAATTTCCTAATTTTTAAAGCCATATTTTGAGTACAGCTAACGCATTTATCTCACTTTATATACAATATAATCGTTTATTCCTTTCATAAAACATACCTTGGCGGCATGCTTCAGCCTTTCCATATGCGGATGTGTCACATGCCTGCCGCTTGCGGCCGTGGTGGCGGCGGCTAAGTCACGCAGTGCCGCTGCCACGTCACGTGCAGCGTGCAGCACCAGTACTTGCGGTTCCGAGCTGCCAGCGCCGAGCGATGTGGCACCCAGCTTTACAACTTCGCACAGCTGGACTGTTGGCGGGATGGTGAATGGTCAGGTTAGGTTATATTATGGGTTTTAAGGCATCGTGACTAATGCTAGTGACCCTATTGATAAGGATCCGCTGTCCGTCCGTCCGTCTGTCAGTGGGCTGTATGAACTGTAATAGATAGACAGTTGAAATGTTTCGTGTGTCGAAGAATTGTGACATTGTGTGACAAGGGGTTGGAAGGGGCCCTACATTTTGTGACGTCACATTTAAAAATCTAATATTTTCAGATTTTTTTCAAATTTCAGATTTGTTGTTGATTTTATTAAAAAGAATTTAAATTGAAATAAAACTAATTACGGAACTGCTGTTTTAATTCAGTCTAGTTGTAAAATTGCAATTTATGTCTGTCAATTTATGTCAATCACACTAGGGAGGGGGTGGTCTGTGACAAGGACGGGGGGAGGGTCAAAAAATCACAAAATTTGTGTGACGTAATTTATGGATAGTCCCTTCGTACTGAATAGGCTCCGAAACTACTGGACCGATTTTAAAATTCTTTCACCAATTGAAACGGAACCATCGCAAAATGGCAGATACGCAAAATGACGGATTCGCAAAATGTCAGATTCGCGAACTAGCGGCCCGCCCCGGCTTCGCACGGATGGACATGTATTGATATAATACCAATCAGTCAGTCTGTTTATCATATTTTTTTTATATATACAGATTAACTGAGTTTTTTGTTGAACTCTTCAAAATATCTACTGGATTATCATCATTTCATCGACAATACTTCAAATTCGTCTATCCTAGTATCTTTAAAATTCCGTCATTTTGCGAATCTGACATTTAGCGATGGTTCCATTGAAACTTGACTTTTCTGGGCGTCCGTTTCCCACGGGAACGGGACCGGCTACTTAGCAACAAAGGCACTCACCGATGGTGATGACGGCGGCCTGTGCGGCGTTGGCGAGCTGGTCCTGCGAGCCAGCCGCCCCCCCCACCAGGCTCTTGGTGTCCTCCACCAGCGCCTTGGCCGTCTTCAGGATGTTCTCGCGGTGGTTAGAGAACGTGTCGTTCTCCTTCTCCGACTGGAGGGTGCCTGGATGGACAGACGAGACTGTGAGTGTTTATAAATAAAAAATAAAATAAAATAAAAATCTATCTACCCCACCCCACCCCACACATACACAAACCACAACACCCCACACACCACTCACATCCCAATCACTCTGCGAACACATTCTTCACTCACATTGAAAATATGTTTATATATTATTGTCTTTTATTCTTTTTATCTAAATTGTTAGTAATATTGTAATTTTATTGAATAGGTACAGTTACATGTTCATATAATACAGTTACGGAAGAGCGGAGCTTCCTGGCACAGGCATATTATGCTTAAAAGGAGGCTTCAATCACAAGCATTGTATTGTAAAAATCTTTTAAAGGAAATAAAGTTTACTATTATTATTATTATCTAAATCTAAATTTATTTCAGACAATTATAATAATAATAATATAATCTCACGCCTTTTATCCCCGAGGGGGTAGGCAGAGGTATTCCATTACTGGATATATTCAGACAATTAATTTAGTCCATAGTTGGTTAGTAGCCTTACTTTAACTTAAACTAGGTAAGTGTGTTAGTACATACACTACGGTGCATCTGTGACCAGTGTCTTATATAGGAACTGTCGAACTTTTTGCGACTAGTCAGAATGCTGAAATTATAGGGTTGTAGGTTTTTTTTCATATAAAAAACGGGTCAAACTAGCAGACGTGTCACCTGATGGTAAGTGACTACCGTCGCCCATTGACACCTGCAGCTGAAGAGTCACAAGTGCGTTGCCTTTAAGGTGGGAGTACGCTCTCTTCTTGAAGGTTTGAAGGTCGTATCGGTCCGGAAATACCGCCGGCGACAATTTGTTCCACAGATCGGTTGTGCGAGGCAGAAAATTTCGTGAGAATCTCACAGTGGTTGACCGCCAACTATCCAAGTGGTGTGCACCACTTTTTATATGCATATTTCTTTTTATTCCCTTTCATATGCCTAAAATGTACTTAACTTAAAGTTATCATTAATCTAACCAAATGATATTCCTTAAATACTGTGTTAAATTTCTATCTTCAGTGTCAATAATATTTTTGTTTTCTATTTGTGAAAACCTGTAATTGGTCTATATGTTTTTAATATTTTTAAACATAATGTTTAATATGACCTATAATGTTAGTTTTCCTAAAATAAATAAATAAATAAAATAAATTTCAAACATTGCAATACTGCACCAAAAATAATATATATCGCCGTCTATCCGCTTAGATCTTTTAAACAACGCAACGGATTTTGATGCGGTTTTCACTATTAGAACGAGCAATATACAAGGAAGTTTTTTATATAGGTATAATAAAAACCGGAACGAAGGGAGGGCGGGTCTGGCCAATGTCAAGTTATTTAGTTTTCAAGTCTTTATTTTATCTTAGTAAAATGGCTCTACTTTAGAGACCATGCACAAAAATTCAGTGTCTTCAACACTTTCTATCCCTCCCATTCATTGGTTATCACCAGTAAAATGATAGAACTTTTTTACTGAAGACTTTATTGTGGCAATCCAAAAATGTACATCCTTCGCATTTTATCGAATTTCCTATTCACTGCCCACTTTCACGGACACTTGCCACATAATAACTATCACTAGAGTGAAAACCCGAAATATACAGCAAAATGAGACTTATACAAAAAGCATGTCATCCCTCTTCGGATTCCCGCCAAAAAATTAACATTTATATTTAAGTTGTACTGAACACTTGGCGCCCATCATGGGGCCAAATTGCCAAAGACCACAGAGTATATACTGACCGGCGCTGGCGAAGAGTATGGTAGTGTCGAGGTCCCCGATGATGGCGGCTATAGTGGCCGCCGCGTCGATGCACGCCTGCGTACCGCGGGAGCCGGCCTGTAACGCGCCCAGGACCACCACCACCTGCGCAGGCGCATCAATGGTGTTTATTCACGTTTTACACTATACCAACCGGTCAAGCCGCGTAATCGGGAAACAATAGGATTATCTATTGTTTCCCGACAGGCTTCTTGGCACTGACCGTGCCTTCTGAGTCACATATCATTTGGGTCTGATAGTAAAAATGAATTGTTGGACATAATTCACACCAGGTTATTCAGTCCCAAACTAGGCAGGGCCTGTACCATTGGTACTAAACAACTGATATACATATTTAAATAAATATTAAACTATTGAAAAATCTGCCCCAAGTGTAATTCTCAATTACCTACAGAAATAGATACATTGTTTTTTTATTTATTTTAATCAAACCCGCGACTGTCTTTTTCTCTACTGAGCCAACAGGCCCGTCAAATATGCGCTGCAGCCAAGTGGTCTAGCCTAAAGACTAATAAGTAATTTAAATTTGACCTAAACTTCGAAGTAGGTAGTAGGTACACTATAATTAAGAATATTGTATTTTTTTATGTATTCAGTTTTAGGTTTATTTATTATTATAACATTAACATACACAATGTCAGAAATGAAATATACATAATACATATAACGATGTCAATAATAGTAATATAAATAATAATGTTAAATTAATTTGAGCTTTGATAAAATCACCGACCTTCTCGTTGACGGTCCGCGCATGCGTGGCCACGGCCCTTTGATTGGCTGGCCCAGCAGACACGCGGCACTGGCCTCCAGCTCGGACCAGCTCCGACACCGCCTCGCCCAGCTCCACCGCCGCCAGACGGATCCTGGATCACATTCCATGAGTCAGACCCATATAATAAGACCAAAGAGATTTAAATATAATAAGACCAAAGAGATTTAAATATAATAGGGAATTATTATATTTTAATCTCTTTGAATAAGACCCATATAAAAAGTAAACATGGAGCGCTGCGAATGATAAACTGAAGCCTAAATAACCACTCTAAAGAGTAAAAAAAAACGACTTCAATCTTCAACTTATATGGTTTTCTCATTGATGCCGTTGTCGGAACTGGACGAAATTAAAATAGGACCAATCTGGAAGCACCAGCTCTCAAATAAAAAAAGAACCATCCAAATCGGTTCACCCAGTCGAAAGTTCTGAGGTAGCAAATATAAAAAAAAATACAGACGAATTGATAACTTCCTCCTTTTTGAAGTCGGTTAAAAAGTACGCCACGCTCTGTGCATATACGCTCACAGGCACACATTTCCCGATGACATAATTTGATTTGTTCGTACGTCTTGCTTCATTGACGAACTAGTTCTAACTGATCGGTGTGGGTTGAGGAGTTTGATTGTAAATGTGTGCGTGCGAGCGTGTATGCACAGAGTGGAGTAGTTTTTCACGCTTCATTTTATCCTTTGCAGCGCTACATCTTTACATTTTATTTGATCTGAGTTTGACCCACATATTTTGTCCCTTGTATATTTGAAGCTAGCAGCGGCAAGCAATTTCACCCGCATAGTTCCCGTTCCCGTGGCAATACGGAAATAAAACATACCCTATGTGTTATTCTGATGTATAAGCTATATAACTGTAAAGTTTCATCATAATCCGTTCAGTAGCTTTTGCGAGAAAGAGGAACGAACCTCCCCACATAAAAACTTTCGCGTTTATAATATAGGATACGATTAGCTCCACCGTAGCCAGACGGATCCTGCCCAGCCGCAATACGGTATTTTACTGCCTCTAGTTAAATTAGTTACTTTTTATGACCTGGCAAAACGGTAATTGACTATAATAAAAATAAGTCGGGTTTTCCTTCCTGACGCTATAACTCCAGAACCCACGAACCGATTTCCACGGTTTTGCATTCGTTGGAAACATCGAGATTTAAATATAATAGGGCATAGAGGGGACAAAGCGAGGAAAATTTGAAGTCAAAAGTTATTCCAAGTGGAATAAGTCTAGTACAATTTCAACCTAATGACAGCTCGCGTTCATAATAACTGACATGACAAGGACATGACGCTTAGGCGTCAAAGTTTTGTATGAAAATATTCCCAATCCCCCTCTATGCCCTATTATATTTAAATCTCTTTGGTTGGAAAGGTCTCGGGCTCCGTGAGGTTTATAGCAAAGAAAATTCAGGAAAAATTTCAACAGAAAAGCGGGAGAATCTTATAAGCATTGCACCCGTGCGAAGCCGGGGCGGGTCGCTAGTTGACTATAAATTTTAACAAAAAAGAAACGACTTCAAATAGGAAACTAAAACAGTAAAAAAACCGGCCAAGTGCGAGTCGGACTCGCGCACCGAGGGTTCCGTACAACCTTGCAAATTTATGGTTTTCGTAATTTTTCCTTTATCCATGCTATAAGACGTTGCTTCGTACCAAATTTCAAGATTCTGAGTTCACGGGAAGCACCCTGTAGGTTTTGATTCCCTTGCAAGTGTCGAAAATTTGCGGCATAAACGGCTGTATCTTTTGATTGCGTTGGCTTAGAACTTTGATTTTTTCACAGCTTCAAGGGACAGTAGACCTGAGTAATTGATATAAATTTCAGCTTCATACCTCCAAGCGTTCCTGAGAAAAAGGGTCTTGACAGACGGACGGACGGAAGGACAGACGGACAACAAAGTGATCCTATAAGGGTTCCGTTTTTTCCTTTTGAGGTACGGAACCCTAAAAAGCACTCGTCGCCCCTACGATTTCTCTGGGATGCCATCATCAGATCCTGGTTTCCTTATGGTACAGTCAAGAGCACGTCGACCTTGATTCATCGGACTTTGTAACGTCGTTATTACAATCGCCTTAGAGGTCAGACTCGCACTATGTGTAAAGTTTCATGTCCTGACTTTACCACCTATCCAACAAAAAATAATCATCAAAATCGGTCCATAAATGACGAAGTTGTCCGCGGACACACATAAAAATGAGATGAGAAATGTCCTCCTATTATGAAGTGTAGCGACACTACATGGAACGCGCCAATAGAAGGCCGAGTTACATGGAACGCGCCAATAGACGGCCGAGTTCTAAACCGCGCTATCGGAGTTTTCTAATGAGTTTGTATAAATACAACTGTCCAACATCAACCGTTGGACCTTGGTCCCCAGGCACGATCACCTCGCCTGGCGGAAGATCTTCCTTTTCACGATGGAGGAGCATTCCACCTCCGTTCCTCCATAGAAGTATGTTTAAAAATGCAATATAGCGGTAATGGTGCGTCGCCTATCCGTAGCCCAACCTGTTGGCGACGTCGGCGTTGGGCGTGGTGGCGGATGCGCCCACGCTGTCGTTGGCCAGCTGCTCGTACTTCTGGCACATCTCGCTGCCCAGCTGCACCAGACGGCTCGCGTCCGTCGCTGATTTCGCCGTCTGGGGACAGACGAAACAAATTAATAATAGTAGATTGTGTCATAAGGGAGCAAAACTATATTTCTACAGCGAGGGCGTTTTTTTAAATCATGAACGAAGTAAAAATATATTTTTGCGACCGAATGATACACTGCTTTTACATACCTCTCTATGAGAAAAATAACTACGAAAGCGCGCGCATTGCCACATGACAGTGTAGCACAACCATCGAATGCCATTCAGCATTAATGTTTTGTTATGCTACAGTGGCGCCAACCGTAGATACAAACTTATTTCGCTAATCTCTTTGGCTAAGATTTTTAAAGGAGGCGGAAAGCAGCAACTTCGTTTGGCGCAACGGGCCGAAATTGGTCACTTTCCTCCCCTCTGAACATTTATTTTGATTTTAACTTTACAATTACAGCTAATTTTAAAATATAACATAGAAATATAAAGTGTAAAAAACCGACTTCAATGAATAACACAAAAAAAATACAGTCGAATTAAAAACCTCTTCCTTGATTGAAGTCAGTTGAAAAAAGCTCCTGACCCACCCATAGCTACAAATCAATCAAATTTATTTATTGTGAACACAGGTTGTACAGTCAAGAGCACATGAAACTTTACACTTGTAGTGCGAGTTTGACCTCTAAGGCGATGGTAATAAGAACGTGACAAAGTCCAATGAGTCAAGCTCTTAACTGTACATAGGTTTTATCTATACATATACAATGATAAACTGACTGATTGGTGATATATCAACGCACAGCCTAAACCGCCGGGTCTAGAGACTTGAAATTTTGCACATAGACAGCTTATACAATGTAGGCATCCACTAAGAAAGGATTTTGCAAAATTCAACCCCTAAGGGGGTGAAATAAGCGTGGGCGAGGGAAGCCGCGGCTAAAAGCTAGTAGCTAACGTTTAGTCCAACTCACCATGTCCGTGGAGAGCCTAGCGATCTCCTTGGCGGCGACCACCATGCGCGTCTGGTAGTCCACGAACGAGTCAGTCTCATCATAGGAGCCCACCAATGACATCCTGCGGAAGAAAAACATTGGTATGTCAATAAAAAGAAATGTTGTCCTTAAAGTCGGTTTACGGACGATTATTTTACGCGATAACGTCATAAGAAAACATTGATGAGAAATTGCATAGTGGAGTGGAAGAGAGATAGCTGCGTCACAAGCCGAATATATTTCGGCTTGCACGCTCGGCTCAGGCGGAACTTAAGACTTTTCGTGCGTCCAGCCGGCGTTCATCGATTTATAAGACACTAGCGACCCGCCCCGGCTTCGCACGGGTGCAATGCTAACACTAAAACCTTCCTCTTGAATCACTCTATCTATTAAAAAAACCGCATCAAAATCCGTTGCGTAGTTTTAAAGATTTAAGCATACATAGGGATATAGGGACAGAGAAAGCGACTTTGTTTTATACTATGTAGTGATTATCATTCTATTTATATTTTATCTGAGTCGGAGGCCGCGATTATCACGTCAATAAACAAAGTATTTTTGATGAATTTTTGGAAGGTAACGTAAACGGTAACGTTATTACAAACGTAATTCTAGCGAGTGACCACCAGCGTTGAACGTGTTGAATCCGCCTTTTTCCCGAACCTGTCAGAATTTCCAAATATCGCTTATTGCTCACTGACGTCTTATCTTAGTGAAAAATTTCAGTCTGTGGCTGTGCGGTGATCGATCAGTCAGATTTTTAAAGGGAAAAGATTTGTATTTTTGTATCTTTGTAACGAATAAACTCAAAACCTAATGGACCGATTTTAAAAATTCTTTTACCAATGGAAAGCAGTTCTGAGAGTAACATGGGGTATAATTTTCCCACGGGAACGGAACTTACGCGGGTTACATTGCGCAGAACAGCTAACTAGAAACGAAAAGACTTTTTATGTATGTAAGAAAAGGCTACGTCTACTAGTAAGTCTGTGAGATGTGATAATTATAACGTCCGAAAATAACAATAGATGCAAATTAATGCGAAATTCTGTGCTCAATTTTGACTCAACGGTGCTAAAAATGGTCGTGATCTGAAAAGATGATCTAAGCGTCTCGAGTATTGAGATTGAACCATCAATTTTTTTTAATTTTACTTTGATAATTTTTTAGTATGATTTTTATTTTATATTGACATGAATCTATACTAATATTATAAAGAGGACATATTTGTATTTTTGTATGTTTGTCACGAAACTCAAAAACTACAGGACCGATTTTAAAAATTCTTTCACCAATGGAAAGCTAAAGGATTCTTGAATAACATAACATATTTTATTCCTGTATTCCCACGGGAACGGGAATTACGCGGGTGAAACCTCGTATAACCGATAGTAATTATTAATTAATATATCTACATAGTATAAAACAAACTCGCTTCCCGCTGTCTGTACGCTTAAATCTTTTAAACCACGCAACGGATTTTGATGCGGATTTCACTAAATTAATAGAAACAGCGATAAAGGTTTTTGTGTATCATATAAACCGGCGCAAAAATTAAAAGTCGTGCAAAAGACGTGATTTTTGGTGTTTTTGCTATTTTATTTTTATTTATCGTGGTATGGAAGCCTTCTTGTACGAAACCGTCTCTCACTTGGTGGTTCTTTAAAGACAAACAGGGTCAGCCATCCAACAGTACGCAACACGACTTTTCTCAGATCTCCAGTAACATCTGAGAGCTGCCCTTGAGTTTCTTGCTGGTTCTTCTCTTATGCATTTGGAACCAGCAACTCGTCGGTGGAGATGGGCTGCTGGACATTTAGCCAATCTTCATGGACGAGTTCAAAGTGCCTGTTATTAGACTATTGACTTTTTCAAGTGTAATTGTAAATTACCTACGGAAATAAACACATTTTCATTTACTATCACAATACAGTAGTATAACATACACTTTCTTCAATCGCTCCATGTTTACACTCTAACACACCGCTCGTATCACTATGGACGCATGCGCACTCGGCGGAGACGCGACTATACTGGCGTCAAATGAACCGTATCACGATTGGCTAGTCAAATGATTTACTTTTTAACCGATATATAATAATAATATATCTCACGCCTATTTTTTTTATCCCCGAGGGTGTAGGCAGAGGTATTCCATTACTGGATATAACCACATTTCACGAGATCTATTGGACCCCTAAACGTGATAGGTGGTGAGCCCATCGCCGGACCGGGTCTGTTTACACATGTCTCAGAATTAATTCTGAGACCTGCGGGTTTCCTCACGATGTTTTCCTTCACCGTCGAGCTAGTGATAAATATGTACGTAAGTTTTTGAAAAACTCATTGGTACATTGCCAGGATCGAACCCGAGCCTCACTAATTTTCGGCCGGCTCTTTAACCGTCCGGGCTATCACTGCTTATAAAAAAATAATAAAAAAATCTCAAATAGAAAAATATTTATATTACTAAGACTTTGCTGTATCTCCGTCCGTCTGTCGGTCACCAGGCTGTATCCCAAGAACCGCGATAGCTAGACAGGTGAAATTTTCACAAATTATGTATTTCTTTAGCTATAACAACGCTAAAAACAAAATAAAATATATTTAAGGGGGGCTTCCATACAACAAACGTGTTTTTTTTTGCCGTTTTTATAGATAATGGTACGGAACTCTTCGTGTGCGAGCCGACTCGCACTTGGCCGTTTTTTTTGTGCTTCCCGTGTGGTTCCATAATTTGGTCCAGTTCTGACAATATAAGTCTTAAAACTCATTATTCAAAAAAGGAGGTTTTCGATTCGATTGGTTTTTTTTTTAGTATTATTCGTTGATGTCGGGTTTTTACAGTACTAGCGGTTCCGCGCGGTTTCACCAGCAAACTTCCCGTTCCTATGAGAATACGGGTATAAAAGCCAATGTTACTCAGGGATATTCTAGCTTTCCAATGGTGAAAGAATTTTTAAAATCGGTCTAGTAGTTTTTGAGTTTGTTCGTAACAAAAATACAAAGCGTAGTTCCCGTTCCGGTGGGAATACGGGAATAAATATAGCGTATGTTACTCTGGCATCCTCTAGCTTTCAATTGGTGAAAGAATTTTTAAAATCGGTGCAGTAGTTTTTGAGTTTATTCGTAACAAAGATACATACATACATACAAATCTTTCCTCTCTATAATATTAGTATAGATGCGGTATCAATGAAGTGTGGTTAGGTCATCGCCGCGGTAGTGGAGTGGACGCTGGCCTCTCGCCAAATGCAAGCAGACGGACAACGGGACTCACGTAGTATGCACACATGTGAAAGCTATGGGATGAAAGAAGAGTAACGAAAGAGATTTATGGTGAGAATGTTGAAGGATGCACGGAAAGAGGACGCCCCAGAAGGACGTTCACGGATCAAATAAGTGACGTCCTTCAAAAAGCTGGGGTCCGGAGTGGGAAGAATAAAATGTGAAGATGTGAAGGAAGAGAAAGAAGTATGCAGAGATCGAGCAAAGTGGCGTTCCATCGTCTCTGCCTACCCCTGTGAAACCTATACAACGCACGACTTTTTTAAAATAAAATAACAAACCAGGTAACAAACAGGCTTCAACGAATAGCACTAAAAATGTCATCGTTCATGTATAAAATTTAAGACTGGATTTTTTTAAAACCGCTAGACCGATTTTGATGAAATTTAAATGGGACCAGCTCTGAAATAAGATCAACTAAACAAAAATCATTCAATTCATAATTAGCGGAATGATCGCGTACCATACATACAAAAAAAAAATATACAGTCGAATTGAAAACGTCTTTTTTTGAAGTCGATTAAAAAAAAGTAATTTTTGTCCTTTTATCAGATGTACGTATTTTTTTTTGTGAATCTCCTTGGTATGTGCCCTGGCCAGGATTCGATTCCAAGTCTCACGGATGAGACGCGGGATCTTATCGCTGATACATAAATTAGTATTGTTTTTTAGGATTAAAAGGTTTTCTTCTGTACATCTATACTAATATTGTAAAGAGGAAATATTTGTATGTTTATATCTTTGTTACGAATAAACTCAAAAACGACTAGACCGATTTTAAAAAATCCTTCACCGATGGCAAAGCTACAATATCCCTTAGTTACATAGGCTATATTTCATTCCCGTATTCCTACGGGAAACGGTAACTACGGGTACACCGTGCAGAACCGCTACTATATTATATTAATATTTTTTCTTCTGGACATCATAAATCAATCAGGATAAACTATAAGCATACTCAATATCGCTATAGTAAACCGAACTGACCTTAGCCGCGGTTAGTCAGCCGGCCGGTAAATATAGCGCAATGATCGCGAGCTATTTGCGGCGCACGCGCATCGCGTACATACGTACTTATAGCTAGATACTGTCTGTATGTTCGTTTTGAATAATGATATTAAAATATAATAGGTCATGGAGCGTTCACAGCGTTGCGTTGCTCAGCCTGTCCCCCAGAAATTAAAGGCTTGAGATTATTTATTTTAATTTAATTTATTTATTACTAGCGGGTGCCCAGCGGTGTTGCCCGCGTGGATCTAGTTTCCAAAAATATTTTTATAGCCGTTGCCTACGACTAGGGCTTCCAATACCGGGATCCCGGTATCGGCTAATACCGGGATCCCGGACTTTTTTCGCCTTTTTTCAATACCGGTATTAAAGTGTCTAATACCGGAATCCCGGTATTGGTTATTTAGTTTCATTTTTAGTATAAACTTCACAGTTATACTTTCAAGAGCTTATTAATAATAATTTTACATATTTTATTGTACTTCTTTTGAATAAGTGTAGGTTTTAAACCAGTAATTCAGTTCATAGGAAGGTTTGGCAGTTAGCTAAAATAAAACCAAGCTATTGAAACGATCGCATTAAGACAAATAGCATCGCACTGCACGCCCGTCCTCGTTGAGGCTAGCATAGGTTGCTAATCATAATCATGAACTTTAGTCTAAACTAGCGGCCCACCCCGGCTTCGCATGGGTGGACATTTATTTTTTCAAAATTTTGGGATGCACAAACAAATTTCTCCTAGCAACCCATAGTAAATTATCAAAAAAAAATAGACTTTGTATGGAGACTTTTAAAGAATATTTGTGCCAAGTTTCAAGTTGATAGACGCAAAAAACCCCTCTTCTCTATACCAACTTCAACCCCTAATTTCACCCTTTTAGGGAATGATTTTAAAATAATAAAAAAAAAACGTTTCTCATCATTTATTTTTAAGAGTATTTGTGATAAGTTTCAAGTTGATAGATGTAAAGAAAACACACGTTTCCATACAATCTCCAACCCCGTTTCACCCGTGAGTTTTGAAAAATCGAGATATACCTACTTGTCTTGTTGTTTGTTTTGAGGAGTATTTTTACAAAATTTCGAATTGATACATCCAAAAATGAAGATATTCATGCAAACTTCAACCCCCAAGGGGATGAAACCCCTTGGAGGATGGTTTTCGATAAATCCTAGAACTAATATATCAAGTTTATTTTCAAGAATATTTGTAAAAAGTTTAAAGTTGATACACGCAGACATCACACTATCCCATACAAACTTTATCCCCCTCTTTCACCCCTTTAAGAGATGATTTTCAAAAAATCCAAAAACACGTGTCTCATCATTTATTTCTAAAAGTATTTGTGCCCAGTTTCAAGTTGATAAGACGTAAAAACAACACGTCTCCATACAAACTCCAAACGCTACTTTCACCCCCTTAGGGGATGATTTTCGAAAATTCCTAAAACACGGGTCTCATGATTTATTTTTAAGAGTATTTGTGCCAAGCTTGAAGTTGATAGACGTAAAAATCAAACACGTCTCCATACAAACTCCAACCCCCTGTTTCATCCCCTTAAGGGGTGATTTTCGAAAAATCCGGAAAAACGTATCTTGTTATTTGTTTTGAGGAGTATTTTTACAAAGTTTCGAATTGATACACCCAAAAATTAAGGTTTTCCATACAAACTTCAACCCCCACAACTTTCACCCCCTTGGAGGAAGATTTTTGAAAAATCCTAGAACCAATATCTCATAGTTTGTTTTCAGAAGCATTTGTACCAAGTTTCAAGTTGATGGACGCAAAAAATAAACTTCTTCGTATCAACTTCAACCCCTACTTTCATCCGTTTAGGGGATGATTTTAGAAAAATCCAAAAATATGGGTCTCATAATTTATTTCTAAGAGTATTTATGTAAAGTTTGAAGTTGATAGACGTAAAAAACAACACGTCTCCATACAAACTCCACTCCCCTGTTTCACCCCCTTAGGGGATGGTTTTTGAAAAATCCGGAAATACGTGTCTTGTTGTTTGTTTTGAGGAGTATTTTTACAAAGTTTCGAATTGATACACCCAAAAATGAAGGTTTTCCATACAAACTTCATCCCCTATTTTCACCCCCTTGGAGGATGATTTTAAAAAAATCGTAGAACTAATATTTCATAGTGTGTTTTGA
This sequence comes from Ethmia dodecea, assembly GCA_963855545.1. Classification (NCBI taxonomy): domain Eukaryota; kingdom Metazoa; phylum Arthropoda; class Insecta; order Lepidoptera; family Depressariidae; genus Ethmia; species Ethmia dodecea. Next base: position 443,823 of record OY979463.1, on the reverse strand, counting down.
AGAGTATTTGTGCCAATTTTAAAGTTGATATACGCAGAAATCATACTATCCCATACAAACTTCAACCCCCTCTTTCACCCCCTTAAGGGTTGAATTTCGAAAAATCCTTTCTTAGCGAGCATCTAAACTATAAACGTAACCTACACACAAAATTTCATGTTTCTATGTTCAGCGGTTTGGGCTGGGCCTTGATTTTTAGATTTAGCTTCTCCTTTTATATATATAGATTTATTCTCCTAAAAAAAAGATTTTTCTTACGGTATTACCTATTTTGTTAAATTTTAAAATGTTCAGGTGAACAGATTTTAGTAAAGAATTTCAGTTAATGAATCCACACACACACAGACACACGGTCTTAGCCCAAGCGCCGAATATTCGGCCTTGATGGAAATCAAGTAGTTAAACATTTTGCAGATGACATTCTCATTGTATTGTATTGTAATGCAGCTAGTGGCACGAAGACGGGCGTGCATAGGGGTCTATTTGTTTCATTTGGGAATTAATCATGTCAGACACGCATTATTTCTTTATTTTACGTCACTTCATCCAAAGCAAAACATGGTGGGCATTTAAACCAATTTTTTAAAGTAATATAAGTCATTTTTTTCGTAATTTTCTATTTGGTATTCGGCCACTTTGTTCATAATATTCGGCCAAATACCGAATCTTAAACAAAATGGCCAAATACCGAATAGCATCTTTATTGTACACAATACTTAGCAAATTATCATTAATGCAAATAAAAGTGGTTTTTTTTATATATTTTTTATGTACAATACGATTAATCATAAAAAGGACCGATTCATTCCTGTTGTGACTAATCCTGAAATTGATTTTTGTTACATTTAAAGATATATTATGACCAAAGGGTGATTTTTCAGTAAAACAACTGTTAGTTAATGTGTTATTTTCTTAATAAATTTTTGCATTTTCTGCTTGTAAAGAAAAAAAAACTGAACACAATTTCAATACCGGGATCCCGGGATACCGGTATTTAAAAAAAACTTTCCGGTATTGATACCGGTATTCAAAAAATCCGGTATTCGAAAGCCCTACCTACGACATATAAGACACCTACTTACCATATTTCAAGTTTCTAAGTGTTATCGTTTCGGAGTAGTACGAATTTCTCTTTTTACTCAGTTTTTTAATTTTCCCGTGACAAAAAGTACTCTAGATGTTGACCCGGTTACTCTGCTATAACCACACAATATTTCATCAAAATCCGTCCAGTAGTTTTTGCGTGATGCGTGCACAACCAGACAGACAGCCAAAAATTTGTGTTTTGGTATCTACATCGCTAACTAAATACACTACTGCTAAAAAAATTCAGATATCGGACAGTTTCGTTGGTTGTTACGCCGTGTCAGACACATTAAGTATTAGTCTGGTGTGGTAATGACATGATTTCTGCCCATATATAGCTACTAGGTTGAGTTTGATGTAATTTTTATATAATTCAAGGATGAAGAATTAATTTCTGGAATAAACTTTTTATTAGACGATAGAAAAAAAACGGAGTAACTTACAAAAAATAACAAAATTTTATGACGAAATTCTGAAAAAAATAATATTGGGCCAAAACAAAATAGCCCATACGCCAAACGGGTTTTATTAGTGTTTTTAAAATGTGTTTCTACGTTGAGTCTTGCAACCGACCTGTTCTCTGTGAGCCTGGCCGTGGCCCTGGCGAGCGTGTCCAGCAGTGGGCCCACTTGCCCACGCTGCGTGCTCAGCTCCCGGACGGTGGCGCAGAGCTCGCCCAACGCTGCTTTCGCCAAAGCCGTTTGCGAGTCCACTTCACCGTGGGCAGAGGATGCCTAAAATAAAAATGTATTTATTTCCGTAGGTAATTGCTAATTACATTTAGAAAAATCAATCGTCTAATAATAAGGCACTTTGAACTTGTCCATGGAGATTGGCTGAATGTAAACAGCAGCCCATCTCCACCGACGACTCGCTGGTTCCAAATGCAGAACGAGAAGAGCCAGCAGGAAACTCAAGGGCAGCTCTTTTTAATCTCATGTCTTACTAGTTATTAGGGAGGAATTCATTTTTAGTGATACATAACAAGGGAAGACATAAAAAAAACAAGCCTCGAAGCTTGACTAGCCCTACAAACTAACGCATTTTCGGAAAACTTTGGTACATAGATCTCGCCTTGGGCAGAGGACGCCTGGGGGGTCATACGATCCTAGTACATATATTCCTAGTAGATACAGTACGGCTGTTTTAACTTGGCAGCTCTAAAGTTTCTAGCGGTACGAGGAAAAGTTAAAACGGCCGTATTGTAGCAGGGAGAGACCAAATTTATAAAAACCCCGACACACGCTCCGGCGCTCGTAGGTTTGATTAATCCTACAAACTAACGCATTTTCGGAAACCTTTGGTATACTATCTTAGTAATCTATTATCCATGCTGAAGTAAGTGGAATTATAAGTCCGATAATTTTAAACAAAAAACTACTTCAAACAGGAAACTAAAAAAGCACTGGCCGCCACTAGGATTTTCGAAGGTTCCCCCCGATTTCTCGGGGATGCTACCATCAGATCCTGGTTTCCTTATCATGGTACCACCCTTGGAATATCTCCTTTCCAACAAAAAAAGAATCATCAAAATCGATTCATAAACGACGAAGTTATCGGCGAACACACATAAAATAACCTAATTTTTTGAAGTCAGTCAAAAATGACTTTCAATAAGTCCACATATAAGACCTTGCCTTGAATAAAACTATTTCGGTTCCGATCTCTGAAAATATTTATTTATTTACTTAATTTCAGGGAGACCTACAGCTACGAATGCAGAACTTAAACATCAGGAAGCCAATTAAAGGTCTTCACAAGTACAGTCAACAAAGTTGTTAGTGTTACATGACCAGAAACTAAGATTCAGTTTTCTCTTAAAGCCTTAAATGTATTTATAGTTTTTTTTGTAAATTATAGGGATCAAAGATACCTTTTGAAATAAACAATAATGAATAAGATTTAGTTATGACTACCCCAGAAAAATGAGTTCTTAGTTACTGGCCATGTAACCCTGACAACTTTGTTGACTGTACATAGCGAATTGTTTTAGTGTATTTAGTATCTCAACTGACCCTGGGGTTCCCCCCGGCTGCGCGTGCGGCGGTGACGAGCAGCGAGAGCGTCTCGAGCACCGTCCTGGCGTGCTCCAGCAGCAAGGCCTGCGTCTTGGACTCGGTTGTATTTGAGGCCGCGCCCACCGCGCCAATAACCAGCGGCTCGCAGTACGACACCTGGACGAAGAAAAAAAAATTTTTTTTAGTTTTTTTATTATTCCAATTTATATAAATTTTGAAATATTGTAATAGATTTAGGGAATTTGACATTGAAAATTAATGTAAAAATTGGTTGCACACCAAGTTGGTTGAATTCTTGTACTGGTATAACATTTGAGATCTAATATGACATTGTAATTCCAGCAAATAAATGATTTATTATTATTTATTTATTTATTTTATATCTTATGTTAGGTTTTTTACAATATGTATATAAAAGTAAAATATATAAAAACATTTACAAAACATTATAAAAATACACATTATAAAAAACCTTATTATTATTCTTAAAAAGTAAGCTGACTACCTATTTGCTGAAAGCTTTCTTAAAATCGGTCTAATCGTTTTGGAGACTATTTTTATACAAACTATCGAATATAATTCCATAATTGGAAAGATTCCAATATTTAATTCCAAAATAACACCACACTAGCGACCCACACCGGTTTCGCACGGTTGCAATGCTAATACTAAAATAATAATAATAATATAATCTCACGCCTCTTATCCCCGAGGGGGTAGGCAGAGGTATTCCATTACTGGATATACCCACATTTCACGAGATACATTGGACCCCTAAACGTGATAGGTGGTGAGCCCATCGCCGGACCGGGTCTGTTTACACATGTCTCAGAATTAATTCTGAGACCTGCGGGTTTCCTCCTTTACCGTGAGCTAGTGATATAATAGTACATTATGATATAAGTGCGGTAGGTTGAAAATTACAGCCAAGGCGATATTGCTAGCCCGAGCCGTAGGCGAGGGCTACAAGTAAGCAGAGGCTGTAATTATCAAAGCGCACGTATGTCATACGACGTTTTATAACACATTTGCGAGGAAATAAAATAAAACTCCGACTATGGTAAACGAATAAAAACAATACAGCGTTAAGAAAAAGCGCGCGGCGCGCATCATCATTTTGTTTTAGGCAAAGGCACAAAAAACAGCCAGTATTACTAATAAAGTAAATTAGTATTTTTTTGTTCTTGTTACAGATTAATTGGTTGTAATTTACTGTCAAAATTAATTAAATTAAATAATTATGTACATAAATATTTCTTTATTATATATTATCTCCCAAAGTTAATTTTAATCATAAAAAGTTGACAACTTTTGTGACATAAAAACTCTTTGCTGAGATTTTAAAAAGTACGTAAAGTATTTTAAGACGGAGCATCTTGATAAACCGTGCGTTTTACTTTACACTTACCGCACTTGGGCGTAATGAGATACAATACGATATTGAAATTGGTGAAATAAGACACCTTTTACGAGCAAATGTGTTATAAATATACGTAAGTTTGGAAAAACTCATTGGTACATGCCAGGATTCGAACCCGAGCCTCACTGATTTTCATGACACTTGGACACCCGGATATGTTGTATTGTAAAAGCTAACATTGGGTATGTGACTACAGCAAAATTAAATTGCGAGTCCTACACCACCTCTAAAATTTTGTGGGTTTCAACGGAACTTCTACGCGAATTAATACTCAGGCGCAAAACTAACAACACTTTCTACACAAATATTATAAAGAAGTGAATTCGGTCGCAAGTTTGTGAGGAGGTATAAACGTTGACTTGAGAGCCAAAAAAAACTTCTTTGAAAATCGCATCCGAATTCCACGCAAACTATGTCGCGGGTAACAGCTAGTTTGTAACTAATAACGACTGTATCAAGTAATCCTTCATTGAAAATTAATCTGTTTAGTCATGTTGATGTAATGAAATGTAATGTAATTGTGTTAATTATTATGTATGATTTAATTTAATTTGAAATTTGTCATAAAACCGATATCTCTAAGTTTTTGCGGTGCCCTTACAGGGTGTCGGATGTCCTAGCTCCTAATTTGTTGTAAACATCTTATAAATACCATGTGATATGCAAATAAATAAAGTACATTCCCCATATCGGATTTCTCGATTCTTTGGAATATTTAAATTTCCCGCCTAAATCCCGTTCCCGTGGGAAATTACAACCCACGTTACTTCCAGAAAAATAAGCTTTCCGTTAGTGTTACAATTTTTAAAATGGCTTCATTATTTTCGTAAATTTTTCATTACAAAAAAAAACATTCAAAAAACAAATCTTTCATCTTCATAATACTAGTGTAGACTACAAAGTTAATAGCAAACGAATCGGAGATTTCAGCTCCTACTTCCTCACGTGTGAGGAGAGACCCATTGCCCAGCGGTGGGCTGTTACGGTTCGATGGCTCACCAGCTGCACGACGGCGTGTCCCAGGTGCTCGGCGTGCCCCTTAGCGGCTGCCCTTAGCGGCTCCAGGCGCTCCAGCATCTCCGTGGCGCTGTTCTCGATCTGCTCAGAGTAGCCTGCGCACAAGCATACAGACGCATTACTACAGGTCAACTTTTCAATATAAAAAACTAGCGGTTTTGAGAGGTTTTACCAGCGTAGTTCGCGTTCCCGTGGGAACACGGGAATAAAATATAACCTATGTTACTCAGGCATATTCTAGATTTTCATTGGTAAAATATTTTTTTAAATCGGTCCAATAGTTTTATCAGTTTCCTCGAGTTTGCCGTATGTCATTTCTTCCCAGAATTCAATTGTTATTAGCAACACTATCGAATAGTGTAATAAATTAAATAATACAGTGTTTTTTTCAAAGTAAACGATATTCATTTTTCAAAAATCCAAATATACAGTTTTAGTTTTCATAAAAATCGGGCCCGAGACGCCTTTGGGTACTTTTCGTTATTCCTCATAGTTTCTGATTTAGCCTACCCCCACTTAAAAAATTCACCCTGTATACTGGATGTTTTTTTTTACCGTCTGGAAAAAAATATGACGTATAAGGTATCTAGAGCCGAAGTTATACACGAGATTAATTGTTAAATATATTCATATTTAATGCAATTTACAAAATCTAGAAAACTACGCACAGTACTACGCGCTGCTGGCGGTTATAGGTAGATTGCGCATAAATGGAAGTTACGAGCGTGTTTCTTTTTAAAATACTATTTCAAATATTTCAGTGTGTATTATTGACTACAATAAAGTACAAAAATATTTTTTTTAGTAACATTGCCAAATGAATCTATTACACTTACCTATCGCACCTCATTTTTTTCCAGACGGTAAAAAAAGTCACCCTGTATAGCTGTATTGTATCCTACAACCTAATGTTAGTTTGTATGTATGACACTGACCCTGCAGCGTGTTGGCGGTCCTGGGAGTGAGCTCCTGGCCCACGGCCTGGATGGCGGCCTGGTCCAGCTCTCGCTGCTGACGGGACAACACCTCCAGGGCTGCACCGCACTCGCGCTGCCCGGGGGCCTTCTCTCTACATACGATACAATGCGACTGGTGAATCGAGGGAATCCTCCAGAGGGGGGTGAATACGAGCATTTGTAGAAAGAATCACCACGTTAATTTTCGCAATTGAAAATTGTAAATTCTTTAGTTTTAGCGTATGAAATTAAAATGAAAAAATATTTATTTCATTTATTTGTTTAGTCGCACATAACACTTAGTGACATAACAGTTTAAATCAAAAGTAAAATTTAAAGATCTAGTCACTAAAACCATAACATGTGCATACAACATTACATCAAACATAAGCAGCTCAAAACAACAATTGAAAAAGGAAGTAAGCAGTAGGTAATCAAATTTTACAAATACATATCAAATTACAGAATGCTAACACAGTGAAGGTAACAAAAAATAACTAACAGTAAATTAATTGGGTTTCAATTAACAAAGGCATTTGCTACATACTAAGGCCTAGCGTATACTTGCAAAATCAGCTGCGCGAGGTCAATGACCGCCGGCGTGTGTATGCTATACGCAAAACACTACGGCTAAGCCGCTTTTATTTTTATCACCCTATCGATTGGAACCCTTGATACTTACTACTTTACTTATAGCAAGGGACCGATATTTTTTTTTGCATTAATGTCGCTTCGATTAACGGGTAAGTATATTTAAGCAAGAAAGTAAGCATATTTTCAAAATATTTGAATGCATATTTTGCTTCGTTTCTAAAATAAAGAAGTGTTTTCTTTGTCAATTATTCGTATTCCAGCTGTAGGAGAAGCCGAATAAAATAAATAAAGTTATCGTTAGCCGTCAAACTTGTGCTAAACACGAATTTTGAAAAACTTGATACATGTGATAAGATTATATCAACGCATACGCCTTCCGTTTGTCTCTCGCACGACAAAAAGCGACACTATGACCCGGACCTACATGTATGCGTGTGTTGGTGTATGTACATACCGTATGCCCACGACGAGCGCCTTGATGCTGTCGGATACGGCCCTGCTGTGGGAGGCCAGGGCCTGCCACTGGGAGCGCTCCCCTGGGAGCAGGGCCAGGGCCCCCGCCGCCTCCAGCATCGAGCACGAACCCGATATTATGCTCCTGGACGTAACAGACGGGACACATTTCAGGCCAATACTAAGCAGAACCAGTGCTATCGGTACTAGACATCACTACATAGTATAAAACAAAGTCGCTTTCTTTGTCCCTATATCCCTATGTATGCTTGTTGGTGAACGCTGCTCAGATTTATAAGTTGAATCGCCACTAAAGAGATTTTAGCACTTCATTGAACTTTTTTTCCGGTTGAAGTTTTATTCCTTACTAAATGTATGTAAAACGTTTTTTGCGTTTCCTGACTTGTCTACCCCCTTGACCTCAGTTAGTCTCTTAGAGACTTTTGATCCTTATCTGAAACTGGATCGAATGGCATCAAAAAATTTTTTTGTGGGATTCGACGATTTCCTCGCTGACTGTACCATTTTTCAAAAATCTTTAAATACAGTTCTAAATATTTTCAAAAATGGTGGATAGTCTCTTCAGACCATTTTCGTCTAGCTACAACGGTTAAGGTAGCTGCCCTGGCCGACCCATCTCAAATATCCATCCTGTATACTACTAGCAGCGCCCCGCGGTAGTAGTTTTTGCGTGAAAGAGGAACAAACATCCATCAAGACATCCATACAAACTTTCGCATTTATAATATTAGTAGGACATAAACCGCAGCGAAGCGAATATTAAACGACCAGACACGAAGTTAACAGACATATGCTGGCCCCAATTGGGGATCGAACCCGCGACCGCCGACTCAGAAGGTCCCTACGAACTGAGCCAACAGGCCCGTCAATATAGGTTCAACTCGCCGCCTCCAGCATCGAGCACGAACCCGATATTATGCTCCTGGACGTAACAGATTTAACACATTTCAATACTCAGCAGATCTTGTACAGTCAACAAAGTTGTTAGTGTTACATGGCCAAAAATTAAGATTCACTTTTCTCTTAAAGCCTTAAATGTATTTATAGTATTTTTTTGGTAAATTATAGGGATCAAAGATACCTTTCGAAATAAACATTAATCAATAAGATTTATTTATGACTTCCCCAGAAAAATGAATTCTTAGTTACTGGCCATGTAACCCTAACAACTTTGTTGACTGTACTATGCTAGTGCCCATAGTAAAGGATCTGCTGAGTATTGGCCTGCGTTTGGATACCAGCAATTGATGTTGGACAGTTGTATTTTACTAACTCGTGTAAGCATTCCGAAAGCGCGGTTTAGAACTTGTGACGTCTTGCGCTTTAGTTAGTTCTATGTAGAGTCAATAGATGTCGCTACATAGTAAGTGATAGTTCTATCAAAAGCATTTGACTGCGTAGATCATGAGACCTTGCTATGTAAATTAAATCATTATGGAGTCAACGGTAAAGCGCTTGATATTTTATAGTCCTATCTCGAAAATAGGATACAAAAAGTAAAAATAAATGATTGTAAATCACAGGGCGCACCCGTAAAAATTGGGGTGCCTCAAGGTTCGATTCTTGGTCCTTTTCTTTTCCTTGTATATATAAATGATCTTCCATTCATGGTAGAGAGTTTGTCAAAGATAGTGTTGTTTGCTGATGATACATCTCTGATTTTCAAAGTAGATAGACAAGCTCAGAAGTTCGACGAGGTAAATGACACTCTTCAACAAATTCTCACATGGTTCACTGCAAACAATCTAGTGCTCAACGCTGAGAAGACCAAATGTATAAAGTTTGTACTCCCTAATGTTAGACGAGTAGAGAATGAGATCATTTTAAACAATGACAAATTAGATTTCGCTGATAATACAGTTTTTTTGGGGATAACGATAGACTCCAAACTTCAATGGAATTCTCATATTTCTGCATTATCTAACAGACTGAGCTCAGCTGCTTATGCCGTCAGAAAAATCAGATGGCTTACTGATGTAGATACAGCAAGACTCGTTTATTTTAGCTACTTTCACAGTATAATGTCCTATGGCATCTTGCTGTGGGGCAGAGCTGCTGATGCAGAATCTATTTTTATTTTACAAAAAAGGGCTATACGCGCCATTTACAAGTTAAGATGTCGTGATTCCCTAAGAGAACTGTTCAAAGAAATTAATATTTTAACAATGCCTTGTCAGTACATTTATGAAAACATTATGTATGTACGGAAAAACATATTACTTGTTGTTCTCGTGTGCGTGGATGTTAAATATTTGACTAGCCTGTTGGCTCAGTTGGTAGTGACAGCTTTACAGCCTGCCTTTTGACAGTTTGTATTTAAGCATGTCTATCAGTTGTTTAGTACCCATAGTACAGGCCCCGCCTAGTTTGGGACTAAATAACCGTGTGTGAATAGGGTTGTGTCCTGCCTAGTCAAATGAGTTACTTTTTACGATCTGTCAAAACGAAATTTTACTATGGAAAATGTACTGAAATAGCAAACCGTGACGTCATAGTTTCTAGTACTCAATTGCAGCACTTTTTTTTATCGTTTTATTATTTTTAAATTTGCTATAATTGTAAATTGAAAATCGAAACACATATTTTGAGGTGTTTTGGGATAATCTTTTTAATGAATGACTACTCGCAATTTAATTTCGATGCTGTGTCCCACGATTTATAATTGTTATCATACCTTCCGGCGTCTAGTATCGGCTGCTGGCTGAGCCTGGCCTGGTGTGAGATCTTGGCGGGCACGGAGGCGAACTCGGGGCTGTCCGCGAACTGGCAGAGGCTGCGCACCGCGTCGCACAACGGGCCCGTCGCGGATGCGCACGCGCTGCGGTTCGCCTGGGGGGGACCACAACAAATAAGGTACACTACTATACAACGACTCTTTATTGTACGTAGTGATGCTAAATGTGTATGAGTGGATACCTAAAGGATTTTGAAGATTAAGTGACAGGAAATTAAAAAGATTCGACGATGTTTTTTCGTTCATCAGTGTGGGAGCGCCGCTACAGGCTTTCAATATTTTCAAAAATATATATGAGTGGGGTAGTAGTATATTAAATAGGTTGCCAGGTATTCCCTAATATAGTAATCATAAGCGCTGGAGGCTCGGGTTCGAATCCTGGCATGTACCAATAAGTTTTTCAAAAACTTACGTACATATTTATCACTAGCTCGACGGTGAAGGAAAACATCGTGAGGAAACCCGCAGGTCTCAGAATTAATTCTGAGACATGTGTAAACAGACCCGGTCCGGCGATAGGCTCACCACCTATCACGTTTAGGGGTCCAATGTATCTCGTGAAATGTGGGTATATCCAGTAATGGAATACCTCTGCCTACCCCCTCGGGGATAAAAAAGGCGTGAGATTATATTATTATTATAAGCGCTGGAGTAAATCCAAAAATCCCCGCTTGGGCACCCCAACTTTACACTACCACTTTACGCCACTTTTAAGCTCTTATTTATACTGCGCGCCGTAGAATACAGGGCCGGTTCAAAGTCCATAGTGTCAAGCAAAGAGCTTGGAAGAAAATAATTCTCTTTCCTACTTTTTCTTTAAACGTCTTTGGTGTCAAGCTTAGTGTGTTCTTGACTGTACACCAAAAAACAACACAATATGAATACAAACATTAACCAAAGTACAATCGGCGGTCTTATCACTTTGCAACCTTAGGTTTGATGAAACTGAACTAGGGTAGACGGTGTACTTAATATAATACGAGTATACTAGCAGCCCCCCGCGGTTTCATCCGCGCAGTTCCCATTCCTGTGGGAATACGAGGATAAAATATAGCGTTCTCTGTTATTCTAATCTAAAAGCTATATAACTGTGAAGTGTCATGATTTTTTCTCATGTTATTTTAGCTGTAAGTTATCCGAAAATAAATAGCAAAAAGTGCAGCCCACCTCGCTGTAGTCGGCGTCTAGGGCCTTGATCTCCTTGACGAGGGCGGCGGTGGAGTTGGCCACGTCCTTGGCCGCGTGCACGAAGTGCCTCTTGGCCTGAGGCTCCCCGGTCCTCCCTGAGGCCACTCGGCACGCGTTGCAGAGGGCGCTCGTGTGCTTCGCTATCACCGTCGCCGCCGAGAGCACCTGAGTACATTCAAATACATTTATTTCAATAAGCAGATTTTGCTGATTATCTCCATAACCGGCCACATTAGAGAAAATCACATAAGAACAAAAGAAGTTTATATTTAGTAAGTAAATATGATACTGTAGGAAAATCTCGGAAATTCCAAATAAAGTGGTGGTTTTAACAACTCCATATTACATCCTCGTAGCAACTTTACCTACTATGGTACCTAATCACACTACCTAATGCCGATCTCTGATCATAACAATCATAACATTGTTATTTTGTAAAGCTTTTCACTGTATTATTTTTGTTTTTAAGTTAGAGCATACCCTGCACCTATCACTAGTTTTATATAATGAGTGAAGCTCTGTAAATGGCTGTATTTCTTATTTAAATTTATAAGTTAAAGGTTTTATGTTGCTATTGAGCTCCAATAAATAAATAAATAAATTTTCGGTTGGTACAAAAGGTACACTTAGAAAGGTCAATAGTCTAATAACAAGACACTCTAAACTCGTCCATGATTGGCTGAATGTAAGCAGCCCATCTCCACCGACGAGTTGCTGGTTCCAAATGTTGTATATATAAATGTGGTAGATATGTAGTTTAAACGTAATGGAATAAAAAGTACTTGAGAAAAATTAAGAGTTAATATATTTTTTGTGTGTTTTACATAAACATGTTGCTAGTGTAAAAAACGAATTAGTTGTACTTACAATAAAAAACAATAAGATTTTAACATCTTTTTTGAGAGTATTATTATTTTATATGTTGAAATATTTAACAGACAAACATTTATAACATTAATAACATTTTTGAGGACATTTTTTTATCTGTAATAATAATTGTTGTAAATGAATGTATGTTTACAAACAAACCAAAACTTGCTCGTATACCTAAAAATCCTAACATATACATGTTTATGCACAAATTAATAAAAGAAAGCAAAATGGGGATCGACATATACTTATGTAAGTTTACTTTAGAATGCATATTCTGCGAAGTGCACATTTTGCGTCGAGTGCTGATTTTGCGAAGTGCACATTTCATTTTATACTATGTAGTGATATAGAGGTCTCGCCGTACTGGCTCTATTGCCAATCTGACAGTAGTATACAACATGTAACAGAATAAGCGCAATTCCTGAAATTAGTTTGTTCAGTATCGACTACTTATTCAATTTCAACTATTTTTAACATGTCTTAAATTTTTCAAAAAATGAATTATCGTAGCTGAATTTAGTGCTTTCTATGGAAATCGTGCTATTATTAATCGATATTTAGGAAAATTTGTTAGAAATAACTAAAGTTCGATTGCATCATATTCTTCTACTATATAAAAATAAGTCGGGTTTTCCTTCCTGACGCTGTAACTCCAGAACGCACGAACCGATTTCCACGGTTTTGCATTCGTTGGAAAGGTCTCGGGCTCCGTGAGGTTTATAGCAAGAAAATTCAGGAAAAATTTCAACCGAAAAGCGGGAAAATCTTATAAGCATTGCACCCGTGCGAAGCCGGGGCGGGTCGCTTGTTTTTTATATATTAATATACTAATTGGGGTGTATGAGGAATTGCGCTTTTTCTGTTACGCTTTGTATATAATCTGTGGTTATTCTGATGTATGAGTTTAATCAGAATCCGTTGAGTAGTTTTCCGTGAATGATTACAAACACAGTCATAAACTTTGGCGTTAGCAATGAATAGAGTGTATTATACCTGCTGCTGGTTGCTGGCTTTGTCCCTTAGCGCGTTGCAGGCCTGCTCGATGGCAATGGCCGCTCTAGCGAACTGCGCCTGGTCTACCAGCCCCGCGCGACCAGCCACGCTCGTCTCGTCCGACACGGCCACCTGTTTCATCATCATCATCATCACCCGTAATTACAATTTTAAATAATAATTCTGGGACATCATTCGCACACGGTTATTTAGTCCCAAACTAGGCACGGGTATTAAACAACTGATAGACATACTTCAATGATAATAAAACCTCAGACACGAAACCAACAGACTCGTTCATGTCTAATTAATATGTCAAATGTCAATCCAAAAGTTATTTAATCATATTCAACAAAAATTAATTGTCTGTAATATTATATTGTTGCATGTATAATAGAATAACATAGTATAAAAAAATGATCCTATAGTCTATTTCACACCAAATGGGTTCGGTGACAGTTCATATTTTTCCATTTGATGCATACAACTTTCTAAATAGTAAGAGAAATAGATGGTTCCAAAAATTATAAACATTTTATTTTATTATTACATGATTATTAGCCATTATGGACTATGTCTGAAATCAATTTTTATTATTATTATTATAATTTTATTGCAAAAATACAATAATTGTCGCCTCTAAGATTCTTAATAAAAAGGTCAGACTATAAATCAAGACAAATAATAAAAAAACAACAAATAAAAAAATATATCCCAAGACATACGTATTGCGTGGTTGCGTGGAACGGAACATATACTTATAGAGATTGACACTACATAATATACATGAAATCGAAGAATCGATGCTTTTTGGCGGGAATCCGAAAAAAGTTGTAATGCTATTTGTAAAATTTTCAATATTATTTATTACATACAATATTTTGTATTGTTACCTACTGTTTTTGTTGAATTTTTCACTTAGTATTTCGTTGTGTTATTGTTGTTTTGGTTTTGGAAAAATGCCGAAAAGAACAAAAAACACTGAACACCTATACCTATCCTGTGAAATTTAAACATATTGAATAAAAAGTAATTTTGAAAAATCATTCTATCAATATAGTATAAACTCGATTCCATTTCCTTTACAAACTTACTCGAAACTTTAGAAAAATCGATTGGATTTCATTAGGACGCATCACTTCAATTGTCAACAGTGAATTGTCACCGAACCCACTTGGTGTGAAATATACTATTGGTGGGGCACTTTTCTAGGGCAACAAATTTCTTTGGCCATCCAGCTAGGGAACACGGCCAGTGTCATGGGCACTTTTGGACAGGACACGGTACGGGGGGTCTTTTTGACTAGTTGTGTCCAAAACATTAATTTAATATTTTGACAAGCTGTATATTTTTTAAATGTAAGTAGGTATATTTAATGTTAACGAAGCCTGATGTGGATATTCTACCTTTATTTTTTTAAGATTGAATTCATTTCCTATTATTTATTTATTGAAATTTCACTTAAAAACATGTATCATATTTTCAATTAACCCTTAGTCAGTACAGCACCTGTTGCATGTTAGTAGTAGCGCATATGATTGACCCTCCAGGAAACGGTGCACCAAATGACAAAGGCTTAATTGTAATAAATAAATGATACCCAAAAAATTACTTAAAAATAACTTTAAATATGTACTGAATTTAAAAGAGACTTATATCCCCTCAAATTCCAAATGCACTCCTAAACAGTGGTGACGTACCAGATATGCAGCCTGCGCGGTGCACTCGACGAGCCCCTGCACGGCCGATGCAACGGCGGCCACCGAGCTGGCGAACGGCTCGTGCTCGGATCGCTTCACTGCACCCGCCATGCCAGACATGCCCTCGCCTATGCACATATTACGCCATTTACCTTTCTGACCATTAATCGCAGACACAATAGACTATTAATAGGGTTGTGTCCTACCTAGTCAAATCAGTTACTTTTTACGATCTGTCAAAACGAAATTTTACTATGGAAAATGTACTGAAATAGCAAACCGTGACGTCATAGTTTGTAGTACTCAATTGCAGCACCTTTTTTGATTGTTTATTATTTTTAAATTTGATATAATTTTAAATTGAAAATCGAAATACATATTTTGAGGTGTTTTGGGATACTCTTTTTAATGTATGACTACTCGCAATTTAATTTCGATTCTGTCAACTACCCAATTGTGTCTCGGTTTCAATTGGAACCGGCGCGGATTAACAATCAACTGCCAATATTTTAAGGACAGATAGGTATAGAATAACCATACAAATAAAATAGAGATAAAATACAGAGGGGGGATCGAACCCGCGATCTCCGACTCAGAAGGCAGGGAGCAATACAATAACACACTTAGCTATGCCAGTGATTCTTCATACAATTTTAAAATAACAATTTTTCATTCATCATCGTGAAATAAAACGATAATTTGATTTTCCTAAATTAAAGTACGAATGAAAAATATGTCTACACTAATATTATAAAGTGGAAATTATGTATGTTTGTAACGAATAAACTGAAAAACTACTGGGGCAATTTAAAAAAATTGTTCATCAATGAAAGACTTGTTTTTCTAGTAGTAACTCGATTTTCCTATGGAACCGAGATTAACGTGGGTGTAATTGCGCGGTACAGCTAGTCTATACTAATATTATTAAGAGGAAATAGTTTGTTTGAATTGGCTCCGAAGCTAATGAACCCATTTTGAAAATTCTTTCACCAATGGAAAGTTACATCAAGACGGGACTTGTTTTCAAATGTAGTAATGCAAATGTAGTAATTATTTTGAGTAATCTCCCTAGTATCCCTCCGTATACAACATGTAACAGAATAAGCGCAATTCCTGAAATTAGTTTGTTCAGTATCGACTACTTATTCGATTTCAGCTATTTTTAATATGTGTTAAATTTTTCCCAAAAATGAATTAGCGTATCTGAATTTAGTGCTTTCTACAGAAATCGTGCTATTATTAATCGATATTTAAGAAAATTGGTCAGAAACAACTAAAGTTCGATTGCATCATATTTTTTTTATATTAACATACTAATTGGGGTGTATGAGGAATTGCGCTTTTTCTGTTGTGGGTGAATGAGAGTGTGTACTGACTGAGGGCCTTGCTCTGGTCGACGACGGCGTCGAGGCAGGCGTAGTAGCCGAGCTCGGTGAGCGGCTGGGAGGGCGCGGAGAGCAGAGGGCGCGTGCTCTCGATGCAGAGGATGGCCGCAGAGCATTCCTTCTGCCCGGGGGCGCACGAGCAGCAAACGTCCACCTGGAGGGCGCACAAAGTCTAAACGTTTTATTCAAACTAGGGACTTACAAGTCACTTATTTATACAAACAGTATACAGATATTAAAGCACTAGTTCCTTTGCAAAGTCTGACAATTTCTGCAAGGGGACGAGGAAACGCACACAAATAATGTTAACACAAACGCATTTTTTGACAAAACAATTAAACACCAGCTTCAACTAGATACACACAAATACATTCACCAATCCGAGCACTCCGTGAACTCGAAAAAACTAGTTGTATTTATCAGGTATGCGTGTTGACCGACACTTTTTTTTTGGCATAGGAGAACGCCTGTCAGTGGCGTCTCCGGTTGGTTTAATACTCAAAGCATCTGCCGATATAAATATGCCATACAAAGCAAGTGCACTCAGTTCAAAGGATTTCGCGTGAATGTATATTATGATTAATAATACCTTCAGATAATTAAGTTTTTATATGCAGATGAGAGCAGTGATAGCCCGGACGGTTAAAGAGCCGGCCGAAAATCAGTGAGGCTCGGGTTCGAATCCTGGCATGTACCAATGAGTTTTTCAAAACTTACGTACATATTTATCACTAGCTCGACGGTGAAGGAAAACATCGTTAGGAAACCCGCAGGTCTCAGAATTAATTCTGAGACATGTGTAAATAGACCCGGTACGGCGATGGGCTCACCACCTATCACGTTTAGGGGTCCAATGTATCTCGTGAAATGTGGGTATATCCAGTAATGGAATACCTCTGCCTACCCCTGGATAAAAGGCGTGAGATTATATTATTATATTATGCAGATGAAATGTCGTATCTGGGTAGTGTGTTGGCTTAAGAGCTGTATTCCTAGTGGTGGGATATTGCGGCCATTGGCTAACAGTATGGTCCCATACTCACCAGTCTGTTGATGCTCTCGGTGACTGCCCTCGCGGCGGCGGCCAGCTGGTTCTGCGCGTTGGGACGGGACACGTCCTGCGCACACGCAGACACGTGGTCAGTTATATTACGCAAATTATGACAAGGCAGTCGTTCTAGGTTAATGTTAAAAAAAGTACAACACACGTAGGGTTAGAGAAAACAAACTTGTTCAACTACAGACAACAAACTATTACGGTAAGAGAACAACAAAATATATATATTAAGAGAAAAGTAAAAATTAGTAAAGAATCACTTAAGACAAAATGGAGGAGGTATTTAATCTATAGTTTAAAATTTTATATTGTATTTTTAATTACAATCACTTCTTATATTGAAAATATTTCTATAATAAATCATAAATGTCATAAAATTGTAATAAATGTTCTTTCTTAGATATTCAAAGCTTAAAAACAGAGCTAATCACTTATATACATAGACAAAATTAAAAAACATTATCCAGAATTACAAATATAAGTAAATACATTATTTAGGATGAAAATAGTAACTTATAGACAAGTACATAAGGTGGTTCACAGTTATGTGAAAGCTTCTCGCCATCAAACGTAAAAGCTTGGCGAGGTTAGAATTAAGTAACACCACTTTATATTATAAATTTGATATGAATATTAAATTATAACAAATATAAAAAAGTACTGTTGAAAAAGTAAAGCGATTGAGTATTAAAAATGATATCTTAAGGTGAGTATAGACTACAGCATTTCCTCGAGCGTTTCGGTGTAATGTAACGTTCTTACGAATGTTCGGCGTACTATACGGCTATAAGGCTTGACGAAATGTTACACCAATATGCTCGTTGGTTTTTAAAAGGCTGTAACAAAACATCGAGCATAGTGTTCGAAGAGCGGTTCGAGTAAATTTGAAAATGGCGAATGCTCGATGTTCTTGATACAAGTTAATGTTGTAGTCTATACTCACCTTAAAAGTCAACATTCAAAATGCTTTTATGCAAAGTATTTGAAATTACGACCCAGGTTCTCGTTTCAATGCATTTTTCTATATAAAATTTCCGTTTTGACGGATCATAGAAAATATCTCGGCAAGAGGGCCTAGCCAAAAGGCATTGTACTATCAAATCAAATGATCTCCACTTGGCTAGGAGGAAAGATGTCATAAGCAACATTTTGTCATAAGGCTGTCAATTTCGGTAGGATCTTTTCATACATAATTTATATCAATTTAATTAAACATTCAAAATTGGTTGCTTTACCTGACTGACGGATTTGGCGGTGCCCAGCAGCTTCGAGGAGTTGACTGTCACCGATTTCATGGAGCTGACCATCAGCGACTGCGTCTCCCGGTCCTGAACAGACAGACACACTAGTTAGTCTTCTATCACTCATACAAATATACTCTTACGAATGAGAAGCGGGCTCTTTAACCACAAGCTATCACTGCTTTAAAATTAATTCAATCAATCAATAAATCAATCATCATTTATTTATTTGTGTAAGCGGGTAGTACTTAACAATTTCATTTTTTAAACCGACTTCTTCGAATACCGTATTTTTATGTGTGTTAGCGGATAACTTCGTAGTTTATGAAGAGATTTTAATTTTTCTTTTTTGTTGGGAAGGTGATATTCCAACGGTGGTGCGATGATATGGAAACCAGGATCTGATGATGGCATCCCTGGAAAATCGAGCGGAACCTTCGAAAATCATAGTGGCGAGTGGCTAGTGCTTTTTTACTTTTCCTAGTTTTCTGTTTACAGTCGGTATTTTTTTTGTTTAAAATTATTAAATGATTCGATTTTGTATAGACCATACAACTTTGTGTCACTGACCTCCGTCTGTCCTGCCATCTCCATGGAGACGGCCATGAGCCTGTTGAAGGCCTCCCCGAAGCCGTGGGCCCTCTCCCCCAGCGCCTGGGGCCGTGGGACCGCCTGGGCCACCTCCGAAGCGGCCGAGCTGAGCCCCACCGCCGCTGAGTTCAGCTCAGACTGCAGCTCGCTGGGGGATATTCAAATGTTACAAATACGTCTTACTAGCAGCGCCTTGCGGTTTCACCCGCGTAGTTCCCGTTCTCGTGGGAATACGGGAATATAATATAGCCCATGGGTTATTCTGATGTATAAGCTATATAACTTTAAAGTTTCATCAAAATCCGTTCAGCAGTTTTTGCCTGAAACTGCTGAACGGATTTTGATCTAAGGATGCTAATGATTTAACAAAATTTCCACAGGCAAATGGGATCCGCGCTGAGCGCCTGCTATATTACGACATACAGTAAGAATCCTGATTGAAAGTACTGAAACTGTTAGCTGTTCACGATTTCACCCGTTCCCGTTTCTGTGGGAAAATTATAGCTCATGTTACTTCCAAACAAACGCAGTATAAATATAACTCATCTATACCTATTCTTGCTGGTTCTTCTCGTACCGCATTTGGAACCAGCAACTCGTCAGTGGAGATGGGCTGCTGTTAACATTTAGCCAATCTCGATGGACGAGTTTAGAGTACCTTATTATTAGTCTATTGACTTACAGAAATAAATAAATGTTCATTTTATAGTTGAATATTTCTCTGTATACTCAACTCTCTGTATTATTGTAAATGAATGTATACTTTCTTTGTAAATAAATGTTATTATGTGCATAAAAGAAAAAAAAGTTATTATAATATGTATATAATTTTCTAACACTGGCATATTATAAGTTTTTTAGTTAGTACGTATAATTATATTATCTCGTATAATAATAATATTAAATAAACCAAGATATTCCACTATTATATATTCCACTATTACTATGAAAGTAAAAAAATACAAATAAATAAATAAAAAATAAAATATTGCCTTTCATCCCCGAGGGGGTAGGGCAGAGGTAATCTATTACTGGATATACCCACATTTCACGAGATACATTGGACCCCTAAACGTGATAGGTGGTGAGCCCATCGCCGGACCGGGTCTATTTACACATGTCTCAGAATTAATTCTGAGACCTGCGGGTTTCCTCACGATGTTTTCCTTCACCGTCGAGCTAGTGATAAATATGTACGTAAGTTTTTGAAAAACTCATTGGTACATGCCAGGATTCGAACCCGAGCCTCGCTGATTTTCGTCCGGCTCTTTAACCGTAAGGGCTATCACTGCACTTTAAAAAATCAAGATATCCTCTTTATAACATCAGCGTTGAAGGTAACTAACCCGTATGGTCGGTCCGAGGGGGGCAAGTCTCCCGAGTCGAGGATCTGCAGCGTCTCGGCCACCGTCTCCATGGCGGCGTCCAGCTCGCTGTGCGACGGGACCGCCTCCAGCGTCTGCTCCAGACCCTGGACACATACATACATACATACATTTCAAAACAACACGATTTAGTATATCATCAGATTAAAAAGATCTGCCCTTGAGATTGTTGCTGGTTCTTCTCGGGGTACTGCATTTGGAACCAGCAACTCATCGGTGGAGATGGGCTGCTGTTTACATTTAGCCAATCTTCAAAGTGCCTTCATATTAGAATATTAACTTTTTTAAGTGTAATTATCAATTACCTATGGAAATAACTAAATTTTCATTTAAATTTTTTCATCATCATCAACTCATAACAACCCACTGCTGCGCTATGAATACAAATAATCTATAAATAAATAATAAATAAATTGTGGGACACAATTCACACACGGTTATGCAGTCCCAAACTAGGCAGAGCCTGTACTATGGGTACTAAACAACTGATAGACTTATTTAAATAAATATTAAGCACCCAGACACGAATCCAACAGACATGTCATGACACAAATGTTGGCCCCGAGCGGGAATCGAACCGGCGACCTCCGGCTCAGAAGGCAGGGTCACTACCAACTGAGCCAACAGGCCCGTCTATAATTCCTCACACACCCCAATTATATTAATATAAAAATATAATACTTTCATACTTTAGTTTTATCTAACCAAATTTCTTAAATAAAGAGCAATAACAGTACGGTTTCCATAGGTAGTCTTAAACTCAGTTATGCTAATTCATTTTTGAGAAAAATTTAACACATATTAAAAATAGCTGAAATCCATTATGTAGTCGATACTGAACAAAATAATTTCAGGAAATGCGCTTATTCTGTTACATATTGTATATGTCTATGGTTCACCTGTGAGATGTCCCTGGCGATGTTGACGACACTAGCGGTGTCCAGTGGCTCTGAGGAGGAGAGGAATCTCTTCACCGTCTCCACGAGGGTCAACGAGGACTGCACCACGTGACGACCCGACGAGATCACCCTGCGACAAGATAACATCATGTTTGATTGATTGATTTTATTTGGTACACATGATTACATTTACAACTTTACCGTCTATGGCGCTGTAGTTAATAATAATAATACATTGTGGGATACTGTAATTCATATACCCAAAGCGGTTTATTTATAGACTTCTTTATTATTTACGGAAGGCACATAAAATACATTATAAATTATATCAAGCTAAGACATGTTGAATATTCAAGGACTGTCAGCTCTCCGCTAGGAGTAAAAGTGTTCTGTGCTGTCAGCAGAGTGAAACATCTAGAATATTCTAGAAGAAGCTGTCATACATTTGAATAGATTCAAATGTAAAACACTTCAACATAAAATCTTTGTCGATTGACATTACTACATAATTTAACAGATACAATTCACACACCGTTATTCAGTCCCAAACTAGGCGGGGCCTGTACAATGGGTACTAAAATAATCTCACGCCTAATGTCGTTGAGGTGGTAGGCAGTGGTATTCGATTTCAGGATATACCCACTTTTCACGAGATATTCTTTGAACCCCTAAACGTGATAGGTACTAAACAACTGATAAACATATGCACACAAAAGGCTCCGACTCAGAAGGCAGGGTCAGTACCAAATCAACTGAGCCAACAGGCCCGCCATTGGTGTAGTTGACAGCATCGCAATTAAATTGCGAGTAATCATTCATTAAAAAGATCATATCAAAACACCTTAGAACATGTATTTCAGTTTTCACATTACAATTATAGCAAATAATAAAAAAAAGTGCTGCTTTTGAGTATTAGAAACTATGACGTCACACCTTGCTATTTCAGTACGGAAAATTTCGTTGTGACAGATTATAAAAAGTAACTGATTTGACTATGCAGGAAACTACCCTATTATAGTGTTGTACCTCTCCCTCCTCTGCGGGTGTTCCTGCAGCGCGGTGGCGGCCCTCAATCCGGCCGTGAAGTCCCTCATGGAGGAGGCCAAGTCGACCCCGGCCCTCCCGCAGGCGGCCGGCTCGGCCAAGCGGGCGGCCGAGACCAACTGCGCCGTGGACGAGGCCGCAGCTCGGGAGGCCATGTTCATCGTCGACGAGGCCCACTCCGACTGGTTATATGGGTATGAGAAAATATCATCATCATTTACTTGCCCTTTTCCCATTATTTGGGGTGGGCGCAGTCAAAGTCACAAGTTTTTATTCAATGTAGGGACTTATAAATAAGTCCTCTTATCGAAAGTCATTGCGACTCCACCGCTTCGGTATGTATAGTTGGGGAGAAGAAGGCGGGCAAGAAACTCCTCAACACATTATTCTTTTGAACAATCAATACAATACAAAGTACAAGTTACATGGTTTTAGTGCTTTGCTTAGTTGGAGAAAATTTACACCAAACATCATTGTCATTCAAATATTCAACTTATAATATGCCATTTTACATAAAACCATTTTAACGTGAGTTTTGAACATTTTTTCTGGCAAATCTACAACAGCTTTAGGTATTTTGTTGTAAAAGCGTACACACAAACCCATAAAGGAATTATTAATTTTACTTAATCTGTAATGTGGTTGCTTTATTTTATTTTTATTTCTAAGATTACAATTGTGCCTGTCATTATACAGGGGCATGCCACACGGAGGGAAAGTACATTAAATATTAAATTTATTTTACTAACAGAATACATCGTTTTATTTTTAATAATAATGTGTAGGACTTCATTCACAGATTAATTAAAAATGCCTGCATCAACCGGGAATCGAACCCGCTAAGTATGAAAAAATAAAACATGTATTTTATGATAACGGTCGGAAGGGTTAATCATAAGGGTAAATTTTTCCTAAATCCTAAATCTAAAATGAAAGGAAAATCATGAAATTTTACAATTTATGTCAATTTAGTTCAGGAAACTTATTATTAACTACTAACATTATCATTTCAGAGTATTTACTAACCAGTTCAGTAAAAAGTAATACATGGATTGTTGTTCTCACCGTCTGGTTGGGCAGAGGCCTCAGCCGGAAAGCATTTGCGGCCTCCTCGAGCTCGTCCAGCTCCTGCTGCAGGGACCTCAGGATCTCCGCGGCCGCGTCCAGCTCCAGGCCCTTGCATGAGATGCGGGCCCGGCTCACCGCAGACCTGGATCAATCACATTCATTTTTCATCTAATCATAAGAAGTTGCCACCTTTCGCCTCCAGAGCAGAAAAAAAGTATACACATCGGAAAGTAAACAAGAAAGCCTCAGACCACTGTTTTCTGGCACATATTTTACTTTTCTTGGTATGTATTATAGTATATTTCTCTAGCTAAGAAAATACACATGTCAATAGTCTAATAACTCTAAACTTTTTCACGTGATAACGTCTTATAAGCTGGCCCAGCTTTAAGCTGGGGTCCCACGGTCCGCTATTCTACGGATCAGCTACACTCAGCCGACGAGCACGGACGGCGACGCACCGCAGGCAGGGCCGGTCCAACGGTGCGTGTCGGTGTGTGTAGATGTTTTTATGTTGTCATAATGCAAAGCGAAAGAAAGAGAGAGAAGAGCGCACCTTTGAAGTTACCGACTCACGATGGATACGGGCGCACCGCCACAGACGTTCTGTGCTATCACGGACGAGGCCGGTCCCACGGTGCGTCGTGCGAGCTGGTCTGCGTGCATCCGCGATTTTACGGTCCGTGGGACCCAAGCTTAAGAAGTATCATGTTTAGCCTGAGCCGAGCGTGCAAGCGAGAGCGCAGAACAAGCGATAGATGCACGATCTTGTTAAGCGTTCGGCAACGCATCTATCTCTTCAGTTTCAGCGTATACTCGAAAAATCAGCTGGGTGAAGTCAATGACCAACCGTATGTGAAAGTTGCCCCACGAACCCTGACCGTACCTATAGTTTGACCCACGAACCCTGACCGTATCTGAGGTTTGACTCACAAACCCTGACCGTGCCTGAGGATTCTGACCGCACCTGAGGTTTGACCCACGAACCCTGACCGTATCTGAGGTTTGACTCACAAACCCTGACCGTGCCTGAGGATTCTGACCGTACCTGAGGTTTGATCCACAAACCCTGACCGTACCTGAGGTTTGATCCACAAACCCTGACCGTACCAGAAGATGTGACCGTACCTGAGGTCCGCGCAGCTGGTGCTGAAGGCGTGCGTGTTGTCAGCGAGATTCTTCGCGCAGGGAGCGTCCGATACTGTAGGGAGAGCTCCTCGGGCCGCCGCTACCACGTGCGTGCTTGGCTGAGGGACAGTACTGTTATTAAACCACTGTATGTAAGCAAACATAGTGGGATACAATAATAATAATTAAAGTGTTAAGGAAACGCTTCTGAAATCGAAAACAGGTGGTTATGTTAGCGATTTTCAACAGTTCCATTAAAAAATGCCCAAAAAAAAACAAATTTCAATTTTTTTCCGTGAAATGAAACTATAGAAAGAGCAATGATAGCCTTACGATTGCAGCTGCTTCACATTATGATAATCAGTGAGGCTCGGGTTCGAATCCTGGCATGTACCAATGAGTTTTTCAAAAACTTACGTACATATTTATCACTAACTCGACGGTGAAGGAAAACATCGTGAGGAAACCCGCAGGTTTCAGAATTAATTCTGGAACATGTGTAAATAGACCCGGGGGTCGATTTTTGAATCTCACCAAGTGACTAATTCTCACCGATGTGAGTGATTTCCGAAAGTTCGTATTTTTGAAACTCATCGGTGATTTACATTTGTCATACCTATGATATCGATTTACGAGTGCCCCTACCCACTCGTAATTGAAATCACCATGTGATTGTTTTTGACAGTTAACGTATGTGACATCTGCCAAAAGTGCCAAAGTATGTTTTTCGGAAGAATTAGCAGCGGGGCTCGATTGTGATATTTCGTGATTGCGACGATTTATTAAAAATATAAAAAACCTCTCAATTAAATAAAACAATATCCAAGTTATTAGTAAATACAATTATTAAGTTAAATATACTTGTAAAACATATGCCACTAACAAATGTACATACCTTTTCTTATAAATTGTAAAATCTGTGTTATGTTCTCTTTATTCGTCCTTTTCTAGTGAATTAAGTGAATTTTTCAATTCAAAACTTTAATTTTTTTTTGTTGTTTCACCCCTTACAGGGTAGGCAAAGGCATTACGCCATGCAGCCTCGTCATTAGTTAATGATATCCTTATGTAAATGGCTCTGCTTCAGAGTCCATGCACAAAAATACAGTGTCTTTAACACTTTCTACAACCCCAACGTGCCCTAACTTGGTTATCAGTAAAATGATAGCACTTTTACTGACGACCTCATTGCGACCTCTTGAGGCAATCCAAAAATGTTCATACCTCGCATTTTATCGAATTTCCCATTCACCGCACACCCTCACGGACACTTGCCACATAATAAACTATCACTATTATGAGTCAAAACCCGAAATACACAGCAAAATGAAAATTAAACAAAAAACATGACGTCCCTCTTCGGATTCCCGCCAAAAAGCCTCAAAACTTTAATTTTCGTTTACATGACACTGACAGATACGTTACGTTTTACGATTGACCAATTTGATGAATCTTTTTTAAGTTATAGTATGAGAAAATAAAAACCGATATCAAGGGCAACACTATAACATCTGCGTAAAAAGGAACGTAACGGGAAGATTGTCTCTGACTGACATTGTAAAATGTCTGCATGTTGGTAAACATCGTGTGACTTTCAAAAATACGGCTTTTGGAAAATGGTGACATAAAAGTCATCGGTGATAATTTTAGTCACCGGTGATTTTGATATCACCAGTGAGATTCAAAAATCGCACTCCCGGGGGTCGATTTTTGAATCTCACCAAGTGACTAATTCTCACCGATGTGAGTGATTTCCGAAAGTTCGTATTTTTGAAACTCATCGGTGACTTACATTTGTCATACCTATGATTTCGATTTACGAGTGCCCCTACCCACTCGTAATTGAAATCACCAAGTGATTGTTTTTGACAGTTAACGTATGTGACATCTGCCAAAAGTGCCAAAGTATGTTTTTCGGAAGAATTAACAGCGGGGCTCGATTGTGATATTTCGTGATTGCGACGATTTATTAAAAATATAAGAAACCTCTCAATTAAATAAAACAATATCCAAGTTATTAGTAAATACAATTATTAAGTTAAATATACTTGTAAAACATATGCCACTAACAAATGTACATACCTTTTCTTATAAATTGTAAAATCTGTGTTATGTTCTCTTTATTCGTCCTTTTCTAGTGAAATAAGTGAATTTTTCAATTCAAAACTTTAATTTTCGTTTACATGACACTGACAGATACGTTACGTTTTACGATTGACCAATTTGATGAATCTTTTTTAAGTTATAGTATGAGAAAATAAAAACCGATATCAAGGGCAACACTATAACATCTGCGTAAAAAGGAACGTAACGGGAAGATTGTCTCTGACTGACACTGTAAAATGTCTGCATGTTGGTAAACATCGTGTGACTTTCAAAAATACGGCTTTTGGAAAATGGTGACATAAAAGTCATCGGTGATAATTTTAGTCACCGGTGATTTTGATATCACCAGTGAGATTCAAAAATCGCACTCCAGGTCCGACGATGGGCTCACCACCTATCACGTTTAGGGGTCCAATGTATCTCGTGAAATGTGGGTATATTCAGTAATGGAATACCTTTGCCTACCCCCTCGGGGATAAAAGGCGTCAGGTTATTCATTTTTATTTATTTATTTTTATTTAGTGTCAAACTAGGCAAAACAATTTTACCTTGTTCCCTGGCTTCGGTAACATACGATTTGATAAAAATTACAGTGTTGATGATGTCGTACCTGCAACAACGCTTCCGAGGCAGAAATGAGGTCTAGATGTGCAGCCGCCTCGCCTCGCCTCGAGGCAGACACGTGCACCGCGTCCACCAGCCTCGGGATCTGCTCGTTTAGGAACCGGCACTCCTCTAAGAGGGCCTCCTGGAGGACATAGTACTGTGTTGTAGTTATCAGTCTAGTGGCTGCGGCCACGAGAGGGTAGTACAATTTCTTTGCAAAAAAGTCTGCCAATTGGGTAGTTGACAGCATCGAAATTAAATTGCGAGTAGTCATTCATTTAAAAGATTATCCCAAAACACCTCAAAATATGTATTTCGATTTCCAATTTACAATTATAGCAAATTTAAAAATAATAAAACAATCAAAAAAAGTGCTGCAATTGAGTACTAGAAACTATGACGTCACGGTTTGCTATTTCAGTACATTTTCCATAGTAAAATTTCGTTTTGACAGATCGAAAAAAGTAACTCATTTGACTAGGCAGGACACAACCCTATTTCTGCGCGGGAGACGAAATAATGTGAATACAAACGCATTTTTTGACAAAACAATTAAAGACTGGCTTGAACTAGATGCATATAAATACATTCACACACAGAAACAACCAATCCGAGCACTCCGTGAACTCAAGACAACTAGTTGTATATAACAGGTATGAGCGTTGACCGAACTTCTTTGGCAGAGGGGAACGCCTGTCAGTGGCGTCTCCGGTTGGTTTAATACTCAAAAGCTCCTATGTATCGGTTGTTTCATTTGTCAGCTATTAATAATAGCAATAAATTGTAGGACACAATTCACACACGGTTATGTTGATTGATAAAATATCACGGGTCGATCTCAGTTACAGTATACTTATTAACTTCCTCCTGCGTTATAAGAGGAAGTTAATGGTTTGAGTAGGATGTCTGTCTGTCTGTCTGTGTGTCTGTCTGTGTGTCTGTCGACAGGATATCTCCGGATCTACTGGAGCGATTGACTTCAAATTCGGCCAGTAGATACCTTAGGTCAATACCTCGATCGAGTTTGAATTTCTGGGCATTTCAGACCCGTGGGTCAGAAATTTCAAAAAGGTCTAAAATGTCAAAAAGGTCAAAATTGTCAAAAAGGTTAAATTGGCAGTAAACAGGTCGAAGTTTGTCCATAGAATTACATTCTCTCGTTACTTTAAGAGTGTTGCGTCTATTTTTAAACCAACTTCAAAAAACTTTTTTCATGTATATATTTTTTATGTATGTTCGCGGATAACTTCGTCGTTTATGAACCGATTTTGATGATTATTTTTTTGGTGGAAAGGAGATATCCCAATGGTGGTACCATGATAAGGAAACCAGGATCTGATGATGGCATCTCAAAGAAATCGAGGGGTACCTGCGAAAATCGTAGTAGCGACAAAAAAACAAGTTTTTTTAAAATTTCTGTTCAAAGTAGTTGTTTTTAATTATGAAACTTAAATAGAGTGTATACCTGAGCGATCTTCCCGCTGTTGTGGTGCGAGGCGTTGTGCGCAGCCGTGATCAGCTGAGTGGCCGACGAGGTCGCCTGCCGGGCGCTCTCCTGCAACAAACATTTTTTGTAAATTATAATTCATGACCATGGATACGAGTCCTCCAGTCTGAATTCGATGAATTTCGGTCCTGCCACAGAGTCCATGCATAAAAATATACTGACTACAAAAATATTTTCATATTTTACTTAGTTATCAACAGTAAAATTATAGTACACAAGTTTTACTGAAATTAAAAGACTTCTTTAGGCAATACGAAAATGTCCGTTGTCCGTATTTTATCGAATTTCCAATTCACCACACTTGCTATGAAACACTAACATTACATCCTAAGGTTGTCTGTAAAAGATCTCTAAAAGCGATAAGACCACCCATTGTTCTTTAGTTAATGTTTGTATCCATATTGTGTTGTTTTTGGTGTAGATGCAATAAAGAGTTATTGTATTGTATTACTTTGAGCTAAAATCTGAAATATACAGGATGTTAGGGAAACGAAAACAAGATTGTTATGCTGATGATTCTTGACAGAATTCAATTTGAAAATAGAAAAAGAAATATAAACATATTTATTTTCAATTTTTTGTTCGTCGTCGTGAAATTATATGCTTTAGTGATTGAAAATTCGTGTCATTTGACTTACCTGCAGCCTCGTGATCTGCGATCCGACGACATCCTGCCCCTGCGCATAGTCCACGGTGATGTAGCGCAACTCCTCAGCCGCCTTGCGCAGGGCTTCCTGCTTCTCGCGGTCCTAAAAACACACTACTATTAATATTTCAACATTGGCACACTGCACTTGAAAGCTTGTCTTAAACACATTTATGCCTAGTAACATTTCAAACAGCGGACCATCCACTAAGCGCAGCTTATATCGCATGGCCCCAAAAGAGATTTATTTATTTAGATTAAAAATAATAGGGCATAGAGGGGCAATATTATAAATGCGAAAGTTTGTATGGATGGATGTGTGGATGTATGGATGGATGTTTGTGTCTCTTTCACGCAAAAACTACTGAAAAAATTATTATTTAACTTTACAGTTATATAGCTTATAAATCAGAATAACACATAGGCTATATTTTAGCCCAGTATTCCCACGGGAACGGGAACTACGCGGGTGAAACCGCGGGGCGCAGCTAGTTATTATATATTATTAATATTGGGAATATTTTCATACAAAACTTTGAAGCTCAAGCGTCATGTCAGTTAGTATGAACACGAGATGTCATTCGGTCGAATCACGGTCGAATCATACTAGGCTTTTGCCCACTTGTCCTCGCTTTGTCTCCTCTGTGCCCTATTATATTTTAATCTATTTGGTTTTCTTTTAATTCCGCAAAAATACTTCTGCTTAGCCTGATGTTAGCTGGTAGATTATGCCTTCAACATTATGTTCGTCATGTATACATTTTCTTGGTACATTAAGTTAAATAAATAAGTGCTGACCTGTGGCGAGGAGGCGCATTGCCTGGCCGCTTCGACCATTCGAGCTGTGGCGTCGGCCAACAGCTTGGCGGCCGCTAGAAGCTTCCGCTGGGACTCCGACGGCTGCTTTTCCGCTTCCGTCTGGTTAAAAAATAAATTGTGGGACACCAATTCAGAGACGGTTATTGAGTCACAAACTAGACAGAGCTTGAGGGTAGTAAACTGATAAACATACTATAATAAATGGTAAAGACCGAGACACGAAGCCGACAGACATGTACGTGCCCACAAATAACACAAAAGACGATAATCTAAAAGTATCTGTAGTATTATAAAAAGGGCAACCGACTACAAAAAAGTTTTTTTTTGTATGTACTCGTATGGTAAGCGATTATTACGCCAATTATGAACCAATTTTGATGATTATTTTTTGATATGAGATCATACTTTATAGGTACCCATTTAAAATCGGTGGAGCGGGTAAAAAGTCGAAGAATTTTATTATACAACGATGATATTTTTAGTGCTATTCGTTATTGTCGGTTTTTACTCTTTAGAGTTTTTGAATATTTGCAACTCAAAAACTACTGCATCGATTTCAAATTTATTTCACCAATGGAATGCCTACTTCTCTGTATATGCTACAATATGCTTCCGGCCATACCTTGATGGTGGTGATGAGGTGAGCCGTGGCGTGTCCCAAAGCCCTGGCGTGTCGCACCATGGCGGGCCCATCAGCCGCGCCCACCACCAGCTCGCTGGCTGACATCACAGACTCCACCGACACCTCCGCAGCTGAAGGCTGCTCGCGGCGCTCTGCTCGAACGGACGGACAGGTTTTTGAATACTATGTAGCAAAGAGATTTAAATATAATAGGGCGTAGAGGGGGCATTGGGAATAATTTTCATACAAAACTTTGAAGCCTAAGCGTTATGTCCTTGTCATGTCAGTTAGTATGAACGCGAGCTGTCATTCGGTCGAAATTGTACTAGACTTATTCCACTTGGAATAACTTTTGACTTCAAATTTTCCTCGCTTTGTCCCCTCTATGCCCTATTATATTTTAATTTCTTTGCTATGTAGCGACACTACATAGAACGCGCCAATAGACGGCCGAGTTCTAAACCGCGCTATCGGAGTTTCCTAATAAAAAAATAATAGTTTGTATAAATACAACTGTCCAACATCAACCGTTGGACCTTGGTCCCCAGGCAAGATCACCTCGCCTTAAGGAAGATCTTCCTTTTCACGACCGTTGACCCTTGGGTCCAGCGATATGCAAGTACCTAATCCTATTACTTTACATACATACATAATCTTAAGGCTATTTCCCGTAGGGGTTAGACAGAGACAATAAACTGCCACTTGCTACGAACCTCGCAGATCACTCGTGCTTCCTTCACATCCATCAAACGACTCATGCATGCTCGTCGGTTTCGGGTACTCTTTATCTGATTTTCTTCAACACATCGCCGATCTGGTCGATGCAGGTACGCCTAGGTCGTCCTCTACCATCTCGCCCATTCAGAACACCCTTGTATATTTGTCTCATTAGACGACTTTCATTCATCCGCTCAATGTGACCAAACCACCTCAGCATTCCTCTTTCAATTCTAGTCAGCCACTATGTAATCTTTCAAGCCGCAACGATGATAATTCATTGTTCGGAAAAATTTTGGGCTACCATATTTCCATAAAAACAGTACTATTATTTTTCTGTATTTAAGAAATTTGGTTAGACAAAAGTAAAGTACGAATGCATCATATTTTTTTATATCAATATACAGCACGGCCGTTTTAACTTGACAGCTCTGAAGTTGCGCAAATGGCTGCGCAGTAACATTTTTTAGCGACCATATGGCGGTAGGAGGGGGATTTGCGCAGGCGAAGCCTATGTTTAGAGAAGCCAAGTTAAAACGGCCGTACTGTACTAAATGGGGTGTATGATGAATTGGGCATATTCTGTGACGCGTTGTATAAGTAATCTTGCATTTTGCCAATGTCAAGTAAATTTGTTTTCAAGTCTGTATTTTATAATCATTAAATCGCCCTGCTTCAGAGACCATGCACAAAAGTTAAGTGTCTTTAACACTTTCTATATCCCTCCCTAGCTTAGCGACAGTAAAATGATAGCACTTTTACCGAAGACTTCGTTGTGACTTCTTGAGAATTTCCCATCGAATTTCCCATTCACTGCACACTTGCTACATAATATACTATCACTAATATGAGTGAAAACCCGAAATATCCAGCAAAGAAAAATTATACAAAAAGCACGACGTCCCTCTTGGGCTTCCCGCTAAAAAGCCTATCTGTAAGTTTAACTCCTGAAATAGTCCACTCACCTAGCTGGCAGTGGGCCAGCAGCCTCTCCAGCTCCTCAGAGACCCTCTGAGCGGCTCCGGCCAGCTGGTCGTAGGCCGCGTGGGGGGCCGACACGGCCCGGCCGGCCTCCACGAGCCGCTCAACGGCCGAGGCCACCTGCCTCGCCGCCGCCAACAGCTGCTCGCGGCACTGGGGGTTGTGGAGGGTTGGGGCCACCACCTGGGAGCGGTGATGGATCAGCTATTGGTATCACTACACAGTATAAAACAAAGTCGCTTTCTCTGTCCCTATATCCCTATGTATGCTTAGATCTTTAAAACTACGAAACGCAATTTCGATGCGGTTTTTTAATAGATACAGTAATTCAAGAGGAAGGTTTTAGTATCAGCATTGCACCCGTGCGAAGCCTGAAAGTGACTTTGTTTGTTACGCTTCCACGCTTAAACCACTGAACTGATTCAAAAACTCTTTCACCAATTGAAAGCTAAATTTTCAGAGAGTAATATAGTTACTATATATACTGGCATGTACCAATGAGTTTTCAAAAACTTACGTACATATTTATCACTAGCTCGACGGTGAAGGAAAACATCGCGAGGAAACCCGCAGGTCTCAGAATTAATTCTGAGACATGTGTAAATAGACCCGGTCCGGCGATGGGCTTACCACCTATCACGTTTAGGGGTTTAATGTATCTCGTGAAATGTGGGTATATCCAGTAATGGAATACCTCTGCCTACCCCGTCGGGGATGAAAGGCGTGAGATTATTTATTTATTTATTTTTTTATAATATAGTTTATATTTTATCCACGTATTCTTAAGGGAACGGGAACTACGTAGGTGAAACCGTGGGAGGAGCTAGTAATCTAGACTAATATTATAAAGAGGAAAGATTTTTGATTGTTTGTAACGAATAAACTCAAAACTTACTGAACCTATTTTAAAAATTCTTTCACGCATGGAAAGCTACATTATCAGGCTATATTTCACTCCCAATTCCCACAGGAACGGGAACTACGCGGGTGAAACAGCTAGTTTTTTATAAGACTGACCTTCAATGAGTAACATAAACTATATTTTATCCCCGTATTCCCACGGGAACTACGGGAAACAGCTAGTCACTACATAGTATAAAACAAAGTCGATTTCTCTGTCCCTATATCCCTATGTATACTTAAATCTTTAAAACTACGCAACGTATTTTGATGCGGTTTTTTTAAATAGATAGAGTGATTCAAGAGGAAGGTTTTAGCATAAGCATTGCACCCGTACGAAGTCGGGGTGGGTCGCTAGTTCCTTATAAGACTGACCTTAGCACAAGCGACGAGCTGACTGGTAGCGAGGGCGCAGTGCGTAGCCGCCGCGATGATGGTGTTCTGTAGGGGCTGGTCATCGCGGCATTGTGCGGCGACATTCTTCGCCTTCAGGACTAAAGCCGCTGTCGTGTTGGCGACTGCTTTGGCCAGCGAGAGTAGGATGTCCTGGGAACGAGGCGAGGTGACCGCGGATTAGGCAATGTCATATTTGCAAAATGTCAGATACGCAGAACATCATTTTTTTTTTTTTTGAAAATGCTGTGTCACTGAAAACTGACGTTAATATCCTAAATAAGTTACCATCCATTATCTATTTTAGAAATGATAGGTTAAATGATTTGCAAAATGTCACATAAGCAAAACTGTGACGTATTCATTCTCAAATCAGTTACCGTTTATTACGTATTTCAATAATGATATAAAATTTCAGAAATGTGACATTGTGTCGAAATTTCATTTTGCGAATTTGACATTCTGCGACTTTGCGTCTTGTGTTTTTTATTTTCTTGTAATTCTATCCTAGTCATTTTGATTGACTGGCGTCAGTACAGTTTGCTTTCAACTATACATTAAATGTAATGCTTAGTCATGTAAAACTGTAATCATTATTCATCATCTCATCTTACCTTCAAACTTACGTTTTGAAGTGTTGGTTGCTGCCACAGATTTCTATTTTATTTTACATTCTAAATAAATTATTCCGCTTCTATGCATTCGGCTACTGATGATTATTTTTATCATCCATCAACATATTTTTTAATAATAAGAAAGTTTATTAGTAACAAAAGTACTAATCTTACGACCGTTCAATCTTCGTATGAGTTTTTTTTTTCAAGATTCAGTCTAGATTAAATATTTTCTAAATGCACCACATAATGCAATAATTTCGCCTTTCTTTAATTCAGTGCATAATAAAAAAGGTCTATTTCCAACATTTTCAATTTCATTTTTTTTTAATATTTTCGATCTTTTTTTCGTTTCCTATTTTTGTTATTATGTAGTTAGGTATCAAATCGATAAAATATAGCTATAACTTCTTATAAACTAGGGCCTTGTTATTTGTTATTATGGGACTTATGTACAAGAAAGCGCTTTATAGCGCATTGCATTAAGTTTATTTTAGCTTGGGCCAATTCGTGTAACAAAAAAAGAGGAGTGTGAGTTCGAATCCCACTCGAAACCAACATTGCCAACAATCTAATTGGTTTTATAGCTGAATGTATTTAAAACCCATAACACAGTATCTGCCTTGCGTTGAATTGTATAAAAACTGAAATTAAATATACAGTCTGCTTTTCGGTTATTTCTGTTACTTCTTATACAAACGGACAGACAAACAGACGCTGTAAGGGGTGTATTAGTAAGTGCAACCAATTATTTATGCCAGTACATCAACTTGAGACTGTTAGTGTAAATAAAACTTCGGACGTCGTACCAAGCCAATGTATTAACAAAAATAACCAGCATTAGGAGACAGAACTGACTTCTATTCCCATAGGAGTAGAGTTGACATTTCAATAGCAAAGCATTTTTTATGAAATGTACTAAAACCAGTTTTAGAAGAACTCAGCGCTAGTCGGTTCTGTCTGACACGTATCTTAGTATACCTTAGTTTGTTTAGAGAATGCTGCGTGGTGGGTCGTTACTTTAGGGCTGAGCTGAAAATTATATATCAAGTCACAAGAATAGGGTTGCCAAAAAACAAGAACAAAAATCTAATTTAAAACAAAGGTAAAAAATATTGAGGTTTTAATGTTGATTTTGCCTTCTACTAAACGGTATATGCAGCTCAGCCCAATAATCAATAGATTTTTATTAGTCCAACCCGGGAACCAAACCTTGTATCTCACACCCAGCAGCATTATCGCACCTTAAGTTAAAAAGTAAATCAAAAAATAGTTAAATAAGTACTTAACAGAAAAAGAAATAACAAAATAAATTAATTGTAAAAAACTGTAGTTTTTAACATTTTAGTAATGGCAACAATTTCTTTGTACTGTCGATAGTTACATTGAAAATAGTTCAAAAAATATTAGTCAAAAATATGTAAGTATGTATATACATGTTTTGTTAAAGAATCCCAAACCAATGTTATGCTTACGCAAATTTAGATTAATACCAAATAGTAATACTGATTTTTGTTTTTCCAAAATGTTTTAAAAATATAAAGATTGGACGGAAAATAAAAAAGTAAGAATCGAAAAATCAAAGTAGATATTACGATCAGACTATAAAAAAAATATAGCTGCCAAATTAAAAATAAAAACTGCTAAAACAATTTAAGGAATTAAACATCCAAATACGACTAGATTAATACAATTTAGTCTTATCAATGACTTGTGTTAACCGAATAAAATTAATAATAATAACAAAATAAAAATAAACTAATCTACTTTAAATAAGTACTGGTCGATTTAATGTCCAATTTTACATTCACCCAAAATTATATTTTCAGGAACTTTAATAATTGATAACATTACCGATTTGTCAAAAGACACCGCTACGCAAAAAAATCTTACACATCCATAAAGAAAACGACGAAAACATAAGTTCAAATAGGATCAACCTCAAGGCCTAGTAGATGTCAAATGATAAAAGAAATCATAAAATTTGGATCACTCTTTAAACAAAATTAATATGCGCGTCGCTTTGAATATTAAAAGACGCGTCGACACAAGAGATTTTGCATCGGTTAAAAATATGATATTGTCAATCATTTCTACGAAATAAATAAATAATCTCACGCCTTTCATCCCCGAGGGGGTAGGCAGAGGTATTCCATTACTGGATATACCCACATTTCACGAGATACATTGGACCCCTAAACGTGATAGGTGGTGAGCCCATCGCCGGACCGGGTCTGTTTACACATGTTTCAGAATTAATTCTGAGACCTGCGGGTTTCCTCACGATGTTTTCCTTCACCGTCGAGCTAGTGATAAATATGTACGTAAGTTTTGAAAAACTCATTGGTACATGCCAGGATTCGAACCCGAGCCTCACTGATTTTGGGCCGGCTCTTTAACCGTCCGGGCTATCACTGCTGTTCTACGAAATAAGGTTGTTGAATATAACGAAATTAAATTGAGATTAATCATTCATAAAAATACTATCTCGAAACACATGAAAATATGTTTCGATTTAAAATTTTAATAGAACAATAAAGTAAAAAATAGGTCGTCACAGTATACCGATGGTTTTGCGTTTTGTTTGACATACGTATGATAAGAATAGTTAATTTCCGAAATAATTTGCCTTGACATTTCCAGTTAAATGATATGGACAATGTCCTATGAATTTTGAAATTCGAAAGAGTAACTAAACTGGTGTAAGCTCCTCTTGTATAGCGGTGTATTCATACAAATCGGACCTAAAACTAATAAAAATTGTCATTTCACAGTCTTTTCCCTTTATTTGTCTCTCTATATACATGTTTATTAAAAACAATAGCAAACACTAAGACATCACATGAAACACGTAAGAAAGAGAGCAAAGGAAAAAGCACAGTTTGAAAATACGGACAGACAACTTTTTCAAGCACCTATTTTAACAATAATAAATTGTGGGACACAATTTACACACGGTTATTTATTCCCAAACTACGCAGAGCCTGTACTATGGGTACTAAACAACTGATAAATCATACTTAAATAAATATTAAACAACCAGGCACGAAGCCAACAGACGTGTCCATGCACACAAATGTTGGCCCCGAGCGGGGATCGAACCCGCGACCTCCGACTCAGAAGGCAGGGTCACTACCAACTGAGCCAACAGGCCCGTCAATGCATAGTATTCTATGTATATTGTGTCACTTAAAAACTACATGACATCCAAACTACTATAACCATA
Organism: Ethmia dodecea; assembly: GCA_963855545.1. Taxonomy (NCBI): domain Eukaryota; kingdom Metazoa; phylum Arthropoda; class Insecta; order Lepidoptera; family Depressariidae; genus Ethmia; species Ethmia dodecea. The sequence continues at coordinate 405,835 of OY979463.1, read as the reverse complement.
TAGTAGTATGTATATCTTAGCACTATGGCAGCAACCAACTTAGGTCTATAAGTCTCATCAAATTCTGTTCAGCAATCTGAACTAATCGAGAGATTAATAAAATAGATAATAACAGAGCAGAGTCATTTGTAATCACGCGTCAATCTTCTTTTAAACCCTTTAACGGGTAGTATTTCAACTCAACTCACTGTAACAGCCCACTGTTGAGCTCATCCCGTAGCCCACATTAGGAATTATGGGCTCTAATCTCCCACGCGAGCCCACCGCTGTTTTTGGCTAGAAGGTAGTTTTCTTTTTGCATTTGACGAGTGATTAAAATAACCCAGCAGATATGTATATTTCTTACATGTACCCACCACGATAACTTCTACAAATACAAATATATATATATATATATATGTTATGTAACTTCAATATGAATACAGTAGCGAAAGAGACCGTTTGACGACATATATAAGACAAGTTTTGCATTGTTTTAGATGTTTGTTTACCGTATGGAGGAGCGGAAGTGGAATCCTCCTCCATTGTGAAAAGGGAAGATTTTCCTTGAGGCGAGGTGATCGTGCCTGGGGACCAAGGTCCAACGGTCGATGTTGGACAGTTGTATTTATACAAACTCATTAGAAAACTCCGATAGCGCGGTTTAGAACTCGGCCTTCTATTGGCGCGTTCTATTTAGTGTCGCTACAAGCTAATATTATAAAGAGGAAAGATGCTTTTTGTATCTTTGTATTGGACAGGCTCCGAAACTACTGAACCGATTATAAAAACTCTTTCATTATTGGAAAAGTAAAATAGTTTTCTGGACGTAACATGGGCTACGATTTTCCCACGGGAACGGGACTTACGCGGGAAATAGTTGTAAATGTTTTCTTTGTAAATAAATGTACTTTTGAATCCGAACATAAGTACATTTACACCATCTCAAAGCACTTTTCCCCACCGGCCCCATCCCCCCTACCCTCACAGCCGTCCCCACTCAAAAACCACTGCACCAACAACGCCAACAACACGAACAACACACCCACAACGCACAATATATTCAACCAATTCTCCTTCCACGCCATTTTCAACTCTAACTCCAAGCACACACAGTCCACGCAACATTTATCTTCCGTCCTAGGACATCTACGTTTGCAAAACTGACAGAATCCCTTGATGTATTTCTGCCCTGTCGCCTTGAAGGTTGGGTTGTACACGATTCGAACTTCAGTCTTCCCCTTAGGGTTCAAATTTGCATTGTTCAACTCTACTGTTGTCTTCCTATCTCTATTTTCCGACGTGTAATACTTCTCGCTGCGTTTGACGAAGTTTTCAAAGTCCTTATTAATAGAATGTTTAGTGAAACTAGCTTCAGATGTCTCCATAAAAGTTTCAGTTGTAGTTAAGACTCTATTATACTTGTCTAAGTTAAGCAGTTTTAAGTTAAGCGCCCCCGACACTTTGACGTCGGGTCCTGCGTGCGTGACGTCATTCCTTATGCTGTGACATTCGATTGACTTCCCCGACCTATTGAATCGATCGTTTATGATGTTCTTATCGTAATCCGCGAAGAATCTTTCCCGGAGTATTTCGTTTTTTGTTTTCCTGTCTAGATTTACATTGGAGTAATCATGTTTCTCTATATTGTCTTTAAGATTGATGTTTACATAATCGGGGTTAGAGAAATCCTTTTTGAAGTTGAAAATTTTGTCTGCTATAGCTTTAGGAGGCAGTTTGGGAGTACCGTCTACTTTAACACCGTTATTCAGCTCTTTCGTATCCAAATATCCCTCGCAACTCTCTAATATCGCTTCATAATCGCTATTCCTACCAGAACTACCATCTTTACCTTTGGCTGAATTGATATCGTCTATAGAGACCGACTTACCGGGCGCGAAGATAGCATTACAATAATCTAAGCTCCTATAATAGTCGCTATCTGACTCCTCCTGTATAACATCTAACCTCCAATTCCTACTAGTATCCACATCCTCATATATACCATCGTCATCAAACTTTGGAACCTCATCAAAATCGGTGCAGTACTCCTTCTTGTCGGCGAAGAAGGCTTTGTAGAAGTTATCGTAGCAGTAATTGAGTTTGCGGTAGAGGAATGACTTCTTCCTCGTTACCTGTGTTTCCTTGTCTTCTTCGGTTTCTTCTCCGATCGTGTGGAGGACGGTGGTGGATGCTTCTCCGACGCGGGAGGCTGCGTTCAGCAGGTTCTGCCGAGGCTGTAACAGGGATAGGGATGAAGATATAAAAAATATCATAATCAACCGTCACAGCCCACTGCTGAGCTAAGGGTCTTTCCTCACACATGAGAAAGTATGGGCTATAATCTCCCACGCGAGCCCACCGCGGATTGGGATAAAAAAATATATTTATTATTATTATTAAATGCGTCAGATTCGCGCACGAAGAGTTTTGTATATTTTCTGATGGTGTTCAATTTAAATTTATATCGGACTGCATAACTAAGTTTGTATACAAAGTGGTTTTTGCTGATTATTAAAAAACTGTTATAGTTACAGAGATCGTTTTATTTTTTTGCATTATTTAAATAGACCTCTATTAACCATATTTGTTTCAGATATTTGGCTTCACCAACTCCACATTTCTGGCTCGTAGCTCGTTATTTTAAAAAATCGGAACAATCAACGGTGACAGCGGTATAGTTTTAGAGTAAATAATAAATTTCAACTTCCAAAATCGTCTACAACTTTTCCGGTACACACATACTGCCCCAAAACAAACTGAAGAGGTCAGTTAGATGATGACTGACGATGTGTCTTCACTGGTATGTGCAATAAATAAATAAATAGGGCTTACCCCTTTAAAGTTCATAGGTAGTAATTGGTTTTGAATCTTATTTCAATTACATAGAGTTCAATATTTGGTGGTAACTATTTGCCCGTTAATCAGAAAAGAACCGCCGGTTCCAATTGGAACCGAGACACAATTAAAAATCTATTGTGTCTGTGATTTTTTTTATAAGAGAAGGGGGCAAACCAGCTGACGGGTCAGCTGATGTAAGTGACGTCCGTCGCCCATGGACACCTGCAACTCGAGTCACAACTGCGTTGCCGGCCTTTGAGGTGGGAGTAGGGGGAGGGGGGCCTCCGGTTACCTCACTCACTCAACGAAACGCAAGGCATTGCTTTACGCTGGTTTTCTGTGAGGCCGTGGTATCACTCCGGTGCCGAAGCATGGCTCTCCCTCGTACAATGGTCTGAGAGGTTAAAAAGCCAAGTTAAGGCACTGGTGATGTGTCAGTGTGCTCACCTCCTTGGTCTCCGGCTCTGCGGCCTTGAGGAGGTCGCTGAAGGCGCTGCAAAGCTTCCGAGTGGCGTCTAAGAGACGGTCGCCATTGTCGCTGTCGTCCATAAGGGCCGCGATCATCTGCACGCCTGCGGAGAATGGATTTTATGTAAGTATTTTTGTTTTTATGTTTATTACGATATATACTATGTATTAAAAGAGCAGTGATAGCCCTAACGGTTAAAGAGCCGGCCGAAAATCAGTGAGGCTCGGGTTCGAATCCTGGCATGTACCAATGAGTTTTTCAAAAACTTACGTACATATTTATCACTAGCTCGACGGTGAAGGAAAACATCGGGAGGAAACCCGCAGGTCTCAGAATTACTTCTGAGACATGTGTAAACAGACCCAGTCCGGCGATGGGCTCACCACCTATCACGTTTAGGGGTCCAATGTATCTCGTGAAATGTGGGTATATCCAGTACCTCATTTTAAACGTCCTAGTACTCTTCTGTATCTTTATAAAACTCTGATTAGGTCGCAATTAGAGTATGCCACTCCTATCTGGAACCCTTATTATAATAATTACCTATAGAAGTCAGATTGAAACCGTACAACGTAAATTTCTTCGTTCAATTAATTACAAATACTTCATTTCAACTTCAAAATGTCCCTACGACTGTCTTTTGAAAAAAATTTATCTCACAACCCTTCATTCGCGATGACAATTGTTTGATGCAGTTATGTTGTACGATATCTTACACAATACATTTGACTGTCACATCCTTACTGATATCATCTGGTACCAAATACCTATCAGATCTCTGCGTATTCGGGAAAATTACCCCCATAAGTTATTCTTTCTTAAGACATCTAGTTCTAACGCTGGTGAACGAGCTCCTCTTTTTAGAATGATGCAGTCTTATAATGAACTCCTACACAAACTTGATCTATTTGTACTCTTTAGAAATACATTTAAAAAAGAAACATCCAATATTTTGTCCTTCTCCTAGATTCATTTCGGTCAGTTTACTCCATTGTCATCATGCGACACAATGGAAACTAACTTCAGTATTTTTATATTTATATTTAGTGCTTATGCAAGTAAGTTCTAGTGCACATGATCGGTTTTCTTTATAATTTGTGAACTAATATGTGGTTAACGATGCTGATTGTACAATGAGTAACACTTTACTGCTTAAGGTTAGCATTTCATACTTTATTGTATAATTGTTTGTTACCCCTAATAAAATAAAAATTAAATTTAAATTAAAATCGTTCCAAAACCAAAACCTACGTCTCACTCACAAAATATTACTGTCTCTTTCTTATTCCCCGAGCAACCACTCAAACAATTTGGAACGAGCCCCTACTAATTGTTTTAGATGTTAATTTTAAAATGTTGTTTTTTTCTTTTAATTTCATTATGGTGTTATTAAAATTTTTGATAAAGGATCTACAGGATTTTATTGGACATTTTAAATTGTAGTCCTAACTTCTTAACATCCTCTTGGGATTATTAAAGAAATGCTTACCCTTGGTCATCTCTGGCAGGTTGGTGGTGATGGTGGTGATAGCTGCCCCCACTGCGGTGTGGTCGACTTCTTCCGTTCCTGGACAACAAACAATTACTTATTTTCGACTAGTTTTCGGTTTAGACCATTTTCGCAGATTTTTGGGGCGATTCCTTTCCACGGTAAAAAAAAAAACACGGGTTGCACTCCGGGAGTGCCGGCAGAAGTGAAAACTTGACAATCGAAAAAAAACAATCTATTGTTCGATTAATCGATTTCAGTGTTACAACACTACTCTCCAACCGTCTTACGGTATTTTTTCGATCAGCACACGTGACCTGACGCGAGTTTCACTGTTTTTACCCATCCCACAAAAATGCTCAACGCCGCTAAAGAAGTTCAAAAATCTAGGTATGTATATACTTTGAATTATTTATTTTTTTGGGTTTCATAATAACGTTTAAAAGGACACCAATTAAGGAGTACCTCATTTGTCTAGTCAAATACCCTATTGGAGATGGGCAATACATTGATCTGGATGTCGTCTTACCCGACGTGAGCGTGACCACCTGGGCCGTGGCCGCGTTCATGGCTGCGATCTGCGAGGTGACCACCTGCTTGCTGGTGTCCAGGGTCACCTGCTTCCACTTCACGGCCGCTGCGTCCTCGCCCAGGGGAGGCAGAGGGGCCTGATGAGAATAATAATTATTATTATTTTTAATCCTAATATTTTTGGTCGAAAGTAGTAAGCGTAAAACGGAAAAAAGTGAACTGTCACCGAACCCATGCTATGAGAAATAGTATAGGTCTATGGAAATAGTCTATTATTTATTATATTTATATTTTTTTTAATATATAATATTTATCAATTTTTCTACACAAAACATTTAGTAACTTTGGAGAATACGCTCGTAGAAAACTAGAAAATAGATCGTTTTTCTGGGCAACCAAAAGTGTAACATACACTTTTGGATCAACCGACTTCAAAAACGAAGGACGTTCTCAATTCGACTGTATGTTTGTTAACTCAGAACTTTCGACTGGGTGCACCGATTTGGATGATTCTTTTTTTATTTGACAGCTCGTGCTTCCCGTGTGGTACCATTTAAATTTGGTCCAGTTTTGAAAATGGCATCCATGAGAAAACCATATAAGTCTAAACTTTGCATTTAGTATTTGCGCGACAAATGGACGAATAACTCAATATCACGCCAACCGATTTCGATAATTCTTTTTTAACCGACTTAGGTTTAAAGACATTTATTTATTTCCAACGAAATTTACATTTCACTTATGGATAATAATATAACTCATATCTAAAAATTATATGGTCGAAATTTGTACAGAACTAAATAATACTAAATATTAACATTCTTGTTTTGAAATGTGCATTTTTGCTAGTTTTTTGAAAATATTTATTGATTCAGCGTTTCGAATATTTTCAGGTAGTTTATTAAATAGCTGGACTCCCTCAAACATGATATTCCTCTTTCCGTATTCAGTCCTAGGTGCACGTGCTTCAATTTTATCTTTGTTTCGAAGGTGGTATTTGACTGACCTCTTTTTTAAGTGGATGTTTTAATGAATTTTCTTCGTATATATATTTTTTTATCAGGATGCATGTATTATATGTATATATTTGTTTTATATTAAAAAAATTGGTTTTGTTATATACTTCTTGTGTTGGCATTAGGTAATTATAATTGTATAGTATTTTAATTAATTTGTTTTGTTGACTTGACTTCAAAAAAGGATTAGGTTCTCAATTCGGGTGTATTTTTCGTTAAAGTCGGTTTTTTACTCTTTGGACTTCTATGTTATTGTTTAGTATATATGTTATTAATGTGATTATACTGACCCTTCCGAGCGATTGCTCTGTCTGCTGTATGACCTCGCGGCCGCTGGTGATGGTGGACAGAAGTGCTCGTTGAGGCTCAGACAGCACTGACGTCACGCGGGTCTGCTGCGTCTGCGATGCCTGGAGGCACAGAAAGGAATATAACACATATGTTCACGCCTTTTATACCGGGGGGGTAGGCAGAGGTACCTTATCCATTCCTGGAAATATCCACATTTCAAAAGTATGTTTTTTGGTTCCCTAAATGAGAGGTTGAAAATGGCGTGAATTGCTTCGAGAAAAGGATGGTACGGCCGTGCCGCTTTTGCTCGACTTGGCGGGGGCACTACCGTGCCCCCAAATAGTGATTGAGATAGTGATGTATGATTTCTATAAAACAAATAAACAAAGTGGTGGTGTTGCACAATAAAAGTTTACAGTAATTATTTATTACTGAGTGTCCACAATAAAGTTAAAGAGCAGTGATACTTTTGGTAATGAGCCTCTCATTCGTGAGGCCCGGGTTCGAACCCTGGTGAGGGCATGTACCAATAATTCATGAACTTAAGTACATATATTTCTCGACGGTGAAGGAAAAGATCATGAGGAAACGCGCAAGTCCCAGAACGAATTCCGGCCTATACAGGGTGACTTTTTTACCGTCTGGAAAAAAATGTGGCGTGATAGGTAAGTGTAATAGATTCATTTGGCAATGTTACATAAAAAAATTTTTTTTTCTCAAAAATTTTTTTTCTTGCTTAAACTAATATGCATTACTCAATTGTAGTCAATAATACACACTAAGATATTTGAAATAGTATTTTAAAAGGAAATAGGCTCGTAGCTTCCATTTATGCACAATTTACCTACAACCGCCAGCAGCGCGTAGTACTGTGCGTAGTTTTCTAGATTTTGTAAATTGCACTAAACATGACTATATTTAACAATTAATCTCGTGTATAACTTCGGCTCTAGATACCTTATACGTCATATTTTTTTCCAGACGGTAAAAAAAATCACCAGCATAATATAAACTGGTGTAAAGCGGGTATATCTCAGCTGACCTTCTCGGGGATAAGGCGTACACATATTTTTTTTGAGGGTAGCATTAACTTTGTATTACCCGATTGCAATATAAGCAGGGTTTTGTTTTTATAGTGTACGTACTATCAGCAAACGCTAAGCCTGATACATTTGGAAGAATTGTCGTTTGCAAGCTCAAATTTTATTACCCCGACCCTAATTAGAGTTACACAATGAGAAGCCAGTAACACCGTCTTTTTTTCTATTGCGATCCATCCATCGACACTAAATGGTCATAAACATGAAAGAAACACTTTTTTGTAATTGTCATTGTTACTATAAGTGAGGGCTTTGTCGACACGGGTGGGAAAAGATAGCTGCGCGCTAAAATGACACTAAGGTGTATCAGGCAGAACTTTTTTCGATAGTACATAATATGTGATTGTGTTGAAGTTTTAAAATCGGATCTGCAGCAAATAAACACACATCTTACTTATTTACGATATCAATATTATTATTTAGATCTAAGATTTTAAGCGATACCTAATGTAATATGTACCTACACAGCCCATTTCGAAGACTGTGGTCCAAGGAAGCGTGGAACAAAAACACAATACACTCAATATTACAAACCCTAAAAGAAAATATTTAGTGTTGTCTTAAAAATATTAAGCAAAACTTAAAATAAAATGTAAATGGAAAGAAAGACCGTAGTTGGAAGGAAAGTACCCTAAATTTTGATGATGGTAAATTTTACTGAAAGAAAAACTGTTTTATTCTCAAAAATAACTACAACTGCATTTAAAAATTGCCTTAAAACCGCTTCATATTATATTGTTCAAAAATCATAATTATTATTCTAAACCATAATTACTAGTAAGACATGAGATTTAAAAAACTGCCCTTGAGTTTCTTGCTAGTTCTCGGGAGTACTGCATTTGGAACCAGCAACTCGTTGGTAGAGATGGGCTGCTGTTTACATTTAGACAATCTCCAAGGACGAGTTTAGAATGCCTTGTTTATTGACATTTCTAAGTGTATTTTATATACCTTCAGAAAATAAATGGTTTTTGACTGCTGATTCTATGTGCCATCACCATAATTTAGGGTACAGTCCCTGCTTTATGCCTTTTTCCTGTGAAAGATACGTACCGAGGGCGGGGCGTGTCCGGATATGGCCTGCCCGGATACGGTTGTCTGCTGGGCACCCACCACGTGCCCCACGGCGAACGACTTCGCGCCTGCGCGGGAGAACAAGCGTAACAAGCGCTGAGGGCTGCCATCTTTTTAGACCGTCAACGAGTTTGCCACAAAGGCACAGGCAGTTTAAAATTTTCATTACTTTTGAATCTTACTTAAATTACATAGAGTTCAATATATGGTGGTAACTATTTGCGAACTGCCTAAAGTGTACCGTCAAGGAGTTTGCCACTAACGGTGTTTAAAGTTCAAGAAGAAGTAACATTCATTTGCTAGCTGTGTGATTTTTTTCAAGGTTGTGAATTGTGTGTGAATCTCACGCCTTTCATCCCCGAAGGGGTAGGCAGTCCTCAGTAGGTATTCCATTACTGGATATACCCACATTTCACGAGATACATTGGACCCCTAAACGTGATAGGTGGTGAGCCCATCGCCGGACCGGGTCTGTTTACAAATGTCTCAGAATTAATTCTGAGACCTGCGGGTTTCCTCACGATGTTTTCCTTCACCATCGAGCTAGTGATAAATATGTACGTAAGTTTTTGAAAAACTCATTGGTAAAGGCTATCACTGCTCTCAAAATGTCATATCGAAGCATAACGTCAATAATAACTCTAAAGAGACCAAATTGAAATGGGACCACACGGGAAGCAATGCTGTCAAAAGTAGCCATTATTACCTACAAGAAGAAGAACTTTTAACACTTTTCTGTGGCACAGTATAATAAATTGTCTGTGGCAAGGCCGTAATGTTTACACTTCTTTAAAAAGATTGCGGCAGCCCTCACATAGCATAAAAACAATACAACATGTAAATTTGAAAAATGCGTGTTTGCAACTGAAAAAAACATGGCTGAAAAAATGCATCTGTGTGTGTATCTATCACACGAGTGGAAATAATACAATGTTAGGTGCATCATAAACTATCCAAAAACGTCAAAAGATTATCGATTTTTTTTTCTTCTATCCTCTTTGATACAAAATGACTTTGGTATTTAATTTGAACTAACACACAGACAACATTTAACAACAAGATCTATGTAGTATTAATTTCATTGTCCATGTTTAGCTCAAAACATATAGGGCTGATTTTTCAATCGTCAGATAAACCTTATCTGGAGAATATATTGATGATGTCACTCATCATGTACTTGTCCTTTTACCATTATTTGGGGTCGGCGCAGTATGTTTTTCTCTTCCATTTAGATCTATCATACGTCATATCTACATTCACTTCCATCTTGCACATATCATCCTTCACACAATCCATCCATCTCTTCTTTGGTCTAACCTTCTTTCTATAACCTTCCACATTCATATCAAGCACTCGCCTTACAACGTTACTCTCATCCCTCCTCATTATATGACCATACCAAGACAGACGATTTCCTCTCAACTTCTCCATCACGGGTGCTACTTTCAGACTTCCTCTTATGTACTCATTCCTAATTTTATCCATTCTTGTCACATGTCATATTGATGCTGTCACTGTCTGACAAAATAGAAAGGAAAAGTGACAGGTGATGTTTATTCTTCAGATAACTTTTCACTGACTATTGAACAATCAGCCCTTAGAGTATCAATGGGTTCGATTCTGCTTTACACCGACTAAACCTATTTTAGTTTAGTCCTGTCTTTGTCTTACCTCAAAAAAACAAAAGGGATAGGAGATAACCTACCGAATTTAGTCCTGTCAGAGGCTGTATTTTAGTCGTGACTTCTTTACTTTTGCACTAAACACGTTATGAAATGCCTTAATTGAGAAGACTACTTTTAATTTGACAGGACTAAATATCTCTCGTCTCTTTTCTTTTCTAGGAGAAAGAAAATGACAGGAGTAAACTAAAATAAGTTTAGTCGCTATAGGCAGAATCGAACCCAATATAAAGGTATAATTAAATAGAATAAGTATGTACCTTCTGCTCCTGGACGTAAGACAGCTGGCTTGGCGACAGACTCAGTGTTCACTTTGCCCGACTTGAAGGTGTCATGTTGTATTATGTTCGCCCTGTAAACAAGAAATACAATAAAATAGGAAATCATTAATTCTTTAAAACGGTTAAGACGCATATTGTCCCATTCACAAATAAATAAAAAGTAATTCATACGACACACAATCAAAATAAAATTAAAAAATGATTGTTTTTTTCTTCTATTGCTGTTGTCAAGTAAATTTTGTCCCTTAATAAAAAAGGACCCCTAATAGTAAGGGTTCTTAAATGTCTCCTATTAAGTACAGACACCAGTGAGTTACAATTAAAAACTAAAAATGATGACGTCACAGCTTGTTTTTTTTTTTAAATCATTTATTTAAACGGGCTTTTAAAGAAAAACCTTTATGTCAGCCCTATTGGGCAAAACTAGAGATGAAATACACACAAAAAAGATATCCTTTACACTACGTAACTACCTAATCTGGAGACAGTTAACAACATATTTATAAACAATCAAGGACTCGGAACAAACAGGTCTCGACAAGATGTCGTGGAACATCCCAATGTCGAGCCTGTTGATTCCGAGGTCACTCATCAGGTCACAGCTTGTTATTTCAGTACATTTTCGTTTTGACAGCTCATAAAAAGTAAATTTGACAAGGCAGTAAAATAACCTATTTTTATAACACATTTGCTCGTAAAAGGTGTCTTATTTCACCAATTTCAATATCGTATTGTATCTCATTACGCCCAAGTGCGGTAAGTGTAAAGTAAAACGCACGGTTTATCAAGATGCTCCGTCTTAAAACGAACGGTAGGTACTTTTTAAAATCTCAGCAAAGAGTTTTTATGTCAAAAAAGTTGTCAACATTATTAACTTTGGGAGATAAAATATAATAAAGAAATATTTTTGTACATAATTATATAATTTAATTAATTTTGACAGTAAATTACAACCAAATAATCTGTAACAAAACACAAAAATATTAATTTACTTTATTAGTAATACTGGCTGTTTTTTGTGCCTTTGCCTAAAACAAAATGATGATGCGCGCCGCGCGCTTTTTCTTAACGCTGTATTGTTTTTATTCGTTTACCATAGTCGGAGTTTTATTTTATTTCCTCGCAAATGTGTTATAAAACGTCGTATGACATACGTGCGCTTTGATAATTACAGCCTCTGCTTACTTGTAGCCCTCGCCTACGGCTCGGGCTAGCAATGTCGCCTCGGCTGTAATTTTCAACCTACCGCACTTATATCATAATGTACTATTATAAATTAAATTATATAAATGTCTGAGACGGAACGTTTGTCGATAACATTTTACACAAAGAGGTCGGAAGAAAATTATTATCTTTATCGCGAGTCGTTCCTCTAAGGCAGGGGTCGGCAACCTGCAGCTCTTGAGCCACATGGGTCTCTTTGGATGGGAAGCTGCGACTTTTTAGTTCCAAATATTATTTACTTTATTAAAAAAACAAATTAAAAAAATCGATGATCATCTAATAATACCATAATATATATTATCTAATGTGTTGTGAAAAAACACTACTTATATATGAATAAATAGATTACGTTTTTTATCAAAAATCGGTTGTCTGTGAAGTCGTTTTACTGACGATATTTGAACGTGACAACGTCATACTTTTTCGTAAATACTGATGGAATGGATTGTGCCTCTTTGTCGCTCGTTGCGCGCTCTCGCTTGCACTGGAACGCCGCATACGTCATACTTTTTCGTGCATGCAGCCGGCTCCATCGAATTATAAGACGTTGTCACGTCAAAAACTTTATTTATGCAAGTACTATTTATTACAAGAAAAATATTTGTGGCTCTTTTAAAACTTTGAAATTATAAATTGTAATATTTGACTCTTCCTACTCAAAAGGTCGCAGGTGTTATCTTACTTGGATGGCGAGACGGAGTCCTCGAGCATGGCTGAGCCCTCGTCGCCCTCGATGCCGAGGTGGTCCTTGGCCCTCTGCTTCCTCACGATGATGTCGATGTATCCCGCGATCACCTGCAGGATCTGCTCAGCCTCCGTCGTCTGCACGCTGTAGTACTGGTCGCTGGAATAGTGACGAAGTAAGGACAGAGAACATTACCTAAGTTTGAGGCAGTTGGGTAATGATCTGGAAGGTTTTTTTCATTTTGTTGGAGACCAACAGCTACAAAACAAGACCAAGACTAAAAAACTGGCCAAGTGCGAGGACTCGCGCACGAAGGGAACAGAAATACATCATCTGTGAAAATTTCAACTGTCTATCACGGTTCATGAGATACAGCCTGGTGACAGACAGACGGACGGACAGCGAAGTAATAGGGTCCCATTTTACACTTTGGATACGGAACCTTAAAAATCAGAGGTAGAGGGCCTAACGAAGTGGCTCTGGATTATAAGAAAATAATGACAAAACTATGAGATTGACATTAGCGCTCGACTCCTATAGAAATGCATAAAATGGATATTCCCGCGGGAACACAAAATTTCCCGCGGGAATGTAAAATTTCCCACGGGAACCGGATCGTACAGCTTATGTGTCATCAAACTGTTCTATCAGCACACTCGGGTGACCATATTAACGAATCAACCCACCTGTAGTCCCCGAAGTCGAGTGTGAAGGTGTTGGGGCTGGCGCACCATCGTCGCACGGTTGTAAGTGGCCACGTCTGCAGTATCTCCTTGGTGCGCTCGTCCAATCGCAGCACAGAGTCCTTGGTCACGCCAAGAAGGCGGGGAACCAGTTTGTTCTTGCCCTTCATCTTCTCCTGGAGAATGGGGGGGAAACATACTTTTAGGATAGAACAGGGAGCATATGGCGACGTATTTTTTATAAGGAAGATGAAATCCTACCCTCTTAACATTGATTATGACAAACTTAACTGAAAGGAAATATTCCTTCACTTTCAAAACTAATTAAAACTGCCTGTCATAGCGTCGATTCGTTGATTAATCCCATGCATGTAGGTTTAATATGTAGTTTGTAATTTTATAGTAGTTTTTTGTGTAAAGGCTTACACATACGGGATGATTTTTTTTACCGTCTGGAAAAAATATGACGTATAAGGTATCTAGAGCCGAAGTTATACACGAGATTAATTGTTAAATATAGTCATGTTTAGTGCAATTTACAAAATCTAGAAAACTACGCACAGTACTACGCGCAGCTGGCGGTTGTAGATTGCGCATAAATGGAAGCTACGAGCCTGTTTCTTTTTAAAATACTGTTTCAAATATCTCAGTGTGTATTATTGACTACAATTGAGTAATGTATATTAGTTTAAACAAGAAAAAAAAATTCAGAAATAATTTTTTTTTAAGTAACATTGCCAAATGAATCTATTAAACTTACCTATTACACCACATTTTTTTCCAGACGGTAAAAAAAGTCACCTTGTATAAGAAGTTATGAAGAGTGTAAATGAAATGATACTTTAGTTGAGCAAAAATCGGAGTCGACTGAGGCACCTTGACCAGGAAGAAGGCGACGCCGTAGGTCTTGAGGTCCCTGGCGCTCTTGGTGTACAGGACCTTGGCGTCCAGCTCGGACAGCCCCACGTGCTTGCGGTGCTCCTTGAATACCTTCTTCTCGATGCCTTTCACCTTCACCTCCGAAGCCGGCAGGAACTCCTTCAGGCTGGAAACAGGGTTTTAGTACAAGAACTATACGGAACTGAGACCCCAAAGAGGAATTCTTTTTGACGTGATAACGTCTTATAAATCGATCGGCTCCATGCACGAAAAAGTGTCACGTTCCGCCTGAGCCGAGCGTGCAAGCGAGAGCGATAGAGCGTTCGGCGTGTGACGCATCTATCTCTTCCATTCCAGTATGCAATTTTTCATCAATGTTTTCTTATGAGATTCAATTCATTTAATCCGAAACAATTTACATCGTGTAGGAAATATTACATGTTAAAAATAAATCTAATAATAATAAGGAAATAAATCAAATACATTATTGTGTCAGCATAAATCTCGATCTCAAATAAAAGTTATCAATGAAGCTATGTCAGATTATAAGTACAAAATTACAATATTCAACGATTAGCAAGGTCATTTATATCATACAAACATTTTTCTAACAAAAAGCACCTCAGTCTACTTTTAAATGTAATAACGTCGTCAAGAATTTTCAAGTCTGTTGGAAGACAATTGTACATGGTAATTGCCTGATGCCTCACACTGTGCTTCACGACATTTAATTTGGGAATCATTGTTTTCTTTATATCTTTTCTACGTGTCTTAAGTCTGTGGTCTCTTTACTACGTCAGTTACTAACACTAGAATATATAAACTGGGGACGGTCAATATATTTAGTTTGCGGAAATGTTCTCTGCATGACTGCCATTGTGGTATTCGCACTATTGTTCGAATTGCCCGTTTTTGCAAAACAAATGCTTTTTTAATATTATACGCATAGCTATGCCCCCAGAATTTTATGCTATACCTTAGATGAGATTCCACCAATGCATAATAAACCGTTATTAGTTGAGGTAGGGTGATCTCATCCCGTAAACTCCTTAGTGCGTAGCAAGCAGAACTAATTTTGCTTTCTATTTTTTCTAGTTCTCTTTTCCAATTGAGTAGTGAATCTATAAATATGCCTAAAAATTTTACTGAATCTGCTATGGGAATACATCATCATGATGGAGACGACATCATGTAAAATTATAGTCTATACAACGACTTTACAGACAGCAAACTTTTCTTCCTATATTTGTTTGTAATTATTTGGCTCAGAAACTACTGGACAACAAAAAATATTTCACCAATGGAAAGCTTACTTTTCTAGGACTAACATGAGAAAATTTTCCCACGGGAACGGGACTTACCCAGGTGCAATCTCGGAGAACAGCTATAAATAAACCCAAAGTAAAATGAGCTGATATTATAAGCATTTAAAGTCGACTTTTAGTATCTACTTACTCGAGGAAACCAGGCGTGTGTTTGTCCTCCTTGTGGTCACCGAACTGTATCTGGCACTGGATGCCCGCGAACTCGCACGCTGGGGACAACATATCCGTTGTAAAAACATGCATTTTAAATTCAGTTCTTTATGGAAAGAAAGAAATAAAGTCGCTAAGCCATGTCAAATACCTTCTGGTCACTTGAAAAATTCTGACAGGTTGCCACTAGCCTAACACCGTTTCCCAATCCGCAGTGACCTCGGGAGACGATGGTCATGTATGAGGAAAGTCCCTTATCTCAAGACGCAAATCATAAATTCGTTAAGTGCTGCATTTCTAAGCATTATTCCCGCGGGAACGAAAACATTCCCATGGGAAATAAAAATTTCCCGCGGGAATTTTATCTATTTTTACTTATAACACTGACCCTTGTCCTGCGTAACGGGGTGAGTCCCGTCGAGTATCGCGTCCCTGGCTTGCACGTAGAGCAGGTTGAGCTGCACAGGGTCCCGGGAGTCCACGTTTCGGTCCGAGAAGAACAATTTACGGCGAAGGAGAAGAGTCTCCGCCACGTCGACGCCCTGCTCGCGGAGCGTTTTCGATGGCTCCACCCAGTTAACTGGAAAGAAATTATTAATTACTAGCGGTTCTCCGCGGTTTCACCCTAGTAGTTCCCGTTCCCGTAGGAATACGGGCATAAAATGTAGCCTACGCTACTCAGGAAAAGTGTAGCATTCTATAGGTGAAAGAATTTTTTAAATCGGTTCAGTAGTTTTTAAGTTTATAATAATAATATATATAATATCACGCCTTTCATCCCCGAGGGGGTAGGCAGAGGTATTCCATTACTGGATATACCCACATTTCACGAGATATATTGGACCCCTAAACGTGATAGGTGGTGAGCCCATCGCCGGACCGGGTCTATTTACACATGTCTCAGAATTAATTCTGAGACCTGCGGGTTTCCTCACGATGTTTTCCTTCACCGTCGACCTAGTGATAAATATGTTATTTTTAAGTTTATTCGTAACAAACATACAAAAATAAAAATCTTTCCTCTTTATAATATTAGTTTAGAGTAGATGTAGTGTAGTGTCATTTTACTGTTGATAGCCAAGGGAGGGATTTAGAACTAGGGTAGACGGTGCACTATATATGTATAGATAATAGACAAAAAAGTCAGTTAACTTTTTTGTTGAACTCTTGAAAATATCTACTGGATTATCATCATTTTATCGACAAGACTTCAAATTCGTCTATCCTAGTGTATCGGAAGTATCTTTAAAATTCCGTCAGTTTGCGAATCTGACTTTCTGCGAAACGCGAATGGTCAGATAAGCAGAATGTCAGAATTCCGACATTTTGCGAATCTGACATTTTGCAATGGTTCCGTGTTTAAGACACAGAATTTTTGTGCATGGTCTCTGAAGTCATTTAACTAAGATTAAAGGCCTAGTAGCCAAACCATAAACTCCTTAAAAAAAAACAAGTCGTATATTTTGACAGCTGTGAAACCAGCCATAACTTTACCTTCGTCGTCGGTCCTCAGCTTCTTCCTCAGCTGCTCCATCTTGGCGTCCCTCTCCTTCTCTTGGTGCTTCCTCTTGAGGGTCAGGGTCCCGTAGTTGGGCTTCTCGCAGGGGTCAGGCTCGTCCTTCTGCTCCTCGCGGACCTGGAGAAGGAATTACATGTCAATATTGCTTGGTGCTATAGGCAGTCTTTGGTGTTGGAAATGGCTTCTATCTTCTTCTGAAAGTTCTAACCAAAGAGATTAAAATATATTAGGGCATAGAGGGGGCATTGGGAATATTTTCATACATGAACTTTGAAGCTCAAGCGTCATGTCAGTATAAACAAAAAGGATATAACCACTAGGTATGAACCAAAGTTACTCTATGGTATGAACGCGAGCTGTCATTCGGTCGAATCACACTAGACTTATTCCATCTTGTAATAACTTTTGGTTTCAAATTTTCCTCAGTACCGAGAGAAAAACCAGCAAGAAGCTCAAGGGCCTGAGATCCTTTTGTCCACGCTTTAAACTATTTACATTAAGTTTAGTGCTTGAAGAATTATTTAATAGGACAAATAAATATTATTTCTTTCTTTCTTTCTTTCTTTCTTTCAATTCCTTTTAATGTGCTTGCACTCACCAGCCCGTACTCGTCGTAGTTGGTGATCCCGATCTTGGTGCAAATGACCACCATGAGGTTGGCGACGATCTGGCTGTCATCTACCAGCAGAGTCTTTACCGTGCCTGTCAAGGATACGGATGACAATAAATGTCAAATTTGACTTTAAAAAAGGAAGAGGTTCTCAATTTGAGGGTATATTGTTTTTTTGTATGTTACGCGATTACTCAGCCAGTTATGAATCGGTTTTGCAACTTTAACCCCCGAGGGGGTAGATAGAAGTATTCCATTTCTGGATATACCCATTACGTACATATTTATCAGTAGCTGAAGTGAAGGAAAATATCGTGAGGAAACCCGCAGGTCCCAGAATTAATTCTGAGGCATGTGTAAAAAAAGACCAGGCTTACCACCTATCACGTTTAGGGGGTCCAAAGAATATAATAGCCTGTTGTGGATATTTTGCATGCAAAAATAATTCTTGAATAAAATATCTTGTTAAAATGTTTAAAAGAAAATTGTATAAATGGCTCAATTAATGTAATAATATAATAATATAATCTCACGCCTTTTATCCCCGAGGAGGTAGGCAGAGGTATTCCATTACTGGATATACCCACATTTCACGAGATATATTGGACCCCTAAGCGTGATAGGTGGTGAGCCCATCGCCGGACCGGGTCTGTTTAGACATGTCTCAGAATTAATTCTGAGACCTGCGGGTTTCCTCACGATGTTTCCTTCACCGTCGAGCTAGTGATAAATATGTACGTAAGTTTTTGAAAAACTCATTGGTACATGCCAGGATTCGAACCCGAGCCTCACTGATTTTCGGCCGGCTCTTTAACCGTTCGGGCTATCACTGCTTTTTCATTCATTTCATTCACAATTAATGTAACTTTTACAATATCAATGAAATTATTAATTTTAAAATGAAATAAGGGTGCCTACCTATGATGTCTACGTTTTTTGCATGCCTTTTAATTACGGCCAACATGTATGCACTGCCAAGACTGTATTTTTTTCATCTGTACCACCATGTTTGATGCAAAAAAAAAGTTGCTCCTTCAGCAAAGCGCCTAACAGCTCGTCTCAGCACTCACCATCCAGCATCCTGACTCGAAGGTTGCGCGTCTTCTTGTTGTACTCCAACATATCCCCGTTGCGCAGCATGTAGTAGTCGAGGCTGCGGGACGCCTCCAGCCATATACCCTTCTTGTTGTCCTCCTCAGACGCGAGGAACAGCCCGTATTCTTTTGCTGTGGGAAAGAGATAGGTATGTTATCCTCATTCCTATAGTCCTACTAATATTATAAACGCGAAAGATTGTGAGTATGGATGTATGTTGCTCTTTCACGCGAAAACTACTCAACGGAAACGAACTAAACTTTAAAGTTATATAGCTTATACATCAGAATAACACATAGGCTATATTTTATTCCCGTATTCTCACGGCATCGGGAACTACGCGGGTAAAACCGCGCAGAACCGCTAGTAGTATTATAAAGAGGAAACATTTGTATTTTTAAAAGGAATAAACTCAAAAACGACTGGACCGATTTAAAAAATTCTTTTACCGATAGAAAGCTTACTTTTCTGGGAGTAACATAAGTTATGATTTCCCACGGGAACGGGACTTAAGCGGTTGAATCCCGCGGAACAGCTAGTTACAAATATTTTTATTTCAGGTCAAAGACTCATAAAGAAAGGAAAAAAAATATTTGGCACCTATTAAAATTAAAATACTACAACCAAAAGGGCAAAAATGTTACAAAATTCTCGAATGCATCCTTCTAGCCCAAGCTCTTTTTAATTCTGAAATATCTAATTTCTTATGTTTCTGAAGTGACGTCGTGTACTCACGGTCGCTAGCGCTCGCCTCCAGGATCTTCTCGCGGATGACGCGGCAAGCGTCGTAGACGGTCGTGGACGGATCGAACTGCATTGTCTTCACCACCTTGCCGCCCTCCATCGATATCTTCAGGGATAGGGTCGCCATCTTGCTTAGGGAGTGGGCTCTGGAAGGAAGAGACTAACGTTATTTTTATCGGTTTTTCTATGAGCAATCGAGCGATCTGCTGTGAAGTGAAATAAAAAATTTATAAAATAAATAAATAATCTCACGCCTTTTATCCCCAAGGGGGTAGGCAGAGGTATTCCATTACTGGATATACCCACATTTCACGAGATATATTGGACCCGTAAACGTGATAGGTGGTGAGCCCATCGCCAGACCGGGTCTATTTACACATGTCTCAGAATTAATTCTGAGACCTGCGGGTTTCCTCACGATGTTTTCCTTCACCGTCGAGCTAGTGATAAATATGTACGTAAGTTTTTGAAAAACTCATTGGTACATGCCAGGATTCGAACCCGAGCCTCACTGATTTTCTTCCGGCTCTTTAACCGTAAGGCTATCACTGATCTTGAAGTGAAATCTTGCAACTTAATTTTGAAGCAGATATCTTTAACCGATTGATACGAAATTTTGTATACACGTTTACTTTAGACGACAATGCATGATTAGCGGGGTGACGTCATTCTAAATTCAATATGGCTTATAACACCCAAGATGGCGGACTAGGTATTTTCAATGCACTACTATAATATTGGTATCAAATGAAAGGGCTTGTTGAGAATAATTTGAAAAATAAAGTGACGTCGCGTCGCTCTGAATCCAAAAGCTTGTTTAAAAAAAGTTTTTTTTTATCTTTTAATTTATTTACATCCCCAATCCCAATTATCTTCATTTTTACGTATGCGCTATCCTATTCTTCGTCAAGTATTTGTTTGTACTACGCTTAAACCATAGATGGAGCTGGTCGTTGAATTAATGCTGGAAACTAACAGATTCTACGATGAAATACCGCTAATTATCCAGAGCTTAAGCCGTATACAGAAAGAAAGCTGATAGTCGGCGCCGATTACCAGCGCTTATCGGCGCCGGTCCATTCTACAGAAAGCAAGCAGATTGAAGCAGAGCGAGCAAAATGTCGTACGATGATTGGCGGGCGGCACCAGCGCTGACCGGCGCCTGTCGGAGATTGTCGGCGCTTGTTCATATAAATGTCTGCGCCGGTTACCTGCGTAGACCGGCGCCTATAAGCGCTGATAAGTTTTCAGCTTTCTTTCTGTATACGGCTTTACACTGTTACTAAGATGCTGTTTGGTGCAGAAGGCGGTTGACTTTGTCAATTGTATTTTGTTCAAGAATATAAATTAATATCGAAATATTTGTTTGTATTATACTGAACCATTCTAACAGTACGTTACTTCTTTCCTAAGGGTCTTCAGTTTATATACTTCAACCATAAACTTTTTTTAACAACAAAAAAGTCCTTGGCCAACAATTTTGACGCTTCGAAGATTCATCAGGGACCCTATAAACTCACCTGTGAACTGTGACCGTGGCTGTGTGCGGCTTCTCTGTGTCGAGGTCTAGCGAGTGTGCGCTGGCGCGTCTCGGCCGCTCCCGGCTGAACGAGCGCAGGCGCTGGCGGCTCTCGCACTGGTTCTGGATAAGACATGAGATTAATAGCTGCCCTTGAGTTTCTTGCTAGATCTTCTCGTACTGCATTAGGAACCAGCAACACGTCGGTGGAGATGAGCTGTTTATATTGAGCCAATCTTCATGGAGTTTAGAGTGCTTTGTTATTAGACTATTGACTTTTCTAAGTTTACTTTTTGTACCTACAGAAAATAAATTATTTTTTGACTTAATAATAAATAATCTTATTCCTTTTATTCCCGAGGGGATAGTATATATACAACATGTAACAGAATAAGCGCAATTCCTGAAATTAGTTTATTCAGTATCGACTACTTATTCGATTTCAGCTATTTTTAATATGTGTTAAATTTTTCAAAAATATGAATTATCGTAGCTGAATTTAGTGCTTTCTATGGAAATCGTGCTATTATTAATCGATATTTAAGAAAATTGGTTAGACACAACTAAAGTTCGATTGCATCATATATTTTTTATATTAATATACTAATTGGGGTATATGAGGAATTGCGCTTTTTCTGTTACGCGTTGTATAGTAATACCTACAGTATTCCATTTCTGGAAATACCGAATTTTTACGAGTATATTCGACCCCTAAACGTGATAGGTGAGCCCATCGCCGGACCGGGTCTGTTACACATGCCTCAGAATTAATTCTGAGACCTGCGTGTTTCCTCACGATGTTTTCCTTCACCGTCGAGCTAGTGATGAATATGTATGTAAGTTTTTGAAAAACTCATTGGTACACGCTGGGATTCGAACCCGAGCCTCACTGATTATCATCATGACAAGCGGGCTCTTTAACCGTAAGGCTATCTATCACTGCTGTTTTAAAAAGCTTACACTTAGAAATGTCAATAGTCTAGTCACTCTTAACTCGTCCATGGAGATTGGCTAACACAATACTATCATTAGTACAATTAAAGAGTGTTAGCCCTGAGGTTAAAGAGCCCGCTTCTCATCTGTAAGGCTCGGATTCGAATCCTGGCATGTACCAATGAGTTTTTTCAAAACTTACGTACATATCCATGGTGAGGAACACGCAGGGCCCAGAATTAATTCTGGGGCATGTGTAACAGCACCACCTCAAAGGCCGGCAACGCAGTTGTGACTCTTCAGTTGCAGGTGTCCATGTGCGACGGTAGTCACTTACCATCAGGTGACCCGTCTGAACACTTGCCCCCTTTTCGATAACGATTTAACGATATTCGTGACGATAGGCTCACCACCTCACGTCACGTCAGACTAAAAGGGAGCCTTCGGGCGCTCAAAATGTATCGCGATCACACATCCGCACAAACCCAATGATTTTTATAATGTATCGGTAACGAACGTTATCATGGTTTTTTAGGGAACAAGGAAAAAGATTACTTAAGGAAATATTTGAATATCCGAGACAAAAAACAGGACTTTTTCCTCGAACTGCTACCCTAGTTTTATTGTTTATTGGCAACAATTATGTTTAACAATTGTGAAAAACCGGCCAAGTGCGAGTCGGACTCTCGCACGAAGGGTTCCGTAAAATTATCTATAAAATCTCCACTTAAATATT
Organism: Ethmia dodecea; assembly: GCA_963855545.1. NCBI lineage: Eukaryota > Metazoa > Arthropoda > Insecta > Lepidoptera > Depressariidae > Ethmia > Ethmia dodecea. The sequence goes on along the minus strand of OY979463.1, from coordinate 382,980 downwards.
TATTTTATTCTGTTTTTTAGTATTTGTTGTTATAGCGGCAACAGAAATACACCTTCTGTGAAAATTTCTACTGTCTAACTATCACGGTTCATGAAATACAGCCTGGTGACAGACGGATTGACAGCGGAGTCTTAGTAATTGTGTTTTACCCTTAGGGTATGGAACCCTAAAAATGGGAAGTTTTACTTCTGCCAACACCGTGTATTGATAAAGATCACGCACAATGGAAGACATTAAGATATTTCAGATACCCTTTGGTGACTTGAAGAATGTGGCCCATATATGTGAGAAAAGACCCTTAGCTCAGCAGTGGGCTGTTACGTGATGATGAAGGAACCCAATAGTAAAAGCTTGAAACTTGACAATGATGCTTGGAACAGATTTCCTCCAGTCCAGCGCAATACGATAGCGAAAAACAAACGAAACTATGTAATCAAATTTAGTATTAAGTAACAATTGATTAAAAGAATATTGTGTTGAGGAGTTTCTTGCCCCGCTTCTTCTCCTCAACCATACATGCTGAAGCGGTGGAGTTGAAATGACGTTCAATAAGTGGACTTGTAAGTTCCTATTTTGAATAGAACATTTTGACTTTGACTTGTACTCACAGTGCGATTGGCAGTCACCCGCCTCCAGTTGTCCTGTAGTGCGCTCTGTATGCGCTCGCGCAGGCTGCGTCACGCGCTCGACGATGCTTGCGGTGTGTACGCTTCTGGTTGATTCTGTGGACAAGACTAAACTATTAGGCCAATCAAAGGAGGTAGAAACCAAACTGTGTACAATGGAAGTAAGAGAGGAACAAATGCGAGAACTGGTATGAAAGTGAAACAGTAAAAAACTCACGCCGTTTATCCCCGAGGGGGTAGGCAGAGGTATTCCATTCCATTGAGCTGTGACGCAGTGCTGAGTCATGGCCCTTTTGCTTGCACGATACGCTACACGCCAATTTCTTGTGTACAGGTTTTTATTTGTTTCTTTTTGTTTGTATTGTTGTACGTGTACGTGTGCTGTCCAAGCAAATAAATGTTCTTCTATTCTATTCTACATATACCCACTTTTCACAAGATATATTGGACCCCTAAACGTGATAGATGGTGAGCCCATTGCCGGACCGGGTCTGTTTACACATGTCTCAGAATTAATTCTGTGACGGGATAATTATGTACGTAAGCTTTTTGAAAAACTCATTGGTACATGCCAGGATTCGAACCCGAGCCTCACTGATTTTCATCATGTTAAGAGGGCTGTTTAGCCGTAAGGCTATCACTGCTGCCAGTAAAACAGTAATAATAAGAAAAAAAGGTGTACAAGTAAATAGTGGCTTCAGAGTCTATGTGTTGAATTAGGAACGTAATCCGAACCGTAAATTTTAAATTTAAACCAATTGGTTGTCTGTAAAGTCGGTTTACGGACGATTTTACGTGACATCGTCATAAGAAAACATTGATGAAGATCGTGCCTGACTGGTAAAGAAAATGACGTACTCCGCCTAAAGGTCTCTATCGCTTGTTCCGCGCTCTCGCTTGCACGCTCGGCTCAGGCGGAACGTGACAATGAGTCACGCTTTTTCGTGCGTGCAGCCGGCGTTCATCGATTTATAAGACGTTATCATGTCATAATACTTTGTCTATAGCTGGCAACTTTCTATGTTCTCTCTGCTTGCTCTGCGTGTGGCTACTTTATCTTTTTGGTTTAAAGTTGACGTTTATTGGCTCAGTTGGTGACCCTGCCTTCTGAGCCGGAGGTCACGGGTTAGATTCCGAGTATTTAAATATTTCTTGGTATTTTTTGTGGGACACAATTCAAGCACGGTTATTTAGTCCAGAACTAGGCAGTCCGTACTATGGTTACTAAACAACTGATAACGTACTTGAATTAAACACCCAGACACGAAGCCAATAGACATGTTCATGCACACAAATGTTGGCCCCGAGCGGGGATAGAACCCGCGACCTCCGACTCAGAAGGCAGGGTCACTACCAACTGAGCCAACAGGCCCGTCTAACCGTTTTACCCTTTGTTGCTGTCAAATTCCGATAAGCTGACCCCAAAAGCTGTCGATACCCATCTCAAGCCGCGCCGTCTCCAGTCGGCACTATAAATACGCTCGTATTTATAGCCGGCACAGGTGATGTTGCAAGCCATATGGCTTGTGGGGTAAAAATAGCGTACTACCCGACAGGGGAATAGGAAAATGTGTCTTAAACTAAACCCGTCCATGAAGGAAATTATACATAAATAGACATACCTACTAAATATCTTATAGCATGAGCAGTGATAGCCTTACGGTTAAAGAGCTGGCCGAAAATCAGTGAGGCTCGGGTTCGAATTCTGGCATGTACCTACTAATGAGTTTTTCAAAAACTTACATAATTTATCACTAGCTCGACGGTGAAGGAAAACATCGTGAGGAAACCCGCAGGTCTCAGAATGAATTCTGAGACATGTGTAAATAGACCCGGTCCGGCGATGGGCTCACCACTTATCACGTTTAGGGGTCCAATATATCTAGTGAAATGTGGGTATATCCAGTAATGAAAAACCTCTGCCTACCTCCTCGGGGATAAAAGGCGTAAGATTTTTTTAATTATTTATTAAATATCTTATGTAGAAAGTGAAATCCAAATATAATTATTTCACCCGCGCCGTTGCCGTTCCTGTGGGAATACTGAAATAAAATACAGCCTATGTTACTCAGGGATATTCTAGGTTTCCATTGGGGAAAGAATTTTTGAAATCAGTCCAGTCGTTTTTGAGTTTATTCATTACAAACACACAAAAACACAAATCTTTCTTCTTTAAAATATTCGTGTTGATAAAGCATCAAGGATATATAAAAGCAAAGGCAGCAACATCACATATAAAAAAAAGGAATGTTGCTGCCTTTGCTTTTATATGACTCAATAAACAATTTGTATTGTGTCTGCGCCCCGTTAGCTGACGGAATAAAGCACGTAACGTAACCGGTGAAGGAAAACATCCTAAGGAAACCAGCAGGTACTAGAATAAGTTACACGTGTAACAACACCCTACAGACGATGAGAGCACCACCGGTCATGTTTAACACTTTATTATTTTTTACCACCAAATATTGAACTAGGTATATGTTATTGAAATAAGATTCACAACCAATGAAAAATTTAAAAATACACTGGGGAGAAGAGGGTACGAGATAAGACGAGTGCAAGTGTGTTGAGTTTACTATGAGTCAGAGCTCAGTTTGATACTGAATATAGAATCAGAAATATCTCCGAGAATCACCAAATATCATTGCGTTTCCATTCAGTTTAAGTGTCCCACGAAAGATCTAGGGTTGTCGACGACCTCATTTCTAAATTATTTGAGGAAAGATTATACAATATACAACGCTTCACAGAAAAAGCGTAATGTTCATGCACACAAATGTTGGCCCTGAGCGGGGATCGAACCCGCGAACTCCAACTCAGAAGGCACTACCAACTGAGCCAACAAATCATATGTATCAATCTAAATCTTTGGCCTCCATAGACAGTTTTAAAACCCGTCACCCTAGAGTCGTCAGCGCAATAACAATAAACTGCAAATAACTCTCTCATATTGAACTATTAAAATTCCGGCCGAATAATGCGGCGGGTTTTTATGCAAAACTACGCCATAACCGGGCGTTTATTACGGGTCTCGTTGGGTTTTAATGAATCCCCGTGGAGATATTAAGGATTCCCCTGGTCTGCTCAAGTTGCTATGTTATTGACTTACGCGTCCCGGCCAGTGCCAAGTTTAGCCAACGCGGGACCCGTGGCAAATGCTAATAGTTTAAGATAGACAATAGAGCTGCATTTTCATTTCAACTTTTCTCGATGTAATGAGTACAAATTTAGAGATTCCCAAATAAAAAATAAATAAATAATCTCACGCCTTTTATACCCGATGGGGTAGGCAGTCAATTTCAGGAAATACCCACATTTCAGCAGTATATCCTTTACTATCCTTCTATCCCTAAACGTGATAGGTGGTGAACCCATCGCGCGACCGTCAGGCTTTTTCACGGAGCCTCGATATTCGACTCGGAATCGGAAAATCTGTCGAAGATGGGCTCTTCACAGATGTCGGTATCAAAAACGAATGTCATATTTGACATAAGGATTCGGAAAATTTTCCGTGTCTGTCGGAAACGCCTAGAATACAGTTTCCGAAGTCGATAAATTCGACTTCGGAAAATTTTTCACTCGATCTGAATCGAACGGAACTGGTGTCAAGCCTCCGTGAATACGCCTGCTGGTCTGTTACACACGTGACAGAATTAATTCTGGGTCCTGCGGGTTTCCTCCTTTCCCTCACGATTTTTTCCTTCACCTTCGAGTTAGTGAGAAATATAAGTAATAATAATTTGTGGGACACAATTCACACACGGTTATTTAGTCCCAAACTAGGCGGGGCCTGTACTATGGGTACTAAACAACTGATAGACATACTTGAATAAATATTAAACGACCAGACACGAAGCCAACATACATGTTCATGCACACAAATGTTGATCCCGAGCGGGATCGAATTCGCGACCTCCGACTCAGAAGGCAGGGTCACTACCAACTGAGCCAACTGGCCCGTCAAGTTTTTAAAAAATGCCAGGATTCGAACCGGAGACCTCACGCTCTTATAAAATATTACAAAATAACTTAAATCTAAAAGGAACTAGACACCAAAAATGTCGCCAGCGACGCTGGTATTCTGTGGACCCTTCCGTAGCGGCGCTTCGCCGCACAAGAATGACAGTTAAAGAATTTTACCTTATTTTACCAAGAAAATGTACACGACGACCGAACTTAATAAGTCATAATTGACTAGTATGACGTAGAGAAGTACACGCGGTGTCGCATATTCACGCGACAGAATACACTGTCAAATGCTCTGACACGCGTCAAACCGAATCGATCAACCTTACAAACTCGAAGCGATGCGACGCAAACGCATCCGAGGGGCGTGTAATGGCCTGACACGGAAATAACTCCAGCTTTGCGACTTGTACTCACGAATAATCGCGTGACGTCACATTGCATTGGCTTTTTAGCGCGAATACGGATGTTTGTTGCCGTTTTTTTTTTATTAGAATTCAAAATTTTGATGTATATTTCAGGTTTAGGGCTCTTTTTAGTGACAGTGTATTATGTAAATAGTGATTTTGCCCAGTACCGACGATCGTGCCCGAAGCGCCGAATATTTGACTGCGATTTCCATTTGTAATTACACATTTTGCGGGTGACAAATTACGACCCGTACGGTATTCGGCGGAATATTACGAACTTTTTAGTCGAATACCGACCTCTCAACCCAATAAAATAAAACACAATTGATTTTTAATTGTTACGATGCCTATTGGAGCCGAGCGGTGCTCGACGAAGACTCAATTCACACCGAGATGGCAGCGATCGGCAGCGAAGCGGCGAGCAGTTTCAGTGTCATAATGGAAAGTGGCATTGACTACTTTTATCCCGGAACGAAATCGCAAGAAAAATGTAAAAATTTAAAACCGAATCCCACCCAAATTACGCGAGTGAACTTTCGTCTGCCCTGTCTGGACGCCGACCATTACCGACAACTCACAACCCTAGTTGCATAGTGATGTGAAATTATTCATGTTTAGTGCTGGGTGCGTCGAGACGAATCTTTCATGGGCGAGAGAGTAGGCGGGTTATGGCGCGAAAATGTTTTCTGAGTCGGAAGCACATGTGAGGCATAAGAAGGGGAAATACCCATAAACAAATAAAAAATATAAATACTTACTTACATATTTATAACTATCTATATGGTGAAGGAAAACATCGTAAGGAAACCTGCAGGTTCCCGAATTATTAAACCACTAGTGGTTTCACCCGCGTAGTTAATATTCCCGTGGGAATACGGGAATAAACTATACCCCATGTTACTCAGGGATCTTCTAGCTTTTCTATTTTTTTATTTTTTTTAAATTGGTCTAGTAGTTTTAGGGTTTATTCATAACAAAGATACGAAAATACAAATCTTTCCTCTTTATAATATTAGTATAGATAAGTAAATAAGTAATAAGGTCGACGGTGAAGGAAAACATCGTGAGGAAGCCCGCAGGTTCTAGAATCAATAGACCCAAAATATTCCTGTTTCACCATTTTAGCACGGAACCCTAAAATACACCTCCGGTCATGTCATACCTACCACCATTCATCCAATACCTAGAATTCCCAGCAAACAGTTTAAGAATCGGTCGCCTAGCAACGGCGGCGTCGCGTCGGCGCCAGGGCGCCGCAATCACTACCTTCCATTTAGGTCACGTCTCGCCGTCCCAATACCTACTCTATCCACCTCGGTATAGGTGCTTTTATTGTGTGCCTACTTGATTGGTTTCTTAATTGCTGAGTAAGAAGAATTCCTTCTAATGTTTTAGATGCGAAGTAGCTCTGTTACGTTTTCACTGCTTTTCGTTTCATCTTTGGACTGATCTGAATGAATGAATTATAACGTGACGAAATTTGACAGAATAATAGTTTACATCTTGAGGCAGGATTAGGCTACTTCTTATCCCGCAAAAACACAAGCCCTTAGGAGAACATGATAACCTAAATGAATAGGATTCATCATCAACCCGTAACAGTAATTCTGACTGTTAAGTGGCCCCTAGATTAACACCATCTCCCAAATACTCCCAATAAATAATGCTTATCAACTACTAGGATACCATACAAGTATACATGACGTTGCAACCAAAAGAACGCTCGCAGCCTTGCGATGGGTTGGGTCACCCAGCAAAGAGTTGCATGTTGATGATGTAAGGGATATTGCTGGTGTAACAATTACACAAAGCCGGCAAGACGAAGAAGACGAGGCAACCCATCTTATAACATATAGAATAGAAAAAACTAAATGACAATATGTCAAGACACAATGGAAGCCCCACTTGACAGCAACCAGAACAATAGCTTGAAAGTCAAAGGGTTGGAAGACAAAACCACCACCCTATTACCGTGTTGGGTTACTTAATCGAGTTATTTGTCAGTTGATGTCATCAGACAATATGGTATTGACAGGTACCCTCTCTAGAAGGTCGCACATAATATCGTATCTTATAGTTGTAGTAAGGTAAAACCTATGTAACCCCTAACACTTACCCGGGCATAGATTTTTCTAAATAGATCTTTTTAAATTTTCAATTCCTTTTGAACCTCCCATAAATTACATAGAGTTCAATTTAAAGTGGTACCTATTCGTCCACTGCCTGGTTAAGGAATAAATCAATTGCTGCGTGTACAAAAAATTATGACTTGAGAAAGGCTTTCGACCGATTTGAAAGATTCGTATGAAAGGAAGATTGGGAAGTTTGAGTGCGAAAGGTTGAATGACTTTGATACTGAAATTTCAAAACGGAAGCCGATGGGAGCCGGGTGATACGAATCCATTGCCAATTATATTATATAATGATACTTCTTTACACAAAACATACGAGAGTGTTTCGAATGGGCAAGTCGGTAGAGGACGACTTACATCGACCAGATCTGCGATGTATTGAAGAAAATCCACATAAAGAGTACCCGAAACCGACGAGCATGCATGAGTCGTTTGATGGATGTGGATGAAGCACGAGATATCTGCCAGGTTCGTAGAAAAATGGGTCTATTGTCTCTGCCTACTAATGATAAATAGGCCTGAGATTATGTATATGCATGAATTCACTAACAACTTATGATCAATCGCAATAATGCAAAGAAAAATCTATAAATCTGCGGGTACCTGCGCAAACAAGGAACACGCATGCGCGCCCCCCACTGCCAGTGGTGGGGGTGAATCGATAGACTCCGGCGCCGCCGTGTCTGGCGCCGTATGTGCCTCCCGCTCGCACTTACGGTGACTACATAAGGAGGAAGAGGGACGAAGTGGGCGTGGTTATATACTTTCAGGTATGTACATAGGTGTCGCAGGAAAATTTCCTAAGATCCATATTCTAAGATCTCGCGAAGGCATTTACTAGACAGTTTTCAGTTCTTCCTTTTATTGAGTATGGTGAACGGACACCATAACACTATTAGACTTTAAGTTGTACGACATACAGAACCGACTCAATTGAACCTTTCAAGCTTTTACAATCACTGAGATTCTAAAACTATCTATTATTTTTGTAAAAAGAGATATCGTAGCTATCAGAAGAAATGCAGCAATCGTTCAGAGCACTGTTCAAATCGGTTCCACTAAGTTTGTAGTTGTAAATTACTTATCTTTTGTCCACGATGGAACACAAGTCACTTTTGCAATTATGACTAGCATCTTAAAAAGAATAGACTCTACCTATAATCTAGGAACCCAAACGGAGTAAACAAACAAAAGCTAGAAGACAATAACTAGACTCTTGTCATCTCATTGCAGAGGAATTTCATCATGATAATTTAAACAGACGTCTATAATTAACGCCCGAATAAATCCAACGAGAATAGGACAGCAGAAAATTCCAAGACGAAAATAAAACTCAATCCCCGCCATGTTGGACTTCCGGCGTGACCGGAAGTCGTCACGCTGTCCGGCGGGAAACACGATACTCTGTTTTCTATTAGCGAATTAGGGGGACTCGAGGGCGAGCTTTACGATGGGGCCGATTAAGTAGATAAATATTTATCCAGTGCAAATCTCAGCGAATGTCTTAATAGGATTTTTGACGCGAGAAAAGATAATTGTGGAGGTGAGGACGTTGGGGAAGACGACTTAGGTAGTCAAGTATAGGGAAAAAAAACCGATGCAATATTTGGCCAAGTAACTAGGAGAGGAAGACAAGGAAAGATGGATGGATTGTATGAAAGATGATATGTGCAAGCAGGAAGTGAGAAAGTTGAATAAATGGAGGCAAAAACATACTTCGTCGACATCAAAATCAATCAAACCAGAGGAAATAAATAATGGCAAATTGACAAGTTAATGGAAATGATTTCTTTTTGGATGTCAGTTTCTGTAAATATTGTTAATAAATGTATTTTTTCTTTGTGAATAAACCCAGAGTACACAACTTAGAAATGATCTGATAAGTAAGATTATAATGTATATTCGGCAGAATACAATGAAGCTATCATTTTCTATTACGCGAAGTAGATTCACCATCGAAGAATCAAAAGTTCGATAGCTGGAATGTAAAATAAAAATAAATCATAATACAATTATTTAAGCAGTAATGCTGAAACCTGAACCTAAATTTAAATAAGAAATACTTGACTACAGTGAGACTATATCAGTAAGAATCTGTATATTATTTAAGATCGTTGGAGAACTTTTAAAAAAAGTCATTATTTTAATTACGAAAAACCCATACGCACAAACACGAAAGATTCCTTTATGCAGATGATTACAAGAAAAGGGTCGTGAGGGATTAATTACATAATTATATTACAATCAATAATACGCGAGTTGCCATCATCGCCGCGGGCGAGGACACCCCGGGTGGAGAGAATGAGAACTAATGAACTTGCACCCAGTAATGAATGACTGCGAGTTCCGGTAATCTTGTCAAGAAAATACGGCGAACAAATGTACTTTTTTGGATGATATTATATTGATTCGGAGTTATATTTTTGAAAGGCAAATCTATCAAAGTCGATAGGAGTCGAGAGGAGGAGTGATTTAAGAGTTACAGAATACAGTCGTTTCAAACGCTGGAACTAAAGCAGACAAAACATGCTCTAATAACGAAGACCAATATAGAATAGATAACAAAAAGACATCACAAATTCACAAAAATATGAAATCAAATCATAGTAACGTACGAAGCACAACAAAGCTTTAATCAAAAGGTAGCCTTAGATACATCAGCAGGAGACTTCCCCGTTGAAACCCGTGATCACGGAAATCAAACGCTATTGGCTCCACAGGAGGCTTTTACAAACTTAAAGGAGCCTAATGAACGGTAATGACAGGGTGATTGATGTTTACAAACGGGAAAATTATACGGACTCCGACGGATGGGGATTGAGCTATGTCGGTAGTAAAGGTGTTTTTAATTAAAGGGATGCCTTGTTAGAAACGGATACAGCTGTAATAGTCGCTGTGGAAGTATTGCCTGAAATGAAAACTGTAGAACAACAGTTTTTACTGAAAATGTAGACGTTTTGCGTTCGCCTGGTGTTAACCAAAAATTAAGCAGATGAAATAACACGTGATCACGTCGCGTTAGAAAAATAATGTAATTAGGGTTTTGAAATAACATATATATATATATATATATATATATATATATATATATATATAAATAACGCAATTTATAGTGCACCTAGAGCACGATAGATTGCGTTATTTTAATAAAAATATGGTTTGGCCTTAACCGTTACTTTAATAAGAGAGAAGAGTAGCATGTTAACGATGTAAGAATAGTCAGAGAAGTAATCGTTAAGAATTTATATGTGAAAGAAATTTAAACTAAGAGAGTCGAAGATAGTGTCTGTAAGGAAAATCTGTAAAAAGAGATAATAAAGGTTTTACAAAAATATGATAGGATTGCGATATAAAAAATGCACCCTTAGATTCGATAAATAGGAGTTCGCTAACAAAATTATTTAAATGCTGTTCAAGAAATTGTTATATCAAATTGACATAAACTTGTTGTCGCGTATTCAATAAAAAATCACGACCAGTCGTTGGGTTAGAAAAAAAAATAATAGACTACACAATGAGAAACGAACTGAAAACTAATAACTACAACAATAACCCCGAAACAAGTCAAACTGAGGCCCTTGAAACCACTGAACCTGAAAACTAAAAGTTGGAGCACGTGGCCCGCACTTACCTCCGGGAGCGGCGAGCCATCTCGTTGTCTCGTTCCCACTTTAAAAGGGTTACTATTCTCTCTCGCTCTCTCACACCTTGGTTATTCAACTTTGAATTTGTATGAATCTTTTTTTTAAGTAGGCCTAGATGAGAGCCTTGTGGGAGCCCAAATTAATTTTGTCTCTAAGTGCAGTATTGCAGTGGTTGGTAGAGTTGGGACCCAGGGATGAGAGAACGGGACCTCCGCCGTGGCGGACGGTCCTCGGGAGAATGGTCCATGTCCCCGGGATAGCGCCGGGAGCCGCGCGCCGCACTAGCAGCCTCCTCGAACGGTCATGAGGGGTCGACCCGCGCATGCGTCACTCTCGAGGGGGAGTAGCGTAAGGGATGATATTAGGAGGGTGAAGACGAAGATGGAAATGCATCTAGGACTCGGATTTCCGTTCGTGATTTTGTTTATTGATTCGTATCGGGCTTTCTGGGGAGTTATTAATCCCCTTATCATGTAAGACAAGATTTAATGTCGGCTTTTATGGAGGTCAATAAAGTTTTTTCTTCATACCTCATTAATTTTTGCCATCAATTTTGTGCTCTCAACGATGTCTACATACAGTCGATTAGTACTAACCCTATTTTATTTAACAAACGGGTCAATTGTGCACCTGCGACCACTTAGATTCACAAAAGAGTGCTGATTGACAAACAATTTAAAAGCACCGATTTAGCCCTACCGGCAAAACTGTACATGTCAATCCCAACTCTAATCTAACAGATCTAAAGATCAAAATGGATTAAAACCCAAAACCGAGCGAAGCAAAAGATGTAACCCTAAATCGCCGCGATGTGGCGTACAATTAATATTTACGGAGCGCGACGGGACAGAAGTAATGGGTGAGGACGTGAAGGGTTGAGTTGTTTTGCCAGCGGAGTGCGTCGACTATGCGATTGATACAAATTTCTATCAGATAGTTGACGTTCACATTAACGAAGATGGATTATTTACACTTGGGTCGTAACTTAATGGTATAATTTAAGATAAACACTTGAGAAGAGCTGGAATGGAATGTATATGACAGTTCAGGTGTTCAGCACGTGTCATTGTATGATTTACACACAACATGGCTGTATGAATCATGATTTGTCATCATGAGATACGTCATTGGACAATTAAATCAATACTGTGAGTAGAAGATCCAGAAGTATATGATACTGGAAATAAATACAGATCTAACGACACCTCAAGATTCCTAAAGTCATCGAATATTTTAGGCTACCGGCGACATATGATGACCTAATAACATTACAGTTTTCCTGGTGCAGTTGGGTGAAAAGAACGATTATGTTACGGAAGAACTATACTTAAGGTCACTTCAGATTATCCTTTATTTACCCATTGAATAAAAAGAAATTACTGTTTCTTATCTGAATAAATTATTGTAACTTTTAAAATGCAGTGGTTTTTCATCTATGAATTTGCGAACTGCATCTGTTTCGCTCTTTTCTGGACGTAAATGTGTGATCTCTCAGAGCCTCACTTGCGTTCGCAGCAGGAGGGCCGTGTCACTTTAAGAGCGTGCGATTTTGTCGAAATAAGAAGAAATGAACAGTGTTTGTGTTCGGCTTTCTGTACTTTGTTTTGGAGGGGTGACATGCACTGTTTTTTAGATGTTGAATATTTTTATTCATAGACTTTGAAAATATCTTATCAATTCACAACGGATTGCCAAGGGATGGAGGTTTCTGGTCATTTGTTATTGAGCACCAACACCAAGAAAAACCAATGACGCCTTTAATTTTACCAATTGATATTACCAAATATCAATTCCAGCAACTAAAGTTTCATGGTTTTCTCGCCGCCGTAAATATGATTTGTAAAGTAAACAATCTAACTTAAGACGCTGGACTGGAATACAGTGGAGTAGAATACGAATAGTATCCAAGAAAAAAAAACCATCAAGCAATAAAAAGCATGTTGACAACTAAAACAGAGTTAAGAAAACCTGATACCATGATCATCAAACGAATATTCCTCTAATTCTGTAAAATGAGATCAACAACCTATACTCGAGATTTTGATGAAGAACACTCTAAAATAGCGACTACTCGGCTCATATGCAAAATAAACTTGCAAGTGGCTTCAAACTGGAGTGTCAACAGTTGACACTTCTGTGGGAGCAGTTAGCTGCCACAATATTTACTCTGCAAGGGTTAGGTGCGCTAGTTTTGAAGTGCTATTTGAAGCGCTCGTTGCTATTCCATTAGAAAATAAATATGAATCCGTTGAAAGATAAATATTTTTATTTGGAATAAAAACTTTTTAAATAGTTTTGCTGATTTGTGAGCCTCTAAATGTAGATTTTGGTCGTTTTCGGTTTCTTGATCATTGGGCTTAAGTTTGCTGGTATTAGTTTCCCCATAATTAGTTGATGTTGTAGTTGTGTTCTTGCTTTGCAATTGTTTCAATATCACCACTAAGAGATGGCATTTGTTTACTAAGACATTTTACCCCAAATATTTACTTATAACCTAAATCCACAAATATTTTATATATTTTTATTATCCTCAAAAAGGTGGGACAGTGTAGTAGTAGTATTTATTCATAAACAATGTAAATTGTATTTAAATAGCAAACTTGCCCAGTTGACTGGCTACATTCCCTCTCTAGCCAGTCTGATTCTTTGACAGAGATAAGTGTCAGCCTTCTGATCACCTGGTTTATTTCATCGAGTAGTTATTTGAAGAAGTAACTGTCCTTTTGAAGGCTACAATGGTGTGTAACTAAAACTTCAATAAAACTTACCGTATAAAAATATATTTCGTTTATCGTAGTCGTTTCCTCGGTCGTTTGGTTGCTAATTCTAATATAGGCACTTTCGTTGGCTGTATGTAACTTAAGGCACTTGATAGGGCGTGTGTTTTTCTTTCACATTTCAGTCCTTATATCTGTGGAAGACAGAAAGAAATCATTAGAATTATAATATTAAAAACAAGCTTTTGAATAATATAGGCTTCATTCGTCCAAGGATTAGAAAAAGTTAAACGCCATCGTTGGAATCCAGACTTCGAAACTGAAAAAATATATCCGGAACCAGCTAACAAATTCCGAACACAAACCAAAATTCTTTTTGATAAACAACCATGCAAAAGTGTACCTAAACCAATAAGTGCAAATGCAACATCCTTGTCATAATGTTAACATGTAGTTGTTGCAATAAATAAGAACCAACTCCAGCGTCAACAGACAGAACAGGACTTAGTGAATAATCTTGGTTACTAACTTTAGCGATCCCAATACAGGCCTATCTATCAAAGTACTCGTATTGTTCCATCGTTACACAACACTATTACTGAGCTCAAGTATGACAGATGGCCAGGGCAAAATGTTGGCCGCTATCCAATTCTCCTACAAAGCATTCCTTCTTTTATCTGAGACTGAAATAAGGTAATTTATAATCTTCGTAATGATAAGCGAAATAAAAAGACAAATTTATTTCAATAGAACAAATTGGTTAGACACGCCCCATGTCGGGCGCCAATAAAAAGTTTGATTTTATTCAATTCGCTATCTTAACTGCGATCGCTGGCATCAATCTCTGCTATTACACTCGCTTTGTGTAACTCATACTTAGATAAACTTGTCTATTTCGCTCTATGGACACCTTAAGTGAGTAAGGGCGTGGCGAATCTCATGTTAAGCCTGTCAAGCCAAAACTAGAAAAATCTGATAAATTTAACGAAATCAAAAGGCAAGACAATTTCCTTAGACGCGCACGCCCCATGTCGGGCGCCAACAAAACGTAAGACATTCTCAATTCGCTACCTTATCTGCGAAACTGACATCAATCTTTGCTATTGCACTCGACTTGTATCTTAACGCATATTCAGCGAAAGTTGTCTTGAGTCTCGACCCTTTCGGGCGTGGCAAATCACATGTATCACACACGATCTCAATTTTAATCTGTCCCGCTAGAAAAATCCGATGAATCTAACCAAATCAAAAGGCTATAAAACAAGTACTACAATAAATTGCTTGACACGCCCCATGTCGGGCGCCAATAAACCGTTAGATTTAATACAATTCGCTATAACTGCGAAACTGACATGAATCTCTGCTACTGCACTCGTCTTGTACTAATTCATATTTAGTGAAAGTTGTCAAAGTCCAAAGTTTTTATTCAATGTAGGGGCTTATAAGTCCTCTTATTGAAAGTCATTGCGACTCCACCGCTTCGGTATGTATAGTGGGGGAAAAGAAGCGGGGCAAGAAACTCCTCCACACATTATTCTTTTAAACAATCAATACAATACAAAGTACAAGTTACATGGTTTTAGTGCTTTGCTGAGCTGGAGAAAATTTACACCAAACATCATTGTCATTCAAATATTCATCTAACTTATAATATGCCATTTTACATAAAACCATTTTAACATGAGTTTTGAACGTTTTTTCTGGCAAATCTAAAACAGCTTTAGGTATCTTGTTGTAAAAGCGTACACACAAACCCATAAAGTCTGTTTTTTTTCGGATGAATCGCTTGTATCACACACAAGATCTCAATTTTAATCTGTCCCGCTAGAAAAATCCGTTGAATTTAACCGAATCAAAACCCTATATATTACAAGGGTGTTGTCTTGTGCGGTCCCGCGGTGGGCGCCAAGTTTCTGAAGCGGGGCGCGCCTTCTCGCTCTCGGCGCCAGGCGGGCCGGCGCCGTCTGGCCGTCTGCCGCCGCGCTGGAGCCTGTTACATAACAGTCGCTCCCGGGCCTCAGCCCATTTTCAGGATTGCCTGAACGAATTATGAAAGGGGGATTTGTAGGAATAAATTGTATGTTTTTGTAGTTTTGGTTGAGGTGTCGTTTAAGTTTGAGTTGTCTCGTGTGAATTATTTCTTTTAAAAATAAATTAAATAACCTCACGCTTTATATCCCCGAGGGTAGGCAGAGGTATTCTATTTCTGGATATACCCACTTTTCACGAGATATTGGCATACCTGTTGGCAATCCTAATAAATTCTTTGGACCCCTAAACGTGATAGGTGGTGAGCCCATCGCCGGACCGGGTCTGTTTACACATGTCTCAGAATAAATGACCTGCGGATTACTTCTTTTAGTTGTTATAATTGTACGAATACAGCATTTGAATTGTATTTCCTTTAACAATTAAAGTCTCATGGCTTTTTGTGGCCCATGGCAAGACCGGGGGTGGTGTTACGCGCATTCAAAAAGAGGAAAGACCCTTAGCTCAGCAGTAAGCTGTTACGGGTTGATGATGATGAATCGGTACTAGCTGCATTGACTTTCAATAAATAGCTCTTATTAAGTATACTTGCAAGTTAACAAGCAAATTACTGTTTTACATTTATATGCGCTTTATAATTTTGAATTTCGAATAGAATTGTCAATCTTCACGTAGCGTTAGTGTGTGTGTCACAATATACACAAATCATTATCTAATATCGAGAGCAGCGCACGCGCCACTTATCGTAACGCAACTACCGACTAGTGCTGTGTCGATAGGATATCGATAATTTAACAAATTTTGTCAAAGCATAATACGTATAATTGGGTAGTTGACAGCATCGAAATTAAATTGCAAGTAGTCATACATTAAAAAGATTATCCCAAAACACCTCAAAATATGTATTTCGATTTTCAATTTACAATTATAGCAAATTTAAAAATAATAAACAATCAAAAAAAGTGCTGCAATTGAGTAGTACAAACTATGACGTCACGGTTTGCTATTTCAGTACATTTTCCATAGTAAAATTTCGTTTTGACAGATCGTAAAAAGTAACTGATTTGACTAGGTAGGACACAACCCTATTATGAAAGTAAATAACAACTCTTTATTGTAGACCAATGAAAATATGTAAAACAATGACAAAATAGGTCATGTATTATAATGTACATACTTGTTAAACCTACCGTCTTCTCCCATTATGCGATATACCTGATTTCAGCAAATTACATAGTACGAAATTTAGTATCAATTATCTAGTAATTCCTGAATGTTGTATTAATTAATCATAATCACCCAAAGAGCGAGTGGTTACAGTAAAAACAATGACTTATACTAAAATAAAATGTCACGTCACATCCCTAGCGTGCGCCTGCGCAGATATGGCACGCGCCGGCAGCGCGCCACTGTTTATCATTATAATGCGAGTCAATTTAAATCATTTACCAGTTATAGACAGGTCTTTAATATTCAGAGAATGTAGTCAAGTGAATTTGTAAAACGTAAATGTTAGTCGAATAGAATGCGAGTAAAAAGGTTCTTGAAGGTAGCGAACAAGCAAGCACCGTAGGACGTCCACCGAAGGAAAACTACATTATCAGGAAGTAACATCCTAACTAATCAACACTAATATTATAAAGAGGAAAGATTTGTATGTTTGTTTATCTGTTACGAATAAACTTAAAAGCTGGAGGATCCCTGCCCATAGGCACATTTTATTCCCGCATTCAAACTGGAACGGGAACTTGCTGGTAGGCTATATTTCATCCCCGTATTCCCCCGAAGAAACCGCGGGACTTTAAAGATTTTTATTTTTGTTACGAATAACTCTAAAACTACTAGACCGATTTTAAAAATTCTTTCCCCAACGTAAAGCTTACTTTTCTAGGAGTAACAAGAGCTATAATCCCGCGGGAAAGGACTTACGCGTACTTATGTACTTGTTACACTGCCTTTATAATGTGACCCAATCTCGTAATGCAAGCCGGTGCATTGCAACATCCGGGAGTGGGCGGCTGCTGAGTGCTGGTCGCCTACATGCAAAGGTTGTAGGGCCATTCTTTCGCAGGGAAAGTTGTCCCACTGGCCATACCGGAAAGTGACCTGGTTTCTTCGCATGTTCAAGAGACAGGATTTATCAACCGACTTTAAAAAAGGAGATTCTCAATTTGACACATATGTTTTTTTTTTGTTTGTTACCTCAGATATTTCGACTGAGTGAACCGATTTCGATGATTCTTTTTTATTTTAAAAGCTGGTGCTTCTTGTGTGGTCCCATTTTGATTAGGTCTAGTTCTGACAATGGCATCCACGAGAAAACCATATAAGTTGAAGTGGAGTTTTGACACTTTCGAGTTCTATGTTATCCTATAGTTAAAAGTAACTTTCACATTAACCCAGTTACTCAGCTATCTCCACAAAAAAAATCAAAATAGGAATAAAAAAAATCAAAGTTCTGCCTGATACACCTAAGGGTGGTTCTTGCCACCAGTTTGACCAAAAGGGGTTACGGCACCTTCGTGGCGACAATGTCCTCTCTTATAGTGACAATGACAATTACAAAGAAGTGTTTCTTTTATAATTATGAACTTTTCGTGCCGATGAAAGCAACAGCGGAAAAAGAGGAGGGGTAGTAATAACATAAAACTCGAAAGAGTAAAAAACCGACTTCAACGAATAATACTAAAAAATACATACAATTTGTCGAGCACATACTTAATGCAAATTTAAGACATATGGTTTTTTCATGGATGACATTGTCAGAAGTGGACTAAATTAAAGTGAGACCACGAGGGAAACAATAGCTTTCAAATAAAAAAAAATAATCGTCAAAATCGGTTCACCCAGTAGAAAGAACGCGACGGATTGATAACCTCCTTTTGAAGTCAGTTCAAAACTTGCGACAAACAACACTTCTTCCAAATGTATCAGGCGGAACTTCAGTCGATGGTACTTAATTTTGCTTAGAACGAAAACAAACAAATGATTCTGCGTCATGACTCATGGGTCATGGCAGGCGTCACCGACGTTTTGGTTCGGCGCAAGTAATGAATTACGCAAGTGCGTATTTTAGGTGCGCACGCGACGCTTACCAACGAAAGTGAATGGGTTTGTGTGTGTGCGGCATCAGAATAAATAGTAGCGTTTAGTTTTCGTCTACGTTTGTTTTCGAAAGATTCAAGCGTTTTTTGGATCGAATGCTGAATCGCCGGAAGTTTTTTTTTCTTTATTTAAAAAAAAAATAAAAAAAAATATCTCACGCCTTTTATCCCCGAGGGGGTAGGCAGAGGTATTCCATTACTGGATATACCCACATTTCACGATATATATTGGACCCCTAAACGTGATAGGTGGTGAGCCCATCGCCGAACCGGGTCTATTTACACATATCTCAGAATTAATTCTGAGACCTGCTGGTTTCCTCACGATGTTTTCCTTCACCGTCGAGCTAGTAATAAATATGTACGTAAGTTTCTGAAAAACTCATTGGTACATGCCAGGGGGCCAATTCCACTAAATGTCAGCCATTGTCATCTAACTATCATTCCATTATGCTGCAACTGGCAACTATGACATCTAATTTGTATTCCACTAAAATCATAGTGGCATAACAATGGAATGACTATGGACTACGTTAGGTGTTGCCTACCATATATAACTATTACTACCATGCGTGTCATTAGTTTTATTTCGGGTTTTCGGCACTAAAATCTTTAGATGATTGATTTTATTTATGGTACATGTGACATTTCGATAAGTTTTGAAGAAACTTGTGTATTTTTGTGCATAGACTCTGAAGCAGAGCTAAAATCTGAATTTCGTGTCGTGTTTAGGGCTGATGGCTAAATTGCCAATGCCTTAAAATAAGGGGAAAAAAGCAATCACTGGACAGCGCCATTCCATGGTAGGAATAGTAGAATACCAAAAGTGGTCAACAATGATAGTTGAATGATTGTGAAAACTGACAGTTAACAGAATACGAAAAGTGTCAAAATTTGACGTTATATCACCATTGAGTGACCACAGTCATACAACTATCACCGCTGTCATTTAGTAGAATTGGCCCCCAGGATTCGAACCCGAACCTCACTGATTTTCGGCCGGCTCTTTAACGGTAAGGCTAATATCACTGCTCTTCTGCTTTCTTAATTTAAATGGGGCTTTTGTCCTATTGGACATGTCAGTCCCGTTACGCAAAAGTTAATCTAATTACCTACACTATCATAATATACATCATTGTGTAGGGAATCAGTCGTGAGATGCAGCCACTAGCTTATATAAAGCTAGAGCAGCATCAGATGTAGATGAGTGTAAAAACCGGAAGATACGTTGAAAAAATTATATAGGTTTCCGAAAATAAGATCAACTTATAAATTTTCTATAAATAAACTTTGTTTATGTAATCAACCAGAATCCATTGAAAAACAAAGACCAAGGAAAATGTGTAAATTTATTTTCATTAATAAATGTAACAGGAAAAGTAATTCATTGAACATTTAAATACGAACTAGCTTGACGGTGAAGGGAAACATCGTAAAAAAAATCAAAGGTCCTAGAATTAATTCTGAGACTGGTGTAACAGCACCCCGGGTCCGTGACCCACTACGTGTCACGTTCAGCAGACGTATTCACGGAGACTCGATACCGTTTGCGTTCGATTCAGATCGAGTGAAAAATTTTCCGATGTCGAATCTATCGACTTCGCAAACTTTATTCTAGGCGTTTCTGACAGCCACGGAAAAATTTCCGAATCCTTATGTCACATATGACATTAGTTTTCAATAGCAACATCAGCCCATCTCGAAAGTGTTCGATAGATTTTCCAATATCGAATATCGAAGCTCCCTGAATACGCCTGCTGGCGTCCAAAACTATACAAAGGAAGAGCTAAATAAATTCGATTGTTTCATTTTATTTATTTTTATGTTTGTTACCACAGAACTTTCGACTGAGTGAACCGATTTTGATGATTCTTTTTTTATTTGAAAGCTGGTGCTTTCCGTGTTGTCTAGTACTGACAATGGCATCCAGAGAAAACCATATAAGGTAAAGTCGTTTTTTTTCTATTTAGAGTTCTATGTTATTAGCTAGTACTCGTATATCACTATCGATATCACTTCGTAGGAGAGCAGTGATAGCCTTACGGTTAAAGAGCCTGCTTCATATGATGAAAATCAGTGAGGCTCGGGTTCGAATCCTGGCATGTATCAATGAGTTTTTCAAAAACTGAGAGTTGACACATGTCCCAGAATTATTTAGACACGGTCCGGCAATGGGCTCACCACCTATCACGTTTAGGAGTCCAATATATCTCGTGAAGATTGGGTATATCCAGTAATGGAATACCTCTGCCTACTTTATATTGCATGGAACTCCATCTGCACACTTTACATTCTTTGTGACCTCTAGCCGAGTTACGTAATCTAAGTGACTGACGGACCTAAGATTCAGTCAGTTAGTCACTTTGCCTGAGCTTTAGGTTCCCCGAATGGTGCCGATTACCCCATAACGTCATTCTAAGACCAGAGTATTACGTATCATGATTCATTGTATATTTTAATAGGTCATGGATTCACTGACCGCATGCGGTAAATAAATTTATTATACTAAAATGAGATGGAGGTTAATAAGTCAAGGTAAAATAATATTAAATATTATTGCAACGACCTACATTTAAATTTTCCTTCTGCGAAGTCAAATGCGGGTCACGTTTAATTAATCCTATCCTACTAATATAATTTTTTTATGAAGCTTACGCACATATTCGTCACTAGCTCGAATGTGAAGGAAAACATCGTGAGGAAATCCAGGTCCCAGAATTAATTCTGAGGCATGTGTGACGGACCCGGTCCGGCGATGGGCTCACCACCTATCACGTTAAGGGGTGAAATGTGGGTATTTCTTGAAATAGAATACTTTTCCCTACCCCCTGGGCGATAAAAGAAGTGAGATTTAATAATCTCTACTCGAGCGCAGTTAAAAGAGGACAACATGCGAGTCATGTATCGGCATCTCTTTTTAACTGTCCTCAAGCAGAGATTCCCACTCAAGTTACATTCTGTAAGGTCTCAGTATCGAGTTTCCAGAATTATCATTCGTCTGATTCATAATTTAATGACTCAACAATATATCTACTTAAACATATAATAATACTGTAACGATAACTTGTGTGTATGTATGAAATATTGTTTTAATGTTTTCACAAAAACAATTGTTTTTTAATTTAACAGAATTATCATTCGTCTGATTCATAATTTAATGACTCAACAATATATCTACTTAAACATATAATAATACTGTAACGATAACTTGTGTGTATGTATGAAATATTGTTTTAATGTTTTCACAAAAACAAAATTGTTTGAAAAAAACAAGTGAATGAAATTTCGTCCCAAAAATCACGATATTTTTCTTATTAAAAATACTTGCGGCCATATTTCGATAGGGGCACCCTTATAGATAGATATTCTCCTGATCAGATCATGAATATGCGTAAAAATTTGGTTTTTTGCGGCCGAATCTAGTACAGTCAACAAAGTTGTTAGGGTTACATGGCCAGTAACTAAGAACTCATTTTTCTGGGGTCGTCATAACCACATCTTATTCATTATTGTTTATTTCAAAAGGTATCTTTGATCCCTATAATTTACAAAAAAAAACTATAAATACATTTAAGGCTTCAAGAGAAAACTGAATCTTAGTTTCTGGTCATGGAACACTAACAACTTTGTTGACTGTACTAGTAAACGAAACGATAACACCTAGAAAATTGAAATATGGTATGTAGGTGTCTTATACTTAGGCAACCCCTATGAAGTGATTTTTGGGAGATTCCCACGGGAACGAGAATTAATTGGATATACGCCGAGCAACGCCGCTGGGCCCAAGCTAGTTAAACATAATTTTGGGAGCCCTTGAACGAAAAAGCTACTGCAGTTACGTTACTCACTGCTGATTGCTGAGAAACTCATCTAAATCACATCAAAAACACGGTGACTAATAAAAGCGAGGTGATTTAAAATGACAATGATTGTCGGAGCAGGTTTCCTTTAGCGTCTTTTTAAGGATTCCGTAACCCTAAGCTTCCGTTGTCTGTCTGTCTGTCTGTCAGCTGGCTGTATGAATAGTAGACAATTTAAATTTTCACAAGATGTGTACTTCTATTGCATTTTAAAAATTAAAGGGAGGCCATGTACAACGAAAGTGTTCTTTTTTTTCGCGTTTTTTAGTGTTCCGTACCCAAAGTACTAAGACTCTGCTGATAGTCCGTCTGTCTGTCCGTATGTCACCAGGCTGTATCTCAATATTCTCAATAACCGTGATAGTTGAGAGTTAAAATTTTCACAGATGATATTTTTTTTGTTCCATACCGAATTAATATAAATAAATAAAAAATGACAAATAAATAATCTCACGCCTTTTATCCCCGAGAGGGTAGGCAGAGGTATTCCATTTCTGGATATTACCCACTTTTCACGATATTCTTTGGGCCGTAAACGTGATAGGTGGTGAGCCCATCGCCGGACCGGGTCTGTTTACACAAACAAATGATATATCATTTCTGTGTAACTAGGTTTTGCCCGTGAATTCGTTCACGTTGCAAAAACTAGCAGTAACAATCAAGAAAGGTAATCCTATAGTGTCTCTATTCACTTACTTGACGGGCTATGCAATCACGTAGATCCGTTGCTGTGTGTTCATTGCTCATTATTATTATTATAGGTGTAGGTCTCCCTAAAATTAAGTAAAAGATTGATAGATAGAGTGAAGAAATAGTGTGATCCGAGAGCGTTGCGGCTTGAAAGATGATATCGTGGTCTTAGAAGTAAAACCGACTAAATGCTAAAAAACTGATTTCGAGTTATGGCGTTTTGAAGGTTTGAACCCCAAAATTTCGTTGATTGCTTTAGGAATGTTATAATTCGTAAATAGTATTCACTTTATTATCTTATCTAGTACGTTATCATTTATAGTTACTTCAACAAAAGTTATACGGTTTCGCTGCAAATTGCATTTTTTTATCTAAAACCCCTTATATAGTTGCTTTTACCGCGATATAAAAAAAAGCCTTTATTTTAGAAACTGGGGGTTTCCTTTAAGTGCTACTTGTTTTATATTTCTTAGTTTAGGTATTTATAGGGAGTTACCATTTCTTTTCTTCAATAAACCTTTAAATTTTTGAGAAAGACTCAAAAAACTAAATTTTAGTTGCTTTTAGTTCCTGAATTCTGTAGAAGCTTTAACTAAGTTAAGATGTTTCCATAACAAAAAATTATTTGCTGCCATAAAATTAAATGTGTAATCGTTTCTTTAACATGGCATCGTTAAAGAAACGAACTAAGAAGTATGAAAATAATACATCTTCCATATTGTTTTTTTTATTCCATGTCATTCCGGATGATGTTAAGAATCTAACGATACCCCATTATTTCAAATATGTTCAGCAATTTATTCAAGTTAATGGTGGAAAACTGAAACTCGTCGGGATAGGCCGAGACAACAGCCTGCCACCTGCTACGAACTTGGCAAATCTCTCGTGCTTCATCCACACCCATTACAGGGGTCATACTTGCTCGTCGGTTACATACAATATTAACTACTCCGCTACTACATATCATAGTCGCAAGTGCGATATGTGTCTGCCATTGATGTTATTGCCCAATACATTACAAATCAGTGCAGCGTCTTAAACATATCTTCCAGTGCATTCGTAAACAATATAGGGGGTATTACAGCCCCTTGTCTCACTCCAAGGTGCAAGTGGATAGATTCAGACTGCTGCTTCTGGACTTAGATGAACATAGTGGCTTCACTTCGATGTATGACCAATAGTCTTAATAACTTAACATCTTCGTAATAACCCTGTAAAACAGTTATGAGAATGAAGTCGGTTTGTAGTTTCAGAAGAAATCTCTTTTTGTACGTCTTATAACATCAACATGTTCTATATATCTAGCACTTGCAAGTTGCCGATGATATCGTCTTAGTAGCGGAGTTGTTGCATGATCAACCTTTGGGGTAAACGGGTACAGGAGTGGAGATCACGTTTAGATAAGTGCAGTATAGGACGCTCTCCTGTAAGATGAAGAGGCGATCGGGCTTAACCTGAGGTCTGCTATTATATTATTACTAGCGGTTCTGCGCGGTTTCACCCGCGTAGTTCCCGTTTTCGTGAAAATACGGGAATAAAATATAGCCTATGTTACTCAGTGATATTTTAGGTTTCCATTGGTGAAAGAATTTCTAAAATCGGTCCTCTAGTTTTTGAGTTTATTCGTAACAAACATACAAAAATACAATTCTTACTTTATAATATTAATATAGATTAGGTGAATTATGATATTATTTACGGTAACATTATGGTTTACTTCATTGTGATATTTTCTTTTTCAGACCGACCATTACTTTTGAAAATGAAGAAGACGTATAAATAAAAAAATAAGTTTTTTCTATAAATAAATAGTACTACCTATAGAAAGCAAAGATTTCATTTTTTGTTTCTTTGTATTGAATAGACTCCAAAACTTTGGACCGATTTAAAAAAATCTTTCACCATTGGAAAGCTACATTATTAGGAAGTAACATAGGCTATATTTATCCCCGTATTCCCACGGGAACGGAAACTACGCGGGTGAAACCGCGTGGAACAGTATTGTATTTTTTTTTACTAATGATTATTAAAATTAACATCAATAATAAAGTAACATGAGTACTTACAGTAAGTAGAGTCATTTAGGCTCTATAATATTGCATTTTTCGATATATAACAACCATAAAATCTTAATGAAAATTAAATTTACCAACTAACTCAACCAATATCTTGGTAAGATTGTGTACATATTTATTATAGCGGATGCCCAGCGGCGTTGCCCGCGCTAATTCCGTTTATTCCCGTTCCCGTGGGAATTGCCGAAAATCCCTTCATAGTGGTTGCCTACGACATATTACCCTACATACCTACCATATTTCAAATAGCGGGTGCCCAGCGGCGTTTTCCCGCTTGGATTTAGTTTATTCCCGTTCCCGTGGGAATTTCCAAATATCCCTTCATACCGATTTCCTATGACATATCAGACACCTTCATACCATTTTTCAAGTTTCTAGGTGTTATCGTTTCGGAGTAGTACGTATTTCTCTTTTTAACCAGTTTTTATATTTTCCCGTGGGAATGAGATATTTTCCTGGAATAAAAAGTACCCTAGATGTTGACCCGGGTACTCAGTTATCTCCATACCAAATTTCATCAAAATCCGTCCAGTAGTTTTTGAGTGATGCGTGCAC
The DNA here is from genome assembly GCA_963855545.1 of Ethmia dodecea. Classification (NCBI taxonomy): domain Eukaryota; kingdom Metazoa; phylum Arthropoda; class Insecta; order Lepidoptera; family Depressariidae; genus Ethmia; species Ethmia dodecea. Next base: position 357,212 of record OY979463.1, on the reverse strand, counting down.
AACCAGACAGACAGACAGACAGACAGACAGACAAAAATTCCAAAAATTGGTGTTTCGGTATCTATATCGATAACTATATACACTACCGTTAAAATTTTCAAAAAATATTTAATGTACAGACACGGCCCCGTTAGAGTTTTATTATATGTATATAGATAAATCGAAAGGTAAAAGCTACTAACCTTTAGTAGTTGTTATTACCATTAGAAAAAAATACTGCTTTCTATTAATTTTCAGTGTCAAAACCAACTAAACAAGATAAGACGGTTTTATTTCGATAAAATTACGTATTTCTTTGGTATTTCTGCTAGAGAGTTTTTAGATTTAAAACTGATTAAGTATAGATATTTGGTTAGACGTCGATACAAAAAAGAAAAAACATTGATTAACTAGAACTATTCGTTTTTCACACGAAAAGTAGCCATAAAAAAGCCTAGATAGTTGGTTTTTGGTTTCTATATCTCCGAAACCAAGCGTCGCATAGGTTAGTCGGTATTACCAGTAGAAAGAGGAAAAAATTCAGAGTAGAATGGCATTATTAACTCAATTTCGCAAAAATCTCGAGTTAGTTGGTATTACCAATAAGCCCACGATATAGTGACTAGGATTGAAAGAGGAATGCTGAGGTGGTTTGGTCACATTGAGCGGATGAATGAAAGTCGACTAACGAGACAAATATACAAGGGTGTTGTGAATGGGCGAGTCGGTAGAGGACGACCTAGACCAGATCGGCGATGTATTGAAGAAAAGCCAGATAAAGAGTACCCGAAACCGAGGAGCATGCATGAGTCGTATGATAGATGTAGAGGAAGCAAGAGTGATCTGCCAGGTTCATAGCAAGTGGCGGTCTGTTATCTCTGCCTACCCCAAAGTGAAAAAGGTTTGATATTATGTATTTATTTATTTACCTTTATAGTAAACAGCAGTTAGCCAAAACACTATAAACTTAGTTGTTAATTACATAATTAATTAAGACTATCACAAAAACGATTGCATAATGTATGTATGTATTCATCCAACTTTGCGTAGACCTTAGCCCGTGGATGACATCCATTCATTTGACTGACTCTGAGTCATAATACTGCTGATGTTGACATGACGCATTAGTATGATATGCTATAATGATTATCATTAGTGTATCGCTATGTATGGGCAGAGCCAGCATAATCATTAATGTAAATAAAGAGCCAAGTGCGAGTCGGACTCCCGCACGAAGGGTTCCGTATCAGTATCTATAAAACAGCCAAAAAATCGAGTTTGTTGCATGAGCCCCCCTTAAATATTTATATTATTTTGTTTTTAGTATTTGTTGTTACAGCGGCAACAGAAATACATAATTTGTGAAAATTTTAACTGTCTTGCTATCGCGGTTCTTGAGATACAGCCTGGTGACAGACAGACTGACAGACAGCGAAGCCTTAGTAATAGGGTCCCGTTTTTACCCTTTGGGTACGGAACCCTAAAAAGGGCATGAGATTAAAAAGAGCTGCCCTTGAGTTTCTTGCTGGCTCTTCTCGGGGTACTGCATTCGGAACCAGCAGCTCGTCGGTGGAGATGGGCTGCTGTTTGCATTTAGCCAATCTTCATGGACGAGTTTAGAGTGCCTTGTTATTATAAAATATTGACGTTTCTAAGTGTATATTTTAATACCAATAGAAAATAAACGATTTTTGAATTTTTTTGAATTTTTTGGGCCTAGTTCTATACATAATATAAACTGCGACAAAAGTATTTAAGTACACATTTTAGGTGTGGTTGCGTTACGTACAATTATCTCGACTGTGAGGAAATCACCAGAATTGGTCAAGTCAAGGAGACAAGTGTAACAGCATCACGGTACGGCGACGGTTTAAGAGTCTGAAAAATAGACTGTTCAACAGCGGGAGAAAAAAAAACTTAACACACAATAACGTTAACTTAGCTCAGCCGTGGGCCAGTGGAGGATTTACATATTTTCTTAGGCTAGGCAAGTTTGTGTCGCCCTTGGAGACTTTCAAGTTAAAAGCCTGACTACAGAATTGTTCTGATAATGCCAAACAACGCTTCTTTAATAGTGCCCGAAGCATATAAATAGTGCTATCATAAGCACGGCCTCACAGAAAACCAGAGTAAAGCAATGCATTGCATTTCTTTGAGTGAGTGAAGTAACCGGAGGCCTCCACCCCAAAGGAAAGCTTACGCGATTTTTTAAATTATTATTTAACCAATGGAAAGCTAGAATATCCCTGAGTAATTTTATTCCCGTATTCCCACGGGAACTACGCGGGTGAAACCGCGCAAAACCGTTAGTTACTAATAAATTACATTTCTTTCCTTTATAACTGAAGAGCGAGAGGCCACCGGCTGTCCCACTTGCGTGGATTATCGACTCTTGCGCAACGCGACCGTAACGGTGTGCGAAGGTCGCCCAGACCTGTCCGGTGCGACTGTCGGCTTGCTAATCTAGTACCTCGAGGTCTGAGCCCATAAATGGTTAATAGAACCACCATTTTTAGACCCTATTCAGAGCGGAAACAAGTGCATTATCAACCGACTTCAAAAAAGCAGGAGGTTATCAATTCGACTATCTGTTTTTTTTTTATGTTTAGTTCTGAGACTCGACTTGGTCAACAAATTTTGATGTTTTATTTGTTATTTGAAAGCTGGTGCTTCCCGTGTGGTCCCATTTTAATTTGGTCCATGAGAAAACCATATACCTACCTAAGTTGAAGTCGGTTTTTTTACTCTTCAGAGTTCTGTTATTTTTGTCTGGTATCACGTGTGAATGAATTTAAAATTGAAATACATCAATTAAATAAATCCCTATTAATATTACAAATGCGAAAGAACTCTGTGTGTCACGGCTTAACCGATACTAAAGAAATTTGTCAGGAATCTTGCATTTCTTTTTATCCCAGAATACGGTACCTACCTAGTCTTATAAGCGAGACGATAAATGTGTTCGACATATTTTTAACTGTTGAATATGGCAATGTTGATACAGTTATATAGGGTTGGCTGCCCTGACTTAGTTTCTTTTTGTTGGTCACTCTGTTTACCTTTACAAAAACTCTTCGGTTCTGTGACTTTGTCTTTTGTCATGTGCAGTTAAAAATAATAAACTTTCGTTCGTGAAACCAGGTGAAACTGAGACTTTTATTTATCTCACATCACGTTTTCACGGCTAAACCGCTGAACGCATATTGATAAAATTTGGCAGGACGATGGTTTACGTCTTGTAAAACAACCACTTAAAATATTACAAGCGAAATAGCACTCACGATTAATCGCGAAATCACAGAAAGTAGTACTTGAAATTTGGCAGGTCGAAAGGATTTTCCGGTATTTCCACGGCAACGGGAAAAACCACTCAAAACAACAAACAACGCCGCTGGCCGCCTACACTGCTACTAATAAAAATAAATGGTTAGACGCAATTCACACACGGCTTTTTAGTCCGAAAATAGGCATTTACATAACATATAACTCTAAAGAGTAATAAAAAACCGACTTAAACGAATAATACTAAAAAAATACAGTCGAATTGAAAACCTCTTCCTTTTTTGAAGTCGGCTAAAAAGAGAATCATCGAAATCGGCTGGCGTGATATTGAGTTATTCGTCAATTTGTCGCGCACATACCTAATTATGGTTTTCTCATGGATGCCATTGTCAGAACTTGACCAAATAGCACCACACGGGAAGCACCAGCTTTCAAATAAAAAAACCCATCAAAATCAGTTCACCCAGACGAAATTTCGGAGGTAACAAACATCCTACCAATATCATAAACGCGAAAGTTTGTATGTATGTTTGTTCCTCTGTCACGCAAAAACTACTAAACGGAAAACGGATTTTGATGAAACTTTCCAGTTATATAGCATATACATCAGAATAACACACAGGCTATATTTTATCCCCGTATTCCCAGGGGAACTGGAACTGCGCGGGTGAAACCGTGGGGCGCTGCAAGTAAAAAATATATAAAAAAACAGTCGCATTGATAACCTCCTCTTTTTTTGAAGTCGTTTAAAAAGTGCTCATGTTAAACAGTACAGTAGGTATCTTATGTCCGCTTATCAGGTCGGGTCACGTCTGCTGCACTAACGGCATTGAATCTCGTTGTGATGACGCGATACTGCTAAAATTTAATGCAAATTGATAAAAGGACCCGCCCGCAGCCGCTTTTTCACCCGCGTAGTCCCGTTCCCGACGGAATACGGGAATAAAATATAGCCTATGTTACTCAGAGATCTTCTAGCTTTCCATTGGTTAAAGAATTTTAAAAATCGGTCCAGTAGTTTTTGAGTTTATTCGTCAAACATACATAAATACAAATCTTTCCTCTTAAGAATAAAGAGGAAAGATTTGTAACGAATAAATTCAAAAACTATTGCACAAATTAAAAAAAAATTTCTCCATTTTAATGTTACAATACAATATCCCTGAGTAAAATTATAAAGCACTATCACAAAGGGACACAATACTATGCGAGGTGCCTCTCAATAGGATTGTCAGCTTTCTTAGGAGCACTTGGTCCCTTTATGTAATATACTACGTTCATGGTTTATCAGCTGTTTAGTACCCATAGCACATGTTCACAGTATGAGCCAGTGACGTCCACTGTTCTTCGTGGCCCAGAAACGAGAGGCGCGCGCGCAGGAAATTACAAAACCGGCGTGTTTAACTATTAATAACTGCAAGTGTTTGCTTTACATTGTTTTGCATGCTACGATTTATTATGTCATTCGAATAAATGGGTTAGAATCGCAAAGCGCGGCAGTATGCGTCTTGAGACGATAGAAAAAGTCAAAGTCAAAAATCATTTATTTTAAAATAAATAGCGGTGATAGCCCGGACGGTTAAAGAGCCTGCCTAAAATCAGTGAGGCTCGGGTTCGAATCCTGGCATGTACCAATGAGTTTTTCAAAAACTTACGTACATATTTATCACTAGCTCGACGGTGAAGGAAAACATCGTGAGGAAACCCGCAGGTCTCAGAATTAATTCTGAGACATGTGTATATAGACCCGGTCCGGCGATAGGCTCACCACCTATCACGTTTAGGGGTCCAATATATCTCGTGAAATGTGGGTATTTCCAGTAATGGAATACCTCTGCCTACCCCCTCGGGGATAAAAAAGGCGTGAGATTATAGATAGATAGATAGATTATAGATTAAAATAAATAAATAATCGCACGCCTTATGTTATCTCTGAAAATACCCACTTTTCACCAAAATATTCGACCCCTAAACGTTTATTTTCTGTAGGTACATAAAGTACACTAGTAGTCTAAAGAATGCACTCTAAATCGATATCGCACTAAATTAAATCTCGCAAGAGTTAGCGTGCTCTTGACTGTACTTACTTACGAATTGCAAACTATTTTAGATTTATCCCCGAGGGGAGGTGAGGTATTCCATTTCTGAATATGTATCCACATTTTACCAGAATAATCTTTAGACCCCTTTAGGTGATAGGTGGTAAGCCCAAAGAGATTAAAATATAATATGACATAGAGGGGGCATTAGGAATATTTTTATACAAAACTTTGAAGCATGTTTGAAGCTCAAGCGTCATGTCAGTTAGTATGAAAGCGAGCTGTCATTCAGTCGAAATTGTACTAGACTTATTCCACTTGGAATAACTTTTGGCTTCAAATTTTCCTCGCTTTGTCCCTTCTATGCCCTATTATATTTGAATCTCTTTGGGTGAGCCCATCGCCGGACGTCTCTTACACATGCCTCAGAATAATTCGATGACTATGTTTTCCGTCACTGTCGAGCTAGTGATGAATATGTGCCTCAAAATTATTTCTGGGACTTTTGAATTTCGTCAAGATGTTTTCCTTCGCCGTCGAGCTAGTGATAAATATGTATGCAAGTTTTTTTAAAAACTCATTCGAACCCGAGCCTCACGCATCAGAAGCGGGCTCTTTAACCGTTGGATTATCACTGCTAAGAGGATGAGAAAGTATACTTCGTCCGAGCTCACTCGTAACGTGAAAACACGGGGCGAAGACCGTGACATAGAAACAACGCTGATATAGGAACGCGGATTATAGTATTAAAAACAGCCAAGTGTGAGCCGCGCACACGTATAATAAAAAAACCTATTTTATGTTTGTTTTTATAGTGGCAATCGAAATACACATGGTGTAAAAAGGAGACGTTCCATCTTGGGCAAAATTTTCAATTGTCTAACTATCATGGTTCAAGAGATACAGCCTGGTGACAGACTGTAGAGGCTTCAATAGGGTCCCTTTGGCACCGTTTGGGTACGGAACCCTATAGAATTGTATTATTTGTCTAGCTATAAAATGTATGGACACTAAACAGCTCGGGTCTTTAAACTTATCAATATACTGAACTATTTCCTGTGCTTATCGAAACGCTAATAATATGTAGGCAAGGAACTACATATAAAAGCGAGTTACTACTCTACCTCTACTATTGACTCAATAATTGAAAATTTAAATTTGAATGACAGGTTTTTATACATATAATGCATCCACTAAAAAGTGCTTTTACACACTACTCTTCTGTATGTCTGTACAACAGATAACTTGTGGTATATCTTAAAAGATACTCATACAGACACATACACTTTTTTGTTACTATCTTCTCTATGTGTAGAAATAAATGGTTTTATCAGTTAAGAACCGCAGGTTCCAATTGGAACCGAGACACAATTAAAGATCTATTGTGTCTGTGATTCATGGTCTGAGAGGTTAAATCCTGACTTTGTGGTAGGCCTGAACATACAAACAATCATTATTTAATAAAACAACAATCACAACTTACACAAGGACATTATTGTGACCATATTGTGTATGTTCAATATGTACCTACCTATATTCTGAAGTACTTTTATAGTAAATCATCTACCCTAGTTCTAATCTGTTTCATCTGTCGCAAGGTTGTCTGGAAGAGATCGATTAAAATGATAAGACTGCCCATAGTATTATAATAAATTTTTATATCCATATTATATTGTTTTTGGTGTAAAATAATGATTGCAATATTTTTTCAGGGCAAATACAATACAGATATAAATATTTTTTTCTGACTAGGTACAGCCATAAGCCGTCCACCGACCTGGGATGCTGAAATTTTCAGGTAGCCTAAAGATGTGTTTTTGATATTCTAATGGGAACAAGAAAAGCTCTGTGCAGGTAATGCCTCTGTGAGCATGTCCATTAAATAAACATAGTTTAAATACCAAGTGTGTAAGTAAATTAGTTTATTTATTATCATGTGGGAATTCAGGTGATGTAGGTAGGTAGATTGAAAATACTTTTTAGACACTATAGAAAACATCATCATCATCAACCCGTAACAGCCCACTGCTAAGCTAAGGGTCTTTCACACATAAGGAAATATGGGCTTTAATCTCCCACGTGAGACATCATATTTGACCTAAATAAAGGCAACCCTATATATGGGTTATGTAGCATGTAAGAAATCATAATTTTGAAAATTTTCATATGCTGCAAACTGCTACTTCTCCTTCACCTACCTACCCTTCTAAGTTATGAATTTTATGATTGTGCAAATTTCATAGTATTTTTCATATTTGATTTCCAGTTGTAAGTGTAATTTTTCATAGTAATTCAAAATTGCCGACTGCAATTTAGAAAGAATTTCATCAAATGAAAATGGTTTATCGTATGTAGCAATCTCTACCTTATGCAAAACTGAAATTTTTCAAACATTTCAGATGTTTAGGAAATCATTAACCCCGCCCATAAGACACATCAAATTTTCGAAGTTAGTTCATTCACGGAAACAAACGCGTATCCAAAAAACAATCTTCAATCTATGCTATTTAAATTTCTGATGTCATTTTCCACCTTACAGATGTAGGCGCCTCAAGCAAGGCCAAGACTTACAAGCCAACAAACGCTCTACAAAACCATTTGTTCTCTGTTCCTACAAAGGGGAGCGGCACCCTTCTCAAGATTTGGACGGCTTCCGCCCCGCTAGCTACGGAAAAATCAACTTTTTCACATCTGTTTCAGCCCAAAAACGAAGATTACTAATGTCAACAAACGTTCAACTCCCACATATTAGGCAAGAACGAACGCGGAACAAAACGTGCCTTTATGGCTAACGTAATGCTTCATTTAAAACAAGAATACCGACAGAATTAGGTTACGGAAAGCTGGCGATCGATATATTTATACGAAAATCCTGAAAGCTGCTGATACAAGATGGCGCGAACGTAACCCGGACGATTGCGGGAGCACGGGATCAGTGGGAAGCGCAGGCGTAAATGCGCGACCTCGATTCGGTCGGGTTATACGTCTGATCACAGATGCACGGTTTCTTATTTCCTACTCGTTTTCTGTAAAGTTCACAGTGTTACGAATATTGTAACGTGTGTATAGCGATGTTAACTCGATAAACTCACCATTTTTATCCTCCATTAGTGGTTAAAACATCACAAAACACATAAATCTCTACACAAGCACTCACACGCCCATACAGTATGTAACAACATCACGCGTTGACTGCGCCCTCTGACGGGTTCACTAATTTCACAACTGCAATGGACTTGCAGCTAGGTTCACACCTGTGTTAATTTGATTTTGAGTCACTAATTACACTGTTAACTTTTCAATTCGCTTTAATTGACACCAAAACTCGTATTTTACGCTACGAACGGTTATTAAATTGTTCTTAAAAAGTCGTGCGACGTGGTTACACCTTCGAATTAAACTAAAGATTGGTGTAATTTAGCGCGCAGTATTGATTTTCCTTGCAGCTGATTCACGCCTTCGTCCGCCGTTTCGCGCAACTTGGTGAATTGAGAGCGAGTTTGAGTCATCGATATTCAAGTTTATTTACAGTAATTTCATTGTTAAACGCCGTCTATTAGGTAAGGTTAGCGGAATGTGAGGACAAGGCCTTATATGGTAGCTGGTAAAGCATGTCGTTTGGTTTCATCTCAGCTATTCGATTTGCTAGGCGTGCGTAGGCTAGAGACTTGTAGGGAAAGCGAATCAATTTATTTAGCTCGCATAGTGGGTTGCTTCCGTTCTAGATAACCATTTCATTTTATGTTTATGTAGGTATCTACCTACATGTAGAGTTTGAAAATAAGATATAGACGGTGAGCAATATGTACTTATAGGTTCAAATTAAACCATTGATCTTTTTAAGCAAATATCATAATTAGAAGATACTTCGTCAAATCCTAGTAATCAACATTACCCAATAGTGCTAATATTTCACCGCACTGTGTAACTATGCGGACATTAAACTTGGCAACGTTATTTAGGGTGTGTCTAGGGTGATGAGAAAGCAGAATATGTTGCGGTCTGCGCCAAAATACAAGTTGTGCCATAAAAAGGGCAGCATTTGTAGTAGATCAAACGCCTGGAAAAAGAGTGCGAGCAAAAATTCAAACCGTAAAAACGAATGGTGCTATTTTTAAATAGCAGCAAGCGTTATTACAGGATAGAAACTGATTACTTTGAAGAAATCATTTTGATCTCATTTATTTTAAAGGATTGTAGCCTAGCTTTCCAGTGACAAAATGAAGCCAGCCTTCTGGACACTGTTTCAGGGCTTGCCTTTTTTTTCCCAATAAACGTACCTACGTACCTACTTACTTCGGTCGACTTTAATCACGTCATGAATTTTACAATTTCAACACTTTCGTTGCGTCTGTTTAAACGTGATGTTATGCAGCGCCATCTTTTAAGGGGCTGCGTTGCCCTGGCGTTGTACACTGTACTAAGAAATTGCTAAAAAACATAGCTTTTCAAGTGCCTACATTCATTTTTGATAAGATTATTTAAAAAAGGATTGTCACTAATCAGAACTGCAAGAATGGCAATTGGCAACCCACTACATATAAATAAGGCGGGAAGTCAATGAAAAATGTTTTTTGTACTACAAAATTGACATTTAATTGAATTAGTTACTACAGTTTTTCCCGGAATCTACGGATTTTTCTATAATTTTTGAGGACTGCACATTGGACTTGGCCGATAATGATACACCCAAAGACGTCTAAAGAAAATATTTTCTCTCCTAGGAAAGAGAATGATTTTCTTCCAACCTCTTTGGATACACCACTACACGCACTCTGTTACATTATAAAAACTTCACCATTTGCAAGAGTAATTTATTAAAACGATTCTGTCCCCCCACAATTGGGAAACTTGTGTAATTCAGATGAATATCTCTATTCCTCTTAGATGACCCTTGCAGATCTTATAAATTATTCCACGTCCCTCTCTAACTGCTAACAGTTACACAAGCCAGAGGGGGATAGAGTGAGTTATGAATAATTTTATTATTGTTTGGGGTGGAAACTACTTTGTAACTTCACTGTTAGTGAAATTGCAGATTTTTGGGGTTCAGTTTTAATTTAGAACCTCATAAGTTTATTTACATTTTCTCCGAATATTCCTTTAGCCATTGATCTTACACTGCAATACAATAAAAGTAAATGATGTAGGTAGTAGAAGATTTTTACATTTATCATATCAGATTACAGGTAGTACTGTGGTTAGTGAACCCGTCTCTCGTCCGTGAGACTCAGGTTCGAATCCCGGTACTGGTATGAACTTACAAATATATTTATCACTAGCTCGAGAAGGAAAACATTGTGAGGAAAATGACCCAGACACTACTCTGAGGGTTGTGTAACAGCAACCCTGACGTTTAGGGCTCCAAAGAATATAGGTAGCTAGTGTAGCTACTAGATAATTTTAAACAAAAAACACGACTTCAAACAGGAAACTAAAAAAAAGCACTAGGCATTATATAACATTTTCGAAGGTTACTCTCTGTTTCTCTGGGATGCCATCATCAGATCTTTGTTTCCTTAAGGATGTTCATATGTTTCATAAGGTACCACTGTTGGGATACCTTTCCAACAAAAATCATCAAAAATATACGGTCGAATTGTGGAACCGCATCTTTTTTTTGAAGTCGGCTTAAAAACGTGGGTATCTCCAGAAATGTTTTTGAGGAGTTTCTTCCAGCTTCTCCTTGTCTGTTATACTTATTTATAACACAAGCCGCAGCGGTGGAGTTGCAATGACTTTCTACTTACTATAGTTAGACATGAGATTAAAAAGAGCTGCCCTTGAGTTTCTTGTTGGTTCTTCTCGGGGTACTGCATTTGGAACCAGCAACTCGTCGGTGGAGATGGGCTGCTGTTTATTTAGCCAATCTTCATGCACAAGTTTAGAGTGCCTTGTTATTAGACTACTGACTTTTCTAAGTGTAATTTTTAATTATCTACAGAAATAAAATACATTTTCATTTCCATAAATCGACTATAAGCTCGGCCTTGAATAAAAAACATCATCATAATATTATTCCGTAGTCTCCATAACTATTTAACCCTACGGAACTCGCGTTCGAACTCTAAATTCAACAAAAATAATAACAAGGGTCAATTGGTTAATGGTAAAAACTCAGTTGTTTATGGATTTGATAATTGCAAAACAAAAAGACGCCATTTAATTTAGAACGGTCTGCTTGATTGTCGAAGCGATATTGTGTGAAGTTAGCTGTTAGCAATCAAAGCCTGAAAAAAGGGGTTAGATTAAAAAGTTTTTATGGTACTAAAGTGCATTTCTTTTTAATTAGTTGAATACGAATATGAATAGTGATAGCCCAGTGGTTAAAGAGTCCGCTTCTCATTCCTGAGTCTCAGTCGAATCTAGGCATGTACCAATGAGTCCGCAGCAAGTTAGATTATAGTGCAATAGTTTGGGACCCCAGGGAAGCTAAATACTCTCTCTTAATAGAGAGAATTCAGCGAAAGTTCGCCAGATATCTCTATAAGAGAAATTATGGATAATATCCTTTCCTTTTCCCCTCTCTATTCGTGACAGGAATGGTGGGGCTTGACTCGCTGGGGCTGAGACGTAAGGTACAGTTGGGCATACACTACTGTCTGCTGATGCGCCATAAAATAAATAACCCAACGGTGTTGAGTAGCATCAGCCTGTTTGTACCGAACAATTATACACGCACGGGCCGCCGCTGGCACCAGCTGTTCTTCGCTGCCCGCGCAACGCTCGCTCCACTCCGCCAACGCGCCCACGGTTCGAGCACTCACTTTGCATAATCTTTTTTTACTTCAGGTCCAGGATGACGACATTTTTGACGAATATTTGGCTGTATTTATTAATAAGCTGCGAATGTATTTGTGCCGTGTGTAATTTTTAGTGTTTTAGTGCTTTAAGTAAGGGTTAAGGGTAAGGCAACGGGCGCTTTGGTGTAAACTGTAAGTCTGTTGCCTAAATGTATATAAATAAATAAATAAAGAGCAGTGATAGCCCGGACGGTTAAAGAGCCGGCCGAAAATCAGTGAGGCTCGCGGGTTCGAATCCTGGCATGTACCAATGAGTTTTTCAAAAACTTACGTACATATTTATCACTAGCTCGACGGTGAAGGAAAACATCGTGAGGAAACCCGCAGGTCTCAGAATTAATTCTGAGACATGTGTAAACAGACCCAGTCCGGCGATGGGCTCTCCACCTATCACGTTTAGGGGTCCAATATATCTCGTGAAATGTGGGTATATCCAGTAATGGAATACCTCTGCCTACCCCCTCGGGGATGAAAGGCGTGAGATATTTTTTTTTTTTTTTTTAAATAAATAAATGAGTTTTTCAAAAAGCTTACGTAGGTACATATTTACCACTAGCTGGACGGTAAAGGAAAACATCGTGAGGAAACCTGAAGGTCCCAGAAATAATTCCAAGAACATATTGGTGAAACGTGGGTATTTCCGGAAATAGAATATCTTTGCCTGAAACTATAATACAAGTAGGTACCTGCTTTGCAAAATGGCGTATTGAAATGAAATGAAATTGTTTATTTCGGACACATAATATCCATATAAGTTGTTAGTATGACTAATAGCTATGTTAGTGAGATAAAAAATTTGGTGTAGTTGCTCCACAGGTTCTACACGTGTAGGTACTTACAATGTTTGGCAGTAGGTATGTTTTCAATATTACAAAGTAGATGACTATGATGATGCTTGGAACCGATTTCCCATAGGACACCGCAATAAGACAGCAAAAATAACCAAATTATGTAATCCAGAAGTAAGAATTAACTAAAAGAATAATGTGTTGAAGATTTTCTTGCCCCGCTTCTTCTCCTCAACCTTAAACATGGTTAAGTGGTAGAGTTGAAATGACTTTTAATAGTCAAAGTCAAAATACATTTATTTCTTTAGGTATGAAATATACAAATATACAACAAATTTATAACAACAAGGCAATTTAAACTCGCCCATGAAGATTGGCTAAATGTAAACCGCTGCCCATCTCCACCGACGAGTTGCTGGTTCCAAATTCAGTACCCCAAGAAGAGCCAGCAAGAAACTCAAAGGTAGCTCTTTTTAATCTCATGTGAATAATCAATAAGTGGACTTTGAACAAAACATTTTGACATTGACTTTACTCCCTCGGAGATAAGCGTGAGTTTTTTAGAGTGGTGAACCCATAACCCTACTTAGCAGGGCAGTCGGTTAAACAGATGGAGCATGAACTGAGCAGTTAAGTGAGCTGTCCGCAGCCACAAATATTGACATAGTCAACGCATTAGCTTATTGGAGTGCAACCTAGAAGTATAGAGACTCTGGAAGAGGCAGCCGTGGATTTCTCAAGTAAAACATTACTTGGATTATGTCTCTAATTTTGTTTTGGCGGTTTAAAGAAATTTATTACAATATAAAATAAAATAAAAAACTCACGCCTTATATCCCCGAGGGGGTAGGCAAAGATAATCCATTACTGGATATACCCACTTTTCACTAGATATATTGGACCCCTAAACGTGATAGGTGGTGAGCCCATCGCCGGACCGGGTCTATTTACACATGTCTCAGAATTAATTCTGGGATATTTCCTCACGATATTTTCCTTCACCGTCGAGCTAGTGATAAATATGTACGTAAGTTTTTGAAAAACTCATTGTACATGCTAGGATTCGAACCCGAGCCTCACTGATTTTCATCATGTGAAGCAGGCTCTTTACTGGAAGTCTATCACTGCTTATACAATATGTCAAACACAATTCCATTAAAACACAGTCAAATTATAAGAAAATGTCATGGTCAAAAGTGCCCAATCCATGACACTCGCTGCGTTGTCTTGTTGAATGGCGATGGACAACCTTTCAAGCGCCAGGTAGGATCCGGAGCGGGCGTCAAAACCTCTCTCTCTGAGTCTGCGACCAATTTCAGAGACAAACGTCAAAGCCTCTGACCCCCTGCAACCCTCTATGTCTCTAATTACCCTGTGCTGAGAGTTGTGACTGCGACTCGGCAAACGTAGTGTAGGACGCCCTCGAGCCAGATGGGATGACGATCTGCGAAAGGCTGCAGGCAGATGCTGGATGCGTCGATGCTGTAGACAGGGCGCTATGGCGCTCATTAGGGGAGGCCGATGTCCAGAAGTGGACGAATGTAGGCTGATGATGATGATGATGAGAGTGGTATATGTGTGGGTGATCTAAAGGGCGATGAGGAATGCGGAATGAAAGATTTTGCTCGTGCCGAGAGTCGAGATCGTATGTGATCGGTGATCGGATCTGACCTCCTTTAATGAGCTACCTCAATTTATACCAGTTGTGTACATAAATAAGGAGGGTAGATACATTTTACTAAACCCTGTAGGTTTATGAAGGAGCGGAGGTGGAATGATCCTCCATAGTGAAAAGGGAAGACGTGATCGTGCATGGACTCCAACGGTAGATGTTGGACAGTTGTATTTATACAAACTCATTAGAAAACTTCGATAGCGCGGTTTAGAACTCGGCCGTCTATTGGCGCGTTCTATGTAGTCGCTACAAGTTATGTGGGAGCGTAGTCTCTTCCAGCTACTCTTTATCAAAAGTTGACCCCTCAACTGTCGATATTTGCGCAGATTTACGCGGCGACACGGTCCACGGGCGCCGGAGAGGGTATCTATACTACCCTTCGGTTACTTTGTGTACTAACCTTTGCGCGTTACTTGGTCCGTGGTACGGGGTAAAAAGTAGCCTATGTTGTTACTTATGATACAAAATATTTACAACAGATTAAAAAAAAAAGAGGAGGTTCTTAATTCAAGATTAAATATTGGATTTCGTTATTTTCTTATGTATGTTACTTACGTAAGTACATATTCATCACTAGCGCGACGGTGAAGGAAAACATCGTGAGGAAACCCGCAGCTCCCAGAATTCATTCTGAGGCATATTCAACAGACCCGCAGGCGTATTCACGGAGGCTCGACACCGTTTCCGTTCGATACAGATCGAGTAAAACTGTATTCTAGGCGTTTCCGACAGCCACGGAAAATTTTCCGAATCTTTATGTCAAATAATACCGACACCGACATCGTTTTCGATACCGACATCTGTGAATAGCCCATCTTCGACAGATTTTCCGATTCCGAGTCGAATATCGAATATCGAAGCTCCGTGAATGCGCCTGCACCTATCACGTTTAGGAAAAGTAGGTATTTCCAGAAATGGAATCCCTCTGCGGCCGGCAGTGGTAAGAGGCATGAGTTTTCGATTTTGATGATTCTTTTTTTGTTCGTTTGACTATTTTTAGAGGTGGCCCAACCAGACTTTTATCGAAATTATCCGAAACAATAGTCTAAAAATTTATACATCAACTAGCGACCCGAACCGGCTTCGCACGGGTGCAATGCTAACACTAAAACCTTCCTCTTGAATCACTCTATATAATAAAAAAACCGCATCAAAATCCGTTGCGTATAGTTTTAAAGATTTAAGCATACATAGGGACAGAGAAAGCGACATTGTTTTATACTATGTAGTGATCATCCATGCTGCGATCTTGCTGCTTCGTTATTCTGTTTTCTATTGGAGCGCGGCTGTGAAAATGTTGTAAAAATGTTGTTCAGCGATTATGTAGCTTTCTATCGGTAAAAGTTTTCTTTTAATCGGTTGAGTGGATTCACAGAGGACCTCATCACACTTACGTTACGAACCTAGTATTATAGCTTTTGAAATGTCATCCGTATAGTTGCAAGAAGAGATTGATGTTTCTTAGACAACCTTGCATAGTTTCTATCAGGCCTTATCAAAACCTTATCATTATGATTCATCGAAAACTAATTCTCAACGACAGACTACGCCAAGCCAACTACCCCCGGAGATATCTATCTCAACGAGCAAGATAGAGTAGAATAGTCCGATGGGGCTATCTTTTATTGCATCGCGTCGTTGCTGTCGAGTCTAATTTACGAGTTCTTTGATACGAACGCAGTATTTTAGACTAGCTAGGCCCCGCGGTCTCATTCGTGGCAATAGAACATACATAACCTGTCACTCGGGAATAGTGTAGCTTTCTATCCATACATAATAATGCTCACGCCTTTTTCCCGAAGGGGTAGGCAGAGACAATAGCCCGCCACCTGCTACGATCCTGGCACACCTCTCACGCCTCATCCACATCCATCAATCGGTTCATGCATGCTCGTCGGTTTCGGGTACTCTTTATCTGGCTTTTCTTCAATATCTATTCCTATCAATAAAAGAATTTTCTGAGTCAGACCAATAGGTAGTGCCAGAGATTACATCCTGTGTCAATACAAATCTAAATTTGATCTTTGTAGGTTCAGAGACCGAGGCTGTGCGTTCGGATAGATCTTCAAGTTTTATTTTTATATATTTCTCTTAACTCTTTACAAGAGCAGTGATAGCCCGAACGGTTAAAGAGCCGGCCGAAAATCAGTGAGGCTCGGGTTCGAATCCTGGCATGTACCAATGAGTTTTTCAAAACTTACGTACATATTTATCAATAGCTCGACGGTGAAGGAAAACATCGTGAGGAAACCAGCAGGTCTCAGAATTAATTCTGAGACATGTGTAAACAGACCCGGTCCGGCGATGGGCTCACCACCTATCACGTTTAGGGGTCCAATATATCTCGTGAAATGTGGGTATATCCAGTAATGGAATACCTCTGCCTACCCCTCGGGGATGATAGGCGTGAGATTATATTATTATTATTATTATATTATTTACATGTGTCCTAACACACGTTGGAAAAATTATTGAAAGAGAAATCGAAAATAAACATTTTACTGCATCTTACAAACAAAATACAACACTATAAAACTTGCGCTCTGTGAAAGAGTACCACTTAATCTTGGTGGTAGCCCCGTCACTCAGTGATGACCGCATCACTCAGTGGTGAACGCGTCGAGTGATGGTGGCATCGACGGTGAAGAAGTGTATCACTCAGTGAAGGCCGCGTTACTCAGTGACGGCTACATCATTCTATGACGGCCACGTCACTTGGTGATGGTCATTTCACTCAGTGATGACCATTTCACTCAGTGATGGCCATTTCACTCAGTGATGACCATTTCACTCAGTGATGACCATTTCACTCAGTGATGGCCATTTCACTCAGTGATGGCTGCATCACTCAGTGGAACAGCGTGGTGCGAGTGGTCACTAGGATCCAGTTGGTATGGTAGGAGACGTTGGTGAAGATGGCCAGCTTCATGTCACAGTCGCGTGGCTTCACCGCAATTATTCCCACCACCTGGAAAAACGATATCTCTGTCTTTATGTTACACTAGTGTTTCTGCACGCGTAGTTCCCGTTCCCGCGGGAATACGGGAATGAAATATAGCATATGTTGTTACTCAGGGATATTGTGACTTTCCATTGGTGAAATAATTTTTAAAATCGGTGCAGTAGTTTTTGAGTTTATTCGTAACAAAGATACAAGAATACAAATCTTTTCTCTTTATATAATACTAGCGACCCGCCCCGGCTTCGCAAGGGTGCAATGCTAACACTAAAAACCTTATTCTTAAATCACTCTATCTATTAAAAATAACCGCATCAAAATCCGTTGCGTAGTTTTAAAGATTTAAGCATACAAAGGGACATAAGGACATAGGGATATAGGGACAGAGAAAGCGACTTTGTTTTATACTATGTAGTGATTAGTGTAGATGTAGACTAGCAGACGCCCAGTGGATTTGCTCGCGTAGATTGCGTTCCCGTGGGAATTTCGCAAAATCTTTTCTTAAACGACGTCTAGGTGATAAAAATTTCAAGTCACTAGCTTTCGGCTGTGCGTTGATGAGTCAGTCAGTCAATCACTTTTAAAAATAAAATAAATAATCTCACACCTCTGCCTACCCCCTCGTAGATAAAAGGGGTGAGCGTACTTTTCTTTTCATTTAAGCTCTACATTGAATATAATCTTGGATTTAACGTACGACTGCTTTGTCGAGGCCTCATACATTCGCCAAAGCTGTTTAACGGTGGTGTGCTGTAATTCTAGCAAAGGCTGGGTTAGTTGGTACCTAATACAAAGATTAATAGTAACAGTAAAACAGAAAACGAAAATGACCTTATCTCCATAGTAGACCGGTCCGAACTCATGCACAAAACAGTCATCATATTCCGACATGTCGACGCAAAACATGCTCTGGTCAAGATACACGCCATAGCTCTCGTAGCAACGGCTTTGATGCACAATCTTCACTTCGAACACTTCGAAGGCGTTCGTCAAAAACAGCTTCCGATCCATGGTCGACACCGTCTTCCACACACCAGCTACAACACTGACGGCAGCCTCCTCATCCACCATTGAAGACTTCAGCGTGAAGGGCCGGTAATCAATATTCAACTTAGCAACCGCTATATCGTATTTTGGCGTCGGATTCGAACTGTTGTACTTCTCGTGGATCCTCCAGAATAGGATGGGATAGGTATGGGAGACGTTGCTCACGTAATCGTGGTATAGTAGAACCCTGTGGGTGGACCCTTGCTTCCGGCAGTGCGCTGAAGTAACCACCCACTTGATAAGGATGATACTGCCGAAACACGCAAAAGACCAAGTTGAGGAGGAGTTTCTGGTGATCGCAGCGATGTAAGGAAACCTATTAGAGACGTCCAGTGAGGAGTTCTCGTTCAGAGCGATAACACCCATGGATTTGGTGAATTTGAACACGTTTTTGGAAGCGAAGTCGTCTTGGATCAGTTTGTCTTCGACGGTGATTTCGGTGGCGAATTTCACCATGACGCAGACAGCCATGATGGAGACGAGGATGACGGCGGTCAGCACCAGGCAAGCGGCTTTCATGGTGATCAGGAATTTTGGAGGTGATGCCAAAATGTAAGCAGCGGACACATTTTTGATAAATATACAACAGCCAAAGAGATTTGACAAGCGGGAGCGGAAGGAGCACTGTCAAATATATATTTGTTTTTAAAAATTTTGACGTAAGAGATTCTTCTTTCTTAAGATTTTTTTGACGTGATAACGCCCGCTGCACGCACGAAAACGCATGACTTATTGTCACGTTCCACCTGAGCTGAGCGTGCAAGCGAGAGCGCGGAACAAGCTATAGAGAGGCACGATCGGCCCAAGCGTGCGGCTTGTGACGCATCTATAAAAGTATGCAATTATTCATCAATGTTTTTCTCACGTAAAATTATCGTCCGTAGACCGACATTATTGCGCGGTTTCACCCGCGTAGTTCTCGTTCCCGTGGGAATACGGGAATAAAATATACCTGTTTCTCAGGGATATTCTAGGTTTCCATTGGCGAAAAAAAATCGGTCCATTAGTTTTTGGGTTTATTCGTAGCAAAGTACAAACATACAAAAATACAAATCTTTCCTGATACATATTTAGGTATTTCAAGTGAGTCAAGAAGTACGTACATACGTAGAACGTAAAGTTGTAAATTCAATTTTTTTTCAGTTGTTCTCGCTGGTCTTAATTCTTGTCACAATATTTCACTACCTCGCATAGGGCTCAACATACCTAAAATGATTTTTATCGTCGCTGACAACCCCACAATAAGGCATGAGATGCAAAACTTTACAACTCCACGGATCATTGGTACCTACGCCACCGCCGTAACGAACAGAATTACATACCACTTCCTCAACGATTGTGCATCTCATTCTTTTATTAGAAATTCTTAGGAAGGAAAAGGATGGCAAGTTTGTGGGGGTAAATAATAATAAAAATTGTAGTTTGTCTGTTTCGTGATGGTTTCGTGACATTACAGTTTGCACCGTGGTGGATGCGATAAGGCGCTGTTAGTGTTCAACTAATTTGCGACTCTCTGAAGCAGGGATAGCCCTATGTAAGAGAGTCAGTCTCACACATGAGGCACGTCTTCGATTCCTGGTCAGGGCCATTACCAATGTACTTTTAAAAATTTACGTAGTAGGTACATAATGTTTATTACTATGTCGACGGTGAAAGAAAAACATCGTTAGGAAACCCGCAGGACCCAGAATTAATTCTGAGATTTCCTGTGTTAGGATATGTGTTATTCTGATGTATAAACTATATTGCTGTAAAGTTTAATCAAAATCCGTTCTGTAGTTTTTGCGTGAAAGAGTAACAAACATCCATCCGTCCTCACAAACTTTCGCATTGGAGGTATTATAGATTTTTTACCTTATTAGACCCATATGTCCAGCAGCGGGCTTAAGCTGGTTGCGGTAGGCTGTCACCTCCCACATTAATCCCATATACTTACATCCTTTCGCCTCACGGATTAATCAGTAAAGTGCTCCCTCAGTTATGACAATTTGTAGCTGTTTGTTTGTCTGTGTGTCACATGTCACCCTTCGATAATCCCTCAGAGCAATCTGTATCAATTGCACAAGTTACAGTCTTGCAGCCGATGTCAGGGCTTACCAGTAAAGTTAATAAAATATTATTTCTACCAACTTGTATCAACCATCGCCGCCGGACCTACGTTATATTATAACTAGCTTTTGCCCGCGGTTTCGCTCGCGTACGTTTATTTTACCCCTTATGGAGTTGATTTTGCAAAATCATTTCTTAGTGGATGCCTACACTGTATAAGCTGTCTATGTGCAAAATTTCAAGTCTCTAGACACAGCGGTTTAGGCTGTGCGTTGATACAATAACCAATCAGTCAGTCACGAACTTTTCAATTGATTTTAATTACTAATGTAACTCATAGATAATGGTAGATTGTACAAATCGTCTAAATCTTATCATCAAACTTGTAACAAACTGAGAATTTGTACAACCGAAGAAATTGTACCAATTGCTCACATAATAATATAATATAATCTCACGCCTTTTTTATCCCCGAGGGGGTAGGCATAGGTATTCCATTACTGGATATACCCACATTTCACGAGATATATTGGACCCCTAAACGTGGTAGGTGGTGAGCCCATCGCCGGACCGGGTCTGTTTACACATGTCTCAGAATTAATTCTGAGACCTGCGGGTTTCCTCACGATGTTTTCCTTCACCGTCGAGCTAGTGATAAATATGTACGTAAGTTTTGAAAAACTCATTGGTACATGCCAGGATTCGAACCCGAGCCTCACTGATTTTCGGCCGGCTCTTTAACCGTCCGGGCTATCACTGCTCTTAAATTGCTCACAATTCATACTTATGAGCTCTACCTATGAGATATTTAATTCATAATTAGTCCTTCTTCTTCTTTTAGGTGATAATTGCTTTTCATAGTGGTTTTTGCGAATTTCACCAATGTCCAAGTGACGAAAAAACTTCCTGCCTTCTACCTTCACATGATGAAAATCAATGAGGCTCGGGTTCGAATCCTGGCATGTACCAATGAGTTTTTCAAAAACTTACGTACATATATTTATCACTAGCTCAACGTTGAAGGAAAACATCGTGAGGAAACCCGCAGGTCCCAGAATGAATTCTGAGACATGTGTAAACAGACCCGGTCCGGCGATGGGCTCACCACCTATCACGTTTAGGGGTCCAAAGAATATCTCGTGAAAAGTGGGTTTATCCAGAAATGGAATACCTCTGCCTACCTTCTCGGGGATATAAGGCGTGAGATTATTATTATTATGTTTCCGGACTGCAAATACTAGTAAGGAAGTTTGAGTAAAAAACAAAATCAATTCAACATGAATCTAAACGCCGTTGATACATAAATACTGGGTAAGTACTTACATGAAGTGTTTTATAGGCCCGCCGGCAACATAGCCGTTCCCCCCACAATCCGCCCTCCCTTTGGGCTATAAATCATGCCATCGCGCAGTTTTATGGCCTTTCTATCATCCCTGCCATCTTGGATGGGTGCGGGGTTCACGAGTTGGGGATTTTACATTCCTATATTAATCAAGCAATAAATAAATAAAATAAAAAATGTCACGCCTTTTGTCCCCGAGGTTTTCCATTTCTAGAAATTGTGTACCCTTAAAAAGTCTAAGTACCGTTACAGATGTCTCAGAATTAATTCTGGGACCTGCAGGTTTCTTCGCTGTTTTCCTTCACCGTCCAGCTAGTGATAAATATTATGTAGGACGTAAGCTTTTTAACCGACATAGAAAAGGAAGAGGTTTCTCCATTCGGAAGTATAGGTACATATTTTTTGTGTGTTTGCGGATAACTTCGTCGTTTATAAACCGATGTTGATGATTCTTTCTTATTGGAAAGGAGATAGCTATCCCAAGGGTGGTACAAGGATTTTATGACGGCATCCCAGAACAATCGAGGGGAACCTTAGAAAATCGTAGTGGTGACTAGTGCTTTTTTACTTTTTTTAGTTTCCGGTTTGAAGACGGTTTATTTTTATTTTGAAAACCTCATCGTTACATGCCAGGATTTGATTCCGAGCCTCACGAATGAGAAGCGGGTTCTTTAGCCACTGGGCTATCACTGCTATAATATTAGTAAGTACTTAGGGATTCCACGGCAGATGTTCCGGGTTACACTAAAATGATGGGACTACGAATGTAGCTGCTACACACATATCGACAGTGGAACACTATAGATAAGTATCGATATCTTTCTGTAATATAATTTGGACGATGATGATTCGATATGGAATGCCATTTTGTAGAGGGTGAAATTTTATTATTTTTAGTAGCCTTAAATACCTATACACTTGGGCCCGACCGTTGTCAGTGCGTTCCGTTTTCTTACTTTCGGAGCAGTGATAATGCTTACTTTCGGAGCAGTGATAGCCTTTACGGTTAAAGACCGAAAATCAGTGAGGCTCGGGTTCGAATCCTGGCATTTACCAATGAGTTTTTCAAAAACTTACGTACATATTTAACACTAGCTCGACGGTGAAGGAAAACATCGTCAGGAAACCCCGGTCTCATCTCGACCATCAGTCGAGACTTATGTGGTCGAGTAGCTACCTCGTCATTCAAAAGGTGGCTTCTCGACCATTGGCCGAGTTTTCTGTAGTCGAGTAGCCACCTAAGCCCTATTTACACAGGACTCAGAATTAATTCTGAGACATGTGTAAATAAACCCGGTCTGGCGATGGGCTCACCACCTATCACGTTTAGGTGTCCAATGTATCTCGTGAAATGTGGGTATATCCAATAATGTGTGTGTGGGTGAGATTATTTATTTTTATTTTTGCTTACTTTCTTGCTGGTTCTTCTCGGGGTTCTGCATTTAGAACCAGCAATACGTCGGTGGAGATGGCATGAACGAGTTTAGAGTGCCTTAGTTAGACTATTGACTTTTCTAAGTGTAATTTTCAATTACCTACGATACATTTTCATTTTCATTTATTTCAGTAAGAACCTACCTACCTTCCAAATTTCAAGTAGGTATAGATGTCTTATTTTCGTAGATTTCGTGGTTTAGAGTATTGTAGAGAGCATTTAATAAGGGATAAAAAAAGTATTGGGGACTGGACTGTCCTGCATGGATCCTCTTTGGTGGACATATTTTATCTGTAAATATTGTAGAAAAAAAATAATATTTTTCCGTTGTACCTAGATAAATAAACGTATCTAAGTACATCTGTATCTGAATAGAAAACTTTGGATAACAACTGTACGTATAATATGGAATAACTGTAGGTATATTTTTTCTATAGGTACCTACCTATTCCATAACTACTTCTGGAAAATATTCAAACCTAAAACAAACGACGAAAAACACCCTTGAGAGTGAACATTTGTTCAAACAATAGACAGAAACCATAATCGTGATCACAATTAGTGACTGCGCCAGTTAACCGACTACAACTGCGGTTTGTCTTAATATAATGGCAAAAATTATAAGGGAGTTGAATACATAACTATTGTGAGTCCGTTATGGTACCTACATTTGATACTAAAAGTGCAGGGTTAGAGCAAGTATACGTGAATATGTTTCAATTCATATACAGTTACACTTTGTGCGAAATATTTGAAACGTATTTATAATTTACTAGCGACCCGCCCCGGCTTCGCACGAGTGCAATGCTAATACTAAAACCTTCCGCTTGAATCACTCTATCTATTAAAAAAACCGCATTAAAAAACGTTACGTAGTTTTAAAGATTTAAGCATACATAGGGACAGAGAAAGCGACTTTGTTTTATACTATGTAGTGAAGTAACTATGTATAATGTTAATCACTAACTGAACGTTAAAGATTGTGATTAAATCCGAACTAAAACTCCTGGCCTATCGTTTATTTACAACCATAATTTCAATCGTCTTTATTTTGACGTACATTGCTTCTTCCGTACATCTGTAATTACCGCCAGTGTAAGAAGAGCAAGCACTGAACGCGGAACAAATGTCAAATAAGGAAAGAAAGAAAGAAAAAATAACTATTACAAAATAACTTAAAACTAAGAAGAACTAGGCACCAAAAGACGACTGCAATGACAATTACAGACAGACAATAAGGCCCCTGGTTTTGAGTGTATAATAGAAAGAAAGAAAGGAAGGAAGGAAAGTTTATTTTGGCGTAAGTGGATCAAATAAGTACAACTAAAAGGAATAAATAAAATAAAAAATAAATAAATAATCTCACGCCTTTCATCCCCGAGGGGGTAGGCAGAGGTATTCCATTACTGAATATACCCACATTTCACGAGATACATTGGACCCCTAAACTGAGACCTGCGGGTTTCCTCACGATGTTTTCCTTCACCGTCGAGCAAGTGATAAATATGTACCTACGTAAGTTTTTGAAAAACTCATTGGTATATGCCAGGAATCGAACCCGAGCCTGACTGATTTTCGACCGGCTCTTTAACCGTCCGGGCTGTCACTGTTCTTCTCTAAAAGGAATCTCATGCTAAAAATACATCAAAAATGGTCACTCATCATGTGCTACAGCGGTACAGGTAGGTACAGCTGCAGCGGTGGTCTTCGGTGGCGCCACAGTGAGTTTGGACCATAGCACCCCGGTCCGACGATGTTCTCACCAGTTATAGATGCATCCTGTCTAGAGAAGCTGCAAACTACTATCTATACTAAAACAATGGACTCGATTCTGCAAACCACCTAAAATTCCTAATTTTAAGTTAGCTCTATTCTTTTTCACCGCTTTGGAAAGGAAAGAGACAGAAATAAGCGCCATATTTATTTACAACGTCACAAATGTCAAAATAACAAAATTTAACCTTATGGACGCATTCAAATACAAGTTTTTAGCAATTTTAGCAACGATGTAAGGAGGTCATGGATAAAAGTGACAGATAAGACATCAAATTAGACGGTTTTTCCATGTTTGACATTACTCTATAATCTATCTCTGTTTCTGTCCTTTTTCTTCCGTATTCTATATAGAATTAAAATTAGGAATTTTAGGTGGTTTGCAGAATCGAGTCCTATGTCTAAATATTGTGATATTGGGCAAAATGCCATTTGACACTGTATTGAACGTAAAATATGAAGTCTGAGATTTTGATTGGGACCCCAAATTACGCCGTTCTATAGAGAACAGAGCCCAACAGTTATTTTGGTTTGTATGATAGTATCATTCCCAAATAACGCGGCGTTAAGTAATGTATTCCGTAATGAAACTTAATTGATATTGGTTAATTGCTAATATCGAATAAACTAATTCGGGTCGAATCAAGTTACCTTACTGTGAATCCGTCGCACTAAACAGTCCACAATATCTGAGGGGCCGCGGCCACATTTATTATTTTAGCCACCAAGTTTTAATTGTTGTGTCATCGCGGGGTCGCTGAGAAGCTGTGCTCCGTCTGGGGGGGACTTTATTCGAATAGTACATATATTTTAAAGTGAATTACACATTCTAATTCGTGTGGAACGACTTAGGAAGTTTATATGTAGACCATACACAGGTCAAAATATAATATACCTACTTACCTACAAAATTCGCTGTCAAAATCAAGTTTGATCAAAAAAAATAAAATTTAGGTACAAAAAGTACACTTAGAAATGTCAATAGTCTATAACAACGCACTCTAAGCTCGTCCATGAAGATTGGCTGAATATAAACAGCAGCCCATCTCCACCGATGAGTTGCTGGTTCCAAATGCAGTACCCCGAGAAGAACCAGAAAGAATCTCAAGGGCAGTTTTAATCTCATGTCTTACTAGTAATTATGGTTTACAATAATAATTATGATTAATACCCTTACATAGCGTCAAGTCGGTTAATCCCATGCATGTTGGTCTAGTATACTGTATTTTTTCTGTAGTTTATACGGTGGCAGGAAAACATCTGCTCGGGCCAAACGTCGTCTAGTAAAATATAAAATCTAAGTAATATTTTTTTATAACATTGTAATCCGAAATTTTCTTATTGAAGGTCAATATTCTGTGTCAACTAAATACTGAAGAGAAGAAGCGTCGCTAAAAGCTCTACAGCACATTAATCTTTTAAAATATTAAACTATAAATTACATAGCTATGTTTTCACTGTAGAAAAAAAACACCGAACACAATTGTCATTCAATGTATCCATGAGCTAGCGCAAAAGAGGGACTCAAAGTTTTCCTACGAAACAATCAAATAAATTAGCAAGGAAGACGATGACTTGCATCCCGACAGACAGACACCCTCTCTAGATGTTATTAATATAACAATAAAAATACTCGAGTCGGCGCGCTTTACAAATTGACGACGATATTTAAGGTCACCACACGACAGATGGAGAAAAAGACTGGCAGTTAGGTATAGCCTTAACCAACCAGCCATACTCATATTTTTTTTATAGGGGCCACAAACACTTTTCAGTCATTGCGACGAGGGACCCAAGCATAAATTATTTAGGTGTTAATTAAAACGGAATTCCATGTAAACGATGTAATTATCTTATTAATGAGAAAAGAAGATTTAACGAATGCTTTAATGTGGTTTTTGATACTATAAACACTTTTTCAAAACTTTAATTAATTAAAATAAATAAAAATTAATTTAGATTACAGAATTTTATAGATTTTTTGGATTTTTTTAAATGATGGTAATTGTATTTTTCAGAATTATTATGAATTGTAATATTTATGAATTTTGCATGCCAGATTCTGTTGAAATTGTGTGAAATACCTATCATTGTACTGACCATCTTCCTGTACGGCATTTCAAGCGAAATAAAGATTATTATTATTTATCAAGTTCTGGCTTGCCGCTACAACTTCAGCACATACCAGGCTTGAGCGGAGGTAGTTCTTTTGCTGTCTGTAAATGTCAGCGCATGTCCAAACTTTCCCAAGCTTCATGGTCACCCTACGCAGCTTCCCAAGGGGCGTCGCCGGAAATGACGTCACCGGAAGCGCCGCTCCGGAAGCGAAGCGATCTGCTGTCTGCCGCGTTTTTCCGTGAATTGCATTTTTTTACAGCCAATGGCTGACGCTTGTGTTTTTTATATTATTTTCTTTGGGAAGCTTATTGCTTTATTTAGGTACTACATAATCTTATCATGCTTCAACTTCAATTAGCATCTGCATAACTAAAGTAGCTATCTCTGCATAACTTCATCATTGAAATATAGCAATTAAAATTTGGGAGTTTAACACGCATTATATATTATGGTCAAGTCAAAGTCAAAATGTTTTATTCAAAGTAAGAACTTACAAGTTCACTTATTGAACGTCATTTCAACTCCACCGCTTCAGCATGTATGGTTGAGGAGAAGAAGCGGTGCAAAAAACTCCTCAACACAATATTCTTTTAATCAATTGTCACTTAATACTAAATTGGGTTACATAATTTCGTTATTTTTCGCTGTCGCATTGCGCTGTGCTGGAGGAAATCTGTTCCAAGCAGCATTGTCATTTATATACTTAGTCATCTAGTTTGTAATACGCCATTTTACAAAGTACATGGCTCATTAATGGTTAATTATAATGGTTCTGTAGTCCTTATATCTAAAGACAATCTTTGTATTTTATCCGTGTGCCTCTGACAGCGCGAAATGCAATTTGGTTAGCATATTATTATAACGTTTGTGATTTGAATTGGTTATTTTTTAGGCGGCGTCAAATTATATATCCCGTGGTAAGACTGCTGATGTGTAGGTATCTACTCTTTCCTAGTACATCTTCTGACTCTTCAGTTTATTTTAAGTACCAACGTAGATAAACATATACATTTCAACGAGTCCTTAAAGAGCAATAAACTTAATTTTATTATCTTAATTAGACAAGTTGCGCATCTGCTGGGCAATAAATACGCAATCGGACCTTCTTGTGGTAATTGGGGTCTGGCAGTGGTAGGGGCGGCCAGTGTCCATGCCAAGGGCGTGGGTTTGATTCCGGTTTGGACGCAGTTATTTTTGGGTGAATAATGAGAAACACGATATATGCATACGCTCACGCCTTGAAGGGAGACTGCATAGGTGCCTACGTATTACATTCCCAGAAAAAAGGTTTTGTTTGGCACCGCATTTTGCATTTTGCAAATGTCAAGAAGCTTCTAGATCTTTAAAACTACGCAACGGATTTTGATGCGGGTTTTTTCAACAGATAGAGTGATTCCAGAGGAAGGTTTTAGTATCAGCATTGCACCCGTGCGAAGCCGGGTCGCTAGTACAGAAATAAATGAATTTTGACTTCTGACTTTTTTGAGAGGCAACAACAGTGCTGCAGTGCTGTTAGCTGACTTGGACTTAAAAAAATAAGTAAAAAATTACTACCCAAAATGACTTCGAATATGGAATCCTAAAAATATTGCTCAAAACTCAAAGCTCTTCTCTATCTATTGAACACATTCCGAAGCGATAATTGCAATCTAACTTTCAACGACGACTATTAGGTATAACCCAACATTAATAAAACATTTTGATTCTACGTCGGGAATCGAACCCCACCCGGCCACTCAACATTATCCCGGCCTAGCGGCCCGTGCTTCGCGGAGTGCTCTAATTGGGATTTATGGTGGAATCTATCGAGTTACCGCGCATGTGGCGGCGTTTAGTTTAAGCTCTTAGTTAAATGGCTTGACTAATCTAATTGTTGACTTTGAAATACGAAGTGTTTTTATATCAGTTTGTTTATTTGTGCTGTGATAGAAAAGAAAGAAAGAAACTTTATATTCGGCATAAACAGTCATAAAAAAAAACAGAAGACACAGTAAGAAATAAATAAGTAGTAGTTAGGTACTCGGTCGACAATTAAGTACATGTGATCTCAGACATTTCTTATTTCCTTCCCAAGGTGTGTATACTCTTTTCTGCTCGATGGAGCCTTAAAGCGGCAACTTCGTTTATCGCAGGGGCCCGAAATTTGCCGCTTTCCTCCCGGAGAAATGAAATACTATATTACACATCTAGGGAATAGGTAATTAGAGTCATTCCTTCCACTACACAACTCATAGCAAAATCGCAGTGAAGCCCTCAACCATACACAAATACTCGCATGTAAAATAACGTAGACGGGAAGGGCGGTGCTCAATGAGGCGCAAACGTCGCGAGCGGGGCGCAAATCGCTGTAGCGCCCCCTTCTAAGGCCAGCTTTCGCTATGGTTACAAAACTTATGACGCGATTCGAGATTCACGGTGATTTGAAATTGTGATGCATTTCCTTTTGTAAATCTATAGCATCCTACTTATGTATACTTTATCTACATCTACACTAATCACTACATAGTATAAAACAAAGTCGCTTTCTCTGTCCCTATATCCCTATGTCCCTATGTATGCTTAAATCTTTAAAACTACGCAACGGATTTTGATGCGGTTTTTTTTAATAGATAGACTGATTCAAGAGGAAGGTTTCAGTATCAGCATTGCACCCGTGCGAAGCCGGGGCGGGTCGCTAGTATTATATACTTAGAGGAAATATTTATAAAACTACTGTACCGATTACAAAAATTTTTTCACCGTTAGAATGCTACAATGTCCCTGAGTAATATAGACTATATTTTATTCCCGTATTCCCACAGGAACGCGTGGAACAGCTAGTGCTAAATATGATAAAAAAGTTAGTTTGTTTGATAAACTTTCATGCCTAAACCACTAAACCGATTTTAAAAATTCTTTCACCTATGGAAAGCTACATTATCAGCGAGTAACATAGGCTAGGTATATTTTTCCAGTATTCCCAAGTGAACGGGGCGGAGCCGCTGCTAGTAATAATATAAACGCTACTCTTTCACGCACAAACTACTGAAGGAGTTTTTATGAAACTTTATAAGTAGTAACACCGCTTAATGTAACACACAGTGATATGTGACACAGCTGTCGCGCCGCTTGTGTCCGTGTCTGCATGCTCTAGCTTCGAGTCCCGAGATTGTGGGGGAGGACCCGTGATGTATCGTGCTCTTCCTGAAGACAGACTTTTTAAATGTTTGATAAATCGTTGTTGTTTGAGAATAAACCATGTTGGGATTAGAAGTAGGTACAGTCAAGAATACTGAAGCTTTACACTATAAACTAAAATCTACTTGACCGATTTTCAAAATTCTTTCACCAATGGAAAGCTAGAACATCCCTGAGTTACATACCTATAGGCCATATTTTATTCCCGTATTCCCACGGGAACAGGAACTACGCAGGAAAATCGACGCAGAACCGCTGGTAGGTACATACATGTTATAAAATGAGTTCAAATTAGCCATTCGCTTAAAACCAATCAATATAATAATTTTCCTAACATTAAATAGTCTATACATATAATAAAACTCTAACGGGGCCGTGTCTGTACATTAATAGTACATTATGATATAAGTGCGGTAGGTTGAAAATTACAGCCGAGGCGATATTGCTAGCCCGAGCCGTAGGCGAGGGTTACAAGTAAGCAGAGGCTGTAATTGTCAAAGCGCACGTATGTCATACGACGTTTTATAACACATTTGCGAGGAAATAAAATAAAACTCCGACTATGGTAAACGAATAAAAACAATACAGCGTTAAGAAAAAGCGCGCGGCGCGCATCATATTTTTTTTTTACGAAAAGGCACAAAAAACAGCCAGTACTTATTACTAATAAAGTAAAATAATATTTTTGTGTTTTTGTTACAGATTGGTTGTAATTTACTGTCAAAATTAATTAAATTAAATAATTATGTACATAAATATGTCTTTAATATATTTTATTTCTCAAAGTTAATTTTAATCATAAAATGTTGACAAATTTTTTGACATAAAAACTCTTTGCTGAGATTTTAAAAAGTACCGTTCGTTTTAAGACGGAGCATCTTGATAAACCGTGCGTTTTACTTTACACTTACCGCACTTGGGCGTAATGAGATAGGTAACGATATTAAAATTGGTGAAATAAGACACCTTTTACGAGCAAATGTGTTATAAATTAACATTACATTAAATTAAGAACTTGCAAACTCGACTTCTAAAATATTTAGTTAGCAAAAAAGTAAAGAAAAGGTGTAATAAAGTATATGATAAATTATTCAAAATATGTAAGATACTCCCAGTTCATGTAAAGTTTGAATATCTGGTTGCTCTGGAACAGTACCATAACGATGAGTTTAAAATTCCATTACAGAATAAGTATAATACTAGAAGAATAAGAGAAAAGAAATTAGTTCAACCAAAATCTAAAAATTACTACGGTGAAAGAACAACCAGGTATTTAACGCCTAAAATATATAATAAGATTCCATATTTGAGAGAAAATCACATTAGCTGTAAACAAACGCTGAAACATAATTTGAAGAAAGTTTTCCTCAAATATATATGCTCTGACAGACAGACGGACAATTGACACATTCTTTCCTTGTGAGAGTTTTCAGTAAACAAGTAGGTACATATTGTTATAAATAAGTAAATAGATAGGTGTAGGGTTATATGGCAAATTATAAATATTAGAAAAGAGCGTTGTTCTCGCCGACAAACTGCATTGTAGTTTGGCGAGTGTAATTTAAAATTGTATTGTTATTTGTAAAAGGAATAATAAAAAAAAAAAAAAAAAAAATTTTGAAAATTTTAACGGTAGTGTATATAGTTATCGATATAGATACCGAAACACCAATTTTTGGAATTTTTGTCTGTCTGTCTGTCTGTCTGTCTGTCTGTCTGTCTGGTTGTGCACGCATCACTCAAAAACTACTGGACGGATTTTGATGAAATTTGGTATGGAGATAACTGAGTACCCGGGTCAACATCTAGGGTACTTTTTATTCCAGGAAAATATCTCATTCCCACGGGAAAATAAAAAAAACTGGTTAAAAAGAGAAATACGTACTACTCCGAAACGATTACACCTAGAAACTTGAAAAATGGTATGAAGGTGTCTGATATGTCATAGGAAATTGGAATGAAGGGATTTTTGGAAATTCCCACGGGAACGGGAATAAACTAAATCCAAGCGGGAAAACGCCGCTGGGCACCCGCTATTTGAAATATGGTATGTAGGTGTCTTAAATATGTCGTAAGCAACCACTATGAAGGGATTTTCGGAAATTCCCACGAGAACGGGAATAAACGGAATCCGCGCGGGCAACGCCGCTGGGCATCCGCTAGTATCTAATATGATTAGGTAAGTATCTACCATCGTTGAATTAATGAAGACTTAATCTCGGTTTAGTTCCGAAAGGCAACTCAAACTAAAATAAGATGACAATATGTTAGCGGTTCAATAAGTTGAATAAAATCATGAAGCTGCTCTATGTAATTTGCTCAAGTGTACAATATGTAACAGAATAAGCGCAATTCCTGAAATTAGTTTGTTCAGTATCTATCGATTACATAATCGATTTCAGTTAAAAAATTAATTAAATAAAATAATTATGTAAGATAAATATTTCTTTATTATATTTTATCTTCCAAAGTTAATTTTAATAATAAAATGTTGACAACTTTTTTGACATAAAAACTCTTTGCTGAGATTTTAAAAAGTACCGTTCGTTTTAAGACGGAGCATCTTGATAAACCGTGCGTTTTACTTTACACTTACCGCACTTGGGCGTAATGAGATACAATACGATATTGAAATTGGTGAAATAAGACACCTTTTACGAGCAAATGTGTTATAAAATCAATTACCATAGGGCTATGGAAACCGTACTATTATTGCTCTACATTTAGGAAATTTGGTTAAACAAACCAAAGTACCTACGAATGCAGCATATTTTTTTATAAGTATTAATTTACTAATTGGGTTGTATGTACGAGGAATTGCGCTTTTAAACAATTTAAATTTTATCTTAAATGTTCCATGTCGTGGCGGATCATGAATGTTCCTATTGTTAAGCTATCTTAACATCAAAGGTTCTCGAATGATTTTCTCAAATATACCTTTCATTTCAATCTTTATGTTTAATGGAAAAGTTACAGAGATTGGAAACCGAGATCTTCTTGGCAATTTCGTAGGTAAAGACGTAATAAGTATAAGTAGAATATAATCAGACCCAGACCTCAGAGGACCGCCCTTTCTTGAAACAAATGTACTAGTATACCCAGGTGTGGGCCCCGCAGCCGACCAATCAGAGCGAAGCGCCTCACTCAGCCACAGGTGGGTTGTCCTGCCGCCATTTTGATTTTCATTTTCTATTTTATAAGCGTACCTAGTCACTATGCCGATTTTACGTAGGTATAGTTTAAGTAGATATTCTTATTTATTTATAGGAGACTATATGTGTATACACAATATGTTTTTCTTGTATTATCAAGAGAAGCTGCAAGCATGACATGAATTTGTAGTGTTACTGATTTCTCGAATGTTACCGATGCTGTAGGTAGCCGAGAGCTACAAAATTTATGCTGCGTGAACTGCGTAAACAGTGGACATTAGAAATTGCTTTTGACATTTTGGAGTAGGTAACTAGTATGAACTTTCTAACTATCAATTAAAGAATATAGAGTTCATCGTAACAGAAGTTTAGAAATTAGGTAAGTACAAACAAAGAGATTAAAATTATATAATAGGACATTGCCCTATTATATTTTAATCTCTTTGGTTACAAACAACCTAAGGTTTACCTACCTCATTATATTATTCTTCCTAAATACATAGATACATAATCTCTCGCCTCTTTCCATTGCAATAAGCAGAGCTTCATCCACATCCATCAAATGACTCATACATGCTCGTCGATTTACTCTTTATGTACATAGCTTTTCTTCAATACATCAACGATCTTGTGGATATAAGTAGGTCCGCCTACAACTCTCTAACCTGTAGTCCCTTAGGAAAATTATGTCTCATATTATTCCCAGAAAAGTAAACTTTCTACTGATAAAATAATTTTAAAAATTGGTCCAGTAGTTTTGAGTTTATTCGCTACAAACAAACAAAAAATTTAGAATTATAAAAATCTCACGCTTTTTCATCCCCGAAAAAGGGTAGGCAGAGGTATTTCTAGAAATACCCGCGTTTCACCAGTATATCCTTTGGACTTTATAGCAGTGATAGCCCGGACGGTTAAAGAGCCGGCCGAAAATCAGTGAGGCTCGGGTTCGAATCCTGGCATGTACCAATGAGTTTTTCAAAACTTACGTACATATTTATCACTAGCTCAACGGTGAAGGAAAAACATCGTGAGGAAACCCGCAGGTCTCAGAATTAATTCTGAGACATGTGTAAATAGACCCGGTCCGGCGATGGGCTCACCACCTATCACGTTTAGGGGTCCAATGTATCTCGTGAAATGTGGGTATATCCAGTAATGGAATACCTCTGCCTACCCCCTCGGGGATGAAAGGCGTGAGATTATTTATTTTATTTATTATTTATCCTTTGGACCCCTAAACGTGATACTTAGTTAAAGTATTCTAATATCTGTGGCTTAGGCGTCTTTTCTCTCATCATAACCATACAGATTACCAAAGATAGCAAATCTATCGTCTCCGAATCAATAAAACTACACAGTGTTGCCAACATTGTATTTGCAAATTGGTACCTAAGTAGGTAAATCTTACTGTAAAAATGCCGAAAAAAAAAATTATCGTTGATTTGTTAGCTCAGTTGGTAGTGGAATTTAGTGGTAGGTATATGTATAATGTTAGGTACAGTCAAGAGCACGCTAAGCTTGACACTTTGGACTTTGACCCGACCCTGTATTCTATGGCGCGCAGTACAAATCAGAGCTCAGCGTAAACTGGTAGTGTCAAGCTTGACTTGCTCTTGACTGTACTTTAAACTAGTCTGTGGTGTTACTAAGAGGACGCAGATACATATTTGTAAAATTATCGTTTGTGATCGATCGATAGAATAAGTCGCTCATATTTTTACAAGTGTAAACAAATCAATTGTTTATTTACGGATTCTTATAATGAATATTAATAAACATATTCAAAAGAATTCGTATTGTTTGCATGATTCTTAAATTTAATCCACATGGGAGATTTATCTTAAATCATAGTTGATAAAAAAAACTTTTAATTTTATTTTAGATATTATTGTGATATTAATTATTTATTTAAATAAAATAAATTTATTTAATATTGAAATGCGGAATTCACTTATTGATTAACCAATATCAATATAGCTTTACTGTATTACATTATTCTGTTCATAACATAATACTTTATTCCCCCCTGAAAATGTTATTATATGTCAATCTTACACATAAAGTGGTAAATGTACTAAGCTGGCAACACTGCTGTGACTCAACTTGACGGTAGGGTGGCAGAGACAGTGGCGGGGTGCGGTCAACGAACTGTAGTTTCGGGAATGTTTATCTAGTATTTGGTACTATCTAACAAGCCATTGATATAGAATAAGTTTTCTACTGCTGAAAGAATTCAATAGGGACTTTTGTCCGAGACTTCTTCCCCGTATAAACGCGAGCTGTCATTCGGTCGAAATTGTACTAGACTTAAGTATTCCACTTGGAATAACTTTTGGCTTAAAATTTTCCTCGCTTTGTCCCCTCTATGCCCTATTATATTTTAATCTCTTTGTGCCAAATAGTGCTCGAACCATATAAATAGTGCTGCTTATTTATAGGACTTTCAACAGGACATACACTCATAGTTTCGGAGATATTCAGGTCGTTCAGTGAGGCTGCTATCTTGAGGTTTTTTTTTATTAAAAAGGGGGCAAACGAGCAGACGGGTCACCTGATGGTAAGTGACTACCGTCGCCCATAGACAATGCAACTCGAGTCACAATGCACATTGCCGGCCTTTGAGGAGACGCTCTCTTTTTGAAGGTTGCAAGGCTTGTCCCTACCAGGAGGGACAGCTGGTAGGGACTAGTGGAATAGCCCGAAATACCGCCGTCCGTAAATTTGTTCCACAGATTGGTTGTGCAAGGCAAAATGTCAAGCGAGCAGGCTCATGTCAGTACACCAAAACCACAGCACTGCTCTTGAAGAACTGTATACGAAAAAACTCTTCTTAAATAGTGCCTCGGATTTGTAAAGCTACAGAATTAGTGCATAATTCGCCCATGGCTGACTGGTAAATGTGTTTAATGTTGACGTCCCTTACCAAGCAAAAATTTTATACAAAGTGTATGATGCGTCCCAGCATACCATACTCCGCCATGATTACAATGAACAATAGACCGATAGACCCAAACCATTGTGCCGTAATCTCTAGAATGATAAACAAAATCATAACTGTAATAATCTGCAGATGCTCCAGTCTTAGCTTGATTCTTATGCAGAACGTATTGCAAAACACCAACGTCAATTTTCACAAAACCCGCCAACACTCACACTATAGCCCATCTCTTATACACAGATGTCATATTTGACACAAGGATTCGACAGATTTTCCGATATCGAATATCGAAGCTCCCTGAATACCTACGCAGAACGAAAGAAGTCTGGGATCAAGAGATACAAAGTATAATTTCCAATAGCATATTTGATATTAGAAGCGAGCAGCCAGCGGAGGTCAAGCCTAACATAGCTAGCTATTGTACTAAAACCAGTTCTAAAAGAGCTTCTACAACTGCAAGCAAAATGGTCAATTCATTACAAACTGCAGTCTTATTTCTGAGTTTTGCCGTATTTGGGGATCAATATAGCGGCAAATACAGACGCATTTTGCTTCACAACCGCACTCTGGGACCACCCAGAGACATATCCTGCTACAACGCGTATATAAAGAACGATCTTCCTGTTGCAGACGAAAGGAAATTTCCTGAGAATTCCATCTTTTTTCTGGAGACGTCCTGCAAAGGAGGCCTTGACTCAAGGCAAGCTTGCTCCGTAGAGTCGGCTGCGCGAGCGCATCCCCTCTGGCAAATCAACGTTCTCTTCGCCGGACCAGTAAGCACCAAATGCTTGAAGACCATAGCATTATCAGCTCTCCGTCGTTACAATAACGTCTATTTCTACAGAATACACGTGAGTGAGCTCGTGAGGAATACGCCGTTAGAGCGGATGGCGGAACAACTGAGAGTCAGCAAAATGCCAGTTTTCCACGCTGCAGACGTTTTGAGATATCTCATACTGTTTAAATGGAGTGGAGTGTATTTGGACCTGGATATGGTAGTGGTTAAGGCGTTTGACGGGCTGGCCCGGAACTGGGCAGGGCGAACGTACGGGATTGACAGGCACGTGATGGTCGGGGCGAGTGCGATGAAGCTCTCCAGGAATCTCGCTGGCAGGATTATAGCTGCTGCTGCTGTCAGGTACTTAGGTTCTGATATCCTAGGTAGGAATATGTATCCTCTCTGGTCCACCTTAGTGAATCCGGTTGGGCGCACTATGTCCAATTCGCAAAATGTCCAGTGGGCTCAAAATGTCCAATTCTCACACTGTTTGGGCAATTTGCGAATTGGACATTTTGAGCCCACTGGACATTTTGCAAATTGGACATAATGCGCCCATCTGGGTGAATCATGGGACAAAATTATCCCACGTTAGCCACTAGGCGAATCATCATATTTGTCTCCCCTGATCGATTAGATCAATGATGGGGGAAAAGTCGTACCGGTGGTCCACTAAAGTCACTTATGAAAAAAATATATGTATTAACTTTAAGGGATGCTTAACATTACATTGTAATTGTAAAGGCAACCTATTAAGTATTTAGATACCTGTGCCAGGATGCCCCACTCTTCCATAGCTATACATACTTATGGGGGAATACTTGTCCTTCTTTGTCCACCTTGGTAAATTATAGGGAATAGATGTCCCCTTAAGTCTGAGACACTCATGGGGAATGGTTCTCCCCCTGGTTCACGTAGGCCAATCGTAGGAACAATATTTGTTCTTCCTTGTCTTCTTTAAATAATCATGGGGAATAGTGTTCCCACCTTGGTGAATTAAGTAAGGGTAAAGTTGTCCCCATGGTATCAGGGGCAATAATGAGATTGTGATTGTTTTCAGGCTTATCAGGGACAACTTCAACAGAAATCCGCGTGCTAACATCAGTACTGACGTCATCACCAGAGTCCTCTGGGAATATTGCAGTACAACCAACGTCTCTAACATGAACTCTGCGACATGTGACGGTAGGACCACAGTATCCTAATGTTATTTGCGAAAGTGTTCGATGGTTTGCTCTTCTTTTACGCAGCAAGGGATCAATGGGTAGACGTGGTTTTTTGCTTATATGTACTTAGATTGTGGGATGACTGAGAAGCAGCATAGGCGTCTTTTTATCCACGAACGCAAACGAAACATAATATTAATACGATAGTAGTATCGAAACTTTGTGTCAGCTCATTTTTCAGAAGTACCGACTTCTTAATACTATTTGAATTACATTCATGATAAGAATGTTTAGTATATCATTCTAACAATCAGAAACCATTGACAGCCAAACGTCGGGCTACGCCAATCATAAACGAATCTATAGATCTTCGCTCCTGGCGCCATCTACAATCATTTTCATTGTTACAGACTTCCAAGTGTACAACGACATGGTGTTCTACCCGTTTAGCTGGTCAACTGCGCACGCGCTGCTGTCTCCGGGGACTCTACCGAGGAGTCAGACACACGCGGTGCACGCTTGGGCGTCCACGACCTATCTTCATCCCATCCCGCCGGATTCCCTGTACTCTGCGCTTGCGCAACTATACTGCCCAATAATATATGGGCACTATAACAAAAGCTTTGGTACTAATATCAATAATGTTCTGTAAGTAGTGATACTGGTAAGGCGATATGTGGATGCAAAATCCAAATTGTCTCGTCAGAACCTGACACGCAAGAACAAATTCTGGACATGATATTCTTCAATAGAATTGTCCTTGACTCAGATATTATCGCCGTGTATCAGTAGTTCGGTTATTTAGTTCGGTCCCGGACTGTTGAGACTTTTTTGTCTTAACTGTTCGGTGTTCTAATACGACCGGACTACTGAGCCTAATAGTTCGGTATCGATGCTTGGATAACCAATTATTAGGTAGTAGTAACGTTGGGAAAGAAAAATAAAAACACGAGTATATTAAGATAAACCATTTTATTTTACTCTTTGCAAAGCAGTTACGTACTCCATTTCCCACAAAGACAGGCGTAATATGTAAAACCGAAAAATAAACTTGTTTACAAAAAAAAACATTTAAAAAGCAGTAAATACATAGACACTTAGGGGCCATCCATGAATTACGTTCCACGTTAAAGGGCGGGGAGAAGGGTCAAAAGGTGTGACATCGTGTGACAAGGGAGGAGGGTGGAATCATCACGAGCGAGACACAAGACATACATAATATAAAGAAAATCTAATATAGCAAAGTAGGTGTAAATATGTGACGTCACACAATGACAAAAAATCATTGAGTTCGTGTGACGTAATTTAGGCATGCCCCGATACATAAAATCCCTTTTCGTTTAAGTGTGAACGTACTTTTTCTGTTGAAAACTCCGTATTACATTATTCGCTAGTTGAGAGACAGCCCTGGCTTGTACTACGTGACTTGGTAGACGGCAACGACGAGCGACAGTAGGACTAAGAAAGTTGACCATTTCCGCTTCGGTGCTGCGCGGTTGCACCAGTTCCCCGTACACACGCAGGCATGGAAACGCGCGTACAGCGAGATTCCGCGCGACAGTGGAACCAGAGTTGACATAGGGCTGATTATGCAGCCATTATCCACATGCTGTTAAAAAAAATATCAGATTATTAGTTGAAATTACAATCGGAGGTATAATGTTAGCAACTTTACTAGAGATAAAGTGGTTTGTTATTGCTGACAGTCTTTTCTTTTCATCTTTGTAAAAAAAAAACTCACGCCTTTTATCCCCGAGGGGGCAGGGAGAGAGGCCATTTTCTGGATATACAGACTTTTCTCTAGATATTCTTCGGAACCCTAAACGTGATAGGTGGTGACCTTTGAGTATTAAACCAACCGGAGACGCCACTGACAGGCGTTCCCCTCTGCCAAAAAAACGTGTCGGTCAATGAGCATACCAGTTAAATACAACTAGTTTGTTTGAGTTCACGGAGTGCTTGTATTGGTGAATGTATTTGTGTGCACCTAGTTCAAGCTAGTGTTTAATTGTTTTGTCAAAAAATGCTTTTGTTTTAACATTATTTGTGTTTGTTTCCTCGTCCCCCGCACAGAAATTGGCAGACTTTTTTGCAAAGAAACTAGTGCGCGTGACGTCTCCTGTTGGTTTAATACTCAAAGGTGGTGACTGGTGAGCCCGTCGAGCTAGTGATGAATAGGAACGTAAGTTTTGAAAAACTGGTACCTACTTGGTAATTGGTACATGCCAGGATTCGAACCCGAGCCTCACTGATTATCATCATGTGAATCAGGCTTTTTAATCGTAAGACTGTCACTGCTCTTAATATTTTTCAAATTCATCCTAAAATCATCATCAGCCTACATTCGTCCACTGCTGGACATAGGCCTCCCCTAATGAGCGCCATAGCGCCCTGTCTTCGGCTTGACGCATCCAGCATCTGCCTGCAGCAAATCGTCATCCCAACAGGCCGGAGGGCGTCCTACACTACGTTTGCCCAGTCGCGGTCTCCACTCCAGAACACGTCCATCCTAAAATAGTAAATTATACAAAACTGACCTGCAACGCCATTTCCAGCTTCGCCATCCGCTTGCTCACAAAATGGCGGCCCATCACCGCCTTGTTCCTGTTCCGGCAAGAGCGCTGCGTGTACACGCCACTGAGGTCAATCCAGCGGACGGAGCAGCCCCCCGTCCAACGACCCCAGAGAGAGCGGGGGTCCGTCTCGTTGTAGTGGTAGCGGGGCCTGTAAAGATTAAAGTAGTCTTAGTCCTGCCGATACGGGCCTGGAGGATAGATGATCTGTAGTGACACCTAGTGGTATCTAGTTCTATGTAACTAAGGGTGATTTTTCAATAGTCAGTTAAAAGTTATCTGAAGAATAAACATCACCTGTCACTTTTCCTTTCTATTGTATCAGACAGTGACAGCATCAATATATTCTCCAGATAAGATTTATCTGACGATTTAAAAATCAGCCCTAACTTAAATAAAATAATAGTTAAAATACAACTGTCCAACATCAACCGTTGGACCGCGGTTTCCAGGCACGATCATCTCGTCTGGCAGAAGATCTTCCCTTATCATGATGGAGGAGCATTCCACCTCCGCCGCTCCTCCATAGATCTATCTGTCAGCCCATGATCCTGTGACTAAAGCCGCGTTTTCACCAGTGTCATAAACATTTTTGGGTGCAAAAATCATTCAAGTGTTTTGAATGTATTTTCAAAAGTCTCAGACGAGAGACTAAGTATAAAAAACATACTTCTTTAACACTACTCGTTGAAGAAAAGCTCGAAAGATGGTGAAGTAGCGACTGGTAGGGCTGCAGGTATAAAAAATACTTCTGCATCTATATTATTTAATTTTTTATGCTCACACGTCCATATAGCGGCAGTACTTGCGGTACATGGCGATCTGCCCGCGCGCAGTCGGATCTACAGGCACTAGAGGCAGGAAATCGCCGGCGAATGCGTCCGCACAGTGCGCGTTCCTAGGAATTTCCTCCACCTCCAGACCGCAAACGAAGCACTGGATAAACAAAGTTCTGGTCTGTGGCCCGCTCAGTGAGAGAGCTACTTTTTGTAGTGATAGATGTTTGTTACGCCCAAACTAAAAAAGTTAATTTTATCATTTTTTACAACAATCTCGTGCAGTCGGCGGCGGTATCTTCTCAGTTCAACAATAAATACATATTGCCGCCGACTGCATGAGATTGTTGTAAGATTGTGCAGCACATGGTCTTGACTTCCTACTTCTCTAATAGGTCTTGTTTCCAGCTTTTCAGGCAGTCGGGTTTTTGATTTTTTGAATTAACTTTTTTTATTTTATACTTTTTAGTTAATAGCCAACTTTAAACCGCTATAAGTCCTAAATGGTCATTCGAAATTAAAAACGGTAAAAGAAACCTAATGCTGCAGCATCACCTGAACTCTGCAAGATACCTATCTCCTGACCAACTTACAGCAGCACACTTTAAGTTAGAAACTTTACCTCGACCGTGGCTGTATTTTGTCTAAAAACTGCAAGAAAAGTAACTCACCTTCCCCATAATGGTGCCAGTCATGTTCCCCTCGTAGTCGAAACCTGTGGTGGTAGTCGTTACAGCGGTGGTGGTACTAGTGGTCTGCTCTGGCGGACAAGTGGGTATGGACCACCGTTGCAGAGTCTCGTTGACCAGACCCGTGATGTTGTTGTTCAAATCGTAAGTAATGTTTGAGATGATAGCCAAAAGAGCGGGGATGTCTAGGAGGGGGGGGCTCGTTGTACTCATGGTCGTAGTTCTCGACTTTCTAGACCTTTTCGTTTTGGTTCTAGTTCTTCTGGTCTTTGAAGTAGTTTTTGTCGTCGTATTTGTCACCGTGACCGACGTCGTCGACGTTGTCGACGTTGTTCCTTCCTCAAAAGATGTTACCGTCTGATCCCTAGCCGTCGTTGTTTCTCTCGTCGTTACCGTCTGGTCCGTCGTTCTTTCGTACGTTATTTCGGTGTCCTTCGTTGTCGTGTCACCTTGTCGCCCAATGTGCATTCGCTGAACAGACTTCACATTTGAGTAATGTTTGATTCTGCTGAGCGTTGGAGTGGCGGAGGTGTGTGCTTTAGTAGTCTGCATTGTTCGTTCGGCGTCTGGTGTTCTTGTCACTGCGTGTGCTATATCGTAGATCAGATGAGAGGGCTGGTCTTGAGTGCTGATACCCGTGTCTTCGGTTTCGACAGCGTCACCAATGGTTGTCATTGCAGTTGTGTCATCATAGTCGTCTGTTTCGGTAGCGTCGCTTTTGTCACTCGCTGCGTAGGCAAAACCTACGTTTGCGTTTCGTGTTGGCTTGTTTGACGGATTGACAGTCTCCCGGCTCTTGTAAGCCGTGGTTTCGGGTATTGTGTAAGTTTTTAGTAACTCGTCGAGCTGGCGGCCGGAAAGCATTTCCTGCAGTGCCCCTAGAAAAAGTAAATAATAATAATAATAATAATAATAATGTTTATTTCACTTTAGAAAAACATGACAGTTAATTACAGTATTATAGGCTAAATAAAAAAAATTACATAATATTAAAGTAAGCCTCTGTAGCCGAACTAGGTAAAAACCTGTATCTCAGCATACAGCGCCAAACCCCAACGGAACTATATTATACAATAGCCAATTTGTAGGTTATAAAGTGGGTAGATAATTAAAAAGGTAGGTTATAAATAATTAATACGATGTGAAAGTGAGTGTGAGGGTAGTGTAAGATGTGTGTTAGGTATTTATGTAATGTATGTGTGAATGTAACGGCAGGAAGACGTGGAAATTAAAGGGCAGATTATTAAGGAATTTCAGAAATGGCTTCAGTTTCATCATAGTCAAGTGTTAGTAGTCAAGAAGTTATTTTCTTTTTACATTCGGCGCTGTTTACAGGGTATAAAATGAGATCTTTATTCACTTTGTTATAGAGAAATGATCCTAAGAAAGCAAAAAATCTTTTTATGAAGCTAGTACGAGTGCGACATATTTTTTCACATACAATGTCATGACGTCTTTTAAGAAGAACTTCGGGGGAGAAAGTAAGTTCGCGATGTTTTTTTAATAAGACAAGTAAAATGAAGTGCTGGCGTATAGTCAGAACTTCATATTCTTTGTAAAGTAGTGTAGTGGCAAATGTGTATGGACGGAAGGTGGAAACCTTTAAAATAGTTCTCTGGGCTCTTTCAATTTGCAGTAAGTTAGTTTTACAGGTACCACCCCACGTCCCAATACAATAAGTGCAGAGAGATTGGCAAAGTGCATAATAAATTTGTTTCAGAAGATAAAATTCCATTATATATCGAAGAGTTTTAAAAATATATATGAGTTTACGGATGCGGTTGCTTAAATAATTAATATGTTCTTTAAAATTTAAATTGTGATCCAGGACTACGCCCAAGTATTTAA
The DNA here is from genome assembly GCA_963855545.1 of Ethmia dodecea. NCBI lineage: Eukaryota > Metazoa > Arthropoda > Insecta > Lepidoptera > Depressariidae > Ethmia > Ethmia dodecea. The sequence goes on along the minus strand of OY979463.1, from coordinate 312,826 downwards.
TTGATGTAGTTTGTGTCAAAGGTTTACAATCGCATTTATCGGTGTCAGCAAAGCAGGTGTGGGCAAGAATATTTGTGTTATCTAATTTAATGGAAGAATAAATCGAGAAATTTATAAATTTAGTTTTTTCTGTATTCAAGGTAAGTGCGTTATTGAAAAACCATTTAGAAACCGCATCTAGACCACGTTGAGCTACATTTGTGACTTCATTCCAGGTACGTGCTGAGAACAAAAGGGCAGTATCATCTGCATAGGCGATGATTTTGCCTTGCTCAAGATTTAGCTGACAGAGCTCGTTCACATAAATCAGGAACAGCGTTGGACCAAGGATGCTGCCTTGAGGAACTCCATAGCTTACATTTCGTACATCGCTAATAAAATTACCTGCTTTAACGCACTGAGACCGGTTCGACAGGTAGTCCTCGAAAAAGGTTAACTGTATTCCACGTATACCAATTGTTTCCAGTCGGTTTAGAAGAAAAGGAAAAGACACCGTGTCAAACGCTTTCGCCAAGTCTAGAAAGACTCCAATACATTTTTTACCATCATTTAGGGACATGGCAACGAAGTCAGTCAGAGCATGAACAGCGTCTGCTGTGGATTTGCGAGCTTGGAAACCATATTGGTGTCCAGATATTACACCGTGCTTTTCTAAAAAACTCACCAACCTGGAATTTATGAGCTTTTCTAATAATTTAGATAAAGACGGCAATAATGCAATGGGTCTGTAGTTGCCTACAAGCTTACGGTCGCCACCTTTATATATTGGTCGTATGATTGCTTTTTTAAGGACTGCGGGAAACGTGCCAGAACTAAAACACTGGTTGAAAATGTAGACCAAAGGAGGAACTAAAAAATCTTTGAATTTTTTTAGCAATTGATTGGGAATGTTATCCCAACCCACAGCTTTGCCATCTTTTAAGCTTCGTTTACAGCAAACGCTTTTTGCATACAGATGGTTTATAACCTCGGTTAACATTTGGGGTGCATTCTATCATAAAAAGTAGACAAGATTTTTCGGCATTTTTAAAGTTTTCGCCTCGCCTCCAAATAATTCTAAGATACGGGACTGGGTTCCGGCATTAAAAGTTGCCTATGTTTTATTCCGATGTATAAAAGGCATCAGCGTAAAGTTTTATCAAAATCCTTTCAATAGTTTTTGAGAGGAGCAACAAACATCTATCCATCCTCACAAATTTTCGCGTTTATAATATTAGTTAGATGTAGGCTCGTTTTAACTTGGCATATTTTAGCAACCATTAGCGGTCCGGTTACCTTTGACGTCATCCACCTCCTCTGGACTCAGCGATGATCGTTGCGTGTCGTTCGGAAAGCGACGCACGCGCGGCAGAAACTCTTCCAAAGTCAATCCCAAAACTCGCGTCAGCATTTCTGGTAAACAATTATGTTCTATACTACGTCGAATCATATTTAAAAAAATACTCGGGGATAAAAGGAGTGAGTGAGTGAGTTTTTTTTTTAATTGGATATGCCCATTGGATGGACTGGATATACCCACATTTCACGAGATACATTGGACCCCTAAACGTGATAGGTGGTGAGCCCATCGCCGGACCGGGTCTGTTTACACATGTCTCAAAATTAATTCTGAGACCTGCGGGTTTTTCTCACGATGTTTTCCTTCACCGTCGAGCTAGTGATAAATATGTACGTAAGTTTTTGAAAAACTCATTGGTACATGCCAGGATTCGAACCTGTTTTTCTTCCGGCTCTTTAACCGTAAGGCTATCACTGCTCTTAATAATTATCGAATTATATTAGTCGCAGCTACTTATTCCATGACATGATGCAACAAAAACCTACAACACAATCAACTGGATGCACGAGAGGTTTTCTCTCTCTTTCTTTATTTCTTTCTTTCTGTATAGCCTTAGAAAGATAACAGACAGACTGAGTGAAACAACATCTTCGGAGGCGCTCGTCGATGTTCCGCTTTCGACGAAAGAATCCCGCTTTTTTCAAAAAAGTTCCAAAATCCCGACTTGGCAAAAAAAAAATCTGGCATCGCTGAGTCACACAACACTGTATGTCCGTCCGTAGTGGGCGTATTGGCAATACTTCCTCATGTTATTTACTACCAGAAGTAAGTAGTTGCAGGTTGATGATGACCTGCTCCGTCGTTCTTGTAGAAGTCTCCTTCAATGTCATCATCGTCATCATCGTCGTCGTAAGGCCCGTACGCCGCTGCCAGCTGCCGTTGATGATAGGTCATCAGTAAAACAATGACCAGCTTCAACAGAAGCATAACCACTCGAAAAGGGAATAAAAAAATATACCTAAACTAAAAATAAAAATAGACATAAGAAGTAAATGTCAAAAAAACGGTATCCCACGGTATCCGGAAAGTCTATGGTTTTTTGTCAATGTAACTGATGAAATAGTTCTTTTATAATGTGAACATCTAGCAGAAAGACTAGCAGACACCCAGCGTGCTCTCGCGGATAAAGTTTTTTCTAGATCCTGTTGGAATTTGGAAAGATCCCTTGCATACAAACTCAAACTCATTTATTTTCTGTGGGTATGGAATACTGGAATAGATACTAATATGGGATACCTACACTTACAAAAGTCAATCACTACATACTCGTAGTATAAAACAAAGTCACTTTCTCTGGTGTACTCCCTTTGTCCCCATTGGCCGTATCCCCATGATGGGGACAACGGGAAGTCAAAAAAATTTCTTCCCCTTGTCCCCATTATAGGGATACGGCAGTGGGGACAACGATATCCCTTATGTCCCTATGTATGCTTAAATCTTTAAAACGACGCAACGGATTTTGATGCGGTTTCTTGAAATTTTAACGGCAATTTTGTAGGTACCCTATATTATAGTAATTTATGATAGAGTAAGATTTCATTTTCTATATTTTATATAAGTACTTACAGGCTATATCATCCAATAGCCAGAAGCGTCACGAGTCCTAGTGATTCTTAAGTTTTACTCCCGCGAATACAGCTTAGAAAACACAACCCATAACAGTAAATTAGCTGCCACAATAGGCTGAATGCGGAAGCGAACAAAATAATGCCTTCGCCTCCGAAAAGTAAAAGCGCCAAGATGGCGTCGCGCGTCGGCCTGTCTGGCGCCAAGTTTCCCGCGCTCGCGACAGGAAAACGTCACAACTGAATAATTTTGCGCAAATTAATCTCGTGCTTATGACTATCCGTTTAGAATACAGTTTGCTATAACACAAATATGCATTTTCAGTATTGACTTTTCTATTTAACTGACATTGGCGAAGGCTTGAGATTACAAGTGAGCGTTGGATAATTTACTTTAACAATAGATTTCTAAGGACCATTTTTGGACGGCTATCTTTTCGAAATGGTTAGGTACATATTAATATTTTTCGGTGGCGTAGCGATGTCTGGGTGGCGCCAAACTCGCGGGGTGGCGTCATAAAGAATTCCAAACTCTCTGCTAATGTTATTAAATCACATTTCTGTGTAAGACTTGCAGGCAGTTTGCTGAGATTGTTACTTAATAGGTACCTACATAAGGGGAGGACTCGGTTGCAAACTTGCAAATACATTTCACTGCTGACTCAAGTTCGTAAGGGCCTGTTAGTTGCTTAGTTTTCTGATAAGATTAAGTACGATATCATTATACTTTCTTTGTATATAAAAGACAACAGGGAACTGTCATTAACGTTTGTATTCTGGAGGGGGTAGAGGGTAGAGGTATAACATTCCTAGATATACCTACGTACTTAGGTAAGTAGGTACCCACTATTTACCAGTATTTTTGCCACTAACCGTGACAGGTCTGAGCCCATCGCCGGACTCAACTGACTGACTAGCTGACTAAATTACTGATCGATTTACGCACAGCAGAAACCGCTGGGTCTACAAGCACCATTTTTACACATAAGGTTACATAAATGAAGTAGATAAGTTTGTTAATTATAAGGACTGGAAATTCCCACGGGAACATTAATTAACAGGATCCGCGCGGGCAATGCCGCTGCATGTGCATCTAGTCACTACATAGTAAAGTCGCTTAACGCTGTCTGTCCCTATATTGTATGCTTAGATCTTTAAAACTACGCAACGGATTTTGATGCGGTTTTTTTGTGTGCATCTGGATTGAGGGCCCACTTTTTAAATTATTGCAAAACGAAATGATACTTACAGGGCATTTACTTAAAATTTTGTAAAACCTAAAGCAAAGATTCTTAAATTTCTTAAACGTGAATCAAAAGAGTTATGGTCAAATAGCTTGGGCCCTCAATCCTGACGCCTGCATAAAACGGCATAGTCGAATCTCAGAAAGTACTATCCCTGGGATAATAATTATTATTCGAGTATTTAGTTAGGAATTTGTTAAATACATTAAGAAATTGTCAAGTCTTAAGAATGCGACAATACAGATTTATGGCGGTTTAGCTTGGGCCCTCAATTCAGCAATTTTGATATTGTAGAATCAGCAAAAAATATGAGTTTTTCTAAGGAAAGATATTAATACGACTATAATATATTTGAGTTCCATATCTCGGAAAATTTGTTAAAAAGAAATAACGACACAAAAGTTAATTGTTAAAAAGTTATTGAAATTCGTATTTTTTCAAAACGTCTGAACTGAGGGCCCAAGGTTTTTGTCAGTATTGACTAGGCTAAGCCTTCTACACTACCGCACTTTAGGCTAAGTATTTTAACAAATTTTTAACTAAAAGGCTACAAAGCGTCCATTCTTCTAAATGCCGTACTTTAGGAGAAAATTGATTTTCGATGTTTTATATGAGAAAATTCAGTAGGATGTATATGATTTTGTTACTTTTTTGAGACAAATCAGCATGTATCCTCATATAAGATATTTCATAAGCGAATAGTTGTTGTCGGAAGCGATTACGTTTTGTGTGATCCAATAATTATTATAGGGTGTTATTTAAATGGTTATCATAGTATTCGTATTGTTGACGCCTGACGTACGCGCGTTCCCGTCATGTTTTTTGTTTAATTTTCATTTTGCTGTGTATTTCGGGTTTTGACTCATATTAGTGATAGTATAATATAATTATATACATACAATTTCATATGTTTTAGCAGATTATAATGTAAAATAATAAAGATTTTGGCAGGGTTTCATATTATTTTTATTTTCTTGTTAAAAACAAATTAAGGTTAAAGTATGTAAAAATGTTATCTATACATAAAACAAAACTCTAACGGGGCCGTGGCTGTATATGAAATGTTTTTGAAAATTTTAACGAGTCTATTTTATCTAGTCTATATAATTATCGATATAGATACCAAAACAACATCTTTTTAAATTTGTGTCTGTCTGTCTGTCTATATATGTCTGTCTGTCTGTCTGGTTGTGCACGAATCACGCAAAAACTGCTAGACGGATTTTGATGAAATTTGGTATGGATATAACTGAGTACCCGGGTCAACATCTAGGGTACTCTTTATTCCAGAAAAATATCTCATTCCCACGGGAAAATATAAAAACAGGTGAAAAAAGAAATCGATAACACCTAGAAACTTGAAATATAGGTGTCTTGTATATCTTAGCCAACCGCTATGAAGAGATTTTTGGAAATTTCCACGGGAACGGGAATAAACCGGATCCGCGCAGGAAACGCCGATGGGCACCCGCAATTTCTAATATGTTATGTAGGCGTCTTATATTATGTCGTAGGCAACCGCTATGAAGGGATTTTTTGATATTCCCACGGGAACTGGAATATATTGGATTGAGGAATTTTTTGATTTTTTGTATTGAAAAGGCTCCAATACTACCGGTTTTACCGATTTAAAAAAAATGTTTTGCCAGTGGAAAGCGTACTTTTCTGGGAGTAACATGTGCTATAATTTTCCCACGGGAACAGGCCTAAACCACGTTACCGATTTAAAAAGTTCTTTTACCAATGGAAAGATACATTACCAGGGAGTAACAAAGGCTATATTTTATTCCCGTATTTTCACGGGAACGGGAACTACGCGGATGAAACCGCAAGGCACTGCTAGTTGTTAATATACAGGGTTATAATTTTAATACGTCCAATACATAATTTCATTGATTATTGGCACTTTCTTATTTTATTTCTCCACGCATACGTAGGTGAGGGCACAGCACAGCTAGGCGTATATAATTATATCGAGCTTTATATATTATATACAATATGTAACAGAATAAGCGCAATTCCTGAAATTAGTTTGTTCAGTATCGACTACTTATTCGATTTCATCTATTTTTAATGTGTTAAATTTTTCCGAAAAATTAATTAGCATAGCTGAATTCAGTGCTATCTATGGACATCGTGCTATTATTGATCGATATTTAAGAAAATTGGTTAGACACAACTAAAGTTCGATTGCATCTTTTTTTTAGTATATTAATTTACTAACCGGGGTGTATGAGGAATTGCGCTTTTTCTGTTACGCGTTGTATAATTATATATATTGTATCTGCACTTTACAAAATACTACTTACATGATCACGACGAATACTTGTTTATACTTACGATAAACATTATGGTCACCCTACTGAATTTTCTCATATAAAACATCGAAAATCAATTTTCTCCTAAAGTACGGCATTTAGAAGAATGGACGCTTTGTAGCCTTTTAGTTAAAAATTTGTTAAAATACTTAGCCTAAAGTGCGGTAGTGTAGAAGGCTTAGCCTAGTCAATACTGACAAAAACCTTGGGCCCTCAGTTCAGACGTTTTGAAAAAATACGAATTTTAATAACTTTTTAACAATTAACTTTTGTGTCGTTATTTCTTTTTAACAAATTTTCCGAGATATGGAACTCAAATATATTATAGTCGTATTAATATCTTTCCTTAGAAAAACTCATATTTTTTGCTGATTCTACAATATCAAAATTGCTGAATTGAGGGCCCAAGCTAAACCGCCATAAATCTGTATTGTCGCATTCTTAAGACTTGACAATTTCTTAATGTATTTAACAAATTCCTAACTAAATACTCGAATAAAAATTATTATCCCAGGGATAGTACTTTCTGAGATTCGACTATGCCGTTTTATGCAGGCGTCAGGATTGAGGGCCCAAGCTATTTGACCATAACTCTTTTGATTCACGTTTAAGAAATTTAAGAATCTTTGCTTTAGGTTTTACAAAATTTTAAGTAAATGCCCTGTAAGTATCATTTCGTTTCGCAATAATTTAAAAAGTGGGCCCTCAATCCAGATGCACACGTTTTTTTTAATAAGTAGAGTGATTCAAGACGAATGTTTTAGTATAAGCATTGAACCCGTGTGAAGTCTAGGTGGGTCGCTAGTATTTAATATAAGCACATGGAAGACCGAGTTTCGCCATCAGCCGGTGAGTGACCCTATTCTAACGCCATCTGCCGGTAAGTGGTAGTATTATTTAATACCTGAATAAATCAATAATCTCACGCCTTATATCCCCGAGGGGGTAGGCAGAGGTATTCCATTTCTGGATATATAAATATTTATTTTGTGTAAAATTGCATTTTTATACCGGTTTTATGGAAAAACTTGAACTTAAAAAACTTTCGAAAGGAACAGAATGAAAACAAAGAGCATTGATGAAACCGTTTATTTATCTACTGAGTCTTCTTCTCGAAGGGATAGTACGGATGGTCGAGCCAGTGCAGCACCGGAATAGTACGGTACCCCCTGTCGTACCCTCGCAGAACCTGCTTCTCTTCATCGGTCAGCTGGAAGTCGAACACCTGGATGTTCTGCTCCACGCGTTCCTTGGTCACTGATTTGGGGATGGGCAGTACTCCTAACTCCACCTGGAATAGAGTTCCCAGAAGTAAAATTTCAGTTCGGTTTTCATAGAAAAGTCTTGAGATTTTATCATCACGAGATAACCCAGTACAATAGAAAGAGTATTTTAAAATGCTGTAATTAAATACAATATCGCACACAATAAAATGTGAGCAGTCAGCAGAAAAGCAAGTAGTATAAAATAAATTAGTTTCAGAATGTGCATTTAAGTTGTAGCGACATCTATCGACTCATAGAATGAACAAGCGCCACTGGATGCAAGAACATGACGTCACGAGTTCCACACCGCCGCGCTATCAAAGTTCTCACAGGAGTTTTTTTATAACTGTCCAATATAATTCGTTGGACCGCCCGGTCCCAAGGAGATATCCCCTTTCCTCGATGGGGGAGCATTCCATATCATACATACATATAATAACCCGCCACCTGTGACGATCCTGGCATACCTCCCGCGCCTAATCCACATCTATCAATCGGTTCATACATGCTTGTCGGTTTTGGGTACTCTTTATCTGACTTAAATCGCCGATATCTGATCGATGTAAGTACGTCTAGGTCGCCCTCTGCCGACTCGGCCACTCACAATTCCCTTATATACTTGTCTCGTAAGACGCCTTTCATCTATCCGCTCGATACGGACGTATCGTATTTGGACAAACCACCTGAGCATTCCTTTCTCAATCTAAGTCTCTACATTATCTTTCAAGCCATATATAGCTGTCGGATTACACTATTCCTCATTCTATCAATCAATCGTACTCCACTCATGATACATAGCTATTTATTCGACTCTCGTGCTTCTTCTGCCATACCCTGCATTCCATCTCCTTCTCCACACACTCACCAAGTATCTCAAGGCGATCTGAGCTACGGTCTTCTTGTATTTGTCGGCAATCCGGACCAGTTTTGGTTCGTCGGTCCGGGGTGGTGGCGCGTCAGGGTTCGCCTTGCTATGGAAGAGAGATCCGAAGGGGGTGTAGCCCATCACGGCGATGCCCTGCTGCTTGCAGTAGCCCAGGAGCTCGGGCTGCTGCAGGTTGAGGTTGATCTGGAAGGTATTTTGGAATACTTGAGACTAGGGATGATATGGATATGTATACGGATATATGATTAATGTTATACCGGATTCGGTTAGATATTTGTCGAAAATTTGGGAGAGAGGGATTTCAAAATCAATGCCAAAAAAATGGAAATTTTTATTTTCTTATAAAGATGGATGGTAGGTACGCCGCAAGAAATGAAATAATAGTTTTGTTATTGCCAGCATCAATTTAGTACCATTCTGATAAATAAAGACATTTCATGATTTGGTCCTTCGAGCCGGATCCCTTCTTTTAAGGTTCTAATGTCACTCACCTCAACTTGCAGAACGGCGGGTTTGACGGCGCTGAGGGAAACAACACGATCCAGCATGTGCTGGTTGAAGTTCGAGACTCCGATGGACTTGACCAGGCCCTGGTCACGTGCTTCGATCATGCCCGCCCACGTTTCGAGGTAGTCTGTCGTGTCGTATGTACCGTTTTCCTGTGAAGAATATTTAATTATTTATATATTTTATGCACTTTGGCGATCAGTAAACAGCTGGTAAACATACTTTCTAATTACAGAAGGAGCAGATTTAGAGTTTTATTTTTATTTTAAATAAACAGGCTAGTTTTAAAACTCAAGATACTTCAGGGAATACAGATGACCAAGCGATACAGAGGCAAGATCTTCATCAATGTTTTCTTTTGACGTTAACACGTAAAATTATCGTCCGTAAACCGACTTTACAGACAACCAAATTTTTTTCTGACTTTTCGAAGGTTAGTGATTAGATTAGGTCAAGAGTACCCTAAAACCGAAGAGCATGTATGAAAGGAATAATGAAAGTGGACGAAGCGAAACAAGTATGTGTAGCGACACTACATATGACGCGCCAATAGAAGGCCGAGTTACATAGAACGCGCCAATAGACGGCCGAGTTCTAAACCGCGCTATCGGAGTTTTCTAATGAGTTTGTATAAATACAACTGTCCAACATCAATCGTTGGACCGCGGTCCCCAGGCACGACCACCTCGCCTAAAGGAAGATCTTCCCTTTTCACGATGGAGGAGCATTCCACCTCCGCTCCCCCATATATGTAAGGATCGTATAGCAAGTGGAAAAAAGTGGTCTCTGCCTACCCCTACGGGAAAGAGGCGTGATTATATGTATGTATGTGATTAGAATCGACTTACGAGCAGTCCAACAGGCCAGTGGATCAAGTAGAGGTCCACATAGTCCAGACCCAGCTTCTTTAGGGACTCCTTGAGGGCCGGGACCACTGCGGTGCGAGCGTGCTTGTCGTTCCACAGCTGGAATACGATATTTATATTTGTTATAAAAAAAGAGGTATTTTTTTTTCTTATTTTAAGGCATTGGCATTTTGAGCCATCAGCACTAAACACGATACGAAATTCAAGATTTTCAGCTCTGCTTCAGAGCTATGCACAAAAATACATAAGTTTCTTCAAAACTTATCGAAATGTCACTTGGTTATCAACAGTAAAGCGATAGTGCACTTTTACTGAAGATTTTAAAGAGGCTTCTTGAGGTAATTCGAAAAAGTCCATCGCACGTATTTTATCGAATTTTCAATTCACTGCACACTATCACGGACATTTGCCACATAATATACTATCACTATTATGAACTAAAGCCCAAAATAAACGGCAAAACGAATATTTTATAAAAAACATGACGTCCTTCTTCGGATTCCCGCCAAAAAGCCTAAAGAGGTAAAGATTTAAGTGACATTTTAATCGCAAAAAAAAATTACGTTTGCATGTCAGTTGCTGGTAAAATGTGTGAGACTAAGTACATATTTTAATTTATCATCTCCATGGTTGGGTAAATACTCAAAGTTTGGAGATTTTACCACATTTTGAGCAAAATCAATCAATAAATTATTTCAATGGTCTTTTTGGCGGGAATCCTAAGAGGGACGTCATGCTTTTTGTATAATCTTAATTTTGCTGTTTATTGGAGATCGTCAAGTTAGAAGCCTCACCATGGAATTGAGCTGTTCTGATAATGTCAAACAACTCTTCCTCTTGACGTCAAGATAGCAGCCTCACTGAACGACCTGAATATCTCCGAAAGTATGATAGCACTATTTATATGCTTCGGGCACTATTTGGCACTATTTAGGAAGAGTTGTTTGACATTATCAGAACAGCTCAATTCCATGGTGAGGCTTCTAATTTGACGGTCTCGTATATTGTGGTTTTGACTTCATATTACTGATAGTATATTATGTGAGTGGCAAGTATCCGTGAAAGTGTGCAGTGAATGGGAAATTGGATAAAATGCGAGGGATGTAGGTACATTTTTGGATTGCCACAAGAAGTCGCAAATAGTCGCAATGAAGTATAAGTGCATTTACTGTTGATAACCAGGCGAATACCTCTGCCTACCCCCTCGGGGATGAATGGAGTGAGATTATATTATTATTATAACCAGGCGAGGGTTGTAGAGGGCGTTGAAGACACTGAATTTTTGTGCGTGGTCTCTGATGTAGAGCCATTTAACTACTTATGATTAAAGTTTAAATTAAAAATTTAAAAACTAAATTACTTGACATTGGCAAAATGCAAAAGGAGATGCCAAAAGAAAAGAATTTAATTAAGACTCGGTATAAATCCTAATCTCTTACTAGTCTTACTACAGATTTATCACTTCAATAAAAGGGTTGAACAGATATCGTACCCTTAAAGGCAAAACCAACTAACCGACACTTTTTTCAAAAATGAGTTAAATATTCCATTCGATTCGTCTTTTTGAGCTCTATCTCCTAGTAAAACCGGTTATCCGCTATCCGGCTTAGTTTCAAAGTTAGCTAGGTGAAAAACCAGCTAAATGCAAACATATTCAGAATTTCTACAAGAAAAAGCAACTAACGTTACTTTAAACTATTGTTTCCCCAAACGTTTACCAGTAAAGAGACTTTATCTATAGATGCAATACAGACTAAATAACTTTATTTGTTTTTAACTGATGACATAATATGTATGTTTTGAATTTGTATACTGGTAAAACAATTTATCCTCACTTTAGTTGCTTTTTACTGTAGGTATTAGTTTTGCAGTTTTGATAATTGCTGCAGCTAAAACCAACTATCCGGGTTTAATAGTTTTTCTCGCTCGCACGTCGTGCGTGCATCTCACACTTTTGTCTTTGTGAGTTGTTTTTATATTGCACAATCTAATCAGCTATTGTATAGTGTAATAAAAAATTATGAAAAATATAAAGATCCCAAAAAAATTTTGGGAAATCTATCGCAGGGAGGCACTTAGTTGGTTTTACCTGAATTATGTAAAATATAACTTATTTCTGAAAGGGGGACCTCTACCCTTCTGAGTTGAAAATTAACGTTTTAATTAAGAAAAAATAGATTATTTACAAAAACAGCAATACAAATATAGCAAAGGAAGCAGCCAAAATAAAAATAAAATAATGTTTATAGTTGGTTTTACCTGCATAAAATTAGGACTGGTGTGTGGTTATCTACAGGTGCGGAATCTATTAGGGCTTCATTTTCTTTATTTTTGAATTAGAGCTAGATTTTGCGTAACTCTACATACCCCTATCTTCCTATATATATAAAATCTGTAAAAATCTAATGTTTTTAGTAAACTTTACACACTTTTACAGAAAAAGATAGACGAAACAGTCCTCTAGAGCGTAATAATGAAAGTATTAAAAGGGGGGTTGTGAATTGAGTGTCGGTAGTGGCTGACCTAGGCCTACATGATCTTCGGAACTGCGATATACTGAAGACAGCTTGGTATTATCTTGAATGAGTTACTTGGTGGAGTACATCTTTTGGATGAAGCGCAAAACATGTACAGGTTCATAGCACGCAACGTTCTATTATCTCTACCTACCCTGTGACCTGAAGAAGGTTATATATCAATTAAAATATCAGAGGATCACATTATAAACGTTTATTATCAAATCAATTAAAAGTACTTAATTATAAAAGTCAACAAGTCGTGAAGTTTTCTTGTTTTTTGACCTAATCAAGATGATGTGTTCAGCCAGACTCTTCCAATTTTTTTATTCGTCATATTTGAATTGATTGACATGGTCATTGTTTTGGGTAAATTTCTTGGAGCCTGTTTTGTTAACTCAATTATATTCGGTCGGCCTATTTCGGTAGCAAAAAAGAAAGACCTAGTGAATCTTTGCAAGAAAGGACCTGATGAATACCACGGTTGGTTTGAGACTTTGCCGACTGATACAAATTGTGTTGATTACGTGCCTTATGTAACAGCTTCTTCAGACTCTGTAGATGTGGAGTCCGCCGAAGAATCTTAATGTCGATTTTTATCATTAAGTATTTTTAATTGATTTGATAATAAACGTTTATAATGTGATCCTCTGATATTTTAATTGATATCAAACCTTCTTCAGGTCATAGGGTAGGTAGAGATAATAGAACGTTGCCTGCTATGAACCTGTACATGTTTTGCGCTTCACCCAAAAGATGTACTCCACCCAGTGACTCATTCAAGCTAGTATCTAGCTGTCTTCAGTATATCGAAGTTTCGAAGATCATGTAAACCTAGGTTAGCCACTACTGACACTCCATTCACAACCCCCTTTTAATACTTTCATTATTACGCTCTAGAGGACTGTTTTGCCTATCTTTTTTTTTGTAAAAATGTGTGAATTTTACTAAAAACATTTGATTTTTACAGATTTTATATGTATAGGAAGATAGGGGTATGAAAAGGTACGCAAATTCTAGCTCTACATACAAAAATAAATAAAATGAAGCCCTAATAGATTTGGCACCTGTAGATAACCGCACACCAGTCTTAATTTTATTCAGGCAAAACCAACTATAAAAATGATTTTATTTTTATATTGGCTGCTTCCTTTGCTATATTTGTATTGCTGTTTTTGTAAGTAATCTATTTTTTCCTATTTAAAACGTTAATATTCGACTCAGAAGCGTACAGGGCTTCCTTTCAGAAATAAGTTCTATTTTACATAATTCAGGTAAAACCAACTAAGTGACCCCCCCGTGATGGATTTCCCAAATTTTTTTTGGGATCTTTATATTTTTTATCTTTTTTTATTACACTATACAATAGCTGATTAGATTGCGTAATATAAAAAACAACACACAAAGTCAAAATGCACTATTTAGGTATATAATTTTCTCATCAAATATTAAAAACTAATTTACTCGAAACTATGTTCACTGCAGTTAGTTGGTTTTGCCTTTAAGGGTACGATATACGGGTTATCAGATGAAGAATTGAAAAGTCCTTAGATAAAACCTGCTTATCATAGACGCATATTACAGTATAGAGTAGTACAAATTGACTAGTAGCACGTTACTTACTATTTGATTAAAGACTACGCCTACATACTTAATTAGTTTCATAGAGTTTTCTTTTAAAAGGAAAATTCGTGCGTTTTTATCACGTCAAACATAAATTGTTTGAAAGAAAATCATCATCTTTAGATTATTTTATGTAAGTATTTTTGTTTTATGTTTGGTGTGGCGTGTAAATAGCCACACCTGGCGGGGAGAAAAACCCTTGGGCAATTACACGAGGGGGGAACCGGTGGCGCAACACAAGTATCTACGAAATGAAATATACACAAATGTAGCAGATAAGCACTCACCAGCTCCAGGCGTCGCACAATTATGGACTGGCCAGCCCCTCTTTAGGATAAAATGTTTATTATTATAGTTAATTATATTGTCCAGTGCATCAGTCACTATTTTTCTTCGTAATGTCAATTCCATTTCTTCTTTTACTTACCCAGAGACTAGCGAGGGCCGCACGTGCAAACAGATGGTATATTGAATTAAGTAAATAGATTATGCTGCGCAACCATGCTCCCCGCCTTGAAAGTTCCTAGAACTTTCAAAGAGTCCAAGGGTGAAGTAAGAGAATAGCGGGAGAAATAAGCAATAATAGCAGAAATATAACTTAAATAGCGGGAACATAGAGCAAGTACATATTTATATAGAGCGGGAATATAAGTATATAGCGAATACAGAGACATAGGTAGGTATATACAATAAAATAAGACTGTACACGTAAATTCAATTATTGCGAAAGTAAAAGATAATTTTACAACGGGACGCTTGAATTGTCCACTTCGGGTATTCACTAGAGCGACCCGCACAACACCGTCAGCTCCAGGGAAAATCTGAGTAATAACACCCTATGGCCAATTCAGCGGCAGAATATGATCGTCCCCCATCAAAACGACTGTCCCAACTTCAACAGGATTGTCAGGCAAATTCCATTTTTGTTTGACTGGGAGCGTATGCAAATATTCTTAACGCACTATATTTTAATAAGTACGAAGTATGAATATGAAGTATCAAAATAAAATTGTGCGGCTTGTAAATTTAATCCAAGACAAAAAAATTAAGCGGCGCGGTAAATAATAAAAGGCAAAAAATAAAAGATACTGCTAATTATAAATGAAAATTAGGTAAATTTTACACGAAATCAAAAAATATCTAAATAATGTACAAACTCGAGATCAGAGCCCGTGTGCATGGAAAGAAGGCGCGTATGATGTGTCCGGTTGACATAATACGTCACCCATCAGCACGTATCCAAAGGCGGTTAATAAGGCGGGCGGTGTGTGAAGGCTAGGCTGAACTTTGTTTCCAAAATAAATATATGGGAACAAGTGAGCACCCAGAACAAGATCTATAGCTCCCGGGATATTCCAGGAGAGGTCAGCAAGCGGTATATGATCAAGATGACCCATGTCACATTTACTTATAAAACGTGAGGGCAGTTGATCTGTTATACAATCTACAACTAAGGCTTGAACATAATATTTTTGATTATCATAAAGGCGTGATTCTAAATTAACATAAACATATCCGTGTATTGGTCGTGAAATTAAACCAATACCCTTTATAAAAGAATTATTTAATGGTATAATCGGAAGATTAAGCGCTTTACAACAATCGAGCGTAATTAAATTATTTTGTGAACCATTGTCAATAAGGCATCGTATGATCATTTTGCCATCGCCATTATTAGGCTTAGCGTACACTTGAGCGGTTGACAATAAAGTAGTGCTAGGTAAAGGCGCAGGAGCGGCCGTATGCATAGGAACGCGATAGAGAGCGGAAGCGGGAGCGTGATATAGAGCGGGAGTAGAAGTGTAAGCGGGAGCGGGAGTGGAAGTGTGAGCGGGAGTGGAAGTGGGAGCGGGAGTGGACGTGTGAGCGGGAGCACGACATAGAGCGGGAGCGGGAGTGGAAGTGCAACATAGAGTTGGACCACGACTTAAAGCGGGAGCAGGTGCGTATATATGTTTATTTTGGAATGTTTGATGCGGGGTCGAGCTCATAAAGGCGCAATTAGATGAGGGTGCGGGTGCAGAATATATTATAGGCGGCGGCGGCAACTCCTGCAATGGAGGAAACGAAGTGGCGGGAGTATAAGCTGGAGCGACAGCGGCAGAAATACGCGGAGTGGGAGCATTTAATGCACAAGTGACAGGCGTATTTACCTGTGCGCATTTGTTTGTGCTCGACTGTAATTGCGTAGTATGAGTGTGAGTATTTACAAGGGGTTGTTCAAAATGCAACAATTTGTGATGACGTTTTTTACAAATGTTACAATTGTAACGAGAATGACAACCCGTTACAGTATGACTTGTACTCAAACAATTGACGCATCCATGCTTTGACTTGATAAGTTCGAATCTCGATTGCGGTGGCATAATTTTAAATTCTGCACAAGCAAACAAATGAACGTGCTCTTTATTATTGCACAAAGTGCAGGAGCCAGCTGAAGCTGAAGCGGGCGGAGCGGGAGTCGAAGGAAGCTGACTACTCGCAGCGAGAAACGACTTTGAAGTTCGCGGACCTATATCCTTACTAACGTTATTAGCGGAGCGTTCTAGGACCTTAATATGGTCTTGAATGAAGTCAATAAATTCTTTGCAGGTGGGAATTTCGGTATTTCTCACAAACATTTCGAAATTCTGTGCTACCTGCGAGTCGATTTTTCTAAGACCACAATGTAATAATACAAAATCAATGGGATCATTTATTTTTAATTGCTTGAATGCGGCTATGGAAGATGAATATCTTTCTATAAAGGTGTTTAAATGGCTTACAGAATTTTGAGACGGTTTTATATCCAAAATGTTGTTCAAATAAAAAGTTCCTAAATTTCGTTTATCTTGGTACTTCTTGACCAGATTGTCCCAAATTATATTGTAGGTATCCCCGGTCGGTATAATACCTGCGGTTATTTTGAGAGCACTTTGTGTCAATCGTCCCATAAGGTATTGCACACGCTCCGAGTCATCCAAATTAGGATTGTTGTGGACACTCGCTTTGAAGCACTCGTAAAAAAGCGGCCAGTTTTCTTGCTTCCCGTCAAAACAAGGCATTTCAATCGTAGGGAGCCTAATAGCACTTCGCTTATGCAAAGCGGCGGAATTGGAACATGAATTTGCAATAATTTTGTTTCGGATTCTTTTTACTTTTGTGAAAATGTCATCGAATGCGTCAAGCGGTGCGTAATTTATTTTATATTTCGGATCATTTTTTAAACAAATTGCGTTTATTTGATCTACGATGGATTCATACTCCACTCGTAAATCGTCAACTGTTTCTGAATTGGCCATAAACTCTTCATTGCTTCTGGACTCGAAAGACGAGATATTTTTCGAGGCGGTATGTAGGCGGGACACTCTATGAAATATCCGTTCCTTTTTGGAATCGAGAATAATAAGTTTCTCTTCATGCGTTCCTTCCATTTTAATTAGAAATAATCAAATTATAATAAATAAAACAAATAAATGATAATTTAATAAATGTACAAGAAAATTCCAAAATGGCGGAGCGGGTGAAATATATGAAAAAATACGTAAATTAAATAATTTATCTGGATCTTCATCCGGCTCGAAGGACCATAAAAATGGTGTGGCGTGTAAATAGCCACACCTGGCGGGGAGAAAAACCCTTGGGCAATTACACGAGGGGGGAACCGGTGGCGCAACACAAGTATCTACGAAATGAAATATACACAAATGTAGCAGATAAGCACTCACCAGCTCCAGGCGTCGCACAATTATGGACTGGCCAGCCCCTCTTTAGGATAAAATGTTTATTATTATAGTTAATTATATTGTCCAGTGCATCAGTCACTATTTTTCTTCGTAATGTCAATTCCATTTCTTCTTTTACTTACCCAGAGACTAGCGAGGGCCGCACGTGCAAACAGATGGTATATTGAATTAAGTAAATAGATTATGCTGCGCAACCAATGTTTGTTACGATATATAGTATGTATTAGTTTATTTTATCAACATATATATGTATTAGGATTTACGTAATATATATATATATATATATATATATATATATATATATAGATATTATATATTTATATTTACCGTAATGTTATATTTAATTGATTTTTTTTACTATTTGCGGCCAATTCCGCCAAATTATTTCTGCTTAGCCTGATGGTTGACTGGTAGATAATGCCTTTAGGCATTAAGTTCGCCATGTGTACATTTTCTTGGTACATGAAGTTAAATAAATAAATAAATAAATAAATAGATTAATGAAAATTTAGATTTTCTGTGCAATTCACTCAATAAAAGTTGAATCTAATCCTCTAAAAACTCAAATAAGTTAAATTAAATTATAATGTTTTGTTTCTTGATTACGTTAATTTATGCAATAATTATAAAAAGATATGATAACCCTTCGGAAGGGTGACAGCGACGTGTACCTATACATAGTTATAGTTATTTTTCGCTATCAAATTCAAATTCAAAATTCATTTATTTCAGTAGGTATATAAAATACACTATGCTTTTGCGCTTTGCTGGAGGAAATCTGGGGGCCAATTCTACTAAATGACAGCGGTGATAGTTGTATGACAATTACATGATTGTGGTTACTCAATGGTGATATTATGTCAAATTTTGACATAATATCACCATTGAGTGTCAAACTTTGACATAATATCACCATTGAGTGACCACAATCATGTAATTGTCATACAACTATCACCGCTGTCATTTAGTAGAATTGCCCCCCTGCTTTAAGCATCATTGTACTTCATATAATCATCTAATTTTTAATACACCATTTGTAGAGTAGGTACTTAAAAACGTGAGTTTTGAACATGGTTACAGGCAATAAAGATATTGCCTCCAGGGTGTTTTACCTTGGTGGTGATGAAGAGGTCTTCCCTCTTCACGACGCCATCAGCTATCTTCTTGTTGATTGCGCGGCCAACCTGATGGACATTAATAATTATTAATATTAACTTCGCTGTTTTATGTAGTTGGTTCGGCGGCTTCAATTCCGTTTTTCTCAGATAATAATTAATAAGGTATTAATAATTAGGACTGTTGCACACATTTATTTGGTATTGAAAACTCTGTATTGAAGGCTGGATCACTTGACACAAAGTGCTTGATGCTTTGAATAGGTTTGAAAGCCTAAACTTACGTACCTAGCTTAGTAGCCAAACAAAAAAATGTAACTTGAAGGTAAGCTGTATACATATCCTAATTTAAAAAGTAAACATCTGCAATGAAACTAAGCTACTATCTAACAACTAAGTAGATATGTGAATTGTAGGTAAGGTTACATAATATTGACCTATGATAACAAATCATTCTAAAGTTCACAGATACTACGATGTTAATATTAAATTTCCGTTCCATTATAGCCTATGTTGCTCCCAGAAAAGTAAGGTAAGTACCTGTCCATTGGTGAGAGAATTTATAGATACAAATGAAAAAAAAAAAGACGTGTGGCACTCGGGGACTGCCGCGGTAAAGCTATTGCATAGCATTTTGTATCAACAAGACTGCCGAAAAGAAACGACGTTAGACAATGCACGGCCTTCAAGCCACACCTCCGTGCCCGTCGGAGTGGGGAGCGTGAGGTTTTTTTCGTTACGGAATTTCTGGATTCTGTCCCCGCGCTCAAGGCCCGCGATAGAAGCTATGCAACAGCTTAAAAAAAATGAAAAAATGTTTATTAAACTATAAATTTGCTTAAAGTATACATTTGTAAGGCATTCTAAATCACAAATATTTCCTCTTTATTATTACTTAAGCGACACTACATAGAACGCGCCAATATAGACGGCCGAGTTTTAAATCGCGCTATCGAAGTTTTCTAATGAGTTTGTATAAATATAACTGTCCAACATCCGACCGCAGTCCCCAGGCACGATCACCTCGCTGACGGAATATCTTCCCTTTTCACGATAGATAGCATTCCACCTCCCGCTCCTCCATAATATTAGTCAAAACTAGACAACGCGTGGATCCAGGGAGTTACCGTGGTTCTCTGATTTACGTATCTAAGGAATGACATTACGGCGGTGTCACATTTCAGTAGGGTGGTGTCACTTTTTGACACTTCGGTCTGAAGTAACCGCACGTAAAGTATCGTAAAGTTTAGATAAACATTGCTTGACATTACAAAATCTGCTGAATTAAGAGTCTGGTATGCAGCGCATATGCGCTTAAAAGCCTCTTGTATTCCAAAGTTCACCTTTTCGGATGAAACTGTACATTATAAATAGGTATCATCGTCATAACATAAATCTACACTATTAGATACAATAAAAATGCGAAATAATATTTGTCTCTATATACCTACCTATTCACGATTTAAACACGAAATTTTGACAAAGATATAGCTTGTATTCTAGAGAGATACATTTTAGAGAGATTACTTTTCAAGCTGAAATGCGACCAAGATCAGGCGCAAAAACTAGTGTTAAACGTACCTGTTCCTCGGTGCCGTAGATGTGCGCAGTATCGATCAGACGATAGCCGGCGTCGATAGCCCACTCGACGGCCTTCTCCACTGCGTTGTCCTCAACTGGATTTCTGGTGCCCTGAAACAACAGAACAGGTTGGTGTTTAACCTCGACTCCTCTAAAGAGATTCAAAATCGAGTCTTCATCTAAGGAAACTTAACCTCGAGTCTTCCTCTGAGAAGACTCAAGTTCCATTCTCCCTTTGCACAGACTCAAATTTGTCACCCTCTGCACAGACTCAACTTTGAATAATAATAAAAGTATAATCTCAAGCCTTTTTTATCCCCGAGGGGGTAGGCAGAGGTATTCCATTACTGGAAATACCCACATTTCACGAGATATATTGGACCCCTAAACGTGATAGGTGGTGAGCCTATCGCCGGACCGTGTCTATTTACACATGTCTCAGAATTAATTCTGAGACCTGCGGGTTTCCTCACGATGTTTTCCTTCACCGTCGAGCTAGTGATAAATATGTACGTAAGTTTTTGAAAAACTCATTGGTACATGCCAGGATTCGAACCCGAGCCCCACTGATTTTTAGGCAGGCTCTTTAACCGTCCGGGCTATCACCGCTCTTTGAATCTTTTTTAAAAATAAAATAAACTTAAAAGTTTATTATTAAACAAGTTATAAATTAGTACATTATGGTACAAGTGAGTAAAGTTGGTGATTACCGCTGAGGCGCCATTGAGACCCGAGCCGTAGGCGAGGGTCATAAGAGAGCCGAGGACGGTAATCATCAATACACACGTGTATCATACGACGTTTTTCAACACACTTGTGAATAAATAATACTAAAAAATCATTTTAAAATAATCATTCGCAATGGCGGGGAAAATTAATTGGTTTTCCAATTTTTTATTTATATAATTTGGAAAAGGCAAAAGGATCTAGGCCCATACAGCCTCGTTTTCCTATGCGCTCGCATCTTACAATGGCGATCGGCCATGGACTAAAAAAATTAGGTTTCTTTTTCTTTGGTTTGTCGTGGATAGCGTTTTAGCCACGTACAAAATGGGGTATTTAAAGTTTTTACAGAGAAAACCAAAGTTATATTTGAGTGAAAGTTTTGTTTATTAAACACGTACAAGTTGAAATGATCTATTTAAATACGAAGTTGCATGAAATGAGCAAGCCATATTTGTGTATTAATTTATTAGTACGATTGAATACGATCTTTTTTGTATCGAAACTTTTTTAAGAACAAAGCAACTCTAGCAACAAAATTGAAAAAAAAAATCTATAACTCACTAGTGAATAATAGCAAACAAAAAGTCTCAGTTTGATTATAGGTGTCATTATGTGCCTAATTGCAGTGAAATTAGAGCCACTTTATGAGCAAGTGTGTTGAAATAGTACATTATGGTACAAGTGAGTAAAGTTGGTGATTACCGCTGAGGCGCCATTGAGACCCGAGCCGTAGGCGAGGGTCATAAGAGAGCCGAGGACGGTAATCATCAATACACACGTGTATCATACGACGTTTTTCAACACACTTGTGAATAAATAATACTAAAAAATCATTTTAAAATAATCATTCGCAATGGCGGGGAAAATTAATTGGTTTTCCAATTTTTTATTTATATAATTTGGAAAAGGCAAAAGGATCTAGGCCCATACAGCCTCGTTTTCCTATGCGCTCGCATCTTACAATGGCGATCGGCCATGGACTAAAAAAATTAGGTTTCTTTTTCTTTGGTTTGTCGTGGATAGCGTTTTAGCCACGTACAAAATGGGGTATTTAAAGTTTTTACAGAGAAAACCAAAGTTATATTTGAGTGAAAGTTTTGTTTATTAAACACGTACAAGTTGAAATGATCTATTTAAATACGAAGTTGCATGAAATGAGCAAGCCATATTTGTGTATTAATTTATTAGTACGATTGAATACGATCTTTTTTGTATCGAAACTTTTTTAAGAACAAAGCAACTCTAGCAACAAAATTGAAAAAAAAAATCTATAACTCACTAGTGAATAATAGCAAACAAAAAGTCTCAGTTTGATTATAGGTGTCATTATGTGCCTAATTGCAGTGAAATTAGAGCCACTTTATGAGCAAGTGTGTTGAAAAATAAATTACTCCCTAATAAATACTAAAAAACTTAGACACTCCCAATAAGTATTAAAATGCTTGTGTTGGAGTTGTCTCGTTCGTTCCCCGTGACCATTCAAGCGGAGCTAGTAACAAAATAACAAGTTAAATGCTAGTTTTAAATCATTTTTTCAGAGAATCTCCCTCTGCAGTCTGCACAGACTCAAAATTGAGTCTCTCTCTATACAGACTTTGAGTCTCCCTCTGCACACACTCAACTGAGTCTCCCTCTGAGGAGATTCAACCTCGAGTCTCCTCCGACGTTGAAAGGTGAAGGTCCGACTCTGTTGGCAGTTGATCTTATACTCACTGTCTTGGATAATCCCAGCCACGTTCCCAGCCCCAGGGCTGGCATGTCTTTACCGCTGTTGAGCTTTATCAGCGGCGCCACCCCTGGCGACGGGTACACCTCCTGCAAGACATTACTTGTTTAAGTAATAATTGAATACAAATGCATCTTTTTTTTAAGAGAGAAGGGGGCAAACGAGCAGACGGGTCACCTGATGGTAAGGGACTATCGTCGCCCATGGACACCTGCAACTCAACAGTCACAACTGAGTTACCGGCCTTTGAGGTGGGAGTAGGGCGAGGGGGGAGAGAAGGGGAGGGGGGGGGCTCCGGTTCCTTCACTCACTCAACGAAATGCAATGCATTGCTTTACGCTCTGGTTTACTGTAAGGCCGTGGTGTCACTCCGGTCGAGCCACAAGCGTGCCGAAGCATGACTCTCCCACGTATCTGTAGGTAATTTGGTGTTTTATGTGCGGGATGTCGGGTGAGCTTGAGAGACCGCGGATTGCTTTAGCCATCCGACGTGGAAATAAATAATAATATTAAAGTGTGAGACACAATTCACAGACAGTTATTTACGGTAGGTAGGACCTGTACTATGGGTGCTAAACAACTGATAAACATACTTAAATAAATATTAAACGATCAGACACGAAGCCAACAGACATGTTCACGCACACAAATGTTGGCCCCCAAGCGGGGATCAAACCTGCGACCGCGAGGACTCGGATCCTCATATAGAAGGCAGGGTCACTACCAACTGAGCCAACAGGCTCGCCCGTTTGTTAAGGCGTTCGAAGAAATTTGGCACACAGACAGACTTTTTTTTTTATCTTTTTTATTCCGGAACTCGGACGAATACACAATAAGTTTAACGAGAAAAGCTCACTCATCGAGGTTCAATTATTTATAACAAAAGAACACTCCCTTACCGACAACGGAGGTCGCAAAGGAAGCATGTTTAACTATCTCAACACTAGAAAGGTATACTCGGAGATTTAGAGAAGGATATTAAAAACGACTGAAGTTGAAGTGTTCTCATGCATCAATTTATACGTTAGATATTGGAGATAAGATAAAGAAGGTAAATATAACTTGTTCGCTTTTTCAAGTGCTATTCGAATCAAAAACTTTAATGTAAAAAATCAAGACAAGTCCATCTTAAATTTTTTGACGTAAAATATCCTGACATATCACCATTGCCACTCTTATTACCGACATTATTTATTACTAGCATGCCCAGCGTTGCCCGCGGGGTTCCAGTTTATTACCGTTCCTGTGGGAATTTCCCAAAATCCCTTCATAGCGGTTGCCTACGACATATAAGACACCTTCATACCATATTTTAAGTTTCTTAGGCGTTATCCTTTCGGAGTAGTACGTATTTCTCTTTTCATACCTACCTACTTATTTATTTTATTATTAACATTTTGAAGTGGTCACACTACGGTAAATGCGCATCTATTTAGATCTTGCTTAGCAGACCTGGCATGGACACTTCTTTCTCTCCCGTCTCTTCCTCCAGGTGTACCCTAAGATCCTCTCCATCATCCCAGGGTCCATCCTGGTGGCGTGCTCCAAGTCCTCTTCAATGTTCGGGTTGGGACGCAAAATCTTTTTAGAATCCATCGCCGAGTTTTAAGGGTTTATTTTTTGCAGAGAGCCATTGTTGATGTTTTATGCTTGTTTTGATTTTTGCATTGTTTAGTGGGAAAGTTTGATCCAGGGTATTAAGTTATTAACGTCTTCTGATTTACGATGTTTTGCCATTACTTCGGACCAGTCGTTGTAAAAAAGTGGACGAATAAACCACAATTCGTACAAGTCTCGTTATTTACGGGAATAATCAATCGGAAGACGGTGGTTACTCCCCAGGTTTTTTCCTTTAGCTGTTATTGGTCTATAATAAGGTTCATTTTAATTCTTGTTTGGATTCAGTGTGTGATCATGATCACAATTTGCACCCTTACTTATCACATGGAATTTGATTTCCAATGGAATGATAAGAAAAGCCGGGAGGGTTATTTTCTGTCAGCATGCTGTACCACAGAACACTTTTACTCCTAGCGGAGAAGAATGCCAACCTCATACAAAAATATGCCGACAAAACTCGACCTACAGCGCGATCTCTGTGATGACCCTAAAAACCACTGACGTATCACCGTATGGCGGGATATTTGAATTTTATAGTGGAATGTTTAAATGTATATTCAGAGCCTATTCATATACTTCTCCCGGGGTACTATTCATATTATATTCTATTGAAGTTTTACTAAATAACTTATCAGAATATGATATGAATAATACCCCGGAGAAGTATATGGACAGGCTCTGAATATACATTTAAACACAAGATTAAAAAAACTTAATTTAGCTAAAAAAAAAAACTTTCTTAGGTATTGTTTTGTTAAAATATAACATTTATTTACCAAGAAAATATACATTCATTTACAAAGAAAATATACACTCATTTACCAAGAAAATATACATTC
This sequence comes from Ethmia dodecea, assembly GCA_963855545.1. Taxonomy (NCBI): domain Eukaryota; kingdom Metazoa; phylum Arthropoda; class Insecta; order Lepidoptera; family Depressariidae; genus Ethmia; species Ethmia dodecea. The sequence goes on along the minus strand of OY979463.1, from coordinate 287,365 downwards.
ATTTACAAAGAAAAATACATTCATTTACAAAGAAAATATACGTATTCAATTACAGTAATTACAGATAAAAAAATGTCCTCTAAAGTCAAAAGCGTTTATTGTCAGTAGGTGGTATTGAATTTACACTTAGAAAAGTCAATAGTTTATAATAACAAGGCACTCTAAACTCTTCCATGAAGACTGACTAAATGTAAACAGCAGCCCATCTCCACCGACGAGTTGCTGGTTCCAAATGCAGTACCCCGAGAAGAGCCAGCAAGCAACTCAAGGGCAGCTCTTTTTAATCTCATGTCTTACTAATAAATATGGTTTACAATAATAATTATAATTAATAGCCTTACATAGCGTCGAGTCGGTTAATCCCATGCATGTTGGTCAAGGATTTGGTAACTTTAGATAATCTAAATCTAAAAACCATGTAGGACAGTGCCCAGAAGACTGGCAGCATTCCCTCTCTGGATATCTAGGTTGATCCTTTGACAGAGATAGCTGCCAGCCCTCTGGTCATCTGAAGGCCACCACGGTCCCATGGGGTTATGTCATTTAATTACCGAGTTCTCATGGCCATTTTCCAGCTCCATCATCAGACCCTGGTTACAATCTAGCACCAAAGTATTTGTCAAGAAGAATCATACGAGCCCAAACTCGAGTGGTTTACGAGTAGTCATTGAGGAGTTGCGATATCCACCTCCTTAAACCATCATCAGATCAGCTTGATGGTACCACAATATTGTATTGTGACCAAACTTATATAAGTATACCAAATTTCAGCTCAATCGGTTGAAAATATCTGCATCAAAATTGAGTTGCAAGATTCCACTTGAACATCTAATTTTGTAATCCTATACAATTATTATGGGATTACAAAGTTATTTATGCAGTTAGTGTATCCAGAAACCTAGACCGAAATTGCAAATTATTTGAGTTTTTTCTTGATTTATACACTAAACCCTAATTGTATTCTTTTGAAGCTTCTACGACTGCTAGAAGTGCCTTAGAGTTTTGATGATCGGTCAGTGAGTCAGTCAGTCAGTCAGTCAGTCAGTGAGTGACAAAATTAGGAAACTTTGAATATTTATAATTTTAAAACTACTGGTTCAAATTGGATGAATTTTGAAATATACTGTGTTTATACAATGCATGCTTGGTTACTGAAAATTCAGGCTTCTAGGTTTATCCACAACGAAGTTATAGGGGATCGAAAAGTGCGTGAATTGCTTCGAGAAAAGGATGGTACGGCCGTGCCGCTTTTTGCTCGACTTGGCGGGGGCACTGCCGTGCCCCCAAATCCGGGAAAAAAACTTGGCCCAAGATTCATAGCTGAAAACAAATTAAAATCATTCTTATAAACATTTTACGACAAAATTGACATAAGAATAATGTATGTATCATCCTAGCAGCGCCACACTACTCTGGGTACGAAATAGTCTTGAATTTCGTACCCTCGCCGTTTAGCAGATGTAGAGATTGGTGGTGATGCCAAAATGATATATAGCATATTTCTGCATTTAGGCTACACGACGATTTCGTACTATTTTGTACTTTTAGGAAGGGAGTAGAACTCACACTAAATTCTTCGTGGACTTAAATATATACATCTTTTAAAGTAGGTACATCATATTTCTAAAATATGTTTGCAACATATTAGGATGCCCGGGTACGAAATAGTTTCAAAGAAAATTATCCACTAGATACTAGATATCATAATTTATCTATCGATAAAATGTCAATGGCTTCAATAAATCAAAGAAGGTACATACTAAAGTAGTTAAGCAATGTTGGGCACGGTCAGTCAGTGAATGGGTGACCGCCTAGTGGCATTTATATCACGAGCGCTTCCGTGTTTCGGAAGGCACGTTAAAGTGTTGGTCCCAGTTTTCGTTGTTTACGAACAATGGAAGTCGTTAAGCCATGTTGGATACGTGATATTGTCGGTGATGTCGATGACATACTAAAACCTTATTTTTAAATTACTTCATCAACTTACAGCAAATGCCAGTACAATAAAATTCAATACAGGATTGGTGATCCAGGTCTTTTTCTTAATGTTAGCCCATATCACTTAAAAAGCTGCTTTGTCAATAGTTTTAAATTCTTCCACAGTATTCTTGTTCATTATTGTTCCAGTCACAGCTATATAGAATTGCTCAATATCAGGGGTCCTAGAAAAATAATTATGATTAAAATAATAATTACAGATCTATAAGCAGTGATTTTGAGAAAAATGAGGGCTACATTCAGGCAAATGGTTATTTTCATACAAAAGTATAGGCTGAGACTGTACTATGGTTACTAGACATGTCATCTGATTTAGTAAAGTAAAATGAAATGAAAATGTTTTTATTTCTGTAGGTAATTAAAATTACACTTAGAAATGCCAATAGTCTAATAACAAGGCATAATAAACTCGTCCATGAAGATTGAAACATTACCTACGTACTAACGTCCTCACGAGTACTAAATGTTAGTGAAGTTATATACTATGAAAAAAAAATTACCTTTATTTACGGATACAGGTTTTGGTGCTGCTGTAAAGACGTCATTTTGGCAAAACCACCAAAATATCTGCTAAACCGCGAGGGTACGAAATTCAAGACTACTTCGTACCCAGAGTAGTGTGGCGCTGCTAGGATGATACATACAAAAATAATGTGTAAATATTGTTACTTACCTCAATATATTTGTTGCTCCGATGTCCGAATCTTCCTTCGGCTTTAGCCCACATTTCAAACATTTTCTTCTGATGTTATCAGCCATAACGACAAACAAAACACAAACACCTTTTCTATCTCCTCGAGTCTCTATCTCACAAATACTTCGCTAGCACTATAGCAAGCACGTCAACACTAATGCGGAGGAACAAAGACTCAACCACGGCTCAACTCAATGCAATAATGAAGAAAAGAAAACTGTAAATTGTAATTTTAAAAACCACAGACATGACAGACGAGACATCATGATGACAGTATGCCATGGGGCTGCCAATGTTTAAATGATGTTCTCTTACATAAATACTTTTTTATGTATTTTTGAATTAATTTTTTTAACATATTTTAGAAAACAATATATATAATTAAATTATATATTATTATATATAAAACAATTTTTTAAATACTCCCTTTATAGAATATTGAGTTAACTTGTCACACAGAAGATTCCCCATTAGGTATGACACCCAAGTCCCATACCCACTTGACGCCGCCTGATGCTGTACTGTCAGGAACAGTCACAGACACAGAACACTTTTACTCCTAGGTTACAGATCTTACAGTTCCGAAGGTAACTATAAACGAGATCAACAGAGTTTCATACGTTACAATCAAAGGTTATACGTAGGTAATACGTTTGGTAAGGTTGTAGGCAAAGAGGTTGGAAGAAAACCATAAACGTCTTTGGTTGTAGGTATAGGTAGTAAACATTTATTGAGGTTAGATAACGCTTTTGTTAACGCAGTCTTATATTAGCCATTCAGCGCTGCTGCCTGCGTGCCTGCTAGGCACAATGCCACCTCGAGGGGACGCGTTCGAAGACGTATTTTATTTATAATTGAGAAAAGTTTTGTATTCTCTACATGTGGCTTAAATAAAGTCTTTTTCATATCTCATACTCGGAAAGTAGTGTATGTTTGATCTGAGTACTGGGTCGGAAGCGATGATTCCCACCACACAGAGATTCAGGGCTGTGATTCCCGCCCTCGGTCGGGAAAGACTCATAGTAATTGCTTCCGGCCTTAGGGCGGGAATAAATAAAAAAAAAATAGTAAGTACTACATTTGGCAATGACGTTTAAAGAAAAAGTTTCTTTAGGAAAGAGAATGACTTCCTTCCAACCTCTTTGGGTACTTAGTAGGGATACGAAACTTTTTACATCTTCAATTAGAATAAGAAAAAAAAGGTGCGGCCTTGTGAATGTAGGTATAAAAAACAGAAAATAGACCGCGCGCGGGGCGGTACGCGTTCCATATTTAAAATAAAAAAAAGTAATAATTTGTTAAGCTGTTCCGAAATTCAAAATCTTGTTTTTCATCGACACTAATAAGCACATAACACTATTACTCGGCTAAAAGTATTATAAAGAGGAAGGATTTGTATATTATTTTTGTAATGTTATTTAGGCTAGGTACTGTATGACGTAGTATTCAAAGACGTTTAAAAGAAAAAGTATCTCTTTCTTCCAACCTCTTTGGTTGTATTGTTGACAATTTTTTTTTTTTTTGTAGGTATTATTGCGTTTTTGCATGTTTGAATTTTTGTAAAATTGTAATTTTTTTTGTTTACTTTCCTTGAATTCGAAATGAAAAGTAGAGTGTTTAACGCGGGTGGAAGTTATCAATTCCTACTCGGACTATAGGTATCCGCCCTCGCTGCGCTCGGGCGTCTAAATACCTCGTATGGGAATTGATTCCTTCCGACCCTTGTATAACAATCTACTATTTAATAGGATTGAAATTTAAACACTGCTTATAACATGTCCCTTTTTAACGTTATTGTCAAGAAAGTAACAGCATCTGTTTTAGACCGCGCTGTTTAACTAAAATCCTTAATTTGTCATCTAAGGCCGTAGCTGACCCAACTTGACTTAAAATAGGCGTTGTCCTGTCCAAATTTCATTAGTTTTTACAAAAAATCTGAATCTTTTTCCATTTTTTTTTATTCGGATTATTATGAACATAAAAACAAATTGCTTTATCAGCAGCCGTTTACCAACAAAAACTTGGTAAAAACCCCTAAACCAGTTCAATAAACCAACACTCGCATACTTAGATGATGTAGATTTGCAAAAGCACATACTGACATAACTAGTTTCAAGTTTATTAACCTCGCATCTAGTAGTCATTCCAAAATTTCCACATCATTGCTAAAAGCATTTGATTTGTGGCAAAACACGTTTCGACATTTCAAAATATACGAGCATATCAAGTTAATAGCCTCATCAATCGCCTATTTCTCATTTGCTAATTTTTAGGGTTCCGTACCCAAACGTTAAAACGGGACCCTATTTCTAAAACTCCGCTTTTCGTCCGCCCGTCTATCTGTCCGTCTGTCACCAGGTTGTATCTCATGAACCGTGATAGTTAAGATGTATTTCTGTTGCCGCTACAACAACAAAAACCATATATATGGGGGCTTCCGCATACAACAAACGTGATTTTTCGCCGTTTTTATAGATAACGCACGCACTTGGCCGGTTTTAGGACAACATTTACTTTTGTTTTAAATTAATTACATTAACTAATAGCCTATGTAGCCTTGGTAAAGAGTAGGTACCCGAAACCAGTGCCGGATTTACAACTTCACACATTTCTTAATATAGGTATAGGCCTCTTCAGTTTGTGCTGCTCCCTAATAGGTAGAAAACTGTCTATCTGCGCAAGTGAACTGTTTGAACATTGCCTTTATAATCGTGAACGAACTTGATACTTGAAGCTTGAACTCTGAAATCTGCCGTTCCTATATCGCTGCCGCCCTTTCCTTTTTTTTTCTAATGTGTTGACAGCATTCACTGGACTAGGGAGGGGAGTGCGTAGGGCACTCTACCCTGCGTCTTACAAACTACATAAGACAAGAAATAAGATTATAAAGAGCTGCCCTTGAGTTTCCAGCTGGTATACATCTCGGGGTTAGTGCATTTAGAACCAGCAACACGTCGGTGGACATGTTTAGAGTGCCTTGTTATTAGACTATTGACATTTCTAAGTGTAGGTACTTTTTGTACCTTAGACAATAAATTATTTTAGACTAGTTATTACCCGCGCCTTCGCTCGCGTACGTTTATTTCAACCCCTTAGGGGTACAATGTTGCAAAATCCTTTCTTAGTGGATGCCTACACTACATAAGCTATCTATGTGCAAAATTTCAAGTCTCTAGACCCAGCGGTTTAGGCTGTGCGTTGATACATCACCAATAAGTCAGTCAGTTTATCATTTTATATAATATATAGATTTATTTTTATTAATAACTACAATAGAAACATCTGGTGTAAGCCACGGCTTAAACGTCGTTTTTGGTGTGGTGAGGGTCGGGTAAACCGACCCAGCATGTCTTTGTAGCGTTGATAAGATCCAGGAGCTGGTACCTATAGTGTCGGACGTCTTCAAAAACCAGTGAATTCCCGTGTTGAGATCCAAATTCAAAATACTGTTTAGAAGCTAGTTTGAAGAACTGACTAATCGACTGTAGATTTTTAGACTTTTGTACTTAGTTTTTTTTTAACTGCTCTACCGATTTACAATTTACCGACTATGGTCTACAAAACAAAAAATTACGTATAACGTGAAAAGTAAGTAGGTAGGTACCTATAAGTTTCGAATATCAGAAAAACAGACTAGATAGAGGTGGCATTCACATTTAAAATATGAGTTGAGACACAGATTTACAATACTATAGGTTGAAATTAATAACTAATTGGAAAAAAGAAAGAAAATAACACTAGTAATAAATTATTGTAAGACAAACCTACATAGGTAACGTTATTTAGTCCCGAACTAGGCAGAGCCTGTACCTACTATGGCCACTAAACAACTGATAAACATCCTGAAATAAATATTTACACAACCGGACACGAAGCTAACAGACACAGCACCCAAATGATGTTGCGGGAATCGAACCCGCGACTTCCAAATCAGAGGGGAGTGTCACCAAATGAGCCAATGCATATCAGATGATATTTTTAAAGCCACTTACGTGTACAACTGCCACCAAAACTAGTAAATACTTAAGAATTGCCATTTTTATAATTATTTTTGCATTTAACTAACAACAGACTTCGAGCACTATGCGCAATCGACGCTGTACAGCAACTAGTAGTGAGACTAGTGAACAAGTGAGCAAGTTTCAAAAGCTTTTGGTTAAGATATGAAATTAGGCATATTAAGAGTCATTTGTCTCTCAGAGACAAGACGATGATAAAGAGCTTTAATTTTTTTTCAAAATTGTTTATTTCATTCCTGCATCTATTATCTAAGTCAATCTTTGAATATGGCGTCAAATACGATTATCTTTCATCTACCTACACTATCATAATAAATATCTATGCTTGTTTGTTTGTTACGCTTTCACGCCTAATCCACTGAACCGATTTTAAACATTATTTCACCAATGGAAAGCTACATTATCATGGAGTAACATAGGCTATATTTAATCACCGTATTTCCCCGGGGACGGAAACGGGCTTACATTTTATTGAGTTTACTCACAATAAAGAATAGTCATAGAATTAGCGAAGAATTGTTGAATTAACGGTCCCGTTCCCTAAGTTATAATAATAATAATAATTTATTTATAAAAAAAAAAAACTTACAGATAGTTTAACAGAGAGTAGGTATAACAATTTCACAATAGATAAAAAGTACAAGTTAAACACTAAGTATTTGAATAAAAATACTGTTAAATGACTTTCTCAAAAGGTGGGCTAATACTTCTAAACCCTGTCTCCTAAATTAGGTGTTCTTGTATTTTAGGAGATACTGTCCCCCGAACCCAGCAATCGGTAGGACCTTTTGTTATTTTGTGTGATAATTTGTATGTGTAGATAAAAATAAACTACCTATCCGTGTGTATAGGCTTAAATCTCTGCCAATTAATCTTTGCAATAGCAATCAAAGACTTCGCAACACTAACGGGTTTTATCGGCGACCGGTAGCCATTATACTAAGAACCTTGCTTGTGAACAGAAAACATAAGGGGCTAGCTAGTACAAATACTGGTGGGTATATTGATTACAAATTGCCCTGTACTTAAAAGGTCAGGGATTGCTTACTTTAATGTATGTATAAATACAAAGCTTTAGACGCATCAACCTATAGCAGTGCACTGCTGGACGTAGGAGCCCAGTCCTCTGCTCTTCTTTCTTGCTAGTTCTTCTCGGGGTAGACTGCATTTGGAACTAACTCTTCGGTGGAGATGGGCTGCTGTTTACGTTTAGCCAGTTTTTATGGACGAGTTTAGAGTGCCTTGTTATTAGACTATTGACTTTGCTACGGAAATAAATAAATTTTCATTTTCTTCTCCAGTCTTTTCCAGCTACATTTCGCAGATCGTCGCTCCATCTTGCCGGAGGGCGTCCTACACTGCGCTTACTAAAATAAACATTAATTGATTTGCTTTCGAGCTATTACTTAATTAGTTTATGGTTACTAAGTTTGGTAAAAGTATCCGCCAAGTTAGAAGCTTCAACACTCAATATATTTATACCTACCATACCATACAATAATTTGATTAATGCAAAACAAATCTTCTGTAGGTATATATAAGTGCCTAAAATAGTACTAAAATACTTTAGGAGCAAAGAGATTAAAATATTATAGGACATAGAGGGGGCATTGGCATTAATTTCATACCAAACTTTGAAGCATGTTTGAAGCTCAAGCGTCATGTCAGTTAGTATGAACGCGAGCTGTCATTCGGTCGAAATTGTACTAGACTTAATCCACTTGGAATAACTTTTGTCTTCAAATTTTCCTCGCTTTGTCCCCTCTATGTCCTATTATATTTTAATCTCTTTGTTTAGGAGATAGTAAGGTGGGCTTCTAGCACAATAAATTAAAAAAGCATTTACTGTGCTTCTAAAGTTCTAGCGTCAAGGTAGCACTTCTGCTATTTGCTGTATAAATTTGCGAGGATTAGGATTTCACTTCATAAGAAAATTATATAAAAGATGATTTTTCAACACACTTGGTCAATACCTACATCGCTTTTAGGGCCATAAACCCAGCACAGACTGTCCGTAAGAACCTTAGAAACTGAGTTAGTGACTGATTACTTGCTCAGTGCACTAAATAAACTGAGATGATATCCACATTGAGAATGATCTGTCTCTAACAGATCATTCTCAATGTGGATATCTTAACTCAGCCAGCATATACAGTTATTATTTTCTTAGTAACAACAAAAACGTTTTATGCCGCTGAAAATCTATATACTTATACCTACATTTTTGGAATACATAAATGTGTAAGTACGTCTGATTATTATCAAATTATTCATAATTCATAATAATTTTTCGGGGTAATGCATTTGGAACCAGCAACTCGTCGGTGGAGATGGGCTGCTGTTTGCATTTAGCCAATCTTCATGGACGAGTTTAGAGTGCCTTGGTATTATAAAATATGGACGTTTCTTAGTGTATGTATAATACCTATAGAAATAAATTATTTTTGATTTTGATTTGATTATTTTTGATGTTATAGAATATTAAAATATTTGCAGTTTATCAAATTATAATTTTGAAGTAGGCGGTATGTTCACTCACCTTGAAATTGGGCGCGTGAAAAAAAAACTTAAGCGCCCTACATTAGGGGTGGGCAAGTGAAAAAATATATCGATATTTTTAAACAGTTTCGATAATTATAGAGTGAAAAAAAATATTGATTTATCGATATTTCGTTGGTTTACAGACAAAAAAATACAAGATGTTCACAAGTGGCAGCGTGCAGCGTGGCGATAAAAAGGATGAAGTCTTTTGGTTGTGCTTACAGATCCTACTTTAATTTTATTTATTTTATTCGGAACACCTACATAGCTGCACCTTGATTACAAATAATTAACACATCAAAATAAATCAACAAAGTCATTAATAGGTGTTCGAGGATAGGTACAAATCTGGATGTAGACTTAACTGGCTAGAAAAACAAACTCAAGCATGTAGACTATTTTTAGCACTCAACAATAAGAGTAAAGTATTACCTCTATATTGAGTGATGTTACGCTTGCGACCTAGTAAAGCCAAACAAGTTATCGAAATATATTATACTAGCTGATGCCCGCGACTTCGTCCGCGTAGAAATTGTTATTCCTTTGAGTTTAGAAAATATATCAAGAAGGATCACACTATCTATCTATACATATAATAAAACTCTAACGGGACCGTGTCTGTACATTAAATATTTTTTGAAAATTTTAACGGTAGTGTAGGTATATAGTTATCGATATAGATACCGAAACACCAATTTTTGGAATGTTTGTCTGTCTGTCTGTCTGTCTTTCTGTCTGTCTGTCTGGTTGTGCACGCATCACGCAAAAACTACTGGACGGATTTTGATGAAATTTGGTATGGAGATAACTGAATACCCGTGTCAACATCTAAGGTACTTTTTATTCCAGGAAAATATCTCATTCCCACGGGAAAATATAAAAACAGGTTAAAAAGAGAAATACCTACTACTCCGAAACGATAACACCTAGAAACTTGAAAAATGGTATGAAGGTGTCTGATATGTCATAGGAAATTAGTATGCAGGAATTTTTGGAAATATCCACGGGAACGGGAATAAACCAAATCCAAGCGGGAAAACGCCGCTGGGCACCCGCTATTTGAAATATGGTATGTACTTAGGTGTCTTAAATATGTCGTAGGTAACCACTATGAAGGGATTTTTGGAAATTCCCACGGGAACGGGAATAAACGGAATCCGCGCGGCCAACGCCGCTGGGCATCCACTAGTCTACAATAATATTATAAAGAGGAATTAAGGATTTGTATTTTTGTATGTTAATAACGAATAAAATCAAAAACTACTGGACCGATTTTAAAAATTCTTTCACCATTAGCATGTTACATTATCCCTGAGTAATATAGGATATATCTATGACGAAAAAAAATTAGGGATCCTTACTAAAACTTGTCTGTACATGCCGGGATTGGAACCCGAGCCTCGCGAATGAGAAGCGGGCTCTTTAGCGACTGGGCTATCATTGCTATTTATATTTTTGTTATTAAAAATACCCTATATACAACGCATCACAGAATAAGCGCAATTCCTGATACGTATCCCGATTAGTATACTAACATAAAAAGATGGTGATGCATTCGTACTTTAGTTTTGTCTAACCAAATTGCTTAAATAAAGAGCGATAACAGTACGGTGTCAATAGGCAGTCCTAAATTTAGTTATGCTAATTAATTTTTCGGAAAAACTTTGCACATATTGAAAATAGCTACAATCAATTGTAAAGCCTAGGACACTCTCTGGATTATGATTTTTGAATTAGTTCTTGATGTCAATGGCTACGCATGTGGTCATAATAACAAATAAATTTCCATAAGGAACCCATAGTGAATTCTCAAAAAAAGAAGTGGACTTTGTATGGAGACTATTGAAGAATATTTGTGCCAAGTTTCAAGTTGAGGATAAGGAAATCTTCTTGTTTGTTTTGAGGAGTATTTTTACAGTATTTTGAATTGATACACCCAAAAATGAAGGTTTTCCGTACATACCAAACTCAACCCCTACTTTCACCCTTTTGGGGGAGGACTTTCGAAAAATCCAAAAATACGTATTTCATCATTTATTTCTAAGAGTAGTTTTTTTAGAAAATCCGAAAATACGTTTCTTGTTGTTTGTTTTGAGGAGTATTTTTACAAAGTTTGGAATTGATACACCCAAAAATGAAGGTTTTCCATATGTACCAAACTGAACCCCAACTTTCACCCTTTTAGGGGACGATTTTCGAAAAGTTCAAAAACACGTATCTCATCATTTATTTCTAAGAGTAGGTATTTGTGAGAAGTTTCACGTTGATAGAATAAAAAAAAAACAACACGTCCCCATACAAACTCCAATCCCATGTTTCAACCATTTAGGGGGTTTTTTTGAAAAATACAGAAATACGTATCTTGTTGTTTCTTTTGAGGAGTATTTTTACAAAGTTTGGAATTGATACACCCAAAAATTAAGGGTACACATCAAACTTAACCCCTACTTTTACACCTTTAGGGGTCGATTTTAGAAAAATTCAAACATACGCATCTCATCATTTATTTCTAAGAGTATTTGTGTCAAGTTTCAACTTGATAGACGTAAAAACCAACACGTCTCCATACAAACTTCATCCCCCTGTTTCAACCCCTTAGTGGGTTTTTTTTGGAAAATCCAGAATCGAGTGTCTTTTTTTTTTGTTTTGAGGAGTATTTTAACAATGTTTCGAATTGATACACCCAAAAATGAAGGTTTTCCATACATACCAAACTCAACCCCCACTTTCACACCTTTAAGGGACGATTTTCGAAAAATCCAAAAACACGTATCTCATTATTTATTTCTAAGAGTATTTGTGTCAAGTTTCAACTTGATAGACGTAAACAACAACACGTCTCCATACAAACTCCATCCCCCTGTTTCAACCCCTTAGAGGGGTTTTTTTGGTAAATCCAGAATCGTGTGTCTTGTTATTTGTTTTGAGGAGTATTTTAACAATGTTTAGAATTGATACACCCAAAAATGAAGGTTTTGCATACAAACTCTCAACCCCTTTTTCACCCCCTTAAAGGTTGAATTTCGAAAATTCCTTTCTTATTCCTAGTCTACGTCTTCAAAATAATATATGTAAAAAAAAATCAGCTTTCTAGGTGTAAGGGTTTAGGCTGGGCGTTGATGAGTCAGTGAGTCAGGACTTCTCTCTTTATATATAGATAGAAGATTGATTGATTGATTGATTGATTTACTTTAATGATGGGAGTGCAGATTTCGAGAAGTATAATAATATAATAATAATATTACTTTTATAAACATACTGTAAAAAACCTAACATAAGACCTAAAATAAATAAAGAGTATAATAATAATATAATCTCACGCCTTTGATCCCCAAGGGGGTAGGCAGAGGTATTGCATTACAGGATATACCCACATTTCACGAGATATATTGGACCCCTAAACGTGATAAGTGGTGAGCCCATCTATCATCATCATCATCTAGTAACATTAAACACGAATTTGATAATAATAATAATATAATCTCACGCCTTTCATCCCCGAGGGGGTAGGCAGAGGTATTCCATTACTGGATATACCCACATTTCACGAGATACATTGGACCCCTAAACGTGATAGGTGGTGAGCCCATCGACGAATTTGATACTTAATAATAAATTAAACTTGGCTGGACACGCTGCCGATGCCGCCGCCCGCGCCGTGTCTAGGTAACGAATATCGATATATTGCGATAGAAAATATAGAGAATATATTTTAATATATCAATATATTTTTTCCTTCCCAATAATTCATTTGACATTGACATTTCATTTCCCATATTTTTCATTTGGTGTTTACGTCTGTGTTGTTTAAAATTTGTCGCTGTGTGATAAATGTTAATTTGCTTTTTCCTCGCAAATGTGTTGAAAAACGTCGTCGAATATACTTATAAGAAATAAATATATAGATATATTATGTAAGGCGCAGTACGGAGGAACACTGACTTCCATAATAGGTACTACAGATTTATTCTAGTTTGGAAGTCAGAAGTTTTATCTAAATTGTTTATAGGTGTACTCAATGCCCTGTGTACTTTGTTTGTTGTACAAATCGTTGTAAATTAATTATTAATAGTGTTAAAAGTTATCAAGATGATAACGATTAAGCCGGAATTATACCAAAATTGTAACAGTATACCAAAAAAAGACACAATGGTGTGTTTAGAAAAAAATGCAAAGAAAATCAAATGGAACTCGGATGATGCAATAATAGATATCGGATGTGGCGATGGAGGTACAACTGGAGTTTTATTGAAAGAATATATACCAAATTTTAAGAAATTGGTGGGATGTGACAAAAGTGAATCGATGGTGAATTTTGCAAATAAAACTCACACCAATCAACAAACTTCATTCATTCTCTTGGATATAGAGAGAGAACTCCCTGAGGACCTGAATGGCACTTTTAATCATGCATTTTCGTTTTTTGTGCAACATTTGGTCCGGGATCTTAAGTAAGTTAAAATAGGCCGAACTGTACAATATGTGACATAGAGTTTATACTTCATATTTTCTTTGTAGATAGAGGTGTATAAGAGGGATTATTTACCAAAATATCAAAGAGCAAAATGCAATAGTTTTCAAAATAAATTTTGTTGAAATTACACTACACCAGCATTGCCAGACCCGATCAGAACTTTTGCCCACACAGGTGGTTAAAATGGTCCTTTCCGACACTAAATCGCCCATAAAATGTTAAAAACTTAAACCAATAACTACATTTAGGGGAATCTGTTGTTGACAGATAGAGAGAATGATGGACAGGGATCCTATAAAGGTTTCTTTTTTCCTTAAAGGTATTATGAAATTTTTACAGCTTTGCCTTTTCAAACATCTACAATCTCCTAACAGAGGGTGGTGACTGTCTGCAGCTTTTCTTCGATAGAATGCCAGTTTATGATGTATTTGAGACTCTATCCGGCCGCAGCAAATGGAGTCCATATCTCAGTGACATTCAAAACTTTTTGCCAGTCTACTACAATTCCAAGGTATGCAACTCTTAACAGGGATCTGCTCTATTAAATTTACGAAAAAAAAACACAAAGACAAAACAAATACCTATAAGAATGAACTAAAACTAAGTAATGATATCATAGGACCTAGTACTTCACACAGAGTGTCGCTGAAGATGTCGATATTGCTGTAGTTCAAGAGTTTTTAAATTAAATATATCTATGTATATTTTAGTACAGGTGTCTAAAAATATGTAATAAAAAAAATTTTACCAGAAAACAGGAAATTAATAAATAATAATGTTTTACAGGACCCAATAAAACTGTTTAGAGAAATCATGGAAAAAACAGGATTCAAGAATGTAGAAGTGACACGCATAGATACTAACTTCGCCTTCCAAAGGGAAGAAGATTTCAAAAGTAGGTGATTAATTCTAGCATTTTTTAAAATTAGAAATATAGGTAGATAGGTATTTTTATCGATTTTGTGATGAAATGTAAACAAGCCACTAATTTGACTAATTATTATAAAAACAAGTGTTTGTTTTTTTTTCTTTTTTGTATCACAAAAGAGATCAGAATTAAAAAACTTGGAAATATTAAAGTTTTTTGTTTAATTTCAGAGTTAATCGAGGCACTGAATCCTTTCAAAATGCCATCAGACCTTCAAGAAGAATTCTGGACAGACTTTGTCAACGTAGCCAAAGAAATGAAAGCTATAAATACAGACAGCGGAGTGGTATTGAAGTACTCGCTTATAGAAACGTATGGCACAAAATGAGACTTGAGAGAAATTTCATGGGTTTGTTAGCAGTTGTGTAGAAGCATGGACTGTATTTGTTATGGTTTGGGGCTGATTTGGTGGCGGATAAAATAATATTATTCAAAGAGCACTTGATACAAATGAAGGGAAGAAAGTTGCCAGTATGTAAATTATAATAAAAAAAAATTTTTTAGTGGACAGGTGGTGAGCCCATCGCCGGACTGGGATCAATAGGGTAATCATTCTTTAAAAAGCTTATCATTTTACAAAACAATAAATAAAAAAATCTCGCTCCTTTTATCCCCGAGGGGGTAGGCAGAGGTCCATTTCTGGATATACCCACTTTTCACGAGATATTCTTTGGACCCCTATGTTAGGGGGTTTGATTTCCGCACTTAGTCCTTAAAGCGGACCATTGTGCGTGAGCCTCTGGACCACTAAACGTGATAGGTAGCCCATCGCCGGACCGGGTCTTTTACACATGTCTTAGAATTAATTCTGGGACCTGTGGGTTTCCTTACGATGTTTTCCTTCACCGTCGAGCTAGTGATAAGTAGGTACGTAAGTTTTTGAAAACAATAAAAGTGATGTATTCTACTATTGTATGACTATGATGTCCCAGTACTCAGTTCATAATAGTAAATTTTCATGTTGATACTTGGACAGATCATAAAAAGTTACTCAGTCAAAAAAACATATCGTCCCTTAGCTTACAAAAATTAAAAATCAAGTTAAAAATTGGCGGTTTTCGCTTTCCAATGCCTTTAGATGGAGCTACTCATTGCGCGTCTAACCATTGATCACGTGATATAGATTTCAGCCAATCAGAAGACGGAAATGTAGTGACCGGCTCAAGTCGGTTCGCCTCTCAATATACCGCAATTTTTTTCGTCTCCTGTAAAGTTGGTAAAAATGACTTATGCGGTGTTGTTAGCTAAGGGACGATATTGGAACTTGTGGAAAAATAAAACGAAAATTTGTGACAAATAATAAAATTTACTAAGAGACAAAATATAAATATTATTTACAACCTCTCCTTCGCTCGCCGCGGGCAGCACAACCCGACTTTGGAAGACCCTTTGCACTTGCATCCGATTTTCAACCTTCGGGCTTCGACAATAAGGAACTTGCCGTGACATACACAGTCCTGTCACAGAAACTGAACAAATTAAGACTGTTTTACGGTTCCTTGTCGAATCAGATAAAAAATATTGTTTTCTCAAAATTACATATTTCTCAAAATGTCACATTTCTCAAAATGTTATATTTCTCACACATCTCATTCATTGTAAATCATTTAAATTTTAAGGCGTTTATTTTTCCATCAATCGCCAATGTCAGGGTTAGAAATAACATATTCTTTTCTGATTGATCAGTCATTGTAAAATCAGTTATCAAAGAACCCGTGTAGTAACGTAATGCAGTCACAATACGATTATCTAGTGGTGGGACGCCGATGCTTGACTGGTATTTTTCAAACTACATAATTTAACGAATTTGATTCGCAAATGTGACATTAGGATTTAGGAAAAAAAAAAATTTGAGAAATAGCATTTTGAGAAATAACATTTTGCGACTGCGACATTATGCGTCGGAATTATATTTACGGAATGTACCTATGTGTGTACCTGTCTATCTATGACATCCTGCATCTTATCTATATCTTGGAGTGTGTTAATGGAATAGACAGACATGGACATGTCCTAACTTTGTGTGACAGAACTTTACAAATCACATACACACTATAAAAAATTGTGTACACACTCAAAACGTATTCCACAGCTATAAATTCGTAACTTAGCCTCTAACTTAGTGGTAACTTAAAACAAACTTAACACCTTTTGACACAAATAAAAAAATAGATTTGTAATTTTATAAGTATTTTTATAGAGCTTTGAGAAATTAGTTTAAAAAATATATGATTGAGACAACACAACCCTAGCATGAAATAAAAATATAATATATATATTCATGAAAAGTGCTATCAACCTTTTTTATACAATTTATGAGGGCGCTGCGATTGCCAAAATGTCTGTAATACGTATAAAATGAGCTGTAATTTAAAAAACATAAAAAAACTGTGAAACTTACTTTTAAAATGTCATGTTTGACATTTAAAATGTCAGCTTGACATAAAACATTTTTTTGAAAGCACAGTGAACGTAATCTATTAGGCTGTTTACAGTTGTAGCGGAAACCGGCACTCAATTCGATTGCAGTATTCCATTCCTCTAATATGTAATAAATAACTTTTGATAGGTCGTGAGCTGATAACCGGACTGATTGCTGTTGCATATACTTCGAAACCAACATCTTCCGCAATGTTTTAAATTAGAATGACATATACATGCACTTCAACTTTACTTTTTGGTTATAGCTATTGTTACAAGTGCAATTTTATTTTACTCTGAGAACAAGACAGCCAATAATAGATTTCGTCCACTGTGACCATAGACAGAGAGAATTAATACCAGTACAAAATTGACCTTTCTAGACAGAGACAAAGCGAGTATGCGGCGAATACCTGTCTCTTTTCTGTAGGTCTGTAAAAACAGATGGGCCAATCAAAATTATAGAAAGAGACAACTATTGGCCGCACGTTCGCTTTATCTCTCTCTTGCCCGCATTTACTTAACAGCTAGGAATGATCTTTTATGTCTATGACTGTGACAGTTAGATATGTCAGTTTGACATTGACACATTTTGACAGCTCAATCGGATCCACACTTTGGGGTCGAGGTCGCAGCCGCGGCACGAACCAACTCTCTTAGAAGAATTTCTTTGCTTGTGCTTCTTTCCTTTCTCTGTGGACAGACAGACATCATTTCATATTTTAGTATAAATATTTTATAACGGCAAACGTGACGTCAAGTATGTGTAAATGATTTTGACTAGAGAGTGAGCTAGTAGGAAAGAATTGAGCGCGCTGATGTTAGATAGTAAAATATATTTTACAAACATTTTTTTATTTAAAAGCAAAGAACAGTGAGCCTTGCGGTTGAAGAGCCTGCTTGACATGATGAAAATCAGTGAGGCTCGGGTTCGAATCCTACCATGTACCAATGACTTTTTCAAAAACATATGTAAATTTATCACTAGCTCGACGGTGAAGGAAAACATCGTGAGGAAACCCGCCGGTCCCAGAATTAATTCTGAGGCATGTGTAAATAGACCCGGTCCGGCGATGGGCTCACCACCTATCACGTTTAGGGGTCCAATATATCTCGTGAAATGTGGGTATATCCAGTAATGGAATACATCTGCCTACCCCCTCG
Organism: Ethmia dodecea; assembly: GCA_963855545.1. Classification (NCBI taxonomy): domain Eukaryota; kingdom Metazoa; phylum Arthropoda; class Insecta; order Lepidoptera; family Depressariidae; genus Ethmia; species Ethmia dodecea. Next base: position 269,126 of record OY979463.1, on the reverse strand, counting down.
GGGATAAAAGGCGTGAGATTACTAATTCATTTAATTAAAATGAATTAATTATAGAAAATATTTTTTATCATTTATTATATTACAGTTTATTTTCAGTCCCAATCTTCAAATTGAAATAGTTTTCGATAAATCGGAAAATACCCTGTTTTAGTGATCGCACATGAAGCTTTACACTTGTAGTGCGAGTCTGACCTCTAAGGCGATTGTAATAAGGACGTTAGTCCAATGTGCTCTTGACCGTATACCGTATTAGTAAATGTGCCATCTCACTTGTATAGCGCGTAGAAGAACATGAGCCCCAGCTGTCCGGCGGCCACGAGGAGGAGAGTCCAGAGGCCTGCGCAGGAGGGGCAGGACACCTGCATCTGCGCCTGCGCAGCCGGAGGGGGCGCTCCGGATGATATCCTGGACAAGATATTACAATAATAATAGGATATGTGAGAAAGTGCCAGATTCTCAAAAAGGGTGTAGATTGAGCAATGGATTTTCATATACTTTCTCCTCCACCCGCGTATTTCGTACGTAAAAATGACGTACTTCCTGGCAGGTTTTTAAAAAGGTACAAAGTGATTTTGATTGAGTAATTACAAGGTCATTGCAACGAAGAAAATAAGCGGGACAAGAAACTCCTCACTACATTATTCTTTTTAAATACATATTCATTAATATTTTGTATGTATATCAAATACAAACAAAAAATTCAATAGTCTAATAACAAGGCACTCTAAACTCGTCCATAAAGATTGGGTAAACAGCAGCCCATCCCCACCGACGAGTTCATACTTAATACTAAATTGGGTTAAACAATTTGATTATTATTCATTCTTTTTTCTTCTCTCCATTTCTATATTGCCACACCTCACCCCACCCACTCCCACTTACCTCCCAACCACTCCCAGCAACTCGTGGAGATGGGCTGCTGCTTACATTTACCAAACCTCCATGGTCGAGTTTAGAGAGACTATTGACATTTCTAAGTGTACTTTTTGTACCTACAGAAAATAAATGAATTTTTCTCCCACCCACTCCCACTTATCTCCCACCCACTCCCACATTTCTCCCACTTCTCCCACCCACTCCCACCTCTCCCAAATAAACCTTACCTCTGGGCAACCCCGGCAACGGTCTGCTTGACCTGGTTCAGGCTGTCCCTCACTTCGGCGATCAGCTGGGGACTGGCCCCCGCCCCCCCCGCCGCGCCCCCCGCTGCTAGCACGGTGTCTGTCTTACGGGACACCTCGATTATGAACCCTCTGGAATGGTTATAAAGGCGATATTTGAATGACATTTCAAAGGAACCAAGGACAAGCTTAAAGGAAGGATCCTTTTGGTAGACAACAAAGTTTCATACACAGTTATTTAGTCTCAAACTAGGCAGAGCTTAAACTCAATAATAAATAATCTCACGCCTTTTATCCCCGAACGGATAGGCAGAGGTATTCCATTACTGGAAATACCCTCCTTTCACCAGTACTCATATTCTAAACGTGATAGGTGGTGAGCCAATTTTACCATCAGTTTTTTCCTATACCTGTCAGATTTCCCATCAGTTTTTCGAATGTCAAAATGTTTTCATCAGTTTCTTCAGATTTGTCAGTAAGTTTTTCGAACATCTGTCAGTTTTCCTAAGTTCTTTTCAGTGTCAGTCTGTTGTTTAAATTTTTGACAATTATCCTATTAGTTTTCCAATTTTTCACAGATTTCCCGCCATTTTTTAAAAGTTTACAATGGAACTTGCACTAAAATTATATTGATAAATTATCTTAACAATTAAATAACGATAGTTGCTAAAAGTGCAATGCTGAATAAAATATTATAAGTTATGATTTTTTCGCAAAATATTTGAATTCTAAGTAACGCTATAGGAGACGTAATTTGAAACACTAATCAGAGACGAGTGACGTCACTCCATCGCAAAGCGAAAAAGAGGTAAGGAAATACTTGTATGTTTGAAACGAATAAACTTCGAAACTGCTGGATCGATTTCAAAAATTCTTTCACCTATACAATTAAATAAAAGTGAAAATATATAATTTCTGTAATAAATAATATATTCACGCGCCATGAAAAGTTTATTTCATAAGATGAGGAGTAACGTCACCCCAAACCGGTAGGCGTTTACGCCCGAACTTTGAAACGTCAATTTTTGATTTGCAATAAATAAACTACTTGTGCATATTTTAACTTTTTTTTTATTTTGGTATCTTTATGTAATCCTAAAATCTTTAAGATAAATTAAAAACAAAATTTTATGCAAGTTCCCCATTGTTTTCATCTATATTATCTTCAGTTCAACCGTCAGTTTTCCAAATCAATGCCTGTAGAGGAAACAACGAAAGTAACAGTAAATTCCTTCACTTGAGCTCCGCGATGGTGTTGATCATGATCTGGTTGTTGGTCACCAGCGCGTCCCAGTCGTGTCGGCCGATCGGAAGAGCCGGCATCTGCGCACACGCATACCATATACAGGATGTCCCAGAAGTCAACGATAAGCCGAAAACCAGCGATAAGCCTAGTCATGAGGGTAATCAGAAAAATATAAAAAAAAATCTATGTTCTTTTTTCAAAATGTTATGAAGGTTTAAAAAAAATCCTAAAAAACGGACACCCTGTAATGAACTTTCTTTTACCGTGACTGTAAATATTAACTTTTTGAATATTTTTTTTCTGTAATGCTATAACGAATAGCCGTGCTACAATTTACAATAAATAAAAATGACATAACTGCCTCATTTTTAAGTAAAAAGTTAAATTTGTTGCAGTAAACATGCAAGCTGTGGAAGAAGATCATCACTGCTTTTAGGTACTCCAAGGCTTTCCTCAATTCCACGTACGGATATACTTGGATCTTTTTCCACAGCTTGCATGATGACTTCGTCCTCGTAGGGCAAGAGGGGCCTTCCTTCACCAGCCATATGATCAGGGAATCGACCTTCGGATAATGATCGATGCAGATTAATAAAAACTCGGTAATCAGGATGACGCTCTAAGTTTGGGTATCTCTCGCGATACACCCTAGCTGCAGCATTGGCGTTACATAAGCATTCTCCGTAAATAAGATGCATGTTGGCGTACTCCTGTACGGTATGTCTATTTGGCATGATAACTTCAGTTTACGAACTCGTAATTACACGCAAATACAATCTAAGCAACAGACTCCAGAATCTTTACTTCTGGGACAGATGGATTTAAATCAAAGCCATCAAACAAATGACATAAACAAAAGATGTACGAATGAAAAATCCCTGTTAGGTTCTCTTTGCAAAATTATGAGTCCGTCTCCATTCAAAAAGATTTTAACCTGGATTTACCTTAGAAGGTTGCGTTACCAACATTTCACCTCATTAAATTAGATTGGCATAGAATCCGGATTCATCGAGAAAAAAAATTTTCATGCCTCAACTATAACAAAACCTAGCATGTGTTATACCATTTTAGAATTTAGACTAAATGCGTCAACTTTTAAGTATACTTGCCAAAATAGTAGCCATACATTTTTTTTACAGTACAGCTGGTTTAAGTTGGTTGATGAAATTATTTAGAATTCAATGTTGGAAACAAATTTAACTTTTTACTTAAAAATGAGGCAGTTATGTCATTTTTTTTATTGTAAATTGTAGCACGGCTATTCGTTATAGCATTACAGAAAAAAAATATTCAAAAAGTTAATATTTACAGTCACGGTAAAAGAAAGTTCATTACAGGGTGTCCGTTTTTTAGGATTTTTTTTAAACCTTCATAACATTTTGAAAAAAGAACATAGATTTTTTTTTATATTTTTCTGATTACCCTCATGACTAGGCTTATCGCTGGTTTTCGGCTTATCGTTGACTTCTGGGACACCTGTATAACTAGAGAAATCACATTTCGAACTCAACATATAACAGTTAATTATTGTGTGCGTTAATTTACGCAAAATTACTAAAAACTTCATTTTGAAATATATAGTATTTTTTTTATTTTGTACACAACCTTCCAAACTAACTCACAGTTTTGAAAACAAGCTGTATATTTTGTATTCAAGTGGGTCCTGTCATTTGACAAAAAACAAATTACAAATTTTCACAGTAAAAAAAATATATTTTTACAAGATTACGTTTCATGAATTTATGTTTATATAAACTATCTACTATATAAAAATAAGTCGGGTTTTCCTTCCTGACGATTTAACTCGAGAACGGCCGGACCGATTTTGATGAAACTTTTTGTGTGGGTTCGAGTGGGTCCAGGGATGGTTTATAGCAAAGAAAATTCAGCATTGCACCCGTGCGAAGCCGGGGCGGGTCGCTAGTTGTTTATAAATAACTCATTCGACAAATAAACACACACAATATGTTAATAGCTAAAACATCTCAAATCATAAAACACTTTTGACAAAATACATTGCTTGGTAATTACTATGTAAGTAAGTATGGACCTATGAGTCTATAGGCCTATAGGTCTGAGAGGATGGCCCTACGAGCCTATAGGCCTGTGAGTGCATGGGCCACTGGGCCTATAGATCTATAACCTCACCTGCGCGGGCGCCTGTCCCGGCGCCACGGGCTGCCCTTGAGCGTGGCTGTACACGGCCGTCAGCATCGACAAAGAGTTCATCTGCTTGCCGATAACCTGCAAATGGGGGACTTTTGATTAAACATCTTCAAAATTTTTTTTTTTTTATTTTTATCACCAACAGCTTCCTGGCTACCGTGGCGGGGAAGCTGTGTACGATACAACGCTCGTACATGCTAAATTTGCTTACTTGCATGAAAACTATTTGACCTAAAACAGTCGTAACAAAATCGACTTTACGCTCAGTCCTGTTGACTAACATCAAAACTAATACGAACTCAAATAGTCCAATTCATAACATTTAAAATAAACATTATTATAACAACAAAGTGGTTTGGTGTGTACTCTATAACATCTTAACAACTAGATTACCGTCAACGGCGGAATATCTACAACAAGCTGGGTTCTCCCATACTGGGGCACTGGATGAAGATACACGTAATGTCTGCAGCCGGTGTCTCGGGTGGGAGAACTTATTCATGAAGATAATATTATGTGTATGTATACTAGGTACTAACATAGTTAATAAGATCATTGTTATTAACAATTGGGTAGTTGACAGCATCGAAATTAAATTGCGAGTAGTCATACATTAAAAAGATTATCCCAAAACACCTCAAAATATGTATTTCGATTTTCAATTTACAATTATAGCAAATTTATAAATAATAAAACAATCAAAAAAAGTGCTGCAATTGAGTACTACAAACTATGACGTCACGGTTTGCTATTTCAGTACATTTTCCATAGTAAAATTTCGTTTTGACAGATCGTAAAAAGTAACTGATTTGACTAGGTAGGACACAACCCTATTATGGAACAAATAGTCTGAAATAAATGTTATTAAATTTAATTTATATTACATTTTTTTATTGTTTTATTTTAAGATTTTTTGATGAGATATCCCATTTCCGAAAACACCCGCTCTTTATCTATTTTTTGGACACCCAAAGGGAAGCACATTTTAAAAAAAAGTTATAATCTGTTACTGTTTCAGCCGCTCCTTGCGTTGCAGCTCGTTAGTTAGAAGGTAGAAGTTCAATCAGAATCACTGCACTTAGTTAATCGTTTATTTACCCCGTTCAAGTTACGTAAGATTTGAGCCTTGTCCGTCCGCCTGTGCGCTACCGTCCGTTTTTTGGGTCAAGACTGATATTTTATGTAAATACGTGTAATTCGTCGCGTTAGCTAAACCACACATAAATGGAAGATTCCGTACAGTTAGGAAAATACTCCCCGAACTTTACAAAAGGTGTTCCAGAGAATTTACTGTAAAGCTGCCTGTATAAACTCCATTTACACACGGCTACTTTCACCCAAGCTAGGCAAAGTTTGATGAAGTTTCGTATTCAGATACAGCTATGCATTTTAAATTCAAAGTTATATTTCTTGTAAAAACGCAATTTTGATACGCCGTCTTACCGACAGATGGCGTTAGCAACACTGGTATTGGAACGAGCTCTGTCTCCCACGCACTACTATTTTACCTAATCTGTAAGGCCACTCAGATTGCCCATAATAATAATAATACAATAACTTTATTCAGGCAACTTACACCCTATACTATAGGGCCTATAGTGTTAGTAACAATGTCATTATTCTGTTAGTAATAAATAACAAGGCTATGAGTTCGATTCTGCTTTACAGAGACTAAACTTATTTTAGTTTACTCGTCATTTTCTTTTTCCTAGAGAAGAAAAGAGACGAGACATATTTAGTCCTGTCAACTACAGCATTTCATAACATGTTTGGTGCATAAGTAATACAGCCTCTGACAGGACTAAATTTGGTAGGTTATCTTCTATCCCTTTTCTTTTTTTGAGGTAAGACAAAGACAGGACTAAATCATGTTTAGTCGGTGTAAAGCAGGATCGAACCCTATGTGGTTCAACTGGGCAAAGTCCTTACCTCATCGACCTTCTTGTTGAGGTCCCTCAACACGTCGTGTATCTGACCCTGCCCTTGGAAGATCTGTCTCAGCTCCCTTTGCCCGTCAGACTCGAACCAGTCGTCGAACTCGCCCTCCTTGTCGCGCACCTGGGGGTAGACAGAGACGTAAGTAACAACTCTTTATTGACGTGATATCGTCTTTTAGCACGACTAAGTGTCACGTTTCGCCGGAGCCGAGCGTGCGAGAGCGGAACAAGCGATAGAGAGGCACGATCGGCCTAAGCGTTCGTTGTGACGCATCTATCTCTCTTCCACTCCAGTATGAAATTTTTCATCAATGTTTTGTTATGAGGTTATCTAATTTTTTTTGAACATATAATCTCAGGCCTTTTATCCCCTCGGGGGTAGGCATAGGTATTCCATTTATGGAAATACCCACTTTTCACGACAATATTCGACCTAAACGTGATAGGTGGTGAGCCCATCGCCGAACCGGGTCTCAGAATTTCCTCACGATATTTTCCTTCACCGTCGAGCTAGTGATAAATATATAATACTAGCAGCGCCCCGCGGTTTCACCCGCGTAGTTCCTGTTCCCGTGGGAATATCGGAATAAAAAGGATCCTATGTCCGTCTCCTGGTTCTAAGCTACCTCCCCACCAACTTTCAGCCAAATCGGTTCAGCCGTTCTTGAGTTATAAATAGTGTAACAAACACGACTTTCTTTTATACATACAAGGTGACTTTTTTTACCGTCTGGAAAAAAATGTGGCGTGATAGGTAAGTGATAGATTCATTTGGCAATGTTACTTAAAAAGAATTTTTTTTCTCAAATATTTTTTTTCTTTCTTAAACTAATATACATTACTCAATTGTAGTCAATAATTGACAACATTACATTTACAAAAAGTATTTTTTTTATTGTTTAGATGGAAAATAGACATCAAAAGACTCGACACGTATTTTTTTATTTTTCTCTTAAGTTTCTGTAAGTATTTTTAATTTAATTTTTTAAACGAGCTCATTCTAAAACGACGTAAGTGCATACGTAGGACTTTTGTGGGTGTTATTGTCATTGCCTCTACTACAAAAAAAGGTATGTCAGGTGACATTTGAAATCACTACTACTACTGTCAAATCAAATCTTGGAGGTGGGGGGCTTTTTGGCGGGAATCCGAAGAAGGACGTCATGTTTTTTGTAAAATTTTCGTTTTGCCGTATATTTTGGGCTTTAGTTCATAATAGTGATAGTATATTATGTGGTAAATGTCCGTGATAGTGTGCAGTGAATTGAAAATTCGATAAAATACGTGCGATGGACTTTTTTGAATTACCTCAAGAAGCCTCTTTAAAATCTTCAGTAAAAGTGCACTATCGCTTTACTGTTGATAACCAAGTGAGAAACTTAAGTATTTTTGTGCATAGCTCTGAAGCAGAGCTGAAAATCTTGAATTTCGTATCGTGTTTAGTGCTGATGGCTCAAAATGCCAATGCCTTAACATAAGAAAAAAAAAAAAATTGGAGGTGGGGGGTGGGGCTTTTTGGCGGGAATCCGAAGAGGGACGTCATGTTTTTTGTTTAATTTTCATTTTGCTGTGTATTTCGGGTTTTGACTCATAATAGTGATAGTTTATTATGTGGCAAGTGTCCGTGAAAGTGTGCAGTGAATGGGAAATTCGATAAAATGCGAGATATGGACATTTTTGGATTGCCTCAAAAAGTCACAATAAAGTCGTCAGTAAAAGTGCTATCATTTTACTGATAACCAAGTTAGGGCACGTTGGGGTTGTAGAGGGTGTTAAAGACACTGTATTTTTGTGCATGGACTCTGAAGCTGAGCCATTTACATAAGGATATCATTAACTAATGACGAGGCTGCATGGCGTAATGCCTTTGCCTACCCTGTAAGGGGTGAAACAACAAAAAAAAAAAATCTTGGAGGTTAAGTTTGTTGATCAATTGTTCAGGCTTTTTGGCGGGAATCCGAAGAAGGACGTCATGTTTTTTGTAAAATTTTCGTTTTGCCGTATATTTTGAGCTTTAGTTCATAATAGTGATAGTGTAATATGTGGTAAATGTCCGTGATAGTGTGCAGTGAATTGAAAATTCGATAAAATACGTGCGATGGACTTTTTCGAATTACCTCAAGAAGCCTCTTTAAAATCTTCAGTAAAAGTGCACTATCGCTTTACTGTTGATAACCAAGTGACATTTCAATAGCTCTGAAGCAGAGCTGAAAATCTGGAATTTCGTATCGTGTTTAGTGCTGATGGCTCAAAATGCCAATGCCTTAAAATAAGAAAAAGAAAAAAAAAGAAGTCAATTGTTCAAGTTGTTTGTATTTGTTTTCATAGCTAAATACGCTTATTTCCATTGAAAAACATGAAAGTTATTCTACGGCAGACAGCCGTAATCTACCTTAAGTAGATTTTATGATGATAAGCAACATATGCACGAAAATCACAACTTTAACGTCGCAGAAAGTCTTGGTTCAAAAATGCTCATTTCGTCTAAAGACGCTTACGTGGAATCTGCTGTAGATTGGTGCAAGTAACAAGACAAAATGGCATTTGTACAGTTAAGTGTCGTATAACATCAGAGCACAGAGTTCGTTCGAAACCATACACTGCGACCGCTGTTATTAACAAGACTGAAGAGACTATTGTAGACGCTAAATGTGAGCACTGTCCAGCAATTCACGGCTGATGTAAACACACGATTTGTTTCTTGATGTGGTTGATAAAACTATGAATGAGAAAACCATGAAACCAAGAAATAAAACACTGTTATGTACAATTATTTGTTTATTATTGGTTGGTGTTAATGATGTCCTCAGCCTACTTATTATTATAAATAGGAAAGTCTAGATGTATGGATGAATGTTTGTCCGGGATGAACATGAAAACCGCTGAACCGATTTAAATGAAAAATGCCTGTAAAATGGGCAATATTTGATCATATAATATACGCCACAATGTAAATGTCGAACTTACAAAAATATCACTATTTTTATGATTATCATAATATGCAATGAACATACATGACACTTTTTTTTCAAGATATTCAATTACCACATATAATTCTTTTGATAGTCTTATATAAGTCTTAGGCTTCTTTTTAATTAAATTTAACATAAATTCTGTCCCCGCTAATTCTTTTTTAAGAGGCAAAACATTCACTGAACTTTCTGTTTCTGAATATTCCATTGTGCTACCAACAACTGAAGGTGTCTAGTCCTCGGAGACATCTTCTGCGTATAATTCTTCACTTTTGTTCTTCTGGTACAGCAGCGTCTTAGGTATTATTTAAACAAAAGTAGTTCCAATACATTGATCAGCTGTTTTAGGTGTTACTTGTAGGTATATACCTATGTATTTTGTGTTTCAGGTTGACAGATAGTGCTTTTATTTAATTTGACCTTCTGCAATGAGAAACTTGTGCTGGCAATTTTTTCTGCTCCCCCATGCGATAATGCAATATTTCTCAGATTTGGAACATCGAGCTTCAATTTTCTGAATGCATTAAGTATTTGATTTCATTGGTCATAATTCACCAGGTCCTTTTCTACCTACAATAGAAAGTGAAATTTAAGTTATCAAAGTACAATACTAGGTTATGAGATCTCTGATGGTGATCACTACTATAGAATTTATGATACCTAATACTTACACATATATGAACCTCACATTATAAAGTGCTCCTTTTGGAACATTCTGTTTGCCCACAGCAACACATATTTCATGTGCTCAGAAACACGGAAGAAATGTTTTTCGCGTGTAGTAGGTAAAAACTTTATTCTTGCATTTGGGCTCAAAACAAGAGCCAATCTCCTCTTGTTTTCCATCCCGACAAAACGTTTGTCGACCTGAATCTACATTCATTTTGTTTGCAGTGTTAAAATGCACTCTTCAACTAAGAAAAAAATCTCAAGTAAAACGTAAACAATGTATTTTGAGGTTATCCTAGGGATGTAAAAAATAATCAATTTTTAAAATAATCGATTATTTTTTTTGAAATAATTGATTTTTAATAATCGATTTTTAAATAAAAATAATCGATTTTTAATTAATCGATTATATAAATTACGCATTATAAACAGCGCCATCTATGCGGTGGATGAACCTTAACGTTGACGTTAAGCTTTTTTACTTATCGTTTTATTTTATTTTAATACTACAAGTACTCTTATATTTATTATTTTTCGTCTTTTGACTGTTTAAACTTAAAAAATAAAAAAAGATTTGTTTTTTATTTTAGTTTTTGAGACCATAACGTAGTAGTTTAGTTTTTTGATTCTCGTTTTAAGTATTTTATTTTAATACTAGGCAAATGTAAAAGAGGACTGGACATTTGTGATACTAATTATTTTTTATTATTTTATTGTTTAAATTTGAAGTTTATCGAAATTTTATGTTGTTATTTATAATCTCACGCCTTTCATCCCCGATGGGGTAGGCAGAGATATTCCATTAATGGATATACCCACATTTCACGAGATACATTGGACCCCTAAACGTGATAGGTGGTGAGCCCATTGCCGGACCAGGGGATCGATTTTTAAATCTCACCAAGTGACTAATTCTCACCGATGTGAGTGATTTCCGAAAGTTCGTATTTTTGAAACTCATCGGTGACTTACATTTGTCATACCTATGATATCGATTTACGAGTGCCCCTACCCACTCGTAATTGAAATCACCATGCGATTGTTTTTGACAGTTGACGTATGTGACATCTGCCAAAAGTGCCAAAGTATGTTTTTTGGAAGAATTAGCAGCGGGGCTCGATTGTAATATTTTGTGATTGCGACGATTTATTGAAAACAGCGTGTGACTTTCAAAAATACGGCTTTTGGATAATGGTGATATAAAAGTCATCGGTGATAATTTTAGTCACCGGTGATTTTGATATCACCAGTGAGATTCAAAAATCGCACTCCTGGTCTATTTACACATGTCTCAGAATTAATTCTGAGACCTGCGGGTTTCCTCACAATGTTTTCCTTCACCTTCCTTCCTTTATTTTGTTGTTTCTTTATTCATATTATTTTATTTCATTTTAATCTGTTAAAATGGTACCTAATATGAATCTCTTAGGATTTTGTTATTAAAATATGAAAAGCATATTATATAGATTTTTAAATATTTATTAGAAAAAAATAGATTTTTTAGAATAATCGATTATTTTCAATATTAATCCATTTTTAAAAATCTATTAATTTTGAAGAAAGAAAAATCTATTTTTATTTAATCGATAATTTTTCTTTAATCTTACATCCTTATCCGCGTCTTTTCAAATCTGTCATATTGTATGAAAAAAAAAAGGACGGCAAAGACATAACTCTGCTAGGAATCCTGCGGTGCCCGTTTTCTGAACATTTTTTTTCATTTTGAAATATCTCATAATTTAGCGAACAATAAATTCTGAAAAAAATATATAGCTTTCAGGATGACAAAAGCCCCAAATGGTTTTGTTTTTAAAGTATGTTCACAAAAAAATTTTTTCTTGCTGAAACTAATATACATTACTCAATTGTAGTCAATAATACACACTGAGATATTTGAAATAGTATTTTAAAAAGAAACAGGCTCGTAGCTTTCATTTACGCTTAATCTACCTACAACCGCAAGCTGCTACATAGTAGTATGCGTAGTTTTCTAGATTTTGTAAATTGCATTAAACATGAGTATATTTAACAATTAATCTCGTGTATAACTTCGGCTCTAGATACCTTATACGTCATATTTTTTTCCAGACGGTAAAAAAAATCATCCAGTATATAGATTAGTGTAGACATAAGTACCTCGTCGGGGTGTTCCTTGCGGTAGTCCTCTTTCTGCTGCTCCAGCTTCCGCTGGTACTCCTGGTACTCCTGCGACAGCTTCTGCTGCTCGTCGGCGTTCACCTGCGGTGCGCCTGCGCATGTGCATGGGGTTAACTCAGGCTTGATAACGTAGGAGAGGGAAGACTAGCATTGGCGTACTTTGGGGGAGGAGGTACTTGTATTGGCGTACTTTGGGGGAGGAGATACTTGCATTGGCGTTTGGTAGGGAAGCAGGTACTAGCATGGTCGCACTTTATGGGAGGAGGTACACGCATTGGCGTACTTTAGGGGAGGAGGTACACGTATTGGCGTACTTTGCGGGAGGAAGTACTTGCATTGGCGTACTTTAGGGGAGGAGGTACACGCATTGGCGTACTTTAGGGGAGGAGGTACACGTATTGGCGTACTTTTCGGGAGGAAGTACTTGCATTGGCGTACTTTAGGGGAGGAGGTACAAGCATTGGCGTACTTTAGGGGAGGAGGTACACGCATTGGCGTACTTTGGGGGAGGAGGTACACGTATTGGCGTACTTTGGGGGAGGAAGTACTTGTATTGACGTACTTTGGGGAAGGAGGTACTAGCATGGTCGCACTTTATGGGAGGAGGTACACGCATTGACGTACTTTAGGGGAGGAGGTAGTTGCATTGGCGTTTTTTAGGGAAGGAAGTACTTGCATTGGCGCACTATATATGAGGAGGTACACGCATTGGCGTTCAGTAAGGGAAGAGGTACTTTCGTTGGCAATGTCATTGGAAGAGGGAGGGTACCTGTATTCATGATGTTCAGTGGGGGTAACTAGGTGCACGGGGGCGGCAATTGCGTGCAATTACGTGCAATTACGTACGTTACCTTTTAAGGGGAGAAGGTATTTAGGTAGCGACATTATATAAGCGAGACCATAATATATAATACGAATGTATTTTAGATTTAATCAGTGCATGTAAAGTTAGCGCGGCGAGAGCACTCATGAAAATAAACATAATCAATAATTCGCCGACGTTTCATTCCGTCACCTACAATAGACACACTCATGTGTCAAAGGTACGTGCGTCAACTTTCAGTGGGAAGGTACGTTCAATGGGGTAGGTACCTGCGTTGGTGTTCAATAGGGAAGGTATCTGCCATGAAGTAGAGGAGAAAGGACGTACGTTAGCGTTCACTAGGGGTGAAGACAAGTTCGTGCAAGTACGTACTATCAGCAAACGATAAGCCTGATACATTTGGAAGAATTGTCGCTTGGAAGCTCAAATTTTATTACCCCGACCCTAATTAGAGTTACACAATGAGAAACTAAACACCGACTAAACTAGTAACACCGTCTTTTTTTCTATTCCGATCCATTCATCGACACTAAATGGTCATAAACATGAAAGAAACACTTTTTTGTAATTGTCATTGTTACTATAAGTGAGGGCTTTGTTGCCACAGGGTGGGAAAAGATAGCTGCTCGCTAAAATGACTCTTAGGTGTATCAGGCTGAACTTTTTTCTATAGTACGTTGCCTATTAAGGGAAGAAGGTACGTGCGTCAGCGTTCAGTGGGGAGGTACTTTCAATGGGGTACCTGCGTTGGTGTTCTGAGCGTGCAGCGAGGAGGTGAGCAGGTGGATGGCGTCGTGGTCGTCGGCAAGGCCTCCCGTGGCCGCGGACAAGCCAAAGTACCCGCCAGGGGGTAGGACTACGCCTTCAGCACGGAAACACAGCTCGTAGTCCGCCTCGTTGTTCGTCATTCCTGAGGAGGTAAGATGGTCTTGGGTAATTGCCATTCCCGTGGGAACAAAGAGATTTAAATATAATAGGGCATAGAGGGGACAAAGCGAGGAAAATTTGAAGTCAAAAGTTATTCCAAGTGGAATAAGTCTAGTACAATTTCGACTGAATGACAGCTCGCGTTCATACTAGCTGACATGACGTTTAGGCGTCAAAGTTTTGTATGAAAATATTCCCAATGCCCCCTCTATGCCCTATTATATTTAAATCTTTCTGCGTGGTAATTATAGTCCATGTTGCTAGAAGAGTAAGCTTTGAATTGGTGAAAGAATTTTTAAAACCGGTTCAGTGGTTTCGGACAAATAAACCAAAAAATCTAAATCTAAAAAAAATCTTCTTTATAATTTTAGTATATACAAGTTGGGAAGTACCGTTTACACAAGGGTGAAACAGTTTTGCCTAGTTTGAAACTAATTAACTGTGTGAATTGTGTCCCACCATTTTATGACTACTTTTAACATTTAGAATAATTAAATTATCGTTTCATTTCGTTTAAAGTTCTAAACCGCGCTATCGAAATTTTCTCATGAGTTCGATCTTCCCTTATCACGATGGAGAAGCATTCCACCTCCGCTCCCCCATGCTGTGTTTGCAAGTGTGTTCACCCGCGTAGTTTCCGTTGCCGTCGGAATACGGGAATAAAATATACCCTATGTTACTCAGGGATCTTCTAGCTTTCTTTTGGCGAAAGAATTTTTTTAATCGGTCCAATCGTTTTTGAGTTTATTCGTAACATCACTACATAGTATAAAACAAAGTCGCTTTCTCTGTCCCTATATCCCTGTGTATGCTTAAATCTTTAAAACTACGCAACGGATTTTGATGGGTTTTTTTTTATTAGATAGAGTGATTCAAAAGGAAGGTTTTAGTATTAGCATTGCATCCGTGCGAAGCCGGGGCAGGTCGCTAGTACATACTATAATACAAATCTTTCCTCTTTATACTATTAGTGTAAAAGTATAGATGGATATTGTGTGTCTGTGTCTCCTCGACTGTGTCTGTGTCTCCTTGGCAGTGTCTGTGTCCTTACCGTTGTGGAAGTGAACGGTGAGAGTATTGAGGTAGTACTCGATGCGCGCGCGCGTCGGGAATGGCTTGTTCCGGAAGTCCCGAAGGCAACCCGACAACAGTTGCGTGGCGCCATCACTGGACGGGGAAACATACAACTTATACATTATTACTCTGTTTTGTGTGTATTATCTGTACATACAGTACATACATATCATAAACCGTTACGAGACTGTGTCTGTACATGAAAAAGAAATGGCGTCAAAAGAAATCATTGATGAAAAATTGCATACTGGAGTGGAAGAGAGATAGATGCGTCACAAGTCGAACGCTGAGGCGGACCGTGACACTTTTTCGTGCGAGCAGCCGGCGTTCATCACTACATAGTATAAAACAAAGTCGCTTTCTCTGTCCCTATATCCCTATGTATGCTTAAATCTTTAAAAGTACGCAACGGATTTTGATACAGTTTTTTTTAATAGATAGAGTTATTCAAGAGGAAGGTTTTCGTGTTAGCATTGCACCCGTGCGAAGCCGGGGAGGGTTGCTAGTTGATTTATAAGACGTTATCACGTCAAATACATAACATAGAACTCTTAAAGAGTAAAAAACCGACTTCAACGAATAATACTAAAAAAATACAGTCAAATTGAGAACCTCTCCCTTTTTTGGAGTCGCTTAAAAAAAACGAAATCGGTTGGCGTGATATTGAGTTATGCGTCAGAACTGGACGAAATTAAAATGGGACCAATCTGGAAGCACCAGCTTTCAAATAAAAAAAGAATTATCTAAATCAGTTCACTCAGTCGAAAGTGCTGATGAAAAAAATATTGGTCTAATTTTAATTTTGTCCACTTCTAACAACGGCATCCATGAGAAAACCATATAAGGTTGAAGTCGGTTTTCTTACTCCTTAGAATGTTATTTTTGAAGTCGGTTGCAAAATGAGATCAGTCTCACCTCTTGTGGTCGAATATCTTTGTGCCGTCGTTGACGACAGCCATGATGTACGGGTTGTTGTGCTTGTTGTCGTTGTCGAACGAGTCGAAGAGCACCCCTAGGCCGTTCCAACGGTCGCTTGACCCGAACACTTCGCCGGTGTAATCCCCCCGCTGGGATGTGTACCAGAATGCCTGTGGGGGGGGGGGGAGAGACAGTTACTAATGGGTACCAGGTTATGTTAAATAAATAATCTATTCCATTAATAGTATTCCATTTCTGGAAATACCTACTATAAAGGGAAACGTTTTAAACTGCGATAAGACTGTTATACTTGTACTCATATAATTGTTAATTTGCTGTTGGTAATCCAAATAAAATAAAATAAATAAGTTTTCTTCACTAAAGTTCTGACTCTAAGTTCTGTTAAGAGGTGAAGTGTGAGGAGATAAATAAAATTCAATAGTTCACTAAAATATGATAGTAATGTTACATGACCACACGGGCCGAACGGTGGGCAACGACTGGGGAGCGGGGGCACCCCATGTTGCATTGCACAAGAGAAAAGGAATGTGTCGCTACACGAGAATATTCGACTCCTAAACGTGATAGTTGGTGAGGCCATCGGAATTAATTCTGAGACCTGCGGGTTTCCTCACGATGTTTTCTTTCACCGTCGAGCGAGTGATAATTGTACGTAAGATTTTTGAAAAACTCATTGATACATGCCAAGATTTGAACCCGAGCCTCACTGATTATTTATTCACTTAATTTAGGGACACCTACAGCTACTCGTATAATAATAATAATGAAAAAAGAATTTAGACATCAGGGAGCCAATTAGAGAAGTCATCATGAGAAGCGGGTCCTTAACCGTAAGCTGTGCCGTAAGGCTATCACTGGTCTTGCACTAAACGTGTGTCACGATAATTTGCTGTTTTATCATACACTGTCTCACCATATGCTGTCTCACCAGACGCTATCTCACCACACACTCCCTTCCTAAATGTTATTCCACCATATGTTGCCTCGCCATACGCTGTCTCACTAAACATTGTCTCACTACCTATAAAACGCGTAACAGAATGAGCGTAATTCCTCATACACCCCAATTAGTATATTAATATAAAAAAAATATGATGCAATGGAACTTTAGTTTTTTCTAACCCAATTTCTTAAATAAAGAGCAATAATAGTACGGTTTCTATACTTATCCCTAAATTCAGGTATGCTAATTCCAAAGAGGTTGGAAGAAAATCATTCTCTTGAAACTTTTTCTTTCAACGTCTTTGGCTAATTCATTATTTTGAAAAGTTTAACTATAAATATAAATATATAATATAAATATAATCTCACGCCTTTTTTATCCCCGAGGGGGTAGGCAGAGGTATTCCATTACTGGATATACCCACATTTCACGAGATATATTGGACCCCTAAACGTGAAAAGTTTAACACATATTAAAAATAGCTGAAATCGATTAAGTAGTCGATACTGAACAAACTAATTTCAGGAATTCCGCTTATTCTGTTACATATTGTATAATTGTTTTAAAAATAGACTCGATAAACATTTTAAACAACAAGTGTAGTGATATACACGCATCAGCTCAAGAGCTGCTAGTGTATTAATTAAATAATAATAATATATTATGCTGTCTCACCAGACGCTATCTCACCACACACTGCCTTCCTAAATGCTGTTCCACCATACGTTGGCTCGGTATACGCTGTCTCACTAAGCACTGTCTCACCACACACTACCTCACTTACTCACCAGCCCGTCAGCACCGATGCGCCCCCTCCCGGTGACCTTGAACATGACGTCCACCTCCCACCACTCGAAGTTGATCGGCTGCTTCGTCCAGATGGCGCCCTTCTGGCTGCGCAAAGAGGGCGCTAGACGCACGTTCTCGCTGGAGGCTATCGCATCTGGTGAGAAATATATATATAATATAATCTCACGCCTTTCATCCCCGAGGGGGTAGGCAGAGGTATTCCATTACTGGATATACCCACATTTCACGAGATACATTGAGCCATATATATACATACAGTGAGCCCATCGCCGGACCGGATCTGTTTACACATGTCTCAGAAATAATTCTGAGACCTGTGGGTTTCCTCACGATGTTTTCCTTCACCGTCGAGCTAGTGATAAATATGTACGTAAGTTTTGAAAAACTCATTGGTACATGCCAGGATTTGAACCCGAGCCTCACTGATTTTCGGCCGGCTCTTTAACCGTCCGGGCTATCGCTGCTCCTGGTGAGAGAGTAATTGTTAATACAAGTAGTGAACAGGTTATAGTTAAAAAACATCAACATCGCGGTCCATAAATGGGCCTCTTGGTTCAGTTGGCAGTGACCGTCTTCTGAGTCGGGGGTCGCGGGTTCGATTCCAGCTCGGGGCAAACAATTGTGTGCATGAACATGACTGTTGGCTTCGTGTCTGATCCCTGAATAACAGAGGCTATATTTTATTCCCGTATTATTATTATTATTTAATTAATACACTAGCAGCTCTTGAGCTGATGAGTATTCCCACGGGAACGGGAACTACGCGGGTGAAACCGCGCAGAACCGCTAGTGATAAATATGTATGGAAGTGTTTTAAAAACTCATTCAGCAAAAGTCGAACCCAAGTGTCACGCATGAGAAGGCCTGATACTCTTATTTGCTTTTTTTTTAAACACATTACATAACCTTAAATGATTGCCCCTCTAATACGTCAAGATGTGCACAGCTCATTCAATCATATAGTCATAAAACAGATTAGATTAACAATCGACATGTAATATAAGCCATAGCACTAATTTAAAGTTTGTATCTTTATGACTGTTTATCGGAATATATGGCTGTGGTTCCCGAGTGTTATCGGGCCGGCAGCCAGGTCGCTACTGGCACACATGGGCCTGTTTAGCCTACTTGCGTAAAGAAGGGTACTGTTGTTGGCTGTTACTAGGTTTCATATATATTTTACTAGTAGCGACCCCGCGGTTTCACCCGCAGAGTTCCCGTTCCCGCGGGAATACTGGGATAAAAGTGAGCCTATCTGTTATGTTGATGTATAAGCTATATAACTGTAAATTTTCAACCAAATCCATTCAGTAGTTTTTCCGTGAAAGAGGAACAAACATCCATCTGAAAATACAAATGTTTGCGTTTATACTATAGGACTACCTTCGCATGGGTACAAAGTTTGTATAGAAACTTTCGGAAGCAATTTTTGACCTATAATAATAATAAAAACCCAATGATAATTGCAAAACCGTATCAAAAATGATTTTGTGAAATTCCCACAGGAACGGGAAAAAACGGGATACACCCAGGCAACTGCCAGGTATCAATAAAGAGTATTTATCATTAACTTTTACTTTATCAAAGGAATTCAATCAAGGACAGTTAATAAAAGTCAATTAATAAGACAAACAACTGAATATAAGTATCCTATCATTTGACCACACTGCAATACTGCATACAATTAACTAGCGGTTCAGCGCGGTTTCACCCGCGTAGTTCCCGTTCCCAGGGGAATACGGGAATAAAATATAGCCTATGTTATTCAGAGATCTTCTAGCTTTCCATTGGTGAAAGAATATTTAAAATCGGTCCTGTATTATTCCTAACAATCATAAAAATCTTTCCTCTTTATAATATTAGTATAGAAGTATAGCTAGATAATATAATAAAACTATTTTAGCTCCGGTCAGCCTCTTTACTCAATTTAAGCTTTAATTACCTAGTTTAAAGAGCAGTGATAGCCCGGACGGTTAAAGAGCCGGCCTAAAATCAGTGAGGCTCGGGTTCGAATCCTGGCATGTACCAATGAGTTTTTCAAAAACTTACGTACACATTTATCACTAGCTCGACGGTGAAGGAAAACATCGTGAGGAAACCCGCAGGTCCCAGAATGAATTCTGAGACATGTGTAAACAGACCCGGTCCGGCGATGGGCTCACCACCTATCACGTTTAGGGGTCCAATATATCTCGTGAAATGTGGGTATATCCAGTAATGGAATACCTCTGCCTACCCCCTCGGGGATAAAAAAAAAGGCGTGAGATTATACTACTATACTACTTACCTAGTTTAAACATTAATATTACTGCAATAACTTGATGAAGTTAGTAACAAGCCTAATCAACCATATCGTTTTGTAATTTGTGTACAAATTAATGGGAAAAATGTTAAAAGATTGCATTTACTACCTATCTATTACCCTCATAAATGAACTTCCAAAAAAATTAAATAAATACATAATAAAATCATTAAGCATAATAATAAATAAATATTCTCACGCCTTATATCCCCAAGGGCGTAGGCAGAGGTATTCGATTTCTAGATATACCCACTTTTCACGATACATATTATTTGGACTAAACATTAATTTTGAGACACAACCTATAATGGTTGTGTCTCAAAATTAATTCCGGGACCTGCGGGTTTCCTTGTGATGCACGATGTTTTCCTTCACTGTTGAGCTAGTATTACTATAGTATTAGCAGTAGATGCTGAAATAAAAAGCTGCGACGGACAGACACACGGAGGTGGATAAGGTTTTCTTTTGTACTTATACATGAATACAATATTGTGTAATAACAAGTAACGAGGCCCCAGTAACAACGAACTCTGATGTTTAGACAAAAATTATTCCATATCTCAGCAATTAACATAAAAGTTTACATTCATTTTCAAATACAATATGGTAGCTGCTCCAAATACGCTGCACCAGTGAAATATTTGTAAACCGTAACAGCAGATTATGGACTTTATCACACATAAATTAAAAGCTAGCTATACTTAGCTACCATGACATAATTATTCCTAAACATTAGCAGTTGTTGATAAGAATTCAATTCGATTTTGCTGAATATGCTTGTTTGAGTATGAATACTGTTACTAGCATTCTTATGTTTATAATAAAAATAGAATATATATTCAAGCATTATTATTTAAGATTGGTACTCCATTTTAGAAAATACCCATACATCGTACCCACAGAACTAGGTGTGCGAGTTTCCTCACAATGTTATCAAGCCAGTGATAATTATATATGCAAGATTTTGAAAAATCATATGTAAACTCATTGGTACATGCTCTCGCCAGTGTTTGAATACCTACCCTAGAGAATAAAGGTTGTAGACAAAGAGATTAAAATATAATAGGGGCATTCGGAATATTTTCGTACCAAACTTTGAAGCTCAAGCGTCATGTCAGTTAGTATAAGTGCAAGCTGTCATTCGGTCGAAATCGTACTAGATTTATTTCACTTGTAATAACTGTTGGCTTCAAATTTTCCTCGCTTTGTCCACTCTATGTCTTATTAGATTTTAATCTCTTTGGTTGTAGACAATGTTCTGTGTTGATCTGTCAAAACCAAAATTTACTATGGAAAATAAGTACAGTGATTTAGAATAAGTTCTCAATTGGCAAATTTATTGATTATTTGTTTTAAAATTTGCTGTAAATGTTTAATGAAAATTTTAAGATATTTTTGTGTGTGTTCTGGGATAATACTTTTAAAACTACATGTCATGTTTAAGTGTCCAATAATGGGAAAAAGGGTGACCTGCGGGTGTATTCACAGAGATTCGATACTCGATATCGGAAAATCTGTCGAATCCTTATGTCAAATATGACATCTGTGTATGCCCATCTCCTATACACAGATGTCATATTTAACATAAGGATTCGACAGATTTTCCGATATCGAATATCGAAGCTCCCTGAATACCTACGCAGGTACCTATAGAATACTTTTTCCCACCATGGGAATCAAGGCATGAGCATAATCTTTGATTATTCGGAATTTAATTTAGATACAGGAAAAGTACTTAGGACAGAAAAACAAACATATTAGAGCTAAGAAACTCATTTGTGGTACAATGTTTCATTCATCAAGCGGAAAATTCGGCGATTTCACAGCCGCCGCCAACTGCCATCGTGGAACTCTAAAAACATGATCTCGACAACTTTCGGCCCTCTTCTTCACACTCGGCCACGCGCCCATAGCGCTCTCTCCCTCCAACAAGACATTTTTCACTGACGTGTCGATGTCACACCAAAAAATCGTAACAACAAGAAATGTATGCCAATTTATTCTATTTTTATAAATTAAACAGGTTTAATAATGCTATAAGCTGAATAATGTTTGCGTTTTACTGCTTTTGTGGTGGTATAAAAGAAGCTGCCAATAGAGAAACGAGATACAAAGGATAACTTACTGCCTCCGTACTCCCAGAATGGTACAGATCCATCTTTTTGCGCTAAGTACGGCGGTTTGAAGGAATATTTGTATTCGAATCGTTTGTGTACCGCCTGACTGTTGACACACACCGAGCAACACAAGATTAATGCACAAATAAATAAATTATAGTTTCTGTAAGACATCGCGTTCACAGCTCTCGCCATCCTTGCGTCAAAAAATGTTGATTTGCAAAAAGTGACACAGTGAGTTGCTCTCACCGATGACGTCCAAATTGTTCGGATACATGCACAACGAGCAACACTTTTTAATTTAAAATGTAATGGTAATTTAACCTTCCACCTAGGCACAGATCAAACAAGTCAAACTATGTACAGCCTATCTATGGGCCAACTTCACGCAAAAAACCTACAATGCCTTGCGTATTCAATATATAATGTAGTTAGGGCCCTGTTTCAACTCCTTGCCGACTCTAGCACCGATGATTTTTATGAAGTGATGCGTTCATGCGTAAAAAGGTTGCGGCACTACGGGTGAGTCCGAACAGAGTCTAAAAAACTGTGAGAATGTATACAGGTTGTCGTAAATTTTATTTTGGATATATGTAAAATATCCTGTAGAATGTTTAAAATTTGAATATACAGAATGTTTAAAAGTTCGATATCGTGGTGTTCTAAAATTGGGAATATACAGCGTGATTGTTAAATAGTTTGTTGATTGAGGGGGTGTGTTAGATTATGTATAGTAATGGCAATCGACAAAGAAAGATTTTATGTTGAAGTTCTACATTTGAATAGATTCAAATGTATGACAGCTTTTCTAGATGTTTTCACTCTTCTGACAGCTCCTGAATATTAAACATGTCTTAGCTTGATATGTATTTTGTAATGTATGTTAAAGTGTCTATATAATTTTTGTGCCTTCCGTAAACAATAAAGAAGTCTTTAAACCGCTTTGGGTATATCAATTACAAAAACGATTGGAGGCAGAATGGATTTCTTTCTTCAGAGAAATCACTGAGGCTGCTGATAAGGGGGAATCACTAAAATTTGAATATACAGAGTGTTTAAAAGTTCGATATCGTGGTGTTCTAAAATTGGGAATATACAGCGTGATTGTTAAATAGTTTGTTGATTGAGGGGGTGTGTTAGATTATGTATAGTAATGGCAATCGACAAAGAAAGATTTTATGTTGAAGTTCTACATTTGAATAGATTCAAATGTATGACAGCTTTTCTAGATGTTTTCACTCTTCTGACAGCTCCTGAATATTAAACATGTCTTAGCTTGATATGTATTTTGTAATGTATGTTAAAGTGTCTATATAATTTTTGTGCCTTCCGTAAACAATAAAGAAGTCTTTAAACCGCTTTGGGTATATCAATTACAAAAACGATTGGAGGCAGAATGGATTTCTTTCTTCAGAGAAATCACTGAGGCTGCTGATTAGGGGGAATCACACCTTTTATTTTAATAATATGTATCCTGCTATATATGCGCCACCCCGCGCTCCACTTCTCCAGTAATAAACCGGCACTAGTACGAGACTCACGTTGTTTTATTACAAACATTCCAGTGACGACGAGGCGGTGCAAAACTACCCACTTGTGTATTAAATTAAATGATGTCTTCGTATATCGGAAATTTGAGTGTTTACGACTATAAATCGTGTGAATGGTCCTTGTTTAAGGGACGTTTGTCACAGTTTTTAAAAGTGAACAGTGTAAAGGAAGACAATAAAGCGGCCATCCTCATAACTCATCTATCCGATGATTCCTACCGTCTAGTGCGAAATCTAGCATATCCGGGAAACGCGGACGTTCTAAGCTACGAACAGCTAGTGTTATTACTCGACAATCACTTCAAGACTCAGAAGTGTTCCTATGCAGACAAGGCAAAATTTTACGGGGCGAAACGAGAAACTGGCGAAAGTCTAGGAGACTGGGCAGCGCGTTTGCGGGGGTTGGCAAGCCTCTGTGAGTTCGGCAACGCTCTAGAGACAGTCCTAACCGACCGTTTTATCCTTGGCCAGAGTTCAGGTCCCGTGCGCGACAAGCTATTTGAGCAAGACCCGTCTACACTAAAGCTTAGTCGGGCGTTAGAGATTGCTCAACAAGCAGAGTCTGCAAGAGAAGCGAAGGAGTCAATAATGGTGAAACAGGAGCCTATTTATCGCATTTCCCCGCTCAAGTCCGGAATAGATCGACAGCGTGCCAGCGGTGTCGGTAGCGGCGGCGGAGAAAGGTCGGAAGCGGCGTATGCGTCGTCTCGAGACGAGCGGTTTGGCGGCCAAAGTTCACGGTGCTCAGTTTGCGGTTTGAAAAATCATTCAGCAAAAAAGTGTCGTTTCAAGGACTATAAGTGTCAAAAGTGTGGTGTCAAAGGGCATTTAAAAAAAATGTGTACGCAAAAAAAATCACAGGTGAATAACATTGTGTGCGAGGGGAGTGATGACAATGACAGTGCGAATGCAGCTATCTGTTGCCAGGAGTGTCAAAACTTTAATATAAGGTACGTCTCTAATAATAAGCCCATAGAAATTAATCTTGTGTTAGCAAAACAAAACATTACTATGGAGTTAGATTCCGGCTCTGGGGCAACTGTGATTTCAGATAAATTGTATCGTAATTTATTTTCCAACTACAAATTGTCTGATTGCAATATGAAAATGTGTATGTACAATGGACATAAAATATCGCCACTAGGTTATTTTATAGCAGATGTTACATTCAATAATCAAACAAAATCAATAAAAGTTTTTGTAGTGGTAAATGGAGGGCCACCCTTGCTTGGCCGAGATTTTATGTCCGCTTTTAATATTGTAGTAACTACAGAGGTCAATAATTTAAGCGATCTTACATTTGATGTAAATAAATTGTTGGAACAATATCCTGAATTGTGGTTTGATGAATTGGGAACCTTTTCAAAATTTAAAGTTAATTTACAATTAAAAGATAATGCTGCTCCAAAATTTTTTAAGGCCCGGTCGGTACCTTTTGCACTTAAAGAGAAAGTGGAATCAGAGTTAGTAAGACTAGTTAAGCTAGGTATTTTAGTACCAGTAAACCACTCCGACTACGCCACACCTATAGTGCCCGTCCTTAAAGAGAACGGGAAAGTCAGAATAGCGGGTGATTATTCAGTTACCCTAAATAAGGACCTCGTGATTGATAAATACCCTCTACCACGTATTGAGGAGGTTTTCGCGAAATTAGGTGGTGGCAAGCATTTTAGTAAAATTGACCTTAAAAACGCCTATAACCAGTTCGTATTAGATGAAAAATCCCAATCACTTACTACTATTAATACCTCAAAGGGATTATTTAAATACACGCGACTGGTTTATGGACTTGCAAATGCTCCCGCCATTTTCCAAAAATGTATGGAAACACTGCTTTCTGGGCTGGATGGCGTCAGCTGTTGGCTTGATGACATCTGTATCACAGGTCCAGATAGCACTACTCATTTAAGTAGATTACGTGAAGTTCTTCGTAGACTTAGCGAAGCTGGCTTACGATTGCAAAAGGAAAAATGTGAATTTTTTCAAAATCATGTAACATACCTCGGTTATGTAATCGATAAAAATGGTTTGCGAACATGCCCTGAAAAAGTTCAAGCTATTATAGGTGCTCCAGAACCAACAAACATTACCGAAATTAAGCGGTTCTTAGGAGTCGTTAATTATTATCGCAATTTTATCCCAAACGCATCATCGCTATTAAGTCCGTTGCATGAATTGATCCGCGCTGGAGCTGAGTGGGCGTGGGGCGAGCGGCAGTCGCGCGCCGTGCGAGCAGTCAAGGACGAACTGGCCTCGGAGCGTGTGCTCGCGCACTTCGACCCGTCCGCTCAGCTGATACTTACGGTGGACGCAGGCCCGGCCGGCCTAGGTGCGGTGCTTTCTCAGCAAACAACCAATGGTGAACGACCATTAGCTTTCGCATCCAGGTCTTTGGCTGCTAGTGAACGCAACTACAGCCAAATACAGAAAGAAGCTACGGCTATAATATTCGGGGTGAAAAAGTTCCACCAATATTTATATGGTCTTCAAATACCTTTTATTCTAAAGACGGACCATAGGCCACTGCTTTCAATTTTTGGGAAAAACCATGGTATTTCGGTAACGGCTGCCTTACGTTTGCAACGTTATGCAATAATACTTTCAGCATATAATTACACTGTCCAGTACATAAATACAAAACATAATGTTGTAGCTGATTATTTTTCTCGTACTCCGCTGCAATCGGTCGATAATGAGAGAGAGGGGGATAACAGCCAGTCGTTCCTTTTTCTTGATTATAACGTAAAACCGGTTTGTTATTCAGCAATAACAGCAGCGACCGCAAGCGATAAGGTACTACAGACAGTTGTTAACTATATGAATCATGGCTGGCCGAGAAAAATAACATGCCAAAATATTAAACCGTATTACTACTGTAAAACGGACTTAGAAGTCATCAACGGGTGCTTATTTAGGGGCCATAGGATAGTGATTCCGGCAGTATACAGGGATCGCATGTTACAAGAACTACATTCGGGACACTTCGGTGTAGTTAAAACAAAAAGTGCAGCGCGAAGTCGGATGTGGTGGCCCGGCATAGACGGCGATATTGAGCGGTGGGTAGGAGCGTGTGACGCGTGCGCAGCGTTGCGGCCTGCGCCTCCGCGCGCCTCCCCCTCGCCCTGGCCACAACCGCCGCGCGCCTGGTACCGTATACACATCGATTATATGACTATAGATCAATGTGTCTATTTAGTTATAATTGATGCGTATAGCAAGTGGTTGGAGTGTATACATATGGATCGTGGTATTGCGACCAGTGCTCTTATTTTAAAACTAAAAATAGTTTTTTCATCATTTGGAATTCCAAATATAATTGTATCTGATAATGATGCCAAAATAAATAACACTGAATTTCAGAGATTTTGTTCCAACAATGGGATTCGTTATGTAACGTCTCCGATTTACCACCCGTCGAGCAACGGCCAAGCAGAAAACTCGGTAAAGACATGTAAAAAAATGATTAAGAATATATTGGTTAGTGAAAATACTTCACAACATAATAAGAAAGAAAGATTACTGGGTTTTCTGTTTGAGTATCGCAATACTGAACATTGTACCACCGGTTCAACACCAGCTAAATTAATGTTTGGACGAAATTTAAGATCCCGTTTAGATTTAATTTTGCCACAAAAATTCGAGAGTGATGTACACAGTAAGCCAGTAGATAATAACAATTGTAGAATTTTTAATATTGGCGAGTTTGTTTGGGCAAAATGGTTTGTTGCTAGAAAAGGAGTTTGGGCTTTAGGGAAAATTATGAAAGTAATAGGAAATAAAATGTATAACGTATTTTTTTTAGACTATAATATTATTTATAAAAGACATGTAGATCAAATAAGAAAATATACATTTAAAGATTCCGAAAGCCACTTTTCATCCGGAAGTAATGTAACACCGAATATTACACAGTGTACTGGAGTGTTGTTACCGACCCCGTTTGCAACAGCATCTCAGCCATCATTCTCTGAGTCTCAAGTTTCTGACAAGGAGGACGAAGATGTTTTCATGGATGCCATTGCAGAAGGGAATAACGGAATTATAGATAACACCTTTGAGACGTCTGATCAAGCTGCAGGTGTTGCTAATGAGCCCGCTGCTACAAACAGCAATGATATTGTCATAGGCTCTGGGGTCCAAACTGGCAAGCTGTTAAGGCCTAGAAAACCTATTGATTATAAAAAATATTTTTAGGTATTTATCGTTTTTTTCTTTAAGTTTAAGTTTGTAATTTGTTTTATTTTATTGTCAGGTTGTCAAATTAAAGGGGGAGGAATGTGCTATATATGCGCCACCCCGCGCTCCACTTCTCCAGTAATAAACCGGCACTAGTACGAGACTCACGTTGTTTTATTACAAACATCCCAATCCCCATTCGTTTTTGTTACTAACATGGTTCATAAGCTTAACTGTAGTAACATCTATGGATTTTTGTTATCTGAGAATACATTATTTTTATTTTATTAATTTTTTATTGACAACAAAAACATTCAATAACTTTCAACTCTTCGTAATATTGGTAATCAACAGCAAAATTTTATAGTTCACTTTTACTTGATCCATTAAGAAAACGTTCGTCTTAGATATTTTATCGAATTTCACATCCTCACATATTTACTGCACACTTGCCACGTAATGAGGATCCGTAACGTTTTTTGTTGAGAATGCAGATTTATAGAGCTAAGAAATCCTTAACATACAGTACAAAAATTTTTGTTCTACGACAAAAATTGACAAAGTTATGACCGAATTCCTAGCGAAGTTCACTGAGTAGCCGCCACGGTAGCGGTGACGTCATTGTGACGGAAGCCGCGAGTCAGCCGATAAGGCGCGCAGTGTTTTGTTCCTTTAATTGTGACTTTAAAGAAATTAAGTGTCTGATTTATATCTAATTCACGTTTTTAACTATGTACAAATATTGTACAATACCTAAATGTACAAACATTCTATAAAAACGCCAGAAAAACAATTTTTAACGTGCCGAAAGATCCAAAACCTTGTAAAAAATGGTATTCCATTGTAAAAAGAGGTGTTTAAACTGCACCCTCTGCCCAGGACAAGATATTACTTTGAAGATCATTTTGATGTGTACTACCTAACTACACCTATTATTTAGTTGATATTCATGGAAATAAGGTGGTACGTGTAGTGTACCTTCTCTTCTTTTAATCCTGCTGTATTTATAGAAACATACCTTCTTACTTTTCCTGAGTATTGTGGATAAACCTACGTAGGCACCTATATCGATTTGCTCCTTCCCATTTCTGTGTAATATTCAAAGGATAAAACGATGACACAGGGACGTATTCGAGTAAAAACAAAAGTGAATAATACTTATTTTTAGCGAAAATTCGTATTCTATGAAAGGGCTGTTGCCAACGAAATTTACGTGTGTATGCATGTATGTATGTAGGTATGTGCGGCGTCTACCAGAGCAGCTAGAAAAGTTCTAAAAGCGTATTGTGTGGGTAGCTGAATCGAAGCGAAGTGAATTTATAGGGTTCCGTACCCAAAGGGTAAAAAAAACGGGACCCTATTATTAAGACTCCGCTGTCCGTCCGTCTGTCACATGGCTGTATCTCATGAACCCTGATAGTTAGACAGTTAAATTTTTCACAGATGATGTATTTCTGTTGCCGCTATAACAAAAAAATAGTAAAAGACAGAATAAAATAAATATAATTAAGGGGGCTCCCATACAACAAATATTTTTTTGTTTATGTTTGCTCGATATTGATAACGGCGACAGGTAGACGCCTGAAATATTCACAGAATATTTAGTTTATAATATATACACTTTAAATAAATAATTCATTTAAAATAAAACAAATACTTAAGGGGGTACTCTCATAAAACAAACATGAAGTTTTTTAACATTTTTATAGATAAATGGTACGGAACCCTTCATGCGCGAGTCCCGCCCAATCGCACCTAGCATCATTTACTCAACAGCGGTGCATTCATGTTATTCCATTACTTGTGTCATATGGCCCTGATTCTTACCAAATTTCATAGATCCAGGCCAATGGGAAGTACCCTGTAGGTTTTCTTAACAGACAGACGGACAACAAAACGATCATATAAGGGTTCCGTTTTTGACGTGACAACGTCTTATAATTCGATGGAGCCGGCTGCATGCACGAAAAAGTATGACGTATGGGCGTTACAGTGCAAGCGAGAGCGCGCAACGAGCCACAAAGAGGCACAATCCATTCCATCAGTATTTTCTTATGACGTTATCACGTTCAACTATCGTCAGTAAACCGACTTTACAGACAACCGATTTTTATTTTTGAGGTAAGAAACCCTAAAAACAAAATATTATATATTGTTTGCGTTATACTCAAGTCATCCTTATTAAGTACATACTGAACGAATGATTTGTAACAAAAACCGAAATTGCAAAAAAAACACCTATTGTCAACAAATATTCAGGTTTCTGTCATACCTTGACCAACAACTGTAGAGCACTAAATAAAGTGCAAGTAGGTAAAAAAGCCATCCGCGAAATGATCAACCTACGTATGAATGAACGAAAACAACTTTCGTTTATCAAGAAAAAAAATTAAAAGTTCTGACTACGTCCCTGTACCTACACTTTATATTCATTCTTTCTTACACCTACCAACCACTACTAAATTTAAGAGTTCTAATAAATGTACGTAATCGTAGATAAATAAGCATCATCCTTACTTTTGTAGTTTCGAATCACGGATTTCAGCGCTGGTGAACTTAGAATGATTTAATACCTAGGTAATCAAATACCATGAAAGAATCCACTTTTGAAAGGTTATCTGGTTGAGTTGTTGCACAAAACCTGCTTCTACTTTATTGGTATTCATATTATTTACTTTTGTTTTATGCTTAAATATCACAAAATTACACTCTAACAACACAAATATTACGCGCCGGTCCCTCGTATCGTGAGTGCCGGCCGGGCCGGCCGCGCTCAGTTCCGTCACAGTGACGTCACACGCTCCCGCGATCATTGGCTTTTAGCGACAGGAGCGGCATATGTTTATTATTTAATATCTTCGTAAGTAATGGTCCGATTTGGATAATTCAAAAAGAGATATCATTCTTATATCATAAAGAATAACGTGGATAATATTTCCAATGGATTTGCTATAACTTTACTGATCCTCATTATTAGGTATATTATCATTAATATGAACTAAAACCCGAACCCGAAAACATGACGTCGCGTTGCCGGATTCCCCGCCAAAAAGACCTGTCTTGTTCGGATACACCTTCTATCTCTCCGTATATTACAGAGAAACCTTGTCAACTTTGACGTTCACTTTTTCGACAGCTACCGACATAAGCCGGCAAAAACAAAAATTTTACTCATATCAGCAATTTTGGTGACTGAAATAGTTGACGAAATTTTCGTAGAAAATAAGTTTGGAACTAATAAAGCGAGCTATGTCTAACGGTTGCAAGTCGAGAAAGGCGGAGTTGGTGGCTATCTATCGGTTGGAGTTTTATAAGAAGCAGAAGAATTGGAAACTCTTGAGAGAAACCCGAAAGAAACCTGAGAAGGCCAAGTAAGCTTCGTTCACTATAAGTTTAGTTGAAAAGGTTGAAGTACTATCTCTCAGTCTACCAAATTTATTTAAAAGTGTACATCTCCTAAGGTGACACTGCGATCTAACTATCTCTCACTTAGGACTTGTCTTGCACACAGACAAAGTTGGAGTCAAAAGCTAAGCTCCAGCTGAAATTGCGCTGAATTTAAAGTTTCATCAGTCCGGAAATTTCAGATATAGACTACAAACAAAGAAATACTTCTAATAAGAATCCAGTTTATTAATGAAATGCCATGCCTAAAAAATACTCAAAATTAGCCCTGACTCCTGAGGCATGTGTAAAGGGTAAAGGCTTACCAACTGTTACATTAAATACTTGAACTTCTAGATATGAAATACCGTGCCAACCACCTCGGGGCTATGTCAATATTGAGCTGGTGGCAAAATGTAGGTAACCTAATAAAAATGCTTAAATATGGGTGTTATTTAAATGGTTAGCAGAGTATTCGTATTTTTGTAAGCAGAAAAATATAATCTGTAAGCAGAAATAGCTAATTGGTCAGCAACTCATGGCCAGCAAACATTATAAAACCTATCAGCAATTTATGTCATTCTGGATGGCTGTAATTATTTTTGAGCTGCAATGAGCTGCTACTGTTTAATAAAATTTTGGTAAGCACTCAGAGGGAAAGCCAAAATAGTAGATTATTATACAAGGGTCGGAAGGAATCAATTCCCATACAAGGTATTTAGACGCCCGAGCGCAGCGAGGGCGGATATAGTCCGAGTAGAAATTGATAACTTCCACCCGCGTTAAACACTCTACTTTTCATTTCGAATTCAAGGAAAAGTAAACAAAAAAAAAATACAATTTTACAAAAATTCAAACATGCAAAACCGCAATGATACCTACAAAAAAAAACAAAATTGTCAACAATACAACCAAAGAGGTTGGAAGAAAGAGAAACTTTTTCTTTTAAACGTCTTTGAATACTACATCATAGAGTACATAACCTAAATAACTTTACAAAAATAATATACAAATCCTTCCTCTTTAAAATAATATTATGTACTTTTAGCCGAGTAATAGTGTTCTGTGCTTATTAGTGTCGATGAAAAACAAGATTTTGAATTTCGGAACAGCTTACCAAATTATTACTCTTTTTTAGGGTTCCGTACCTCAAAAGGAAAAAACGGAACCCTTATAGGGTCACTTTGTTGTCCGTCTGTCCGTCCGTCCGTCCGTCTGTCAAGACCCTTTTTCTCAGGAACGCGTGGAGGTATGAAGCTGAAATTTATATCAATTACTCAGGTCTACTGTCCCTTGAAGCTGTGAAAAAATCAAACTTCTAAGCCAACGCAATCAAAAGATACAGCCGTTTATGCCGCAAATTTTCGACACTTGCAAGAAGGGAATCAAAACCTACAGGGTGCTTCCCGTGAACTCAGAATCTTGAAATTTGGTACGAAGCAACGTCTTATAGCATAGATAAAGGAAAAATTACGAAAACCATAAATTTGCAAGGTTGTACGGAACCCTCGGTGCGCGAGTCCGACTCGCACTTGGCCGGTTTTTTTAATTTTAAATATGGAACGAGTACCGCCCCGCGCACGGGCTATTTTCTGTTGTTTATACCTACACTCACAAGGCCGCACCTTTTTTTCTTATTCTAATTGATGTAAAAAGTTTCGTATCCCTACTAAGTACCCAAAGAGGTTGGAAGAAAGTCATTCTCTTTCCTAGAGAAACTTTTTCTTTAAACGTCTTTGCCAAATATAGTACTATTTTTTTAATTCATTCCCGCCCTAAGGCCGGAAGCAATTACTATGAGTCTTTCCCGACCGAGGGCGGGAATCACAGCCCTGAATCTCTCTGTGGTGGGAATCATCGCTTCCGGCCCGGTACTCAGATCAAACATACACTACTTTCCGAGTATGAGATATAAAAAATATGTTTTGAGCTTCATATAAAAGTAGCAAAAATAATCTTAGCAAACTTGTCGCGCAATGGGCGGGCAAATGGGCGCATTCCTTACATAGATTAGGAAGGACTTTGGATTATGCAACTTTTATGATTATGATTATTATTTTGTGGTGGTTGTAGTAGTGGGAGTGGGAGTTGGGGGTAGGAATGGGGTGTAGGAGTTCGGTGTAGGAAGGTGTAGGAGGTAGTAGAAGGTAGTAGGAGGTAGTGGGAGGTAGCAGGAGGTAGGAGGAGGTAGGAGGTAGGAGGAGGAGGTAAGAGGAGGAGCTAGGAGGAGCTAGGAGGAGGTAGGAGGATGTAGGAGGATGTAGGAGGAGGTAGGAGGGGGTAGGAGGAGGTAGGAGTAGGTAGGAGGTTGGAGGAGGTGGTAGGAGGAGGTAGGAAATGTAGTAGGAGGTAGTAGGAGGTAGTAGCTACCTCCTACTACCTACCTCCTCCAACCACCTACTACCTCTTACTACATCCTACTACTTCCTACTACCTCCTACTACATCCTCCTACCACCTCCTACCTACTCCTACCTCCTCCAGGTGGTAGGAGGAGGTAGTAGGATGTAGTAGGAGGTAGTAGCTCCTACCTCCTACTACATAAGCCTACCTCCTCCTACCACCTCCTACCACCTCCTCCGACTGCCTCCTACCTCCTCCTACCTCTTCCTACCTCCTCCTACCTCCTACTACTTCCTACTACATCCTCCTACCACCTCCTACCTACTCCTACCTCCTACTACCTCCTACTACATCCTCCTACCTCCTCTTACCACCTGGAGGAGGTATGAGAGGGTAGGAGAAGGGTAGGTGGGAATGAGAGTGGGAGTGGGAGTGGCTATAGTATAATTTTTTACGACATGTTTTCTCTGCTGTTCAATCATGAAGTCTTGCTGACCAAGTAGTTATTTTGCGGACCAAGTAACTATTTTGCAGACTGAATGTTTATTATGCAAACCCATGTTATTGTAAGCTGCCTATTTCTGATTTAATTTTTGACCATTATCAAAATTATTTGCCGAACAAGGATTGCTGCCTGATTTTTTTATTTGCGAACAAAATCTTTGTATGCCGACCAAATGATTTAAATGCTGATTTTTTGTGGCTAACCAAGTTTTATTATTGCTGCCCATTTAATTACTTCTCCTTATATATCAGTATATGCCCGCCCAGGGGATCAAACTTGATCCTCATCCATGAGAGGTAGGGTCACTTTACCATTACTCCTTTCATATTCAATTCATTTATTCATTAACAGTTGCACTGTGTGCTACATATTTATAATGTACATTTTTACCTACCTACACTTAAAACTAAAAAATAAAATTATCAAAATATAATAATAATCTCACGCCTTTTATCCCAGAGGTATTCCATTTCTGGATATACCCACTTTTCACGAGATGACCACCGGCTCACCCATGACCGGACCGGTTCTGTTACACTTGCCTCAGAATTAATTCATTTACCTGAGGGTTTCCTCACGACGTTTTCCTACACCGTCGAGCTAGTGATAAATTTGTACGTAAGTTTTGAAAAACTCATCAAAATATTTCAATAATAAATTCAATTTCTATAGTTCTCTGCAAGATAAATTATATTTCATTTATATATCATTAAATTCATCAATATCATAAAAAACTCTCTCAACTCTCTTAAATTAAACTATCTTTCTATTTACAGAAAGTTACTGAACCAGACATATAATGTGGAGAAACCTAAAGCAGGATCTGAATCCCTACTCAACAAAGCTTTCCTGGAGACTGGAGCTGGTAACTTATAAGTTATAAGATAAGATAAAAGATAAATCTTTATTTGCGTAAAACATGGTATGTACTTGAGAAGTTGGAAAATAATAATTCAGTTCGAAACATGTCTTGCTAAATTTGAGATTAGCATGCAAACAGTTTATTAGACCAATTTAATTAATTCATTGTATCATAATTAAAGCATCACTACATAGTATAAAACAAAGTCGCTTTCTCTGTTCCTATATCCCTATGACCCTATGTATGCTTAAATCTTTAAAACTACGCAACGGATTTTGATGCGGTTTTTTTTAATAGATAAAGTGATTCAAGAGGAAGGTTTTAGTATTAGCATTGCACCCGTGCGAAGCCGGGGCGGGTCGCTAGTAATATATAATACATAAATATCTAGCCGCATAGTAGTGTCGGCTGCTTAGAAGTTTTTTCTCACTTTATTAGAATAATGAACCTGTTTTTGTCTTCATTCCTGTTGAAATTGTTCCCATTCCTGTAGGTATTTAAAAAAAACCTTTTGTCATGGTATAGGAACACATAGACGATAAAACATTTAAGCAAACATATTTGGATGCTAAACAGAAGTCACATTAACCAAAAAGATTGATTTCCATTTTTAGATCAAAATAATTATTCAACGGACCAGATTGACTCAAACTCCCCAACAAGCAGCAAATCAGGAAAAGACTGGTCTGGTCCAGTAAAAGGCCAGAAAGACTGGTCTGATCCAGTAAAAGGCCAGAAAGACTGGTCTGATCCAGTAAAAGGCCAGAAAGACTGGTCTGATCCAGTTAAAGATCCACCACCAGACCCGGAACCGGTTCCCAACAAATCCAAGAAAATGACAATCGCAGAGAGAATCAAACTACTCATCAGTGAGAGCTCCGAATCGAAGCCAGAGAGTAACCAATGGTCAGAAGGTGTAGACTCCAAAGATTTGGACCAATATTCTGTCGAAAACAACAAGTACGACCCACAAAATATCTGGCTACAACCAGAGAAGGAGTCGTATTCTCCAGAAGATGTACAATGGCCAAATTGGCCAACAAATATATGGTCTGATAGTGAGATTTGGCCACAGTCGACCAGAAACTGGCCGGAGCCTGTAGGCTGGGATTTAGGCTATCAGGGAGGCAGACCGAGGTATGCAGAGCTGGAGACAGACAGACTAGGCTACGGCTGTGATAAAGTACGGAGTGAGGATACGGATGCGTGGATCAATAATGATCA
The DNA here is from genome assembly GCA_963855545.1 of Ethmia dodecea. Lineage (NCBI taxonomy): Eukaryota > Metazoa > Arthropoda > Insecta > Lepidoptera > Depressariidae > Ethmia > Ethmia dodecea. The sequence continues at coordinate 232,880 of OY979463.1, read as the reverse complement.
AATTCTACCAGAAGACATTAATGCTGAAGGTATGTATTCTAAGAGATTTCCCCACCCACCTTCTTTAACTAGATTTTTTTTCTAAATTTTTTTACCTTTAAGGATAAATCGAAATACATACATACATAAAGCTCACGCCATTGTCCCACAGGAGTAAGCAGAGACGATGGATCGCCACTTTGCTCGATCTCTGCATACTTCTTTCGCTTCCTTTTTCATTCATAAGCCTTTACATACACGCTCTTTTATTCTTCGCACTCTGGACCCCAGCTTTTTGGAGGACGTCACTAATTTGATCCGTGGTCGTCTTTCTGAGGCGTCCACTTTCCTCGCATCCTTCAACATTCGCACCATCAATCTCTTTCGTTACTCTTCTTAAAAAACATAGTATCAATAACACACGGAATGTCATGTGGTACATACTGTATTTTCCCGCGACTCCGCTCACGTTTTTGAGAATTAAAGAAGCCTTTTTTTCCTAAAAGGCATGTTATCCACCTGCCATATTTCATCAACATCCGTCTAGCCGTGTAAACAATATTTTTTTTTCCGGTCCCCTTCTTTAGCGGCGATCTATCACAGGATGGACATTTAGCCACTTTTATGACACTATTAAGTTACAGTTTTTAGGAATTGTCGGTCTCGCAGATATGATCGTAGTATATAGAACAGGCTGTTCGGGAGAAAATGTTTGAGCTTGTATAATAGACCCTCGTGCCAGACACGATCGAAAGCTTGGGAGATGTCGAGGAACACAGCAGAGCAGTAGAATCTATCTTCGAATGATTGATGTATTTTATTTACCAGTCTATGGACCTGTTCGATGGTACCATGTTTATGCCTAAATCCAAACTGGTGGTCAGGAATCATGGTAATTTATTTTGGATTTGTTGCATGAGCCTTTTCAAGAGTAGAGTTACGAGAAGTTTGGAAGTTATAGGGAGGAGACTAATTGGTCTATAAGATTTTGGGTCGTAATGGTCTTTCCCCGGTTTTGGGATCATCTTAACTTGTGCCACTTTCCATTGTGGTGGAATGAATGCCATTCGGATTACAGCATTAAACAAATGAGTGAGAAATAAAAATCCTATGTTTGGTAGCTGTTTAAGGATGCTTCCAGTTATAAGCTCGTACCCCGGGGCTTTCTTATCTTTGACATTTGTAATGGCAGTCATTACTTCACCCTTTGTTATATTTGAGCATCATTGGTCCGGTGATGATTGGCTCGGGGTGAAAAGAGTGCTCTCGACTTCTTCAATGTGTGCAAGAGGTCCATCATAAGGATGTGGTGTGAATACCTTAGCTAAGTGCTCCGCAAATGTTTCTGCCTTCTTGGCGTCACTTCTGGCCCAGTCGCCATTACTTTGGCGCAAGGTGAAAGATGGTACTACAGGTTTTTTCAAATAATTTGTGGCTTTCCACAGCGAGTAGTCGGTGTCTGAAGTAGGATCCAGTGTGGAAAGTAATTTTTGAACACTTGAGTTCTTTTCCTTGTTCAGAAGTAGCGATAGTTTTTTCCTCAAGAAGTTTAGCTTTGCCTTCAGAGGCGGGTATTTAGTTTTGTGACATTCTTGTCTTAGTTTGCGCTTCTGTGCAATAATTTCTTCCGCCTTCTGCGAGATTCTTAACTCCGTGTTTGGGTTATTTGAATTGTTTACTGGTGTAGCTTCCCAAGCAGCTTTTTGGACGGTAGTGTTAAATATCTCCACTGCCTCAACCAAGTCCTCCTCGCGTTTAAGGCGTACGTTCGCGTCAAGGGATTCATTTACCAATTGTCTGAAGTAGTCCCACTTAGTTTTTTTGTTGGTCAGTCGACAAGTCTAGATTTTTTTGTTTTTTTTTTGTTTTTTTTCCTCGTACAGCAAAGAAGTCTATTAGGTCTGGAAGTTTCTTGCAATCGGATGGCCAGTAAGTAGGACTTCCGCAGGAGATAGTGCTCATGTTTGCAATTTCTACAGCTTTGAGTAGTTCGCGACCTTTAGTATTTACTAATCTTGAGCCCCAAGCAGTATGTTTGGCATTAAAATCGGCGCCAGCTATGAACCGTGGGCCCAAGGATTCGAAGAAGTTAGTGTAAAAGGGTTGTTTAGTGTTGTGCTTTGGAGGACAATACACTGCTGATATGGTGACTGGTCCATTCTTGTCCTCAATAACAACATTTGTCGCCTGAATAGGAGCCTCACGGAAAGGAGGTGAGACATAATGTTTAATTTTACTTTTGATAAGTACCGCTGTTCCGGCGTGGGGTGTGCCATCAGGGTGATTGGAGAAGTATGTATCATATGACTTTATTGATACGTAACTTTTGTCTGTGAAATGCGTTTCAGTGATTAACATTATGTCTATATTGTAGGAGCTTAGGAAGATCTGTAGTTCTTCCACATGGTGTGACAAGCCGTTAGCATTCCAACAATAAATACGAAATAAATTATGAACTATAATTATATCCTAAACTGTAACTAGTATTTAGCGAAAGTAATTCTCGTTCTGGCAAGTACCAATGAGTTTTTCGCAAACTCACGAACGTATTGAAGGAAAACATCGTGAGGAAACCCGCAGGTACCAGAATTAATCCTGAGGCATTTGTAACAAACCCGGTCGTGCGATGGGCTCACCACCTATCACGTTTAGGGGTCGAATATTATCGTGAAAAGTGGGTATATCCTGAAATGGATTACCTCTGCCTACCCCTCGGAGATAAAAGACGTGAGATTTTTATTTATGAACTGTAGTTATATCTCAAACTGGAACTAGTATTTAGCGAAAGTAATTCCCGTTGTGTTAGCTGTTTATTTTCCTTTTTGAAACCGTACCAGAGATTGATCCAATCTCTTCTCCTAATCATAAATATGCGTAAAAATTTGGTTTGTAGCGTGTACTCGATCCCTAGACAATTTTGCGGCCGGATCTTAGGCTATCAAATTCAAATGTTTTATTCAAAGTAGGGACTTACTATGGTTGACCTTACATTATGGTTGACCATACATGCTGAAGCGGTGGAGTTGAAATGACGTTCAATAAGTGGACTTGTAAGTCCCTACTTTGAATAAAATATTTGACTTTGATAGCCTAAGATCCGGCCGCAAAATTGTCTAGGGATCGAGTACACGCTACAAACCAAATTTTTACGCATATTTATGATTAGGAGAATGAATATACATTTATCAGGGTAATAGGGTCAAAAAATGGCCGCAAGTATAAAGATTTTTGGGACGAAATTTCATTCACTTGTTTTTTTACATAAAATATCGTCCACTTCACGACAATAAACATAAAGCCTCTGAAAAATCAGCTGATTTTTCACGGTTTTCATACATAAAGGGGCAATATACATAAAGACTCTGAAAAATCTGCTGATTTTTTATGATTTTTCAGAGTCTTTATGTATAGTCCCGTGAAGTGGAAGATATTTTATGTAAAAACCAGAGAGATTTAAATACTAGGGCATAGAGGGGGCATTGGGAATATTTTCATACAAAACTTTGAAGCCTAAGCGTCAGTGCTGGTATCTAGATTTCAATAGCTGAAACAAGTATTCAAACAATTAGAAGTTGTTTCAGCTATCGACCGGTAGAGGTCACGCTGATTAAAAGGGATGTTATTATTTCATACCAAGGTATCGATAATATCAGTTTATTGACTAAGTATAGGTATATATAACAAAATCAATTTCAATTATACCTACTACACTCCCGGACACATCTATCGGGCCACCTAGTGTTTTTAAGTTTTGATGGTCCCTAGCTAAAAACGTTGTCACACGTGATCGCGGTCTTCCTTGACAACAAACGAAGCCGCCAGTCTCTAAGTACCTTTAATAAACTCTTCGGACAGTAGTACGGCTTAAATTTAGTTGTGCACTCACATTTCTTTGGCTATGCCCGGCCTGCAGAAGTGCCACAGCTTTGGCGGCAATTTCAGGCTGAGTAGATATTTTTTGGTCAAAACTTTCTCAAAGTTTGCAGTCGCCATATTATTGAACCAATAATCAGAAACATAAATAAAAAAATCCAACTTTCGCAAAATTTAAAAAGTTTTCTCCTCCCTTGCATCATTGAAAACAATGAACAGACTCGAATTTTCTTATTTTTTTTCACAATTCTGTATTCGAAATAAAAAAAAACATACCAAAAGGTTGACCAATAAATCAGCTTCAAAACTGCATACCAACTTATTGCTCCACCTAACATTTATTTTTAGCTAGGGACCGTCAAAACTTAAAACAAACAAACAGACAAACTGAATCCACTTTTGATGCGCTTCATTAATTACTGCAGGAAATCTTTAACATTTTTGAACCAAAAAATATATGTTTCTATATATTCCTTATCTTTATTAGTAATCACACAATTATAGGTAGGTACAGTACAATTATTGGCATGTCAAACTTAAATATAAAAAATGTTTCTATATTGATATTAAATTATTTATTAAACTGTTTGTATTCTTAAAAACAGTATGCCTATATTTTCTACCTAATAAATAAATATCGATAACAAAAGTCGATAAACAGCACCACATCACTAATTAGTAGTGAAGTAGTGGTATAAGCTACTCAACAGCAGAGGGCGTTAATTTACAAGATCAGCAGAATGTTCTAGAACGAATATAAGAAAATTATTAATGTTGTTCTTTTTTCTGAGTAAATATGAAAAATACTTACGAAAATAAACTAAAATCCCTTCCAGGCGTTTTGCCGTATCGTGATTTGCAACCTAGCAAGGCGCATCTTGGCATATTTATTTATTTTGGCGAGATACGAACGAAAGTTGTTATTTGGACGAGTTATTCCACTGTGGAATAAGTTATGACTTCAAATTTTTCGGGCTTTGTCCCCTCTATGCCCTAGTATTTAAATCTCTTTGTTAAAAACACAAGTGAATGAAATTTCGTCCAAAATCAATGAAAAAAAAAATTTTTTTAATTACTTGCGGCCATTTTTCGACCCTATTACCCTGATCTGGGGGCACGGCAGTGCTAATCATAAATATAAATAAGCGTAAAAATTTGTTTTGTAGCGTTTACTCGATCCCTACACAATTTTGCGGCCGGATCTCGTACTATGACTGCTGCAATCGTTATTTCCACCAGAACTACCCCTGGAGTGGGAAAAGCACGCCACTGACGGAACGGAATGGCTGAGAGAGCAAGAGCTGCCAGATAACCTACTGCGTCTGCTGTTGGATCAGGTAAGCTTCCCAGGGATTGCCAGGTGATCTCTAAATACAGTAGAGTAGTTGACTTGATCTTTTCATTTCTCCGGGCAGAAAGCGGCAAATTTCAGCCCGCTACGTTCCGCCTCCGTCAAAAAGAAAAAGTATACACACCTCGGGAAGTAAAAAAGACTTCTTACTTCCCTATAAGTGAAATAAGTATACTATTTCATACCATCTATTCGAAAAGTGACGTTTTGGTCCTCAATAAGAGGGAGCCAAGTAAGTCTTTTCCGATAGGGTTTTAATATGTGCGAATAAAAGTGTTTTGAATTTGGAATTAAAAACATTCTTAAACATTCTTAGCCAAAGAGATTAACAAAATAAGTTTGCATCTAAGGTTGGCGCCACTGTAGCATAAGTACTATAACAAAACATTAGTTCCATTTTACGCCGCATTAGGCTGACATGGCTGAATGGCGTTCGATGGTTGTGCTCAACTTAACAACAACTCGCTGTGGCAATGCGCGCTTTCGTAGTTATTTTTCTCATAGAGAGGTATGAAAAGCAGAGTGTACCATTCGGTCGCAAAATTATTTTTACCTTGGGCTACGTACTTTAAACCCCTCACTTCGTTCATGATTCTACATTAGAATCCCGAACGTAGTGAGGATGAGAATCATTTACTATGTTCGTGATTTAAAAAAACGCCCTCGCTGTAAAAATATCGTTTTTCTCCCTTATGAAGTTATGACACAATCTACTATATTGTTGTTGGCTTATTGAAAAGTTTTCTAATCCTATTGATTTGAACCAGCAATTCTTGTATGTAAATACATACAAAAATCTATACATAATTATAATAAAACTCTAACGGGACCGTCTGTACATGAAATATTTTTTGAAAATTTTAAGGTAGTGCATATTATTATAACTAGTATCGACTTAGATGCCAAAACATAAATTTTTGTAATTTTCGTGTGTCTGTCTGTGCATGCATCACGCAAAAACTACTGGACGGATTTTTATGAAATTTGTTATGGGGATAACTGAGTACCCGGGTCAAGATCTAGGGTACTTTTTATTCCAGGAAAATATCTTATTCCCTCGGGAAAATATATCCACTAGGCTATCAACAATGATCGTTCATCGTCATAGTTAAGTCCACAGTAAGAGGATCCTGTCTTTTCAGGAGCAGCGCTGTGAGAAGACCTTGGACTCCTCGACCTGGTCATCATTCATGCGCGGAGCGAACAACGCACCCCACTCCTCAGAAACCGAGCTGCAAGTGGCATGTAAGTGAAGTCATAGTCAAAAATCAAAGTCAAAAATAAGTAAAATAAGTCAATAGTCTAACAAGGCACTCTAAACTCGTCCATGAAGATAGGCTAAATGTAAACAGCAGCCCATCTCCACCGACGAGTTCATCATCATCATCAACCCGTAACAGCCCACTGCTGAGCTAAGGGTCTTTCCTCACACATGAGGAAGTATGGTAATCTCCCACGCGAGCCCACCGCGATTGGGAGATGGTGTTAAGCAGCTAGTGGCTACTTAACAGTCAGAATTTTTCAAACCATTCACAGGTATCTGACATGGCTTAACAACTTCTATTGTCCCGGTTTTTGTTGTATGTATACAAATGCCACTAGGCGGTCACCCATCCACTGACTGACCGACGAGTTGCTGGTTCCAAATGCAGTACGAGAAGAACCAGCAAAAAACTCAAGGGCAGCTCTTTTTAATCTCATAAACCCTTGTATTTAAGGTGGTGATTGAGTAGTAACATTTCCGTGTATTGTATTGATAGATGTGGGCTGCAAAGTTATTATAAGGTAGGTACTATTTTTTATATAATAATAATATAATCTCACGCCTTTCATCCCCGAGGGGGTAGGCAGAGGTATTCCATTACTGGATATACCCACATTTCACTAGATATATTGGACCCCTAAACGTGATCGCCGGACCGGGTCTATGAACACTTGTCTCAGAATTAATTCTGAGACCTGCGGGTTTCCTCACGATGTTTTCCTTCACCGTCGAGCTAGTGATAAATATTTACTTAAGTTTTTGAAAAACTCATTGGTACATGCCAGGATTCGAACCCGAGCCTCACTGATTTTCGGCCGGCTCTTTAACCGTAAGGGCTAGCACTGCTCTCTATTATTATCTATACTATTTTTTACTTTCTTAGAATTTTGATTTTCTTATGACTCAGGTCTACAGTCCCTTGAATTTTATATTTCAACTCTATACATTCACGCATTCCCGAGATAAAGGGTCCTAACAGACAACAGAGTGATCCTATGAGGGTTCCGTTTTTTCTTTTGAGGTACGGAACCCTAATAGCCTGCGCAGACGACGGACTTTGTCCCCGGAGGACAAAGTCCCCCGAATCGTAAAAAAATATGTCCGTCTCTTTTTGTCCTGTACCGCCCGTCGGTGTCCGCGATTATTCGGGGGACTTTTTGTACGAATCCCTCGTGTGCGTTACTCGATACAGTTGTAAGCGTTCTATTTTGGCGGACAAAAAAATACGGGGACAAAAGTGTGTCGTCTGCGCAGGCTATAAAAAATATACGGCCATTCATGCCAGAAAAAAAAAATTTTCGACTCCAACTATGAATTTTGTCATAATATCATCTTATACTACAGGTACTCCAATCATAAAAAATATAGTGTTTATTTAAAATACCTACGTAATAATTCATCGAGGTAATATTTATGTACTTACCTACAATTTTGTACGGAAACCTCGGTGGGCGAGGCCGACTCGCACTTTTCCGTTTTTTTAAGCTGTCAGGTTTTGTTCTTTTTTCAACCGACTTAAAAAAGGAGGAGGTTAATGAGGATCAGTACAGTTATAGCAAATCCATTAGAAATATTATCCACGTTATTCTTTATGATATAAGAATGGTATCTGTTTTTGAATTATCCAAATCGGACCATTACTTACGAAGATATTAAATAATAAACATACTCAATGATCGCGAGAGCGTGTACGTCACTGTGAGGGAACCAAGTACGGCCGGCCGGCCGGCACTCAATGATCGCGGGAGAGTGATGACGTCACAATGAGGGCGACTACTCGGTGAACTTCGCTAGGAATTCGGTCATAACTTTGGCAATTTTTGTCGTAGAATAAACATTTTTGTACTGTATGTTAAGGATTTCTTAGCTCTATAAATCTGCATTCTCAACTAAAAACGTTACGGATCCTCATTGTGTTTAGTTTGTGTATCTGTGTTTTATTCAAGTAAATAAAGCGTTTTCTATTCTATTGTAGGGTTGTAACGGAGCTTCGCCTCCGCTTCCGCCTCCGCACAATTTTTGCGGAGTTGTAACGGAGTTTTATTTACTACTTTTTCTGCTATCGTTCGCATCGCACGTACTTATCGGCGCCCCCAAGTTCAGTGCCAAGTGAACAATTATTTAGTTCAGCTGGATTAATTTATGAATCTCTTAGAAATCGTTTGGAAGGTGATAAAGCCGCAAAACTATTGTTTGCTAAATTTAATTTACCTCTCCTTAATTTTTATTACTTATTTTGATTACAAAAAAGTTAACTTAAAATTTTTACTTTATGTTTTAAATGTTTACTTAAGTGTTAAGTATCTACAAAAAAAACTTTTGAACCTTAAATTACTATTTTATTTACACCCACTTTCACCTTCGCCTCCGCCTCCGTTAACCTCCGCATCCGCGGAAGTGAAACTCATCGCCTTCGCATCTGCCTCCGCCTCCGTTAAAAAGGCCTCCGTTACAACCCTATTCTATTCCTCCTAGGTTCTCAATTCGACTGTATGTTTTTTTTTATGTTTGTTACCTCAGAACTTTCGACTGGGTGAACCGATTTGGATGATTCTTTTTTTATTTGAAAGCTGGTGTGTCCATGTGGTCCCATTTCAATTTAGTCCAGTTTTGACAGTAGCATCTATGAGAAAATTATTTTAAGTTCGTTTTTTACTCTAGAGTTCTATGTTAATTTCTAATGAGCTTGTTCTATTTTTGCAAAGTCATTATAAAATCTATTTTGCTATTGACCTCCTACAGCCGTCAGTGGGTCGGTGGAGGAGCCCGGGGGGGAGCTGGGAGCTTTGTCCCTCCTGCTCCCCCTACCTCCCCTCTCCTCCTTCTCTACCCTCGCGCTTCAGGCTCACGCGTCGCGATGTGCGCGTGCGCTCAGGGAGGCCCTCAGGGAGACCCGGGCAAGGACAAGGGTAAGAAATGGTCGAATAGTTTTTACAAGCTTTTATTTAACTCCAGGTATTCCTGCAGCAGTAGGAAGTAGGCATTTAGTAAGCGCCAGCGCACTATTGAACACTCGTGCATTTTGGAGGTACCTATTTCAACATATACATTTTGTCAAATCAAACTCCGCGAATTCGTTTAGAAATATTTAGTACCTATCGTTAGTTTAGTTCATACAAAAAACAAATATAAAATATCAGTAGTTCAGTCATAATAGTGAAAAAACAAACCAAAAAGGGGTAAGTCAAGTCAAGGGGTAAGTAAGAAGGCAATAAGTCGCGCGATGTCGCCAGATATGTCAGGCGAAATCGGCCAGTTTCGCTTTACATGTCGCCGACACATGTCGTGCGACATTTAATAATAATAATAATAAAAGTATTTATTTGACACAGGAACAACAACAGTAGGTACGAAAACATAGGTAGAAACAGTAGGTACTCCATGACAAAAATGTCTCCTAGTGTATCCCTGGCCTGATTATATACCTTCGTTTTTCTAACACTGCACTTCTGTCCACATCTTCATTTACTTATTTAACACTGACTGAGATACAATTAGTTATGATTTTTTTTATAAAAAGTATTTATTTTACAGTCTTAAATTTATTCGTACTAACTATTAAACAAAGGACAAACCGCTTATTTGATTACCAACTCCCAGGTGTCCCAAAGCTCCCTGTTCGTGGAGCCGCGCTCCCCGCCGCGCTACTCCAGTGGGAGTGACGAGCCCACCCGGGACGTGGGGCTGGATGGCCCACCTGGGCCCACCCTTCTGCAGAAAGGTCACCCCAGTTCCGATGCCTTTCTCGCCGGCTCACATTGCAACAACCCCGCCGTCGACTTGGGAGATTTGGTCCCCCAAGGGAGAAACGACCCCCCCTTTTTGGGGAGGGGCAGGGGGAGGCTGTCTGAGAGCACGTTCCATTTGTCAGTCGGTCGCGGGCGTGGGAGGCCTTATGTGAAGATTTAAAAGTTTATTATCGATTATTTTTTTGCCAAATATTGTTATCTATTTTTATATCGGGCTTGGCTCGGTTCTTGAGGCATCTAAATGTTTTTTTTTTGTAAATTTATTTTGTGTACTATTCAAGGACCTATACTTAACATAGTCCGTCGCAGCAGTAACAGGAATGACAAGAAAATGCTGTAAGATAAGCTAAATAACTAAGATAGTCAGAGTTATTTGAAGTATACTTTTTTAGCTTGTTTTGGAGTGTTTCAATTTAAAGCCAGTAATAGCTTTCTAGTCTATGGAAAAAAGGTGTAGCAATACTTGTGCCAATGTAGCATGCTTTAGATGAAAGATACAAAATAACTCGACATTCCCAACTTGACCCAAAGTGCCCAGACTTAAGTTGGGACTTGGGCATCTTGTGTCCGTTGGGTCGTTTATTTCAAATTACTGTTACTTCTTTCATTTGCCCACAGCACAGCGGATGGACGAATGTACCTGGGCTTTTGTAATGAGCTTTTAGAAATATGTTTATATTTAAAATACTCAATAGATGGCGCTGAAACATTGTCTTTCTGCGCCATCTATTGAGTATTATTTTCTTTTTCGTCGCCATATTAATTACAGCAAACCGTGAAAAACTCATATGATATTTTATGTTATTGCTGTGGGACCGGAGCTTTATTATAATAAACATGTTGTAACGGCAAAGTATAAAAAAATATTTTTATACTTATTATTATATTCTTTATAGTTTAATAAAATCGCCAATCGCCAGACTAAAGGTTAGAGCACACAACTCGGTAACGAATCGTCATCGCCTCGCTTTTTTCTCGAGTTTGTCCCGAGGCGATGCCGTTACGATACTGATTGGTGTTGTAGGGAATCTCATACAAAGAGTACTCAATAGGTCGAGTTGAGGCGGTGATGGACCTACATTTTTGACTTGTGACTATGATATTATAGTCTCGTCGATAAGAGCTAAGTCACCTTTGACTTGCAACTCGCGTGATGTTGATTTTCGGTATTTTTGATTTTTTTAAATGAGTTTATGGTTTGGCTACTTAGCATAAAGGACTCTGTTTTTTGAGTGGTGACTTCACGGTGTTGCCATTTTGAGACTGTTTGAAAATATTTATGCTTTTCGTAAAAATAAGAGCAAAACTGTTACAGCCAAGTAATGTTTATTCTATCACTCGCCTCACGTTGTTGAGTTTCGAAAAATACGAACTTTATGCCACAGCAGTTATAGTCGCAAGTCAAAAATTTAGCTATTGATCCTTTTCAGAGTTGATCATCATTTACTTGCTCTTTTCCCATTATTTGGGGTCGGCCCAGTATGTTTTTTCTTCATTTTAGATCTATCATACGTCATATCTACATTCACTTCCATCTTGTACATTTCATCCTTTACACAATCCATCCATCTCTTCTTTGGTCTCCCCCTCTTCCTAGAACTGGAAGGTTCAGATTCATAGTTATATTGCGTGCTATGTATTGCGTCAGCTGATATTTTGGAACTCCCTGACAGCGAGAAATGTTGCCAAAAATTACTTTGAGACTGATTTACGAGTACGTTATCATTACGTTTTTAAGGAATTATGTACCTACGTCTAAACCAAACGATGTTTTAGACTGGCAAGTCTTTGGTGATAGTAATTAAAAGTTTTTTGAAAATGTTAAAATTGTTTTATTTTTCCATCATATTTGTCCCTTGTCTGGCTGGACATCCTGCAAAAACTTATTTATTTATTTACTTAGTCTCAGGACTACTAACAGCTATAGATAACTAAATTGTAAATATTACAAATATTATAAATGCGAAAGTTTGTATGGATATACGGATGTATTTTTTTGTTGTTTGTTCCTCTTTCACGTAAAAACTACTGAACGGATTTCGACGAAACTTTACAGTTATATAGCTTATACCTACGTCATCAGAATAACACATAGGCTATATTTTATTCCCACGGGAACGGGAACTACGCGGGTGAAACCGCGGGGCGCTGCTAGTGCTTAGATGATACCAGAAAGCCAATAATAAGTGTATATATATATATAATCTTACGCCTTTTTTATCCCAGAGGGGGTAGGCAGAGGTATTCCATTACTGGATATTTACATAGATACATTTCACGAGATATATTGGACCCCTAAACGTGATAGGTGGTGAGCCCATCGCCGGACCGGGTCTGTATACACATGTCTCAGAATTAATTCTGAGACCTGCGGGTTTCTTCACGATGTTTTCCTTCACCGTCGAGCTAGTGATCAACTCATTGGTACATGCCAGGATTCGAACCCGAGCCTCACTGATTTCGGCCGGCTCTAACCGTTCGGGCTATCACTGCTCCATAATAAGTCTCCGCAGATAGACTGACTTTGCAATGTATGTAGTTACCATGGATTGATAGATGTATTCCCGTTGTCCACACTGGCGGTATCCCCATTGAGTGGGGACAACGGGAATCTATTAAAATTATTATAAAAAATCAGCTTAGCGTCCATGTCAATAAAAAGGGAGTGACCAGAAAAACTACTGCTTGAGGATCCACAACAAAACTAACTAGGACCCAATCAATGAACTGAATTGTAGGATTAGGAATGAAACATAGTGTCAGTCTTATACGTTTATTGCGGCTCATGACTTCACGAACTGAACTATACAAACGATTTTATACAAAACCTGTTATAATTTATCTATCTTATACAACATTAGAGACATCCAAGGGTCAGTTATACAAATATATAAGGGGCACTCTTATTGAATACAGTTGAGAAATGTTACAAGAAAACATTTATGGATGTCACCAAATATATCGGTTTTCATAAAAAAAAGGCTTAATTTTATTTTTAATCTTTTTAATTGTAAACAGCATCAAAATTGAAGACTATAGATTCCTACAACTCTTAAAATAAAATTGTCATTTAGCTTAGTGCGGAACGAAAAATCTAGCTTTCTACAAAAATATACATTTATATAGCCTAAGTAAATTCGAGAGAGGATGGAACAGACATTTTAGGGGGTCTAAAATAGGGTAGTGGACTGAATAGTCAAATAAGTCTGACTGTACAGCAATATAAAATCACCATAGCAAATTAGAACTATGTCACCGTAACTTAAATCATTAAATCAAATAAGTCAATCAAAGTGAGTGTGACAGGTATTCCAGCGACTTGAGTTGGTGACTTTAAAAAAGAAAATTACAAAGAGATCATTTTTTTTTATTTATTTTAATACAATGATATGTTTTTATTTCCCTCTTCTTAACAAAGATAGTTTCATCATAATCGACACTCAGGAATAATTATTACGCTATATTAAATACACTTACATACATATAAATTAAACATAATATTTTACAAACAGGAAACAAAACGGTGCAATACAATTACTTTAGGCCCATAAGAAATGTTAATTTTTTTTAAGTATAGGATATTTTTTTAGCATCACCATTTTCGTTTCACATTGTAACAGTAGATAAAAATATAATTGAGCACCTATACGTTAGTTACTACACAACAGTAATATGAAACATAATTACAGTCGCCAAAGTTGATGAACACTAATTATTATTTATTTATTTGCCCTAAATTGTAGTTGAGTACATAATATGTTGGTTCTTAAACCTGTCAAACCACAAGATCGCGAAATAATAAGATTTTATCTATAGTATCTAACTTTTATGCCTCCAATTTTTAAGGTGCTTATTTTTAAAATTGTAACAATATAGAAGTCATTTGAATAGATAAAACTTTGTTCATCGACTTGTTACCGACTGCACAATAAAAGCGAAGTGCGCATATTTTACAATAATAATACTACAATCTCCGCAGTGGACGGCTTCGAACACCCTAAGCTCACGAAATAGTAGACCTTATTTTAGTCATATGTACGCATAAAGTTTTTTATATACTAATATATATAATTCCTCTATATATATAATTTGTGATATACATAAATAACCGCGCAGAATCCAAAATTGGTTCGTTTTATGTTTAGGATATTAGTCATAATTATTCATAATTACTAGTAAGAAATGAGATTCCTTCAATTCAATTTATTTCAATAACAGTAATACTGTGTGTGAACTTAAATATAGGTATCTAAACAAATAAGTATATAACAAGTAATCACAAAAAAAAAAAAAAAAAACAATGAAGTACACCAATATTATCAATTAAGTATGTAACAAAATATCCATAAAAAATAATAATTCAATAACATCAATTTCATCAAATAAGTATCTATCTTCTCAAGGTAGGTACTGCATCTGGAACCAGCAATGCAGCGTGAAGTAGTATAGGGGGCGCCAAGTTGACAAAGAGGGCGCTAGTCACCTCGGGGGCGCTAAATGCGCAATAGGGGGCGCTAGTTGCCGCTTGTGTATAGGGGGCGCCAAATGAGTAATGGGGGTACAAACATTTGTAACCGGGTCGCTAGTGTCCTCGTGTTTATAGGGGGTGCCAATATGGGATAGGGAACGAAAATGAGTAACCCTTAACCTCCTCGTGTCTAGAAAAAAAAAACTCACGGCTTATATCCCCGAGGGGGTAGGCAGATTTTCCATTTCTGGTTATACAAACTTTTCACGAGATGACGTGAAACGTCAGAGAGGGCGCCAAATTGTTAATCGGAGTCGAGGATGGGTAAGGCGTGCGCTAGTCGCTACCTCGCTAGTGTCCCCGTGTTTATAGAGGGCGCCAAAATTTGTAATTGGGGATTGCTAGCCCCCTCGTGCTATTCAAGAAGTTAAAGTGATAATAGGGGGCGCTAGTCGTCGTGCTATTTGGGGCGTCAAATGGACAATAGGGGGCGTTTGTCCCCTCGTGTATATCACTCCCCGCTGGCGCTCTCGGAGGAGGATGAAGAGTTATCTTCTTCGGCAGCAGAATTTGCAGTTCGTCGGGATGGGGGACCCAG
This sequence comes from Ethmia dodecea, assembly GCA_963855545.1. Classification (NCBI taxonomy): domain Eukaryota; kingdom Metazoa; phylum Arthropoda; class Insecta; order Lepidoptera; family Depressariidae; genus Ethmia; species Ethmia dodecea. The sequence continues at coordinate 217,598 of OY979463.1, read as the reverse complement.
GGGGACCCTAGATCGGGGGGTGGAGGACCCCGGGGTCCCAAGCGCCAGGCTGGCCTGCAGAGAGCGCGGGGAAGGGGCCCTCGACGAGTTAGACGGGATCGCCAGCTCGCCGAGCAGCTCGCTGAGGGGGAAACCAAAACACTATTCAAACACGTAAATTGACAGATATGTCGTATTTATTTATGGTGTATCTGAAATAGTTATTTTTTAAATCGGTGCACTATTTTGGTAACTTATTCATTACAAACAAACAGAAATATTTCCACTTTATAATAATTACTAATTAGTGTAAATGTGTATATTATATTATTATGAATATAGATTACCTTTAAGTAAAGATATTTTTAAAGTACTATTAAATTTAAAGTACCTCTAACCACAGCCTTTGTAACTAACATAAAATAGAAATAAGTAGATAAATAAATAAAATGCTACATATTTGTAAATAAAATATGTTACAACTTCCATACTTGCAAAAACCTATACCATGCAATAAATAAATTAGTATATTAGTAACTCACGCTACTTCATCAGCGGCCCGCCACTTGAAGAACTCGTCCCCCAGGTTGAAGGTGAGGTTGCTCTTCATCACCACCTTGAGGGGGGGACGTCCCCCACCGCCCCCTCCCCCCGATCTGCCCCCCGCCCCCGAGGTGGGGGGACGGGGGCGCGGGTGGGCCCTCAGGACGAGAGCGGGGGGCGTACTCGGTATCTACATAAACATAAGCTAAGCCTAAAGCTGTTGTAGATTTGCCAGAAAAAATGTTCAAAACTGTTCAAAATGTTTTTATGTATAATGGCATATTATAAGTTAGATGAATATTTGAATGACAATGATGTTTGGTGTAAATTTTCTCCAGCTCAGCAAAGCACTAAAACCATGTAACTTGTACTTTGTATTGTATTGATTGTTTAAAAGAATAATTTGTTGAGGAGTTTCTTGCCCCGCTCCTTCTCCTCAACTATACATACCGAAGCGGTGGAGTCGAAATGAGTTTCAATAAGAGGACTTATAAGTCCCTACATTGAATAAAAACGACTTTTGATATAGTTTTTCATCAACACTACACTATTTGCGCTGTAGCTTGGTACGGGTGAGAGTTTCAATAAATTTTCGTGTCACTCTTGAAAGTTCCAGCGATTTACAAAATTATGACTTATAATTTCAGCTGAACCACATGCTTAATTTATATTAAATAATTAATAACTGTTTTAAATTAAATTAAACCCAACCAGAATCTTCTCACAGATGTCAACGTCATACACAGCGGTAACTGTCACCCCCTGGTGACAGAACTGTCAAAATGGATGATCAATGATGGATGAGTGTTAGGTGCTGAGAATAAGTGGGCGGTGGATGTATGTTTAAGTTGGATGAAATATGACGGATGTGTGTTAAGATGGATAAAATATGATGGATGAGTTTTGGGTGCTGAGAATGAGTCGACGGTGGATGTGTGTTTTAGTTAGATGAAATATGATGGACTGAGTTTAGGTTGGATAAAATATGATGGATGTGTGTTTTAGTTGAATGAAATATGATGGATGTGTTTTTAAGTTGGATGAAATATAAGTACTGACCTCGTCGATGTCGTTGTCAATGTCGACCTCTACGCTGTGGTAGCGATCGCGTTGGTCTCGCCGTTCCTGTCGTTCTTGGCGTTCGTGCTGGTAGTGGAAAGCCGTGCGGTGGTGGTGGGGGGTTACAGTGGTGTTGGGGGCACCTGAATGGGGGGAAGGCCGCAAGTAAGGAGACCATATTAACTATATTGATAGACCACTCTATGTCCGAGTTGCTGGGTTAATACGATAACAATCATTTTTTTTGTTACCTCTTAACTTTCGACTGGGTGAACCGATTTTGATGATTTTTTTTTATTTGAAAGCTGGTGCTTCCCGTGTGTAGGCCAGTCACAACTGGACCAAATTGGAAATTTAAAACCATATAAGTTGAAGTCGATTTTTTACTCTTTAGAGTTCTATGTTTTTCTTAAGTCTGTTTGAAATAAATAGGTCACCGACCTGGAGTCCATTCGTCGTTGGCGTTGTCGTTGGTCTGGCTGTCTGCGTGGTGGTCTTTGCCGCTTCTCAAGGAGGGCGCAGCGGGGAGCTCTGCGCTGACCATGGGCGTGTCTTCGGCGCTATCCGGTTCCTGTTCTTGGGGTTCCACTGGCTCAGGCCTACTGGGGGAGGGTTATTGTAGTATATAGTTATTAAGGTTAAAGAGCCGGCCGAAAATCAGTGAGGCTCGGGTTCGAATCCTGGCATGTACCAATGAGTTTTTCAAAACTTACGTACATATTTATCACTAGCTCGACGGTGATGGAAAACATCGTGAGGAAACCCGCAGGTGTCAGAATTGATTCTGAGACATGTGTGAACAGGCCCGGTCCAGCGATGGGCTCCCCTATCACGTTTAGGGGTCCAATGTATCTCATGAAAGTTGGGTATATCCAGTAATGGAATACCTCTGCCTACCCCCTCGGGGATAAAAAAAAAGGCGTGAGATTATATTATTATAGTTATTAAGTGAAACTGACATCTGTCAATGACGTCTGGAGTTTGAGAAATATGTCAGACGCGGCATCTGCACCTTCGCTGGCTTGGTAAACGGACAAAAATAAAATTGAAAAAAATATCTCACGCCTTAAATCCCCAAGGTTCAGTCGAGGGTAGGCAGAGGTAAATTAAAAATATGCTATCCCGGTATTGGAAGCCCTATTTACTGTCTAATCGGTTGGGCTAATGGTCGGCTTTTCTCGATATATACTAATCAACTGCGATAAATCGTGATCAATTGGTATCTGGAGGGAATTCAGTTGTCTATTTAAATACATACACAATTCACACATGGTTATTTAGTCCGAAACTAGGCTGGGCCTGTACTATGGGTACTAAACAACTGATAGACATACATAAATAAATATTAAACGACCAGACACGAAGCCAACAGACATGTTCATGCACACAAATATTGGATCTAACCCGCGACCATCAATAATAATAATAATCAGAAGGCAGGGTCACTACCAACCGAGCCAGCCCGTATTGAGATGGTGTATGTACTGACCTGATAGGAGGCGATGAAACGGGCGGAGCGGTTTGCGGCTGCATCAAGGGCCTCGGGCGACGCTTTCGCTTATGGCTGCCGTGCTAAGGGACGACGGTAAACATGTTTATGACACATTTGCTCGTAAAAGGTCTCTTATTTCACCAATTTCAATATCGTATTGAACCTCATTACGCACAAGTGCGTTAATGTAATGCAAAACGCACGGTTTATCAAGACGCTCCGTCTAAAAACGAACGGTACTTTTTAAAATCTTTGCCAAGAGTTTTTATGTCAGAAAAGTGGTCAACATTTTATGAATGAGATTAACTTTGGGAGATAAAATATAATAAATAAACATTTAATTTTTTAATTTAACAAATTTTGACAATAAGTTACAACCATTTCTGTAACTAAAATATTATTATTTTTTATTAGTAATAATTCCCCACAGAGATAGGCAGAGACGATGAATCGCCACTTTGCTCGATCTCTGCATACTTCTTTCGCTTCCTTCACATCCATAGGCCTTTTCATGCACGCTCTTTTATTCTTCGCACTCCGGACCCCAGCTTTTTGAAGGACGTCACTTATTGGATCCGTGAACGTCCTTCTGGGACGTCCTCTTTCCTTGCATCCTTCAACATTCGCACCATAAATCAACATCCTCAACACAGTATCCTTTAAAACAATTCTTACTTAAAACTAAATTGGATTACATATAATTTTTTTCTGTCGTATTGCGCTGTGTTGGAGAAAATCTGTTCCAAGCATCATTGTCATTTATATAGTCGTCTAGTACAGGAATTTCAGATTAAATTGTCGTTTACGTTCCATTTTGGACTGGAGAACAAGTAACCATATCTTTAAAGAGGTGTTTTCCATGTTTGATTCCACTTAATATCTCATTCATTTCATAAAACATTTGGCGACGAAGCCATTAGGCGATGCATAGCGTTCGTCGCCAAACGATACGTTTCAAGAATGTATGGAGACTGGGCCTGCACCACGTACACCAGTTTTTTAGATAAATATAAATAAAATAACTATAGTTTTATTAATGATTTCAAGTTTCATTAAACTAGCATCGGGGCGACCGAAAAAAAAATTTGCTCATCGGTAAAATGACAATTGACATTATTTTGATGTTTGTCGGACTAATTCACAATAGCATGAAAATACGGCTTAAGAAGTTAGAAATAGTATTATTTTAATACGATTTCATGCGGATCCATTGAAGTTTAATTACTTTTGTGCAAGTAAAATAGATGGACATGTTTTTTTTAATATTTTTCTGATAATCGCTAGATTTTTATCTATTTTTCACGCTGGTGTACAATGTGCAGGCCCAAAATGAAACGTCTCCTTTCGTCGCCAAACTTTACCATGCTTCGCCTAATATCTTCGAAGTGTAGTCTGGCGATTGTACCTTAACGGGTTCGGGGGGAATCACGGCCGGGGTCACCTCCACAAAGTCCTCTATGATGATCTTCTTATCCTCAGCCGGTTGAGGCCTCTTCCTCACGCGCTTGCTGTGCCACGACCGGCCCGTTGCCGTCAGTTGCTGCTGTTGCTGTTGTTGCTGCTGCAACTGCTGCTGGAGCTGTTGCTGCAGCTGTTGCTGGAACGGCGAAGGCGACGGCTGGTGTTGGGGAGATGGAGTGGAAATAAGTGATTAAACTTCAATTTTAATGGCCTATTAGATTATATGCTTCTGATATTGGCTGAATGTACACAGCAGCCCATCTCCACCGACGAGTTGCTGGTTCCAAATGCAGTAGAGATGAAGAACCAGTATGAAACTTAAGGGGAGCTCTTTTTAACGTCATGTCTTCCTAATAATTTACTGATATAGCGTCAAATCGGTTAATGGAATTAAATTAGCTTGAATGGAATTGTCTGAGACTAAGAAAAAAGCGGGCCAAGTAAGTCGGACTCGCGCATGAAGGGTTCCATACCATCACTACATATCACTATCACTACATAGTATAAAACAAAGTCGCTTTCTCTGTCCCTATATCCCTATGTCCCTTTGTATGCTTAAATCTTTAAAACTACGCAACGGATTTTGATGCGGTTATTTTTAATAGATAGAGTGATTCAAGAGGAAGGTTTGAGTATTATCATTGCACCCGTGCGAAGCCGGGGCGGGTCGCTAGTTATCTATAAAAACGGCAAAAAACATGTTTGTTCTATGGGAGCCCTATTAAATATTTATTTTATTCTGTTTTTAGTATTGGTTGTTATAGCGGCAACAGAAACTGCCTATTACTCCCAACGATGGTACGATGGTGAACCAGGATGCGTTGATGGCATCCCTGAGAAATCGAGGAGAACCTTCGAAAATCATAGTGGCGACTAGGGGTTTTTTACTTTTTTAATTTCGTTTTTTTTTTTGTTTAAAATTACTAATATTCCGCGGTTCATGGGATACAGCCTGGTGACAGAAGGCCGGATCAGTAGTTTTACCCTTTGGGTACGGAACCCTAAAGACAAAAAATTACCTGCTTGTCTTCGACGGGCGGCTGAGTCTGCGGAGGCTCAGCGGGGGAAGGTAACTTCTCTACGGCCTTGAGGCGATGTTCTCGGGCGTCCTTGGTCAGGTCAGTGACGCGGTTTCGCTCGAACACTCGGCCGTTGTTTATCACCTATCGGAGGATGAATATTGATGATGAATATGAAGAGCCTGTTTTCTCTGTTGGTAGTTACCGTGCCTTCTGAGTCGGAGGTCGCGGGTTCGATCCCCGCTCGGGGCCAACAATTGTGTACATAAACACGTCTAAGGTTAAATTCAATTTCGAAGATTTGTTTACTTAGCTAGATAATTACAAATTAAGCGAATGTAAATGAAATAAATATGTTCACACCGTTATCCTGAAAGGAGTATGCAGAATTATCCTATTCCTGGATAAACCAACCCTTGCTTTCTGTATATTATTTGGAACCCTACGTGATGGTGAGCTCAAAACACTTCTAGAAATGTATTTCTATTTTCATAATTAGTATAGAAATTTTCAAACTCAGTACATTTTTCATAGTTAATTGTCGTTTGACACTATTGTCTAAAACTACGTCTATGCAGATACCCCTGTACCCAGTTCATCCCCACGTACCCACCTCGTACCCCTGTACCCAGCTCATCCCCACGTACCCAACTCATACCCCTGCCAGCTCATCCCCATGTACCCATGTCAATCACATGTGCCTATCTCATCCCCATGCACCCATCTTATCCCCTGTACCCATCTCATCCCCCTGTACCCAGCTCATCCCCCATGCACCCAACTCATCCCTCACCTTGATGTTCTTCTCGTTGAGGATGGTGACGAGGTCCCTCACGAACGAGTTGTTGGGGTACAGCTGCTTGTGCTTGCAGTGGATGTCCACTTCCAGGTGGTCCTCGCTGTCGTTCGTGAAGGTGCGGACCAGTTTTAAGATGAACTTGTTCTTCTTGCTGTGGCTGCGTTTCGCCTTGTGTTTCCTGTGTGATATGTGAGGTCATTCACCCATCTGATACAGGTCAATTAACCAAAGCGACGTTGAAACCCACACTAATGACATGAGATTAAAAAGAGCTGCCCTTGACTTTCTTGCTGGTTCTTTTCGTACTGCATTTGGAACCAGCAACTCGTCGGTGGAGATGGGCAGCTGTTTATGTTTAGCCAATCTTCATGGGCGAGTTCAAAGTGCCTTGTTATTAGACTATTGACCTTTCTAAGTGTACATGAGAGTGTAAATGAGTTTTTCAAAACAAACTTACGTACATATTTATCACTAGATTGACGGTGAAGGAAAACATCTGAGGAAACCCGCGGGTCAAAAAATTAATTTTGAGACATGTGTAAAAGACCCGGTCCACCTATCATGTTTAGGGGGTCCAAAGAATATCTCGATAAAAGTGGGACTTTAAGTCACTCAAGTTATTTGATATGGACAACGGTTTTATCACATAACGCTGTTTTAATTTAGACCCTGTCTAAAACAGGACATAATAATATATACTAATTTATACCCTACCTACAACAGACAGCTTTAAACCTTTTTAGACACTGTTTAAAACAGAGAGAGCCTTTATTGTAAGCAGTTTTAGATATTGTCTAAAACAGACAGACGACATCTGTTTTAGACAATGTCTAACTTTAAACAACGTTGCAATGACGCAAATCTATTCACTACACTTAAATAAAACTTACCTGAAGGCGTATTCACGGAGACTCGATACCCTTTTCGTTCGATTCAGATCGAGTGAAAAAATTTCCGAAGTCGAATCTATCGACTTCGGAAACTTTATTCTAGACGTTTCTGACAGCCACGGAAAATTTACCGAATCCTTGTCACATTAACATTAGTTTTCGATACCAACATCAGCCCATCTCGAAAGTGTTCGACAGATTTTCCGATTCCGAATATCGAAGCTCCCTGAATACGCCTGCTGATATTGCACTGACTAAATCAAAATCTATTATGTACTTACGGATACACGCTAATGACTCAAAGAAGATACATTAAAGTTATATTGTATTTAAATAAATTAAGTAGGAAGAGCTAAATATACTATGGGAACTAAATATCAGATACTAAAATACAAGTAAATACCCAGGCACGAAACCAATATTAGCCCCGGGTGGGAATCGAACCTGCAACCTTCAACTCAGAAGGCGGGTCAGTACCAACTGAGCCTGGCGCTTATATTGTTCGTATTCTCTATCTCTAATCTGTGGTATTAGGTACTTAATTTATTCAATTCAAAACTACATAATTCTGAAATATGTACCAACCTATATTATACCTACAATAGCAATATTTTCTGGTAACATATCATTCTTACCTTATATACTGTCCTGTAGTTATTTTCAATAGGTTTCGACCACACTTTAAAACTGCAAAAGCTTCGCGGATTAGGCGCAATATGCCACATTCGCAAAATGATACATTCGATTTTCGCAAAATGTCACATTCGCAAAATGCCACATTCTCAAAATGTCATTTTTGCATAATGCCACACTTTGGATCATACTGCAAAAAAGGGAGTTGAACAAGTATGGCACTTTGTTAGTGTGGCATTTTGCGAATGTGGCATTTTGCGCCAGATCCAGCGTCGCAAGATCAACTTTGCACATTCAAAAGATAATAAACATTTTGTGCACTAGTGCAGATATAGAAAAAGGTATGAATAAACCCCTACTAATATTATAAATGCGAAATTAACTGTCTGTCTGTTTGTTACCTTTTCACGGCTTAACCGCTGAAACGATTCCTAAGAAATTTGGCAAGAAGATACTTTACTACTTTTCATCCCAGAACTTGGACAAAGTGACGGACAGAAACTAGTTTTTAATATAATATTTGTAAATTGCATCAATTTCAAAATAAAACATTCACGGCCTTACCACAAAACGGTGTCTAAAATTAGACACCGTCTAAAATCAGACGTTGTGTAAAAATTTGACATATTTCCATGAATACAATACTTCCTTGTTGATAAAGAGTGCGCGTTTTTTTTTTTCGTGTATTCAACGCGCATTTAAATTTTAACTGTATTAATAATTAGGTCATAAAGAAGCCTGAAACATTAAACACCGCTCTGTTGTAAAGCCGTTAGACAAACAGTGTAAAAGCACTTTAATGGTGCAAATAAAACATCAAAAACACGTGCTTATTTTTCTTATGCAAGCAGACATGGCGTTTACTGGGCGATCACCTGTTTTTCTTGTGCCTCTTTTTCTTGTGCGAATGTCTTCTTACTGTGTTGTCTCTGTCTTCCGCCATCTTGCCCACAGTCCCACCCCCACTCCCCACGACCCCAGCGTTGGTCTCAGAGAAGGACATCAGTGACCTTGAGATGCGTCTGAAACAAGAAGCCGACTTTGCCGCTACTAAAAGACAGTGGAGTGGAAAAAAAATCTGTTTAACCTTCTATACTAATATTATTAAGAGGAAAGATTAGTTTTTTTGTTACGAATAAACTCAAAAACTACTGGACTAATTTGAAAAATTATTTCACCAATGGAAAGCTAGAAGATCCCTGAGTTACATAGGCTATATTTTATTCCCGTATTCCCACGGGAACGGGAACTACACGGGTGAAACCGCGCAGAACCGTTAGTCTTAAATATCTTTGTCGGTCGCGCAAAACTATTCATCTGGTTTTTGTAAAGTGGATCGTAAGAGCGCGTCGTTCGATTGAAATTCCCTTGCGAATGTTATAGAAGTTGTATACTTACTTTTTGGGCCCTTTCCTGAAATGCAAAGTCAGAATAAAGATTGTTCGCCTTTTTCTGTCGTATTAGATGTCCTTTACGAGTTATACGATCGTAAAGGACAGTCTAATAACGTAAGAGACAACTTACGTTACTACGTTACGAATTAAAAACGTTTGGAAAGTACCCAAGCATTGCAATATCTTACTAATATTATAAACGTGAAAGTTTGTATGTATGGATGTTTGTTCCTCTTTCAAGCAAAAACTACTGAACGGATTTTGATGAAACTTTACAGTTATATAGCTTACATTTCATATTTTATCCCCGGATTCCCACGGCAAGGGTGAAACCGCGGGGCGCTGCTAGTTAAGAAATAATGTAAGAAAAAAAATTAGGTCTTCTGTCTCATCGTGAATTTATCTTATATACTCTATTGTTGGTTACACGATCACGCATTAACAGCTGAACGGATTTGGATGAAACTCGGTGGGTAGATGGTCTAAGGCCTAATTTAGCACGTGGGCTGCTTTTTGACTGGGAACGCGAACAGAGCCGCGGGAAAAAGATAGTTTCCAAAAAATCTACTCACCGCTGACCGCGCAGCTTCTGCAAAGTGAGTTCCTGCTCGCTTGGCTCTATTTCATCTGCAACAAGACATCGACATACAGAATAGGACTCCTCAAACGAACTACTTTTTAAACACTTTAAAAAAGGAGGTTTCTCAATTCAACCGTTTTTTTATGTATACTGGATGTTTTTTTTTACCGTCTGGAAAAAAATATGACGTATAAGGTATCTAGAGCCGAAGTTATACACGAGATTTATTGTAAAATATAGTCACGTTTAGTGCAATTTACAAAATTTAGAAAACTACGCACACTATGTGGAAGCTGGCGATTGTAGGTAGATTGCGCATGAATGGAAGCTACGAGCCTGTTTTTTTTAAATACTATTCCAAATATTTCTGTGTGTACAAAGGACTACAATTGAGTAATGTATATAAGTTAAAACAAGAAAAAAAAATTATATATATTTTTTTAAGTAACATAATTTTGTACTTATTCTAAAAGTCCTCGCCAAACTGAGTACAGTTTGTTGGCGAGATAGCGCCCTTTCTTTATTGCATAAATATATCATAATCAGAATATACTGATTCTTAATTAATTACTACTAAGCATGACATGAAACGTTCGCGGATAACTTCGTCGTTAATAAACTAATTTTGATGATTCTTTTTTTGTTGGAAAGAAGATATCCCAAGGCTGATACCATGATAAGGAAACCAAGATCTGATGATGGCATCATTTACTTCTTCGACGTCCTATTCACTGTACACTTGCCACATAATATACTATCACTAATCCGAGTCAAAATTCGAAATGTACAGCAAAATTAAAATTGATAAATAATAAATAAATAAATTATGGGACACAATTCACACCCGGTTATTTAGTCCCAAACTAGGCAGGGCCTGTACTATGGGTACTAAACAACTGATTAACATACTAAAATAAATATTAAACGACCAGACACCAAGCCAACAGACGTGTTCACGCACACAAATGTTGGCCTCGAGCGGGATCGAACCTGCGACCTCCGACTCAGAAGGCAGGGTCACTACCAACTGAGCCAACAGGCCCGTCAAGCATTATACAAAAAGCATGACGGATTCCCGCCAAAAAAATCCTATTTAGAGTTCTATGTTACAGTGTATACTGACTGCCCATGTGGAATCCGTTGTCCTCGCTGTAGTCGATCTCCCATATCTGCGAAGGCGCGTTCTTTAAGCATCGTCTCGCCCTCACGTCTTCCCCGCTGTCCATTCCTGCGTCTGCGCACAGCTGGGTCGCCACGTGCTGCAGCTGCTTCGTGGGCAGATACGCCCAGCGCTGGGCAAAGCATGGACAGGTAAGTACAGGTGTCGTAATGGAGGTTCCACTAAAACGTTTATCAACACTAATATTATAAAGAGTAGAGTAGCTGTTTCGTGCGGTTTCAACCGCTTAATTCCCGTTCCCGTGGGAATACGGGCATAAAATATAGCCCATGTTACTCCCTGATAATGTAGCTTTCCATTGGTGAAAGAATTTTTAAAATCCGTTTAGTGGTTTAGGCGTTAAAGCGTGCCTGACAAACAAATTCGCATTTATAATAAAGATTTCAAAATTCGTGATATCTTTTGAAAGGAATATCCCATCAAAAACATAAATGTGAAATGAGAGCCAAGTTCAGTATTATGAAAAGAAGTGAGATCCCTATGGGTGCAAAATTCAATGGTCAGTCCTGAAATTTATTTATACACTAGTGGCCCGGGCAGACGTCGTTCTGCCACCGTATAAACCATCCCTGGACCCACTCTAACCCACACAAAAAGTTTCATCAAAATCTGTCCAGCCGTTCTGGAGTTTTAATCAGACTAACGAACATCAATTCATTTTTATTTATATAGATAGATAGATAACAACATAGCAGTGATAGCCCTGACGGTTAAAGAGCCGGCTGAAAATCAGTGAGGCTCGGGTTCGAATCTTGGCATGTACCAATGAGTTTTTCAAAACTTACGTACATATTTATCACTAGCTCGACGGTGAAGGAAAACATCGTGAGGAAACCCGCAGGTCTCAGAATTAATTCTGAGACATGTGTAAATAGACCCGGTCCGGCGATAGGCTCACCACCTATCACGTTTAGGGGTCCAATGTATCTCGTGAAATGTGGGTATATCCAGTAATGGAATACCTCTGCCTACCCCCTCGGGGATGAAAGGCGTGAGATTATACATACATACATAACAACATAAAATATCAATTCTTCTTATAACTTAGGATAATATATTGTAGCCTAAGGTCTGACTTGGCTAGACTAAATAAAAGAGAATAAATAATCTACAGGTATTGAAACAGTATTGAATTTGAAATGATTTGCTTGGATAAGGAATAATATATAGGTAGCAATTACCGGCAGCATGAGAACATCACCCACGGCTGCCCTACAGGGGATGCTGGGGTTGCCACCCCTACATCTTGTAGTGAGGAAGGAAGCAACCCTAGCGACACTACGGCTGGAGCTGTCCGGCACCCTAAACAAGGACTCCAGAATCAAACACACACGCATAAAAGAGGATGCTCTCTCGCGACACCCGATGATGGCATCACCGAGCGATAGAATCCAGAAAACACACTGTTTTGTAAAACACTACAACGTGGAGCTCACAGCGGAGTTGTATGATCACCCAGGTCCAAAAGAGCTAAGGATCTACACTGATGGATCAAAAACCGACACTGGAACAGGAGTCGGAGTCTACTCAGATGATCTCAACATCAGAATATCCAGACCACTAGGGATGCTCAACACTGTCTACCAGGCAGAATGTGTGGGCATTATCCAGGCAGCACACGCCATAGAGGCCAGAGAAGTCACGGATACTCATATCCGCATACTCTCAGATAGTGCCTCAGTCCTTCAATCCCTAAAGAAAAACCAGATCACCTCGAGACTTATATTGGAGTGCCACAATGCACTAGAACGCATTACGGTACCAAACCACAACACAGTGACACTACAATGGATTAAAGGGCACAGCGGCTCGCGTGGGAACGACGCAGCGGACGAACTCGCCAGGAGGGGCTCTGACACGAAGCCCATCGGACCCGAACCCATTGTACCCATCCCGTTTAACCAGCTCAGGAGCTGGTTAAGGGAACACACTCAAACTCAAGCGGAGACTTGGTGGGCCTCGACGCCAGGATGTAGGCAATCCAAGGAGGCTATGCCATCCTTGAATAGGAAACTGACCAAGCGCCTTCTGCGCCTGGACAGGGACAGCCTGAGAATGGTGTCGGGAACCATCACCGGACACTGCTCACTGAACAAACACTTACACACCTTAGGTATCACAGACAGCCCCCTATGCAGAGCGTGCATGGAGGCGGAGGAGACGGTAGCGCACGTGCTCATTGAGTGCGTTGGCGTTGCCCAGATCCGCAAGGAAATTCTCAGAACACCAGGATCCCTTGCGGACGTCCTGAGTAGACTCGGAAGTTTGATCTGTTTCTGGAAGGAGGTAGGATGGTTGGAGTAACCGGCCGCTATGGCTCACGTACAATGGTCCACTTCAGGACTAAGTGCGGAAACCAAACCCCCTAACATAGATAGAACAACAACAATATATAGGTATGGTATATTATAGTCTATACGTTACTATAGGAATAGCGAAAGACAAGATTTAATGGAAGCTATATGAAACCACTAATCAATCCATTTTGACATTGTCCCTAATCTATTTCTGTAAATACGAATATGTACTTATACAAAAAAATATTAAAAAGGTTTGTTATCGCTACCTCAATTTCGTCAGCCAGCTGGAAACAGGAAACCAAACTTTATTGATTGCACAATGTCAGATTTACGGAACTTCCTACGATTTTTACATTAATACCTCATATAATTACAGAATTACTTTTAATGTTGTTTTAAGAATTTTTACTTAGAAACCTTTTTATGTTTTCTTAGAGTGTGTAATAAAATTAAACGGTCTTTTATAAAACGTCTTTTTGACGTGATAATGTCTTACAAATCAATGAAGTCCGGCTGCACGCACGAACAAGTGTCACGTTCCGCCTGAGCCGAGTGCGAGCGAGAGCGCGGAACAAGCGATAGAGAGGCACGGCCATCATCAAAGTTTTGATGATGTATAAACACACAGCCTAAACCGCTGGGTCTAGACACTTGAAATTTTGGACACAGATAACTTATAAAGTGTAGGCATCCACTAAGGATTTTTCAAAATTAAGTACATTAATTCATTGGCAACTTTAGTGCACCACCTACCTTCATTTGTTTATCTCAGTTACGTCCATCCTAAGGTTGTCTGGAAGAAACCGCTTAAAGCGATAAGACCGCCCATTGTACTTTTTTATTCATTGTGTCACTTGTTGCATATTTTCATTGGTGTACAATAAAGAGTTGTTACCTTACTTAAGGGGGTGAAGTAAGCGGGAGCGAGCGAAGCCGCGGGTAAAAGCTAGTTATGTATAAGATGTGAGCTCACCTGTCCTCGCGGCTTGTCTCGACAGCTGACCATCAGCATTCTGCGCCCAGAATCCACGTCGTCGTCAGATTCCCGTCTGAAATTAATTAATATCATTTGTTGTATAAAGCTGCAAAGTTCATTTTCCTCGCGAGCACAGTACGGCCTTTTTAACTTGGCTGCTCTGAACATAGGTTCCGCCTGCGCAAAACTTCTCATCGAAAATGTTATCGCGCAGCCATTTGCGCAAAATCAGAGCTATAATTTATATCGGCCGTACTGTAATTGTATTGAATCCAAGGCGAGACGGAGAATAACTTTGCCGCCGAAAGAAACACACAATTTTTCACCTCACTACAGCAAGGAAAATACTAGGTCCAAGAAGAACAGTTTAAATAATAAAGATTTGTCTTATTTTAATCTCTTTGCTTGAATAATATACTGGTGATTTCTTTTAACGTCTGGGAAAAAATATGACGTATAAGGTATCTAGAGCCGAAGTTATACACGAGATTTATTGTTAAATATATTCATGTTTAATGAAATTTACAAAATCTAGAAAACTACGCACAGTACTACGCGCAGCTGGCGGTTGTAGGTAGATTGCGCATAAATGGAAGCTACGAGCCTGTTTCTTTTTAAAATACTATTTCAAATATTTCAGTGTGTAATATTGACTACAATTGAGTAATGTATATTAGTTTAAGCAAGAAAAAAATTAAGTAACATTGCCAAATGAATCTATTACACTTACCTATCACGCCACATTTTTTTCCAGACGGTAAAAAAGTCACCCTGTATTAATTTTTTTTTCTGCTGGCCAGTATGTTTATTCTAAAAATGAAGTACTTTTTAATGTATTTCCGAGTTAGTATAACCCTGTCAGCCTTTAAGGCTAGAGTTAGGCATCTTATGTGCAAGCTTTTGGCAAAAAAAAAAGTCTGGGGGTCAAGAGTGAGCCTATCAGCAATAAAAAAAAATATTAAAAAAGTTACCTTTCATCGCTATCAAATTACAAACATGAGATTAAAAATATCGGAAATATGTTTCAACTAGTAACCCTGCGGTTTCACCCGCGTAGTTCCCGTTCCCATGGGAATACGGGGATAAAATATAGCAATGTGTTATTCTGTTATATAAGCTATATAATTGCTAAGTTTCATAATAATCCGTTCAGTAGTTTTTGCGTGAAAGAGGAACAAACATCCATTTATACAAACTTTCGCGTTTATAATATTAGTAGGATTCATTCACTTCAAATGCTTGCGTACTTGGCTGTCTCTGAATCTTCGGATTCTATTCACAAATTATAAAAATACAATAAACATTGTATTATGTAACGAAAGATTTTTAACTTATATCCTACTAATATTATAAACGCGAAAGTTTTTTAGTATATTTTTTGCTCTTTCACGCAAAAACCACTGATCGCAGTTTTCTGAAACTTTACTGTTATTTTATTTTTATTGGACACAAGTCACACATGGATATTCAGTCCCAAACTAGGCAGGGCCTGTACTATGGGTACTAAACAACTGCTAAACATACTTAAATAAATATGAAACACCCAGACACGAAGCCAACAGACATGTTCATGCACACAAATGTTGGCCCCGAGCGGGGATCGAACCCGCGACCTCCGACTCAGAAGGCATCGTTACTACCAACTGAGCAAACAAGTCCGTCTATACATGGTATACGTTTTAAATTAAGTGCAAATATTTAAAGGGTAGACAACAAAATTAATAAGAAACTATTTTCGGCATTGATTTTTATTTTTATACGCTTACCTACACAAATATATAAAAAATAAAAAGCAATTCCTGAAATTAGTTTGTTCGGTATAGACTACGTGTTTTATATATATATATATATATATATATATATATATAATTGTTAAGTAGAACTGTAACATTAATGTGTAATTTCGTTGCTACAAAATGGGGGTTGGCAAAATGGCTACGATGAAATTGAAACTTTCTTATTTTAATTAGATTAATATTAGAGGTGCCTCACTTGTTCTGGAGCCGGATCTCCGCCGAGGAATACGAGCATAGAAATATCGCCTACCCTTAACAATTACTGGCCAGGAATTATGAATTGTGCAAAACGATACCACTATGTCGCATTTACTTGCTGTATTCCGAAGATAATCTTGACGCAGAGCTTCTCAAAGGTGTGAGGGTCGAAGGCAGATGTATTAACACGCACACCGAACCACGAGGAAGGGTTTTTCGATTTTTAACTTAGTTCACGACGACAAATTATATCTCACGATCTCACGAAAGGCGCCAAACTGACCGAGTTGCCAGTATAACATTACACATAACTACTAACGAGTGTTGCTACGTTTCGCAACCAAAAACTAATACAGTTACAAATGTGAACAATAATTTTCAAAAAAATGAATTATCGTAGCTGAATTTGGTGCTTTCTATGGAAATCGTGCTATTATTAATCAATATTTAAGAACATTGGTTAGACACAACTAAAGTTCGATTGCATCATATTTTTTTTTTATAAATATACTAATTGGGGTGTATGAGGAATTGCGCTTATTCTGTTACGCGTTGTATAACATCGATAACTAGACAGACAGACACGAAGCCAAGTGACATGTACATGCACACTAACCTACGGTGAGAATCGAACCTGCTACCTCCGTCTAGAAGACAGGGTCTAAAAACTGAGCCCATAGACACGTTAAAAGTGATCTCATAGAATATGTATTCACTGGGATTTTGTATGTGTCTGATTATCTAGTTTTATTAGTGAATGTTACCTTGATTGCTCGTTACTGAAAACCAATAATATCATCAAAACTTTAAACAAAAACACAAACTGGATACCATTGTCAGAACTGGACCACATTGGGACCACACGGAAAGCTTTCAAATAAATAAAGAATCATTAAAATCGGTTCACCCAGTCGAAAGTTCTGAGGTAACAAACATAAAAAAACATCTTCCTTCTTTGAAGTCGGTTGAAAATGGATTTGCAGTAGAGATTCAGTCATAGCCCTGTGGTAAGCGAGTGCCTTTCGTGCGACTCGGGTTCGATTCCTGTTGACATCACGTACTATCGAAAAAAGTTCTGCCTGATACACCTAAGTGTCATTTTAGCGAGCAGCTATCTTTTCCCACCCCGTGGCGAGAAAGCCCTCACTTATAGTATCAATGACAACTACAAAAAAGTGTTTCTTTCATGTTTATGACCATTTAGTGTCGATGAATGGATCGGAATAGAAAAAAAGACGGTTTTACTGGCTTTTCATTGTGTAACTCTAATTAGGGTCTGGAGCTTACAAGCGACAATTCTTCCAAATGTATCAGGCTTAGCGTTTTTGATAGTACATTGGTACATGGCAGGATTCGAACCCGAGCCTTACGAATGAGAAGCACGCTCTTTAACCACTGGGCTATCACTGTTAAAGTGGTAATGTTACCTGTTGAACTGCAGCTCGACGCAGTGTTCCTCGTCTCGCAGCTGCCCCGTGAGGGACAGCGTGAGGTACTGAGTGCCCTGGAGGGTCTCGTGGCAGGGGTACACCCCCAGGGGGGCCGCTTCGGCCTCGCGCTGCAGAGTGTCCAGGCACAGGCCGGACGCCGGGTTGCGGAACCTGCGGGGTACGGGGACTGGCTTGGGGTATGGTGACTGGCCAGGGGTACGATGACTGGCTAGGGTATGGTGACTGGCCGCCAGATACGGTGACAAGACGGTATGGTTGCAGCACTCCGATGTAGGATATTTTGAGCGTTCTTCGGACCGATCGGTCTCAAAAGGTGACACCGTCATAGAAAACCGCGATAGGTCTACAGATACTCGAACATGTGGGCCAAAAAAATTTTGTATACTATCTTGATAGACGAGTTTAATTAGACTTTTGACTTTTCTAAGTGTACTTTTCAATTACCTAAAGAAAATAAATACATTTTCATTTTCCATGGGATCAAGTGACACGCCACCAGATACTGTAACCAGCAATGGGGTATGGTGACAGACCACTGGATCCGGTGACAGGTCTTCAGGTACGGTGACTGGCCACCAGCGGGCGTATTCACGGAGATTCGATATTCGACTCGGAATCGGAAAATCTGTCGAATCCTTATGTCAAATATGACATCTGTGAATAGCCCATCTCTAAACCTTTCGACAGATTTTCCGATATCGAGTCGAATATCGAATCTCCGTGAATACGTCCGCGGGTCTGATGACAAGTATTTCATTTCCAAGAGGTCACTGACCTGCCACTGATGAAGTGCTCGTAGCCCTGCGGTGCCAGTGTGTTTAATAACGATCACACTGGTTAAGCAAAGTTGGGTGGAGTCAGTCAGCGAATGGGTGACCGCCTAGTGGCATTTATATTACGAGCACTTCCATGTTTCGGAAGGCACGTTAAATTGTTGGTACAGTGGAAGTCGTTATGCCATGTCAGATGCCCTTGGGTGGCTTTGAAAAACTGACTGTTAAGAGGCCACTAGCTTAACACCATCTACCAATCCGCGGTGGGCTCGCGTGGGAGATTATAGCCCATACTTCCTCATGTGTGAGGAAAGACCCTCAGCTCAGCAGTGGGCTGTTACGGGTTGATGATGATGATGATGATGACTGACCTGCCGTATCCGTAGGCGTCCCTGACCGGAACGAACTTCTCCCTATAGACGTGGTCCAAGTACCACTGGAAGCTCTTGCACTGCAATTTCTCTCTAAGCACGCGCCGGTGCGTGATGTCGCCTATCTTAGGATTCTTCTGCAAAGGGCGTGGATGAATTATGAGTAAATGGGGTAGTTGACAATGGACTCGATTCTGGCTGACCAGCACAAATTCCTAATTTTAAGTTAGCTATTCTCACCGCTTTGGAAAGGAAAGGGACAGAAATTTTTATTTCTAATTTCACAAATGTCAAAATAACAAAATTGAACCTTCTGAACGCATTCACATCTTATTCAAAAACACGTGTTTAGCAATTTATATAATAGGCTAACTTAGGAATTTCAGTTGGTCTGTAGAATCGAGTCCAATGGCCCCGATTCTGCTTCACAGCGACTAAACTTATTTTAGTTTACTCCTGTCATTTTCTTTCTCCTAGAAAAGAAAAGAGACAAGATTTAGTCCTGTAACATTAAAATTAGTCCTGTCAACTAAGGCATTTCATAACGTGTTTAGTGCATAAGTAAAGAAGTCACGACTAAAATACAACCTCTGACAGGACTAAATTCGGTAGGTTATCTTCTATCCCTTTTGTTTCTGAGGTAAAACAAAGAAAGCACTAAACTAAAATAAGTTTAGTCGCTGTAAAGCAGAATTGAACTCAATGGGGTAGTTGATAGCATCGAAATTCAATTGTAAGTAGTCATTCATTAAAAATTTTCTCGAAACACCTTTAAACATGTATTTCGGTTTTCAATTTACAATAGGGTTGTGTCCTACTAGTCAAATCAGTTGCTTTTTACGATCTGTCAAAACGAAATTTTACTATGGAAAATGTACTGAAATAGCAAACCGTGACGTCATAGTTTGTAGTACTCAATTGCAGCACTTTTTTTGATTGTTTTATTATTTTTAAATTTGCTATAACTGTAAATTGAAAATCGAAATACATATTTTGAGGTGTTTTGGGATAATCTTTTTAATTTATGACTACTCGCAATTTAATTTCGATGCTGTCAACTACCCAATTATAGCAAATTTAAAAATAATAAAACAATTTAAAAAAGTGCTGCAATTGAGTACTACAAACTATGACGTCACACCTTGCAAATATATTTTCCATAATAAAATTTCGTTTTAACGTTTTATTAAGTAACTCTTATCGCACACCAATAGAATACGTGTAAGCGTTATACTTTTTAAATAAATATAACTGTTTCTAGTGCAATAAAATGCTTCCGTTCTGTCCCTTATGTACTCACTCTGAGGTCCGGTCGGTGCAAATAGAACAGCTCCTTGTACTCGTCCATCCAGACCTCCGCCATGCGAGCCGTGTTGATGCCTGATATATGAAAACTCAAATCATCATGGCACAGTGTGAAAATCTCTACAGCATGGGTAAAAATTCCTACAGCCAATGGTAAAAATCTCTATAACCAAGGGTAAAAATCTCTACAGTCAAGGGTAAAAATCTCTAAAGCCAAGGGTAAAAGTCTCTACAGTCAAGGGTAAAAATCTCTATAGCCAAGGGCAAAAATCTCTACAGTCAAGGGTAAAAATCTCTATAGCCAAGGGTAAAAATCTCTACAGCTAAGGGTTAAAATCCCTACAGCCAAGGGTTAAAATTCCTACAGTAAAGGGTTAAAATTCCTACTTGCCAAGGGTAAAATTCCCTACAGGGTGCCCTAATGAGTGACTGTTAATTACTGTACCAGAATAAGGGCACCTAATAAGATTCGGGTTCGAATTCTGACACCAATGAGTTTTTCAAAACTTACATATTCATCACTAACTCGACGGTGAAGGAAAACATCGCGAGGAAACCCGCAGGTCTCAGAATTAATTTTGAGACATTTGTAGGCCCGGTTCGGAGACGGGCTCACGTTTAGGGGTAAAAAAATTATCTGGTGAAATGTGGGTATCTCCAGAAAGTGAATACCTCTGCCTATCGCCTAGGGGATATAAGGAGTGAGATTTTTTTTACAGTAGGATACTGACCGTGCGTGTCTGTGTGCGCTGGCATCCCGTAAGGGTGGAAGGAGCGGAACACGTGGCCGACACGAGAGCACGGAATCGTCTCTAGAGTTCCACCACCTGTAACATACGGCTTCTGTGTCAAATCAAAATGTATTTAATGCCGTAGGTTGAACATTACAATTAGAAAAGTCAATAGTCTAATAGCAAGGCACTCTAAACTTGTGCATGAAGATTGGCTAAATAAACAGCAGCCCATCTCCACCGACGAGTGGCTGGTTCCAAATGCAGTACGAGAAGAACCAGCAACAGACTAAAGGGCACTGTGTCCAATCAAAATGATTTTATTCAAAGGGGTTTATGAGTCCACTTATTACAAATACAAATACATTTATTTGCAAAAAACATGGTATATACAGGTGGTGACAGATACATTCAGAGCATACATGTTTAGCTAAAATATAATATAGCATGCAAATTTTTACAAAAAGTCAGAAATATTAAAATGTCTTATCTAGGAATTCTTGCACATTGCACACTATTGAAACTCATTGTGACTCCACCGCTTCGCTTGAGGAGAAGCGGGCAAGAAACTTCTCAACCCATTATTCTTTTAAACAATCAATGCAATACAAAGTACAGCCACTGGTGCAACGATATACAACCAAGTAGTCAAAAATAAATTATTTTCTGTAGGTACAAAAAGTACACTTACAAACCTCAATAGTCTCTCAAGGCAGTCTGAACTCGCCCATGGAGATTGGCTGAATGTAAAGCAGCCCATCTCCACCGACGAGTTGCTGATTGTTAGCACGCCATCTATTTTACTATAGCTGAACTACCTAACAGTTAAATAAATCATGTTCTACATCACTTGTCATTCTCGAACTTTACCACTCAAGTGGTTCTGATGTTTGCTAGTAGATGGCGTTGTAATTTTCTATAAAAACAATCGCAATGTAATATTGACAACCATTAAATCCTAGATCTATAATAAGCAACTCGTAGTTTCATTGCAATTCTACCAATCTGATATATATTTTACTAGAGACCCGCCCCGGCTTCACACGGGTGCAATGCTAATACTAAAACCTTACTCTTGAATCACTCTATCTATTAAAAAAACAGCATCAACATCCGTTGCGTAGTTTTAAAGATTTAAGCATACATAGGGATATAGCTTTGAGTATTAAACCAACAGGAGACGTCACGCGCACTAGTTTCTTTGCAAAAAAGTCTGCCAATTTCTGCGGGGGGGGGGGGACGAAACCAACACAAATAATGTTAACACAAACGCATTTTTTTCGACAAAACAATTAAACGCTAGCTTGAACTAGATGCACACAAATACATTCACCAATCCGAGCACTCCGTGAACTAAAAAAAAAAAAATTATGAACGGGTATGATCGTTGACCGACACTTGTTTTGGGAGACGCCACTGCGAGGGAACGCCTCGCAGTGGCGTCTCCGGTTGGTTTAATACTCAAAGGGATATAGGGACAGAGAAAGCGACTTTGTTTCATACTATGTAGTGATATCGAGAAAATACACTGGTTCCAAATGCAGTCAAGGGAAATATAAGGGTAGACTCACACTGCCATATGCGGAATGACATCTCGAGGTTCTCGCCTCCCCATCCGGCCATCTGCTCGTCGTACGCGCCCAGCTCCCAGTAGTACAGCCGGCCGATGGCGAACAGACCGCCAGCCATTGTTGGAGACCTGCAGAGACGATAGAGACCTTAGAATAACTGGGCCAGATTATACTGGTCGTATTATGAGCAGCTATAATCTAAATTCTTACACACACAAAAACCATAGTTATTTTTATTATTCATGAATTGTATAGGGCGGTAAGTACTTAGAAAATAGCAAATTTTACATACAGGAAACATTTCTTTATTTAGGTGTTCTGCGGAATATTACCCGCGGCAGCCCCGTTCCCGTGGGAAAATTATAGCCCATCGCACTCCCAGAAAAGTAAGCTTTTCATTAGAGAAAGAATTGTTAAAATCGGGCCAATAGTTTTGGAGCCTATGTATATGTTTGTATGTATTTATGTATTGATACAAACAAAAAAATCAAGTATTTCCTCTTTATAATATTAGAGTAAATGAAGAAAAATATCAAACTAATGTTGTAAACCGCATCAAAAAACGTTGCGGGATATAGGAGTTATTAGCAAATATATAGACAAACTACCACTACTAGCTGTTCCGCAAAATTCCACCCGCGTAGTTCCCGTTCCTGTGGCATTATGGTAATAAAATAGCCTATGTTATTCCCTCATAATGTAGCTTTACATTGGTGAAAGAATTTTTGAAATCGGTCCAGTAGTTTTTGAGTTTATTCGTTACAAACATACACAAATATAAATCTTTCCTCTTGATAATATTAGTATAGATTATGTCCAACTGACCATGTGGGCGCGATGTCCGAGCCCCGTCTCTTCTTCTCTCTCTCTGGCACGTCGATCCAGGTGAAGTGGCCCATGAACGTGAAGCCGCCCACCTGCGCACGCGCACGAACATTGTCAGCACCAATGCGATGGTGTAACACAATATGCAGTAGGGCCGTTATAACTTGGCTCCTCTAAACATAGGCTTAGGCTACGCAAACCACCTCGTACCGCCAAATGGTCTGTGTTTTGAGGTGTTTTGGGGGGAAAGGATCGTACAAAATCTCATCCACCTGCGCACGCGCACGCCCATTGTCAGTGGCAGGACAATGCGAGGGTGTAACACAATATAGGTCAAGTCAAGAGTGCATGAAGCTTTACACTTGTAGTGCGAGTCTGACCTCTAAGGTAATTGTAATAAGAACGTTACAAAGTCCAATGTGTCAAGCTCCACGTGCACTTGACTGTACTCATGATTAGGGGGCGTCCGTTAATTACAGTGTTGAGGGGAACGGGTAGTTGTAAATCTCACTCAATCTCACGTGGGAGATATACTATATTAATTATTTCTATTAAAATTTAAATAATTGTTTAAGCATTTATTCTTTGAAGAGCAGTGATAGCTCGGACGGTTAAAGAGCCGGCCGAAAATCAGTGAGGCTCGGGTTCAAATCCTGGCATGTACCAATGAGTTTTTCAAAAACTTACGTACATATTTATCACTAGCTCGACGGTGAAGGAAAACATCGTGAGGAAACCCACAGGTCTCAGAATTAATTCTGAGACATGTGTAAACAGACCCGGTCCGGCGATGGGCTCTCCACCTATCACGTTTAGGGGTCCAATATATCTCGTGAAATGTGGGTATATCCAGTAATGGAATACCTCTGCCTACCCCCTCGGGGAAAAAAAGGCGTGAGATTATATATTTATTCTTTTACACTGAAAATACGCGCGAAAATATCACGTGAGATTACCGGGGGGGTCGAGGTAATTCTCACGACAACTCGCCAAGAGGGGAGAGGGGCGTCGAAAAATTGATGCAGTAGTATTTGCGTGATGGGCATACAAACATACGGACAGACAATAGAAATGCTTGTATTTATTGTTTATAAAATTTTTGCAAACCAGTTTGTTTACATAATTTATGTCTTTCTCGTGTTCATGATTTAAAAAACAAAATACTCGTAACTACATTACTTACTTTGAACTATAAGGTAAATGTTTCCTTAAACTAATGTTTAGTAGCTCCATGGCAATGCTAAGATTATTCAGCGTAATCACCAGTAGGCAATATCAAACTAAAACTACTCTTACTGCATACACAATACGGTCTATATTAATCTACAGGTACCGTGTTAGGAAAAGGAGTGTAGAAGAACCCACCAACGAAACAGCCAGAAGAACCACAGAGAAGGAAAAAGAACAGGGAAGAATGAAATCAAGACTGTTGTTTATTAAGAAGCTTTTGTTAAGTTTCTTTATATTTATTTATTTCAGGCATAAATGTTTATATTATCTTAACTTAAAATAAACAGTTTATTTTTATTTGAGACTAGCGGTTCAGCGCGGTTTTACCCGCGTAGTTCCCGTTCCTGTGGGAATACGGAGATGAAATATAGCCTATGTTACTCTGGAGTAATGCAGCGTTCTAATGTTGAAAGAATTTTTGAAATCGGTCGAGTACTTTTTGAGTTTATTCGTTAAAAACTTTATAACGAATAAACTCAAAAACTACTGGACCGATTTTAAAAATTCTTTCACCGATGGAAAGCTAGAGTATCCTTGAGTAATATAGGATATATTTTATTTCCGTATTCCACGGGAAAGGGAACGACGCGGGTGAAACCGCGCAGAACCGCTAGTAATATTATAAATGCGAAAGTTTGTATGTATGTATGTTTGTTTGAATACAAATCTTTCCTCTTTATAATATTAGTATAGAAAAGCAATGTTATTACTGTCGTATTTCAATATACTTTCGTAGCGGTAATTAGTCAGCCAGTTAGGATGCGTAATTTGCATTCGCATGCATGGTCATGCGCATGTATCGCTATGTGCGCCGGCGCAACTGATATCACTTTAATTACCAACTCACACGACAACTCTTCTTATAATTGCAAACCAAAACATAATGCGACTTTTTGTATTATCAAGAAACTTGTTTTTTAATATGATTAAGCGATTTGATACGTTTACAACAAAGGAATAACAGTGTTTTTTGTTTATTTACATAATTTAAAGAGATCATGTTAATTAGAACAATAAAATGTATTTGAATTATTCTTTGTAACTCAGGCCCACTTTATTTGAATCTAATTATTTTTTCTTTAATTAGTCTTTTAAGTCCGTTAGCGTATTTTTAATATAAGTAAAAGATCATTTGGGCAAAATAGTGTTTCTTCTAATTGAAGTAAGTGTAAGTCATTTTTGGAAAAGTTAAGATAATTAAAATGCCTCGAGACAAATTGATTTGATTTCCACATACAACTTTCCTTAGTAGCTTGTCGAAAAACTGTGAAATATTATTATTATCATTTCTGTAACTATAAATAAAAGATGTAACAATAGTTCTTTATAGAATACATCTGACGGGATTGTTTACTCTTTGATATATAAACACTTCGCTCCGCTGCCGGAATTTCTGTAGAACAATCTAGAACCTCCCTTTACATTATAAGCATTCTTTCCGCTTCCAAAGCCATGCTTCAATCCCGTCGCCACCAAGCAGCTTGCAAATGCTGACGCCATAACGTCATTGGGCATTCTGTCTTGACTGCTTCCAAAAGAGTAGGTCCGTGTACATTTGTCTTGGACGAATTATACGTTATTAGATAAAAACGACTTTTTAATTCATCCCTAACATCTATGGGTCCGTGACGTAGTAAGATATAATACCAACCTCAGATCATTATTTGCATTTAGATTTTCAAACTGGTCATTAGCGTATCTGTCAAAACGCAAAACGACGAAAATATGAATCCATAGTATTTAGTAAGTATCCAATTGTTTTACATTTTTAATTAATTATTTAGAAATTCCCTATAAATACATATAATTTTTTTGATGCGATTCGAGTATTTACAATAAAAAAAAACTCTCAATTAAATTTCGATACGGCAACCCTATTTGTAACGTTCACTCTTGCCTGCCTACATCAACGAGTCCTGTTATTCTTGTTGCTAGAAGCCTCTCATAGATATGCGATTTGTATCAAGCAAAGAGATTAAAATATAATAAGGCATAGAGGGGACAAAGCGAGGAAAATTTGAAGTCAAAAGTTATTCCAAGTGGAATAAGTCTAGTACAATTTCGACCGAATGACAGCTCGCGTTCATACTAACTGACGTGACAAGGACATGACGCTTAGGCTTCAAAGTTTAGTATGAAAATATTCCCAATGCCCCCTCTATGCCCTATTATATTTTAATCTCTTTGGTATCAAGACTAGTGTCTATAATAATACAATACTATAGTGATACAAATCGGAATTCTTATGGCGTGTCGACACGCCTATGATACTAGCTTCCCGTTCGTCTTGAAAGACAGAACGCCCAATAATCAATACTTATACTAAACTTAATTCTTCTGGCGTGTCGACACGCCTCGACACGCTTGTGATTCTAGCTTCCCTTTTATTTTTAAAGATAGAACGCCCAATAACCAATCTTTACAAAACCTAATTCTACTGGCGTGTCGAGGCGTGTCGACACGCCAGTAGAATTAGGTTTTGTAAAGATTGGTTGTTTCTAGCTTCATTTAGAGACAGGAGACAGAACGCCCAACGCATCTTGCACCTGGAAGTTGTCAGCGGCGTCAAGCTGGAAGGTGGTCTGGTCGAGGACGTCGATGAGCGGCGTCAGTACGGCGTCGCGCTTGTGCCTCAACCGCTGCAGCAGAGGCCTCAGCCAGTCCGGTAGTGCTTCGCAGTGCGCGTCCAGGAACACGAGCACGTCGCCGCGGGCAGAGCGAGCGCCGCGCATGCGCGCCAGCATCAGGCCCTGCCTACCAACCCTATTTATAGCGATTGGCTTTTCGACTTGGAAGTCGACTGAGATAATTTATGTTTATTGTGCCTACTAAAAGTTGGTAGTTAATTGAAAATATAAGTTTTTTCTTATTTTTTTTTTCGTTTTTTTTTAATCTAATTGTGTGTGTAGTGAGTTGAAATCGCGTTGAAGCGTTGCGGTCTACGCAATTCTTTTTTTTTACTTATTATCTAGATTTGTTTTATCTAAGGATATCTAGATTCTAGATACTTACCCTAGATGTGGGTACTTAGAAAAGCTACTAATGCAGTACAAACTGTTTATTGCACACCAAAGAACAATAAAAAAAAACAAAGTACTTATAAACAGAAAGAAAAAAATCTAAAGATTTTTTAAAAAAACTTCTAGGAGTTTTCTGTTTAGTTTTTCATTTTATGCTCGAAATACGTGAGTATTAGATTAGGTTACGTTTTTATAGCATAATACCGCAGATTCATTTAATGTCTATAGAACACCTGTGTGCCAGTACTTAGGTTTCATTGATAAGAGAGTGTCCCACAGTCTACAACAGATCCCTATGAAAGAAACAAAACAGATCAAAGCCACACACAAACAAAACACACATCGTTGATAGAAAATGAAAAGAGAACAGAAGACGAAGAGCGTGTGCCATAAAGTAATAGCCTACACGACTATGTGAAGAAGGTACGTGCAATGTGCATCAAGACGACGACAAAACAGCATTTCTCCAAAACCGGGTAATACAACACAAAACAAAACACGGTCGTGACCGTTAGTTGCTATGGGGAAGCAAAACATTAGCAAGTTGACAAACAGTGCAAGCTAAACCGAGCGCAAAATAAACAATGGCGTACACGTGAGAGATCGTGGTAATTTCTGCGCGTGCGCAACGCTACCCTAACGGCTTAGGTGCAATATTGGGTCTATGTGGGTGAGGATCAAAACAGGGGACTTATCGTCTATTTATAATTGCAACCAATCATTGGAGCAGTGATAGCGTTAAGGTTAAAGAGCCCGCTTTTCATGATGATAATCAGTAAGGCTCGGGTTCAAATCCTGGCATGTATCAATGAGTTTTGCAAAACTTACGTACATATTTGTCACTAGCTCGACGGTGAAGGAAAACATCGTTTCAGATTCCGCAGGTTTCAGAATTAAATCTGAGACATGTGTAAACAGACCCGGTCCAGCGATGGGCTCACCACCTATCACGTTTAGGGGTCCAAAGGATATCTCGTGAAAAGTGGGTATATCCAGAAATGGAATACCCCTGGCTACCCTTATTATTATTTTAATATTGAATGTATGCGGGTGGGTGGGTAGGTAGTCAGGAGATCAAGTACAACATCTGGTATATGCGAATGGGGATTAGATGATCAAGTCACAATAGTCTATGGGGTTGGTTGGGAACTTAAGTGTAACTCAAGCACGGAACGTCGCTGGATGACAGAAAGGGACAGCTTTATAAGACATCTCTTTCTGAATGTCCTCAGGCGCAGAGTCGCAATCAAGTTACATTAGACACGACCCTTAGACTGGGGGCTTATTGGCAATTGACAATCTTAATAGCAATCGGATTTCGTTTTGACGTACAAATGTAATTACCGATGTGTCAATAGAGCAAGCGCCGGTCGCGTAAGAAATGTCTAAATAAAATAAAATTAAATTTACGCTTAGGCCTCGTGCCTCTCTATCGCTTGTTCCGCGTTCTCGCTTGCACGCTCGACTCAGGCGGAACGTGACACTTTTTTTTGTTCATCTATTTATAAGACGCTATCATGACAAACAGGCGATTATGATTCCAATTTTAAATAGACAATAAGGCCTCTATTTAATTTTATGCTTGACATCGGGGAAAGTGTGGTAGGATGCTGCTGGTAATATAAAGTTGTAAAAACTACAGTGTCATGGTGCCGGGCAGCGCAACTGAAGACCCACAAACTAAGATTTACAAAAACGGTGCATAAGCTACAATCTTGGACCTGGAATATCTGAGGGTCCTGCACGCTGTAGTAGAAGTCCGAGGACTCGATGACGTCGATGATCGGCATCACGACTGCGTGGGGGGCGTCCTTGATCCTCTGCAGCTGAGGCCGCAGCCAGTCCACCTGTGCCTCGCAGTGTGCGTCCAGGAACACCAGCACGTCGCCTGCTGCATACCGGGCGCCCGCCAGCCTCGCACGAGTCAGGCCCACGCTGGGAAACCGGTGGGAAATGTTCTGATACTTCCTCAAATTGGGCAATAGGAAGTCACTTTCCTCTCGACTCTTCAGCCATGGTGTCAGCTAAGTTACGTCAGTATCAAGAAATCACATGACTAGTATTTTACCAACTGGACCATTGGGAAGGATTAAGTCACTTTCTTCTGGACTTTTAAGATAGAAGACTTCAGCCCTGGTGTCATCTAATTTACGTCAGTATCAAGAAGAGCCTCGCGCGCCAGCCCCACGCTGCAATGCCCACGCTTAAGTCGGCCCATCGGTGGGAAATGTTCTGATACTTTCTCAGATTGGGCAATAGGAAGTCACTTTCCTCTGGACTTATAAGGTAGAAGACGTCAGCCCTAGTGTCAGCTAAATTACGTCAGTATCAAGAAATCACAATACTCTCATTCTACCAACAGGTATTTTAGATTTTGAATTTTCTTTCCTCAAGCGATACGGTCTAGAGCCAATGTCAACTCAGTCATTCTCAGAAGATCACAAGACTCGCACTTTACCAAATGGTGTTCACCAGCAATCTAGATTTTCAACACGACCACGAAAGGCCTGCCAAAAATAACGACCAAAACCAACTTCAACGAACGACACAACATCAACCCAACAGAGTAGAGCTGGAGAAAAGCACAAACTCATGTTAATCCCGAACTAGATACGACTACGGAATGATGGGCCACATACAAAAGTACCCGCAAACCACGGACCTCGAAGTCTTTATTGCCGCTGTCGTACTCCAGGGTCTTCGTGGAGATCATGTCGATGATCGGCACCAGGACTGCGTCTCGCTTCTGCTTGATGCGCTGGAGGAGCGGCCTCAGCCAATCAGGGAGCGCCTCGGAGTGCGAGTCGAGGAACACCAGCACGTCGCCAGTGGCCTCGCGGCTGCCGAGGAAGCGCGATCGCGTCACGCCGCCCCTGCGCACCCACACGTATCCCGTACGAACCTATCTGCTTGCTGATTGGCTAGTCGGCTACTCTCCTTGGAGTCGTGTGTCATCATCAGCTTATATTTGGACATAGGCCTCCCCTAATGAGCGCCATAGCGCCCTGTCTTCCATCGATCCAGCATCTGCCTGCAGCCTTTCGCAGATCGTCATCCTATCTGGCGGAGGGCTTCCTACACTACGTTTTCAGAGTCACGGTCTCCACTCCAGAACACGTTTACCGCAACATATGAAAGTATGGAATCGTGGTCTTCTCTTAAAATCAAGGGTTTGGTACCAGTGCCTAAAATGGGAGAGGTCTGTGGCCGGTATCCTAGGAGATGCATCTGGCATGCTAGGGGTGGGACCTAAAATCGTATCAGTCACAGTTTTGCAGATGGTGACGGGTTCTTTGCTCTCGTCTGGTTTGAAGACCAATTCAGACCATACCTTAAAAATGTGTATTCCTATAAAGTCTTATAAGCAACTCGGAGCCGGATGAGCACCGCCTCAACTCTAGCCATTTGGTATTCTTAATTTGAAATTCCCTACAACACTAATCGGCAATGTAACAGCATCGCCTCGGGACAAGCTCGAGCTAGATAGGCGAGGCGGTGAACTTCCGTTTCCGAGATATGTGTGCTTTAAAAAGAGTGAGTGCAATAACTGTTCCTCACTTACCGGTCAGGCAGCCGCAGGATCCGAATCATATCGGGAGGCATGCGCGTGCGCACGTAGTGGCTGAGTTTGCCCTTCAGCTCGGGCAATGTGGAATTGTCGTCCACTAGGATGATCTCCTTCAGGTACACGAACGGGGAGTTCGGGTCTTGCCCCGGATAGCCTGAATGGGCAAGTTTGGTGTTATACTGAAGTTGTGAAGCTGGAGTCTTTAGTAGAGGACACGAAGATTAAGGAAAAATACTTATTAGTCTTCTTTCTACACAGTATTTCATCATCATAAAAAAGGGTACTTTAGGCAGGTAGCAAGGTTGTTTTACACCACTTTGACGAGAAAGGACTTGACATTAATTTGGGCAAATTCAAAGATAACAATCAAATTAATGTCTCTAATTAAGGTAACCCAAAGAAATGCTACAAGGTAATTTGAAGGTTTTTGTTTCATTCGAGCTGAAGGCGCTATAATGTGGAAAACTATCATTCTCATCACAATAAATATGGACTCATTAGTTTTTCCATTGGACAATGGGTACCTAGCTAACATGACTACGTTTCTCTCCGGATACCCGCACAGAAACCATCCAACGACCACAACTACACAATTTGAGTTTGTTACTGGTTCTTCTCGGGGTTTGCATTTGGAACCAGCAACTCGTCGGTGGAGATGGGCTGCTGTTTACAATCAGCCAATCTTCATGGGCGAGTTTAGAGTGCCTTTAGTTGACAATTGACATTTCTAAGTGTGCTTTTTGTACCTACAGAAAATAAATGTTTTTTTTTACCAATGAAATGGAGTCTTGAGGAATTCAGGTACTAAAACCCCTCACTGGCAGTTGTTTCGAGAGTATGTATGCCAAATGTCGGCAACGCAGTTGTGACTCTCGAGTTGCAGGTGTCCATGGGCGACGGTAGTCACTAACCATCAGATGACCCGTCTGCTCGTTTGTTCCTTTTTTATAAAAAACTAGCAGCGCAACGCGGTTCCCCCTGGGAATAACTTTCTGCCAAATCGGTTCAGCCGTTCTTGAGTTATAAATAGTGTAACAAACACGACTTTCTTTTATATACAATAAATATAAATATGTAACAGAATAATCGCAATTCCTGAAATTAGTTTGTGTAGTAAAGACTACTTAATCGATTTTAGCTATTTTTAATTTTTTTTTTCTTTATCTATCTGCAATCAGCTGTTAAGCCTTTATCAGATCTTGTCATTTTCGTCATCATCGCCACATGGAAGGAAGCAGTCCATTGACTACATCCTTTTCATTTAATTTTCCTCTGTTGTTTTTAATTAGGATTTGACGCCTTTTAAGTCTCATCACATCTGTAGTACTGTCCAGTAGTTTTGTTGCCAGAGAATTTGCATGGTGTGATAGTCGAATTTTGTACTTTGCTGAATAGTTTGTAATCTCTTCTTTTACAGTTGGCATTTCAAGATAACTATGTATTTCCTTGTTGGTGGTAAGCCATGGAGCCTGACTTATGCCTCGTAGGACTTTGTTTTGGAAGCTCTGTAATATCTCAATATTTGAATTAGAAGCTGATCCCCATAACTCTATCCCATATGTCCATATTGGCTTCAGTATTGATTTATATACTAGTAGTTTATTTTGTAGTGAAAGCCTGGATGATCTTTGCAGTAGCCAGTTCAAGTTTCGATAGCGCAAGTTGAGTTGTTCCCTCTTACTTGAGATATGTTTTCTCCAATTTAATTTTCTGTCCAAATGACAACCCAAGTATTTAACTGAGACATTGTGAGGTAATATTTCTCCTCCTGATTTAACAGGAGGACAGTCTTCACGTTTTAGGCTAAATGTTATATGGACTGATTTATTAGCACTTGCTTGGATACGCCACTCACTGAGCCAAACGTCTATTTTAATTAGGTGCTGCTGGAGAATACTAGAAGCTACTTTTGGATTAGGGTCACTCACTAGACATGCTGTATCATCAGCGTATGTCGCTGTTATAACATCGTCACTGTTGGGTATGTCAGCTGTAAAAATTGTGTATAGTACCGGTCCCAACACTGAACCCTGAGGTACACCTGCTAGGAATGCTCTTAGATTGGTATATTCATTGCCAAACCTGACTTGGAAGAGGCGGTCTGATAGATAGGATTTTAGTACCATGAACGCCGAGTTAGGCAGAGTTTTCTTCAATTTATACAGGAGTCCTTTATGCCACACCCTATCGAAGGCTTGTTGGATGTCTAGAAATACAGCGGAGCAGTATTCCTTTTTCTCGAGTGTCTGTCTTATTTTGTGGGCAACCCTATGGACTTGTTCTACCGTGGAGTGCTTGGACCGAAATCCAAATTGATGATCGGGTACTATGTTTCCATTTATTAGTATTGGTTTTAGGAACATTTTCTCAAAAAGCTTTGACATTATGGGTAGCAGACTTATTGGCCTGTAGGAGGACACTTCAGTAGGTGGCTTACCATTTTTATGAATCATGATAATCTGTGATATTTTCCACACCGAGGGAAAGTAATGGAGTCGTAATATAGCATTGAAAATGACTGTAATAAACACAATCCCTTTTCTTGGCAACTTTTTCAAGACCTCCGCAGTCAGCAAATCAAATCCAGGAGCTTTTCCATTACAAAATTTTTTTATTTCCCGGATGACCTCCCTTGGGGATACAGGTTCTAGGGGCAAAGATAGCTGTTGGTCACTATCCACTATTTTTAATATGTGTAAAATTTTTCCGATAAATGAATTTAGCAGCTATGGATTATAAAAATGTATGGAAATCGTGCTATTATTAGATACTAGCGGATGCCCAGCGGCGTTGCCCGCGCGGATTTCGTTTATTCCCGTTCACGTGGGAATTACCGAAAATCCCTTCATAGTGGTTAAAAACGACATATTTAAGACGACATATTTAAGACACCTACATACCATATTTCAAATAGCGGGTGCCCAGCGGCGTTTTCCCGCTTGGATATAGTTTATTCCCGTTCCCGTGGGAATTTCCAAAAATCCCTTCATACCAATTTCCTATGACATATCAGACACCTTCATACCATTTTTCAAGTTTCTAGGTGTTATCGTTTCGGAGTAGTACGTATTTCTCTTTTTAACCAGTTTTTTTATTTTCCCGTGGGAATGAGATATTTTCCTGGAATAAAAAGTACCTTAGATGTTGACCCGGGTACTCAGTTATCTCCATACCAAATTTCATCAAAATCCGTCCAGTAGTTTTTGAGTGATGCGTGCACAACCAGACAGACAGACAGACAGACAGACAGACAAAAATTCCAAAAATTGGTGTTTCGGTATCTATATCGATAACTATATACACTACCGTTAAAATTTTCAAAAAATATTTAATGTACAGACACGGCCCCGTTAGAGTTTTATTATATGTATAGATGTATAGATTTAAGAAAATTGGTCAGACACAACTAAAGTTCGTTTGCATCATATATTTTTTATATTAATATACTAATTGGGATGTATTGCGCTTTTTCTGTTACGCTTTGTATATAGATGTCAGACACTCACCCAGGGTCATAGGCCTCCCGGTCTCCCGGTCGACGTAGTTGGCGTGCCGGAACCATGGGCGGTCTCTGCGAGCGCTGTTGAGCACGCTCCACACGGTGCGGACCACCACCGAGTACGGCTCGTTGTGGAAGATCACGATCACCGACGCCGAGGGCAGCTCCGCGTCGTAAACCACGCGTTTGCATGCCGGGTTCCGGTAATCTATCGTTGATGAGTGTTTCAGATACATACAGGAGGGATGAGAGTAATGTTGTAAGGAGAGTGCTTGATACGAATGTGGTAGGTAGAAAGAGAGGTAGACCAAAGAAAAGATGGATGGATTGTGTGAAGGATGATATGTGCAAGATGGAAGTGAATGTAGATAATATGACGTATGATAGATCTAAATGGAAGGACTAATGGGAAATAAATGATGACAGTACGGCCGTTTTAACTTGGCATCTCTAAAGTTTCACAAGTCGCTGCGCAATGTCATTTTTAGCGACCATTTGGCGGCATGAGGAGGTTTGCGCAGGCGAAGCCTATGTTTAGAGAAGCCAAGTTAAAACGGTCGTACTGTACAGTCCTGAGATTGTGTAATAGATCAGGTCTAGATGGTGAATTATTAACTACTCGGGATTCTGAGGGGTTTCAACCGCGTAGTTCCCCGTCCCGTGAGAATACGGGACGTGCTGGTCAGTACGATAACTCGAAATGAAGTTGGCAGTTGGCACATTGATATGAAATAAGTATTAACTCATTTTCAGTGGGCTGCCAGTGAGTTCGAATTTTAAAAACTCTTTCCACGCTAGCGGACAAAATGAAGTTTTGCACTCAGATTTCGAATGACAAACAGAATCTTTCCGAGCTTGTGAGGGAAAATAATTGTTTAAAAATTCGCTACCCTTTGTAACCAGAGCCTCGCGACTGAGAAGCGGCCTCACTTCCAACAGGGTTATTAGTTAATAGCGGTTCTGCGCGGTTTCAATTGCGTAGTTCGCGTTCCCGTGGTAATTAGGGAATAAAATATAGCCTATGTTACTCAGGGATATTGAAGCATTCTAATGGTGAAAGAATTTTTTGCTTCAGTCTAGTAGTTTTGAGTTTATTTGTTACAAACATACGGAAATACAAAAAATACATATCTTTCCTCTTTATAATCTGACACGCCCTAGTCGGCCGACGATCTTAACTATCAGGGTAAAAAAGTCTATTATTTCAAGAAATAGAATAATTGTTATGATTTGACGTGAGACTTAACTACTAGATCAAATTATTAATAAAGATCTTCAATACTGTTTCAGTGAAAGGTATTCATCAAAGTCTGCCATTGTCACATTCTTTTCCCAGTAAACAAATAAAAAGAAACTCAACGTCAATACATCGCAACGCAAGCCAGTTCATTGACAAGTCATTATCTTGATTGGTTAGAAATGTGTGAACTTGAAACAATGCGCTATTAACCACCTACACAAGCAGCTCGGAATACAGTCATAATTCCATTCCTTTATTTTTTCACAAGCGGTTGTGCGCGGTTTCACCCGGGTAGTTCCCGTTCACGTAGGAATAGGGGGGTAAAATATAGTCTATGTTACTAAGGAATATTGTAGCTTTCCATTGGTGAAAGATTTTTTTTAAATCGGTCCGGTACTTTTAGAGTTTATTCATTACAAACAAACAAGAATACAAATCTGTCCTCTTTATAATACTAGTACTAGTATAGAAGTATCGTAGCGCAGCATTTTATAGTCTTGTATGGTAATGCAGGATTGTTTCCACTAAATAATTTTATAGTCTTCATGTGAACAGTTGCAAGATAAGGGTTGCCAAATAATTCAGGTTTTATATAGGTTTAGAGCAAGCACACCCAAAGTGTGCTGAGGGAACTACGCGAAAATACTGGTCATCAAGAAAAAATAGGGTATTATAAGGTTGCAGAGTAAAATCAAATATTTCCAACTCCAACAAATATTACGATTTATACATGACACATCAGACATGAGATTAAAAAGAGCTGCCCTTGAGTTTCTTGCTGGCTCTTTTCAGGGTACTGCATTTGGAACTAGCAACTCGTCGGTGGAGATTACTGGAGATGGACTCCTGATTTAGCCAATCTTCATGGACGATTGTAGAGTGCTTTGTTATTGGACTATTGACGTTTCTAAGCGTATATTCCAAATCTAAAGAAAATAAATGAGGTTTGAGTTTGAGTATAAAAGAGTTGAGAACCGCTGGTTTACAGTAACACTCACTTTAAAAGTACATAAACCTCGTAAGCAGATTGGTCACAGTTCTTGGTGTGAACAAGGTGATAAGCATTTGCCACGGCCCTTGGCTTAATTGCGATTTGGAAATCAATAAAAAGAAACTTACTTCCATTTATGATATTTTTGTTCTCACCATATGGGTACTACTTATACATTTACGGTTTTGTTGTAGTTTAACAACTAATATGCTTACGACATATCCCTGGGGGTTGGCTGAGGTATCCCATACATGGATGGTTGGAATAACCGGCCGCCATGGCTCACGTACAATGGTCCACTTCAGGACTAAGTGCGGAAACCAAACCCCCTAACATAGAACATACATGGACATAGCCGCTTTTCACTAGTTTTTGGGACATTTATATTTATGGCGTTCCAACTTTATTTTTAATATCAATTCTAATAATATTATAAGAAAATGAAAAAATATTTTAGTTCATTAGTTGGTTTGTCCTTTTACACAGCAACAGCGCAACATCTTCACATGATTTTTTACGTAGAGATAGTTGGACGGATATTGAAATAGGCTACTTTTTATCCTAGAATGCAGTCATTGTTGTGGGCAAAAGCTAGTATGAAAGAAAAGCTGGTGGATGCCTTCGTTTTCAACTATCCATACAAGATTGTTAACGTAAACTTGAGTATTAGGGGTTGCTTCAACTCAAATTCATTGTAGGAATATACTTTTTATCATATCTGTTAATAAAGGACAAGTTTTACATAGCATGAGCTCATAAAATATCTTATGTAATAAAACAAATATTTATTTCACGGCTTTCTTTTTTTTTTTTTTTTGGAAATATACATTTAATGTATATTTTCTTTGTAAATAACGGCTTTCTTGGATGTTTTCAGTGATATTGAAACCGAAATTTTCTTTTCTTGGAAGTACAGTAAAATTTTTACAAGTGCATTTTTAGGACCCCTAACATGTCAGGTGAGCTCATTGCCTGTTAAAGTGCCTTAACACAAGCCTCTGAACCAATTCTCGGACCACCTAGTTTTCTTACTAAGTTTTCACCGGCGTTAAGAGTAATAAAGTAAGTTTTTTAAAACTTAGACCGTAACCTTACCGCCGCAAGTCAAGCGAGGGTCAGAGCATATATCATCTAAGCATAAAGAAACCACAGTCTTACCAGTGAGAGTTCTATTGTAAGCGATTCTGTCGCTGAGGTACACGTTGATCGCGAGCTTCTTTTCGGACTCCTCTCCGAGCCGCTTTGCCTCCCCGACGAGCCTCGCCGCGGCGCCGCCCTCCCCAAGCCCTGGCACGATGCGTGCCTCGTCCTCCAAGATCTGGCGCTCGTATTCTGCCTCAACAGGGTCCATGAATGCGGCACGAGCCGCCCGTCGCCCGCCGCGCCATTGCTCCCACAGCGCCAGCACAGACGTCACCAGCAGCACCAGCCCCACCAGCTTCGCCACGTAGTAGCATTTCCGCACCGGCAGTTTCACCATAATATATCAAAAGACCCGCGCACCGGACCGCAGCGCGCGACGACTCTGCAACTTTGACGTTTCCACGGCCATGTTGTTTTGTTTACAGTCAGACTTCTTAAACAGGAAAGGCGAACGTAAACACGCTATTCAGCCTAATCTCAAGTGGAAAACAATTTTCTAGTTTTGGTGGTTGTTTGCTAACTTTTTTACGGTAAATGTTACTTCCGTATATTATTTTTTATGTAGCTTGATAGTTTACTTTAAATACCGTAAAAACCCAGTTCTTTCGACGCTTCGAGTTTAATACTATGGGTGGACAACTTTATTTCTTTTTTTATGATGCAAACTTTCATTATGTGGACTTACCATAAATAAATAGTCGCAAAATATAATTTAAATTAATTACTTCACTTCACTAATGGTCGTATTACAGAATGTAACTTATGCGCAAAAGAACACTTCAGGACAGTCAGAAAGAGATGATTATAGGTATGTCCCCTTCTTGTACTTTGTGTAATACCCCTATATACTACTATACTCTTTGTGTAATAGAAACTCTACTACCCTAAGATTGTACTGTAATAAAATACGAAACACATTTAAATTTTCTTTAATTAATTAATACACAGTTTATAGAGGACATAATTTAAAGGAATGTAAAAGTACCTATTGAATAAAATAAAAATAATCACACGAATCAATCATAAAAACGACTAATATAAATATAATTTCATTTATCATCAATACTGTAAACAAGTCTTATTATATCATAAAATATTTATTTTATTTACACAAATTAAATATGTATACTAAAATTTATAATAGTCACATAAACTGTATTTAAATTATAAACTTAAAGCTAATGAAGTTAATGTTTTCTTGTTTAAATGTGGTAAAAAATATTGATATATTTACAATACATAATATTCACTCCTATTTAGTTTCAACCTTAGCCAGAACTTAATTTAGTCATTGCAAGTACATATTTTGGGATTGCATGGGATTGACTGACTTAACGCTATGTCAGGCTATCACACTAGACATGACATTAAAAAGAGCTGCCCTTGAGTTTGTTGCTGGTTCTTCTCGTACTGCATTTGGAACCAGCAACTAGTCGTTGGAGATGGGCTGCTGTTTACATTTAGCCAATCTTCATGGACGAGTTTAGAATCCCTTGTTAGACCATTAACGTTTCGAAATGTTTTTTTTCTACAGAAATAAATGTTGAGTGACTTTTGTTGAGGAAATAAATAAAAATAGATGTTCACTTCCCCCCCTCCTGCCCCCTGGTGGCCTCCTTGAAGAGCGCGTCCATGGCGGCGAGCTGCGCCTTCGTCAGCCTGGCGCCCTTCATGTCCAGCACCTGACGATCACGATTTATAAGAAATTGTCCATATTACGAACAGTGATAGTAGAGAGCAGTGATAGCCCTTACGGTTAAAGAGCCGGCCGAAAATCAGTAAGGCTCGGGTTCGAATCCTGGCATGTACCAATGAGTTTTTCAAAATCTACGTACATATTTATCACTAGCTCGACGGTGAAGGAAAACATCGTGAGGAAACCCGCAAGTCTCAGAATTAATTCTGAGACATGTGTAAACTGTAAACAAACCCGGTCCAGCGATGGGCTCACCACCTATCATGTTTAGGGGTCCAATGTATCTCGTGAAATGTGGGTATATCCAGTAATGGAATACCTCTGCCTACCCCCTCGGGGATGAAAGACGTGAGATTATTTATTTTAAGAAATTGCCCGAAGAATTTTAAACTTACAATCTGACAATATTTAAAAAATGTTTTACAGCATACAAGAATATTTAGAGACATACAACACAAATAAATTGTGACACAACAAAGATATACAAAATACAGATAGTATTGTGACATGGAATATAAAAAAAGAAATTAAGTGAATAAATACAATAATAAAACTTGGGACACACTTCATACATTTTTTAGTCCCAAACTAGGCGGGGCCTGTACTATGGGTACTAAACAACTGATAAACATACTTAAATAAATATTAAACGACCAGACATAAAGCCAACAGACATGTTCATGCACACAAATGTTGGCCCCAAGCGGGGATCGAACCCTCGACCTCCGAATCATCACTACCAAACTGAGCCAACAGGCCCGTCAAAAGAAACTGTTTTAAATAATTTTATGTAATCGATGTATAATTATACTAGCGGTTCCGCGCGGTTTTACCCGCGTAGTTCCGTTTCCCGTGAATAAAATAAAATATAGCCTATGTTACTTACGGATATTGTGGCTTTCCATTGGTGAAAGATTTTTTTAAAATCGGTCCAGTTGTTTTTGAGTTTATTTGTAACAAACATACAAATCTTTTCTCTTTATAATATTAGTGTAAATGAATTCAATGTATGTCACCTGTAAAGGCAGAAGAGTGTGAATCTTTGTAATAGGTTTAAGATCTGCAACTGTTAAAAATGTACTGTACAGCAAAATATTGCCACACAAAAATAAATAAAAAATAAATAATCTCACACCTTTTATCCCCGATGGGGTAGGCAGAGGTATTCCATTTCTGGATATACATACTTTTCACGAGATATTCTTTGGACCCCTAAACTTGATAAAACGTGGTGAGCCCATCGCCGGACCGGGTCTGTTACTCATGCCTCAGAATTGATTCTGGGACCTGCGAGTTTCCTCACGCTGTTTTCCTTCTCGAGCTAGTGATGAATATGTACGTCAGTTTTGATAATCTCATTGGTACATTCGTAAATGGATTCGATCCTGAGCCTCTCTGATTATCATCATGTGAAGCAGGCTCTTTAACCGTAAGGCTACACACAACACAGCAGTGATCACCTTGTGGAACTCAGCCAGCGAGCAGTCCGGCAAGAGCTGCACGAACTGCGCGACGAATGGCTCGGGGCCCAAGTCCAGGGGGGCCATAACCAGCTTCAGGATCATCTCCGCCTTCGTCATCAGTTTCAGCACCACCTGGGGATTTGTGATAATTTTATTTGCTTTGTAATTTCTAGCAAAAAATGTCCATATTTAAAAATTCAAGAATGACTAACTTTCATAGAAACTTACAGTGGGTTGGAAGTGAATATACAAAAAATCATTCCAGAGTGCTTATGTGATGATGGCAGATTTTAGTGAAAGGAATGGAATAACTAGAACTGCATTTTTGATAAATAGAATCGATAAAATCTAATCTATACTAATACAAAAAGCAGACAAAAAGCCATCTTGAATTTTATGATTACGATCGAAAGTATTATTTATATATTTTTTTAATAAAATAGTAGCTTATGTCAAAGGATCAACAAATTTATATGAATTTCAAACTTCATTTTTTAAATTCCTTCGAAGTGAGATTTTAACGAGAAAACTTTAATAAAGTTAATATTAATATATTCACTATTGATGACATCTGTAAAACCCACACGATATTGAACATAAATACAAAAGAAAGAACGAAAGAAAAATATTTATTTGGCACCTATTCAAATTTAACTATAACAAAAAACTTTAAACTAAGAAAAACTAGGCACCAAAAGGGCGGCCACTCAGCATAATGTCGTGGCTCGACGCGAGTAGCGCAGAGCCAGCGACGCTGGTATTCTGTGGACACCCAGGGCGCAATACAGTAGGGCCGTTTAAACTTGGCAGCTCTGAAGTTGCGCAAATGGCTGCGCAATAACATTATTAGCGATGAGATGGTTTGTTCGAGCCTATGTTCAGAGCAGCCAAGTTAAGACGGCCGCACTGTAAGTACATGCAGCAAACCGTATCAGAACTAACCTTGGTGTACGTTGTTGGCGGAGGTCTTTTGACGGCAGACCCGATAGCGGGTAGATCGAGCAAAGCCGTCTTGAGCATGTGCGCGTCCAGGAGGAGTTGCTCGGACCCCGCAGCTGACACCGGCTTGCACCTGCAGAGGCACCCTTTATTGAGCAGCTGTCCCGTTCCCGTGGGAAAAATAGCCAACGTTGCTCCCAGAGAAGTAAGCTTTTTGGCGGTGAAAGAATTTTTTAAATATGTCCAGTAGTTTTTGAGTTTATTTGACACAAAAAAAAATATTTTCTCTTTATAATATTAGTGGAGATTGGAATATTAATTTAAAAATTTAAATATCGTTTTTATATATATATATAATCTCACGCCTTTTTATCCCCGAGGGGGTAGGCAGAGGTATTCCATTACTGGATATACCCACATTTCACGAGATATATTGGACCCCTAAACGTGATAGGTGGTGAGCCTATCGCCGGACCGGGTCTGTTTACACATGTCTCAGAATTAATTCTGAGACCTGCGGGTTTCCTCACGATGTTTTCCTTCACCGTCGAGCTAGTGATAAATATGTACGTAAGTTTTTGAAAAACTCATTGGTACATGCCAGGATTTGAACCCGAGCCTCACTGATTTTCGGCCGGCTCTTTAACCGTCCGGGCTATCACTGCTCGTTTTTATTCACGGTTTTTTATGGAATTGTGTTAAGAATCACCAGCAGAACCACCTGTCTTCGTTTTAAAGCGAAGTGCGTTTCCCTTACACCGTGTACTGGTTAAGCAAAGTTGTATAACTTTTATTCTATTAAAAATTCTGACAGTGACGTGACCACAAAGAGATTAAAATATAATAGGCCATAGAGGGGGCATTGGGAATATTTTAATACAAAACTTTGAAGCATGTTCGAATCTCAAGCGTCATGTCACTTAGTATGGACGCGAGCTGTCATTCGATCGAAATTGTACTAGATTTATTCCACTTGGAATAACTTTTGGCTTCAATTTTTCCTCGCTTTGTCCCCTTTGTCCCCTATTATATTTTAATCTCTTTGCGTGGCCACTACCTTAACACCATCTCGAGATCATGGCCAATACTTTCTCACAAGTGAGGAAAGACCCTCAGTTCAGCAGTGGGC
This sequence comes from Ethmia dodecea, assembly GCA_963855545.1. Classification (NCBI taxonomy): domain Eukaryota; kingdom Metazoa; phylum Arthropoda; class Insecta; order Lepidoptera; family Depressariidae; genus Ethmia; species Ethmia dodecea. The sequence goes on along the minus strand of OY979463.1, from coordinate 174,354 downwards.
TGTTACGGGCTGTATACAATATGTAACAGAACAACTTCAATTTCTGAAAATAGTTTGTTCAGTATCGATTTCAGCTATTTTTACCTAATATGTGTAAAATTTTTCCGAAAAATGAATTAACATAACTGAATTTAGTGCTATCTACGTAAAACCATACTGTTATTGCTCTTTATTTAAGAAATTTGGTTAGTCAAAACTAAGGTACGAAGGCATCATATTTTTTTTACATTAATATACTAATTGGGGTGTATGAGGAATTACGCTTATTCTGTTACACGTTGTATACACAGTATATCACTCACTTGTAGACGCTGCTGATGAACTTGGGCACGAACGATCCCACGAACCGTATGCAGAACTGCGTGAAGTACTTCCGGGAGGCGGCGAGGCTGTCCCTCAGCGGGGGGACGGAGTTGTTGAGGTGCATCACTATTTATTTATTTGCATGTCACACGGTGATAGAGGTGTTACATTATAAAAAGCACTAAAACATATGACACCACTGTTGCTTAGTTAAAAGAAATACTTAAACATTGGACTCGATTCTGCAGACCAGCTAAAATTCCTAATTTTAAGTTAGCTCTATTCTTTTCCACCGCTTTGGAAAGGAAAGGGACAGAAATAAGCGCCATGTTTATTTATTATGTCACAAAGGACAAAATAACAAAATTGAACCTTATGGACGCATTCACATCGTATTCAAATACACGTGTTTAGCAATTTTAGCAACGATGTAATAAGGTCATGGATAAAAGTGACAGATAAGACATCAAATTAGTTGATTTTTACATGTTTGACAATACTCCATAATCTATGGGTTGTTTCTGTCCTTTTTCTTCCGTATTCTATAGAGAAGGATAGTCTAACTTAAAATTATGAATTTTAGGTGGTCTGCAGAATCGAGTCCATTACATACTTAATTAACAGAGTTACATTTAGCCAATCTTCATGGACGAGTTTAGTGTGCCTTGTTATTGACATTTCAAAGTGTATTTTGTATACCTACTGAAATAAAAGAATTTTGAGTTTGAGTTTGAGTACGAATAAAACTTGAAATGATACATTTGAAAACGTTAAAACTTACTACTAGAAATATGAAAATTATAATATATAAAGCTCGACTACCACTGACTCACTCACTCACTGACTGATTGACATAATTGTTCTCCCAGAAGGAGTCGTTTTGGAGTCAAGTCATATATGAAAAAAGTGTGCAAGATGGCGGAGTGACCCAGGGAAAATTCCGACTTTTCAAAAAAACAAAATGGCGGCCAAGCTTGCCTATCGTATCTCTTTCGTTTTCCGGCCGATTCGGTTCAAATTTTTGGCATATATAGTATTGCTTAGATAATTTACGAATATTATTTAAAAAGTTGAAAAAACAAAATGGCGGCCGCGTTATAGTGTTTCAAAGTTGGTGTGGTTTTGGACCCCAGTTGACCCTAATTGATCTCCCAGATGCTAATATGCTACGGGGATGTTTTAAGTGTCATCACTTAGGTCATGTCCTTGAGTTTACCAGAAAAATCCGAAAAACTGAAAATCCAAGATGGCCGCCCTGTGATTGGCTCCCAAAGAAAAAGATGAATTTTACCAGATTTTGAATGTCGATTTTCGGCAAGATGGCGACACCTGAGCGAGTTGGCTTGTATGGCGGGGTTAGAGGTCTCATTACAGAGTGTTGCCATGTTTAACAAATTTTCCAAAATTTGGGGTATTTTTTTACTTTTAATTCAAAAAGTCAAAACTCGAAATTTTACCATTTTGCGAAAACGAGTAACAGTCAACGGTACATTTTATCTCTCTCTATGACCTTTTGTGGGTTTTTTGATTTTCGCCTGGCAACACTAAAAGTTATGGCCGATTGAATTTTTAGGGTAGACCTGAAAAGACCCGAATTGATCTCCCAGATGCCAATATGCTATAGAGACGTGATTGGTGTCATTGCATAGGGCATATCCTGTCGTTTATTAAAAAAATCCAAAAAACTGAATATCCAAGATGGCCGCCCTGTGATTGGCTCCCAAAGAAAAAGATGAATTTTACCAGATTTAGAATGTCGATTTTCGGCAAGATGGCGACACCTGAGCGAGTTGGCTTGTATGGCGGGGTTAGAGGTCTCATTACGGAGTGTTGCCATGTTTAAGAATTTTTCCAAAATTTGGGGTATTTTTTGACTTTTAATGCAAAAAGTCAAAACTCGGAATTTCACCATTTTGCAAAAACGAGTAACAGTCAGTGGAACATTTTATCTCTCCCTATGACCTTTTGTAGGTTTTTTGATTTTCACCTGGCAACACTGAAACTTATGGCCGATTGAGTTTTTAGGGTAGACTTCAAAAGACCCGAATTGATCTCCCCGATGCCAATACGCTATAGAGACGTGATTGGTGTCATTGCATAGGGCATATCCTGTAGTTTACCAGAAAAATCCAAAAAACTGGAAAAACAAGATGGCCGCTCCGGTATTCTCTCTTTACTGAAAAAAGTAGGTTTTTATAATTTTTATCGGTATTTTTAGGCAAGTTGGCAACACTTTGGAATGTTAAGTTGTATGGAGCGATTGTGGGTCTCAGTAAGCAGTGTTGCCATGAAAAGTTATATTTTACAAAATTTTATTTTTTTGCGTTTTAAAATGGCTAAAACAAGGTTGCCGCCCAAAATTAGACTTTTTTTCTGTCAAAATACGACCCCACAGAGACACGCGTGGCCGCTTGCGGCCTCACGCACCGCGCGACATCTAGTCTTGTTATATAAATTTGATTTACCTATCTGGGTGACGTACGGGCTCTGGTCCCCCACGCGGTCCACGTGCGCCCAGGGGACGCGGGACATGGCCTGCAGGGCGGGCTCGCAGGCGGCCTGCACGATGGGGGATGAATTGTTAATATTGGGGGATGAGATTGGGGACGAGATTTTGTGTGATAAGCCCGGGGTAAGATGAGATGGGAAATGAGACACGAGATGAGATGTGAAAGGGAATGAGTTGTGATGAGATGGCACAGGCAGGAGATGAAATGTGACAGGGGATGAATTATTGTAATAAGATTGCACACGGGGATGAGTTATGAATATTGGGGGATAAGATGTGATGAGATGGTGGATGAGGCGGGAGATGAGATGAGAAATGTGCTGGGATATGGGATGAGATGGTTAATGAGACGGAAGATGAGAGATGTGCTAAGATTGGGGGATGAGATCAAATAGCATACAGTGTACTTATTAGAGTACCACAGGGTGCTAATGGGATCTTATAATTAATAACTCAAATAAAAAATAAAGTTAAATGTATACGAATCCCCATTAACAAAGCTTTTTTCTCATAAATATCTAGTTTTAAATATTGCACAAAACTCGCAATCGTACTTGTCCAGTTTTTGTTAATAGTTATTTCGTGCTGGTTCTTCTCGGGGTACTGCATTTGGAACCAGCAACTCGTCGGTGGAGATGGGCTGCTTACATATTTTGGTCAATCTTCAGAGTGCCTTGTTATTACGCTATTGACGTTTCTAAGTGTCATTTATTTTTAAGGGTAAGCATTTTTTTTATTTCTTGTCCCATCCTACCTCCAGGTCGTGCACGAGCATCTGCACGCAGTCCCCTATCAGCTTGTGGAAGAGGTCTTGCTCCGGGCGAAGGTCGACCCTCGAGGCCAGCTTCGAGGAGACCTTTTCCTTCAGCTTCTGCTCCAGGTGCACGCTCGTCTCCAGGCAGTACTCGGCTGTGGTGATCACGCTCGTGATCTTGGACAGCTCCTGGCGGGTGTACCTGGGGAGGTAGGATACAGAAACATTTTACATAAGCGAAATATTCCCTTTTTTGCCTTTTTTGTCTTCTAAATCGAATCGCATGACTATAGTCTATTTCACACCAAATGGGTTCGGTGACAGTTCACTGTTGACAATTGAAGTGATGTGTCCTAATAAAATCCAATCGATTTTTCTAAAGTTTCGAGTAAGTTTGTAAAGGAAATGGAATCGATTTTATACTTTATGGATAGAATGATTTTTCAAGATTACTTTTTATTTAATATGTTTATATTTCACAGGTTATATAAGGGAAAAACATTGTAAAATAAAAAAAAAATGTCATCGACTTTTTGATGCAATACGAAAATATCATACATTATTGAATCTACAAATCACTGCACACTTTCACAGACCCCTGCCACATAATACACTATTACTATCTTAAACCCAAAAGATACAACAAAATGAAAATTCTACAAAAACATTGCATCTTTTTTCGGATTCCCGCCAAAAAGCTTCGATTCATCGATTTAATGTAGATTAAGTAGTGTCAATCCCAATGAGTATATGTTCCGTTCCACGCAATACGTACTTTTAGGATATCTTTTTTATCTATTGTTTTGTATATTTTTCTTGATTTATAGTCTGAGATTTTAATTTAGAATTTTAGAGTTGACAATTATTGTATTTTAGCAATTACATAATAATAAATTATTTATTATTTTTGGAACCATCTATTTTTCTTACTAGAAAGTTGTATGCGTAAAAAGGAAAAATGTGAATTGTCACCGAACCCATTTGGTGCGAAATAGACTATAATTATCACGTTTCGTGAACTAGCGATAGAGATGCACGATCTTCATCAATGTTTTCTTATGACGTTATCAGGTAAAATTATCGTCATCATTCTTTTTCAACTAGTAGCACGTAATCCTTTTTCCGTTCCCGTGGGAATTTTCAAAAATCCCTTTATAGTCTGCTCACTTACGCCATCTAAGGAAGGTATACACATAATAAAACTGTAATTGGCGAATGTCTGTCTGCACATAGAAGATTTTAGAAAACCTTATTATTAGTTTTTATAATAGCAGTAGAAACATTTTTTTTAAAATTCTGCTTGTGTTTTTAAAAGAAGTTCCTTATCGCGCATTGCGAAAGGGGGCTAGACGGATGATGATGATGAGATGATGATGATGATGTGGTGATGAAATCATGATGATGATGATGGAACTTCGTTCCATCCGGGTGTCCCTTGACACCTCTTAAGGTTTTCGTTTCAAAAATGAAAGAATACAAATATTTCCTCTTCATAATATTAGTGTATAAGTGATAATATTGAACGTACCTGGCGGCGGGGTCGTCCCTGAGCAGCCCGTGCAGGTTGGTGACGAGGGTGGGCCCCAGGGCCAGGGCCAGGGCCCCCGTCTGGGTCGTTGACCCCGCGCGGGGCAACGACCCCTGCAGCACCGAGCCCGCGTACTCGCGGAGGTACTTCTGGAACACCCCCGCCAGCTCTGAGGGCAAAAGGTGCAAATGGTCCACTCATTATATGCAAGAAAAGACCGAGAAGGATGCCTTTTTTATATATTGTTGCCTAGAAAAGCTTGACTTGGTAGATTTTTTATGTGCGTTCGCCGCAATCTTGAAAAAGGGTTGAATTTCTTTTTATATGATAACTAGCGGTTCTGTGCGGTTTCACACGCGTAGTTCCCGTTCCCGTAGGAATACGGGAATAAAATATAGCCTATGTTACTCAGGGATATTGTACCTTTCCATTGGTGAAAGAATTTTTAAAACCGGTCCAGTAGTTTTTGAGTTTATTCGTAACAAACATACAAAAATACAAGAATACAAATCTTTCCTCTTCATAATATTAGTATAGAGTATAGACTACGCTGAGAGTTCCTGATACAAAAGTTATGATGATATACTTTTCCGTTGCTTTATTTACGCTCTAAAATGTAGGTTCTTAAAACTTTTGCCCTACCGATCATGATTGTTGAGATATTGAGAGCAAAAGTAAAAAATAAAGTTATCGTAACGTTTTTTTGCTATTTCCACCTTTCAGAATCTAGATCCACAGTGTAGAGTGTACACGTACAGGAAACAGTATAGAGGATGAACTATAAAGTGCACAGTTTAATGTATAGTGTATAATAGTCAATAATGCGTAAAGTGCACATAATAGTATAAAGTACAGAGTGGGTTCGATTCTGCTTTACAGCGACTAAATTTATTTTAGTTTACTCGTCACTTTCTTTCCCCTAGAAAAGAAAAGAGACAAGAGATATTTAGTACTGTCAACTAAGGCATTTCATAACGTGTTTAGTGCATAAGTAAAGAAGTCACGGCTAAAATACAGCCTCAGACAGGACTAAACTAAAATAAGTTTAGTCGCTGTAAAGCAGAATGGAACCCATTATAATGTATCGGTAGAGTGTTCAGTGGTTATATTACCTAGCATGGGCTCCCCGGTGGTGAGCCGTGCGCACTGCACGAGGCACTTCTTGTAGAACAGGAACAGATCGGCGCAACTGGCGATCACAGCGCCCTCTGCAGCGCCTGTAGTCACTCCCGTACTACTGTCCGCCGCACGAGCGTCCTGTGCACATTACATTGTCTGTGTACTTTCTGATTGAGCAGTAATAGCCTTACTGTTAAAGAGCCTCTTATGATGATAATCAGTGAGGCTAAGGGAGTAAGGGTTCGAATCCTTTCATGTACGAATGAGTTTATCAAAAACTTACTTACATATTCATCACTAATTCGACGGTGAAGGAAAACATCGTGAGGAAACCCGCAAGTTACAGAATTAATTCTGAGGCATGCGTAGCATATTCACGATGCTTCGATATTCGGAATCGGAAAATCTGTCGAACACTTTCGAGATGGGCTGATGTTGGTATCGAAAACTAATGTCTATGTGACATAAGGATTCGGAAAATTTTCCGTGGCTGTCAGAAACGCCTAGAAGAAAATTTTTCACTCGATCTGAATCGAACGGAAACAGTATCGAGTCTCCGTGAATACGCCTGCCGGTCTGGCGATGGGCTCACCACCTATCGAATATTCTCGTGAAAAGTAGATATTTCCAGAAATGGAATACCTCTGCCTACCTCGGGAATAAAAGGCATGAGATTATTATTATTTATTATTTACTTTCTGACAACACTCGGTCTACTTAATAGTGCTCTTTCTAATGTATGGCACGGCATGTTATGGCCGGCTTACACTGACAAACCCCCCATGCTATTGCCCTGAGTCAGAGCACGGGAACACAGTTTCTTCCCTTGTCATCTACTACTCTACTCTCCCACCACGCTAGCTCCTTCTCTTATTCCTACTTTTGGGCATGATCGAAAGCTTCTGCTAGTCAGCAAACACTGCAATCAATCTGAAACCCCGCCCGGCTTAATTAACCAACCAGCCCGTCGAAAGAAGTCGGCTACAAAGGCGGACAATCAGCCCTGTGACCCTTTTTATGAGTTCCTCTTTGGTTAATTGCCTGACTGTGACAACCTAGTGATTTGTCAAGAGTGGAAAAAAGATAAAATAAGGAATCATAATATTTAAAGGCTAAGATTTCTCAGATTCAATTTAGGTAGCACGCACGTTACTGTTTAATTGTTCAGAAGGATGAAGACAAAAGGTGATTTTACAAGATTCATTTTCAGCGCGCTAGTAACATAGTATGGTACCTCTTGTGTTTACATAATTGTCTGACCTGCACGAATCTGTCCATGAGCGCGCGCAGGTTCCCATCGAGGCTGGTGATGTAGAGCGACAGGTAGGGCTCGAAGCAGAGCCCGATCTGCCCCACCCACGGGGATGCCCCACCAGAGACCAGCTCCGCCTCCGACGCCGGCTGTATGGTAGTTTATCACACTCAATACCCATAGCAGCCCACTGCTCAGCTATGGGTCTTTCCTCACATATGAGACAGTACGGGTCATAATAACCCACGCGATCCCACCATTGTTAGGCTTGTGGCTATCTACCGGTCAGAATGTTTGAAGCGGCCAAGAGTGTCTGACATGGCTTAAGGATTTTCATTCACTAGCTAATTATGTGTTAACTAAATTCGACTAGGCAATCAACGGCAACCAATCCTATTCCCAAATGGGCGTAAGTTGGTAAGTCATAATCACAATACAATGTCAACTTTGGGCAAGTATGATGTACCTAGGGTCAGCAATTACTACGGCGATAGAACGCTTGAAAAACGCCTACCGTACCTACTTGCCCGAGGATATAAGAAGAGTCAAACAAAAATATATTTAAAAATAGGTTATAAAAATATTTCTTAGACAATATCAATTTTTATATCTAAATGAGACTGCATGATCCCCCAGTCAAACCGTCTAGACGGTTTTGGAGGACTATTTTTATAGAGATAAGCATTATGTACTTTAATGGTATTATCACTACATAGTATAAGACAAAGTCGCTTTCTCTGTCCCTATGTCCCTTTGTATGCTTAAATCTTTAAAACTACGCAACGGATTTGGATGCGGTTTTTTTAATAGATAGAGTGATTCAAGAGCAAGGTTTTAGTGTTAGCATTGCACCCGTGCGAAGCCGGCGCGGGTCGCTAGTTAAATAAATAAATAATAAAATGTAACATCCCACCTCCTTGGCGTCGATGTCGAAGGAGAGCGGCGCGTCTGGTTGGGGCTCCTTGCTGTCCGAGCCCGGCTCCGTGCCTGCACGAGTGGAGTTTTCGTTCATTTTTATTATTTATTAATTCGCAGACTTAAATAATCAATACATATATTGCTTACGCCTTTTTCGCGACATCCATCAATCGGTTCATACATGCTTGTCAGTTTCGGGTACTCTTTATCTGGCTTTTCTTTAATACATCGCCAAGATGTAAGTACTCCTAGGTCACCCTCTGATGATTCGGCCACTCACAATACCCTTATGTATTTGTCTTGTTAGACACCTTTCACCCATTTGCTCCATATGCCGAAATCACTTGATCATTCCTTTCTCAATCTTAGTCACTACATCCTCTTTCAAGCAAAAAAGCTCTCGGAATACAGTATTCCTCATTCTATCAACCCATCGTACTCCACTCATGCTTCATAGCGAGTGCATTTCTACTACATTTATTCGACTCTCGTGCTTCTTCTGCCATACCCAACTCTCGCTACCATACACACCATCATCATCATCACTTTCTGTCTCTTCATGAAGGCGTGAAGTCATTTCGGCAAAGCAACTACATCTTCCCTTTTTTCATTAACCCTTTTCATCGACCATTACATGTTAAGCATTAACAAGCGAAAACTCACCGACGAACCGTTTGTGCAAAAGCAGCTCGAAGTTGTACGTCTTCTGGATGGCGTATAGAAGCAGCTTCACGTCCAGCTCGGCGCGTCGCGATGCCAGCAGGGAGCCCAGCTGCTCGCGGGTCACCTGGAGTGCACAGTTTAGAGTGAAGTGCACAGTATAGTGTGGAGTGCACAATATAGTGTAGTGTACAGTAGAGTGTGAAGTGCACAGTAGAGTGTGGAATACATAGTATAGTGCTTAGTAACGTGAGTCTTGATTTCTAAATTTCCAACATAAAGAAAGTTGGTTGGTTTCATGGGTGAATTCAACTTTTAAATAGGGTTAAACTATTCCAAAAGGGACTTCTAAACTGCACAATAATATACCTATTATAGTGTAGTACACAGTGTATAATATACTGTGCACAGTATACCACTATCTTACAGGTAGTGATAGAGGATCTTGGCATACACCACCGAAGGCCTTGGTCTCTCCAGGTCCAGCATACCTGGCAGAAGGCCTGTGCGATGCGCTCGCTGAGCCTCCAGGCGGCGGGGAAGATGGCCGCCAGCGAGTCCTCGAAGGCCAGCAAGTGCTTCTTGAGCCAGGCGTAGCGGCGCTCCACGTGCGACAGCCACGCGCACTCCTGCTCCGCGGAGAACAGGTGCTGGTACTCCTGCAGGGCACGTAGGGACCAGGTTAAGGCGCGTTCCCGCGGGAATTTTTACGTTCTCGCGGGAATGTAAACCGTTCCCGCGGGAATTGTGTACATAAGCCTTTTCTAACCAATGTCTATGAAAAATTAGTTTTTTGTAACGTTCCCACGGGAATATTCAATATTTTTTTGTATTTCCTGGTGTGTGCTTGATAAGTCACCAAAATTTTATCGTAATCGGATTAATGATACCAAGACGCATAAATTCACGAACATACAAACAGATACATTAATTTTTATACAATTTTGAACTAGCTGTACGCCAGTGGTTTTACCGGTTAATATTGTCTCTCGTCGGTGGAGATGGGCTGCTGTTTACATTCAGCCAATCTCAATGGACGAGTTTAGAGTGCCTTGTTATTAGACTATTGACTTTTCTAAGCGCAATTTTTAATTACCTACAGAAATAAATACATATATTCACAGTATAGTGTAGAATGCACAGTTACACAGTATAACGTTTCTAAGGCCGAGCGCACTTTGCTTGAACAATTTAATATGAGCCTTAACTCGAAGAAGAGGAAGGTGGCGCCACTTGTGCCGTAAACATCGTGTGTGTGTATCTCTTTAAAATTAAAATATAAAACGTACGAATTTCTCAAATAAAATAAGAAAACCCAGTACATATCATAACATTGTGCATGTGCTAACGTTTGTGTCAACCAGTGTTAAGTGTACATTAAGATTTAAATGAAATTTCCAATGACCAGTTCAGTGGAGGTACCTACCTGCTAAAAACTCAAATATACACCTAAGAAACATTTTGTGCCTGCATCGGAATAAATATTCACGTGTAATGTGCTTACTGTGATAAAAAGAAGTGTCAAGTATATTATAACTACTAGGACTTGAGTACGTTATCAACTAATATTTATACCGTGGACGTTAAACACTACCAGTCAACCCTCTACCCACAAATTTAAATCACTAACATACAAAACGAATGAGACGACAAATTTCATCAACTGCTCTCAATGAGACGTTGGTCTAGTGGATAGAAGAGTCGATTTGCATGGCCGCTATCGCCCGGTCCCTGGTTCAAATCTCGGAGGCAAGCAACAAATAAAATTTGTTCATATTCATTTTTTCTGCACACAAAAGTTACAATTTATTTAGTAAAAATGTCAACATCAAAGAAATCAATATCAATGAAAACTACTAACAGTGGCCGCCAGATGCCACCACATGCGTTAGTAATCTGCTACAAATGCAAAAAACATGTTGACAAAAAAAATACTGCAATATGTTCAATATGTAAAAACAGATACGAATTTGATTGTGAGGGTTATCCAGAAAAAACATACAAATTAATGGACCAAGAATCGAAAAATAAGTGGCAATGCAAGATGTGTATTAATAACAAAAAACTTATTGGCAGTAACATAATATCTAATGTCACGCAGAGGAAAAATAAAAACCAAACTGTAAGACCCCACTCACTTGAACCAACAAGTCCGGCTAATGTAAAACAGTTGGATAAAGAATCAGCATCCCAAAATGTATCTCAGATTTTGGATTCCCATGTACTTACTGACAGTGAATCAGACGAATTCTCTTACTCAACTCCTAATAAACTATCAATGAGTGTAGATGGTACAATCTCCGACACAATATCCATATCAGAGCTAAAAGAGAAAATTATCCATCTAACGTCTGAACTTAATAGTACACAGAATGAGCTTGAGAACACTATATTAGAAAAAAATGATTTTCAAAGACAAATTAACAAACTTACTGCAGAAAACAAAATGTTAAAATCACTCTGCCAGTCTCCAACAAAAAACCAGAACACTACCAGCAATATGAATAATAGGATGTTTTCCCCATTATCATGCAGAGTATCGACACTTTCCTCGCCAGCTCGTGCTCCATACGACGAATTACAAAAACAAATTATAGACCTAGAACAAAAATTACTAGAAGCAAAACAAGAAATTATAGTACTCGGTAAACAAATAGAGATACTGACCCAAGACTTATGCTTTAAAAACATGGTAAAGAAATCGGACCCTAAACCAGTATCAAGACCTCTCCCTCAACAAAAAAATACTAGTAAGAAACACCAACAAGCTGAACCTGAGAAAAGAATACTCATCTTTGGAGCTCAACAATGCGTTGGTCTAGCATCAGCTATCTTGGAATCGAGAAAGAAGACCCAATACGAAAAATATTCAGTGTTCGCCGAAACGACACCTTACGCACAAAGCAACATAATAATAAGTAACCTTAGAGATATGAAACTGCAGACTAATGATAAACTAGTAATATGTCTAGGTGAAAATGATCATAACCTAAACCTAGTACTAACTAAGCTTGCTAATGTATTAGATATATTTAATAAAACCACAGTCATTGTATTAAGAGTCTCTAATAACCCATATTTGGATGTTGATAAATTGAATGAGAGTATCAAAAATATATGTAACGAGTATAAAAAGTGTCATTTTCTGAATTGTGCAAACTATACAGCATACGATATTTGCAAATCAATCAACTACGTTATTGATTGTAATGATTATGATGAGAAATATCTAAATCCAAGTGAGCTAAGGAAACGAATAGCGAGTAATAGGCCAAGTGATCATTTATGTACGAATATCAGCATACCTAAAAAAGGAACAATCCCTTTCTATTTTGGTCGGGTTAATAGAGAAAAGCCTTTACGTATTGGCAGCTCTTCAGATTTTAATAGTGTAAGGAAAGGTACTATTCCTTACTATTTTAATAAAATAAAAAAGAAAGGTGTTTTTTTTCGAGACTAACGAGCCAATTCCTACGTCACATTATCTCAGAATCCTCCATCAAAATATTGCCAGTGCATTATCAAAACAAGAAATTTTGGAACTAACTTTAATGGAGCTACAAGATAATCACACTGACCCAGATGTTATATGTCTATCCGAAACATTTATAAAAAAAGGTCACGAGGGTTATTTAAAAATTTTTGGCTACACAATGGCGGCTAACTTCTGTAGAGACAAACAAAGAGGTGGAACGTGTATATTAGTAAAAAAAGGATTAACTTTCAATGAGTTATCATTCATTCAAAGCTATGCCGAACAAAATTCTTTTGAAATTTGCGGGATAGAACTAACATCGACAAAAAAGTTGATCATAATTTGCCTTTATCGAACCCCACTTTCTAATCCCATTTATTTTCTAACGAAACTAAATGGCCTCTTACATGACATATACAAAAAATATAAATCTAGAATAAATATCGTCATAGCGGGAGATTTTAATATTAACACACTAAAAAAGGGAAACGTCACAAATGAATTACAAGCCCTGTCCTACAGCTATAGTATGAAAATTCACATAAATGTTCCTACTCGTAAGTCGTCTTGCATAGACCATATACTAAGCAACATACCGGATGCAACAGCAACAGTACTTCCGCTCTATCTCTCTGATCATGAGACAGCCCAAATGTTATGTTTTCCAATAAAGGATAAACTTAAAAAACATGCGTTGTACTATACTCATAAAAGGGATTACAACTTGGATAATATCCGAAAGTTTCGGGAATGCTTACAGAATCTTTCTTGGTCCGATATTTTCATTGAAAATGATATAAATATAGCATTTAATGCTTTTCACAACATATTTTGCCTATTTTATAATCTTTGCTTTCCTAAAGTAAGGATAAAGGTAAACATTAATAATAAGAAAAAACAAAGCTGGATTAGTAAAGGACTCAAACGAAGTTGTAAGACAAAAAAAAATCTACGATTTCACTATTATAAAACTAAAAATGAAATTAGTAAAGCTAAATACCTTACCTTTTCTAAAATTTTGAAAAAATGTATTTATAATGCAAAAAAAAAATGCAAACATAAGATTTGTAAGCAACAATGATAATAAATGTAAAGCTACATGGACAGTTATAAAAAACGAAATTCCTAACACAAACTTCAAGGATAGTATAGAACATATTAAAATCAACAATACAGTAATACAAAATCCAGTAGAAATAGCCTCAGCCTTCAATAATCATTACATAAACCAACCTTATAATTTATCATCACAGAAAAATCGTACTACCTGTTGCAGTAACAATCCAACAGTCAACTCTATGTTCCTTAAACCAGTGTCAGAAAGTGAGGTCAAAAATGAAATAATGTCATTAAGAAATACGAACTCTGAAGGCTTTGACGAACTCAATACGAAAATTATAAAAGCGTGCACCGACGAAATAATTGTCATTTTAACCCATTTAATTAATTTGTCATTCTCATCTGGAACTTTCCCAGACATATTAAAACTTTCTAATGTCAAACCCTTGTACAAAAAGGGAGATAAACATGACATCAATAATTATCGTCCGATAGCTCTAATACCAGTTATGTCCAAAATATTCGAAAAATGCATGTACAAAAGACTTATCGGCTTTTGTAATAAATTTCAGATCATAAGAAACGAACAGTTTGGCTTTCAAAAGCACAAATCAACAGCATTAGCTATATTTTCTCTCACAAAAACGATATTGACGAATATTAACAGTAAACGTAGGACTACAGGGCTATTTTTTGACTTAACTAAAGCGTTTGATCTGGTTTCACATGACCTATTACTCAAAAAGTTAGACACAATCGGTATTAGGGGACCTACACACCAGTGGATATCCTCATACATAACCAAACGGCAACAACGTGTAGTCCTTACCCAATTAGACGAACACAAAGTCACAATTTCCTACTCATCTGAATATAGATATTGTAAAAATGGTGTACCACAGGGAAGTGTACTGGGCCCAATCTTATTCTTATTGTATATAAACAATATTACAGACATTACAAAACATAAATGTATATTATTTGCTGATGACATTTCCATTATAGTGACATCCAATAAAACTAATACTACAATAAGCGATCATGAAGCGGACATTAACAACACAATTGACAAACTAATTGAATGGCTAGACAATAATAATTTAAATATCAACTTAAATAAATCAGTATATATACAATTTAATCAATCTTTGAACATAAATCACAATCATAACCTTAATATACCGAAGATTAAGGAAGTGACAGAAACCAAATTTTTAGGTGTAACAATAGATAAGGATTTAAATTGGAAAGCACAAACAATTAATGTATCGAACAAAATAAATAAATTCGTATATGCAATTAGACAAGTTAAAAACATAACAAACCTGAAAACAGCTATTATATCCTACCAGGCATACGTAGAATCATTGCTACGCTATGGTCTTATAATGTGGGGTAATGGCACCGACCAGAATAGAGCATTTGTCGCACAAAAGAAATGTATTAGGGCAATATACGGGCTTGCACCCGGTGAGTCATGTAAGCCAGTATTTAAAAAACTTGGCCTACTACCGCTACCGTCTCTCTACATTTATGAGATTTGCATGTTTGTATGGAAGCACAAAGAATTGTTTAAAAAAGCATGTGACTTAAACACTCGGAGTCAACGAGACCCCTACAGACTCGTATTAGATGACAACCCTAGACTCTCCAAATATAATAAGAGCTGCCTTGTTATGTGTGTACGTATTTATAATAAGATACCAAAAGACTTTAAAATGTTAAATTTAAAAATGTTCATGTTCATCATCATGAATTCTTAAAATTAAATAATTTCTATAATGTGCAAGAATTCCTTGATAAGACATTTTAATATTTCTGATTTTTTGTAAAAATTTGCATGCTATATTATATTTTAGCTAAACATGTATGCTCTGAATGTATCTGTCACCAACTGTATATACCATGTTTTTTGCAAATAAATGTATTATTATTATTATTATTATTATTAACTACTTGGACATACGGTCAATAATTGCATGAAAAGAACGAAGAATGGGGCGCTCCGATAGACCCCCCCCTTGCCCATAGCTTCGACTAACCTGCAACTGCAAATTGACGAACCAGTCGAGGAAGTCCTTCTTGTCGTTGGGGTCGAGCGCGTCGAGGGCTGCGCATGCGTCGGCCAACGTGCGGGGGGCCAACCGGGCCCCTGCCCCCGCCCCACCGCCCAGGCCTGCCTTGGGGAGAGAGGGGGAAAATATTGATCAAGTATATTTTCAGGAGTGGAGGACATCGACGTCACGCCACGTCATAACGTGACGTCACGCGAAATTTCAAAGTAATAATAATAATAATAATAAAAAAAGAAAAAAAATACGTACCCATACAATATTTTTTAGTAATCTCACTGAGACGGACCAAACAGATTTTTTTAGTCTATTTAGTCGACTGAATTGTTCAGTCTCTGATTCAGTGACTGAATTTAGGAAGACGTAATAAGCCCTTTAGAATGTAAAATATCGGCTAAGTGCGAGTCGGATTTACACACAAAAGGGCTACATAAAAAAACATGTTTTTTGCATAGCATTTTCACCGAAATCATGTGAAAAAAAAAGAAGTAAATTTTAAAAAATAATATAAGAGTAGCGTTGGTAGCGTGCGAGATTAAAGCCCATACTTCCTCGTGTGCGAGGAAAGACCCTTAGCTCAGCAGTGGGCTTTTACGGTTTGATGATGAATGGTACCTTCAAGTCTGCCAGTATCTGCGCCCCCAGCTGCGCTCTGGTCTCGTGCACGCGGGACCGAAGGGCGTTCAGTTCCGGGATCTCCTTGTAGCACTCGAAGTGCTGGAGCACCTGGAGAGTCACAAAGAATTAGGGAAATTACAGAAAAAATTAGAGAAAAATGTTGACTACTGTTTTTATTTTCGAATTCTGTAATTTATAATAATAATAATCTTCCGCCTTTTATCCCCTTTTATCGATTATTCAAGGAATGTACTGCCCACTTTTCATCAGTAATATTTGTTTATACAGACTTCAAAAAAGGAGGTCCTCAATCCGTCATGTATTTTTTTTGTATGATGTCCATATTTTCGTCAAATTAGAACCGATTTCAAAATATTTTTTTCGAACTGGTATACCTCAGGAGTGGTCCCACATCAGTTTTATGAAAATCTGATGAAGAATTTCAGGTGGAAAACGGAACTCCTTAGCGAACTAACTAAAGGGAGTTAGATCAAGTGATTTATATTATAACTAATTTAATTATTAACACAGTTTACAAACAGCAAAAATGGAGATGGACGGGGCTTATGCTAAGAGAAAGTAAGGAGAAATGGACTAAGTTAGTAACAGAATGGTATCCAAGGGACAGCAAAAGAAATAGAGGTAGACAAATTAAAAGATGGGAAGATGACTTCAAGAAAATCGCTGGTCCAATATGGACCCGTCTAGCAAGAGACAGGAATAAGTGGAAAACTTTAGAGGAGGCCTTTGTCGACAGACAAGCTGTTTCAGACAAACATCCAGTTGCCGATAATTTAAACAATAATACTTAGAAATATAATAATAATAACAATAAGTTAGTTAGTAAGTAGGCATGTACACATTGTAAGGAAGATAACAGCAATAAAGGCTATTTTATTTTATTTTATTTTTATTTATTTAATTATTAACATTTCAGTCCATCATCTTTTACCGCACGTGCAAGCAGATGGTATATTGCATTTAGTGAATAGATTATGGTGCGCAACCACTATTC
Source organism: Ethmia dodecea (assembly GCA_963855545.1). NCBI lineage: Eukaryota > Metazoa > Arthropoda > Insecta > Lepidoptera > Depressariidae > Ethmia > Ethmia dodecea. The sequence continues at coordinate 157,072 of OY979463.1, read as the reverse complement.
AAGACTCACCTCCATGATGGCCTGCAGTGGCAGCACGATCTCCTTGTAGTGCCTGTCCCTGGTCATGGTGGCGAGAGAGTCCACGCCCCCCACCAGCATGTGGAAGTGGTTGAGCGTGGTGATGGCGCTGGTCAGGTTGCTCTTGGCGCAGTCCAGCTGCTTGATCTCGGCCGTGATCTCGCGGACCATCAGCTCGCTGCGCTCGGCTCGCTTGTTTATCTCCGCCACCTGCACGGGCCGGGACGATATTTCGTTTCATTTATTCAATTCCATTCACAATGTCTTTGTATCTGAATTTCTTAAAATCTAAATGTACACGTACTAACCAAATTTAATTATACATTTTTTTCAAACTCCGTCCAGTAGTTTTTGCGGGATGTGTGCACCGAAAGATTTATCATTAGCTCGACGGTGAAGGAAAACATCGTGAGGAAACCCGCAGGTCTCAGAATTAATTCTGAGACATGTGTAAACAGACCCGGTCCGGCGATAGGCTCACCACCTATCACGTTTAGGGGTCCAATATATCTCGTGAAATGTGGGTATATCCAGTAATGGAATACCTCTGCCTACCCCCTCGGGGATAAAAAAGGCGTGAGATTATATATTGTGCACCGAAAGACAGCCAAAAATTTGTAAAATTGCTGTTTTATTTATTTTGATATGATATGATAACTATCTCTTTTTTTTTCAGGTACAAACATGGTCTCGTTATGAATAATATGTTAATAGTACAAAATGTATGAAAAAATTTTATGGCGATTTATGTCATTTCTAGTACTCATAACTTAAATGGTCCCATAGAGTATTTTGATCCCCACTCGAAATAGGATCTATTGGCATAAAAAAAAGTTTTTTTGTATTTTATAATTTTTTTCGCTGACTGTACATTACCTCCAAAATCTGTAAACGCAGTTCATAATATCTTGAAAAGTTAGGGATGGCCTCTTAGGAACGTTTTCCTATAACTATGTTTTACGGGGCTGTAATTCTAGCAAAGGCTGGGTTAAGCCGTATAGCCGTAGCCGTACAGAAAGAAAGCTGAAAACTTATCAGCGCTTATCGGCGCTGGTCAATTCTATATAAAACAAGCAGATTGAAGCAGAGCGAGCAAAATGTCGTACGATGATTGGCGGGCGGCACCAGCGCTGACCGGCGCGAGTTAGCGCCGATCGGCACTTATCAGCGCTTGTTCATATAAATGCCTCCGCCGGTTACCTGCGCAGACCGGCGCCTATAAGCGCCGATAAGTGCCGACAGGCGCCGGTCGGCGCTGATAAGTTTTCGGCTTTCTTTCTGTATACGGCTTTAGTTGGTATTAATTGTATGTATAGACATCTAGGAAATGAAATGAAATGGTTTTTATTTCCCTTGATTTTGTGGTGCGGGTAGAGCTAGAGATCGATAACATTTTGTTGCAATCCGGCAAAATCTGTCTATTATGACGTGCAAATATTTAAATTGTGTGAAAATACATTACAAATAACATGACAACATTTGGTACAAGATACACATTATTAACATAATCAATAGTAATTTATATTAAAATCATGGTCACAAATAAAAAAAAATAGCAGTAATAAATTATACGAGCAGTAATAAATTGTAAAAGTAGTCATTAATAATACAAAAATTGGTCCATGTCATAAAATAATAAGCGATAATTAATAAAATCCATAGTCAAATAATAATCACAAAATACGAGTTAGGATGCCGGTTAATAGACAGAAGCCCTGACCTGCAGCGCGAGGTCCTGGATGCAGGCCTGCGCCTTGGCCAGCGCCTGTTGGCCCTGCGCCCGCTGGGCCGCCTGAGCACGCACCAGGCGACGAGTATCGGCCTGCGAAATAATACATTATCATGCATTTCATTTCATTCACTGGGGTCGACAGCGGTCGCCTTAGCTGAAAACGGCTGGAACCGATCATCATCATTATCATTATTGTTTTTTTTAATATTGTAGATAAATCGATTATATTTTCCTAAATAAAAATATAATAGCCGCCAAAATTACACATTTAATCGATTTTTTGTAAACAGCACCGCCTGTGCGACGAATGAAGAAATTTGAAGTAAGTTCACTATAATCGAGTTTATGTTAAAAGGATAAAGAATGTCAAAATTTTTTATTTTTTCTTAATAATTGGTATTTTTTTCGTATAATCGATTATTTTTAGTGAAAAAAATGATCAAAAGATTAATCGATTTTTTAAAAATCAATTGTTTTAAAAAATAGAAAAACCTATTATCTAATAATCGATTCTTTTCGATTGATTTCACATCCTCACCTGCACGCCCGCCAGCCGGAACTCGCAGCGCGCCGCCAGCGACTCGACGCCCGACAGCGACTGCTCCGTCGGGAACACCACGTTTATGTACGCCACCGCATCGAACTAGAACAAGAGAGCCCACTTTACCTTATTGACCCTTTAACAGGCATAGGCAGTTTCAATTTTTCATTGGTTTTGAATCTTATTTCCATTACATAGAGTTTAATTTATGGTGGTAACTATTTGTCCCTCTGCCTTATAAAGTGTTATTATTAATCAGGCAAGCAGTTTACAACTGATAAATGCCTGTATCCAGGTGTTCTCCACTCAAGATCTCATTACAGGATATGTGTTTGTCCAGTTTATTTTTAATTGGATTAACATTTGGGGCTGAGACCACTTCTTCCAGTAGCTTATTCCACGATCTGACCACTCTGTTGCCCAAGAAATGTCTGTAAGGATTGTTGTGTGGTACGGTGGTATGCAGTTTGAGATGGTTACTTGCACCATAGTCAATGTAATGACTTTCAGTGGACTTATAAGTCTGAAGGCAAACATTTGGTATTTCTTTTTATATATGTATTTTTATTTTTACAATGGTTACACTTAATACACAGTAATGCATCAAAGTTTCCATGCATGCCTGGGTTCTCTTATCAACTCACTATAGTTTAATCGTGGTCGGAAGAACGGTATGGCCACATGAGTAAAGAAACGGAACAGAGACAAAGCTTCTAAGGAGCGTGCAAAATTCTTACCTATTTTAGTAGGGTTGGCAAAGGAGAATAATATAAACAAAACGTCTATTAGACTTTTATTTGTACATCAGATTATTTACAAATTACCAACTCTAAATATTTTTTTTGTAAGTTTTTATTTTTAATAATTTCTAAAATCTTATAATCTAATGATAAATTCTAAATGTAATGGATATAATGTTTTTTCAAATAATCATTAAGGACGCTTCCACATGGCATAATATTAAATTTACAATCTTACACTCGTTTCAGAATATCATTAGGTAAAAATATTTACAATGTTTACGTCGAGTTCTTTGTAATGAGTAAATAAAAAATCTTTGCCCATAATTATAGGTTGTTCAGGTCTATTAACAAACAATTTTACTTCGTCACATATGTGATTTTCGAGACATTTATGCAAACTGTACAGTAGGTAACCATTTTACACCTCCGAATCTAATTATTTACACTTTCTTGACTTTATATTTTACACTTTATTCTACCATAAACAATTTAAAATAACCATTTCTCACTAAGCAGGAGCGCGAAACAAATACGACAACCGCTGCGCGGCCCTCGGCTTTTCTACTGACCGAGCCGGTTTTATCCAGTTGCGGCGCGTACGTGACGCAGCGCTAGTAGAAACGCACACAAGCACTGCATGCTTGTAGTAGTGTACCTACGACAGCGCGGTTATATGAAGCTTTGTCTCTGTTCCGTTTCTTTACTCATGTGGTATGTGTTAAGAATTTTAGTTCTGATAAAATCTTTTTACTTTTGATAACCTTATTTCTTTCTATTTACTCATGTCAATACACGTAGTAACCGTTGTGATGACTATTAACTCTATTAAAATACTGTCACTAATTGAATTCACGTTTTTTCTCTTAACTGATAAATTAGTTTTATCATGGTAGCAGAGCGTGGTTGAAGTGAAAGTTAAGAAAAATATATTGAACTGTATTGAAAGTGTATAAACCAAGTTTCAAAGCTACCCGGGAAGATTAAGATTCAAAATGCAATCACCAAGTTGCAAAGTTGACATAGGTCACCTGGAAGGTATAAAAAACTGGTCTACATGGAAATTCAAGGCCACGTTACTACTACGAGGTATGCCCGGTGGATTGGATGCGGTAAACGGCACTCTCAAGAAACCCGTGAAGCCCACCACTACCGATGCCAATGATATTTCGGAATACAATACAGCTCTCGATTATTACAACAAAGTTGATAGTTCCGCACTACTAATGCTAACTGCGAATATGTCAGACGAAACTCTTCAAAAAATCATGCGATTTCACTCATCCAAAGACGTCTGGGACGAATTACATCGTTTATTTGACGGAAAGTCTGAAGACAAGAGTTATGCACTTTGTATGGAGTTTTTCGGCTATTGTAAGGATCCGTCGCACGACATGACGACTCATGTTTCTAAAATCAAAACCATCTGGTCAGATTTGAAAAACGAATTAATGAAGATAGACAAATCCGAATTACCAGATATCTTGTTAATCTGCAAAATTCTCGATACTCTACCTGAAGCTTACTTCTCTTTCAAATCAAGCTGGATGTTGATGGCAAAAACGGACAAAACTATAGAAAATCTGACTACGCAACTCTGTGCCTATGAGCGCTCTATCTCATTGAAGAATGAAGGTCCTGCAGAAGCTCTAGTCATACAGAAAAACAAAGCAAAGAAGAAATGTGGATACTGCGGAAAAGTCGGTCATAAGGTCAAACAGTGTCATATGTGGAAAGCCAACGGGAAACCAGCCAAGCCAGATAATAAACAGACACCAACACCAAGCAATTTGAACTTAATGCTCTTGCAAGTTACTACGGATGTAAATTCAATGCTTACAAACTATGATAGAGCGAGTTGGTTTGTTGACAATGGAGCTACTAGTCACGTCACTTGCCGAAACGACTATTTCTCCAGTTTCGAGCATTTCAATGATACTCGTACAGTGACGACTGCTAATGGAGCTACTGTCAAAGCTATTGGCAAAGGTACAGTTGACTTGAAAGTTGTTATCAATGGCAAGGAATCCAGATTAAAACTCTGTGATGTATGGTATGTACCTGATATTATGCGAAACCTATTCTCTGTGCTGGCCACTCAAGACAGACTAAATAATAGTGTTTTCATGTCTGAAAGGGAACACTGTTCGTTGAAAGCTGATGGACAAGTAATACTGACTGGCGAAAGAGCTAAAAACGGGGGCTTATACAAGCTTAATGTAGAGACTATTATAAAGTCAACTCCAGATCTGAACGCCGTGTCAACAGATAATTTGCTACAACTTTACCACGAACGGTTAGCCCACCAGAATAAGAAACATGTTAAAGGAGTTATTGAAAGGGAACTCGGGATTAAAGTTCGTCTAGATTCTGAATTGTGTACTGGATGTATTTATGGAAAAACACACCGGCAAGCATTTGGAACAAGAGAACGAGCTAAAGAACCTGCAGAAATTATACACGCTGATGTATGCGGCCCCTTCCCTCCTTCCTTCAATAAATTCCGCTACTTCGTTCTGTTTAAAGACGACTTCAGCAAGTACCGTCACGTTTACTTCATGCGACAGAAATCGGAAGTTCACATAAAGCTCCGACAAATGTTACAAGAATGTAAAGTGGCTGGATACTCTGTAAAAGAATTCCTAAGTGATAACGGAGGAGAATTTGATAATGAGAACGTAAGGTGCATTCTACGAGAAGCTGGAATAAGACAAAGACTCACGATGCCCTATACGCCGCAACAAAATGGCCTTAGCGAGCGTGAAAATAGAACCTTAGTCGAAGCCACTCGCACGATGATGCATTCTCATGAAGATTTGCCTCTTGCTACATGGGCAGAGTTGATAAATACTGCTGCGTATGTTCTGAACAGAACGGGCCCAACTTCAGAAAATGGTAAATCGCCATTTGAACTGTGGTTTAAGAAAAAGCCAGCTATAAGTCATCTAAAAATAATTGGATGTGAATGTTACGCTCATATCCCTCAACAAAAGAGAGTAAAGCTGTCTAAAAAGGCTGAGAAATGCATTCTCATAGGATATGACGGTGATGAAGGCTATCGCTTACTGAGTAAACATGGTAAACTCATAAGGTCAAGAGACGTTATATTTAATGAGTCCGTACTTACACCGTTTGGCCAAGGTGACTCGGAAGAGCAGCAGCCCTCAGTTGAAATCCATTTTCCACTTTCAGCACCACCGATGTGTGATGCAAGGGGGGATGACCACATCGAAAACAGCTCGGATAGCACGATAAGTAGCCCTGATGAGCCTAGTTCGACTATGCCTCCCACATCGCCAGATCACATTGAGAGTCAGGAAGTAGGAAGCCAAGAGCAAGACCATACTATGGAATCATTTCAACCGTCTCCAGAAGCTTTAATGCCAGGATCACCTCTTTATGAAGATGCTTTGGATGAAAATGAGTCTGACAATGAGGCAACAAGAAATTTAGACGATATAGCTGAGATAGCCACAAGAATGACTCTACGAGATAGAAGTCAGATAAAACCACCATCACGATTCGGTGACTACGTCATGATGTCAGCTGATGATTTTAATGAGATCAATGAACCACAAACCTACAAGGAAGCAATTACTAGTCCGCATAAAGATCAGTGGGTCAAAGCAATGGAAAGTGAGATCAAGTCTTTAAAGGAAAACAAAACCTGGATAATGGTTGACCTTCCAAAAGACAGGAAGCCTATATCCTGCAAATGGGTATACAAGATCAAAACCAATGCAGATGGCTCCCTAGACAAGTTTAAAGCAAGGCTAGTTGCTAGAGGATATACTCAGAAAAAAGGCATCGACTTTGATGAGACTTTCAGCCCAGTTGCTAAGATGACGACAATTCGATCTGTCTTAAGCGTTGCTGCAAATGAAGGTTTAAAACTCACTCAGTTTGATGTATCAACTGCATTCCTGTATGGCTCATTAAACGAAGAGATCTATATGAATCAACCTGATGGCTACTCCGATGGATCGAAGAAGGTGTGTAAACTCAAGAGAAGCCTATATGGGTTAAAGCAAGCACCTCGGTGCTGGAACAAATGTATAGTGGATTATTTAAAGACTATAGGATTCAAACAATGTGATACCGATCCCTGCCTATTTGTTCGAAACCGTGGGAGTAACAAAATTATTCTCGCTCTCTATGTAGACGACGGCTTGGTTGCTGCAACAAATCAGGAAGATTCTGAAAAGTTTATGAGAGAGTTAAAAAGAAGATTCAAAATCACGACAAAAGAAGCGTCGTACTTTCTAGGATTAGAAATAAATGACCAAAACGGTGATATAAAAGTGTCACAGAAGCACTACGCTCAGAAAGTGTTAGATCGCTTTGGCATGAGTGATTGCAAACCCGTGACTACTCCTATACTAAAAGATGGATTGCCAAATCTGGATAAAGAAGCAGTAGATCCTACTTCGTTTCCGTATAGAGAAGCTGTGGGAGCGCTTGCATACTTGACCGTTGGAACCAGACCGGACTTAGCATACGCTGTAAGCGTTGTGTCCCGAACTCTAGAAAATCCTTCAAAAGAAGACATCCAGAAGCTGAAACGTATCCTAAGATACATCAGAGGGACTTCAGATTATGGAATAATTTTTAAAAAGAGATACAAATCTGGAATTCTGGAATGTTATAGCGATTCGGATCATGGTGGAGACCGATGCACCGGACGGTCAACGTCAGGCATATTATGCTTATACTCTGGAGGAGCAATATCTTGGGCGAGTCGACGACAAACGTGTGTTGCCATCTCCAGCACCGAAGCCGAACTGGTTGCTGCCAGTGAAGCAGGTAGAGAAATTGTTTGGATCAAAAGACTCTTTGGTGAAATATCGGACTTGAAAGAAATACCCAAATTGAAAGTCGATAATGATGCAGCCATAAAGATTTCTCATAACCCAGAGCTCCACAGAAGGACCAAACATGTCGCCATTAGACATTTCTATATCAGAGAACTTGTTGGTAATGGGGAAATATCTATAGAATACGTGCCCAGCGAGTTTCAATTGGCAGATCTATTGACGAAGGCGTTACACAAGCCACGAATTGAGTCTATTGCAATGCAATTTGGCTTAATTCGTTAAGGGTTGTCAAAAAGGGAGGGTGTTAAGAATTTTAGTTCTGATAAAATCTTTTTACTTTTGATAACCTTATTTCTTTCTATTTACTCATGTCAATACACGTAGTAACCGTTGTGATGACTATTAACTCTATTAAAATACTGTCACTAATTGAATTCACGTTTTTTCTCTTAACTGATAAATTAGTTTTATCAGTATGGCAGTGTATAAAATACGAACAAATAAACAAACATTAGTCAATAATGTCAAGTGACATAATGATAATAACTATTGCAGAAGTCAGAAAAAGGCTTCCGCTTATTGAAGATAAGCGGAAGCCTCTTTCAAGGGTCTCTACAGACATGAACGTGATATAGATGTTGAACAAGGAGATATTCTCTTTGATGATGAAGCAAACAGCGATTCTCACCTCCGCACTGTCGAACTGCTCGGTTCCCCCCATCAACTCCTCGATCCGGCTCATCACGGAGCTGGGGAAGTTGATCTGCACCTCCGGCCCGCTGTCCTTGTCCTCCAGGTTCTCTCCGGAATCCATCTTTAGCTTTATTTTATTCAAAACAAATAGGAAAAACTAAAATCACCTCACCATGTTGACGTTTTTTGACGTACAGCTGTCAATGTCAACCAAAAACTTAAAATCATATGACAAGAGATTCTAAATTTTTGAACGAAACAGATTCAAGCAGCAGGTTTCCACGGGTGGACGTTTTGGCCGGACCAATCATCTTCACATCATCATCATCAACCCGTAACTCGTAACAGCCCACTGCTGAGCTAAGAGTCTTTTCTTTTCCCACGCGAGCTCACCGCGGATTGGGAGATGATGTTAAGCTAGTAACCACTTATCAGTCAGAATTTTTCAAGCCGGACCCATAGCAGAGAGAAATAGCATGGAAGAGAAAAAAAATAGTTACCGTGACCACCTCGCTCAGTTAACTACGGCTATGTGTTTTTCCGTTTGTTGTAAGAGTATTTGACTTTCTAACTAATTTGTAAGATGTTATCCTCATAACATTTTTTTTAGGCGCTTTACGAGACAAATATAGATGATAACCTATGTTATTGAGTTGGTAGGTAATTTATAAAGGCCACATAAAGAGTACCTGAAACAAGCATTCACGAGTCGTTTGATAGATGTCTTATTTAGTAAATTATTTTTAGCGATTTCCGAACGAAACGAATAATGACAGTGACAAGAGGGGTGACGTATGACGTCGAGACGTCGAGTCGAGATTGCGATCACAGACGGTCGAGCGAGTTGTGGATTTTGTTTTCCAGTTTTTGCTGAAGCGCTGCGCTTCGCCCTCGTGTGTCGCGATGAGCGGTTTCGTCCTCGGTCCCGACTGACGCTACGTTGTGTTCATTTTGTAATATTGAATGTGTAGTGGAGTGCAGTGACGATGGCGCGGCTCACGGAGGAGATGGTGATTGCGCGCTCGAAGCAGTCGGACCTGGCGGCTATCAAGAAGCTGAATTGCTGGTGAGTGAGGGCGCAGGGCTGTTCCGCTCCAGCGGCCACGCCGTTGGACGCATTGCGCTGCTATTGTTGATATGCTGCTTCGGTAGCTTGCCCGTTCATTACGAGTGGAAAAGTGTACATTTTTCACATACACCGAGAGACAGTTTCTCTTTGTATTTTCTGCGGGTAAATTATTACCTAAACAAAAAAAATGTGTGCTTACTAGTGAAAATTGGTATCCCCAGAACTGGAATACCTGCTAGCTACAGATGGGATAAAAGATAGAGATATTTAAAAAAAACTGTCTACGTCCCTGTCAAGGTTGCTATAAAATTTATGATCAGCTGTTGTGGCCAGCACCACTGATTGCTAATTAAACATACGGTTGATGTCAAATTTAATGAAAAGTACTCAGAAACAGGTCAATTATTAATCAAAAACCACAATTATTATTTTTATTGAATAGCCGCATATACGTTTTATATGTCCATCAATACCTTGCATGTGTCTAATAGGATTCCAATAAGTAGCACTGTCTCTCGGGTCGGGAGCATCCGACTGCTAATTGATGACTCAACGGAGCAGACTCACTGTCATGCATTGCAACAACAGCTGTGGAAATACAGCTCTTATTAGCATATCATTAGGACTCATTGTTTGCTAACTAGGTATGTTTTGGACGAGTATAAGCTGTAGAATCAAAATTATTTGTGGCTGAAAATTTTATCCAAATGATCAATTGATCATGCTATATATACTAAAATAAAAGCCTTTGTTAAGCATTAGAACCAAAACCGGTGAACCAATCTTAATGAATTTTAGTGTAGAAAGAGATTGGATCTTGGAGATAAGCATGGGCTACTTTTCATCCTGGAAAACACATAGTTCTTAGGTTCATGCAGACGGAGTCACAATTAACAGTTTAGTACTCGTAGTACATAGTATAAAAAATACACATGAAATAGTTAGCTACTTTAATAAACGAGTTTAATAAACGAACAATTTATTCTGCTCAATGTAGTTATAGTTTATTTACACAGATGAAATTAAACTTTGCACAATATTTACAAAAGAAAGAGATAATGTAAGTATAACCGGTGATTGATAAATGGAAAGAGGCTTCTGGTGGCCTCACACACAATGTTATGTACTTAGTTAAATATCTTAAAAAGTAAATAAAATAGCTATGAAGGCCTGTAAATTGTGAGCTGGACTCAGTAAATTTATATTTTGTTGATACAATTTTTTTATTTGCAAAAAATATAACTTCAACATGACCTTCAATGAGTTAACATTATAAATAATATGCTCTGCACATAGACGCAAAAGTCTACTCACAAACAAGTCTGGTGCTCAGTTTACCCATATCCATTGTTATACCATTCTCCCACTACTTTCTAGGAAACCTCACAGTTACAAAATAATAATTTTGGTTATCTTGAGCACCAACCTTCTATATGTTCTTCAAAGGTTTGGTTTCCGCATTTAGTCCCTAAAGCGGACCATTGCACCAACCTTTATAGTAATAATAATAAATTGTGGGATACAATTCACACACGGTTATTTAGTCCCAAACTATGCAGGGTACTAAACAACTTATAAACATACTTTAATAAATATTAAATGACCAGACACTAATTTCTTACTACTTGATGTCACAACGTAACATCATCAGATTTTTACATTATTAAATTAATTGCATTTCCCTGACCCCGTTGTAAGTCTAGAAAGTCTTGAAACTGAGTCAATGTGCGTTGTAAACATAATGGAAGGCTAGGAGAGTTTATTTCACAAAATGATATGCTATGTATGAGTAATGACAGCTGTGAGATCAGAGAATGCAGAGTGCAGGGGCGGATCCAGTTAAGGCCCCATGCCCCCACAACCTCCTAAAATGGGTTCTCTTATAGACTACTAGCTTTAGTGACATTTCACGCGTTTCTGGATAAAAAGAAGCCGTTGAGTTATTCTGTTGTAAGGCTACTGTAAAGTTTAAAAAAATCCATCAAGTAGTTTTTGCGTGGAAGAGCAACAAACATACATCCTCCTGTATCGAACGTTTATAATGTTAGTAGAAATAGTGTATTGAAAAAGTATGTTGTATTGTATGCGACATTTATCGTCAGCTAATATGCAATTTTATGATTTTACTAGCGGTTTCGCGCGATTTCACCCGCGAAAACCCGTGAAAAGTGGGTATATCCAGAAATGGAATACCTCTGCCTACTCGTGGATAAAAGTCGTGAGATTATTAATTAATAATTTTAATCAATGACTTTATTTTTTATTTTTTTTGTGTCCCACAATTTATTTATCACTTCACTACATACAAGAATACTAGAAACTAAACAAACATACATAAACAAAAATCTACTAAAGTCAAATTAAATCTATAAATAGAAGACCTCATCCAGTGCATCGCACCGAGGCAAGGTTCCCAGCAGACTGGCAGCATTCCCTCTTTGAATGATTAAACTAATTCTTTGACAGAAGTAGCTACCAGCCCTGGGGTCCCCAGTTGCCTCGATGAGGCGCTTGGTGAGGTCTTTTACAAATAATTTTGCTTCTGGGCCCCAAGGACCCATCGTTTCCACCGCAAATGGAAGAAACGCATAGCACCCGATGACTTTATTAATTTAGTTCCGTTCCCAAGGGAAATTATTGTCCATGTTACGTATGTAAGCTTTCAAAAATCTTTCATCATTCATATAATGTTAGTGTAGATTTATAATATTAGTGTTAGTGATACACGTGAAAGTTTGTGAAGGATCGATTGATGCCTAACTTTACACTATTATAGCTTATACATCAGAATAACACATACCTAATGGGTAAAATCTAGTATTATACATTGCTGTTCATTGCTAATTTATTACATGGCGGCCTTCGTGTAGAAATCAAGGTCTTATCCATAATAATATGCAACTATGTACATTCTAGACTACCGTGTTATAACCGGAATGAAGCTCGCGAAATGATTCGAAAATATCCTGTAAATTTTCTTGCTAGTAAATTGTACGGAACCAAAGATGTAATAACCACTCTAAAGAGTAAGAAAGCCGACTTCAATCTTTAACTTATATGGTTTTCTCATGGATGCCGTTGTCAGAACTGGACGAAATCAAAATGAGAACAATCTGGAAGCACCAGCTTTCAAATAAAAAAAGAATCATCCAAATCGATTCTACCAGTCAAAAGTTCTGAGGTAACAAACATAAAAAAAACAGACGAATTGATAACCTCCTCCGGATAAAAAAGACGTAGATATATGTTTTACAAATGTAGGTAATTGACCTAATTTTATTTAGTCGCAATGTTTGCATTTTCCACCTAGTCGTATTACAAGCGCAACTCTTGACAGATAGCTGTCTCTTTCTTTATTATTCGTTCCGTATCATCTTTTGTCGTCATCGTTTTTTTTTAAAATCTTTTTTTGAAAGGGTTCTGTACAAAAAAGACAACGTCACCCTATTGTTACAAACTAATCAAAACATCTTAAACAACTATTATACCTACCATTAATAATAACATTAGGAAAATACAACCATTAATTGATGGTACCGCTTCTTGCACCGATACCAAATTTTGCTATCTTATATAGCACTAGCGACCCGCCCCGGCTTCGCACGAGTACAATGCTTATACTAAAACCTTCCTCTTGAATCATGCTATCTATTAAAAAAAAACTCATCAAAATCCGTTGCGTAGTTTTAAAGATTAAAGCATACAAAGGGACATAAGGACATAGGGATATAGGGACAGAGAAAGCGACTTTGTTTTATACTATGTAGTGATAGTGATAGTGATTTTGGCTTCGGCGGAGGTGGGTTAATCCAAAATGCTATTACAGCCCCCCACAGAATAAAACAAAGAGTTTCTGTCTATTTGGCTCCTAATGACCTCGTTCCGGAATCGTCATTGTTGTAGCCAAAGACGTTTAAAGAAAAAAATTCTAGGAAAGAGAATGATTTTCTTCCAACCTCTTTGGTTGTAGCCTATAAATGTTGTAGCCACTCGTAGCGGATCAATATTCGAACGCGCGCAGTATGTATATAACTCATCCTTACTTTAATATCTTTGTACGGGACCGTATACGAGTATAATGGCCATAATTGATGTCAAGAACGAACGCGCATTTTAGTATAATTGCTTACTTTTGACCCAATTAGGTCAGTCGGTCAGTCTACCAAACGATGTCTACCAATTTTCTCTACAAACAAGCCTCAAATTCAAAACTATAAACTTTCATACTATAAATTGTACTTGGTTTAAGCTATTAATCACTACATAGTATAAAACAAAGTCGCTTTCTCTGTCCCTATATTCCTATGTCCCTTTGTATGCTAATCTTTAAACTAAGCAACGGATTTTGATGCGGTTTTTTTTAATAGATAGAGTGATTCAAGAGGAAGGTTATAGTGTTTTAGTGTTTATTTTATTTTATGTTCTTTTATTTGGGTTAAAAAACAGTTACACAATACATTATTATCATCATCATCATCAACCCGTAACAGCCCACTGCTGAGCTAAGGGTCTTTCCTCACACATGAGGAAGTATGGGCTATAATCTCCCACGCGAGCCCACCGCGGATTGGGAGATGGTGTTAAGCTAGTGGCCACTTAACAGTCAGAATTTTTCAAGCCACCCAAGGGTATCTGACATGGCTTAACGACTTTTATTGTGCGTAAACACAACGAAAACCGGGACCAACGATTTAACGTGCCTTCCGAAACACGAAAGCGCTCGTAATATAAATGCCACTAGGCGGTCACCCATCCACTGACTGACCGCGCCCAACTTTGCTTTACCAGTATGATCGTTACAAACACACTGGCACCGCAGGGCTACGAGCGATATAATACATATAATACATATATATAATACATTATTATACTAGGGCACTATTATACATGGATAGGTGATTGTATAACCAATCTTCTCTGTAGTGTTTTAGCATTGCACCCGTACGAAGCCGGGGCGGGTCGCTAGTAAACTTATAAACTGTGAATGTGATTCTTATTGGAATAACTAATGCTTGTTGTATCTATTAAACACCAAAATACAGCAGACTTCATATAGGTATACAAATATTATATACAGGAAACATTTGTTTTTCAACCGACTTCAAAAAAGAAGGAGGTTCTCAATTCGACTGTACGTTTCTTTTATGTTTGTTACCTCGGAACTTTCGACTGGGTGAACCGATTTTGATGATTCTTTTTTGTTATTTGAAAGCTGGTGCTTCCCGTGTGGTCCCATTTCAATTTGGTCCAACACCATATAAGTTGAAGTAGTTTTTTTTACTTTTTAGAGTTCTAAGTTATGTTGTACTATGTTTGTTTGTATTGAATAGGCTTCAAAACTATTGAACCTAATTAAAAAATTCTCAATTCTTCAATGGAAAGCTTACTTTTTATGGAGTAACGGCTTAATCTTACGCTGTAATTATACTACGGAAACTCGAGTTACCTGGTAGCAAAAAGAGATTAAAATATAATAGGGCAGAGGAAAATTTGAAGCCAGAAGTTATTCCAAGTGGAATAAGTCTAGTACAATTTCGACCGAATGACAGCTCGCGTTCATACTAACTGACATGACGCTTGAGCTTCAAACATGCTTCAAAGTTTTGTATGAAAATACTCCCAATGCCCCCTCTATGTCCTATTATATTTTAATCTCTTTGCCTAGTGGGCTAAGCAGGGCTGCACTTCAGCGCATTTTTTTCTTTTCTAACTTGACCCCCTCCTAAGACCGGCTGAGGTGCGAAAGTAAAAGTGCCGAGAATCCCGCGCAGTAATGGCGGTCAATTAAATTAAATCGCAGTAATTAGCAGTGAGCGCCTGATCGTGATATAATCTCAATTAATTCGCGTACTTGTAGCAGACTTTGCATGTAGAATGTATTGTTTGAATTATGAAGGATACAAATTGTAGGTGCTCGTGTTTGCCGTATCTTGTATCTATCTCCATTTTATAGTTTCGAAAGCTGTAAAGCAGCCTTTGCGCAATGCGCTCAGGCGCCAGAGGTCTACTTCTCAAATAGCCCATTTCGCATTTTGACTACTTCTCTATGTGACCACTTCGCTATCGGCCCATTTAGCAAAACAGTCTATTTCGCATTCTGTCTTATTCTCGGACTACCTACTTCGCAAACAGTCTACTTGTCAAAAAACGACTGAAGTACAGATGGAGTCAAAAGTTCATTGTGTTTTAAAAACAACATTTTATCTCTCCTTCCCAGTACCTACAGTATGGATTATAATATGTAAACTAGGATAGCATCGACCCGCGGTCTCACTCGCGTAGTTCCCGATCCCGTGGAAATACGGGGATAACAATGTACAATTTATTAAGAAATGGTTCTCTGTAAAGTCGGTTTACGGACGATAATTTTACGTGATAACGTTATAAGAAAACATTGATGAAAACATGCATATCTACTGGAGTGGATGATGCGTCTCTACCGCTTGTTCCGCGCTCTCGCTTGCACGCTCGGATCAGGCGGAACGTGACAACAAGTCATACTTTTTCGTGCGTGCAGCCGGCGTTCATCGATTAATAAGACGTTATCACGTCAAAAACAAAAGTCACTCAAGGGTAACTATAATTTTAATGACTTCTCATTATCATCATGTGAAACAGGCTCTTTAAGCGTAAACAAAGGCTATCACTGCTATTGAGTTTATTCGTAACAAACATACAAAAATACAAAACTTTCCTCTTTATAATATTAGTGTATACAGAGACCAGGTATAGATCTTTGGCTAACTTCACAATCGTCGTAACGTTTACACTGTGCCACGAATGGAGCGGTAATTATAAATATTACAATTGAAGAGGCGTGTGGGCCGAGCGTGAGTGTGCGCAGTATTGTACTGTGAGTCAGTCAAGTTGTATGTTTCCGCACTCGTTGTTCGTCGTGAAGGTTTCGGTGCGTGCTGCGTATTGACGCTGTTTTTTTTAATTCACACTGTTATTTAGTCCCAAACTAGGCAGGGTACTATGGGTACTAAACATAGACACACTTAAATAAATATTAAATGACCAGACACAAAGGCAACAGACGTGTTTATGCTATGGAGGTGCGGAGGTGGAATGCTCCTCCATTGTGAAGAGGAAGATCTTCCGCCAGGCGAGGTGATCGTGCCTGGGGACCGCAGTCCAACGGTTGATGTTGGACAGTTGTATTTATACAAACTCATTAGAAAACTCCGATAGCGCGGTTTAGAACTCGGCCTTCTATTGGCGCGTTCTATGTAGTGTCGCTACAATGCACATAAATGTTGGCCCAGAGCAAACTCAAACTCGAAAACTCATTTATTTTCTGTAGGTATCCAATACACTCTTAGAAACGTCAATAGTTTCGTCCACCACCACCACGTCAAACGTCCGCTAAATAAATAATAATAATAATAATAATAATAACAAGGCACTCTAAACTCGTTCATGAAGATTGGCTGAATGTAAACAGCAGCCCATCTCCACGACGAGTTGCTGGTTCCAAATGCAGTATCCCGAGAAGAGACAGCAAGAAACTCAAGGGCAGCTGTTTTTAATTTCATGTCTTACTAATAAATATGTTTTACAATCATCTATACTCAAAAATCATCAATAATCAAAGAGCGGGGATCGAACCCATCATCTATACAATTACAAAGAGCGGGGATCGAACCCGAACCTCCGACTCAGAAGGCAGGGTCTCTACCAACTGAGTAAACAGGCCCGTCTACGAGATGTGCCCTTATATGCGCGTGCGCAGGCTGTACCGGCGCCGGCCATATGCGGCGTGCAAGGGCGGCGTCGCGCCCACGGGCGATATCGCCGAATATGGATGTAGACGGAGTTTATATCCTACGTGGAATGTTCCAGAAGCAAAGAGATTTTAATATAATAGGACATAGAGGGGGCATCACTACATAGTATAAAACAAAGTCGCTTTCTCTGTCCCTATGTATGCTTAAATCTTTAAAACTACGCAACGGATTTTGATGCGGTTTTTTTAATAGATAGAGTGATTCAAGAGGAAGGTTTTAGTGTTAGCATTGCATCCGTGCGAAGCCGGGGCGGGTCGCTAGTTGGAAATATTTTCATACAAAAACTTTGAAGCTCAAGCGTTATGTCAGTTAGTATGAACGCTAGCTAATAATCGCACTAGACTTTTTCCCACTTGTAATAACTTTTGGCTTAAAATTTTCCTTGCTTTGTCCCCTCTATGCCATAGGCCGTATACAGAAAGAAAGCTGAAAACTTATCAGCGCCGATCGGCGCTGGTCCATTCTACATAAAGCAAGCAGATTGAAGCAGAGCGAGCAAAATGTCTTACGATGATTGGCGGGCGGCACCAGCGCTGATCGGCGCCGATCGGCGCTTATCGACGCTGGTTCATATAAATGCCTGCGCCGGTTACCTGCGTAGACCGGCGCCGATCGGCGCTTAACGGCGCTGATAAGTTTTCAGCTTTCTTTCTGTATACGGCTTTATTATATTTTAATCTATTTTTCCAGAAGATTTCTTCTAAGCGCTGTGTGAATTCTAGAATAGCTGCTGCGGTTGCACCTGTTCACTTGGGAAAATTATGGCTGATTCTATTCAAAGGGGGTAGGCAGAGGAATACCTCTATCGAATGGAATACCATTATCGGAAATACCCACTTCACGAGAATATTCGACCCCTATAGACGTGATAGGTAGTGTTGATGATTCTTTTTTTATTGGAAAGCTGTGCTTCCTGTGTTGCGTTCTGAAAATGGCATCCATGAGAAAACCATATAAGTTGAAGTCTGTTTTTTACTTTGCTGCCCTTGAGTTTCTTGCTGGCTCTTCTCGGAGTACTGCATTTGGAACCAGCAACTCATTTAGCCAATCTTCATGGACGAGTTTAGTGTGCCTTGTTATTGACGTTTCAAAGTGTATTTTGTATACCTACTGAAATAAATGAATTTTGATTTTAGAGTTCTATTTAATTTGATTTCTGGTGATAAGTGGGTATATCCAGAAATGGAATACCTCTGCCTACCCCCTCGGGGATATAAGGTGTGAGATTACTTATTTTTTATTTTATTTTATTTCGGACAACAAACAATTGTACAATGTTATTCGTTATTACTCTTTAGAGCCCCCGCGCATTAGGCGGCCAGGTCGCTGCGGCCAACTAAGTATTCCGTGATATATGCAAGTGCGCGCACTAGGCGACCAGCGGCCACGGAACAATTTTTGGCCGCAACGACCTGGCCGCGCGACCTGGCCGCCTAATGCGCGGGGGCTCTTAGAGTTCTATGTTATTATAGAGATGAATTTAAACATTAGCTAACTACGACTAGCAGCCACCTTGGCCTCGCCTTTGACGTCACGTCTGGACGTGACACGAAACATACGAAATCGAGACGGCAACATACTGCCGCGGCATATTAAATATGTATCAGAGTGCGGAAACTGAAAATGTTTTATTCATATACTTTGAGCGTTATTAATGGCCCTCCATGTATTATGGCGTGTTATACAATACATTATAAATAAAATAAAATAAAATAAATAATCTCACGCCTTTCATCCCCGAGGGGGTAGGCAGAGATATTCCATTACTGGATATACCCACATTTCACGAGATACATTGGACCCCTAAACGTGATAGGTGGTGAGCCCATCGCCGGACCGGGTCTGAGACCTGCGGGTTTCCTCACGATGTCTTCCTTCACCGTCGAGCTAGTGATAAATATGTACGTAAGTTTTGAAAAACTCATTGGTACATGCCAAGATTCGAACCCGAGCCTCACTGATTTTCGGCCGGCTCTTTAACCGTCCGGGCTATCACTGCTCTGCAATACATTACTCTACAATTTTTGTCTTTCTGTCTAAAGAAAGATATTTATCTACGCTAATATTATTAATAGGATTTGTATTTTTCTATCTTTGTAACGAATAAACTCAAAAACTACAGGACCGATTTTAAAATATCTTTCACCAATGGAAAGCTGTAATGTCCCTGAGTAACATAGGCTATATTGTATCCCTGTATTTCCAAGGGAACAGGAACAACGCGGGTGAAACCGAGCAGAACCGCTAGTATTTTGATAAACCGAAGCGAGCTAGCGTATGTTCGACCTTGTATGGACATGCAAAATCAGCACCTAGTAGAATGTGCACTTCGCAAAATGAGCACTCGACGCAAAATGTGTATTTCGCAGTTGGTGCACTTCTCACGATGGGCACTTCGCAAAATGCGCAGTTTTCTAGTATATTTCATCCTAAGATTGTCTGGAAGAGATCGCTAAAAGCGATAAGACCGCCCATTGTACTTTAGTTGTTGGTATCCATATTGTGTTGTTTTTGGTGTACAATAAAGAGCTATTGTATTGTATTTCTAATAAGAAAGAAAGAAACTTTATTTATTCGGCATAGACAAAATAACAGTAGCGCATAATATAATAGTACATTATGATATAAGTGCGGTAGGTTGAAAATTACAGCCGAGGCGATATTGCTAGCCCGAGCCGTAGGCGAGGGCTACAAGTAAGCAGAGGCTGTAATTATCAAAGCGCACGAATGTCATACGACGTTTTATAACACATTTGCGAGGAAATAAAATAAAACTCCGACTATGGTAAACGAATAAAAACAATACAGCGTTAAGAAAAAGCGCGCGGCGCGCATCATCATTTTTTTTTTAGGAAAAGGCACAAAAAACAGCCAGTACTTATTACTAATAAAGTAAAATAATATTTTTGTGTTTTTGTTAGAGATTGGTTGTAATTTACTGTCAAAATTAATTAAATTAAATAATTATGAACGTAAATATGTCTTTATATATTTATTTTTTGATAGATAGAGTGAAAAATAGTGTGATCCGAGAGCGTTGCGGCTTGAAAGATGATATAGTAACTAGGATTGAAAGAGGAATGCTCAGGTGGTTTGGTCACATTGAGCGGATGAATGAAAGTCGTCTAACGAGACAAATATACAAGGGTGTTGTGAATGGCCGAGTCGGTAGAGGACGACCTAGGCGTACCTACATCGACCAGATCGGCGATGTGTTGAAGAAAAGCCAGATAAAGAGTACCCGAAACCGACGAGCATGCATGAGTCGTTTGATGGATGTGGAGGAAGCGCGTGAGATCTGCCAGGTTCGTAGCAAGTGGCGGTCTGTTGTGGTCTGCCTACCCCAATGGGAAATAGGCGTGAGATTATGTATGTATGTATGTATGTATGTATTTCTTTAATATATTTTATCTCCCCATAAAATGTTGACAACTTTTTTGACATAAAAACTCTTTGCTGAGATTTTAAAAAGTACCGTTCGTTTTAAGACGGAGCATCTTGATAAACCGTGCGTTTTACTTTACACTTACCGCACTTGGGCGTAATGAGATAGAATACGATATTGAAATTGGTGAAATAAGACACCTTTTACGAGCAAATGTGTTATAAAACATATTTATAGAATACGATATTGAAATTGGTGAAATAAGACACCTTTTACGAGCAAATGTGTTATAAAACATATTTATAACACATTTGCTCGTAAAAGGTGTCTTATTTCATCAATTTCAATATCGTATTGTATCTCATTACGCCCAAGTGCGGTAAGTGTAAAGTAAAACGCACGGTTTATCAAGAGGCTCCGAAGACACCTTTTACGAGCAAATGTGTTATAAAACAATTTTATGCCGAAAGGGCCACATCTCAGCATAATGCCACAGCCTGGGCTGAGGCGCTGATTTTCAGCTGTAGCCGTATATGAGGCCAGATGACCACAAACCAAAATAAATAAATTTATAACACATTTGCTCGTAAAAGGTGTCTTATTTCACCAATTTCAATATTGTATTGTATCTCATTACGCCCAAGTGCGGTAAGTGTAAAGTAAAACGCACGGTTTATCAAGATGCTCCGTCTTAAAACGAACGGTACTTTTTAAAATCTCAGCAAAGAGTTTTTATGTCAAAAAAATTGTCAACATTTTATGATTAAAATTAATTTTGGGAGATAAAATATAATAAAGAAATATTTATGTACATAATTATTTAATTTAATTAATTTTGACAGTAAATTACAACCAATTATTCTGTAACAGAAACACAAAAATATTAATTTACTTTATTAGTAATACTGGCTGTTTTTGTGCCTTTGCCTAAAAAAAAATGATGATGCGCGCCGCGCGCTTTTTCTTAACGCTGTATTGTTTTTATTCGTTTACCATAGTCGGAGTTTTATTTTATTTCCTCGCAAATGTGTTATAAAACGTCGTATGACATACGTGCGCTTTGATAATTACAGCCTCTGCTTACTTGTAGCCCTCGCTTACGGCTCGGGCTAGCAATATCGCCTCGGCTGTAATTTTCAACCTACCGCACTTATATCATAATGTACTATTATAACACAAGGTTTCTAAGACAAGGGATAGTCAAACTCAACTCAAACTCAAAATTATTTTATTTCAGTAGGTATAAAAAATACACTTTGAAATGTCAATATAAACAAGGCACACTAAACTAGTCCACAGAACATGAAAATATAAAATAGTTCTTACTATACAAATCTACTTCTTCCATCTAATCTTTACCAGTGTGATACTGCATCACACACAACCAAGTACCACATCTGCAGAGCACAGTCCAGCGGGCGTATTCACGGAGATTCGATACTCGATATCGGAACGAATCCTTGTGTCAAATATGACATCTGTGTATAGCCCATCTCGAAACCTTTCGACAGATTTTCCGATTCCGAGTCGAATATCGAGTATCGAATCTCCGTGAATATGCCCGCTGCTCGGGTCACGGTCGGACCTCCGCATTGCTGACCCACTTGCGAGCATTGCACTAACATGTAAAATATATGAATAAACAATTGCAGCAGCCTTGCGGTTAAAGAGCCCGCTTCACATGATGAAAATCAGTGAGGCTCGGGTTATCCTGACATGTACCAATTGGTTTTTCAAAAACTTACGTACATATTCATCACTAACTCGAAGGTGAAGGAAATCGTGAAGAAATCCGCAGGTCCCAGAATTGATCCTGAGGCATGTGTAACAGACTCGGTCCGGCGATGGGTTCAACCACCTATCACGTTTAGGGGTCCCAAGAATATACTGGTCGAACGAGAGTATTTCCAGGAATGGAATCGAACACCTGTGCTATTTTTATTTACTTTCATACAAGAAAAACATTACCCTCCATATGGTGCAGGCGGGTAGGATGTGTCACAAAGTAGTGCGCGTGCGCCGGTCTCTCTCGGTGCGCATGAGTCAGCTCCATCGCGGAGACGGCATCGTAGTGGCTGGCAGGAAGCTGCAATTGTGTCCATTTATGCTCATCAAAGGAAATCAAACAGGTTAAGCAAAGTTGGTGGCGGTCAGTCAGGGATGGGTGACTGCCTAGTGAATAGTGGCATCACATCATGAGTTCTCCTATCATGATTCCCTTAAAGGTATTTTAAACTGGTGGATTGAAAAATTATAGTCATGATGTCACCGGAAATGATTTCTCTTTGATCTTTATCTACACTTCCATACTAATATTATAAAGACAAAAGATTTGTATGTTTGTTACGAATAAACGATTTATTCCATATTCGTCCCAATCTTTCGTCCCAGACCAATTTTAAAAATTCTTTCACCAATGGTAGGTAAGCTACAATATCCCTGAGTAGCATAGGCTATATTTTATTCCCGTATTCCCAAGGGAACGGGAACTACGCGGGTGAAACCGAGCAGCATCGCTAGTGTGTAAATAAAATAATAAATTTGTAATGGGGTTTCTGCGTTGCTTCTTCTCAAAAGGCTTGCAAAAAAGACTGATAGAATAAAACCCTTTTTTTAAATCAAAGCTTATGTAATCGGTGAAAGTTGGCCAAATTCTCAAATTGAGACTCCTGTTGTAACTAAACCTAAGACCTTACTTATAATATGGATACATTTCTCTATACGAAGGAACCGTAATTCCAACGTATTAAAATTTCATACGCTGCAACACAAGCTAAACATCATATAATGCTAAGCTAGTATTGCACAGCTCAAAGCAAGAATCTCATTCACAATATATCGTTTCAATATTTTGTTAACATGTTCTCTTGCACGGAATTAGAGAAAATCCACTTTTATGTCAAATCGCTGCTAATCTTATAGCAAGCGAGTATTGATGTTACACGTAAAGACGAATACGAATACAATCGCCAAACGTCCTACGCATAATTTTAAACGACCTCAAAATTTAGCTTTCATGATGATCTCCAAAGTATTAACTCAGGAGGCATCGCTAAATAGGTCGACACCGTCACAAATAACTTCTGCAATTTTGGCCATGTAATTTATTTATTTGATCGTCTAGTAGTGTAGGACACTACTTTGTGAATAGTAATCCAGATCCTTTTTGAGGATCATGATTTACCGTTTGCCATCAAAAGAAATCTTAACTTGATTCAACTATACTGTTAGTTTTCTATCGCATATTTATAAAATTGTCTTTCGCTCGCTTTAATCTTTAATAGCGCTGCCCACTTCAGCGCCATTCATGCCTAAGGCAATATTTCATGAAGGACACTTCATATTCCCCACCCCTGTTATCTCTTATCTGATGACAGACTCGAGATAAAATCGTCTTCCCCACATTCTCACCTCCTTTCAAGAAAAGAAATAAAAATGTGTTTGGTGGGAAGAGTAAGGAGCTCCACCTCGCCCCTTACGGTGATCGCCAACCCGCAACATTCCACAGCTGCGATTGCGACCCCCCCGAACGTCCCGGTTTTGCCGGACATCCGGTCTTTTATCCCGCCTAAGCAGGATCGTTGCGGCCGAAGCCGATTGTTGCGGCCGGAGCCGATTGTTGCAGCCGAAGCTGATTGTTGCGGCCGAAGCCGATTGTTGCGGCCGAAGCCGATTGTTGCGGCCGAAGCCGAGGTTTGCCCCGAAGGGACTGTTGCGACCGAAGTCGATTGATGCGGCCGAAGCCGAGTTTTGCCCCGAAGGGACCGTTGCGACCGAAGTCGATTGGTGCGGCCGAAGCCGAGTTTTGCCCCGAAGGGACCGTTGCGACCGAAGTCGTTTGTGGTGCCGAGTTTTGCCCCGAAGGCGAGTTACGGCAGTCATTAAGACCTCAGGATCATTTACAGTAAGCCCCGAAAGGCATTCTCGAACATATTGATAATAAAAGTTACGCCCGGAGGCGCTTGGTGGTGAGATAGTCTTTAAGACCTCAGGATCATTTACAGTAAGCCCCGAAAGGCAATAAGTCCCGTAGGACAACTCGTTCATAGGTCTCAATGCTCGTCGTAACCCGACCTCGGTCCCTACGAGCCATCGATTCTCGTTCAGCCATCAGAAGCGCTGTCACACCCTGAATGAGCTTATAATGGTAAAACCATTAGTTTATATTGATACGCGTCGCGCGCGCTCTCATATGATAGTATGAAGTAACCAATGTACGTTCTGCAAATACATGGTTACCATAGGATATATGAGGCATTCCTCATTTTCTCGTTCATTCGTGGTATCATTTTTATTATAATATCAAGCTCAACAGAAGCATGACAGACATCCCCGTCAAGCCAATCAAGATTCTAGACCCCTTTACCATGCCAATACGAATACCGACATGACTCCAGTTCCAGACTCCGAAGAGCTTACTCCTGAAGATTTGGTCGAGTGTTCGCGTACTAGACCAACAACACTCCTCGAAGATAACTTGTGTTAATGCCCAATTCGCACCGCATAGGTCCACGACCAAGCTAGATGTTGCTTTTCACATTTCAATGAGAGACGTTATCAACCTCCATCAATTAAGTGTTAGTCGACACCATCGTCTCCGTTACTTAGCACCAAAAAGCTCAGAAGTAGTCCCAGGGTGTTTACTATGAACCACAAGACAGCGCTAAGAGGTGCGTCGTCAGTCATTCTGCTACTACCTCCAATGTGTAATATTTAAAAGCGATCGTTACATCAGACGAAGCTTATGGACCATGTCCAAAAACTAAGTCCATATAAGATCACCGTGCCGTACTGTTAGGCAGTGCTGAGGCCCGGACTTTTTACCTTTTCGCACTATATCGCCAAACAGTGTTGAACAAGACAATTGTGAGTCGAAGCGTAAGCCCCAACATCACAAACAAGTCATAATGCAAGTTAAAGAACGGAGGTGTCGCCACCGCCAAGCTAGCATTGGTGTGTGCCGACATAAACACCGACCGCGGTGCGGTGAAACGTACTGACACAACCGCTGCACCACTCGGGCAGTACCACACCCCGTCAATAACTCAAACACTACAACCCCTGCCTCGTCCCGACATTTGCGTTCGAGCGGACGGCGTTAGCCGCCCTAAGATGGGAGGAAAACCCAGGTGTAACATAGGCCAAACTCTCTTATTTACTTTTATTTTGTCATGCATTTCATATATTAGGCTCGTTTAGAATATTGCATAAAACTACCATATTCCATTAATAAGACAGGGAACCCATACCTGCCTTGTCCTCTTAACTTCTGTTATTAACGAACCTTCAAGCTAATAACGCCATATGAGAGTTTTATATTTTTATTTTATTTATTTATTTATATGTCATATTGCTCAACAGGACTGACCCATGTATCATACATCCTAGGTCCAACCTTTGGTTGAGGTGGCAGCCTCGCCCCGCGACCGCGCACCCTCCCTCACCATATATGCCAGAACCCCCTCTTCGTGTCCCGCCCGGAAAAACCCGACCATCTCCGATTTGGATGAAACCTTTTGTATATCGTAGGGTCCGTGAATAGCATTACAATGGTATACTTTTTATCTCTCTAGCTCCAATAGTTCCGGAGTTATAACCGAAAAATGGTTTATCTTAATACAAGAACTATTCCCCTATATTTTCCATACTAAACAAGTCGGTTTTTCCTGAACCCTACTGAAACCAATTTCTAACTACTTTTATGAAACTTTTATGCTATTTTAACATCTCTTCGATCATACCAAGTCCTATTTTACTGAATTTTCATAATTTTTCGTATTTTCCTAAGTTTTAATATTTTTTTATTTCTGACTATATTTACATGTGTTTACATGTTTACAGCCCCACCAAGCTGTTTTATGTTCTTTTAGTATTTTATATATGATATTAGGGTTGAGGAGTTACACTGTCACCACCACACAAAGTACGCACAAAGGTGATTTTAGCCATGCATCGTCACGCACTTTCATTGAAATCAAATGACTAATGTTTCCTCCAATTGAAGCGATTTAGAAATGGTCGGTTTGCAGCGGCTGAGCACAAAGCACGCTTTCACGAAGGCAAAGCATGACAGCATTGACAGCCACACAAAGCCGGCACGACGGTATGTCACGACTAACACAGACGAACAGACACGCAGAAAAAATGCTTCGTATAAAGGTTTTTAATGGAATCGTTTGTAGAGGAGTAGATATACGATTATTATATATTCGACAAAATCGTAAAAATCCGAATCAAAATTGTTAATTTATTATCATTTCAAAAATATTTCATTGTTGTTCCTTCTTTTTTTTCTGTATTTATTTGGTTTTTAAAGTATGTAACTACTAACTCAATTTAATCATGTCAATGATTGATCATGCTGTGGTAGTGTATAAGCATTTAACTTTTATTGTACTTTAGAATAAGTGTTTAGAAATCTATGTCCTGTTGATTACCCTAACAAAAATAAAGAAATAAATCAGTAACTTAGCATTTTCCCGAAGCTATCTGGCAACATTATATACCACAACTACGGGATTCCCGATCCAAAAGCCTCGCCTAGGAATAGTAGAAAAGTAACTGTCATGCATGAGATGGGACTTGAGAGCCATGACATATCTAATCCCGTCTCATCTAAGATACAGGTTCCATTGAAATCCGTTCAGCCGACCCGTGCATTAGAAAGCAACCAAAAATCCTAACTATCGCATTTATAATTTTAGTAGGACAGCCATTTCGACACACCATTACCCACGTTTACCGATTGTGTTTCAACTTTTAACAAATCGCTGACCCAAATAGCTTTCCAAAATAACCGGCGATTACACGAATAAGTCAATATCCCTCCGATGGCAACAATGGCGCCCAAAACGTAATCGGTAATCGATACGTATTAACTCGATATTTTCGTTGCGGTGGATTTTTTATGGCCGGAGTGATACATGAGACAAATCTGAAAACAAAATACTTATTTCCGAGGAGGTCGGCAGTTGAGTTTCTTGGTGGCTCTTCTCGGGGTACTGCATTTGGAACCAGCATCTCGTCCGTGGAGATGGGCTGCTGTTTACATTCAGCTAATCTTCATGGACGAGTTTAGAGTGCCTTGTTATTAGACTATTGACTTTTCTAAGTGTACTCTTTGTACATACAGAAATTAAATGATTTTTGACTTGACTTTCGCACTTTCAAAGTCAAAGTCAAATGTTTTATTCAATGTAGGGGCTTATAAGTCCTCTTATTGAAAGTCATTGCGACTCCATCTTTACCTTTGCCTCTTGATCCCGTTCCCATGGGAATTTGTATTAGCTGTATAAGCGCATTTATTATTATAATACAGTTTGTTATAGCTACTGGACCTTAAAATTCGCGTAGACTTTTTCGATATTATATACTGAATTACAAAAGAAAGAATAGGGCCACTGAGTGACCCAACTTAACTTCGCTTTCTCTGTCCCTATATCCCTATGTATGCTTAAATCTTTAAAACTACGCAACGGATTTTGATGCGGTTTTTATTAATAAATAGAGTGATTCAAGAGAAAGGTTTTAGTATTAGCATTGCACCCATGCGAAGTCGGGGCGGGTCGCTAGTAACCTATAAAATACTAATTACAGCATTATACTATAGGTACTATGTCTGTCCTAGATTTAGTGAAAGTTACAAGGAAATTTGTAAAAGTAAAACAGATTGCAGATCATACTATCTACTAACTAAAGGAACTATACTTCACCAATACTGTTACAGTATGATGATTAAATTACTGTTTTTCTCTGATGTTTGTTGTCCATCAGAGTGATAGACAGACTGCCCAAGTGACTCGCGTGCCACACGCCATACGGTAATCGTCTATGATACTGCACAGTATCACCGCAACAGTATTTGTTATACGTTTACGATACCGTAACACGGCATGCAGTATTGCTACTGTTACTGTTAATATTTAAAACTATTGTTTAATAGATGAGGCAGTCACAAACAACCAAGGCAAGAATGCCCCTACTATTCAAGCTATCAATCTACTCGACTCAAAGTCAAAGTCAAAAGTTTTTATTCAATGTAGGGACTTATAAGTCCTCTTATCGAAAGTCATTGCGACTCCACCGCTTCGGTATGTATAGTTGGGGAGAAGAAGCGGGCCAAGAAACTCCTCAACACATTATTCTTTTAAACAATCAATACAATACAAACTACAAGTTACATGGTTTTAATGCTTTGCTGAGCTGGAGAAAATTCTGACTCAGTTCTGAAAACTATTCTATACCTAAATGGATCTAAGCCAAATACTTTTAAGAAATTATGTGATAAATTCTATGAGTCTTAATTATGTAAATAACAACTAAGTTTGGCTCAGTTGGTAGTGACCCTGCCTTCTGAGTCGGAGGTCGCGGGTTCGATCCCCGCTTGGGGCCAACATTTGTGTGCGTGAACATGTCTGTTGGCTTCGTGTCTGGTCGTTTAATATTTATTTAAGTGTGTCTATCAGTTGTTTAGTACCCATAGGCAGGGGCCTATCACCATAATATGTGAATTTTGTCCCACAATTTATTATTATTATTATTTGACACCCCAACAACTTTATTCAAATTTTTAAAGAAATTTCTATACACAAAATTATATTTAGAATACTCATAATAAAATAAACACAGTAGTTTTATCTAATTATCCTAAATATAATTGTGTTTCGTCTTTAGTAATATATTTAGGGAATTACGTATGCAGATGAATAATAGACCGAGTCAGCGACACAACTGATTTATTCATATCTACCCGCATAGTATATGCTACACCTCCCCCCTTAAAATATAGTTATAATAAAGAAATAAAGAAATCATAAAATAACATTGTCATCATGACATCAGTTTAGAAGTACTTACATATGTATCTACATAGAAAATAACAAAGAGGTTGGAAGAAAATCATTCTCAGGAGAGAAACTTTTTCTTTAAACATCCTTGGAAAATTACTTGGGTAAATGTAAATACACTAGTATTTAAAAAAAAAACTTGGGTATATAAAAAAGAAACCTATAATAGCTCTAAATTAATGAAACATTAACTTATTTGTTATATTTGCCCGTAAATAAACAAGACCTTTTCGGTCGTTCTGCTACTTGAACTGGACTCGGGTTAGACTCCGTAGGAATCTGAACACAGTCAGCTTGTATTTTTGAGTGTTCAGAGGCGGGCATCGATGAAGCAACATCATGCTCGCTATCACTGGCTTCGCTATAAAATTCCACGTCGCTAGAATTCTCCGAGCTTTCAATTATAATTCTATCGTCTGATCCAGCTTCGCCTACCAGATTATCGTTAGTGGTCTGAGCCTTAGTGGTCGATGGGTCATCAGTCTCATTAGAGTGTACCTCTGCAGGCTCTAACTGCAACGAGGAAAGCGTCATGCTTTGTCTTTTAATCGGCAACAGTTGATCAATATGTCTCCGCCACTCCTGACCGTCAGCCAGACGTACTCGATATGTTAACGGTGCGTCCCTTGCGGTGACTGTTGCTTGCGTCCATTTCTGGGCGCGCGAGCGATAGTCTCGCGCCAGCACATGGTCGCCGGGCTGCGCGCTGCGCTCGGCGCCCGGCCGCAACCGGCCCGCGCGCGCTTGTGCCGCCTCCACGTCGCGCTCACTGTTCGGGCGCACAGCATCTAGTCGCCCGCGTAATCGTCTGCCAAACATAGCAACTGCTGGAGCGACACCGGTCGTGGCGTGTTCGCAATTGCGATATTGAAATAAAAATTTCGCTATTGCGGTGTCGACGTCCGCCCCCTCATAAAGAGCTTTTTTCATAGCGCGTTTCACCGATTTAACCGCATTTTCGGCTGCTCCGTTTCCTGCGGGCCTATATGGGCTTGTAATAGTGTGTAGTATTCGATTTTTGAGCATAAAATCTGCAAATTCTCTGGCCGAGAATGGTGGACCGCCATCGCTGACCACCTGTGAAGGCAGGCCGAATCGCGCGAACAACTCCCGTAGCTTTAGTACCGTGGCTCCAGCCGCCGTACTACCCATCTTCTGCACTTCGATCCACTTAGTGTGTGCGTCAATGGTCACTAGATAATGCCTACCCTGTAGCTCCCCGAAGTCTATGTGTATGCGCTGCCACGGCCGCGTGGGGTGCGCCCACGGGTGCAGCAGCGAGCGCGGCGGCGCATCGCGCTGCTGGCGGCACGCGGCGCACGCGCGACATAACGCCTCGATCTCTGCGTCCAACTGCGGCCAGTACACATAGCTCCGCGCAATATTTTTCATTTTTACGACACCCAGATGTCCTTCATGTAATTCATTTAATATTTCTTTTCTCAGTGACAATGGAATAACTACTCGGTGGTTGTACAGAATGCAGCCTCTATCTATTGTCAGACAATCTTTGCGATTATGATACGGTTTGAAATCTGAGCCCGTAGACGAAGGCCAGCCACTGACAATATACTCAATAATTTTTTTTAGAACATTATCCTGCTTCGTTCGAGATGCCACCTCTTTAGCACTTATGGAAATCGAATCTTCCACGTAATTTAGGTATGTAACCGAGTCCAGTTCCTTATAGTTTTTCCGCTCGTCTGGTAAAGGCAAGCGTGATAACGCATCGACATTGCTATTATCAGCTGACTTAACAAATTCAATATCGAAATTGTATGCCGCTAGCCTAACCGCGTATCTCTGCAGCCTACTTGCCGCCGTCTGAGGTAGGCCACCTTTAGGGCCAAAAATAAAAGTTAATGGTTTATGATCGGTTTTAATTATGAAATGTCGGCCGTAAAGGTACTGGTGGTGTTTCACAACACCAGCGAAGATTGCCAGCGCCTCCTTGTCCAGTTGGCTGTATCCTCGTTCGGCCGCATTTAATGTTCGCGAAGCAAAACATATAGGACGTTCTTCCCCATTTGGGTAACGATGCGATAACGCACTGCCAAGTCCATACGAGCTACTATCGACAGACAGAACTAAAGGCAAATTGAGGTCATAATGTACAAGCACATTCTTACTTAAAACCACGTTTTTAATCTCTTGAAAAGCTATGTCACAATCTTTATTCCAAACCCATTCTACATTTTTTCGTAACAGCCTATGTAAGGGATACAATATCGTGCTTAGATTAGGAATAAATTTCGCATAATAATTCACTAAACCGAGAAATGAGCGCAACTGTGTTATATCTTTTGGGGCTGGTGCACTAACAATTGCTTTAATTTTATTTGGGTCTGCATGTAGGCCCTCTTTATTTATAATAAAACCCACATAGGTGATGCTATCTTGCAAGAAAGAACATTTTTCTAATTTAATTCGCAAACCAACCTCACGTAATCGCTCAAACAATGCCCTCAAATTTTCAATATGCTCAGCCCTGGTACGGCCCGTAACGGCTATATCATCTAAATAACAAGTTATTCCACGAAGACCTCTAAGCGTTTCTTCCATGAATTTTTGGAATTTTTCTGGGATGCACGTCAAACCAAACGGGGTACGATTATAAACATAAGTCCCAACGTGCGTAGTAATAGCAGTGCATGCCCGTGAGGACTCCTCTAAAAATAGTTGTTGATACGCATTAGTGAGGTCAATTTTTGAGTACTGCTCACCTCCGCTAAGTGCGGCAAACAGCTCTTCGATTCGTGGCAGAGGGTATGGTTCACGTACCAACTTAGGGTTGACAGTCACCTTGTAATCGCCACAGATGCGAATATCGCCTGACTTTTTAATTACGGGTACTATCGGCGTCCCGTAATCAGAATAATCAACTTTGTAAATAGTGCCCTCTGCCTCGAGTCGCTGCAATTCGCGCTCAACCGGTTCACGTAATGCTAACGGTAATGACCTTGCTTTCACAAAAACAGGTTTAGAATCTGTCAAATTAAGAGATATTTTCTTGGAACACGTGCCTAATCCTGGAGCGAACACAGTTGGGAAATCATAACGTAAATTTTGAATTAAAGTTTCATCATTCAAATTGTTTAATAACAAATCGTTAATGTTAATTTGTTCTATATTTAACTGTCTTAACCATGATCTACCACACAATGGTGGGCCACCATTTTTAATAACAAATAATTTTAATTTTTCCGCACTGTGTTCTCCCAAAGCTACATTCACTTCTATATATCCAATAGATTCAATAAGTGTCCCCGTGTACGAACGCAAAAACATATTGTTTTGAAGTAACGGCAACATTATAAAATATTTTTCGTAACAGTCAAAGTTAATAGTTGATAACTTACTGCCTGTGTCCAGTTCGAAGGTTAATGTAGTGCCATTTACCGTAAGTCGTATCAAATACGGTTTGTCATCCTTACCGCACACATTGAGATTATAAAGATCACACTCAGACTCATCACTTTCGTTTATGTAATTGTGACCGCGCCGTAAAGAGTCATCCGCACTTTTTTTGCACATAACTTTTAAATGACCTTTTTCTTTACACACGTCACACGAATAATTACGAAAACGACAATAGTCTGACCGATGACTGCGCCCACAACGCCAACAAGGCTTCCCTTGCCGGTCGCCTGCGCCCCTAGCGCCCGTGCCCGCGCTCGCGCCTGTGCCCGGGCCGCGGCCGCTCGCGCCGGTCTCCCCGGCCGGCGGCCCGGCCGGCCGACGCGCGCCGCGCGCCTCCACACGGTGCAGCGGCTCGGCCGCCGGCGAGTCCAAGTATCGCGATGAAGTGGCCGCGCCGCCCAGGCCGCTCGACTGAGCGTGCCGGCCCGCAGCCTCCAATGCAAACGCCAACTCAACAGCCCTTTTGTAGGTTAATTTCGGTTCGGCGTATAGACGGGACTTCATGTCATCACTCGCGAGGCCTGACACGAACTGGTCTCGTAAATTAACTTCCAAATCCGAACCGAAATTGCATCTACTAGCTAGATGTTTTAAATCCTGTAGAAATTCACTTAATGACTCGCCCATTCTTTGCGGCCGATGACGAAAAAAATGGCGCTCCGCTATTTCACATAGCTGTGGTTCGAGATGGTCGCCGACGATTTGGATCAGTTCTTTATAAGTTTTAGTCTCCGGAGTTTCAGGTGCACACAAATCACACATCAAATCATATGTTGGTTGACCAACTAAAGTAACCAAAGTAGCTACATGTAATTCCGGTTTAATTTCATTTAATTTCACAAATTGGTCCACGCGTCTAACGTAAGCCGCCCATTTTTTACTCGCCAAATCGAAATGTTCAACTTTTCCGATCGGCATTTTATCGCACTTTTCGAAATATTCACTAGAACACTGAATTAACACGAAATATAGGGTTTATCTTCGTCGCCAGTAATATATTTAGGGAATTACGTATGCAGATGAATAATAGACCGAGTCAGCGACACAACTGATTTATTCATATCTACCCGCATAGTATATGCTACAGTTATTTTAAATAAATCCTTAAAATATCGTTAATTTTAAATAAATCTGTTGGGGTGTCAATTAATTGGTAGGGTGAATTAGGGTGTCGATAATTGGGTGTTTTACCCTACACACTAAAAACAGTATAATTCACGGCATATCTAGTGGTGGTTTTCATATCGGTGTCACCGAGCATTTATCTATTTACTCCAAACGGCATTGCAGTATTGGTGTCGTAATTTGATGCTAACGGGTCGGTGGCGAGACTGGTTTACTGGCTTATTGACACCCGTTGCGTTACAGCTTGTACTGGCTCTATGTAAAGCTAATTAGCAGATTTATAGATTAGATTGACCAGACAAGAGGTAATAATCTGGTAAAAAAGGCTTTAAAAATGGAATAACTCTGTCAACCCCCTCAGGAATACCACGCAATTTTTTTTTTAATATCTCTAGCTCGACGGCGAAGGAAAACATCGTGACGAAACCCGCAGGTCCCAGAATTAATTCTGAGGCATGTTTACCAGACCCGGTCCAGCGATGAGCTCACCACACCTATCACGTTTAGGGGTCCAATATATCTCGTGAAATGTGGGTATATCCAGTAATGGAATACCTCTGCCTACCCCCTCGGGGATAAAAAGGACGTGAGATTATATTATATATTATAGATAGCTTATACAGTGTAGGCATCCACTAAGAAAGGATTTTGAAAAATTCAACCCCTAAGGGTGTGAAGTAAACGTGCGCGAGCGATGCCGCGGGTAAAAACTAGTAATAATAATAATAATTTATTCAGACAAGGATATTTACAAAATAATAATCTTAAGATAATGACTGCGAGGAGGTGGGAGAGGTACTACACTATAATTATGACGGCCCTGTTATCTCAGTTGGTCAGTACAAAATAAAATTAATCAATAATAGTAGATTATCAAGGGAATAAAGCACTGTTTTAGGTCACGGGCGTGACATTGAATCCTGAACGTAACGAAGGATTCCCAGTTTTACTCCCGAGCGCAACGAGTCCCTCACTAAACTCAAGACTGAGTCCTGAGTTTAGTGAGGGATTTAAGCGCCCAAGACAAAAACAGTTTTATTCCCGAGTTATATACTCTACTTTTCTCACCTTATGCGAGACAATAAAATGCAATTGCATGGTAGTAGATTATTGACAATGCCTATTTACATCATCTAGTTTTAGACTCTGAAGTCAAAGTACTTTCATCACTCGACATTTTCGATATTCTTTTTGAAATGTTAAAGCTATAAAATGGATACAGCAACTTGTTTCTGCCGGCGTGACCTACTTGATTTAACAAATGAAGATCGTGCGAATCTAGTTGGTCGCGGCTTCGGTTTTCGAAAATCGAGTTGGCTTTTGTTTTTTGGATTTTGCTTAACGAAATTAGACTTTATCGTCATAGCAATAAGGATTATGAAAAGTGAAAATTACATTATTGACCTAGGGTTATAATGAAATTCCATACAACATTATAACCGGCTAAAGCCAAGGAATATAATGTCTTGCTTTCGGTGACGTTTATATGATATATAATCTGGCTTTGTCGAGCATGTGGTGTGAAAAAAATTTAAATTGAAACATACCTACCTAAGTATAGTACCTACCTATTGATTTTGTTTAGTGTTCTGCACGTTGCGACCCGAAGTCGTTTAGTGCACGGCCGCCAAAGATATTATATATAGAAAGACGTAGATATGTTATTAGAGCACGGAAAATGATGCCAACAAATGGAGTCAATTAACCACATTTTATTTAGTCGCATTGTATTTCAAGCTCTCTTTTTCTTTATTATTCGTTCTTATCATCTTTCCCCGTCATTGTTGTATCCTATAAATACGTTAAGAAGTAGTATGTACATGTTGTAGCACACTCGTAGGGGATCAATTTTCAAACGCAAGCAGTATGAATATAACTCATCCTTACTTTAATATCTTTGAAGGCCGCTAACAGGTTGGCAGAGGACACAGTGAAATGACCTGACATGAAGAGTTATCAATATGTTATTTTTATTGCATTACAATGTTATTATCTAAATGTTCTAGAAATTCTGGAATCTACACTAATATTATAAAGAGGGAAGATTTGTATTTTTGTTAGTTTAGTTTGTAACGAATAAGCTCAAAGAATACTAGACCGATTTTAAAAATTCTTTCAACAAATGAAAGATACAATATCCCTGAGTAACATAGGCTATATTTTATTCCCATATTCAAGGCACTCTAACTAAACTCGTCCATGAAGATTGGCTAAATGTAAGCAGCAGCCCATCTCCACCGACGAGTTGCTGGTTCCAAATGCAGTACCCCTAGAAGGACCACAATTCTTAAATGGCGTAAGTGAGCACTAAGAACGGGTTTTTGGAAATTCCTACAGGAACGGGAATAAACAATAAATCTGTTTGATTAATTGTTAAGTTTTAACTATGAGCTACTAAAAACAAACCCTCAATAAAGAAAGAAAATAATACAGAACTCTAAAGAGTAAGAAAAATTCTTTAGGTTATAATTTTTGAGAACTTAACCAAATTGAAATGGAACCGCAAAGGAGCTTTCAAATAAAAATAGAATCCTCAAAATCTTTTACCCAGTTTAGACTAGAGTGATCTGAGGTAACAAACATGAAAAAAAACCAGTCGAATTGATAACCTCCTCTTTTTTGAAGTCGGTTAAAAAAACGGTCTCCCTTCCAATACTACTAATCGCTGTGATGACGTAAATACTTAACAAAAGACCATTTGGGAAATCACTGAGCTATAATCCATAATGGGGTGTGGGTCTCAAGGAGCGGCCACTCGTCAAACCACCATAAATCAACCGCGAGTACCACAGCAATGACGAGGCTCCAGACGCATTCAAATCCCAACCATATTACTATATGGATAGAACCTAAAATTGTCTATCAATAGACCTGTTATTCTGTGTTCGAACAGGTCTATTCCATGCAGTTGTTTATTGGAATGTAAGCTTTGGTGTTAGGAGATAGCTACTCAACTCCAGTGACGAGTCTTCACACGCAATGTATTCCCAACCATATTTATTCATGTATAGATTCTAAAATTGTCTATCAATATACCGTGTTCGAAAAGTAAAATATGTATATACATTCCGGGAAGTTGTTTATTGGAATTGCAACTTTATGGTGTGGTTGAAAATATGTTTTTGCATTGACAAGAGTCGACCGAGTGCCGCGAACCAACCCTTGGAGCCATATCTATTAAGTCTATTTACAAATTGGTTCTGACTGTGTAACGATCACACAGGTTAAGCAAAGTTGGGCGCGGTCAGTCAGTGGATTTGCGCCTATTGGCATTATAATCACGAGCATTTCCGTGTTTCGGAAGGCACGTTAAATGGTTGGTCCCGGTTTTCTTTGTGTTTACGCACAATGGAAGTCGTTAGGCCATGTCAGATACCCTTGGAAGGCTTTAAAAAATAGTTCTAAGTGCTAAAGCTAGAGCAATCCAATAGGATTCCTTTAGTGCAGCCGGCGTGCATCGATTTATAAGCCGTTATCACGTCAAAAATTTAATAAATTTGCTTACTCCTTCATCCCGGAAGGGGTCGGCAGAGGTATTCAATTTCTGGAAATAGAGAAAAATGAGAGAAAATTCTACGAGTATGTTTTTCGGACCCCTAAACCCACCCAGCCCATCGCCGGACCGGGTCTGTTACACTTGCCTCAGAATTAATTCTTTGACCGGTGTGCTTCCTCACTATGATTTCCTTCACCGTCAAGCTATTGAAGAATATGTACGTAGGTTTTGAAAAACTCATTATTCCTTTTTTTTCTTCTTAATATAACTTGTTAATTTCCAAAGCTGCGAGATTATATATTATCGTGAAAGCAAAAGCTAACAACATTACGTATTCAAATGATATTGCGCAAGCGCAGTGTATATTATTATTAGTAATATGTTATCGGCGATATTCGGCGGCCACTTTCGTGTTACTATACAAGTGTTTCCTCACGGCTATGCCCGGCATGTTCGTATTTTTTAACCCCCGACGAAAAACAGCGAGGTGTTATACGTTTGAAATGTGTTTCCGTTGTATTGTATGTCTGTCTGTTCGCTTGTAGCTCCAAAACGGTTGAACCGATTTTGATGTAGTTTTTTGTTTGATTGATAAGGTTCGCAGCTATGGTTTAAGAAAATCTGTCCAGCCGTTTAAGTTATTATTATTATTAAAAATATTTGACTTCGTATCTACATGCGGTATAAAACACACACACCAACACACAACAACACCTAGATGCACTGATTTCATTCATACCTATGGGCTCACCACGTTTAGGGGTCGAATATTCTCGTGAAAAGTGGTTATTTCCAGAAATGGAATACCTCTGTCTGCCCCCTCTAGGATAAAAGGCGTGATATTATTGTTATTTATTATTATTATTGAGTATACCGAATAATAATTCACTCCACCCAATAAAAACAGACCCTAAAAGTATGATATTCCTCCAGGACGCCAAGTGCCAAGTATTCAGTTATACAGCTCAGCTAAGAGGCGATTAACAAACAGACGGACTTTCGTATTTAATTGGCTACTTGATAGAAAGATCTCGTCGCACGACGCATCTGGTTACTTTCCAAAAGCGATGTTTTGTAATTAGATAAGTTACGCTGTTATCGCGTGAGGGGACGGGTTTTGGTGATGATGGCGTTTTTAGGTGAAGCTATGAGAGATTTTGATGAAATTTTGTATACAGATACAGTTTTGCATTTTTAGTTCAACTGCATAGTTGTATTTCCTGTAAAAACTAAACTTTTCCAAAAAAAATAAAAGAGTAATCCGGTCACTCGCCGACTCATGGTGTTAGAACGAGCGATGCTTGGTCTCCCATGAACTAAAAATAAAATAATTAATAATCTCAAGCCTTTTATCCCCGAGGGGGTAGGCAGAGGTATTCCATTTCTGGAAATACCCACCTTCACTCATCACTAGCTCGACGGTGAAGGAAAACATCGTGAGGAAACCCGCAGGTCTCAGAATTAATTCTGAGACATGTGTATACAGACCCGGTCCGGCGATGGGCTCACCACCTATCTCGTTTAGGCGAATATTCTCGTGAAAAGTGAGTATTTCCCATGTATTACTTAGACTATAATGAGATGACAGTGTCACGAGTGACATTTGCGTGCTTTATAAGGTACTGTGGGCTACCACAAAACACGCTAAGGTGATTGATTCAATCGCTTTCCACAAAGTTCGACAATAGTATTGAACACTGACTGTTATGATTGCCTGCTCTGCACGCGACCCAAGCCCTCCACTTATGCAAATGTATGCGACCTTACGAATATCAAGTGAAATTCCCAAATTCAGCACTCGTTTGGGGCTGCCTTCGGGCAGAGGCGGAGCTAGGTAGCCCCCTACTTAATTAACAAAAAAAAACTAAAAAATAACAAAAAAACTAGGTATTATTATTATTAAACATACCTTATTATTATTCATTATTATTATTATTTTTTATGTATGTTAGATTTAAAGTATATATAATATGGACCTCTGTTTACGTTATTTAAGATCTACTAATGTAAATATTGCCTGAAATAAAGATTATTATTATTATTATTTGCCTACCTCCTCGGTAATAAAAGGCGAGAGATTATTTTTATCTAGAAGACAATAATCAATTTTATTTTGCACCCGAAAGTGACATATAAGGTTACTTTTTATCCCGAATCGCAGAATAGGGGCCTTATTGGACTCTATTCTGCAAACCACCTAAAATTCCTAATTTTAAGTTAGCTCTATTATTTTCCACCGCTTTGGAAAGAAAAGGGACAGAAATAAGCGCCATATTTATTTACAAAGTCACAAATGTCAAAATAACAAACGATGTAAGGAGGTCATGTATAAAAGTGAAAGATAAGACATCAAATTAGTCGGTTTTTCCATGTTTGACATTACTCTCTATAATCTATAGTTTGTTTCTGTCCTTTTTCTTCCGTATTCTATAAAGAAGGATAGGCTAACTTAAAATTAGGAATTTTAGGTGGTTTTGCAGAATCGAGTCCATTGTCTCCTTATTTATGATTGTAATCAATACCGTATAATAAATAAATAAATAAATAAATAAATAATCATAATCGTCTTTATTTAACATTTGTTAAGCGATTAGTGCTTCCTCTTCTTTCACTGACAGATGTACGAAAGAAGCAACGTATGTCAAAATGAAGACGATTGCGATTATAATTATAAAGACAATAAGGTTCAAGACAAAAGCCGTCGTAACATAATAATATATCATATTCTTTAACTGAGCTATTATTTCTGAACTGGCGCCCCGGGGCGATGCCCCACTGCCCAGTCCACCCTGGCACGTGTCCAGCGGTGGGCGTGCGATGTGGGTCAGGGCAGGTCGTCGCCTGTCGAGAGTGAAACCGGTCGGCGCGTGCGCCTTTGTGCGGCGTTCTGCTTTGTTGCCGGCTCCATTGTGGAGAAAACTCGTATTCTATGCGCTGCTCGGAGTACGTAGGGTTACAGTACGGCCGTTTTAACTTGGCTTCTCTGAACATAGGCTTCGCCTGCACAAATCCCCCTCCTACCGTCATATGGTCGCTAAAAAATTTTACTGCGCGGCCATTTGCGCAACTTCAGAGATGTCAAGTTAAAACGGCCGTGCTGTACAGTTGGATAACAATGACATGTCAATGGTCAGTCGATGGTGTTATTTGCTCTGAAAAGTGCCAAAATAACACCATTGATATGTCAGTTATGCAACTATAACCGTTGACATTTAGTAGAATTGGCCCCCTGGTCTCCAAACCTAATAGCCGGACAGACCAGCTAGTTTGGCCGGACATCTCATATTATTGAGGACTATAGCTTTTACCCGCGGCTTCGCTCGCGCACGTTTATTTCATCCCCTTAAGGGTTGAATTTTGCAATATCCTGGTATGTTTCCTGAATTTTTGAATCCTGGTTTGGTCCTGTAATCCCATCGGTCCTCAACTCAATCTAAGTCGGAGTCAAAGTAGCTATGACGGTATTAGTATTTGTCATATTATGATGATATCATTCTTCTAAGTTCTAACACGGATGTAGATGTCATACAATATGTTATGTAGCCTCGGCTCGGATTCAGCAAATAAAAGGAGGACGGATCATCATCATCAACCCGTAAACAGCCCACTGCTGAGCTAAGGGTCTCACACATGAGGAAGTATGGGCTTTAATCTCCCACGCAAGCCCACCGCGGATTGGGAGATGGTGTTAAGCTAGTGGCCACTCAACAGTCAGAATTTTTCAAGCCACCCAAGGGTATCTGACATGGCTTAACGACTTCCATTGTGCGTAAACACAACGAAAATCGGGACCAACAATTTAAAGTGCCTTCCGAAACACGGAAGCTCTCGTAATATAAATGCCACTAGGCGGTCACCCATCCACTAACTGACCGCGCCCAACTTTGCTTAACCAGTATGATCGTTACAATCACACTGGCACCGCAGGGCTACGAGCGCTTCTCCAAAAAGGAGGACGGATGTGGTTGATTAATTTGAGGCACAATAGTCGAAGACACAAAGCTTGGTTGTCACAATAACCACAGAAAACCAGCGTAAAGCAATGCATTGGGTTTCGTTGAGTGAGTGAGGTAACCGGAGGATGTTACTCAGGGATTGTAGTTTTCCACTGGCGAAAGAATGTTTGAAATCGGTACAGTAGTTTTTGAGTTTGTTCATTATAAACAAACAAAGATACAAATCTTTCCTCTTTATAATAAGTAGTATAGACAAAAAGCATATAAATTTATTTTTATTTTATTTATTTAACTTCATGTACCAAGAAAATGTACACATGGCGAACTTAATGCCTAAAGGCATTATCTACCAGTCAACCATCAGGCTAAGCAGAAATAATTTGGCGGAATTGGCCGCAAACAGTAAAAAAATCAATTAAATATAACATTACGGTAAATATAAATATATATATATATATATATATATTACGTAAATCCTAATACATATATATGTTGATAAAATAAACTAATACATACTATATATCGTAACAAACATAAAACAAAAATACTTACATAAAATAATCTAAAGATGATGATTTTCTTTCAAATAATTTATGTTTGACCTGATAAAAACGCACGAATTTTCCTCTTAAAAGAAAACTTGCATTGGGATTTTCTAATGCAAACGGGGAGGGTGTTCCAAAGCCTGATGGCATGCACAGTGAAAGAGTTGGACACAAAACCAGGGGGGCAATTCCACTAAATGACAGCGGTGATAGTTGTATGACAATTACATAATTGTGGTCACTCAATGGTGATATTATGTCAAATTTTGACATAATATCACCATTGAGTGTCAAATTTTGACATAATATCACCATTGAGTGACCACAATCATGTAATTGTCATACAACTATCACCGCTGTCATTTAGTAGAATTGGCCCCCAGTATGGTGAGAAGGCATATGTAATAACAGATGATTGCGAAGACTTCGACTGTGGGAGGAGCCCAAGAGCTGGAATCTACATTTCAAGTAGTTAGGAGAAAACGGATCGTTGAGAAGTGAATAAAGCATGCAAAGCATCCGAAGCTGTCTTCGCTTTGGGATGGGTAGCCAGTTAAGCTGAGAACGGAAGGTAGAGATGTGGTCATATTTGCGTAAACCGAAAATAAATCGGATACAATTATTTTGGAGGCGATCCAGTTTATTTATTTGTGCCTGGGTAAGATCGGAACAACACACATCAGCATAATCAAAGATAGGAAGTAGGAGAGATTGGATCAGAAGTATTTTAGTGGAAATTGGAAGAACATTTTTAAGACGGTATAGAGACCGGAGGGAGCCAGTAATTTTTCTGCTAACCTCTTTAATATGCTTATCCCAACTGAGGGAATTGTCTATATATAAGCCTAGATCTTTTACGTCAGAGCAGAAAGGAATGACGCTACTATCAAAGAGAATCGGTGAGACGGTCCTTAGATCAATTTTACGTAACTGCCGTGTGCTGCCCAAGATAATGGCCTGACACTTGGTTGGATTGACAGACACTCCAAACCGGTTGGACCACTGGCAGATCGAGTTAAGTTCACGATTAAGTCGTAGAACAGCGTCGCCTATGTCGGCAGCATCGGCCTGGGCGTAAAGCTGCAAGTCATCGGCATACAGATGGTAAGAGCATTTCAGGTGGGTGGTCAGGAAATTAATGAATATAGAGAAGAGGAGGGGAGATAGTATACCGCCTTGAGGTACGCCAGTGACTAGGTCACGCCACCCGGAGAGCACCTGGCCGGTGCGAACCGCCTGCTGACGACCGCGGAGATAGGAGGAGAACCAGTCTACTGCCGAGGAAGAGATTCGCAGATGAGCTAGGATAGCCAGAAGAATATCGTGGTCGACGGTATTAAAGGCGTTGGAGAAATCAATTAATACAAGAACCGTTAATTTTGAGTCTTCCATGCCTTGTCTAGTGTCCTCCAGGACCTTAAGGAGAGCTGTTGTTGTGCTGTGACCTGGGCGAAAACCTGACTGAAGAGGGCTCAAAAGACGATTCGAATAAATGAATGTTGATAATTGTTTGTGCACAACAG
The DNA here is from genome assembly GCA_963855545.1 of Ethmia dodecea. Taxonomy (NCBI): domain Eukaryota; kingdom Metazoa; phylum Arthropoda; class Insecta; order Lepidoptera; family Depressariidae; genus Ethmia; species Ethmia dodecea. The sequence goes on along the minus strand of OY979463.1, from coordinate 113,379 downwards.
CTTCGATGATTTTGGAAAGAAAGGGGAGTATAGAAATGGGTCTAAAGTGAGATACTAAGGTAGGGTAAATCTATTTATTTAGGTCGCAATTCAAATCGCAATGGTGGTGACATATTTTGACGATGACGGATATTCAAAGATTGACCTAGATAGTAGATAATTATGTAGATCCCTAATTCTGTAATACAATAATAATAATAAATTATGGGACACAATTTACACACGGTTATTCAGTCCTAAACAAGGCAGAGCCTGTACTATGGGTAGGATAAACATACTTAAATAAATATTAAACGACCAGACACGAAGCCAACAGACATGTTCATGCACACAAATGTTGGCCCAGAGCGGGGATCGAACCCGCGACCTCCGACTCAGAAGGCAGGGTTACTAGTGTTACTACCAACTGACCCCGTCATGTAATGCCCGTAATCCGTTGGTGACACATTGCCGAGGCGAGGAGGGTGATCGTCCGAAACAATGCAGCCGCAAATAGACGGACAATTATAGCTAAAATTCGCGAGGGACTTGATTAGTCACAACACTCATAGTACGAGATCCGGCTGCAAAAAAGTGTAGGGATCGAGTACATGCTACAAACCAAATTTTTAAGCATATTTATGATTAGGAGAATAAATATCTACCAGGGTGCCTATCGAAATATGGCCGCTAGTATTTTTAATTAAAAAAAATATTGATTTTTGGGACGAAATTTCATTCACTTGTTTTTTTACATAAAATATCGTCCACTTCATGGCAATATACATAAAGACTCCGAAAAATCAGCTAAGTTTTCATGATACATAAAGACTCCAATATACCTACATAAAGACTGCAATATACATAAAGACTCCGAAAAATCATGAAATCTCAGCTGATTTTTCGGAGTCTTTATGTTTATTGCCATGTAAAAAAAACAAGTGAATGAAATTTCGTCCCAAAAATCAATATTTTTTTTAATTAAAAATACTAGCGGCCATATTTCGATAGGCACCCTGGTAGATCTATATTCTCCTAATCATAAATATGCTTAAAAATTTGGTTTGTAGCATGTACTCGATCCCTACACTTTTTTGCAGCCGGATCTTAGGCTATCACAGCAGAGGCCTTATTTGTCTTTATTTGACATCTGTTCCGCAGTCATTGCTTGCTCTGCTTACATTGGCGGTGATGACAGAGGTACGGCAGAAGCAACTTACGTCAAAATGAAGACGATTGCGGTTAAGTTGGTGTAAAATAAGTTTAGTCGCTGTTAAGCTGAATCGAACCCAATATAGGCCATGTTTTTGCATATATGTAGAAAAGAATAGAATAGAATACCGGAAAGCGACATAACCTTTCATTCCGGAATGCGGACAAAGTCGCGATCAAAAGCTAGTGAATTATTTCCCCGCTGCGGTACCGCTAAGGTCTTTCAATAAGCGGTGCAATTTCCGGGCGATTGCTTTTCGGTCCCGTTGCTGGTGATGGTGATGTCGCGGTGCGCGGGCGCATGAGGTAGGTATATAATATGGTAGTTTGTTGAATCGAAATGACTTTGCAAATAGTCGTTAAAAATAATATTTCAAAACACCCATAAAATAATAAAATGTACTTAGATTTTCGTTTTATTTTTAATTAGGAGGCAATAGCTAAGTTTTTTTCTGGGATGATAAATCTAGATCCTCCGCCAAAAATTCAAAATGTAGACTATTGACAAGACAAACACCGGTGTATACGTGAAAAACATGTGGAGTTTACGTAGCTACACATTTTTTTTTTCTTTCACATGCGGGGAAAATGCCTTACGCATACCTGGTTTTAGCGGGAACGACAACCAGGTTGTGTCAGGGTTGCACTGACTAAAAACCCCCCATGCTGTTCCTGCTCTCGCCCTAAGTCCGAGTCCTGGGGAAACAGTTTCTTCCGTGACTCGGCCGGCTATGATCTCCCCCCATCTAGGCAGCTGGAGCGGGTTATCCCCTACCACGCTTGCTACCCCTCCTTATCCTACTTACGTACATAACCTAAAATTAATGACATTATGACGCATTTTTTTTCGATTTTTGTTAGCTGTATAGTCGTGCTCATATAAGACGTTTACTTCAAACTTAGACGTTACTTAAGTCAAAATCATTTATTTTCTGTATAGAAAATACACTTAGAAAGGTCAATAGTCTAATAACAAGGCACTCTATACTCGTCCATGAAGATTGGCTGAATGTAAAAAGCAGCCCATTTCCACCGACGGGTTGCTGGTTCCAAATGCAGTACCCCGAGAAGAGCCAGCAAGAAACTCAAGGGCAGCTCTTTTTAATCTCATGTCTTACTAGTCAATAAAGCATCTGTGCGATGTAAACAAACCCGGAATGGGCATCGAACTGTCATGTCGGATTACAGTTTACGGGCGATTGTGCGTGTGCGCAGCAAGGTCGCGCGCGACGAGAATAATTTATAGTGCGGCGCGTGGCCCATAAGATTTACTATCGCTTCTTATTGATTAGAATTTTATTTATTGACTAGCGGTTTTGCGCGGTTTCACCCGCGCAGTTCCCGTTCCCGTGGGAATACGGGAATAAAATGTAGCCTATGTTACTCAGGGATCTTCTAGCTTTCCATTGGTGGAAGAATTTTTAAAATAGGTCGAGTAGTTTTCAAGTTTATTCGTTACTAATATATATACAAAAATACAAAATACAATCTTTCCTCTTTATAATATTAGTATGGACTAACGACCCGCCCTCGCTTCGCTTTGGTTTATATCTATACTCTATACTAATATTATAAAGAGGAAAGATTTGTATGTTTGTTACGATTAAACTCTAAAACTACTGGCCCATTTTAAAAATTATTTCACCAATGGAAAGCTAAAATATCCCTTAGTAATTTTATTTCCGTATCCGCTTACGCCGGCCCTGTGCCATTCTAGGCCATAATGGCCTGAATGCGGCCCAGCACGATATTTATTAGCCTATCGGACGCGGCGCATGCCGGTTGACTACCGCTGACATGTTATGACTGTGTATCTAATAATAATACATTACACAAAGATAATATAAAATATCTTTGACATTACATGAAATACACTGGCGGATTTGCAGTCTTGGCCGCCGCCTAAGTACTAGCCGCTCCTTTCTCGATTGTCGCGGGTTCGATCCCCGCTCGGGGCCAACATTTGTGTGCATAAACAGTGACTCATGAGTCTGGTATGTTATTAGTTATTACATCCATACATATATCGGTACAGGCTTGGTTTGGGACTAAATAGCCGTGTGTGAATTGTGTCCCACAATTTGTATATTGTACAGTCAAGATCACGTGGAGCTTGGAACATTGGACTTTGTATCGTTCTTATTACAATCGCTTTAGAGGTCAGACTCGCACTACAAGTAAAACTTCATGTGCTCTTAACTGTACAAGGATCTGGCCGGAAGCCCCTTATTTTTTTTCCCTTTTTCTGTAAACTATTAAAGAAACACTATGACCTAACCTGTAATAATATTGAAAATTGTATTAATGCATATTAAAATAATTGTAATAAGTATAAAAACAGAATCCCGATCCCACAGCAGTTTTGTGGGGGCAATGTAATGTAATGTATGTAGCTTTATGAATATTTGTGTGCTTATTAATTAAATAAATAATAAATTATTTAATTAATTCTGAGACATGTGTAAACAGACCCGGTCCGGCGATAGGCTCACCACCTATCACGTTTAGGGGTCCAATGTATCTCGTGAAATGTGGGTATATCCAGTAATGGAATACCTCTGCCTACCCCCTCGAGGATGAAAGGCGTGAGATTATATTATTATTATTATTAAATAATAAAAAATACATCGTTTAAACATCGTTGTCTGTTTGTTGCAGGGGCGCTGAACTGGGCGACGTGAGCGTGCTGCGGAAGATGCCCAACGTGGAGGTGCTGGCGTTCAGGTACGTTTGTAGACAGTACATAGAACGCGCCAATACTCGTAGACCATCGAGTTCTGAACCGCGCTATCGAAGTTTTATAATAAAAAAAAATAAAAAAAATCTCAGCCTTTTATTCCCGAGGGGGTAGGCAGAGGTATTCCATTACTGGATATACCCACATTTCACGAGATATATTGGACCCCTTAACGTGATAGGTGGTGAGCCCATCGTCGGACCGAGTCCATTTACACATGTCTCAGAATCAATTCTGGGACCTGCGGGTTTCCTCACGATGTTTTCCTTCACCGTCGAGCTAGTGATAAATATGTACGTAAGTTTTTGAAAAACTCATTGGTACATGCCAGGATTCGAACCCGAGCCTCACTGATTTTCGGCCGACTCTTTAACCGTAAGACTACCACTGCTCTGATAAAGAAACGGAACAGAGACAAAGCTTCATACAACGCTTTCGTAGGTACTTTACTACAAGCATGCAGTGCTTGTGTGCGTTTCTACTAGCCGCTGCGTCGTACGCACCGCAACTGGATAAAACCGGTTGCATGTAAAAAGCATGTGAAAGTACGTCACACCTGCTACTCCTTCACCTAGCCTCATCATCAACCCGCAACAGCCCACTGCTGAGCTAAGGGTCTTTCCTCACACATGAGGAAGTATGTTCCATAATCTCCCAAGCGAGCTCACCGCGGATTGGGAGATGGTTTTAGGTAGAGGACGGTTAACTGTAAGAATTTTCAAGCTACCTGATTTTCGCAAACACAACGAAAACCGGGACTTAAGGTTTAACGTGCCTTCCGAAACACGGAGGTGCTCGTGCTATAATGTCACTAGGCGGTCACCCATCCACTAACCAACCGCGCCCAACTTTGCTTGACCAATGCATTTACATACTCACTGGTACGAACAACAGGTATACTAGATGATTTTTTTTTACCGTTAGGAGAAAAAAAATGGCGTTTAAGGTATCTAGAGCCGAAGTTATACACGAGATTAATTGTTAAATATAGTCATGTTTAATGCAATTTACAAAATCTAGAAAACTACGCACACTACCTAAGTACTATGTAGCAGCTGCCGGTTGTAGGTAGATTGTGCATTAATGGAAGCTACGAGCCTGTTCATTTTTAAAATACTATTACAAATATTTCAGTGTGTAATATTGTATATTAATTTAATCAAGAAAAAAAGTAACAATGCAAAGTGAAACACTTACCTAATCACACCATATTTTTTTCCAGACGGTAAAGAAAATCAGGCTGTATAGTAATTAGTACCCACCTAATATACCTACTTAGTGACTGTAATCGAAGTATAGTAGTTAAATTGAAGCCAGACATAAGTACTACGGAATAGATCTAGTCAGCTGTGGGCGTGCAGGTCGTGACCCGTCTGGGGGGCTTAACTGCATTACCGTACCACCCTGTACATGGTACACTCGCAAAGGAACCAGGTATTAGGTATTACTAGATATTGATCATATTGATGCTACCAAAGATATTAAAGTAGAGATGAGGTATATTGATACTGCGCGCGATTGGATATTGTTGCGCTACGAGTGACATGTACATACTTCTTACCGTATTTATAAGATACAACAATGACGGCGAAAGATGATGCGGAACGTTTTCATCTTACTAGTTTAAGTAATCGCCGGGATGCAGCCGATATTGTTTTTATTACCAAATTGGCTAGAGGTATGTTCGATTGCCCAAAACTTTTATTAAAATTAAATTTCAATGCACCCAACAAACGTTTCCGCCAGCGCCCTATTTTTAATTTTCCCTTTCGTCGTACAAATTATCGAAAAAAAAGACGTGTGGCACTCGGGGACTGCCGCGGTAAAGCTATTGCATAACATTTTTTATCAACAATACTGCCGAAAAGAAACGACGTTAGACAATGCACGGCCTTCAAGCCACACGGGTGTTATTTAAATGGTTAGCAGAGTATTCGTATTTTTGTAAGCATTCGAGTATTCGTGTTTTTGTCAGAGTTTTATTTTATTTCCTCGCAAATGTGTTATAAAACATCGTATGACATACGTGAGCTTTGATAATTACAACCTCTGCTTACCTACTTGTATTGTAGCCCTCGCCTACGGCTCGGGCTAGCAATATCGCCTCGGCTGTAATTTTCAACCGACCGCACTTGTATCCAAAGATATTAAAGTAAGGATGAGTTAAATTCATACTGATTGCGTTTGAAAATTGATCCCCTACGAGTTTTGCTACAACATATACATACTTACTTCTTAGCGTATTTATAGGATACAACAATGACGGGGAAAGATGATACGGAACGAATAATAAAGAAAAAGAGAGCTATCTGTTAAGAGTTGCGCTTAAAATACGACTTGAAATACAATGCGACTAAATAAAATGTGGTTAATTAGCTACATTTGTCGGCCTCATTTTCCGTGCTCTAGTAACATATCTACGTCTTTCTATATGTAATATCTTTGCTTATATCATAATGTACTATTAATGCTACACAATAAATGCTAGATATTCAAGTTACTTCATTAAGGCAATCGTACGTTTAGAATTAGCTGGTGCCTAGCTTTGCCAGCGTAAGAAGAGTAGCAGGATTTCTCACATGGAATGAAAACCATTCATTATCCATTAGCTGTGATAGCTCGGACGGTTAAAGAGCCGGCCGAAAATCAGTGAGGCTCGGGTTCGAATCCTGGCATGTACCAATGAGTTTTTCAAAAAACTTACGTACGAGACATGTGTAAATAGACCCGGTCCGGCGATGGGCTCACCACCTATCACGTTTAGGGGTCCAATGTATCTCGTGAAATGTGGGTATATCCAGTAATGGAATACCTCTGCCTACCCCCTCGGGGATGAAAGGCGTGAGATTATAATAATAATGAAAACCATTTGTGGAGGAGAGAACATTCCAGAATATTCTCGCATCGAGAATGTTACCTAAGAGCACATTCTTCGAGCTACACAACACTATAATAGACTCGACTTTTAATGTCTCCAGGGAGCTGTTACACTGTTAACTTTAGTAAGGTTAGGAACTGCGGTGGACTTGTCGTGGGAGTTAGCTGCAACGCGATGCGACACTTGAAAAGTTAGCGACAGTAATCCACACAATTACTATACTTACTAAAACTGAGCCAAGGAATAAGTTCTCCCTGACAGACGGAGTGGCGGCGAAGCGACTAATTCAATAACAATTAAAATTCAACTTTAATATCTTTTCTTTACGACTGAAATTGGTGTAGCGAAATAAAATCACATCTCAGTGTTATTTTATCCCGCCTTTATTCGTTCTCTTCTGTGTGAACATAAAGAAGAATACACACAATGTGTTCCTGATTGGTTCCTTAACTCTGGCAGGAAACATAACAGTTAAAGAAATAATTTAGTTTCAAATTTTAATTATGTATTGGTTACAATATTGACCTTAGAAAATTAGTGATGGAATGAGATCGAGAGCTCATGGCCTCTCGCTTATATAGAAAACTTTTGCCTACTGAAATATAATAGCAATATTTATTTGCTCTAAAACAATCGTAAGGCGCAATTTACTTATTTAATTTATACATGCTTAATATCTATTTATCTTTAATTTATTACATTCTATTTAATTTTATAATATTACAATTTTGATTTTAATTTGATAAATGATTCTAAACAAACTTAATTGAACTTATTGAAGACCGCTGAGGCGGTAACACAATGTAAACCAAACTGTAACTTAATCCTGTTGGGAAACTTACTACTTAGATCTATATCTAAAGTCAATAGCACTATGTATTTAGTTGTTGAGTCTTGTAAATTTCGCGATCTAAACGAAAATAATAATAAAAACTTAAAAAGACAAAATTTATTCAAATGACCCAATAACTTTTATTCAAGAAACCGTTGAAAGATTCACCTGCCATGAGCAATAAGCGTATACGCATCGCACACGCGGAGCGTTCGGCGTAACTGCGCGCACGCAAGGCGAGCTTGCGTACGCCAATCAGAGCGCAGCGCGTTGCCCAATCAGACGCGTCCGCCAATTGCGAGCTAGCTAGATTTTGTCAAATTTAAATGGATTACCGAATATTATGGCTTTCTCTTAAACTTACTCTTACCCACTCAGAACCTTGGATTCTCATTATGTTCCAGAGCTGTTCGTAAACGTGAGATGGCGGTGTTGTAAGATCAAGCGAGTAGATATATTCTGTGATGTGACCGCATAGTTGCTTCTTACGCACAATGGACTTCGTTAAGGCATGACAGATACTCTTGGGTATATTGAAAAATTTTCACATGTGGCCACAAGCTTCTAGGTACACCATCTCCTAATCCGCGGTGGGCTCGCGTGGAAAATTATATACTTTACTTCCTCATGTTTGAGGACCTTTAGCTCAGCAGTGGGCTGTTAATGATGATGACTGCCTTCTGGAATTATGTCATAATTTTGTGCTTATTGATTTGATAACGTCTTATAAATCGATGAATGCCGGCTGCACGCACGAAAAAGCATGACTCATTGTCACGTTCCGCCTGAGCGGAGTGCGAAACAAGCGAGAGAGGCAGGATGGACCTAAGCGTTCGGCTTGTGACACATCTATTTCTAGACGTTATCACGTAAAAAATATCGTCCGTAAACTGCCTTTACAGAAAACAATTTTTTTTTAATGTATTTTTTTAAATTCACAATTTAAAACTGCAGTAAACTTAACGGCTTAACGTGTCGTCCGCTGTGGTTCCAGCATCAACAAGATCCGCACCCTGAGCGATTTCGCGTGGTGCCGGCGTCTGCGCGAGCTGTACATCCGCAAGAACGACATTCGCGACCTGCGGGAGATCCGCCACCTCCGCCGACTGCCGGACCTCACAAGCCTCTGGCTCGACGAGAACCCCTGCACGGAGCACCACGAGTGAGTGAGATGCCCTTGAGCTTGGAGGAGCAGGAGAAAAGAAATAATCTCACGCCTTATATCCCCGAGGGGGTAGGCAGAGGTATTCCATTTCTAGATATACCCACTTTTCACGAGATATTCTTTGGACCCCTAAACGTGATAGATGGTAAGCCCATCGCCGGACCCGGTCTGTTACACATGCCTCAGAATTAATTCTGGGACCTAAGGGTTTCCTCACGATGTATTCTTTCACCGTCGAGCTAGTAATAAATATGTCCAATCCCTACGACAGGAATCGAGTTTTCTTTATTTCTACGAGTACTACAAAATCTCAAAGATCAAATTCTTTTTTTTTCGAATATTATATTCTGAAGCCGCTCGAATTGCTTCTACTGAGAATACGATATTTGAAATAATTACTTTGATCTTCGAGATTTTGTAGTTGGAAATACAGAAAACTCGATACCATCATTCGTTTCAGAGAAGAGTCAGGCACTGTAAAGGCGTCAACTCATCATAATGCTAGCAACTTCACCCATGTGGCGTAGGTTAGAGGAATTTAGTTGTTACTCCAAGATCTTTACACTACAGTTGATGTCTGCGTGTGCGCAGGTACCGGATGACAGTGCTGCGCAACCTGCCCAATCTGGAGAAGCTCGACAATGTACCTGTTTTAGCTGACGAGGTGGGTACTACTTTGCTATGAGAGATGACTGATTGACAATACGCTGACGACTATCCAGTGCAAAGAGATTTAAATATAATAGGGCATAGAGGGGCATTGGGAATATTTTCGTACAAAACTTTGAAGCCTAAGCGTCATGTCCTTATCATGTCAGTTAGTATGAACGCGAGCTGTCATTCTGTCGAAATTGTACTAGACTTAATCCACTTGGAATAACTTTTGACTTCAAATTTTCCTTTGTCCCCTCTATGCCTTATTATATTTTAATCTCTTTGATCCAGTGTATTTACCTGACACTTGCTACTCTAGTGTATTTGATGGAGGCCCTGTTAATGATATACAGAATTATTACCTGACACTATGCTGTCGCCGTTCCAGTATATTTAACTGACGCCCCCCTGACGCCACTAGTGCATCAGACGCCCCACTGACGCCACTAGTATACATATATTCCTGACATCATACAGTATATAGTACATAGTAGCGCCATTTACAAGTTAAGATGTCGTGATTCTCTAAGAGAACTGTTCAAAGAAATTAATATTTTAACAATGCCTTGTCAGTACATTTATGAAAACATTATGTATGTACGGAAAAATATATTACTGTACACTAAAAACTGTGACAGGCATAATTGTAATCTAAGGAATAAAAATAAACTAGAGCAACCTCAGTCACGATTAAGTAAAATTAATAATTCTTTTGTGGGGCTTTGCATACGCTTTTATAATAAAATACCAGAAGATATTTTGAAATTGCCTGAAACTGTGTTCAAAACTCATGTTAAACATGTACTTTGTAAAATGGCATATTACAAACTAGACGACTATTTAAATGACAATGATGCTTGGAACAGATTTCCTCCAGTCCAGCGCAATACGATAGCGAAAAACAAACGAAATTATGTAACCCAATCTAGTAATATGTAACAATTGATTAAAAGAATATTGTGTTGAGGAGTTTCTTGCCCCGCTTCTTCTCCTCAACCATACATGCTGAAGCGGTGGAGTTGAAATGACGTTCAATAAGTGGACTTGTAAGTTCCTATTTTGAATAAAAAATTTTGACTTTGACTTTGTCTGTACAGTAGTACTGTAAGCGCTCTTATTGCGAATACCACCTATCTTAATATTTCGCTAGGTACTTACTTGTGGAGACCTCTAATTGGCTTCCTGATGTCTAAGTTCTTTGCTCATTATTATTATTATAGCTGTAGGTCTCCCTTAAGTAAATAAATAAATATAATTTGTGTTGGTGTCTTCGACAGGTGACGGAAGCCATGAGGCGCGGCTCGCACATTCCCGACTCCGACGACGAGGGCTACCCGCAGCAGGTAATGGAACACGCCTTATATTATGTACTAGCAAACCGCCCTGACTTTGCACGGGTGCAATGCTTATACTAAAACCTTTCTCTTGAATCACTCTATTTATTAAAAAAACCGCATCAAAATCCGTTGCGTAGTTTTAAAGATTTAAGCATACAAAGTGACATAAGGACATAGGGATATAGGGACAGAGAAAGCGACTTTGTTTTATACTATGTAGTGATAGTGATTTTTAACTCTCTCTGTACTAAGACAAGAGTTTGTTCAAACTTTCGCTACTAAGTGTAACTATCACCATCGTTGCAGCTAAAAATAAATTTGACATTGTCTATCACTACATAGTATAAAACAAAGTCGCTTTCTCTGTCCCTATATCCCTATGTCCTTATGTCCCTTTGTATGCTTTAATCTTTAAAACTACGCAACGGATTTTGATGCGGTTTTTTTTAATAGATAGAGTGATTCAAGAGGAAGGTTTTAGTGTTATCATTGCACCCGTGCGAAGCCGGGCGGGTCGCTAGTAATATAATAAATGTTTCTTTTGAACCGTAACTGGGAGACACTAGACATTTTAACAGTGTGTGTTTCTATAGCAGCAAAGACAACAAAGTTGGACATGGGATTGTGACATATAAGAAATGTTTTTAACCCCCGACCCAAAAAGAGAGGGGTGTTATAAGTTTAACGTGTCTGTCTGTGTATCTTTGTTTTTGTCTGTGGTATCGTAGCTCCCCGATTTTCGTTTAGTTTTTTTTTGTCATACATATTTTTATCTTGAGTGTTCTTAGCCATATTTCATGAAAATCTGTTCAGCCGTTATGGTGTCGGAGGTTCTATTAATTTTTAATTATTTTTAATGTCCGATAGTACAAAACCCTTCGTGTGGGAGTCCGGCTCGCACTTGCCCGGTTTTTGTTTAACTCCCATCGGGTACACGGCTAGTTAATTAATAAATGCAAAAATTCGGTTGTCTGTAAAGACGGTTTACTGACGATAGTTGAACGTGACAACGTCCATCAGTATTTGATGGAATGGATTGTGCCTCTTTGTCGCTCGTTGCGCGCTCTCGCTTGCACTGGAACGCCGCATACGTCATACTTTTTCGTGCATGCAGCCGGTTCCATCGAATTATAAGACGTTGTCACGTCAAAAATATATGATTTTTAGGCAAAAACAGCAGAGCAGTGATAGCCCGAACGGTTAAAGAGCCGGCCGAAAATCAGTGAGGCTCGGGTTCGAATCCCGGCATGTACCAATGAATTTTTCAAAAACTTACGTACATATTTATCATTAGCTCGACGGTGAAGGAAAACATCGTGAGAAAACCCGCAGGTCTCAGAATTAATTCTGAGACATGTGTAAACAGACCCGGTCCGGCGATGGGCTCACCACCTATCACGTTTTGGGGTCCAATTATCTCGTGAAATGTGGGTATATCCAGTAATGGAATACCTCTGCCTACCCCCTCGGGGATAAAAGGCGTGAGATTATATATTTTAGGCAAAAACCCTTGTACAGATCTGTCGTAATATGCATTCCAGGAGTCATACAGCTCCCCGAGACGCGTGCGCTCGACAGAGTCCAGCCCCGAGCGGGAGCCTCCCCACCACCACCTCCCCAGCAGGCACGAGCAGGTGACCTCACTGACCACAGCTTGCATTCTTTGTGTTCGGATCCAATGTAGGTTGTAGACAATGGACTTTTGCGTGCGTGATTATAGCGTTTTCCAGCTACTTTTTAGTTTCGCTTTTCGGAGAAAAAGTCCACTGTCTAATCTCACTGTTACTGTATTTGTCATTTGTGGATATACATTATAATGCCTTGGTTTGTCGTTAATCGTAAAAATGACTAACAAAGCATTTCATTTTATGTTAGTAATTAATATTTATTGTTGTTTAATTACAAATAAACATATAAATTGTAAAATTTTGCTGTTAGTCTTCCAAAAATCAATAAATAAAATAAAATAATAAAATAATAATTTTCACTATAATTTTTTTTTCATATTATTCATTGCTATCTGATAAAATTAGTATTTTTTTTTCTAAAATCGTTAACATTATATTTGTTATATTTTCCGTCAGAAAGAACTTTACATTCTCGTCATCTACCAGTTCCGCCACCACAGTCCACTGGCGAACTTTTCTTACATAAGAGGAAAGTAGATATTTCAGCATCTTAACATTTCAGCCATATCCAAAAACGAAAGAAAATAATAAATAATAAAACCATTATTCCATATTTCTAATCTGAATATCTAGCTTCTGTGTGATGTATGTGTATGAATAACAAATGTACTAACCGTGTGGCATGTGGGCGAGCAGGGCAGCGACAGCTCGGAGTGCGCCGAGCCGCTCGCCGCGCCGCTCGCCGAGCCGCGTGCCGAGGCGCCTCAGGTACTGTGCTATGTACCCTAACATTGCGTACTGTTGTTTAATATTTGTTTATTTTTATGTTACTTTCTTCTCGTTGCTAAATAGCTTGCTGGTTTGATGAACTGTCATATTATTTACTAGACGCCCCGCTGACGCCACTAGTGTGTCAGGCGCCATTACCGTTTATTTATGTGGTGCCACGCTGACGTCACTCTAATATATCTATTTGACGTCCCTTTGAAGCCACTCCAGTTTATTTATGTGGTGCCACGCTGACGCCACTCTAATATATCTATCTGACGTCCCTTTGACGCCACTCCAGTTTATTTATGTGGTGCCACGCTGACGCCACTCTAATATATCTATCTAACGCCCCTCTGACGCCACTCCAGTTTATTTATCAGACACCCCGCTTACGTTTCCTAGTAACCATTCAACAGTTGAAGCGTAGTCTGTGACCACAGATATACATATAAAGAGAGATTCAGGTTTGTATCCGTGTGTCACGTATGATCCCCCCCCAGACGCCCGGCTCCCCCTCGAGGCGCGCGCTCAGCCCCGACGACGAGCGCGCTGACCATGGGGCGCTTAGCCGATCCGCCTATGACGTATGTACTGTAATAAACACACACACACAAACTACTGGCACTGATATATTTACGCGTTTTGACAGCACAAATGTCATTGTCAAGTTGACAGTCAATTTTACTGTAATATAGTTCGGTTTTTAATAGTTAAAATAATGTAGTAAAATCTAATTTAATGTTACGGAGATTTCAAAGCGGTTTCTATAGTGTCGGGTCTATTTCAATTATTATAGGAAGAGCTCTGATAGATGACAGTTCTTATATAAAAAAATTAAATGGTTAATTTCGGAGCTGTCGAAGTTATCAATATAATAATCGGACTATAAATACATTTACAATTTGCAGTTGCACTTTAGAAGATAACATTTAGGCTAAATATCTAAAACTTTGTGCCACTTTTAACAATGACATTTGTATAGTCAAGATTCGATTGAAAAGGCCACAATATGTAATTGTAGATCGACCAACTTTGAACATCATCGCCACTGTATCCTCATTCTTATAACGATCTAATGCGGGCTACCTCACAACGAGTAGCTAATATTTTCCACCGTCAAGTTGTAGTGGAGAAAAATACACACACCGGCACAATTAGCGGAACAGAAAAAAAAAGGAGAAAAAAGAGGGAATTTAGAACAATGAATGTAATTTTTAAACAATATATTATTTAAAATGAAACAACAATTAAATTAACATGTTTTGACATTCATTTGTAACACCATACTTAAAATTTTATAAAAATAAAAATTAAATTAAACAAAATGCATTTTTCTTCGATTTTTAATTATAGAGAAACAGCAGAAAATTCAAGATTTTCTAAAGTTTAACAACAATTTCAATGACTGTTCAATATCGAGTGTTTCCTCCTCGTGCTCTGATGAGGGTTTCCATCCGTCTGGGCATGCTGCGGATGATGTTATCAATGGTTTCTTGGGGCAACCTCTGCCATTCTTCAAGTAATGCGTTTCGCAACTCGTTGAGATTATTGGGAGGGGGCATTCTTGACTTTACACTCCTCTTTAGCAAGTCCCAGATGTGTTCTATAGGGTTCATATCGGGGGACCGTGCTGGCCACTCCATCACCGTTATACCAACATGGTTTAGGTATGTCTGTACTGTGCGAGCACTGTGAGCCCGAGCATTATCCTGCATTAGAATGAAGTTGTTACCAATAAAGGGGGCAAATGGCACAACATGTTCTTCTAAAATCTCCCTGATATACCGATCAGCATTCAGATTCCCGCCATCGACCACTACTAACTCCGTACGAGCTCCTAAACATATTCCTCCCCAGACCATAATTGAACCGCCGCCATATGCAACTGTATTTTCAAAATTAGACTGGATATACCGTTCTCCTTTGCGTCTCCATACTCGCTGCCTTCCATCAATTTGATTTAACATAACTCTGCATTCATCAGTAAAAAGAACCTGTCCCCAGTCGTCGAAGTCCCAATCACGATGTTCACGACCAAAGTGTAGACGGTTTGTGCGATGATGTCTCTCAAGTTTTGGGGCTTTGGCGGGCACATACGAGCCTATACCCACTTCTTCGAATCTTCTACGAACTGTCCGCTCACTCATCCTTACTGCTCGTACCTCTTCCAGTAAATTTCGAGCCTGCACCGCCGTTAGTCTCGTGTTCCGTCGGACTTGAAGTTGGAGAAAACGGTCATCCCTCCTTGAAGTACACCTTTTCCGGCCTTGTCCTCTCCTTCTCACTAGAGCATTCGTCAATCTGTATCGTTGGATGCTACGATAAATCGTTGATAACGATCGACGAAGGCTTCTGGCAATCGATCTGTAGGTTTGACCATTTCTCCTCATTTGATCTGCCCTAATGATTTCTGATGGCGTTAAATCAGGCATAATTAGATGCTCGTAAATTATCAATATGCGAAAAAACTCAAAAGCCTCAAAAACTGCAATTCAAAGCTTTTCAAATGGAATTCACGAACCTTCTAAAAACGGACAAGCGGTGGAAAAAATGAATCAATGAAAATTAAAACAAAAGAATGAAAAAAAGGGCAGTCGCTTAGTATTCCATTTTTAAATTAAAACCCAAATTTAAAAAAAGCTTGTTTAGCCGGCCAGTAACACGCAAAAATGCGTAAATACTCCCTTTTTTTTCTGTTCCGCTAATTGTGCCGGTGTGTGTATTTAAGACTATCTTTTGTACAGAACATCGTCCTTATTCCTTGATAAAAATTATCCAATGTGTTGATTTAGCTTATAAACTAAATGTGTGCCAAATCTCTTGCCTCGCTTCTCAATCTATACTATCTATATCTATTCTTCTATACTAATATTATAAAGAGGAAAGATTTGTTTGTATCTTTGTTACGAATAAACTCAAAAACTACTGGACCGATTTTAAAAATTCTTTTACCAATGAAAAGCTAGAACATCCCTGAGTAATAAAGACTATATTTTATTCCCGTACCTATTCCCACGGGAACGGGAATTATGCGGGTGAAACTGCGCAGAACCGCTAGTTATAACTAAAGCCGAAGCGGTGGAGTTGCAATGACTTTCAATTAGTGGACTTAAAATACTCTAGGTATTATAACACATTTTGATCTTGGTCATGTTGTGTGGTAACCCACATAGGAAGTTCTTTGGATAATGTTGATTTAACGCCATCTAGCGTAGACCCATTGTATCTCGGCGCTTGTACCATCATACTTAACCCACTAATTTAATAAAAACGCTGTTATTACAAATACAATTTCTATTTTTCATCCGTCAATTGTCTATAATTAGAGGAACTTCAATCACGATTAAATAAAATTCATAATTTCTTTGTCGGACTACTCTGTAAAAGTGGTCATCCATCAAAAAGAAGAACTGTAAGCGCCAATAGAAACAAACAACTTAAAATTATCACAACATATCATCAAGTTCGGATTATTTTTGGAGAAAATTCAAGTTTTAGGTAGCAGACCCCCCAAACTTCTCTCTTATGTATATATATATTTTATTTTTTATACGATATCATCGACTATTAAAACAAAATTAAGCCTACAAAAGTGGCTTTTTAGTGCGGTACCTAGTAAGAGTTTATGCAAAGCATGTTGACGAAATACCTAATATTATTTTGTTAGAAAAGAACAATGTAGAAAATCTTACGTTTTTCTCTGTTTACACTTATGTTAATTCTATTTCTCTTACATATTTGTGCCCTTTAAATATTTGTACTTGATTTATATAAGCCCATGAGCGTAAGCGCATTTCGTCACTTAGCGGGTGGTGTTTCAGCCGCGCGCCGTGCGATCGCCCGACGGCCCGCTGCGGCACTCGCTCTCCGCGCAAAGCGTCAAGGTGACACCCCACACCCCCCAACACCCCACACCCCCGACACACTAACACCCCACATGGGAGATGTCACACCCCACACTCCCCGACACACTAACACCCCACTCGGTAGGCGAGACGGACACCGCCCTTGGAGGGTTGGTGATCATCGCATCACGTCTAAGGGGTCATCCATAAATTACGTCACACAAATTTCATTACATTTGTGTGTCCCCCTCGCTAGTGTGTCACATATTTTGCAATTCTACACCTAGACATGAAAATGACAGTGAAGACATCAGTTCCGAAATTAGTTTTATTTCCATTAAAATTATTGTTTTATAAAATCAACAGCAATGACTTAGGTATCTGAAATAAAATTATTATTATTAATTCAATCATTTAAAAAAAAATTACAAAATATTATAAATATTTTGAAATGGGACGTCATTTAGGTCACTATTAATTTAATCATTTTAATAAAAATCCACAAATATTAAAAATATTTTGAAATGGGACGTCATTTAGGTCACTATTAATTTAATCATTTTAATAAAAATCAAAAAATATTAAAAATATTTTGAAATGGGACGTCATTTAGGTCACCCCCTTGCCACCCGATGTCATAATTCGTCAACCCCCTCCCCCCCTTAAAGTGTGACGTAATGGATGGCCCCTAATGGTCGTCGGACCCTAAATCTCTATGAAAAGAAGAAACTACAAAACGATGTTAAGGACAAAGGGAGTATTGTTTCGAGCTATCTCGTCGAGTAACGCCATCACACAACACAGCTTGCCTCATGTAATCGCTTCCACTTAGTGTATCCACGTAATGTTCAGTAGACTTTGATACTTCAGACTTCAAACCATATTTACTAGTAAGACATGAGATTAAAAAAAGCTGCCCTTGAGTTTCTTGCTGGTTCTTCTCGGGGTACTGCATTTGGAACTAACTCGTCGGTGGAGATGGGCTGCTGTTTACATTCAGCCAATCTTCACGGACGAGTTTAGAGTGCCTTGTTGTTAGACTATTGACATTTCTAAGTGTAATTTTCAATTACCTACAGAAAATAATACATCTTCGTTTTTAATAACACTGACTTTTAATGCCTGGTTTCAAGTGCTACCACCGAAAATTGGTAGCCAATTCTGATGAACGACTACTGTTAGAAGTTACCGGAGACGGCTAGTAGGACGTGGAACCAGAGTTTAAAACTCATCTGTTTTATCAAGCTAATAAAAATTAAGATGTTGTTGCTGTTAACCCTCGATTTATAATTTTAGAGCGGGTTTAACCAACAATTAAAGCTTATTTTGAGATTGAATTGCAAAAAGGTTTTGCTTTTTGACTTCATGTTAATATGAAAATAGTATATTTATAACGACAGGACCGCCTTAATACAACCAGGGTAAAACACCCAATTATTGACACCCTAGTTCACCCTACCAATTAATGGACACCATAACAGAATTTTTAAAAATAAACAAAATTACGATACACAATTATATTCAAAATAATTAGAAAACCGCCGTGTTTATTTTGTTATTCTAAGTATAATAGTGTATATTAATTTCGTTAATCCACATTAATTATTATAAAAAGGAAAGATTTGTACTTTTGTTACGAATAAACTCAAAAACTACTGGACCGATTATAATTTTTTTTTTTACCAGTAGAAAGCTACAATATCCTTGAGTAACATAGGCTATATTTTATTCCCGTATTCTCACGGGAACGGGAACTACGCTGGTGAAACCGCCCAGAACCGCTAGTGTTAAATGCAGCTGTTGGAGTGTCAATTAATTGGTGGGGTGTCAACAATTGGGTGTTTTACCCTACCACATACATACCTAATAACTGTTTATTTATCAGTAAACCTTATTGCCTCTATGTTGGTCAATCCCCCTTTATTTGCATAACCAACAATGATATGACACAATGACAGTATTGAGTATGGTACTGGTATATAACAGTATGGTACTGCAGGAGTACGGGTACGCGAGCAACGGGGATTGCCGATACAGCGCGCCCTTGTCGCCTCACTGCCACGACTACTGTCCAGACAGGTACAGTATACTGCATACAAAGAGATTAAAATATAATAGGGCATAGAGGGGACAAAGCGAGGAAAATTTGAAGTCAAAAGTTATTCCAAGTGGAATAAGTCTAGGACAATTTCGACCGAATGACAGCTAGCGTTCATACTAACTGACATGACGCTTGAGCTTCAAACATGCTTCAAAGTTTTGTATGAAAATATTCCCAATGCCCCCTTTATGTCCTATTATATTTTAATCTCTTTGACTGCATACAGTGGACTCGATTCTAGGTGACCACCTAAAGTTCCTAATTTCAAGTTAGCTCTATTCTTTTCCACCGCTTTTAAAAGGAAAGGGACAGAAATAAGCGCCATATTTTTTTTAAATTCACATCTTTTTCCAATACACGCGTGATCATGGATAAAAGTGACATAAGCAGGTTCATAAGGTTCAAATTAGTTGGTTTTTACATGTTCGATATTAGTCTTCAATCTATGGGTTTCTGTCCTCTTTCTTTCGTATTCTATGGAGAAGGATAGGCTAACTTAAAATTACGAATTTTAGCTGGTCTGCAGAATCGAGTCCAGTATCAGCCTAGATAGCATAATGATGAGTGCTGCCTTGGCATGACTATTGCCCAGACAGGTACAGTATACTGCATACAGTATCTATCACAAACACACAGCATATTTTCGAGTGATGGTATGACAAAAAAAACTTTACATACACAATCAATGATCAGTCAAGGACAAAGGTCTCGAATTTGCATCTGTCCCTTTTCCTCCTACCGCGGCAGTCTTGGGAAGAACAGAGAAGAATCTATTTCTGTCGTGCCAGGTCCGAGTCGTACCAGCAAGTGCCGCAAAGGTGCGCGGCGGAGCAGTGGGAGCGCGAGCGGGACAGCGCTCGCGACCGCGACAGTGTGCGAGAGCGGGACAGAGAATACCCCTCTGCTGTCATGGCTGAGCACCGCGGGTTTACGCGGCGGCCTGTCACTAGAGTGAGTTACTTCTTCATATTATAACTTGTGGTTCTGTGTGGTTTCACACGCGTAGTTGCCGTAAATATAGCCTTTGTCACTCAGTGAACCGTAGGTATCGCTAAAATCTTTATACGACGTTTACTCAACCTTTTAGTGATATAAACCTAAGTTACAGGTCCCAAATGTTACTTGGGTAGTCATCACCACTTCGACGGTGAAGGAAAACATCGCGAGGAAACCCGCAGGTCTCAGAATTCATTCTGGTCTCAGAATTCATTCTGAGACATGTGTAAATAGACCCGGAGTGCGATTTTTCAATCTCACTGGTGTTATCAAAATCACCGGTGACTAAAATTATCACCGATGACTTTTATGTCACCATTTTCCAAAAGCCGTATTTTTGAAAGTCACACGATGTTTACCAACATGCAGAAATTTTACAATGTCAGTCAGAGACAATCTTCCCGTTACGTTCCTTTTTACGCAGATGTTATAGTGTTGCCCTTGATATCGGTTTTTATTTTCTCATACTATAACTTAAAAAAGATTCATCAAATTGGTCAATCGTAAAACGTAACGTATTTGTCAGTGTCATGTAAACGAAAATTAAAGTTTTGAATTGAAAAATTCACATAATTCACTAGAAAAGGACGAATAAAGAGAACATAACACAGATTTTACAATTTATAAGAAAAGGTATGTACATTTGTTAGTGACATATGTTTTACAAGTATATTGAACTTAATAATTGTGTTTACTAATAACTTGGATATTGTTTTATTTAATTGAGAGTTTTTTTATATTTTCAATAAATCGTCGCAATCACGAAATATCATAATCGAGCCCCGCTGCTAACATACTTTGGCACTTTTGGCAGATGTCAAAAACAATCACATGGTGATTTCAATTACGAGTGGGTAGGGGCACTCGTAAATCGATATCATAGGTATGACAAATGTAAGTCACCGATGAGTTTCAAAAATACAAACTTTCGGAAATCACTCACATCGGTGAGAATTAGTCACTTGGTGAGATTCAAAAATCGACCCCCCGGTCCGGCGATGGGCTCACCACCTATCACGTTTAGGGGTCCAATGAATATACTGGTGAAAAGTGGGTATATCCAGAAATGGAATACCTCTGCCTACTCCCTGGGATAAAGGTAATGTAGGAGCGGAGGGTAGTAGGTAGGCGAGGTGATCGTGCCTGAATAACGGTTGATGTTGGCCAGTTGTATTTATACAAACTCATTAGCAAAACTTCGATAGCGCGGTTTAGAACAAGGCCGTCTATTGGCGCGTTCTATGTAACGTAACGTGCTTGTGTTGTGCAGAATTCGAACCTGCTGTCGGCGGTGCTGTGTCTGGTGAAGGAGCTGGACTACCCGAGCCTCGAGGTCGTCGAGATGGCCGTCAGGTGATAAACCAACCTATACTCTATTCCCGCTAGTTCGAGTTCAGTTTCACATTTAGATAATGCGCTGGTTTTTGTGATATTGATGGGCGTCGTAAATTAATTAACTCGAACAATATGTGGATTTTTAACTTTTTTTTACTGTGTGACGAAGCCTACAGCCGTGTGAGGTAAATTTTGGTCCCAAGTGAAAATCGAACCCGCGACCACTGAGTCAGATTTCAGAAAACTTAAGTTACTATTTCTTTAACATATTTATTTATGGTCAGCTCTAGTTATTGATCTTTGATTAGTTATGTACCTACCTATCATATTCACAATTGTTGATCCATAATTTATTATTGTGACGAAAATCTTTTGTAGACTTTTAATATATTTTTGTTGTCCATATTACAAGTACAGTATGCATTTGGTTTTAGAGGTGTGATTTTTTTACATGCTTTATTAAGTAATGACTTGACCATGACCATGGATACAAGTCCTTCGACTGAAGGACTTATGTCCATGGTCATGTAATTTCATAATTATGATTTTTCCAACTCTACTAATGAAATCGCCCATCCAATAATCGCTAAGTTAAAACGGCCGTACTGTACTTGGTTTAATAGGTATTTTTTTCTATGACAGATGCCGCATGGACGAGCTTGCTAACGCGCAGTGACCTTCTGGGCTATATATTGCCTACATCCCGGCAAGGGGGGGACTCGTAATTCTTCAACCTTAAACCTTATTGATAAGTTCATAAAGGCTACTTCCATTGTGCAGGTTGGCTCGGTACAATAGGGTATTGACTGCCTAGACAAATGAGTTACTTTTATGATCTGTCTGATTTTATTTTAAAATCACCTATTATTGTAAAATTAAATAGAAAATATTTAGATGTGTTTTGGGATATTGGCAATTTAATTTCAAATGAATTATTTTTAAATGTGACGTCATCGTTTCTAATATTCTTTAAATCAAATAAAAAATCATTTATTCCTGTTTAAAAGTATGCGTTGGATTTATACAATAAAAATAGATTATTTTTTAGTTATTTGAATTTTTAAATTTGGAATTGAACTAGATGACTGCAGGAAAAGTTCACTATACATTTTTATTTCAAAACTTTTTTTATTGTATTATTATTTTGAATGTTGCTTTGACTGTAAAATGATTTTAGGTGTTTTTGAAGATTATCTTTTTAATGAATGAATCTCAATTTAATTTCCATACGCTTAAATAACCCTATCGGATAATGTGTATGAACTATTGGAGCGTGAAATATTATTTTCAATGTCGTAAAATTGTCTCCTTTTAATTAATGTTAAACCTTAAAATACTGTAAGTTATTATTACATTGTTATAATAAATTCACGCTGATGTATAAAAGAATCTCTATTTGCTTTTCTTGGAACATTGCATGTTATTTTTCATTGTTTATTGTATTCAATTCAATTAAAATCGTTTATTTTCTATTCAATTCAATTAAAATCGTTTATTTTCTATTGGTATAAAATATACACTTAGAAACGTCAATATTTTATAATAACAAGGCACTCTAAACTCGTCCATGAAGATTGGCTAAATGTAAACAGCAGCCCATCTCCACCGACGAGTTGCTGGTTCCGAATGCAGTACCCCGAGAAGAGCCAGCAAGAAACTCAAGGGCAGCTCTTTTTAATCTAACCGACGAAAAGAAAGGACTTTGCGATTCGACGCGTATATTTTTATTTTATGGATGACCGCGTACCTTTGTACAGAATGGTCCGATTTTGATGATTCTTTCTTTATTAGATAGATTATACCCAGGTTGGTCTCATAGAAATTATAAAAAATCTTCGCTTCCCAGCTTGTATTGTCGTCGGTTACTTTAAATGTCTTATGTATAAGTAGGTACAATTCTTATTTGTAATAGTCAAGAACAAATTTTCGGTCCCCCCTAACCCGAACATGTGCCTGCAAGAAACGACTAGGCCAGTTTTAATGAAATAAACGTGAATTGTGGCTGTTGAGACATTAAGTGAGTTGTGATACTTTGCGGCAAAAGTGTGGAGGCATTACGCCGAGTGTGGCGCGGGGTCGCCATTGACGGGAGCTTGTATGGAATTGTGATATGAATTTTGTATTATATTGATTGATAATTGTTATTTTTTACCCATTCGCAATCTCTAAGCTTATGCTGTGGTATAGCTGAATATTAAAAAAGAACTCAAAACGTGTTGCAAAGTTGTAAAACGTGCTTTTTTAAATGAAATAGTTATTATACAATCAATGACATAATACGCAATACCTGAAATGAATTGGTTCTAAATCAGCAGTGGAATAGGTACAAATAAAATAAAAATGAACTAAAAATTATAAGTTACTAGCGACCCGCCCCGACTTCGCACGGGTGCAATGCTTATACTAAAACCTAACCACTCTACAGATTTTAAGCAAACTTCACATAATCATCTGCTAAATAGTCCGAATAAAGCCTAAAAATGGTTTCGATAGGTGAGCCCGTTCTTGAGTTATAAAATAACAACGAAAAGTGGCATTGATTTTTATATTATAAGTTATTTAAAAATGAATCTATGAAAACATACCAGAAATAGAAGTTGGAAACAAAAAAGTGTTTGTGTATTATAATATGAATCTCTTATACCCAACTGGGATGTATGAGGGATTGCGTAAATTATGTTCCATGTTGTATGTTATAAAAAAAAAAGTATTTACCTACATAACACAAATTTTTGCATTTATATTCCTATGAGTTCAACAATGCAATGTTGCCAGTTGCACCACAGCTAGCTTTAATTATACAATGTGTTGCAAAAGGTACAGTCAAGAGCAAGTCAAGCTTTACACTACCAGTTTATGCTGAGCTCTGGTTTGTACTGCGCGCCATAGAATACAGGGCCGGTTCAAATTCCAAAGTGTCAAGCTTAGCGTGCTCTTGACTTAGGAGACAATATCATTATTATGTCTGAGACTTATTTAACATTAAATATTAAACAATGTATATTAAGCCTAAACCCAAATTTACACTCTTATTATTATGCTACTCGAATGTTTAGAATTGCATCAAACTCAAACTCATTTGTTTTCTGGAGGTATGGAATATACACTTAGAAAAGTCAATTGTCTAAAAACAAGGCACTCTAAACTCGTCCATGGAGATTGGCTGAATGTAAACAGCAGCCCATCTCCACCGACGAGTTAGTTCCAAATGCAGTACCCCGAGAAGAGCCAGCAAGAAACTCAAGGGCAGCTCTTTTTAATCTCATGTCTTCATTCCCCTTATTCTTTCATTATAACGAGTCAACTTACCCTTTTGCGCGCATTGTATGAAGCGAGAGCTCCCTTGGCGCCCCGCGGCGCATGCGCAGCCTTTTATTGTACAGTGAGAAGAGGAGAGGACTCTGTTATCAATTAATACAATAACTTGCCGTAACTGTGTCTAAGTTTTATTTCCTCAAACCCTCTTCAACTGGTTATTTTTTAGATGGAAAAAGTTTTGAGATAAAAAAAAATCTCACGCCTTTTATCCCCGAGGGGGTAGGCAGAGGTATTCCATTACTGGATATACCCACATTTCACGTGGTCCTAAACATGATAGGTGGTGAGCCCATCACCGGACCGGGTCTATACAGATGTCTCAGAATTAATTCTGAGACCTGCGGGTTTCCTCACGATGTTTTCCTTCACCGTCGAGCTAGTGATAGATATGTACGTAAGTTTTTGAAAAACTTATTGGTACATGCCAGGATTCGAACCCGAGCCTCACTGATTTCCGTCGGCTCTTAACCGTAAGGGCTATCACTGCACAAGTTTTGGGATAAGCTTTTTAATGAATAATTACTGGCAATTCAATTTACATAAGTAGTTACATTCAAATACCCTCTTACAAAAATCAAGCAAAACAGATATCAACAACAACATCCCGCCCTCTAGGGAATGCAGTTTATAAATAATGTGGCTCAGTGGCGGATCTAGTGTCACGCGCCCAGGGGGCCCAATTCCACTAAAAGTCAACGGTCATAGTTGGATGACATAAGTTACTCTATGTTGGATGACAATGACATATCAATGGTCAGTGGATGGTGTTATTTTGGCATTTTTGACAGCAAATAACACCATCGACTGACCATTGACATGTCATTGTCATCCAACTATAACCGTTAACATTTAGTGGAATTGGGGCCCATGCTCGGCTATTACAACAGCGATAGTCAATGGGTTCGATTCTGCATTACAGCGCCTAAACTTATTTTAGTTTAGTCGTGTCATTTTATTTCTCATAGAGATGAAAAGAGACGAGTGATATTTAGTCCTGTCAAATTAAAATTAGTCCTGTCAACTAAGGCATTTCATAACGTGTTTAGTGCATAAGTAAATAAGTCACGACTAAAATAGCCTCTTCGGTAGGTTATCTTCTATCCCTTTTCTTTTTTTGATGTAAAATAAAGACAGGAATAAACTAAAATAAGTTTTTATTAACTATGTAATACAAGCTTTTCCCCGTGGCTCTGTCCGCCAATTCTGATTGCCAAACATTTAAATCTGTTCAACTATATTATGGAGAAGAGGAGCTAAAAATATCGTGGAAATGGAAAATTTTGCGCAAGGCGATGTAATCGTGTGGCGAAGTAACCGCGGTCCAGTGGTTGATGGTGGACAGTTTTATTTATACAAACTATAGTGAGAGCTTCGATGGCCTTTTACAATATTGGAAAACCGGCCAAGTGCGAGTCGGACTCGCGCACGAAGGGTTCCATACCACTATCTTTAAAAACGGCAAAAATATCAAGTTAGTTGCATGGAAGCCCCTTTAAATATTTATTTTATTTAGTTTTTTAGTATTTGGTTTTATAGAGCTGCAACAGAAATACCTACATCATCAGTGAAAATTTCAACTGTCTAGCTATCGCGGTTCTTGAGATCCAGCCTGGTGACAGACAGACGGACGGACAGACAGCAAAGTCTTAGTAATAGGGTCTCGTTTTACCCTTTGGGTACGGAACCCTAAAAAAGGGCCTATTGCTATCTTTGGCTGGGCCTTTACCTTAATCCACCCCTAGTAGTACACTGATACAATTCTTTTACGTAAGTACTCGGTAACCAGCGGCTATTGTCGACATGCGCCGGCGCAGGGTGCCCAGGCTATTGAGGGAATTGCTGGTGGTGACTGTGGTAGTGGTGGTGGTTCTGCGAGTGGTGCATCGCCGTGACGTCACAGATACTACGCCCCACCTACTGGACTACGAGGCACAGGTTACTAAAAATACTACAGTTATACACTTGTGTACCTAACTGTAGTCTTTTTTTTGGGTTCCAAACTCACAGCAGCTTAAATTACGGCCAACTGAGCCAACACACCCGTTTTAATAATACCTATTGTGAGTGTAAGACGGTGCCGTAATTAAGTAGCCTGTTATGCTGCCGTTGCAAGCTTCTATAACTGCACCCTTGGAAAATGTGGTAACTCGTTGATTCGATTGGATTTTTCAGTCGATAATTATATATATACATAGCTACCTGTAGAAAAAAATACAAGTAGATAAATTGAGAACTTCCTTCGTTTTTTTGGTACGTGTTAAAGAGTGTACCTACTACATACTGATATCGCATGGAAATGTCGTGTCGAAAGAACGTGAATCGGAGCTGACGAGAGATAATGTGATAAGATGCAACCGTGTAGTTCCCGGTCCCGTGGGAATACGGGGGGGGATACAATAGAATGTTACTCGTTGATAATGTAGCTTTCGCTTGGTGAAATAATTTTTAAAATCGGTTTAGTTTTAGTTAGGTTTAGGCGTTAAACCGTAACAAAACATTCATAATATTACAATATTACTTAGAATCTTTGAGTATTAAACCAACCGGAGACGCCACTGACAGGCGTTCCCCTCTGCCAAAAAAACGTGTCGGTCTTTGAGCACACCGGTTAAATACAACTAGTTTGTTTGAGTTCACGGAGTGCTTGTATTGGTGAATGTATTTGTGTGCACCTAGTTCAAGCTAGTGTTTAATTTTTTTTATCAATAAATGCGTTTGTTTTAACATTATTTGTGATTGTTTCCTCCTCGTCCCCCCCCCGCAGAAATTGGCAGACTTTTTTGTAAAGAAACTAGTGCGCGTGACGTCTCCTGTTGGTTTAATACTCAAAGCTTAGAATAGTAACAGCAGCAGCTCTGCGCATAGATTTAGAATTTTTTTGCTACGAAAAAGATCTAATTCTACTCTCTCTGCGTGATTTCTGCGTTCCATATGCCTGGGCACCTACGAATCTGGGGGCCAATTCCACTAAATGTCAGTCAATGGTGTTATTTTGACTATTTTCTACACAAATACCACCATCGACTGACCATTCACATGTCATTGTCATCCAACAATAGCCGTTGAAATTTAGTGAAATTTATTGGCCCCCTGGGCACTTAGCAACTCACTGCACTGGTGTCAGAGACTTCGAGGTTCTAAAGGTCGAGGTCTTAGGTGAGGGCGGACGAGGCGCAGTCGGTGCCGGGGCTGGGGGCGTTAGGCCACCCGGCCTCTCTGCCGGCCTACTTGCGCCCCCTTGGAATGTCGGCGCTGCGACAATGGGCCGTCAACGTGCCTCTCAGCGACCGGATTCCATACAACAGGACGCTCACAGGTAGGCTGGACACACACCTGCACCTAAGTCCTATTATGTCTGTATTGCTTTTGAAACCAGTTAAGTGCGGTAGGGGTAATACAGCCTATGTGTTATTCCTATGTATAAGCTAATAACTAAAGTTTCATCAAAATCCAAATCAGTAGTTTTTGCGTGAAAGAGCAACAAATATCCATACCACAAACTGCAGCACATGTGCAGATGTTGTGTTAAATACTGCTACTACTTACTAATCCATGTATGTTGACTACCTACCTACCCACTCTAGTCCACGTCTTGTGGGTTGGGGCCGATCGCAGCCGCGCGAGATCGATCGCGTGCGACAAAGAAAGAAAGAAAGAAAGAAAATAAATAATTTTCAAACAAACGCGCGCGGCTGATGCGACAAGTCAATGTATGAAAATGACAGACGTCGGCCGCACGCGTCTGTCGCAGACTTCGGAAATGGCGCCATTAATTTCATACGTTGACTATTGTCGCATCAGAAGCGCGCGTCAGTCGTACACGATCGATCGTGCGGCTGCGATCGGCCAAGACCCACGGAAGTCTACCTTAAGTTACTTAATATACAGACTACCGGCACCCGGCGTGCAAACGCGTGGTTTACGACGCGGAGCTGCCCTCGGCGTCGGTGATCGTGATCTTCCACAACGAGCCGTACTCGGTGGTGGTCCGCACCGTGTGGAGCGTGCTCAACAGCGCTCGCAGAGACCGCCCATGGTTCCAGAGCAACTCGAACGTCACCCTGGGTGAGAACATAGAACGCACCAATAGTCGGCCGAGTTCTAAACCGAGCTAACTGAGTTTTATAATGAGTTTGTAAATATAAATACAAACTGCCCAACATCAACCGTTGGACAAGAACGCCTCGCTTGGCGGAAGATCTTCCCTTTTCACGACGGAGGAGCATTCCACCTCCGCACTTCCATATTGGTGACCCTCGACACCTGGACTGTACACAGATATGGCCAGAATCATTTTCTATGTCCATTCTCGTCTTGACTGCTTAACCTCATCATCATCAACCCGTAACAACACATTGAGGTATTTCCTCACATGAGAAAGTATTTTCCATAATCTAATTAGGAGGGAGAAGGTTTTAGGCTAGTAGCCACCTGTCAGAATTATTCACAACTTAACGACTTCCATTGTGTGTAAACTACCAGTACCAACGGTGTACTACATTCATTTACAGACTGCTCCCAACTTTGCTCAGCCAGTGTGGTCACACCTTTATCGCAGGGCTACGAGCGCCTCGCTTATAGTTGCATTGTCAAAGTCTTATGTTTTATTCAAATTAGGAACTTACAAGTCCACTTATTGACGTCATTTTAACTCCACCGCTTCAGCATATATATATAGTTGAGGAGAAGAAGCGGGGCAAGAAACTCCTCAACACAATATTCTTTTAATCAATTTGTTACCTAATACCTGTCAATACTAAATTGGGTTACATAATTTCGTTATTGTTTGACCTATCGACACGCAGGCTACTCCGGTCAGGAGCCGAACTCCCCGTTCGTGTACCTGAAGGAGATCATCCTGGTGGACGATGACTCCACATTGCCCGAGCTGAAGGGCAAGCTTGGCCACTACGTGAGCACGCGCATGCCTCCAGATATGATCCGGATCGTGCGACTAGGAGGCCAGTATGTTTTGCGAGGCTTAAAGGTTCTAAGAAATACGTTGGTGATCTGTCTTCATATTGATATTAGGCTGTTATAATTAGCTGGATGGACGTTGAATCAAAAAACCATAAATTCCAGTTTTTATATACTTCGATACCTTTTACCCGCGGCTTCGCTCGAGCACGTTTGTTTCACCCCCTTAGGGGTTGAATTTAGCAAAATCCTTTCTTAGTGGATGCCTACACTGTATAAGCTATCTTTGTGCAAAATTTCAAGTCTCTAGACCCAGCGGTTTACGCTGCGCGTTGATACATCACCAATCAGTCAGTCAGTTTATCATTTTATATTAGATGATTTTCAATGTTTGCGAAGGTCATCTCCACCTGCGCTTACTAGCTAGGCTGGACCTTTTCTCTTGAACCCTTTCCTAAACGATGGTAGATAACTACTAGGATTAATTTTCAATAAGGGAATTCCACTGTTGACTAAGTAAATATGTTTCTGAATATTTAATAGGCTAGAGGCCATAGGTACTGCCAGAAGGCCTAATGTTGTCCCTATAAGTGTGGGCGTTGCAGCGTGGGACTGACTCGTGCGAGGCTGGTGGGCTCGAGGTTCGCGGCTGGCGACGTGCTGGTGTTCCTGGACGCGCACTGCGAGGTGCAACCCGACTGGCTGCGGCCGTTGCTGCAGCGAGTAAAGGACTCCCCACGCACCGTGGTCACGCCAATCATCGACATCCTCAAACCGTCCGACTTCCAATATGTGCCACCTCATCCTTGGCAGTTCCAGGTGACTCGCCTATTTTTAATACGAAGGATACTCTGTTTGTTACCTTTGGAGGGCTAAACCTGCAAATCAACATCTAGGAACTTTGGCAGGAGATGCATCTTGAGAAAGGGCATGGCTAATTAGAATAAAGGTATTTGTACTTAGTATTTGGTATTTCTGTTCCAAATAATTATGTGCAATTCTAAATATCTTAGCAACTTTTTATAAACACAATAAAAGGTTGACGCAGCCTTAAGAGAAATAAAATAAACTTCTTGTAGGTACCTAAAAGTGACGAAATCAGAAAATGACAAAGTCAGAAAGTGGCGAAGTCAGAAAGTGGCAAACGCATAAAGTGACGAACCCAGAACGTGACAAAGTCAGAAAGTGGCGTCTTCAGAACGTGACCTAACCAGAAAGTGACTGGTAAAGAAAATAACGTACTCCGCCTAAAGGTCTCTGAGGCCTGCAGGCAGATGTTGACCCTATGCAATTGTTGCTGTACACTAAATAGGGTTTTACTTGATCAAATTACGCGTATTTTAGCAGGTTCATTAATTTCTTGATTCCAGATTCGGTTTCAGGTACGTTTTCTGTGCTTGTGCGCAGGTGGCTGGCTTCACTTTCTTGGGCGAATTCTCCTGGATCGACGTACCGGAGCACGAGAGGAAGCGCCGCAGATCAGACATCGCACCCACCTGGTAGGACCCCATATTTATTTATGACATTTAGGCAACAGGATTGCAGTGTACACTAAAGCGCCCGTTGCCTCAACCTAAAACAGTAAAATTATAAACGGCACAAAAACATTCGCAGCTTAAGTATACAGCCAAATATTCGTCAAAAATTTCGACATCCTGGACCTGCAGTAAGAAGTGATTGAGTAGAGTGAGTGCTCGAGCCGTGGACGTGTTAGTGGCGTGGACCGAGCGTTGCGCGGAACATAGTGTGCTACAGTGGAAGCTGGTCCAGATACTCTAAGGTCCTTCGTACCACACAAGTCTCCAGCAATGGCTACTCATACGCTACGACCAATATAAGCTGTCCCAGTTTTTCTGAGGTCAATAGCACATGAAGCTTTACACTTGTAGTGCGAGTCTGACCTCTAAGGCGATTGTAATAAGAACGTTACAAAGTCCAATGTGTCAAGCTTTACGTGCTCTTGACTGTACCACACAGGTCTCCAACAATGGCTGGCGGTCTATTCGCCATCGGCCGGCTGTACTACTGGGAGCTGGGCGCGTACGACGAGCAGATGGCCGGATGGGGCGGCGAGAACCTCGAGATGTCTTTCCGAATCTGGCAGTGTGAGTCGAAATCAGTCCCATGAAGAATAGGTACCGCAAGTAAGAATGAAGTTTCAATGTAGCTGTTTATAGGCGCATGTAGAACCGTCGGGGCTGGTTTCTATTGTGCTTAATAATAATAAATAATCTCACGCCTTTTATCCCCGACTGGGTAGGCAGAGGTGTTCAATTTCTGGATATACCCACTTTTCACGAGAAATTCTTTGGACCCCTGTGATCGGTGGTGAGCCCATCGCAGGACCGGGTCTTTTACACATGTCTCAGAATTAATTCTGAGACCTGCGGGTTTCCTCACGATGTTTTCCTTCACCGTCGAGCTAAATATGTACGTAAGTTTTGAAAAACTCATTGGTACATGCCGGGATTCGAACCCTAGCCTCACTGATTATCATCATGTGAAGCAGGCTCGACTTTAACCGTAAGACTATCACTGCTCTTACGCACAATATAATAGTCATGTCAGGCATTCTTGGGTAGCTTGAAAAAATCCACTAGCCTACCATTATCTCCCAATCCACGGTGGGATCAACTTCCTAATGCGTGAGGAAAGATGGCTGTTAGGGGTTGATGATGGTGATGATGTTTGCAGGCGGTGGCACGCTGGAGACGCTGCCGTGCTCCCGAGTGGGTCACATGTTTCGCCTATCCCACGGGGAAGATATGTTGCCGAGACCAGATACGCACGGTAAGTAACACGATATGAGATATGACTCATCATGGTGGATGACCATCCTCATACATTTCCTAAGCGTCCTAACTCTCATTCTTGCTGGTTCTTCTCGGGGTACTGCATTTGGAACCAGCAAGTCGTCGGTGGAGATGGGCTGCTGTTTACATTTAGCCAATCTTCATGGACAAGTCCTTGTTATTAGACTATTGACCTTTCTACGTGTACGTTTTATACCTATGATTATCTTATCTTATCTTACTTACAGTAAATAAATGATTTTTGGACTTTTTCTACTTTCTAAGGTGTCAGGGTTTAAAAGCTGTTTAAAGCGATTTCTGGCAGGCATCAACACAGCGCGCATGGCTGAGGCGTGGATGGATGAGTACAAAGAGGTATTCTACCTCTACCGACCCGACTTGAGGGTGAGTGGGGCCATTCTTCGCCAGAGGGAGATCCAGTATTATCAGTGCAAACAACTCCTCATGAATTATAGTGCCGTGACGCAATGAAGAAAGCTAATCGCGTGATGCAGCTGAGCCTTGAGATATTTCCGAAAGGAATACAGACCGCATAAAACCTTTCCTCAAGAATAGAACTACGCTTGAACACAGTTAAAAGGAGACACCATTCGACATCTCTTTCTGACTGTTTTAAGCGTAGTTTTGTTCTTGAGGATTGGCAATTGCAGAATAACCCGAAGATCGGCGACATCACGCACCGGCGCGTGCTCAGAGAGAAGCTGCAGTGCAAGAGCTTCCAGTGGTATTTGGACCACGTCTACAAGGAGAAGTTCGTGCCGGTCAGGGACGCCTACGGATACGGCAGGTCAGTCAGCAACCTTACGATTCTTTACTGTTCAAAACGAGAAAAGTATCACAAAAAAATAAAACATCAATTATTAAATAAAATAAAATAAACGGGTCAGGTGACCCGTCTGCTCGTTTGCCCCCTTTTTTATCATAAAAAAAAAAGAATAATCTCACGTCTTATATCCCCGGGGAGGTAGGCGGAGGTATTCCATTTCTGGATATTACTTTATAACCAGGTTGTCGGGTAGGTTCCAGAATCCTTCTTCAGGGCTGTGCCTGGACACACTGCAGCGCGAAGAGTCTTCGCCGCTGGGCGTGTACCCTTGCCACGAGACGCTGCAAGGCACGCAGTTCCTGTCTCTGACGGTGGCTGGCCAGCTGCGCGACGAGGAGCGCTGCCTCGACTTGCTGTACGTATTATGTGGCAAATTCGGTTCCAATGTCTGTTCAACGCAGTCTTTAGGCATTCTTTTATTCTGAGACTTGCGGGTTTCCTCACGATGTTTTCTTTCACTGTTGAACTAGTGATGGAAAAAAAATTTATATAAATAATGTTGTGAAGATGGCCACGCTGCGGGTAAACTATGTTTTGAGAGAAAAATATTAAGCATCACTTCGGACAAGATACAGGTAAAGAAGGTATACCTAATGTAAGCACATACTTTAAAATAAATATGAAAAAGTTTATTAAAATCCAACAATTTCCTTAAGTTTGCCGTATGTCATTTCTTCCCAGAATTCGATCGTTATTAGTGATACTATCGAATGGC
The DNA here is from genome assembly GCA_963855545.1 of Ethmia dodecea. Lineage (NCBI taxonomy): Eukaryota > Metazoa > Arthropoda > Insecta > Lepidoptera > Depressariidae > Ethmia > Ethmia dodecea. Next base: position 79,320 of record OY979463.1, on the reverse strand, counting down.
GTAACAATACAGGGTGTGCTTTTCGATTTTTGATTTCGATGTTCGATTCCGGTCTAGGAATATAGATTTTTAAAAATCTAAAGATGCTGCTTTACTTTTCATCATAATCGAGCCCGAGACTCCTTTGAGTACTTTTCGCTATTCCTCGAAGTTTCTGATTTAGCCTACCACGCCCACTTGAAAAATTCACTCAGTATAGTATTATTCTGTAGAATTGATTGAGCTTAATATTGGAATTATACTTTTTAGGTAAATTGCTGAGTATGCGCAGATTCAGATACCCCTTTTTGAAGGTTGACATTCTGTAGGATACCTAGGTGACAAACACTACAATAACCAAAACAAACTCGTGAAGTAATTATGCAAAAGTGACTAGATTAATTAGATTAAGGTAGATGTACCATATTACGTAAGTGTACGGAATTCCGTAAGTTTTCGGTTTAGGCCTAAAAATAAGAAAACTTCTAATTGTTTCAAAATTTTATGTAATTATCCATAAAGTACAAACTATAGACTGTCAATTAGACATGGTAAAAAAGAACTGTAACTATCGTTGCTTAAGTTGTGACGTCTCTATCGATCAGTCAGCGCAAATCCGGCTTAGTGGTAGCGTGTGATTTGCTTACGCGCAAGCTGCCGCATGGATTTTCTTAAGGGTATTACGAGTGATTTATTTAATTATTTTCATAAAAGTGTCGCAATTATTTTTAAGCGTTTTATAACAAACTGATGGATAACCGTTTCAAGTTATTTCATTTAGTTTTTAGCGAGTAAATTGATATTTTCTGATTGCCGCAATTACCTACACCAAAAACCAACCATGTCCGTTATTACGTAATAATTACGGAATTGCGGAAAGTAAGGTGATTTTGATTTTTGTGATTTTCCAGGAACGAGATGAGATAAGTAAATGAAAGATCCTGTTACGGGTCTTATGTATAACATAGTTTCTTGGAATCAAATTACGTATTACGATTTTATTTCTCTTTATATAAAAAAAACGTGTTAAAAGTGAAACCATTTTTATACTTTCAACAGATTCGTCGCAAATAATAGCGGTACAGATTCATTAATTTATTTGATATATTTCGATGTTCCAGTATAATTGTTGGTATTTATTACTAGTATGATTGCATTCCTATACAATTCAAGTTTTATTATGTTGTTGGGAAGAGTTACTCGTTAGAAATATCGGTTAATCTGACTACCGCAATTACCTACACTGTTTTTGGCTGTTTCTCTTATTACGGTACAAGCAGCGCCCCGCGGTTTCACCCGCGTAGTTCCCGTTACCGTGGGAATACGGGGATAAAATATAGCCTACGTGTTATTCTGATGTATAAGCTATATAACTGTAAAGTTTCATCAAAATCCGTTGTATAGTTTTTGCGTGAAAGAGGAACAAACATACATCCAGACTTAAACATAGACCCGAACATAGAGACGTTTAATTTTTAAAATCTTCTTATTCTTTGTCTCCACAGCCTGGCGACTAGAACTTGTCTTAAAGCTCGACCCCTTTGAAGCGCAGGGTTGATGCGACGATTGGTCAACTGTGCCGCTGCCAAACTCATTTGTTCTCCAAACTGAAAGAAATTGTTGAATTGAGAAAGTTTACTTTGGTTGACTTGGTGGGCATGGAATTGGCCACATTCTGATTGTATGAACTGTTCAATGAGAGGGAGGACCTACCTGTATTTGATGTCGTCTTTCAGCGCGAAGCTCATCGACCGTGAGAGGCATGACTGGCGTTCTGTCTCTATTGGCTATATTATGTAACACGCAGCACGCATTTACAATTTTTGCTGCTGTTATAGGGTTGTAGTGCAGTGCACGCACGGCTAGCAAACATCTAGAAAGAGAGAGAGATTGTGTTATTATTTAATAATTTTGTTACATTACATAATGCAAACAGTTTAATTTGTACATAATATATTGTAAAATTTATGTTATTTGTTTCAATTTACCTGAATCGAGCCTTCAATAAGCCAATGCAGCGCTCCACTGTTTCGAGCTCGCACATGTAATTTATAAAAATAATGTTCGGGGGTGCCCCGAACAGTATTTAATATCGGCGTCATCATTGTGGTTCTTAAAGGGTACCCACTGTCACCTGTATATACAATAAATATAGATTAGCCATTACAATAACTTATTCTACCAACTAATAACACCCATTTATCAATTATATTACCCAATAAATAAACTTGCTCCTCATTGGAGTTAAGCTCCTCCAAGTGGCGACTTAGTGGGTGGCTCTGCCACACAGTTGCGTCGTGGGCTGAACCCGGGCTACTGGGATCTACACACAAGATCTGTAGGTCAGAATCGCAGATCTGTGAAAAGATAAGATGTAGTAATATTAGCTAGCTATTATGATAAAGTACATAATCATAATATTTTTACACCGCAGCAGGTCTTCATTGGTACTTCAATTAATAATTGTAACTATCATATATAAAGAACTCAACTTACAATCATCACATTGAGGGAATGGTATCCCTTCCTATTAAAGAATCTCTCTTCATGTGATTCTGGCCTTATTATGGCCACAAATGTGCCGTCTATGCATCCCAGCACACCCGGTATGTGGAAGCGTCTGTAGAACCTGAAATATCAAAAGATAATGGTTAATAAGGTTTCAAAAACTGACACTGAGCAAATAGTAGTATGTAACTAGGTATGTAAATGATACTTACATAGCCTTTATTCTGTTCCTTTCTTCCAGCTCTATTGGCCACTTTATATGATTCTCATATATTACATTTATAGCTGCAGTCACTTGCCTCACAGCCCTTGACACAGAGGGCTGTGATAAATTGTGGGAAGAGTTTTGTCCCACCAGTGTCTGGTAGGAGCCAGTAGCATAAAATGCAAGTGCAGCCAAGATCTAAAATAAAAAGGCATGTTTTAGTTTTAGGCAGTAGTAAGCCATGTAAAATTAAGGACGTCAGTATGATCAAGTTTATTATCTTACTTTTATCTTTGGTGATATCCCATTACTCCTTCGCAGGTTCGGAAGGTGAGGAGATAGTTCTATGATGAGTTCCCGCACGAGGGCCTTGCTCAGTCTATATGTTTTCACAAATTGAGTTTCGGAAAGCTCCTCGAGCGGGTCCCCTATCATTCGCCTCAAGGCGCGATTTTGGCGTCGGATTCTGTTTTGGCGGCGAGTCCTAGCTGCCTCAGCTAACACCAAGACTCGCCAACGTAGTAGATGTGAAGGGCGCATAGCCATTTTTACAAAAACACTTTACTTTCACTCTATTTAAAAATACGTTATACCAGCGGTAAACATTGAGATTCAGAAAAATGGCACATCGATGACCATTCTCTGCATTGTCTCTGGCAAAAAGTCCACTGACATTCCATGGTAGGAATAGTAGAATACCAAAAGTGGTGAACAATGATAGTTGAATGACTGTGAAAACTGACAGCTAACAGAATACGAAAAGTGTCAAATATCACCATTGAGTGACCACAATCATGTAATTGTCATACAACTATCACCGCTGTCATTTAGTAGAATTGGCCCCCAGAATTCCTACTTAATATTATAAATGAAAAAGTTTGTATGGATGGATGTATGGATGTCTATCCATACATCCATCCATACAAACTTTTGCATTTATAATATTAAGTAGGAAATAGGAAGTAGGATAGTAGGTAGTAAGCGAGCTACTTTATAGGGGGGCTAAGATACTTACTACTTAACTACCTACTACTACTACTACCTACGTATTACTAACAAAACTACTACCTACTTACTTAGGCAGTACTACTTAATAACTACTAAGTAGGTACCTACTTAAGTTTATGGCTCTAGTGATTTCAGGCTTGGCCCCGTATTAAAAGTTGTTCATAAAAATAAACAGTTTTCCTTTATTGATAAAATGAAGTTATTTTATTTAATAACACGTCACCTAAAATTTAAGGTGTAAGGTATTTCCTATCTCGTATAATCCTGCAGCAAAACAGCATTTTACTGCATATACCGGAATTAGCTGCAGAGTCAAATTTTATACCGTAATAACGGACATTTATAGGGCCCAGAAAAATTACGATAACTCTTATAAAATATAGTATAATACAGTAGTGTTATATACCAATCTCCTCTCTGAAAACCTCTTTTTACGACTGATCTAATTTCAATGCGCTGAGTTTTACTGTTTTACTGGAAATTGCTTGGAAAGACAAAAATGCCTTAATAGTACGGAATTACGTACAGTTACCTTATAAGAGTAGATTAGACTCTCACAGATCCTGTACACATTCAACTGAGGATATGCTGACACAAATTGATATTATATTCGTGTTCCAGGCACTGCAATGAGGACAATATCGACACTAGATGCCGGCCGCTGATGGTCCCCTGCCACGACTCGAGCAGTCAGGTTACAGTAAATTTAAGCTTGAATAAACCACATAATATAATATATTGTGTTGCAGTTAGACGATATTGTATCGCAATTCTAGCTGATGGTAGTAGTCTTTAACTGCCTTATCACTGGCGATTTGTGAGCTAGTTAAAATCAAAGCGAGTTCGTCGCGAAGACGTTCACAAATATCGCCATCCAATGTCCCGCGTAAAGCCCTAATAAAATGTTCCTGGTAGATTCGAGTCCATTACCATCTCTTAAAACAAGATTAACAGCATTATTCAATTTTGCTTCCTTTGTACCATGACGTCCTTAAAAGGTAAGCTTGTTTGTCAAATCCAATATTGCTTGTGAAAGTGATGACGCTGTATGGAAATGAAGCGTTATATGTTTTTCTCTATAGAAGGCAATCTTTAGTTATTTTACAGCATTATGCAGGAATAACAGTATTGTTTTAAGAATTCATGGTACGAATCTGAGTACTACTGTCCTTAGCTTGAAACAAAACGTGCCTAACCATTAGTCTACTTTCTGCACCTTAAATGTCGGAGGTCGGAGGGGACCCCTGAATCACATGAGTAAAGAAACGGCCTGAATAGCTTTCTTCCATAACTGCAGCTTTGGAAGTACCTAGCGACGAAGCAGCTGAAGCACGTGGATACGCAGATGTGTTTGGAGGCGAGTTTCGAAAGCGGCACGGACGTGTGGGTGCGTCGCTGCGAACACAACGATTCCTCACAACATTGGGAGATAGACTACAGCAAGGAAAACGACTTTCGAAGAACCGGTCAGAGAAATTAACAGTAACATTTTAACCTTTTTAACCGACTTCAAAAAGGAGGAGGTTATCAATTCGTCTTTTTTTTACGTTTGTTACCTCAGAACTTTCGACTGGGTGAACCGATTTGGATGATTCTTTTTTTATTTGAAAGCTGGCGTTTCCAGATAGGTCCTATTTTAATTTCGCCCAGTTCTGAAAACGGCATCCATGAGAAAACCATATAAGTTGAAGATTGAAGTCGGTTTTTTTACTCTAGAGTTCTATGTTATTATATCTAACATGCAATGTCTGTGTTAGTTTAGGTCTAATCTTGCAAGTTAATTAAAACCACTCACTTGGCATACTTATCTACTTACAGTCCGGCCGTTATAGCTTGTCAGCTCTGAAGTTGCGCAAATGGCTGCGCAATAACATTTTTAGCGACCATTTGGCGGTACGAGGGGGATTGCGCAGGCGAAGCCTATGTTCAGAGAAGCCAAGTTAAAACGGCCGTACTGTAAATCTAGTGACAATGCAATATTATGGTACCATAGAATATCTGATTGGCATTCCTCAATGGCGACTCGTAAGCCCTGCGTATTTTGGCTCATTTCATTTGTTTCAACGGGAGCCATACATACAAGAGCGTGTTTTTTAGTCAAATCAATTTAAATCAAAAATAATTTATTTTTATAGGTATAAACATACACTTAAAAACGTCAATATTCAAGATTCAATAGTCAAGATTCAAAGTATACAACAAGGCACTCTAAACTCGTCCATGAAGATTGGCTAATTTCTTAGGTACAGTAATATAAGTCACAAAAACGGTCAAGTGCGAGTTGGTATCACATGACACGTTCGACCATTACCCTCACCATGGCACCCCCTCTTTGAACGCCTTGACCGTCGGCTAGTTCGCCTACATACACGGCTCTGAGTCAAGCCTAGTCTAGAACATTCTATAGACCAGTCCAGTGTATATGGAGTAATGTAGGTTGGTGTGTTGCAGGCTTAAACCGTTTGAGTTTTAAACCAATAGCAGTGATCGACCAAGCCTTACGGTTAAGAAGCCGGCCAAAACGAAAATCAGTGAGGCTCGGGTTCGAATCCTGGCATGTACCTACCAATGAGTTTTTCAAAAACTTATTTATTACTAGCTCGACGGTGAAGGAAAACATCGTGAGGAAACCAGTAGGTCTCAGAATTAATTCTGAGACATGTGTAAACAGACCCGGTCCGGCGATGGGCTCACCACCTATCACGTTTAGGGGTCCAATATATCTCGTGAAATGTGGGTATATCCAGTAATGGAATACCTCTGCCTACCCCCTCGGGGATGAAAGGCATGAGATTATATTATTTATTATTATTAAACCAACGTTGCAGGTGATGTGCGGTCTAGTGAGCAGGAGTTCACTCTACAGAAGCTGCGCAGTGGAAAGCGAGCCACGCATGCGCAAACACAAACTCGCAAACGTAAACCACTTCGACGTGTCAAACTGTAAATTATAAATAAATAATAATTGACGATTATAGGTCTTCGTCTTATTTTTTTTTATTTGTACATACCTTCTACCGTTTAGATCATACACAAAACGTATTTTTTATTTACATCTTGTGGCGTTGCCGCGTTGGGGTCCCGAGATTTATAAGGGCGCCTCGGGAATTCCCTACTGAGCCGGCTAGCTCTGGGGTGAAACACAACGAAAACACGAAGAATAAACACTAGGTACACGATTTATTAATTATACAAGCAAACACGGCTATTAACTATTTACAACATGTAACGGTTTTAGTGTCTGTGCGAGGCGCTAGGGCAAAATGAATTTACGTCCGTTCGCGAAGCGAGATGCAGTGTTGCCAACTGCTACCCTTACCTTGTAGCTAGACATCTTGCGAAAAGTAGCCAGATTGCCCGATATGTTGACACAAAAAAGTAGCTAGAAGTAGCTAACACTTTAAACTAGGTAAAGTAAGCAGATTACGTGTATTTTTTCATAGGTAAATCAATTTTCAGGTTGTTAAAACAGCGAACAATAATTTTAAATTTATAAAATAAGACAAAGTAGAACGTAATATAAGTTTTAAAAGAAGAAATATGTTTATCCCCTTCATTTATCCAGGTATTAGTAATAAAATACATAAGCCAGCCACGTTTAGGTACAATTTAAGGACCGATACCCTACTATAAAGTCTCAATAGTACTCACATCTTGTAAAAGAGTAAAAGTAGCTAGGAAAAGTAGCTAAAAATAGCTAGATCTAGCTATAAAGTAGCTAAGTTGGCAACACTGGCGAGATGGCGGCGGACTGCTGGCCAGCGAGCGCGAGCGGCGTCGGCACAAAGGCGGTTACAAAGCCCTTTGCCCATGCGCCGCGCACGCCGACAAATAGCGCGCAGGCAGGCGGCCTCGAGAGGCTCGGTTAGGGAGCGTGTGCGTGGTGCGACTTGCTATAATCTACTTATATTTTTTAAATCGGTTCAGTAGGTTTTCAGTTTATTCGTTACAAATCTTTCCTCTTTATAATATTAGTATAAAAAAGATTTGTATGTTTGTTACGAATAAATTCAAAACCTACTGAAACGATTATAAAAATTCTTTCACCAATGGAATGTAATATCGCCAACTTTTATTTATTTGGACATAAAATGTACAAATTTATTTAGGAAGATTATTGTTATACGATCCGATGCTAGTGCGTGCTCGATCCTTTAGTTAGACTATTCTCGGAGTTATTTTTTGCACCTAATATCTGGTCGCCCTAGGCCCGGGCCTATTGGGCCTTAGGGCAAACCCGCCACTGTGGGTGGCCAGCGGCTTTGCCAGCAAAGAATCCGTCTTTTCCCGTTACCGTGGGAATTTTATCGTCGTAAAATTAAGTGTTTCAGTTGTTTTTACGCACAATGGAAGTCAGATCTTTGGGTGGCCTGAAAAAAGTTGATAGCTGGCTGGATCTTAACACCTTTTCCCAATCCGTGGTGGGATCGCGAGATTATGGCTCATACTTTCTTCATGTGATGTGCGAGGGAAGACCCTTAGCCCAGCAGTGAGCTATTACAAGTTAATAGTCATAATAATTGTGGGACAAAAGTCACACACGGTTGTTTAGTCCCAAACTAGGGCCTGTACTATGGGTAGGTACTAAACAACTGATAGACATACTTAAATAAATATTAAACGACCAGACACGAAGCCAACAGACATGTTCATTGTTCATGCACACAAATGTTGGCCCCGAGGGATCGAACACGCGACCTCCGACTCAGAAAGCAGGGTCAATACCAACTTGATGATGAATAAAGATTAATCCCAAATACCAAAGAGGGGGGAAGAAAATCATTCTCTTAACTTTTTCTATAAACGTCTTTGCCAAATAGGGTTGTGTCCTACCTAGTCAAATCAGTTACTTTTTACGATCTGTCAAAACGAAATTTTACTATGGAAAATGTACTGAAATAGCAAACCGTGACGTCATAGTTTGTAGTACTCAATTGCAGCACTTTTTTTGATTGTTTTATTATTTATAAATTTGCTATAATTGTAAATTGAAAATCGAAATACATATTTTGAGGTGTTTTGGGATAATCTTTTTAATGTATGACTACTCGCAATTTAATTTTGATGCTGTCAACTACCCAATGCGTTTAAAGAAAAAGTTTCTCTCTCCTATAGTTTCTTCCAACCTCTTTGATTAGTACAATAAACTCCTTACCGAACAAAGAGTAGGTATTCTGGGTTTGTAAGAAACCTCCTTGCCGTGATCTTTCAAACATGGAAGCGTCGAAGCTGACAGTGACAGCTGACACGAAGACCGGCGGTGTGACTGGTGGTGAGGATCTTGATTCTTGGCTGCGTTAAGGCTGCTAGCTGGTCATGATGGCAGCCAGCGCGACACCACGCCCGCACCAGTGATGCCGGCTCAGACGAGCTCGATACACCTACGCCACTGCACTATATCCACTGCGATCTGTGAGTACTTATGAGTACCTACCTGCGCTCGATCTGTTCTAAGGCTAAAACTATATTCGATCAGCGTGGTGTGTCGTGTCACGCAAGGCGACTATCGGTTTCATACATTTAGTGCCGTAGCGAGAAATATAGTTAAAAGGTTATACGAGAAGAGTTACTTTCTCAATTTCATTAACCGACTTCAAAAAAGGAGGAGATTTCGTAATTCGACCGATTATATTATGTGTGTTCGCCGATAACTTCGTCGTTTATTTTTTTTTTTTTTTTTTGTCTCCTTTTTTCCCGCAATCTGTCTATCTTGACATTTAGCTGGAGGTTAAGTAGGTCTAGCTATTGCTAGCAGGCTTGCATGGTGCATGTCCAGGGACACATCCATATTTTCATTGCCTCTGTGTTACATCAGCAGGTCTTGAGGGGTCTTTCTCTTAAGTCTTCTGACTGTGTATGGTTGCATAGTATAGTCGTTTATGAACCTACATTGATGATTAATTTTTTTTGGAAAGTAGATATCCCAAGGGTGGTACTATGATAAGTAAACCAGGATCTGATGATGGCATCCTAAAGAAATCGAGGGGAACCTTCTAAAATCGTAGTGGCGACTAGTGATTTTTTACTTTTTTTCGTTTCCTGTTCAAAGTAATTTTTTTTGTTTAAAATTATCAAGTAGGGATTCGACATCTGTTCATCCATTGGTTTGATTCTCAGTACTTGAATCATTGTTGTATGGTGCACGTACTGAGAAACAAATAAGTCATCTAATATTGTATAGGTATAGATACTAACAATAGGTTAAGTTATCATTGTATTACTAAGAAAAATGATCTATATTGGTCGAAATAAATTGGTTATTATTATATGTATTATTATTATTGGTGAACTAGGTGCGTATACTATGTGGCAAAACAGATCGATGCATCCCTTGTGTCGACTATATCCAAAGAATGTGATTGGCAGCTGGAGCCCGTGTGCGTGATGTCGGCGCGCTCGTCGTCGGGCTCGTGGGCGGGCGGCGGCCGAGCGCCGGACATCATCGACCTGGACCGCTACATGCGAGGAGCCGCGAGGCCGCAGCCGCCGGCGAGACGTGACGACTGGTAACTATTCACCCTTCGCGCTACAATACAAATACAAAGCTGGTAGTACTAAATTACAATTTCTGATAAATTACTTTGTAAGCAAAAAAGTTACAACTCACTTGTACACCAATAAATACAAAAAATGCAGTATACACAGATATGACTGAAATAACTATATTTGTACAATGATGTTTCCTGGCTCCCAAACCAGGATTCCCTGTACTATGGGTAGCCAGTCTACACACACCATGCACTACTCGACACGGCACACCCAGCTTTCCACGCTATTCATCACCACACGAAACGACATACATCAGCTACGAAGCTGCCTACCGCCACACATTACCTACACCCCACCCAACGCACCACTACACCTGACACATAACCATCATCATCATCAGCCTAAATTTGTCCACAGCTAGACAAGGCTTCCCCTAATGAGCGCAATAGCACCCTGTCTTCAGCTTGACGCATCCAGCATCTACCTGTAGCCTTTCGCAGATCGTCATGCCATCTGGCCGGAGGGCGTCCTACATTGCGTTTGCCAAGTCGCCAGTCGACACATAATACATGACTAGTATATAAATGCGACACAACAGACACTACCTGGCATGACCTGCCGGCTGATATCACACACCAACACCATACCCGAATTTGGCTACACGCCTCATACCTAGTTACACTACGTAGGTATTCAGATTCTATAAACCCTTCCCTCCCCGTACGTACGTAGGTATTCAGATTCTATAAGCCCTCTTAATAATTGACACCATAACACCAATGGAAAATTTCAAAAGCTATGCCCGTTATAGGGCTAAAAGAATATCAGCGTAATTATAGAGGTAGCTATGAGGTTTCGTCGCTATAGTAGGTACCTATGCTACACGCATTTCTGTCATTGACAACATTTAATAATTATGTATAGGTACTTACAATAGGTCACATTATTGTTATTATTCGGCCTACACCACATCTCTACCCTTTATATCCTCATCGCTGACACAGTGACCGCCTGGTGGTGGACATGGGCGGCGCGGGCGTGGGCGTGGGCGTGGGCGTGGGCAAGCTGGTGTCCAGCAGCAGCGACAGCGCGCCCCGTGGGAAGCGCTACTCGCACGACTCCGGCCTCTCCGACGGCAGCTACGTGCGCAGGCGGCACCGCTCCCACAGGTCACTGACCCCCATTTTTATAGGTTATTATTTTCTTATAGGTATTCATTAAAATTACAAAGAATCAGCGCTTCGGAAGTAATTGCAGCCAATGCAGCGCTTTTTTCTTCTCTACATACATACATACAGCTCATGCCTTCTTCCCACACGGGTAGGCAGAGACGATTCCTCTTTATACGAAAAATAAAAGGCTAAGAAAAGTGGTCCGGGTGCGAGTTTAAAACTTTTTGAAATTGCTAGTGGTAGTTTGGCCCGAATACACTGGAAGCGCTCGTAGCCCTTCAGTGCCAGTGTGTTTGTAACGATCATACTGGTTCAGCAAACTTGGGCGCGGTCAGTCAGGATGGGTGACCGCCTAGTAGCATTTATATTACGAGTGCTCCCGTTTTCGGAAGGCACAATAAATTGTTGGTCCCGGTCCCGGTTATCGTTGTGTTCACGCACAATGGAAGTCTTTAAGCCATGTCAGATACCCTTGGGTGGCTTGGAAAATTCTGACTGTTAAGTGGCTACTACATAGCTTAACACCATCTCTCAATCCGCGGTGGGCTCGCGTGCTAGATTATAGCCCATACTTCCTCATGTGTGAGGAAAGACCCTTAGCTCAGCAGTGGTCTATTACTGGTTGATGATGATGATGATGACACTGGGAGGCTCAACAAAAGCGCCCATTAGGGGTGGTCGGTTTGAAGAATCACGCGTTGGTCAGTGTGATATGTGATACCGATGACTGTTCTGTGTCTGCTCTGTTCGTGTCCGTTATACATTTACGAAGCAGGGTCATTAGGGTGTTTACATTTATAATACGACGTGGGGGGTTGTGCAGACGCATCGGTGGACCAGCGGGGGGCGCTCGAGCAGCTGGCGGAGCGACGCGCGCGCTCACCACGGCAGCCTCCGCCAATTCCATGCGCACTTTCCGCGCTGCCTGCGAGCGTGCACTTCGCGATCAACAGGTCTGAGCTACCATGGGAAATGTGGAAATGTATTAATTTTTTCGGTAGGTAATAAAAAATTACACTTACAAAAGTCAATAGTCTAATAACAAGGCACTCTAAACTTGTCCATGGAGATTGGCTAAATGTAAATAGTAGCCCATCTCCACCAGAGAGTTGCTGGTTCCAAATGCAGTACCCCGAGAAGAACCAGCAAAAAAATTCAAGGGCACCTCTTTTTACAAGGGAAAAGGTGGAGTCTATCGGTTTAATACATTTTAGAATAGTTAGAAAAACATTATCGTGGTGTGTCGTCGTGACAATATGTCTTTCTCTTTGTAACCCTTGGAAATGTATTAAACAGATAGCGTCAACACTCACCACGCTGGCTTAGTGTAGTTCTTACGCACAGCACATTGACAGATATATGTCTCTGTTACACAGGAGCAAATATCGCGCGTGGCGCAGATCTGCGAGCGACTGGCTGTGGCGGGGGGAGGCCGAGCCGCAGGGGGTTGCGGGCAAGGGGGACGCCCCGAGGGCTCGTGCTCCCCCTCGGTTGACTCCAGCGAGCTTTCCTCTAGCAGCCGCAGCACGCGGGACACGCGCCGCAAGGACAAGCACCGGGTCGGTTGAGTGGGATGGCTCTGTACTATAAGGATACAATGGGTTCCATTGTGCTTTACACCGACTAAAATTAGTTTAGTTTAGTACTGTCTTTGTCTTACCTCAAAAAAAGAAAAGGGATAGAAGATAACCTACCGATTATAGTCCTGTCAGAGGCTATATTTTCGTCGTGACTTCTTTACTTATGCACTAAACATGTTATAAAATGCCTTAGTTGACAGGACTAAATAATATCTCTCGTCTCTTTTCTTTTGAGAAAGAAAATGACAGGCTTAAACTGAAATAAGTTTAGTCGCTGTAAAACAGCCCGCGATTATTTATTTTGAAGTTTTTCGCAGACGGACGAATGCAAAACGTACAAGATAATAATGACGAAGCTCGACGAGCTAAATCGGCTGTTTGCGGTGCGCGCGTCAAAGCCGGGTGCTGCGAGTGGGGCCCCCGGGGGAGGTCCCCCACATGCTTTGGCGGCCCGCCGTCCCCCGGCCCCACCCGCCAGCCGCAGTTCAGTGACCGTGTGCGACAAGCTGGTGGCCACTGAGCCGCAGCTGCGTGCCGCCGCCACGCTGGCTCGCACGCCCGAGCCTCCGGTGAGCACTATCACTCTTTTGAGTAATTTTCACTGTGAATCCTGTGAAGTGGTTTTTTCAAGATAAATACCACAAGTAAGATATCGTTAGGGCAGTATCGATATTTGTCCACCGTCTTTTATAGTCAGTTGTTGTGCAAGCAACGGAAGGAACAGCAACTGATAACGAAACCGCACTGTTTAACGGTGGTGATGTATTGTTATTCACAGGAAGACCAACCAAATTTTACAATAAGAGACACTACATCTAGCAACGCAAAGCCAAATTTCCTACATTACAACCGCGTGTTGGGTCATCACATTTATTAGGCTTAAAGAGAATGTAACTTTCGCCTAATGTAAGTCGGGATAAGATCCAAGAGAAATATTTTATTGTTATCACCTATACTGGCAATAATCTTGCTCTGTGCCAGTCGGCGCCTCAGCTGGTGGAGCGTGCGGTGGGGTCGCAGGTGGCGCGGCCGTCCCCCTCCCCCAGCGCGGGGGGACGCCCCCCAAGGGCCTCGGCGAGGCGGACGCTCGAGCCAGACGCCGCGCCACGACGATCCGGCCGCCTCAACGTCGCCACCGATAGGTAAAATAAACTACACAGATCTGAAAAAAAAACACGGGTTGCACTCCGGGAGTGCCGGCAGAAGTAAAAAATTTGATTATCGATTTTTTTTTTTTTTTTTTAAATCATTTATTTAAACGGGCTTTTAAAGGAAAACCTTTATGTCAGCCCGCAGTCAGCAGATTATCGATTTCGGTGCTACAACACTACTCTCCAACTGTCTTACAGTTTTTCGATCAGCACACGTGACCTGACGCGAGTTTCACAGTTTTTACCCATCCCACAAAAGTGCTCAACGCCGCTAAAGAAGTTTTCACTTCAAAAATTAAAAAATTATAATGTTTGGACAGTCATTAGATTACCATGTACCAAGGAGTTTTAAAAAACTAGCGTATATATTCATCATTAGCTTGACGGTGAAGGAAAACATCGTGAGAAAACCCGCAGGCCTCAGAATTAATTCTGAGACATGTAACTGACCTGGTCCGGCGATGGGCTTACCACCTATCAGGTTTAGGGGTCGAATATTCTGGTGAAAAGTGGGTATTTTCAGAAATGGAATACTTCTGCCTACCCTCTTGGGGATAAAAGGCGTGAGATGAGTCATTAGAATGTCCAAGATAGGGCGAAGGACCCCTCTTTACCCTGGCTAAGCCCTTGTCAAGTACGTTAGCGAAGAACATTGATCAATGACCGCACTTGTAGTTTGCTGGGCGAGTCGAGCGACGCGTCGGGCTCCACGCGCAGGAGCCGCTACCGGTTTGACCTTGAAGACCCTGTGCATGTGAGTATGGAAGGGACGAGGGGCGGACTGGGGCGTGAGGCGCAAGCTAGGGGCGTAAATTCACACATCGGTGGCTGCACAGAATCGTGGCTGAGCCCGGTCCCGTCTAGAGCCCGAAAAATATCTATTTTTTTGACGTTATAACGTCTTATAAACTATTGTACGCCGGCTGCACGCACAAAAAAGAATGGTTTAGCCGAACGTGCAAACGAGAGCGCGGAACAAGCGACAGAGTGGCACGATCAGCCTAAGCGTTCGGCTAGTGACGCATCTATCTCTCTTCCACTCCAGTATGCAATTTTTCATCAATGTTTTTTATGACGTTATCACGTAAAATTATGTCTGTCTTGGTGGATTACGGCTGGTTTCTATTGTATCCCAGATGTAAAATCACAGACCAGTAGATAGCTTCAAAGTACGTCTTAATGCTCTCAAGACGTACAAAAAAGTTTTTATTCAATGTAGAGGCTTATAGGTACTCTTATTGAAAGTCATTGCGACTCCACCGCTTCGGTATGTATAGTTGAGGAGAAGAAGCGTACTTCGAAGACATCTACTGGTTTAGTTAGTTTGGTCTGTGTTATAGTTGTACGCGCAAGCTAAGCGGCTGCAAGCTCTGCACGCGAGCACGGGGCGCTCGCGCAGTGTGGACGCTCGGGGGGGCGACGGAGCGCGGGGGGTTCGGCGAGCGGAGGGCGCGCAGAGCTGCGGGGGCGCTAAGGCCAGCGGGGGCAAAGGAGGGGCCGCGGGGGGGCGCTACGTGTCGCTCTGCGGATTGTGCCGAGGCTACTGGCGAGCGCTCCGCCATTGTCTCACGCAGCAGTTCTACCAGTACCAGCCTGACTCTGCTTGACTGCTCACTTTTCTATGCACTTAATAAATTTACTTTAATCTTCTTCCTGGTTTCAGTTTCTTTTATTATCCCTTTACATCAAAAGAAAAAATAGGCAGTCTGTCAGTTTTCTTAAGATCTTTCACCTGCTCTAAGATTCAGTTCTGTGCCTGCGCATGTTATTACCCTGGAGGTGTCAATTTACGCGGCGCAACGCAACGAGCCTTTTAGGATTAAATACCTACAGGACAAATATCTACATTAACAAAAACTAATTGGTTTCTTCTGTACTTATACACCGTACCTACTGAATAATAATTTTCACGCTTGTAAGTACATACTCGAGTATGTACTTACAAGGGTCAGGTAAAAGCTGCAGCCTGTGCTTTACTACTGGGAGAACAATATCAAGTAGCGGCGATACTACTAGTCTCGATCTAGTCGAGTAGTAGATCGAGTCTAGTCTCGATTGCGCTTCGTAGCGCTGTTATCATAGAATTTGCTATAGATTTCATTTCGCCACAGTAATTGCAGTCGTATGCGGAAGTAAATTAATTGTTGAGTAAATCTAAATCTGTGTCCAATTACGCAACCTCCTTGGAAGGTCTCGCCAAAGATGCAGTGACCTCCTTGCGCGATTGTCAACCTCGAAGCTGGCAGCTAAATTCTCTCCTCTAAAAAAACCACATGACACTGATAGAACAAAAGAATGCTTCTATCATGTTACAATCAAAATTATGTGTGAAAATGCTCCCCCAGTGAAAACCAGAACACCATGTAGTGAGACCGCGGACTGACTCTCCGACCGAACCAGTAATATGAAGATTTCGAGAGTCGTGCTCTGGTGGCTGTTGGTGCTATTGTTAGAGGTGGGTGCTGCGTGACGTCACCGACTGCTTTTGCAGATCGTCAAGGTCCCTATTGAATTTGAGGCCCAAAATACTCTGACCCAATAAAAAGTAAAGAAGGAACGTTGGTGAGAGTGCCTTGAAGCCGGTTTTATTTGGTCTGAGCCAAAACCTAGCAAGATCACTTATTCAATGCTATTTTTAGACTGTCGCCGTTTCGGAATCTACTAAGTCAAAGTCAAAATCATTTATTTTCTGTAGGTATAGAAAGTACACTTTGAAAAGTCAATAGTCGAATAACAAGCCACTCTAAACTCGTCCATGAAGATTGGCTAAATATAAACAGCAGGCCATCTCCACCGACGAGTTGCTGGTTCCAAATGCAGGACCCCGAAAAGAACCAACAAGAAACTCAAGGGCAGCTCTTTTTAATCTCATATGTCTTACTAGTAAATAATAGATGAGGAAGTATGGGCCATACTCTCTCAAGCTAGTTCACCACTGGGAGATGGTGGCTAGTGTTCATCTGTCAGAATTTTCAAGCATGAAATTCCATGCCGTACTGACAGTCAGCGCCTCCACTGTAAAACTGATTAAGGGCAAACAGAAAGAACAGTGCCTAGTGGTTAAAGAGCCCGCTTCTCATTCGGAAGGCTCGGGTTCAAATCCTGGCATGTTTCAATGAGTTTTTTAAAAACTTACGTAGTTAGTAGGTAGGTACCTACATATTTATCACTAGGTCGACGGTGAAGGAAAACATTGTGAGGAGTATTCACGGAGATTTGATATTCGACTCGGAATCGGAAAATCTGTCGAACGGTTTCGAGATGGCTATTCACCATCTATTCACAGATATCGGTATCGAAAACCAATGTCATATTATTTGAAATAAGGATTCGAAAAAATTTCCGTGGCTGTCGGAAACTTACACGATAGCTATTTCAGTCTCGGAAAGCATTCGAAAATTGTCGAT
The DNA here is from genome assembly GCA_963855545.1 of Ethmia dodecea. Classification (NCBI taxonomy): domain Eukaryota; kingdom Metazoa; phylum Arthropoda; class Insecta; order Lepidoptera; family Depressariidae; genus Ethmia; species Ethmia dodecea. Next base: position 61,821 of record OY979463.1, on the reverse strand, counting down.
AGATTCGACTTCGAAACATTTCTCACTCGATCGGTATCGGGAATGGTGTCGAATCTTTGAATACGCCCGCCGGTCCGGAATGGGTTGACCACCCAACTCGTTTAGGGGTAGAATATACTGGTGCAATATGGATTTCCTGAAATGGAATACCTCTGAGGTATTAGAAAGCGGAGTTTCTTTGCTTTATCATTCTGTAATACGGGCCATTGATACATGCCAGGATTTGAAACCGACCCTCACTGATTACCTTCATGTGAAACAGGCTATTTAACCGTAAGGCTATCACTGCTCCTACTAAGGACATTGTTCTTATTTTAACTTTGTTGTATGGGTCGCAGGTGCTGAGCGTGCTCGCGTGCGGCAGCAAGAAGGGCAAGAAGCAGCAAGGCCCCCCGCCCGGCGCGTGCCGGCCCCCGCGCTGCCCCGGCGGATGCAAGCCCAAGTACTGGTAGACATGGTCAGTGACCCTCGATTAAAGTCCAAGCATACCTTTGACAGGACTCCCACTGCGCCACGCAAGGGATTAGTAACACCCTTATCACCTATGTACTATCAGCAAACGCTAAGTCTGTATTACATTTGGAAGAATTGTCGCCTGTAAGATCAAGTCTTATTACCCCTATTCTAATTAGAGTAAAACAATGAGAAGCCAGTAACACCGTCTTTTTTTCCGACTCCTAATCCAATAAGATGGCTTTAGTGCAGCCGACTAATTTTTGACGTGATAACGTCTTATAAATCAATGAGATTTATAAGACGTTATCACGTCAAAAATTTAATTAATTTGCTTATTCCTTCATCCCGAAAGGGGTCGGCAGAGGTATTCAATTTCTGAAAATAGAGAACAATGTGAGAAAATTCTACCAGTATGTTCTTTGGACCCCTAAACGTGATAGGTAGGTGGGGAGCCCATCGCCGGACGTCGGGTCTGTAATACATGCCTCAGAATTAATTCTGAGACCTGCGGATCTCCTCACGATGTTTTCCTTCACCGTCGAGCTAGTGATGAATATGTACGTAAGATTTAAGAAACTCATTGTCACGTCAAAAAAAAATAGTTTTGATTCAAATTCAAACACATTTACTTTTTGTAGGTATGGAAAATACACTTAGAGAAGTCAATAGTCTTATAACAAGGCACTCTAAACTCGTCCATGGTTCCAAATGCAGTACCCCGAGAAGAGCCAGCAAGAAACTCAAGGGCAGCTATTTTGGTTTGCAGGCGGGCTTGGCGTGGTGGGAGGCGGCGTGTGCGCTTTGGTGGGCAGCGTGCTGGCTGGTTGGAATCGCAGAAGGCTGCAGCAAGAAGACTATATGCCGACCGCCGCCAGGGGGGAGGCCCGGCTGCGGAGGCCGAGGCTGACACTGGCCGGGTAGGATGCTGCTTTTTAACCAAAGAGATTAAAATATAATAGGACATAGAGGGGACAACGCGAGGAAAATTTGAAGCCAAAAGTTATTCCAAGTGGATAAGTCGAGTACAATTTCGACAGAACGACAGCTCGCGTTCATACTAACTGACATGACGCTTGAGCTTTAAAGTTTTGTATGAAAATATTCCCAATGCCCCCTCTGTCGTATTATATTTTAATCTCTTTGTTTTTAACAGATTTTTGGCCAAGCGGTTTGTAAAATAAACAAACATCTAAAAATGTGTAAATCATCGATGAGATATTTTGAGTGCTATTCGTTGCAGTCGGTTTTTACTCTTTTTATTATTTTTTGACGGCTTCGCACGGGTGCAATGCTGATACTGCCTTTCTCTTGGATCTCTTTATCTATTAAAAACCGCATCAGTCCATTGCGTAGTTTTAAAGATCTAAGTATACATAGGCACAGACAGACAGTGGGAAGCGGCTTTGTGTTATTCTAGACTAGCGACCCGCCCCGGCTTCGCACGGGTGCAATGCTAACACTAAAACCTTCCTCTTGATTCACTCTATCTATTAAAAAAACCGCATCAAAATCCGTTGCGTAGATACAAAGGGATATAGGGACAGAGAAAGCGACTTTGTTTTGACTAGGTAGTGATGTAGTAATGAATAAACGACTCATTTTTTCGCTACGGTACGTGTATCGACTATTTTGTCTGTCGTTCTGATCGTACCGAAAAGGGTAACTCTGGTCAGTTATTAAGAGATTATAAATATTCCGCTTTTCCACTTTTTAATCTTTCATCTTATCCAGTGGGGCCCCCGGGACATCACTGCCCACCTGTGTGGCCCACCGCTGGGCTCCAGAGCCACGCAACCCCACACCAAGCTTTGCTTGCAAAGCAAAACTCCTTTGATACTGTTGTATAGAAACTGATTGTAAACTTTAGATGATGAAATAAAAAAAATCGAAAAAGTAATTTTGTAGTTTTTTTTATTGTTTTTTACAAAATATTGTTATCCTTATCACTACTCCATCAGTAGTTCCTGGAACAAAGGAATAAAATGTTTAGTTATACTCAAAAACAGCTCAGCTGGTAGGCCATATTTATCACTAATATTATAAAGAGGCAAGATTTGTATTTTTGTATGTTTGTTACGAATAAACTCAAAAACTACTAAACCAATTTTAAAAAGTCTTTCACCAATGGAAAGCTACAATATCCCTGAGTAACATAGGCTATATTTTATTCCCGTATTCCCATGGGAACGTGAACTACGCGGGTGAAACCGCGCAGAACAGCTAGTTATAAGATTGGAAGTTACACTTATTTATTGATAAAGGATCCTTACTGCAACTCGACAGTCAAACTGGTAGTGCAATAAGATGTAGGATGATAGTGTACACATTGTTCCAAGGGGACACTATAACTGACGGAGTACAGGGCAACAGTTACTATGGGATCTGCTATGGTAACAGTAGACAGTGGGACAGACAACTCACGGAATAACTCTTCTGACCCCTCGGGATAAAACACGATTTTTATTTTGATGACCTATTATCATAGACCTAATAAAGTTACAACTTATGAGTACATAAAAGGTATTCTTCATTCTTTCATGATAAATAAAAAAAGAAATAATCTCATGCCTTACCTCCCCGAGGGGGTAGGCAGAGGTATTCCATTACTGGATATACCCACATTTCACGAGATATATTGGACCCCTAAACGTGATAGGTGGTGAGCCCATCGCCGAACCGGGTCTATTTACACATGTCTCAGAATTAATTCTGAGACCTGCGGGTTTCCTCACGATGTTTTCCTTCACCATCGAGCTAGTAAATATGTATGTAAGTTTTTGAAAAACTCATTGGTACGTGCCAGGATTCGAACTTGAGCCATATCTTTCATGATATCCCCTAGCAAATACTTATTTTTATTTCTTGTTGAAAAGAAACCTGTGTCAACTGTGCTATGCACAAAGAGATTAAATAGGACATAGAGGGGGCATTGGGAATATTTTCATACAAAACTTTGAAGCATGTTTGAAGCTCAAGCGTCATGTCAGTTAGTATGAACGCGAGCTGTCATTCGGTCGAAATTGTACTAGACTTATTTCACTTGGAATAACTTTTGGCTTCAAATTTTCCTCGCTTTGTCCCCTCTATGCACTACAATATTTCAATCTCTTTGGCTATGCATAATGTCAGTAGAACAGTGTTGAATGAACACTCACTTAGCGAGTATCCCGTCCTTCTTGGTGAGTCGCACGATGCAGTCGTCGGACTCGCCCATGCGGCGAATGGCCCCGCAGACCACGTAGATCTTGGCCGACTCGGAGGCGCGGCCCGTGGCGGGGTCAACGTCCGCGATCACCAGCTGCACCGACGCGTGGTCCTTGGCGTGGATCAGACGGTTGCTGGCCGAGCTGAAGACAAGCAAGAGCAAAGTGATTATCAGGACAAGTGCAGTGAAACAGGAACTACTATGGTACAATACAATTTCTTTTATAATGGATGGCGGTCCTTTTTTGGTTGTGCACAGATGACTATAGATGTAGTTTGGACACATGTTTGTTGGGAGGGCTTCGTAATTGCACAAGATCACATCAATTTTAATCATTATATCATATTTATTTTACAAAGTAATCGACTGTTGAATTACTTACTTAAAACAAGACAGACAATATTAACAAAAACGGATTGTTAGAAGATAAATAAGGATAGACAACTTATAGTCTAATGTTATTCCGGGTAACATACTCACATAAAATATTTACAAAAGAAGTATGAACAAGACTCAACAGAGATTTGAAACTACTATGGTACAGGAGGCCAATTCTACTAAATGTCAACGGTTACAGTTGGATGACAATGACAATGGCATGGTCAGTCGATGGTGTTATTTGCTCTGAGTGTCAAAATAACACCATTGACTGACCATTGACATCTAACTATGACCGTTGACACTTAGTAGATTTGGCCCCCTGTACAACCGTTTTAACTTGGCAAATACTGCTGCTTGTTTTCATGATTTGATAATATTGTACGGTCATAGCAACAAAACTATATAAAATTGGATAAAAAAATATACTTGTGTGTGATCATTCTAACTAGAATAGACAAATAACTAATGCTTATTCTGTCTTAGGCTTAAAAACCGGCTATTTTTGAGGTGACAAAAGTATTATAAATCAGGACAGAAGTAGGTATTGTACCTACTCTGAAAGATGTTCTTCTAGGGGTACCTGCTGCATTTGGAACCAGCAACCAATCTTCATGGACAAGTTTAGAGTTCCTTGTTATTAGCCTTTCGGACGTCTGGCAACGGATTTGAACAAGAAATTGTCAGCCTGCTGCTAGAATCACGTTTTCAATGATGACGACAAAAAGAATATTCGTCGAGCTAAGTGATAACACTCAGCCAAATTTTGATTTATATTATGGAATCTATTCCATATTACTGAGATTAGAGAAAATTTTGAGCGCTGTCTAACATTTAGCTGACCAATAAAACGCGGTGTAAAGATTATAACCTCGTTAGGAAGACACTCACCATTTCCTCGGGCAGTACAGGTCAACGAATTCACCAGCGTCGTTCTGCATGTTGCGTAGCTGAAATATATAATTTTGAGTTATTTTCTATCACAAATTCACACCGTTTCACAATAAAACTTATAAAAACATCGACTAACCTAAAATAACACGCGAGACGGAAGAATGACAGGTTGAAAAGAAATATGGCGGTGTGGTTTTTTTTAAAGATTGTTGTGATATAAGAAGCAGGGGTATTAATTCATACAGCCTCTCAGTCTGTACGAATTAACCACAAATTGCAGTATTCAGGTCACAGGTGAGAAAGAAATGGTTTTACCTCTTTCTAACTTCAAATTATGAAACCGATAACGCGTCATCACATAGGCCATAGTACCCCGGCCTAGGCATAGTAGCTTGACGTTGACACATGACAAATGACAATGACATTAATGACATTAGTTTCAAAGTTTGTTTTGTGTATTGATTGACTGATTAGGTACCTATTTCACAGATGTCTGTGTCACAGATATCTTTAACTAGTCGCCAGTCGGAGATTATTTATCAATAGAATCGCGATAAGATAGATTGGTGTGAAAAAATATATCTCTAACTCGTGCTTATACCTAATCTAACACCAACTCCCAATCGAAATTCGGATCGAATCGAAGTGAGATTGTGTGATGAAAGACCTACACCTCAGCTGTTGGCTGTTACGGGTTGATGATGATGATGAATAAATAGGTATGCGAGTTGTTAAGACTTTGATAGTAATTCTATTTTCAACTGGAGCTTCATTATGGATAAAGGCAAAAAACGAGAGCGAAACGTAAACTTTTCTCGCGAGGAGACTGAAAAACTGGTGCTTCTCGTAGAGGCCTATAAAAAGACTATTGAAAATAAAAAGAGTGATGCGGTGACCTGGCAGGAGAAGGAACAAGCGTGGAAAGCTATTGAGAGAGAGTTCAACAGCTCCGCAGCGGCCGCCTTTCGAAATGCGAAGCACCTCAAGTTAAAATACGAGGCTCTCAAAAGAGACACCCGAAAGAAATGTAGCATCATTCGTGAGGGCTATGAAAACGGTGGTGTGACTGAAGTGTCCCCTCTAACACCAGTAGAACAGAGAGTCAGAGAGATGATTTCATTGTCTGTCGAAGGTGAGACTGACCAACTGGATTAGTGCTTTATAACCTCTAGTTTATGCCGTAGTCTAGTCCGTGCGTAGTTCCCGTTCTCGTGGGAATACAGGAATAAAATATAGTCTATGTTACTCAGGGATCTTCTAGCTTTCCATTGGTGTAAGAATTTGTAACAAATATACAAAAATACAAATCTTTCCTCTATAATATTATATTTTATTATATTTACATATTTATTTTAGAGACTGCTGCAAGCGATCAGTCGGACAAAGTTGTTCTTTCAGACACCATCATCCAACCAGTTGATTTTGAGGGATCAACGTCAGATGATGATACGGCTAACTGTAAGTATATTGTACAGTATGAGTATATATTTATTTTATGCCGTTAATAACAAAAATTGCGCATGTCGTTATCCCCGAGGGGAAAGATCTAATACCATTTCTAGAAATGCCAACTTTTCATTGATATAGGTATTTCTTGGACCCGTAAACGGGACAGATGGGGAGCGCAGACTGAGGTGTTACACAGGCCTCAGAATTAATAGTTTTTTCACTGTTGAGCTAGTGGCAAATATGTAGGTACCTATGTCAGTTTTTTAAAAACTGATTGGAGCCTCATGCATGATTGGCAGGCTCACTGGTGACAGAGCTATCAATAATTGTGCCATTTTTTACAAATGACATAAACTTAAAAATAATCCAGCATGACTTCAAACCTTCCAAAGATGCAGTTTTAGTTTTCATCAAAATCGAGTCTGAGACTCCTTTGAGTACTTTTCGCTATTCCTTATAGTGTCTGATTTAGTCTACTTGAAAAATTCACCCTCCTATATATGTATTGTTTTTTTTTCAGATCCAAATAATTTAATTATAGAAATATCAAAAAATCCACCTAACAAAAGGCACCTTGGTTGTGATGAGAGCTTAGAAGTTCCACGAAAGAAATGGACTCCTTTGAAATCAAAGTCAAAAAAACATCCTACCTGGTGTAAGTATTCTTATAATATTTATAACACATTTAATTTTGCTCGTAAAAGGTGTCTTATTTCACCAATTTCAATATCGTATTGTATCTCATTACGCCCAAGTGCAGTAAGTGTAAAGTAAAACGCATGGTTTATCAAGATGCTCCGTCTTAAAACGAATGGTACTTTTTAAAATCTCAGCAGTACAGTCAAGAGCAAGTCAAGCTTGACACTACCAGTTTAAGCTGAGCTCTGATTTGTACTGCGCGCCATAGAATACAGGGCCGGGTCAAAGTCCAAAGTGTCAAGCTTAACGTGCTCTTGACTGTACAACAGTTTTATGTCAAAAAAGTTGTCAACATTTTATGATTAAAATTAACTTTGGGAGATAAAATATAATAAAGAAATATTTATGTACATAATTATTTAATTTAATTAATTTTGACAGTAAATTACAACCAATTAATCTGTAACAAAAACACAAAAATATTAATTTACTTTATTAATAATACTGACTGTTTTTGTGCCTTTGCCAAAAAAAAAAATTATGATGCGCGTTGCGCGCTTTTTCTTAACGCTGTATTGTTTTTATTCGTCTACTATAGTCGGAGTTTTATTTTATTTCCTCGCAAATGTGTTATAAAACGTCGTATGACATACGTGCGCTTTGATAATTACAGCCTACCGCACTTATATTATAATGTACTATTACAAAAGAGACTCAAATCTGAGAGAAAAAAATATTTATTATTAACTTAGTCACAAACATTTCGCAATTTAAAAAAATACATTTCGTTTCTGATATTCCAAGAAAGAAGATTCCTAATTTCAAGAAAATGGTTTATATTTTTCATATTAAGTTTTAAGAAAATTATAACAATATTAATTAAAGATATTTAACCATATTTGACCCCAGCATCTTATTTATAGATCGCGGTTAAGAGACCCCAGGCCAGTGTGTGAATTATGTTCCACAATTTCATATTTATTTAAAGTCTATCATTTTAGTTTTTTTTAAGTACATAATGGTACGTTTACTAAATTTATTTAATTTTAATTTAGATTTATTTTATTTTACAGACAATTCAACAGAAAAAAGGCGTTCTGATAAACTAGCTGAAGGGAAACTGGAATTAGTTGAATTGCAAAAAAAACTAATTGAAGAAGAACTAGAAGAAAAAATGTTAAAAAATCAAATGATGAAAGATGAAATGCACCATAAAAACGAGCTTCACAAATTGGAAAAAGAACAGATGCTTTTACAAATTGCGATTTTAAGAGCAGAGCTCGAAAATAAAAATAAATGAATTTAAAACTTTTTTATTTTTTGTAATTTCAGTTGCCAAAAATCCTACTTTCTTCCTAATCCAAGTATGACAAACAATAACAATAATTGTGGGACACAAGTCACACACGGTTATTTAGTCCCAAACTAGGCAGGACCTGAACTATGGGTACTAGAGAACTGATAAACATACTTAAATAAATACTAAACATCCAGACACAAAGCCAACAGACATGTTCATGCACACAAATGTTGGCCCCGAGCGGGGATCGAACCCGCGACCTCCGACTCAGAAGGCAGGATCACTACCAATTGAGCCAACAGGCCCGTCCCAACTGAGCCAACAGGCCCGTATATTATTGTGCAGTCTAGAAGTTCCTTCTGAAGTTTAACCTTAATTAAAAGGGAACCTAAGCTAAAACTTTTTTTCTTGTAGTAACAAAGTGGCCAAGCCATATACTTTGCCTAAGATGTAGAGTTTGTGAAGTTAGGTCTTGTAGAGTTAAAAGCTTGGCTCTAGATGTGATCTTATAACTTTTTGACAGTGCAAGCCATGTTGTCTCGTCTTGGCAACATTTTACAAAAAATGTTTTCGGTGGGATGATGGGATCTACTTGAGAGTAATAGACAAATCTGTTTTATTTTGGGTTTCAGTATTCCGAGTTTTCAGTTCACTTTTTAAGCTTTTCCTTTTTTTTGGATGGCTGTTCCGCGCGATTGAAGTCCCATTCTAGTGATAAAATTATAGCCCAAAAAAGTAAGCAATCCATTGATTGAAATAATTTCTAAAATCGGTCCAGTAGTTTCGGAGCTTATTCAATACAAATACCTACACAAGGAAAACATAAAATCTTTATCCTCTTTTTGCGGCAACCGCAAGTAAGGAGACCATAATTAAACACCCGGACATAGAGAGTGGTCTATATTGTTGTCCTATTATATTGTGGTTATGAGGATGCTGTAAATAAATATATAATATGTATATTGTACATATCCAAAGCCGAGCTTTTCTTTTACCGTTCAGCATCCCAAATTCCCGTTCCCGTGGGAATACGGGGATAAATGATAGCCTATGTTACTCAGGAATATTGTAGCTTTCGAATGTAGGTTAATGATTTTTTTTAAATCGAACCTGTAATTTTGAGTATTCATTACCAACATACAAAAATAAAAATCTTTCCTCTTTAAAATATTAGTGTAGAAGCACAGAATATGTAACAGTGCTTAGTGGAGGTGTAGACTGAACCTACAGTGTCACAACTCACAGAACACTTCGCGTGCGAATAGGACTCACACTTGGCCGGTCTTTGAAATCTGCATGAAAATTGATTAATATACCTAATTCATGGAAATACCTTATTAGATATACAAATGCCATCAAAAGCAAAACTTGTAAAAAAAACAAGTCTCGCAACTCAGTTCTTCTACCGTGAAAAGTTGTGAGATCCATAATACCAAGTCGGTTAATTTATTCAGTCCGTACTAATGGACTTTATGTCTTAAGTTATTACGTAATTAGCAAACCTAACCACATCTTATAGTGACCATTTCAATATTCAAAAAAACAGAATAAGTATACCATCACAAACATTCGCTTTAGTAACATTCGCTGTAATAAATGTCGAAGTTGTGAATTACAGTCGAAGATATCTGCTTCAAAATTGAGTTGCAAGATACCACTCAAACATGTAATTTTGTAATCCTATACATATGGGATTACAAAGTTACTTATGCAGTTAGTATTGGACCGAAATTGCAAAATATTTGAGTTTTCTTGATTTATACACTAAATTGTATTCAAAATTTTAAGCTTCTACGACTGCTAGAAGATAAGATAAGATATTTATTGTGCATGAATTTAGGTACGGGCCTTAGAGTTTTGATGATCGGTCAGTCAGTGACAAAATTAAGAAACTTATAATTCTTTGACAACTGGTTCAAATTGGATGAAATTTGAAATATACTGTGTTTATACAATGCCAGCTTAGTTACTGAAAATTCGGGCTTCTAGTTTTATCCACAACGAAGTTGTAGGGGGTCGAAAATGGCTTGAATTGCTTCGAGAAAAGGATGGTACGACCGTGCCGCTTTTTTGGTCGACTTGGCGGGGGCACTGCCGTGCCCACAGATATGGGAATACCGTAGCTGATAAATCTGATAATGATATATTACTAATATTTAAGATTACCAGTATTAATTATGTATTTATAGAATATAATGTGTGGGATTGTAGTGAATGGGTGTATTCTTAAGTATTTATAAAAGGAAACGAGGGCTGAACTGTACAATATCTGACGTGGAATTTAGGGGTGGCTGGGGTGGGGAGGGTAGGGGTGGGGTGGGCGACCCACCCCCCAACACCCCCACCTGCCGGAAACGCATAGATTTTTTTAATGAATTTTTCAAAATTTACATGAAGCGGAGTAAAAAATCACGTGACGTGGAATTTCTGCTTCATATTTTTTTTGTAGATAGAAGTCTATAAGAGGGCTTATTTACCAAAATGGCCAAGCGCGGAAATCAATAGTTTTCGAGATATAATTTTTTGAAATTGTAATAAATTAACCTCAAAACTGTAGAAATAGACGCGAGGACATAATGTCAAACTAGTGGAATGTTTAGGTTCAGGTTATTGCACCGGCGATCTTTTTTTACAAGCAGAAGCGATTTTTCACTCCGCTTCATGTCAATTTTGAAAAATTCATTAAATAAAGCGTTTCAGCCGGTGGGGGTGTTGGGGGGTGGGTCCCTATATCTATAAACCTACATCTACACCAATCTGACACTAATAAATTATAAACTACACAGGATACTGATATTCCAAGAAAGAAGAATCTTAATTGGAAAAAATATGGTTTATTAGTTTTTATATTATGTTAATATTATATAGCTAAGTATATATTTAATATACAAAAAATTTTATTTACGTGACGTGATAGGTGGTGAGCCCATCGCCGGACCGGGTCTATTTACACATGCCTCAGAATTAATTCTGAGACCTGCGGGTTTCCTCACGATGTTTTCCTTCACCGTCGAGCTAGTGATAAATATGTACGTAAGTTTTGAAAAACTCATTGGTACATGCCAGGATTCGAACCCGAGCCTCACTGATTTTCGGCCGGCTCTTTAACCGTCCGGGCTATCACTGCTAGTTTCTTGCCCCGCTTCTTCTCCTCAACCATACATGCTGAAGCGGTAGAGTTGAAATGACGTTCAATAAGTGGACTTGTAAGTTCCTATTTAGAATTTTGTCTTTGACTCTGCCTACCCCCTCGGGGATAAAAGGAGTGAGATTATTATTTCTCATTTATGTGATAACTACCTAACTACGTGATAAAAATTTAAAACTTTGTCCAAACAAAACTGTTACTTACTGGTCAAAATACCTCTCATGGTCCGTCATTTCGCTCGGAAAATTGCTCCGTCAAATTTTATTTCTCCCCGAATGTCCTTAAAATGGAGTTAAGAGTCACAGGTAAGAAAATCCAAAAATGTGTGCATCAAAAAATCAATTTACCTAAGTAGTAAGATACTAAGTATTAGTTTTATGCAAATAAATTATTGTTATAGAATTAAGTTTACATCTTGGTAGATTATGTATTGCTAGATGTTTATGACTGTGAGCCTCAACCGGCCAGAGAAGTAGTTCAGCGCTGGGCGTCCGTAGCCCAGCATGCGCTGAGACTACTTCCTTTCGCCGGCTACCTGCTCCAACTTATTAGTGTTTCAGTTCTAAGTAAAATGAACGTAACTTGGTAGTAAGCCAGCCAGTGGCGGACTAAGCCTGTCGGAGGCCCGGGGCGGAAAAACTGAATGAGGCCCCCCGGTCTTAGAACTTTTGGATTTAGAGGCCCCCAGACCCAGGGCGGGCCTCTACTTCTGGGGGGCCTCTAAATTTAGTGTAGCTTTAATCGCATTTGTATCTATGAAGCCTCCAACCAACACCCTTGGCTTGCCTCTTATCCTTGTTTAGGATTGGATTAAGAGAACTTTACGCTAAATTTGGAGACCCATAGGACCAGAGACCCGGCGCGGCGGCGCGGACTGCCCTTTCCGCCCCTACTTTAGTCCGCCAGTGAAGCCAGCAATAAATAAGTTTTTATTATATTATTTATAGTGGTTCTGCGCAGTTTCACCCGCGTAGATCCCGTTCTCGTGGAAATACGGGAATAAAATGTAGTCTATGTTACTCAGGGAACTTCTTAGCTTTCCATTGGTGTAAGAGTTTTTAAAAATCGGCCCAGAAGTTTTTGAGTTTATTCGGAACAAACAAACAAAAACTAATCTTTACTCTTTATAATATTAGTGTAGATGTTGACAAAATGAGACAATATCGCTTTCACTGACAAAAAGTTATAAGATCTCATCTAGAGCTAAGCTTCTAATTCTACGAGACATATCTTCACAAACTCTACATCTTAGGCAAAATATATGGCTTGGCCACTTCGTTACTGCAAGAATAATATAACCTCGATCGATCAACGAATCGATAGACTCCTCCAACCAACCCAATTACTAAGTTCGAAGTACCAGCACAACGTAGACTTAAATGAAATGAATTAAATTTGTTTACTAAACGCAAGACTTGCAGGGCTGCAAACCTTACGATCAGTTTAATTTATTATTATAGATTTTTTTTGTACTATCGTCTATCTTTGACTTTGACTTTACTTATTTGGGGGCCCCTGAAATCCACGGGGCCCTGGGCTAAATCCTAAAAAGCCATAATATGATAGATCCGGCCCTGAATAGACTATTTAAAAGCACTCTGATAACGTCAGACGCCGCTTGCGTCCCATTACCTTCATGGAATCTCCGACATACACATACATTTATTTGTATTTATATAAATATATCGATAGATATGAGTAAGGATAGATATTTTTAAGGTAAAAAATAAGTATACATAAATAAACATTCATCTTATCCAGATTTTTTTGCGTTCCAGACGTCCTAGGCAAAAGCATGAGGGCTCGTTGTAAAGGTCTCGTCAAATAGAAGAGGACTATGCAGAAAAAAAGGACAAGCCCACTAAAAAAAAGATGAAAACCCGTTTTTTATGGTATACAAATGAGAAAAAACAATAGATTAAAGCTTCCCGTGAAAACTAAAAATAAGCAATAGCTTCTAAATGAACGGGCTATAGGATCCTACTGCTTACTAAAACAAAACAATTAAGAATTATTACCAAAAATGTCCTAACCTAACCAAAACCTAACAAATCTAAACCTAACAAGAACAAACATAACAAGCCCAAACCTAAACAGCTCAAACCTAACAAGCCCAACACTAACAAATCTAAACCTAACAATCTCAAACCTAATAAGCCGAAACTTAAACAGCCCAAACCTAACAAATCGTAACCTAACAAATCTAAACCTAAGAATCTCAAACCTAACAAACCTAACAAATCTAAACCTAACAAGCTAAAACCTAACAAATATAAACCTAACAATCTCAAACCTAACAAATTTAAACCTAACAATCTCAAACCTAACAAATCTAAACCTAACAATCTCAAACCTAACAAGCCCAAACCTAAACAGCCCAAACCAAACAAGCCCAAACCTAACAAGCCCAAACCTAAACAGCCCAAACCTAACAAGCCCAAACCTAACAAATCTAAACCTAACTATCTCAAACCTAACAAATCTAAACCTAACAATCTCAAACCTAACAAATCTAAACCTAACAATCTCAAACCTAGCAAGCCCAAACCTAAACAGCCCAAACCTAAAAAGACCAAACCTAACAAGTCTAAACCTAACAATCTCAAACCTAACAAGCCCAAACCTAAAAAGCCCAAACCTTACAAGTCTAAACCTAACAATCTCAAACCCAACAAATCTAAACCTAACTATCTCAAACCTATTAAATCTAAACCTAACAATTTCAAACCTAACAAATCTTAACCTAACAATCTCAAACCTAACAAACCATACAAGCCCAAACCTACTAAATCTAAACCTAACAATCTCAAACCTAACAAGCCCAAACCTAAACGGCCCAAACCTAAGAAGCCTAAACCTAACAAATCTAAACCTAACAATCTCAAACCTAACAAATCTAAACCTAACAATGTCAAACCTAACAAGCCCAAACCTAAACAGTCCAAACCTAACAAGCCCAAACCTAAGGTTAAGATTTTGTTAGGTTTGAGATTGTTAGGTTTAGATTTGTTAGGTTTGAGTTTGTTAGGTTTGAGATTGTTAGGTTTAAATTTGTTAGGTTTGAAATTTTTTTTTTTTTTTTTTTTTTTATACTCTGCTCTCTCCTCTGACGTTATCAGAGACCTTAGAAAGAAAGAAAGAAAGAAATTTTATTTTGCCCAAAATGTGGTACATAAAGATGTTCAGTTATAATAAGTAGTCTCACACATTTCACCAGCAACTGGCATGCAAAAGTAATTTATAGCATGATCTCTATCATACAAAAAGAATATATGTGGGTTACAACGTTCAAAGATTGGTGTGATTCAAATAGTCATCTATAGAGTAAAAGCAATTTTGCAACAACCAACTTTTAAGTTTGTTTTTAAAAACCCTAATCGGCAAAGTCTTAATATCATTACCTAGTTTGTTAAAAATTTTTATGGCCATTGAGTGACAATTTCTACTAAACAAAGTTGTAGTTGCTGTTGGTGGTACCAGCCTATTAGGGTACCTAGTATTAAAACTACATTTTACGATATTTGTTATAAACAATGAAGGGTGACTTTTAACAAAAACACACAGTTCATAAATATAGATGCTAGGAACAGTTAATAGTTTAAGATCCTTGTATAATGGCCTACAAGAAGTAAATCTATCTACATTGCAGATTGCCCGGATACATTGCTTCTGTGCTAAAAGTGCTCGGTTTGCGTGACATGAATTTCCCCAAATAATAATACCATATCTAAGTAAGGAAGCTACATAACCATGGTACGCTTGTATAGCTACGGTTTTGCTACAAACCCTTGCAAGTCGCCACAACGCATATACAAAAGAGTTTATCCTCTTACAGATTTTATTTATATGTTCAGACCATGAGCATTTATCATCTAGAGTAATACCCAAAAACATGGTATGATATGACTCTGTGATAGCCTGACTGGCAAAACCTACATTGAGCTGGTGTTTTTTACCGTTTTTATTTGTAAATTGTATGTATGTTGTTTTATTTATATTTGCGTGAAGGTTATTGTTTGTCAGCCAATTAATTACAATGCAAATGGTTCTATTTATGTCATTATTATATGTCTTTAAGTCTCTACATGGTATTACAACAGAAACGTCGTCAGCAAATAGGGTGCAGTCGTACTTGATAGCATCTGGCAAGTCGTTTATATATAAAAGAAATAGCAGTGGTCCCAAAATGCTTCCCTGAGGTACACCAACTTTATTTATTTCTGTTGATGACTTGTACCGAATAAGTTCCTCATTATGATTTATGTTGGATATTTCAACGTATTGTTTTCTGTTAGAGAGATAGCTAGTAAGCCAATCGTTAGCTTTGCCTCTTATACCGTACTGATTACATTTATTTAGAAGGATTTTATGTGAGACATAATCAAACGCTTTACTCATATCGAAAAAGACTGTCGTAACTGCCTTTCTTTTATCCAAAAACTCTAATATTTTATTTACCAGAAGAAAAGCAGCTAAAGATGTGGATTTTCCCTTTTGAAAACCATTTTGTTCGGATTTAATAATTTTAAATTTATTAAGAAATTGTGTCACACGTCCAAACATTGCTTTTTCAAAAATCTTCGATATGACGGGTATTATCGATACTGGGCGATAATTTTCAACACAATCCTTACTACCTTTTTTATGTATAGGCTTAACAATAGATATTTTTAAAGAATCCGGAAAATATCCACTGGTAAATGACAGATTAATTAAATAACTCAGTATAGGTGCTATTTCGGTTTTACAGGCTTTTAATATCTTGGTTTTGTCGCATTTAAAGAATTCATAATTTTGATTATCTCATAGTCATCTGTCGGTAATAAGAAGATACTAGCAGAATTTAAATTTATAGTCTCTGTAATGTCAATATTTTGAGTCATACTAGCGTTGGAATTTGTAATTTTTATATAATAATGATTAAAATGATTTGCAATGTCAATGGGATTTTTGATAACATTATTATTAATTACTAAACTATCAATATTCGATGTCAATGGATTATAATTAGATGTCTTATTTTTTATCACGTTCCATGCAGCTTTACAAACGTTTTTTGATTTCATTATAAAGTTAGAGTTAACAATTTTTTGGGATTGGTATATGCATGATTGGTATATGCATTTTTTAAAAAGTTTTGCATATTTCTGATATTTCAATTTAGTGTCACTATTTGAATTCCTATAATACTTGAACCGCAAATTCCTCTTCGTGATTGACGACTTTTTGATTCCTCTCGTTAACCATCTTACCGTTCTTATTTTTTGCGTCAACTTTATTTTCCTAATAGGGAAACATAAATTGTAGAAAAGTTTAAATGTCTCATAAAAATTCTTAAATGCAGTTTCCATATCGTTCTCTGCATATACGTCGTCCCATGATAAACTGCCTAGATATCTTCGAAATTTTTCAACATGCTCTAAATCATAGTCACGTTTTGATTGATACCAGAATTTTAGAGGGCGAGTTTTTTTTGATATTGGAAATGTAATTGTTTGTGCATACTCATGATCAGATAAACCTAATTTATGTGTTTCGCCATGTATTTCAGATTCTGATATATTGCTGAGTATTTGATCCAAGCAGGCCAGTTTTCGAGTAGGGCTCAGTATTACAGCTTATTATTACGTTTTTTCCTTTCATACTAGTTTTCGCATTAATTCCTCTCGTACTTTCATTCCGCATACTGTTTCTTTCTTGCATCCGTCTTATCTTTCTTTCTGCTTCTACTAACTCTTTCTATCTAGTTTTCCTTCATCCTTTCCTAATGCTATTTTTCTTACTTTATCAATTGTTTTATCTTTATCATTATACACGAGGGGTTGGGGGTACTTTTATTCAGTCTTACTTTATTTCTTTATATAAATAAGTTACATATTTGACAGTAGTTACAAAAAAAAATAGATATCTTGGTTACATTATTTTCTTAATTCTAGTATACTATGGTATTACATTTGGGTAAATTACAATTTTGATTACTATATAATATAATATTATGTACATTGCTCGTATTTTATTCTTATTCCTAACATTATAAAATTACAATTTTTATATATTAAAAATATTTTCATACGGTCTGGTTATGTACATCGAGTTTTTTCTAACTTTTATTAAAATTTCCTGTTATTATTAATAAGTTGTTATTATAGATTTATTTGATTGTATAATGGTAAACATTTCAACAGCATCGCCATCATTGGTTCTCCAAGGAAACAAACATTTGCTAGTAGGTGTAAAATTTTTGTGTGTATGCGTTTTGTTTATTATAGTATAATTTATATTTAGGATTTTGTTATATACATTTCTATATATACTCACGATATATCTTGTATATGCTGGGAAAGGGATATTGATGTACCATTTTTCTTGATGTTGGTTTTACCCCTGGGGAGCCAAAAAACTAATCTTTACTCTTTATAATATTAGTGTAGATGTTGACAAAATGAGACAATATCGCTTTCACTGACAAAAAGTTATAAGATCTCATCTAGAGCTAAGCTTCTAATTCTACGAGACATATCTTCACAAACTCTACATCTTAGGCAAAATATATGGCTTGGCCACTTCGTTACTGCAAGAATAATATAACCTCGATCGATCAACGAATCGATAGACTCCTCCAACCAACCCAATTACTAAGTTCGAAGTACCAGCACAACGTAGACTTAAATGAAATGAATTAAATTTGTTTACTAAACGCAAGACTTGCAGGGCTGCAAACCTTACGATCAGTTTAATTTATTATTATAGATTTTTTTTGTACTATCGTCTATCTTTGACTTTGACTTTACTTATTTGGGGGCCCCTGAAATCCACGGGGCCCTGGGCTAAATCCTAAAAAGCCATAATATGATAGATCCGGCCCTGAATAGACTATTTAGAAGCACTCTGATAACGTCAGACGCCGCTTGCGTCCCATTACCTTCATGGAATCTCCGACATACACATACATTTATTTGTATTTATATAAATATATCGATAGATATGAGTAAGGATAGATATTTTTAAGGTAAAAAATAAGTATACATAAATAAATATTCATCTTATCCAGATTTTTTTGCGTTCCAGACGTCCTAGGCAAAAGCATGAGGGCTCGTTGTAAAGGTCTCGTCAAATAGAAGAGGACTATGCAGAAAAAAAGGACAAGCCCACTAAAAAAAAGATGAAAACCCGTTTTTTATGGTATACAAACGGTATGGTATACATATGGTTTGGGCTTGTTAGGTTTGGGCTGTTTAGGTTTGGGCTTGTTAGGTTTTGGCTTGTTAGGTTTGAGATTGTTAGGTTTGAGATTGTTAGGTTTAGATTTGTTAGGTTTGAGATAGTTAGGTTTAGATTTGTTGGGTTTGAGATTGTTAGGTTTAGATTTGTTAGGTTTGAGATTGTTAGGTTTAGATTTGTTAGGTTTGAGATAGTTAGGTTTAGATTTGTTAGGTTTGGGCTTGTTTGGTTTGGGCTGTTTAGGTTTGGGCTTGTTAGGTTTGAGATTGTTAGGTTTAGATTTGTTAGGTTTGAGATTGTTAGGTTTAAATTTGTTAGGTTTGAGATTGTTAGGTTTAGATTTGTTAGGTTTTAGCTTGTTAGGTTTAGATTTGTTAGGTTTGTTAGGTTTGAGATTCTTAGGTTTAGATTTGTTAGGTTACGATTTGTTAGGTTTGGGCTGTTTAAGTTTCGGCTTATTAGGTTTGAGATTGTTAGGTTTAGATTTGTTAGTGTTGGGCTTGTTAGGTTAGGTTAGGTTAGGTTAGGTTAGGTTAGGTTAGGTTAGGTTAGGTTAGGTTTAGATTTGTTAGGTTTTGGTTAGGTTAGGACATTTTTGGTAATAATTCTTAATTGTTTTGTTTTAGTAAGCAGTAGGATCCTATAGCCCGTTCATTTAGAAGCTATTGCTTATTTTTAGTTTTCACGGGAAGCTTTAATCTATTGTTTTTTCTCATTTGTATACCATAAAAAACGGGTTTTCATCTTTTTTTTAGTGGGCTTGTCCTTTTTTTCTGCATAGTCCTCTTCTATTTGACGAGACCTTTACAACGAGCCCTCATGCTTTTGCCTAGGACGTCTGGAACGCAAAAAAATCTGGATAAGATGAATATTTATTTATGTATACTTATTTTTTACCTTAAAAATATCTATCCTTACTCATATCTATCGATATATTTATATAAATACAAATAAATGTATGTGTATGTCGGAGATTCCATGAAGGTAATGGGTTCAAAGTCAAAGATAGACGATAGTACAAAAAAAATCTATAATAATAAATTAAACTGATCGTAAGGTTTGCAGCCCTGCAAGTCTTGCGTTTAGTAAACAAATTTAATTCATTTCATTTAAGTCTACGTTGTGCTGGTACTTCGAACTTAGTAATTGGGTTGGTTGGAGGAGTCTATCGATTCGTTGATCGATCGAGGTTATATTATTCTTGCAGTAACGAAGTGGCCAAGCCATATATTTTGCCTAAGATGTAGAGTTTGTGAAGATATGTCTCGTAGAATTAGAAGCTTAGCTCTAGATGAGATCTTATAACTTTTTGTCAGTGAAAGCGATATTGTCTCATTTTGTCAACATCTACACTAATATTATAAAGAGTAAAGATTAGTTTTTTGGCTCCCCAGGGGTAAAACCAACATCAAGAAAAATGGTA
The DNA here is from genome assembly GCA_963855545.1 of Ethmia dodecea. Lineage (NCBI taxonomy): Eukaryota > Metazoa > Arthropoda > Insecta > Lepidoptera > Depressariidae > Ethmia > Ethmia dodecea. The sequence continues at coordinate 41,708 of OY979463.1, read as the reverse complement.
CATCAATATCCCTTTCCCAGCATATACAAGATATATCGTGAGTATATATAGAAATGTATATAACAAAATCCTAAATATAAATTATACTATAATAAACAAAACGCATACACACAAAAATTTTACACCTACTAGCAAATGTTTGTTTCCTTGGAGAACCAATGATGGCGATGCTGTTGAAATGTTTACCATTATACAATCAAATAAATCTATAATAACAACTTATTAATAATAACAGGAAATTTTAATAAAAGTTAGAAAAAACTCGATGTACATAACCAGACCGTATGAAAATATTTTTAATATATAAAAATTGTAATTTTATAATGTTAGGAATAAGAATAAAATACGAGCAATGTACATAATATTATATTATATAGTAATCAAAATTGTAATTTACCCAAATGTAATACCATAGTATACTAGAATTAAGAAAATAATGTAACCAAGATATCTATTTTTTTTTGTAACTACTGTCAAATATGTAACTTATTTATATAAAGAAATAAAGTAAGACTGAATAAAAGTACCCCCAACCCCTCGTGTATAATGATAAAGATAAAACAATTGATAAAGTAAGAAAAATAGCATTAGGAAAGGATGAAGGAAAACTAGATAGAAAGAGTTAGTAGAAGCAGAAAGAAAGATAAGACGGATGCAAGAAAGAAACAGTATGCGGAATGAAAGTACGAGAGGAATTAATGCGAAAACTAGTATGAAAGGAAAAAACGTAATAATAAGGTCTCTGATAACGTCAGAGGAGAGAGCAGAGTATAAAAAAAAAAAAAAAAATTTCAAACCTAACAAATTTAAACCTAACAATCTCAAACCTAACAAACTCAAACCTAACAAATCTAAACCTAACAATCTCAAACCTAACAAAATCTTAACCTTAGGTTTGGGCTTGTTAGGTTTGGACTGTTTAGGTTTGGGCTTGTTAGGTTTGACATTGTTAGGTTTAGATTTGTTAGGTTTGAGATTGTTAGGTTTAGATTTGTTAGGTTTAGGCTTCTTAGGTTTGGGCCGTTTAGGTTTGGGCTTGTTAGGTTTGAGATTGTTAGGTTTAGATTTAGTAGGTTTGGGCTTGTATGGTTTGTTAGGTTTGAGATTGTTAGGTTAAGATTTGTTAGGTTTGAAATTGTTAGGTTTAGATTTAATAGGTTTGAGATAGTTAGGTTTAGATTTGTTGGGTTTGAGATTGTTAGGTTTAGACTTGTAAGGTTTGGGCTTTTTAGGTTTGGGCTTGTTAGGTTTGAGATTGTTAGGTTTAGACTTGTTAGGTTTGGTCTTTTTAGGTTTGGGCTGTTTAGGTTTGGGCTTGCTAGGTTTGAGATTGTTAGGTTTAGATTTGTTAGGTTTGAGATTGTTAGGTTTAGATTTGTTAGGTTTGAGATAGTTAGGTTTAGATTTGTTAGGTTTGGGCTTGTTAGGTTTGGGCTGTTTAGGTTTGGGCTTGTTAGGTTTTGGCTTGTTAGGTTAGGTTAGGTTAGGTTAGGTTAGGTTAGGTTAGGTTAGGTTAGGTTAGGTTAGGTTAGGTTAGGTTAGGTTAGGTTAGGTTAGGTTAGGTTAGGTTAGGTTAGGTTAGGTTAGGTTAGGTTAGGTTAGGTTAGGTTAGGTTAGGTTAGGTTAGGTTAGGTTAGGTTAGGTTAGGTTAGGTTAGGTTAGGTTAGGTTAGGTTAGGTTAGGTTAGGTTAGGTTAGGTTAGGTTAGGTTAGGTTAGGTTAGGTTAGGTTAGGTTAGGTTAGGTTAGGTTAGGTTAGGTTAGGTTAGGTTAGGTTAGGTTAGGTTAGGTTAGGTTAGGTTAGGTTAGGTTAGGTTTTTTTTTTTTTTTTTTTTTTTTTTTATTTAACCTGCTCTCTCCTCTGACGTAATCAGAGTCCTTGTTAATACTTTGTTTCCTTTCATACCAGTTCTCGCTTGTATACCTCTCGTACTTTCATTCTACATACTATTTCTTTCTTGCATCCGTCTTATCTTTCTCTCTGCTTCTACTGAGTTTCCTAGTGTCCGTTTTCCTTCAACCTTCCTATTTCTATACTATACTATTTATACTTTGACACTTTGTTTAACTTACATTTTTCTTTTTCTACTACTCAAGGAGGGGTTGGGGTTTATTAAATATACATAAATTTTATTCCATTTTGTAGCTGTTACATTACGTCTTAATTTCAATCTAGTCTTACTTATTTAATTTCACATTATGGGCTTATTCTATCATACATATAAAATTCCAGTTTTTATACATACAATATTATTTACATTTCCTTTTTTATTATTTATTTCAGTTTTACATTTGCAGTCGTTCTTATATTAAATTTTACTATGCTACAAGTCGTACACTTCTATCTCCTTAAAATATTTCTTTATTATCTAGCGCATAAACAATGTTCAAGCTAACTATTCTTATGTTATCCACGGAAAGACGTATACACTTGGTATTTGAACTATTACATTTCGACTATTGTGTTATGATACTTAGGTTACTATGGTTTGTTTATCCAATTCTACCGAAACTTTAAATACATTTTCTCTCTGTATATATTCATTATATACATATTTTGTGTATTACTGGTAGCGTTTGGTTTTTATTTTCTCTGGGTAAAAATGGTGCGGTTTTCACACAAAACAAGACCATTTTAGCGTGTAGTATTTGGGAAGGTCCGTGCAAGCACTGTGTGACCGTCACGTCAACAGTACGCAACGCGCGCACGTGCTATATTGTCCCATTTCTTACGAATGGGACAATCTGCACTAAACGCATTGTGTACTGTTTCGCTGTATTTTGCGGCTTGACAGTTTATGCAGGTTGGCGGTGTGCCGGCCTGCATCCCGTCGCATTGAGCTCGCAAGTGTGGTCCTCCACAGTGGCTACACTTCTCTGTGCTTTGTGTGCAGTACTTCTTTCCGTGGCCATACCCTAGGCATATGGTGCACTGCACAAGCGGCGACTGGTCTTCGACTCGGACGTTTTGCATGTCGATCCGGACTTTCCCCTTGTGCAGCATCCTTGCCCAGATTTCGGGGGAGACGGAGAGTACGATGTGGGTCATCTGTGGGTTGCGCGTGCGCCTCCTATACTTCACGCTCATATTCTGCTGCTCCAGGTCGAGGTCACGAAGGACGTCCCCGTTCTGTACGCCTATGGCACCGATGATCTCTTCATCGCTGTGGCAGGCCAGAACGTCTCTTAGGATGAGAAGTGGGTCCTTGTTCTTCATATCCTCGACGCGGAGCACCTCTTTTGCCATCTCCAGTCTTTCTTTCACCTTCCGTCGCGCTTCAACGCTCCCACAACTAAGGACTACTTTTTGGTCCTTAGTTTTTCTAACTCTGTCCACTTCGATCCCTCCATCCTTGGCCATAACGACCTTCCTAACCTTCTCCAGTACTTGTTCCCCGGTGTCCGTTTCATTCACGGATGTCACCACCACGGAGTGCAGCGTAGTCCTACCTGCCTTACTCCCTGTTGGGCGGCCGGATGCTATGGTCGCATACGTGGGCTTGGGCTCGCTGCACTGGTTCCGTGTGATGGCATCCCTTATTTCTTCCATCCTTTCACTATTCTCCTTCCACAACTTTTCAGTCTTCTCCTTGCTTTCCTTTAACATTTTCTCTATCCTCTCAAACCTTTTCTCGCAATCATCACCTTTTTCTAGTCTTCCTTCATTCATCTTTTCCATTTCTTCGTTCATCCTTCCAATCGTCGCCTCAAGCTCTCCAATCTTCTCCAGGTTCATTTTCTCATTCTTTTCCTGCTCCTTGATCTTCACGTCCATACTCTCTATTTGGTCAATTAACGTGTTTTCATTTGTTCTAAACTGCTCTTGTTGCTTGTATAACTCGTCTATTAACTTCGCTTGAGCTTCTATTTCGTCCCTCATTTCGTGTGTTATTAATTCTATTTCACTGTCTTGCACATATTCCTTGTACGCTTCATAGTCTTTCTTGGTTTCCTTTAATTCCTTCTCCAGTCTCTCTATCTCTTCCTTGTACTTGCATACATCCCTTTCATTACCTTCTTTCTTTCCTCCTTCTTTCATTATCCCTTTACTTACTTCCTCAGACTCTTTGACCAGCTGGTAGAGGTGGTTGATAGCCTTGGTCACGCCCTCCTTGATTTCGGTCTTAAGATTCCGTGAATCCCCCAGGTACTTTTTTGCCGACATCAGGGAGCGTTTTGCCTCCTGCAGTCGAGTCGGCTTTGCGGGACTCACGTTGGAGGGGCCAGCCCTCTCTGTCTCTTCAATGGGATCCTTTCTATTCGGCGGTACGGGGGTGCGTACCGTGGCCATTTTGGTCTGAGGGGTTGGTGTGTGGTCGGGTGTAAAGGGCCCGACACGTCGGTAATTAAATAGAGAGCAAGTAGTCAATGATAAGAAATAAAATAATTAACGTAAATTGAAAAAAAAAATAAAATAAAATAAAAATAAAATGTCAAAATTTTTTAACCTAAGGCCTATGCTAGAGGTCACAGTCAATAAATCAGGTAAATATGTGAGTGGGTGCTGTGACGTCGGTGTGTGAGAGGGTGCCTTAGCGTGCGCGACCTGCTTGTGTAATGCAAGCAGGCGTCAATTTGTAGCCCGGCGGTATGAGGACGACTCTACCTATGTAGAGCCTTGCCCTATCGCCGGACCCACGCCAGCAGCGTGCCAACGTCACGCAGTCTCACTCAAACAAACAGTCAGGACAACAAGTAAAATTTTTAGCCTAAGCTCTACCAACTCTAGTGTGGTCAAACAATATATGTGTAGCCTATATTAGGCTACCGTGTCTAATAAGACAAAATAAATTAAAATACAATTTAAATAAAAATTTGTTACTTAAGCTTAAGCTCTATATATAGAGCCTGTCTATATATTGCTATTTAGGCCCTAGGTAGGCACACGTAATTGTACAATAAAATTTTAAAATATAAAAATAAATTGTCCAAAACTCTACAATGGCTCTATGTAGAGTCTGGAAGGTCTTGGCGAGAAAGAGTGGGCTCTGCCCTGTCCCTCGGTCAAAACCACGTTCTCCTGCGACCTCCGGGAGCCGAGATATACGCGTTTGAAACTTTTCAAGATGGCGGCCAAGATGGCGGCCAAAAGTTCAAACACGTATATCTCCCCAACCAATGATCGTAGGAGCCAGTGAGAGGGCTCCCCGTTATCGCCCTGACTTACTCGAGGTGATCCCGCCCTCAACTCTACCTGGTAGAGTTGGACCTCGAAACCGTCTCTTGTCTCGTGGGCAGGGTAGAGGACCCTTGCCCTATGTCAGCAAAAGAAGCCCCGACCCTCTACGACGACCTGGGACGAAGTTACAGCGGTTTTAAACAAAACAAGATGGCGGACCAAGATGGCGCCGCCAACTTTAAACCGCTGTAACTCCGTAACCGTTCGTCGCAGGGCACCGTGCGAGGGCTCGTTTTTCTGCCCTTACCGAGCGCTATTCGCTGCTGGTGTCGGCTCTATTAGCTAGAGTCCGAATATCAAATTTTGGACTCTATGTAGAGTTGGTCCCCAATTTGGATGCCGAAACCGATGCACTACAATTTTGATCCCCCCCGTCCAAAAGATATTCAATAATTAAAAATTTTGATGCCAACTTTTTATTTTCTCTACATAGAGTCTGGGGCTCTATGGGAGAGTTGTAGCCCTTTGAAAAATAATAATTTTGAAGAAAACCCCGTTAAATTTGGCCCACCCCGTCCAAAGTTATCGAATTAAAACGAAAACTGTAATTTTCCCGCGACGTAATTTGAAACCGAAAATGACCCCCCCGAATTTTGATTCTAAAATTTTGGAAAAATTTCAGTAAATGGAATTTGCCGAAAAAATATGTTAACTGGTCGAATTTTTAAAATCCGACCCCCCAGTCCAGAGCTACAACCCCCCAAAGTTGTTAAATTTCCGAGATCGAGACGGTTTGTTTACAAATCTATAACTTAATAAATAACACAATATAGCGACTAAAAATCTGAAGATTGGCACTTGGCAAGTTAAAAGACTAAATTTTTTGTTTGTAAAATAAAATTTTGAAAAACTAGAAAAACAAAGGGAGTTATGGTTATATTAAAAATAGTATATTATGAGTCCAAAAAATTTTCCAGGAATCTTTAAAATTCTGTAACTCGGCTTGTACCTCTTCGATTTGGATGACCAAGGTGTCAATCTTCTTCCCCCGGCTCCCTCCAGCGCCCTGCACCCTCAGCCAGGCTCCAGGTCAGCTGGATCCAAGACCTCGTGGCCACGTGGTTTCCAGTTATACAAATTTCCTGGGCTGGATTTCCACCGAAAAGGTCTGGAAATTCGGTGGATTGTGGCGGCCACGAGGGCGGTCTGCTTTTTCACCAAAAAGTGGGGGGTCAGGCGACTGGGAGGGATTGGCGAGCACTTTAGTCAAATTTTGGGGTTAGACTCACTGTTTTCCCGGTTATACAAGTTTACTGGCGTCAGTTTTCACCGGAAAAATCTGCAATTTTCCAGGATTGTGGGGGCCACCGAGGCGGTTTGCTTTTCCCCCAAAAAATGGGGGGTCAAAGCGACTCAGCGAGAGCCGCACGCACTTCTGTCCAAAAGTTGAGGTAAGGATCACTTTTCACCTCACTTTCACTATGAAACTTGCACCGATTTGAAAAATTTTTTCACCCGCGTGATGGGTGCACTGAACCGCACAATTTGAGACTTTCAGCGGGAAAATCGGAGCACTTTTTTCCACAACTTGGATTTTTAGAGCGCGGAGCGAGTTAGAATTGCTGCGTTCGCTGCGGGGGGCTGCGCGCTACTGGTTAGGTTAGGTTAGGTTAGGTTAGGTTAGGTTAGGTTAGGTTAGGTTAGGTTAGGTTAGGTTAGGTTAGGTTAGGTTAGGTTAGGTTAGGTTAGGTTAGGTTAGGTTAGGTTAGGTTAGGTTAGGTTAGGTTGGGGTGCAAGGTAGTCGCCTCCTCGCGGCGCACCCCGGGAAACGGGGCTGGCGAATGGACACAGGGTTGCTGTGTCCGTTCGCCAGTCGCGGCTAAGACTACCACAGGGGTCTCTCCGCGTGTCCCTCTGATTAGCAGAGGGCACAGTGGAGAGGCAGGTTAGGCCTTGTCGCGAAGGCGCGCGTGGTGTTCCCACGCGCCTTTGGAGCGTCCGGGACAGGGATCACTCCCCCGTCCCGCAGAGGAGGGCCTACCGCGCAGTTGTTGTGGTAGGCGGCCGCCGACGTGGCTGCGGAAGTAATGCCTCGGCCTCCCCGTGGTCACGTCCCTATGGCGTAGCGGAGGAACACAGTGGGGTTTTAGCCGGTAGGAGTCCGGCATAACCACACCATCCCCCCGGTGGTGTGTGTATCCGATGAAGGATTTCCCCACTTAAAAAAAAAAAAAAAAAAAAAAAAAAAAAAAAAAAGGTTAGGTTAGGTTAGGTTAGGTTAGGTTAGGTTAGGTTAGGTTAGGTTAGGTTAGGTTAGGTTAGGTTAGGTTAGGTTAGGTTAGGTTAGGTTAGGTTAGGGGTGCATTGGTAGTCGCCTCCTCGTGGCGCACCCTGGGCAACGGGACTGGCGAATCGACACAGGGTTTCTGTGTCCATTCCCCAGTCGCGGCTAAGACTACCACAGGCGTCTCTCCGCGTGTCCCTCTGATTAGCAGAGGGCACAGTGGAGAGGCAGGGGCGGGCTCGGTGTGCACTTACACTGCCTCCGAGCAGGCCAGGGGGAGTTCTTCTCCCGGCCACCGTCGGTATACCGCAATCCCGCTTCCGGAGCGTCGTGGTCACGTCTCGCGGCTTCGGTTGGGATCGGGGGTCTTGGCTTAATCGCCCGGACCGCGAGGAAGGACACCTCTATAAAAAACCACTCAAGTTTCGGCGTTGGGGCAACGTGGCGTCGAATGCCCTCGGCGGTGTCATCATCTCCGAGGGATGGTGGAGAGTCTATTCCACCACCAAGCGGCCAAAACGGGGAGGATTCCCGCCCTCCTTCGATGTGTTAGGGTTATCCGGGTACAGGGGGCTCTGCTCGGATGGACCACTTTTTTCCCCCATACTCGTGGGATCAAAAATGGAAGAAAAATTTGTCAATTTAAATACCATCTTTACAAGGGCGACACCAAATAAAAGTTTGGTTATTACAAATAGCGCTCGCAAAAAAGGAGTTGGAGAGGAAGAAGGATCGGACGGTCGGAAGGGAAACATTGCCTCTTCCTCCTCCAGCTCCACGGATATTTCAGGGAGGGTAATTGAACCCGCGGTAGTCAGTGTGTCGTCGGACTCCGGCGACACACTGGAGACTGTGAGGTCAGGACAATCTGCGCAGTCGTCCCCGGCTCCTGGTACCATGACCAGGAGTCGAGAACGGCTGTGGATGAAAAACCGAGGTATCGACTCGGGAGGGAGAGAAGAATTTTTCTCCCCCTCCAGAGTGGATACTTCAAATCTATCGGGCCGGGAGGAGTTTTTCTCTGCTACGCCCACAGACAGAGGGTCCGGAGACTCAGCCCCATCTTCTCCCGGTGCAGAAGATGGGGATCTGAGGAAAGCGCTGCCACTAACGCTACCAGTAGCGCGGGTGCTACTCACCCGGACGGACACGGAGGTGGAATCTGGGGCGTCAATGGATGACGCCCCATCCAACGTACCGCTGTCGCCTCCGGCACCTGGTAGGGTGTCCGAGAGTCGGAAGCGACAGCGATGCGGTGCAAATGAGCCGGACCGCTCCAGCAGCGACTCTGGCTCCGAGACGTCAGCAAGGCCCAAATCATCTGGGCCCTCTAAAAGAGGACGGGGCCGGCCGCCAACCACGGCAAAGTACGTGGGGCTGGCCCAAGCAAAGGCGGAGCTCTTAGCGCTCAAGCGCGAGGAGCTCCGTCTCCAAGCGGAGGAGGACGTAGCTGGTTTGTCTCGACAGGCAAACCAGAAGAGGGTGACGCGCCTGTCTAAAGCACCGGCAACTAGCGACGCTGAGGACACCGGCACTGTCGAGGCCCTGAATCAACAGGTGCTCGACAGTGTGGATGTCATTTACAGCGTCGCTAGTAAATCGAAAAACCTGAAGGGCACCTTTCAAGGTGCCCTGAAGAGGGCAGCGGCTGCGATAACAGAGGCGGTGGCAGAGCTGCGCACCCGAACCACATCGGATGAGACGGCAAGGCTCCAGGCCGACAATGCTCGCCTAAAAGCCGAAATGGCGGAACTCCGCAAGGAGATGGGCGAGCTGAGGGTCAGCCTGGAGCGGGCTCTGCAGCGTGGTGTGGCGGATGAGGCTAGGGAACAGCCATCTTCCCTCCTTTTGCCACCCTCAGTAACGCAGGGACTTCAGCCCGAAGATTTCGCGCGCTCAATATTGTCCCAAGCCGGGGCAATGATGAGCGCGAGGCTGGAGTCCCTCGAGGAGCGACTCCTCCCGGCCAAGCGGGTTCGCCCGCCACTGGCTGGAGATAAGGGCGAAAGGGCAGCCGATCCTAATCTGGGAAAAGTGCCGGCTACTCCTGCAATTCCCCCAGCCCCAGCCCAGGTAGGAGCTGCTACCGGAAAAGGGGCTAAGAAGAAAAAGGGGGTAAAGGCAGGAAATCCCCCTTCAGCCACTGCCCCAAAACAGGCTCCCCGTGAGCCCCGGCCACTGCCACCAGTACCTCCGTCTATGGAAGAGGGCTGGTCAAAGGTGGTCAAAAAGGGCAAAAAGAAGGGTGGCCCTACCGCAAAGGCCAACCCAGCAGCTGCCAAGCCCCCCCCGCAGGCTAAAACACCTGGCCAAGGGGAGGGGGCAAAAAAGAAGAGAAAGGCCCGGAAAAAGCGTCCCCTCCGCTCGACGGCCGTCGTCCTCACGCTCCAGCCCGGAGCGGAGGACAGGGGCCTCACATATAAGTCGGTGATCGAGGATGCCAAGTCCAAAATCAGCTTGGAAGGACTTGGCATCCCGGGTGTGAGGTTCCGGAAGGCCGTCACTGGAGGGGCCGTGCTGGAGGTCCCCGGGGCCACGAGCGGCGACAAGGCGAACTCCCTCGCTGCAAAGCTGAGGGAGGTACTAAGCGAGGCCGACGTCCGCGTGACCAGACCGGTGAAATGCGCAGAATTGCGTATTTCCGGTCTGGATGACTCGGCCTCGGCGGAAGAGGTCGCCGCTGCAGTGGCGAAGCGCGGGGGGTGTGCGGTAGACGAGGTCAAAGTTGGCCAACTCTACTACACACCCCACGCGCAGTGGTCCGTTTGGGTCCGCTGCCCTGTGGCAGCGGCCCAAAAGGTGGCTGAGGGTCGGCTCCTGGTGGGCTGGACGTCCGCCCAGGTGAAACGCCTGGAGAGCCGACCCATGAGGTGCTATCGATGCCTGGCGGCTGGGCACGTCAGGCAGCAATGCACCTCAGAGATTGACCGCAGCGACGACTGCTATCGCTGCGGTCAATCCGGCCACAAGGCCAGAGGGTGCTCGGCCGCTCCCCACTGCGCGCTCTGCGCAGCAGTGGGCAAGCCAGCCGGGCACAGCGCAGGGAGCAAGGGGTGCGCGTGGGCCAAAGCCCCGAAACGTGCACCATGGAAGGCGGCCGCAAGGACCCCGGCCGCCAATGCTCCTGCGGCTCTGGCCGCACCGAGGGGGGATCCGATGGTTACGTCATGATCAAGACGAACCATCGGATCCTCCAGGCGAATATCAACCACTGCGCCGGTGCTCAGGATCTCCTCCTGCAATCCATGGCGCAGTGGTTGATAGACGTCGCGGTGGTCGCTGAGCCGTACTTCGTCCCTCCCAGGGATAACTGGGTAGAGGACCAAGACGGCTTGGTGGCCATCATAACAGCGTCAGGGGCAGAAGGCATACTGCCCCCTCCCACCTTAGCGAGGGGCCGAGGGTACGTGGCGATCCGCTGGAGAGAAATTGTCCTAATCGGGGCATATTTCTCTCCCAACCGAAGTCTCGCCGAGTTCGAAGCGTTCCTGGACCGGGTAGGGGCCCTCATTGGGCAGACTCTACCCTGTCCGGCGCTCCTCGTGGGCGACCTCAATGCCAAGAGCACGGCTTGGGGTTGTCCCGCGACGGATGCACGCGGCGAGACGTTAGCGGAGTGGGCGACGATGACCGGCCTCACGGTTCTGAACCGGGGGTCGGTCAACACGTGCGTGCGTTGGCAGGGGGGGTCCATTGTGGACGTTTCGTTCACAACCCCTGCCTTAGCACGCCGTGTCCGGGACTGGAAGGTTATGGGGGATGTGGAGACAATGTCGGACCATTTGTATATACGGTTCGACATTGTCTCCGCATCCCAAGCCCCGGACACGCATCGTCGTCCCAGCGGCCACGCTTCGGCTTCCCCCAGATGGGCCTTGAAAAGCCTAGATCGTGATGCAGTGGAATTGGCTTCCATAGTCCAGGCCTGGAGTAACACCCCTTCCAGGCCTGTGGAGGTCGAGGAGGAGGTAACTTGGTTCCGGGGCGCCGTGTCGCAAGTCTGCGACGCGGGCATGTCTCGGGCCAAGCCTCGACCTCCTAGGCGTCAGGTGTACTGGTGGTCTCAGGGGATCGCTGATCAGCGGTCCCTCTGCGTGGAGTTGAGACGCCAGTACACCCACTACCGCCGTAGGCGTGTACGTGACGCCGACGTGGAAGCACAGCTGCTTGGGGCCTATCGAGAGGCTACCAAGGCCCTGCAGCTGTCCATCTGCATCGCGAAGGCTAGTGCCAGAGCGGAGCTCCTCGAGACTCTGACCCATGATCCGTGGGGAAGGCCGTACCGTGCGGTCAGGGGCAAACTTCGCCCCTGGGCCCCCCCACTCACGGAGAGTCTCGAGCCTCGACTGCTGGGGAATGTTGTTTCGACCCTGTTTCCACACAGGGCGGAACAACAACCCCCAGCGATGGCGCCCCCACGACACCCTGTCGTGGATGCGAGCGCGGAAGTTGAGGTGCCTCCGGTGACGGAGGCAGAGCTAGACGCGGCTGTGTTGAGGCTGAAAGCCAAAAACACAGCTCCGGGACCAGACGGGATCCCGGGACGCGTCCTGGCTCTGGCACTCAAGGCCCTGGGGGAGAGATTCCGCGGACTACTGGACGCCTGTCTTCAGTCCGGCCGGTTCCCTTCCGTTTGGAAGACCGGTCGGCTCGTTCTTCTGCGGAAGGACGGGCGTCCCGCGGAATCTCCCTCGGCCTACCGTCCGATCGTGTTACTCGACGAGGCCGATAAGTTGTTCGAGCGGGTCATCGCCGGACGGCTTATCGTGCACCTCCGAGAGGTAGGTCCCGACTTGTCCGAACATCAGTTCGGATTCCGAGGGGGCAGGTCGACCGTTGACGCGGTCCTCCGCGTCAAGGCCCTCTCGGATGAGGCGGTCGCCCGGGGTGGGGTGCTGTTGGCGGTGTCTCTCGATATCGCCAACGCGTTCAATACCCTTCCCTGGGCCTGCATTAGGGAGGCACTGAAGTACCATGACGTGCCTCTCTATCTACGCCAAATAGTCGGGGCCTACCTCTCGGAGCGATACGTCGAGTATCCGGTTCGGGACGGTAGGCAATTAAGGTGGGAGACGACGTGCGGTGTTCCACAGGGCTCGGTCCTCGGGCCGCTCCTGTGGAACATCGGGTACGACTGGGTGCTGCGGGGGGAGCTCCTCCCGGGATCAAACGTGACCTGTTATGCGGACGACACGCTGGTCACGTCCCGGGGGACCTCGTACCGGGAAGCAGCCCGCCTCGCCACTGTGACGGTAGCACAGGTGGTGAGGTGGATCCGGTCGTTGGGACTCGAGGTGGCGTTGCCCAAATCCGAGGCGCTGTGTTTCCACGGCCCTCGGAAGGCGCCACCGCTCGGGTCCCACATCACAGTGAGTGGCACTCGGATCGAGGTCAAGTCCACGATGAAATATCTTGGACTGGTCCTCGATCCCCGCTGGAGTTTCCGGGATCACTTCGCCCGCCTGGCCCCCCGTTTGATGGCATCGGCCGCCGCGTTGAAGCGGTTGATGCCTAATATCGGGGGGCCCGAGTCGGCCAGCCGCCGCCTGTATATGGGGGTGGTGCGATCGATGGCCCTGTACGGGGCCCCGGTCTGGGCGGAGACCCTGACGGCCCATAATATCACCCACCTGAGGAGACCTCAGAGGGTGATGGCCGTCAGCGTCATACGCGGGTACCGCACCACCTCCTTTGAGGCGGCGTGCGTACTGGCGGGATCCCCTCCCTGGGACTTGGAGGCGGAGGCCCAAGCGTCCACGTATCAGTGGCGCAAGGACCTCCAACTCCACGGCAGTCGCCTTGCTCCCAGGGAGATGGAAGTGCGGAAACTCCTGGCTCGACAGTCCCTGTTCGACAAGTGGGAACAGAGGCTGGCCGAACCGTCGGCCGGCCGTTGGACTGTCGAGGCGGTCCGTCCAGTCCTGCGGGAATGGACGGAGAGAGAGTGGGGGTCGCTGACCTTCCGACTGGTGCAGGTACTCTCGGGACACGGTTGTTTCGGGAAGTATCTGCACCGCATAGCCGGGAGGGAGGCGACCGCCGAGTGCCACCACTGTGGCTGCCACGAGGACACAGCGCAGCATACACTGGGGGAGTGCCCGGCATGGGCGGAGCCGCGCTGTGACCTCGTCGCAGCGGTGGGGAACGACCTCTCCTTACCGGCCATAGTGCGTTCTATGGTCGGCGACAAGAGGTCGTGGAAAGCGGTCCTCTCCTTCTGCGAGACAGTCATGTCGCAGAAGGAGGCGGCGGAGAGGGACAGGGAGGAGGACCCCTCTTCTCTCCCGATCCGCCGAAGACGCACAGGCCGCAGGAGGAGAGCATATGCCTCTCTCCTCCTCCCCACCTAACGAGGCCCGGGCGGTGATGCGGGGGCATCACCGTCCACTGGTTAGGCCTCGTCGCGAAGGCGCGCGTGGTGTTCCCACGCGCCTTCGGAGCGTCCGGGACGGGGATCACTCCCCCCTGTCCCGCAAAGGAGGGCCTACCGCGCAGTTCCTGCGGTAGGCGGCCCGCCGACGTGGCTGCGGACGTAATGCTTCGGCCTCCCCGCGGCCACGTCCCTATGGCGGAGCGGAGGAACACAGTGGGGTTTTAGCCGGTAGGAGTCCGGCATAACCGCACCACTCCCCCCGGGGTGGTGTGTGTATCCGATGAAGGATTTCCCCACTTAAAAAAAAAAAAAAAAAAAAAGGTTAGGTTAGGTTAGGTTAGGTTAGGTTAGGTTAGGTTAGGTTAGGTTAGGTTAGGTTAGGTTAGGTTAGGTTAGGTTAGGTTAGGTTTTGCCATCGGGTCGACGATGAAGTACCTGGGACTCGTCCTCGATGGCAAATGGGGGTTCGCGGAGCACTTCCGGCGCTTGGCCCCACGTTTGGTGGCCGCAGCCGGAGCGCTGGGGAGGCTCCTCCCCAATCTGGGGGGGCCAGGGGGGAGCTGCCGTCGGCTGTACGCCGGCGTGGTACGCTCCATGGCGCTCTACGGGGCGCCAATATGGGCGGACACCCTCTACGCTCGCATCAGACCCCTGCTGCGACGTCCGCAGCGGGTCATAGCGTTGAGGGTGGCTCGGGCGTACCGCACCGTCGCATTCGACGGCGCGTGCGTGCTCGCGGGAACACCGCCATGGGACCTCGAGGCCGAGGTACTCGCGACGGTGTATTGGCGAGCACGAGAGGGGAGCCGTCTCCATCCGCTGGAGGTCGCTCGCTGGAGAGAGGAGGTCCTCCTGCGGAAGTGGACGGCTCGGTTGGAGGTCCCCGGAGGAGCCGGGGATCTGGTGGCCGCCGTCCGGCCAGTCCTCAAAGACTGGCTGGGGCGTAGGCACGGCCCGCTGACCTACCGCTTGGTGCAGATGCTGACCGGGCATGGTTGCTTCGGGAGGTATCTGTGCCGAGTGGTGGGCCGCGAGCCGTCAACGGCGTGCCACCATTGTGGGATGGCCGAGGACACGGCACGACACACGCGCGAGGAGTGCCCCGCTTGGGCGGTCCCTCGCGCGGCCCTGTCCGCGGCCATCGGCGTGCAGGTTCTGACACTGCCGAACATGGTCAACGCCATGATCGGCAGTGAGCAGGCCTGGCAGGCGGTCGTCTCCTTCTGTGACGAAGTCATGTCGCAGAAGGAGGCGGCGGAGCGGGAGCGGGAAGACGATGTCAACGCGCTCCCTATCCGCCGCAGGCGACAAGGGCGAGGTAGGCGGGCCTACGCCGCCTACTACCAACCGCCCTGAGGGGACCTGTGGGTGACGTGATCGGGGGATCCGTCACCCGCGTAGAGAGGTCCCGTGCTGGAAGGCGCCCCTGGTGTTCCGGGGCGCCTTAAGCGGAGATAGGGGGGGGTTCGCTCGACCCCCCCTCGAGGAGGCCCCGCAAGATATTGCGGGCGGCCGTGACCCAGCTGCGGATGCACAACCGCGGTGCCATGGCTGGATCCGAAGCGGCGAGGAGGAACACACCAGGGTTTTTAGTGGGTATGGCAGCACTAGGCTGCAGAGCCCCACATAACCCCCGGCCCCCCCGGGTCGGGTGCGTATGCAGTAATGCATTTTCCCTGGTAAAAAAAAAAAAAAAAAAAAAAAAAAAAAAAAAAAAAAAAAAAAGGTTAGGTTAGGTTAGGTTAGGTTAGGTTAGGTTAGGTTAGGTTAGGTTAGGTTAGGTTAGGTTAGGTTAGGTTAGGTTAGGTTAGGTTAGGTTAGGTTAGGTTAGGTTAGGTTAGGTTAGGTTAGGTTAGGTTAGGTTAGGTTAGGTTAGGTTAGGTTAGGTTAGGTTAGGTTAGGTTAGGTTAGGTTAGGTTAGGTTAGGTTAGGTTAGGTTAGGTTAGGTTAGGTTAGGTTAGGTTAGGTTAGGTTAGGTTAGGTTAGGTTAGGTTAGGTTAGGTTAGGTTAGGTTAGGTTAGGTTAGGTTAGGTTAGGTTAGGTTAGGTTTAAATATTATTCCTTGTTTTCCCTCTGACGTTGTCAGAGACCTTGTCTATCTTTAAAATTTCATCCTTTCTTTTTCTTTTCTTTATGTTTCTTCTCTTCCCTCTCTTCTTTCTTAATGTTTCCTCTGTCTATTTTATCTTTCCTTTCCAGTCTCAGTTGGCGTGCTGTTAAAATTCATAAGTTTTTATGAACTACAGCACGCCCTGTCCTCCATTCCGCTGTATAGCCTTAAGGGCTATACTAATCCACCATTTTACTACTTTCCTGTCCAATAATAATTCATTTGCTTTCCACATTCTGATTTCCTGTCCAATCTCTTGCTCCATTTGATATCTACCGCGATCGTGGGCTGGACATTCGAATAAGACGTGCAGGACGGTCTCGCTGACGGCGGGGTCACAGATGCACGACGGGCTCCCCTTGCACTTGAATCGATTCAGGTACTCTGAGAACCCGCCGTGCCCCGTGAGGATCTGTGTCAGTATGCCGGTTGGTTTTAATTTTCTGACCGTCCTGTACGCTTGCACAGCATCTGGCAGAAACACCTTGGTTGTGCTGGCTGTTGTGCCAGACGTGTACCTTCTGTTCCATTCGTCAAGAGACTCCGAACGAATCTGTCTCTTGACGAATGACACAGGGCATGCGTCGTATTTCGGTCGCGTCTTCGACTTCAGGGCCGCTTGCTTTGCCAGGTCGTCAGCTCGCTCATTCCCCTGTAGGCCTGCGTGTGCTTTGATCCAGAACAAAGATACTTCCTTGTTCTGGAGTTTCAGTTTTAAGAGGTTTTTTCGAATGTTGGCTGCGAGGGGATGAACGGAACCCGTGTTTGTTACAGATTCTAGTGACGACCTGGAGTCGCTGTAAATCCCGAAACTAATTTGGGGGCTTTTCAGCGCCACCTCAGTTGCCTCGTGTATGGCCAGCAGCTCTGCCTGGTAGACCGAGCAGTGCGGAGCGAGCATGAGTTTTCGGGCTTTGGTCTCGGTTTCCCCTTCCCAGCAGGATAGTGCCGCCCCGACCTTCCCCTCGATCTTACTGCCGTCAGTAAAAATCCGCACTGCTTGACTGTTGTGACGGTCTACGTCCTCCTGGCTGTCAAGGCATATAAACTGCAAGCCCATACACGTGGCCGGATGCGGCGTGTCTCTGTAAGCCACCATCCTCTCTACCTCGACGTCGCCCAGCACTCGTTGTGGCACTCCCCTCTTCGCTTCGTACAATGCAGCTGCTTCTTGTATGCGAAGATCGAGGGGTAAGAGCCCAGCCAAAACGAGCGCTGAGTTTAGGGAGACGGTCCTGTACGACTTACAGATTTTTTGGGCAAACCCCCTTTGGACCGCGTTTAGGTGTTTCTGAGTGCCCAGTTTTTTAGCAGCAGGTGCCCAGGCCGAGGCCGCATATATGATGACCGGCTCAACTGCAGCGACGTATATGGTCCTGATTATCTCAGGATGAAGACCCCAGCTGACTTTTGCGGCTCTGGATAGTCGCTTGTAGATGTTTAGCGACTTTTTACACGCCTCCGCAACGTGTCTATTGAAGGTAAGCCCATCGTCTATCCAGAGCCCCAAAATCTTGATCTCCTTTGACATGCCGATGTCGACTCCGCCCATCTTCAGGAGTGGAGTATCGTGTTTCAGTTTGCGTGTCACCACCATGGCGTTGGTCTTGTGTGGCGCAAACTTCAACTTGTTTCGGATACCCCACTCGTGTACGAAATCAAGAGCGGAGTTGGCTTGTCTCTGGACATCTTGAGCCGTGTCTCCATCAAAAACCAGGACCACATCGTCAGCGAACGCCTGCACATGGCAGCCCCGCCCCTCGAGTTCCTGCAACAAGGGATCCAGGGTGACATTCCACAGGGTCGGTCCCCCGATCGACCCCTGCACACAGCCTTGAGATGTGGACTTCACGGCGGTTTCGTTGGCATACCTGAGTGTAACCTTCCGGTCCTCAAGGTAGCTGTCCATCATCCTCCGAATGTTCACAGGACACTTTTCCTCAGCCAGACGAACTTTCATGATCGGCCACCAAGCGTTATCGAAAGCCCCCTCTATGTCCAGCGACACGACTATTGTGAGCTTACGCAGCTCCAGCTTCGAGCGTAAATGCTTTACCAAGACATAGAGGGCGTCTTCCGTGCTTCGCTGGGGCATGAAGCCGTACTGGCGAGTACTGAGTCCGGGGAGGATGTGCCATTTTATGCGTCCGATCATCATCTTTTCCAGAATTTTCCCCATCACTGGCAGCAACCCTATCGGCCTGAGCGACTTCGGCTTCGAGTAGTCGTCCTTACCCGGCTTCCTAAGAACGACTACCGTCGCCTCTTTCCAGGCTTTCGGAAAATGTCCAAGCTCAAGGCACTTGTTTGCCAGTGATAGGAAAAACTTAGGGTCTCTATTTACGGCGTGCGCACAAATATCAGCGGTGAGGCCGTCCGGCCCAGGGGCTTTCTTCGGGTTGAAGCTCCTAACCACAGATGTCAGCTCTTCCAATGTGAACGGGGGATCATGTTCACCATGATCCTGCTCATTGACGTGGTCGGCTGCGGATCTGATTCGCTGGTGATCTGCGTTATCAGTCTCCGTAGTGTCATCCGGGTAAAAAGCTTCAACCAGAAGATTGGCTGACTCGCGGGGGCTCAACACCCTACCGTCGACGACGAGAGGCAGATCTTCCTGCCTCTTAGTCGTTCTGGCTATCACCCTGTAGATGCCTTCCCACATCCCTTCCCTATCTTGTTTCTGGCAGAAGTCCTTCCAGCTGCTGGTCTGGGCTTCTTTGGCACGTAACTCATATGTTTCCTTTTGTTTCAGGTACTCCTCGACGACCTTCGCTCTTCGGACGGGAGCTGCACATCGGATTCTTCGTCGCGCGGTGGCGACCTGACGTTTCAGGACGGCGAGTTCATCGGACCACCACGGTAAGGTAAGTAAGCTCTTGGTTTTCTTTTTAGGTATACAACACTCGCAAGCCTCGACAATAGCTTCCGTGAAATTATTCACGCAGGCGTCCAGCTCTGTCGGTGTTCGTACTTGCTCAATTGCCTGCGTTGTTAATTTTTTGGCTATCACTAGCTGAGCTAGCTTTTCGCGAAGCTCAAGCCAATCGGCCTTTCGAGTGTTGTATACCCGTGTAGTCCTCTGGATGTTTACACCTTTCGGCCTCTCCAGGTTAACCTTAAACGTGATGGCGTTGTGGTCCGAGTTCACCAGTCCCTCGTCGACTCTCCAGTCGTCCACCAACGCTAGGATCTCCTCTGTGCAAACCGTCACGTCCACAAAACTGGATATGACTTTTCCCCCTCGAACAGTGTAGAAGGTCGGAGTATTCCCCTCGTTGAGTACGTGCATGCCAAGCTCTTCCAGAAGGCCTGCCAAGGATTCACCCCTGTGATCTACCTTTGGACTGCCCCACCAGACGGTCTTTGCGTTGGCGTCTCCGCCGATCAGGACTTTGCTGGGCCCTACGTTCTGGACTATGTACCTCAGCTGTACCAGGTATGGCTCTATCTCTTGGTCAGGTTCAAAGTACAGGGATACCAACGCGATCTCCCAGGTCTCCGTTGTGACTTTCACCACTGCGATGTTGTTTGTGGTGAAATCCGGGCAAGGGGCGACCACCATATCGTCATTAAATATGACTATGGCCGCCTTTACGGGTGTCGCCCCCTGATTTGTGCTCTGGTAGATGCGTGCACCCCTGTAATCTTTGACCCGACCGACGCCTCCGACATACGGCTCCTGTAGCAACGCAAAGTCCAGTTTCCTCTTTCGGGCTTCTAGCATTAGCTCCTGAGTCGCCAACTCTTTCCTCTGAAGGTTTGCTTGGGCAGCAAGGAGAGGCATTTTTCCAGCTGTGGCCACCTTAGCAATACGCTATGGTGGCTCTCGCCAATGCCTCCCATTTCCTTCTGGTAGGACAGTCGGGGCTGAATGCGCTATGGCCCGGGCTGTTCCCTTTTGCCTTGACGCAGTTACAACAGGCAGGGGCGATTCCGGTCTCCCAAACAGCACAATCAGCCCTCATATGGGGGCCCCCGCAGTGGCTGCAGCGTACCGCGGTCTCCTTACAGAACCGTCTACCGTGCCCGTAGCCCAAGCAAAGTGTGCATTGAACCAGAGGTGACTGGTCCTCCACGCGTATTCTCTGCAGGTCTACACGCACGGTACCCGCATCCGTAAGACTCCTCCATATTTTCGGGGGCACTCTCATGACCACGTGGTTGGTGTGGGGGTTCCTGGTCTTCCGTCTGTACCTTATTTCGATTTCTTCTTCCTTCAGGTCTCCGAACAATTCACCATTTTGGTTCCTCAGGGACTTAAGGATGTCCTCGTCCGTGTTGAACTTGAGGACATCCTTGAGGACGACCAACGGATTCTTGTTTTGAATTTCTTCAACTGAAAGAGACTCCACTCCTTGCAGCCTTTCCTTCACACGTCTACGCTCCTCTTGGGTCTTACAGCCAATAATAATTTTTCTGTCCTTAGCCTTCCTTATTCTGTCTACGACAATCCATCCTTCTTTGGCATTTGCTGCTTTTCTGATTTTTTCCAGCACTTCGTCGCCGGTCTCCGTTTCGTCTTTCGAGGTGATTGCTACCGAGTGCAGCACGGGCTGCTCCTGGGACTTCGCCACCCGCGCTGCACTCGCGTAGCTCCTCTTCTCCATTGATTCTCTGTGTGTCAGTAGAGTCTCTTTCAGTCGTTCTATTTCTTTGGTGTTTTCAACTAGCAGTTTTGTATGGCCCTCTATGAGCTCCCGTAAGTCATCATTATTCACATAGGTTTCGTTTTCTGCTAGTACAATGGTTTTGTCATTGGGTCGGGTGTCCTCCTGGTTCTTTTTTCTCTTCTCAATCTCCGCTTCCGCCTCCATAACGATTTTGTACAGCTGCTCGATGCTGGCAGTCACTTCCTCCTTTATCTCAGTTTTAATGTTTCGCGAGTTCCCCAAGTGGTGTTTCGCTTTCATTAGGCACTGCTTAGCTCTTGATTTTCGATCCGAGGGCTGTTTTGGTGGTTTGACCAATTCCTCTAGCACCTTCAGGTCGGTAGCAGGCCCTTTCTGTGTCAACTTGAGTTTAGCTGGTCGCATCGCTTGCGGGTTGGCGGGGGGGGTCTCGGAGCGCGAGTCTGGTTTCCCGGATTCCCACTCTCCGATGCTCTTCCTCACACTAGAGTTCTCTTGGGAAGGTCTTGTCTCCCCGCTGGAGTTTTCAGCTGTGATCTTGGTGGTCTTGGGAGGCGTGCGGAGACCGAACATGATTGAGGTTAACAAGGAATGTGTCAATAAGTTTGTAAAAGTTGAAGAATAAATAAAAGTAAATTTGTATAAGTTGTAGAGTTGTGAAATAAATTTGTATAAGTTGTAAATATGCGCGATAGCTTTAATAACTACAGACTAAAACTATATAAATATTAATTGGCGAAGCAGAATTTGTATAAAATAAAACCAAATTAACTATATTTTCTTTCCTTTCAGGTATCGTCGTCTTGTCTCCAGAGGTGTGGAAGAACGAAGCAACCACTTTTTATTTTTATTTCAGGTCAACTTGCGTTGGAGAGCGTCTCGTCATTAAGGTAAGTCAAAAGTAAGTATCTAAACAATTTATATCTTAATATATCAATTAAGCCAGAAGTGTGTCTATTTTTAAAATAAGATAGAATTGTCTTCTTTTTCAGGTGGAGCCCGTTTCCTGTGTTAACGGGTTCTGCGATTCTACAGTCTACCCTCTACAACGAAGGTATGGTAAGTCCAATATTGTTTAATGAATTCTTTTTCTTTTCCAGGTCCTGTGCAGCCCGTTTCCTGGTGTTCCTGATCGCGTACTACACAAGTCTACGGTCCACAATATATAGTCTACAGTAAAGGTAAATCTGCGTCAAATCTTAATTTAAAAATTTTGTCAAAATATTTCCGTTATAGGGACTCTGCCCAGCTGCCTAATCAAGAATGGGTGGGCGGGGGGGCGATTTTTTGCGTTCCAGACGTCCCAGGCGGGAGCGCGAGGGCTCGTTGGAAAGGTCTCGGCGAAAGGGAGGTGATTATGAAGAGAAATGGACCCAGCCAGGTATAAAAATTTTGAATAAATTACAAAAAACAGTTTTTTGCAAACAAAAATTTAGAATAAAATTAATATCAAGGTTTCCCGTGGGAATTTCGCGGGAAAAAATATGTCAAAAGGCGCGGGCAATGGAGTCTCACTGCCTACTGAAGAAAACTTGTTCGATATTGTTGCCGAAAAATTTATAAGAATTAAAAAGTGTTAATATTTGAAAATTTTGTATGGGGGGTAGTTTTTTGAAGGGTGGTTTTTCCAAAATTCACTATGGGCCAGATGTATGACTAAAAAATAATAGGTTTAAGCGAAAAAATTTCTGAAATCGGACAATATTTGGCTTCAGTATGCAATGTTTTTTGAAATTTTGTTACTTACCAAGAAACCTCGGTTTGTCCTAAAAATCCGCAATTTTTTGCGTTCCAGACGTCCCAGGCGGGAGCGCGAGGGCTCGTTGGAAAGGTCTCGTCGAAAGGGAGGTGATTATGAAGAGAAATGGACCCAGCCAGGTATAAAAATTTTGAATAAATTACAAAAAACAGTTTTTTGCAAACAAAAATTTAGAATAAAATTAATATCAAGGTTTCCCGTGGGAATTTCGCGGGAAAAAATATGTCAAAAGGCGCGGGCAATGGAGTCTCACTGCCTACTGAAGAAAACTTGTTCGATATTGTTGCCGAAAAATTTATAAGAATTAAAAAGTGTTAATATTTGAAAATTTTGTATGGGGGGTAGTTTTTTGAAGGGTGGTTTTTCCAAAATTCACTATGGGCCAGATGTATGACTAAAAAATAATAGGTTTAAGCGAAAAAATTTCTGAAATCGGACAATATTTGGCTTCAGTATGCAATGTTTTTTGAAATTTTGTTACTTACCAAGAAACCTCGGTTTGTCCTAAAAATCCGCAATTTTTTGCGTTCCAGACGTCCCAGGCGGGAGCGCGAGGGCTCGTTGGAAAGGTCTCGTCGAAAGGGAGGTGATTATGAAGAGAAATGGACCCAGCCAGGTATAAAAATTTTGAATAAATTACAAAAAACAGTTTTTTGCAAACAAAAATTTAGAATAAAATTAATATCAAGGTTTCCCGTGGGAATTTCGCGGGAAAAAATATGTCAAAAGGCGCGGGCAATGGAGTCTCACTGCCTACTGAAGAAAACTTGTTCGATATTGTTGCCGAAAAATTTATAAGAATTAAAAAGTGTTAATATTTGAAAATTTTGTATGGGGGGTAGTTTTTTGAAGGGTGGTTTTTCCAAAATTCACTATGGGCCAGATGTATGACTAAAAAATAATAGGTTTAAGCGAAAAAATTTCTGAAATCGGACAATATTTGGCTTCAGTATGCAATGTTTTTTGAAATTTTGTTACTTACCAAGAAACCTCGGTTTGTCCTAAAAATCCGCAATTTTTTGCGTTCCAGACGTCCCAGGCGGGAGCGCGAGGGCTCGTTGGAAAGGTCTCGTCGAAAGGGAGGTGATTATGAAGAGAAATGGACCCAGCCAGGTATAAAAATTTTGAATAAATTACAAAAAACAGTTTTTTGCAAACAAAAATTTAGAATAAAATTAATATCAAGGTTTCCCGTGGGAATTTCGCGGGAAAAAATATGTCAAAAGGCGCGGGCAATGGAGTCTCACTGCCTACTGAAGAAAACTTGTTCGATATTGTTGCCGAAAAATTTATAAGAATTAAAAAGTGTTAATATTTGAAAATTTTGTATGGGGGGTAGTTTTTTGAAGGGTGGTTTTTCCAAAATTCACTATGGGCCAGATGTATGACTAAAAAATAATAGGTTTAAGCGAAAAAATTTCTGAAATCGGACAATATTTGGCTTCAGTATGCAATGTTTTTTGAAATTTTGTTACTTACCAAGAAACCTCGGTTTGTCCTAAAAATCCGCAATTTTTTGCGTTCCAGACGTCCCAGGCGGGAGCGCGAGGGCTCGTTGGAAAGGTCTCGTCGAAAGGGAGGTGATTATGAAGAGAAATGGACCCAGCCAGGTATAAAAATTTTGAATAAATTACAAAAAACAGTTTTTTGCAAACAAAAATTTAGAATAAAATTAATATCAAGGTTTCCCGTGGGAATTTCGCGGGAAAAAATATGTCAAAAGGCGCGGGCAATGGAGTCTCACTGCCTACTGAAGAAAACTTGTTCGATATTGTTGCCGAAAAATTTATAAGAATTAAAAAGTGTTAATATTTGAAAATTTTGTATGGGGGGTAGTTTTTTGAAGGGTGGTTTTTCCAAAATTCACTATGGGCCAGATGTATGACTAAAAAATAATAGGTTTAAGCGAAAAAATTTCTGAAATCGGACAATATTTGGCTTCAGTATGCAATGTTTTTTGAAATTTTGTTACTTACCAAGAAACCTCGGTTTGTCCTAAAAATCCGCAATTTTTTGCGTTCCAGACGTCCCAGGCGGGAGCGCGAGGGCTCGTTGGAAAGGTCTCGTCGAAAGGGAGGTGATTATGAAGAGAAATGGACCCAGCCAGGTATAAAAATTTTGAATAAATTACAAAAAACAGTTTTTTGCAAACAAAAATTTAGAATAAAATTAATATCAAGGTTTCCCGTGGGAATTTCGCGGGAAAAAATATGTCAAAAGGCGCGGGCAATGGAGTCTCACTGCCTACTGAAGAAAACTTGTTCGATATTGTTGCCGAAAAATTTATAAGAATTAAAAAGTGTTAATATTTGAAAATTTTGTATGGGGGGTAGTTTTTTGAAGGGTGGTTTTTCCAAAATTCACTATGGGCCAGATGTATGACTAAAAAATAATAGGTTTAAGCGAAAAAATTTCTGAAATCGGACAATATTTGGCTTCAGTATGCAATGTTTTTTGAAATTTTGTTACTTACCAAGAAACCTCGGTTTGTCCTAAAAATCCGCAATTTTTTGCGTTCCAGACGTCCCAGGCGGGAGCGCGAGGGCTCGTTGGAAAGGTCTCGTCGAAAGGGAGGTGATTATGAAGAGAAATGGACCCAGCCAGGTATAAAAATTTTGAATAAATTACAAAAAACAGTTTTTTGCAAACAAAAATTTAGAATAAAATTAATATCAAGGTTTCCCGTGGGAATTTCGCGGGAAAAAATATGTCAAAAGGCGCGGGCAATGGAGTCTCACTGCCTACTGAAGAAAACTTGTTCGATATTGTTGCCGAAAAATTTATAAGAATTAAAAAGTGTTAATATTTGAAAATTTTGTATGGGGGGTAGTTTTTTGAAGGGTGGTTTTTCCAAAATTCACTATGGGCCAGATGTATGACTAAAAAATAATAGGTTTAAGCGAAAAAATTTCTGAAATCGGACAATATTTGGCTTCAGTATGCAATGTTTTTTGAAATTTTGTTACTTACCAAGAAACCTCGGTTTGTCCTAAAAATCCGCAATTTTTTGCGTTCCAGACGTCCCAGGCGGGAGCGCGAGGGCTCGTTGGAAAGGTCTCGTCGAAAGGGAGGTGATTATGAAGAGAAATGGACCCAGCCAGGTATAAAAATTTTGAATAAATTACAAAAAACAGTTTTTTGCAAACAAAAATTTAGAATAAAATTAATATCAAGGTTTCCCGTGGGAATTTCGCGGGAAAAAATATGTCAAAAGGCGCGGGCAATGGAGTCTCACTGCCTACTGAAGAAAACTTGTTCGATATTGTTGCCGAAAAATTTATAAGAATTAAAAAGTGTTAATATTTGAAAATTTTGTATGGGGGGTAGTTTTTTGAAGGGTGGTTTTTCCAAAATTCACTATGGGCCAGATGTATGACTAAAAAATAATAGGTTTAAGCGAAAAAATTTCTGAAATCGGACAATATTTGGCTTCAGTATGCAATGTTTTTTGAAATTTTGTTACTTACCAAGAAACCTCGGTTTGTCCTAAAAATCCGCAATTTTTTGCGTTCCAGACGTCCCAGGCGGGAGCGCGAGGGCTCGTTGGAAAGGTCTCGTCGAAAGGGAGGTGATTATGAAGAGAAATGGACCCAGCCAGGTATAAAAATTTTGAATAAATTACAAAAAACAGTTTTTTGCAAACAAAAATTTAGAATAAAATTAATATCAAGGTTTCCCGTGGGAATTTCGCGGGAAAAAATATGTCAAAAGGCGCGGGCAATGGAGTCTCACTGCCTACTGAAGAAAACTTGTTCGATATTGTTGCCGAAAAATTTATAAGAATTAAAAAGTGTTAATATTTGAAAATTTTGTATGGGGGGTAGTTTTTTGAAGGGTGGTTTTTCCAAAATTCACTATGGGCCAGATGTATGACTAAAAAATAATAGGTTTAAGCGAAAAAATTTCTGAAATCGGACAATATTTGGCTTCAGTATGCAATGTTTTTTGAAATTTTGTTACTTACCAAGAAACCTCGGTTTGTCCTAAAAATCCGCAATTTTTTGCGTTCCAGACGTCCCAGGCGGGAGCGCGAGGGCTCGTTGGAAAGGTCTCGTCGAAAGGGAGGTGATTATGAAGAGAAATGGACCCAGCCAGGTATAAAAATTTTGAATAAATTACAAAAAACAGTTTTTTGCAAACAAAAATTTAGAATAAAATTAATATCAAGGTTTCCCGTGGGAATTTCGCGGGAAAAAATATGTCAAAAGGCGCGGGCAATGGAGTCTCACTGCCTACTGAAGAAAACTTGTTCGATATTGTTGCCGAAAAATTTATAAGAATTAAAAAGTGTTAATATTTGAAAATTTTGTATGGGGGGTAGTTTTTTGAAGGGTGGTTTTTCCAAAATTCACTATGGGCCAGATGTATGACTAAAAAATAATAGGTTTAAGCGAAAAAATTTCTGAAATCGGACAATATTTGGCTTCAGTATGCAATGTTTTTTGAAATTTTGTTACTTACCAAGAAACCTCGGTTTGTCCTAAAAATCCGCAATTTTTTGCGTTCCAGACGTCCCAGGCGGGAGCGCGAGGGCTCGTTGGAAAGGTCTCGTCGAAAGGGAGGTGATTATGAAGAGAAATGGACCCAGCCAGGTATAAAAATTTTGAATAAATTACAAAAAACAGTTTTTTGCAAACAAAAATTTAGAATAAAATTAATATCAAGGTTTCCCGTGGGAATTTCGCGGGAAAAAATATGTCAAAAGGCGCGGGCAATGGAGTCTCACTGCCTACTGAAGAAAACTTGTTCGATATTGTTGCCGAAAAATTTATAAGAATTAAAAAGTGTTAATATTTGAAAATTTTGTATGGGGGGTAGTTTTTTGAAGGGTGGTTTTTCCAAAATTCACTATGGGCCAGATGTATGACTAAAAAATAATAGGTTTAAGCGAAAAAATTTCTGAAATCGGACAATATTTGGCTTCAGTATGCAATGTTTTTTGAAATTTTGTTACTTACCAAGAAACCTCGGTTTGTCCTAAAAATCCGCAATTTTTTGCGTTCCAGACGTCCCAGGCGGGAGCGCGAGGGCTCGTTGGAAAGGTCTCGTCGAAAGGGAGGTGATTATGAAGAGAAATGGACCCAGCCAGGTATAAAAATTTTGAATAAATTACAAAAAACAGTTTTTTGCAAACAAAAATTTAGAATAAAATTAATATCAAGGTTTCCCGTGGGAATTTCGCGGGAAAAAATATGTCAAAAGGCGCGGGCAATGGAGTCTCACTGCCTACTGAAGAAAACTTGTTCGATATTGTTGCCGAAAAATTTATAAGAATTAAAAAGTGTTAATATTTGAAAATTTTGTATGGGGGGTAGTTTTTTGAAGGGTGGTTTTTCCAAAATTCACTATGGGCCAGATGTATGACTAAAAAATAATAGGTTTAAGCGAAAAAATTTCTGAAATCGGACAATATTTGGCTTCAGTATGCAATGTTTTTTGAAATTTTGTTACTTACCAAGAAACCTCGGTTTGTCCTAAAAATCCGCAATTTTTTGCGTTCCAGACGTCCCAGGCGGGAGCGCGAGGGCTCGTTGGAAAGGTCTCGTCGAAAGGGAGGTGATTATGAAGAGAAATGGACCCAGCCAGGTATAAAAATTTTGAATAAATTACAAAAAACAGTTTTTTGCAAACAAAAATTTAGAATAAAATTAATATCAAGGTTTCCCGTGGGAATTTCGCGGGAAAAAATATGTCAAAAGGCGCGGGCAATGGAGTCTCACTGCCTACTGAAGAAAACTTGTTCGATATTGTTGCCGAAAAATTTATAAGAATTAAAAAGTGTTAATATTTGAAAATTTTGTATGGGGGGTAGTTTTTTGAAGGGTGGTTTTTCCAAAATTCACTATGGGCCAGATGTATGACTAAAAAATAATAGGTTTAAGCGAAAAAATTTCTGAAATCGGACAATATTTGGCTTCAGTATGCAATGTTTTTTGAAATTTTGTTACTTACCAAGAAACCTCGGTTTGTCCTAAAAATCCGCAATTTTTTGCGTTCCAGACGTCCCAGGCGGGAGCGCGAGGGCTCGTTGGAAAGGTCTCGTCGAAAGGGAGGTGATTATGAAGAGAAATGGACCCAGCCAGGTATAAAAATTTTGAATAAATTACAAAAAACAGTTTTTTGCAAACAAAAATTTAGAATAAAATTAATATCAAGGTTTCCCGTGGGAATTTCGCGGGAAAAAATATGTCAAAAGGCGCGGGCAATGGAGTCTCACTGCCTACTGAAGAAAACTTGTTCGATATTGTTGCCGAAAAATTTATAAGAATTAAAAAGTGTTAATATTTGAAAATTTTGTATGGGGGGTAGTTTTTTGAAGGGTGGTTTTTCCAAAATTCACTATGGGCCAGATGTATGACTAAAAAATAATAGGTTTAAGCGAAAAAATTTCTGAAATCGGACAATATTTGGCTTCAGTATGCAATGTTTTTTGAAATTTTGTTACTTACCAAGAAACCTCGGTTTGTCCTAAAAATCCGCAATTTTTTGCGTTCCAGACGTCCCAGGCGGGAGCGCGAGGGCTCGTTGGAAAGGTCTCGTCGAAAGGGAGGTGATTATGAAGAGAAATGGACCCAGCCAGGTATAAAAATTTTGAATAAATTACAAAAAACAGTTTTTTGCAAACAAAAATTTAGAATAAAATTAATATCAAGGTTTCCCGTGGGAATTTCGCGGGAAAAAATATGTCAAAAGGCGCGGGCAATGGAGTCTCACTGCCTACTGAAGAAAACTTGTTCGATATTGTTGCCGAAAAATTTATAAGAATTAAAAAGTGTTAATATTTGAAAATTTTGTATGGGGGGTAGTTTTTTGAAGGGTGGTTTTTCCAAAATTCACTATGGGCCAGATGTATGACTAAAAAATAATAGGTTTAAGCGAAAAAATTTCTGAAATCGGACAATATTTGGCTTCAGTATGCAATGTTTTTTGAAATTTTGTTACTTACCAAGAAACCTCGGTTTGTCCTAAAAATCCGCAATTTTTTGCGTTCCAGACGTCCCAGGCGGGAGCGCGAGGGCTCGTTGGAAAGGTCTCGTCGAAAGGGAGGTGATTATGAAGAGAAATGGACCCAGCCAGGTATAAAAATTTTGAATAAATTACAAAAAACAGTTTTTTGCAAACAAAAATTTAGAATAAAATTAATATCAAGGTTTCCCGTGGGAATTTCGCGGGAAAAAATATGTCAAAAGGCGCGGGCAATGGAGTCTCACTGCCTACTGAAGAAAACTTGTTCGATATTGTTGCCGAAAAATTTATAAGAATTAAAAAGTGTTAATATTTGAAAATTTTGTATGGGGGGTAGTTTTTTGAAGGGTGGTTTTTCCAAAATTCACTATGGGCCAGATGTATGACTAAAAAATAATAGGTTTAAGCGAAAAAATTTCTGAAATCGGACAATATTTGGCTTCAGTATGCAATGTTTTTTGAAATTTTGTTACTTACCAAGAAACCTCGGTTTGTCCTAAAAATCCGCAATTTTTTGCGTTCCAGACGTCCCAGGCGGGAGCGCGAGGGCTCGTTGGAAAGGTCTCGTCGAAAGGGAGGTGATTATGAAGAGAAATGGACCCAGCCAGGTATAAAAATTTTGAATAAATTACAAAAAACAGTTTTTTGCAAACAAAAATTTAGAATAAAATTAATATCAAGGTTTCCCGTGGGAATTTCGCGGGAAAAAATATGTCAAAAGGCGCGGGCAATGGAGTCTCACTGCCTACTGAAGAAAACTTGTTCGATATTGTTGCCGAAAAATTTATAAGAATTAAAAAGTGTTAATATTTGAAAATTTTGTATGGGGGGTAGTTTTTTGAAGGGTGGTTTTTCCAAAATTCACTATGGGCCAGATGTATGACTAAAAAATAATAGGTTTAAGCGAAAAAATTTCTGAAATCGGACAATATTTGGCTTCAGTATGCAATGTTTTTTGAAATTTTGTTACTTACCAAGAAACCTCGGTTTGTCCTAAAAATCCGCAATTTTTTGCGTTCCAGACGTCCCAGGCGGGAGCGCGAGGGCTCGTTGGAAAGGTCTCGTCGAAAGGGAGGTGATTATGAAGAGAAATGGACCCAGCCAGGTATAAAAATTTTGAATAAATTACAAAAAACAGTTTTTTGCAAACAAAAATTTAGAATAAAATTAATATCAAGGTTTCCCGTGGGAATTTCGCGGGAAAAAATATGTCAAAAGGCGCGGGCAATGGAGTCTCACTGCCTACTGAAGAAAACTTGTTCGATATTGTTGCCGAAAAATTTATAAGAATTAAAAAGTGTTAATATTTGAAAATTTTGTATGGGGGGTAGTTTTTTGAAGGGTGGTTTTTCCAAAATTCACTATGGGCCAGATGTATGACTAAAAAATAATAGGTTTAAGCGAAAAAATTTCTGAAATCGGACAATATTTGGCTTCAGTATGCAATGTTTTTTGAAATTTTGTTACTTACCAAGAAACCTCGGTTTGTCCTAAAAATCCGCAATTTTTTGCGTTCCAGACGTCCCAGGCGGGAGCGCGAGGGCTCGTTGGAAAGGTCTCGTCGAAAGGGAGGTGATTATGAAGAGAAATGGACCCAGCCAGGTATAAAAATTTTGAATAAATTACAAAAAACAGTTTTTTGCAAACAAAAATTTAGAATAAAATTAATATCAAGGTTTCCCGTGGGAATTTCGCGGGAAAAAATATGTCAAAAGGCGCGGGCAATGGAGTCTCACTGCCTACTGAAGAAAACTTGTTCGATATTGTTGCCGAAAAATTTATAAGAATTAAAAAGTGTTAATATTTGAAAATTTTGTATGGGGGGTAGTTTTTTGAAGGGTGGTTTTTCCAAAATTCACTATGGGCCAGATGTATGACTAAAAAATAATAGGTTTAAGCGAAAAAATTTCTGAAATCGGACAATATTTGGCTTCAGTATGCAATGTTTTTTGAAATTTTGTTACTTACCAAGAAACCTCGGTTTGTCCTAAAAATCCGCAATTTTTTGCGTTCCAGACGTCCCAGGCGGGAGCGCGAGGGCTCGTTGGAAAGGTCTCGTCGAAAGGGAGGTGATTATGAAGAGAAATGGACCCAGCCAGGTATAAAAATTTTGAATAAATTACAAAAAACAGTTTTTTGCAAACAAAAATTTAGAATAAAATTAATATCAAGGTTTCCCGTGGGAATTTCGCGGGAAAAAATATGTCAAAAGGCGCGGGCAATGGAGTCTCACTGCCTACTGAAGAAAACTTGTTCGATATTGTTGCCGAAAAATTTATAAGAATTAAAAAGTGTTAATATTTGAAAATTTTGTATGGGGGGTAGTTTTTTGAAGGGTGGTTTTTCCAAAATTCACTATGGGCCAGATGTATGACTAAAAAATAATAGGTTTAAGCGAAAAAATTTCTGAAATCGGACAATATTTGGCTTCAGTATGCAATGTTTTTTGAAATTTTGTTACTTACCAAGAAACCTCGGTTTGTCCTAAAAATCCGCAATTTTTTGCGTTCCAGACGTCCCAGGCGGGAGCGCGAGGGCTCGTTGGAAAGGTCTCGTCGAAAGGGAGGTGATTATGAAGAGAAATGGACCCAGCCAGGTATAAAAATTTTGAATAAATTACAAAAAACAGTTTTTTGCAAACAAAAATTTAGAATAAAATTAATATCAAGGTTTCCCGTGGGAATTTCGCGGGAAAAAATATGTCAAAAGGCGCGGGCAATGGAGTCTCACTGCCTACTGAAGAAAACTTGTTCGATATTGTTGCCGAAAAATTTATAAGAATTAAAAAGTGTTAATATTTGAAAATTTTGTATGGGGGGTAGTTTTTTGAAGGGTGGTTTTTCCAAAATTCACTATGGGCCAGATGTATGACTAAAAAATAATAGGTTTAAGCGAAAAAATTTCTGAAATCGGACAATATTTGGCTTCAGTATGCAATGTTTTTTGAAATTTTGTTACTTACCAAGAAACCTCGGTTTGTCCTAAAAATCCGCAATTTTTTGCGTTCCAGACGTCCCAGGCGGGAGCGCGAGGGCTCGTTGGAAAGGTCTCGTCGAAAGGGAGGTGATTATGAAGAGAAATGGACCCAGCCAGGTATAAAAATTTTGAATAAATTACAAAAAACAGTTTTTTGCAAACAAAAATTTAGAATAAAATTAATATCAAGGTTTCCCGTGGGAATTTCGCGGGAAAAAATATGTCAAAAGGCGCGGGCAATGGAGTCTCACTGCCTACTGAAGAAAACTTGTTCGATATTGTTGCCGAAAAATTTATAAGAATTAAAAAGTGTTAATATTTGAAAATTTTGTATGGGGGGTAGTTTTTTGAAGGGTGGTTTTTCCAAAATTCACTATGGGCCAGATGTATGACTAAAAAATAATAGGTTTAAGCGAAAAAATTTCTGAAATCGGACAATATTTGGCTTCAGTATGCAATGTTTTTTGAAATTTTGTTACTTACCAAGAAACCTCGGTTTGTCCTAAAAATCCGCAATTTTTTGCGTTCCAGACGTCCCAGGCGGGAGCGCGAGGGCTCGTTGGAAAGGTCTCGTCGAAAGGGAGGTGATTATGAAGAGAAATGGACCCAGCCAGGTATAAAAATTTTGAATAAATTACAAAAAACAGTTTTTTGCAAACAAAAATTTAGAATAAAATTAATATCAAGGTTTCCCGTGGGAATTTCGCGGGAAAAAATATGTCAAAAGGCGCGGGCAATGGAGTCTCACTGCCTACTGAAGAAAACTTGTTCGATATTGTTGCCGAAAAATTTATAAGAATTAAAAAGTGTTAATATTTGAAAATTTTGTATGGGGGGTAGTTTTTTGAAGGGTGGTTTTTCCAAAATTCACTATGGGCCAGATGTATGACTAAAAAATAATAGGTTTAAGCGAAAAAATTTCTGAAATCGGACAATATTTGGCTTCAGTATGCAATGTTTTTTGAAATTTTGTTACTTACCAAGAAACCTCGGTTTGTCCTAAAAATCCGCAATTTTTTGCGTTCCAGACGTCCCAGGCGGGAGCGCGAGGGCTCGTTGGAAAGGTCTCGTCGAAAGGGAGGTGATTATGAAGAGAAATGGACCCAGCCAGGTATAAAAATTTTGAATAAATTACAAAAAACAGTTTTTTGCAAACAAAAATTTAGAATAAAATTAATATCAAGGTTTCCCGTGGGAATTTCGCGGGAAAAAATATGTCAAAAGGCGCGGGCAATGGAGTCTCACTGCCTACTGAAGAAAACTTGTTCGATATTGTTGCCGAAAAATTTATAAGAATTAAAAAGTGTTAATATTTGAAAATTTTGTATGGGGGGTAGTTTTTTGAAGGGTGGTTTTTCCAAAATTCACTATGGGCCAGATGTATGACTAAAAAATAATAGGTTTAAGCGAAAAAATTTCTGAAATCGGACAATATTTGGCTTCAGTATGCAATGTTTTTTGAAATTTTGTTACTTACCAAGAAACCTCGGTTTGTCCTAAAAATCCGCAATTTTTTGCGTTCCAGACGTCCCAGGCGGGAGCGCGAGGGCTCGTTGGAAAGGTCTCGTCGAAAGGGAGGTGATTATGAAGAGAAATGGACCCAGCCAGGTATAAAAATTTTGAATAAATTACAAAAAACAGTTTTTTGCAAACAAAAATTTAGAATAAAATTAATATCAAGGTTTCCCGTGGGAATTTCGCGGGAAAAAATATGTCAAAAGGCGCGGGCAATGGAGTCTCACTGCCTACTGAAGAAAACTTGTTCGATATTGTTGCCGAAAAATTTATAAGAATTAAAAAGTGTTAATATTTGAAAATTTTGTATGGGGGGTAGTTTTTTGAAGGGTGGTTTTTCCAAAATTCACTATGGGCCAGATGTATGACTAAAAAATAATAGGTTTAAGCGAAAAAATTTCTGAAATCGGACAATATTTGGCTTCAGTATGCAATGTTTTTTGAAATTTTGTTACTTACCAAGAAACCTCGGTTTGTCCTAAAAATCCGCAATTTTTTGCGTTCCAGACGTCCCAGGCGGGAGCGCGAGGGCTCGTTGGAAAGGTCTCGTCGAAAGGGAGGTGATTATGAAGAGAAATGGACCCAGCCAGGTATAAAAATTTTGAATAAATTACAAAAAACAGTTTTTTGCAAACAAAAATTTAGAATAAAATTAATATCAAGGTTTCCCGTGGGAATTTCGCGGGAAAAAATATGTCAAAAGGCGCGGGCAATGGAGTCTCACTGCCTACTGAAGAAAACTTGTTCGATATTGTTGCCGAAAAATTTATAAGAATTAAAAAGTGTTAATATTTGAAAATTTTGTATGGGGGGTAGTTTTTTGAAGGGTGGTTTTTCCAAAATTCACTATGGGCCAGATGTATGACTAAAAAATAATAGGTTTAAGCGAAAAAATTTCTGAAATCGGACAATATTTGGCTTCAGTATGCAATGTTTTTTGAAATTTTGTTACTTACCAAGAAACCTCGGTTTGTCCTAAAAATCCGCAATTTTTTGCGTTCCAGACGTCCCAGGCGGGAGCGCGAGGGCTCGTTGGAAAGGTCTCGTCGAAAGGGAGGTGATTATGAAGAGAAATGGACCCAGCCAGGTATAAAAATTTTGAATAAATTACAAAAAACAGTTTTTTGCAAACAAAAATTTAGAATAAAATTAATATCAAGGTTTCCCGTGGGAATTTCGCGGGAAAAAATATGTCAAAAGGCGCGGGCAATGGAGTCTCACTGCCTACTGAAGAAAACTTGTTCGATATTGTTGCCGAAAAATTTATAAGAATTAAAAAGTGTTAATATTTGAAAATTTTGTATGGGGGGTAGTTTTTTGAAGGGTGGTTTTTCCAAAATTCACTATGGGCCAGATGTATGACTAAAAAATAATAGGTTTAAGCGAAAAAATTTCTGAAATCGGACAATATTTGGCTTCAGTATGCAATGTTTTTTGAAATTTTGTTACTTACCAAGAAACCTCGGTTTGTCCTAAAAATCCGCAATTTTTTGCGTTCCAGACGTCCCAGGCGGGAGCGCGAGGGCTCGTTGGAAAGGTCTCGTCGAAAGGGAGGTGATTATGAAGAGAAATGGACCCAGCCAGGTATAAAAATTTTGAATAAATTACAAAAAACAGTTTTTTGCAAACAAAAATTTAGAATAAAATTAATATCAAGGTTTCCCGTGGGAATTTCGCGGGAAAAAATATGTCAAAAGGCGCGGGCAATGGAGTCTCACTGCCTACTGAAGAAAACTTGTTCGATATTGTTGCCGAAAAATTTATAAGAATTAAAAAGTGTTAATATTTGAAAATTTTGTATGGGGGGTAGTTTTTTGAAGGGTGGTTTTTCCAAAATTCACTATGGGCCAGATGTATGACTAAAAAATAATAGGTTTAAGCGAAAAAATTTCTGAAATCGGACAATATTTGGCTTCAGTATGCAATGTTTTTTGAAATTTTGTTACTTACCAAGAAACCTCGGTTTGTCCTAAAAATCCGCAATTTTTTGCGTTCCAGACGTCCCAGGCGGGAGCGCGAGGGCTCGTTGGAAAGGTCTCGTCGAAAGGGAGGTGATTATGAAGAGAAATGGACCCAGCCAGGTATAAAAATTTTGAATAAATTACAAAAAACAGTTTTTTGCAAACAAAAATTTAGAATAAAATTAATATCAAGGTTTCCCGTGGGAATTTCGCGGGAAAAAATATGTCAAAAGGCGCGGGCAATGGAGTCTCACTGCCTACTGAAGAAAACTTGTTCGATATTGTTGCCGAAAAATTTATAAGAATTAAAAAGTGTTAATATTTGAAAATTTTGTATGGGGGGTAGTTTTTTGAAGGGTGGTTTTTCCAAAATTCACTATGGGCCAGATGTATGACTAAAAAATAATAGGTTTAAGCGAAAAAATTTCTGAAATCGGACAATATTTGGCTTCAGTATGCAATGTTTTTTGAAATTTTGTTACTTACCAAGAAACCTCGGTTTGTCCTAAAAATCCGCAATTTTTTGCGTTCCAGACGTCCCAGGCGGGAGCGCGAGGGCTCGTTGGAAAGGTCTCGTCGAAAGGGAGGTGATTATGAAGAGAAATGGACCCAGCCAGGTATAAAAATTTTGAATAAATTACAAAAAACAGTTTTTTGCAAACAAAAATTTAGAATAAAATTAATATCAAGGTTTCCCGTGGGAATTTCGCGGGAAAAAATATGTCAAAAGGCGCGGGCAATGGAGTCTCACTGCCTACTGAAGAAAACTTGTTCGATATTGTTGCCGAAAAATTTATAAGAATTAAAAAGTGTTAATATTTGAAAATTTTGTATGGGGGGTAGTTTTTTGAAGGGTGGTTTTTCCAAAATTCACTATGGGCCAGATGTATGACTAAAAAATAATAGGTTTAAGCGAAAAAATTTCTGAAATCGGACAATATTTGGCTTCAGTATGCAATGTTTTTTGAAATTTTGTTACTTACCAAGAAACCTCGGTTTGTCCTAAAAATCCGCAATTTTTTGCGTTCCAGACGTCCCAGGCGGGAGCGCGAGGGCTCGTTGGAAAGGTCTCGTCGAAAGGGAGGTGATTATGAAGAGAAATGGACCCAGCCAGGTATAAAAATTTTGAATAAATTACAAAAAACAGTTTTTTGCAAACAAAAATTTAGAATAAAATTAATATCAAGGTTTCCCGTGGGAATTTCGCGGGAAAAAATATGTCAAAAGGCGCGGGCAATGGAGTCTCACTGCCTACTGAAGAAAACTTGTTCGATATTGTTGCCGAAAAATTTATAAGAATTAAAAAGTGTTAATATTTGAAAATTTTGTATGGGGGGTAGTTTTTTGAAGGGTGGTTTTTCCAAAATTCACTATGGGCCAGATGTATGACTAAAAAATAATAGGTTTAAGCGAAAAAATTTCTGAAATCGGACAATATTTGGCTTCAGTATGCAATGTTTTTTGAAATTTTGTTACTTACCAAGAAACCTCGGTTTGTCCTAAAAATCCGCAATTTTTTGCGTTCCAGACGTCCCAGGCGGGAGCGCGAGGGCTCGTTGGAAAGGTCTCGTCGAAAGGGAGGTGATTATGAAGAGAAATGGACCCAGCCAGGTATAAAAATTTTGAATAAATTACAAAAAACAGTTTTTTGCAAACAAAAATTTAGAATAAAATTAATATCAAGGTTTCCCGTGGGAATTTCGCGGGAAAAAATATGTCAAAAGGCGCGGGCAATGGAGTCTCACTGCCTACTGAAGAAAACTTGTTCGATATTGTTGCCGAAAAATTTATAAGAATTAAAAAGTGTTAATATTTGAAAATTTTGTATGGGGGGTAGTTTTTTGAAGGGTGGTTTTTCCAAAATTCACTATGGGCCAGATGTATGACTAAAAAATAATAGGTTTAAGCGAAAAAATTTCTGAAATCGGACAATATTTGGCTTCAGTATGCAATGTTTTTTGAAATTTTGTT
Source organism: Ethmia dodecea (assembly GCA_963855545.1). Lineage (NCBI taxonomy): Eukaryota > Metazoa > Arthropoda > Insecta > Lepidoptera > Depressariidae > Ethmia > Ethmia dodecea. The sequence goes on along the minus strand of OY979463.1, from coordinate 4,045 downwards.
ACTTACCAAGAAACCTCGGTTTGTCCTAAAAATCCGCAATTTTTTGCGTTCCAGACGTCCCAGGCGGGAGCGCGAGGGCTCGTTGGAAAGGTCTCGTCGAAAGGGAGGTGATTATGAAGAGAAATGGACCCAGCCAGGTATAAAAATTTTGAATAAATTACAAAAAACAGTTTTTTGCAAACAAAAATTTAGAATAAAATTAATATCAAGGTTTCCCGTGGGAATTTCGCGGGAAAAAATATGTCAAAAGGCGCGGGCAATGGAGTCTCACTGCCTACTGAAGAAAACTTGTTCGATATTGTTGCCGAAAAATTTATAAGAATTAAAAAGTGTTAATATTTGAAAATTTTGTATGGGGGGTAGTTTTTTGAAGGGTGGTTTTTCCAAAATTCACTATGGGCCAGATGTATGACTAAAAAATAATAGGTTTAAGCGAAAAAATTTCTGAAATCGGACAATATTTGGCTTCAGTATGCAATGTTTTTTGAAATTTTGTTACTTACCAAGAAACCTCGGTTTGTCCTAAAAATCCGCAATTTTTTGCGTTCCAGACGTCCCAGGCGGGAGCGCGAGGGCTCGTTGGAAAGGTCTCGTCGAAAGGGAGGTGATTATGAAGAGAAATGGACCCAGCCAGGTATAAAAATTTTGAATAAATTACAAAAAACAGTTTTTTGCAAACAAAAATTTAGAATAAAATTAATATCAAGGTTTCCCGTGGGAATTTCGCGGGAAAAAATATGTCAAAAGGCGCGGGCAATGGAGTCTCACTGCCTACTGAAGAAAACTTGTTCGATATTGTTGCCGAAAAATTTATAAGAATTAAAAAGTGTTAATATTTGAAAATTTTGTATGGGGGGTAGTTTTTTGAAGGGTGGTTTTTCCAAAATTCACTATGGGCCAGATGTATGACTAAAAAATAATAGGTTTAAGCGAAAAAATTTCTGAAATCGGACAATATTTGGCTTCAGTATGCAATGTTTTTTGAAATTTTGTTACTTACCAAGAAACCTCGGTTTGTCCTAAAAATCCGCAATTTTTTGCGTTCCAGACGTCCCAGGCGGGAGCGCGAGGGCTCGTTGGAAAGGTCTCGTCGAAAGGGAGGTGATTATGAAGAGAAATGGACCCAGCCAGGTATAAAAATTTTGAATAAATTACAAAAAACAGTTTTTTGCAAACAAAAATTTAGAATAAAATTAATATCAAGGTTTCCCGTGGGAATTTCGCGGGAAAAAATATGTCAAAAGGCGCGGGCAATGGAGTCTCACTGCCTACTGAAGAAAACTTGTTCGATATTGTTGCCGAAAAATTTATAAGAATTAAAAAGTGTTAATATTTGAAAATTTTGTATGGGGGGTAGTTTTTTGAAGGGTGGTTTTTCCAAAATTCACTATGGGCCAGATGTATGACTAAAAAATAATAGGTTTAAGCGAAAAAATTTCTGAAATCGGACAATATTTGGCTTCAGTATGCAATGTTTTTTGAAATTTTGTTACTTACCAAGAAACCTCGGTTTGTCCTAAAAATCCGCAATTTTTTGCGTTCCAGACGTCCCAGGCGGGAGCGCGAGGGCTCGTTGGAAAGGTCTCGTCGAAAGGGAGGTGATTATGAAGAGAAATGGACCCAGCCAGGTATAAAAATTTTGAATAAATTACAAAAAACAGTTTTTTGCAAACAAAAATTTAGAATAAAATTAATATCAAGGTTTCCCGTGGGAATTTCGCGGGAAAAATATGTCAAAAGGCGCGGGCAATGGAGTCTCACTGCCTACTGAAGAAAACTTGTTCGATATTGTTGCCGAAAAATTTATAAGAATTAAAAAGTGTTAATATTTGAAAATTTTGTATGGGGGGTAGTTTTTTGAAGGGTGGTTTTTCCAAAATTCACTATGGGCCAGATGTATGACTAAAAAATAATAGGTTTAAGCGAAAAAATTTCTGAAATCGGACAATATTTGGCTTCAGTATGCAATGTTTTTTGAAATTTTGTTACTTACCAAGAAACCTCGGTTTGTCCTAAAAATCCGCAATTTTTTGCGTTCCAGACGTCCCAGGCGGGAGCGCGAGGGCTCGTTGGAAAGGTCTCGTCGAAAGGGAGGTGATTATGAAGAGAAATGGACCCAGCCAGGTATAAAAATTTTGAATAAATTACAAAAAACAGTTTTTTGCAAACAAAAATTTAGAATAAAATTAATATCAAGGTTTCCCGTGGGAATTTCGCGGGAAAAAATATGTCAAAAGGCGCGGGCAATGGAGTCTCACTGCCTACTGAAGAAAACTTGTTCGATATTGTTGCCGAAAAATTTATAAGAATTAAAAAGTGTTAATATTTGAAAATTTTGTATGGGGGGTAGTTTTTTGAAGGGTGGTTTTTCCAAAATTCACTATGGGCCAGATGTATGACTAAAAAATAATAGGTTTAAGCGAAAAAATTTCTGAAATCGGACAATATTTGGCTTCAGTATGCAATGTTTTTTGAAATTTTGTTACTTACCAAGAAACCTCGGTTTGTCCTAAAAATCCGCAATTTTTTGCGTTCCAGACGTCCCAGGCGGGAGCGCGAGGGCTCGTTGGAAAGGTCTCGTCGAAAGGGAGGTGATTATGAAGAGAATGGACCCAGCCAGGTATAAAAATTTTGAATAAATTACAAAAAACAGTTTTTTGCAAACAAAAATTTAGAATAAAATTAATATCAAGGTTTCCCGTGGGAATTTCGCGGGAAAAAATATGTCAAAAGGCGCGGGCAATGGAGTCTCACTGCCTACTGAAGAAAACTTGTTCGATATTGTTGCCGAAAAATTTATAAGAATTAAAAAGTGTTAATATTTGAAAATTTTGTATGGGGGGTAGTTTTTTGAAGGGTGGTTTTTCCAAAATTCACTATGGGCCAGATGTATGACTAAAAAATAATAGGTTTTAAGCGAAAAAATTTCTGAAATCGGACAATATTTGGCTTCAGTATGCAATGTTTTTGAAATTTTGTTACTTACCAAGAAACCTCGGTTTGTCCTAAAAATCCGCAATTTTTGCGTTCCAGACGTCCCAGGCGGGAGCGCGAGGGCTCGTTGGAAAGGTCTCGTCGAAAGGGAGGTGATTATGAAGAGAAATGGACCCAGCCAGGTATAAAAATTTGAATAAATTACAAAAAACAGTTTTTGCAAACAAAAATTTAGAATAAAATTAATATCAAGGTTTCCCGTGGAATTTCGCGGGAAAAAATATGTCAAAAGCCGCGGGGGCAATGGAGTCTCAATGCCTACTGAAGAAAACTTGTTCGATATTGTTGCCGAAAAATTTATAAGAATTAAAAAGTGTTAATATTTGAAAATTTTGTATGGGGGGTAGTTTTTTGAAGGGTGGTTTTTCCAAAATTCACTATGGGCCAGATGTATGACTAAAAAATAATAGGTTAAGCGAAAAAATTTCTGAAATCGGACAATATTTGGCTTCAGTATGCAATGTTTTTTGAAATTTTGTTACTTACCAAGAAACCTCGGTTTGTCCTAAAAATCCGCAATTTTTTGCGTTTTCCAGACGTCCCAGGCGGGAGCGCGAGGGCTCGTTGGAAAGGTCTCGTCGAAAGGGAGGTGATTATGAAGAGAAATGGACCCAGCCAGGTATAAAAATTTTGAATAAATTAAAAAAAACAGTTTTTTGCAAACAAAAATTTAGAATAAAATTAATATCAAGGTTTCCCGTGGAATTTCGCGGGAAAAAATATGTCAAAAGCGCGGGCAATGGAGTCTCACTGCCTACTGAAGAAAAACTTGTTCGATATTGTTGCCGAAAAATTTATAAGAATTAAAAAGTGTTAATATTTGAAAATTTTGTATGGGGGGTAGTTTTTGAAGGGTGGTTTTTCCAAAATTCACTATGGCCCCATAACGTCATCGTCGGGCAATGGAGGCTCATCATCACTGCCTACTGAAAGAAAAACTGTTCGATATTGTTGCCGAAAAATTTATAAGAATTAAAAGTGTTAATATTTGAAAATTTTGTATGGGGGGTAGTTTTTTTGAAGGGTGGTTTTACCAAATTCACTATGGGCC